>CM048755.1:738901300-743701300 GCA_026315105.1 Locusta migratoria | reverse complement strand
CGGGAGCAATTTCTGCGTGCTCCGACTGCTGCTGTCTGGCTGCTACAAGCGGGCTGGTCCACGGTTCGTCTATCACTCCTCGTCGCCACTTTTGTATCCCATCCTCGTCGCCACTTTTGAGTCCCAACTTCGTCGCCGCTTTTGTGTCCCAGCCTCGTCGTAGGTGTCGGTGGCCGAGTGGAATGAGACCGACACAGGAACAAAAATAGCACGCTGGTGCAGGTACGGAGGGGAGCAGCCAGAAACTATAAACACTAGAGTAAATTAGAAAGAGATATATATTGCACAGAATGTAACAATACTTAACTTTTACATAGTACTGCAGAATGTTGATACATAGTTGTTAGAGGCCTGCCTAGTGCCTGTACAATAGCAAAGTCTTCACTGGTGCCTATCTGATTACGAAGGTCCTAACTGGTCGCTATCTCAGACCCAAGTGCTCAGTCTTTCCGTGGTGGCCACGAGCGGGGTTGCAGCGGAGGGCGCTCGTGGCTGTCGTGAGAACGCCGCGCCGTGCGTGCCTGGCGGCGCGCGGCGAAAGTAGGTGGCGCGCACTTTGTACTTGTGCGACACCACAGTAATTCATAGGTATTTTGTGGAGTTTACGGCCTTCACTTTTGATTGATTTATCTTGTAAACAAAGATTAATGGATTTCTTTTCGTACTCATGCGGACGACTTCAGACTTCTCATTATTTAGAGTCAATTGCCAATTTTTACACCATAGTGATATCTTATTTAGAACGTTCTGCAGTTGATTTTGATCTTCAGATGATTTAACTAGACGGTAATTGACGGTGTCATCTGCAAACAACCTAAGAGAGCTGCTTAGATTTTCTCCCACATCGTTTATGTAACAGCAGAGGACCAATAACACTACCCTGTGGAACGACCGTTATCACCTCTGTTTTAGTCGATACCTTACCATCGACTACTACAAACTGTTTACTCTCTGACAGGAAATCCTCCATCCAGTCGCAAATTTGGGGCGATATACCATAACTACGCAATTTAATTCAAAGGCAATTGTGAGGTACGGTGTCAAAAGCCTTCTGGAAATCTAGAAATACGGAATCAATTTGAGAACCCCTGTCGATAGCACTCATCACTTCGTGTGAGTAAAGAGCTAGTTGTGTTTCGCATGAACGATATTTTCTAAATCCATGTTGAGCTTGGGTCAATACATTATTATGTTCGAGATCATTCATAATATTTGAATACAGGATATGTTCCAAAACTCTGCTGAAAATTGACATCACTGAAATAGTTTAGTGGGTTACTCCTACCACCTTTCTTGAATATAGGTGTGACCTGTGCAACTTTCCAATCTTTTGGTACAGATCCTTCTGAGAGAGAGCGGTTGTATCGCTTCAGCATAATCAGATAGAAATCTAATGGGTATAAAGTCCGGACCAGAAGACTTGTTCTTGTAAAGTGATTTAAGCTGCTTCACTACTCCGAGAATATCTACTTCAACGTTACTCATTCTGGCCTCTGTTAGTAATTCGAAATCTGGAATATTGGTTTCGTCTTCTTTGGTGAATGAGTTTGTAAAAGCTATGTTTAGTAACTCTGATTTAGTAGCTCTGTCATCGACAGGATCACCATTACTATCACATAGTGAGGGTATTGTTTGTGTTTTGCCCATATTATATTTAACATATGACCAAAATCTCTTAGGGTTTTCAGGGTATCAATCCCATCTGTTATGGATCGAACAATACTGAAGTTAAAAACAAATTGCTTTGTTCTTGCGGAAGCATGTGAAAATGCGGATGTTGCTATGTGATTTTGCACTTGTTTTGAAAACAAATTCTAACTGGATTGCTTTCGTCTCAGCTGTTGGTAGGTCTTGTAATCATACAGCATGAACATGGATGGGAGGGAGTAGGTTGGGGTGGAAGGAATGAAGTTTCCCTTCAAAAGAAAAAAAATAAATGGAGGGTGTTGGTGTTTGCCAATAGCAATCATGGAAAATTCAAAGTCTTAAATTCCCATTGGACGCCATGTTAATTTACGTCATCCCCAATAGCACGTGGAGAAATTTCAAAGTTCCCAGTAAACGCCATCTTGGAACGGAACGACGGCATATTGGAGTGGAACCGGAAGTGACGCCATCTTGGGATGATGTCATGCAATGTTGTCATATCGATGTACCGGTAGATGAAGAGGGGGAAGAAATCTGGCAACAATGTAATGGTGTGATAACCCCATCTCCGCCATACTCCTACATTGAGAGAAGTCCTGTGAAATTGAAATTTCTTGTTAAGATATTTATTTACTGATTGACAATTTCCTGTGTCTTACGTACAGTTATCTAAATTGTGATTTGTCACATAATTTATACGAAACAATATTGAATGTCAATAAAGCAGCTATGTTATATTATTATTATATTATTATTATGGTCTTCAGTCCAGAGACTGGTTTGATGCAGCTCTCCACCCTACTCTATCATGAGCAAGCCTTTTCATCTCCTCATAAGAACGGCAACCCACATCCGCTTGAATTTGCTTACTATACGCGTCTCTTGGTCTACCTCTGCGATTTGTACCCCACACACTTCCCTCCAATGCTAAATTTACGATTCCTCGATGTCTAAGAATGTGTCCTATATAGTGGAAATTCTAAAGCCAGTTTCATTAAAATTGGTTTATTGCTTTATAAATTATCCATGTGCTAGTGGCAGTACCCTGCCAAAAGTGCTAGTACATCTCTGTGCTACAAGTAGTTGAAATGTCTCTCGGTTGATATCCGTGTTACATGGAAGTTATACGAGTATGTCACTGCCACTTAATTTGTGAACTTCTGCACTGTCTCATTTCCACTTTTTTCTGTTTTTGTGCTTCACCACGGTAGATCGATGCTTTGCGGTCGTTCATTCATGTCAAGTGCGCTGAGCCACCTCCCCCGGTAACACTCAACATGTCAACAAAGGATGTAAGGTGTGCGAGCAAGTGAAAATCTCTCGTTGCCTTTTTATAACTTTAGAAATGAGAGGAATAATGTTTTTAATTCAATAAATGATCTGCATATATTATTGAGAGTAAATGTGGAAGATATTTCATATAGTATTGGTAGGATTAGATAATGACAACCTTGGTGTGAAATACAAGAAAGAACTCAGACAGTTGAGATATCGTAACTTTCAGGACTTTGCATATGACGGACTATCCGCTGAGCTACATTTGCTGAATAAAGAGCAAGAAATCACGTCTTAAAGAATAGTGTTTACTTATAACACTTTGCAGTCTGGCTACGAGCTATGCTGTAGTAAGCGTTGCCGACGAGCGACGAGCTGTGCTCGCAGTGACGTAAAAAAATTTACAGAAAACGCACTACGTGTGTTCCGTTATGGTATAGTTATAAAAAAACAAACCACCAGATGATATAGACATGACGTCTCAACAAGAAACGAGTCAAGTACATCGCGAATTTCTAAATACCAATTACTTATGATTATAAAAAAAATTGTTGACGTGATGTAATTTAGTTGTGTAATGTGGTTTTTGTAAATAAGTACCTTTAAGTCTGTTTTTATAAAACATAAACAAGTGCCATTCTCTTTACTAACACAAAACTTTTTTATTTCCCTTGTTTCAGCTACAAACTTGTGATAAGAATGTAAATTTAAATGAAGTTTGTAACTATAATGTGATTTCATTTTAAAGTTTAAAGGACAGTGGTAAAGCAGAAAAACTTCAACGATTTACCTGTAACCATTCCTAAATTATGATATTTTGAAAAAGACAAAAAATCAGTCTAGTCTACTAAGTCCTACACCTTATAGTGTTAAAGACTCACAGCTGTGACTCAGGGAGTAAGCAGTTTTGTTGTTGTTATGGTTTTCAGTCCGGAGACTGGTTTGATGCAGCTCTCCACCCTACTCTATCCTGAGCAAGCCTTTTCATCTTCTCATAAGAACGGCAACCAACATCCATTTGAATCTACATACTATACGCGTCTCTTGGTCTCCCTCTGCGATTTTCACCCCACACACATCCCTCCAATTCTAAATTTACGATTCCCCGATGTCTAAGAATGAGTCCTGTGAAGCGATCCCTTCTTTTAGTCAGAGTATGCCAAAAATTCCTTTTCTCACCAATTCTGTTCAGTACCTCCTCATTAGTTATGCGATCTACCCACCTAATCTTCAGCATTCTTCTGTAGCACCACATTTCAAAAGCCTCTATTCTCTTCCTGTCCGCACTGCTTATCGTCCATGTTTCACTCCCGTACAAGACAACACTCCACACAAATGCCTTCAGAAAAGACTTCCTGACATTGAAATTAACATTCGATGTTAGAAAATTTCTCTTTTTCAAAAATGCTTTTCTTCCCAATGCCATTCTGCATTTTATATCCTCTGTACTGCGACCATCGCATGTTATTTTACTACCCAAGTAACAAAACTCATCTACCACCTACATTGTTTCGTTACCTAATCTAATTCCTTCAGCATCGCCTGATTTTCTAAGACCGCATTCCATAATTTTTGTTTTGCTCTTGTTAATGTTCATTTTATATGCTCTCTTCAACACACTGTCCATTCCATTCAACTGCTCTACCAGAGCCTTTGCTGTCTCTGACAGAATTACAATGTCATCAGCAAAACGCAATGTTTTTATTTCTTCCCCCTGAACTTTAATTCCTTCACCAAATTTCTCCTTGCTTTCCTTTACAGCTTGCTCAATGTACAAATTGAACAACATTGGAGAAAGGCTACAACCCTGTCTTACTCCCTTCCCAACTGATGCTTGCCTTTCATGCCTTTCGAGTCTAATAACTGCGGTCTGGCTTTTGTACAAGTTGTAAATAACTCTCTTTTCCCTATATTTTACCCCTACTGACTTCACAATATGAAAGAGTGTATTCCAGTCAACATTGTCAAATGCTTTCTCCAAATCTACAAAAGCTAAAAATGTAGGTTTGCCTTTCCTTAATCTATCTTCTAAGATAAGACGTAAAGTGAGTATTGCCTCCCGGGTTCCTATGTTCCTCCTGAATCCAAACTGATCTTCCCCGAGGTCAGCTTCTACCAGCTTTTCCATTCTCCTGTAGATAATTCGTGTTAAAATTTTGCAACCGTAACTTATCAAACTGATGGTTTTGTAATTTTTAAACCTGTCTGCGCCTGATTTCTTTGGTATGGGGATTATTAAATTTTTCTTAGGTATTTCGCCTGTCTCATACATCCTACACACCAGTTCAAATAGTCTTGTCATGGCTGGCTCTCCCAGAGACATTAGTAGCTCTGAGGGAATGTCATCTACTCCTGGGGCCTTGTTCCGACCTAGGTCTTTCAAGGCTCTGTCAAATTCATCTCTCAGTATAGTATCTCCTATTTCATCTTGATCTACTTCCTCTGCCCTTCCTACAACATCGTCTCTAAGTTCATTTCCTTTGTAGAGCTGCTCTATGTACTCTTTCCACCTTTCAGCTTTCCCTTCTTTGCTGAGTACTGGTTTCCCATCTGAGTTCTTGAAATTCGTAGAGTTGCTTTTCTTGTCCCCAAATGTCTCTTTTATTTTCCTGTAGGCGGTATCTACTTTTCCCCTTCTTATACATTCTTCTACAGATTTGCATTTGGCTTCTAGCCACTCCTGCTTAGCCATTTTGCACTTCCTGTCAATCTCATTTTTTAGTCGTCTGTACTCCATTTTGCCTGTTTCATTTACTGCATTTTTATATTTTCTCCTTTCATCAATTAAATTGAGTATTTCCTGTGATATCCAAGGATTTTTTTGTAGGTCTTCCCTTCCTACCTATTTTGTCCTCTGCTGCCTTCACTATTTCATCTCACAGTGCTACCCATTCCTCCTCTACTGTTTTATTTTCTGTTAATTGCTGCCTAATGCTCTCTTTGAAATTCTTAAGAACTTCATGTTCCTTCAATTTATCCAGGTCCCATCTCCTTATTTTCCTAACTTTTTTTAGTTTATTCAGTTTCAGCCTACAGTTCATAACCAACAAGTTATGGTCAGAGTCTATATCTGCCCCTGGGTATGTTTTACAGCTTAAAACCTGGTTCCGAAATCTATGTCTTACCATTATAAAATCTATCTGGTATCTCCCGGTGTCTTCTAGTCTCTTCCACGTATACAACCTTCTTTTGTGATTCTTAAACCAGGTGTTTGTTATAACTAAATTATGTTCCGTGCAAAATTCTACCAAGCGGCTTCCTCTTTCATTCCTTTTGCCCAGACCACATTCACCTATTATCTTCCCTTCCCTTCCTTGTCCTACTACCGAATTCCAGTCTCCCATAACAATTAAGTTTTCCTCTCCCTTAATTGTCTGAATAATTTCCTTTAGCTCCTCATATATTTCTTCGATCTGCTCATCATCGGCAGAGCTGGTTGGCATATAAACCTGTACTACTGTGGTCGGTGTTGGCTTTGTATGTATCTTGACTACGATAATGCGATCACTGTGTTGCTCATAGTAGTTTACCCGCATTCCTATTTTCTTATTCATTATCAGACCTACTGCTGTAATACCCCCAACTGATATTGTATTTATAATCCTGTACTCGCCTGACCAGAAATCCTGTTCCTCTTTCCACCGAACGTCACTAATCCCCACTATATCTAAATTCAACCTATCCATTTCTCTTTTTAAAATTTCTAGCTTCCTTACCCGATTAAGGGATCTAACATTCCACGCCCTGATCCGTAGAATGCCAGTGTTGTCTTTCCTGATGATAACATCCTCCTGAGTAGTCCCCGCCCGGTGATCCGAATGAGGCACTATTTTACCTCCGGAATATTTTACCCGAGAGGATGCCATAATCATATGTTCATACAGTAGAGCTGCATGCCCTCGGGAAAAGTAACGGCTGTAGTTTCCCCTTGCTTTCAGCCGTTCGCAGCAACTGTGTGGCAAAGCCACTTTAGCTAATGTTACAACGCCAGCTCAGTCAATCATCCAGACTGTTGCCCCTGTAACTACTGAATAGGCTTCTGCCCCTCTTCAGGAACCATATGTTTGTCTGACCTCTCCATAGATACCCCTCTGCTGTGGTTGCACCTACGGTACAGCTATCTGTATCGTTGAGGCATTCAAGCCACCCCACCTCGGCAATGTCTGTGGTTCATGGGAGTGGATTTCTACATGCACTGTACAAAAATAAACATATCATCTCTTAGAAATCGGGCTCCACAAAGCTGGAAAGAATTTACACAGAGTTCATACACTGCCACATAATCACGAGAGGTTTTAATATACCAGGTCATTATCAAACTGCAACTAGTAACACATACGTCGCGTTTATCTGTTGGAAATCACTGGACTAAAAAAACTAGAACACATTTTGCGCACGATCTGAAAAAATACTCCGAAAAATGAATCTATGTTCAAGAGTCTAAGTTAAACATGCTAGACAACGAATCGCTACCATCTCCATGAACACAAGAGCAGAACCAACCTTACCTCATCTCGATCCAAGCACCTAAGTGAAGAGCGAGCGGCCAGGAGGCGGAAGCTACCGGAAACTGGCAAGACCCGAAAAAACAGCGGTGGTGGGGACGCGAGACTCGCCCTGGAGAGGGCTCGTCAACTGGCTTGTAACCAAAGCGTGTAGAAACCTCTTTGGTAGAATCAGCAGCTGAGGTTGGTAACGACTAACTATCGACTCTGAGCCAGAAAGAACCATGCAAAGCGCGCTATTACTACCCACATACAGACAGTCATTAGATTCTTGCTCAGCCACTTAAAAGTAAAATATGTACACATTCTCACAGGGACAGTGGCGTAGCGGCGAGGCCATACTTATTGACACATTCTTAAACACAATAATAAATCATTAAAATAACAAAATCCTAGCAATATTGACTAACATTTCAGAAACTAATATTTTAAAACACGAAATAAAAATTCTATTCCTCATGCCTCGTAAAGAGTGGGGCTCTAGTTTTAACAAAATGCTAATCTAGCGACATTAAATTACAATTTTATTAAAAAGATATGGAAGACGACAGACAGTCGTCTTTCGACGTACAGGCCAATATCATTGACATTAGTTTCCTGTAGAATTATGGTGTTATTCTCAGTTCGAATATAGCCTAGTAAATTTCCTTGAAACGGAAAACCTTCTTTCTGTGAATCAGCACAGGTTTAGGAAACATCGTTCATGTGAAAATCAGCTTGCCCTTTTCTCACATGACATCTTGTGAGCCATGGATGAAGAGCAACAGGCAGTTTGTGTTTTTCTCGATTTCAAAGAGGCGTTTGACGCGGTACCACGCTGCAGACTGCTAACGAAGATACGAGTATGTGGAATAGGTTCACAGATTTGTTACTGTCTGGAAGACTTCCTAAGTAACAGAACGCAGTTCGATGTATTCGACGGCGAGTGTTCATCAGAGACGAGTGTATCGTCAGGCGTGCCACAGGAGAGTGTGATAGGACCGCTATTACTTTCTATCTATACAAATGATTTTATGAACAGAGTAACTTGTAACATGCGGCTGTTTGCTGATGATGCTGTGGTGTGTGGGAGGGTGTCGTCTTTAATTGACTGTAATAGCATACAGGATGACGTAGACAAAATTTCTAGTTGATGTGAAGAATGGCAGCTAGCTCTAAATGTGTAAAAATATAAGGTAATGCTCATGAGTAGGATAAACAATGCCATAATGTTCGAATACAGCATTAGTTGTGAGCTTCTTGATGCAGTCATGTCGTTCAAATATGTAGGCGTAAAATTTCAGAGCGATATGAAATGGAACGAACATCTAGGGACGATGTGTATGAATAATATTGGCCGACTTCGGTTTATTGGGAGGATTTTGGGAAGATGTACTTCATCTGTAAAGGAGTTGTGTATAAGATGCTTGTACGACCACGTCTTGAGTATTGCTAAAATGTTTGGGACCCGCAGCAGTTCAGTTGAAAGGAAGACATAGAAGCAGTTCAAAGGCGAGCAGCTAGATTCGTTACTGGTAAGTTCGTTACTGGTAGATTCGACCAATGCGCGAGTGTCACGGAAATGCTCCGGGAACTCAAATGGAGATCGCTGGAGGAAAGACGACGTTCTTTTCGAGAAATTCTGTTGAGGAAATTTAGAGAGCCGGGATTTGAAGTTGGGTGTAGACCGATCTCCCTGCCGCCTAGTTACATTTCGTGTAATGATCGCAAAGACAGCATAAGATAAATTAGGCTCGTACGGAGGCATATAGACATTCTTTTTTCCCTAGTTCTATTTGAGAGTGGAATAGGAAAGGAAATGCCTAGCAGTGGTACAGTGTACCCTCCGCTACGCACCTTACGGTGGATTGTGGAGTATGTATGTAGAAGTAGAAATGGTATTGTATACTTTTTCATCATAGGAAAAGAAGTTGTTTGTTGGGATACAGTTGGCAAGGGTTATGAGGTATTGGGCTTTGTGCCTGAAGGATTTTTAAAGGGCGTGTTAGACAGCTGCAAGACGATGGGTATGAAGAATATTGGTCGAAAGGGACATGCAAGAAACAATGATGAACAGAGGTATAGAAGGAAAAGTATGGGAATGGTGGAGTCCCAACCAGCCACAATTTGGAATCCAGGATTATTTGGTTTGCGGATGTTTGGAAATAGGTAGAACGTGGGTGTGCGGGGTGTTGTTGTGGTGAGAAGGGAGATGAATTCAGGGGAGAGGTTCTAGGAGGACTGTACGATTTTAGCAGCGATTGAAGGTCAAGTTGGTCTTTCAAGATGCATCATCCTGGCCCAATATGTAGTTGAAAGAGTCATAAACATTCTGCCATAGATGTGATAAATCGCAGTGACTACGTGGGAGAAGGCCTCCACACGTTTTTTCAGGTAGGAGAACAATAAAGTCAGGACAGCTTTTCAGTTATTTCTGTAAGGATGGTGTGGCCAAACTGGAAGTGACAATACCTGAAAGGTGAACACGGGGTCGTTTGGTGTCTGTGAGGACAGTTAATGGTTGCATGGTAATATCAATTGGGAGAGGCACTTTTTGGTGTTGGAATTAAGTTGGCTTTGTTTACAGGGATTAGTGGCAAAATAGTATTTCATAACGACAGAAGGTTTCTGACAAGCCTATAATGATTAAATCTGGTTGGGGGCTGAAGGCGTGAACTTTGGATTGATATGGAAGTCATTACAACAACGGCTGTTTTGCTGGGGCGAGATCTACTTACGAAATTCTCCGGATGTGTAAATATATTGTTAACTGCAACGTATATAAGGAGAAATGATCATAATAAGCCGCGGCGTAGTGGCCGAGCGTTCTAAGGCGCCCAGCTGCGGAGCGCGCCGATGCTCGCCTTCGGAGGATCGAGTCCTCCCTAGAGCTTTGGGGTATTTGTTGTCCTTAGCATAAGTTAGGTTAAGTAGTTTGTAAGCCTAGGGACTGTTGACCGTTGAATCCCATAGATTTATAAATATTTGATCATAATAATAAAATAAGGAAAACACGAACGTAGAGATGTAACCGTCATTTCTTCCCGCAAGCTGTTCGAGAATTGAATGGTAGATCAACAGACTCAAAGTGAACCGTGTGTCATGCTGTTGAGAGTGGGTCCTTATTTTTTAAAATCTGCCTTCCGTGCTTTGCTTGGCACAGTTTCGATTACCTCTTGCGTGTCTCAGAATATTTGTCTGGAAAAAGTGTCTCGAATCCAACCCAATGCCGTGCCAATCGATACGGGGAAGATCCTGGTTCTTATACAAGTTAATCCGTTCTTCTTTTCTCTCACAGCGCACCTTGTGAACCGGCCGTGGGCTGCGTCTAGACTACGCCTCCAATGCCTGGACGAAGATGTTGGACCATTTACATTGGCGTCAAATGACCTGAGGGCTAAGATCGAGAAATATATATATCCCATAATCCTGTGCCCGTGATTGGTCGATATATCGACCACTTGTCTCTTGGGGAGAGGAGAGGTAAAATTAGCAATCCGACAATTTTGCGTATGAATTTTGGTCAAAATAAGAAGTCGATTTTAACCGAAATATCGCCAGCCTCTAAGGGTTTCGTTTGACAGGCAGTTACTCATTGGATTCTTTCAGGTTGGCAATTTCCAACTACAAACCTGGCTTTGCTAACCTGGCAGTAGATGCTCAGACACAGTGCTCACACTATTATGAAGAAGTAGTTACTAAGAATAATTTTCAATGTAAATTCTTCTCTCTTAACAAAATAAAAATACTACATAACTGCAAACTGAACTATAATTTTTTACTTAAATTTTCAAGACATGTGTAATGGTAGGAAGAATAGTTTTCTATTTAATGATTTTCCTCTTAACAAAATAATAGTACTGCATAATTTTGTACGGAACTACGATATATTGTTTCATTCATAATTTCAAGAAGTGTATTAGTGGCAGAAAGAATAATTTTCAGTTTAATATTTTTCCTCTTAATAAAATTAATATACTACATAACTGTATACCGTGTTATAACGTTTCATTTAAAATTTCAAGATGTATGTATATGTAGTAGAAAGAATAATTTCCTCTTAATGAAATAAAAATAGTATATAACTGTACATTGGAATGTACTCTTTCATTTAAAATTTGAAGAAGTATTTAAGTGGTATATCGCACAGGGTTTTGTAAGTGAATGGAAGATCTAGTGCATAATTAAGTTGGCCATCCCTGGGCTATGACTACAAAAAATACTTCATTTTCCATGCACGTACATATACACTGCTCAAAACACTTATAGGATCCCGTGAGATATCATACACAATGTACGTTGATAACGTATTTTATTCTGCTATTGCTTACCATTGCAATTTTTGTATGATATAGTACGATATTATGCTATCTCTTCTCTTTACTTGATATTTACTTAGAGTTTACTTAAAAGGAGGCGCCATAATGGTGAAAGAGTCATTCTCGTTGCCCTCTAATATGGTGTGCCATCAATTTGGACGACCAGTACCTATGCTCACCTGGGCGGCATGGGAAGTATGAGGTTATCAATCTGTTCTTGAGGGATATTTGGACCATTCTCCCAAGAGAGCAATATCCAGATCTGCAACCGTTGTGTCAGGTGGTGGTCTGGCTTCAGTGCGTCTGCCAAGTGTATCTCATATGAGGCCCAATCAGGTTGAAGTCCGTTGACCAAGCTGGCCACTCCATTCGTTCAATTCCCACAGCTTCAAGCATGTTTTCTCTGTGGGAACGAGCGCTATTGTCCACCAGACAAGGACCCCACCTCCTATAGCACCAGCTTAGCGCACAACAAAAGGGCGAAGATTCTCCTGTCTTTAACTGGCAGCAGTCAAAGAGCCAGTCTGAACGACATACGGGTCCATACGTCCGCCAATACTAACTCCTGCCCACACCATTCGTCCCCACCATGATATGCTGATGTTTCCTGCACATAAGCAGGATTGTTCAAATTTCTGTAAACCTTTGGGACTGAACTTCTGTCGTTATTAGTTCTACGCTCACAAGCTACTTAAACTAACCTATCGACAACACGCATACACATGCCCGAGGGGCGCCTGGAATTTCCGACGGCGAGCAAACGCGCACTCCGAAGCAAGGTGCCTTAGAACGCTCGGCCACTCCACGGCGGCGATTATTTCGAGTTCCTCGTTCTCTCAGATGAGGGAACGACTATTGTCAGGCTGAACACAAATTCTTGACTCATCTGTGAACAGAATCCAGTGCCGTTCTTTGCGACTGCAATCCTAACGTTACCAGTTTCTGTGGGTTACACTGTGTCGTTGCCGTTTAGCAACGTTAGTTTTCGTTACGTTTCTCGGGCGTACTTCTTGTTGCCAGATGGAAACACCATCCATATTGTATACATTGGAGTCTGTTGCAAGCATTTAATTGATCTTTTCCTCCACAGATGGAAGCGCAGTCATGAATTGAGGACAAATGCAACAAAGAGCGCTGCATTGAAATTTTATTACAGTTGAGCATTATATCGCGTGCCGTAATTACACACTGTCACGAATTATATCGAGTAAAAAACATTATCATGTTACAGACACCTAATACGAGTAGAAAATATGGTAGATATTAAAGTATGTATCTGTGTAAAGAAAATTATGTGCTGCCTTTTGGAAACAATATGCATTCAGTAATAGCATTTTAACGTACTTGCTTAGAAAGCATGCACTCAGCGCTGACGAAATTTCAGCGATTTCAGTTAATTGATGCTGCTTCTTTTATAAAATTGTGAATCATGAATACCGAAATAGTTTATTTTGTGAATGACGATGGACGGTTAAAGGAGTTGACAGAATAAATTTGATTTTCAGTACCAGTTCCGAGCGAAACTGAAGATGACAGTGCTGATGAAGATGAAATATGTGACAGCAGAAATAAATTCGTGAAATCACACAGTGAAACTGTTAATCTGATTGAATCGAAAGTGACTTCGAATGATTCTGATTGCGCTGATACGTCGCTAGTTGCAGCAGGAAGTACAACTGCAAGTACGATTGGCGATTCTGCTGCAATAACCGCTCAAGGTAAGGAGAATATACATCACAGATAAAGAAATTACGAGATGTGTTATGGAAGAAAGGATAGATGAAATATGTAAGTATGTAGAGCAACATTTTCTTGGAAAAAAGCTTTACCAGATGAGATAGTAGCTAAGGAAACTCCATATGACTCATATAATTGCATAGGCTTCCGCGAATAGAGTCAGTTGACATAAAAGTTTTTTAGGTGTTGTAACGCGTCATAATGTAAGATGGCTATTACTTTAACAACCTACATTTCGGACAACGTTACAGTGGACTTCTTCTGGGCATTATTTATTTATTTATTTATTTTCGTGTTCCACGGATGTTTGATGCTAATGAATCGCTAGGATGTAGAACATGCAGTAACAGCCATATGAAATGATCATATGGTTAACAATTTGAATCAAATATATATAGACACATGAAAAGAATGTTCATATGTTCAAATAACAACATAAATGAAAAACATGCTCATTTGTTCAAATAACAAGACAGATTATTCAGAAAACTTAAAATAAAAAACACAGATAATATTACAATAACAATACAGGATGATTACACTAACAAATTGGTTCAATTAAGATAAATAGTATCCTGCAGACAAGTGATATGCCAATGCTGCATAATCAGTTTTATTAGTAATGCTTAAATTTAACACAGTATTACACATTATCATAGAATTCCTCTAAAGAATAGAAAGGATTCTCCAAGAGGTAAAGTTTTTTTTTTTTTTTTTTTTTTTTTTTTTTTTTTTTTTTTTTTTGTCGGCTGCAATTTGAAAATATAGGTGTTGTACCTGAAGTTAGCTACTTTAAGTTAGTCCTGGAACTAAGGCCAGGTACCAAGACTCCTGTACAGTTGTGCGCCTCCTGGTTCTTGTGCTTCTTCTGTTTGCCTCTGTTGCTGTTGATGATGGGTGAGATGCTGAGAAGCCTTTCATTCCTGAAGACTGAGGAGGGGCTGATACTGGTGGAAAGTAATGAATCACTGGTGAATGATCAACAGTACATGGAGCTTCAGAAACTGCTGCTGATGAACACAATTGATGTTGGTTTGATGGCTGAAATTTGAGATGGCAACAACACTGAAGCAGTGCCTGAAGTTTGTGGTGGAGTCCCTGCCGATACTTCTGTTGTTTGCACAGGTATGTTTGAATTGACTGAAACTTCGACTGCTGGCAGGGGAATAGGGATGTTATTTATATTCATATTCACAGAATATATGACATCAAATGTGAATGAGCAAAGCTGAAAATGTGCACACAGATGGGACTTGAACACGGGTCTACTGCTTTCTAGGAGTTGCTCTGACCACTACACCACTGGAGACACAGTGATCACCGCACCTGCAAGCTACTTAAGCACGCCTCCCGTCAGATACAAATTCCCAGTTCTACCCTGCCCACAGTACTCAAACTCGTTTACCTTAGTTGTTGATGCAACAGCGTTTATTATTTCAGTACATATGGCCTCTTTGCCATGTTATTTCTGTGTAAACCGTGTCTTGTAAAGCGCTCTCTTATGGAGCTGTCAGCTGGTATGAACGTTGCAGTGGGAAATGATTTACAAATTTTTTTGAAGTTTCCTGTTATTGATCGTGATTTCAATGTTAACACAAGATTTTTCCAGTAAATCATGCCTCCATGGAGTAGCCACAAAAAAATAATTTGCCGGTTATTACGTAATTTTTCTGTCAGAATCCTCATTGCCTGTCTACTTCATTGTGGTACACTTCGTTTGCACCCCCTATCACAATACCCTTACTCACAGGCAGTAAAGACCTTCACAGTTTTTAGAACTTCAGCTAAAGACGCCCCTGGTTTGACAATACTAGTCGCATCTAGTCTTTGCTGCATATTACGAAAAATTTCCGCGATTCCTGTTCCATAGCTGTACGAAAACACATGTACTTTGGCTGTTTTCTTTGGCGCACAGTTAGATGTAAGATTTGCTTTTTCGTCCACATTTGTCCGTGATTTAGGCCTTTCACTATCATCACACTCACCAGTTGTTCTTCTTGTTTCTCCCCTTCGGATTTACAGTCTTCGTGATCTAGAAGATTAAATCTGTTCTTTGCGTGCAACACGAACTTTTCTGACCTTTGCACTAAACGAGTTGTGTTTTTGGGCCTGATATATGTTTCTTGTTGATATTCGCCCAGCACATATTCATCAGTGTCGAGTTGTTTTAATGTTGATTTGACATTTCGAAAATAATTTTCTGCTGCTGAAACATCATATCTGAGTGCTTTAACGACAGAGTCCTCTAAACCAGCACTTAGTTTCGAGTTAACGGTTTCTTGGTGGTTACAGTGTGTTACACAACATTCACATGACAGCTTTACTGTACTGTTGTTTAAATTCGCCAAGCAAGTTAAGTGAGCCCACACATGTATCCTTTTATCACTGTTTTTTACACTGTTTAAATTAATAACATTCTGAAATTTAACAGAGTGATTCATTACTATATCCACGCATGATGCCATCTGATTTCTTATATACACCACAAGCTTGTTTTTTGTTCTGATCATCGTATTGAGGTACGTAGTCGGATATGTTCGTATGAGCTGGTACTGAAGAGGAAACACAATTTATGATATTAGTATATACTGTTTCCTGGCGTCTCCTCTGCGCAGATCCTTCAGAGTTGTTGAGATGGTTTGAGGATTGTATGAGGGTCTGTATTAAAAAAAATTATGGAATTCCTTGAGCTGTGCTTGCCGTTTTGCACTATTATTGAACACGCCATATATGTTCCTGCACAAATCCTCGATCATTCTAGGTAACATTTTGCAAGCGAATGGCAAATGCACTTTACTAGAGTGATACCTGGAAGTTCATCCTGCATCCTGTTGGTCACACCAGAGTTTCTGCCAAACGTTGGCCGAAATGTCGGTTATTAAAGTAATGGCCATCTTATAATATGACGCGGTTCAACATCAATAAGACGTCTTTCGTATTTTTGGGCCGCACGGGAATAGCCGAGCGGTCTGGAGCGCCACGTTACGGATCACAAGGCCTCCAGTGTCGGAGGTTCGAATCCTCCCTCGGGCATGGATATGCGTGTTGTCCTTAGGTTAGTTGGACTTAGTTGAATTAGTTTGTAAGTCTAGGGACTTGTGACCAAAGTAGTTTGTTCCCATAGAATTATAAACATTTGAACATTTGAATTTTTCCTTCGTATTTTTTAAATGAAAATATGTTGGGGTTTATTTGATAAGAAGCTACGCTCTATATTATCCAGATGAATTTGTCTAAGGCCAGCAGTGTTACTGTAGGCGATATTCAGAAGATTTTAGGTGTTTGTACCCTTTCTTCTGTTGTAACACTGAAGAATGTGAGAATGTTTTGGAATAATGTTGTGGGCCCATCAGTTGAACAAGACAATATTATCGTCTATAAATTTGAACAAGTGAGGCATTTCTTACACTTTCAAGACAATTTATCGAATGCTAATGCTGAATTACAGATGCAGTCTGAGCTGGTGACACTTCCCTCCCTGCTTCAAGCTATGTTAACATCGGTTGCACAGCTTGAAGCTGTGGTCGAGTGGTATCGTTGTTGTTGGAAGGTCGTGGGAACCTAACTGATGCCCGGAGTATCCAGCGACCGCTTGCGGTGGCGACATGCCCTGATACTGCTAGCTATGAGGCGGACATCCCACCCAGGGTTGTGTGGGAGGTCGCTCCAAGACGGCGGCGTAAGACACTCCGGCGGACCAATCGTGTGGCCTCCCCGGTTCGTGTTGCGAACAGGTTTGAGACGCTATCTGATCAGGACAATGTTTCTGAGCCGGATGAGATCACCAATCAGTCTGCAAGATCCAGGCTTTCACAGAGGGTTGGTTTACTCGCAGTCGGGAGCCTCAACATCAGCCTCTTAGGGAGATGGCTGCCAAAAAAGGGGAAGAAGACCAGTGTGCACTCTGTGTGCATACCGGATGAAGTCATTCCAGATGGGGAACAAGTCCTTCCAGATGCCATGAAGGGTACAGGGTGCAACCAACTGCAGGTGGTGGATGACTTAGGTACCAATGACGTGTGTCGCTTTGGATAGTAAGAGAATCTCTTTGCATTTGAGTGCCTGTCTGAAGTGGTAAAGACTGTCAGCATTACTTGCAAGATAAAAGCAGAGCTCACCATCTGCAGCATAGTTGACAGAACCGACTGTGGACCTTTGGTATAGAGCCGAGTGGAGGGTCTGAATCAGAGGCTCAGACGGTTCTGCGATCGTGTATGCTGCAAATTCCTCGACTTGTGCCATCGGATGGTGTTCCGGGTTCCGCTGAATAGGTCAGGAGTCAACTACACGCAGGAAGCGGCTACACGGATAGCAGGAGCTGTGACGCGTGGACTGGGCGTTTTTTTTTTTTAGGTTAGAGGGCCTCAGGAACAAACGGAAAGGGTTTAAATCTCAAAGGGTACAGGTCAAATAAAAGTCTAAGACAGATCTAGAAACCATTGGTCTAACATTTGCAAATTGTCTTAGCTGTGTGGGGAAAATAGCAGACTTCCGAGCGCTAATACAAAGTACTTAATCTGAAATCGTTATAGGTACCTAAAGCTGGCTAATGCCGGAGATAAGTTCAGCTGAAATTTTTACAAAGGGGCAAACTGTGTCAGGAAAGATAGATTGAAGAAAATCGGTGGTGGCGTATGTATTGCTGTCAAAGGCGAAATTGAAGTAGATTGCTCCTGTAAGTTGGTATGGGTAGAGGTTATACCGAACAACCAAATTAAATTAATAAATGGTTCTTTGTATCGATCCCTGACTCAGACGATTCGAATGCAGAAATGTTCAAAGAAAGCTTGGATCAAATTTCAAAAACACATACAATTTTAATTGGTGGTGACTTTAATTCACCCTCGATACTTTGGCAAAAATACACGTTCAAAACCGTAATTGTACTGAACACAGTCTCCGAAAATTATCTCGAGCAATTAGATCATGTACCAACTAGAGTAATAAATGGTTGTGAGAACATACTTGACCTCCTACCAAGAAATAATCCGGAGCTAATAATGAGCATCGAAACAGATACAGGGATTACTGAGCACAGAGTTGTCGTAGCGAGACTGAACATCGGACTTTCCAAATCCACCAGAATTAAAAGGACAGTATATTTATTCCAAAAAGCAGATAAAAATTCGATTCACGCTTTCCTGAGAGAATTATCAGTCTTTCGCAACTAACGAAGTGACTGTAGATCAGATGTGGCTTATGTTCAAAGATATAATATCCACAACCATTGACAGATTCAAAAAAGAAATGCCTAATTTAAACGCACAAGAAACCCCAACACTGTCAATCTATTACATAAACTCGAAATTTTGATTGAACTTCAATGCAAGAATCGTAAAATACACGTCACGACGAAAACCTGTCAGGTAATTTGGTTGAGAATACTTAGAAGTTCTGGTTGTATTTAAAGAATACTAGCAACAAAACGCAATCAATACCTTCATTACACGATAGAAATAGTGATGCTACTGATGACAGTTTTGCTAAAGCATAACTAAAACCCAGCTTTCCGAAAATCCTTCACTAGAGAAGACGAAGCAAATTGAAAGTAGCTTCTTAAATTTTTTATTGAAAGATCTCTGGTGGTAGAGATCAGAAAGGGCAAGTTAAAACGCTCACTGCTGCTTCAAATTATTTTGCGAGTGGCCACAGTTCTTGCGCAACGGAAATAGGTAAACTAACCTAAGGACAACACACACACCATGCCCAAGGAGAACTCGAACCTCCACGGTGAGCAACCGCACGCTGCGCAGCGAGACGCTTTAGACCGATCGCCTACTCCACCGCGGCTTTCAGGGAGCAGACAACATTTCAACAATCACAAAAATAATATATAACAAGGAATAGATAATTAAACATGGGATGGGGAACTTGAAATTATGAAGTAGAAGTTTGAAACTTTAGATTTTAATCTATTCAAAAAAATAAACAAGCAAAAATGTGGAGAGACAAAATAAGCACAATGAAGCACATATCTTGTACAACAGTGAATTAAATTATTAAGTTACTGCTAGTAATAAAATGATTTCTGCCCTTTCTGAATATGGAGGGAATGTGAGAGGAAATTTGCAGATACACAGTGGATAAAGAAAGCGCACTCACTCACTCACATACACACACATAATCGTTGTGACACTTACTCAATTGGGAAAAATTCATGGAAATTGCAAAACGAAGCGTCGGCGGCGTTTTGATGAGATGGTAGATGTCTTCAAGCAAAATTTAAAAATATACTATGCACGAACGAACTCATGTGTGGGGAAGCAGCAGAATACTATCCTTAAGTACCACGTTGTGTACAAACATGGTGAATTACATAGATTTTACAAAAAGAAATTAATTTAAAATAAACAAGTGAAGCACACGTGAGAATTCAACAAAAGAAAGAGCATGGCTGAAGGCTGAAGGCCAAAGTAGTGACCATTATGAAAGCAAATTGTGCAGTTGGTCATACCACGATAGGAAAGACGGAATCAATCCAGAAATTTCTAGAAAGAATTTAGCATGCTCGCAGAAACAGACACCACACGAAAACGTTAGCTAAAAACAGTAAGGAATTCAAACATACTTAGATTACACAAAGGCTGAATGCCACACACGTTTATTCTAACTTGAGAAAACAAGATACAACTTACTAGACTGAAAATACAAATACTAAATTGACACTAATTTACTCAAGTTCTGAAAAATAAGGAACACTTCACCTTGCATAGCGAAAGAATTACTTAAGAAAAACTCTTAGTTTTAAACCAGGAATGCCTGATCACAAAGTTGTAACAGCATTCCATCCCCTCATCATGATTCGGCGAAATACATCGGCGATCGCAGCAAGAGAAAGTCCTCAGGCCACGCACAGAGCGTTCCCTGGCCGTACCGGACTTTAGCGTGCGTTCAAAGCCTACTGTCTACCAACCCTCGCTACCTGAGGTAGATAATACTCTCTACTACTGTTCCAGAGAGGTCGCTTATTACCTCTTTGGCCCATGATTATGTTGGTACCACACTAAGAACAAGCCAAGTAAGGGTGTTTCTGGCTACCTAGCAGACGGCAGTGCAGACAACATACGAAACCGTGCGTTTTTAACTATAGTAAACGAGGCCCAACGCGCAAAGCGGTGACTATAAGCCATTGCGCGGCAGTCAGTGAGTATTAAAAGAAACCTTCCACCTTCATACGAACAAACAAGTTCAATCATACGAAAAAATGTTCAAATGTTTGTAAAGCTTATGGGACTTAACTACGGGGTCATCAGTCCCTAAACTTACAAACTACTTATGAATTCGTATCAAGAACAGCTGCCAGCATGCGTAATTTAGAAGTAGATACGCCTAGAGTATTAAACCAACTTAAATCACTTAACAAAAGTAATTCTCCTGGTACCGAATTTATACGATTTAGGTTCCTTTCAGACTATGCTGAAGCAATAGCCCCATACTCAACTATCATACATAACCACTCACTCAGAATACGTTGCGTACCCAAAGAGTGGAAAGTTGCACAGGTCAGACCAACATTTAGAAAAGCAATGGGTTTGATCCGCAGAATTACAGGACTATATCATTAACGTCGGTTTGCATCAGGATTTTAGAACATATACTATCCTCAAATATTATTAACTACATCGAAAAGAACGATCTATTGACCCATAGTCAACACGAATTCAGAAAGTGTCGTTCTTGTGAAACACAGCTAGCTCTTCACTCAAATGATTTCATGAGTGCTATCAACAAAGGATGTCAAATAGCTTCAGTATTTCTAGATTTCCGAAAGGTTTTCGATACTGTACTTCACAAGCGTCTTCTAATAAAATTGCGTGCTTATGGAATATCGCCACAATTGTGCGATTGGATTCGTGATTTCCTGTCAGAAGGGCATTGAGAGTAATTCATCTTGTAGATTAGAAGTGATATCTGGCGTTCCACATGGATGTTTTGTAGGACCCCAACTTTTCATAATTTTCATAAACGATGAAGGAGACAATCTGAGTAGCTCTGTTAGACGTTCGCTGATGACGTCATTTATCGGTTAGTAAAGTCTCCAGAAGATCGAAAGCAACTGCAAAATGATGCAGATAAGATATGAGCATGGTGCAAATATTGACAATTGACCCTTAATAATGATAAGTGTGAGCTCATCCATATGACTACTAAAAGAATTCCGTTAAATTTCAGTTACACAATAAATTAGTCAAATCTACAGGCCGTCAAGTCTACCAAATACCTAGGAGTAACAATTTAAATTGGAAAGATGACATGGAAAATATTGTAGGGAAGGCGAACCAAAGACTACGTTTCATTGGCAGAACACTTAGAAGATGCAACAGTTCTACTAAAGAAACTGCCTACATTGCACTTGTGCTTCCTATTTTGGAATACGCTGCGCATTGTGGAATCCACACCAGGTGGCACTGACGGACGATTGAGAGAAATTTCGCCGAAGTGCTGCTCGTTTTGTATTATCGTGACATAGGGGAGAGAGTGTCACGGAAATGATGCACGAGTTGGGGTGGAAATCATTAAAAGGAAGGTGTTATTTGTTGCGGCGAGATCTATTTGCGAATCACCAACTTTCTCTTCAGAATGCGAACATATATTGTTAGCATCCACCTACACAGGGAGACATAACTACCATAATAAAATAGGAGAAATCAGATCGGAAACAGAAAGATTTAGGTGTTCCTTATACCCGCGAGTTGTTAGAGAATGGAACTACATAGAAATATAATGAAAATGGTTCGATGAACCTTCTGCCACGCACTTCAGTGTGACTTGCAGAGTATCCATGTAGATGAAAAAGATAAGCCCAGAAAAGTAAGACTATTTACGCATATGAATGAAAGATTTGTTTCAGATCCAATGGATACAATGGAGGACTCATTAACTGTAGATGAACAGATGTGTGCTACCAAAGCCAGGCACCATCTCACAATGAACATGGCAGATAACGCCAATAAAATGGCTATAAACTGTTTCTACTTTGTGGTGTATCTGGGTGTGCTTACAAAATGGATTTGTATACAGGGCATGAACAGGAAAGGGACAAGAATGAAGCCTAGCCAGATCTTGGATCCGATATCAGTGTGGTTGTTATATGATGCCAGAATGTACCATAGAATGTAAATCACAAAATTTACTTTGATCATTATTACACATCAATATCGCTAATTCATTACTTGAAGGGAAGAGTAATTTTGTCTCTAGGAACTGTTACAAAAAATATAGTTCACAATAAGAAACTCCCAGACAGGTCGCAGAGTAAAGTAGAAGGGGGAAAATTCTGGAGTTTATTGGTAATTACGACGAAACAGAGGTCTCATATGTACTCTGGAAGGTCAACTAGGCAGTCGTGATGTTATCCACGTTTGTAGGTAGTGACCCTATAAGCAATATAAAGAGTTATGGTAGAAGTAGGAAGAACCATCTTTGTACCTTGTCCAAAAATTGTACAAATTTATAATAAGCAAATAGGAGCAGTGGATCTTCTAGACAGTCTCATTGGCAGATAGAGAGTCATAATGCGGAGTCAGAAGTGGTACTTTAGAATATTTTACGATCTTGTTGATATAAATATGATCAACTGCTGGTTTTTGTAGCGCAGAGTTAACTCCATGCGAAAGCCAGTCTCTCAAGCTAAGGAGCTCCAGTTAGCAAATTTTGGGATTGAACTGGCTGATACTTTGTTCAAAATTGGTTTCAATTCTCCACCAAAGAGAAGTAGGTCAAGTTGTACAGAGAAACCACCAGGGAAGAAGAAGAAGACAGGTTCATCAATCCAAGTAAAATGTCAGATTTAATCAAGTCGGAAACTGGTCTGTTTATTTATATGAAAAATAGAGGTGCAAAAATTAAAATTGCAAAGTTTATACCATTATTAAATACGAAAAAATGCAACGTAGAGCTGTGTCATAACAAGAACAATAACTGTTTCACTAAATATCTTGTAGTGTTATTTTAATGTTTTTATATTTATTTCACAGGAATATCCAGCTTTAAATGCCACTGAGATCAATATTATGAAATTTAAATTGAAAATCAAATATCTCATAAAATGTTTGTTCCATAAAATTTGTTAGTTAATTTTCATGTTAGATTTGCTGTTGTAAAACTTTTGATTATTGGAGAGTGAGTAATTTCTGAATACATCATATTGCTAAATGGCAACACGTAATAAATGATGACTTTCACATTGTGAAACAAGTTATATAACTTTTTCAATATTTTTACCCTTCAATGGTAAATCTTTTCTATTAGGGTCACTACTTGCAAACGTGGATAAGAACATGACTGTTTTGTTAACCTTCCAGAGTACATATTAGAGCCCTGTTCCGTTGTAATTTCCAATAAACTCCAGTATTTTAACCCTTCCCTCTGTAGACTGGGACTTGTCGTCTGGAACTTTCTTACTTTCTTATTGTGAACTATATATATATATATATATATATATATATATATATATATATATATATATATATATATATATATCCTAGAGACAAAATTAACCTTCCCTACAAATAATGCATTAGCGATATTGATGTGTTATAGTTATCAAAGTAAATGTTGTGAATTACAGTCTCTGATACATTCAGGCATCATCCAACAACCACACTGCTGATGGATATATAGCGCTAAAATGAAAATTAATGCAGGGTAGTGTTAATAGGACACACACCACAGGCCTCCATGCTTTGAGGCCACATTTCCGAAGGCGATTTAGGACTGTTTATGTTAAAAAAATAATAGTTTCGTGTGGCTCATTGGCGTGGTGCAAGTCTTTCAACTGGACGCCACTTCGGCGACTTGTGTGTCCCTAGCCAACCCCAGTTATCCAACCGGGGAAAGGAAAGGGGACCTACAGCTTAACGTGGAATCCGAAGCACGTGTCGTTTCTGGCGACTCCTCACATCGTTGAGAGGTGAAGGATTGGTTAAAGTGCAGACTGAAAAATCCGAGGTCCGACCGGGTTTTGAACCCGCGACTCCTCGGTTTCCAGTTGAACACTCTACCCCAAGACAACCGGGCTCGACATTGTTTATGTTGATACTGCGCGTTGCCGCGGTGAAGTAGCCGAGCGGTCTAAAGCGTCTCGCTGCGGAGCGCGCGGTTGCTCGCCGTGGAGGTTCGAGTCCTCCCTGGGGCATGGGTGTGTCTGTTTGTCCTTAGGTTAGTTTACCTAGGTTTAAGTAGTTTGTAAGCTACGGACTGATGACCACGCAGTTTGGTCCGATAGAATTACAAACATTTGAGTATTTTGATACTGCACGTTCTGTTGCTGTCTAGAGGGGGCGTTGCAGCTGTGTTGCGTTGAGCCTCCTGTTTGAACGGGCTGTTGACCTGAGATAACGGTCGTCGTTTGCTGATGTTACCCTTGGCCTTGCACTCTTTTAATGGTTTCTGTTGTCCAAAATCGCGTCCAGGTCCTGGAAATAACGCTGTGGGACACTCCAAAACCGGCACCTACTTCCATCTGTGTCTCTTCCGCATCCAAACTTCCTATGGCATAGTTTCGGATAAGTTACACTGTTGTTGCATTGCACTACTTGCTCACTATACTATCTGAAACCAACTTCTTGTGTAATTCGTTTGATAGAGTACACAGAAGTTAGCACCAAGCCCCTCTGCAGCAACTTTCTGTTGAAACATTTTCGTTCATTCTGCAGATGACAATACTCCATACCCTATATATCTTAACTGATCCCCTAATTGTTTTGATCAGTGTAGTAAGATGAAAGTATGTTTTTAAAAAATTCTAAGAAGGGACAGTGGCTTTGAAACATACTGTGTTTCCTAAATCAATCATTGATTATTAATCATCTGCGAGGCTAGTGAGCGAAAGTTAAATAATTACGGTTCTTGCACAAAACGTACAATTATTATATATTCAGCTGTCAGGAATTTTAAGGACATGTAAACATTAGAAGAAGTTACTGATCTAATCTACACCGAGTCAATGGGCGTAATGCAGCGAATACACCTATTGCCGCTAGATCACCTAAGTCAGAGGTGGGCACAAATCGGCTCAATGAGCAGCGCTCCGGCTCAGGCCGGAAAAAGAGCAGCGTCCGCGCTCGGCCGGTAGTTATCCTAGTTGCCGCTAGAGGTCTGCATGCTTGCTGGCGCACCTGACAAACGTTCGATACCGCGAGTTATAGTTCGCCGCGACAGACTCAAACTTGCGAAAGAACGTGATAACTGTGAACATAGTTCGTCTGCTTCGACTTCCACTCTGCTTCACAAATTCACCGTCACAAAATTGTCGGGAAGCCGGGCTATGAGCAAAGCTATTCTGCAACTAGCACGAACAGCCACATCGGAGCCGGCCACAGTGGCAGAGGGGACTGAGGCGCATCAGTCACGGTCTGCACGGTCACTACGGTCGGGGGTTCGAATCCCCCCTCGGGCATGGTTATTTGTGCCGTCCTTAGTGTTAGCTAGTTCATAAGTAGTTTGTAAGTTTAGGGACTGATGACCCCGTAGTTAAGTCCCATAAGCTATACAAACATTTGAACATTTGAATTTAGCTGCATCGGAGGATGAGGCATCACATTCCTGTGTAAGAAATTAACAGAGTTGTCATTTCAAAGGAAAATTGGTTTTATTAAGCAAAACACTGTGATTAAATTATCTCGTAAGTAGGTAGAGCATTATAATACATACCTCTACTTTACTTCCTTCCTCCGTAGATTATTAAGAAGATTAAGGCGCATTTCACCTTATACACTTCCATACTGGTTGAAGTGGTGTGTTATATAGTGGCGTTCTAAATTCTACTTTTTATGGCTAGTATTTTACCACAAACCAAACATTTTGCTCCTCCTTCGCTTTCAGTGAACAAGTACTCACACTCCAAACTGAAGTTGAACTGGAAAATAGAACGACGCTTTAACGCGCCGATTTGACTAGCCATTTCAACTCCACAGCGTACTGTACCATAACGTAATATCATAGATTATAACGAAAACCTGAAGTACAAAATTCGAACTAACAGATGGTACTGTTAGCGGTGTCTTCTGAAAGAAAACAAAAAATCGCTCTTATCTTTAAAAGATATTTGCCGGCTCGACAGCATGCGCTGGACGTTTTAGAGAAGAGTTTCCAGTATTATGTTTATAAGTTACTTACTTATAAACATAATAGCATTTTTCAGGAGATACCCCTAGCAGTGGAATCTGTTCATTCGAGTTGGATACTAAAGAGTTTGCACTATTATCTTTATAAGTTATTTTATAACGCACTCGACCAGGTGCATTTCTGCGGCTACGTTAGCGCGTTGGCTGCGCATAACGCCATCTAGTCTTTTCAGCAGGAACTACGTGATGGACGCCAGCTGTTCGCGGCTCTGCTCCCGCTCAGGCAGCGGCTCGAAGAGCGCGGCTCGCTCATTGCCCACCTCTCACCTAAGTTAAGCAGTGTCAGGCTTAGCTAGCACTTGGGTGGGTCCCAGTCCGGGTCTGCCAAGAGTTTTTGACAAGCGGGGATCACTCAGCCCTGTGTGGTCAATTGACGAGCTACGTGATTGAGAAGTGACGAGTCCAGTCGAGAAAAGCGGAAAAGTGCGGCGCGCTGACCAGCTGCCCGTGGCAGAGGAAGACACGCCGGCAGTTGGGCCTTACTGGGCCTCTATCACAGAGTTTACAAGTCGCTACTATTTGGAAGCACTCGGCTGTGTAAATGTATGAGCTCCACCAGTTTGATATTTTGGTTGGTTTTTAATATGTTTTGAAAGAAATGTAGGCAAAAGTTAATAAATTGCATACAAATATATCACATCACACAGTGAGGGCTACAGCCTATTGCGTTTATTTCATGTTTCACTCATTTCAACGTTAAGGAAGGAAGAAAGATTAAGGTTTCCGTCCCGTCGACACCGTGATCATTAGAGGCGGTCATCATTAAGTAATATAATATTAAGAATAATGTTGCTTGTATTTTGGATTCGTAACATTCATTCTAACAAGGAGACTACATGGGTATTGGGTTTTAGAACATTTTTTATAGTTATGGTACGTTACGTTCAGAACTTAAATAACAATTAGCAAAAACTATTCCATGCAACTCTCAAAAATTTACGAGAAAGTCGACTTTGAAGTTTTGCAAGTACAAGTACCAATAATAAAAACAGTTGCAGCATCTGTGGGTAGAGCTCAGGTGGTAGCGTTGTGGACTCCCACCTACAGAGTAAGGGGCTCGAATCCCTCCGTCACAGATTTTTTTTTTTTTTTTTTTTTTTTTTCGTTTTCCAATTCAGTTATATACAACATTTTTGGATGTCAAATTCCACGTATTGTGTCAGTTTTTGTTTATGTGTATGGAGGCGAACTGGACACCTCGGCATCACCTAAAACTATAGTTGAGTAGGAAGGCTGCTTGAAAAACCATTAGTAGCTATGGAGATGACTTTCCAAAAACAGCGTCGTAGCTCTTCTAAAACTGAAGAATCTAAGACAACCGTCGTCAACTAATTGTGAAGCCAATACGGCAAAAAAAATGTAACTTATGGCTTTGTTATTGACAACCGTTTATAAAATATAGAAAAATATTAAAATAAGTGCATTTTCGTAAAAATTACCATTAGATATGAGAATTTGGTTAAGTATTCGAACACAACGACACAAAAAAATAATCTGCCACGGCGGCATTGAACCACCGACCCTATCATTGTAAAGCCAGGAAGCTACCACCTAAGCAACAGTGACAGATGCCGCAACTGATTTAATTATCGGTACTTACGGGTACGAGCAAAACTACAAAGTCGATTTTCTCAAGAATTTTTGAGAGCTGCGTCGAATAGCTTTGGTTGATTGTTATTTGAGTTCTGAACTTTACGTATCATAAGTATTAAAAAATTCTGAAATCCGATACCCATGTGGTATCCTTGTATGACGATTAATTTATTTTGTTATTATTTTATTCGAATGTCGTTCAACTGGAACAAGAGAAAAACTGGTGCAGTATGCAGCTACTTGTTTATTTCTGGCACTAGTGCCTGCCATTGTCGAAGAGTCACCTTCCATTGGTCAGTTCACCACCGGTAGTTGATGGCGAAGATCTAGGAAGGAACGCAAACATTCGAAATGTAGCTGAGAATACTACAGATTTATTTCTTCCTGAAGGACAGGGCACGAAAGAAGGACTCGAAATGAATCTGAAGAGGAATAGCACATCAAATTGATCACGTTCAGTTGGTCTAATCTCCACATTCTTTAAAAGTGATCGTGAAAAACCCATACTTGATTCTACTCCTGTGGAACACGCGTTCGTTGTCCACTTCTCACGATGTGTACCATTATCAGATGGGAACTTAAACTCGCCAGATAGGACTGTATGTGCCTCACGGTCACGTTTTACGATTGGCAGCGAGACGTCAGCGGTTAAAGCCGGGAGTGAAGGACAGCCGAAGTCGATATACTGGAATGACAAGTGGCAA
Source organism: Locusta migratoria (assembly GCA_026315105.1). Classification (NCBI taxonomy): domain Eukaryota; kingdom Metazoa; phylum Arthropoda; class Insecta; order Orthoptera; family Acrididae; genus Locusta; species Locusta migratoria. The sequence continues at coordinate 743,672,414 of CM048755.1, read as the reverse complement.
GGGCGAATTTACTAGAGGTGAGCGTGTTGTGGAGCGTTCGCTGATAAGCTATCTGTCAGAGCACACAGCGCCGGCGGAAGCGCAGAAGGCGTGAGGCGTGTCCAGGCGGTGGCCGCGACAGCGACCGGTAAGTACCGCGCGCTCTAAGGCGTCGGCTACACATGCTAGCGACAAAAGACGGCCACGTGTATCGCTACGGGAGTGTCCTGCGTGAGCGCCGACTGTGGCGCTGCCTGTCGCTGCGTGTCGCGCGCTACAACCAGCCACGTTTGAGATTCAAGCCTGTTTGAATCTTGTCGCTGTCTCACGCGCTACAAAGTGTCGAGTTTCGTTGAGAACTGACTGCTTTTAGAGGTTATGAAGGTTGTCACAAGATTTCTGCGAGCTAATAGTCCCTGAGGTTTATGAAACTGCAACTATTTGTGAAATAACAGACAATAAAATTGAAGTTGCATATATAATAAAGTATTTTGCTTTGGTTAACTAGCTTGTACTTTTGTTTTGGCTTTTATAGACGACTGAAGTTAAATTTTTAAATTATTTCTAATACATCAGTCTTCTCTATTTTTATTCTGAGTGATGGTTTCTTCAAATCACGTTCATCGTGGTGTAAATGGAAAAAAAAAAAGTTCAAATGTTTGTAGAGTCTATGGGACTTAACTACGGGGTCATCAGTCCCTAAACTTACAAACCACTTACAACTAAGGACGGCACAAATATCCATGCCCGAGGGGGGATTCGAACCCCCGACCGTAGTGGCCGTGCAGACCGTGACTGGAGCGCCTCAATCCCCTCGGCCACCGCGTCCGGCGGTGTAAATGAATTGTGTGCTTTGTGCACTTGCAGTAACAACAAAGTTACTCCTGAGAGAGAGAGAGAGAGAGAGATAACTCTGGGATGTCAAACGAGATGCGTGTAAATTACGTTTCTGAGTAAAATGTCAGGATATAATGTTTCAGTAGGAATTAAATGTGTTTGGTAGGTCTACAGTTGGATACGTGTGTTAGCAATGAAGCTGAACTAGGGGTAAAAACTTTAAAAAAATAATTTATGGTGCTTTGTAAAGAGAAAACTTTGCACAAATAACTGGTGAAAGGGTTATAGTTGCAGGAGTTAAAATATAAGATGGGACGGGAAGCGAACCAGCGACCGCAAAAATTACGAGCTGGTAGTGGAGGTCGCCACCCCTACGCTACAGCAGCAACTATGAGATACCTTCAAAACTACTGATTTACTATCGTCTTCCAATAAGCCTTATTTCGTACTTATTCAGTTGTTGATCGTTTATAGTTACATAAACTCATTGAGAACATAGTCGAAAGTAGCTGTACTCGTCGTTGTACTTTCGAAGAATTTGGCCGGTAATATAGTCTGTTTTCGTATTTGAAGTTCCGAATGAAATAGTACACGAACATTACTCGCTTTGTAAATGTAATGCACAGCATTCCTTTCACGCCTTATTTCCTAAAGTTAATAAAACTATATTGCCTTACTCTGCAGCTATCATTATTCTACGGTTTACGGACGGCAAACTTTAGAAACAGCTGATCGGTTCTAGCGGGCCGGCCGCGGTGGCCGAGGGGACTGAGGCGCTCCAGTCACGGTCTGCACGTCCACTACGGTCGGGGGTTCGAATCCCCCCTCGGGCATGGATATTTGTGCCGTCCTTAGTCTTAGCTAGTTCATAAGTAGTTTGTAAGCTTAGGGACTGATGACCCCGTAGTTAAGTCGCATAAGTTCTACAAACATTTGAACATTTGTTTCTAGCGGCCATCTTGTAGAGAGAAGTTGTCGCGCTCACGTCGGACACCCGGCCATGTCTGCGCTTGTAGCAGCAGTGTCGCCCACGCGCCTTGCCGCCGACCGCGCACTTGCTCATCGTCGGAGGTTCGAGGCCTCCCTATGGCATGTGTTTGTAGGTTAGTTTACGTAGTTTGTAAACCTAGGGACTGATAACCAGAGTAGTTAAGTCGCTTAGATTTACTAGCATCTCAACATTTGTCGCCCCACTGCCTGCTCTCCCTCCCTGTTCCTCTCGCTAATGCCCTTTCTACACGGGAAGTGACAGCTTGCCAGATTACCCATGATGCACTGGTCACGCCGTCCGCGTACAGTGTAGACGCGTCCACTTGCACGCATACGATCGCTAGTAGACGGAGTAGGAGTGATCCTATTCTCACGCGTATGGAAGTGCTTCGCGCATGCGCATACGACCGAATGGGGAACGCTGACAAACGAAGCCAAGTCGGGAATTTGTTTCAGAATTTGTACGTGTCTCCTGCTCAGAGCAACGTAGTTTTTCGACTCAGTCGTAAGTATTTTTGGAGGTGATACTATACAGGAATTGCATTAAAATTTAATATAACCTGGGTAAAATTTTTATGAAATACAGAGATATAGCTTTTAATATGAAATCCAAACAAACGTAGAGCAAATGTAAATCAAGAAATTTTCACTGATTTATCGGTCAGTTCTTGGTAGTACAACACCTCATTTACTTAAAAGTAGAATTTTGTCTATCTTTTACACGTTCATTTCCATTTAGTTACCCGGTATTGGCTTACTAGGACATATTCAGACTTTAAACTAAGTCGAAAACCGGTTATTTAAATAAAAGTCAATATGGTGATCTACCAAGAACCGACAAAAGAATCACTCAAAATATTCAAATGTTTGTTGTACATACCAAGAGCTGTATCTCTGTACGCAATAAAAATTGGACACACGTTATATGAAGTTTTAACTGCAAATCGTCTTTTTTACCATCTTCGAAAATATTTGCTATTTTTCCTGAAACACGCTGTAGTTAAGTGATGAAATATTTGTTTATGGTGAGCATTATTTGAAGCTTAATCAAAGTGGAAGGTCTGTGTAGAGACACCTGAGCTTGTACATCATATACATAGGCGCCTCAAACCGCAGGGGCTGGAAGTATGTAATCGCATTTTATAATGAGGACGTTAACACACGTAAGCGGCGTAGTTACGCATGAACTGCACGAAAACAATTAAATACAGTTTCACAGTGGCAGTCTAAAACACAAATAAATGTTTTAATCATCACAATATATCATACAGTTTCGAAAAGCGATTTTAACGTTGCGATTCATTTGCTGTAAGTTGACAACAAACGAAATAGACCCGTGAAGCAGGCTACTCAACAAATGCGTACATTTGAACGCTTCTTTGTAGTTCGACGGTCTGTCGCAAGGGGCGCTGCAGCTGACAACGACTTCCTTGTGCGTGTTGCACGTCTCGTATAGAAAGGGATTAACTGGCTACTAGCATCATCCCATACCGCTTGTATTTTCTGATTTTTTGTTCGAGGTGCATTGGGCTGGAATGGAGGAAGAAATCGCCATTGGCGTTCTTGAAGAAATCGTTCAGATACTCCTATGATGTGACTTAAAGGATACATTAGTGAACCTATATCGTAGTGTTTTATTGAGAGAGCTGTGAAAAATTAGATAAAAAAGTCAAACTTAAATTTGCCAAGAACTGCCGCAATCGGTTTGTGTCTTCAGAACATCTGACGTAATTTTATGTCTTTATTCAAACTATAAACCACAATAGACAATTAATTTCGTAATATAATGAGCATTTCTGAAGTAACGCAACCTGTTGCTGTTCCGTTGTTTCGGAGCTTGCCATACTGCGACACGATAATGCTCGACCGCACGTTGCGCGAGACTGTCGTTACCCAAGGCCTCCCGATCTCTCGCAGAGCCACCAGCCCAGGAGACACTAAAGATCAACCTTTGCAAGCAGCTAGACCCCCAATAACACATCCATAGCTATTTGCAAGGGACACATTCGACCTCGAAACCGCACGAAACCGTGCTTAGAATAACAAGAAAATATAAACAAAACAATGGCGTCCGTCATTTCCATGCAAAACTCCGCACATATCTGCTAGTTTCGAAAGAAAAGAGTGATTCCTAGGCGGGTCATATAGATTGTACCCTTCTAGATGCAATTTTCCCAAACAAAGATGTTACGCTGAAGATATCGCCACGGAAAACAACAACATATTTCCAACCCATTGATGTTTACTTCTTTCAGCAATATAAACTCTATATTACAAGGATTTCTGATTTTGTAGGATTACAAGGTGCCAAACCACAAGGCAAGGAACATGGTCGTTATTTCATCGTGAAGCTTCACTCTGTGATTTACAATCAGTTTGCTGCACCTATGTAAAAGCCTATGTTGCAATATGCTGACATAACAGGATCATCATTTGAAAATGTAATTAGTGTCGCATTTGATATTGGACTGTGTTATTGCGAAAGTGATATGGAATACGATAACGTGGTTTCAGTGAGGTGTGTACATTGTTCTCTCCCACTTTTTTTTAACACTACATCTAAATCCCGCATCTGCACTTTGAGGACTATTATAAGCAATTTCAGGTGTGTGGTACTGCTGCATATGTGTGTTTTGCGCTATTACAAGTACTTTAAGGAGATGTAATAATATACCGACGCCATTAAATTACATATAATTTGCTTCCTTTAGTATTGATATCTTGTTACTTTGTTTCTATCTCTTAAAATGTTACTCGAAGTACAATGCAACGTTTTGCATAGATATGATGCACGCCACTAACTTGATTATGACTGCCTACTATTCCAAGCGTGGTTTCGTGCGATTTCGAGCGTTCGAGATCAAAGGTGTCCCTTGTTAGACATCATTTTGTGGTGTAGCAGCGGTTATAGCCAGCAATGATGGTAACAATGTAAGATACCTGCTATGGGAAGGTATACATGTCATATTCAAATGTACCGCAAATTTGAGACCAGTGTCAAGCCAGTCAGGCATGGGTCAGTTATCTTTGGTTGCAGGCTTATTTTTCGATGGCAGTACTATCGATATTGGAGACGGTGATAGTATTATTGCCGGGAAGTACGGTTGTGATTATTGAGAGTGCAGACTTTGTTAGGCGCGCGGATGAGATTGCAGAAGCGTGGGGACCGTGGTTGTGTGCAGTTGTCGTTCCGGCGGGATAGCCGAGGAGATGAGATTTTGAGACTTGAATGCTGAGCCAAGCTGGTTGTTTAAGATATGGCGACGAAAGGTACAGATGACGTTGGAGAAACGATCTTTTGAAGTTTTTATAAGGTAAAGTTTTTCATGAAATACTTGGCATGTTTCTATGGCACAACTTCGCATTGTTAGGCTGAATTGATGGTAACAGTAACGGTCGGGAAAGATCTTTCTGTTAGCTTGTGGTCTCACGATTCATGCTAGGGACCCCTTTCTGTGTTAGGAAAAGTATTTATTGTAATAGTTTAGTTTTGAGATTGCGTTTTTTATGAAATAGGAATTCCATGGGTAGTGTTCTCGAAATATGGTATTGTTGTAACATTGTTTATGTAAATCGAGTTACATTTATTAACAGTAAATAAATGTTTATCTTTGTTTAAAAATAATTTTGCAGGCATCTGAGTTATATTTTCCTCTGAAAGATTTTAAAATCATAAACATGACATTGTTAGTAATTTTCATGAAGTTACATCAGTTAGAAAATAAACCAGATATTTCACTTTTAATAATTAGTTCGAGTTTCTTAAACAGATTACCAGTTTATCCCTCCTCACATTTTTATTAAAAGTGCCATAGATGTTTTCTATAGTTAGTTTTCCAGTAGTTAGTACAGCAGGAAGCAGTTTGGTGTTGCACAGATGTATGCAGTAAGTGAAGGTGAGAAAGACTCATTTTTTGTCAAGCTTACAGTTTAGTATGATTTACAGATTTCAGGGTAGGACGATTCATACAATGTTCAGGTTAACAAGTGTTTGCACTGAGTCAGATTGCATTGATAAATAATCCCTCGTTACATTCCGTTAAAGATTGTTAGTTCAGTCAGGAACAAGTTTGTAGGGCCAGAATTATTAACACAGTGATTTTTATTATCAGTAATTTTCAGACAGTTAACTTTGTTACGAAATTTTCATACAATTAGCAGTTTGTGTCTCATTATAATGAACATTACGCCGTCAGATAGGTTTTGCAATACCTTTACATTCACATAGAATACAGTTAAAAATACGCAGAGTAACATAACGTTGTACAAAGGCATTCAGCTGGAACAAGTTCAAACACACAGCAGAAGTAAATTTTGTAAGAGAAAAGGACAAGCAAGAAACTTTCAACAATCATCATCTTCTTCGCTTCATTGTGGTTGTATTATGAACCGTTAATTCTTTGTACAACGTACCCTCCCAAATAAATACTGCTGTGATATGTTTTCTCGGTGCTGCATTTTGGATGGTTAGCAGTGTACATAGGAGATTCCTCAGGAATTCGGGTTCTAGGGTAGATGTACGTCGCAGTGAAAAAGTTTACATTCGCGTGGCCTTCTGCTCAGGACAATCACAAGTGTTTGACGAACGCAGGTCACGTTGCTTCCGTAGAGCCACATGGGGCGAGCGACTGTCTGCCGTCGGTCAGATCGCCTCTGTTACAATGTGGACAGAGATGTAAGATATTTGCAAGCAAGTTTGTTCTGACAGTCTAATGTCTCCCCGAGTCTTACGATCGTGGTCGAGCATAGAAGGCTTGATCTAGTCTGGCGAAGTGCTTGACTCATAAGATATTAAGCGCCTCTTATCCGTGTATGACTAGAGCCAGCACAGCCTTCTCATGCTTAGTAAGCTTGCCTGGAATCATTCAGTGTGAGGTAAAATCTGTAGTAAGAAGTAAAACTGAAAGAAAGGCGTAACCTAAATATTGAAGAACAGGTATGAAAATCAATATCTACAACAAATTTCTTTTGACTTTGGACGGAAACTTCAAATGTCTTGGACACGTATGTATAAACTGATCTAAATTATTGTTTTTCCAGTTTGGAAAGACTCACTTAAAGACAAGAAAAAAACCAGTTGTTAGAAATCTCTACACACCCAACTCGTAATAATAAATAGTATCAGAGTAATTTCAGAATTTTTAATTGATGTATGCTAACACTTATGGGAGTTTGCATGAGTTGAAGAAAGGAAGGAAACTTAGGTTTAACGTTCCATCGAAGGCGTGATCGTTAGGGACGCAGCTTAGACTCGGACTGTTTTTGTTCAAGATGGGGAAGGAAATCGGCCGTACCCTTTGAAACGAGCCATTACGATATTTGCTTGGAGTGATTTAGGGAAATCACGAAAATCTAAATCTCGATGATCGAAGGTGGATTTGTACCATGAGATGAAAGGTAATTCAATCTTAGCCCTGATTCTCCTAAGTGAGAGCGAATTATATTTTGCCGCGGTGGAGTAGCCGAGCGGTCTAAAGCGTCTTGCTACGGAGCGCGCTGTTGCTGGCCGTGGAGGTTCGAGTCCTCCCTGGGGCATGAGTGTGTGTGTTGTCCTTAGGTTAGTTTACCTAGGTTTAAGTAGTTTGTAAGCTACGGACTGATGACCACGCAGTTTGGTCCGATAGATTTACAAACATTTGAACATTTTTGATACTGTTACAATGACTGTTGTAAATGACGTAATGTTCAAATGTTTGTAAATGTATCCCACTTAACTGCATGGTCATCAGTCCGTAGCTTACAAACTACTTAAACTAACTTGTTATATCTGGGGCCCACAGTGTTAGAAATGTCGTATATGTCAATATACGTAAACTAAGGTAAACTAACCTAAGGACAACACAAATACCCATGCCCAAGGGGGGACTCGAACCACAGACTGCGAACGGCCGCGCGCACCACAGCACGGCGCTCCAGTACGCACTGCTAATCCGCCGCGGCAATGATAGTAATAACTTCGTATCTATATTAAGTACTAGATTTATGTGAAATTCAGTATTACCACACTTATTCCGTTTATGATTTCAGTTCTAAAAGAAAACGTAACCACGGTTTGAAGTAGAAAATTTGCTCTTTATTTTAGCGCAGAACAAAGTAACATGAATGAAGTCGTATATGAACTACAGGAAAGGTAATATCATCTACGTTAAAAGCGTCCATAGAATCCATGTCAAAGACAAACATTTTAGTACATGCAATGATTCTAATTAATGACTTTCAATGCATTCCAAAAATAGTGAATAATTGCTTAGAAAAGAAAATAAACATGGTAATTTGTTGCAATGTATACACTTCTCTCCCGTTTCATTAAGGAACTACACTTGCCACAGAAATCTAGGACTTCTTTTATATAAGAAACTAAAAGGAGAAAAAAGTTTTTAGTGGTGGTGGGTGCCGAACTACTGACCATGCGCATTGCATTCTAACGCGCTGCCCACTACACTACGCCAAACAATTATGGAACTGGTCCTTTAATCTCAAACTATTGATGGCAGTTGTTAACTGATACTAATACGGCATTTTAAACACTAGATTATTATTTATCGTGAGAAAAACGATGTGTTTTTGTTAATTCTTCAGTGCGCCATTGCTTTGAAATGACAACGTGTAAGTTATGATAAGAAAATCAATTACGCAACGCAAGATGGCGTTTGCCTGAGTTCTGGGCGAGGAATGTCACAGTGATATCTCCGAACGGTTCGTTTTCGTAAAATCAATGGACGGAGTCAAGTCACCGTTATTTTTGCAAATATCTCTCAAACCATACGAAATATGAAAAGAACATAACAGTTTTGTGTCCCAACTTCGTCGCCGCTTTTGTGTCCCAGTCTCGTCGTAGGTGTCGGTGGCCGAGTGGAACGAGACCGACACAGGAACAAAGACAGCACGCTGGTGCAGGTACGGAGGGGAGCAGCCAGAAATTATAAACACTCGAGTAAATTAGAAAGAGAAATATATTGCACAGAATGTAACAATACTTAACTTTTACATAGTACTGCAGAATGTTGATACATAGTTGTTAGAGGCCTGCCTAGTGCCTGTACGATAGCAAAGTCTTCAATGGTGCCTATCTGATTACGAAGGTCCTAACTGGTTGCTATCTCAGTCCGAAGTGGCCGATGTCCTTCAGTGGTGGCCACGAGCGGCGTTGTCGCAGAGGGCGCTCGTGGCTGTCGTCGTGAAAACGCCGCGCCGTGCGTGCATGGCGGCGCGCGGCGAAAGTAAGTGGCGCGCACTTTGTACTTGTGCGACACCACAAACAGAGCAAAGTTGTAGAGAATTTTCTCCTCTATAAACTCATGTATTCAGTTTCCGTGTCAGATGAAAGGTTAAGGCGTTGTTTTCAATTAAATTTCGAGCTGTCAAAAGGTGATCGCAAAGGCCCACTTCTAGTGTTACTACCGTAACCTAAAGTAGACCAATAGCGGGTACGTAAGAATAGTATGTCAGAAATTGCACAAAAAATTGGTTTCTTGGAGGCATTAATGCATAGGGTAAATTTTTGATGTCAAGTAAATCGTTTTGAGCCTTCAGATGTAGGTTCTAATATTCATTACTCAACTAGTTGGAAAGTGTCACTAACAAAATGCTTACTACAGTTTCAGATAGTAAGATACTTTTTACTCTTGTGTAAGCAGTTTCTGCTCCTGAGAGGATGCATGCAGGAAGCGGAACTAGTGGAGAAAAAAGATAGCAAACAAAAAGTTGAAGGATCAAATATCTCACGGCTGTAGGTAGTCACCTATATAAATTACTAAATCTTCAAGACAGTTTTCCTACAATTATCATCCGCCAAACTAGACAAGCACAAATGAGTTTCAATAATAGACGCCACGCCACCCTCGCATGGTCTACTGTTAGACACATAGCCATTGATTTGACTGTGTGGCGTTAGAAAACGAAAGAAACCAAAGACGACTCGTATACCAATGTCTTACCATGACTGCTCTTTAAAGGTTGCTACAGTTTTACATTCCTGACGCTCGCCAGATGCCTTTTGCTTTATCTCAAATAATTCCCTCTACGGCTTTTAGCAACAACCTATATTTATCCATTTTGGTCATCATCTCAATGATTATCCGAACCTAAACCACGTTGTTCAGGAATATATTTTGAGTAATTCAAAATAAGGAACCCGTCACCTCCCCTTGGATCGCTGCAGCCTAATTTTATTTCTTTTCATTTTATACTCCCATCTTTATTTCAGTATTACATAAAAAGTATCTGCACAGTCGTGGAAATTTTAACGATAAGAGTCGTTTCTCTTATCTGAGAATAAAGTTGGGCTATTCTGTCACTTTAAATGGATTTATTCTTTATTTCCTTTCGCAGTGTTTCGACCTAAGGATCCTTGCACTTGACTACAAAAACATTTAATGTAACTAATGTGATATATTGATATATGAGTAAAACATTACTACCCGGGCAACAACAACACTCATAAGAGGACGAACTACATATCCGTGTGCATTTGTGTGTAAAACATAGAGACGAAAGTAACTCTTACGTGATGTTTAATTACAAAATACTGTGGGGAACTGCTTCAGCAGAGTAAAGAAGGTAAATGAAACTAATAAAGGCTGCTGACTCATCTCGCCTTTCCGTATTCCATTCGCAAATAGGGCGTTGTGAAAGATGACTCGGTAAACCTCTACAGTAGCTCTCATTTTTCGAATTCTCTCAGTGTGGCCGTTTCGCAAAGGAGGTAACATGAATCGTTGGATCATATCTCTCTTTTCTTGTCTCTTCTCTCTCTCTCTCTATTCATACCTGGTAATGGCCTGAGATTGATGATCAGTATTTGAGACTCGGTCGAACACGAGTTTTGTAAGTCGCTTGTTTGATGATGAGTTACATTTCCTTAATTTTATTTCTATAAACCTACTTTTGTTACTACTTATCTTATGTGGTCATTCAAACGAACATTTCTACAAATAGTAACACTATCAACTTAATCACAGAGTAAAACATTTTCTGATTTAAAAACCACGTCTACTCAGAACAGGATGAACTCCCTATAGGATTATCAAGCAGTAGACTCCTAACAAGCATCGTAGAAAACCACATTGAGAATAAAACGTTTGCCACGGCGGAGTGACCGAGCGCATTGAGGCGCTACGCTCCGATGCATGACGCCGTTCCCCGTCGGGGTTCGAATCCCCCCTCGGGCATTGATGTTTGTGCTGTCTTTAGTATAAGTTAGTTTATAAGTAGTTTGTAAGTTTAGAGATTGATGGCGTCACAATTAAGTCCCATAAGCTTAACAAACATTTTAACATTTGAATAAAATGTTTGACGCCGTAGTAAACCAAAACAATACAGAATAATATGAAGCCGTCATTAGAAAGTTGGCATATTCTACATCTACATAAATACTCAGCAAATCACATTTAAGTGCATGGCAGAGGATTCATCGAACCTCTTTTACGGTATTTCTCTACAGTCCCATTCTCTAATAGCGTGCGGGAAAAAGGAAACCGTATATCTTTCCTTTTTCGATCTGATTTATCTTATTTTATTATTATGATTATGTCTTCCTATGGTGGTGGATGCTAACAAAATATTTTCGAATTCGGAAGAGGAAATTTGGCGAAAGAAACTTCTCCGCAACGAATAACGCCTTTGTTTCAATGCTTTCCACTCCAAAAGGAAAATTAGGGTTTAACGCCCCATCGACATGGTGGTCATTAGAGTTACAGCTCACGCTCGGACTGTATGGACAAGGATGAGGAAGGAAACCGGACGCGCCCTTTCAAAGGTTCCACCCCGGCATTTTCCGGGAGTGTTTCCCGGAAACCACGGGAAACCTAAATCAGAATGGCCGGAGGTGGATTCGAACGACCGACCTCCCGAATGCGAGTCCAGTGTTACCACTGCGCTTCCTCCCTCAGTTTCCACAACAACTGGCGCATGCTTTACGTTACACTCTCTCCCCTGCATGGCGATATCACAAAACGAACTTCCCATCTCTGAACTTTATATCCTCTCACAATCCTACTTGGAGGTGAATAAACAATGCGCAGCAGTACTTCAAAATAAGACGCTTAAGTGTAGTGTAGGCAGTTTCTTATAAGTATCTTATAAGTATTCTGCCAATGAGAAGTAGCATTTGGTGAGCCATCCCCACAAGATTTCTGTATGTTCTTGTTCGTAATAGTTATTCCTAGGTACTTAGTTGAATTTACGGCCTGTAGATTTGAGTGATTTATCATGTACGTGAAATTAACGGATTTCTTTTAAGTGCTCATATGGATAACTTCACACTTATTTATTAAGGGTTAATTGCTAATTTTTGCATCATGCAGATATCTTATCTAAATTATTTTGCAGTTGCCTTCGATCTTCTTGTGACTTTACTATCCGATAAATGACAGCATCAAACGCGAACTGTGTCAGAGAGCTGGTCACATTGTCTCATAAATCGTTTATCAAGAAAAGGAACTGTAGGGGCACTATAACACTTCCCTGACGAACTTCAGATATCACTTTTGTTTTACTCGATGATTTTCCGTCAAATACAACGTTCCGTTTACTTTCTAACAGAAAATCGCGAATCCAATCGCGCAACTGTGGCGATATTCCATAACCACGCTTATTAGGCACAGAGTCAAAAGCCTTCCGGATATTTAGAAATATGGCATCAATATTAGATCCCTTGCCGGTAGCCCTCATCACTTCGTGTGAGTAAAGAGCTAGCTGTGTTTCTGAATTTATGCCTTCTAGATAAAAAAAAAAAAAAAAAAAAAAAAAAAAAAAAAAAAAAAAAAAAAAAAAAAAACAACCTCAGCTGTATACAACACGGACAATATTCACTACAGAATCAGTAAAGGATCACACCATAGCTCGCTATTAGCTGCAACCAAATTTCATTTTCGCTTGTCCCCGTGCAGAGGCGTGACGTCATTTGTTTTAAATATTCGGGCGCTATTCGCCGTTGTTGGTTTATGTTCTACGCTGACATAAAGTGAGCGTTAATACCGCCAAGTAAAAATGATAGAGATGCACAAGCTCCTGTGAAAGTTTTCTGGCCTTTCAATAAGGACGTTACCGTTCGAATAGTAGAAATATTCACGAAACGAAATATCGCCATAACCCTTTCGTGGTTTTAACTCATTTTTTAGAATATCTTAAGTTATCTCAGCTGTTACAGTGTCTGATTTGGGTCAGGATTACAAATATGACACTCAAAAAATTTTAGCACATTCCATTTTTCCTAAAAAAAAAAAAGGTGGGACACATACGTCCCACTAATTATTTCTGGCACAGATTTACCTAAGACTTTTTAAAATAATTTCTTAAGTTATCCTAACTGTCATAGGGTCTAAACAAGTACATGATTCAAAAATTTGTAATGCACACCATATTAAAAAAAAAATTAAAAAAAGCGAGGGAAAGCTGTCTCGCAGCTTCTATAATAGAAAATGCAGATAATAGTAAACCACATACCGTGTTTTAATAGCGCAGAATTTTACAGAAAAACTGTTTTTCTTTGAAATATGAGTCCTATAATATCGCAACATAAAGGCACTATGGGGCTACACAATGGTCACTGGGACACATGCGTCCCACTAATTGTAAATTCACTGAAAAAAACTTTTGAAGTAAAATGAGTTTTAGAAAGCGTAATTGTTGTTTGTAAACTTCTAAGAAACATAAAATAGCAAATATACTTACTTCTGACATTTTCGGTAGCGAGAAAACGACGAAAACCGATTCAAGGCACGATAAACAATGGTACGGCGCGAAAATTCACGCGGCAGCCCATATAAACAGTCGCAGCCTTCTACACTGTAAGAATTTCAGTGCCTCGATTTTTTTCCGTGTTCTGAAGGGCCACCAACAGATGCCAGCATTATGCAGAATTACGCAACTCGCCACCTTGTGGTAGAAATGAGGTCCGAAGTTAAAAAATGTTCAAATGTTTGTTAAGCTTAAGGGACTTAACTACGGGGTCATCAGTCCCTAAACTTAAAAACTACTTATGAACTACCTACAACTAAGGACGGCACAAATATCCATGCCCGAGGGGAGATTCGAACCCCCGACCGTAGTGGCCGTGCAGACCGTGACTGAAGCGCCTCAGTCCCCTCGGCCACCGCGGCCGGCGGTCCGAAGTTAGTGGGATGTATATGTCCCAACAACCACGAAAGGGTAATATACAAACCGTCCCGAAGTATACAGGATCACCTAAAATTGGCTACAAGACGCTCATAAACTATTGTAAAGAGCAGGAATTTGCAGGATTAGGTGTACCCGTGGAGATGTGTGCGTGGCTACCACAAAAAGAACGTTGACAAAACCACTAGAGGACCACAGGTTTCCAACCAGGGGAACGTAATATTCTATTTGATAGAACAACGGTATGGACAGCCAAATGCGGATGCCATCAAAGGCTGTACAGAGAGGGCACGGAAATTGTGATACCCCCCAGGAATCTCAGTAGGAAGGAGGTGGACGGAAACACAGCGACCTCTTGATTCCAGGGCTGAAGATTTGTACAGTCTTCCACCGTGGAGCGATAGCAGCAGCGGACAACAGCACCCGATAACGGCGAATGACGCCCGAATATTCAAAACATATGACCTCACGCCTCTTCACGCCACAACGAAATTTGGCTTCAGTCAGTAGTGAGGCTGTGATCCGGCCAATCAAAGAGTCCAAGATTCGCCTTGAAGTATACTTCCAAGTATGGAGAATAGCATTGAAGTTCCATAAAAGATCCATCTAACCGTGGAATAATTGATCTGAATATTTTAGTAATTGTTATATTTACCCATTAGTCTCACTGGAACCAGTGGATTAGCTTCTCTAAAATGAAATTCTTTGATTGGGCCGTAATCATCGAATAGTAAAATATCTCCAAACGCAAACGGTCATAAGTACTTCAGTATATAAAACTTCGTTCATGTATAATATCTACTCTGTAACTTGAGTGAAACATTAATAGACGAAGATCGCTGCAATTTTAAATACTGTATTAGTTTAGAAAAATAGTAATGCTTAATAAAGTGGAAATAATCTTCCTGAAAACACCATAGATACCGTACTTTAAAGTACAAACCTATTTTCGAAGAACACCAAAAATCTATTCAAATGTTTGTAAATCTAAGGGATTAAACTACGTTGGTGATCAGTCCCTAGGCTTACAACTACTTACACTATCTTAAAGTAACTTACGCTAATGACAGCACAAACACCCATGCTCGAGGGAGGACTCGAACCCTCAATGACGAGCGGCCTCGCACACCGCAGCATGGCGCCTCAGTGCGCACGGCTATTCTGCCGCGGCAAAAATCTATTATTCCGCAAGAATCCCCTCGAAATATTTGACATGCGCAGTTTTCTTTTATTGAGCAGTGCATTGAGTGCGGTTTGTTAGTATAACTTTTTGTTGGTAATAAACACGAAAAAATAATATATACTAATATTTGGCACCAAACGAGGTGGCGCAGTGGTAACTCACTGCACTTGCATTCGGGACGACGATAATTCAAATCCACTTCCGGCTATCCAGATTAAGGTTTTTCGTGAGCCGGCCGCGGTGGTAGAGGGGACTGAGGCGCTCCAGTCACGGGCTGCTCGGCCAGTACGGTCGGAGGTTCGAATCCCCCCTCGGGCATGGATATTTGTGCCGTCCTTAAGTCTTAGTTAGTTCATAAGTAGTTTTGTTTAAATATTTGTGTATGAATTGGAGCGTTTAATCGCTGTAACCTACAGTTTCAAGTGGAACGGCTCTTGCATGTTTTTCTGAGTTTGCGTGCTTTTCTAGTTTTCCGGTGCTTCCGGCAGCTTTTCTAAATTTAGTGAAAGGTACAGAAATTAACATTCCTCCCGTTTTTTGCAGAGCTCCGATACCGTTTTTTAAATGCATTTCACACAATCTGCAGAAAGCTCCAACCCGATCGTGATCAAAGTACAACCAATTGTATCTATACTCCCATTTTTCTGGTACTCAATCTCGCGTTCATTACTTTGTTTAGAATGAGAAACTGATGGGCCAGGAACAGGACAGTTTTCGTTCGAAAGTTGAGGAAAAGTCTTTCGGAAAGAGGTGTGCTGTAGTAATCCATTGCATAATCGGGCTAACTCATTACGGTGCACAACTAAGCTTCAAAAATAGCCCCGCTACGGGAGTAAAGTTATCATTTTAGAAAACAACCCCTAGGTTGTGGCTGAGCCATTATCCAAAATTTCCTTCCTTTCAGGACTCTATTCCCGCAATTTTTACATGGACCTCTAACAGTTTGGGACGTATGGAGAGACATAATGGTGAATACAAATTGTTCAAATGTTTGTAGAGCTTAAGGGACTTAACTACGGGTACATCAGTCCCTAAACTTACAAACTACTTATGGACTAGCTTATACTAAAGGCGGCACAAACATCCATGCCCGAGGGGGAATTCGAACCCCCGACGGGGGTAACATAGCGCCTCATTGCGCTCGGCCGCTTCGCCGCGAGAATACAAATTGTTGGCCTGGTGTCACATGTATTCGTGCACCTCTGCACCAAAGAGGAGATCCGTGTTTCGAATCCTAATAGGTCCACATATTCCTTTAAGTTTCTAAAGAATACAACCGTAAAATTCTCTAACGCACGAATATTTATGGGCATACTTCTGGTGACCGGAATATGTGTCACATTTTGTGATGCGAAGAGCTGAAGATAATTTGTAGAAACGGAGAAAGGCAACGTTGGCGAATTCAAGGGTGAGGGGGGGACATGGAAGCTGCAGTCCCTCTCGACGCCCCCTCCCCCCCCCCCCCCCCCCCGCCAACCCGCAAAGCATTTGGAAAACCTAATATTAGGAGTGGTTATTTTTAATTTTTTATTTTAATTTTTGTTATTGGTCATCAGTTTGAGGTACGATTCCACAAAATTTATATGAGCTCAGTCGCCCTCCCCCACCAAGACAAAAATCCTGGATTCGCCACTGACCGACAGAGATACAACAGAGGTAATTTTGTAGCTAATAAAAACAAACATGGCGACCGCACTCAGCGCCTGTTTTATGTTTCAATAAACACCACACGCCTGGGTCTGTTTATTGTTAAAACTGTTATTAATTAAGGATATGAACCAGTAACACTTTTTAATATAAAACAGAAGCGAGCATTGGGTGTGCACTGAAACATAGGCCAGAACAGGCATTGAGCGCGGCCGCCATATTTATTCCCGTCAGCTTCAATATTTCCAGGAAATTATCTGATATCTCAGAAAAGGCAAAAAAGGATAGTTTAGCTACTTACCGTCACTTGAAGTGCAACTTCTTAGCGTGCGCTTCGTCTCTAGAGAGAATAATAATGGTGCACTTTTCACAACACAGGCTCTTAATGCAATCGTCACATATTATTCAGAGCGTAATTGACTCAAAATTTGTCGTCTTTACTCATGTGGACTATTTGTCTACAATCTGTTTGCCTCGCCACGGAGCCTTTTACACTGGACAAATTGATATCAGTTAACTGTGGTTTCAATATCATTAGCGACAGATACTTGTGTTATAATTTTTCAACGTACTGTATTTCACGTGTGTGTTCAACAAGCAAAGACCAGATACTTTCCACCATTGTTTAAGTATATTCGAGCAGGCGTAACACAACTGACGTGTTTATAATGTTACTAGATACACGATAGTGGAATGTACACTCGTATTTGAACTACTGAATATCTGGTTTCAGCTTTGAACTCATTCATTAAGAAGAATCTAGAGGGCTATTAAATCTTGGAAAGTGGCGAAGCTTATTCACAGTAATATAACAACAAAATATTTTTCACTGTGTTAGGTCATACTTTCAATGGCGTAGCAATACCCGGGGACGTGTGCTGCGACATAAGGCCAATTGTAAGGATGAATAAAGCGTAGTTATAAATGGCACTGAAGGTTGTAGCGAAGCTACGGGGGTAACTTATGGATGATGTTGTCAGAGAAGACTTGAGATGATTTCACGATCGGCGTTGCCAACACATCTTGCAACGTTTGCCTCACGTGCAATTATGATATTGAAACTGCCAATTTGGTAGAGTTGGCAATAATGTAAGGCGGCCAATCGTCCCGGATTCTGAGGGACATCCCGCATTTCGACTCGTTGTCCCGCATTGCGATTATTACTGAAAATGTCCCGCAAAATGGCAAGCGTCCCGCATTTCGGTAATTTTAAAATTGTTTGTCGAAGAGCACGTGCCGAAACTATTTGTGTACGGCAGGCTATGTCATACTGATTGCAAGTCAACTTCACAATGCATCATTATCGAATAAATATCAGTCTTCTTACATAAAAAGAAAGAACGATCATCTATTTCAGAATCACAAATTCACTAGCACTGGAAGTTATTTTCGTTTTTATCTGGTACTGCATTTGTTGATAGGATGACTCATTAAAAAATTCTGTATTTGCCATTTTCTGTGCTTTCTTAAGTAAGTTTTAATAAGTGTAAGTGATTTTTCGGTGCTCAATGAGGCAAACATGATGTAGTTTTATCACAGTTTGTATAATCGTATTTAAAATCTGACATGTAAAAACAATATCAGCATTCATACTACTTCTTTCAGGAATAAAAAGGTGGTGAAATTCTGAAAATGCAACAACGAAAGTGAGTGGGCATTGCATGTAATAAGGCACAACTGAGCTCTGCACTTCATCGAAATAACTTCTATAATAAAAGTAGTTCAAATGATTTAAAAAAGTAATTTTTGTCACATTGCAAAACTTAATACTTTGGGCGGAGTAAGCTACTTATCAAACGTCTGGAGTACGATGCTCTATGAGCTGGAACAAATAAAAGTCAGTAGAGACAACGGAGGTGATCGGGAAAACGTATTGGAGAAAGAATATGTAAAAATTGTCAGGCTCAAAAATTCAAAACTGGAGCATGAAAAAATATTTATGAATTGTAATTAAAGATTGAAAATTAAGAATAAATTGTTACTCATGTTAGTTATGTTACTTTGAAAGTAAATGCGGTAGGTCAACACAAGAAATGTTACACTTTCTGCGGAGCTATGAACATAGTTTATTGTATCATTTTCCAAAGAGTTACACCACAAATATATAATTTTTTTAAATGGAATAATAGTTTTTTCTATCGTGTATTGGATTCGTTGAAACCAGCTGCGTCCAAATCAATTTAAACTACATTTCTATCACTGTTAGTTTGGGAGCTACGACCCTTCAAAGTTTAGGGGGCGGAGGCTACAACAGCGTAGCTGACTGGCTGGTGGTCATGAGACAGTGGGCCGTGCCCCAGGGGATAGCCACTCAGCCAATCCTTCATCATAAAGGATGAAACACTTGCCAACAGCTGAAAACGGGGCATTTAGTCTCTGAATTTAACGTCATATGTAACTGTTTCTGAGCATTGTCAGATGAGTGTATGCGAATCCCTATACACATGAAGCCAAGCAAAATTTTACAACGTTGGAGTAATTGTACTATAAGACTGAGTAAAACTGACCACTTCAAAATTCAAACAGTTGTACAATATGGTTGAAAAGTAACACTTGAGCCAAATGACTTAATTGGTGATTGTACAAAAACCTAGGGCATATGGTTTCCAAAATAAATTAATAAATAAATAATATTAAAATGTTTGTACTGCGAAGGTCATCGGTCAATAGTTTTACAAATTACTTAACTAACACACACACACACACACACACACACACACACACACACACACACACACACACATATACCCGAGGGAGGAATCGAACTTCTGGTGGAGTGGCCGCGTACTCCGCAACGTTGCGCCCCAAATCCCAGGGCCATTCCCGCGCGGCACACATGCTTTGATTGTCATTTTTATAAATATAGAGTTCCATACTACCAATACTCTTTTTATTTTGTGTTAAATTATAAACATTTCACTGTTTAATGTAGTTGAATCACTGTAATAGTTTTTGTAATCATAGGAACTTTGGAAAGCACAACAGCGCGCCGAAGCTAGCAATGCATGGGTAATTAGATGGATATACACTCCTGCCATTAAAATTACTACACCACGAAGATGACGTGCTACAGACGCGAAATTTAACCGACAGGAATAAGATGCTGTGATATGCAAATGATTAGCTTTTCAGAGCATTCACACAAGGTTGCCGCCGATGGCGACACCTACAACGTGCTGACACGAGGAAAGTTTCCAACCGATTTCTCATACACAGACAGCAGTTGACCGGCGTTGCCTGGTGAAACGTTGTTGTGATGCCTCGTGTAAGGAGGAGAAATGCGTACCATCACGATTCCGACTTTGATAAAGGTCGGATTGTAGCCTATCGAGATTGCGGTTTATCGTATCGCGACATTGCTGCTCGCGTTGGTCGCGATCCAATGACTGTTAGCAGAATATGGAATCGGTGGGTTCAGGAGGGCAATACGGAACGCCGTGATGTATCCCAACGGCCTCGTATCACTAGCAGTCGAGATGACAGGCGTCTTATCCGCATGGCTGTAACGGATCCTGCAGCCACGTCTCGATCCCTGAGTCAACAGATGGGGACGTTTGCAAGACAACAACCATCTGCTCGAACAGTTCGACGTAGTTTGCAGCAGCATAGGCTATCAGTTTGGAGACCATGGCGGCGGTTACCCTTGACGCTGCATCCCAGACAGGAGCGTCTGCGATGGTGTACGCAACGACGCACCTGGGTGCAAGAATAGCAAAACGTAATTTTTTTTTGGATGAGTCCAGGTTCTGTTTACAGCATCATGATGGTCGCAACCGTGTTTGGCGACATCGCGGTGAACGCACATTGGAAGCGTGTATTCGTCATCGCCATACTGGCGTAACACCGGACGTGATGGTATGGGCTACCAATGGTTACACGTCTCGGTCACCTCTTGTTCGCATCGGCGGCACTTTGAACAATGGCCGTTATATTTCAGATGTGTACGGCCCTTGGCTCTACCCTTCATTCGATCCCTGCGAAACCCTACATTTCAGCAGGATATAGCACCGCATGTTGCAGGTCTTGTACGGGCCTTTCTCGATACGGAAAATGTTCGACTGCTGCCTTGGACAGCACATTCTCCAGATCTCTCACCAATTGAAAACTTCTGATCATTGGTCGCCGAGCAACTGGCTCGTCACAATACTCCAGTCAATACTCTTGATGAACTGTGGTATCGTGTTGAAGCTGCATGGGCAACTGTACCTGTACACGTCATCCAAGCTCCGTTTGACTCAATTCCCAGGCATATCAAGGCCGTTATTACGGCCAGAGGTGGTTGTTCTGGATACTGATTTCTCGGGATGTATGCACCCAAATTGCTTTAAAATGTAATCACATGTCAGTTCTAGTATAATATATTTGTCCAATGTATACCCGTAGATCATCTGCATTTCTTCTTGGTTTAGCAATTTTAATAGCCAGTAGTGTATATTAATTTGATAAGTGAAGACTGTTTTACATGGTGATGCCAGCAGCAGAAAATAAAATTTTATTTCGGATTGCTGCCAACATGACGCTGCCCCTAGATGTGAAATGTTACTGCACACAATGTTACGGGTAATGTTTCTAACACTGCGACGCTGCTTTCTAAAAATGTTCAAATGTTTGTATAGCTTATGGGACTCGACTGCCGGCTGCGGTGGCCGAGGGGACTGAGGCGCATCAGTCACGGTCTACACGGCCACTACAGTCGGGGGTTCGAATCCCCCCTCGGGCATGGATATTTGTGCCGTCCTAGTTCGTAACGCCCCCCCCCCCTCTACATCCGCCCTTGGACCGGAGCATCTATTTGTTCGCGTGCAGGTGTCATCGTCTTAACAATAGCGAGACTCTGAAGTTGTTGAGCGCTGCCTGTGCACGCAATAGGTGGTACTACAGGTCTGTGGCTTCCCAGCATTCCAACGCTGGTGTGGTAAATCTGGTGTGGGTAAATGTGTACGGGTGCAGACTGGTTGAGTAGGTGGCAGTGGTCTCTTCAGCCGCTGACATGACCGTACTTGCGGGCCTTGTCTGCGCTCTCGGCATGCAACGCCTCAGGTTCAGGTGGTGAGTGCGGCCGCTGTCTGCATGGGTAGTCGGAGAGAGGGCGTCTGTTTATTTGCCGCTATGTTAATATTAAGCAGCGCAGTGATCGTGGCAGTCAGCCGAATGTTTGTGCGTGTGTGTTTGGATCTGTGCGAGTGCATATGATGTTTCACAGTTGTGATCTGGCAGTCAGTTCAAGTCTGAAGATGTAGGAGGACGTTTGGACGACTCCACTGAAAACAATATTTAATGAAGTGAAATAAAATTACCCTGAAACCCATTCCGATGACCGAATGGTGTGCGCGGGGGCAGTAAAAGGAGCCGGCCGCGATGGCCGAGGTGACTGAGGCGCTCCAGTCACGGTCAGCATGGCCACTACGGTCGGGGGTTCGAATCCCCCCTCGGGCATGGATATTTGTGCCGTCCTAGTTCGTAAGTAGTTCATAAGTAGTTTGTAAGTTTAGGGACTGATGACCCCGTAGTTAAGTCCCATAAGCTTAAGAAACATTTGAACATTTGAACAGTAAAAGGATATATAACTTTCGTAAAAAATACTTAGACGCAATTCAAAAATCCAAATATGTAGGGGGGGGGGGGGAGGTTGTAACACAAACTATATTTTCATAAGCACAAGGAGCTACAGCGTTTAAAAAAAAAAATAATTAGACTAGCTTCAAAAGAAAAAAATCACACTGACGTGTTTTACAGCCCACTTTCCATTTGTAGTTTTTTAAGTTTTTGCAAACATTTTGGACCAAAATAGTAATCTAAATAATAAAAAATTAATTAATAAGAGTGTCTGAAACCCTTTTAGGGAAAAAAATTAGGTAGTGGCGGGTTTCGAATCACTGACTTCCAGCGTCACAATCTCACGCATTGGCAACTATGCTATGACTAACAACTGCTTGTTACGTTCATTAATCTCAAACTACTGACGACCGTTGTTAGTTGATGATAATATGGCATTTGTAGACACTAGATTATCATTTATCGTACGAAGAACGACATGTTTTTGTTAATTCTTCAGTGCGCCATTGCTCTGAAATGACAACGTGTAAGTTACAGTAAGAAAATCATGAAATACGCAACGCAAGGTGGCGTCTGCCAGAGAGAGTTCTGGGCGAGGAATGTCACGTGACATCTGCAAACGGCTGCTTTTCGTTAATTCAATGGAGGGTATCAAAACTACGTTATTTTTGCAAATATCTCTCAAACGATAAGAGATATGGAAAAAACATAAGAGAGCAAAGTTTTAGACAATTTTCTCCTCTACAAATTCGTTTATTCAATTATCGCGTCAGATGAAAGGTTTATTTGCAATTAAAATTACATTACAAACGGCTTTTTTCGGTATTACTAACGTATTTCTTGTCCGAAATATTTCAAAAAGCGAGGTACTGGTCTCTGGTAGCCAACAATTATGTCTGCAAAATTTGTGCCGATCGGTTGAACGGTTCGACCTAAAAAGTGGGAACACGTTACAGCCAGACAGACATCGTCAAATCGCCGTTATTTTTGCAAATATCTCTGCAACGATGCAAGATATGAAAACACATACGAGAGCAAAGTTGTATAGAATTTTCTCCTCTACAAATTCGGTTATTCAAATTTTCATGGCAGATGAATGGTTAAGACGTTATTTCCATTTAAATTTCGTGCAGTCAAAAGACAATCGCAAAGGCCCACTTTTAGTGTTACTGCCGTAGGCTAAAGTGGGCCAAAATTGCATACATTCATTTAATACTAATTTGATATGCATATGAACGGTGGCGGGCGGACCGCAAGTACTTCGCGCCACTAAACTGTCCCGCGGCTTTGATAAATATTGCTTTAATAGTTCTCATATTCAGCAACATAGATCAATGAAATACTTCCAAACTGGTTCAGAATGTAATATAAATTTCCAATATTTTATTCGTAAATTTTTCAGTAAATTCAACTTTATTTAATTCAAAAGTCCCTTGAAGTTAAATGTGATATAGCCTCAACGGATCACTTTTCAAATTCATCTTATGCAGACTCAGTTTCTCGTATATTTGAGAAACATCTTTGCAATTTTAAATAAAACAACACATTTAAGTAGGTCCATTTTCCGAGACGTGTTTTTAGTTGTTCATAGATACATCATTTATATTTCGTTCCATCAATCTGCTTTCACTGCATTTATCTTGAACGAAACAACATAACCTGTAAGAATACTCTAGAAATGAACATTGATTAAACAAGGAACAACATCCTCAGATTATCCTAACATTTTCACCTTATATATACGGAATGTGTGACATTAACTGCGAATGGGTGAGTATTAGTCGGTATTAGAAAACCCGTGTCTCCTGCCTGCTATGCAATTGCACTGAACCCTACATCACTGGGGACACAGCTATCACAACACGTGCACAGAGTACTCAAGCATCATTTCCGTCAGATACAAATTCTCAACTTTACCCTGCCCTCTGTTATTCAAACTCGCAGTTTCTTCAAACTGATTCCCGGAAGAGCGAGGTTTTAGGAATTCCTCCGCACTGAAGAAAGGATCATTGCCCATCATTGGGTGTGAAATTAAATGCGAATGGGTACAGTTGAAAATGTGTATCCATACGGGATTGGAACCCTGGTCTCCTGCTTGCTAGACAGTTGCGCTGATCCTTATTCCACTCGGGAAACAGCGATCAGCACACCTGCGCAAACTACACAAGCATGATTCCCGTCAGAAAGAAATTCTCGACTTTACCGTTCCCATTATTACTCAAACTCGCAGTTTTTGAAAACTGATACCCTTAAGGCCCGGCGCACAATTGACGTAGCACAAGCAGAGAAGCCGTTTCTAAAGCTCGCTTTCCAATGGAACACAGCGCACTTAACATAGCCGAGGCTAAGGGCAAGCGTTTTCTGGGTCCGGTTGTCCGAGGCGCACAGTTTTCTTGCGCCTCTGTTCCACCTTTGTTGCAAAGTGAAATTTCAGGTCATCCGATATGATTCGAAAAAAAAAAAATTTTTTTTTATGTAGATGAACATAAGCTACATGCTCCTCTATATTTAGTTTCTCTCTAACAAGGGAACGGTCCAATAAGACATGTCAAAACCTACCCTGAAATTTTTTACACAGGCAGAAGACAACTAAAGAAATGCACTGTCAAAATTTTAGCTGATAAGAGGCACTGCAAGTATTTTTTTAAAATAGCTGAAAATTGCCAAGTTCGTAGCGCGCCAGGTGGCGGTAAAAATGTAAACCCCTACTGGCGCTGTAGCAACAGCGCATGCGCAACCAGGCGCGCGCGCGCGCGCGCGCACACACACACACACACACACACACAGACACACACAATCGAGGTCGGCGGTATATTGTAAAAAGGTAACACGACACAGCCCGATCGTAATTTGTAAAGGACGTTTCAGGTTATCGTTCGTCTATTAACTATTATCAGTTGAATTTTGCAGTATTGGTAAGTATTGACAATAAAGATAAAGCTTAATTAATATTTATTGTGTTTTCTTCAGGCATGCCTGCTTATAGTATCTTTTTTTTTCTTCTTCCAGTTTCACAGTAATGTGAAATCCAATTAACGTTCTTAATTTAGCAAAGATGAAACACGAAAAACGTGGTTTCCAGCCGAAATCTCCTACTTCTCCTGAGGACGTACATATGTATCATTTGTTGATTGATTTCTTTGAAATTCATTCGAATGATATCGACATTTCGTTTGAAATTGTGGAAACGTTAAAAGAAATAGGAAATAACTGTGACGATTCCACGAACTGTGACTCGGACGACGTCTACATCAGCTTTCAGCGACAAAGAAAAGGCAGTGAAATATTGGTTAAACGAAGGAGGGAAAAACGCTTGAAGTTAAGCAGTGTGCAAAGGCGTTTTTGTTTCGTAAAATCTGAGCCTGAACTTTATAAATGGAAGAAAGAATTACATGAAGTAAGAAATATGCGCCAAACGGAAACTTGAAAACATCTGAAAGAAAAACTGTTCGAAAGATTTACAACTGCCCGTGAGAGGCAATGCACCGTTACCGATTGAGATCAAGGAGACTGGGCCCTCCGAATTGCATCTGACACGAACATTGCTAATTTCCAGGCTTCGTCGACCTGGCTCCAAATGTTCAAGAAATTGTACAGAATAGGAAGTCGTAAAGTTACCAAGTTTACGTCACGTAAACATGTAGAGCAGTTACTAGTGATAGACAATGCCATAGAGAAGTCCATAAGTGACATAAAGACGAAACTTGCTGTTATCCCTGCAACAGCTGTTTATAACGCTGATCAATCAGGTTTCGTGAAAGAACTGCGTGCACACCGCATTTTATAATTTCGGGATGAAAAAAAGACGGAGTGGATTGCCCAATCAATGAATGCAATGACACATTCATACACGATAATGCCAATGATAAGTATGAGTGGTTTACTGTTTCCGCAGCTGTATATCTGTCTTCAAGAGCCTCCACGCAAATTAGGACCAAAAATTTTAAAAAATGGACTGTTTAATTGCAAAAATCTTGTAATCGACATATCAAAATCCGGAAAAAATGGGAAAGAGTAATTTTCAACATTTCGTTCGGAACGTATTCCTACCCGTTGCAGAAACTAATTCATTACTTTTGTTGGATTCATGGTCTGGACATAATGACGCCTCTTTTTGTGAAGAACGGCGAAAAATCTGTGGATGTAATGTGGATTCCGCCTGGAACTACTAGTGCGATTCAACCTCTCGATAAAGAATTTTTTCGACGGTGGAAAGCATTTTTTAGTAAATTATCAGACAACATAATTTCCGATACCCGTCTCTCATTTCAGGTTTATCAGGGGAACAGTATTCTTAAGCTCCAGTCATTTGTCATTTGTGCATTACCAGTTTTCTTCGCCACGCTTTACGAATTTGTTCCAAGTATGCCTGGTATGTAGCACAATACGCAGAACATCGGCCGGGACCATTTCTGACTCCGTCCCAGTTCTGTCTAAATAAAACTAGTTGTTACTGCGAAGAGCCTGAATGCATCAATTTTTCCTTTGTCCGGTGTTCCTGGTGCAAGAAAAATATTTGTTTTTGTCATTCAATAGACACTTCGCATTTTTGTGACGACTACATGGAATAAACAAAGAACTATTTCACTGATAGTCAAATGCACAAAATTCAAAAATTGTTTTATGGAATGGCCGACAGGTAAAAAAAAACTGTTATAAAATATGGTACTGCTAGACACATTTCATTTCAACAAATTACAAGTCCACATTGATGGAAGTCGTCTATGACATAAAACACTGTCATGAATTTAATTTCTCTGCTAACCACTTTTATCAGAATTTCATGTGCAAGAGCTGAACTGTAGGTATCAAGTTATTCAAAAAATGTTTGTATCGTTAAACTAACAAGGATGAGCAAAAGAAAATTCTATCTGGTGTACCCGGTAGGTCTCTTGCAGGTCTTTCAACTGGACGCCACTGCAGCTGCTTAGGTGTCCCTAACCTTTCCCAGTTACCTGATCGGAAAATAGAGACCTGCAGTTTAACGTGTAATCCGAACTACATTTCTTTCGTAGCCACTCCACCATCTTTGAGCAGTGAATGTTCGGTTAAAAATCGTAGTGAAAAAATGTGTGGTCTGAATGGGATTTGATCCCATGCTCTCTGGTTCACGAAGCACGCACTTTGCCACTAGACCCGATAAGCATAGTGTTAGCGCCAGCCGTGTCACCTCCGTAGATGATGCTCGACGTCGGTAATTAGTGTTCTCTTTATAAATATCTGCTCAATGCTAATGAGCTGTACAAACCGCTGTTATAAGCTGTTCTTCGCGCGGCAAAAATGCGTAACTTCAAAATTTTTCAAAAATGTTCAACTGCTTGTTAAGCTTAAGGGACTTAACTGCGGGGTCATCAGTCCCTAAACTATACAAACTACTTATGAACTACTTACGAACTAGGACGGCACAAATATCCATGCCCGAGGGGGGATTCGAACCCCCGACCGTAGTGGCCGTGGAGACCGTGACTGGAGCGCCTCAGTCCCCTCGGAATCCGCGGCCGGCTCAAAATTTATTTATTTAAAAAAAAAAAAAAAAAAAAAAAAAAAAAAAAAAAAAAAAAAAAAAACACTTGCAGTGCCTCTTAGCAGCTAAATTTTTGGGAGTGCATTTCTTTCTTGTCTTCTTTCTGTGCAAAAAATTTCAGGGTTTGTTTCGACAAAATAAAATTAAAAAGCTCTTTTTTCAGATTTGTGCATTTTGTGCGCAAACGCAGTTTACTCAATCGATTTTGCAGAAACTATTCAGTAAGAAAACAACTATTTTTCTGTATCTTATAGCCAAAAGTCACTAAACGACATTGGATTGGTTTTCTTGTACTTGTTGCCCACAATTGTTGTTATTATAAGAAGTAAACTGCAAAGCCGCATTTTGAAGAGCTTGCATTGAAAAATGGAGTCGCTGGCCAGTTTGCGTTTGGTGCGTTTTACACCAAACATTACTGTGTACGAAATATAGCTAACATATGAAAATGGTTTTTAACGGTATAAGAAGAGCCATACCTCTTTCAATTCTCGAGAAAATACGGGAGAAAATGTTTGACGCGACGCGGTCGGCACCTGCGCGTGTTGTTGCTACGCGCTTTGCCGATTGTGGAGCTGCCTGGAGATACTCTTCTTTGTGTGCTGCCGATACAGACCGAAGCTGGATATCTACAACTTACTGAAATGAAAAGACACCGAGATTCATAGCCTGAAGATGCAAATTGTTTATTTTTTTCGATCTATAATCCTTGGTGTCAGTGAACTTTGTAACAAGCATGAAAGAACTATGTAACCTGAAATTCCTGTTACTTCTGAATGATCAGCTCTGCGAATCCAGGATGGATGCGCAACGATTTTCTTTGCCATCAGGGGCTTTCTTCGATTTCCTTAAACACACTGTCCCTCCTTCGTAGAGTTAAGAAATCAATGCGTGTACCATAGAAGATGAATGATCTAGAAATCTAGTAACGTTTCTTGTTAGTGTTCTTCAAGTTGAATTGTATACTACTTTCAGAACTCCAACAATTACAAAAATACCAGCGTACCTTTATTCAAATGTTCAAATGTTTGTAGAGCTTATGCGACTTAACTACGGGGTCATCAG
Source organism: Locusta migratoria (assembly GCA_026315105.1). Lineage (NCBI taxonomy): Eukaryota > Metazoa > Arthropoda > Insecta > Orthoptera > Acrididae > Locusta > Locusta migratoria. The sequence goes on along the minus strand of CM048755.1, from coordinate 743,643,519 downwards.
TCCCTAAACCTACAAACTACTTATGAACTAGCTTATGCTAAAGACGGCACAAACATCCATGCCCGAGGGGGGATTCGAACCCCGTACGGGGAACGGCCTCGCGCATCGTAGCATAGCGTCTCAATGAGCTCGGCCGTTCCGCCGCGGCGAACCTTTATTAATTACTAACAAACGTGGTGGTTGTTGATGGTAATTATCATTAGAAATGATGACAGAAATAAAACAGGAACGCAATATAACAAAATACTGGAGATACAAGAACAGCTGTTGTCTAAGAAGCAAAAAAATGTAGACGCCAATATCATAGTCCTCAGGACCATGAAGAAATACAAATAAAGACCAAAGTAATGAAACACTTTGCGTGCAAATGTTGTTAAACAATGAAACTATGATATGCAAATTTTTTTCATATCTGTACATCTTTCGACGTAAGACACGTGGAAAGTGAAGAAAGAAGACACACATATATATATATATATATATATATATATATATATATATATATATATATATATATCAATTATTGAATCTCCTATGACACTTGTTTCTCCTAATTATAAGATAAATTAGAGAAAAATAAATTTCATTGGAATTATATTCCTAAAGCACAGCCCTAATTTTTCTTTACTAGGTATGGCATCTCTCAAACTACTTCGCTTCTCTTTTTAGTCTAATCAGCATCTGAAACTCTCTGAAACGTCGTCTGTTTAGTCAGAATAGCTGAGTAGCTTATAATGAAATTCCATAGACTACCCAAGTTCGCCATATATTCGTCACTTTTGCCTGATGCTCAACAGACTATTCACTACTTTAAAACCAGAACACACACGCACACACAAATTAAATTAACTGAGATGGAATTAAATCTAGTTGCAGCAAGTGCTACACTCTGCGGTGACCGTGCGCCTCTCCACTGCCGGGCCTAGGAGTGCCTCCGCACTGAAGAAAGGATCAGTGCCCGTCATTATATAACACTTTGGTAAAAGCATATGATCCAAACAAATACACACCTAAAGCACGCATTTTCTTCACAAAATTCGATGAAACTTAGTAAATTAATCCTCACTTTGTTATTGTCTTAAGCAACTATCTATACTCGATCGAGCAATATTCATTCTAGTTCACTCATTGTGCCGTTGAGGTACATATTTGTCCAGAAAATCACCTATAAAGTTTGCAATAGTTCACACGTAAACTATTAAGTAGTGGCAATTATCTTTGGCACACAGAAGCTGAATTAAAGTTTATGACGTGGAGGGAAATCGTAATAAGTATGTGATTATTCTTGTCTTACCATCACCATTTCCTCATTTTAGTATATACCAATCTGTCACAATGACAAAGGTGACAGTCACTCTAAAAAATATCAAAATTGCACCACCATCGTTCAGCCTAATCTATCACAGAGACAGCAATCTCATTTTGTACTTAACCTATCATAGAGACAGATATCTCTATCTGTATTAAGCTTATCACACGTTTGCAATATACACTTGAATTGATAACACTGCCGTTCGGCTTAGTAATTAACTAGCACTTCAGTTATAACATGAAAGAAACTAAAGTCATATTGGAAAATACCTCATCAAGTAGTAATGTGGAAATATTCCCTTTATCTTCATCGACTAGAGTTATATCATAATATAGGTTGCCGGGTTCAGAATCTTCATTATTACGCAAGGTTCCGTTATATTAAATACCACTTCTTGATTTTTCTCATGACTAACGACGATTTTGCGTGTCCACTCAGCAACACCTTGTCGTAGAGTCTGAAAGTCTAAACCCGGATTACTTTACTGTCATATTCCTTTTTTCTTTGTCTAGCTTTTTCGGTTAGGTTGACCAAAGCTTGTTTTATCATCTGTTATTAAAATAAACCGATACTGTCGACTTAAGGTTTTTGGTCGATCCATTCATTCTTCTCCCTTGTAGTAAACATTAGTTCCGCTGCAGTGAACTGGATACATGTATAAACTAATTTGTTCATAACTGCTTGAAATTCTGATAAGTAATCCCCCTTGTCTGGCGTGCATGGCAATATGTCCGCCTATATCTGTTCAACTCTCGGAAAATCCTCACTATGAGAGTTGCTTGTGGGATACAACACGAAGTTAATAACTGTTTCATCTGATCAGTTGTAGTTTGTCTGATAAGTTCGCTTCCGGTTTGCCTTCATGCGAGATGTTCTCGTGGACAAGACAATTTATTACAGCGCGCCTTTTTGCTCTCTTGGATTGGTATAGTATTATGTATTTCGTGACCACACCGAGGAATCCTAATACATATATCTGACACCTCTTAATCTCGTCAAAAGCCCAAAGATATTAAAGATTTTGGTATGGAGGTCGAGACAGAACTCAGAAATCCTCTGTTACAGCGTTTATCAGGCTCCGCTTTTTGCGAATGAAGCATTTCTTCAGTAAATACTTTACATTGCTGCGCATGTTGGGAAAATAGCAATAAGTGTCGATCTAAAGTACACACTATCTCTCCGAAATGCCACCAAAAATTATGAATGTGGCATATCAACGTTTCCTCACACACCTATGTTCCGTGTGTGGGTTCTTCTTATAAAACAAAACACCGTTTACACCTCGGAAACATCATTTAACTTCGGAGACTGTTTATCTCCTATCTTCAGCATTATGTTATTCCTTGGTTGTGCTTAACCTGTGTAACTGCCATGTCTGGCTCAAACCGATGTCAACAGTAATGAAATCCTACTCAGACTGGAACGTATACAGCAGAGATAGGCTGAACACTGAAAGGGGAGGCGTGTTTACAGCGATAAATACACTATTGTATCCAGAGAATTATTACAGAGCCAGAATCTTGAATAATCTGGGCGAAGGTGAGTGTTAAAATTGGCTACAACATGAACAGTAGATATTTTTATAGACCATCTAGTTCAGCAGCAGAAGTAGCGGAACATCTGAAGGAAAGATTAGAAAATATTTCCTGTAGATTTCCTAATCATTTTACAGCTTGTAAGGGTACAGACATATTTTTGAAATTTTTTGTCTTTAAAAAAATTGGAACCTTACATTCAAATCTCTAAACAAACAATTACGAGTCAAATAGGTGTTAGATGGTAGGAAATTTAATATATTTTTGTTTCCTTTTAAGTTTAGTGCAAGGAATTTTATTGTATATTTTCTGTTCTTTTTTCCTTTTATATTTTCCTTCTCCGAGGTGTTCCCTTGGCTTCGTTCGGCCGCGCGATTATGTGACGTCACACAGAGTGGCAAGGAAACTGCAAAGCCGAACAGAGTTCTAGGAGAACTGAGGATTTGAAGCAAAAGAATAAATAAGGGAAAAGGAACGGGATTTTGTTTTAGTTGAGAGGTCACAGAACCGATAATATACATGTAACAGATTGTAAAATAAACCTCGCAAGCTTTAGGGGGAGATTTTAACTTGCTGGAAAAGACTGGAAGACTAACGTGCTGAAGTCGGGTATCAGGCGCAGGAAATCGAGTAATACTGTTCTAAGTGCTGTATCCGAAAATTATCTCGAACAGTTAAACAAAGAGCCAACCCGCTGAGATAACGTCTTAGACCAGCTTATGTCAAATAGACCAAAAATTTTCGACTGAGCGTAGAATAGGGATTCAACGAACATAACGCCGTTACAGCATCAATGAATACAACAGTACATAGAAATATCAAGAAGCGTGGAATGATCTTTCTGTTTAACAAAAGCGAAAAGGGTCAGATTTCAGACTAGTTGACTGCTCAACACGAAAGTTTCGTCTCTCACACTGTCAGTGGTTCAACAATAGAGTTCGGAAACTCTTACAAAAGCAAAGACAACTTCGCTGCAAATATAAACGTATCTAAAGTCTTGCAGAGAAGCAATAATTAATGACTTTGAGAGCAACGTTTTTTATGTTATCTTGGCAGAAAATCCTGAGAAATTTTGCTCCGACGTCAAATCGATAGAAGGGTCGAAACCAAATAGCCAGACACTCTGTGACACGACACGACCGATTCCCTTCAACAGACTATTGTCGAGCCAGGATGTCTATGGAGATATCCAAGACTACGTTCAGTCCACTTTTAACCCTGATCTTACCTCAATTATTTCACATTGTATTATCTATACTAATGTCACTAGGTGTTATCGCATAAACACGCCTCCACCTTTAGTGTGTTCAACCTGTCTCTGCAATATACAATCTAGTCTCAGTTTAGAATTTTAATACTGTTATCATTTGGTTTCGACCAGCTCTTCGTGCATAGTACTATGTGGGCAACGTGACCGTTTATAAGCAAAAGCAATTGTGGGTTACACCCGTAGACCCTCAGGCAGTTTATTTCTTTATTCTGTTGATCAAAAATGTTCTAATATTTGTAAATCTATGGGACATAAAGGCGTTGGTTATTAGTCCCTAGGCTTACAAAGTTCTTAAAGTAAATACATTGGGTATGTCACTAAAAGGTTTACTCTTCGCATAGTGGACATTCGAAGAAATTAAAGAAAAATATTACTTCCTTCCACATACACTGTACAGTAAGAAATTAGTCTGAAACCAAAGTATACTGAACGTAGCTGTTCCCATGCACCGACTTCAGATATGAAATGGATTATATCATATTTTACACTACGAATCATGGGAAGCGTTCGTGTACTTGACGTAGTAGCGGCATCGGCTGTAAGATGATGGTGATATTGAGCGTGGGTAAATCCAGTGCCCTCAATACTCATGGTGACCATTGAACACAGCTCGCGCAGACTCGACGGAACACTACTTCTGGATTTACTTGGGTAAGTCTGAAAGCAAATGAATGTTAGAGACAGCAAGCGCTCTCAACCTCACCCTGACAAGCAACAGCCATAATTCTAGAGTGACGAAATGACGCGTAGTCGAATTTACAGCTTCCCTGTGGGCTGTTCTAGGCGAACAAACAAGTATGCTTAAAGTGTCAGTAGGTCGGTTTGTTGCTCTTTTCTTATGGGTGATGGCCATGAGTCATTCTTATACCTTACTGCGTAAACATTACCACAGAGTAACATATACAGAGAAGCAGCCCACCCTAAACCACTGTCCTACGCTCCCCTCGTAGTTCCGTAAGATGATAGCAGGTGTCAGGCGCTTCCCTGGCTTAGGGTGTCTCTCACACGTCAGAGGGTAGCGTGGAGGGGAGGCTGAGGGGAGAGCTCGTGTCGCCGGCCACGAGGCCATGGCTGTGTCCGGCGTGCTGGCGTTTGAGGGGAGGTGGTGGTGGGGACAGCCGCTACCTGCCGCCTGCTCTGGCCAGTTTAAAGGACCGCTTCTGACCGCAGCGCCATGATGGGACATCTTACAGAACTGCTGGAAACCCTCCCTCCCCGCACCCCGGAGCATAGGATCTGGCCCTTACGGAGGTTTCCCGTCTGTATATATTTGTCTGTGCTGGCGGCCGTGGCCTGGTCAGTGTGACATGGCGCGGGCTGTTGTCAGGCCTTGTCTCTAGGTGCTGTCGATTGGAGAGGCGCTAAAGAGCAAGGTTATCGGCGCCAGTGCAGTTCAGATGGACCCAACAGCATACTGAAAGGACTCATCAGAATAGGCATAAAGTGTTGTCCACGGATTATACGCATTCTGCCTTCAGCGCAACAGACGTCTGTGACATTACCCATACGAGGACGCCACTATCCCACAGCTGTACAAAAGGATTCATCGAGCCGTCAGAGTCAGATGACAAAAATAAGTATCGTCATTCCATCTGTGGGTAGAGAGAGAGAGGATTGCGACAAATGATTACCAGAAGACCATTCGTCCATGAACGATACATAAGAGGGCTCCGCTTGTATCTTATGTGACTTGGTAGAACATAAAAGCGTATCGAGGTAATAGCTGGTTCTAGGCGTTGTCTCTAGCTTGGTACATATTTTGCGCATTGTTTCTAGCGAGCTGCTGACTAGGCGTGTTCTCGTGTACCCTAATGAGGTGACTCCCTGAGCTGTCCGCAGTCGCCTGTACGCCACTCTTACACGCATTGTGTTCGTTAGCGGATCTACATCCACATGGATGCTCTGCAACTCACAATACAGTGTATGGTAGAGGGTTCATCGAACCACTTCTATGATATTTCTCCATAGTACCTCTCTAATAGACCGCGGGAAAAAGAACACCCAAATCTTTCTGTTTTCTTACTGATTTCTCTTGTTATATTATGATGGTCATGTCTCCCTATGTAGGTGGGTGCTCACAACATATGCACCATCGCCATCGCCTTTGTGTTCCACCTGTCTGACTCACTGTCGCTTCCTCGTTTTGGGTACGCCGTGAAATGTTGCTTGTCTGCGTACGGGATCCTTTCGTTAAATGTTAAATGCAATTGACAATTTCATGTGTAATTGCTCATTACACTCATGACCAATATGAATATACATATGACATGTGAGGCCGGCCGCGGTGGCCGAGGTGACTGAGGCGCTCCAGTCACGGTCAGCACGGCCACTACGGTCGGGGGTTCGAATCCCCCTTCGGACATGGATATTTGTGCCGTCTTTAGTCTTAGCTAGTTCATAAGTAGTTTGTAAGCTTAGGGACTGATGACCCCATAGTTAAGTCCCATAAGTTGTACAAACATTTTTTTTTTTTTTTTTGACATGTGAGGTATCAAACGAATCGGAATGACGAGTAGAATATGATTCTCTACACACCAGATTGGTTTGGAACATATCCTGTATTCAAATATTATGAATTATCTCGAACAGAATGATCTATTATCCCAAGGTAAATTGTTGCAGATGAAGCCGTCATTTACTGTCTAGTAAAATCATCTGAAGAACAAAAACAACTGCAGAACGATCTAAATAAGATATCACTATGGTGTAAAAATTGGCAACTGACTCTAAAGTGTGAAGTCGTCCACATGAGTACGAAAAGAAATCCGTTAAACTTTATTTACAAGGTAAATCAATCAAAACTGAAGGCCGTAAACTCCACAAAATACCTAGGAATTCCTATTACTTCAGACTTAAACTGGAAAGAACACGTAGATAATGTCGTGGGAAAGGCGAACCAGAGACTGCGTTTTATTGGCAGAACCCTTAAAAGATGCAACAGAACTACTAAAGTAAGTGCATACACTACGCTTGTCCGTCTTTTTTTGGAGTATTGCTGCCCAGTATGGGATCCTTATCAGGTTGGTTTGACAGAAAACATCGAAAGAGTCCACAGAAGGGCAGCTCGTTTTGTATTGTCGCGATACAGGGGAGACAGAGTCACAGAAATGATACAATATCTGGAACGGGAATCATTAGAACAACGGCGTTTATAGCTGCGGCGTGGTTTACTTATGAAACATTCTGCCGGCCGCGGTGGCCGAGAGGACTGAGGCGCTCCAGTCACGGTCTGCACGGCCACTACGGTCGGGGGTTCGAATCCCCCCTCGGGCATGGATATTTGTGCCGTCCTAGTTCGTAAGTAGTTCATAAGTAGTTTGTAAGTTTAGGGACTGATGACCCCGTAGTTAAGTCCCATAGACTATGCAAACATTTGAACATTTGAAACATTCTCCTCCTAATGCGAAAATAAATTGTTGACTCCACTTACACAGGTAGTAAAGATCAACAGAATAAAATACGAGAAATGATAGCAGAAATGGAGAGATTCAGGTGTTCTTTCTTCCCGAGTGCTATTCGAGAAGGGAATGGGAGATAAACACTATAAAACTCAAATGTTTGTAAAGCTTATGGGACTTAACTACGGGGTCATCAGTTCCTAAACTTACAAACTACTTATGAGCTACTTACGAACTAGGACGGCACAAATATCCATGCCCGAGGGGGGATTCGAACCCCCGACCGTAGTGGCCGTGCTGAGCCTGACTGGAGCGCCTCAGTCACCTCGGCCACCGCGGCCGGCTAAACAGTATAAAGGCGGTTCGATGAACCCTCTGCCAGGCGCTTAAATGTGATTTGCAGAGTATCCCATGTAGATGCAGATTCACTGACGACACCTTCTAGTATAATGCAGCGGCATAAGACAGATCATTTATGTCGACGAAAAATAACAGCGCTTCTATCTTACTTCCCTGGGTCACTCCTGATGGTATCGTTGTCTCTGATTAACACTCTCCATCGGCGTCAACGTACTGGGCTCTATTACTTAAGAAGTCCTCAGGCCATTGATACACCTGTGTAACATATTCCTTATGCTCGTACTTTCATTAGCAGTCTGCATTGGGACATCGTGTCAAGCAGTAATTTAGAGTCTGTTAGATTTTATTATTTAAGGTAGATACATCTACATCTACATACATACTCCGGAAACCACCGTAGGGTGCGTGGCGGAGGGTACATGTACCACTACTAGGCATTTCCTTTCCTATTCCACGCCCAAATAGCACGAGGAAAAAGATAATGCCTATATGCCTTCGTACGAGCCCTAATTTCTCTTGTCTTTGTGATCACTACGTGAAATGTTTGTAGGTGGCAGGAAGATCGTACTACACTCAGCTTCAAATTTCGGCCCTCTAAATTTCCTCAACAGAAATTCACGAAAAGAACGTCGTCTTTCCTCCAGCGATCCCCATTTGAGTTCCCGGAGAGTTTCCGTGACACTCGCACATTGGTCGAACCTAATAGTGACAAACCTAGCTGCTCGCCTCTGAACTGCTTCTATGTCTTCCTTTAAACTGATCTGCTGCGAGTCCCAAACACTTGAGAAATACTCAAGACGTGGTCGTACAAGCGTTTTATACGTGGTCTCCTTTACAGAGGAAGTACATCTTCCCAAAATTCTCCCAATAAACCGAAGTCGGCTGTTCGCCTTACTCACAACTGTAATGTATGACAGATGTATCTATGATTGGTATGCAATGGAATTCTGAATTGAATATGTGCGAGATTAGCTCCTATCAATAACGTTGTCTGGCGTTTTTCCTCTGGAGGACTTTTTGCATTGAGTTGCAGCATGACGGCTTTAGGATCGTCAAAACTCCTCATGTTCTTTTCAGTAGAAATACTTGTAATTGCTTTACTTATATCAGACGTCTCATTGAAATCTGCATTATAAGAACACCACACATTGACAAACATTTATGAGTTTGTGTACTGTGGAACTCTTCACTACTGATATTAAGTAATAAGACTAAATAAAATGTTCATGGCACATTTTAGTGATCTCGCAACACATTCGCGGAAGGAGAAAGGAAAATAATTTCAATAACACATGTGGCAAAGGATGTGAAGTTTTAATTTCCTATAGAAAAAGAACTCATTTCCATAATAAGTATCGTTGAATATAAGAGACGAACTGTGTGTATGCAGCAAATGCCACAATAACGGCGAGAAATATCATTACTAATTTTGAATCAAATAAATTATTGGAATCCACAACTAGAAGCTGTATGCCATATACCAAGGTAACTAAAAGAGAAAATTGCAATTTCAAATTGCAGGTAATGGTTTTCTTGCATCAAACAGTTCGTAAGCCGCAGTGCCGCAAAGAAGTGAACCATTGTTGCCACTGTGGGTAAAAATACATCAGCCTGCCTGTTAATCACGCCATTGGCTCCTGTTTACGTGTGGACAACTGCATTTATTTCACGTTGCGTGTTCATGTTCTTGTCCTGCACTGGTCATATGCTTTTACGCTGCGTTTTTGACGCAATCCAGCGTTTCTGCGACGTTATTCGTTAGCCGCATCTGCGCTTCGCAGTATGGTGATTTTATTACTGGCGTATCAGCTGTATGACGTGGACACAGATTACACCATCGCCCCTGGTCTGTAATTTCAGTCGTGTTCGCAGTAATATAACCTGCCACTGGCGCAGAGGGCGTTATAAAACATTTCGCGTTCAGTCAAAGCAACTACAAATTCCCGTAAGATGTGTGATCGCTATTAAGCGAAATATAATACTTATAAGGTAATTCACTTTTATGGACCCAAGTTGCGGCAGTATCTCTTAGGTAGCATTTTTAGTGTGGTAAGAAAACTATAACTGTTTATGTGTCATTTCAAAGGTAATTTAATTAACATTTACCCGTATTACACGAGTAGTATGAAATTAAAAGATTACAGTTGAAATATATCTGTACTAATAAGGTCAGAATTTCATACTGAAGTGAGTGGCGAACGTAACTAGTAGTTCACAAATACATTGCCTGTTAGGAAAAAGTGAAGCGCCTAGAAAGGGTGAAGAGAAGGAAACAAAAGCGTACGGTGTGAGAGAGTATGTACTATTTCACTGAATGCAATTTCGAGTTAAATTATTAAAACTTTTCAATTTAGATACATGCCCTGATTTGGTTGGTAAGACCTCTCCTGACAGAAGTTAGCTCACCAAACTGGAAAGAATTTTAACACAGTATACTAACAGCCGTTGTTTTTATACGTTTTTACTTAGGCTAGCACTTACGAAGCCTCAATTGCCTTATATTCAGTTCCTCCAGCCAGCACAGCGAACTTCATCTAGTCGTACACCTTAATGGAATAAACCAATATTTGAACTTGCTTCCATAAACTTCTGGTGACTGGATAAAATAACCGCTGTTATTACAGTTCATGAATCAACCGCACTGCCACGCTCTATAGGTACATAATGGAGTAGCGTCTACGCTCGGGGGAGGTTGTTATATACGCTACCTGTGCCAGCCTAGTGACAACATGAAACATGAAGAAAACTAATGCACTAGGTGGCCGATTTATCTGCCAGAGGGAATCGCAACTCTACCTGCCGACAGAGTGCAAGTATACCAGCTATACGCACATCCGACCATGTCTTTACTGTTTTGGTCATGCACGGTATTTTAAAACGGACTAACGTTACCGTCATCTTTTATTGTAGTGTATTTCAACCAGGACTTGTTTTCACTATTTATTATGATTTTAAGCCAGTATGAGCGAAAAAAATTATTTTAATTCAATATTTGACAGATTCAGGGTGCGCGCTCAGTTCGAGTATCTGAGAACAAAGGTGTGAATGGGACACACAAGCAGGAGTATCCAGGAAAGATGGGGACCAAATAAATGAGAGAAATACGACGAAGACAGGCTGCTGAGAGTGTGAAGGACTCGATGAAGCCGAGCGGTCTAAGGCGCCTCGCTGCGGACCGCGCAGTTGCCCGCCGTCGGAGGTTCGAGTCCTCCCTGGGTCATGTGTGTGTGTGTGTGTGTGTGTGTGTGTGTGTGTGTGTGTTGTCCTTATGTTAGTTTACCTAGGTTTAAGTAGTTTGTAAGCTACGGACTGATGACCACGCAGTTTGGTCCGATAGATTTACAAACATGTGTGTGTGTGGGACTCGATGAAAAACCACGTGTCACTAACAAATATAGCTTACCGGCACCAAAACTTCCAGCAAACCACAGATGGGTGCTATTATAACAATGATAACATTTAAAAAAATGTTCAAATGCTTGTTAAGCTTATGGGACTTAACTACGGGGTCATCAGTCCCTAAACTTACAAACTACTTATGAACTACCTTATACCAAAGAGGCCACAAATATCCATGCCCGAGGGGGGATTCGAACCCCCGACCGTAGTGATAACATTAAACAATTTACGTATAACAATAATTTCGTTACATCAGTGAAACCAAGGTTTTCGCGTAATTTCCAAATAATTCCATTTGAGATAACTTCATCATTTAACAAGCATTCATTCAAAAACTTCAGTGTTAAATATAAAACGGAATTTAGTAACATCAAAAGTTACCCAGCTATAAGTCTGAGCGAAAAATGTATTGTAATTCAATGTTTGACAGAATGTGATTCTGAAGGCATAGCTGCAGAACACGACTTTTCATGCGTGTAAATGAGGGGAAATGTCAGATGGATTAACGCAAGACTAGAATTGTATTATTGCAGGGGAGCAGCTGCAGCTGGCCGGGAGGACTGAGGAAGCTGGTTTAGGGAAACTTAATCTGGATGCTATAGGCGGACTTGAACCGCCCTACTTCCGAATGCGAGTCCAGTGTGCTAAAAAGTGCGCCACCTGGCAGCAGGAGGGGCAACCGACAGGAGATAAATACTGCACTGCGTGATCTGTGTTCCGTAACTGGCATCTCTCAACAGGATGTGCAGTATATCATCTAATCGTAAAATTAAAGCAAATCACCGACTTCTTTTTCCTTGCAAATAAATTCAAATTCAAATGTTTGTAAATCTAAGGGACTTAACTGCTGGCTTAAAAATACTTAAATAAACTTATGCTCAAGACAACACACACACACACACAAATGTTTCAAATGTTTGTATAGTTTATGGGACTTAACTACGGGGTCATCAGTCCCTAAACTTACAAACTACTTATGAACTACTTACGAACTAGGACGGCACAAATATCCATGCCCGAGGGGGGATTCGAACCCCCGACCATAGTGGCCGTGCAGACCGTGATTGGAGCGCCTCAGTCTCCTCGGCCACCGCGGCCGGCTCACACACACACACACACACACACACACACACACACACACACACACACACACATATACCCATGCCCGAAGGAGGACTGAAACCTCCGGCGGGAACGGACAGCCAGTCTGTAGCACGACGCATTAGTCCACACTGCCTGTTCGCGCGGCCAGCATTATCGTCCACCAGAAGGAATCCATCCCCGGTGGCACCAGCATACGGTCCAACACAAGGTCGAAGGATCTCTGAGCAGTCAAAACGCCATCCTGAACGACATAGAAGGACCGTACGTCCGCCAATACTGACTCCTACCCATACCATTTGTCCACCACCATGATATGGTTCAAAATGTTCAAATGTTTGTATAGCTTATGGGACTTAACTACGTGGTCATCAGTCCCTAAACTTACAAACTACTTATGAACTAACTAATACTAAGGACGCCACAAATATCCATGCCCGAGGGGGATTCGAACCCCCGACCGTAGTGGCCGTGCAGACCGTGACTGAAGCGCCTCAGTCCCCTCGGCCGCCGGCAGCGGTGGCAGAGGGGACTGAGGCGCTTCAGTCACGGTCTGCACGGCCACTACGGTCGGGGGTTCGAATCCCCATCGGGCATGGATATTTGTGCCGTCCTTAGTTGTAGGTAGTTCATAAGTAGTTTGTAAGTTTAGGGACTGATGACCCCGTAGTTAAGTCCCTTAAGCTTTACAAACATTTGAACATTTTTTTCCCCTCGGCCACCGCGGTCGGCCCATGATATGGTGTTGTTTCCTGCACACAAGCACGATTGTTCCGAGTTCTACGTTCTCTCGACATAAGGGAACGACGATTGCCCAGCTGAACGCAATATGTTGACTCATCCGTGAACAGAACCCTGCGCCATTCGTTACGACTCAAATCCTGATGCCGCGGTGGAGTGGCCGAGCATTCTAAAGTGCCTCCCTGCGGAGCACGTGGTTGCTCGCCGTCGGAGGTTCGAGTCGTCCCTCGGGCATGGGTCTGTGTGTGTTGTCCTTAGATTAGTTTAAGTAGTTTGTAAGCCTAGGGACTAATAACTAACGAAGTTAAATCCCATAGATTTACAGAAATTGGAACATTTGAATCACTCTTGATGTTCCTCCTCCCAGTTTCCGCGGGCTAAACGGTCTAATGGTTTTAATGGGGCACACACCATAGGCCTCCGTGGTTACAGGCCACGGGCGATTCCGGAATTATCTTGTGTTAATGCTGCGCGTCCTCTTGCTGCCTGGACGATGCGTTGCAGCTGAGTTGTATTCAGCGTCCTGTCCGGGCTGTTAACCGGAGGTTCTACCAAATACCTAGGAGTTACAATTACGAACAACTTTGACTGGAGAGAACACACACAAAATATTGTGGGGAAGGCGAACCAAAGGTTACGTTTCATCGGCAGAACTCTTCGAAGATGCACCACTTCCACCAAAGAGACTGCCTACGTCACACTTGTGCGTCCTCTCCTGGAGTACTGTTGCCCCTTGTTGGACCCTCACCAGGTGGGACTGACGGAAGACATTGAGAAGGTTCAGAGAAGGGCAGCTCGTTTTGTTCTATCACGTTACGGGGGGGGAAAGCGTCACGGAAATGTTGCACTAATTGGGGTGGAAATCATTAAAAGAAAGACGTTATTCATTGCGGTGTGATCTGTTTGCGAAGTTTCAATCACCGACTTTTAGTTCTGAATGTGAAAATATTTTGCTAGCACCCACCTACTTATGGAGACATGACCATCCCAATAAAATAAGATAAATCAGATCGAAAACGGAACGATTTAGGTGTTCTTTCTCCCCGCGCGCTATTAGAGAATGGAACGGTACAGAAAAGTTATGGAAGTGGTTAATGAACCCTCTGCCAGGCACTTGAATGTGATTTGCAGAGTATCTATGTAGATGTAGATAACGGTCACCTCTTCCTAATTTTACCAGTGGACGACCTTGGCCTTGTCTTCTTTAAACGGTTGCTATTGTCTAAAATCACGTCCAGGTCCTGAAAATTACACTTTAGGACACTGCAATAGCTGCAGCCACCTCCCTCTGTGTCTGTTCCGCTTCCGACCTTCCTATGGGTCTCCATGCCATAGCTTCGGGTAAGTCGGTTGCCTTAATGTTGTTGTCTCCACTCCGTAGAACTGACATAAAGGTGTCTAACCATTTTAGTTCATTCTGTCGATGACAATACTTCAGGACCTAGATATCTCAACTGATCTCATAATTGTTTTGACCAGTATATATTTCACTATGTCCAGTACCTCCCTCTCTGACTATAATCGACGTACACACACGCACACACACACACACACACACACACACACACACACATGCACACTGACACCAGCACCACCACTTTACAACACATTCAGAAATTCATCTTGTTGTTAGTTGTTGTCAAGAAAATTATATTTCGCTTTTGATATATTGTGAAGGTCTTTTACGGCAGAATACCTCACAGATTTCTGTTCCAGACTGCGGCTGAGTGACATATAGTGTAAATAATTTTTCATTTTTAATATTTTAATTATGAATGTTACAATTCTTACCCAACTAACAACAAACTTCGTGAGAAAACGAACTATTGACGTAACCAGCTGTTTAACTCGCAGCTGTTTAACAAGAGGCTCTAGATACGACATCGCATACCATCTTTATCACACGATATTGTGCAAGAAACATTATTTTCCCAGAATGTAATGCTGTAAGGCATTGCAATATGGAAAAAAATTTAGTAAGGCAATATTTGACATTATGATATAACGAAACTGATATTATCTGTAACGCAGAAGTTACCAGGATACGACGTTTAAAATAAATATCTGACTAAAATGTGTCGTCTTTGATATGTGTTATTGTACACAGATGGAAACTGTAAGTAGACGTTCTTCAAAAGATTTCGTCATTTGCAATGTATAAAGACCGACTAGTAATAAAATTTTGCGCATATAATCATTGCAGTAAAGTGAATAAAATCATGCAACACATCACAAACACCACAAGTAAAATGGGATAGCATAAAAACGCACTTGAAAATGGAAATTATATATCCAGAAATGCGTCGTGCTAAATAAAGTATAAAAAAGTCGTGACTGGTAGCAGTATTGCTTTTTATATATGAACCCATTAATATCACAGTCGCAGGCTTTCAAAATCTGTTTTCATACGGATAAAATCGAGTCATGTGACTTCTAGTTCAGATTCTAAAGAACACATACTCCTTGGATTTTAGATAATTGTATTTCATTTATTGTTTTACGCCCACGTTTACTTGTACTCTATTTTCAAGTGATGTGCAGTACTAAATCGCGTTTATTTTTTTTATCTAAATTCATTGTGAATTCAATTGTAGAAAAGTAGCTTTTTATTTACAGAAAAATTATTAAATTTTCAGGTATGAAAGTTACTCCCGCTTTGTGAGCAAAGGGGATTATTTCTACTTCTTTCGATTATTATGCAATGTCTACATCTACATCTATTGTAGGAAGGGAAGAGGATGTAGATGAAGATGAAATGGGAGATGCTGTGTTGAGGGAGGAATTTGAAGAGCCCTGAAAGACCTAAGTCGAAACAAGGCCCCTGGAGTAGATGATATTCCCTCAGAGCTACTGAAGTCTCTGGGAGAACCAGCCATGACAAAATTGTTTCACCTGGTGTGTAAGATCTATGGAACAGGTGAAGTACCCTCAGACTTTAAGAAAAATGTTATAATCCCCATTCCAAAGAAAGCAGGTGCAGACAGGTGTGAAAACTACAGAACCATCAGTTTAATAAGTCATGGTTGCAAAATATTAACACGAATTATATACAGAATGATGGAAAAGCTGGTAGAAGCCGACCTCGGGGAAGATCAGTTTGGGTTCAGGAGAAATGTAGGAACACGGGAGGCAATACTCACTTTACGGCTTATCCTAGAAGATAGATTAAGAAAAGGCAAACCTACATTTCTAGCTTTTGTAGATTTGGAGAAGGCTTTTGACAATGTTGATTGGAATAAACTCTTTCAAGTTCTGACGCAAGCAGGGGTAAAATATAGGGAGCGTAAGGTTATTTACAACTTGTACAAAAATCAGACAGCGGTTGTCAGAGTTGAAGAGCATGAAAGGGATGCAGTGGTTGGAAAGGGAGTAAGACAGGGTTGTAGCCTTTCCCCAATGTTGTTCAATTTGTACATTGAGCAAGCTATAAAGGAAAGCAAGGAGAAATTTGGAGAAGGAATTAAACTTCAGGGGGAAGAATTAAAAACATTGCGTTTTGCCGACGACATAGTAATTCTGTCAGATACAGCAAAGGACCTGGAAGAGCAATTGAACGGAATGGACAGTGTGCTGAAAGGTGCATATAAGATGAACATTAACAAGAGTAAAACTAGGGTAATGGAGTGCAGTGTAAGAAAATCAGGTGATGCTGAAGGAATTAGATTAGGTAACGAAACAATAAAGGAGGTAGATGAGTTTTGTTACTTGGGCAGTAAAATAACAAATGATGGTCGCAGTAAAGAGGATATAAAATGCAGAATGGCAATGGGTAGAAAGGCGTTCTTGAAAAAGAGAAATTTGTTAACAGCGAATATTGATTTAAGTTTAAGGAAGTCCTTTCTGAAGGCATTTGTATGGAGTGTTGCCTTGTATGGGAGTGAAACATGGACGACAAACAGTGTGGACAGAAAGAGGATAGAGGCTCTTGAAATGTGGTGCTACAGAAAAATGCTGAAGATTAGGTGGGTGGATCGCGTAACTAATGAGGAGGTACTGAACAGAATTGGGGAGAAAAGAAATTTCTGGCATACCTTGACTAAAAGAAGGGATAGTTTGGTAGGACACATTCTTAGACATCAAGGAATTGTGAATTTAGCGTTGGAGGGATGTGTGTGGGGTAAAAACCGCAGAGGAAGACCAAGAGATGGATACAGTAAGCAGATTCAGACAGATGTAGGTAGCCGTTCTTATGTGGAGATGAAGAGGCTTGCTCAGGATAGGGTATCGTGGAGAGCTGCATCAAACCAGTCTCCGGACTGAAGACCACAACAACAACAACATCTACATATACATGGGATACTCTGCAAATCACATTTAAGTGCCTAGCAGAGGGTTCATCGAACCACCATTATACTATTTATCTCCCATTCCATTCTCGAATAGCGCGCGTGAAGAAAGAACACCTAAATCTCTCCGTTCGAGCTCTGATTTCTCGTATTTTATTCTGACGATCATTTCTACCTATGTAAGCGGGAGTCAACAATATATTTTCGCTTTCGGAGGAGAATGTTGGCGATTGGAGTTTCGAAAGTAGCACACCCCACAGTGATAAGTGCCATTGTTGTAATGATACCCATCCCAGATCCTGTATCATTTCCGTAACGCTGTCTCCCCTATATCGTGACAATACGAAACGAGCTGCCCTTCTTTGGACTCTTTCGATGTCCTCCGTCAAACTCACCTGATAAGCATCCCACACTGGGCAGCAATATTCCAAAAATGGACGGACAAGCGTAGTGTATGCAGTTTCTTTTGGAGTTCTGTTGCATGTTTTAAGGGTTCTGCCAATAAAACGCAGTCTCTGGTTCGCCTTTCCCACGACATTATCTACGTGTTCTTTCCAATTTAAGTTCAAAATGTTGAAATGTCTGTAAATCTATCGGACCAAACTGCGTGGTCATCTGTCTGTAGCTTACAAACTACTTAAACCTAGGTAAACCTACGGACAAACACACACTCCCATGCCCCAGGGAGGACTCGAACCTCCACGGCGAGCAACCGCGCACCGCACCGAGGTGCTTTAGACCGATCGGCTACTCCACCGCGGCCCAATTTAAGTCTGAAGTAATAGTAATTCCTAGGTATTTTGTGGAGTTTACTGCCATCACTTTTGATTGATTGATCTTGTAAACAAAGTTTAACGGATTTCTTTTCGTACTCATGTGGATGACTTCACACTTCTCATTATTTAGAGCTATCTGCCAATTTTTACACCATACTGATATCTTATTCAGATCGTTCTGCAGTTAGGTGATTTTACTCGACGGTTAATGACGGCGTCATCTGCAAGCAACCTAAGAGAGCTACTTAGATTTCCCCTAAATCGTTTGTGTAAGTAAGGAACAGGAGAGGACCGATAACACTACCCTGTGGAACGCCCGATATCACCTCTGTTTCAGTCGATGCCTTACCATCGATTACTACGAACTGTGTCCTTTCTGACAGGAAATCCCCTATCCAATCGCAAATTTCAAAAAATGTCCAAATGTTTGTTAAGCTTATGGGACTTAACTACGGGGTCATCAGTCCCTAAACTTATAAACTACTTATGAACTACCTTATACTAAGGACGGCACAAATATCCATGCTCGAGGGGGGATTCGAACCCCCGACCGTAGTGGCCGTGCAGACCGTGACTGGAGCACCTCAGTCCCCTCTGCCACCGCGGCCGGCAATCGCAAATTTGTGGCCATATACCATAACCACGCAATTTGATTAAAAGCCGTTTGCGGGGTACGGTGTCAAAAGCTTTCTGGAAATCAAGAAATACGGAATCGATTTGCGAACCCTTGTCATTTATGTATTCATAATTGCTAAGTCTTTTGTTCCGTCGTGGAAGGACCAAATCTGTGAACGTCGATGTAAGAAGTATATCTCGCTGACGGTTTCGGAGGTTTTCAGATTAGAAGCCCGAGAGGTGCCGGCTGGTGCAATGTGGGCGGAAGTTGAACCATTCGATTCTGCCGGTCGGGCGGGCCGTGCATATCGGAAGAACAATCGGTTCCGGACGGAATAGCGAGCGTCGCACATGTACGGTGAGAAGTAGGTCAGCGTGGTTTTGCGGAGCGGCGATTTTCGCTGGTTACTGTTTGTGCCGGCCGCGGTCTAAATATGCGCGATAAGAACGCGAGGGCAGCGGCGGCGGCCGCGGCGGCGGCAGTGGCAGTCTGCGAGAGGACCGCCACCAGCCAACACGCGACACCAACAGGTACGCCCGCGCCGCTGCCTAAATACCTACTTATTGGTGACGTCAGTGCAGTGATGCCAACTTGAGGTTCGTTGTACTATACACTCAAATCTTCATTTGTCAGGCAGTCAGCTCGGTACCAAACGTTGTACATCGACAGAATATCAACCAAAACATCGATACGAACCGTGCTTTGTGCTGTCGTCCTGGAGAACGTGCGTAAACGGGAAGTAATAAGTGACAACATTCCTACGGAGTACAGGAAAAGCGTATCTGTGAAAGTGCGTCCTGTTGAGCTCCCGTGGGGAAGTCGAGAGATCGCAAGTTTGTCATTTCGAGGGTCATTGGTTCAAGCGCTGGTGAGGCTAATCTTTTTTGTATTACGTTGGAAATTGTCCTACGTCTATATACACCGAGTGTTATACGGGACAACGTTTTCCTGATATGTAAAACTACTGCCAATCTACGAGTCATTTATTATTTTCGTCATCTATATCTATAAATGTGAGCCGGCCGCGGTGGCCGAGGGGACTGAGGCGCTTCAGCCACGTCTGCACGGCCCCCTCGGGCATGGATATTTGTGCCGTCCTAGTTCGTAAGTAGTTCATAAGTAGTTTGTAAGTTTAGGGACTGATAACCCCGTAGTTAAGTCCCATAAGATTTACAAACATTTGAACATTTTGAATATAGATGTGAATGTCTGATCGGTGTACGTTTATCACGTCTGAACCACAAGACATAAAGAGCTAAAAAAATTGTACAGTTACTAATGTCCACCCGGGGAAGGCTTTAGGAACGGTTTTATGGCGATCGGATAGCTATTTATCTATATATATTAATGTGAATGTCTGTTAGGTGTACGCTTATCACGTCCGAACGACAAGACGCAGAGACTTAAATATTTGTACAGTTAATAATTTACACCTGAGGAAAGTTTTGTAGCGATCTGATTGATATTAATCATTTGAAGAATATAACGCAAAATGAGGAACAATAATTACTCTTTGAAAATTATATTTACTCTTTGAAAATGGTTTTATTTGTTGCATTGTTGCTTGAGGGTTGATCGGTGTATATAAAATTCTACATATGTGTGTGTGTGTTTTAACATTTTGCTCTGCAGCGAAAACTAAAGAACGCAAACGAATGGTCTGTGTGTAATTGTTGTCCGAAGTCTCCCGTTGTACACCATAGCAGTTCCATGCCGATAGCTATAAGGGGGTGGAAGATATGGTGGTTGAAAGCCGTCAAATTATTAAAAAAAAAAATCGGAATGAAGGCCAGCGATGACGTTTGCGACTCTATAGCAAGGAGGTTACATACAGCGAAACGTGATGCCACAGACCATACCTTTGCTCTGTGCGTGCTACAATGTCTTCAGCTCTTTCTCGAAAGGATAAGCATACGAATAAGGAAATATAAGAATAAATAAATAAAACTGTAAAAAAGAAATTTCTTTTAATACATCTCTTTAAAAAATAGATTTGACGTTTCGCGCATTATCTATCACAATCAACCAACACGCGAGCGGAGCAGCGGGTTTAAGCTAGTATATTTCTTTAAGTCTTGCTGCACTTAGCACTGAGCCTGGCTTTTCTCCGAGCCCAGACTCCCCTCCTTCGTTGCGAGTGGGCATGCTTGCGCTCTTCTGTCCAAGGGACACCGTGTCTTCTTTTCAGATGTTGCTCATGGTTATTCCGTCTGTCACTATTTTATTTCGGAAAAGAACTCTGTCAAAGGCGTCATCGGGTTTAATATGTAGCATCTGCAGGTCTTCTTTGGTGTTTTTAAACCATGGCAACGTATTTTAGGGGTTTCAATCAAAAAAGAGAAATATATTTTTGATATTAACTTTTTTTCCTGCCATTCGTTTTAGGTGAACATAAAATCGGATTGTGTCTGTAATTTTTTTCTATTTTGCTGTAGACTTCCTTGTTGGGTCTGTTTTGATGGATACCATGTTTATACTTGGATCCTAGGATTACTCTAATGATTTTGATTTTTTTTCTCTCTAGTTCTTCGAGGACTCCTATATCAGCATTTAAGGATAAGGTTTCAGCTGAGTACAGAACTACTGTCTTCAAAACTGTTTCGTAGTGACGTATCTTAGTGTTTTGGGAAAGGCATTTCTTGTTTTATATCGTGCGGGATGTTTGGTAGGCTGTTTCTAGTTCGTGTATCTGTTCCCTAAGCCGTTTCTTGTCCAGGCAATTTTTCATTATGATCTCACCTAGGTACTTGAATTTGTCCACCCCATATTTAGTACAAAGTTTTGATGGGGCGTCTTTAATGTTAGTCATGACTTCTGTTTTCTCATATGATATTTGCAGACCAGTTTGTTCAGCGATTTCTGTTAACAGTTCGATTTGAACTCTAGCGGTGTATATGTTGTCTGACAGAATGGCATTGTCCTCGGCAAAGACCAAACAGTCTACCTCGATCCCCTTCGATTTGGTTCTAATTCGTAACGGGCTATAGTTGGTTTCCATTAATGTTTGGCGCCAGGTTCTGATGATCGTTTCAAGGACACAGTTGAAAAACATTGGAGACAGACCATCACCTTACCTGACCCTGTTTTGACCTCAAAGGAATCTGAAGACACCCAAGTAATTTTACTTTGGATTTTGTATCCGTTAGGGTAGCTCTAATTAATCCCTGCAGTTTAAGGCCAACTAAAAACTCATTTTGGATGTTCAGTAGGACCTCCCGGTCTATGGAGTCGTTATGCCTTCTTGCAGTCCACAAAGACTGACACGTAGTGTTTGGATCTTAAACTATAATATTTTATTATTGTTTTGAGGTTATAGATATGAGCGACTTTTTATGAAGCTCCCTTTGGTATTCACCTATTTGATTTGCGACTTGGGCTTCTTAGCGCTCCAGAATGGCGAGTGAGAGAATTTTATAAGTAACCGGTAACAGGGATATTCCTTGGTAGTTGTTAATGTATTTCATGTATTCCAAGCGCTTTGTTGTTTATGAGATGGGTAATGTGGCGCTTGATTTCATTTATGTCAGGTGACCTGGACTCTGGGCACCTGAGCAGTGGTTATTTGGTCTCACTGGGGTTTGGAGATTTATTAGCCGCGGTGGAGTAGCCGAGCGGTCTAAGGCGCCTCGCTGCGGAGCGCGCGGTTGCTCGCCGTCGGAGGTTCGAGTCCTCCCTGGGGAGGTGTGTGTATGTGTGTGTGCGTGTGTGTGTGTGTTGTCCTTAGGTTAGTTTACGTTAGTTTAAGTAGTTTGTAAGCTACGGACTGATGACCACGCTGAGTGGTCCGATACTTTTACAAACATTTGAACATTTTTTTTTAGGTTTATTGCAGTTCAGTAGGTCTCGAAAGTAGTCTGCTAGAATATGACAATTTTCTTCATTTGAAGTCGCCAGTGTACCGTCCATTCGCTGGAAGCATAGCGACGGCGGTTTGTAACCGGTACGTCTGCGTTTGAAGCTTCTGTAGTACTCTCTGGTTTCATTCTTCCTAAAATTTTGTTCTATCTTTTCATTGAGCGATTTTCGTTCTTACGTTATTCAGTTCTGATTTTGTAGGCTTCCTAGTCAGTTACCAATTTAGTTGAATAGTATTTTTTTCATGCACTGAGCATTTCCTTGAAGACTGATTCATATGTGTCATTCCACTAGCCTTTTTTTTTTTAATTTTTTTTGGCTTATTATGATTTCAGCAACTTCTTTGGCCGCCACTATAAGGCGCTCTTTGGTGGTGTTGAAGTCACAGTCACCTGGTCTTACTTTTTCTTGGTACTCCTTGACCTTTTGTCGAAGTTTATCATTGTCAAAACGTATAGTTTGATGGGTTGTCTTTCTGGTGTTTGCGGGAATCACGGATATGTTATGATCTGAGGCCACATTAATGCCTTTCTTTACTTTGACGTTCATAATTTCAGGGCTGTTCCTCCTGGAGATCGCGACATGGTCTATTTGGAACTTTCCGATGGTTTGGATGGGAGACTGGCAAGTAGTGTAAGTGGGTGGACATTACCTTCAAGTTGTGACTTTCAGAGATGGATACAAGTATTTTGCCGTTTTGGTTGGTTCTCTTACGGGCAGGGTATTTTCCTATAATATTCTTGTATTTTCGCTCTCGGCCGAGATTGGCATTGCAGTCATCCATAAGGAGTTTCACATGGTGTTTAGGAATTTTAGGCAGTTATCCATGCAGTAGGTCCCAGAAGTTCATCTGGGTCAGATCTATTTTTATCATTTGTAGGGGCATGCAAGTTTACTAGGGCGTAGGTTTTATTGGCACATTTGACTGTCAGTATGGGTAATCTGTCATTCACTGGTTTAAAGTTTGTGACTGATTTAACGAACGTGGTTCTCACAGCAATGTTACAATTAATAGTTATATAACAATACTTTCGCACGTGTGGTGCAGCTGTTTCTTTATTCTTGAGTTCCGATTGCTTCTGTTTATTTTCTGAATACACTCCACAGTTTTGCTACTTTCAAATAGACGAAGCAAAGTAAAACTGCCGATAACACACTGCTATAAAACCGAAATGTTCTTTTACATTTCAGGAACACGTTGCCCCATATAACAATTTTCAACGTACTGCAATAAAAAAAGTTACCTTGGGCAACACTTGAACCCAGGACCATCAGTATAGCAAAGTAACACTCTATCAACTTGCCTACTGCATCTCTACGTAATGGGATCTCACAGCTATGTTTCTCCTCTACTCCGTAGGTCAGGTGTTACTTATTATTGTTGTTTATGCACGTTCTCCTGGACGGCAGGAAATAGCACGAATTATATCAGAGTTTTGGTTGATAAGCAATAGATATACAACGTATGGTACAGTTCTGACTGTCTAAAATCTACAGGTTTGGATGTTAGTAACGCAACTAACCCATAGCCACTAGTGTTGAGCACCATTAGTATGTTGCCCTTTGGTTGCGTTTCGAAACAACAGCATTCCCGCCTGTGTGGAATAATTATCATTGCTGGTGTCTGATTTCTGCGCATTCTCATTTTGCTACCAAAGTAAATAAGAAAAGCGGTCACAAGGTAAAAAAATCGCAGTTTCTGAAACTACACGAAGAAGGACCAGAAACTATAATTGCCTCTTTTATAGTGTACGTGTATATCTCACAATATGTAAATATTTTTGAATCTCGTACGTATATAAAAATTGTGGTGTTTTTGTCTATATTTCACTCTGCAACCAAAACAACACAACACAAACGAATATTTTTTGTATGTGGTAGTAGTTATCTGTCTCCGATTGTGCGTTATGGTGGTCAAGGTTTGATAACGGTAACGGGTGAAAGATCTGGGACTTAAAAGACACAAACACGAAAAATTTTATTCAAATCTATAACTTTCAACACCCATATTTTCCACCCCGTTATCCTTCTCAACCCTCAACTATCATAGCGCACAATGGGGGTTGACTACTACCACAGACAAACTCTCTTCTTTTGCGATGTGTAGTTTTGACTGAGAGTGAAATATAGCCACATTAACTTCTATTTATATATACATATGTTTGTGTAGTTGTAGTCGAAAGTCTCCCGTTGCGTACCACAGCAGTTCCACGTCGATAGCTTCAAGAGGGTTAAAGATATGGTGGTTCAATTTCGTCAACTTACATTAAATTCGGGCTGAAGGCCAACGCTGACTTTTGAGACTGTATGTCAAGGAGGTTACATACCTGATGCACATTCTTCAATTGTTTTGGTGTAAGGAGGAGCTTACGAATAAAGCAAAATAAGAACAAATACACAGTGAAGTTTAAAAATTAAATGTGCTATCAATATGAGTCCTTTATATACAGAAACTATAACAGATATAAATAAATATATGATAAAATATAAACAGAGCGAGGCGACATTTGCAGCTAGCGTAACTAAAACATAGACGAATATAAACCGAAAAATCGAATACTATCAAAATCGTGTTTTGAGAGACCATGCACGCTGGAAAAAGCTCACGAATGTGCCACGACAGAGGTATCTGACGCGCATACTTTAACGAATGTAACGAATTTTTTTTTAAATCTCGGAACAGCGGTTCGTGCGGGTGATATTTATTTACGGCAAAGCTTTAGTTTCCCGTAGTAGTGTGTTATTTATAGCTAATGTTGCCACATTTTAGTGTTGCGCGGTATCTACTTGGTTTTCTTTTCCTCGTATTTCCCTGTTGTCTTACCTCTATGCCGTAAACGGCACTGTAACACTGATATCGCTGCGTATTATCTAAGCTGACACCGTATGTAACTGCGTTGAATTTCTGGCGTCTTGCCTGAGCAATGTATCACAGTACAACTGTTTCCTGACGCGAGCTGCGGTGTCACTTGAGGTGCACGTGTCAACTACCCTTGTCAGTGGTGAGATGACAGTTCATTCCGATACTGGTTCTCGGCGTCAGGACTACGACTAGATACCGCTGTCTGCTGGGGATGGAGATGCCTGAGTGATCTTGTAGAACGTTTCTGTTACGAGGGTACTCACCTCTTACATGCTGTCAAAACAGATGTATGATACACAACAAGAATTACTGTCAGATAACGAATAACTAAAGAAGACATAGTTTTCTTCCCTGCAAGAGTCGTGCGAGAGCAAACTTATTTTCACAGTGCTAAAAGACTAGTTATTTGAATAAATAGCATCTAGCAATTATCGTTTACTTGAGCTACTAACTCAGCTCCTTTACTCCTTTCGGTGTCTCGTTTCATAATCTAACAGTCTGGCTTAATTGGGCTACATTATTTCCATAAGTGGCCTTGCATCTTATCACTTGTTTTGACATTCTCTGACTTCCGAAGTCGTTTGTTGTCTCTGACAGAAATGCAATGCCACAGCAAAACGTTGTAGAAATAATTTATTCCCCCTTATATCTAATCTCGTTCCATATTTCATTTCCGTTGGTCATTATTTAATGACGGCATCGGACGCATTGACGAACTCGTAGGGCGGTTAAGCAAGGTTTGCGGGTAGAGTGGCGACTTATAATAAGGTCAGGTCTTCTATTTAATTAGAACACGAGACACCTTTTTAGCTTCTACGAAGACTGTGTCTGGAGAACCGAACAGCAAGACGTTTTGTGCTTAACTTATGACAGTAGTTCAAAGAGGAACATACAGTTTCACTACACTGCTTATCATACAGGGTATAAACGGTATAACCTGCCAAAATTATACACATACTAAATCCTGATGTGCTTGAGAAAGAAGTAAGATGGAATACTGTTGACTCATCATCTATATTTTTGTATTCGTAAAATCCAGTAGGCGTATTTACGTTCGTATTGTCAACTGACGATATGCCTAGCTTTTGTATTGACGCGGCGATCAGAGAAAGGAAACGGACGAACCAAAGCGCTGAAATTATTGGACGTGTACAACGATGCGGGCGGCAGTCTGGTGTTACCCATGTAGGGAATCTTGTGTTGTCAAGAACAAGCAATACTTTTTGCATAAACAATGAATTAGGCACAACCATACATTTTATCTAACAAAGGTCGTAACAGTAAAGAAGAGCTAACATAAAATAAATTGGGTTTCCATTAGTACAAAATTAACCAATGGCCAAAAATTTCTTTGTGACTTAATCGTAATCAATGGTATCCTCTTTTTGCAACGATATCATAACATAAATTATTTCATATTACTTTCCTTTTGTACAACGAAAATGAAACCCAAATTACTGTTTTTTCCTTCTAGGCAACTACTACAATCATTGAGAATCCCACCATTCGATTTTGCACAAATTTCATTACAGCGAACCCAATTTCGCGGCTCCCGTTCACACATACACATTTGCCTTTTTGGTACTACCAGCATCGAAAATCCTCTGCGTAAGTAGCTTCACACGATTTATTTGCTGAGCATGAATAAAGTCCTTCATTAGCCCCAAAATCTGTGACGTCAGTAGTAGGCGAATAGGGCTTCTGGCAAACTTTGCAACCTTTAAGGACTCTTAATAGTTATTTTACATTTTCAAGGAACCCACCCCGTCCTCCTCCAAACCGACTTCGCCCCTCTCTCTCTTCAGGTCGCCCCATCCCTCTTACACTCATGCCACTCCGCCCCCTTTGTGACAAGAAGCCAGGTGATAGCGGAAATACTCACTACTGTCCTATTAATAAGCAGTTACTACACTCAGGGGTGGAAACTAGCTTTGCCCTGCATTTGTGGAAATGAGTCAGGTGAATGTGGGGGTATTCCGTTCTGAGTCGTCCCATTGTTGGGGATATATTCAATTGTTTGTATAGCTTATGGGACTTAACTACGGGGTCATCAGGTCCTAAACTTACAAACTACTTATGAACTACTTACGAACTAAGGCGGCACAAATATCCATGCCCGAGGGGGGATTCGAACCCCCGACCGTAGTCGCCGTGTGGAGCGTGACTGGAGCGCCTCAGTCCCCTCGGCCACGCGACCGGCGGGGATATATTGGCCATTCCTCATTTATGTCAACACGACAACATATCACGCACATTCAAAGTGAAGCTTTTATATGAAAACTAGCTGAATACCCGGCGTTGCCCGGGTATTTATTTATTCCTGCCATTTTTCAGGTATATATTCATTTGTATAAGGGCTGTATCTCTATTAAAACTCTTGGGAATACAATTAGTAGTAAATAAGTAATAGATAAAAATTGGTGCTGGAAGGGGCGGTTTTCCAGGAACGTTACTGTTTATGTGCTCATATCTCAGGAACTACGCGTCGTACTGTGATACAATTTAGAAGGTACACTCACCTACATGCGTCCATACTGTCTGTATAATTTACTGAGCCTACAATTTTAGTGTAGAAATTATAAATTGTAACGTAATACCGAATGCCGTAGTTTTAGACCACAAACAGCGGAAAAGTAGTAAGCGTGAAACTTTTTTCCTTTCATCATTTTGCTATGGTTGTCAGCGAGAAAAAGTTTAATAAAGGTTTGAAATTATGTTTAAAGTTTGTTGCAAGTCGCTAAGTACTGTCATTCTCATACAGTATATTTCGAAAGTCTCGCCGCATTATATGGCATTTTTTGCGATTTCTATTGGTTATGACATAATGTCTTTTGAACCATGTGCCGTATGTGATTCTTAACCATGCAGCAATTGTTACCTCACGGTAAGGAATGTGTTCCAAATTCGGTTGAAAACGGTCCAATGGCTTAGGAGAAAATGAGCAGCATTGTCGCAAAATGCAGCAGTTTTTCGCACATCTAATTGTTTATGACGTCATATCTCGTGAACTATATATCGTATGTGATTCTTACACTTACGGCGACCGTCCTCATGGATTGAAGTTTACGTGTACAAACTTTCATAAAGATTGTAACAAAACTGTAGATTTGTATGCAACACGTACAGACATACGGACACACTGCTTTATATATTAGAAGATAGATATATCTCGAACCCCGTGGCAATGGCCGTGCGGTGTGCAGCGTAACGCTAGGGCAGCTCGCGCCGGAGGTCCGAGTCCTCCCTAGGGCATGTGTGTGCTTGTTGTCCTTAGCTTATCTTAGTGTAAGTAATTTGGAAGTATAGGGATCGATGACAAGAATAGTCTGATCCGTTATATTTACAAACAGTTGAACATGTTATATGGTGAAATATTATGCACAGGACAGTGTTGCGCGGAGAGCTGCATCAAACCAGTCTGCGGACTGAAGATCACAACAAGAACTCCACACGTATTTGGAAGTAAGTGAGTAAATTCCTTGTGCGAATGTAGGATTTCCCACAGATTTTAAAAGTTCACGCTTGGTTTCTGGAATTACTACGAATAAGAATCCGGCAACTAATGATACCTGTGAAAGACGATGTCTTAAGATACAAGGCGTACACAAAATTACGTGTGTGGGCAGTTTCATGTCCGTCAGGCTGTTCGTACTATATAACAGCCCCACACGGTGTGTAGAAGGTGTTTTCGATTACGTTACCCTGAAAATTCAGCTGTCGTGGAACATTATCTGGACACCGGCATCGAATTGCATTCGATGAGACGTCTATTTTTAAACGGTCGAACGGATTCTGGGATAGTGTAATGCAGAGGCAACAGGCATCATTCACGATAAAGACGGCGGATTGCTGCGTAGTTCGGCCTGGGAAGCTGTTATCGGTAGGTTGAAGCGGGCGCGGCGGCCGCGCTACCAAAACATTACCAAAGATGGTCAACCACTGAGCACCGCACACGTCTGTGGTGGCGGCGCGCAGTGCCCAAAACGTGCCACAATTTTCAAGAATGCGTTTCATTCACACAAACCTCATCGGAAGGGGTTTTTTGAGGCCACTAATTACGAATTTTGTGGTCAAAATTGTCTAAAAAATGGCGGAGGTAATATAGTAACGAATCCATAATAATTTATTAATAATAGCGTATATATAGTATTTAAACACTAGTAATTAATATACTGCCGACGTGATTTGTTTATTATAACAAAATAACAGAATATCTGTCGAAAATATATCGGAAAAAATTCTTCGATACCACATACATTCAATAATATAATGAAACAATCTTCAAAGTCGGTGACAAAACACCAAAAATAAATGTAATAGTGTAATCAACGATAGAAGTAATAAGTGTAGCTAATAAAGACAATCGTTCTTAACATTCAAAACTTAATATAACTGAAGATGTTGTTCTGATGCATTCAAAATAGTATGATTGGTTTTATATCTAGCAATCAAAGTGAGTATCTCTCTTGAAGTTCTCAGAGTCAGCATCCATATCGGAGTTTTCCATGAGCGATCGTGGAACTGCAGGGGACATTAACAGCTACATTTCCTCCTTTGGCAAACTTTTCACGTGCGTTTTGTGGCAGTTTTCTAATACTGGATATGTATGGATCCGAAGTTACCAGAAGCCTCTTTAAAACGTCTTCTATTGCTTTTACATATGAACATTTTCTGGAAAAGTCTTCCCGATATCTTTTAATGTCTTTGTACCTCGCTTCCTGCCCTTCTTCGGATAATTGACCGATCGGCAACAGTGCTTGGGCACTTGTAAATACTCATTATACAAGAGAAATGGCAGATTTTGGCATCTGATTCTTTGTCAATTCCATCAGATAATTAATCAATCTATAGTCTGGGAGTTGAAATTCCGCGGTATATTGCGGTATATGCTACTTTTTCTCTGGTTGAAACTGCAAGTTCGGTAAAGCATGGTCGTTTTGCACAGACATTGATAAAAATATAATATAAATAGGATAAACACGAAATTTATTCCGATTTAGTGTACGAATATTTTGTACATACCTGTAGCAACCGTTTCCATCTTGAAGAATTGAAATTCTTCACTTCACTACCAAAATATTCACTCACAAACCGAGAGTAAATTTGCGTTGCTTTCACAGCGCCTCGTGTGCTCTCAACGAATGTCACTTTTGAATTGACAGATATCGAAGGTGGCGACCTCTCCTTCTGGAATGCGATGCACCAATCCTTCCCCTACCCAGCCGATCTATCAAAATTCCGAGATCCGAAAATTCATTTTTCGGGGTTTTGGCCACGTTTTGGGGATTTCGTCCCACTGTGCAGCGGAATCGATACGACAGTGAAACACTTCACAGTGGCAGAGGCTTGACACACAAGAAAGTTTTACTATGTATACAATTGAACAATACCTGATTTCTGTTATGTAGCTGATAGTTGAAAATTCAAAGCCCCTCTCAATTGGAGTTGCTGAGAATGTGGTCTGAAATCGAAAGTCTCAGCCACTTAGGGACTGATGACCCCGTAGTTAAGTCCCATAAGCTTAACAAACATTTGAACATCTCTCAGCCACTGTAATCTCTAACGGTCAGTTAACGTCCGCATGCGGGTAGCCAGGGAGTAGGTGGAAGGTTTATTCTGCTATAGACTACACAGGGTTAGGGCAACAAGCTCGATGACGGAGGTGAGGCCGTGAGACAGGGTACGATAGAGATATATATGTTGATATGTTTGTAAATCTTTCGGACCAAACTGCGTGGTCATCAGCCCGTAGCTTACAAACTACTTAAACCTAGGTAAACTAACCTAAGGACAACACACACACGCCCATGCTCCAGGGAGGACTCGAACCTCCACGGCGAGCAACCGCGCGCTCCGCAGCGAGACGCTTTAGACCGCTCGGATAGTCCACCGCGGCGTAGAGTAGTTTATCTCGGACTTTGAGAGTACTCTTGATGCATAGGCTATCACCTTTTTAGCACCTTCCTGAACTTGTACAAGCACTGCACCAATCCCATAACCACTGGGGTCTGTGTGAATTTCAGTTTCCGCGTTTTCGCCGTACGAGGATAGAACTAGTGCGAAAGTTAGAGCCTTCTCAAGTGCCCGGAGAGCTCTTTCTTTTGTCTCATCCCAGTAAAACTTGACGTCTCCCTGCAGAAGTTCTTGCAATTGGCGTGCCTTGTTACAAAATCCTTTTATGAAACGTCGGTAGTATGAGCACAGCCCGAGAAAACTTCTCAAATCACGATTGTGCTGAGCAGCTGGAAATTTTGTGACTGCCCTTACTTTATCTGGATCAGGACAGACGCTATCTCCCTTGACTAGGTGCCCCAGGATTTTTATTTCTTTAGCGATGAAGAGGTGGTACTTTGGAATGAGGCGGAGTCGTGCAGTCTGAACACACTTCAACACAATTGACAGACGACTCAGATGTTCTTCAAATGTTTTCGAGAAAACGACAATGTCATCTAAATAGCAAAGACACGTCGTCCACTTAAGGTGTCGAAGCAAGTTGTCCATCATGCTTTCGAATGTGGCCGGAGCATTACAAAATCGAAATGGCATTACTCTAAATTCATAGACGCCGTCAGATGTAATAAAAGCCATTTTCTTCCTGTCAGCTTTGCCAACCTCGATTTGCTAGTAACCTTTCTGCATGTCCATAGTAGTGAAGTATGTTGCTCCTTTCTAGCAGTCTTAGGTGTCGTCAATGAGCGGCAATGGGTAGACATCTTTCTTTGTGATTTTGTTCAGCTGCCGATAGTCGACACAGAATCGCCACGTGCCATCCTTCTCTTCTTCTTTACGAGGACCACCAGAGTTCACCAAGGACTCTCCTAAGTTTGGATAATCTCAGTCAGTAGCTTACAAACTACTTAAACCTAGGTAATCTACGGACAACACACACACACCCATGCCCCAGGGAGGACTCGAACCTCCATGGCGAGCAACCGCGCGCTCCGCAGCGAGACGCTTTAGACCGCTCGGCTACTCCACCGCGGCGTACGCTAAAGACTATAGCTATGAACCATGTTGTTCTCGAGCACAAGCGTGACTTATTAAACTGATGTTTTTGTGATTTTCATACTTGTCTACGCCTGCTTTCTTTCGAATGGGGATTGGTACATTTTTCTTGAAGTCTGATGGCATTTCCCCTGTCTCATACATCTTGCTCACCATGTGAAATAGTTTTACCAAGACTGGCTCTCCCAGAGACTACAGTAGCTCTGAGGGAATGCCTTCTACTCCATGAGCCTTGTTTTGACTTAGGTCTTTCTGTAGTCTGTCAAATTCATCTCTTAGTACAGTATCTCCTACTTCATCTACTGTCACTTCCTGTCCTACAATATTGTATCGCAGTTCATTTCCTGTGTAGAGCCTCTCTATATATTATTTCCACGTTTTAGCTTTCCTTTCTTTGCTCAGAACTCTTTTTCCATCTGACATCTTGATATTTATACAGCTCCTTTTCTTGTCTCCAAATGCCTCTTTTATTCTCCCGTAGGCGATATTTTTCCCTTAATTATAATTCTTCTACAGGCTTGTTCAAAATGTTGGATGAGCTTATGGGACTTAACTTCTGGGTCATCAGTCCCTAAACTTAAAAACTACTTATAATAAGAACAACATAAACATCCATGCCCGAGGGAGGTTTCGAACCGCAGACGGGGAACGGCATCGCACATCGGAGCATAGCGCCTCAGTGAGCTCGGCCACTCCGTCGCGGCCTACAGACTTGAATTTGCCCTCTAGCCACTATTGCTTAGCCATTTTGCACTTCCTGTAAATCTCATTTTTTAAATTGCTGATACTCCATTTTACCTTCCTCATTTACTGATTTTTCATTTTAATCCTTTCATCAATGAAATTCAGTATATCCTGTGAGCCGCGATGGAGTGGCCGAGCGTACTCAGGCGCCTTGCTGTGAAGCGCGCGGTTGCTCGCCGTCGGGCTTCGAGTCCTCCCTCGGGCGTGGGTGTTTGTGTTGTCCTTAGCATAAGTTACTTAAAGTAGAATGAAACTTTCACTCTGTAGCTAAGTGTGCGCTGATATGAAACTTCCTGGCAGATTAAATTTGTGTGCCGGAACTGGGACTCGAAACTGGGACCTTTGCCTTCCGTAGGCAAGCGCTCTACCGACCGAGCTATCCCGACACGACTCACGATACCGCCTCACAACTTTACTTCCGCCAGTACCTCGCCTCCTAATTTCCAATTTTCACAGAAATTGGACCAAACTACTATGGTCATCAGTCGCTGGATTTGCAAACTACATAAAAGAGCTTACACTAAAGACAATACACACAACCATGTCAGAGGGAGGACTCGAATCTTCTGCCGGATTATCCGCCCAGTCCGTAGCGTTACGCCTTAGACCACGTGGCCATTGCGTGCGGTTACAATGTTTCAATTGACTACAGTATTATTCGGATCTTGAAGAAAGTCTCCACACCTGACCTTCAAAACAAGACGAAGATCACAGTAAACTTTGTATGGAGCTTGACGGAGGGACTTGGACACATACCTGCAGTTTTATTCTTATTTTGAAGTATTTTTACACATTTGCCTTTCAGCACATGAGGACGATTACTGTACACATAATGTTTCATATGAACCAGGGTATCTTACACCTTTGACCCCGATTTCCTAATTACAATGAAAGAAATCCGCAAGCCATCATATGGTGCATAAAAAAGGGTACCTTGCAATAAACTTTGTTTCACTGGTCGCCACTAAAGGTTTCCTAGATGTGGAGTGAGGAACGAGGTGGACTGAGGAAGAGTGAGAGGGACAGAGGTGGGAGGGAAGAGATGGATGGACAGAGACTTTACACGGCAATTGTTGGCAGACTCATTAAAAAAATAGTTTTTTAAGCTTATGGGGTCATCAGTCCCTAAACTTACAAACTACTTATGAACTAACTTATACTAAAGACAGCACAAACATCCAAGCCCGAGGGAGGATTCGAACCCCCAACGGGGTACGGCATCGCGCATCAGAGCATAGCGTCTCAATGCGCTCGGCCACTCCGCCACGGATGCTAGACTCTTGGTGGCGACCGACCCGTTACGTCAAGTACCCACATTCCAGTTAAAGAGTTTGGTTCTTACTGCCTCGTCCAAGATTTGATGGACATTCGTGAAATGCCCTTTACGTAAGACTGCTCGATACTGTACAGCACTGTAGAGCACCAGTGAAGTATCGGCATGGATGTTTGTGTCGACTTTAGTATAAGGTAGTTCATAACTGGTTTGTAACTTTAGGGACTGATGAGCCGGCAGTTGAGGCCTATATGCTTCACAAACATTTGAACTCAAAATAGGTCATATGCGGGTCTCCCTATATAATTAATTGAACGTTTTCGTAACACATCTTTACAGTACACGTGAGGCACAAAACAATCTAAGTCGAGGAACGTAGATGTTCGTGTAATCCATTTTTCTGTATGTTTGTTTAAATGGGAAAAAATTGGTGGCGGTGGTTGTGGAGATCGTATTCAGAGACGCTCTGTGAGATTACCTGACGCAGTCTGCTGAGTGTCGATACACGAAACGTCAAGCTGTTCTAACGAATTTACAATTAGTTTTTTTCATGTTTGTATAGTTGTTGTTTGTTGTGTTTGTAAAGCTTATGGGACTTAACTACGGGGTCATCAGTCCCTAAAGTTACAAACTACGTATGAACTACTTACGAACTAGGACGGCACAAATATCCATGCCCGAGGGGGGATTCGAACCCCCGACCGTAGTGGCCGTGATGACCGTGACTGGAGCGCCTCAGTCACTTTTTTTTTTTTTTTTTTTTTTTTTTTTTTTTTACAGTAGAACTAAATAAACCCTTTCATGGCAGTTACGTAAAGAATATAAAATAGTAAATAAGGAAACACAAAATTGTGAAACTGAAGGTACCCTTCTGGTATTAAAATGATGACTATTCAAAGTATCTGAAAACAAACTTTCTTGTTGTCCCAACTCTTCATAGCGAGGACCCGAGTACGTCTTCACGTATTAACATCAAGATCCGTTTTCTGTTCTAATTGCGTATCAGTGATCATTGCCTCATCTTCTCTTACCCGGGACCCTCCAGCTATGAGGGGGATCATTAAATATACTACCTAAATAATTCGCAAAATTCTGCCGATATCTGGAAAAGTACTGCAATTTATCGTGTCTTTGCTGTAAGAAGATCCAAAAATCGAGGACATCTTTCAGACCGTCACGAAAGAGATAATACACGGACAGTCCTTTTATCCAGTTTATTGCCTGTGTTTTTGATTGGGGAAAGTACGTTTGGTCCGGTTGTAGGAGCATTTTAGGCTCGATCACGTGTGGTGGCACTCGAAGATAAAAGGCAAATATCTTCCGTATTAGAAGCCACACGTCCGCTGAAGATCCGCATTCCAGGCGATGATTATCTGTGTCAGGCACATGACATCGCACGCACATAGGAGACTCGGCCAGTGCAATGTCGTGCAATCTGCTCCTTGTCGGATATTTTTCGTTGACGACGAGGTACCAGGTGGCACGTATCTCCGTTGTTAAGTGTTTTTGGTGAAGCGCCCGCCACACCTTTGGCCACGTCACTTCTGGGTGTCGTCTCTCTATGATGTTCTGATGATGATTCTTCATCAACAGGTTGTATACATCTCGTGCTGTCGGTGTCCTGTTGCTGGGAAGTTCCGTGTGTATATAGCTGTATTCCAGAAAAAATGTTTGGATGTGGGAGAGCGTAGGCGCGATGTGCCCGAGTGCAGCCGGTGGAATGCAGGACGTAGGGGCGAGTTCGTCAATGAGGAGACCAGTAAAACTGTGCTGACGATGGGTCCACATCTTGAGCATGGTCTTGACATAGACGGCCGTTGCTCGCGCGCGGACGTTGATAAGACCCAATCCTCCACTATAAGGGGGGAGGGTGAGGGTTGCATACCGTACCTTGAAGAGAAGTCCGTGACTCACAAAATATCCAAAGGCCGCCTGTATTCGCTGTGCCATCACTGGAGCCATCGGTAGGATTTGCGCCATGTGAGGTATTCGCGATGCAATGTAGGTATTCAGAAAAGAGACCTTTTGGACCATATCCAATGCTCGGAGAAGGTGTCCACGGACGGTGACGCGGAGAACTTGTAGTAGACGTTTGTAATTAAGTGCCGAAGTGCGACGAACGTTTTTCGTAAAGGTGACGCCCAAACACCGCAATGTATCCGTCATCTGTAAAGGGCTTTCAGTTCCCTCCGGTAGCCCTCTGCCTATTTCCATGGCACGTGATTTTACTAAGTTCATTTTGCTGCCAGCTGCGTCCCCATATAGTTCGATCCATCTCAGCGCCAACCGGATCTCTACTTCTGAGCGACCGATGAAAACGAGATCATCAGCGTAAGCTCGGCATTGAAAGGTAGTTCCTCGTAACGTGATCCCTGAGAGTCGTTGTTTCAGCCCACAGATGAGTGGCTCCGTCGCTATTGCATAGAGGATCATTGAGAGGGGGCAGCCTTGTCGTACCGAACGTAAGATAGGAATCTGCCCTTCAACTCGTCCGTTCACAATCACCTTAGAAGTGGCATCATGGAGAAGATGCATGATCATTTCGGTGAATCCAGCCGGGAAAGCCATTCGATCCATTACAGCTTTCAAGAAAGAATGGCTCACATTGTCAAATGCACAATTGAAGTCTATGGAGACTAGAGCACTACGCAGCCGACAGGCCGAAGCGATGGCAATCACATCGCGATAGTCACTAAGGGTCGTCTGGATATTGGTATCTCCTCCCAAAGACGTTTGTTCATATGAAATAACCTGACGTAGTATGCGCTTAAGCCGTAACGCCAGGATTCTAGTAAAGATCTTGAAGTCACTGTTCAGGAGGGTGATAGGGCGATAATGTTCAGTTCGGGTACGTCCAGATGGTTTGGGTACAGGAATGATGATTCCCTCCATGAAAGTCGGTGGAATGGGAACTGCTGATGATAGTATTTCGTTGTACATGTCTTTCCATCGTGGGGCCATCACATCCCTGAATGTCCTGTAGAATTCTAGTGGAAAACCATCAGGTCCTGGTGATTTATTAAGTTTTCCTTTGGCAAGGGCGTCTGCAACATCATCATTCGTGATATCGTCTAAAAGTGATTCTGACGCCGCAGCATCAAGTGTGTTGGTGATGGTGTGGGTGACATCAGCTAAAGCGTCTTCATCATGTTGCACGTCCTGATATAGTTGATGGTAGTGGTCGACAAAAGCACGTGCTATGCCCGCTTGTGTCGTCACTCTAGAGCCATCTGGTAGGTCTAGTGCATCTATCAGTGTACGTCGTTGTTGACGTCGTTCAGAAATGATGTGATGCATAGAGAGTGGTTCGCCGGTAATCCTATCTTGGGATCTCGTTCGCACCACGACACCTTCAAGTTTGTGACGGACGAGAATGAGAATCTGCGCTTTAGCGCGACAAATCTCTGCTTGGCGATCTGGGGATGGTGGGAGTGCAGTAAGTTCTCGAAGGAGTGCGTAGTAGAAGTCCGTCGTTTGTCGATGCCAGAGCGACCTTTCCTTACCATAGCGTATTAGCGCACGTCTCAAGGCCGGTTTGACGCAGTCAAGCCACCATTTAATCGTTGACGGATACCTCCGTAACCGACGCTCACAGTCACCTCGGCCACCGCGGCCGGCATGTTTGTATAGCTTATGGGACTTAACTACGGGGTCATCAGTGCCTAAACTTACAAACTGCTTATGAATTAGCTAATCCTAAGGACGGCACAAATATCCATGCCCGAGGGGGGATTCGAACCCCCGACCGTAGTGGCCGTGCAGATCGTGACTGGAGCGCCTCAGTCCCCTCGTCCACCGCGGCCGGCCAATTAGTTTTCTTGAAAGCACACACAGTTATACTAACCTAGATGAAGA
Source organism: Locusta migratoria (assembly GCA_026315105.1). Taxonomy (NCBI): domain Eukaryota; kingdom Metazoa; phylum Arthropoda; class Insecta; order Orthoptera; family Acrididae; genus Locusta; species Locusta migratoria. The sequence continues at coordinate 743,605,130 of CM048755.1, read as the reverse complement.
TGACCTATATTCCCGAGCCTCACGGTGTTTCTTGGGAACAGTAGGCGAGTACCGCACCTATCGAGTGCAGCTGCACAGATGGCTTTAGGACGTCCCAGCCATCCATTGAGCCGACATACTCACAGCCCTAGGCAGTGGCCGATGTTAGACATGGTTTGCTTCTATCGTTACTATCACAGAAAAACCTACAATACGTACATAATAGAAATTCCGTTGACTACACGAATGAATGTATCTTTCTTTTTTTTTTTTCATTTTTGGGTAGCAATGTCTGCTACATCATGAACAGCGTTCAGAGAGACCATCACTGCTGTCACCGCACAGAATAACTTCAGCGATAGTAATGAAATTTCGAGAAAAAATGTTAGTCTATCGTATTGGGTTTTTCAAGGTGTCAGCATAAATGAAATATCGTGCGCGTGCGGGACGACATGGATACCAATATCTTTACGAAAATTGTAATGAAAAAATATTGCGCCACAGTTAAAGTGCCCAGTAATTTACAACGCACGAAATGTAGATTCATAAGCCTTACGGCGTGAGTAGATGTTGTTAAAGTTGCATCACTGTGTGGTGTCGTGCTGTCATCTCACGTACTGCTTCCGCGTTCTAGGCTCTGGCTGCTCTGCTGTATTTCATGGCGCTACCTCGGTGATGTAACCCACACCGCTCTCTGATGAAGCCTCAATCACTGCCTACCTACACACTGCTCTCCGTAACAATTCCACGAATCCACCAAGCTTTTGCGATCGTCTTTTGACAGCTCGAAATTTAAATGGAAATAACGGCTTAACCATTCTTCTGACACGAAAATTGAATAACCGCATTTGTAGAGGAGAAAATTCTCTACAACTTTGTTGTCTCATGGTTTATATATATATATATATATATATATATATATATATATATATATATATATATATATATATATATCGTATCGTTTTGGAGATATTTGCAAAAATAACAGCGATTTTGGGATGTCTGTCGGTCTGTCCGTAACGTGTTCCCTGTTTTTAAGACGAACCGTTCAACCGATCAGCACCAAATTTTACAGACATAATTGTACGCCGTCAGCGACCAGAACCTCCCTTTTTCAAATTTTTCGGAGTAAAAATACGGTAGTAATTCCAAAAAAAGCAGTTTGTAATATAATTGTAATTGCAAACGAACCGTTCATCTGACACGAAAATTGAATAACCCAATTGGTAGAGGGGAAAATTTTCTACAACTTCACTGTATTATGTTTTTTTTTGTTTTGTTTTGCAGAGATAGTTGCAAAAATAACGGCGATTTGACAATATCTGTCTGGCTGTAACGTGTTCCCACCTTTTAGGTCGAACCGTTCAACCGATCCGCACCACAAAAAAATGTTCAAATGTTTGTATAGTCTATGGGACTTAACTACGGGGTCATCAGTCCCTAAACTTACAAACTACTTATGAACTACTTACGAACTAGGACGGCACAAATATCCATGCCCGAGAGGGGATTCGAACCTCCGACCGTAGTGGCCGTGCAGACCGTGACTGAAGCGCCTCAGTCCCCCCGGCCACCGCTCCGCACCACATTTTAAAGACATAATTGTTGGCTACCAGAGACCAGAACCTCTCTTTTTGAAATATTACGGACAAGAAATATGTTAGTAATACCCAAAAAAAGCCGTTTCTAATGTAATTTTAATTGCAAATAAACCGTTCATCTGACGCGAAAATTGAATAAACGAATTTGTAGAGGAGAAAATTCTCTACAACTTTGTTCTCTTATTGTTTTTTTTTTCATATCTCGTATCGTTTGAGAGATATTTGCAAAAGGAACGTAGTTTTGACACCCTCCATTGAATTAACGAAAACCAGCAGTTCGCAGATGTCACGTGACATTCCTCGCCCAGAATTCTCTGTGGCACACGCCATCTTGCGTTGCGTATTTCATGATTTTCTTATTGTAACTTACACGTTGTCATTTCAAAGCAATGGCGCACTGAAGAATTAACAAAAACACGTCCTTCTTCGTACGATAAATGATAATCTAGTGTCTACAACTGCCATATTAGCATCAGTTAACAACTGCCATCAATAGTGTGAAATTAAAGAATGCAAGTCCTAACTGTTAGCTGTAGCGTAGTGGGTGGTGTATTGGACTGTGAGCTGCAGGGCAGCGGTTCGGAACCCACAACATCCAGAAAGTTTTTTTTTTCCTAAAAGGGTTTCAGACGCTCTTATTAATTAATTTTTTATTATTTAGTTTATTATTTTGGTCCAAAATGTTTGCAAAACCTTATAAAACTACAAATCTGAAGTGGGCCGTAAAACACGTCAGTGCGATTTTGTTTCTTTTGTCCTCAATTCGATTTAGTACCTTCTTATTACGTCCATAGGAGGCTATACTTAATTTATATCCGTATTGCCAGTCTTCATTTTATTTCCCCTGTCCTTCAACCGACGTCAGTTATTTTGCTACCTACATAGCAAAACCGTGCTCTATTTTTAGTGCCTTTGTTACTGTCATTATTTCCTCAGCAACCGCCCATGTAAATCCACAACACTTGCTTTTTTTCCTTGTTAGTCTTTCCAGAAGTTCATCGAATAATACATTTTCAAGACATTAACAATAGTAAAACTTCGGCAACGGAAAGCATTCTCATTAAATCAACGTAACTGAATGGTGACCTACTGTAAGAAATTACAGAACGTTTTGGAAAATCGTTGCTACGATTCAGTTGTTTCACAGTTTGATAACTGTGTTCATAATGGTTTGTATTTGTTCCCCAGAAAAATTCCCCATAATTGAGAAGACAGTGTACATATGAAAATTAAGTGAAGAAAAACACCGGTTGTCACAACTGATGACGGGTTACTGGATACCATACAGGAAATCAAACACAAAGTAGAAGCACACTCGCAACTTTGATATATCTAAATACGAAAGGCACTCGTTTTCTTATACCGAGGTGAAAAGAAAATGTTATACAGTAGATACACTCGTTTAACAAGAAACTAGTAACTCATCTTCCCGACTTGCGTAGAAACTTGTAGGCGGGATTTGGGTTAATTAGTACGGCGCCTGAAGACGAGGAGCACGACTGACACTTCAATTGAGGTCCCTTGGTTGGTGCGACTTAATGCTTCAGTCACGCTGACGTCACCCCCAGTGCCATGCCGTCACAGAAATTAATAGTCGGCCGCAGCAACTTCGTGCAGTGTTACACACCGCGCGTCGATGCCTAGTTACATCTGTGACATTTTTAAACAAAACCTTTTGACAATCGCATTTCCAAGAAAGAATTCTTAGCCGGGGGCGTCTTAATGTATGTATGTTCACTGAAATCCGGTATCAGGTTCTCGAGTTACACAGCTGTGTCGGACTTTTAGGACTGAAAAAAATGAATGAAATCTGTTTTCCGGTCAGCTCTGTTGGATAGAATGATCTATAAACAGTGGATTAAGGCTGAAGGAACAACGTAATAGACTTTGGAAAAACTTAGGGATGAATTTACTGACTTTTACTGAAAATGTTGATAGCATCACAGCAAACGTTATAAAACCAACAAACATAAATTATCGTTAAAATGGATTTTTCGAAAAATTATGCGTTTGTCATCCAAAATGAGTTTTCTGGGTTTCACTGAACAACAGCGAGGCTAAGATACATCCTTTTGTTATCTACTGTAATGATGGTGGGTCTGTGAATTGTCCGTCGTTCGCTCGATTTCCTGATTGTTTAAAACACTATAAAGTTGCAGTCTATTTCTTTCAGAAATAGTTAATAAAGTTTGTCATAGGTAAATTTCAAAACTTGGCTAAAGTAATTTACTAATGACGCTTCTACCCAATATAAAAATAGATTTTTTTTTAAAATTATGTTATCATGTCGATATTGTAATAAATGCAGTGGCACTTTTTGCAGAAGTTTATGGTAAAGGCCCATGAGATGGCGTTGGGGGTATTACCAAGAAACTGGCAGCCCGAGTATGTCTCCATCGTCCAAGACAAGAACAAATAACTACAACGGGCAATGGACAGCATCAACTGCGACAGCTGTAACATTCTGTGTTTTGCGCGGAATGGCTGCGTGATTTAAGACGTCATCTTAAGAACTGGCCACCCGTTCCCATCGGAGGTTTGCGTCCTCTATGGGTGTTGTATTGTCCTTAGTGTAAGCTAGTTTAAGTAATTTGTAAGTCTAGGGACTGATGACAATAGCAGTTTGGTACAATAGGTATACAAACATTTGAACATTTTTTAACATTCTGTTACGATCCGAGGGAAGAGTACAAATTTGAGGAATAAGAGCTTTGTCCTAGGCCTCGAACAACCAGGCGTAATTCCAGGGACTTTAACAACATATACATGCAATCCACTTTCGACGTCAAAGTTGTTGACATAGACGTATTCGCATGCAACTGAGAGTGCGGAGTTAACGATACGTCAACAGATGCGATCAGTGAGAGACTGAAGTCCGCTATTGACCTACTGAGTCCAGAAGCGAGGCGTCTTCCTCTGTCACGAGTGGCAGACGGCAGCCTGCCCCAAAAGGAAGGAAAAAAAAGTTGAAATATTTGTAAATCTATGAGACTTGACTACGCTCGTCATTAGTCGCTACGCTTACAAACTACTAAAACTAACTTATAGTACAGACACGAAATACAGCCATGCCCGAGTGAGGACTCGACCCTCCGGCAGTGCGCTAGGCGCCTTGGATTCCGCCGCACAGTCTGCCTTTTAAGGACAGCGAGAGATTAAGTATTCATTATTTCCGCGTTGCAGATAAGGGACTCCATAATACTTAAAACAGAAATCAACGTGCACTAAAAAGAATTTCAACCCTATGTAAATTTAATCAAATCAAAATCAAATGTTTGTTAAGCTTATGGGACTTAACTACGGGGTCATCAGTCCCTAAACTTACAATCTACTTATGAACTACTTACGAACTAGGACGGCACAAATATCCATGCCCGAGGAGGGATTCGAACCCCCGACCGTAGTGGCCGTGCTGACCGTGACTGGAGCGCCTCAGTCACCTCGGCCACCGCGGCTGGCTATGTTTAATCCTTATGTCAACTGAATTTATTCGTAGTAAGTGAAAAAAGATTTTACAACAATGAATTATTTTTATATTAATTTTATATATCTACATCAACATCAGATATTCACCTTCAAAATCAACTGTAGTTCACTGAAATCCGATATGAGGTTCTCGAGTTGCACAGCACACAAACTGTAGCAAAGTCGAAAAATATCAGTCATGTAAGGAATAACTTCGTGACAGTTGTTATATATTAAATTAATTGGAACGTATAGAAATGATTTATTATTAAAATATAAGAGGTCAATTTTCTCATTTTTCTTACGATTTGAAACGGAATAGCTCGTACGTTGATGCAGAAATTGAGGCCCTCAACATGAATTTCGAGGTGTTCACAAGGACTACTCTCTGAGAATGATCACCACATTAAATGAAGGAGTTAATGTAATTGAAAAGGCAGTAATCTGAATTTATCAGACAACTCTCACAAAAATTACACTTTGATGACTATGTAATTACCGATATCATTATCCGTAACAATGATGTGAACACAGCAACAAATGTAGTGTCTTCATGGTAAAACAACCCATGATGGGCACTCTGCCTATCAGTTTATTGGAAAACACAAGACTGATAGGTGTTCAAGTATTCCAAACGGCTATGGCTATATTGATCTTTGTTTGCCTAAAAACTGCAAAACATACACTGAAAGATCTGAAATTGTATGCAGAAATATAACATTTAACCGATAAATGTAAAGAAACAAATGGAGTACAAATAAGACGAAGCAGTTCCAAATACAAAACCATAATAAAACGTTCATGCCATGGCGCGAATAAGAGTGATGACAGTGTTGTCACGCAGCTTTATAGTATGAATAATAAGTTCCCACAGTATGCACAGTATTGTCGCGTTGAAATAGAAGCAGGCTTGAATTCGAAGGCAGGTTTATTGCGAACTGAAAAATACACGCAGCACTGACTGCCTCTCGGGCAGGGTGCTCTGCCATTTATACACATACAGAATGTACCAGAAATTACAAGAATAGTGAACAGAAGAAATATGTAGAAATTACAAGTGAACATAAGAAACATGTAGAACATTTTGAAAATTATAATTACAAAGAAATAAATTTTTGCCGGTGGACGGGATTGAACCTGTGACCTTAAGCACCGGAATCAGTGACGCAATCCCTTGCACAACGCCAGCAGCCGGTTAACTTGGAGTCTTTCGGCATTGCCCCCTCTCCTGAAAAAACAGCGACCCGCTGTTAGGTTCCCTTTGGAGCAAGCTGCAATATCCTGGATCTCGATCTTGTCATGGGTCCTCTGTATGGCAGTTCTGACGAATCCTTCCCTTCTGCACGATTACCGACGACAGACGTTTCTGTCGTGGCTTCATCAGTATCATTACCGTCCTTATAGTCATTGAACAAGACGCCATTTTCGCCCATCTGCTCTTCAGGATTGTAGTAAGGCTTCATGCGGAGGACGTGAACAATGTCTCTTCGTTTTTGTCGTTTCGACGACGGATCATAATCCTCGACTTCGTATGTGACGTCTGACAGGCGGCGTATCACACGATACGGACAAAAGTATCTCTTCAATAACCTTTCTGATAGCCCAACATTCCGTACAGGGCTAAAAATCCATACTAGATCTCCTGGGCTGTACACAACAGGTCGGTGCTTGTCGTTATACCGCTGACGGTCCTTCTCCTGGGCGTCAAGTGTCCGTATGCGAGCCAGCTGTCTTGCTTCTTCCAACCTGGTGATGAGCTGTTTCACATAGTCATCCTGAGTGTCGTCCGGTTGGAACGGGAACAGCGCATCCATTCTCGTCGCAGCTTCACGGCCATGGAGCAGGAAAAATGCCGTGAAGACTGTGGTGTTTTTTCTTGCGATATTATAAGCAAATGTCACGACTGGCAGTATTGTATCCCAATCCTTCTGCTCAACATCGACGTACATCGATAGCATATCTGCTAACGTTTTGTTAATACATCCTGTAAGACCATTTGTAGCAGTATGGTATGCAATTGTCATTCTGTGGACAATGTCGCAGCGTGACATTACCTGTGATACTAGTTTTGACTGGAATACTTTTCGACGATCAGATATAATCACACGTGGTGCTCAAGGCTTCAAAATAACGTCTTCTACCAGGAATTTTGCGATCTCTGGAGCTTCTGCAGTTGCACAGGTTTGGTGACAGCGTAGCGTGTGAGATAGTCAGTACAGACTATTATCCATCGGTTGTCGGTTGTCGACTTCGAGAACCTCCCTAAAAGATCGATCCCAACTCGGTGGAATGGAGCTGCTGCAGGTGGATGCCCCGGAGGTAATTGCGGCACATGCCTCCGTCGCTGGCACTCTTTACAGTGACTCACATAGTGCTTCACAGATCGGTAGAGACCTTTCCAGTAATACTTGCGTCTGATTCTGTCTAGGGTCTTCGCGAACCACAGATGACCGGATTTTGGAGCATCGTGGAAATACTTGACAATAGCTGGCTGGAGATGAGCTGGAATGACCAGTAGCCATTTGGGGCCCAGTGGATTGTAGCTGCTCTTATACAATATCCCGTTTATAAGCTGGAACTCTCCATTGGTCGGTTCTCCTTTCTCCAAGGCATCTATAGTTTGCATCTATAGTCTGTTCAGCTGTAACGTCACCTAATTCAGTGAGGGCTGAAATTTCATTCATGCCGTTGTGTTCCACTAATGGATTCCTCGAAAGGCAGTCGATATCCTTGTGTTTGCTCCCGTTCTTGAATACCACTATCACGTCGTACTCTTGGAGTCTTAGTGCCCATCTTGCTAGTCGACCTGATAGATACTTCAAGCTAGTCAGCCAACACGACGGTGAATGGTTTGCCGAATAAATGCGGCCGGAACTTGTTGATAGCCCAGATAACTGCGAAACATTTTTTCTCAGTTGTAGAGTACTTTCAAATGTTTGTAAATCTATCGGACCAAACTGCGTGGTCATCAGTCCGTAGCTTACAAACTACTTAAACCTAGGTAAACTAACCTAAGGACAACACACACACCCATGCTCCAGGGAGGACTCGAACCTCCACGGCGAGCAACCGCGCGCTCCGCAGCGAGACGCTTTAGACCGCTCGGCTACTCCACCGCGGCGTAGAGTAGTTTATCTCGGACTTTGAGAGTACTTTTGGTGCATAGGCTATCACCTTTTCAGCACCTTCCTGAACTTGTACAAGCACTGCACCAATCCCATAACCACTGGCGTCTGTGTGAATTTCAGTTTCCGCGTTTTCGCCGTACGAGGATAGAACTGGTGCGAAAGTTAGAGCCTTCTCAAGTGATCGGAGAGCTCTTTCTTTTGTCTCATCCCAGTAAAACTTGACGTCTCCTTGCAGAAGTTATTGCAATTGGCGTGCCTTGTTACAAAATCCTTTTATGAAACGTCGGTAGTATGAGCACAGCCCGAGAAAACTTCTGGAATCACGATTGTGCTGAGCAGCTGGAAATTTTGTGACTGCCCTTACTTTATCTGGATCGGTACAGACGCCTTGACTAGGTGCCCCAGGATTTTTATTTCTTTAGCGATGAAGAGGTGGTACTTTGGAATGAGGCGGAGTCGTGCAGTCTGAACACACTTCAACACAATTGACGGACGACTCAGATGTTCTTCAAATGATTTCGAGAAAACGACAATGTCATCTAAATAGCAAAGACACGTCGTCCACTTAAGGTGTCGAAGCAAATTGTCCATCATGCTTTCGAATGTGGCCGGAGCATTGCAAAATAGAAATGGCATTACTCTGAATTCATAGACGCCGTCAGATGTAATAAAAGCCGTCTTCTCCCTGTCAGCTTCGTCAACCTCGATTTGCCAGTAACCTGTCTGCATGTCCATAGTGGTTAAGTATGTAGCTCCTTTCAAGCAGTCTAAGGTGTCGTCAATGCGCGGCAATGGGTAGACATCTTTCTTTGTGATTTTGTTCAGCTGCCGATAGTCGACACAGAATCGCCACGTGCCATCCTTCTCTTCTTCTTTACGAGGACCACCAGAGATCACCAAGGACTCTCCGAAGTTTGGATAACCTCATCGTGCAACATCTTCTCCACTTCCTCCCGAATTATCTGTCTTTCAGCTAGTGACACTCTATATGGCTAATTGGTGGATGATCTCCAGTATTAACACGGTGCCTTATCGTGGGCCGTTTCGTCTGATTTTTCTCCTGCTGGGAGTGTTGGCTGGCTCCTGTAATCCAAGGACTGAGAGGCCGTTGTATGGGAGAAATCTGTGGACTAACTGCACATTTTGTCGTTCCGTGAGCTCAGGAACCTCCGCGGTGCCGTCGTCGAACCAGGGCATCTTCCACGGTGGCAGTGTAGATAATTTCAGCGAGCTGCTCCGTCCGGAGTAAGAGAAGACGAAAACTCATCGGGAATCCGACGCTATGATGATTCCTCAAGAATCGAAACTACTCACACTGACGCTTGTCCGTCGAAACAAATTGATCAAAATGATCGGAATTCACTGCGAAGGCAGTTCTTCGAGAAGACGAACTTCGACGTCTGAGAACTGAAATACCCGGCGCCTCCACCACACAATGTCGCGTTGAAATGGAAGCAGGCTTGAGTTCTACCTCAGGGTTGTCAACTGAAGACAGCACTTATACTGAAAGCAGGTTTATTGCTAACTGAAACAATGACGCAGCACTAACTGCCTCTCAGGCAGAGTGCTCTGCTATTTATACACAGACAGAACGTACCAGAAATTAGAAGAATAGTTAACATGATAATTACAAAGAAATAAACTGTTGCCGGTGGACGGGACTGAACCGGTGACTTTCAGCACCGCAATCGATGGCGCTATCCCTTGCGCCACGCCGGCAGTCGGTGAAGTTCGTGTCTTCCGGCAGTATAATGATAGCAATCATTTAATAGATTCACTATGCTCATGACATCTGCTTGTGATAATGCTGCTTATTCACATGAGTTTGTTTTGATAATTTTAGAACTTACTAAAACCTAGGCCTCATCAAATGACGGTGGAAACAGTGGTTCCAGATCTCAAAAGACAGATATGGAAAATATACTCTTGAAGGCAAGGTGTAACAGAAGTTTTGAATGACCTACGGCAGGCTCGTCTTATAGATTTACTGCAATACTCGCAACTTAATAACGATTTAAAATATATTTCAATGGTTATTGACAATAATTACAAACTTAACCTGCACATACGTGTGGCAAAACAAATGTAGGAAACATTCGCATTGGTGTATGACCTGATGCTGCAAACGGAAAAGAATAGCTGCCTTACAACCTTCAACCGCATCACGGGATTGAGTTGGATGCTCATACGGAATGGAATATGCCATAACTCAACATTTGCTCAAGTAGTCTGGAATGCTTGAACAGAACAATAAAAAGTCAGTGGTGTACGTGTTTTAATATTTGAGGTTTATATATATGGATTGATGTTGTCCAGAAAATTACTGCACATCGTAGTCGAACCGAACATCATACAATTTAAATGTGACCTAAATATCATATACTATTTGTATTAAAGTCCTGGATCCACACTAACAAAAGTTTATTAACGCTTTTGATTGGAAACGTATTTCGAAGTGTAAGATGCCTTTTGAGAAATTGTATCTGCCAGACTGGTCAACTGAGGTGCATAAACTGCATTGTACATGCGTTTTAATCTTTGAGATTCATACAAATCGATTGACCTAGTCCAGAAAGTTACAGCAAAGTATAGTTGAAACAGAAGTATCAAACTATAGCACTGTGACATAGCAATGTTCATAATCAAGAACTATGGTATACTATGTGTCTTAAAATGCTATTTTCCCGTAAACAAAAGTTTAGTATTGCTGGTGATTTCTAACGTATTTAAAAGTGAAAGACGGCCTCTGTGCAGTCATACCTACTAGAATTGTCAGCTGAGTTGCAATAATGATGCAACGATCGAACCCTGGAACTTATATCTTAAAGTGCAGGGTGTACTTAAAGTCCAGGAACACTTTTAATTATTTAGTGCACAAGAACTACTCACTGTACAGATATCATACATATGTCATATTGAAGAGAAACCCTGTTTTTTTTTTTTTTTTTTTTTTCATGTATATCGCCACAGCGTAGTTTGGTAATTAGCCGATACTCAGCGCTAGTCGGCAAACATGGCAGAGCGAACTTCCTGCATATTGGAGTTAGACAAAAATTTTTGTGTCCCGACTTCGTCGCCGCTTTTGTGTCCCAGCCTCGTCGTAGGTGTCGGTGGCCGAGTGGAACGAGACCGACACAGGATCAAAATTAGCACGCTGGTGCAGGTACGGAGGGGAGCAGCCAGAAACTATAAACACTCGAGTAAATTAGAAAGATATATATATTGCACAGAATGTAACTATACTTAACTTTTACATAGTACTGCAGAATGTTGATACATAGTTGTTAGAGGCCTGCCTAGTGCCTGTACAATAGCAAAGTCTTCACTCGTGCCTATCGGATTACGAAGGTCCTAACTCGTTGCTATCTCAGTCCGAAGTCCAAGTCTTTCCGTGGTGGCCACGAGCGGGGTTCCAGCAGAGGGCGCTCGTGGCTGTCGTCGGAAGAACGCCGCGCCGTGCGTGCATGACGGCGCGCGGCGAAAGTAGGTGGCGCGCACTTTGTACTTGTGCGACACCACACCCCTCCCCCCCAAACCGCCGCGCCGTCGTGGCGTAGGGCTGAGGGCCACGGCGACGGCACTGGGAGGAGGGCCTGGGCGGGGGCGTTACTGGTGGGACGGGCGTCGTAGCTGAGGCCGGGATCGAGACGCCGTCCGCGCCCCGGCATCCGCCTTGAGATCCTCCAGGGAACCCGCCGAAACCTGGGGAAGGGCGCCCGCCCCCGCCCAGAGGGAGCAGGTCATCTTCTTCTGAGGTGCGTGGCCCAAGCTGGGGGGGGGGGGGGGGCGCACGGTCCCGGAGTCCCTCTCGGTGACGCTGTCATCTGCGGCGGCGACAGCGGCGGCGACAACTGCGTCGGCGGTACGTCGACGTCCATAGGGATCTCGTAGTCCGGGGACGAACGATGTGGCTGTGCTCCCTGGCAGTGAACTGGGTCTGGAATCAAGAAACCCGAGACAGGATCGCGTGGCCTGTGCAGGCGCAATTGGTGTGCGTGGCGCCGCAGCTCCGACCCTGTGGAAGAACGTACAACATACATATTGCTACCGAGCACGCGCTGAATGGTGCCCGGCAACCATGTCTTCTTGTTTCCAGCAAACACCCTGTACAGCACCGGCGTAGAAACCTGAAAACGCGTAGCGCCATACGAACCGACCCGGTGCGTGGGAGGCTGCAGCAGGTGAAGGAGAGTGCGGTGACGGCGGCCGTGTAGCAGCTCGGCAGGAGACGGGCCGTCACGTGGCATGCACCGATATGTAGACAGGAAAATTTGAAGAGCTTGCTGCCTGGAGTGCTGACCTTTCATCTTCTCCATGTGAGACTTGAATGTTCGAACGAAACGTTCTGCTTCACCATTGGACTGAGGGTGAAAAGGTGCAGTGGTAATATGCTGAATGCCATTCACACGACAAAACTGTTGAAATTCCGCACTAACAAACTGAGGTCCATTGTCACTGACGATAGTTTCAGGCAAGCCTTCGATGCAAAACACTGATGTTAAGGCACTGATTGTACTAGAAGCTGTCGTTGAGTTCATGGCAATCACAAAAGGAAACTTGCTGAAAGCGTCTACAACAATTAACCAGCGCGTGTTCCAGAAAGGTCCGGCAAAGTCAATATGTAAACGTTGCCATGGTCCCTTGGGGCGTGGCCAGTCTGAGAAACGCTGTGGAGGAGCCGCCTGATGCTCCGCACAAACTGTACACTGTGATGTCATGCTCTCTATCTGAGCGTCCATACCAACCCAGGTACAATGACGTCTGGCCAGTTGCTTTGTCCTAACAATGCCCCAATGTCCTTGATGCAGGAGGCGTAACACTTCTCGTTGCAGGGAACGAGGAACAATCACTCTTGCTTGGTCGTTGTCGGTATGCAACAACAGTACACCCTGACTTAAAGATAATGCATGACGTTGTGCAAAATAACGTCGAACCAGAGGCCGATCAATGTCTTTGGCTCTGGCAGGCCAACCAAAGCGAACAAAACGTGTTACCACACTTAAGTCTGCATCCGCAGCTATTTCCTGTGCAACCCGACGAGAGTTTAAAGGAAAGTCTGCGACAGCAGAAGCATCTCTGGAGTCTATCTGACAACATGCCATTTCTGAAGAATCAAATGATACATCCTGGCCAACCGGAAGTTGGGAAAGTGTGTCCGCGTTAGCATGTTTAGTGGTAGGCCGTTACAAAATCTCATACTGATAATTAGACAATATCAAGGACCATCTCTGAAGCTTTTGTGCCGTACGTGGCGGAATTGGCTTTGTGGGTGAGAACAACGACGTGAGAGGCTTGTGGTCTGTCAGCAAATAGAATTTTCTGCCATAGAGATAATGATGAAACTTTGTGACGCCGTAAATGATTGCTAAGGCCTCCTTTTCTATCTGACTGTAATTCTGTTGCGTTGGCGTCAGTAGCTTGGATGCAAAGGCAATAGGACGATCGTGAGATCCAATGCGATGTGAGATTACCGCGCCCAGACCGTACGACGAGGCGTCAACTGCTAACACTACAGGCTTCTGTGGGTCAAAGGGAATCAAACATGTATCACTGAGTAGTGCAGACTTTAATTTGTCAAAGGCAACCTGACAATTTTTGGATCATACAAAATGAACATTCTTCCTACGTAAGTGATGCAGTGGAGCTGCAATCTGAGAGGCATTGGGAATAAAACTGAAATAATAGTTAAGCTTTCCCATTACTGCTTCCAATTCATGCACATTCTTAGGAGGAGGCAAGTCTTTGATTGCTCGAAGATGTGACTGTAAGGGATGGATTCCTTGGGCATTAATCACATGGCCTAGGTACTCTATTTCAGTTTGAAAAAACGAACACTTTGCTTTATTACAGCGTAGACCTGCTGCAGTCAAAACTTTGAAAAGGCACTCCAGGTTTGCTAAATGTTCTTCAACTGTACGTCCGGACACCACAATGTCGTCTAAATAGTTCGAACAACACGGTACGGAAACTGTCAGCTGTTCCAAAAAACGCTGAAAAATAGCGGGAGCGGAAGAACTGCCAAAGGGTAGGCGTTGAAATTGAAAAAGGCCCATGTGAGTATTAATGACGAAAAACTTTTTGGACTCGTCATCAAGTGGAATCTGTAAGTATGCCTCTGCTAAATCAATCTTAGAAAAGAAGCGAGACTGTCCTAATTTGTCCATAAGTTCGTCAGGTCTGGGCAGGGGATAAGTGTCTACAATTGTTTGACTGTTCACTGTTGATTTGAAGTCCGCACAGAGACGAAGTTTTCCTGACGGCTTGGGTATAATTACTATAGGCGAGGCCCACTGACTCGCAGAAACAGGAGAAATCACCCCACTATCTTGCCAACGTTTAAGTTCTTCGGCAACTGTATCACGCAAGGCGATAGGCACTGGTCTAGCTTTACGAAAGTTTGGAACTGCAGATTCTTTTAAAGTTACATGTGCCACGAAGTCTTTTGCACAACCCAGTTCCGGCGAAAACAAGTCACTATATTTGTCACACAATGCATTGATTTTATCCTGAGGCACTATTGACGAAATTTGAAGCACATCTCTTTGAATTGATAAACCAAACAAGTCAAAAGCATCTAGTCCAAAAATGTTCTGTGTCGATTTGGCATGAAGAACTACAAAAGCAACTGTTTTTGTTACACCTTGAAAAGAGGTGGGCAGGCTACATGTTCCTAGCACGGGAATATTTGCACCTGTATAAGCTGTTAACACTTGTTGACACAGCGATAATTTTGGAGAACCCAGAAGTTCATAAGTATCTTTATTAATTAAGGTAACAGCGGAACCAGTGTCGAGCTGAAATTGCACAGTCTTATTGTCAATGGAAAGATTCACAAAAAGTTTTTGCTTGCGGCGCTCGACAGGTGCGCGAATGTGGGCAACGTCTGATACATATTGTTTTCTGCGCTTGCGCGGGTTGCGTGCGGTAGGAAGCGGCGCATACTCGGCACACAGCGGATTAACCACACTGTCACTAGATGACACTACCGCCGGATCGGCGTCCGCGCAATGCGAGGCTACTGCACTAAAATGACTTTCAGTATCTACAACAAGTCTACTGGCACTATCTACACAGTACTGGGCACTATTACAATGAGCAGTTGCAGAAGGCACTATTTTCACTACAGGAATGCACTGTACGTAGTTATTTTGCTTGTCCCGAACCCTTTTCCGTTGCACTGTTTTACGCGCTCGTCGGCGCTTGCTACGTGGTGCACTATATAGTTTTGCCATAGGCGCAGAACTACTTTCTTGCAATTGAGATCCAAGGAAAGCACTGTTTAAATCCACAGCGTCTATAACATTTACTGCATGCACTGTTCTCGCACTCTGCGAAGCACTGTTTCTAACGGTACCGTTCTTTGAGTTTTGAATTTGCATACACACAGACTGTACATGTCCTGATTTGCCACATTGATAACAGGTTGCGTTGCGACTAGGGCAATGAGCACGCTTGTGGCGAGACACACACTGGGGGCAAGACTTACGAACATTTTTGTGAAATGAGCGTTGGCGCCCGTTATTCAAATTACTGTGCCTAACACTACGGGGCGACCTTTGCGTCGCACTTTTTCTCTGGCTACTGTTCACTGTCTGTTCAGCACGGCCGGTAGAAAAATAAGAATCGCTAGTGCTATACTGAGAACTACGGCTAGGAAAACGTCCGTTGCGGCGCACTGAATTAACACTGTGGCTTTGCATTTCTACATCTGCTAAGTCAAAAGTATCATGCGCTTCTATAAGCTGCAGTACACTGTCTAATGAGGGGTCAGACTGTTTCAGAATTGCTGCTCTAATTCTAGGGTCCTGAATGTTCTGCGTAATCGCATCTCTCAACATCACGTCACTATACGAAAGTCCACAAGAGCAAGTAAATTGACATTTGCGGGTTAAGCCCTTCAATTCCGTAATCCACTCTTGGTGTGACTGTTCCGGTAATTTTTTCAGTCTGAAAAATCGGTATCGTGCAGCGGCTACAAGAACTTTTCTCTCATAATGAGCATTCAGTGCATCTACAATTTGTTCAAAGTCTACATCACGAGGAGATGCGAGAGGGAAAAGTTTTTGCAATAGTACGAAAGTCTGGGGGCCCACAATCGATAAGAAAAGGTTCTTCACTCTCTGACCTGTAATTTGATGAGCCGCGACGAGTTATTGAAACTGTGCGAAATAGTCGCTCCATTCTTCCTCACGTTCGTTGTACTGGCGGAACGTCGGAAGCGGTGCGGCGGCAGGTGTGGGCTGCTGATGTGACGACTGTTGTTGTTGGTGAGCAGCCTGTGTCGTCAACTGCGACACGGCCTGGAGAAGTTGTGTTATTTGCGCCGTCTGTAACTGAATAATTTCCATTAAGTTTGGGTTCGGGGTAGTGGCCATGCTGACCGATTAGGCGCCGCGTATACAAGTAACTTATAACAAAACACAAATGCAATATGAAAGAGGACTCGCTCTGCAACAAAAAAGTCCACAAAATACGTAACAGAAAATGTTCCCCCAAAATTCTTATAATAAGGGTGGGTGGGCGGGAGCAATTTTTGCGTGCTCCGACTGCTGCTGTCTGGCTGCTGCAAGCGGGCTGGTCCAAGGTTCTATCACTCCTCGTCGCCACTTTTGTGTCCCGACTTCGTCGCCGCTTTTGTGTCCCAGCCTCGTCGTAGGTGTCGGTGGCCGAGTGGAACGAGACCGACACAGGATCAAAATTAGCACGCTGGTGCAGGTACGGAGGGGAGCAGCCAGAAACTATAAACACTCGAGTAAATTAGAAAGATATATATATTGCACAGAATGTAACTATACTTAACTTTTACATAGTACTGCAGAATGTTGATACATAGTTGTTAGAGGCCTGCCTAGTGCCTGTACAATAGCAAAGTCTTCACTCGTGCCTATCGGATTACGAAGGTCCTAACTCGTTGCTATCTCAGTCCGAAGTCCAAGTCTTTCCGTGGTGGCCACGAGCGGGGTTCCAGCAGAGGGCGCTCGTGGCTGTCGTCGGAAGAACGCCGCGCCGTGCGTGCATGACGGCGCGCGGCGAAAGTAGGTGGCGCGCACTTTGTACTTGTGCGACACCACAAAAATAATTGTGCTACAGCTGTTCAACAGATGTTTAGAACCAAGTACGGTAAGAAGCCACCATCAAGGAAGACCATTCTTTACGTTGGGTTGCTTGTGCCTGGCAAAGAGACGTAAACTTGTCCATGATTACATCCGTGCCGACTGTGATGCCTACCGTCGCTCCATTCACACCCCCTTCCCCTCCATACCCCCGCGGACACTGACCACACCTCCTCCTTCATCCAGCAGGCCGTTGCTGACGCGGTCCATGCCCACATCCCCACCAAGGCTATATACCCACGCCGTCCTACCCTTCCTCCACAGGCAGTCCTTCCCCTACACACATTAGAAACCTCTTGTCCGCGAAAAAAAGCCGGGACTGGCGCTAGGCATGCACCCACCTGAATTCGATGCTCCCCATCAACTCCTCCAAGTACTGGCATGCCTTCCTCCGCCTTAGTGACAGTCACTCCTCCCCCCACTACCCACTTATCCATGATGACCATCCATTTCCTGACAATGCCAGTAAGGCTGAACATTTTGCCTCCTACCTCTCCAAAGTTTTTTCCGTTCCCAACAATCCTAAATTTGACTATTCTCTCTTCCCCGATGTCCGTGAGCGAACTGACACCTCCTCCTCCCCCCCCCCTCCCACTCGCCTCCAGCATCCAGTACTTGGACCACATTCCTCAAATGTTCAAATGTTTGTAAAGCTTATGGGACTTAACTACGGGGTCATCAGTCCCTAAACTTACAAACTACTTATCAACTACCTTATCCTAAGGACTGCACAAATATCCATGTCCGAGGGGGGACCACATTCCCCCCTCAGAATTCAATACGCCTATCACTGCCTGTGACATAATTGACACTCTTCGCATGAAACGCAGCACTGCCCCTGGTCAGGACTGGCTGACCTACTGACACCTCCGGGCCTGCCCCCCTTCTTCCATGAGGTCCTCGAAACCCTTTACAATGTCCTTTTCACTGGCTTTTACCACGACCTGTGGAAGACCTCCCATATTCTCATGTTCCTCAAACCTGACAAGCCCCCATCCCAAACCTCAACCTATTGTCCCATCAGTCTCACCTCCATGTTCAGCGAGGTCCTGCAAACCATCCTCTCCCGTCATATCCATCAGCACCTCTGCCATCACCATTTCCTCCCCCTCTCCCAATGTGGCTTCCGACCCTCCTTCTCTGCCGATGACCAGCTCCTTCGTCTCACCCACCTTCCCTCCGTCCAGCTTAATTCCTGTCGCTCTGCCATCTTTGTCTCCCTTGACATAGAAAAAGCCTACGACCGTTCATAGCATTCCAGTCTCCTTTTGAAGCTTCAGTTCTATTCCCTTCCTGTAAATTATATCCCCCTCATTGCTTCTTTCCTCACCCACTGCCCCTCCTATGTCACTATCTGCAACTCCAACTCCCGTTTGTTCTAGCACTCTGCCGGGGTGCCTCAAGGCTCCGTCCTTTCTCCACTCATTTATCTGATCTAATCCGCCAGTATGCCCCAACCCCAACCTCTCGTCTATCTCCTCCAATATGCTGATGACACCGCCTTCCTAGCCCTCGCCCCCTCCCTTGCCCATTCCTAGTTTTTGCTCCAGTCCCACTTCCCTGACTTCTACCTTACCCTCCACTACACCCCCACTCTCAAATACCTTGGTCTAACCCTCGATTGCTCCCTCTTCTGGACTCCACACCTCCACACTGTCTGCCAGAAAGCCCTCTCCCGCCTCAATCTCCTCAAACTCCTTACCGGCTGAACGTGGCGTCTCAACCCCTCCACCGTCCTATACACTTACTGCTCCCTCATGTGTCCTGTCCTCTGCAGTTTCCATCCCACCGGGATTTCCGTTCCTCCTTCCTATTACAAAACCCTCCAAATCCTTGAACGCCACTCCCTCCTACTCGCCTACCGTATCTGGCTCCCCTCCGCCACGTGGATGCTATATGTCCTTATTCCATTTCCCCAGCTCCTCCAATACCTCGAACACATCCGGATCCTCTACACCAATTGCAAGATAGACTCCCACAATGTTGTGTCCTTAGCGATCACACAGAAGGTGGGTCCAGGTTGTAGGCCGCAATCGGGAACTCTGAAGAATTGCTATAGACATAGAACCATTAGTCAGAAGTGTATTCTGGAATTAGTACGATACATCACTTAAATACCAACAAGTACAGCAGCTATTCTATTTAGATATCGAAAGGTATTTCCACGTCTGCTGGTCGCCGTCCGGTCTTCTGGTCTTCTGGCGTGGTGTCTTTAACTGCCTAGCAAGACGCTGGCGGCGCCCCCATCGGCCGTGGCTTCGCGGGGCGCTCTCTGTGGCGGCCCGCGAAGGTGATGTTGCCAACCTGTCTCAGCTATCGATATAGCACCCCTCCCCCCTTCGGGAGCCATGGCCGGCGCGTCTCGGTACACTGGGCGCTGACGGCCGTGGGGAGAGGGAGCCGGGTGGAGACCACTGATGGAGCCAGGCGTCGGACTGCTAGCGGGGGACGCCTGGCTCGCGCGCCCGGATCTCACCGAGAGCGCCCACCGTAAACCCCGCGAGGAAACCGGCGGCGGCGCGCGTCTCCACGTCCGGCGTGTGGCAGGTGTGAGGGACGCCCCACGAGGGCGTCTACTTCCATCGGGCGGACAACCGTCGAAGGAGCAGGCGCCGGACCGGGAGGCGCCGACGGCTGAGGCGACGGCGGCAGCTGTGGGAAGTCCACATCCATAGGCTCCTGGGACGGAGGCGTGGCGGCCGCGCTCTGGTGCTGGTGATGCTGCTGCTGCTGCTGCGGCGGCGGCGGCGGCGGCGGCGGCCGCTGGACAGCAGACTCCACGGCTGGAAACACAGAGCCCGCGCCAGAAACACCGAGACGGAGCTGATTGCGGTGCCGCTTCTGCAAGCCGCGCGCAGTACTAACTAAGAACATTGCGCGGCCGAGGCGGCGAACAATTGTGCCGTGCTGCCAACGCTGGCGCGTGCCATAACAACGGAACCAAACAGGCGCGCCACCACGAAGAGGCGACGACGGTGCCGACAGCACGAACCCCGAGCTGCGTGGCCGTGGGTGTAGCAAATGAAGCAGAGTGCGATGCGTCCGGCCGTGCAAAAGTTCCGCCGGCGAGGAGCCATTGTAAGGTTGCGACCGATAGGTAGTCAGGAAGATGAGCAAGGCGTCATCGCGGGAATGGTCATGCCTGAGGCGGGTCATATGTTCTTTTAACGTCCGCACGAGACGTTCCGCGGCACCGTTCGACGAAGGGTGAAACGGCGCGCTAGTGACGTGTTCGATACCCTGGCTCCGACAGAAGGAAGCAAACTCTGACGATGCAAACTGTGGGCCATTATCAGTGACGATCGTTTGTGGGAGACCTTCAAGGCAAAATATGGACCGTAGAATCTTAACGGTGGCAGTTGCCGTGGTCGAAGACATAGGCACCACAAACGGGAAATTACTATAAGAATCCACTAACATTAACCAACGAGAATTCCAAAAAGGTCCCGCAAAATCAACATGAAGACGCTGCCAGGGCCCGGTTGCTTTCGGCCACGAAAAGAAACGGCGCGGTGGAGCGGACTGGTGCTCTGCACAAACGCGACAACGGGACGTCAGACGCTGTATGTCCCCGTCGATGCCCTTCCACGTACAATGGCGGCGGGCTAACTGTTTCGTTCGGACTACACCCCAATGGCCCTCGTGCAGAAGTCGCAAGACCTGTGCGCGTAATGACGTCGGCACAACCACTCGCAACTGATCCGCTCCGCTGCGGAGCAAGATGACACCGTACTGCAATGAGAGCTCATTACGGTGCGCAAAAAATCGGCGAACTTCGTTGTCTGCAATGTGCTTCGAAGATCGGGGCCAACCCGAACGAAGATAATGTACCAAAAGGTTCAGTGTCGGATCGGCGGCGGTAGCCCGTGTCACCGTCCGAGAATCAAGAGGAAAAGATGCAAGCCAGTCGGAAACCTGGGCGTCGAGCGCAAAACAAGACGCCGGCGACGAATCAAAATCTGGATCAGAGCCCAATGGAAGGCGGGATAAGACATCCGCGTTGGCGTGTTTTGATGACGGGCGATACAAAATTTCATAATTGCAAGAAGACAAAAGCAGAGCCCACCGTTGCAATTTATGGGCAGTCGTTTCCGGGAGAGGTTTGTGAGGGTGAAACAACGATTGCAATGGTTTGTGGTCTGTAACAAGAAAAAATTTCCGACCATATAAATAATTGTGGAACTTCGTGACACCATATACCAGAGCAAGCGCCTCCTTCTCTATCTGAGAGTACCTGCGCTGCGCATCAGTAAGCAACTTTGACGCAAAAGCAATTGGACGATCCTGTTGTCCAATCCGGTGTGACATCACAACGCCAATCCCATAGGCTGAGGCATCGGCAGCTAAGACCACAGGAAGCGAAGGATCAAAATGAACTAAACATCTGTCACTCAAGAGTTCCCGTTTTAAGGTTTGAAAAGCGGCGTCGCATGCAGGTGTCCATTGAAAAGGAACATTCCGTTTCCGAAGACGATGTAAGGGTGCAGCGATTTGAGCAGCATTTGGAATAAATTTGCAATAGTAATACAATTTACCGAGCACAGATTGCAATTCCCGAAGATTCTTGGGAGTCGGCAAATTCTTTATAGCAAGTAGATGCGTCTGCAGGGGATGTACACCCTGCCCATTAATGCGATGACCCAGATAATCAATTTCTGTTTGAAAAAAGACACATTTGTCCTTATTACAGCGGAGGCCCGCTTCCGACAACACTTCAAATAACGAACGAAGATTTCTCAAATGTTCGTCGGGGGTACGACCAGCAACCAAAATATCGCCCAAATACGTCGAACAACAGGGAACCTTGGCGGTCAACTGTGTTAAAAACCGCTGGAAAATAGCAGGAGAAGATGCGCAGCCAAAAGGCAATCGCAAAAACTTAAATAAACCAATAGGAGTATTGATAACTAAAACATTCTGCGATTTCTCATCTAAAGGCACTTGCAAATAAGCATCTTTTAAATCAATTTTAGAAAAGTACTTCCCCCCCCCCCCAGTTGGTCCATGAGTTCTTCTGGGCGTGGTAGCGGGAATGTGTCCACAACCAGTTGAGGATTAACTGTCTTCTTAAAATCGGCGCAGATACGGAGCCGACCCGACGGCTTACGGACAATCACTATGGGGGAGGCCCACTGACTGGCTGAAATAGGTTCTATAACACCGTAGCGTTGCCATTCTGAAAGTTCAAATGCCACTTGGTCCTGCAGGGCGAGAGGCACACGGCGCGCACGACAAAACTTGGGTTGGGCCGATTCCTTGAGTGTCACTTGTGCAATAAACTTGGTTGTTCTACCAAGGCCGTCTGTGAAAAGTAGAGCGAAGTCTTTGCACAATTTATCTAAGCTGTCGGTGGGCACACACGACTGAACAGTCAGCACATTTTCCTGTATACTCATGTTGAACAAGTCGAATAAATCTAGTCCAAAAATGTTTGTTGAATCTTCCGAACACAGCACATGGAAAGTCACTGTCTGCGTACAATTTCGGTACTTTGCGGGCAAGCTACATTTACCGAGTACCTTTATAGTGTCTCCATTGTATGCTGACAAGTGTACAGGGGTTGGTTGCAACGGAGGCTGGCCCAGCAATTTGTAAGTTCTATAATTTAGTAACGAAAGTGACGCTCCCGTATCTAACTGTAATTCCACAGGCAAGTTTTGAATCTTAAGGTTCACAAACAATTTATTGTTCTTACGAAGCAGCGGGGTCTGTTCACTTTCATTGGACACTGCAACACGAGAGTTGTCTGAGACAACATTTATGAAATGCTCGTCCACTGTACTAGAAGTGATTAAATTTGTAGACGTCTCACCAGGTGCCTGTCGCTGTCTTTGTAAACACACCGATTGTACATGTCCTTGCTTTCCACACGCAAAACACTGAGCATTTCGCGAGGGGCAGTTACTTCGTTTATGTTTAGACAAACACCGTGGACAAGATTTTCTAACATTACGAGTGGTGTCCGTGTGGCTCTGGCGCTTGTTGTTCTTCTGACGTAAGGCGTCCGAGCGGGAAGTCTGTGGCAGTTTCCGCGAACTATGTTTATTGCCTCGGCGGACGCTGCGGCCGTTGTGGGGAGCCGTGTATCGCTCATTATGTGCCGCTACACTACACACTTGAGGAGAATCAAAGCACTGGGTAGCTAATTCACACGCGTCCTGATGATCAATAATAGTCAATACGTGTTGTAATGAGGGATTACTATATTGTAAAATTTTGTCCCTAACTTTGTGATCTGTCACATTTTGTGTTACCGCGTCCCTGATCATAGAATCTGCATAGGAAGCACCACACACGCACTTAAATTGACATTTTTTGGTCATTCCCTGCAGTTCTGTCACCCATTGGCGATACGTCTGATTTTCCTTCTTTCTAAGTCTAAAAAACTGATAACGGGCGGCCGCTACATGCACGTGGTCTGAATAATACTTTGAAAGGGCGTCTTCTAAGGTGGAAAACTGTACTTGACCGGGTTTATTATCCGGGAACAGCTTTTCAGCAATCGCGAAGACTTGAGGGCCACACCACGACAGAAAAAAATGAATTTTGTCAGTACCTGGTACGTGATGGGCGATGAAATGTTGCTCCAACTGCTGAACATATTTTTCCCAGTCCTCCTTGTCTTCGTTGAAGGGACGGAAAGACGGCACTACCTTCGGTGTGGTGGCTGCTGGCTGCTGTTGCGACAGTTGCTGTGCTTGAGCCTGCAGTACTTGAGACAGTAGTCCTTGCAGAGCTGCTGTTTGCTGCGCCTGTGCCTGAATAACAGAGAATAAATCAACAAGTGTAGGTGGCGCGTTGCCTGGCTGTGACAGTTAAGGAAGCCCGGCAGAAACTGTGGGTGGGGGAGCAGTCATGCTTACAATATCTCACAAAAAAACAACAACAAAAAACACGCATTCCTTAGCAATATAACAAAATTCTTAACTACTTTCCCAACAACAAAATTAACCAATACGCCAGAGCATTGAACGAAGACCAAGACAACAAATCCTATTGGCATGTGCGTGCGTGGTGTCGCAATGCTTGCGAAAAATTTGACCACTTGAGCAACGTCGGCAAGGCAATGCAGTGCGCTACTTACAAATACAGCCAATTACGATAGTATCTACAATCCCATCCTCGTCGCCATGTTTGTGTTGTGTCCTTAGCGATCACACAGAAGGTGGGTCCAGGTTGTAGGCCGCAATCGGGAACTCTGAAGAATTGCTATAGACATAGAACCATTAGTCAGAAGTGTATTCTGGAATTAGTACGATACATCACTTAAATACCAACAAGTACAGCAGCTATTCTATTTAGATATCGAAAGGTATTTCGACGTCTGCTGGTCGCCGTCCGAAGGTCTTCTGGTCTTCTGGCGTGGTGTCTTTAACTGCCAAGCAAGACGCTGGCGGCGCCCCCATCGGCCGTGGCTTCGCGGGGCGCTCTCTGTGGCGGCCCGCGAAGGTGATGTTGCCAACCTATCTCAGCTATCGATATAGCACACAACCCCTTGGTATACTCCATCCTCACGAACCCTGGGCCTCTGCCACGCATTTACCGTTGCGTCCCTCCCTCCCTCCACCTCCAAACCCTCCACATCCTTTCCCAGGGTAACTTCCGCCAACTCTCCCTCCCCGATGACGCCCTCCATCCTAAAATATACCCATCCTACCAACCCTGATACCCTCTCGTGGCTGAAGCGCCCTCTCTGCCCTTTCCCTCCCCTTCCCTCCCCCGCTTGGCTATTCCCTTCCTCTCCTGGAGTCCCTACGCCTCCCACGCTCTCTCTCCTCCCCCACACTTCCCACTCTCCTCCCTCCATAAACGATGGGGTCCTGCACCATCACGTTTAACAGTGCATCGTCCAATGTTGTGTACAAAGTGCTTCAGTGTATTTTTATCTGCGGCCTCCGTGCACAGACAAGTGTCGCATCGTTCAGTTTTACATTGTCTCCGTGTTCTCTTTGCTTTTTTTGGAGTCAAACTGCATGTTTTTCATCTCACCGTGGCTCATAGTTTTAGCTGACTGTATGTTTTATTCCTCTGTCAAAATATAAAGTCTTCAATTTTGTCTTCTTATCTATGTTTTAATTCGCCATTGTTTTAACTGCATGTAATGTTTTAAGTCTTCATGCCCATATTTTTCTCTCGGCTGAAGAGCAGCACGAAAAGCTGCTGCCAGCCTACAGGCGTGTATATGCTGGTTTAAAAATAACAATAAAGGAAAAAACAGATATCTTTCCGTGTGACTTTTATCTGTGTCGACACATTAAATATCTGGTGTATGTACCGCCTCTAGCTATCATGATGGGCAGAACGTCGGGAGAGAATACGGGAAGCGACTGTCACAGTCGACGATGACATGCTGGGACGAGCACAGCAAGAATTCGATTCCTGTGTTGACGTCTGTCGGGTCACTCAAGCTCCACATGTCCAAAGTTTATATTTAAAAAAAATTCTATACAGAATGCAATATGTATTACATTTTAGAATGTTTAGTTCTTGAAAGTGTCTCCGGAGTTTATGTACACCCTGTATAGTCATGGAGAATATGTTGAAGGAAGTTTCTATACATAGAAATGCAGAAGAGCTCGCAACCAGAAGTGTTTCCCATAGAGATGTTTGGATTGATGCTAATGATTTGCTCCATAATCGGGTCTGCAGACTAAAAATACAAGTGCAGTACAATATGCGTGACAGCGGACGCAGTAAGGAAGTTGTGCTGTTCCAGCTGGATGACACATTCTTGGTTGCAACTACTGTCGATGTGAAATAAGCTTCAAAACCAACTGTTACAGGGTGATGACGAGATTAATCTGCTCGAGAAGACAAGTATGAAATATGATATTATTTACTTCGCTAAAAAGGATCTCACAGGACACGATATTTCAGCTGACAGGGGTAAAGCGATATGCTTGAGGAAGGATGACGGCGTTGGTCATGTAATTGAGCATTTGCAGCCACGCGGCCATTTTGTAACGTCCGGCTACACGCTTTCGCAGGACGGAGTGACGGATGTGGCCACCCAGAATTTGCGTCACGCCGTTGGACGATGAAGCTTCCTGAGGAACAGAACATATAAGAGCCAAGCGAAGAAATATTACGTTCCCAGTGCACCGCCGGACATATAACGTGATGGTGATTGTACGCTACAGGAACAGCTTTCTCTAGGTAACGTAAATCCTCTATTAAACAAAACTACATATAGGCTTCCTCTTTTTGCGGGTGATTTTCCTACAGCAGTAACAAAAATTAAAGTATAACGCATACGATATGTTCAGAGTGCTTTCGCCGTCACTCGTTAAACGGAATTTTATGTAAGCTGTCAGTGTCAGTTTTAAGGTCCTTCTATTTTGTTCACACGCAGCAATATTTCCTTACTAAACATTCACTGTTAGTCAGTTGAACATCAATGGCTTTTCTACATGACAGAGATGAACAAAATATTTCTCAAAAAACTGTGATTAATATTTCTCTGTTTAAATGAATCGAAGAACAAACAAGAGTCATGTCCCTAGAGGCAGAGTATAGTTTGTAGTTCCTCGGACAGTCAGTAGGCCTCCAACATTAAGGTTGTAATTTATTGTTATTATTATTACTATACTTCATTATCCCCTTCCACCACTCGAGTAACACGTTATTCTCACATTTGTTGCTCGTGTCTTCATTTCTGCCTCTTTATATTTCATTAGTATCATTATTGATGAATTGGTCTCCACGACACGTTCCCATAGGTCTCAACAAAATCTTACGATACTAATGGCATATCTTACTGGTTCCTATCCTCCGCAGTCCTGGCCCAGAAACAACTCGGTGGTACAACGATCTAAACGTATTTATGTAAAAGTAAATCACCCTAGCATCTATCTTGTGGAATTTTAGCTCATAAACGTGTATATATTACTATTCATCTTTTTCTTTCTTAAAATATCGTGTTGCCTACAGTTTATCAATTATAATAAATTTAGTATTACTCTGGCACATGTACGTGCAATGATACAGACTTCTTGCATTGGTGGCGATCCTAAAAATGCCATAAGAATATCGAACGTCTGACAAGGCAGTTATGGAGCAGGATGTGTGCAGCTGCTGACGACTAGTGTGGTGGAGCACAGCCATGGCGGGTCCTCGCTCAAACGCAGATGGCTAAGTGGTCAGTAGGTGAAGAAGGGGAACACTTCTGACATCAGTTGAAGAAGCCGTTCGGTTATCAAATGTAGTAACCCTACCTATTTCCTAAATAATGAACACTTTACAACAACTGTCAATGCGCTGCCCTATTGCCAGTATGGCAAGTTTTAACTAATTAACATTTTATTGTCAGGATAGCATTTACAAGGAATCTTATAAACATGTGGGATGTGGTATCTTTTCCTTGGCTCGGGTATGAGGTGTAAGTGAAATACCATTTACACAAAATAAATTTATTAAACAGTTAAATCATACATGACTCTTACTGTGAACTAGTTGGCTCGGTGATTGTAGGCGTTTCGCAGCGTCGACTGTGGTTCTCTGCTTACGCTTGCGGCGTGTCTGCTTCTGGGTCCGTCGGGTTAACAGCGCCGCCGACCAAGACAGTAATGTACCTTAAAAGGCCGTAAATTCTACGGAATTACCTCGTGCCAGTGCGGTGTGATTTTCCCATCTTCTAAAAAGCGTTGTGTTGTGCTACGAGGCAGCGGGGATGTATTGTGCCCTTGCCCTGGGGTCGAAATGGCGGTCTTCAGGCTGCAGAACTTTTCACCGAGATCACAGGTGACTTTTTCGACCAGACCGCATCCTATCGTTCTGGCCAGTCATCCTGGGTGAGTACCTCTGTTATGGCTGAACATGCCATGGAATACATAGCAACGAATTATAAACATAAAGCCGGCGCGCCAGTCACATTCTGCACGGCCACTACGGTCGGGGGTTCGAATCCCCCCTTGGGCATGGATATTTGTGCCGTCCTTTGTGTTAGCTAGTTCATAAGTAGTCTGTAAGTTTAGGGACTGATGACCCCGTAGTTAAGTCCCATAAGCTATACAAACATTTTAACATTTTTTGTAAACATAAACTTCTTTAACACATGTACACAAAACTGGAGAGATACTGTTACAATAATGGTTGTAAATGGCCGGCCGCAGTGAGCGAGAGGTCTACGGCGCGCCAGTCACGTTCTGTGCGGACACTACGGTCGGGGGTTCTAATCCCCCCTTGGGCATGGATATTTGTGGCGTCCTTAGTATTAGCTAGTTCATAAGTAGTTTGTAAGTTTAGGGACTAATTACCCCGTAGTTCAGTCCCATAAGCTCTAGAAACATTTGTTGTAAATGACGTATTGATAGCACTAACTTTGTATATATATTGAGTACTAGAGTTATGTGAAATTCAGTATTACCACACTTATTCCGTTTGTGATTTTAGCTGTAAAATAAAACGTAATCACGGTTTGAAATAGAATATTTGCTCTTTATTTTAGCGCAGAACAGTGTAACATGAACTAAGTAATATCTGAACTACAGGAAAGGTAAAACCATCTACGTTAAAAGCGTCCATAGCAACCATGTCAAAGACAAATATTTTAGTAGATGCATTGATTCTAATTAATGACTTTCAACACATTCCACAAATAGTGAATAACCGCGTAGAAAGAAAAATAAACAAGGTAATTTCTTGCAATGTATACACTTCCCTTTCGTTTCATTAAGGAACTACACTTTCCACAGAAATCTGGGACTTCCTTTATATACGAAACTACTTGTATCAGCACTTTGTGCTGAATGTTCATTATTACAGTATCCTCCCAGTTTACGTGCATATGTTTCAGAAGACCATTGTTCAATTCGTTGTTACGTATTTAACGGATATTCACAAAATAGAACAAAAACGCATTTTAGAGGGAGCATTCTTACATATGCGCAATTCTAAACAATGAAGAACATAGCACTGACCTTCAACATGACAGTCCAAATCATTGCCCACTACGCTACGGCTAACACTCAGAAGTTGTGTTCTTTAATCTTGTACTATTGATGGAAGTTGTTAACTGAAGCTAATATGGCATTTTTAGACACTAGATTATCATTTATCGTACGAAGAACGACGTATTTTCGTTAATTCTTCAGTGCGCTATTGCTTTGAAAGACAACGTGTAAGTTACAATAAGAAAATCATGAAATACGCAACGCAAGATGGCGTATGCCAGAGGCAGTTCTGGGCAAGGAATGTCACGTGACATCTCCGAATGGCTGGTTTTCGTTAATTCACTGGAGGGTGTCAAGTCTCCGTTATTTTTGAAAATATCTCTCAAACGATACGAGATATGAAAAAAAAACATAAGGGAGCAAAGTTTTAGAGAATTTTCTCCTCTAAAAAGGTGGTTTTTCTGTTTTCGAGTCAGATGAACGGTTTATTTGCAATTAAAATTACATTACAAACGGCTTTTTTTTGGTATTACTGACGTATTTCTTGTCCAAAAATATGTTTTACATGCGATTTTATGTCCTGACTTCCATACAATATCGCTTTTTGTTTGTGGCTGTTAGCGTTTGGTTGTTATCATATCGCTGTTCTTTCAGTATTACGTTCTTATATAGCTCTTTCTTAATTTTCGGAAAATAGTATTTCTTCAATTAAATAGCGACAGCGATATTAAAATCGATATTGCATGGTTACATACATGTTAACAGTGATAGCAAAGGTGTTCGTATATTTAAGAGACCAACCTGCTGAGGTCATCATTCCCTACTAATAAACTAACTTATTTTAATAACATACACACACACACACACACACACACACACACACACACACACACACACACACACACTCATGCCCGAGGGAGGACTCGAACCTCCAACGGGAGCGGCCGCACGATCCCTGAGATGGCAATTCACGGCGAGAATAGAGTCACTTTTCCAATCACTTCAGTTCTGATTTGTGACACTGTCCTTGCCGGCGCACGATATGTCAAATAAGATGAAATTATTTTTGAACTAGTTTAAACCCGCGGCTCCGCTCGCGTCTTGGTTGATTATGATAGATATGCTATCTTTCAGTAGTATGCTATGAAACTGGTTGTGAAGAATGAAATGAAATACAATACCTCCTTTAGAAACAAACGTTTTCAATCAACATTATCAGGAAAGTAAGGAGTGTAGATCAAATCACACGTAAAAATTCATTCGTTTCGAAGAATCCAATCACGAAATTCAACAGTAATGATTGTAATAACAGCACAGATCGATCACTTGATGTAATGCGCGAAACATCAAATCGACTTTTTTTTAAAGAGCTGTCTTATAAGAAATTTCTTTTTTACTGCTTTATTTATTTATTCTTATATTTCCTTACAGAGAAAGAGCTGAAGACATTGTAGCATGCATAGACCAAAGATATAATCTGTGGCATCATGTTACACTGTATGTAACCTCCTCGCTATAGAGTCGCAAATGTCATCGGTGGCCTTGAGTCAGAATTTTTTTTATAATATGACGACTTTCAACCACCATAACTTCCACCCCTTTACAGTTATCGGCATGGAACTGCTATGCTGTACAACGGAAGACTTCGGACAACAATTACACACAGACCATTCGTTTGCGTTCTGTAGTTTTCGCTGCAGGGCGAAATATTAACACACACACACACACGTAGAATTTTATATACACCAATAACTTTCCATCCCAATATACTCCACCCTTTCATCATTATCAACCCTCAAGCAACAATGCAACCAATAAAACCATTTTCAAAGAGTAAATATAATTTTCAAAAAGTATTTATTGTTCCGCATTCCGCGTTATATTCTTCAATTACTAAATATCCATCAGATCGCTATAAAACCGCGCCTAAAACCTTCCTCAGGTATAAATCAGTAACAGTACAAATATTTAAGTCTCTGCGTCTTTTCTTTCGGACGTGATAAGCGTACACCGAACAGACATTCACATTAATATATATATAGATAAATAGCTATCCGATCGCCATAAAACCGTGCCTAAAGCCTTCCCCGGGTAGACATTAGTAACTGTACAAATTTTTAGCTCTTTATGTCTTGTGGTTCAGACGTGATAGACGTACACCGAACAGAAAATGTTCACATGTTTGTAAAGCTTATGGGACTTAACTACGGGGTCATCAGTCCCTAAACTTACAAACTACTTATGAACTACTTACGAACTAGGACGGCACAAATATCCATGCCCGAGGGGGGATTCGAACCCCCGACCGTAGTGGCCGTGCTGACCGTGACTGGAGCGCCTCAGTCACCTGGGCCACCGTGGCCGGCACACCGAACAGACGTTCACATTTATAGATATAGATTAGTTTCAGGAATTGAACATAAATGCACGGAGAAATTTGCAGACGAGATGAAGGAGATATGCTGGTCCCCCCCTCAACTGCTGTGTCTTGCAGACAGCGAAGACATGCAGCACACCGATCTCGGTATACCCACTTGCAAGTCCAAGGTATCTGGAAACTGCGGTCAGTGCAGCCTCCCCTACTAAACATCGAGGATTGATCTTGTCGGCTCGTGAGCGGCGGCTGCGGCTCGGATGTTGAAGAAACGGAGGCAGTTTGTGGGGATGTAGTCGTCTCAGCCAAAAAGCAACACGCCGCTACCGTAGTGTAACTTGGGAATAGAGCGCGAACTAGTGTACGCCATCGATTCTCCTGACAGACTCATTCAGGTCCAAAGGCTGTAGTATTTATTATTAACGTTATTCGCATTAACCGAACTGTCGCCTTTGTGTTCTCCACTGTCGTCAGTCCTTGCTGCTGCAACATCTACTTTGGAAAGTAGGAGGCGAGGTATTGGCAGAAGTAAAGTTGTGATAACGGACCGTGAGTAGTGTCGGGATAGCTCAGTGTTAGAGCACTTGCCCGCAAATGGCAAACGTCCCAGGATCAACTACCGGTTCCGGCGCACAATTTTAATCTGCCAGTAAGTTTCATATCAGCGCACACTCCGCTGCAGAGTGAAAGTTTCATTCTGGAAACATCCCTTAGGTCGTGTTCACACTGCCGGCCAGGCCGAGCGAGCCGAGCCGGACCGAGCAAGGAGATTAAACACATTGTTTTTAATCGCACTGTTCACACTGCCGGCGGGGCCGAGAGGACTCCGCTTCAGCCGGCCGCGGTGGCCGAGGGGACTGAGGCGATCCAGTCAGAGTCTTCACGGCCACTACGGTCGGGGGTTCGAATCTCCCCTCGGGCATGGATATTTGTGCCGTCCTTTGTTAGTTCATAAGTAGTTTGTAAGTTTAAGGAATGATGACCCCGTAGTTAAGTCCCTTAAGCTATACAAACATTTGAAAATACTTACGGCGCGATCCGGCGCCGGCGCGAGCCGATTGGGCTGTGGTACTGCTTCTGCAGCACAAGTATCTCACGTCTCCAGCCTGTCTTCGATACCTCTCTGCATGATAGCCCTTAAAAAACACTTGTGAAAATATGTTCTGTTTACTTTTTGCTATTACTATTAATTCTGTAAAATGAATCAAAATTCAGAAACGTTTTTTACCTGTTCTCATAAGGAAAATTCTCCTAAAGGTCAGTTGAAACCACCTGCTTCGTATGTGCTTAATCCGATGAGTCACTACAGTGTGAGAACAATAGTATTAAAATAACAAAATGAATTAACTGTTAGCTGGCTCGAAGTAGACGGCAAAGAACAAGTTTTGGTCACCCCCGTGTTTCCTTTCTTCTTCTTCTGCTGACAGTGCGTGATGATTCGTTGTTGCTGTGGACAAGCCCACCAAGAAGGAAAAAGAAATTGAAAAAAGCGACACACGCTTCTGTTCAATTCAAATGTTCAAATGTTTGTACAGCTTATGGGACGTACTACGGGGTCATCAGTCCCTAAACTTCCAAACTACTAATCAACTACCTAAGACTAAGGACCGCACAAATATCCATGCCCGAGGGGGGATTCGAACACCCGACCGTAGTGGTCGTGCAGACCGTGACTGGAGCGCCTCCACGCTTCTGTCCTGCACTGTCTGAGGCTAAACTGAATCAGCGTATTTTTGTTTCAGTTAAAAATTGTCATCAGATGATTCTGTAAAATCATCGAAACTTAGTTCCCCTTCGACAGGTTCCTTAAAAAAATAAAAAATAAATAAATCTGAAAACAAATATTTGATAGCTGTGTAGAGTTCTTTGAACGTGGAGGTGGGCTGAAATATAGTGCAGCATGATGCATATAGAACCGGTACACCCTACATATGCCCGTAAGCACCAGTCACAGCATTTCTTATATGGAGGTACCTACGTGTTTTCAATGTCATTGTTCCGTATTGTTTTTTACTTAATTCATCCTTAATTTAATCTGAGACGTGAGGATACCGCTTTTATGTGCGACACGCTGTATGCAACTAATTTCACTTTGTGCTACAACATTTTTCTAAAACTACAAAAGCGAAAATAGAAATATACTTTGTATTAGGGGTAGATGCATCCAGAAATATAATTGTATTTTTTAGCTTCTTTTATCATCTCCAACTAGAAAGGCGTTAAATATAATGTTAGATTATTTCAGTCCATCAACAGTAAAGTCGCAGTTTACATTAATTTTTTCCTCTCTACTACTACCAAAGACGAAATATATATTCCACTAATTGACGAGTGTGGAAAAAAAACAGTGTATGACTTTCAAGTATGACCTGAAGTAAAACTCTACTAGATCTCTCTCTATTGTAATCGGTCGCCACCCAAGAAAAATTACTTCATAATTGTTTTCTGGTTATGGATCATTAACACATCATGAGGGACCTACACACATGACCAGCAAAACAAATCGGTTCAAAAACTTTTCCATCCTTTTAGCTCCATTTCATTCGCTGTAATGTATGGTTTAAAATGCACAGAACAGTAAGCTGCCCGCTATCGAACTTTTTCAATACACGAGTTGTAAATCAAGTGCGCATACTTGACAAAAAGCATCATTTGAAAACAACTGTTAAGAATTTCGAAAACTAAGATGTTGTACTATCCTGTGTCCAAAAATCAGATTTTTTATCCGAATACTTTCATCAAAATCGAGTGACGAGCGTTACGAAACTAAAACCGCTCATGGAATGAAAAGTAGACTTTTAATTTTTTCACAGGCAAGGCAAAGCTTTTAAGAAGAAAATAAGTTGATAAAACGATGTGGCGTGGTCTTATATACCGTAAAAATTTTTTGCAACTTGAAAATCGTAAAAATTGATTTTCCCCCCCTTTTTCAGCTTGACTCAGCCCGGCGCCACAGAGTAACATACACAGAGGAGAAGCCCCCCCCCCCCAAACCACTGTCCTATGGTCCCCTCGTAGTTCCATAAGATGCCAGATGGTGTCAGGCGGATCGCTGGATTAGGGTGCCTCTCGCACGTCAGAGGGTAGCGTGGAGGGGAGGCTGAGGGGAGACCTCGTGCCGCCTGCCACGAGGCCTCAGCTGTGTCCGATGAGCCGGCGTTTGAGGGGAGGTGGTGGTGGGGACAGTCCCTACCTGCCGCCTGCCCTGGCCAGTTTAAAGAGCTGCTTCTGACTGCAGCGCCATCATGGGACACCCCTGAGAGTAGAACCGGGCCCTTACGGAGGTTTCCCGACTGAATATATTTATCTGTGCCGGCGCACAGTGTGAACACCCGTGCTCTCGGCGTGCGCCGACTAGGCGCCAGCCGGCTTGGCATATTCCTTCTCTGCTCGGCCCGGCAAATCGAGGATTATCAGAGATGGAAAAGACTACAGAAAGGTAGGTGGTGAAGTGTTCAGCCTTACTGGCGTTGTCAGTGATAGGCATGCCTTGTGGAGGAATGGGTACTGAGACTGTGGGAGGCCTGCAAGTAGTTGAAGGAACTCACAGGGAGTGCGGCATTGAGACAGGTGTATATCTGACGCCAGTCCCGGCGTCTTTTCGCGTTCAAAAGATTTCTAATGTGTTGTTGGATTTGCCAGTGGCGGAGGAGTGTATCCCGGTCACGGGTCCGCAGGAAGGAGTGGAATAGTCAACGGGATGGCGCTGTGCGGAGGGATTGCTTCGGTAGGAATCTGGGCATGAACGGCGTCACACCTGATTGCATCTTCTTTTTAAGTTCATGTCAATACGCAGTGTAATAGGATGGTATGGGAACAGAATCAAGACTTATGTTCCAATCGTATTCTAGTGACGTTTCGTGACAGCCGAATTTGAATTTGGCAAGAAAATAAAAATTGACATTTCTTGCTGGCACGCTCAGACAGCTGAAATTCAATATGCGGTTACTATAGAGATCAGTGAAGAAAACTGACCGGCTGTGTTGTGACGAAAGATCTTGTAAAGATTAGGAGTCTTACAGAGAACGCTGAAGGGTACAATTTGAACCTTCTGGTAGACGCCGCCGGCCGCGGTGGCCGAGGGGACTGAGGCGCTACACTCACGGTCTGCACGGCCACTACGGCCGAGGGTTCGAATCCCCCTTCAGGCATGGATATTTGTGCCGTCCTTAGTGTTAGCTAGTTCATAAGTAGTTTGTAAGTTTATGGACTGATGACCCTGTAGTTAAGTCCCATAAGCTATACAAACATTTAACATTTTTTGCTAGACGCCGTTGTCGTGGTAAGAGTTTCGCACGTTGGAGTGTATTTAGGGCTTGTACGGGCACATATCGAACATTGTATACATTTTTGGTACATATGTACACTATTTATTTATCATAGTTGAGTTATCTGCCGCGACGGAGCGGCCGAGCGCATTGAGGTGCTGTGCTACGAAACGCGTGGCCGTTCCTCGTTGAGGGTTCGAATCCCCCTTCGGGCATGGATGTTTGTGTTGTCTTTAGTATAAGGTAGTTCATAAGTAGTTTGTAAGTTTAGAGACTGATTACTCCGTAATTAAGTCCCTTAAGCTTAACAAACATTTTAACTTTTTTCAGGTATCTACTCGTTCCGGTATACATGAACAAAATGACGAAGAGATTTGCAGTGTTGTAGTGCACGAATAAATTCGGGATAGGAACGAATAATACCTTTCATTTAGTTGTTTCGATATTAGGAACTTAGAGGAACAGAAATTACATTTTCAGAAGGGATAGAGTACAGAATTCATATTCTTTTCGTAAAGAGTACGTACCTGCCATTTTTTTCTGTTTTTCCTTTTTCTTTTTTAACAGTCATGATACACATAAAGCACAAAACGAGCTGCTAAATACATTTCTCCTCAAGAATTGGAGGTACTAAAACTCTCGAACGGTATAGTTCCCATTGATGCTAACGCAGTAACCTGTAGTTAGTTGTGAGCAAAATGTTATGGCAAATTTTTTGTGGTGCCTAAAAATTGATAATGAGGTAATGAGTGTTGTTTGTCATTACTGACTTGTAGGTATATATTTAAAGGGAACAATACATAAGTGAAGTGTGCGCCTCGGTTGCACAGTGGTAGAGTGCCGGACTACAAATCCGAAAGTCACGGGTTCGATCCCCTGCAGGGCCTAGGATTTTTATCTGTCACTTTCCCCTTCTTTCACCTCTGGCAGTATTGTTAATGTGAAAAATACCGAGTAGCACCCTGGTTCGGAACCCACGTTAAACTGTAGGTCCCCACTATAACTGGCCGGGTAAGTCAGTTCGAAGGTCGGAGGAATGTAACCGCATACCACCTCCAAACAGGACCATGCCTAGTAAAGCACCAAGGTACGTAGACTAAAAAGGTATGGCAGTTTGGGCTTCTTCACTCTCATTGGTTAACGCTGTATTACGTCACTCGGCAGCAAGCCGCTTTATTATAAGGTCGCCGTGAACACATTTTCTTCGTCTTTTCTCATTCGACAAAAAACATTGCTTTTAAGCGGTGGAACACCTTGTGATTAATATATATGTATACTAACATACAAAGGACTGAAAAAGAAAAGCTTCAGACATTATTAACAACTAGCTAACCCGTCCCACTCGACGACTTGTCACGAGTAATATTTAAACGTCTTTAACTCGAGAACCATTGAACATATGGTGATGAGGTATTTTTTTTTTTTTTTTTTTTTTTTTTTTTTGTAGAACTCATAAAGATCTAAAATAAAGTCCGTGAGAGCACATGTCTAACTTTTATAGATCTACCACAATTACTAATCATGTAGTCTGAAGCCATCCGGCGCCAGCGTCTTAGGAGACAAAAATGGTACATATGCTTCACTCGTGAAAGTTAGACATTTGCTCTCCCGGAATTTATTAGGCCTTTGTGAGATCTACAATTTAAAAGAAACCTCATCACGATACGTTGAGTAGTTCTCTAGTTACAGAAGGTTACAGGGACAGACAGAGAGAAAATGTGCTTTCGTTTTATATAGGCGTAATATCATGCTTTCGCCCCCTTAGAGTGCGAATTTTACTATGTCTATAACCGTGACGCTAGTTCATGCAATAAGTTGAAGTTTTATCGCAATCGACTGAATGACATTGACAGGCATAGCATACAAACAGAGGCCTTCATTTTTATATATTAGATACTTTTGTTACAACGCAAACTTAGCAGCCTATTTTCGCATTAATGCTTTTGTTTTACTCATTTAATTACTATGACCATTGAAGTTCATACTACTTTCATACATACAATTTTATCAGTCGGCTTTAAAAAAATGTTCGGAACAAATTGTGGTATTTTTTACATTTATCTCGTCTTGTCGCTTATAGCGAGAGCTCCATATGCGCTTAAGTTCCTCATCTTTTGGAAACCGATGGTACAAAATGCCTTCCGTCTTGCGTCCACTGTTATTGCACTCCGCAATAGCACAACACGAAGTATTCTTACTCTTAATTACCTTCTTTTAACTTAATTACAGAAAGAATATATGGAAAAATTGTTCCCTAATACAAGAAAGCTACTTTCTATCCGAACACTTAACAGGTCACGAAACGAGCGAGCGCAAAACACGACTTGCTGCTTGCACGTTTCATAAGGCAACTGCTCGGCGCT
This sequence comes from Locusta migratoria, assembly GCA_026315105.1. Lineage (NCBI taxonomy): Eukaryota > Metazoa > Arthropoda > Insecta > Orthoptera > Acrididae > Locusta > Locusta migratoria. Next base: position 743,566,948 of record CM048755.1, on the reverse strand, counting down.
TGCTGCCACGTGACGTCACAGAAGCAAAGCGCGCGCGAATCAATTTACACCCTCTGGTAAAGCACTTTTTTTTTTCACTGCTGCCACTCATTGTAACGACCCGCCATCTTTTCGCATAAGACGGGTCGTTATATCTCATTTAGAGGCTGGTCTCACACCTAGCATATCCAGTGTCTACTAGACGTGACGTTGCCTGTGTCCCACCACGTGGAGGTGGACCAGTTTGTATTTGTTTGCAGCTTTATTACTTGTTGAAATCATATTATAAAAAATAAAATTGTTGTACATAGTAATGAAATAATTTCACTATACTTTAAGTTACTGTTGTGTTACATCATCAGTGTTATGCATGGATTAGAATTATTTACATTATCTGGTTTAAGCACTTCACTATAAATTAAATTACAAGGGTCGTACATTGTAGGTGCTCTTCCATTGATATCAGTTACGCACATTATTTTGCTAAACGATTGCTAAAACTAGGACTAAATAGTAACGAAATGTGTTATTCTATAAATACTAAATATAATTATTGTACTGTGAAACATTATAATTTTGATACATCGATCATGATTAGGTACCTCATCTGCATCAGACATTGATAGTACTCTGAATTAGACATTGACAGTACTACATTGAGACAGTAATGATATTGATTATGATCATGATATACTCTAGTTGTGTTACATCATCAGTGTTATGCATAAATGACATTTATTTACATTATCTGGTTTAAGCATTTCACTATAAATTAAGCTAAAAGTGTAGTACCTTGTAGGTGCTTTTGCATTGATAATAGTTAAGCACATTATTTTGCAAAAAGATTGCTAAAACTAGGACTAAATAGTTACGAAATGGGTTATTCTATAAATACTAAATGTAATTATTGTACTGTGAAACATTATACGTTTTGTTACATCAATAATGATTAGGTACCTCAACTAAATTAGACATTGATAGTACTCCGAATTAGACATTGACAGTACTACAGTGAGACAGTAATGATATTGATTATGATCGTCATATACTTCAGTTGTGTTACATCATCAGTGTTATACATAGATTACATTTTTTTACATTATCTGGTTTAAGCACTTCACTATAAATTGAATTACAAGGGTCGTACATTGTTGGTGCTTTTACATTGATATTAGTTAGGCACATTATTTTGAAAAAAGATTGCTAAAACTAGAACTAAATAGTAACGAAATGTGTTATTCTATAAATACTAAATATAATTATTGTACTGTGAAACATTATACGTTTTGTTACATCAATCATGATTAGGTAAAAAAATCAAATGTGTGTAAATCTATCGGACCAAACTGCGTGGTGATCAGTCCGTAGCTTACAAACTACTTAAACCTAGGTAAACTAACCTAAGGACAAAGACACACACCCACGCCCCAGGAAGGACTTGAACCTCCACGTCGAGCAACCGCGCGCTCCGCAGCGAGACGCTTTAGACCGCTCGGTTACTCCATTGCGGCGTGATTAGGTACTTCATCTGAATTAGACATTGGTAGTACTCTGAATTAGACATTGACAGTACTACAGTGAGGCAGTACTGATGTTAATTATGATCACGATATACTCTAGTTGTGTTACATCATCAGTGTTATGCATGGATTAGAATTATTTACATTATCTGGTTTAAGCATTGTACTATAAATTAAACTACAAATGTAGTACCTTGTAGGTGCTTTTGCATTGATAATAGTTACGCACATCATTTTGCTAAACGATTGCTAAAACTAGGACTAAATAGTTACGAAATGGGTTATTCTATAAATACTAAATATAATTATTGTACTGTGAATGGGTTTATATTTATATTAAGGTTAAATTCAGTTCACTGTAACATCTTTTGGCGTTACAAAGCATTTATGTTGTGCCATATTATTTGAGGTTTGCTTTGTGTACTGCATGTGCATGGAACAGGATTTCAATGTTAACCCCCTCATGCGCCGCGTCCCCAAATTAGGACACTTAAATTTTGTATCATTTCTGTCGTCTTTGACATCTGAGGTTGTCGTAAAAGCACATGTACCTCATATGAGGACTGATAACAGATGCTAAAATGTCTCCCAGATGGCAGAGTTAGTCGTTGGGCTAACACAGAAATGGAAAGCAGATATTACAAGAAAGAGTAGAGGTAGGCATTCAGATGAATGTCTATTGTTGTCTGTACATCGTAAAACGAAAGCATGTCATTCGGTACCCAACAAATTACGCTTCGATGGTGTATGACACTGGCGAGCCAAGTCACATGATCCCAATGCCAACAGGTGTCATGATCGGAACTGCCGACGCAAAACACATTGCATATGAGAAAAGTGTAAATTTCCAGTGTGCTCTGAGTGCCTGAAACAATTTCATTCTACGAAAAATGCAAAGTACCATATACTCTATATGTATTCTTTGATATTAGTAATAGATGTTCTATGAAAAAAGTAGTAGTTTTCGTACTTATTGTTCGCATATGAGGACACCTCCCTGTTGCACTAAGAAACTATTTTTTATTTATTTATTTATCTATTTTTTTGGTAAATTGTAATGAATTCTGCATAAAATGGGTCTCAAGTTACCAAATAATGCATCAGAAATTTTGTTCATTGTCGGGTTGATAATTCGTGCTTGAGTAGGGTTACCATATGTTCATCGCCAAAAAAGAGGACACTTTAACATAATGTAATTTACAACTTTATTAATGAACCACGTAAAACTACTACAAACTAAAACAGTAACCCTGTGTGGTTGTTGGAAAACGAAATATTATGAACCTTGACAGTTTATTCGTCATCACTACTCTCAATTGTCTCATTCTTGTCTTATTCACTTTTGAACCAAATGTATTTGGTTGACGCCGTAATCTCTCTCAAGCTCAGGCATTTCAAATGTTTAAAATTATACTGTACATACAGTATAATTACAGTATGTTTTAAATCTATTCCTGTCTTTAGTCCACTGTGTGTTCACAACAGAAAACACACGTTCTGTGACGGCATTACGACTAATAAAAAAAAAAAGTCTACAATTTTCAGCTGTTCACAATAACTAACAACACTAGACGACTGATTTAAATATGCACACCACACTTCAGCTGCTGGTGTGTTCTGTTTCCTTTGATAATCTTTCGAAAATTTTATAAAATTACAAAGCTGATCGGGGCACAATGTATCATTAATTCTTACATTCGTTTGATCATTCTCTTGAATGACTTGTATTTCTCCAGGAGCGGCCGCGGTGGTGTAGCCGAGCGGTCTAAAGCGTCTCGCTGCGGAGCGCGCGGTTGCTCGCCGTGGAGGTTTGAGTCCTCCCTGGAGCATGGGTGTGTGTGTTGTCCTTAGGTTAGTTTACCTCGGTTTCAGTAGTTTGTAAGCTACGGACTGATGACCACGCAGTTTGGTCCGATAGGTCTACAAACATTTGAACATTCTCCAGGAGCACATATTTAACACTGTCTTTCTCTTCGGCATAATGTTATATTTAAGTTTGTAATTTATTTTGAAGCAAAGGGCTACCTACGATCTCGAACACAGAACACTGCTTTAACCTAAACCACAAAGTACGTCAAAAGCAACGCCATAGAACGTAATGCAGAAGATAGAATGATCTGGTTGGATACAGAATAGACAATCGGGTTCCTTCGCAGAGAACTTCCGAATCGTTTGCAACTGTCCGACCCATGCGTAGTGCGAAATTGTGAAAGGCAATTTCGATCTGTGTATGCGCGTAATCGTTGCGTACAGTTTGGAACTGCAGTGCGAATGAACATGTTGTCGCCAATGACACAAAAATAAATTTCCTTTCTCGAAACCCAAAAAAGAGGATATTTTGTAGAATTTTTATAAATTCTGGCCGGACACATTTTCTTGCCTCTAAAAGAGGACATGTCCGGGAAAAAGAGGACGTATGGTAACCCTATGCTTGAGAGGGTTAATTGTTGTTTGCGGTCTCTCGCTCACTGGCGTGTGGTGTTCAAACCAATCCTTGGACTGAAACTTCCTGGCAAATTAAAATTGTGTGCCGGAACCGGGACCTTTGCCTTTCGCAGGCAAGCGAACTACCGACTGTGCTATCCCGACACGACTCACGATGCCGCCTCACAACTTTACTTCCGCCAGTACCTCGCCTCCTACTTTCCAAACTTCACAGAAGTTCTCCTGCGAAACTTGCAAGACTAGCACTCCTGGATGATGATGATGATCGTGTGGCATTTATGACCGTTAGACCCCAACTGGGGTCGTGTTCAGCCTGCCTGGTGCAAGTCTCTTTATCTGACGCCACTTCGGCGACTTGCGTGTCAATGATGATTAGGACGACACAACACCCAGTCCCCGAGTGGAGAACATCTCCTACCCGACCGGGAATCGAACCCGGGCCCCCTGCGTGGCAACCAACCACGCTGTCCACTGGACTACGGAGGCGGACAGCACTCCTGGAAGAAAGGATATGGCGGAGACATGGCTTAGCCACAGCCTAAGTAAGTTTGGAAAAGTAGGAGGCGAGGTACTGGCGGAAGTAAAGTTGTGAGGCGGCATCGTGAGTCGTGTCGGGATAGCACAGTCGGTAGTGCGCTTGCCCGCGAATGGCAATGGTCCCAGGTTCGAGTCCCGGTTCCGGCACACAATTTTAATCTGCCAGGAGGTTTCATATCAGCGCACACTCCGCTGCAGAGTGAAAGTTTCATTCTGGAAACATCCCTTAGGCTGTGGCTAAGCCATGTCTCCACCATATCCTTTCTTCCAGGAGTGCTAGTCTTGCAAGTTTCGCAGGAAAACTTCTGTGAAGTTTGGAAAGTAGGAGGCGAGGTACTGGCGGAAGTAAAGTTGTGAGGTGGTATCGTGAGTCGTGTCGGGATAGCACAGTCGGTAGTGCGCTTGCCCGCGAAAGGTAAAGGTCCCAGGTTCGAGTCCCGGTTCCGGCACACAATTTTAATCTGCCAGGAAGTTTCATATCAGCACACACTCCGCTGCAGAGTGAAAGTTTCATTCCAATCCTCGGACTGTTGACTGCTTTACTTTTTATTACATAAGTGAAGGGCGGACGAGTTATAACGGATGGGCGCCGTTCAAAGTGGCGGCTGTTCTCGGTAGCCCGTGTAGGGGAATTGGGGGGCGTCGGGCGGTGTACGGGACAGTGCGAGCCGCCCGGAACTGCAAAGATTTGCGCGCGCGGCGCGTGGCGGCGCTGGCGTCGCGGGCGGGCAGGAAGGCGAGTTGCGGCAGTCCGCGCGCGACCGAGCCCAGCCGAGGTGAGGTGAGTGCTGCGCCGCTTCCTGTCGGCACGCTCTGTCGCTGCGTCTGTGGTGGCGGGCTCGTAGCCACGCACAATAATAGTTGTGCACATCCGTGTATACGTATCGAGAATGCTTAGGTCACCTGGGTCGAATCCTAGTAGACACTAGATTCTCGACAATGTGCGCAGTGGCGGCGCTAGGCGTCGGCGACGTCGGCCACCGCCGACAGCCTCGCGTCTGTGGGGGTCTCGCAAAACATTGTTACAATTTTGGTTCTTTTTTTTTGTTTCTTCTTTTTTTTTTATTTGATGTTTAACGGCGCTTTCCAACTGCTAGGTTATGTAGCGACGACCTACATCAAATTTACACTAGCTTAATCAATGGACGAACACAACATTCGTACCCGAGGGTGAGATTCGACCCCCGGCGAGAGCGATCTCGCTCACCGTGGTATGATGCCTTAGTGCGCTAGGGCCATTTCCGTATGAGTGCAGTAGCGATGCAATTTTTAGTGAAATACATAACAATTTCTTCAATGCATTTTAGAAAACTTTTGGAAGAAATATATCGAAATGTTTATATAACAATCAGAGTCATCCCCCGTTCCAGACAGTACAGCTTCGGCCGAGAGAAGCTTCACAAAGTTAAATGATTAAGACTAACTTGAAAAGCAAAATTATCCAAGAAAGACTATCTGCGTTGTCAGTACTATCAACTGAAGCCGAAATAGCAGCTAGTATTAAGATGTGGTCTTAAAAAATTCAGTGAGACGGAAAGGTGAAAAGTTCCTCTAATATGTGTTTGTTTATTGTAATTTTTGTCATTCCAATACTACTCGTATATTATACTAATAGAAGTTTGGTATAATGGTTATTGATGTATAATTCAGCTCGTTTAACAGTTTCTTCATAAATGAAAAAATTAAAGGAGCCTCGCAAAGACGAGTTCGCCGACGCCCAGTTTTCGTCTAGCGCCGCCACTGCATGTGCGGATGTTGGTAACGAAAGGAAGACGGTCGGAAGTGTCGTTGAGAGATCCAATGAAAATGCGTCTTTCGAGTTTATTTTGTAAACGACACTGCGTTGTTCATGTAAACGGTTTTAGCAGAAATTCGTGACATGTTGTGGTCTTCAGTCCGCATACTGGTTCGATGCAGCTCTCCACGCTACCCTGTCCTGTGCAAGTCTCTTCATCTGAGAATACGTTCGGCAACATACATCCTTTTGAATCTGCTTACTGTATTCGTCCCTCGGTCTTCCTCTACGATTTTTACCCCACACGCTTCCTTCTAATGCCAAGTTGACAATTCCTTGATGTCTCAAAATGTGTCCAACCAATCTCTTAGGATATTCCAGGAACTCCTTTTCTCCCCGATTCGGTTAAGCACCTCATTAGTTACGTGATCTACCCATCTAATTTTGAGTTGGTTTACGTTCTAGGAGGCGATCCACTCATGATATTGTAAAAGTATATAAAAACGCCAAGATCGCTGATAATCAATTTTTATTTACGACGACCGGTTTCGCTGAGAGTTTGCGTAGAGTTTGCTATTGTCACTCACTGTGATAATTATGTTTTATTATAATGACATAGTGCACCTGTGCACTGTAAATTGTTATATAACAACTGATTGACATTACAATGGCCTTGTAAAAAAAAAAATTATTTGACCAGATGATGCTGACATAGTTCAGCGAAACCGTCGTCGTAAATAAAAATTGATGATCAGCGGTCTTGGCTTTTTTTATATCTTTTTACCATCTAAATTTCATCATTCGTCTATAGCACCACATTTCAAAAGCTTCTATCATCTTTTTATCTGAACTCCTTATCGTCCACGTTTCACTCCCATACAATGCTACACTCCAGACCAATGCTTTCAGAAAGGACTTTCTAACATTTAAATTAATATTGGATGTTAACAAGTTTCGCCTCTTTAGAAACGCTTTTCTTCCCATAGCCATTCTGAATTTTATATCTTCTTTACTTCGGCTAATTTTATTGTCTCATTACCTAATCTAATTCCTTCAGCATCGCCTGATTTTCTAACATTGCATTCCATTACTTTCGTTTTACTCTTGTTAATTTTCATCTTATATCTTCCTTTCAAGACACTGTGCATCCCATTCAATTGCTCTTCCAGATATTTTGCTGTCTCTGACAGAATTACTATGTCATCGGCAAACCGCAATGTTTTTATTTCTTCTCCCTGCACTTTAATGACCTCTCCAAATTTCTCCTTCCATTCCTTCACTGACTGACTGGCTTTTGTATAGGTTGAATATAACTCTTCGCTCCCTATATTTTACCCCTGATACCTTCAGAATTTGGAAGAGTGTATTCCAGTCGACATTGTCAAAAGCTTTCACCAAATCGACAAACCCTAAAAACGTAGGTTTGCATTTCCTTAGCCTATATTCTAAGATAAGTATTACCTCCCGTGTTCCTACAGTTCTACTAAATCCAAACTGATCTTCCCCGAGGTCGCATTCCACACGTTTTTCCATATTGGTTGGAAATGGGGCAACGTTTGTGACGAGTGGTGCTGTAAATCAGCAATGATACGAATATTTTCATAGCAGAATAGTGAGACACTCGTAGAAAATAGCTCGATGTTTTCTAACGAATTTCAGTGGAAATGCCATTGATCCTACTGCCACTGTCACTACAGAATAGCGCCAGAAAGAAACATGGAAAACCAGTCAATACATGGATGTGATAGTATTTTTAATTAATCAAATTTGAGTACACTTCATTCGTCAATCATACTGATTTATTAACATTTAAAATACTTTGCAGTGAAAGCTACGTAAAGGAAAAAAATCTGTCACATCCATGTAGTGACAGGTTCTCTGTTCCCGGAAGATCTTCCGTAGCGATTGTAGAGACGTACAATTGTATGAATTGCGCTAATATTAATTTTCTTTCCGTTACTATGAAACCCAAGTTCACAACGTAAACAATCTCAAAGGCTGCACGTCGGATAAAAACTATTGTTTTTCGTTTCCTGGAATGAAACATTGTGTACACATTGAAATCACTTAAATGTGATTTGCAGAGTATCCCATGTAGATGTAGAAAACTACGCCTCACCATATTCCTTCATGGTATGAAAGATGTATTTTCATTGGTCTTCTCAACGACTCTTCTGATTGGATGCCTTTCGGTGCCAACATCTGCATATCAACGAGAAGCTAGTATCACCTAAACTAGGATTTAACCTGGATCTGCCGGTAATTCTTTGCGTCAGCCAACGGTTTGCATTGTCATACAGGATGTTTAAACTTCTCGTTTATAAACTTGGCGTTGTTTGCAGTTTTCCCTCCACGTTGTATGATCTCGGACTCGACAGGGCGATACCTTAATGTTTCAATTAAATATAGAACAGCCCGTCTTTTATGGTTGCTGTGGTAAACTGCAGACGCCAGTACTGACATTTATGACAAGCGTCATATGGCGGGCAGAGCGTGCATACGAAGGTTCGTAGGGGGGCTTCCAACTTACGGCTAACTGCTGCGACTTTATCACATCCGGTTGAATTGGTTGTTAAATATTCGTTAGATACACAACACACACAATTTTTACCGTTTCAAAAAGTGTGAGATGAAGGGAGGATTTCGAAATGTAGCAAAATGTTTAAAAGATGTGATTGCAGAATAGTAGAAACAATCGTAGAAATGCTTTACTTCTTCTACTGTTTGGACGATATGTGGTCAGAAAGACAAGCAGCCGGTATTCTTCTGGGTGGTTTTCACCAGCGACCGAGCGAGGTGGCTCAGTGGTAGCACAGACATCAAAATTTAGGTTTTCCGTCATTTTTCTAAATCACTGCAGGTAAATGTCGGGATGGATCCTCTGAAAACGCACGGCCGATTTCCTTCCCCTTCTCTTCCCAAATATCCGAGCGTGGGTTCCGTCTCTAATGACCATGCTGTCGACGGGCCGTTAAACACTAAGCTGCCCACCCCCACCATTTCGATGGGGATACGAGCGCACACAGAAAAACCGTGTCTCATACTTTGACCTTGACTACAACATATTCCAATAAACTGGGAGTGCCACTTGGGTAAAATTACTATTGATTGCATAATATATTGACAAAAAACATGTCTCTGAATGTAATCAAAAATGTTTGTATAGGTTATGGGACTTAACTACGGGGTCATCAGCCCCTAAACTTATAAACTAATACTAAGGACGCCACAAATATCTACGCCCAAGGGGAGATTCGAACCCCCGACCGTAGAGGCCGTGCAGAGCGTAAATGGAGCGCCTCAGTCCCCTCGGCCACCGCGGCCGGCTCTGACTATAATCCACTCACGCTATGGGTACTTGGACATTGTGAAACAAATTCCGTCTTTCGTTTCCATATTTTGGGAGGAGGTGGTATGGACATAAGGAAAAAATGCCCGGTAAACATGAACTGTGAAATGCTTAAGGTCAAAGTTATTAGCACGTCTTCATCTTCAGTAGCGTGAGCGCGTCTTTCCTACATCTTAAATGTTCGTAACTCTTAACGTATGTATTTTAGAGTCATTTGTTGCAACACATAGTGCCTACTTCCAAAGTATGGAAAGCCAGGAGGTTGCAGCTGAAATTTGTATCGAAGTATCACAAATAAGAGTGTGCTTATAGCATTTTCAGATAAGGGTTCCTTATCAAAACACGCGCACTCCGCTCTACAACTTGCTGAAGTTAGTGAACACTTTGTATACTACTACACCTGAGTGGCTGTAGTACAGACAATTAGCGTATTAAAGTCCGTGTTATTGTCGTTTGTGCCAGTGATGTCAGCGGTTTCTCTTTACTGGGGTCGCTATGACAGAATGAGCTGCAGAATAGGGCGTGGTTTAAGCTTATGTAAGGGTGTCTCTCGAAAGACGCCTGCCAGGCGTCCGCGGATCGCGCGTACGGCTCCGGCCGCCGCCACCGCATCCGCCGGCCAAGGCAGCGCCCGATTCTCGGACACTGAGTTAAATTCTAAAAAACATTGCCATCTGAGTGACGTAAACTTACCTTTATTCACAGTAGATGTTCAAAATGATGTCCCTCTATAGAAAGAGCGGCCTGATATCTCTTGAACATATTTGCGAACACTCGACGAATTTCGGCTGCCGAAATCCGGGAAATGACTAGTCGAATCTTTTTTCACGAAACACTAAATTCTGACATGTCTGTGAACAACATCCTGCATCCATGTTTTCAAGAACTTTCACCCAACGAAAAGCTGTACGCTTATTTCATGCAGGACAATGCAAGACCACACATTGTCAATGCTTCTATGGCAGCAATACAAAGTGTTTTTCATGATAGGATAGTTGACTGGCCTCCTCGTTCTCCAGATCTAAATCGCTGTGACTTTTCTCTTTGGGGAATGGTAATAGACAAGCTGCATGCAAGCAATCCCCAAACACTCGAAGAGTTGGAAGACAGGATTCGACTAGTCATTTCCCAGATTTCAGCAGCCGAAATTCTTCGAGTTTTCACAAATGTGTTCAAGAGATGTCGGGCCGCTCTTTTCATAGAGGAACATAATTTTAAACATCTACTGTAAATTAAGGTAAGCTTAGGTTACTCAGATGGCAATGTTTTTTACACTTCAACTCAATGTATAAGCCCGCGGCACAATAGAGTTCAAAGATCGGGCGCTGCGGTGGCCGGCAGATGCGGTGGCGGCGGCCGGGAGCCTTACTGCGCGATCCGCAGACGCCTGGCAGGCGTCTTTCGTGAGACACCCATAGAAGATGGTAGTTTATCTGAGAGTTAATGAAGCCTACTAATGTGTTGTGGCCATCGCGCATGTACACAGTTTCTTATTGTCGTTTAAAAACCTAAGCGACGTAGGTGGCGCTGAGACAACCAAATTGAGACGCACGGGGCCGCAAAAGTAGATGACAAATGTAACGCACCTCGTGTTTGGTACCTGATTATCCATAGTATTGGTTTGTTCACAGAAGGAGCAGCCAATTGTTTTTGGATAAAGTCAGTCAAGCTCGGACATAATATCTATTTACCGGTTTGGACGTATGCGATGGTCATTCTGAAAATTACGGCCCATTTGGCTGGTGTAGCTGGCTGCCTGGCTGCAGTTAGGATACTGTCGCCCTCACCTGTAGTCGCGTTGCCATTAAATGGTCGAAAGCGCTAAATAAATAATATTTTGTTCCATCTTGAAAGTTATGTCATCCAAATACAAATGATGTATTTACATTGAAGTTCAATTTAATAATTGTTTAATTCCTGTTCCCGCAAGCCCAGCCACTGCACGTATGGTGAGGTATGTAATCTGGTTACGTCACATTTTTAATATTTACGCTTTGGGAGTATTTCACGACATTTGCGACTCCAGTTTTTTATATTAAATTATTTGTATGTCTCATCTACGCCGCTTGATAGGATTTTAAACAAAATCAAATGTAATGTCCAAATGTTTGTCAATGTATCGTACTCAACTGCGTGGCCATTAGTCCGTAGCTTACAAACTACTTAAACTAACGTAAACCAACCTAAGGACAACACCCACACCCATGCCCGGGGGGGTGGGGGGGGCGGGGGTTCGAACCCCCGACGGCGAAGGCCACGCACCGCAGCACGGCGCCCCAGTGCGCACGGCTAATCCGCCGCGGACGGATTTTAAATGCTAATGAGAAACACCGTCTGTATATTTCTTACGTCAATTTAATGTTTAAATCCCTGATTAAAACTTCTGTTATCCCACTGTAGTACAATTACGAGCTTTTCACGTCTATAATGGCGTCAAAAAGATGATTCCCGCACACTTATTATCGCGGAGGAAGTACTCTGTTTTCTTTCAATATTTTCGTGTTATTGACGTCATGTATTGGTCAAGTCCTGATATCGTATCTCTCTCATTTTAAGGCGGATCGGTATACGTAACTTTTTATCAGTTTAATGTTTATTTTGACGCCAATTGTAATGTTGGAGCTGAATTTTATTGTGTAATTCGTAGTCGCGTACTGCCTTTAAATACATACCACAGGTACCTGCAGGCTTACTTTCGCGAAGCGTTTTAGTTAAATTATTGAACAAGTTTTTACCACGCGTGTGAAGGCGGAAAGAGGAGCCAAAAGTTAAAGAAATAAAGAAGTTGAAGGACTCGAAATGTAGTCAATACAGCACTGTAATGACGAAGATCTAAATGTATTAAGTTGAAAGAAAAAGCCCGAAACATGCCTTGCTGTAGAAAGGAATTGGCCGCTTGCGCTGTTTCTGATAATTTGTAATACGACTGATAACTGGCGTAATCTGTTTTTACTGCTACAACTATTTCAACATAACTTTTCCTTATAGGACCACATGAGTACAACTTCCAGTTGAATTCAGTAAAGGTCTATTACGTAATTGAAAACTCGCTGGTGCGTTCGTTGTTCGATGCAAATTAACATACACTGAGCAGCTAAATCAGTATGACCACCGATAGGGAGTGGACAAAAAAGTAAGAATACCATGGCGTATACTAAATGTTGCTGCATGATGGCAACATTGCCTACCTCATGGACGTTACCTTGCATCAGTGGGAGTGGGAGCTGGGAGGTGCTTTGCGTCATGCCACACCAACTATCTCCCCGCACACAAAAATTGTCTTCCATGGATATCTGATACTTCGATGAACTATCAAATGAAAAGCTCGACTGAATAATGTACCACCTTAAATGCAAGCATTTCAAATAACTTTCGTGTCCGGAGAGTCCGCTAATCGCTTCGTGGTATAGTGATTCCACTGTAGAAAATGGATACCACAATAGAAAACTAGAGAACACCTCATTATAGCAGTCATTATAGATGTAAAGAACCACGATATTGCAAATACAAGTAAACACTTTAATAAAAATAACAGCCCTCAACGCTTATAAACTCAACTTCATACACTGACAAAAAATGTTCAAATATTTTAAAGCATATGGAACTTAACTGCGGGGTCATCCCTAAACTTACAAACTACTTATGAACTAACTTATTTTAAAGACACCACAAACATCCATGCCCCAGGGGGCATTAGAATCCCCGACGGGGTACGACCTCGAGCATCGTATCATAGCGCCTCAATGCGCTCGGCCGCTCCGCCACGGCAATAAGTGACATTTCAACAGCATTGCCGGCCGCGGTGGCCGAGGGGACTGCGGCGCGCCAGTCACGGTCTGCACGGCCACTACGGTCGGGGGTGCGAATCCCCCCTCGGGCATGGATATTTGTGCCGTCTTTAGTATAAGGTAGTTGATAAGTAGTTTGTAAGTTTAGGGACTGATGACCCCGTAGTTAAGTCCCATAAGCTTAACAAACATTTGAACATTTGCCCATTGAATTAGCCATGAACAATACCTGAAGGCAGGTCCATCTTCGAAGTCAAACGGTTATGGGAAGAGGATGATTGAGCAAACTATGACAACAAATGATGGAAATAAAAGGGAAGAGCAAAAGGAAGGATGCGGTCCAATACCCAGAAGAGTTTTATCAACTACTTATAAACTATCTTATACTAAAGACGGCACAAACATCCATGCCCGAGGGAGGATTCGAACCCCCGACGGGGAACGGCCTCGCGCATCGGAGCATAGCACCTCAATGAGCTCGGCCACTCCACCGCAGCAGAGTATTTTGTAATAATAGCAGATGAATGGATGGATGCGAACAGGCAACAAAGAGTAATTTAGTGTCTTTGTAAGATTTGTGGATGGTTTGTTAGAGGTAGAATAATATTTGTAGGGCTATTCTCTACAAAAAGTGCCACAGCTAATGCTCTATTTAATATTATTATCGAAATTATAAGATAATTTGCCTACGGTTCGTCTAATTGTACAGGCCAGGCCTTTGGTGGTAATTCCACTAACACGAATGGGTGATTCAAAAAGAGTACTGTAAAGTCCATCCTGCAGGCTACCGGGTACCGACCAGCAGCCGTGTCATCCTCCACGCGAAGGGGGGCACACTCCTGGCAACAGTAACGGTTTTCGTGACCACAGCCGCTACTTCTGAATCAAGTGGCTCCTCAACCGGCCTCGCAAGAATTGAGTGCAATCAACTTGCCAACAGCACTCGGCAGATACGGACGGTGACCCATCCAAGTGCTGGCCAGGCCCGATAGTGCTGAACATCCATGTTCCACTGTGGCACGGCCGTTGGCCGAAAAGAATATTACAACTATGAAAATTTGTATTTAAATAAAGAAAAATGATGAAACCTTGGCTAACTAATCAATATGAATAGTATGAATAGTAGTTAACATTCTTTTTTTTCAGTAGAAATGAAAGTTCAAGGATCTTCAATATAACCCCCTGCAGACATTCAAATGGTATCAACCCTATACTCAAAGTCGTCTCACAATCTCTGTAGCATCTGTGGCTGGCTGCAGTTATTCGTCCCTCGTCCCTTCAGTTCCTCAATATAAGCGGGTAGATGAGGAAAATTAAAAAGCACATGAGGTGGAGTCAGGGATTCTTGACGTTTCCGCTTGTGTGATATCTAGATAAATCGATAAACACTAGCTTCGAAATGAAGAAGTCATCTGGCCATTTTATCAAGGACAGTGTCGCAGAAGTCGAGTCTTTTCATCTTACCAACTGCAGAATACGCGTGAACCGATTTCAGGTGATAGGGTTTAATCTCACCTTTGCCCCAGGACTCTCCAAATGGTCGATTTTGGAATTTGCAGCTCTCTGCTAGCTCTGTAAGTGGATTTTCTTGTTCTGCACGCAAATGGTCTTGGAATGGTGAACATGTTATTCGCTCGTGTGCAGCCGCCCTGAACCGTTTTCTCTGTACACTCTTTCTCTATGAATTGTTTATACTGGCGTCGATTCACTACCTATCATGAGGATGAAAATGCACGCTGAACAATTAGCGTTGATTTCCTCCAGCTGTACTCGAGAACACAAAAAATCTTTTTGTTGGGCTGTTGCCATCTTTGTGATAACATAATTGGGACAACAGTACTTCTTTAATAAATTTACATAAAACTGACATTACGAATCAACCAGATTTTTGTAATTTCCAGTCGCTATGGTTAGCACACTGAAATCGCACAAGACAGAGAGAGAGAGAGAGAGAGAGAGAGAGAGAGAGAGAGAGAGAGAGAGAGAGAGAGAGAGAGAGTAGAGAGAAGAGAGAGAGGGATGATAATTCAAATACCAGTGCCGCCATTTAAATGTAGGTTTGCATCTATTCGTCTAAACTACTCGAGGCAAATGCGGTGATTATTCATTTGAAACCGCCGTAAATTATTTACTTCCCAGCTTTTGGTTAATCCAGCTTATCTGCTCCAATGATCGCCTGTCCATGCAAAAAAATGTTCATTTTTCCCTTCTCTCCTCCAGCGTTAAATGTACATCACAATATTCCGAAAAGGCAGGTTTACGTGAAGCCCATGTACGTCGGACAAGGGATTCCGATATAAATCGAACTAGATAGTGTACCGTTTATCAGAATACGCATACGTCTGAGCGAAGTCACCCACAGATTTTCTACCGTTTATGCCCATCTTTTTCATTCTGAAACTTGAGCAAACCCTGTTCCCCATCAGAGTCGGTATCGGAACTAAGAGTCACTAGTTCAAATGTTGTTACGCAAGGAAATACTACGCAATTCTTTGGATTATTAAAGCTGAGAGGGATTCGAACCCGGATCCTTTGCACATAGGAAAAAGTTGCTCTACCGACTGAACTATCCCGGGACGAGCATTTACCTAACTTCACTCTTTTACCTTCTCTATAACTGCCCGTCCCGTCTTCCGGATTTCAATCGAGTTTTGCTGTATGCATTTTGTTACACATTCCTGAACATAATATAAGATTCGTTCTCGGAACAATTCGCTAGACAATAGTACAAATTGCTCGGTACTTTGTGAGTCTAAGGCCCTCGGAGACTATCTCGAGGAAGAGGATCTGTGGCGTTTATAAGACACTAGCTGAAAACCCGCCGTTGCCCGTGTATTTATTTATTTATTCCTGCCATTTTTCAGGAATATATTCATTTGTATAAGGTCTGTATCTCTGTAAAATCTCTTGGAAATACCATTAATAGTACAGAAGTAACAGATTAAAACTCGGTGCGTGATGGGGTTTTCCATGTTCATTACTGTTTACGTGCTCATATCTCATGAACTACGTGTCGGAATGTGATACAATTTAGAAGCGCCATTCAACTATATATGTGTATACTGCCTGTAAAATTTCCTGTAGCTACAATTTGTAGTGTTCAAATTATCAATTGTAACGTCATACCGAGAGCCTTAGTTTTACTCCATAAACAGCAGAAAAGTAGTAAGCGAGAAACTTTCTTTTCCTTTCATCATTTTACTATGGTTGGCAGCGAGAAAAAGTTTAATAAAGGTTTGTAATTATGTTTAAAGTATGTTGCAAGTCGCTAAGTACTGTCATTCTGATACAGTGTATTTCTAATGTCTCGCCGCATTATATGGCATTTTTTGCGATTTCTTTTGGTTATGACGTAATATCTTTTGAACCGTGTGCCGTATGTGTTTCGTAACCGTGCATCAATTGTTACCTCACGGTAAGGAATGTGTGTATCAAATTTGCTTGAAATCGGTCCAATGGTTTAGGAGAAAATGAGCAGCATTGTCGCAAAATGCTGCAGTTTTTCGCGCATATCATTGTTTATGACGTCATATCTCGTGAACTATATATGGTGTGTGATTCTTACACTTACGGCGACCGTCTTCATGAATTGAAGCTTATGTGTACAAAATGTGATATAGGTTGGAACAAAACTGTGGATTTGTATTATAATATTTACATGCTATATAAGTAATTACATTTCATTCTACCACTTTCAAACATAATACTCAGCTTTTCTACATTTCGATGTAGGGGGGTTCTGCTCGCTGCAACATTATTCTCCTGGGGCGTCGTGGTAGAAATAAATAATCGATATATATACAATTTTTCACTTCTTTAATTTGAATAAAACTTCTCCTCCACCAAAACATTACAAATGCAAAACATCCACAATACAACAGAACTTAGTTTTAAGACAACAGACTGACATAGCTTCCAGTGCAGTTTAGAAAAGCCAAAACTTGAACTCCGCCACGCAAGGCGGTGAGGCAAATATATAACATCGGCAATAATGACGTTACATTATCCATTATTCATAACAATTGAATATAGTAATTTACAATTAACGAACACAACAGTAGAAACATTTCATGTATACAAAAATAATCGCAATATAGAATGAAAACTATACATACAATAATTTTGGATGGCAAATATCTTTTTTAGTTTTAATCACGCTACTTTTTGTTTGACAACAAACCAAAATGTTAAATGTCAATTAATTAGTTAACAAGTACATCATACATGTTCCTAACATACATTGAACTATCAAATGCCTTGTCCATTTTCAAAATATACTCCAAATCTTAAGTCAGTCAATATATACAAAAAATAATAATATTGTAAATCTCGATTATTACATTAATTACACAATTAGCTGGTCAACACAACTTGTTTATGAGCCTAACATATATACAATGCTATTTATTTTAATGTCTTTATGTTTTACATAAGTTTGTACCCTTCGTCTGTATATTTATTGAAATAATGCACAATGACAGAAGTATTGTTTATAGAACTGTCTGGAAACATCTCATACAAATCTCTTAATTAATGAAATCTATCACTTATCTTAATCACAGTATCACCGAGACACTGTCCTACACTGATTCCTAGGCTGGCTATTCCGTTTGTAACTTCACACGCAAAATGTATCACTATCGAACCACACGATTCCGGATCCGACGCAGGCGGTATCGTAGGATGACATTGAGATGAGAGGACCAGGCAGACGGTATCGTACGATAACATTGAGATGAGAGGACTAGGCAGATGGTATCGTACAATAACAATGAGATGAGAGGGCCAGCAGTATCGTCACAGTATCTGCCACATACAAATATACCGACACTCTTCTTTATATATTAGAAGGGAGGAGTTGTTGTAGAAGTAAAACGCCAATGGTGCCTGTAAATGGACATTGCACAAACAGCGAATATTTCTAGTTGACGGACTGAATTTGCCAGAAATAGTGAGGTTTTCTCGCCGTTGCAGCCCCGATGACGCCGGAGCGAGAGGCGGGCGCGGAGCCGGTGGCGCAGCTGATCGGGGACTTCGGGCGCTGGCAGCTGGTGCTGACGCTGGCGCTGGCGCTGTTCAACGTGCCGTGCACCTGGCACATCTTCGTGCCCACCTTCCAGTCGGCGCACGAGGACTTCTGGTGCGCGCCGCCGCCCCAGCTGGCCGACCTGCCCGTCGACCAGTGGCGCAACCTCTCCCACGTGCCCGACCTCGACAAGGTCAGCAACACCACATATACAGAGAAGCAGCCACCCCTAAACCACTGTCCTACGCTCCCTCGTAGTTCCTTAAGATGCTAGCAGGTGTCAGGTGGTTCCCTGGCTTAGTACCGGTAGACGACACGAGAGGCGCTTCTGAGGGTAGCGTGGAGGGGAGGCTGAGGGGAGAGCTCGTGCCGCCTGCCACGAGGCCACGGCTGTGTCCGGTGTGCCGGCGTTTGAGGGGAGGTGGTGGTGGGGGACATCCGCTACCTGCCGCCTGCTCTGGCCAGTTTTAAAGGGATGCTTCTGACCGCAGCGCCATCATGGGACATCTTACGGAACTGCAGAAAACCCCCGCCCCACACCCCTGAGCGTGGGACCGGGCCCTTACGGAGGTTTCCCATCTGTATATATTTGTCTGTGGCCACACTCACCCTCTTAATCCGTACCGGCACCGCACAAACTCTCGAAACCTCCATTTCGAGCGCTGTCACACGTTCGCGGATGCGCGACTCCCGCGTGATCTGTGTCATTACGTACTTACTTTGCTTTATCGTGTCCGGACTATTTAAAGGGTATCGGCACAGTACTGGGCTACGTCTATTCCATTAGTATTCGCGAGCCACAAATCTTCGAGGGTACACCGGTGTGGACATTTTTCACATCTACATCTACAACTACATCTACATAGATACTCTGCAAATCACATTTAAGTGCCTGGCAGAGGGTTCATTAACCACTTTCATAAATTTTCTCTACCGTTCCATTGTCTAATAGCACGTGGGAAGAAAGAACACCTAAATCGTTCCGTTTTCTCTTATTTTGTTGGGATGGTCATGTCTCGCTAAGTAGGTAGGTGCTAGCAAAATATTTTCACATTCAGAAGTAAAAGTTGGTGATTGAAACTTCGCAAACAGATCACGCCACAATGAGTAACGTCTTTCTTTTAATGATTTCCACCCCTATTTGTGCAACATTTCCGTGACGCTTCCCCCCCCCCCGTAACGTGATAAAACAAAACGAGCTGCCCTTCTCTGAACCTTCTCAATATCTTCCGTCAGTCCCACCTGGTGAGGATCCCACAAAGGGCAACAGTACTCCAGGAGAGGACGCACTAGTGAGATGTAGGCAGTCTCTTTGGCGGAGCTGGTGCATCTTCGAAGCGTTCTGCCAATGAAACGTAACCTTTGGTTCGCCTTCCCCACAATATTTTCAATGTGTTCTCTCCAGTCAGAGTTGTTCGTAATTGTAACTCCTAGGTATTTGGTACAATTTAAGACCTTAAGGTTTGACTGATTTATCGCGTAATTGAAGTTCAGCGGATTTCTTTTAGTGGTCATGTGTATTACTTCACACTTTTCTTTATTTAGTGTCAATTGCCAATTTTCGCACCAAGTAGAAATTTTGTCTAAGTCGCTTTGCAGTTGCTTTTGATCCTCTGTTGACTTCACTAACCGATAAACGACAGCATCATCCGCGAACAGTCTAAGGGAGATATTCAGATTATCTCCTAAATCGTTCATAAACACGAGGAAGAGTAGGGGACCTATAACGCTTCCCTGTGGAACGCCAGATATCACTTCTGTTTTACTCGATGACTTACCGTCAATTACAACGAACTGTGTCCTTTCTGATCGTGAATCGTGAATCCAATCGCACAATTGGGGAGATATTCCATAATCAAGCAATGTAAATGGTGTTCCGTGTCTCGTCTATCTCTACATTCGCAGTTTACATCAGTTTGGTCGATTATACCCCACTTAAGCATATTTACTTTTACTGGGGCGACCCCCGTTCTGAGCCTATTCGAGGTTCTCTGTGTTTTAAAATTTAGGTTTTGACTGGGCGGTTGGTCCTGGACGGTTCCGAGGAAACTTCTCCGAGACTTCAGTCGCGTCTCTGCTGGTCGAACTCTGTAGAGGAGATGCCGCTCATCTGCGAGTTGTTTTATTTTCTCTACATGGTCTGTAGCGTTTCTGCGAGCTGTGGGATCTGAAAAACCAGCTGCCTTGTACAATAGTCTGACCGGCTTTGGTTTCGTGCACCCTCTCACTATCCTGCAGGTGTCATTGAGGGCCACATCTACTTGTTTCGTGTGAGCGCATCTATTCCATAGAGGGCACGCGTACTCACCCATTGAGAAAAAGAGCGCCTGTGCCATTGTTCGTAGCTCACCAGGACATGCACCCCATTTGCTACCCATTAGCTTTGTAAGTATATTATTTCTCGTCATTATTTTCTGTCTCGTTTCGATGCAGTGCTGTTTATAAGTTAAAAACCGATCCAGAATGTCATTACGTTTGAGTCAGCATGAGGAGGAGACGAGTTGGGAAACAAGTTGAATGCAACACAAAAAGGTTTTTACCCTAAAAGAATGAAGGACATCCTTCTCAATCGTTACACGAGTCGTTTATTATCTACTAGCTACAAGTACCCGGGTTTAAAATAAGGTTTTCGCTATAAGCGTACAAAACCGTTTATTTGCATGTAATAAAAGGTATCAAATGCGTCATGTACGTATAGAGATTGCAATCGAAGTATGTAAGTAAAGTACTCTCCCCCATGCACCGATCGAAATTTTATGTAGACACTAACCTTCATCTTGTTTCCAAGGTCAAGTGTACATAATTTCATCAAGATCTGAGCAAAACTGTGGATTTTGGCGAAATCCGTAAGTACCCTCCACCGTGCACTGAACGAAATTTTATGCAGACAGTGCCCTTCCTCTTACTTTGAAAGATCAATTGTGCAAAATTTCATCAAGATCAGTGCGAAGATATAGATTTACACGGGCACATTGAAAACGCTTTAGATACCATGGGTCCCCAGCCTTTGCAGCACTCCTTCATTTCCATGCCGCATGATACTCTCCCACTATCCTTGCCCCCCCATTTGGGACGGAGCTTGCGCCTCTCCGTGAAACTGGGGATATGTAGTAGTTCTTAATTTACGTGGATTTATCTTTCACGCTCTTTCCTCTCTTCTTCCTTATATTGCCAATTTTTCCTCCGTGTCGGCGTTTGAGGTTCATCTTTTCTTCTTTCCGGTGCATTCCTGAAGGCCGCCCACGTGTTTGACACGTAAAAGGTGACTGTGGTACTACGTAACTCCCAGCCCCAGGTTGGCATGTAGGGTTCGTGCGTACCCTCTAGTGAAGGTCAGGCCCAGGAAGGAGTGATTGCAACCTTTCCGATGTGCCAATTGGTCCCTCCTTTCGGAGTTGGGGAGGTGTGACCTGAGGCACAGAGTAATACATACAGAGGTGAAGCCCCCCCTTAAACCACTGTCCTATGCTCCCCTCGTAGTTCCGTAAGATGCTAGCAGGTGTCAGGCGGTTCCCTGGCTTAGTACCAGTAGACGACACTGGTGAGTAGCGTGGAGGGGAGGCTGAGGGGAGAGCTCGTGCCGCCTGCCACGAGGCCACGGTTGTGTCCGGTGTGCCGGCGTTTGAGGGGAAGTGGTGGTGCGGGCAGCCTCTACCTGCCGCCTGCTCTGGCCAGTTTAAAGGGCTGCTTTTGACTGCAGCGCCATCCTGGGACATCTTACAGAACCTTCCCTCCCCGCACCACTGAGCGTATGACCGGGCCCTTATGGAGGTTTCCCGTCTGTATATATTTGTCTGTGCCTGAGGTGTGGACAATCACCTAAGACGGGTGTGCCCCCTTTGAAGTGGTCCCTAGTAGGTAGGTGCGCACCATCGGAAACGCTGGCATCATGGCAGATTTCTTGCAATGGAATCCCAAACAAGAAAGTATAAGGATGTGAATGAGTCTTAGGTTTCCAATAATTAGACTACTTTCCCGGCTGCACCTCGATACCTCGTGGTAATACGTACTGAAGACCGTCAAAGTTATTCTATGGTTAATCCATTCGTCATCCGAAAAAGCGTTGATGTGATCACAATCCCAGTGAAGTCCTGGAAACGTCTGCGCAATGGTACATTATCGATTGTGACAGTGCCTTTCCGGCTCAAAGGTTACTAATAGCCACCCTTCTGCAAGTGGAAGCCCACCGCCCTCTAAACTACTCTCGTGGAGTTGTATACAGCAATCTGCTTGATGGTTTGACCGAGGAGGAAATCAAGGATTACCTATCCGATCAGGGCGTCACAGCGGTGCACTGGGTCACGAATAGGGTCAACAATGAATTGGTCCCAACCAGCACTGTTTTCTTGGCGTTTGAGTTTTGGGGATGAACGTGTTCAAAGAGACAGACATGACGGTCGTAGACAAAAAATTTCAAATTACGATATTCTTTTTTTACCGTGATCCGATTCTTATGAAACGAAGTCTATATGTTGTCCAGAGTTACGCTCTAGTTACCCGTGGAAACCCCATGCAAATTCGTGAAATAGTTTTGGAGGTAAGAGGTTTTTAATAGTTGAACAGACACGACAGTTACTGAAAACACTTGTAATTACGATATCTTTTATTTTCGTGATTCGATTTTGATAAAATTATGCCTATATATTGACCCAAAATTTTCTCATGTTTCATGTGAAAAGCGCATGAAGATTCGTCCAGTAGTTTTGAAGATTGAAGTGAACAGCTACAGGCCTACATTTAAATATTTATTACTAGCTTAAACCCGCAGATCCGCTCGCGTGTTGGTTGATTATGATAGATAAGCTATCTTTCAGTAGTGTGCTATGAGAATGGTTTTGAAGGATGAAATGAAATACAGTACTTTCTTTAGAAACAAACATTTTTAATCAACATTCAAATAAAAAAATAAAATTATGTGAAGTGCTTAACGATTTACAATAAATAATACATACATTATTCCTTATAGCCTATGTTGTAATATCTGAAGACGTATGATGAGAGTAATGTCAAAATTCATTTTAATTTAATTTTAGAGCATTCTGGTAAACTACGTTATTTGTATTAAATTTCTTTTTTACTGCTTTATGTATTTATTCTTATATTTTCTTATTCATATGCTTATCCTTACAGAGAAAAGGTTGAAGACCTTGTAGCAACATAGACCAAAGATATGGTTTGTGGCATCACGTTTCGCTGTTTGTAACCTCCTTGCTATAGAGTCGCAAACGCCATCGCTGCCCTTCAGTCCGAATTTTTTTATAATTTGACCACTTTCAACCACCATATCTTCCACCCCTTTATAGCTATCGGCATGGAACTGCTATGATGTACAACGGGAGACTTCGGACAACAATTAGACACAGACCATTCGTTTGCGTTCTGTAGTTTTCGCTGCAGAGCGAAATATTAACACACACACTCGTAGAATTTTATATACACCAATAACTTTCCATCCCAATATACTCCACCCTTTTATCATTATAAACCCTCAAGTGACAATGCAACCAATAAAACCATTTTCAAATAGTAAATATAATTTTCAATGAGTAATTATTGTTCCGCATTTTGCGTTATATTCTTCAAATTACTAAATATCTATCAGATCGCTATAAAACCGTACCTGAAACCTTCCCCAGGTATAAATTAGTAACTGTACAAATATTTAAGTCTCTGCGTCCTGTCGTTCGGACGTGATAAGCGTACACCGAACAGACATTCACATTAATAGATATAGATTAGTATAGATTTAATTCTTTCCCACGCGCGTTTATTAGTGGTAGATAAGTGTAAGGCTTAAAATATTAATGTAGACGATATTTAAAATTATGGTGGTTTTTCAATGGAAGTCGTTTTGTAACAACCCACAGAACCATAATGACTGATGTAAGTCGTGAACAAATGTTCTTTTTAAATTACATTTACGACGAAAGTCAACAAAACGGAGAGGTAGTGTGCCTCCAGCTTTATGATAAATGGATTTCAGCAAATATGTTTTAACGGTAATATATTCCGAATAGTAAATACAACTGCTGCATTCCATATATATTTGTGAAAAGAGTTGTCTTTGTACACTGGAACTATGTATTCGTGTGTTATCTCCGGGCCTCGCGGCAAAAAAATGTTTGTTGTACTATAACGCGGTTATATTACGACATAGACAAGTTCGTGAAATATAGTGAAACAGAATATAATGACACAAGGACAATACTGCAGATTTCAAAAGAAAAGTCACGTAATACAACTTGTTAAGCGACAAAACAATGCAAGCAGAAGCTAAAGCGCACGAAACAAGCCAATAATCACTCATTACTAGACAAACAGGAAAATCGTTATAATTAACACAGCAACGCAAAAAATATCAAACGGTATCTCTTAAGTCACAGTAGAGCAAGACATAGTGATTTATCAAAGTTAAAATCTCTAGCACACAGTCGGGATCGAACCAGATACGGAGAAACAATGATTTACAACAGTTTAGACAAATCACAATATGAGAAGACATAAACAATGCCTGACTGCAGTCGCGTAACTATGGGGGGGGGGGGTGAGGGAGATAGAACCCTCCCCAGAACCCGAAAAGTAAAAAAAAAAAAAAAAAAAAAAAAAAAAATAGAGAGAGAGAGAAAAGAAAAAGAAATCGTATAACAGCAATCTCATAAAGGTGAAGATTTGAAACTTGGGGTGTTTTATCATAAGTATTCATCGGAAGGGAGTAAATTAGTTTCTTCAACGAGAGTGGTAGATGGTACTCTGTCTGTAAATTGACTAAAATTTCGCTCGGCAAGCAGATCTATCCCCCCCCCCCCCCAAAGCCAAGTCCTAGTTACGCCACTGCCTGACTGCAAAAATAAGTAGTTTCCAAGAGCGTAAAATGAAGTTGTCGCCAAATGAAACAGTTTTGTTTAAATAAAATAAACAACAATTAAATAAAATTATGATAAAATTATAGCTGTATGTGTGGATGGACTTCCGTTTATGTGCTGATGCTACACTACCTGTCTTGACTGGTCCGGCACCGTGAATATAAAAAGTTACCTGAACGTCTGTAATTCAAGTAAGAGTAAATAATGTACTTAATCAGCCTGGTATCGACTGATTGCAATTACTATGGCGCTGTTACTGCGCTCAACTATCCAGAACATCAGTCTGGCTAAATAAATCACATTGAATGACGAGTCCGGTTGCAGCTCAAAGTGCGTTTCATTAATTAGACAAATAGTTCATTAATTACACAAACTATAGACCAATGTTTAACATGACTGTGATGCCGAAAATAAATGTGAGTGGCAGCAGCTGAATAACATGTAAGAGTATGGCACATTGAAAACGCTGAAATTGACAATTATGTACCGTTAATTAATTAAAGATCAAAGTTTAGATTACTAATGTAACTCAAACTAAGCATGACATCTATTGCGAGCTTAGCAGTAATTGTTCTGTATAACGACACCTTCTGATAATGTGACCTAATTTTACTAACATTCAAATTATTGTGTTGTCAGCAAGTGATGTAATTGATATTTGTGCGAAAAGGCACTTTACACGATACACAAGAAATGCTGACACCTACCTATTAAAACTAGTTGGTTACGACTTCTACGACTGAGTGTGAAGGCGATAACAAACGTGAACAATAAACAAATGCTGTAATTAATTATATATATAGCACTTTCGACGATTGAGAAGAAATATTAGTAGCTATCTGATCAACTGGTTGATTACGATTTCTGTAACAAAAAAGTAAGAGTATCACAAAACGGGTACTAACTATGTGGAAAACGTTTAACATAGATATGACAATTTGCCTCCCTACTCGGAATATGAATCGTAAATAAATTTAAATTCACTCACCTCTTTTCTGTAGTTATCAGCTTGGCCACTTTCAGTACATTAATGACGAAATATAAAGCTGAAACTTGTATCTACCATACCGTTACTGTTAAAGCTCACAGCCTAAAATTACTCCTAATAATGTAGAGATCTTTCAGTTTAAAAGGTAAATGAAGCTATCATCGAAAGTCCCAAAGTTATCAAAAATAAACGAAAAGTATATCGGTGCAGGAAATCAGATAGAAATAAAATACAGTGCTCCTTGAAAGACAGAGTCCACTCGTTTCTAACACTAAACGTAGGTGTAGACCAGGTGTGGCTCATATTCAAAGAAGTGGTATCGACAGCAATTGACAGTTTTATACCAAATAAATTAATAAAAGAAGGAGGTGATTCCCCTTGGTATACAAAAAAAGGTCAGGACACTGATGCAAAAGCAAAGGAAAAAGGAAAAGGCACACTAAATTTAAACGAACACAAAATCCCAAGATTTGGCGACCCTACACAGAAGCTCGAAATTTAGCGAGTACTTAATGCGAGATGCCTAAAATACTTATCACAACGAAAATCTTTCTCGAAATTTGACTGAAAAACCTAAGAGATTTGGGTCATATGTTAAATATACTAGGGGCAAAACACAAACAATACCCTCACTACGTGATAGTAATGGCGATCCTGCCGATGACAGCGCTACTAAAGCAGAGTTACTAAACATAGCTTTTAGAAACTCATTCACCAAAGAAGAGGAAACCAATATTCCAGATTTCGAATTACGAACAGAGGCCTTAATGAGTAACGTAGAAGTAGATATCATCGAAAGAGTGTAGCAACTAAAATCACTTAAAAAGAAGAAGTCTTTTGGTCCGGATTGTACACCCATTAGATTTCTATTTGATTATGCTGAAGCGATAGCTCATTACTTAACAGCCAGATACAACCGCTCTCTCATAGAAGGATCTGTACCAAAAGATTGGAAAGTTGCCCAGGTCACACCTATATTCAAGAAAGGCAGTAACCCAGTAAACTACAGGCCTATTTCATTGACGTCAATTTGCAGCATGGGTTTGGAACATATCCTGTATTCAAATATTATGAATTATCTCGAACAGAACGATCTATTGACCCAAGGCCAACACGGATTTAGAAAATATCGTTCATGCGAAACAAAATTAGCTCTTTATTCACACGAAGTGATGGGTGCTATCCACAAGGGTCCACAAATCGATTCCGTATTTCTTGATTTCCAGAAGGCTTTTGACACCGTACCTCACAAACGGCTTTTAATCAACAAATTGCGTGGTTATGGTGTATCGCCCCAAACTTGCGATTGGATAGGGGATTTCCTGTCAGAGAGGACAGTTCATAGTAATCGATGGTAAAGTAATCGACTAAAACAGAGGTGATATAGGGGCGTTCCACAGGGTAGTGTTATTGGTCCACTGATGTTCCTTATTTACATAAACGATTTAGGGGAAAAATAAGTAGCTCTCTTAGGTTGTTTGCAGATGACGCCGTCATTTACCGTCTAGTAAAATCATCTGACGATCAAAACCAACTGCAGAACGATCTAAGATATCAGTATGGTGTAAAAATTGGCAATTGACTCTAAATAATGAGAAGTGTGAATTCGTCCACATGAGTACGAAAAGAAATCCGTTAAACTTTGTTTACAAGATAAATCAATCAAAAGTGAAGGCCGTAAACTCGACAAAATACCTGGGAAATCGTATTACTTCAGACTTAAATTGGAAAGAACACGTAGATAATATCTTGGGAAAGGCGAACCAGAGACTGCGTTTTATTGGCAGAACCCTTCAAACATGCAACAGAACTACAAAAGAAACTGCATACACTACGCTTGTGCGTCCATTTTTGGAGTATTGCTGCCCAGTGTGGGATCCTTATCAGGTGGGTTTGACGGAGGACATCGAAAGAGTCCAAAGAAGGACAGCTCGTTTCGTATTGTCACGATACAGGGGAGACAGCGTTACTAAATGTTTGCATAGTCTATGGGACTTAACTACGGGGTCATCAGTCCCTAAACTTACAAACTACTTATGAACTACTTACGAACTAGGACGGCACAAATATCCATGCCTGAGGGGGGGGGGGATTCGAACCCTCGATCGTAGTGGCCGTGCAGACCGTGACTGGAGCGCCTCAGTCCCCTCGGCCACCGCGGTGGTATAATGGTGGGTCGATGAACCCTCTGCCAGGCACTTCAATGTGATTTGTAGAGTATCCCATGTAGATGTAGATCAAACGTACTTTTATATATATGATTGATAGCCGCGGTGGAGCAGCTGAGCGGTCTAAGGCACCTCGCTGCGGAGCGCGCGTTTGCTCGGCGTCAGAGGTTAGAGTCCTCCCTGGGGAATGGGTGTGTGTGCGCTTGTCCTTAGGTTAGTTTCCCTTAGTTTAAGTAGTTTGTAAGCTACGGACTGATGACCACGCAGTTTGGTCCGACAGATTTACAAACATTTTAACATTTTGTTTTTTTTTTTTTTGTTTTGTTTGATAAAACTGAAACAAAAAATTATAAATTATTATTATTTTTATTACTTTTCAAACAGCATCACTATTACACGGAAAAAATACGAAGCAAAGATGGACAACTACATTCTCAGTATGATCCTGTGTACAGAATTCTAACGCCGTCTGGCTACTTCTGTTCGCTACCGCCGACTCACCGTTCCCGGCAACCAACCTCTCTGACCAGAGAGCGACAATTAAGAAATGTAAAATTGGCACCATTCAACGCCACTGTACAACACGCCATCCCTGCTCTGGTAAAAATTGACAGTATTCTCTTGTTTTGGTATTTGCCGTTCAGAAATTTTTTTACAAATGGCATAGAGTTCCACTGTGCATAAATACATCAATAAAAATTGTTTTGGGTCGCATCCAAATGAGATAGTGATCAATACGTGACTATTTCTATGAGCATGATTTAGACAAAAAATAAGGATCCGATATGATATATTTTATTAGATCAGTATTAAATATGATTTTTCTGCAACTCCAAAAGTGTAAAGTGCGTATTGCTTGCGTTTACATTTGCAGATTACCACTTAACCATATGACGCGCCTATGATTTATACCGTTTTAGAATGCACTTGATGAATGTACAAATTTATTATTTAGTATATTAGTAAATATTACGCTGTGCTTACAGTTTCCAGTACTTTTATGATACATAAACGGTTTGTATATCACAAGTCGCCTTTTCGTGTCAATCTGTTGAATTATTTTTAATAATTTGAAAAGGCTACTTCTTTGATCAGTAACTGGATACACTAAACATCCTATCAATATAGGTAGATGATACTAAAATGTGATATGCTACCCTCTTTCGCTGACACTATCTTTTATAAGCATGTGAAGCACAAGAAAAGTAAATTAGCTTGTCACGAAGGTCGAGTTCCTAAGAACAATTGCAATGAACCTCTAAAGATAACACGAATATATACGAACTACCCACCACACGTGTTATCAGTAAAATCACAATGATAACCCACCGGGTTATCAAATGTTCAAATTTTTGTAAAGCTTATGGGTCTCAACTGCGGGGTCATCAGTCCCTGAACTTACAAACTACTTACGAAATAGCTTATACTAAAGATGACACAAACATCCATGCCCGAGGGAGGATTCGAATCTCCGACGCGGGAGGCCGCGCGATCCGCTACGTGGTGCTCCAGAGCGCTCGGCTACCCGCGCGCGGTGCCGGGTTATCGATTCGTTTGTAAGTTCTATAGAGATATGAGTTGTGTGAGAGGTTGCGATTTCGAAAACGCAGGAACTTGCATCTGTCTTTAAACACTGCCGGTGCTGTTGACTGCAGACTAATATGGGGGCATAGGTTATACTGCCACTACCAGAAGCGCACAGAGTAAAGTTACAGCAATCGTCAATTCTAAGAACACCTTACTATAGTATGGCAGTGTGGAAAGGCGGTATCGTTTCCTCTCATCCTTGAGCTGAGGTACCTCATCAGTAGTAGAGGGTGAGGCTATGGTGTAACGTTGATTTTTGAACCTCCGTCTCCAGCCGTTGTGGCCAGACTCAATGCATTTTAATATTCACAGAATATATGACATCAACTGCGTTTGGGCAAAGCTGAAAATGTGAACCCAGCCGGGATTCGAACCGGGGTCTCCTGCTTTCCTGGCAGTTGCGCTGACCCCTACACCACTGGGGACACTGTGATCATCGCACCAGCAAGGACTACCTAAGCACGCCTAGATAGCAGGAGACCCGGGTTCGAATCCCGGCTGGGTACACATTTTCAGCTTTGCCCAATCGCAGTTGATGTCATATATTCTGTGATTATTAAACAATAACAACTGCAGGATCAGAAGTGACGTCTGTTCTTTCGGAACAGACGCCACATGTATATATATATAATATGCCGGTGACGAGCAATGATCCTATCGTTAGTGGGGAGGGGTGGGCAAGTTTGAAGCCCTTACTCTTACGGGAATTAGTTTCATAACTACGAGTTTGAGTACTGTGGGCAGGGCGAAGCTGGGAATTTGTATCTGACGGGAGGCGTGCTTAGGTAGTCCTTGCAGGTGCGGTGATAACTGTGTCCCCAGTGGTGTAGGGGTCAGCGCAACTGCCTAGAAAGCAGGAGACCCGGGTTCGAATCCCGGCTGGGTACACATTTTCAGCTTTGCCCAATCGCAGTTGATGTCATATATTCTGTGATTATTAAATAATAACAACTGCAGGATCAGAAGTGACGTCCGTTCTTTCGGAACAGACGCCACATGTATATATATCAATGCATTTTGTCTTCATACTGGTTCCCACTCACAAACTTACAACGAAATGGTCTAATTCCAAGTGTCGAATATTTTGAACAGGAAGAAGACACCGAAAGAAAGGTTCTGCACAACGTTTAGCTGCTAAATGGCAGTACAATTATTTTAAAAGAAGTTACTCATTTTTTTCCCCGGGAAGAACCGCTTAAACAGTGGTTGGATGGCTAGCGTGCGATCTGGCATGAGAGGACGAAACTGTGTCAATCACGAAGCGGCGCGTAACATAATTATCCGGAGCGCACCGACGCCAATTTTGGGTACTTAACGCCTGGTTTGCAGTGGATCGAATGGAAGCTAACACGAGTGAAATGGCATCTGAAAACAGGTCACTACCATTCACTCGTATCTAGATAAAAGCATTTGCACTAGATGGAACGGACGAGAACACGAGATATCAACCATTGTCTATAAAAGCCGTGTTGTTGGATTTTTGGAGCTAATAATCGGCATACATGGCACAACACTATCTTGTTACAACCGCAACCTGGAAGCTGCGATTCAGTGACGATTATGTTGCATGACGAGCGCACTGTTCTTGACGAAGTGACCACAACGGCACAGGAAGGAATGATTTAATTGTCTCAGTTTGTATGGGAGCAGGCAATGTGTCAAGGTCGTGAATTACACTATGTGACCAAAAATATACAGACACATGGCTGAAAATGACTTACAAGTTCGTGGCGCCTTCCATCGGTAATACTGGGGTTCAGTGTGGTGTTGGCCCACCCTTATCATTGGTGACAACTTCCACTCTCGCAGGCATACGTTATATCTGGTGCTGGAAGGTTTCTGTGGTGTCGCACAAGTATGAAGTGCGCGCCACGTACTTTCGCACGGCGCGGCGTTCTTACGACGTCAGCCACGAGTGCCCTCTGTTGCAACTCCGCTCGTGGCCACGACTGCTGCATCGTTCACTTGGGACTGAGATAGGAACCAGTTAACACTCGGGAATCAGATAGGCACCAGTTAAGGCTTGGCTATCGGAGAGGAACTAGGAATCATTAGTAGGCAGGCCTCTATCTAATCTATGTATCAGCAATCTGCAGTCAAGAACTATGTAAAAGGTAAGTATTACTAAGTCTCTATGAAATATATATCTCGTTCTAATTTACTCTAGTGTTTCTAGTTTCTGCTGTCCCACTGGCTGGTCACCTCCGTACCTGCACACGCGTGCATCCTTTATTCCTGTGTCGGTCTCTTTCTACTCGGCCACCGACACCAGGACCACCAGCGGAAACGAGACACAAAAGCGGCGACGAGGCTGGGACACAAAAGTGGCGACGAGACTGGGACACAAGAGTTTCTTGGGAATGGCAACCCATCCTTTATAGAGTGCTGCAGTGAGAAGTGATATCGATGTAGGCCGGTGACGCCTGGCAAAATGTTGGCGTTCCAAAACATCCCAAAGGTGTTCTACAGGAATCAAGTCAGGACTCTGCGTAGGCCAGTACATTAGAGGGATGTAACTGTCGTGTAACCAGTCCACCACAAGCCTTATAAACATCTGCTCGATCGTGTTGAAAGATGCAGTCGCCATCCCCGAATTGCTCTTCAACAGTGATTGCTTAAATCATCAATGTAGGCCTGTGCTGTGATAATGCCACGCAAAACAATGGGTGCTAGCCCCCTCCATGAAAAACACGACCACACTATAACACCATGTCCTCCGAATTTTACTGTTTTCGTTACACACGCTGGCAGATGACGTTCACCCATACCCACACCCTGCCATTGTATTACCACACCTTTTACCGTGATTCGTCACTCCACACAACGTTTTTCCACCGTTCAATCGTCCAGTGTTTACGCCCCTTACACCAAGCTTGGCGTGGTTTGGCATTGACCTGCGTCATGTGTTGCTTATGGGCAGCCGCTCGACGATGAAATCTGTTTTCAAATGTTCAAATGTTTGTAAGGCTTATGGGACTTAACTATGGGGTCATCAGTCCCTAAACTTACAAACTACTTATGAACTAGTTAATCCTAAGGACGGCACAAATATCCATGCCCGAGGGGGGATTCGAACCCCCGACCGTAGTGGCCGTGCAGACTGTGTCTGGAGCGCCTCAGTCCCCTCGGCCGGCAATCTATTTTCTCACCTCCCGCCTAACTCTGGGAGTGGGTCCTGATGCAGTCTGGACAGACGCCTGCCGTTACACTGTACGACCCTCGGCGGTCTGTTTCAGTCAACGGACGAGGCCGGTCTTTACGCTTTCGTGCTGTACGCGTCTCTTCACGTTCACACTTCTCTACCATATCAGAAACAGTGGACCTCGGGATGTTTAGGAGTGTGGAAATCTCGCGTACAGACTTCCAACAGAAGTGACACCCAGTGACCTGACCACGTTTGAAATCCGTGAGTTCCACGGGCGCCCCATTCTGCTCTCACGATGTCTAATGACTGCTGACGTTACTGACATGCAGTACCTGGCAGTAGGTAGCACCTAATAAGACAAACGCATGTTTTGAGGCTGTGTCCGGATACTTTTGATCACATAGTCTATATCTACAACGTCCCATTGCACTATTTCTAAATTTTGTTGCACGGAGTGAAAGTATGTGTTCTTTTTTAAATCTTATATAAGATTGACTATAATTGGTTTACAGATCAAAATCATGTGTAAATAGCCAGTGAAATGAGTGAAAACTCATAATACTACTTAAATGTCAACTGTGAAATTTCTTTAGTAAATTGATGCAATCATTTTTCTTATAACCTACTTTTGAAATCAAAGTTAAGGGTTTCCACTAGCTTTTTATTTATTAAATGACAAAAAATCTGTCACTAACGGTATGCAGTAGCGACATGCAAGCTTTTCATTTGTCATTAACAATAATTGACAGTATTGCACACTCTGTGCAATTGAAATATTTTCCCCTGACCTACCTATCTTTACAAGAATTTTTCCTCCAAAATATTTCAGTCAAAGGTGGTTGCATTGAGGTAGACACAAATTTGAATAATAATAAAAAAACTATATTCACGTGTAAGATTTTTACAGCCTGACCAATACAGCACAAATGTGACCATATGCCACACACACACACACACACACACAGAGATATATATATATATATATATATATATATATATATATATATATATATATATATCGGCAGAAAGATCAGTTTAAAAGACAATAAAATACAATTAATATCAATATGGGTAACTTTACATAAAATAGAAATTAACTAAGGTTGCTACACGAATATAAAGGTTTTGACTGGCTAAGTCGCAGGAGGGAAGTGGCAAAACCACGAAGTATAAAATCAACAAGTGAAATTTAGCCCAAACTTTGATCCCATGTGATATTCCTGGCCTATGGCCACTTCATATTTCTGGCCGCTGGCCGTTTCTTTGCTAGCATCGTACGTGTCTTAAACGCGGAAGAAAGAAGTGCAGAATATGTTGAAATGTGGCGTGAGGAACAGTAGCAAATGACACAGTAGGCGCTGGTTCCCATGGGAAAGCCCGCCTATGTTACTGGTACTCTCCTCGCATTGCCTGCTGCATTTCACGTCACGTGATTTCTTTTGAAATTAGTTTTGTTTATTATATACTCAAAATTAATTATTCAGAGCTGAGAATTTGTGATAAATATGTCTCAAGGGCAGGCTAGGTTTTGACAGTTTAAAAAGTTTAATGTGTCTTCTCTTATTGTAACAAGACGAGCGATTTTGCAGCAGGTGCACTAAATAGAGCGTCAGGTGCCCTCTCGCAACGTGCCGCAGTTTCAGTCTCGAGCTGACCACTATACGCGCCGGTCGTGGGTAAAGTTTTGTGTAATTGTGATAACAGTCGAGGTCTCAACATGAACGACGGGCAGCATAGGCCGTGTCGTATTAAC
Source organism: Locusta migratoria (assembly GCA_026315105.1). Classification (NCBI taxonomy): domain Eukaryota; kingdom Metazoa; phylum Arthropoda; class Insecta; order Orthoptera; family Acrididae; genus Locusta; species Locusta migratoria. Next base: position 743,532,065 of record CM048755.1, on the reverse strand, counting down.
AATAGTTGTTCATATTTTATTATTCTGAATATAAAAGTAATAAATGGCATCCCTAACAATTAAAAATCTCGCGAGTCGCTTCTTAAGCTTTCATCCTACCGAACTTATTGTAGCCTCACTTGTATGCTGAAGAAGCACCAACGAACTGTGTGCCGTCTCCTGCGCTGGGGACACAACTATATAAGACAACAGGTTAGTCAGAACTCTATGCTTTCCATAAAGACTTGGACAGCAACTACGGCACCTCGTGCGTACTGTAGGGCGGTACAAACGCACACTGCTACGCAACAACATCCGCAAGGAGGTGGAGGTTTTAGGGGACTTTTGGGAGGAAGCAGTACTAACTTCTAATGAAATCCTAGGAATCTTGTACCCAGTGTATTTTGATCTACAAAAACGTCCCCTCTGGCACACGATAAACTCCCACCTAAGTCCTACCATTCAACTCCCCTTCCTCAGCAGATACGTTAGTGCGACCTTACCGTCTTTCTGTAGAACAGCGTTGGAGTTGGCGAAGACCAGCTGATGGCAGTGCAGTGTTGACAGCAGCGGGCGCGAATGTGGATTGACACCAGTAGAACAGGTTTTGTCGGTTTATCCGACGACAATTCTATAGTGAAAAATAAAACTGTTCTCTCAAAAAACGGTAAAAATTCTGATTACGAGTGGTGTAGCTGACAGTGAACACGCACTACAAATTATTACAACTTTCAATTTATACTATAGTAGCCTCGCAGGACTCTAACACCTGGCTGTGCAGAAAGCAAACTGAAATAATTCAAAGTCCGCGATCTGGATAGGAGAACAGCTCCAGCCAGAGACTTCAAGACAGCACGACCCGGCCAGGCGCGCCACCGAGACCAGATTAACTTCTACCTACACCAACATTTCACAACTCAAAATCTTCCTCTCAAGCCCCTCCCATCGGTGACGTCAAGCCAATCACAAATTTTGATTAATGGTCAAACCAATGGAACACAAGAGCTATTGTTCCACCCGCCAGGCTCCTCCCCCACGAAACTGTCCCTCGCTGCAGTCTGCACGAAAGCCAACATTTCTCAGAAATCCATATAAATTGCGGACCATTGGAACGAATCTGCAGACGCTGAAATGACTTGACTGCTGACCAGACGCCAGCCTCCCGTCGCGAGAGCGCCGCTCTAACTTCCCCAGAGCCGCGATAGAGTATCCGAGCGGTCTAAAGCGTCTCGCTGCGGAGCGCGCGGTTGCTCGCCGTGGAGGTTCGAGTCCTCCCTGGGGCATGGGTGTGTGTGTTTGTCCGTAGGTTAGTTTACCTAGGTTTAAGTAGTTTGTAAGCTACGGACTGATGACCACGCAGTTTGGTCCGATAGATTTACAGACATTTGATGTAACTTCCCCAGAAATCACCTCTGGCAATTTGCACAAACATTCGCAGACGTCCAACCCCGATGTTCCATAAACTCGGGTGCACGTGCAGACCAGAGCGACGCCAACTTTTACTGCCTCTGCTCATTGTACTTCAGTGCCTTTCCTGTGCGTCGTCACCGGAGAGCCTCCCTACACAATACGGCACCGTAGCGGCAAAACAAACTACCTGGCCTCAGGCACAGAGTAACACGTACAGAGGAGAAGCCCCCCCCTCCCCTAAACCTGTGTCCTACGCTGCCCTCGTAGTTCTGTAAGATGCTAGCAGGTGTCAGATGGTTCCCCGGCGTAGTACCGGTAGACGACACAAGAGGCGATTCTGAGGATAGCATGGAGGGGAGGCAGAGGGGAGAGCTCATGCCGCCTGCCACGAGGCCACAGCTGTGTCTGGTGTGACGGTGTTTGAGGGAAAGTGGTGGTGGGGGCAAGCCGCTACCTGCCGCCTGCTCTGCCCAGTTTAAAGGACTGCTTTTGACCGTAGCGACATCATGGGACATCTTACGGAACCTTCCCTCCCCGCACCCCTGAGAGTGTGACCGGGCCCTTATGGAGGTTTACCATCTGTATATATTTGTCTGTGCCTCAGGTCAGCTACAGACGTGCCCAGCCCAAATATATATGTCCATCTGCAAAACGGAATGGTTTCACCACGGTTGGTGGCGGCCAGCGCTCGCCCCCCAGGTGGTATCGGCAGAATGCCTTGGAAGCTACTTCAGAGAACTTACCGACAGCAACCCCCGCTCCCTCGCGGAATCACAAAAGTGCCGGTCTGCTGGTGTCGCCAGCGCCTTCCGCCTCGGATACTCACAATAATCCAAACAGTCATACTCCCAGTGAACAGAAATTTACATCCCGAACTCCTATACTATGATCTAAACAAGACAAATGAAAGATATTCAATATAAACAAGATAATACTATTGATATCCCTCCGGAATAAATCCAGACAATACTGTCCAAATAAAATGGAGAAAATAATTCTGAAATAGGAGCACCACCTCTCAGGTGGCTGTCTTCTTTGTTTTCTCATTATCATTTATTGAAAATCTATAAACCGAACACTACTTACAGATTGCCTACATCGTCGGAAGACATTCCCTGAGTTAGGCATGCTAGACCAGCGGCAGCTCAACTCGTTCGGTCAGAGGGCTCAACACTCTGTAACTGAAAAAACACAAAAACAAAAAACAAAAAAGGCCAAGAACATATCGATCAACACTAAACAAACACGAACGCACGTCTGCAATGGACCGATCTACCCGAAGAACAAAAAAGAAAGAGTTCACGGGATCCGACCCCGTTCAGACTACAAATTTCCTCTGATTTTTAAGCAATGTTTGCATTCATAACTGTTCAACTGTTTGTAAAGTTTATGGGACTTAACTGCGAGATCATCAATCCCTAAACTTACAAACTACTTATGAACTAGCTTATACTAAAGATGGTATAAAGATCCATGCCCGAGGGGGGATTCGAACCCCCTACGGGGAACGGCGTCACGCATCGTAGCATAGCGCCTCAATGAGCTCGGCCGCTCCGCCGCGGCGATACAATTGAGGGCACCCAGTTTCGTAGATCTCCATCGGTAGTGATGCATTACCTCTCAAGAGCGACTGTAAATGTTTCGAAAAGTTTTTCTTTCAGACTTTTGAGATTTTCAGTTTGGCTCATATTCCTTACTTCGAGTAATTCTTTTTCCTATTTCTACAGTTCACGTTCAGATATTACGAAACGATACAGACTTTCCCTTTTTGAAAAAAAAATCCATTTTCTTGATGCAATTTATTATTTTTCCCAGACGTTTATTTTTCCCCAGTGGGTTTGGTTACCGTCTTTCTGGGTTGAGTTTTGCGGCAGCTGCATCTATACACGGTGGCCTAGTGTGTTACTAAGGGAAATGAGTGAGAAACGTCTCAAAATGCCACCACGCCGCAGAACACGAGAAACTAACGGCCGAAAGAAGTGATTAAATTAGATCAGAAGTTATGAATGCCGGCCGCGGTGGCCGAGGGGACTGAGGCGCTTCAGTCACGGTCTGCACGGCCACTATGGTCGGGGGTTCGAATCCCCCCTCGGGTATGGATATTTGTGCCGTCCTTAGGATAAGCTAGTTGTTAAGTAGTTTGTAAGTTTAGGGACTGATAACCCCATAGTTAAGTCCCATAAGCTTAACAAACATTTGAACATTTTTTTTGAAGTTATGAATAAGTGTTACAATCATACTTCGGAATATGATTAATTGTTATGTTTTTACAATTTCTAATGAAATGACGATACAAAAATTAATGTCCAATCAATCAACTCACACACGACACATATCCAGTTCTTCATGAGACGTAGGTGTTTACGCCTGAAAACCACGTTGTTCATCTTTCTCCTTTACAAGAATCAGAAAGGTAACTGGATTCCGCATAATTGTGAAACAGGAATGGAAAGAAAGGTACTGTTAGCAAGCATGTACGAGGGTTGGAACTTAAATAGTGGCAATACTGGTGTGGAGACATCAAACAATGGAATCTACTATTATCGTTGTTGGCACACGTTCTTGACATGCCTACCTTAAGCCCGTTTTACACTATCGACTTCGTGGTGAAAACTGACTACTCAAAGTATGTGTGCCTTTCGTGCCAGGGTGTAAGTCAGCCACCAACGACATCGCGAGTGCTTCCATGACGTCGATGATCTATAGATTGTACCGAGTGTGGAGTTCCAAATTTCAGAGTGTGCAGCAGAATGCGCATGCGCAGAAACAAGAAGCTGTAACGGTATCTGCTAGTATCAGAAGCTAACCGATTCTGGTCGAGCTTATTCATATTGCAGAAATGTTTTCCCAGTTCTTAAACTTATTTAATAAGAATACGTAGCAAACAACAGAATAAACACCGAATATATTCCTCCACAGCCTAGTATGTTTTGTTCCACTAACGTTCCCTTACAAAAGAGACGAAATATGTACAACGCAATTTTAATCTGCCAGGAAGTTTCATATCAGCGCACACTCCGCTGCAGAGTGAAAGTTTCATTCTGGAAACATCCCTTAGGCTGTGGCTAAGCCATGTCTCCACCATATCCTTTCTTCCAGGAGTGCTAGTCTTGCAAGTTTCGCAGGAGAGCTTCTGTGAAGTTTGGAAAGTAGGAGGCGAGGTACTGGCGGAAGTAAAGTTGTGAGGCGGCATCGTGAGTCGTGTCGGGGTAGCTCAGTCGGTAGAGCGCTTGCCCGCGAAAGGCAAAGGTCCCAGGTTCGAGTCCCGGTTCCGGCACGCAATTTTAATCTGCCAGGAAGTTTCAACTAGAAAGATGTTTACGTTTTACAAGGAGAGTGCGTACACTATGCTTAAATACAATACAAACGTAATATAAAAAAAGTGTTTAAAATATTATTTCAACAATCAGTCAGAATTATTAGATAAGGATATTATTGTCGACGATATTTGTCCGTTGTCAAGAAAATAAGACATTAAAACTGACTTAAAGAGGCGCTTTTAATTGTATTTTCCGTAGTGTTTTATGCGTTTGCAAGTATAAATATTCTTCAGCAAATGAAGGTATAAATTGAAGAATGTTAATAAGACAGTTTTCCTATTGTTTAGGTTCTCAATAGTGTACAGAATTTATCACATCGCATTTTTGAAAAGGGTAATACGTAGTTAAACTCAATAAACATTTTCTGCTTTTACATGCGGTCGGGGGTTCGAATCCCCCCTCGGGCATGGATATTTGTGCCGTCCTAGTTTGTAAGTAGTTCATAAGTAGTTTGTAAGTTTAGGGACTGATGACCCCGTAGTTAAGTCCCATAGACTTTACAAACATTTGAACATTTTGCTTTTACATGACCTCGGGCCGCGGTGGATTAGCCGTGCGTACTGGATTGCCGTGCTGCGTTTCGAGTCCCCCCTCGGGCATGAGTATTTGTGTTGTCCTTAGGTTAGTTTGCCTTAGTTTAAGTAGTTTGTAAGCTACGAACTAATGACCACGCAGTTCAGTCTGATAGATTTAAAATAAACAACATAACCTCACGTCATCATTCATGTGTGAAACTGCGGAGCAGACAGCTGTAGTCTTGGTGCTGACGACTAACCGATATCGACCACTCGACACAGACAAGACTCAGTATGCCGCGGCCGAGCGCTCCAAGGCGCCTTGCTGCGAAGCGCGCGGTTACTCATCGTCAGAGGTTCAAGTCCTCCCTCGGGCATGGGTGTGTGTGTTTGTCCTTATGTTAGTTTAAGTAGTTTGTAAGCCTTGGGACTATTAACCAGAGTAGTTATTCCCATAGATATACAAACATTTGAAAATTCAATACTTGAATTACTCGCCAGGGGCGCTGCCGAAGAGCCACTCGTCTCGACTTGTCAGTTGAGACTAGAAAGCCGATCGTGTAAAAGGGGCTTCACCTTCGAGCAAATGGACTCGCCCGTCCCACGTCACCGGCGTGCGCACAAGCGAGGGAAGCAGTCACTTGTGAGCGAGCAGTCTAAAGCCCTTACTACACGGGAAGTGAAGGCTTGCGAGATTACCCATGATGCACCGGTCATGCCTCCCGCGTACAGTGTAGACGCGACCACTTGCACAAGATGCACGCATACGATCGCGTAGACGCTATAGGATGGATCCTATTCTCACGCGTATGGAAGTGCTTCGCGCATGCGCAGACGACCGAATGGGGAACTCTGCTGACAAACGAAGCCAAGTCTGGAATTTGTTTGAGAATGTGTACGTGTCTCCTGCTCAGAGCAACGTAGTTTTTCGACTCAGTCGTAAGTATTTTAGGAGGTGATACTATAGAGGAATTGCATTAAAAATTTAATATAACCTTTGTACAATTTTTATTGAACACAGAGATATAGCTTCTAATGTGAAATCCAAACAAACGTAGAGCAAATGTAAATCAAGAAATTTTCACTGATTTATCCGTCAGTTCTTGGTAGTACAACATCACACTTATTTAAAAGTAGAATTTTGGGTATCTTTTACACGTTCATTTCCACTTAGTTACCCGGTTTTCGGCTTACTAGGACATATTCAGACTTTAAACTACGTCGAAAACCGGTTATTTAAATAAAAGTCAATATGGTTATCTACCAAGAACCGACAAAACAATCAGTCAAAATATCCAAATCAGTTTGTTGTACATACCAAGACCTGTATTTATGTACCCTATAAAAATTGGACAAACATTATATGAAACTTTAACTGCAAATCGTCTTTATTACCATCTTCTAAAATATTTGCTATTTTTTCTGAAACACGCTGTAGTTAACAGATGAAATATTTGAAGCATTGTCAAAGTGACAGGTCTACGTATAGACACCTGAGCTTGTTCATAGATAGGCGCATCAAACCACAGGGGCTGGACGTATGCCTTGGCCGAGGGGACTGCGGCGCGCTAGTCACGGTCTGCACCGCCACTACGGTCGGGGGTTCGAATCCCCCCTCGGGCATGGATATTTGTGCTGTCCTTAGTGTTAACTAGTTGATAAGTAGTTTGTAAGTTTAGGGACTGATGACCCCGTAAAGTCCCATAAGCTATACAAACATTTGAATTTGACTTTTTGGATGGAAGTATGTAATCGCACTTTATAATGAGGACATGTGAGCAACGTAGTTACGCATGAACTGTACGAAAACAATTAAATACAGTTTCACAGTGGCAGTCTAAAACACAAATAAATGTTTTAATCATCACAATAAATCATACGGTTTCGAAAAGTGATGTTAACGTGGCGATTCATTTGCTGTAAGTTGGCAACAAACGAAGTAGACCCGTGAAGGAGGCGACTCAACAAATGCGTACATTTGAACGCTTCTTTGTAGTTGGACGGTCTGTCGCAAGGGGCGCTGCAGCTGACAACGACTTGTGCGTGTTGCAGGTCTCGTATAGAAAGGGCTTAACGTAACGGTGTCACTGTATTTTCAAAGCAGGAACAACGGCAGACCGTCAATGCACAGCATAACTGTTCGTGTTCGGAGTATCACCTGCGACCAGCTTTGCGAAAGAAGCGGCAACACTTTCTGCGCAACCCACCCATCATTTTGCACGACAATGTGCGGACGCATACAGCGTAAGCTGTGGCTGCTCTGTTCGGTCGATGGGACTGGGAAGTACTGTACCATCCACCACACTCCCCGGACTTAAGTCCTTGTGACTTTGATATCGAAGATAAAGGAACCACTTGGAGGCATTCGCTTGAGAACTGTTGCGGATATTGGACAGGCAGTAGACAGCTCCATCGACAGAACAGGCTCTGCTAACTGCCGCGCGGGAGGAGCCGAGCGATCAGGAGCGACACGCTGCGGATCGCGAGCTCTCCCGCGTCGGAGGTTCGAATCGTCCCTCGGGCATGGATGTGTGTGTGTGTTGTCCTTAGCTTAGTTTGCCTTAGTTTAAGTAGTTTGTAAGCTACGGACTAATAACCAAGCAGTTGAGTCCGATAGATTTACAAACATTTGAACATTTTTCTCCGCTAACGATGTACTACCCCTTCCAGCGCCGGCGCAAGCCTAAATGCCGCCCCGTGCGAGTTGCAAAACTGCTGCCCCGTCATTGAAAAGAAAATAAGAGACAATCCTTTTGTAACGTCAAAATATGCCCCTTTTGTGTTTGACGCATCTGCTGTCACAAAAAAGTACGTTTCACACTTCTATAAAAGACACATAAGTATATATTTAGTCGTAATATATAAACGGTAAAAGTTTTTACCAAAAATCTCCAAAAGTTCTTGAACTATTTACTACAAATTTTTACACAACTCTGTGATGAGCATTCGGAAGGAGATGGACTGTGTATTTTTGAAATATAAAGGGTTTTCAAAAATTTCTATTGCAAATTTCGTTGAGTCGTACAGGAGAGTGAGTACATATTTTGGCAAGGACCTCACTTCCGGAAGTGTCATCCAGAGATCCTGTGAGAAACTAACCTCTTCCACTCTTTGCTTTTCATAGTTTTGTAGGAGGCGGCGTGAACCAAGAAAACAAAACAAAAAATCTACTAAACATGGGCTCCACTTTGAATACCTTAAGAGTTATGAACACTTGACTAGTAGAAGAGACGTGTAAACATAAGACAAGCGAATACGAAGACGCCCTCAGTGCACTAAGGTGTGCATTTTAGAGCCCATTGTTGCTTGACATTTTGTTCTTGTTTTGGTCTACATTACGTCCTTCTAAAATATGAAAAGCAAAGAGCTTACGGTAGTACAGATTAATTTCACAGTCTCAAAAATTAAAGAAATGCTCGTAGCACCAATGGATGACTTTCCCGGACGTGGGTTCCTTATCAAATTGTTATGTATTCATTACCCTGTGTAAATGCTCAAAGTTTGTAACAGGAATTTCCTGCCGGCCGCGGTGGCCGAGGTGACTGAGGCGCTCCAGTCACGGTCAGCACGGCCACTACGGTCGGGGGTTCGAATCCCCCCTCGGGCATGGATATTTGTGCCGTCCTAGTTTGTAAGTAGTTCATAAGTAGTTTGTAAGTTTAGGGACTGATGACCCCGTAGTTAAGTCCCATAAGCTTAACAAACATTTGAACATTTTTAGGAATTTCCTAATATCCTGTATCTAACGGAAGGGAAGTTACCATAAATCTTGATAATTTCTTCGTCGATTTAGTTCGAAATTTTACTTGATACTTTACTCAACATTCAGTAAGAAATAAACATAGGGGGTAGGAGATTATGCATAGTGAGGTGAGAGAAGAAGGATATGAATGTTGACAGAGGGAGGGGGCGGATGAGAAGATGGGTGGAAAAATCGGTGTTGCTTGAGCTAGTCATATCAACAGGCTGTATTCCAGATTGGTTGTACACGTATTTATCAGTCGTAAAGAACGCAGCATTGCATTGTCTAGAGTGGTTCTTCTAAAAATAAAGGCAACATTTGAAAAGGTGGTTGTTATAGGCAGCGACCGCATAAACACCGCAACGACTACTCTTAAAACAGAGAAATGAGTTGTCACAAAATTCCCCTTCCCTTTCCTCCTTCGCCTTGTCCAATAGGGGCGGCAGAGATGCCACTTCGTCTGGTGCCGCCCTGTGCGGCCGCACGTTTCGCACGTGCCTTGCGCCGGCCCTGACACCTTCCATATCGCTGGCAACATGTTCTACACAACGTTGGTGACTACTTTGACGGACAGTAACAGGTGCAAACATGTAACACTTTTGTATCGGTTGTGAATAAATAATTGCAACTATATACGTCCCAACCCCCTTATTAACAAAGTATAAATATAATAATTATTGAAGGATATACAGTATGTGCATATTAATATAGAGGAAGGACCAAAACCTGGCAAACTGATAGCCGAAACCGGTTGCTAAAGACAATAATCAATAGTACAAATATGAGAAATGAATGGTGATTTGTTGATAAATACATTTGGGCTGCCGCTCCCCTTCCTATCCCCCCTTGCCAAGTATAAATAATGTGGATGCGCCCAGATAATTTGATAAATATTATGTCTATCACTAGGTGCGAAGTTTATATTTGCCTACTGAATTACAAGTTTATCATTCTGTGTTAATGTATTACTTATTTTTTTCCTTGGTTTCATGAAAAGATTTTTTTTTTAAATCTCCGTGTGGGTAAATTTCTTTGATTTTTTCACTATTAATAAATGACGATAGGTAACTTCCATTGGGTGGTATGTATACTATTTGGTACAGTCCAAAAAGTTTGCAACTTTTTGTTTCTTTTGAAAAGGGTCGAATGTTTAGTCTGTGTACCTAGCACATGTCCCCTCTTACGCCAATGGATAACGCAGAGTAGTGCTGTAAGACAGCATTTACTGTTATTGTCGGGATTTGATCTGTTTTGTTCTGGGGTCATTCGCGATTATTTGTATTATTAAACTGCGAGCTTAGACACGGGAGCAGTTGATCTTCACATTAGAAGGTTTAGGATTGGAGACCACATTCCCTGATCTTGATTGGATACGGTACGATAAGTACTTGGCAGCCGCGGTGGAGTAGCCGAGCGGTCTGAAGCGTCTCGCTGCGGACGCGCGGTTGCTCGCCGTGGAGGTTCAAGTCCTCCCTGGTTTTGCGTCCCAGCCTCGTCGCCGTTTTTGTGTCTCGTTTCCGTCGTAGGTGTCGGTGGTCGAGTGGAATGAGACCGACACAGGAATAAAGATAGCACGCTGGTGCAGGTACGGAGGGGAGCAGCCAGAAACTAGAAACACTAGAGTAAATTAGAACGAGATATATATTGCACAGAATTTATACAATACTTAACTTTTACATTGCTCAGTACTGCAGATACATAGTTGAGCTAGAGGCCTGCCTGGTACTGCTTCCTAGTGCCTATACGATAGCCAAGTCTTCACTGGTGCCTATCTGATTACGAAGGTCCTAACTGGTTGCTATCTCAGTCCCAAGTGAACGATGTCGTTCAGTGGTAGCCACGAGCGGAGTTCTCAGAGGGCGCTCATGGCTGTCGTCGTAAGAACGCCGCGCCGTGCGTGCATGGCGGCGCGCGGCGAAAGTAGGTGGCGCGCACTTTGTACTTGTGCGGCACCACACCTGGGGCATGGGTGTGTGTGTTGTCCTTAGGTTAGTTTACCTAGGTTCAAGTAGTTTGTAAGCTACGGACTGATGACCACGCAGTTTGGTCCGATAGAGTTACAAACATTTGAACATTTTTAGTACTTGGCAAGGAAGACACGTTCCAACTGTTCCAACGTGGGGCAGCACACCGGTGTTTTGATTGGCCACAAAGTGACTTCTTATAAAATATATCCTACAGTTAATTATATCTTCACTGTTTCTGGTTTCGTAGGATACCTGGAAAGGACTTGATAAAAATTACGGAGTAAATACATTTCAAGTATAGAGATCACAAACTGCCGATACTTCAGTTTGTCTTCCTCCAAACGCACCGACGTCACATAGAGTTCTGAAATGCTGGGTGCTTAGTAGGGCAGACCGGGCTCTCTATGGCCATCTTGCTCAACTTGAGCCTTGTAATGGCAACCAGGAAGCGGTGGATCATGCTACCGAAACGATCTACCACGCTGGCTCTGGCGCTGTGTCCATTCCAAGGTCTTCCGGGCGCCCAAAAAGGCATCCACTCCCTTGGTGGAATGCCGAATGCCGTTCTGCCGCCATGACCAGAAGAGCGGCCCTGAGGTAGTTCAAGCGCTGTCCGAGTGCGGAGAACCTCGCAGCTTTTCGGGTGGCAAGGGCCCAATCTCGCCAGATTATTCGCGAGAGTAAGAAGAGGTCATGGCAACAGTTTCTAAATTCTATAACCCGTTCCACTAAGACTTCAGTTGTATGGGAGACTATCAGTAGGCTCTCAGGAAGAGGAGGGAGGTGCCCAGCCGGCCGCGGTGGCCGAGGGGACAGAGGCGCTTCACGTTGTCTGCACGGCCACTACGGTCGGGGGTTCGAATCCCCCCTAGGGCATTTATATTTGTGCCGTCCTTAGGATTAGCTAGTTCATAAGTAGTTTGTATGTTTAGGGACTGATGACCCCGTAGTTAAGTCCCATAAGCTTTACAAACATTTGAACATTTGAATTTTGGAGGTGCCCAGTGGCTGCTGTGATGGGGAATGGTATTCTCCACACCAGCCAGCGCGACACTGCCCAGACAATGGCTGCCCATTTTTCAAGAGCTACCGCCACCGCCAGCTTTCCAGCGACACCGGGTGGCTGCTGAGAGGGGTATTTTGGACTTCCGGTCCAGCATTGATGAAGATTATAACTGCCCTTTCACTATGTGGGAGCTAGATTCGCATTGTCTCTGGCTCGTGACACATCCCCAGGTCACGACGGAATGGCACAGGCCCATAGTGTAGTGTAGTGTAATCGACCTTTTTAACTACTGCCTGACTCGTGGAGGGAGGCCATTTTCATACCTCTTTTCAAACCCAGGAAAGACTCCACAAGTCTAAGTAGTTACCGTAGTGTCGCCTTGACCAGCTGCGTAGGAAAGACTTCAGAGCGGATGGTCAGCCGCCGCCTTGTCTGGATGCTGGAATCCAGCTTCTCAGACGCTTTCAGTGTGGGTTCAGGAGATATCGCTCCACCATTGATAACCTGGCCTTCCTGGAGGCGGCTTTCCTGCGTCGACACCTTTTGGGTGTATTTTTTGATTCTGATAAGGCCTATTTGGCGGCATCTGATTCTCAGGCAGCTCCGTGGTGTTTTCATGGTTGTCTTCCCCGTTTTATTCAGTCATTCCTTCCTCCACATTATCTTAGATACCTATTTGATGACGCCCTTTCTGATCGCTTTGACCAGGAGAACGGAGTCCCTCAGGGTACTGTTTTAAGTGTGACCTTCTTTGCAATAGCAATTAACAGTATTACTTCTGACGTGAAATGTACTGTGCAGTGTTCTCTATTTGTGGATAACTTCTGTGTCTTTGGCTCATCTTCCAACCTATCAACGACTACACGTCAGTTGCAGCTCACTCTTCAACGGCTGGATGAATGGGCGAAAAACACTGGTATAAGTTGTCCACCGAGAAGTCTGTGTGTGTCCATTTTAACCGTTCATGTACGGTTTTTAGTTTACCTGAACTGTCGATGAGGGGGTTTGTGCTCACTTTTAAAAACAGTGAGATTTCTAGGCCTCACATTGGCAATTTTAAAGTGTCTTAGTAACACTTCTTGGGGAGGAGACAGAACCCGAATGCTTCGCTTTGACAAAGCCTTCGAGTGATCCCGTCTTGATGACGGGTGCACGGTGTAACACCACAGTGATATGCCAACAGCACACACACAACACAAAGCTATGCACGCGTTATGCACTGCGAAACACCACTGTTATGTTAATATACCTGTGCCAGGAGTTTTAGTTTTGACCGTGATGTGTGTGTAATGGACAAGGTATCGTTTTCAACTCCGTCTCTAAAGATTTTTCGTTTCGAGAGGAAATGGCTATCAAATGTTCAAATGTTTGTTAAGCTTATGGGACTTAACTACGGGGTCATCAGTCCCTAAACTTACAAACTACTTATGAACTACCTTATACTAAAGACGGCACAAATATCCATGCCCGAGGGGGGATTCGCACCCCCGACCGTAGTGGCCGTGCAGACCGTGACTGGCGCGCCGCAGTCCCCTCGGCCACCGCGGCCGGCGAAATGCCTATCAAGCAATGCTATTGGGTTCAGTATAAACTGCAATCTAAATGAACTGTAATGTTCAACAAAAATGGTCGCCACCCTGGATTAGGAAATAAATATCTAAAATGGAATATCAGACCAAGTGAATTTACGAAATATGGCAGTAAAACCTGGACAATTACTGATATACACAACATTTTGGCTCATTCAGTGTCTGTTTTAAGATTAAGAACCATTACTAAGATTCATGAATGTTACTAGTTAATAAACAATCGGTTGCCTTGTTCACTACTCGTGCCTACAGTATGTCTGAATATATCATCAAAACTGACCAACTAGCACCAATAGAAAATTTAATACTTTAAACATTTAATAGTCTTATTTTTGTCTGAACAGCATAACTGCACTTTCATTTACCTACTCTCAGTTAAGACAAATATCTGTGGCTTTATATTTCTACAAAGGATACAGCATTCTGACCAGTGGCGTAACTATTGGGGGGGGGGGGGATGAGGGGGATAGAACCCCCCCCCCCCCCAGAACCCGAAAAGTAAAAAAAGTGATCGTATAACAGCAATCTGGTAAAGGTAAAAATTTAAAACTTGGGGTGTTTTACCATAAGCTTTCATTGGAAGGGAGTGAATTAGTTTCTTCAACGGGAGTGGTAGATGGTAGTCTGTCTGGAAACTGACTAAAATTTTGCTCGGCAAGCAGACCTATCCCTCCCGCCCCTCCCCCCCCCCCCCCCCCAAAGCCAAGTCCCAGTTACGCCACTGATTCTGACCACCGACAACTTCCTTTCTGCTAAGGCTCGAGGTTAATGGTCCCGCTAGCGGCCGATCGCTATTCTTCCCGTCATCTGTTACATACAAGCCGGCCACACCTGTTACACTACTAACCTTCTGTTGCGTTTGGCAGCACTCCTGCCTGCATTCACAACGCTCGCGCTTACCGCGAAAACGTATATATTTCTGTTTGTGTCTAAAACTATTCTCCGCGCTCTTCGCACCCACAACACATGCGGTGTTAAGTTTTCCGTCTGACTCATCTGCAAAATTTTGAGGCACAAATCCTCGTCCACGTCCTCTGCCTCTTTGAACAACATTGACATGGACTCTTTTATCATTATTCCCCTGTCCATGTTCTGCATGATTATTATGATGGCCTTGATCTTCGTCTTGTACTTTCTCTAAAAATGAGGAAAATTTCGGTGGCTACTCCCGACATCTTTTAGAATCCGCAGGTAGCTATTTCCACAGCTCCCATATTACTTCGGAATGCGTTAATTTGCGATACCAGTTTTCGAAAAATTCTTTTGAGTGCGTTCCTGCCTTGGCCTTCATACAATCTGGCCATGACAAAATCACGCCACAAACTGTCTTGTTTCTGTTCCGACCAATACTCTTCCGTAAGTTTGGCTTGAAATTGGCCAAATGTCATATTAGTATCGAGGTTAAGCCCCCATCGTTTGGCATCTCCTGCCAAAGCACCAATTACTATGTTCATCTTTTCGAGTTCGGTAAAATTTTCTGGAAAGACTCTTTCGCAAATTTTGATGAAATCTAATGGATGCCATCCATTATGTTTTCGAGAGGTATAAAACGTTTCCTCGCCTTCCAGTAATATGGTGGCATTTACTCTATCCACAACATAACCAGGTTAACTTTGTACTTTTCTTTCAAGATCGATTATTTTGCCTTGAACTTGAGAAGTATTTTATTCACATTTCTGTTCGCAAAGACTGATACTGGTCTTTACATGGGAAATTTCTAATTTGCATTTACCAGTAATCTCTGTCTTTAAACCAAAAACTTTCTCATCTACCTTCAAATTTACGATAGGTTCTACACAGTTTTGTATGTTAACTATCTCGGTTTCAAACCTACCATTAATCTCGTTAACATGTTCTTGCACACTGGCAACTTTAGGGTTTACACGATTTATTTCCTTTTTGATTTCCGAAACAGTGTTGCTAAGTACATCTACTTGCTAAGTTTCTCACTAAGGATGTCACACTGTGATTTAATTAATATTTTCAGGCCACCTTCCACATTAACCAGTTGGTTACTCAGAACACTACTTTGAGACTGAGGTTGTCCAGACAGTAATTTAAATAAGTCATTTATACTGAGGCCCTTTTCAGTTTCCTGTTATAACGGTTGTTCGTGATCCGAGTAAATTGCACTTGCTTTTTCTGATTTTATTTTTACTGGTGTGTCATCAAACATATCTACTGATTCGTTTGCATACCCACTATCTTCAACAAAGCTGTTTTCTTTTAACTCAGTTTTTATTTTTAATCTCTCCTGATTAAACATATCAGTGTGAAGATTTGTGTTTGTGTGATAACTCGTAATCTGGCGCACGTCTGGCCGCTTCAGCACCTTGCACGATGGCAGTGCCATCTGTTATCCGTGTGCACGCATTACGTGTGCCACCTTGTGTATTTGACTAGCCTCTTTTGAATCAACTGCTTTGCCTTTCTGTGTCTCACTATTTTTATCTGCCATAATTGAACCTTTCTCACAATTGAACGATTCCCATATTAATATTGCGGGACGAAATTTTAGTCGTGTCGCGCGTCGCACAGTGTAACACCGCAGTGGTACACCAACAGAAGGCCAGCCTGCCGCCACCCGGTGGCTTTAAAATAAAACAGTAGGACCCTACACACACACACAGCACAAAGTTATGCACCACTGTTATGTTAATAGACCTGTGCCAGGATTTTTAGTTTTGACCATGATGTGTGTCTTAATGGACAAGGTATCGTTTTCAACTCCGTCTCTAAAGATTTTTCGTTTCGAGAGCAAATGCCTATCAAACAATGCTATTGGGTCCAGTATAAACTGCAAGCTAAATGAACTGTAATGTTAAGCGAAAACGGTCGCCACCCTGGTTTAGGGAATTATCTAATGTAATTGAAAATGGATATCATACCAAGTGAATTTAGGCCTATATAAGATATCATAGTCATTCAAGTACTTCATTGCCTTGTCCAATACTCGTGACTACAGTATGTCTGAATATATCGTAACTGACCAACTAGCACAAATAAAAAATCTAATACTTTAAACATTTAATAATCTTAATTTTGTCTGAACAGCATGACTGCACTTTCATTTACCTACTCTCAGTTAAGATTTTCTCTCTTTCTTTACAGTGGCGGCTGGTGATAATGTGCTAATGTGCTGCAGCACACTGTAAATATATTACTAAAATTATGCCATTTCTCTTCGAAAGCAAGAGATAAATCGCTGTAAAATTACATTCTTTCTATTGGAATGCGATCCAGATATCACAATAAAATTATGCCAATTCCCTTCCAATACGTATTACAATGCTAGTAATAAGGATGAAAACGCATTTTGAAGCGCTCTCACCGCGATAGCTGGAAACCAGCTCCGTGTGCTGAAGTGGGATTCAGCCGCGCTGGTACGTGCGCAGAGAGGCGGCGCAGTCGTCTGTTCGCTAGTGCGCATGCGCAGATGTGACGTCAGGCCTGGCGACTATTGTGTGCTGAGACCGACTGCAGTACCAGATCAATATTTCTCTTCGCGCTGCGTGTAACGGCTGCGGAAGAATAGTATATGACGAATATTGCGGCATACAGAGTCAAATAGCGCGCTGGCTCAGGCGTCTTGCGCGATGTCTCTCAAACCTACTAGTGTGAGGCTCGTATTCAAATACCTCTTAGTCCAAATTTTTAATTTCTGTAAATAAAACTTCAATCACAAACAACATTAGTAATGTATAGCTAACATGCGAGTGAAACTGCGCTTTTCAGCCAAGCAGTTTCATTGGTCACTTGTGTAGAACACAGATGACGTGGTGGGGATATTGCTAAGCTCCGTTATTTCCATTGTCAGTCACGCTTTTTATTTTAGTATATTTTGTTTCCTGTTTATTTTTGTAATATTGTAGCACACTGGTCAAATTTTGTATGAGCCGCCACTGTTTCTTTATTGTATTTTAACACCAGCAATACAAGCCAGTAGGCTGGCAGCAGCTCGATAGGCTGCTCTTCAGTTGAGAGAGAGGAACAAATGGATATCAAGACATGTAAAATATATAACAGGAGATAAAATAACGAAGAATAGTGACATAGGCATGGTGAGAATTCTTAGTAGAAAAAGTTTATAGATGATTAAAAACACATTTAGTCTGTTTAAACGAGGAGCCACGGTGACATTAAAATCATATAGTATGACAACACACACTGGACGGCTAGTAAACGGAGACACAATATTAAAACACACGATGCGACACTTCTTTGTTGGCGGTGAACGCAGCTAAAAAACACTTTCTGGAGCACTTTACACACAACACTGAACAGAGCACTAATAAAAATGTCGTTGCAGGACCCCGCAGGGTAGGAGAAGGCTCCCAGCGTGTAAATACAGCGCTGTCCTTGCCTCTCCTCGTCCTACAAAGAAGGTAGGCACCCAAACGTGTGACCTTACTTTTAGCGACACAGTTGTCAGATCGGCCAGCCCAAAGATTGCTCGTTCAACCTCTCCACTCTCCTCCTCTCACCAAAAAACAGTGTCATCAGCAGCTCCTCCCAAATCACAGGCGTCTAAATCGGATGCGTTAATTCCAAGAAAGAGCCTGTCCGCGAAGACTTCTTAAGATCTGAGCCTGCACAACCAACGCCCGCACACACAACTCAGCGTCACTCCTCTAAGAAAAAAGTTGCTCTCCTTCCCCCCACGGCGCGACTCCCCTGTCACGCCAGCGCCACCTAGCAGTGGCACCACCCGGTCTCGCTGGGGCGCGCTACTGCTACAGATCATCCGGCCCTTCACTGGCGGAGGAAGCTGCCCCTGTCGATAAACCCAGGCAGGCGGCAGAAACTCCAGGTGAAGCAATGGAACACGACCCTTCACCTGTAGATCTCAGTAGCATCGCTTCCTCGAACTCACGTCCTCAGTGGCCATCGAGGTGATCTCCTCTAGCTTTTACCTTCTCTTTCTATTTCCACTCACCTTCAATGGAATATTCGCGGCATTCGTTCCAACAGAGAAGAATTGAAACTACTTCTCAGATTGCACCGTCCATTCGTGGTCGGACTTCAAGAAACGAAGTTACGCCCACGCGACGACATAGTTTTTTCACAATATACTTCCGTGCGCTTTGACCTGTCTCCTGTGTAAGGTATTGCAGCCCATGGAGGCTCTGTTCTCGTGGCGGCGTCTTCTTTCACGATGCTAGCTGCGCTGTGTCCTGGTAACTGCCTATTTCGGAGCCGAGTTCGGAGTGCCCTCCCAGACGCATGTCGGCCTAGATATAGCTGCTTGTAGAGGGCGCGCTTCTCGGTTGCTCCCTCCAGGAGGCGCGGCGGCGACGTGTGATTGGCTGTCGGTCATCCGCTGCCTTTTTCACGATCATTTTCGTGCATCTGGCGTGTGGCGCTGACTTCACGCCACAAGATTAAGTCCCATAGATTTACAAACATTTCACATTTTAAGAGAGGCCTGATAATATGAGACAATTTTATAGTAATGAAAGGAAAAGATTCTAAAGCAGAGACCATTACCGGAGATATAAATCGTTAATTGGTAATGGACAAAGTTTTAACCATGGAGCACGTCATGACAATAATCAACATTGAAACCAATAGACGTCGCAACGGGAGCCTGTGGGCTTGGTGCGAGATCCTTGTACCGAATACAGGCTTGTAATAACTGAAATAGACGCTTTAACACGTAATGACTTGTAGTTGTTAGACGAAGTTATGTTAGAACAAATGTTCAGGTAAATAAAGTTCGTTTTCTCAAACTGTTCTGGAATGCAATCACAGAAAATATTCAAGGTAGCGAACCTGAAACTCTGAAAGAAATAGCTATATAAGATGATACAGTGGGAAATATTTATAAGCCAAGTAATGAATCCGGTAATAAGGAGGATAATTTGATACATTATTAAATTTCCATAGACACATGTTGTCCCAACACTGTATATCAAAGATATTGAATAGAGGGTGAAGCACTGAATTAAAATTTGTGCCATGGCTGGTATTCGAACCCGGGATATTATGTTTACTAGGCATTCACTTTACCCACTCAGTCACCATATATAATAATCCATTGATTTTAGTTGCTAAAGATGATGATGGTATGAGGTTTGTTTTATGCTTAAGGCAGTTAAATATGTCCCTAAGAGGCAAACAGACCATCCTAAAATAATAGTTGAGTTTTCTGTACATCTGAACATTTGAAGTATAATATGACTAGTTTGTATCTTACATCTGGATTCCATCAAGTTCTATTTGAGCCAAATTCTAGGAACTGTAAATCATTTCGGAATAGAATAAATTGTGTCATACCATATCGTTTGAGCATTTCAGTTGTGGAATGCATTAAGGCCTTAAGATTTATTTTGGGAATTCAGTTTTCACAATATTAATAATGTATTTAGATGACATTTTCGTCACAGAGGAAGGTTAGGAAGAACGTGTAAAGACTGTAAGGGAGGTAGGTAATAAATTCAGATAAGGGTGGATATCATTAAAATTGGATAAATGTAAATTTGCTGTGAAAAAGTAGACATTTATGGGCCACAGCGTCTCAACGGAGGGAATTTTGCTGGAGAAATAGAAAATTGAGACCATAGCAAAATTCTTAACTCCTAAAAATAATAAGCATTTAAATCCATTTCATGGAATTTCCGAACACTACCGAAAGTTCCTAAGTACTGAGTCTTTGTATGCACCGAACTTGAGTAACTCGATAAGAGAATTATTATGGGACCACGATTATCAATAATTCTTTGAGTAAATGAAGGGACATTTGTGTATCGGTAATTTGTTTACTGATTCATCTATTCCCTTTTGTATTATGGCTGATAGTAGTAAATATTGTGTGGGAGCTCATCTTTTTCTAGAGTATAAACTGAATTGGCAAATTGAACATAGATCCATGTCTCTGATAATCGAACTTTGAAACGTAATGAAATACTATACACTGGGACTGACGAAAAATTGTTAGCAATGCATATTTGTATTTTTCAAATTCAGGAATATTTACTGGGGCATCAGGTATTGAAACTGCAACTAAATAGTATAACCACCTTTCTTCATCAGTTAAGTTACACGAATAAACCTATTAAAGGGCCGAACAACATAATCGGTCATGCTTTGTCAAGATTACGGGTAGGGAGTGAATTTTTATGACAATTTTTTTTGTAGGGAATGTAAAACAGAGTTCAAAATTATGCTTCTTAAAGTAAGTAATGAACGAGAAATTAGCGTGGTATTTAATTACCTCAGCAAGAATCAGATAAAAACCAGAATTTAAGAGTGATGGTGAGACATTGGGAAAAAAAGGGTAGCGAAAAATTAGGGGAATTCTTTCAAGACTATGTCAGGATGCTGTTTAAAACGAATAGTAGTCCTGTGACATTTGGAGAATATGTTGTACTGAACACTGTACTGATTCCTTAATTATCTGCATGAAAGCCTTGGGCATTGTGGGGGACACACGTGCTTTTAGAACAACATCAGGAGGCTTCGGAAATTGTTAGAACCAAAGGTTAAAAGTAAGAAACCAAACTTCCAGTGGGACTATGAGAAACTACTTTGCCTAAGGAGCAACATGTTCTTGTAGCAGTTTACTTGTATGTACCCCTCCAAAATCTATAGGTAGATGTTGTTTTACTTTACTGTCATGGTGTATATATTTTTAAAATTTATTAAATTTCACCCACAAAGGAAGACAGCAAGTAAAAATGATTTAAGGAAAAGGCAGCCAGTCACTTTCACTTTAAATGATGCTATATATTCCCTTAACCGGTTTTCGAGCCTTTTCAAGTTTATCTTCAGATGGTGAATTTTCAAATTTTTCGGACAAAAAATACGGTAGTAATACCAAAAAAAGCCGTTTGTAATAAAATTGTAATCGCTAACGAACAGTTCATCTGACACAAAAATTGAATAACCTAATTGGTTACGTTTTTTTCATATCTTGTATCGTTTGAAACATATTTGCAAAAATAAAGGAGATTTGACACCCTCCATTGAATTAACGAAAACCAGCCGTTCGGAAATGTCACGTGACATTCCTCGCCCAGAACTGTCTCTGGCATCTTGCGTTGCGTATTTGATGATTTTCTTATTGTAACTTACACGTTATCATATCAAAGCAATGGCGCACTGAAGAAATAACAAAAACACACAGTTCTTCGTACGATAATCTAGTGTCTACAAATGCCATATTAGCAGCAGTTAACAACGGCCATCAATAATATGAGATTAAGGGCCCCATCTTCTGCTCGATAGCCGTAGCAACCGGGCGCGCGCGGTCAGGGGACTAAACACCCTCTGTAATAAAAAAGCTGAGCCAAAGATTCCACGAACAATCAAGAATGAACCGAATCAACGACCGCAAAGCATAGAACAATATGAGACGTAGCGTAGTGGGTAAAGCGTTGGACTATGACGCTAAAGGTCGATGGTTCGAAACGCGCCACTACTTAATTTTTTTCCTAAAAGGGTTTCAGACGCACTTATTAATTAATTTTTTATTATTTAGATTATTATTTTGGTCCAAAATGTTTGCACAAACTTATAAAACTACAAATCTAAAGTGGGCTGTAAAACACGTCAGTGCGATTTTTTCTACTGCTGTGACACCATTGTACCTAACATCGCTGGATTGTCTCGAAGGCCACGAAACTGATCTAGAGGTTGTATTTCACTCGGCCATGTTAAGTAGGTTAGTAGTAATCCTGATTTTTAAGTTTTTTCTCCCACTTTCTAATAACCACATCAAGAACCAGCTTGAAGAGCAATGGACATAATGCCCCACCTTGGCGCACGCCAGTCTTAATCTAAAAGGCTTTGATATTTGACCAATAAATTTTGCCAGGAAGCTTTTGATGAGTAGTAGTGTTTTGGGCCAGATCCATGATCTTATATCATTAAAGAGAGTGTCTATTTATGAAATCATACAGCTTATTGTGAAGTCAAAAATTTACAAATGAGTGGACAGCTTCGAGTTGCCTTACGTCTTTTGTTCTCATGTTTGAAATTTGTGCTGTTCAGGATCGCCTTGGACTAAAGTCAGTTTGGTATTACCCAACCTTGTCTTCGTGCCGCTTTGATGATACCACGCTGAGAAGATCTCATAAGTGTCCTAGACTAGGCAAATCCCCCTGCAGTGATTCACATGGAATTTGTCACCTATCAGTCAATGAGCGGCCGTAGCCAACTGCAGGGCCTAGCGCAGAGCACACCGATACTTGTGAGTGTGACCGGCTTCTTACTAGACGCGACATATTTTCACTCTTCTGTGACGTTATAGCTTCAGTTTATTACAATCATCTTGTGCTTATGTGTGTATTAGTCTCAGTTTCGCGTTAAGCATCCGGTTAGTGTGTTTTTACGCAGTCTGAATACCGACAGTAGTCTCTTTTGTTTTCAATTATATATTTTTCGACGACATTACAGCGTTCAAGGAATGAAATAAATCGCATTTTGCGATCAGTTATGGCTTCACTCTACTATGTTTAGATGGAATACCAATGTGCGCCGAATGAAAATTTGTGCCCGGCCGGGATTCGAACCCGAGATCTCCTACTTACTAGGCAGACGCGTTGACCACTCCGCCTTTTTTTTTTTTTTTTTTTTTTTTTTTTTTTTTTTTTTTTTTTTTTTTTTTTTTGAAGCAGCTAACCTGGTCAAACATCGAATTAGAAGACGACAACGTGTTCAGATCGTCTACATATATATACACAACACGTGGGATTACAGATCACAAATTGTTTTATGTAACTGATTTGGAAAAGGAAAAAAAATTCTGCCACAGCAGTATTCGAACCACTGACTCTATGGTTGTGAATTCAGAACGCTATCCTCCCCTTATAGCCCGTCCTTCCGCTCGCCATATTTCCCCTTCCTCGTCGTAGGCTTCTTTGGCCTTCAAGTGAACGTACTATCCTCTTCTGTTACAGGAATAGTAAGAATCCTTTTTCCTGCCGTGATGTGTCACTAACTTTCCATTGCTTATACAGTGGTTGGCATTATTTAAGCAAAATAACATTCTTCTGTGGAAGGGTAACTATAAAATAAAGTTGTTCTTCTGCATGTGCCAGTGAACTTAGATTTCTGCCTTTAAAATGTCTCTCGAGTGGGGAACACATTTAGAAATTTGTGTAATGGAAGTAACGTAACAGCCGTTCTGGCGTGAAATAAACTAATTGTTGAAAGCTGTATAAAATACACAACACGGTTTTCCTTTAAAAGTAAGAAGGTAGGAAAATAAACGTGCATAAGCCTCTGCACAAAAGCACTTGTTTCTTCTCTTCTCGTCTCGGTGACAGTGATTACTCCATCATTTATAAAAATATACAAAATAACTAATAACAAAATTAATAAAATGGTTTTCTTCGTTCGAAGTTAGTTCTTTCTCTGTTTGACAATTTCTTCTGGTGAGTAATTCGTGATTGCAGTATAGTCTTGCTCAAGAAATCAGCAAAGTGTTCCTTGTAGTTTCGTTTCTGCTCTAGTATATGGTGCTGTATGGTGAGGTACAGTACAAAATCCTCCTTGGTCTTTTCTTTTGTACTAAGAAGATAGTACACTGTATGACCCGAATACAGTCGACAACATTTCGTTTTGTTTTTGGGAAAGGGATTTCATCAGGGTTCGTAAAATAGACTGGCCTTATGACATGTGGTGATGTTCTTTTGATGCTTGCCAGTTTCTGCCGGACATAGTCCCATATACGTTTGACACCATCGCACACGAAAAGATGTTCATCGCTATCAACGAGGTTGCATATTGAGCACAATGGGGAGTCTTGATTTAGTGGGGCTTTTTCTATTAACAAGTGCATACCAGGAAGCTTTTACGTTTGATGGAAGATGCGGATTGTGAACATTTTCCCAAGTTGCACTGCAATTCTTGTTCGGGATTTTTCGTTCTATCACATTTCGTGTTTTATTTTCAGTGAGCGTCTTATATATTTCTCGGACGATTGTTCTTTTTGCCACAGGTAGTCTGTCATGGATATAACTATACTCGATCGGAAAGTGTCGAAAGTGGTAGAGCGTTGTCGGTATGTGATGGACATCAATCGGTGGGCGGAGGTCAGCCGGCGCGATTTCGCTTAGCAAGTGCGCGGTAAGGCTGTTCGCTGATGTCCGCCGTAACTTGCAGGTTTTACCGAGGTAAAGAGCGTGTGCATTTTTGTGCACGTCGATTAAATTGAGTCCTTCATCCCGTACCGGGAGAGTTAAGGTGTCATACTTTACTTTAAAGATATGTCCACGACATACAAAGTGTCCAAGTGCCGACAGCATATTACTTGCGATACCGGGAGTGATAGGTAGTACCTGTGCTACATAATCTATTTTCGACGTTATGTATGTGTTGGCCAGTGCCACTTTCTGAATCTCATCTAATTTCCTCATACTGTGTAGCTGCACGCACGCAAGTATCTTTGTGAGTAGTTGTTTACAATTGGCGGATATGGTCTTCCGTATTGTACTTCTGAAGTCGACACCCAGACATTGCAGTTTTTGGATTTCTTTTATTTGGCCAAGTTGTAGTGTGTCTATTCCTCTTCCAACATTCATTACTCCTGATTTTGTACGGTTCAGCCGTGCACCGGATGCTCTCTCGTATGTAGTTATCTGGAGAGCAAGCTCTAGTTCAGTGATCAAGAAAGCGACATCGTCAGCGTAGGCCCTGCAGACAATCTTCTGATTGTTTATTTTGAGACCGTTTAAACATTTCGTTAAGGTAACGAGTAGTGGCTCTATAGCTATGGCGAAAAGTGACATGGATATGGGACACCCCTGCCTGACTGAACTGTTGATGGAAATTTCAGAGCCTGCTTGGCCATTTATTATAATCCTCGATGTACTATTTTGTATCAAGTTTTTCATTGTACTGATGAACGCTGGGGGAAAGCCCATTGCCTCCATGATTTTGAAGAGATACAGATGGCTGACCCTACCAAAGGCTTTCTCGAAATCTAGGCTTACTACTGCACATTTAATCTTACAAGCATCTGCGACGGCTATAATATCCCTGTAGTCCGCCAACATTTGGTATATTCCTCTGCCTCTTCCGACGCTCGTCTGGTGTGGCGCGATGACACCATTAATTACATTTTTCATCCGTGCTGCTAAGACGCGGGCGAAAATTTTGTAGTCCCCGTTCAGCAGCGTAATCGGCCTTAGGTTGATGATTGTGCTATTGTTAGTGTTTTTGGGTATCAGAACTACCAACCCTTCTTTAAATTCCGGCGGAAAAATCGAGTCCGGCTTCTGTAGATCATTGCAAATCGCTGTCAACTTTGTCTTCAGTTGCTGCCAAAAGGTTTGATAAAATTCAGCCGGGATACCATCGCGTCCCGGTGATTTGTTTTCAGGACTGTTGAATACCGCGTCTTTCACCTCGTCTTCTGTTACGTCCGTAGTGAGCTCTACGGCATCCGCAGGGCTAAGTCTTGTCATTAAGTTCCGTTGTAAGGCGTCAAGTGCAGCGTCGTCTATCATTGTATTGGATAGTTGTTTTCAATAGCTTCTCTGATGTCCTTTTGTCTTGTTAAAACTGTTCCGTCGTTATCTTTTAGTTCGGTTATCATCTTTGTTTTCGTGCGTTTGGTCTCCCGTATAAGATGGTATATGGATGGCTCTTCATCTTTTACAGTATGTGTAGTTCTGGATCTGATTTTAAAACCTTCTAGCTGTTTCCTTTTTAAAAGTAAAATTTTTGCTTGAATTTTTTTAATTTGCGAACAGTTGTCAATCATTGTGGCGTCGATTGTATATAATTCCCGGAGACATTGGTAGTAGAATTCAAGAGTTCTTTTAAACCACCAGTTTTTGTCTCGCGAGTATTGGATCACAGCTTTCCGTAGTTTCGGTTTGGCACATTCGAGCCACCATTTGATCGCTGAGTTGGAGAAGAAAACTTAGCTTCGCTTTCATGCCAGGCCTTAGTGAATGCCTCCCTACACGCTTGATCCGCTAAATGCGAGACATTTAGTTTCCATTGCCCTTTGCCACGGTGTGTTCCCTTTCTCTTAAGATTTAAAGTGCAAATAAAGGCAGCATGATCAGAAAAGCTAGTTGGCCAGAATTCTGCATGTAAAACTTGATGTTTAAGGTTCTCTGAAACACATATACGGTCTAGTCGACTAGCCGAGTGACTGGTAACGTGGGTGAGTCCGGGCCTATCGCCAAACTTGTGTTCCCACGTGTCGGTTAACGTTAGATCTTTAACTATCTTTTCTAGTTCTATTGATTTGTTAAGATGCGGATTCTGGTCTTTTGCATGAAGTGCGCAGTTAAAGTCTCCCGCTAAAATTAATTGGTCATACTGTGTTGTAAATAGCGGAAGGATATCTTCCTTGAAAAATTCTGCTCTGCGTCTCCTGTTGTTACTACCAGACGGAGCGTACACATTTATTATTTTGGTGGTGATAACGGTTGCAGCAATCCCTCTGCTATTTGCTAGCAGTTCTATGTCGTGGGGAACAATACCTTCTTTGAACAGGATGGCCGTTCCCAAATCGGCACCACGTCCCGGATTTTCCGTGACGTTGTACTCAGGGATTCGATCTAAATCTATTTCCCCTACCTCTTGAAGCAGAAGTATATCAATATCCGCGGCGTACAAGAAGCTTGAGGGAACTCTGGCTCTTATTTATGTTGGCTGTTGCTATCCTGTAAGCTTGTAGGTCAGTCATTCTGAGTTGTTTTTACGGGAGGCAGTTGTTTCTTTATTTAATAGAACTCAGAGTCCTCGTCGTTGGCTTCTTCTCGTGTGTCCATGCTTGGGCCTGCTGTTGAGTCTTGAGTGTTGTGTGAGTCGCGTCTAGTGCTCCTTGGTACATCCATCATGTCGGCGTCCGCGTGTTCATTTTCGACGTCCGCTGACCAGTCAAATGTATTGGCCATTTTTAACGGCTCATTGAGGCGATGCACCTGTTCTTCTTGCACCTGTGCAGGTTTTTAATGATGTTCTGTAGCTGTCTCTCCGATGAGTTCCAGCCTGCCTTCATTATTGGTGGTTGTCCTTTCATCAACCTTCATTTGTGCCGGTGTCTGTTCCTGTGGTTTGCCAGATGCAGATAAATTTAGTTTTTCTATAATCTTCTTCGCCTTCTCTCTTAGTGACGCCGCCGAATTCTCGGCTCCCTGGTGCGCCAGTCTTCGCTTCTTATTCCTTCGGCGACGAGATTTTCCAGGTGATTGACCGTCATCTGAATCAGCAGTGTCACTTTGGGCTACTGGTGGCTGCTCTCCGTGGAGCATTTCGACGTCTCTAATCAGGTAACTTGTATCAGTTTGTTGCTTTTCTGGGTTCTGCGATTCCTTTTCCACTTCTGACTGCGGTTTGTCAATCATTTCGATGTGCCTCAACTCGGTACGTGGGCCTATTTGGTGTTCTTCCGACTTCTGGGATTCCTCTGTCACTTTCGGCTCCGGTACCGGTACATCCTCCGTCTCAGAAGTCTCCATCAACACCTCGGTTTGGATTTGGGTTGTGTCCCTGGGAGGAATTTCGAAGTGTATTTCACTAATCGAGTTGTCTGTCGCATGGCCACGTACGGCAGCAGCGTAACTGTTGGGCAAGGTGGTCATTTGTGGCGGCTTCGTTGTTTCACCAGTTGGCAACTGAGCAATTCGTCTCTGCAGGCACTGAGAACGTACGTGACCTGTTTTATTACAGGCTGAGCACGTTCTTGGCTGGCCGTCGTAAATGACTATTCCACTGTAACCACAAACGTTAATATACGACGGTATATGTCGCAAAAGTTCAACCTTAAGTTGCCTCACACCGTTCAGCACAGGGAACTTGTGGGCAGTCAACCATTTCTCAGTTAAATTACTGAGAATTCGACCGTACGGAGAGATTACTTTATTTATCGCATCGGCAGGGACCTCAAATGGCAACTCAAATATTCGGATTGTTTGAATACCAAGACCAACTTGATCTACTGCTACGTCAACAACTTTACCATCTCTACGAGTAAACTTTAATATGCCACTGTTGTGTCCTTAGCGATCACACAGGTGGGTCCAGGTTGTAGGCCGCAATCGGGAACTCTGAAGAATTGCTATAGACATAGAACCATTAGTCAGAAGTGTATTCTGGAATTAGTACGATACATCACTTAAATACCAACAAGTACAGCAGCTATTCTAATTAGATATTGAAAGGTATTTCGACGTATGCTGGTCGCCGTCCGAAGGTCTTCTGGCGTGGTGTCTTCTTTCACTGCCTAGGAAGGCGCTGGCGGCGCCCCCATCGGCCGTGGCTTCGCGGGGCGCTCTCTGTGGCGGCCCGCGAAGGTGATGTTGCCAACCTATCTCAGCTATCGACATAGCACCCCTCCCCCCTTCGGGAGCCACGGCCGGCGCGTCTCGGTACACTGGGCGCTGACGGCCGTGGGGAGAGGGAGCCGGGTGGAGACCACTGATGGAGCCAGGCGTCGGACTGCTAGCGGGGGACGCCAGGCCCGCGCGCCCGGATCTCACCGCGAGCGCCCACCGTAAACCCCGCGAGGAAACCGGCGGCGGCGCGCGTCTCCACGTCCGGCGTGCGGCAGGTGTGAGGGACGACCCACGAGGGCGTCGACTTCCATCGCGCGGACAGCCGTCGGAGGAGCAGGCGCCGGACCGGGAGGCGTCGACGGCTGCGGCGACGGCGGCAGCTGTGGGACGTCCACATCCATAGGCTCCTGGGACGGAGGCGTGGCGGCCGCGCTCTGGTGCGGCGGCGGCGGCGGCGGCGGCGGCTGGACAGCAGACTCCACGGCTGGAAACACAGAGCCCGCGCCAGAAACACCGAGACGGAGCTGATTGCGGTGCCGCTTCTGCAAGCCGCGCGCAGTACTAACTAAGAACATTGCGCGGCCGAGGCGGCGAGCAATTGTGCCGTGCTGCCAAGAGCGAAACCAAACAGGCGCGCCAGCACGAAGAGGCGACGACGGAGCCGACAGCACGAACCCCGAGCTGCGTGGCCGTGGGTGTAGCAAATGAAGCAGAGTGCGATGCGTCCGGCCGTGCAAAAGTTCCGCCGGCGAGGAGCCATTGTAAGGTTGCGACCGATGGGTAGTCAGGAAGATGAGCAAGGCGTCATCGCGGGAATGGTCATGCCGGAGGCGGGTCATACGTTCTTTAAACGTCCGCACGAGACGTTCCGCGGCACCGTTCGACGAAGGATGAAACGGCGCGCTAGTGACGTGTTCGATACCCTGGCTCCGACAGAAGGAAGCAAACTCCGACGATGAAAACTGTGGGCCATTATCAGTGACGATCGTTTGTGGCAGACCCTCGAGGCAAAATATGGACCGTAAAACCTTAACGGTGGCAGTTGCCGTGGTCGAAGACATAGGCACCACAAACGGGAAATTACTGTAAGAATCCACTAACATTAACCAACGAGAATTCCAAAACGGTCCCGCAAAATCAACATGAAGACGCTGCCAGGGCCCGGTTGCTTTCGGCCACGAAAAGAAACGGCGCGGTGGAGCGGACTGGTGCTCTGCACAAACGCGACAACGGGACGTCAGACGCTGTATGTCCCCGTCGATGCCCTTCCACGTACAATGGCGGCGGGCTAACTGCTTCGTGCGGACTACACCCCAATGGCCCTCGTGCAGAAGTCGCAAGACTTGTGCGCGTAACGACGTCGGCACAACCACTCGCAACTGATCCGCTCCGCTGCGGAGCAAGATGACACCGTCTTGCAACGAGAGCTCATTACGGTGCGCAAAACATCGGCGAACTTCGGAGTCTGCAATATGCTTCGAAGATCGGGGCCAACCCGAACGAAGATAATGTACTAAATTGTTCAATGTCGGATCGGCAGCGGTAGCCCGTGCCACCGTCCGAGAATCAAGAGGAAAAGATGCAAGCCAATCGGAAACCTCTGCGTCGAGCGCAAAACAAGACGCCGGCGACGAATCAAAATCTGAATCAGAGCCCACTGGAAGGCGGGATAAGACATCCGCGTTGGCGTGTTTCGATGACGGGCGATACAAAATTTCATAATTGTAAGAAGACAAAAGCAGAGCCCAGCGTTGCAATTTATGGGCAGTCGTTTCTGGGAGAGGTTTGTGAGGGTGAAACAACGATTGCAACGGTTTGTGATCTGTAACAAGAAAAAATTTCCGACCATATAAATAATGGTGGAACTTCGTGACACCATATACCAGAGCAAGCGCCTCCTCCTCTATCTGAGAGTACCTGCGCTGCGCATCAGTAAGCAACTTTGACGCAAAAGCAATTGGACGATCCTGTTGTCCAATCCGGTGTGACATCACAACGCCAATCCCATAGGCTGAGGCATCGGCAGCTAAGACCACAGGAAGCGAAGGATCAAAATGAACTAAACATCTGTCACTCAAGAGTTCCCGTTTTAAGGTTTGAAAAGCGGCGTCACATGCAGGTGTCCATTAAAAAGGAACATTCCGTTTCCGAAGACGATGTAAGGGTGCAGCGATTTGAGCAGCATTTGGAATAAATTTGCAATAGTAATACAATTTACCGAGCACAGATTGCAATTCCCGAAGATTCTTGGGTGTCGGCAAATTCTTGATAGCAAGTAGATGCGTCTGCAGGGGATGTACATCCTGCCCATTAATGCGATGACCCAGATAATCAATTTCTGTTTGAAAAAAGACACATTTTTCCTTATTACAGCGGAGGCCCGCTTCCGACAACACTTCAAATAACGAACGAAGATGTCTCAAATGTTCGTCGGGGGTACGACCAGCAACCAAAATATCGTCTAAATACGTCGAACAACAGCGAACCTTGGCGGTCAACTGTGTTAAAAACCGCTGGAAAATAGCAGGAGAAGATGCGCAACCAAAAGGCAAACGCAAAAAATTAAATAAACCAATATGAGTATTGATAACTAAAACATTCTGCGATTTCTCATCTAAAGGCACTTGCAAATAAGCATCTTTTAAATCAATTTTAGAAAAGTACTTTCCCGCCCCGAGTTGGTCCATTAGTTCTTCTGGGCGTGGTAGCGGGAATGTGTCCACAACCAGTTGAGGATTAACTGTCTTATTAAAATCGGCGCAGATACGGAGCCGACCCGACGGCTTACGGACAATCACTATGGGGGAGGCCCACTGACTGGCTGAAATAGGTTCTATAACACCGTTGCGTTGCCATTCTGAAAGTTCAAATGCCACTTGGTCCTGCAGGGCGAGAGGCACACGGCGCGCACGACAAAACTCTCGTTGGGCCGATTCCTTGAGTGTCACTTGTGCAATAAACTTGGTTGTTCTACCAAGGCCGTCTGTGAAAAGTAGAGCGAAGTCTTTGCACAATTTATCTAAGCTGTCGGTGGGCACACACGACTGAACAGTCAGCACATTTTCCTGTATACTCATGTTGAACAAGTCGAATAAATCTAGTCCAAAAATGTTTGTTGAATCTTCCGAACACAGCACATGGAAAGTCACTGTCTGCGTACAATTTCGGTACTTTGCGGGCAAGCTACATTTACCGAGTACCTTTATAGTGTCTCCATTGTATGCTGACAAGTGTACAGGGGTTGGTTGCAACGGAGGCTGGCCCAGCAATTTGTAAGTTCTATAATTTAGTAACGAAAGTGACGCTCCCGTATCTAACTGTAATTCCACAGGCAAGTTTTGAATCGTAAGGTTCACAAGAAATTTATTGTTCTTACGAAGCAACGGGGTCTGTTCACTTTTATTGGACACTGCAACACGAGATTTGTCTGAGACAACATTTATGAAATGCTCGTTCACTGTACTATAAGTGATTAAATTTGTAGACGTCTCACCAGGTGCCTGTCGCTGTCTTTGTAAACACACCGATTGTACATGTCCTTGCTTTCCACACGCAAAACACTGAGCATTTCGCGAGGGGCAGTTACTTCGTTTATGTTTAGGACAAACACCGTGGACAAGATTTTCTAACATTACGAGTGGTGTCCGTGTGGCTCTGGCGCTTGTTGTTCTTCTGACGTAAGGCGTCCGAGCGGGAAGTCTGTGGCAGTTTCCGCGAACTATGTTTATTGCCTCGGCGGACGCTGCGGCCGTTGTGGGGAGCCGTGTATCGCTCATTATGTGCCGCTACACTACACACTTGAGGAGAATCAAAGCACTGGGTAGCTAATTCACACGCGTCCTGATGATCAATAATAGTCAATACGTGTTGTAATGAGGGATTACTATATTGTAAAATTTTGTCCCTAACTTTGTGATCTGTCACATTTTGTGTTACCGCGTCCCTCATCATAGAATCTGCATAGGAAGCACCACACACGCACTTAAATTGACATTTTTTGGTCATTCCCTGCAGTTCTGTCACCCATTGGCGATACGTCTGATTTTCCTTCTTTCTAAGTCTAAAAAACTGATAACGGGCGGCCGCTACATGCACGTGGTCTGAATAATACTTTGAAAGGGCGTCTACTAAGGTGGAAAACTGCACTTGATCGGGTTTACTGTCCGGAAACAGCTTTTCAGCAATCGCGAAGACTTGGGGGCCACACCACGACAGAAAAAAATGAAATTTGTCAGTACCTGGTAAGTGATGGGCGATGAAATGTTGCTCCAACTGCTGAACATATTTTTCCCAGTCCTCCTTGTCTTCGTTGAAGGGACGGAAAGACGGCACTACCTTCGGTGTGGTGGCTGCTGGCTGCTGTTGCGACAGTTGCTGTGCTTGAGCCTGCAGTACGTGAGACAGTAGTCCTTGCAGAGCTGCTGTTTGCTGCGCCTGTGCCTGAATAACAGAGAATAAATCAACAAGTGTAGGTGGCGCGTTGCCTGGCTGTGACAGTTAAGGAAGCCCGGCAGAAACTGTGGGTGGGGGAGCAGCCATGCTTACAATATCTCACAAACAACAACAACAAAAAAGAAACACGCCTTCCCGAGCAATATAACAAATTTCTGAACTACTTTACCAGACAAAATTAACCAATACGCCAGAGCATTGAACGAAGACCAAGACAACAAACCCTACTGGCACGTGCGTGCGTGGTGTCGCAGTGCTTGCGAAAAATTTGACCACTTGAGCAACGTCGGCAAGGCAATGCAGTGCGCTACTTACAAATACAGCCAATTACGATAGTATCTACAATCCCGTCCTCGTCGCCATGTTTCTGTTGTGTCCTTAGCGATCACACAGAAGGTGGGTCCAGGTTGTAGGCCGCAATCGGGAACTCTGAAGAATTGCTATAGACATAGAACCATTAGTCAGAAGTGTATTCTGGAATTAGTACGATACATCACTTAAATACCAACAAGTACAGCAGCTATTCTAATTAGATATTGAAAGGTATTTCGACGTCTGCTGGTCGCCGTCCGAAGGTCTTCTGGCGTGGTGTCTTCTTTCACTGCCTAGGAAGGCGCTGGCGGCGCCCCCATCGGCCGTGGCTTCGCGGGGCGCTCTCTGTGGCGGCCCGCGAAGGTGATGTTGCCAACCTATCTCAGCTATCGACATAGCAGCCACCAGTACGTTAGATAACTTGTTCACAAAGTTCGGGTTTACTCATCTTCAAATACACAACAGTATCGACAATATACAAGTGATATCCTATTGTATCTTCAGAGCGTATTTTCACTACTTTCTCTAGCCCATCTTCAATTTCGAAGGCCTAAGTCGAATAAGAGTTCGATCGAATGTGAATTTCAAAGTATCTATTCTAGATAATTCAGCCATCACTGCATCTTCACATATACACAACACACAGCAATACACAGCGCGCGCAATAGCACCGACTTACCATGCGGATGTCGCCACCGAGGACACAGTGACCAGCCCGACTGCAGAGGACTCTTCCCTGCACGTATCCCGCCACACCCAAATCTCCATTCTCCACGCTGTCTCTTTCCTATAGCACATTCTATTTGTTCTGTAATGCTCGCAGCACGCAGAACAAATAGGCTGTGCTATAGGAAAGAGATAGCGTGGCGAATGGAGATTTCGGTGTGGCGGAAGACGTGCAAGGAAGAGTCCTCTGCAGTCGGGCTGGTCACTGTGTCCTCGGTGGTGGAGTGGTCAACACGTCTGCCTAATAAGCAGGAGATCACGGGTTCGAATCCCGGCCGGGCACAAAATTTTCAATCGCCGCACATTGGTATTCCATCTAAACCTAGTACAGTGAAGCCATAACTGATCGCTAATTGCGATTTATTTCATGTTTTGTTTTCGTTGGATTAGTGCCAACTCTAGTCGTCTTCATGTACCTTAGTTACCCTTTGTCGAGTCTACACCGCGTCTTTCATCAGTTTTTCTGCCTGTAGTAATCATGAACCGTGACTGCGGTGTGCGGTTGCAGTATGCTTCAAGCTGTGTTAACCTAGGTTGCACAGCTTGAGGCTGCGGTCAAAGGGCGTCGTTTCTGGCTGCCCGGAGTGTCAAAAGTTCAAATGTTTGTAAATCTATCGGACCAAACTGCGTGGTCATCAGTCCGTAGCTTACAAACTACTTAAACCTAGGTAAACTAATCAACGCACAAACACACACACCCATGCCCCAGAGAAGACTCGAACCTCCACGGCGAGCAACCGTGCGCTCCGCAGCGAGACGCTTTAGACCGCTCGGCTACTCCACCGCGGCCCCGGAGTGTCCACCGATCGGCCTGCGGCAGCGAGAAAACCTGATACTGCCAGCAGTGAGGCAGATACCCCACCGGTGGTTGTGTGGGAGGTTGCTCCAGTGTGTGGCAGGTGGCGTAAGACATTCTGGGGGTTCGTGAGGCATCTCCCGTACGTCTTGTCCAAGAAGGTGTGTTCGATGAATTCCATGGTCTTCCTCTTTACTCGGTTTGCGGGATCTTCAATTTTCCTGTTAATTGATACAGTCTGGGAGTTGTTAAAACAGTCAGTTTTATGAAAATACGATAGAAATTAATTAGAGCTAAAAAAACCTCTCAATTGACGCTTAGTAGTGGGCACAGGCATTTTTTCTAAGGCTTCCAGCTTATCAGGATCAGAAGAGATTCCTTCATTAGAGATAATGTGTCCGAGAAATTTGATTTGTGATCGGCCGAATTGGGATTTTCCCATATTAACGATGATGCCTGAGTGGGTAAAGACTTCCAATAAAGAAATTAGGAGACTTATTTCAAGCCAAGAATAACAATATCGTCTACGTAACTTGTATTTCTTTGTTTCAACTGTCCAGGTAAAGTAACATTCAATACACGAATGAAGGCTGATGAAATATTGAGACCAAAGGCAATTAACGACACTGGTAGCAAATATCAAAGCAATGAAATGCAGTGTATTTTCTACAGTTGGGATGCAATTCTACTTCTCAAAAGCTGGATCTTACAGGGTGTCCAGAAAAGGGCTTCCTGATTTCAAAATTAAATGTCTGGAAAACAAAGATCGATAGAGGAATGCAGTAAACGGTATGTTTATTGTTCCCGGTTGTCGAGTAGTTCACTTCGAACTTTAAGAGTACTCTTGATGCGTAGGCTATCACCTCTTCAGCATCTTCCTGAATGTGTACAAGCACTGCACCAATCCCATAAGCAATAGCGTCTGTGTGAAGTTCGGTCTCAGCATTCTCGTGGTAAAAGGCTATAACTGGTGCGGAAGTTAGAGCCTCCTTAAGTGCCCGGAGAGCTCTTTCTTTCGTCTCATTCCAGTAAAACTTGGCGTCTCGCTACAGACGTTCTTGCAATGGACGGGTATTTTTACAGAAACCTTATGAAACGACAGAAGTATAAACACAACCCGAGGAATCTTCTCACATCACGGATGTGCTGAGGAGTTGGAAATTCATTGACTGCTCTTACTTTATATGGATTAGGACGGACACCATCTCCGTACACTAAGTGCCCAAGGATTTTTATTTATTTATTTTTTTTTTTTTTTGATGACGAAGAGGCACATCTTTGGGTTGAAGCGGAGTTCTGCTGCCTGAACACACTTCAATACAGTTGACAGGCGGTTTAGATGTTCCGCAAATCTCCTTGAGAAAACGACAGTCATCTAGATAACAAAAACATATCGTCCATTTAAGGTGTTGAAGCAAGTTGTCCATGTGTTCGAATGTGGCCGGGGCATTACATAGTTCAAACGGCATGACGTTGAATTCATAGAGGCCATCAGATTTAATAAAACGACTTTTCTCCGTAACAGCTTCGTTTACGTCGATTTGCTTGTAACCTGTCTGCATGTCCATGGATGAGAAGTATGTACATCCTTTCAAACAGTCTAAGGAGTCGTCAGTGCGTGGCAATGGGTAGACATCTTTCTTTGTGATTTTGTTCAGGCGCCGGTAGTCGACACAGAAACGCCACGTGCCATCCTTCTTCATCACAAGGACCACCGGTTGAATAATGTCATCGTGTAACATCATCTCCACTTCTTCCCGAATTACTCGTCTTTCAGCTGGCGACACTCTGTACGAACGCTGGCTAATTGGCGGATGATCCCCAGTAATTATTCGGTGTTTTATCGTGGGCCGTTTCATCTGGCTCTTCTCCTGCCTGGCTCGGAATACACCCGAAAATTTGTGTAGTATGGTTAACACCTGCTGACGTTGTTCCTGCGTTAGACCAGGCCCTATATGCAATCCATTGTAGTTTCCTCTAGTGCGTTCTCGGCAGTTACAGCAGAGCGTGAGACTTCGTCGATGACATTGAGCTCACCGTTCTGGAGCGGTTCAGCTGTTTCAACACACAATCTTTTAGGAATGAGTTGCAACTGCTCGTGAAATTTAGTGATACAAAGTTCTCCTCGTTCACCTATATCCTTTCTTATACTGTTTAGCTTTTTGCGATCGACAAGCACTTCACCGTCCAACTGGTCATCATGGCTGCTGACTGGAACTCGTCTCATTGTTAACGGCGGGAACTGAACATTCTCGACAGCAAACAACCTCGTCGGAACGGCTTCCTCAATTTGTAGCTCAGATCTTGCACAGTCAATGACAGCCTGGGATGTCTGAAGGAAGTCCCGAGGATGGCGTTATGCCAACATTTTGGTAAAACTACAAATTCAAAAGGCTGCGTCCTGTTGTTAATGGTTATTCTTGCGACACATGTTCCTGTCGGCCGGAAGTATATTTCATTTGCGACCATCAGCACAGTTGCTCTTGTATCACAGAACATTATCTTCTTTAGTTTGCGGCGGTAGTCATTCGACAATAGAGAGAAGGAAGCTCCTGAATCGACTGGTGCCCGGACAGGTTGGCCGTCAATGACATCAATGAGATTGCCCGATATCTTAGCGACGGTCGTCCATGGAGGATTTTCATCTGCGGCGGCCTCACCTCCGTAGATGGTCGCCTCGCCTAGTTTTCCTGAACACGACGGCTAGGCGAGCGGCTGGTATCTCTGTAAGGCGACGGTAAACAGCGGCGGCGTGTTGGAGAGCGACCACGTCCAGGATACGGTGACGGGTTTCGTCCCATAGTTTCACAGCGATCATCTGCAGTTGACTGGACTGTCCCGATGGTTGGCGTCTTGCAGCATAATAATTGTCAGGTACTCGTCTTTTCTCCCTACAGTATCGTATGACATGTCCGGGAAGGCTACAGTGAAAACACAATGGCGTGTTGTCTTCTGTCTTCCAGATATTTGCCCTCCTGCGAGGCTTCACAGTTGCTAGAGGAGTTGGTTGTGGTCGCGTCGGTCGGTTCCTAAGTTACCGTTCGGCGACTGCAGCGTAAGTCATAGTACGGCGAGGCCATTCTTCACGTCGGGTGCGACTGGCGGGGCTGACAGGCGCTAATGTTTGAAATACCTCTTCCTTAGCAGCGTCGGTTCCCTCATGACATACAGGACATCCATGGCCATTATCTGGTGCTCGCCTGGTCCAACACTCCCAGCTGACATAAACGTTTGTAATTCTTCTCAGCCGGCCGCGGTGGCCGAGGAGGCTGAGGCGCTTCAGTCACGGTCTGCACGGCCACTACAGTCGGGGGTTCGAATCCCCCCTCGGACATGGATATTTGTGCCGTCCTAGTTCGTAAGTAGTCCATAAGTAGTTTGTAAGTTTAGGGACTGATGACCCCGCAGTTAAGTCCCATAAGCTTTACAAACATTTGAACATTTAATTCTTCTCACAATTTGTCGTATTAGAGAAGCAAAGTCATGCTGGACTTCCACAACGGCCATGGGGACTACATTCGGGAGTCTGTCGTATTCTTTCGTCCAAGCCCCCTTTGTTGCATCTCTTCAATTTTCTGGCACTATTGGATAAGTTCTTGTATCGTCGAAACGTCGTTTAACAGAAGAGCTTGATACATATCTTCCGCAATGGCCTTCATCAGGTGTGAAAATTTATCGCCCTCTGTCATTTACGGGTTAACTACGTGACATAGGGACAAAACACTGTATATGCGACTGTGTTGACTCACCATGCCGTTGAGACCTGTTCTTCAATTGCTCTTCTGATAAACGGAATTGCCGCTGGTGGTCTCCAAACCTCTTCTTTAGTTCTGTCTGGAATTTTTCCCAGCTATCCAGCTTGTCTTCGTTATTTTCAAACCACTGCTGGGTCGTCCCGTCCAGGTAGAAATATGCGCTTGCCAAGCACATAATGTGATCCACCTATTATACTTGGCGACTCTGACAAATCTATTCAGCCATTTACTTGGGTCCCGTCCAGCGTCTCCCGATAACACCGATGGGTGTCTGATGTGCATCTGGATCACCGGTGTTTTGGCATCCATGGGTCTTTTGATGACACGAACCTTCGGACGGAGGTGGTCAGTATACCTTTGTATTCCGGTTCTTGTCCGTGTAAGCGATGGCTCTTACGCTGCCTAATCGGAGCCACGATGATGCTGATGCATTGCAGGCTACCCGACGCCTCCACCAGAAAGCGTCACGTTGAAAACTACAGGTGGTTTGGAATTCGAAGGCTGGTCGTTAATAGAGCACAGCACTTTACACTTAGAACACGTTTATTGCTAACACAAGCGTACACTCAATACAGACTGACTCCTGCTTGGAGAGCTCCACTATTTATATATAGAAAGAATTTCCTGTAACTTATAAGTACATCAAACATAAGAAACACGTAGAACATTCTAGTAATAGTTAATACATAGAAATAAATTTTTCTGCCCGTGGCGAAATTTGAACTGAGGATCGTAAGCACAGAGATGTGCGACGCTAACCACTGCACTACGCGTTCAGTCGGAAGGCTCGCTCCATTATGCCAAAAACACACAAGCTAATGAAGTTGTTCAGATTACTAATGCAAAGTCATAATCGGTACACAAAATATATTGCAAAAAAGGCATACAAATCAAGTTTCACTGTTTTTACCAAAGTCTGTTCAAAATAATGTTTATTCTAAAATTTGTAAGCAATGAGCTGGTGTAAAGCAACATTATGTCGAGTCTGTGACTGTTGGGCTAAGTGTCTACAATCAGAGCAAAACATGTCTAATTATTTTTACAACTTAACCTAACTGCTAAAATCAGCAAATTTCTGTATATGTACGAATCCCGGCCGAAGGGGTCGACAGTTGAATCATGTATGTAATTTTGATTAAGGCGTGAAACCTTATCTGCATTCAAACAAGAATGTGGCACTGGTCATGTGTAACGTGAATGTTACACATAAAATGTACCAACACAATTATATAATGACCCTGTCTATTAAATAAACTGATTAAAGTGTGAATTTTAGTGTGGTTCTGTTCTTTGAAACTATTAAACGCATCTGACACTGAATCCAGTAAAATTACGTGTGATTGTTTAGGACACAACGTATAACACAGTAAATGAAGGCAAACTGTTATTGACAGAAATGTAATTAAAATGACCGAGCGCGCTGAGCCACCGCGCCCTGGAAAGTTTCGAACCACCCTCTAACAAGTTCGTACATCACAAAAATTCCTTGCCCATTACGATATGGCGAACAGCTGCGAGACTAATTCGTTATTCTCGTACCATTGATGGCAGGTGTTAACTAACAAGCATTAGATTATAATTCATTGTCCTAACAACGACGTGTTTTTGATCATTTCCAGTGCGCCATTGCTTTGAAACAACAACACATGAGTTATAATAAGAAAATAATCAAGTATAGAAAGCAAAATGGTGTACGCAAAAGAGATTTTCGGGCGTGGGATGTCACTTAACTGATTTACGAACGTCAAATGCAGTATGCTGTGTTCCATTCAGGCTATAGTTACTCGTCCGAACGCCAAATGTACGATACGTTCGTTCCAGTACAGGTAAAGAAAATAAACTTTGAACAAACTACCGAGGCAAGACAGGTGATAATAGTTTAACGGAAAAGTAGAATGAAAATTTTGGCGAGATATTAAAATGATAGTTTAAAGAGGTAAAAGTACAAAAAAGAGTATGTTTGTCAAAGCTAAACTTAACTATCAAATAAATTTGGCTGTTTGTTAAAATACGGCCAGAAAGAATATTGCATGTTGGGTTCATAGATATTATCACAATAGTAGAGTCATAATCGTATCACTATAATTTTTTATTATTTATATTATTATTTTTGTCCGAAAAGTTTGCAAAAAGTTATAAAACTATACATTTACAGTGAGCCGTAAAACACGTCAGTGGGATTTTCCCCAGGCTATGTTTACAATTCGTTGGTATGTTATTTCATGTTCTCGAAACAGGATAAATGCACTTTTCAGAGAAAGCGCTGTTGCCTTTGAACAACTCGAATCTTGGAGACTATAGTTGTGTTCAGTAAACAAGAGTGTGCGAAAACCTTTTACAAAGCAAGAGGGGGAAACTTGTCAGAGGTGGATATTTATTTTATTTTTTTATTTTTTTTTATTTATTTTTATTTTTCGTCATGGAGATCGATGCCGCGGTGGAGTAGCCGAGCGGTCTAAAGCGTCTCGCTGCGGAGCGCGCGGTTGCTCGCCGTGGTGGTTCGAGTCCTCCCTGGGGCATGGGTGTGTGTGTTGTCCTTAGGTTAGTTTACCTATGTTTAAGTAGTTTGTAAGCTACGGACTGATGACCACGCAGTTTGGTTCGATAGATTTACAAACATTTGAACATTTTTGGAGATCGATGCTTTGCGGTCGTTTGTTCATGATTGTTCATTAGATGAAATACCAAAGTGCGGCGAATGAAAATTTGTATTCGTTGTATTCCATTGGTATTCCATCTAAGCTTAGTACAATGAAGCCATAGCTGATCGCAAATTGCTATTTATTTCATTCATTGAACGCTGTAACGTCGTCAATAATATATGACTTATTAAACTGGTGGATTTGTAATTTCAAACCTGTCTACGCCTGCTTTCTTTGGAATTGGGATTATTACATTTTTCTTGAAGTCCGATAGTATTTCGCCTCTCTCATACATCTTGCACACCAGATGGAATAGTTTTGTCATGACTGGCTCTTGTGGAGACTTCAGTAATCCTGAGGGAATGTCGTCTACTCCAGGGGCCTTGTTTC
Source organism: Locusta migratoria (assembly GCA_026315105.1). Classification (NCBI taxonomy): domain Eukaryota; kingdom Metazoa; phylum Arthropoda; class Insecta; order Orthoptera; family Acrididae; genus Locusta; species Locusta migratoria. Next base: position 743,490,225 of record CM048755.1, on the reverse strand, counting down.
GCCTCAGAGCTTTCAGTGCTCTTTCAAATTCTTCTCCTATAGAGTATCTCGTATCTGATCTTCATTTACTTCCTCTTCCCTTTATTCTTCTTTCTTTCTGGAACTGCATTTCCATTTTGAAGTTCCTCTATATATTCTTTCCACATTCAGATTTCCCTTCTTTGTTCAGAAATGATTTTCATCTGTATCCTTTATATTCCCACAGCTGCTTTTATTGTCTTTAAATGTGTCTCTTATTTTCCTGTAGGAGGTATCTTTCCCCTTGTTATAAATTCTTCTACAGACTTGCATTTGCCCTCTACTCACTCTTGCTTAGCCATTTTTTACTTTTTAATCTCATTTTAGTCGTCTGTACTCCAGTTTACCTGCTCAATTTGTTGCAGCTTTATATTTTCTCCTTTAAGGAATTAAATTCAGTATCTTCTTGGTATTTCTTTGTATTGTCCCACTGCAGCCTTCACTATTTCATCTTTCAAAAAGACGCATTCGTATTCTACTGTTTTACTTTACCCCCTCTCTCCCACACTCGTTTCCGTCCTTCAACTTATCCAGCCCCCATCTCTTTATTTTCATTATTTTCTGCAGTTTCCTCATTTTCAGTCTACAACTCATAACAAACAAAATATGGTCAGAGTCTATATCTGCCCGTGAATATGTCTCAAGAGTAAACCTGGTTCCGAAATATGTGTCTTAGCATTATAAAATCGAACAGGTACCTTCTGGTCTCTTCCACGTTAACAGCATTATTCTTAAACAAGGTGTTTGTGGTTTTTAAGTTAAGTTCTATCCAGATTTCTACTTGGCGGTCTCCCCTTATATCCTTCTTCACCAGTCCATATTCCCCTCAGGGTGTTCAGCAATCTCTTGCTGAGTACGTGTTTGACGAGCTGGGGACTGCGCAGCGCAACAGTGATCTACGCCGTAAGCTCTATGCGACCACCGTACGGCGCGACGGTGAAACGTTGTATGTTACAGCTACAGGGGATCGTGGCTAAACAGCCCGTCGCGATAATGGTCAAAACCTCTATACAAAAAAGATCTCTGATTCTGAAGATGTGCTGCGCACCGAGAGGATGCGTTGCTGTTCAGGTGACAGTCCCTAGCGGGCAACCTCTGGGAATCAGCCGCACCACAGGTGTATCAGGCTTATCCGGGCATGAGGGGATCTGTCTCAAGGAACCAGTCTCCCCAGCTACTCGTGGGAACACTATGAAGCGTCAGAAATAAAATGCTGGTCGTCGAACGGCTACCAGCTTCTGTAAACGTGAAGAGACAGAGTTCTATGCAAAGACTGACAACTCTAAGTCGTTCCCTTCCCTGGCTACACCATGAGAGGAACAAGGGCGCTCGACCGATCCGAGACAGACCCCAATACCTCGTATTTATGGACTCTTAACTAGGGGACTAAGATGCTTCAACTTCTGCTGCCACTGTTAGAGCTCCGCCACGAAGTAACCTCGATGTGGTGGTTCAAAATTTAATCGAGGCCATAGTTTCTGCAGGCGAGTGTGCAACCCCCCGGCACAGGCCAGTGCCCTGGTTGTTGCCAGAGATCGCTGAGACAGAGACTGCACGCCGGCTCCCCAGGGTGATAAGTGACACCAACCAATTAAGACGCAAACAGGAGTGCTGGGGGACGTTAGTTTCTATCATTGGATCTCGTACCGTTCCATCCGAGGTGTGGACAAATATCGCAGGTATTCACACTTACCAGACACCAGTGGGCGTTGCAGTGATTTCCTTGAATGGATGCAGTATGTACTGACCCAGATGTAATTGCCGTACATTTTGCTGAGCATTATTCTCTGACTCTGCAGATTCCCAGAAAGTCTTTCGCACCCTAAAAAAGCGGATGGAACGAAAGAACCAATCATTTCTTACAGTGCTTCATTCAGTGAGTGGTAATACGTCAGTGCCCTTGCCAGGATCAGACCACATTCGTTATCGCGTTCTTAAACATCTGTCAGCGGACTACCAGCGACACGTGTTGCCATCTTCAAACGCATCTGGAGTAGAGCGAGTTCCCGTCGCAATGGAGGGAAAGTGTTTTCGTCCCAGTACTCAAACCCGTTAAGACAAAAATGTCCAAATGTTTGTAGAACTTAGGGGATTTATCTACGGGGTCATCAGTCCCTAAGCTTACAAACTACTTATGAACTACCTAAGACTAAGGACGTCACAAATATCCATGCCCGAGGGGGTTTCGAACCCCCGACCGTATTGGCCGTGCAGACCGTGACTGGAGCGCCTCAGTCCCCTCGGCCACCGCGGCCGGCTCCCGTTAAGAACCCGCAACAATTGGATAGCTATCGCTCAATTAGCCTGACCAACGTTCTTTGCAAGTTGCTCGAACGTGTGGTGAGTCGTCGTTTGTTTAGCATCCTTCAAGTCTCGGGGCCCTCTAGGTCCGCCCCAGGGTACTTTCCGTCAAGGTCGCTCCACCACCGCGTCTTCCATCCGTACAGCCTTTGTCCGATGTCAGCTCCTCATTGCCGTCTTTTTTGATCCACGACCAGAACTTTACCTTGATAACAAACTAAACAATGTAGTGGAGACTTATCGCTCTTTGGATATGGTTTTCTAAATCCAGTGAACTTGGGTTTCTTCGTCAGCTGATAAAAGTGACATATTGTTAAACAAATACGCTATGTAGCATTCTTTTATTTTAATACGACAAATCCGTTTTGGCTTAAACAGCCATTCTCAAGTGACTTGCGATATAGAGGGGGTGACAGTCTGAACAAAATAATATGCAACGTATTATTTTAGAATAATGATCTTGAAAACTACTGACGTATTTGTCTAGCTGATCTGATTTACACAAGACATCTATGGCATTTGTTTACCAACTGTCAAAATTTGCTGGAAATTTTTGTTTTGATTTTGGTACTTTGACAGTCATAGCAAAGATGTATTTTTACAAATCACGTAAAGGTGAATATCAAAGGATATTTTGTGGGTCTTTCCTTTCTACCCAATGCCCCTCTGCTGCCTTGAGTATTTCATCTCTTATAGAAATCCATTCCTCTTCTACTGTGTTATTTTCCCCCGTTTCTGTCAATTGTTGCCAAAAATCTCCCTCTGAAATTCTCAAGAACTACAGGTTTCTTAAATTTATCCAGGTCCCATCTCCCTATATTTCTACCTTTATGCAGTTTCTTCAGTTTCACTGTACAGCTCATAAGCAATAAGATACGGTCAGAGTCTATATCTGCCTCTGGATATGTCTTACAGTTTAAAATCTGGTTCCGAAATTGATGTCTTACCATTTAAAAATCTATCTGGTACCTTCCTCTGTCCCCTGGTCTCTTCCACGTATACAGCCTTCTTTCATGCCCCCAGGGGGCCCACAGCTCTTTGGTGGGTATGTGTGTGGCACGCACGGGTCCTCGAGCCATTGCAGCCTTCCTTCTCCCGGACTGCATCACCTCTTCCAGTTCCTCTCCTCCCCATCCTAATTCCTCCCCACCCCACTCATCACTCCCTCTCTAGGTGGTTCGATTAAAAATGGCACGGTTATTCCTAAGGTTCCGATGATGGTTGTAGTGGTTTGATCTTCGTTGTTTTGCTCTAGTTTTGGAACAGTTGGGTCCCACTCGGGGCTTGACCTCCACAAAGAAAAAAATGTTCAAATGTTTGTTAAGCTTACGGGACTTAACTATGGGGTCATCAGTCCCTAAACTTACAAACTACTTATCAACTACCTTATACTAAAGACGGCACAAATATCCATGCCCGAGGGGGGATTCGAACCCCCGACCGTAGTGGCCGTGCAGACCGTGACTGGAGCGCCTCAGTCTCCTCGGCCACCGCGGCCGGCCCTCCACAAAGAATTACAGTTACTATAGTGAGCAATTTGGTAAAGAACTCCCGACCTAGCCCCTATGTCGCTGATCCCTACCCCTTCCTTTCCCATTTCCTTTCTTGCCATGGCACCATACCCTCACTAGGTCCCTGTCACATGTAGCCAGTCTGTGTAGGGGGAGGGGGGGCTGTTGTTATGCACCCTTACAGCCTTATAGCTGAACCCCCTGACAATGCTGGGATCACACTGCTGGTACCAGAGCTGCAACCTCCCTATGCAGGCCAAGGAGTTGATACCCATCCTCGTGGGGTATCAGGACTCCCGGCAATAGCCATCATGCCAGGTGGCCTTTGCTGTGGCCGTCCATGGGGAGAACCCCTAATCGGAATGGGTGGTACCAGTGCAGACGTTTCGCACAATGAAACGTGTTTAGTTAGATAATGGTGGTGATACGGCCGTCTCAGAAGACAGACAGAAGACAGAAATCATAGATGGAATGCCACTAACTATGACAAGAGGACCTTCTCCTCTTTGTCTACCCCCTGGAAGGAGGGCCAAGCATGTCAGCTTCGGGTGAAACCCTTTCCACGTTACCTGGTCTGCACCAGGACAGACGGAGGGACGTTCACTGCCACCAAGCCGTTGTTGTTTGTTGAACATATAGAAGCAAAGTTTGGGGTAGTCGAAACAATGAACAAGATACGTTCTGGATCTCTGCTCAATAAAATTGTTTCTGCTGCCCATTCTGCAGCTCTTTGTGCCTGCGACCATCTTGGCGACGTTCCAGTGTCAGTTACCCATCATCAGTCATTGAACATGGTGCAGGGAGTTGTCTTCCATCACGACCTCCTCCTCCAAAATGATTAGGAACTGCGGACCAACCTCGAACGGCGAGGTGTTCATTTTGTTCGCCACGTGCAGCAAGGACCTATGGATAATCAAATGGATACCGGCGCATTTATCTTGGCCTTTGAGGGTGATATTCTCCCAGAGAAGGTGAAGGTTATGATCTACCACTGTGATGTGAAGCAGTATGTACGAACTCCGATGCAATGTTTCCAATGTTTGTGGTTGTGGCATATGTCTCCTCATTGCACAACGGCCACTGTATGCGGTGAATGTGGACGTCCACTCCATGAGGGGAACACCTGTGTTCTACCTCTCGTATGTATCAACCGTCACCAACACTACTGTTCTAGCTCCTCGGATTGCCCTGTGCATAAAAAGGAGAAAAAGATTCCAGCGTGCAAGCCCTTGAAAGCCTTATGCACAAGGAGGCCCGCCGAAAATTTGAACATCTGCACCCTGTGCAAATGTTAACTAGCTTTGCCTCGGTTACATCCAATACCCCTCCCCCCACCTCATCACATTCCCAACGCATTCTTCCCTCTCCCTCTCCTTCACCTCCCTTGCCCCTCCCCCATCAGCATCCCCCTGCTCCCACCAGATAGGAGGTCCTCTGCCTCAAGCCGGTAGCTGGACTCCCAGTCCGAAAATACCAAGGTCGCCCGATCTTCATTTGTGCCAGACCTTACTGACACCAGTTCTCTGCCTGGGACCTGTACGTACTGTCCTGTGAGAGAGAAAGAGAAGAAGAAAAAGAAGCACAAGTCACAGGACAAGGACCCTCCGGTAGTGCTGGAGGTGCCACCTTTGTCCTCTCAGCCTAATAACCCCACTGAACTTGTGTCTCACCCACTGTTCATAGACGTGGCTCCTTCCACATTGGTGATGCATGTTGTCAAATGCATGAGTCCGTTCGCCTTCCATCTGAATCCTCTATCTGTTCTCATCCGATGCAACTGTAATGGCTACGGCTACTACCATCACCTACAGGTTGAAACATTTTATTTCCTCTTACACTGAAGCTTGTGTTGTTTTGCAAGAATCACATGTCACTGATGGCCATTCACTGACACTATGTGCGTTCCGTGGTTTCTGTCAAAACCGTGATACCCCTTATAAGTATCTGGTGGAGTCTGCACCCTAGTTCGTATGGATCTTAATAGTTAATGAATCCCTCTCCCGACTACACTGGAAGTAGTTGCTGTTAGAGTTCACTTACACACTCCATTAACAATTTGTAATCTCTATCTCCTAACAGGTCACCTACATCTGCTGCCCTCACAGCACTTCTTCAGAAAATCCCCCCTCCCTGCGTTATTCTTGGGGACTTCAATGCCCATCGTCCTCTATGGGACAGTGCTCATACAACTAGTCGGGGCTGTCTCATAAACCAATTCCTTGCAGATCACAACCTGTGCCTTCTCAATGATGGTTCCCAAACCCATATTAGTACTTATCACGGGACCTTTTCTTCCATAGACTTTTCACTCACTTCTCCATTTCTCCCTTCATTTCATTGGTCACTGCATGACGACCTAGCGATAGTGAACATTTTCCGTTGATTCTTTCACTCCCTCCACAATGGACGATGGACAGGATACCCCGTTGGGTTTTCCGTCATTCTGATTGGCCTTTGTGGTTCTCACACCATCCCCATCTGACTGTATAGACGATGTCATCTGTAATGTAACCACTGCGATTACTCGAGCTGCCCCCAGTCGACAGGCCCTCCTAGCCGCTGCATAGTTCGGTGTTGTAACGCAAGCATTGCCACGGCGATTCGTAAGCGCCGTCGAGCCTTGAAACATCTTAAGCGTCACCTGTCCCACGCTGCCCTTATCAACTTTAAACGCCTTCGTGCCAAGGCTCGGTATATAATCAAACAGAGCATGTGGGTGTCCTGGGAGCGTTTTCTCTATACCTTGGGATCTTCTGTACCCCTGTCATCGATGTGGATTATGCTCCGCTCCACACAAGCCTCAAATTTATGTTTCACCATTCACCAGGAGGAACCTTATAACAGGCCCTTCACTGAATGGGAACTACTTCTGGCCCTTTCCTCTCTCCATGATTCAGTACCTGCACCTGGCCCTGATTCTATCCATAAACAACTTCTCCAACATCTCTGTCCTCCACATCGGCAATATCTCCTCCAGGTATTTGACTACTTTTGGCTCCAAGGGGTTTTCCCCTCGCTGTGGAGGGACAATACAGTGGTTCCTGTTCTTAAGCCTGTCAAGGATCAATCATCCCTGGACAGTTACCGGCCTATTAGCCTGACAAATGTGCCAAGTAAACTGCTCGAAAGGCTGGTTGCCTGCAGATCATGCTGGGTACTTGAATCATCTAGACTTCTTTGACCTTACTAGTGAGGGTTCCAGGAGGGAAGTTCTACTATAGACCACCTACTTCGACTGGAAACAGCAATCAGAAAAGCCTTCTCAAAACGTTAACATCTTGTTGCAGTTTTCTTTGATTTGTGTAAGACATATGACATCCCTTGGACTGGGGCCTACGTGGTTCCCTGCCAATTTTTAACAGTCAGTTTTTATTACGCCACAAGTGCCGTGTAAGGTTTTGGCTCTTCCTTCAGCTCCCCAAAGATCCAGGAGAACGGCGTTCCACATGGTTTTGTGTTAAGTGTTATACTCTTCTGACTCGCCATTAATGGGTTGGTGAGCTCTGTTGGGTCAATTGTCACACCGGCGTTGGGCGTAGACGACTTTTGAATATGATACAGCTTCCACTTTGTAGCCTGGGCTGAACGCCAGCTCCAAGGTGCCATTCGGCGGGCTTCCACATGGGCCCTCTCCCATGGTGTTCAGTTTTCCCCTTCTAAAACGAAAGTAATGCATTTCTGTCGTACTAAAATCCAGCCTGCTGTATCCGCCACTATGCCGCTAACGGCCGACAACTCAGCGGCACAGCCAGCGGCCTACAGTGCAAGCCACTCGAGGAAATAATCGCGCACGGAGCGTAGGCTCGCCGGTCGGCCGCCCGAGGCAGTTCGATTAGACCACTAGAGGGCTAGTTTTCGCGAGATGGAAACGAGTCTCTGGCATCCCTCTCACCACCTCATGTCAAGTAAACAAACTACCACGACTGTATATAGGCTGTCAAGCGGACCTAGTAGTCAGTGTACTCCTGCCTTGGCCTGTGAAGTCGTCAATCTGTTCAAGATCGAAAGTGCACGCCATAAACTCCGCCGACGTCTCTGGAATACTGGAAATGTCTGCTATGGAACCTTGGACTTCATACGGACTTGAATGGCTCTGTTATGGTGACTCAAAAGTCAGTGTTTGCACAACACAACTTTATTGTTCGAAGTTACACAAGTTGCAATGTAGGCAAGACCAACAAGGCTCACGCCTATTACACGAAAGTACAGAAAACAAGCTTCTACAGAGCTTCTCAAAAGTACAAGTTTTCACCTCCCCCACTTGACTGTTAATCTGGGAGCGTAAACACTTCGAAGTAAGGTCCTCTCGAAGTCCATGTATAGTCAGCGGTCGTCGTAGCGTAATCAATCCAAGGCAGCAGTGTAGTCAGCATGCGAGAAGCGGAGCAGCTGAATATAAGCTGCATGCGGAAGCTTAATGTCCTCCGTTTCCTAGCTCAGTCATCCTGGGGTGCAGATCCTACAACACTAATTCATATCTACCAGGCTCAGATTCAGTCCCGATTTGATTATGGGTGCCAGGATTATGGCTCGGCAGCTCCTTCTGCCCTGAAGTTGTGGCGTCCGCTTGGCTACATGTGCTTTCCGTACCAGCCCTGTTGACAATCTCCTTGCTGAAGCGGTAATCTCCCCCCCCCCCCCCTCTTCAGACTAGGCGTCATCAGCTTTTGGTGTCATATCCCACTGCCATTCGTCCATTTCCTGATCATCCCACAAATCACGTTCTCTTTGAGGTCGATGTTTTTAGAACTCCTGATACTCGCCCTTGGGTGGGTTTACCCGTCGGATTGCGGCTCGCTCCCATTTGTAGGGATTTCCAACTCCCCTCCCTTGACTGTATCCGTCGTGCTATACCGCAAACACCCACTTGGTTGGTGCCTCGGCTACAAATCCGACTGGATCTCTACCAACCTTCAAAAGCTTCAGTCTCCCCTATAATCTTCCGGCGTTTGTTGCACACAGTACTTGCGGAATTTCAGGGTGCCACGATTTTATACACTGATGGATCGAAATTTGTTGGTCATACAGGATATGCATTTACGTCCCCTAGTGATATGGAATGCCTTTCTCTGCCAGAATCGTGCAGTGTGTTTACGGCAGAACTGACAGCTATTAGTAGGGCACTTCATTTTATCAAACACATAGCCCTGGACCATGTTTTAATCTGTTCCGACACTATGAGCAGCCTGCAGCCCATAGACCGATGCTACTCGTCACATCCTTTTGTCACTGGTATTCACGATCTCCTTGCTGACCATCGCCATACCGTTTGATCCGTTGCTTTTCTGTGGGTCATCAGTATTGTGGGTTTCCTAGGAAATGAACAGGCTGATCAGTTGGCTAGCATAGCCGTAACTTCCTGCTCCTTCCGCTGGGCAATCCCGGGCATGGATTTGCGGGTGCAGAGGAGATCGCTATTCCTACAGGACTGGAACGCCAACTGGCAGGCTACTGCCCCATCTAATAAACACCGCTCCATAAAGTCGACCACTGCAAACTAGAGTTCTTCCTTACGTCATTCTCGAATGGAATCCACTGTCCTTTGCCGTCTCCGCTTCGGTCATTCCAGGCTGCCTCATGGTTTTATTTGGTATAATGAGCCTCCCCTATATTGTGACTGTGGAACCTACAATCTGTGGCTCATATCTTAGTGGAATGTCCATTCCCTTTGGCGCTCCATGCCAAATACGGAATTCCGCACTCATTGCTTTGGGTTTTGGCGGATGATTTACGGATGGCTGACAGGGTCCTTGGACTTCTCCGTGAAAGCTGTTCTTATTCTCAGCTATAATATGTTACTTCTGACGCTTGGACAAGATGAGTGGGTTTGTGTCTCTTCCTGCGAGCAGCAGAGTTTGGAGTTCCCCCCCTCCCCCCCCCCCCCACGTCTACTTCCATCTCTCATTTTAATTTGTCTTAAAATTGTTTCCGTCTTTTACATTTTTACGGTTCTTCTTTAGGAGCATACACTGTTCTCCTGTACCTGCTCGTCGTTAATAAACGGGGGGTCCAGATCTGTAGCGACGTGCCTTGCAGAATTCCACTTTTTCTGTTGAGTTTAGTCCTGTTCTAATTGATCTTAACTCCCCTTTCAGTTCCTCTATTTTACTATCGGTATCTCCTTAGTCGACCCCACCCTTACTTGCATTTCATTCAAATGTCATAGGACTGATGACCTAGCCGTATGCTCCATTCCACCCATCAACCACTAACCACCTTCTTTCATGATTCTTGAACAAAGTGTTTGTTATAAATAAATTTTGTTCTATACACAATTCTACCACGCGGCTTCCTTTTTCATTCATTTCTCCCAGTCGACATTCACCTACTATTTTTCCTTCCCTTCCTCTTCCAAATACCAAGATCAAATCCCCAATAACAGTTAAGCTTTCCACTTTCTGAACTGTCTGAATAATTTCTTTTATTTCCGCATACATTCCTTCGATCTCCTCGTCGTCAGCAGAGCTAGTGGGCATATAAACTTGTACTACTGTGGTCGTAGTTGGCTTCGTATCTATCTTGACTACGATAATGCGATCATTGCGCTGCTCGTAGTACTTTACCCGCATTCCTATTTTCTTATTCATTATTAGACTGATTTTATATTTATAATCCTGTACTCGCCTGCCCAGAAATCCTGTTCCTCTTTCCATCGAATTTCACTAATCTCTAATATATCTAACTTCTACCTATTCATTTCCCTTTTTAAATTATCTAACCTCCCTACTCGATTAAGGGATCTAACATTCCACGCTCAGATCCATAGAATGCCAGTGTTGTCTTTCCTGATGACGACATTCTCCTGAGTAGAGCACTGTATAGTAAAAGCAGAAATATCCGCCAATTTGAATCCTACTTTTATGGCGCGCATTTAAAGACTACTGAACACTTATGCTTTTTAATATGATCTTAAGGACATTAAATATACTTTCCTAACGCAGAAAATATTACAGCATAGTAAATAAATTTGTTTACATTTGACTGAACGAGGCAAACAACTTAAAGTTAGTAATGATTAGATGTATATTTGTAGATATGATACACTAGCTCAAAACCCGGCGTTGCCCGGGTATTTATTTATTTATTTATTTATTCCTGTCATTTTTCAGGTATATATTCATTTGTATAAGGGATGAATGTAAAATCTCTTGGAAATACAATTATTAGTACAGAAGTAATACATTAAAACTTCGTGCGTGATGGGGTGGTTTTCCATGAACGTTATTGTTTATGTGATCATATCTCGTGAACTACGTCTCGTACTGTCATACAATTTAGAAGGTACACTCAACTATATGTTTGTATACTGTCTGTAAAATTTCCTGCGGATAAACTTTGTAGTGTAGAAATTATAAATTGTAACGTCATACCGTATGTCGTAGTTTTAGTTCATGAACAGTGGAACGCTACTGTTTATGTGCTCCTATCTCATAAACTATGGGTCGGAATGTGATACAATTTAGAAGCTACATTCAACTATATATGTGTATACTGTCTGTAAAATGTCCTGTCGCTACAATTTGTAGTGTTCAAATTATAAATTGTAACGTCATACCGAATGCCGTAGTTTACTCCATAAACAGCGGAAAAGTAGTAAACGAGAAACATTTTTTGTTTCATCATTTTGCTATAGGTATCAGCGAGAAAAAGTTTAATACAGGTTTGAAATTATGTTTAAAGTTTGTTGCAAGTCATTAAGTACTCTTATTCTCATATAGCGTATTTATAAAGTCTCGCCGCATTATGTGGCAGTTTTCTGCGATTACTATTGTTTACGATGTTATATCTCCTGAAACATGTGTTGTATGTGGTTAGTACTCCTACGGCAATTGTCATCTCACATAAGGAATATGTGTACCAAATTTGGTTGAAATTGGTCCAGTGGTTTAGGAGAAATTTAGCAGCATTGTCGCTAAATGCAGCAGTTTTAGACACATTTCATTGTTTATAAAGTCATATCTCGTGAACTATGTATCGTATGTAATTCTTACACTTACGGCGACCGTTCTCAGAGATTTCATAAATATTGGAACAAAACTGTAGATTTGTATGCAACACGTACAAATATACGGACACTCTCTTTATATATTAGATTCATCTAGATTCCAAATTAATGCGTATGTTACCGTTCTAAATATTTATTATATTATCGTATTTTCTGGTTTATATATAGTACATCCACATATGTTTATGGCAACCAAGAATTGCATTCGAAAACAGTTACGGATTAATGTTAAACTGCAATACTGTACTTCCCAAATTCCCCCTCTAACATCTCGCATTTTTTACACACACAAATTTTCAGAGATGGTTTTATGTCAAAAATGTGTTTAATAACTTTAAACATCTGGTTTCGTTAGATAACGACTAAATAAAATCTCTCTGGTAGCATGCATTTTCAAATAAAGTGAATGTTGCATGCTAAGTTTTGAATTTAATGCCTTTCATGTAAGACTTCTTTCCTGTCCGCATTGTTTGGGAAATTCAATTTAATATTATTATTACAGTTTTTTCCAGACATCCTGTTCACAGCTTGGCTTAAGCCTGCATATTCCCGTGTTGAGAGACACTTTTAAATTACACACTGAACTAATGCGAAATAATGTAATTTAAGAACCACCAGCTAGGGTAAAGCCAGATGCATTCATGAATCATTTAAAATACAGTTAACAGCGCTTACAATAACTCCTTACTTGATCTAAACAAAATAAAGGAATTTAGCTTACTTTAAAAACGCTGTATGTCGTGTTATGTTAACAATTTGTGTTGTTGTTGTGGTCTTCAGTCCGCAGACTAGTTTGATGCAACTCTCCACGCTACCCTGTCCTGTGCAAGCCTCTTCATCTGAGAATACGTACGGCAAACTACACCCTTTTGAATCTGCTTACTGTATTCGTCTCTTGGTCTCCCTCTACGATCTTTACCCCACACTCTTCCTTCTAATGCTATGTTGACGATTCCTTGATGCCTTAGAATGTCTCCCACCATCCTATCCCTTCCCTTAGTCAGGATATGCCAGAAACTCTTTTCTTCCCAATTCGGTTAAGCACCTCCTCATTAGTTACGTGATCTACCCATCTAATTTTCAGCATTCGTCTGTAGCATTACATTTCGAAAGCTTCTATCACCTCTTTGTCTGAACTCCTTATCGTCCATGTTTCACTCCTATAAAATGCTACACTCCAGATAAATACTTTCCGAAAAGACTTCCTAACATTTACATTAATATTTGATGTCAACAAATTTCGCGTCTTCAGAAACGCTTTTCTTCCCATATCCATTTTGAATTTTGTATCATATTTGCTTCGACCATCAGTAGTAATCTTGCTACCCAAATAAAATTCATCTACTACTTTTATTGTCTCATTACCTAATCTAATTCCTTCAGCACTGCTGACTTTCTGATACTACATTGTATTACCCTCGTTTTACTCGTGTTAATGTTGATTTCAAACTATCCTTTCATGACGCTGTAAATTCCGTTTAATTGCTCTTCTCCTAAGTCCAAATTGATCTTCCCCAAGTTCGGATTCCACTTTTTCAGTTCGTGTTAGTATTTTGAAACCATGACTTATTAAACTGATGGTTTATATAACTGATGGTTTATTTCCTTCGTATAGGACTTCTATATATTCCTTTCAGCTTTCCTTTCTTTGCTTAGTACTGGTTTTCCGTCTGAGTTCTTGATACTCATATCGCTGCTTTTCTTGGCTCCCAATGTCTCTGTTATTTCGTGTAGGCAGTATCTTTCCCCTAGTTATACAATTTTCTACGAGCTTGCATTTCTCCTCAAGCCACTCCTCCTTAGCCAGTCGGCATTTCCTGGCAACCTCATTTTTCAAACGCCTGTTACCCCCATTTGCCCGCTTCACTTGATATATTTTTATATGTTCTCCTTTCATCAATTAAGTTCAGTATCTGCTGTGTTATAAAAGATTTCTATTAGGTCTTATCCTTCTGCCTATATGATCCTATGATCCTCTGCGCCTTGACTACTCTGTCTCTCAGAGCTACCCATTCTTCCTCTGCTGTATTACTTTCCCCCGTTTCAGACAATCCTTGCCTAATGCTCCCTCTAAAACTCTCATCCACCCCTGGTTCCATCAATTTGTCCAGATTCCATCTCCTTAATTTTCCACCTTTTTGCAGTCTCTTAAGTTTGAACCTACAGTTCATAACCAATAAGTTATGGCCAGTGTCTACATCTGCCCCTGGATGTGTCTTACAGTTTAAAAACTGGTTTCTTAACCTATATCTTAGCATTATAAAGTCAATCTGGTACCTTCAAGTGTCTCCTCGTCTCTTTGAAGTGTACAATTTTCTTTCATGATGATTAAACCAAGTGTTTGTGATGATTAAATTGTGCTCTTCTCAAAATTCTACCAGACTGTCTCCTCTTTAATTCCTTTTGCCCAATCTATATTCACCTACTACATTTCCTTCTCTTGCCTTCACTACTAGTGAGTCCCCCATCACAATTAACTTTTCGTCTTCTTTAACGGTCTGAATAATTTCTTTTAGCTTCTGAGACATTTCTTCGATCTCCTCATCGTCGGCAGAGTTTGTTGGCATATAAACTTGTACTACTGTGCTCGGTGTTGGCTTCTTGTCTATTTTGCTACGATAATGCGTTCCCTATGCTGTTCATAGTAACTTACCCGCATTCCTATTTTCTTATTCATTATCAGACCTACTCCTGCGTTACGAACAACTGATTTTGTATTTATAAACATATACTCACCTGACCAAAAACTCTCTTCATCCTGCCACCGAACTTCATTAATCCCCACCATATCTAACTTTAACCTGTCCATTTCTCTTTTCAAATTTTCTAACTTACCTACCCGATTAAGGGTTAGAACATTGGCCGAGGAGACTGAGGCGCTTCAGTCACGGTCTGCACGGCCACTACGGTCGGGGGTTCGAATCCCCCCTCGGGCATGGATATTTGTGCCGTCCTAGTTCGTAAGTAGTTCATAAGTAGTTTGTAAGTTTAGGGACTGATGCCCCGTAGTTAAGTCCCATAAGCTTAACAAACATTTGAACAATTTTTGGTTAGAACATTTCACGCACCGATGCGTAGAATGCCTGTTTTGTTTTTCTTGATAACGACATGCTCTTTAGTAGTCCCCGCCCGGAGATCCGAATGGGGGATTATTTTATCTCCAGAATACTTTACCCGAGAGGATGCCATTATCATATATTCCTACAGTAGAGCTGCATGTCCTCGGGAAAAGTAAACACTAGTTTCCCTTACTTTCAGCAGTTCGCAGTAACTGAATGGCAAAGCCATGTTAGCTGATGTTACAAGGCCAGCTCAGTCAATCATTCAGAATGTTGCCCCTGTAACTACAGAAAAGGCTGATGCCCCTCTTCAGCATTGGCGGCTCGTGACTGTGAACTTAGGTGAAGAGCTAATAGAAATGAAAAATACACGTACGCCTACAGAAGCTTATCATAATAAGTTTACATACTTATTTCTTGTACACCAAATCAATCCGTTGGTCATTTAAGGTTGCAAACTTGTCGGTGATGTCTTCATAGAACGGCTGTGTTGTTATTAACTGCCATAAAAGTTGTTTTTGAATTGAAATATTCGCTAAAGAAGATAAGTCTTTCTTTTGAAATAATATTCCTCAGGTATGTTTTTATACGCATTAGGCAAGAAAAGTTTCATTCAACAGAAAAGATTGACAGAATAACGGAGAACAGTTTATAACTATCTCTAAAAATTTTATCAGCATTAATGATTTCTAACATATTTCCGGGGGAAATATTTCTGTACTTCTCATCAGCATACAAAATAGTGTTCGTTTCTTAAGCGTTGTGTCTTGGAGAATACAGGCCCAAAGACTGTTTCCAGGTTTTCAAGCGCAGCAGAAGGAAAACATGTCTGGTATTCTTCAAATTTTGTGGTATTAGAAAGGCAAACTAACTGAATTTTTTCACATTTCCATCAAAATGTGATCCAGAATTTCGTAATACAGAGCTCGGTACATTGGAACACTTCCATCCTGAGAGATAGAGAGCTGTATTCTCTTCAGAGATGCATGTCTGTAATTTCGTTGGCCTTCTGGAAGATGATTAAAAAATACTGTTCATTCCTCTTGTTCCATAGCATATCACATGTAGTCCATACTTTAGATATACGGAAGTTAACCTCTAACGATCTCTTCTGCAAGACATTGAACAGTATATCTGTTAAACAAAATATGTCATGAAATACTCCTGCCAGAAATGTAAATTCAAAATTGTTCACGTCGTTTAGAAAACCTCTAGCAAGTTGAATGGAAATATCAGACTGTTCATAGCAAACTATGATTTCGAAAACCTCTTTCAGCTTTTCCCAGTCATCTACAATGACACACTATAATTTCGAGAGCTCCAACGAACAAGGAGTTACAGTGGGAATTCGTGGTCCCGATGCCGAACTAATGGCATCGGAACTCTTTGCTGAGTGATGGAAAAAGATAGGAAGTCCAGTAATAGAAGAAAAAAGATACACACTTTCGTATTTTCTTAAACTCTTTTGCAAGACTATATTTAGTCGGTGTCCCAAAAAGTATACAAATACTGCAAAAGGAGCTTTGTCCTTAAATTTTTTTCTGGGTCCCATTTAAATGACCAGACATCACGTTTGCACCATCATAACATTTGTGCTCGTACTCAAATGGACCCAAGATGATGTCCAATAAAGTAAACAAAGTTTCTGAAGATCTGTCGGCACTTACATAGTAGAAACGTAAGAAACGCTCCACTACAAATCTTTTGGCATTGACGAATTGACTATTACAGAACACTGTGACACCTGTGTATTGTCTGTTGTATCGTCCACCTGGACAGAAAAGAATTCAGTACTTTCCAACTCAGTTTTTACATAATCACTGATGTAGTCTGCAGTCGACTAGTTCATTCTGTATACTTTTTGATTGGCCACTGAACACATTTTTTTTATTTTTATTTTGGAAAATTTGTTCCGCATTTCTACAAACCTCCTTGATATCAGTAACGTCAATAATTCCTTAAAGTTCCCACGATTGATGGAGTCCAGTAATTCATCACGACCGCGAAATGCTAATTCTTGTTTACTTAAATAAAGTACTGCATCTATCACTAATTGTAGGAAAAGTCTGTTCAAACGAACGTTTTCATTGAACTGCACGGTATACAGTCTAGCATTTTCCTTTGGTCCATCTGAAATTATAATTCGATTTCTTTCTATACTTTTCAAATTAACCTGAAACTTTAAATGCTCTGCCAAATTTGAGTGTTTGTGTAATGATCTTGTGATATTTAACAAAGAAGCAAATTCTTCTCTATTCCAAACGTTGCTTTTATGGCTAAAAAGCAAGCATAGCCAACAAAAGGGTTTTTGCAGAGTTGAAAAAGAGCACAACCACGAGAATTCTGTAAACCACTAACGTTTGAAAGTAAGGCTGTAGGCTTTACCAGAATGTTTCACTTCTTTTCTGCCACATATTTGTAGTGATTCAGCAGGGCGCCCACAATTTAAAAGTTCCTTCCTGTCTTCGTCTTTTGAACGTGAAAAAGGCGTTTCTAATAAAACACACATTACATCGTAAACTGGAGTCATATTTAAAACCCAGTAATAAACGCACTACAGAAAAAATCCTACTCCCTGACGCGCACAACAACGGACACCACTTTACAGTCCAGCTGACAACAGTGGAAGACTGGAGAGTGGAGGTGAAGACAGCCCTGAATGGAAGTTCAGCCTATTTCACCGCTTGCCCCCTCTATCCTCCAGCTCAGGCAACGAACGTCTCGGTTGCTCTAGCACAGACTCGGGCATCGGCTGTACCGTTACACGCCGCCTGTGAGGTTGGGCTACGAGCAATAGGGTGGCCTCTTTACTATGCCTGGTAAGACTCGGCGCGATTGCGACCACAGGAGCGTTCTGTGATTTAAGATCAACGAAATATATTTGGAGTAAAAACCAGTTTTTTAAAAGTGTGGCTAGGTAAAATATTGGTTAACTGTCACTTCACCTATTTCCCCTGAATAGCTGCCCTGCTGTTCAGGAATCAGACGTTAGTCTGAACTCTCCACAAATACCCCTCCACTGTGGTTGCACTTACGGTCCCCTCAGGGGCTCAGAATTAATTTGCTGAGTACGGGCTTGGCGAACCTTGGGGTCCCGAGCTGCAGACTGTATCGTACCAACAGTCCGCCACACTGTAAGCTCTCTGTGTGCTTCAATTCAACCACCATCGTTCGGCGCGACAGTGGAACGTTGTACGTCCAGAGCCTGGGGATCATGGCTTAATCGCCTGGATCGAGAGGACAGTACAGACTGCCATACAAAAACCGTCAATCTCAAGGTGTGCTATGTGTCAAGGAGATGCATGGCTGTTGAGGTTGAACAGTCGCTACCGGGCAACCTCTGGAGAACCTGCCGCATCTCATTTGTATAAGGCTTACCCAGGAAATTGGGGCTCTGCCTGGGTGGACCTTTCGATCCTTAGCTGCTCGTGGTAACACCGTGAAACGAACACCATACGTTGGCGGACGTATAACAGCCGTCTCTAAGAGAGGAAGAGGCGATTATAATGCTGCACAGAATGGCCGTCAGTGGTTCCCATCCCTGGCCACGCCTTGGGAGGAACGTAGGGCCCTTCAGCAAGGCGAGGCTTACACTCCTAAATTCTTAGTGTGTAGTCGAACTGATGAATATTTTATGACAACGAAGCCTTTGTTCTTCATAGAGAACCCGGAGGACAAGTTCAGGGAGGTGGAGGGCATGTCCAAAATGCGATCTGGGGCAGTCCTTATAACGTCATCTCCAGCCCAGTCACGGGCCTTGCTTGCCTGTGACAAACTTGGTGATGTTCCCATTTCTATAACTCCTCATAAGAGCTTAAATATGGTCTAGGGTATTATCTTCCATGAAGATCTACATGTGCAGTCTGATGAAGAACTTCGAGCTAATTTGGAACGGCTGGGCGTTCATTTCATCAGGCGAATTCATAGGGGTCAGGACAACAGTGTAGCCACTGGTGCCTTCATCTTCACTTTTGAGAACAATTCATTGCCTGAGAAGGTCAAGTTGATGATCTACCGGTACGGCGTATAGCACTACGTTCCTCCCCCAATGCGAAGTTACAAGTGCTGGAAGTTCAGGCACATGTACACCAGGTGTGAGGGTAACCCCACCTATCGAGATTGCGGGCCTGCTTCTTATCGTAACGTCCCTTGTGCCCTCCTGCGGTCTGCGTCAGTTTCGGCCAGCACCACGCCCCATGCTCACCAGACTGCACCATTCTCCACAAGGGGTGGACGATAAAGGAATATAAAACCCTGTACATGCTGACCAACTTGGAATCGAAGCCGAAATACCTATAGCTTCATGCAGTTCACATTCTCTC
The DNA here is from genome assembly GCA_026315105.1 of Locusta migratoria. Taxonomy (NCBI): domain Eukaryota; kingdom Metazoa; phylum Arthropoda; class Insecta; order Orthoptera; family Acrididae; genus Locusta; species Locusta migratoria. The sequence goes on along the minus strand of CM048755.1, from coordinate 743,471,009 downwards.
GTCGCATTCCAAAGCAGCACCGACGTCACCATCCCCAGCGGCAACTCAAGAGCTAGTTCAACCAAAGCAATTAGGCTGCCAGGTTCAATATTCTCTGCCTGCCCTCGTGATAGTTGGGGGCACACCCTCTTTGGTCGCTCCAAAACTTCCCATTTTGGGAGCAACTAACTCTCCAACACCAGGAACATCGGTCGGCACCCCCTCCCCCTCCCCAGCCACAGGAGCAAAAGCCTCCTTTGGCCCCTCTCGCTCGGAAGTGGTCCCTAGGGACGCTCGCTTCCGAGGCTTCTACTAGTGCAAATGAGCATATCATCCAGACGCTGAAGGTTTCCCAAACTGCTGGTCGAAGGGCCTCCTGCTCTTCGCCAGCCCCTGACACCACTACTGAGGAGCCCTCCAAGCCCTTGAAGCGAAAGGGCCAGCGACAGGCTACGGAGAAAAAGTAAGAGAAGAAGAAAAAGGAATCTTCGGTGTGGTGTCGCACAAGTACAAAGTGCGCGCCACCGACTTTCGCCGCGCGCCGCCATGCATGCACGGCGCGGCGTTCTTCCGACGACAGTCACGAGCGCCCTCTGCTGGAACCCCGCTCGTGGCCACCGCGGAAAGACATAGCACTTCGGACTGAGATAGCAACGAGTTAGGACCTTCGTAATCAGATAGGCACCAGTGAAGACTTTGCTATTGTACAGGCACTAGGCAGGCCTCTAACAACTATGTATCAACATTCTGCAGTACTATGTAAAAGTTAAGTATTGTTACATTCTGTGCAATATATATCTCTTTCTAATTTACTCGAGTGTTTATAGTTTCTGGCTGCTCCCCTCCGTACCTGCACCAGCGTGTCGGTCTCATTCCATTCGGCCACCGACACCTACGACGAGGCTGGGACACAAAAGTGGCGACGAAGTTGGGACACAAAATTCGGTAGTTCTAAAACCACAGACTCCTACATCATCTGCTTCAGATGATGAGGTGGAGCTCCTCGCCTCATCTGAGGATCTCCCACTAACTGCATCTCTGGAACCTATGGTTCTAGATCCTATAACTTCTCAAACCTCAGCAGCAGGAGATGCTGTTGAATAAACGTTTCCTTATGTTGTAGAAGAAGAAATGTTTGTATAGTCTATGGGACTTAACTACGGGGTCATCAGTCCCTAAACTTACAAACTACTTATGAACTACTTACGAACTAGGACGGCACAAATATCCATGCCCGAGGGGGGATTTGAACCCCCGACCGTAGTGGCCGTGCAGACCGTGACTGGAGCGCCTTAGCCTCCTCGGCCAACGCGGCCGGCTTTCCTTATGTCATTATGGCCTTACAGCATAGATGAAATGTAATCCTACAATGGCATTGCTATGGCTTTTTTTTCACCAACTAGCTGAACTGCAACAAGTACTATGCCACTACCCTGCACTCTGCTTAGGTCTGCAGGAAACCTGGTTTTCTACCCAGAGAGCCTCTGCCCTTCGCGGTTATAGGTGCTACTACAAGAACCACTCCCTCTAGGACAGAGTATCTGGAGGTGTTTGTGTATAGATCCTTGTCTCAGTCCCCAGTGTTGCCGTGCCTCTCCACACACATCTCGAATCAGTCACTGTTAGAATTCTAACAGCGCAAGAGTTTACACTGTGTTTGATCTACCTACCACCGGATGAGGTAGTGCTTCCAGCACACCTTGCTGCCTTAGTAGCCCAACTTCCCCCACCATATCTTCTTTTAGGGGACTTCAACGCCCACCACCCGTTGTGGGGTGGAACTAGGACGCCAGGCCGTGATAGGGACCTTGAGGCCCTCTTGGCGCAGCAAGAACACTGCATCATGAACACTGGTGCTCCTGCAGTACCAACCTGCAGACTGCTTGCCCTGATGGTGCCTCCGTAGGGCTGACTGGCCGGCTTATGCCTCGGCTGTTGTAATCGATGCGTCACTACCAGCTGTCGTCGATAATGCAGTCCAACAGGTGACTGACACTATTATCTCGGCTGCTGAGACTACCTACCGGTTACCCTAGGCGCAAATCCGTGCCTTGGTGGACACCGGAGATGCTGAGGCTATCTGGGAAGGCCGGCGAGCGCTCCAACGCCACCGATGCCACCCCTCCATCGAGAAGCTCATAGCCTTTAAACGGCTTCTTCCATGTGCTTGGCGACTGATATGGCAAAGTAAGCAGGACTCCTGGCAGAGGTATGAAGCCTCTATTGGCTCCCGCACCTCCCTGACTAGGGAATGGATGCAGGTACAGCGAGTCTTTGGATACCGCCCACGGACAGCAATCCCATCCCTCACCTTCCAGGGTATGCTCTGCACAATCATAACAACTATTGCAGACCCCATGGCAGAGCACTAAGCACGTTGCTCCGCGACTACCACATACAGTGACGACTTCCTCACCTCAAAGATCGGTCCGAGGGGACACAGTTATCATTCTGCACTCATCGCCTGGAACTCTACAACGACCCCTTTAGTGAGTGGGAGCTCGAAACTGCCCTTCCTGCATGCCCCGGTACCACTCTAGTACCTGATACGATTCACAACTAGTTCCTCCGATACCTTACAATACAGTCTCAACACCGGATACTCACCGTGTTTAACCGCCTATGGGCAGAGAGGGTTTTCACGTCGCAATGGCGGTAAAGCACTATCATCCCGGTGCTGAAATCTGGTGCAGATCCTCTGTTAGCTGAAAGTTACTGTCCAATCAGCCTCACCAACGTTCTCTGCAAGCTCTTTGAACGTATGATGAGTCGGCGGCTTATGTAGATCCTTGAAGAGCGTGGACTCCTTGCTCCACAACAGGGGGGCTTCCGCCATGGCCGCTCTACGATTAACAACCTCATGGTGTCACTGGAGTCGGCTAATCGCACTGCCTTCAGTAGGCGTGAGCATTTGGTTGCTGCATTTTTCGACCTTCTCAATGCGTACGATACCACCTGGCGCCACAATATACTGACTACGTTGCATGACTGGGTCTTACGTGGCCCCCTTCATATTTTTATTCGGTATTTCCTCTCCCGCCGCTCGTTTCGGGCGAGGTTTGGAGCCTCTCTTAGCTCCCCTCCTATGGTGTCCCATAGGGCTCCGTCCTCAATGTCACATTGTTTTAGTGGCAATAAACGGTCTTGCTGCGGCTGTGGGGTCATCTGCGTGTTTATCCTTCTTTGCCAATGACTTCTGCCTGTATTTCAGCTCTGTTAGTGTCGATGTAGCTGAACGGCGGCAGGTTGCCATCCGAATGGCCCACTCATGGGCTTCTACTCCTGGATTTCAGTTCTACGCGCAGAATACCCGCGTAATGCACTTCTGTCGCCGTCGGATAGTTCAACCTGACCCAGAGCTCTACCTGGGTGGTGAACCCCTTCAGGTCGAGGAAACACATCGCTTTCTAGGCATGGTTTTCGATGCCCAGCTGACTTGGGTGCCACAACTACGTCAGCTAAGACAGAAATGTTGGCGACATTTAAATATTCTGCGATGTCTCAGTCATACTGATTGGGGAGCAGCCCATTCCACCTTTCTGCAGCTTTACAAGGCTCTTATTCAGTCACGGCTTGAATACGGGAGCTTGGTATATTATTCAGTAGCCCCTTCTGTTTTGCGTGTCTTAGACCACATTCTTCACACTGGTATCCCCCCCCCCCCCCCCCCGCGGTTCCGCTGGCAACAGTTGTTGGTGTTGTACGTTGTCCGGGTCCATGTTCACCCCGCCATCTGAACTACAGGCTTCTCTTCTCAACTGCTGCACTCCCTTCCCCATGACGACGGCCCAGGTCAGATCTCCCGATTGCGGTCCGTGTCCGTACCCTTGTCTCATCTACATCTACACCAACATCTACATAGATACTCTGCAAATCACATTTAAGTGCCTGGCAGAGGGTTCATTAACCACTTTCATAACTTTTCTCTACCGTTCCATTCTCTAATAGCGCGCGGGAAGAAAGAACACCTAAATCGTTCCATTTTCTATCTGCTTTCTCTTATTTTATTGGGATGGTCATGTCTCCCGACGTAGGTGGGTGCTAGCAAAATATTTTCACATTCATAAGTAAACGTCGGTGATTGAAACTTCGCAAACAGATCACGCCGCAGTGAATAACGTCTTTCTTTTAATGATTTCCAATTCGTACAACATTTCCGTGACGCTTGCCCCCCCCCCCCCCGTAACGTGACAAAACAAAACGAGCTGCGCTTCTCTGAACCTCTCTCTGAGGGTCCCACAAGGGGCAACAGTACTCCAGGAGAGGACGCACAATTGTGATGTAGACATTCTCTTTGGTGGAGCTGGTGCATCTTCGAAGCGTTCTGCCAATGAAACGTAACCTTTGGTTCGCCTTCCCCCACAATATTTTCTATGTGTTCTCTCCAGTCAAAGTTGTTCGTAATTGTAACTCCTAGGTATTTGGTAGAATTTACGACCTTAAGGTTTGAGAGATTTATCGCGTAATTTAAGTTCAGTGGATGTCTTTTAGTTGTCATGTGTATCACTTCACCAAGTAGAAATTTTGTCTAAATCGCTTTGCAGTTCCTTTTGATCCTCTGTTGACTTCACTAACCGATAAACGACAGCATCATCCGCGAACAGTCTAAGGGAGGTATTCAGATTGTCTCCTAAATCGCTTATAAACACGAGGAAGAGTAGGGGACCTATAACGCTTCTCTGTGGAACGCCAGACATCACTCCTGTTGAACTCGATGACTTACCGTCAATTACAACGAACTGTTTTCCTTTCTGATAGGAAATCGTGAATCCAATCGCACAATTGGGGAGATATTCCATAAGCATGCAATTTCATTAGAAGCCGCTTGCGGGGTACAGTGTCAAAAGCCTTCCACAAATCCAGAAATATGGAATCGATTTGAGATCCCTTGTCGATGGCACTTCATGTGAATAAACGGCAAGCTGTGTTTCGCAAGAGCGATTCTTTCTGAATCCGTGTTGACTATTGGTTAATAGGTCGTTCTTTTCGAGGTAGTTCATAATATTCGAACAAAGTGTATGTTCCAGAATCCTACTGCAAATCGACGTCAATGAGATTGGCCTGTAATTTTGGGGATCACTCCTATTGCCTTTCTTGAATATTGGAGTAACTTGGGCAACTTTCCAGTCTTTGGGTACGGATCCTTCACTGAGTGATCGGTTGTAAATTATAGCTAAGTACGGAGCTATAGCATCAGCATACTCCTTCCTCCTTTCCACTACTCTCCCCGTAACACCCCCCCCCCCCCCACCCAATGCACTGTTCCTCGCTTGGAGCTACGGTTGGACCTATCCCAGGACTCAAAAGTCAAAGTGACACCATCCGAACGCCTATGACTACTTTATTCGTGACACTCCGACCTCTATTTCGTGATAGTAGATGACGACTTGCGGTTCTTAGGAGGTCCTCCAGCAATACATACCCACACCATACAGCAATAGAGTGTAGTGTAGGCAGGGGTTAACTACATTATTACCTATACGATCTTTCCTGTTTAAGCTGTTCTTCCATTCCGATGACAATGATCAGAAGTAGAGTATAGGATATCAGTGTTTCTTGGGTAAAGAGTAACAGCCAATGATTGTTTTTATGTTCTGTCTCAAGAGAGATAGCCAGGAGAGACGCATATCATATCCACATCAGATATACCGTGACTGTCGTTCCGTAAAAGCTGCAACCACCGTGGATTTGCAATGTTTGTAGAAGTGCTTCACAGACGTGTTGGAAGAGATATCTGCTACCCACGCTATTCGACCCTATGCTTACTGTTACTAGTAAATCAACTAGTGGAGAAGAACAGTCGAGATTCCCATTACAGTATATTGTCTACGATCACAGTGAAAGTCGCCTCTGTTGATAGAGAAATATACATTCAGTTGAGTCGACGTTTAGAAACATGAAACCTGCACACCGGTACAGCTCTACTATCGCCGCAGCTGGACGAGACCACCTCCTGATGTCTCCAACCGACACCGGGACTGAATTATTAGAGGGCACACATTTTAAGTAATTAAGACCTGAAACCACAGTTTGAACCTTACATAAGATTAACATTTAACTTTATCATCTGTGTACTAATGATTATTATCATTATATATTGTTGAACTGGCTAGAATTCTCCTCTTGACACACACACAGTGACTACAACTTTGTTATGATAGCAACACCGGACGTAAGTGACTGTAGAGAGCAGTTGCATTGGGAGCGGTCTGGCTTTTGGGCATTCACCCCACAGAAATGGCCGGGGGCGGCAAAATTTTAAACTTCAACAACGTTCTGGAAGGATGAATTAACGACGTAGTGATAGTCTTCCAGAAGTGAAGCAGCTGTATATACAAACCATTCATAAAATTTAGTGCCCTACTAGAAATTATCTAAAGCATTATCGTAGAGATGACAAAGAGCTGGAGAGTGCCCTTGGCTGTGTCTTTTAAAACAGTTGCCAACTCAGTTTGTATCATAACCCTACACACCATTTGAGAAATACCTACGTGAGCTAGAAAGACCCTACAAAAGCGACATTCTTTACAATACAAACAATCATAAATGTCAGCATCAGACGCCTTAATAGTTCTTTTTATTTGTAGGAGTAGTTTCACAGCTAAAAATGTAGAACACGGACTGTCCACAACATACAACACACTACTCAGCACAAACTTTATCCTTAAATTCCATTTATATAGCATCTTTCGCGTACCACTCCCTCCCCCTTTAATACCATTTCATTTGCTCTTCTGTTTGCCATGCTCCTCAGTATTAATTTTAGATTTCTCTGTAATGTCTTTTAAGTCTTGCAGCATTCATTATTATTTTTCGGAGTAGAAGTGATAATCGATGGATAATAAGATTACACGAGGAAACCTACCACACCTTATTGTGGCGCACTGCGCGGAATGTTTATCCAATTTCGTAGTAGGAATAAATGTCATGTACGACTTTGTCAGTGACATTATGAAAAAGGTAGACTGAGGTGCAAATTTTCTCCAAAGTGTTCATTATGCTCCTTCTTGGTACTGCCCTTACATCTACAATGTTTGGAGAGAATAGAAACATCAATAACTTTACAACTGTCTTCACTGGTAGCTGTCACAATTCAATTTATAGATTTATGACCTCTACGTCGCCATGATCCATCTAAAGCACCGGTCAAATCCCTACAATTCCCACTACCAGTCATAGCCTCTTTATTTCCTTTCTTCATTGTTACTTTTGCAACATCGTCAGCTGAAGATCCCACCAATACTTTATAAAAACCAAACATGGTTGGTGGTTTTGCAACTTGATAATTCCACATAACTTTTTCCTGTAGCACTGCCCTTTCTCATGCAATGCAAGCCATAAATTGGCCTAATATTTGTCATATACCTTCTTTCTACTATTACCACTTCGAGGAATACTATTAGTATTATAAAAAGAAACCTCTCCACCTCATTTGTCAAACTTCAATTACATTTTACATGCAACTAAACTGTGAAGTTATTTTCCAGTCCTCTTTCTTTGACAAGTTAGCACAATACATTATTATCTTTAAAAATTGTAGACAACAAGCAAATTTACTTATTTCATTCACAACATTACCATCGCTTTCATATTTTTCAAATTTTATATTTTCTGTGTAAAAGTTTCTTGCTGGAAGAGGTTTCCTCACACAGATTTGTAGTGCATGGTGAAGCAAACGGAACAGCAACTTCCTGCGAAACATCAAAGGATTTCTTCTTCCATTCTTCGCGTCTTTTTTAATACACTCGATATATTTATATCCACAAACCAAATACGTAAAACAGATACGAGAAAAATTCGTCAAATACGCAAAATTGTTGAACCAAACAACAAACACACGGGAAACTTGAAAATTCAACAAACACGGAGTACCGTTTATGTTTACGGATATGAACATTCACTTGTCACAGACATGAAAGCCTACAACGTTGGAAAGCAAAACAGAAAAACACTGGGGACTTCCGTCAAGAAACACAGCCTAAAGACAGCGGGCGGTGGCGTCGGAGATAACGCACCAACTCGATACGGCCATTTACGCGGCGCGACGCATCAACTTTGAAGAAAAAAAAAAAAAAAAAAAAAAAAAAAAAAAAAAAAAAAAAAAAAAAAAAAAAAAAGACATTTAAAATTCACTTAGAAGTGTGAAACTTGATTTGTTTTAATCAGGAAACTCCAAATAATTTTATAATGAAAAAACCCCCAAAACGTTAATATTGCCATTTTCATAGTTTCGTCTGCAGTTTTCGTGTCCTGCCTTACCAATATAGCTACAACTACTACCCAGCTGTATCACTTTTAAAAGAAATTACATTAGAATGAGGGGGTTGTGGAAGAGAAACAACGATTACTGATGATATATTAATGTCCTATTACCAGTGATGGACTAAGGCTGTCGTGGGCTAAAAAAAGCTGCAGCTTTGTCCCCTACGGCGAGAGCCCCGCCCACTATCTTATTCCGCCACTGCTTATCACATTTCATTCAGTCACGGACTGCACGGCCACTACGGTCGGGGGTTCGAATCCCCCCTCGAGCATGGATATTTGTGCCGTCCTAGTTCGTAAGTAGTTTGTAAGTTTAGGGACTGATGACCCCGTAGTTAAGTCGCATAAGCTTTACAAACATTTAAACATTTGATCACATTTCAACAGCGATACAAAAGATGCAGTCAATCATCAAAATCCACTGCTTCCTTTTTCATTTCTGTAGTATAAGTTTCCTTCAGATCACGAATTCACGTCGTATATCTGTAAACCGACAAAAGCGTGACAGAAAAAAAAATGTTCAACTGTTTGTTAAGCTTAATGGACTTAACTACAGGGTCATCAGTCCCTAAACTTACAAACTACTTATGAACCACCTACAACTAAGGACGGCACAAATATCCATGCCAGAGGGGGGGATTCGAACCCCCGACCGTAGTGGCCGTGCAGACCGTGACTGAAACGCCTCAGTCCCCTCGGCCACCGCGGCCGGCAAGCGTGACAGTACTCCGGTGCTGCACCTTTACATGGGTGGGATCTATACTCATTGGAGCTATGGCAGCTAAATTTGCTACTGAATAAATAGATATACTAAAGCACTGTTCAAAGTCATTCACATATTTACACGAAAATAGCTCACGTCTGTGGATGCCGCTTGGATACATGAGATAACAATGATCCCTGGATCAAGTAAATTCGTAGCAATGCAGTGTTGTGCTATATCGTCATAAATTGTCGTAATGGACAGCGTCAGAAAAAAGCAGGAGAATTCTGGAGGACAAAGAGACGGCTTCTACTCTGTAGCCCTCTGAACGCTGATATACCGAATTGCACTACGTGCTTCCTCTTATTCGGACTGAGTAAACGTCGCTCAACACACTTCATCGCATTCTCACTATCTATTATCATTGCCTGCTACAGTGCTACTGCTGGTATAGCTACATTTAGCTACAGTAGTATGACTTTTACAAATAGCAGCACAGTAATTTATGGGATGGCGCGAATTCAACCACTGCACATAGTCCCCGTCATAGGAAGTAATTTGAGTCTTTAAGTTGCATATTTATTCCCTCTGATGGAACTAGATGTGTGTCTTTACCCATCCACTGATACAGCTATTGTAGCCCTTGAATATTCAGAGCTGCAGTGGATTGGCCATCGTACACAGATCGAGTATATGTTCTACAGCCCTGTGGTGTGCTTTAGATTTTTCAAAGGCGGCTTCTTTGTCAGCGAAAATGATTTAAATAAAGTGATCCAATTTTTCTCCTGGAAGTACTTTAGGGAAAACATTGCACTCGTTTCGAAAATAGAGGGTGCAGTCTTATGGTAATCATGTTCGTCGAATGGCAAGGTCATCTGGTAAGGACACATCCAGGATAGTTCACTTCATTTTGTGTAACATGACATAGAGCTATGGCATGCGATCAGATGGAGCCAAAGACAAATAGGTGTTACACGTATTCGAGATCGTTGCTTCATTACTCAGCGTCAGACGACGGAATTTTTACGTTTTTTTCCGTATATGGAGACAAGGGAGTCGTCACGAGGTTCTCATTACTGTTCACAGAGTCCGTCATCAATTGATTTATTGTTTTCTCAAGGCAGACCAGATGATAGTGTGCGTTATCAAATGGTAGCGGAAAGTATCTTCCTTTACATTGCCTGCTGTGTTCTGTCGCTCACTCATAGAGCAGATATTCCCGCTAAACGCCTCTTTTTTTTTTTTTTTTTAGACCTGCTCATAATAGCGTGTTTATATTGGAACCCCGGTGCAAGAACAAGTATTTTTATAAAATCGCATTTGTGTATCAGTATTTCCTCTAGATACTGAGGCTGCCGCGGTGGCCGAGGGGACTGCGACGCTCCAGTCACGGTTTGCACGGTCACTACGGTCGAGGGTTCGAATCCCCCTCGGGCATGGATATTTGCGCCTTCCTTAGTATTAGTTAGTTTGTAAGTAGTTTGTAAGTTTAGGGACTGATGACCCCGTAGTTAAGTCCCTTAAGCTATACAAACATTTGAACATTTTTCTATATTTCGCATGTCAAGCGTGTTAACGGTCTATGACAATTTATTCTTTTTACGAGCGTTTGAGCGTGAGGCATGGCACTTTGCTCAATATGATTTAGATTTATCCTTTCCATATGTATGACTAGAAAAGTCATCCTCAGGGGGTCAGCTATTAACTGTTAACTGCAATCATTGCATCAATAATTACCAAGAGTTTTTCCAATGTGATTAAATTTTTGTTTCAGGGAACATATGACCCATGCCACATATGGGATGTTAACTACAATCTCTCAGCGGAGGAGATCCTCAATGAGCTAAGACGACCTGGCCTGACGGCAAGACCATGTACAGAGTGGAATTTTGATAAGTCGCAATTTGGAGAGACTGTTATCAGCCAGGTGAGTTTGCACTCTAGCACCAATCTGGCAATAGAAAACTGGCCCTGATGCGAGTGCAAAATATACTGTTCTTCTCACTTGCTATCTGATATGTGCACATTGGACATTTCCATTGTTGGATATTAATGGACTAGCATATATGATTATAAATCGTATCAAATTTGCAATAGGTTTTCAGCATGTATTAAACGAAGCAGAGTGTATTTTTTTACTGGTTTATGATATAATTCCATGTAAGCTGATTGCAGTTTCTATTCTAATCTTTAGTTGATCATAACTGCTACATCCTATAAGGGAAACTGATAGCTCAGGCAACCTCCAAAGTGTAAATATCTGAATAGTTTATACTACATTTCGAGTGTACCAATGTTTGTAAATCTGTTTACCAAACTGCAGTAGTCGTCAGTTCCTATACTTACAAACTACTTAACTAACCTATGTTAAGACAACACACCACTCCCCCCCCCCCCCCGCCCAAGGTAGTGCTCGAACCTCCGACGGGAAGCAGATGCACACTAAGCAGCAAGGCGACTTCGAGCCCAAGGAAACGTAATCTGAAATATTACAATTCACGTATTAATATTGACATATGGGAAATTAATATTTTAAAAATAATTCACATTTTTAACAATGGTATGTGATCATTTGTGTATTAAACGGAAATAACCAGTTGAGATCTTAGTTAGTGGTATCATTCCATTACGGCATTGAACTGCCTATTGTAAAGCTCTCCTCCATGTGCACGGCCAAATGATAATTGTAGGCTACAGGATCGGGTGAGAATTTGAGGTAATTATGTCATGACTGACAATTATGTCGTTTATTTAGGAAAAAAAGAAATACAGGGCGGAGGTTCCAAAATCTTCTCAAAGGGATGAGGCGCGAGCCATGGCTAGTAACAGGAAGAGCCTCCTCTAGCTTACCTATACATATAATTCCTCCCCAAGAATTTTTTCGTTTGCAATATCAGAGCTGACTTCGCAACATCAGTATTGGGACCGTAGGTTGGACCGGGTCGGGAGCGACTCGCGAACGACCGAGCGACTGATAGCGTCGGCAGAATTGCGACCGACGTCGGACCAGACTACTGACAGGGCGACTAGGGAACCACCTGCCAGCCGAGGGAGTCGGCGGAGAGTCTCCGCTAATAGTCAACACTTATCGAGACAACCAGAGCCGACAAACGACGACGACATCTAAATGGAACCGACAGACCAAAGCGTGAATAAATCGAGTCCGTTACATAGACGAGTAAGATGCCAAACAACAACGTAGTTCAACGAAAGTACACGGAGCGCAGTCGAGACACGACTGATGAGGATGGATCGGATCGAACGGAACGAGGGAGAGAAAGGCAACCCTCGAGTGTCAATGGAGGTCTCAGCAATTGTTTGCTTTTCCTCCCAGAGCAGGGGGTGAGGGGGTTGGGCTTCACTTCTGATTGGCTTCACGATGTTCGACGAGTGGGATGAAGAATGATCGTCCTACTGTAGTAGGAGGTGCGGCCAACGTGTGGTGGCCTTGCGCTGGATTTTATGCCTCAGCGCTCGGATGAGGCGGTTCTGATAGGCCGGCCGCGGTGGCCGAGGGGACTGAGGCGCTCCAGTAACGGTCTGCACGGCCACTACGGTCGGGGGTTCGAATCCCCCCTCGGGCATGGATATTTGTACCGGCCTTAGTCTTAGCTAGTTCATAAATAGTTTGTAAGCTTAGGGATTGATGACCCCATAGTTAAGTCCCATACGTTCTACAAACATTTGAACATTTTTGGTTCTGTGAGCGACCTACCTTGTCATAAAAGGATTGGGCGGTCCGTGTAATGTAGTCCTGAAGTCGTGGGACTCCTGCAAGTTCGTGGAGTGGTGATGAAGGAAAATTTCTAGGGAAATGGAGGGCAAGCCTAAGGGCACGGTTCTGAACTGATTGTAGTGACTTCAGGTGCATGTCTGCGGCAGAACCCCAGACGACGGCGGCGTACACCAGGATGGGGCGGATGACGGATTTGTAGAGTGTGACGCAGACATGGGGAGGTAGGAAGGAAGAGGGATTGAGGAGAGGTGAGGAGCATGCAGGCCCTAAACAGCGCGGCTGGCTGCACGTCACGGCGCGCAGCGCTGGAGTGGCGATGCAAGCGCTCGCGGGTTGTGCTCGCCGCTGTCGCAGACCGTGTGCTCTGGCGGGCTCGCCAACTCATCGGGCCAGAATACCAGAATCAGCACAGACGGAATAGCATGTGGGCCCTCGCCTCACTGCTCTGATCGTGATAACGACTCCACATTATCCTGTACATTATAAAATGAAGAACAATGAAAATTTCTCGTACACTCCTCCCCTTTACAAAGGTCCACACACGTAATGATTCTGCTCAGATAGGAGTTTATAACTGAAGATGGATCATAAATGATACAGCAGAGCCAAAGAAACTGGTAGGCATCTAACTTCCTAAGATCCTTGCGAGCATGCAGAAGTGCCGTAACGTGGCGTGGCATGGACTCGACAAATGTCTTAAGTACTGCTGGGGGGAGCTGACACCATGCATCTAGTAGGGCGGTCCATAAATCCGTAAGACAGAGCTTTCCAAACTGGGGTGTCGCGTAGTAGTATCAAGGGTGTCACGAGACTTACAAATTTAGACTCTAAACACAAAAAACTTGTCATAAAATAACATCAAATATTCTTCTCTTCATACTACCCTGAAGACTAATCATCCTTCTCTTCATTCAGTGCACCACAGATCACGTATTAAAGGATTGATCGGTGCACATTAATTTCGTGCTCAGGCGCTAGGCGACAGCTCTGCTTCAGCAGCAGTAGAGTTCGTTCAAGCAGCTGCCAGTTTCCAGATTCCAGCAAACTGCGGATGCGCAGAGCTGCTGCTGTTACTCGATAACAGCTCTTCAAATGTCTGTAAATCTATCGGACCAAACTGCGTGGTCATCAGTCCGTAGCTTACAAACTACTTAAAACTAGGTAAACTAACCTAAGGACAAACACACACACCCATGCCCCAGGAAGGACTCGAACCTCCTCGGCGACAACCGCGCGCTCCGTAGCGAGACGCTTTAGACCGCTCGGCTACTCCACCGCGGCTAACGGCTCTTCCCATGCGCAGTTTGCTAGAACTGGCAGCTGCTTGAACGAACCTTCACTGTAGTCTGTTTTCCTTCTCAAAAAGCTGCACCTGAGCGCTTTTAATAAATTTATCAAAGCCACGTCACCCTCGCTAGCGTTTCTCACAATTAAATATCAATCAATGACACAGTGGCTGAAAAAGCTGTCACAGATTATAAAAGCAGTCACAATTGTCCACTGCATGTAAAAGAAGCAAGTATTACTGTGTGAGTTAGGCATTGTTGACTGCGGTGTTACTCTGTTGTACATCTCCGTAGTTCCTAATATTTCCTTTTTTTGCGATGAGTGTACGTAATTGCTGCAGTCAGGATCAACATTAAACATGTCAATGCGTACGAGGATTTCAGTTTCGTTTACAAACTACATTTAAGCGTTACTTCATTTCCGCCTTCCTCACCCCCCCCCCCCCGCTAGAATCATCTAAATTCTACCATATGTATTTATATTAGTGAAAGGGTGTCGCCCAAAACTGTAAGCTATAAAAGGGTGTCGCCATAAGGGAAAGTTTGGAAAGTACTGCCGTAAGAGTACGGGGGGTGGAAGTCTTCTTTGAACATCACGTTGCTAGGCAGACTAAATATGCTCAGTAATGTTTATATGTGGCCGTCCGTTTAGAGGCCAATGGAGTTGTTTAAGCTCAGAATAATGTTCTTGGAGTAGCTCTGTATCAATTATGGCCATATGGGGTGTCGAATTGTTGTGCCGGATATGACAAAGTCCGTGGGAACACTCAATGGACGTGAAAGAATGCAGGTGATCAGTCAGGATGCCTTCGTATGTATTACCTGTCAAAGTCGTACATAGGGGTATCAGGGAACCCATGTCACTGCACCAGTACACGCCTTCACACCTCCACAGCTCGAACAGTCCCATGCTAACATCCAAGGTCCGTAGATTGATAATGTGGTCACCATACATGTACACCTCCAGCCACCCGATACAATTGGAAACGAGACTCGTCGAACCAGGCAATATGGTTCCAATCATCAACAGTCCACTGCTAGAGTTGACGTGTCCAGGCGAGGCATAAAGCGTTGCGTGGTACAGTCAGCAAGAGTGCACGAGCAGGCGTTCGGCTCCGAAAGACCTTATCGATGACGTTTCGTTGAGTGGTTCTCACGTTGACATTTGTTGATGGCCCAGCACTGAAATGTGCACCAATTTGCGGATGGGTTGCACTTCTGTCACACTGGACGGTTCTCTTAAGTCGTCAGTGGTCCCCTTCTTTTCCGGCTGCAGTGAGTCGGAAATTTGATGTTTTACCGTATTCCGGAAATTCATGGTGCACTCGTAAAATAGACGTACGGGAAAATCTCCCCCCCCCCACCCCCCATCGCCACCGCGGAGATGCTGCGTCCCATCTGTTTAACCCTCCCCCCAGGGGGCCCACAGCTCTTTCGTGGGTAGTGTGTGGCGCGCACGGGGCCCCGAGCCGAAGCAGCCTTTCTTCCACCCCAGGCTGCTTCACTTTCCCTCTCGGTTCACGCCTTCGCCCGGAGACCGGACACGGGCGTCCTTTGCGAATGAAGGTGGTTTCTAGTCCCAGTTTCTCCTTTTCCTTGGTTTCTTCCTTTCCTAACCTTTGCTTCTGTCTTTCTCTCCTTGCTGTACTCTCCTAGCCTTCCTCTCCTCCTCATTAGTCTCCGCTTCGGCGTTTGAGACACTTCTTTCTCTTCACTTCTTCTATTCTTCTTCTTTCCTCCCTGTGCGTGTCTGAAGGCCCACCCACGCATTATCTTGCGTAGCAGGTGACGGGGTAACGCGTAATTCCCCGCCCCGGGTAGACAAGTAGGGCACGTACGTACCCCCTGGTATAGGCCAGGCCCAGGGAGGGGTGATTACCCGAGTTGGTACCTTCCGAACTTGCCGATTGGTCCCTCCATCTGTTCTCGGGAGGTGTGACCTGAGGTGTGGGCAATCACCTAAGGCGGGTAAGCCCTCGGAAAATGGCCCCCACTAGGAAGGAGCGCGCCATCGGAGACGCCAGTAGTCACGGGGGACACTTCCGCAATGACTTCCTTCTCTTCTTCAGTGACGTTGACCCAGAAACGAAAGATAGATTCGCCTCAGCAAGAGAAAACTTTGCCTAATCTACCGAAATTTCTTGTTCTCTCTCGAACCGATGGTAAAGATTTCACGTCTGTAAATCCTTTCGTCATCCAGAAAGGTGTTGATGCATTGCTGGCCCTGTTAAAACCTGTTCGCGTCAGCGCAATGGCACATTGTTGCTGAAAGCAGACAGTGCACTCCTCAGCCTGCCGGTCGGTTTGAATGGTATGCACTTTCTGACACGTACTCGAGTGACCATTTTCCTTGTATCATCCACTTCCTGCAACATTCCCATCTCCTCGTCCCACCAGTTGGAACATTTCTAAAGCCGACTGGGGGCTTTTTTCTTCCATGGCAGTTTTTCACAATCAGGACCTTTCCAGCTGTGACAGTCAAGTCGAATACCTCACACAGGTTATTCTCACAGCTTCCGAACATTCCATACCTCGTACATCCTCTTCTCCACGTCGTGTCCCGGTCCCCTGGTGGACTGCAGCCTGCCGCGACGCTCTTAGAGCCCGGCGCCGTGCTTTACGCACCTTCCACCGCCACCCAACGTTGGAGAATTGCATAAATTATAAACGACTGCGAGCGCAATGTCGTCGTGTTATCAACGACAGCAAAAAAGCTTGCTGGACTGCTTTTACTAGTTCTTTTAACCGTTTTACTCCCTCCACGGTTGTTTGGGGTGGCCTACGCCGTTTATCCGGCATCAAGGTCCACTCCACGATTTATGGCCTGACTGTCGAGAACGCAGTCCTTGTGGACCCCATTGATGTTTTCAACGCTCTGGGCCGTTCCTTTGCAGAGGTTTCGATCTCTGCCCATTACCACCCTGCCTTCCTCCCTCAGAAACAGGCAGAGGAGGCACGGCTGCCTTCTTTCCACTCTTTTAATCGTGAAAATTATAATGTCTCCTTCACCATGCAGGAGCTAGACCGTGCTCTCGCCCAGTCCCGATCTTCTGCTCCCGGGCCCGATTCCATCCATATTGAGATGCTGAAGAACCTCTCTCTTGCGGGCAAGTGTTTCCTTCTTAGTACCTATAATCGCATATGGACTGAACGTCATGTTCCCACAAGTTGACGTGAAGCCATTGTTGTCCTCATCCCCAAACCAGGGAAGGACAAACATCTTCCTTCCAGTTATCGCCCCATTTCTCTGACGAGCTGCGTCTGTAAGGTGATGGAACGCATGGTTAACACTCGGTTGGTCTGGCTCCTCGAATCTTGACGCCTCCTGACTAATGTCCAATGTGGTTTTTGTCGACACCGCTCTGCTGCTGATCACCTCGTTACCTTGTCGACCTTCATTATGAATAACTTTCTAAAGAAGCGTCAAATGGTGGCAGTGTTCTTCGACTTGGAGAAGGCATACGATACCTATTGGAAAGCGGGCATTCTCCGCACATTGCACACATGGGGCCTTGGGGGCCGCCACCCTCTTTTTATTCAAGCGTTTTTGGCGGATCGCAAGTTCCGGGTACGGGTGGGCTCTGTTTTGTCAAACATCTTCCGCCAGGAGAATGGGGTACCGCAGGGCTCTGTCTAGAGTGTGGCTCTCTTTGCCATTCCAATCAATCCGAACGTAGATTGCCTTTCAGCCGAAGTTTCCGGATCCCTTTTTCTAGTGATTTCACAATTTATTGCAGCGCCCAGCGGACGTGTCTCTTGAAGCGTTGTCTTCAACGCTGTCTTGACCATCTATATTCCTGGAGCATTGCGAACGGCTTCCCATTCTCCAGTGTGAAAACGGTGTGTATAAACTTCTGGAGATACAAGGAATTTCTTCCACCATCCCTACGTCTCGGCCCCGTTGCTCTACCATTCGCGGAGACAACAAAATTCTTGGTGCTAATGTTGGATAGGAAACTTTGCTGGTCCACACACGTGTCCTACCTGGCTGCCCGTTGTGCCCGATCCCTTAATGTTCTTCGTGTCCTCAGTGGCACGTCATGGGGGGCGGATCGTACTGTCCTGCTTCACCTTTACCAGGCCATTGTTCAGTCGAAGCTCGACTACGGAAGCCTTGTATACTCTTCTGCACGGCCGTCGACTCTCCGCCGTCTCAATTACGTCTGGCGACCGGTGCATTTTATACCAGCCCTGTTGAAAGTCTGTATGCCGAGTCTGCTGTATTACCCTTGACCACTCAGCGTGACATACTCTTGTGCATGCCGCCTGCGGTTGATGCCCAACCATTCGTCTTACCGACAATTTTTTGACGACTCACTCGATCGCCAATATCAGTTGTTTGCGATAGCCTTGCTTCCACCTGGAGTTCGGTTTCGCCGCCAACTACAGCGGGTCGATTTTACCCTTCCTTCCACCTTTCGGTTGAGCGAAAGCCCATTGTCACCGTGGCATCAGGCCCAGGTTCACACTCACCTTGAACTTAGTTCGCTCCCCAAGGAGAGCACTCCGGATTTGGTGTACCGCTCGAGGCTTGTCGAACTCCGTTCGCGGTTCGATAATGCCATATTTATTTACAATGATGGTTCCAAGAGCACTGCCTTCGTCGTCGGGGACAACCGATTCCAATACAAGCGCCCTGACTGGTGCTCGATTTTCACGGCTGAGCTTTTTGCCCTCCACCAGGCTGTTTTGTATACCTGCCGCCGCCGCCAACCTCTTTATGTCATCTGTTCGGACTCCCTTAGTGCCCTACAGAGTCTTAAGGACCCTTTCTCGAACCATCCTATCGTGTATCGGATACAACGCTCCCTTCCGTTGGTAGCAGATGACAGCTGTCACGTTCCTTTTCTGTGGGTCCCTGGCCACGTAGGTGTGCCCGGGAATGAGACTGCCGACATAGCAGCCATGGCCGCAGCTCTTTTACCTCGCGTGGCTACCTTTTGCGTCCCAGTGGACGATGTTCAACGGGCTCTTCGCCGGAGTATTGTGTCGTCCTGGCACAGGGCGTGGTTCTCACTTACGGACAATAAATTGAGAACTGTAAAACCGATCCCGACTCTCGGCGAGAGGAGGTTCATCCTGGCCCAGTTGCGGATCGGTCACTGCCGTTTCAGCCACCGTCATTTGCTAACCGCCGACCCTGCACCGCTGTGCTTCTGCGGTGAATTGCTGACGGTGCGTCATGTTTTACTGTCTTGTGTTCACTTTAATCATCTCGGTGTAGCCCTTCACTTTCCGTCTACTCTGGAGGAACTTATAGCTGATGACACACGAGCAGCTGCTCGAGTATTGCGTTGTATCAACATGGCCAATCTATCACAAGATATTTAACCCTTTTAATTGTTTTTATCTTTCGATCTTAGCCTTCTTTTAATACTTTATCTGGTAGCCAACAATATTTTCGAGATCAAGCGAATCTCTGTTCTTATCTGGGCGCTAATGACCTTAGCAGTTGTGCGCCCTAAAACCACAAAAAAAAAAAAAAAAAAAAAAAAAAAAAAAAAAAAAAAAAAAAAACCATTAACCCTTTCCTGCCCGACAGGACTTAAAAGTCCCAGCCCATTTACAGCGTCATAAAAGAAAGCGGAAAATGATATCTGACGTGTATTGCTGATGGGACGTCAGGGTCCCTTTGTTGTATCTTATGAAACACTCCCTGGCGGATATTTTTCAGTATCACTGCTCACAGACAGCAGTAAACAACGGACTGTTTTACGTGTGTGTGCACGATTTGGTCAGGCGAGTTTTGTTGACACTAAAAGACGCCGTTGCGTGTTTTCACGTTGGTAATTTTGTTTTCTACCGTTTTAGCTAATGGAAACTGATATTATTCAATGACTAGAGCTCTTTTTATTTATACATTGTTCAAAACTGTGCCTACAAGTTTTTAGTACTGACAGTGTATCAAAGGCATTTTGCGCATTTTATTTTTTTAGTTTTCTTTGTTGCTAGGTGACAGTAATAAATACTTGTAGTTTTCTATTTTTACGAATTACTAAATATGAATACGGTTCAGGGATAACTACTGTATGCTCTTTTCCCCTTCATATCAATATCTAAAACGGCATTTCAATAAAGAAATTTTACTGTCTGTTTCTTGCTGGTAAATCCTTTTGTTAACAGAGATAAGCATTTCATAATATCTCCAAATTACATTATATTCTCTTGAACTTTGAAGCCCCATTTTCCAATTTTTTTAAAATTTTATATTTTTATGTCAAATACCACTCCCATGAACCACAGACATTGCCGAGGTGGGGTGGCTTGCGTGCCTCAACGATACAGATAGCCGTACCGTAGGTGCGACCACAGCGGAGGGGTATCTGTGGAGAGGCCAGACAAACGTGTGGTTCCTGAAGAGGGGCAGCAGCCATTTCAGTAGTTACAGGGGCAACAGTCTGGATGATTGACTGAGCTGGCCTTGTAACATCAGCTAATGCGGCTTTGCCACACAGCTACTGCGAACGGCTGAAAGCAAGGGGAAACTACAGCCGTTACCTTTCCCGAGGACATGCAGCTCTACTGTATGAACATATGATGATGGCATCCTCTCGGGTAAAATATTCCGGAGGTAAAATAGTCCCCCATTCGGATCTCCGGGCGGGGACTACTCAGGAGGATGTGATCATCAGGAAAGACAATACTGGCATTCTTCGGGTCGGAGCGTGGAATGTTAGATCCCTTAATCGGGTAGGAAAATTAGAAAATTTAAAACGGAAATGGGTAGGTTGAAGTTAGATATAGTGGGGATTAGTGAAGTTCGGTGGCAGGATGAACAGGATTTCTGGTCAGGTGAGTACAGGATTATAAATACAAAATCAATTGGGGGTATCACAGGAGTAGGATTGATAATGAATAAGAAAATAGGAATGCGGGTTAACTACTATGACCAGCACAGTGATCGCATTATCATTGTCAAGATAGATACGAAGCCAACACCGACAACAGTAGTACAGGTTTATATGCCAACTAGCTCTGCCGATGATGATGAAATCGAAGAAATATATGAGGAGCTAAAGGAAATTATTCAGACAATTAAGGGAGAGGAAAACTTTATTGTTATGGGAGACTGGAATTCGGTAGTAGGACGAGGAAGGGAAAGGAATATAGTAGGTGAATATGGTCTGGGCAAAAGGAATGAAAGAGGAAGCCGCCTGGTAGAATTTTGCACAGAACATAATTTAGTTATAACAAACACCTGGTTCAAGAATAACAAAAGAAGGTTGTATACGTGGAAGAGACCAGGAGACACCGGGAGATACCAGATAGATTTTATAATGGTAAGACATAGATTTCGGAACTAGGTTTTAAACTGTAAAACATACCCAGGGGTAGATATAGACTCTGACCATAACTTGTTGGTTATGAACTGTAGGCTGAAACTGAAGAAACTACAAAAAGGTAGGAAAATAAGGAGATGGTACCTGGATAAATTGAAGGAACCTGAGGTTCTTAAGAATTTCAGAGGGAGCTTTAGGCAACAATTGACAGAAACGGGGGGAAATAAAACAGTAGAGGAGGAATGGGTAGCATTGAGAGATGAAATAGTGAAGGCAGCAGAGGACAAAATAGGTAGGAAGGCAAGACCTACAAGAAATCCTTGGATATCACAGGAGATACTAAATTTAATCGATGAAAGGAGAAAATATAAAAATGCAGTAAATGAAACAGGCAAAATGGAGTACAGACGACTAAGAAATGATATTGACAGGAAGTGCAAAATGGCTAAGCAGGAGTGGCTAGAAGGCAAATGCAAGGATGTAGAAGAATGTATAAATAGGGGAAAAATAGATACAGCCTACAGGAAAATAAAAGAAACATTTGGAGATAAGAAAAACAGCTCTATGAATATCAAGGACACGGATGGAAAACCAGTTCTCAGCAAAGAAGGGAAAGCTGAAAGGTGGAAAGAGTATATAGAGGGGCTCTACAAAGGAAATGAACTTCGAGACAATATTGTAGGAAGGGAAGAGGATGTAGTTGAAGATGAAATAGGAGATACTGTACTGAGAGAAGAATTTGACAGAGCCCTGAAAGACCTAAGTCGAAACAAGGCCCCTGGAGTAGATGATATTCCCTCAGAGCTACTGAAGTCTCTGGGAGAACCAGCCATGAGAAACCTTTTTCACGTGGTGTGTAAGATGTATGAGACAGGTGAAGTACCCTCAGACTTTAATAAAAATGTTATAATCCCCATTCCAAAGAAAGCAGGTGCAGACAGGTGTGAAAACTACAGAACCATCAGTTTAATAAGTCATGGTTGCAAAATATTAACACGAATTATATACAGAAGGATGGAAAAACTGATAGAAGCCGACCTCGGGGAAGATCAGTTTGGGTTCAGGAGAAATATAGGAACTCGGGAGGCAATACTCACTTTACGGCTTATCCTAGAAGATAGATTAAGAAAAGGCAAACCTACATTTCTAGCTTTTGTAGATTTGGAGAAGGCTTTTGACAATGTTGATTGGAATAAACTCTTTAAAGTTCTGAAGCAAGCAGGAGTAAAATATAGGGAGCGTAAGGTTATTTACAACTTGTACAAAAACCAGACAGCGGTTGTCAGAGTTGAAGGGCATGAAAGGGATGCAGTGGTTGGGAAGGGAGTGAGACAGGGTTGTAGCCTTTCTCCAATGTTATTCAATTTGTACATTGAACAAGCTATAAAGGAAAGCAAGGGGAAATTTGGTAAAGGAATAAAAGTTCAGGGGGAAGAATTAAAAACATTGCGTTTTGCCAACGACATAGTAATTCTGTCAGATACAGCAAAGGATCTGGAAGAGCAGTTGAACGGAATGGACAGTGTGCTGAAAGGTGCATATAAGATGAACATTAACAAGAGCAAAACGAGGGTAATGGAGTGCAGTGTAAGAAAATCAGGTGATGCTGAAGGAATTAGATTGGGAAACGAAGCAATAAAGGTGGTAGATGAGTTTTGTTACTTGGGCAGTAAAATAACAAATGATGGTCGCAGTACAGAGGATATAAAATGCAGAATGGCAATGGGTAGAAAGGCGTTTTTGAAAAAGAGAAATTTGTTAACATCCAATATTGATTTAAGCCTAAGGAAGTCCTTTCTGAGGGCATTTGTATGGAGTGTTGCCTTGTATGGGAGTGAGACATGGACGATAAACAGTGCGGACAGGAAGAGGATTGAGGCTTTCGAAACGTGGTGCTACAGAAGAATGCTGAAGATTAGGTGGGTGGATCGCGTAACTAATGAGGAGGTACTGAACAGAACTGGGGAGAAAAGAAATTTCTGGCATACCTTGACTAAAAGAAGGGATAGATTGGTGGGACACATTCTTAGACATAAAGGAATTGTGAATTTAGCATTAGAGGGAAGTGTGTGGGGTAAAAATCGCAGAGGAAGACCAAGAGATGGATACAGTAAGCAGATTCAGACAGATGTAGGTTGCCGTTCTTATGTGGAGATGAAGAGGCTTGCTCAGGATAGGGTATTGTGGAGAGCTGCATCAAACCAGTCTCCGGACTGAAGACCACAACAACAACATGTCAAATAAGAAAAACAAGAATTTTTGAATACACTAATGTGTTTATATTCACTCTGGTAGCAAAATAACCAAATGTGAAGTTATATGCTCGAATATTTGATAGTTTGGGCAGGTAAGGGTTAAATTGTTGATATTTGTAAAATGTTTCAAATGTTCAAATGTTTGTATAGTCTATGGGACTTAACTACGGAGTCATCAGTCCCTAAACTTACAAACTACTTATGAACTACTTACGAACTAGGACGGCACAAATATCCATGCCCGAGGGGGGATTCGAACCCCCGACCGTAGTGGCCGTGCAGACCGTGACTGGAGCGCCTTAGTTCCCTCGGCCACCGCGGCCGGCGATATTTGTAAAAACATCAGTCTGTAACCTGCACGTACTGTATAATCTATTAAAAACACATAACCAATATTGGGTCAATTATAAGTTGTAAGCCAGTTTCTGCTGAATCTGGGTGGTCCCTTCAGGTCGTTTAGTCAGGGAATCATCAAGACTGAACCATATTTCATTTTACAATTACTCATATATTCTTTGGATTAACAAAGTAACGAATGAAAATGAGATTTATTGGACTGATATTTTGTTACGAGATTGCAATTCCACGGTATAGGATAAATTTTATACTAATTCCTTCTTATGAGAAATATACAGTTCCAGCAACAGGGCATAATGCTGTAAACTGAATCTGAAAATGGCAAATTATAACAAAATTTTAAAAGGAATAGCTATAAATCATGCTAAATGGCATAACGATTGGTGGTGGCTATAGAACAGCAGCATAGAAATGTTGGAGAATGTTTGTAAAGCTTATGGGACTTAACTGCGGGGTCATCGGTCCCTAAACTTACAAACTACTTATGAGCTAATTTATACTACAGACGACACAAAATCCAAGCCCGAGGGAGGATTCTAACCTCCGACGCGGGAGGCCGCGCGATCCGCAACGAGGCGCTCCAGACCGCTCGGGTACTCCCGCGCGGCAGAAATGATGGAATTATGGTTTCTTATTTATTGGTTAACACATTTCTGCGGAAGTAGATAAACTGTAGGAATGGTACGACATGGTGAGGAAGTCTCGCTGGTGAGTCGATCTATTTTCTTTCGTTGAGAAAAGGTAATCGCGCTGCAAAGGAAATTAATTATCTTTCGGAAAAGGGCAAGAAGGGGTCAAGGCTCGACCCCAAGGACCACACGATTCTAGGTAAGTTTATTATATATGTAGGGATTTGATGCAATGTGAAAGCCTCATGGAATCTTTTAAGAGGAAGTGTAAAATAGCGGAGGAACTGAAACAATCGTAAGATAATATGTATGAAAAAATGTTAGGGGCATAAAACCTTCTGTATCATTGTTCCTCTTACTGCAGATTACCGTTGAACCCGAACCATGTTATTTTTTCCTTTTTAGAAATAAAAGAACAAGTTTAGTCAGTCCGATTGTTTTTAGGACTGCCACTACCTAAGAGTTGCGGGACATCACATTATTCTGTCAACATACCTGTTAGTACATTTCTGTTCCCACAAAGTTGTATTATCTGCTGTGGAACTCCACTTAACTCTATGTACTTATACCAAGGCATTCATATCAGCTGTTATGTGCCAAACTAAGGGACACCGACACAAGACATGAAATATTAAAACACATTAGCATACTTATACTTTTTATCTATTCTGTATACTTAAAAACAACGTAGTAGATGACGAAACATTGCCGGCCGCGGTGTCCGAGGGGACTGAGGTGCTCCAGTCACGGTCTGCACGGCCACTACGGTCGGGGGTCCGAATCCCCCTTCGGGCATGGATATTTGTGCCGTCCTTAGTCTTAGCTAGTTCATAAGTAGTTTGTAAGATTAGGGACTAATGACCCCGTAGTTAAGTCCCATAAGTGCTACAAACATTTGAACATTTTGAAGAAACATTTAATCACTAATTAATTACTTTAGCAATAATGACTCTTCTAGTAGCTAGCAGCAACTGTCATAATCTTCGCCCTCGCATATAGTTCCTGTTCAGTCCAGTATGGATGAGCCGATGCTAGAATGTACCGACGTTCCGCTGCCGACTAGTGCGGGCTCTCAGCCCTTGCAGCTGGCCTTTACGAGTCAGTGGTGCTATGCCACATCATTTCTGCTCATCTCTCTGTCGTCCCTTGTCAAATTGGAGCTGATCAAAGTGCACAAGTACTCCACGTGGCAACTGCAATAGTGCATTGACTGGTGATGTTAAGCTGGCAATTTGGTAAGGGTCTACCCCGAGAGCTGTAATTTCCTTGTCTTTCCTTGCTTTACAACCGGTTTTCTGCGCGATGCCCCGGATGATAATCAGGAATTTTTGTAATGACAGTGAATTGGCGAGTGGAAGAAAAAAGTATGGAAAAGGTTTGGAAGAGGAGGTATCCTCCGCCGTGCACCACTGGCGGATCATGTAATATTATTCAATTATTGACGCAAATAGGTTTTTGAACTGTCATTCTATTAGGCGGTCTATCTGCGTCGGGATCCACCCATGCTTATCAACCTGATAAGCGGTGTGTGGCTAAATAACTGCAAAGCGAACATTCACTGTGCCCTAACAAAAATTACAGCGTATAGGAAATTACATTTTAAATACAAAATATATTTCATGAAACTTAGAAGGTGACGAAAATGGCCAAAAACATTCGCAAATTTGTAAAAGGCGGTTTTTCTTAGTAATAAAAAAAATCTTGTACCTCCGAGTGAAGAATGTTATATGATAAAGTGGATTAAAACGATCATCCAATTGTTCTTTTACAAGTATCGATTACTTTAGTAGGTTTTCAGATATACCGTTAAGAAACCTTACTAAGCGGTCTCTGGATAACCCTTTAAAGTTCACGTTTCCTACCTTGACATTAACTGCAAGTTTACTCTACGTTAAATCAAAACAGCACTTGTTCAAAGAATTAAAAAAAACTTCAATTTTTCGTGATTTTGTTTTTAAATAATACTTTTTCGAAATTGGCGAGATCTTCTGATGCGGTCGACCTACAGTAATGCTTTTAGATTTATTTTCTTCGTAAAGGGTTGTAATACTTTAGTACTAAATAATTTTTAAGATTCTTCTCACGGTGAAGACCAAAAACTGAAGTACGAACTTGTTCTTTTTTGCCCCTTTCTTCCATTTTCTCAACTATATAACTTTCTTTGTTATGAAAATAATGATTAAGGAAATAAATTTCGGACTGTTTCACGACTTAAAAACGGTTTCTACGAGCTGCTGGTATCTAGATAACGTTTTTCCTAAAAAAAAAAAAAAAAAACATGTTGTGTACCTAATTAACATTTTACAGCAGTGCGCTTGAAGGTGATTAGTATTGAACACAGGTGTCACCATCACTGAATTGTTGAGGGGGAGAGGGTAGAGATTCAGTAGAGGGATATAGTCAGAAGGAAGACTTGTTGATAATTTCCGTCTTTTTTTTTCCTTCGAATTTGCGAATCTTTCGGTCGTTTTCCCATATTCGATTGGGTTTCATGAAATAGAAATTTAATTTAAAATTTCATTTTTATGCTTTTATATCTTTTCTGACAATAACTTAACTCTAGGCCGGCAAAGAATGTATGACTAATTGCCCATTTTTGACCGCGTCCGGCTTCAGATATGGGTGTGTAAAATTCCACTCCCCATTTGGTTCCTAATGATGACGTGGCACCACGTCTTGATGAAGTGAAGGAGACCTCTGTTTGCTGCATTTGCAAGAGTAGGAGCAGAAAGCAATGAGTGTAATTGTTGCAGCTTCCTGCTGTTGTAATGTTATAGCGTGGGTATTAACAGAAAAGTCGCAATAGTAGTTATCAAGAGAAGAAACAGCCGGCCGCAGTGGCCGAACGGTCTGCGGCACGCCAGTCACAGTCTGCACGGCCGCTACGGTCGGGGGATCGAATCCACCCTCGGGCATGGATGTTTGGGTCGACTTTAGTATACGGTAGTTCATAAGTAGTTTGTAAGTTTAGGGACAGATGACCCCGCATTTAAGTCTCATAAGCTTAACAAACATTTGAAACAGAAGACAACATCCTAGGCAGTGGCATGTGCTAAAGACGTAGGTAACAGCAGGCAAACCGGCTTTAATTGGCAGAAATAAAATAAAAAAAAGAACAAAAAAATTTTATTGAACTTGTGATTCTGTGGTTCAAAATAATCGTTCATCCTTCGACATAGACTTCACAATGACATCTTATGAAATACAATTGAAACTTTTTTCGCGACGGCGAGTAGCAGTACAATGTGTGGCGCAGGCACAAGAACTCGACGGTGGTGCCACCTATCCTGATGGGGGCGAGTCATCCCATGGCGTTACGAGGGCTGGCGTGCAAGCGCCGTTATCACATCACAATAACGATCTGTAAGTTCAGATCCGCACCCAGAAATTCACGCTTGTCTGCAATTGGAGCACTTCTCATCCTCGTCTTTATGTGACCACACCTCTTGGAGACGCTTAGTTGTGCGTGATGTCCTGCAAAGATATGTGAGATGAGTTTAATAACAATCTCTTCTGCAGGTATGCAGTTGAGGATGACGTGTATCGCGTCCTAGAGTAGGAGCAGAAACGATTGGTGAAGTATAATAAGAAAAATACAACTCAGTAAATAATAGTAATAATGCAACGTGAGTCTGAAGACGCATTATGCAACTCTTGTAAATAGCGGCTGGTGTTGTAAGTGCATACTGATTTAAAAACAATGTACTATTTGTTTTGTCATCCTGGTCAGCGTCTGTTTTGTCCTTCCCGGCCTAGCTTTG
This sequence comes from Locusta migratoria, assembly GCA_026315105.1. Lineage (NCBI taxonomy): Eukaryota > Metazoa > Arthropoda > Insecta > Orthoptera > Acrididae > Locusta > Locusta migratoria. The sequence goes on along the minus strand of CM048755.1, from coordinate 743,442,761 downwards.
AGGAAAGGTTCAATCAGGATGTGTGGACAGCTAGAACAAATATATAGATTAGTAATAAAAGTTTTATTTCCTGAAGAATACAATTACTTACCTTTTGAACCTATGTCTTTTCTCTGTTCTCTTCTCGCGGCGTCGTCTTCTGCACAATTCTAGCCGTGCTGAGCCCTAGTGACTGCTAGATCAGGGCCGAGTTCAGACGGGCTCGTCCAGATGCATGTCGGCCTAGATATAGCAGCTTGTACAGGGCGCTCTTCTCCAGTTACTCCCTCCAGGGTGCGCGGCGCCGGCGTGCGATCGGCTGCCGGTCGTCCGCTACCTTCTCCGTGATCGTTCTCTTGCGTCTGGCGTGTGACGCTGACACTACTTCCCCAAAGCACGATAGGCGGCTTCCACCGAGTACCATCGAGCTATCTGGTAACACCGGTTTCTAGCACATTCGACCACATGATCGACATGTTTGGAATCTAACAGTCCCAGTTGTCGGTAGGCCCATCAGACATTAACAGCAGCAGCGGAATAGGAAAAAGCGGAGGAGTAAGTACCTTTTGTTTAATACTTCAGTGGAACAGGTTACCATGCTGAATGGGGATAAGAAGCTGCTATTGCCTGTTGATGGAGATACATAACACTACCAACAATACAGCACGGCTTCCAGCACACACACCATCCATGGAACTACAGATCATTACAGTGATACTCCACAGGAAGGGTTCACAGTTGCTATTGACTTCCACAAATAATTGAGCTACTAGTGGCTCTAAATGTCCGAATGTAGATACAGAAACAGACAGTGACTGGTGCGTGGCGTTGGAGACTGAGATGTGAGGAAAAGTCTTAAATTGCTGTTAAATGAGTTGGAGTAGGTATGTCGTACATCAACGTTGATACAACGAATGTAGCCCCTATCTATCTCTTCATACATTGTCTGTGCCGGTCAGACCCATTCATCACATCAGTGTAAGGTGACGCACCACTGAGAGTGAAATGAGAAGACATTTATATACTGTTAAAAACGTATGTAGACTACAGTGTGCACTGTCTGTCATGTCGGAGAAACTGACCCGCTGTGTTGTGTGTGTTCAAGTTGTATTCAGTGAGGTTGTGAACTATCTTCGTGTGGCACGTGGGTGCAACGGTGGTGGGGATTCTGGTGCGTCCAGTCGGACACCTCAGTGTCTCATGCTTCGCCCTCTGTCCCTGCTACCGAGGCACCTTCAGGTGTACCGGACGTGGTAGAGCCGCCCTCTCTGCAAGGGGAGTGGCGGGTTGAACGGCATTCGCGTCGCTCGAGGCGGAAGGCCATTGTGGAGGCTGGCCGTCGGTCCACGCCCGTTCGTCCTGTGAGTGGGCGTGTGGCCACTCCTTCAGCAGGGTCCGAGCAGGTGCACGGGGGGAGGGGATTATTAGTTATTGGGAGCTCCAATGTTAGGCGCGTGATGGAGGCCCTTAGGCAGATAGCGTCGATATCCAGAGAGAAATTCAACGTGCACTCGGTGTGTCCGCCGAGGATCCTCATCCGAGATGTGGAGGCGGCCTTGCCGGTGACTATCGAACATACGGGGCGCGGTCGACTGCAAGTCGTGGCTCACGTCGGCACCAGTGACACTTGTCGGTTGGGTTCTGAGGACATCCTCAGTTCCTACGGGCTGCTGGCGGAATTGGTGAAGGCTGCCCCCTTGGCACGCCGGGTGCAAGCAGAGCTGTCGATTTGTAGCATTTTTCCCATGGTTGTTCAGGGTACTTTGGTTTGGAGCCAAGTGGAGGGTCTGAAGCAGAGACTTAGCCGACTCTGTGACAGTCACGGCTGCAGATTTCTGGATCTGCATTATCGGGTGGGGAATTGTAGAACGCCTCTAGATATAGTTGCGGTCCACTACACTAAGCAAGCGGCTACTCGGGTAGCAGAGTACTTGTGAGGTGCACATAGGAGTTATTTAGGCTAGCTGCGGCGGAGTGGCCGAACGCACTGAGACGGTACGATCCGATGCGTGAGGCCGTTTCCTGTCGGGGCTTCGAATCTTCCATCGAGCATGGATGTTTGTGTTGTCTTTAGTGTAAGGTAGTTTACAAGTAGACTCTAAGTTAAGGTACTGATGACCCCACTGTTAAGTCCCATAAGCTTAACAAACACTTGAACTTTTTTACGCTAGGCTCTAGCTCTACATTCAGATAGCGAATTCAGTTCGCAGTCACAACAATAATTCGACTATCAAAATATTAGCCGTAAACTTTCAAAGCATTAAAAACAAAGTTCCCGAATTTGCCGCACTGCATGTAAATTAGTGCGCCCAGATAGTTTTAGTCACCGAAAGCTGATGAGACAAAATCAGAAATATTTAGCGAGGCGTGGAATGTATATGGGAAAGACAGATCGGACACAATTGGAGGGGGAGTGTTCAACGCCCTGCACAAAAAATATTGTTTCTACTGAGGTGGAGGTTGAGAGTAACTGTGAGATTATCTGGGCACGTATAAGAAGTCTAAGAGAAGTAAAGTTAATATTTGGGTGTTTTTACTGCCCCCCCCCCCCCGTGCTTCTGTAGCAGTAGTAGAATCATTCAAAGAAAGTCTACGCCAGGGAGTGCGTAGGTATCCGGAATGTGCATTATTAGTCGGGGAAGACTTTAACCTTAAGAGTATAGATTTGGATCCCTCTGGTTTCATTTCAGGCGGTACAGACAAGCAGTCATGCGAGCTACTTTTGGACACTTTTTCCGAAAACTATCTTGAGCAGTTAAACCGGCATCCCTCACGCAATGGTAATCGTTTAGACCTTATAGCAACAAACAGGCCTGACCTTATTAACTGTGTTAGTGTAAGGTCAGGAGTTACTGATCATGATATCGTCATAGCGTCAATGGTGACCAAAGTTAATAAACCCATGAAAACAGCTATGGGCGTGTTTTTGTAAGAAAGAGCCGATAAGCAATTGTTAGCATCGCACTTAGAAAATAAATGGGCATCGTTTAGTTCGGGTACAATGGATGTAGAGGAATTGCGGACTAAATTTAAATACATTTTGAATTAGTCGATTAAGAATGGAAAAGATCCACCGTGGTATAATAATAATGTTAGAAAGCTGCTGAGAACGCAAAGGCTGTTGCACTCTCGGTTTAAATAGGAAACCGCAAATGATGACAGGCAACAGTTCGTAGAGATTCGTGCGTCAATAAAGAATGAAATAATTATCACAGCCATACCTATCCGAGAATCCGAAAAATTCTGGTCCTATGTAAAATAGATAAGCGGGTCAAAGTCCACTATCCAGTTACTCGTTGATCATTCCGGAGCAGTAATAGAAGTAAGCAAACGGAAAGCTGAAGGTACAAATTTAACTTTTAAGAAATCTTTTCCGCAGGAGGACCACTCAAATCTACCATCATTTGATCACTGCACCAACTCCCAAATGGAGGACGTAGTAATAGGTATTTCCGGTGTAGAAGAGCAGTTGAGAGATCTAAATACAAAAGTCTCCTCGTCCGGATGGAATACCAGTTCGGCTTTACAAAGAGTATTCTGTAACATTGGCCCCCTTACTTAGTTTACATTTATCGTGAATCTTTAATTGAGCACAAAGTTCCTATAGAATTCTGGAACACATTCTCAGTTCGAATGTGGTAAATTTCCTGAGACGGAAATGCTTCTTTCTATGAATCAGCACGGGTTTAGGAAATATCGTTCGTGTGAAACTCAGCTCTTCCTTTTCAATGTGACATCGTGTGAGCCATGGATGAAGGGCAACAGGCAGGTTGTGTTTTTCTCGATTTCAAAAAGGCGTTTGACGCGGTGCCACACTGGAGACTGCTAACGAAGATATGAGCATATGAAATAGGTTTACAGATTTGTGACTGGCTAAGTAATAGAACACAGTACGTTGTTCTCGACAGTGAGTTTTCATCAGAGACAAGTGTATCGTCAGACGTACCACAGGGGAGTGTGATAGGACCACTGTTTTTTTCTATTTATATAAATGATCTGATGGATAGAGTAACTTGTAATTTTCAGCTGTTTGCTGATAATGCTGTGGTGTATGGGAGGTGTCGTTATTAATTGACTGTGATGGTATACAAGATGACTTAGACAAAACTTCTAGTTGCTGTGAAGAATGGCAGCTAGCTCTAAATGTAGAAAAATGTAAGGTGATGCACTTGAGTTGGAAAAATAATCCCATAATGTTGGAATACAGCATTAGTAGTGAGCGTCTTTATGGTCATGGGACTACGACGTAACGAGCAAATATTAGCGTTGCCAGTGGCAAAACGGCGTCTCTAAGAGCGGTAGAGGCGATTTCAATGTCGCAGAATACAATCCCCAAACGTTCCCTTCCTTGTCCACCCAATGGGAGGACCGTCAGGCCAGAACTCAGGGTGAGGCTTATGTCCATAAATATCTTGTATGTAGCCGCACCGAAGGGGAATCTTTTCAAACAACTAAGCCCTTGCTCTTCGTGGAAAACGTGGAGGACAAATTCTGTGAGCTGGGAGGGATGTCCAAGGTGCGCTCTGGGTCAGTCTTAATAACGACGTCATCCCAGCCCAGTCACGGGCATTGCTTGCCTGTGACGAGGTGGGTGGTGTTTCCGTTACTGTAACACCGCACAAGACCTTAAATATGGGCCAGGGAATGATATTCAATAAAGACCTGCTGTTGCAGGCAGACGACGAATTGCGTGCTAACCTAGAACGGTGGGAAGTACATGTCATTTGACGACTTCATAGGGGTCGAAGAACAACAGGGTTGACACCGGTGCCTTCATCTTGGCTTTCGAGGGCCGCGTTGGCTTTGCATACCAAGGAGGTTAGAATAAAGGGAGGTGGCATTATCTATGCACAGAACATACGTCAATTTAAGCCTGTCCGCCATCTTGGTCAGTGCTGGATTGCTATTTCTTCGTTAAAACTATGCGTTAAGTCGACCCCCATACTGTTAATGCAATGGACTGACAGTCATTGCGAAGTATGTACTTTCAAACAATATACTTTCTTGAATAAATGGTAATGAATACTCAGCATATTATATTTGAAAACTTAATTTTTAACGGCTAATTTGCACTCGTTTAACACGTTGTATATCAAGGCAAAACCATCGAACGGTTTATCTCTGTTGTAAGTGACAAATAACATTAGTAATAACAATTATATAATTTGAACACTGTATATTCTTAATTCGTATTAGTTACACTATAAGCTTATTTCGACTTAAAAGTCATCTTCAGGTGTTACGCCACATTCTTTTATGCTGTACTTTTCGATATTATTGTGACGTGATTTATTATTATTATTTTTCTTCTTTATATATATATCACGTAATTTATAATATTGGTTGTCATGTGAGATCTTTATCAAGTTACGGATAAAGATCTCGCATGACAATACAATAAGTTACGTGATATATATATATATATATATATATATATATATATATATATATATATAAGAAAAATGATAATAATAATAATAAATCATGTCACAATAATATCGAAAAGTACAGCATAACAGAATGTGGCGTAACACCGAAAGATGACTTTTAATTCGAAATACGCTTATAGTGTAACTAATACGAATTAAGAATATACAGTGTTGAAATTATATAATTCTTTTTATTAAAATGTCGATATACGACGTCACTAACACTTTGGGTCCTGCAGACAGCAAGTTAAATTAACATTAGCTCTACAATACGAACACGTCTCCAAAACGTAGCAATATGACGGAGGCAGGCTTTACTTTTTCAGCCTGCGGGCGTCTCCCTGTATTCTAGCATCCTTGTTGCATACTTTCATGGCGACCATACTGAACAGCGCCCTCTGCCGGATGGTAGCAGTGTTTATACTACGGAGCTTGTGGCCATTTCGCGAGCTCTCGAGCACCTCCGGTCCTCTTCACCTGAGTCTGCAGCCACTTCCTGAGCAGCCTTGGAGCTCTGGACCAGTGCTACCCGCAGTCTAAATGTTCAAATGTTTGTAGAGTCTATGGGACTTAACTACGGGGTCATCAGTCCCTAAACTTACAAACTACTTATGAACTAGCTAACCTAAGGACGGCACAAATATCCATGCCCGAGGGGGGATTCGAACCCCCGAACGTAGTGGCCGTGCAGACCGTGACTGTACAAGCTTCCTAGGGTTTTATTTGCGGACGGAGAAGTTAATACTGCTTCCTCCCATAAGTCCCCAAAAAACCTCCACATCCTTGCGGATGCTGTTGCGTAGCAGTGTGCGTTTGTACCGCCCTACAGTACGCACGAGGTGCTGTAGTTGCTGTCCAAGACTTTATGGACAGCATAGAGTTCTGACTAACCTGTTGTCTTCTATAGTTGTGTCCCCAGCACAGAAGACAGCACACAGGTCGTTGGTTCTTCTACAGCATACAAGTGAGGCTAAAGTTCTTCATGATGGAAGCATAATAAGCGACTCGCGAGATTTTTTAATTGTCAGGGATGCCATTTATTAAATAAATAATAAAAAATTAGCAACTATTGTTAATATGATACGGCCTATGCTGCCCATAGTTCGTGTTGAGACCTCGACTGATATCACATTTACTCAAAAATCTTTACTCATGACCGGCGCTGTCCGGCGCGTATGCTGGTCAGCTCGAGACTGAAACTGCGGCGCGTTGCGAGAGGGCACCTGACGCTCTATTTCGCGCCAAAACAGGGCCGTCGCGCGCCTTCTGCAAAATCGCTCTTCTCTTGTTACAATAAGAAAAGGCAACTTAAACTTTTTAAACTGTCCAAATCTAGCCTGTCCTTGAGAGATATTTATAATAAATTCTCAGCTCTGAATAATTAATATTTAGTATATAATAAACAAAAGTAATTTCAAAATAAATCACGTGACGTGAAATGCAGCAGCCAATGCGAGGAGAGCACCAGTAACATAGGCGGGCTTTCCCACGGGGACCAGCACCTACTGCGCCATATGCTACTGCTCCCCACCCCACATTTCAACATATGCTGCACATCTGTCTTTCTTCCGCATTTAAGACACGTACAATGTTAGCAAAGAAACGGCCAGCGGCCAGAAATATGAAGTGGCCTCAGGCCAGGAATATCACAACTGGAGCGCCTCAGTCCCCTCGGCTACCGCGGCCGGCACCCGCGGTCTCCCCTGGTATTATCCATACAGGAGACCCTTCTTTCCCTTGACCGGTCCTGTCGCCTCCTCTGTTGGAACCCCGGGAAATGAAAACGCCATCAGGCTTGCTAAACAGGCTGTTGATGAGTGTGCTGTGGAGACAGGCATGCCGTCTTCGGATCTCCGGTCGGTGTTGTGGCATCAGGTTTACGACCTTTGGGATACTGACTGGCGTACCCTGCCCATACTCAACCAACTCTGGGCTGTAAAAGAGACCACAGGTATGTGGCATTCCTCCATGCGGACCAATAGCTCATTCAGTTTTAATTTTATTCGTACCGGGGTTTTTTTTTATCGTTCTCTTTAAAGTTTCCCTTCAGTCCATCGTCTACATTACTCTTGTCTTGTGTCCTCTGATTCGAGGTTTCTTTGTGTTGCCGCGTGGTTGACTCTTCATCCTTTAAGTCTGATGGTCGGCCAAGCCGGCCGCGGTGGCCGAGGGGACTAAGGCGCTTCAGTCACGGTCTGCACGGCCACTACGGTCGGGGGTTCGAATCCCCCCTCGGGCATGGATATTTGTGCCGTCCTTAGTTATAAGTAGTTTGTAAGTTTGGGGACTGATGACCCCGTAGTTAAGTCCCATAAGCTATACAAACATTTGATTTTAATGTTCAAATGTTTGTTAAGCTTATGGGACTTAACTACGGGGTCATCAGTCCCTAAACTTACAAACTACTTATGAACTACATACGAACTAGGACGGCACAAATATCCATGCCCGAGGGCGGATTCGAACCCCCGACCGTAGTGGCCGTGCTGACCGTGACTGAAGCGCCTCAGTCACCTCGACCACCACAGCCGGCCATTTGATTTTACCCTCAATCCGTAATCCTACAAAAAAAGTTTAAAAAATCATACAAATTGTCACAATCTGTCGACAAGAAACATTTGAACATTTATTTGGTCGGCCAACCACACACATCGACTCTGTAGTTTTATTTCTTTTTGTTGTTGGGTGATTTTCTGTAATCGTCTCATTTCGTGTTGTTTCTTGTCGACTTCGTTTACATTTTACTGACTCTGTGGGATTTTCCTATCCTTTTCTATTTTACACTCTGGGCGTTTTCTTCCACATTTATATCTTTTCTTGTGCTGCCCACTGATGGAATGGGGGACTGATGATCTTTGCAGTTTTGTCCCCCTAAAACATTAAACCAATCAACCAACCATTTCATCGCCGTCTTTCAAGTACACTTCATGTTACTAAGGAAGTTTTTATGTGATTTTTTTCAGTGGTCGCTGGTGTGTGACCGTGCCCAGTTGACCAATGTGGCGGAGATGACTTTCCTAGCAGGTGTTGCCATTGGTGGTCTCGTTTCTGGACTTGTATCGGACAGGTAAGTTGGTACCACTGACGTTTTCAATACTTAGTAGATTAAACAGTAAATGTTACTTTTGTTAATAAACCATTACAAGGATTACAACCAAGTAGTGAATATCTTTCCAACTGAAACGGAAAATCATTAATGAACTAAGTATTATTTTTAACAGATCACTAACCTTTGTCTTTCATAGAATGAATACAACTACAGAAGCCCGTGAATACTTCCAATGACAAACAGCATACGAAACCTGGTACCATCGCCATCATCAATCGTTGTAGACGTTTAACTATTACATTTACCGGTAATATTCAATAAGCAAATAGAAATTATGATGAGGCAAATAGTAGTGATGGCTTTCTTTTTAACTCAGAAGTATTCTAATTATCAACTTTTAAGTATGGACTATGGAATATATTTTGATATAGAGACATTTCTCAATTACATTTGTGAGACATTACATTTTATTTTGTTGTTACCTGTATTTAGTGTAAAGAGTCTGTGATTGATTTGATAAAATTTAACACAAAGGTATAAAGACAGTTTAGAAATGTCACCAGTACAGAACAATGGAATTTATACTCGTACCTTGTGAAAGTGAAAGCCTAGTGATTGGGTTTTTGACTGAGATAATGAAACGTTTAAACATAGTACCACAGAAACTACGAGTGGCATAGGCCATTGGTGTGATATACGCAGTTCGTGTGGTTCTACTTGTTATCATACGAAACTTGGAAGGCGCGGGGCTGACGTTGCTTTCAATTTCTAGAGTTTAACTGCTGTTCTATATGCAGAGCAGTTGCTACGATATCAATGCCTTAAATCCTCTTTTCAGTCACTCCAGCAGTGAGAGCATGTGAAACTGTACCTATTAACAACCGACAATTCACCCTTCGTAACAATATAAACACAACACAACAGTGCACCAGCATTTCTCACAATCATACATACATGTTGTTTTGGTCAGCAACGCAAGACTGGTTTGATGTCGCACTTTACGCTACTCCATCGCATGCAAGACTGTGCATCTCTGAATAACTGAATAACAACAGAACCCCCCACCCTCTCTCTCTCTGACTGATGACCATTGTAGTTTAGTCCCCCTTAAACAACCAACCATCTCTCTCTCTCTCTCTCTCTCTCTCTCTCTCTCTCTCTCTCTCTCTCTCTCTCTCACACACACACACACACACACACACCGATACGTCTCAACCTATCTACTGCATTCGTCTCTTGGATTCCTAGGTACCGATTACATAAGCAGTTCGGTGCCTTACGCTCACAGCAGCGGCGGAGCGGCCGAGCGCATTGAGGCGCTATACTACGATGCACGAGGCCGTTCCCCGTCGGGGTTTCCAGACCCCCCTCGGACATGGATGTTTGTGCTGTCTTTACTATAACGTAGTTCATAAGTATTTTGTAAATTTAGGGACTGATGACCCCGCAGTTAAGTCCCATAAGTTTACAAAGATTTGAACAATTGAACCTTACGCTTACAAACATTTTAACATTTTCTTGTTCTCCCTCTGCAATTCTTACTCATGCTCACGCACAAACACACACGTCACGGTGGAGTGGCCGAGCGCTCTAAGTCGCCTTGCTGGGAAGGGCGCGGTTGCTTGCCAGTGGAGGTTCGAGTCCTCCTTGGGGCATGGGTGTATTTCTTTTCCTTAGCGTATGTTGAGTCCCATAGATTTACAAACATTTGATAATTTGTTCAAATGTTCAAACGTTTGTAAAGCTTATGGGACTGAACTACGGGGTCATCAGTCCCTAAACTTACAAACTACTTATCAACTATCTTATACTAAGGACGGCACAAATATCCATGCCCGAGGGGAGATTCGAACCCCCGACCGTAGTGGCCGTGCAGACCGTGACAGAAGCGCCTCAGTCCCCTCGGCCACCGCGGCCGGCTTGATAATTTGATTTCGTTGATAATCATAGCAGTTTGGTCCAATAGGATTTTACACACACACACACACACACACACACACACAAACTAAAACACGCGCACGCACATACATACAAACTGACACAAACTATCACAAACTATTCATTATTCATTAGTATGTTGCACCAATCATTTCCTTCTTTCACTCAACATTTGCCCCAATTCCTTTTTTTTTTTTTTTTTTTTTTTTTTTTTTTTTTTTTTTTTTTTTTTTTTTCCTTCGTTCTGTGAAGTACCTCCCCATTACTTCTACGATCGATACATTTACATCTACATACATACTCTGCTATCCACCGTAAGGTGCGTGGCGGAGGATACACTGTACCACTACTACACATTTCTTTTCCTATTCCCCTCCCAAATATAATGAGGAAAAAAAGAATGCCTATCTGCCTCCGTACGAGCCCTAATTTCTCTTATCTTTTCTTTGTGATCACTACGCGAAATATAAGTAGGCGGCATCAAGATCGTACTACACTCAGCTTCAAATTCCGGCCCTCTAAATTTCCTCAACAGAAATTCACGAAAAGAACGTCGTCTTTCCTCCAGCGATCCCCAATTGAGTTGCCGGAGAATTTCCGTGACACTCGCGCATTGGTCGAACCTACCAGTAACAAACCTAGCTGCTCGCCTCTGAACTGCTTCTATATTTTCCTTTAAACTGATCTGCTGCGGGTCCCAAACACTTGAGCAATACTCAAGACGTGGTCGTACAAGCGTTTTATACGCGGTCTCCTTTACAGGTGAAGTACATTTTCCCAAAATTCTCCCAATATACCGAAGTTAGATGACATGCACAATGGTTTCTGCTGCGGGTGTTACATTCAAGTCGCTAAACCTGGCGTCGCCCGGGTAGTAGATTATTTCAGGCTCCTCCTCCATATCCTCATTCCGTTGCCTCCTCCATCTGTCAGAAATTATATAACTCTTAATTGTCATGGTGATCAGTGGTGTCTTAAGTTCATTGCAAGGTATCCCCGCCATGCACTGTATGAAATCTCAGGTAGACGGTATTATTCCCCTTGTTCTGAAGGTTAAGTATGCAAAATTTCATCAAAATCGGAATAAAACCGTTGACTGTCGAAGTCAAATGGTGAAGTACCCTCCGTCATGCACCATATCAAATTTTATGTAGACACTGACGATCCTCCTATTATGAAGGTAAAGTGTGCAACGTTTCATCGCAGTCGGATGAACGGTACGTAAGTGCATAAAACACGAACAAACATTAAAAAATCATTTTTATATATTAGATGAAGCACTTGACGCCTACTCTCACTATCAGCACAGATTTTTATCGCGCCTTGCTTTCAGATGCCCCAGCTGAAAACCGGCCCTCCACGCTCCCCTCTAGACACCATCCGTGCCTTCTAATCGAAATGCTCGCAGAAGAAAAGAAAAAGAGTACTCTCAAAGTCCGAGATAAACTACTCTACGACTGAGAAAGAATGTCTCGCAGTTATCTGGACTATCAACAAGTTCCGGCCGTATTTATTCGGCAAACCATACACCGTCGTGACAGACCACCATTCTTTGTGTTGGCTGACTAGCTTGAAGGATCCATCAGGATCCATCAATTCGACTAGCAAGATGGGCACTAAGACTCCAAGAGTACGACGTCACAGTGGTATTCAAGAACGGGCGCGAATAAAAGGATGGCGACTGGCTTTTGAGCAATCCATTAGTGGCACACAACTGCAAGAATGAAATTTCAGCCGGAGAGTTCCAACTTATAAACGGGACATTGTATAAAAGCAACTACGATCCACTGGGCCCCAATTGGGTACTGGTCGTTCCAGCTCAGCTATTCTCAAGTATTTCCACGATGCTCCAATACCGTTACAGCTGAACAGAGGGAAGATCCAGCACTATTAAAAACCATAGAGGCCTAGGAGAAAGGAGAACCGAACAATGGAGAGTTCCAACTTATAAACGGGACATTGTGTAAGAGCAACTACGATCCTCTGGGCCCCAAATGGGTACTGGTCGTTCCAGCTCACGTCCAGCCAGCTATTCTCAAATATTTCCACGATGCTTCAGTACCCAGTCGTCTGGGATTCGTGAAGACCCTAGACACAACCAGACGTAGGTATAACTGGAAAGGTCTCTACCGATCTATCAAGCACTATGTGAATCACTGTAAAGAGTGCCAGCGACGGAAGCATGTGCCGCAACTACCTCCAGAGCATCTCGTACCAATTCCACCTACAACAGCTCCATTCCACCGAATTGGAATCGATCTTTTAGGAAGGTTCCCAAATTCGACAACCGGAAGCCAATGGATAATAGTCTGCACTGACTACCTCAGACGCTACGGTGTCACAAAACCTGTACCGACTGCCGAAGACATTGTGGAAGACATTATTGTCAAGCATGGAGCACCACGTGTGATGATATCTGATCATGGAAAAGTATTCCAGTCAAAAGTAGTATCAGAGGTAATATCACGTTGCGACATTGTCCACAGAATGAAAACTGCACCATTCTCAGCCAAATGGTCTTACAGAATGTTTAAACAAAACGTTATCAGATATGCTGTCGATGTTGAGCAGAAGGATTGGGATACAATACTGCCAGTCGTGACATTTGCTTATAATAACGCAAGACAAGACACCACACGCTTCACTCCGTTTTTCCTGCTCCTTGGCCATGAAGCTGAGACAATGGATACGCTGTTACCGTTCCAGCCGGACGACACTCAGGATGACAATGTGAAACAGCTCATCACCAGTGTCGAAGAAGCAAGACAGCTGGCTCGCATACAGACACAGGATGCCCAGGAGAAAGACTGTCAGCGGTATAACGACTAGCACCGACCTGTTGTGTGCAGCCCAGGAGATCTGGTATGGAATTTTACCCCTGTACGGGAAGTTGGACTATCAGAAAGGTTATTGAAGCGGTACTTTGGTCCGTGTCGTGTCATACACCGTCTGTCAGATGTCAAATACGAAGTTGAGCCGTAGTCGAAACGACAAAAACGAAGAGACATTGTTCACGTCCTTCGCATGACGCCTTACTACGATCCTTAAGATCAGATAGGCGAAAATGGCTTCTTGTTCAAGGACTCTAAGGACAGTAATGAAACTGATGAAGCCACGACAGGAATGTCTGTAGTCGGGAATCGTGCTGAAGGGAAGCATTCTCCAGAACTGCCATACAGAGCACCCATGATAAGACCAAGATCCAGGACATTGCAGCTGGATCCAAAGGGAACCTAACAGCGGGTCCCTGTTCTTTCAGGAGAGGGAGCAATGCCGCGAGACCCCAAGTTAACCGACTGCTGGCATGGCGCAATGGATGTCGTCCCCGATTGCTGTGCTGAAGGTCACCGGTTCAATTCCGTCCACAGGCAAATTTTATTTCTTTGTAATTGTCATTTCCAGAATGTTCTACATGTTTCTTATGTTCACTTGTAATTTCTACATGTTTCTTATGTTAACTATTCTTCTAATTTCTGGTATATTCTGGTTGTGTATAAATAGCAGAGCACTCGGCCCGAGAGGCAGTCAGTACTGTGTGTATGTTTCAGTTCGCAACAAACTTGCTTTCGATATAAGTGCTGTGTTCAGTTGACAACCCTGCCTTCGAAGTCAAGCCTGCTTCCATTTTAACGCGACAATATTTTTCTGTCCACCACCCCTACTGTTTTTGCCTTTTGCTGTAACTTCACAATAAAACAGAGGAATCTTACGATCTATTCAACAGATAATAGCGAAAACTGTCCATATTTTGTAGATATCCGTGATGTCTTAACAAAGAAGCTCGCTACTCAGTAAACTCTGCGGGTGATACTCACCTTGCCATCTACCTGGCTACCATCCCAACAAGGACCGAGTTCGCACTCGCAATAAGCTAATTTGTATGTACTTAATACACGCATCAACAGGAATCTACTAAATATCTCCAACCGGCTAGATATTTGAACAACTTCGTGTTAGCAAATAACAACCGCAACTACAGCAGAGACAGCCTACACAGGCTAACAATAGTGTGGGCACCCAAGCACCCAAACAGAACACAAAAGAATAGCCAAAAACAAAAAATTAATAAAGATCGTATGGAATTTTTGGCTGGGATATCTTGTCTGGGATTGTTCAGCTGCCTAGTGCAAGTCTTTTTCTTGATGCGTGACGATGATGATGAAATGATGAAAATGACGATGACGACAACACAACATCCAGTCCCCTGCCGTAAATCGAAACCGAGCCTTCGTCGTGTAGTCAGCGACTATGTCGACTTAGCTACGAGGACGGACAGAACAGCAAGAGAAAGCATTACACAAATTAAAATTTAATATAAAAATATGACTTGTACGAAAACACATTAAGTAATCTACTCGAAGAAACTAGTCAGCTTGAATGTCCACCACTGTACACGTCGCCTAACCAGTACTAATGCTAAACAATTTCTCCAAATAAAATCACACACAGAGAAAATATCCCCCCCCCCCCCCCAGGGGCCTTACGGTTCTTTCCTGATTACGTGCGTGTCGAGCACGGAACACCAAGCTAATGCAGTCTTTGTTCGTTCTTTCCTCCATGGACTGCATTTCCTTTGCCTTCCCCTCCATTCCTATCCTCACTCCTTCCCCTGCTGACAAAGGCATTTTGCTCCCCCTGTCCCAACCAACCAACCAACCAAACCAAGAAAATATACTTCAGTCGTGTGATTTTCATCCACCTCATTACCACCAGTGTGGACTTTGTCCAGCACATGTATTTCCCAAAACCTGTTGTTCACACTACATGAGAGATACACACAGTGCTGGCACGTAACGTGAATCCAGTTTAAAAGGATGACCAGACCAAGTGCTGCAACAGCTTCCAGCCTCAGATGCTTTTACAAGACAGCCCCGGCCTTGTGAAATAGCTGGCCATCTCCAGTCAGCACAAGGAATAAGGCGACATTCTATAGCGTATCCTCATCCCTTTCTTTCAGTTCCTAACAGATACACAACCTGACCATTACTGACGTCACTCGGTACCGACCTCACAGTCAGATCGGCGTCACATAACCAGTCGTATCACTGCTGTAAGCGATGGTCATATTCCATGCTGCCAGCTATTGACACAATGTGCACATGCTTTCCTCGATACTGCTGCGGAACGTCCTGTGGAGAGAGAAGTGAGCTACAAACAAGTCACTGAAGCAATGAATCACCCTAGTCTCCAATTTATTTATGGAGGACAGGGCACTGAGAACTTCAGCTTTGCAACAATCGTGTTTTTTTTTTAAATACGTTGACGACATTTTTCATATGGCCTCATGGACGTGATAAGTTCGATCGATTGTTGTATCATTTAACTGCCTTCATCCAAACATTAGATTTAATATGGAGGTCGAAAGTGTTGGGAAACTTCCTTATTTTTATGAAATGGTTTATAGAAAACATGGTGGCACTGTGGAACACAGCGTTCACCGAAAGCCGACACATACTGATCGGTATATGCATGCGAATAGTTGCCATCCACAATACCAATGCAACGGCGTCCTTAGAACTCTGGTACGCAGAACATATGCCATTTCAGATGCCGATAGTTTAACATCGGAACTGTCACATCTGATAGTTACTCTGAAGAACAGATTTGCCGCGCCATGGAGTTTAGGCCATCTCCAGAGGTGCATGAAGAGATAGGGCTTTAGCTTTCATTCCTTATGCTGGGGGCATTTTTTTTAAATTGGAAGACTTTTAAAAAGTATTAATATCAAAGACTATTTTCCGCCCGCCTTCCAAATTTAGGAAATTACTTGGCACCGTCAAACATGACTTGGGACTCAGGAAAGCCGGTATTTACAAAATACCGTGTCAGTGTTGCAGGCCATACATCGACCGTTCGATTCGCACTGTGGAAGACAGATGCGTGGATCTTTCCCGCCACACGAGACAACTGCAGCCCTAAAAATCGCCGGTAGCAGAACACTGTTTAACGAAGGGACACAAGATGATATATGACGAGATTCGCATAGTGGCCAATACCTCCGGTTTTAGGAACAGTGTTTATAGAGAAGCTATTGAAATCAGGTTGACGGACACTTTAATAAACAGAGACAAGGGGGTTTCCTCTTATCAGAATATGGAATTCACTAATGAATCACATAAAAGTGCGATCTTGTACGAAGATCCCAGCAGGAGTGATTACTGGTAGGCGCGGTACATCGTTGTGCCATGTTCCACTAGGGCCGGCGCGTGCGTCTTGCACGCGACTGACGCCTATACAGGGTGTTACAAAAAGGTACGGCCAAACTTTCAGGAAACACTCTTCCCACACACAAAGAAAGAAAATATGTTATGTGGAAATGTGTCCGGAAACGCTTCATTCCCATGTTACAGCTCATTTTATTACTTCTCTTCAACTCACATTAATCATTGAATGGAAACACACAGCAACAGGACGTACCAGCGTGACTTCAAACACTTTGTTACAGGAAATGTTCAAAATGTCCTCCGTTAGCGAGGATACATGCATCCAACCTCCGTCGCATGGAATCCCTGATGCGCTGATGCAGCCCTCGAGAATGGCGTCCACAACACGAGCACGAAGAGTCTCTAGATTCGATACCGGGGTTGCGTAGATAAGAGCTTTCAAATACCCCCTTAAATGAAAGACAAAAGAGTTGAGGTCAGGAGAGCGTGGAGGCCATGGAATTGGTCCACCTCTACCAATCCATCGGTCACCGAATCTGTTGTTGAGAATCGTACGAACACGTCGACTGAAATGTGCAGGAGCTACATCGTGCATGAACCACATGTTGTGTCGTACGTGTAAAGGCACATGTTCTAGCAGCACAGGTAGAGTATCCCTATGGAATCGTGATTGGGCGCTAATGGCCTGAGAAGTTGTGCGCCCTAAAACCACACAAAAAAATCATAACAACGTGCTCCAGTGAGCGTAGGTGGAAGAACATGAGGCCCAATCAAGACATCACCAACAATTCCTGCCCAAACGTTCACAGAAAATCTGTGTTGATGATGTGATTGCACAATTGCGTGCGGATTCTCGTCAGCCCACACATGTTGATTGTGAAAATTTACAATTTGATCACGTTGGAATGAAGCCTCATCCGTAAATAGAACAATTGCACTGAAATGAGGAGTGACACATTGTTGGATGAACCATTCGCAGAAGTGTACCTGTGGAGGCCAATCAGCTGCAGATAGTGCCTGCACTCGCTGTACATGTTACGAAAACAACTGGTTCTCCCGTAGCACTCTCCATACAGTGACGTGGTCAACGTTACCTTGTACAGCAGCAACTTCTCTGACGCTGACATTAAGGTTATCGTCAACTGCACGAAGAATTGCCTCGTCCATTGCAGGTGTCCTCGTCGTTCTAGGTTTTCCCCAGTCGCGAGTCATAGGCTGGAATGTTCCGTGCTCCTTAAGACACCGATCAATTGCTTAGAACGTCTTCCTCTCGGGACACCTTCGTTCTGGAAATTTGTCTCGATACAAACGTACCGCGCTAATCCATGCATCAAATGGGCATATGCCAACTCCGCATTTGTAAACATTGCACTGACTGCGAAACCACGTTCGTAATGAACACTAACCAGTTGATGCTACGTACTTATGTGCTTGATGCTAGTACTGTAGAGCAATGAGTCACATGTCAACACAAGTACTGAAGTCAACATTACCTTCCTTCAATTGGGCCAACTGGCGGAGAAATACTAAAATGAGCTCTAACATGGAAATTAAGCGTTTTCGGACACATGTCCACATAACATATTTTCTTTCTTTGTGTGTGAGGAATGTTTCCTGAAAGTTTGGTCGTACCTTTTTGTAACATCCTGTATAGGCCGCACAAATGCGATTTAGCATTAGTATTCAGTGGGACTCAGCAGCCGCGACGGTTCCTGGAGGTGACGGACAGTTGTACCGTCCAAATATTGAATCATTTTGATTTTAGTAACCGGCAAAAAAGCTGAAGTGACTATGAATGAATTACCTTCGCAATTCTGCATAGGCTGTGTATGGTGACTAATCCCTAATTCTTTCCATATTGAAGATTCGATATCTTTGTTCTTAAAACTAAATCTTCGTTCGTGAGCTATGCATGTGCTGAAAATGAAGCTTTTTACCGAGATATAAATTGTTTTGGATGTACGATTAACCAAAGCTAGGTGTCACAAACACCCTGCTACAACATACCACGTGTTGTAGACCAGCATTACACTGATGGTGTCTGCTCCTCTTACTGATACCTAAGTCAACTTGATGAAGAGACTCCATGGCATTCTGTCCCAGCTCCTCCACCCCTTCACCCTCTGTGCTGTTTTTAACTAGCACAATGTGCTTTTGGATCTACATGGACCTGCTCCTAGGGTAGAGCAATTCAGAGGCTTCCGTTTAGTCTGACAAAATATTCACCAGTTACAAAGGTTGTAATACGTGTAACATAAATGTTGATATGATGACTCTTCAGAGTAAACGCTTCATTACTGCAGTGGTTTTGAAAAGAATGTGAAAAATGTGTGTTTAAAGATTCGACTTCCTGACTTGGGATTATACGAGGCTAGGTTTTTTTTTTTTTTTTTTTTTTTTTTAAGTATCGTTCTGAAATTTAAAAAAGAGGTGCTAAGAAATCTCTAACTTTTTGCACACTGGGTACCTACATATGTTGTCTACGTACTGACGCCCTTACGGTCTGATTCGTTGTGTACTGAGTGTTTAAGATGCCTCCGATAGTCGTGAATCCCGCCAACTGTGAAGTACGGGCTGATATAAGATTTCTTAGTGCTAAAGGTCTAAAAAAGATCGATATTCATCGTCAGATCTGTGCAGTTCAAGGAGAAAACATTGAGTGATGGAATGGTAAGAAAGTGGATAAGAGCATTTAAAGAAGGCCGCACAAATGTGCATGATGAACAACGGAGTGGGCGTCCTTCTGTCGTTAATGAAAGTTTCCTCCTTGCGGGATGACTTCCCTAATGTTTCTCGTAGTGTTTTGTATGGCATTGTGACCGAGGAAGACGATGAGGAAGTCAAAACAGTTGTGATTCACTGGTTAACAAGTCAGGCGGAAGACTTTTATGAGGAAGGTATTAAAAAAACTGGAACAACGCTATGACAAGTTCCTCAATAATGATGGAAATTATGTAGAAAAGTAGATTAAGTACAGGCTTTCATGTGAAAATAAAATTATTGAGATATCTTAGCACGTCTTTTTTTTTAATTTCAAAATTGTACTTACTTAAAAAAACACGTCACGTATTATACAATCATTCCGAGCACCTAACCGAATTGGATTCATTATGTATTACCAGATTTAACGATGGAAGAAGAAATGAAACTTAAGTACATTGTATTCTCTATGCCATGAAGATTATGAAGACAGTGATATGTATTGGTAATGTAAGTTTCTTCTGATAAATAAAACACATTTGTTTCTCAATAAAAATTCTATAACACTTTCTATTTCAATCATCAGTACCACATTAATTTACATGTTGTGGGTAAGTATACCACGTATCGTTGAAAGTCAGAACTTTTATTTATCACGTTGGTGATATCACAGATTAGTTTCAGTCGCCGCTTCCAGGTTACAGATAGGTAATTAAAATTGACATCCATCCTGTTCATTAAGAACTGGATCGAAATTTTCGATAATTCAGCGATTCCATGTTCAAACAGTAAGCGACCAGCAGCAGCTTACTGCCATATTGTTCCAATTCGTCCATCCCTGTAGTCTAAATAATTATTTAAAATGTTAACAGATGGGCAGGGCTCTGTGTGGGTAAATGTACTCAGTGTGTGACGAATCCAGTCTGCTCGATGCGCGCACCACTGTGAAATCTTGAAGCTGATAAGATGCCCTCTACTGTTCTTGTAAGGAACTAAAACTCAAACAGGCTGCAAACGTGCAATACCTGCAGGACAAGAGAACTCCGTGATCCACAGAAATACGGGTTGCAGGCTGCGAGTGTTCCCACAGAGTACATAGTTTCAGATTATGTTTTTCATGGTGCTTTTATCATGTCTGAGAATGTCTTGCTCGGTTCCTTCCCACACTATTTACTGTAAATGCAGCGCGCCATCCAGTGCTGCTGATCCTAGTGTGTGATACGTCCTATGGGTAGTCTTGACATATCCCCTCCATTTGTACGATGCTCACAGGGCCCCCCTTTGTATTCAGAGTATCTAGTCCCACGAAATGGTTCAGTCAGAGCGCTGATGAAAATGCTGGGCCATAAGAAGAGATACGGTCTAAATTATAGAAACCTTTTGCAGTGTGGCAGTCTGGCAATGGATGGCCTCAAGCTCTGCTTCAGCATCTCATTCAAGCAGTGTCCCAGGTTGGAGTATATTGATTTAAATACTGAAAAGATGGTACTACTTGTGAATTTGAAAAAGATTTGTATAAATTGATGAATTGTCCTATTTTATGAAAACTATAGAAAATGTTACAAATATCCATTTGCTTCGCAAGTGTGATGTGTATTATGTATTGTTAAAATAATGTTTGTGTATATGTTGACAGGACACTGACATGTTAATTGCATGTCTACACATATATGCAATATTACCTCGTAAGCAAACTTGATTTAAATAAACCCGACCTTTGAAACTTCCTGGCAGATTAAAATTGTGTGCCGGAACCGGAACTCGAACCTGGGACCTTTGCCTTTAGCGGGCAAGCGCTCTACCGACTGAGCTACCCCGACACGACTCACGATGCCGCCCCACAACGTTACTTCCGCCAGTACTTCGCCTCCTACTTTCCAAACTTCACAGAAGCTCTCCTGCGAACCATGCAAGACTAGCACTCCTGGAAGAAAGGATATGGTGGAGACATGGCTTAGCCACAGCCTAAGGGATGTTTCCAGAATGAAACTGTCACTCTGCAGCGGAGTGTGCGCTGATATGAAACTTCCTGGCAGATTAAAATTGTGTGCTGGAACCGGGACTCGAACCTGGGACCTTTGCCTTTCGCGGGCAAGCGCTCTACCGCTGCAGAGTGAAAGTTTCATTCTGGAAACCCGACCTTTCTTTCTTGAGTGTAAGTACCTTTTATGTACATCGTGCTTGAAAAATGTATATCATGTAAACTCACTGTAATTAACTTTATTAATAAACCACAAGTTCTTTGTCAAGCTACCGTTGTTATTTACATAAAAGCGTCCCTATTCCTTATTTCCTAATTATTGCTAATATATATGTAGACAGAGAGAGAGAGAGAGAGAGAGAGAGAGAGAGAGAGGGGGGGGGAGGGAGAGAGAGATGGAGGAAAGAAGGTTAACAACAGTTTTATTTTGGAGAATATACTTTATTATTATCTACACATACATCAGTTCACAACACACATTCAGTTTATTTACAGTATTGTGTAAATAATTTCTGTGTGCTTAGAATTTAGCCACAATGTATTCAGCCCTATGTGTGCAATCACATACATTGGAATACGTGCAGTAAATTCTGCATAAATAGGTAATAAAATCATACTATGCATCCCTAATATAAAGACACAAGCGGCTTAGTCACTCTGCTGCAATGAGTGAAGCATTGTGCATGTCATCTAATGTCAAGACACCTGCATGTTAAATATATACACACGAACATTAAACTTTTAGTTCAAGCACTGCCTCATCAAACAGTCGATAATTGATGCCTTACTCTTTAATGTAATACCGCAATGTTCATTGTTGAGTCATGTGTAATATTTACTCATTAACTCTCTCTGAATGTACCCACTCATACTACACGAATAATTTGAGTAATACTATCCATATTGCACTTTGATTTTAAGATGTTGAAGATTCTCTGTTTCAGTAACCACATCTGTCTCTGTCATGGGGTAGGTTTATATTCACACGTTTTGATCCACATGCCGTCATACTGTAGCTGTTGCTAAGAAACAGTAATCTGCAGGTACTTCACTGAGGCTCCAGTTCCCGCTGTGGCTGTACCGTTGCTATAGAGTAGTAGAATTAACGTGTAGTTTTAGATGGCAACCCGATAAATATATAAGATTCTCAAAATTCGTGACTGATGACATTTCTCAGGAGGAAAAACGTGAAACTAGTCAGATGCAATTCGTCAATTAATTTTCAGAGTCATGACAGTCCTGTAATCGTGGACCGCTCACTCTATATCTAACCAAAGGATTATCTTCCATATTCGAAAAACTACAGCAACTAGGTAAGAGATTTCCGTTGTTATCTCTGTACAATGAGAGGGAGTTATTGTTTTAAATAAAAGTAAATGTTTCAATCCATCATTAATATACTGAATTGACAAGTTTTTTTGTAAGTTTCTGATGTTCACCAGTGTAGTCATAGTGTCAGATTCTAAGTTTTATAGAGCGAGTTCTGCTTTGTAGCAGCATTGCATTGTTAAATATGATCATCTTTTTCTTTTTCTTTTTTTGTGAAAAGGTTACGACTGCATGATACCCATTACATTATGAACCTCTTTCGAATTAGAGTTATACTCTACATTTAACTCATAAAAAGAAGTGAAGAAGTTCACCACTTTACTCTGAATGCGGATATGAAATAAAAAGTGTTACACTATTTGCTGTACTTTAATTATATTCTTCTCAGACAGTTGAGTAACAGGACAAAAACCTTTTGCCAGGATTCCATTCCAGGTGTTCACTACAGGAAATGGCATCAATTATGCGAAGTATGCATCATCGCCTCTCCCTAAACATTCAAGGTTGTGCCCTCTGCAGACAAGACGATGATCACCATCTTTTACCATGTACAAGCTCCGTTACTTATCGAATTCCTCGAACACAGAAAAAGCGTTAACAGTGATGTGTACTGAGAGACACTCCATAGCCGCGGTGGAGTAGCCGAGCGGTCGAAAGCGTCTCGCTGCGTAGCGCGCGGTTGCTCGCCGTGGAGGTTCCAGTCCTCCGTGGGGCATGGGTGTGTGTGTGTGTGTGTGTGTGTGTGTGTGTGTGTGTGTGGTCCTTAGGTTAGTTTACCTAGGTTTCAGTAGTTTGTAAACTACGGACTGATGACCACGCAGTTTGGTCCGATAGATTTACAAACATTTTGAACACTCCATAGCCTACGCAAGTCGATCGAGAGCAAGCGGTCTGGTTTTACCACGAATGGAGGGATTCTGCTCGATGATAATGTGGGTCCACGGTCACACAAAGGGTACTGGCGAAATTCAAGTGGGAGATGCTTGAGCATCCGTCCTATAGCCCATAAAAGTCACCCTGTGTCCTTTATCTGTTTGGTCATCTAAGAAATATTTAAGGCGTAGTGCTTCAACTCGGGCGACGATCTGGACACAGTGGAGGACTGGCGCTTATCATAGCCACAGAAGTTCTGGGAACAGGGAATCCTTCGGCTCATTAAATAGAGGAATAGTAGTGCTCAGGCCTCTGGTAATTAATTTTGAATAAGGACTTTATTTATACCCTCAGAGTCGTTTCGTACCTTTTCATTTGAACACAACTCGTAGTTAAGTTCCGCGTAGAATACAAAATAAATCTGACTTTTTTGTATTGCTTAAGTGAAAGCTGCTGTGATACTTAACAAGGCGATGAAACATTATTTTTCATGTCATCTGTATTAATGTTGCTTGGTACAAGATATAAAAATTGTAATTTGCTTTATGCAGGTTTGGCCGAAAGAGGACATTGATGGTCTCGCTTGCACTACAGATCAGTGTGGGAACAGTGATGGCATTCTCACCTTGGTTTGAACTCTATGTGATTCTACGACTAATACTGGGTTTTATTTCCGTGGGAATCGTCTTCAGTGGATTTGTACTATGTGAGTATAATAAAAATGAAATGTAGAGTTTTCTTGTTGATGTATCATCACCTTAGTGAGTTCACAGAATTTTTTAAACACCATTAATAGTTAATTTAGCGCAGTAATAATGATAATTATATTGTTGAGGAGTCTGCGTAAAGAACCACTGCTACGTCAAAATATTTTGTTTGTGTTATTTAAAATTGCAGTCAGTAGTGATAATCTTCAATATGCTCTTACATTTGAAAATAGAAAGTAAATTAGTGTAAGGGAAATATCTCGATGGTTTCGGATCTATACCTCTTCTGACGTGCCAAATGCTGGCTGTAAGCCAGTATGAAGAGTGATCCATGATTGCGGGGCACATTACGACCGGTGTGTTTCAAATTTCTCCCAATATTATTGCCAATAAATGAATCCTGATCATACTGCTGATTTTCAATCCAAGCAGCTCTTTATTCGGCTTCAAATGTGCTGATTGGATCCTATATCAGACCACCCGACCTGGCACTGATGACCCAGCAGTTGTGTCCCATAAACGTAACATACAATCTCCCGACCTCAGAAAAATTCTGAGATACCAGAGAAGAAAACAAAATCTTTTGGCATCAAAGTTAGTAATGCAAATCATTCATCTATGGTGATTGCGTCATGATAGAAATAATAATAATAGGAGGAGGACGAGTGAATGCAACCAGCCTTATTTGAGAAGGCAGAAGGCTATGTGTAATAAGAAAGAAGTTATTACTAAAATGTATTTAAATACCTATATTATTTGATGGTTTTGTAGAACAGAAATTGATAAAGAAAATAGTGAGATAAAGTACTTTAAGAAACACCCTGACTTTAAGAGTATAAGAAAACTAGTATGACTAATACTTTCCAAAGTTTTTATAATACAAAATACAAATGTTTAACCATTCATAGGAGCAAAAAACAAAAGACTGAGTGAAACAATTTATATTCCTACAGGTATGGAACTTGTTGGAGGCAAGTGGAGAACCATTTCTGGAGTCTCTTACTTGTTTCCAGTGCCGGTGGCATACATAATAATAGCAGGTATTGCGTACCTGGTTCAAGGTTGGAGCAATCTTCAGTTAGCGATTACCCTGCCGTCAGTCATTCTGCTTGGTCTGTGGTGGTAAGTAGCGAACTGCTACTTCATCAGAAACTTAAATACATAGGTATCCAGTAACACACATAAACAGCAGCCAATATATTGTAGTAGAGCTTTTAAAATAAAATAAGGTAGAGTTTTCTCATTAAATATTCAATTGTGACTAAAGAGTTAATTTATTATTTGTATTCTCATTTTTAGTGGGTTGCAGAATGTAGAATAATTAAACTTACCAAAGTCTCTTATGTGTTGTTTACATTAGTGAACATGTTGCTAAACATTTTATATTGTTGTTGTTGAGGTCTCCAGTCCGGAGACTGGTTTGATGCAGCTCTCCACAATACCCTATCCTGAGCAAGCCTCTTCATCTCCACATAAGAACTGCAACCTACATCTGTCTGAATCTGCTTACTGTATCCATTACTCTTGGTCTTCCTCTGCGGTTTTTACCCCACACACTTCCTACAACGCTAAATTCACAATTCCTTGATGTCTAAGATTGTTCCCTACTAATATATCCCTTCTTTTAGTCAAGGTATGCCAGAAATTTCTTTTCTCCCCAATTCTGTTCAGTACCACCTCATTAGTTAAGCGATCCACCCAGCTAATCTTCAGCATTCTTCTGTAGCACCACGTTTCGAAAGCCTCAATCCTCTTCCTGTCCGCACTGTTTATCGTCCATGTGTCACTCCCATACAAGGCAACACTCCATACAAATGCCTTCAGAAAGGACTTCTTTAGACTTAAATCAATATTCGATGTTAACAAATTTCTCTTTTTCAAGAATGCTTTTCTACCCATTGCCATTCTGTATTTTATATCCTCGGTACTGCGGCCATCATTTGTTATTTTACTGCCCAAGTAACAAAACTCATCTACCTCCTTTATTGCTTCGTTACCTAATCTAATTCCATCAGCATCGCCTGATTTTCTTAGACTGCACTCCATTACCCTAGTTTTGCTCTTGTTTATGTTCATCTTACATGCACCTTTCAGCACACTGTCTATTCCGTTCAATTGCTCTTCCAGGTCCTTTGCTGTATCTGACAAAATTACTATGTCGTCAGCAAAACGCAATGTTTTTAATTCTTCCCCCTGAACTTTAATTCCTTCACCAAATTTCTCCTTGCTTTCCTTAGAGCTTGCTCAATGTACAAATTGAACAACATTAGAGAAAGGCTACAACCCTGTCTTACTCCCTTTCCAACCACTGCATCCCTTTCATGCCCTTCAACTCTGACAACCACTGTCTGGTTTTTGTACAAGTTGTAAATAACCGTAGGCTCACTATAATTTTCTCCTCCTTGCTTCAGAACTTGAAAGAGTTTATTCCAATCAACATTGTCAAAAGCCTTCTCCAAATCTACAAAAGCAAGAAATGTAGGTTTGCCTTTTCTTAATCTATCTTCTAGGATAAGCCGTAAAGTAAGTATTGCCTCCCGAGTTCCTACATTTCTCCTGAACCCAAACTGATCTTCGCAGAGGTCGGCTTCTACCAGCTTTTCCATCTTTCTGTAAATAATTCGTGTTAATATTTTGCAACCATGACTTATTAAACTGGTGGTTCTGTAGTTTTCTGTAGTTTTATAATAAGGTATGAAATACAGAAAATTTCCCTATTCAAACACAAATAAACTGGAACATACAGTCAACAGCCAGGATATTATGACCACCTAACTAATATCTGGTATGTAAATCTTTGGCGCAGGTAACAGCAACGTCGCGTCTTGTGTGGCCTGGGTAGAGAGTTTACATCGCAGGTCATCTAATACCTATATATTTAGGGAGGGGGCTTTCAGCTCTGACGCCACGTTTAATCACATTCCACAAATGTTCCACTAGATTCACATCTGACGAGTTGGGGTTCATCTACATCTACATAGATACTCTGCAAATCACATTTAAGTGCCTGGCAAAGGGTTCATTAACCACTTTCATAACTTTTCTCTACCGTTCCATTCTCTAACGGCGCGCGGGAAGAAAGAACACCTAAATCGTTCCGTTTTCGATCTGATTTATCTTATTTTATTGGGATGGTCATGTCTCCCTAAGTAGGTGGGTGCTAGCAAAATATTTTCACATTCAGAACTTAAAGTCGGTGATTGAAACTTCGCAAACAGATCACGCCGCAATGAATAACGACTTTCTTTTAATGATTTCCACCCCAATTCGTGCAATATTTCCGTGACGCTTTTCCCCCTGTAACGTGATAAAACAAAACGAGCTGCCTTTCTCTCGACCTTCTCAATGTCTTCCGTCAGTCCCACCTGGTGAGGGTCCCACAAGGGGCAACAGTACTCCAGGAGAGGACGCACGATTGTGATGTAGGCAGTCTCTTTGGAGGAGCTGGTGCATCTTCTAAGCGTTCTGCCAATGAAACGTAATCTTTGGTTTGCCTTCCCCACAATATTTTCTATGTGTTCTCTCCAGTCAAAGTTGTTCGTAATTGTAACTCCAAGGTATTTGGTAGAATTTACGACCTTAAGGTTTGACAGATTAATCGCGTAATTGAAGTTCAGCGGATTTCTTTTAGTGCTCATGTGTTTTACTTCACACTTTTCTTTATTTAGTGTCAATTACAAATTTTCGCACCATGTAGAAATTTTGTCTAAATCGCTTTGCAGTTGCTTTTAATCATCTGTTGCCTTCACTAACTGATAAACGACAGCATCATCCGCGAACAGTCTAAGGGAGCTATTCAGATTGTCTCCTAAATCGCTTATAAATACGAGGAAGAGTAGAGGACCTATAAGAGCTTCCCTGTGGAACGCCAGATATCACTTCTGTTTTACTCGATGACTTACCGTCAATTACAACGAACTGTGTCCTTTCTGATAGGAAATCGTGAATCCAATCGCACAAATCGGGAGATATTCCATAAGCACGCAATTTCATTAGAAGCCGCTTGTGGGGTACAGTGTCAAAAGCCTTCCGGAAATCCAGAAATATGGAATCGATTTGAGATCCCTTGTCGATGGCACTTCATGTGAATAAAGGGCAAGCTGTGTTTCGCAAGAGCGATACTTTCGGAATCCGTGTTGACTATTGGTTAATAGGTCATTCTTTTCGAGTTAGTTCATAATATTCGAACAAAGTATATGTTCCAAAATCCTACTTGTAAATCGACGTCAATGAGATTGGCCTGTAATTTTGGGGATCACTGCTATTGTCTTTCTTGAATATTGGAGTAACTTGGGCAACGGGTACGGATCTTTCGCTGAGTGATCGGTTGTAAATTATAGCTAAGTACGGAGCTATTGTATCAGCATACTCTGAGAGGAATCTAGTTGGTATACAATCTGGCCCGCAAGATTTGTTTTTGTTTAGTGACTTAAGTTGTTTTACTACTCCAGGAACATCTTCTTCTAAGTTTCGCATGCTGACAGCTGTTCTTGGATTGAATACTGGAGTGTTCATTTCGTTTTCTTTGGTGAACGAATTTCGGAAAGCTGTGTTTAGTAATTCTGCCTTAGCAGTACTGTTATCGGTAGTATTACCATTGCTATCGCCCTAGTGAAGGTATTGTTTGTGTTTTTCAGCTAGTGTACTTCACATATGACCAGAATGTCTTTGGATTTTCTGCAAGATTACGAGACAGGATTTCGTTGTGGTAACTACTATAAGATTCTCGCATTGAAGTCCGCGCTAGGTTGCGAGTTTCAGTAAAAGATTGCCAGTCTTGCGGATTCTGTGTCTTTTTAAATTTTGCACGCGTTTTTCTTTGTTTCTGCATAAGTGATCTTACCTGTTTTGTGTACCACGGGGGTCAGTCCCCCCTCTTTTATTAATTTATTTGCTATAAATCTCTCGGTTGCTACTGATATTATGTCTTTCAAAGTAAGCCACAACTGATCTACACTCCAGCTCCACTGGATCCTGGATGCCTGCGTCCATGGTCCCAGAGCATAAATGAACCGTTGCCAGCTTTTGTCCATAGTGCAGTATACGTGTCTAGCAACTGTTCCCCTGAAAGCGACGAATTCTCACACTCCCATCGACACGATGAAGAAAGTATTCTTGAGAAGATGCAACGCTCAGCGCCCAGTGGCAGTTGTCATGAGCCCATTTCAGACGTAGTTGCCGATGTCAGGTGTTAACACTGGCGCATCCTGCAGAGGCGTTTCGTTGTTGGGTGCACTGTGGGTTCACACACATTGGTACTCTACCTGGCATTGAGGTCTTATGTTGGCTCCACCAGCCTGTTTCACCAGCCTGCTCAAATTACGACGTCCGACATCTGTGCCGATGAATGTCCAACCACCCCTTTTACGTTTGAACGTGGTTTCACCTCGGTTTCTGCACTTGTCGACGACACTCACCACAGCACTCCTTGAACACCCGTAAAGTCGTCGGTTTCCGAAATACGTAGTATATCATTAGTATAACCTGTTCTGTTGATTGTGCGAATGGAGCGGTCTACGTCCTGTCGAAGCTCTGGAATAGTTCTGAAGCGAATACCAGAAAATAGTGCCTTCATCTTCGGAATCAAAGTCACAAGGACCTACGTCCGGGGAGGATGGTTGGTGGTACAGTACTTCCCAGTCCCATTGACCGAACAGAGCAGCCGCAGCTTGCGCTGTATGCGTCCGCGCATTGTCGTTCAAAATGATGGGTGGTTTGAGCAGAAAGTCTTGCCGCTTTTTTGGCAGAGCTGGTAGCAGGTGATGCTCCATAAACGAACAGTAATACTGTTTATTGACGGTCTGCCGTTGAGGAACGTAATGCGTTAGGATAACACCATCACAGTCGTACACGAGAATCACCATAACTTTCACCATGCTGGGGCTCTGACGCACTTTCGACTTTCGCGGTGACCCATAATGACACCATTCGTTAGATTGGCGTTTCAGTTTTGGCTCGTACGGTGTGTCCCATGTCTCATCCAGTTTTACGATACGGTGTAAGGAAGCCTCTCCTTCGCGCTCATAGCACTCCAAGTATGTCTGAGCAGCGTCGTAACGCATCCATTTCTGCATTTCCGTCAATTCATGCGGAACTCATCGTGATGAAAATTTTCGCATGCCCATCCGTTCCTTCAGGATGCAAAGTACAGTCGTATGCGCAAAACAGGTTTCGTGGGCAAGCTCACGAATCGTCTGGCGTCGATAACTGTCCACTAACGTGGCAACAGCATGCACTACTACTTCAGAGACGCTAAGACGACCTGTCCGATGCATGTCTGCCACAGTTTGCCGACCTTCGTTGAAGGCTTTTATTCAACGTGGCACTGTTCTGTACAGCAATGCCGATTCCCCGCACGTCTCTTGAAGACCTTGATGACTCTGTCGTGCATTACGACCTCTGGCACATTGAATCTTGATCCAACTCCGTTGTTCCTGTTTCGAAAACATAGTGACGCCGTTACGTTAGACCGCTCGCTCACAAATGGCTGTGTTGCCCTCGACTGTGCGCACACCGATGACGTGGGACGGACGAGTCCATTTGCTCGGAGGTAAGGTAGGTTTGTCAACAACGTGTGCTATCAGCAACAATAGTAGATACCATTGCATATGTCTACATAGCAGTGTTGCCACTATTAAGTTCCAACCCTTGTACAATAATTATATAAATATTTTCTTCTATCTTTCAAATATTTTCTTTCTTTCTCCACGTGAGATTACTCTTCCGGTAGTCGTCTTATATCGTTTTTAGTCTTATTTGTGTCTCTAGCGGTACTCTGGGTTTCTCTGTTTTGTTTTTTTACGTCATCTACTATACTTTGGAGTTCTGTCATATATTACGCAATTTCTGTGATCCATTTAATGTTCTACTTACTAGTACATGTTATTTTTTATTTTTGTTCTTAACTAATGCTAGTTTTTGGAGTTCTTATCAGATACCAAAAGAATTCTTGATCGTGCCACACTGGTCCTACGTTTTATGTACTGTTTCATTTAAACCTACTCTCAAATGCCCATTAACTTAATATTGTTTGTTTATATGTGTACTAATTATTTTTTCTTTCATGTTTATTATTCTAACAATTTGTACTGTATTATTTGTTTTGAAGATGGTTTCAGCTACATACGTACCTTTTGGTTGTGCAACTACTTTTTTGGGGTTTTTGTTGTTTCTGGTTAAATAATTTGCATTGCTCTCATTTTTAATCCATTTTGGCATGATGGTTTCATATTTAGCCTGTATGTTATTACATCATCTAAATATTTAAATTTACCATCGATTCTGTTTTCCCGTTTCCTTATTATAATTTTGTTTGCAAGTAATCGATCCGTTAGCATATTATCTGTTTTTCGAAAGATATTCCAAGGTCAATTGTCTGTTTTGTTCCTTGTAGTGATTTAACTTGTTGTCTAGTTTCTTGAGTAGTGTTGACTAGGAGAGCAAATCCCGTGCCAGTTTATAAGTACATCCTTTTTTGTAAAATGCATGGTAATCGGCAATCGCCCTGTCTTCCCATAGTACGCCATGATAAATATTAAACAAATTATTTTCTCTGGACAACCTCTCCGTTGTCTGAAATCTTCCTGATATATCTTCTTCTATTTACAAAAAAAATGTTCAAATGTTTGTTAAGCTTATGGGACTTAACTACGGGGTCATCAGTCCCTAAACTTACAAACTACTTATGAACTACTTACGAACTAGGACGGCACAAATATCCATGCCTGAGGGGGGATTCGAACCCCCGACCGTAGTGGCCGTGCTGACTGTGACTGGAGCGCCTCAGTAACCTCGGCCACCGCGGCCGGCCTTCTATTTACACTGAGGTGTCAAAATTCATGGGGTACCTAGTAATAAACATTGATAGTGTGAAAGTTATGCCATACTCGTGTGTGTTTGTGTGTGTGTAATTTTATATGTGAACAATTTGAAATCAATGCATTGATGTTGCATAGCTAATATCATGAAATGAGTCTACAGTACTAGTAGTCTAAGTTTGTGTTGGAAGTATCTATAACGTATTTCTGTAAGTACACCGTAACTGAATAGAGTAACTGATTTCAAATCTGATTGATCAACACTCGTGAAATATTTCACAGAACCGTGATTGTATCAGCATAAAGTTAACTTCAGTTACAATAGTGTGGCCTGATTTCTTCTCTGACTGGAAACGTCCACTGCTCTTATAAAACAATGCTACAGTGCTACAAATAATTTTGAGTGCAAATTTCTACTTTTAATTAAGCTGCAAATTTTCAGCCATTGTTATTCCATGTTCATGATATGGTAGAAATGACTCAGTCCACACGATGTTTAAGTTTTTATGGATCATTTATATTTTATGAGTACGTTAAAACATACAAGTTACGTTCACATCCATTGTTCCATAAGTTACATTCTGTTTCTGGAATAAAGTTAAAATTAGAATTTGACTGCTGAATTGTATTTAAAACAGAATCAAATTTATTTCTAAAATAATGTTATGTCTCTGACGAACTATGTTTGAATAATTTTACTGGCGCTCCAAAATTAAGAAATTGACTCCATATCACATCTTCCAAAAGTTTTCTTCATCACAATCCCCCTCAGGGGCTCAGCATTAATTTGCTGAGTACGGGCTTGGCAAACCCGGGATCCCCAACCGTGGGCTGTATCGTGCCAACAGTCCGCTACACCGTAAGCTCTGTGCGTACTTCAAGACCATCGTTCGGCACGGCGTTGGAACGTTGTACGTTTCAGAGCCCCAGGGATCGTGGCTTAATCGCCCAGGTTGCGAGGACGGTACAAACCGCTATAAAAAAAAACCTCAATCTCAAGGTGTGCTACATGCCGAGGAGATGCATGGCTGTTGAGGTTGGACAGTCGCTAGCGAGCAACCTCTGAGGAACCTGCTGCACCTCAGTGGTATAAGGCTTACCCAGGCAAGTGGGGCTCTGCCTGGGTGGACCTTTAGTTCTCTAGCTGCTCGTGGGACCAGAATGAAACGAGCAAATAATAGCGTCGCCACACGCAAACCTGGCGTCACAAAGCGTGGCAAAACAGAATATGATGCAACTACATATGATCCTAAGACGTTCCCTTCCCTTGGCACCCCTTGGGAGGAACGTAGATGAATTCGCCGATCCGAACCATACTCGCCATGATATCTGGTGTGTGCCCGTTCTGATGGAGAGTCTTTTATGGCCACTAAGCCACAGTTCTTTGTCTAACATCTAGAAGACAAATTTGGCGAAGTGGAGTCTTTCTCAAAGATGAAAAGTGGGACTGTACTGATACAGATGGCGTCCCCAGCCCAATCGCGGGCATTACTTGCCTGCGATTAGGTGGGTGACATCCCGGTGAGTATCACGCCCCACAAGTCTTTAAACATGGTCCAGGGTATAATCTACCATAGAGATCTGTTGTCCCAGACCGATGAAGAGTTGCGAAGAAACCTGCAGCGTCGAGGTGTTCATTTTGTCCGTCGAGTGTACAGGGGACCTAAGGAAAACAGGGTTGCCACTGGTGCTTTTATCTTGGCCTTCGAAGGCGGTACACTGCCTGAGAAGGTCAAGATAATGATATACCGGTGTGATGTAAAGCCATATGTCCCTCCCACTATTCGGTGTTTCCGAAGCTGGAAGTTCGGGCACATGTCGTCCTGATGTATTTCCAGCCCGAATTGCAGGGAATGTGGGCGACCATCACACCCAGACACCCCATGTACCCCAGCTCCCGTTTGTGTAAACTGTGGGCAACAGCATCCGCCATGCTTGCTGACCTGTACTGTTCTTCATCAGGAAAGGAAAATCATGGAAATAAAGACCCTGGACTGGCTCACTTTCTCTGAGGCACGTAAAAAGTATGAGCGGCTCCATCCTGCTAAGATGACAACATCTCTTGCCACAGTCACAGTGGCACCTGTTCCATTCAGATCGACGATTTCAATGTTGTCTCCATCCATGGGCCCTAAGGGCCAACAACCTTCTACTGCCCCCTCGATGGGAGGGGGACCATCTACATCCCTTGCTCCCCCAACACCTGTGGGATCAAAATCCACCCCATCATCAGGGACTCCAGTCCCCACTCCCCAGCTGGGGAAGCAACAGTCTTCCCCAGCCCCTCTCGCCCGGAAGGGTTCCCTTGTGGCACCCCCTCCTGAGGCTTCCACGTGTGGTTTGGGCGGTCCCAGCCTGACGCTTCAGGATCCACCTGCCCCCAGTTGACAAGTTTTCCAATCGACATCGGGCCTGGAGCCCTTAAGACCGAAAGGGCAGCAGGAGGTAAAGAAGAAAAAACCAAGGAAGAAAATCTCCTTAGTGACATCAAAGTCACAGATTCTTACATCATCTACGTCGGAAGATGAGGTGCAGATCTTTGCGTCTCTCGAGGATCTGGCCCTCACTAAGATAATGAGACGATGCTCCTAGATGATGTAGATGTGCAACGACTAGCAGACCGCAAATCTTTGGACTGACGATATTCAATCATTCATCATCGTCTTCCAGCAACCCATGAATCAAATTCTTCAATGGAATTGCAGAGGGTTTTTCAACCATCTAGCTGAGCTGCAGTAGTTGTTGGGCCGTTTCCCTGTGATGTGTATGGCTCTGCAGGAAACTTGGTTTCCTACTCAGCGGACCCCAGCCCTTCGTGGCTATCGGGGCTACTTCAACAACCATGCTGATTGTGACAGAGCCTCTGGTGGTGTCTGTATATACACCCTTGCCATCGTCCCCAGTATTGCTGTGCCTCTCCACACACCTATTGAGGCTGTTGCTGTTCGCCTTCGGGCTATGCAAGAATTCACTGTCTGTTCTTTGTACCTTCCTCCATACAGGGATGTTTCGCCCACTGATCTTGCTGCTCTGGTAGCACAACTGCCCCCACCGTTTCTTTTTTGGGGGACTTTAACGCCCATCACCCTTTATGGGGCAGAACAGAGACGACTCGACGTGGTAAGGATGTTGAAACTCTTCTTGAACAACAAGACATCTGCCTTCTAAATACTGGTTTCCCTACGCACTTCTGTGTTGCGCAAGGCACTTTTTCAGCCATAGATCTCTCGCTCTGTAGCCCGATCCTTCTTCCACACCTCATTTGGAGGGCCCACGATGACCTCTGCGGGAGCGACCATTTTCCTATCTTTTTGTCGCTCCCACAGCTGCCTCGATGGTCCCTCCATAGGGCTGATTGCCAGCGTTACACCTCTGCTGTTGTCATTCCCGCCCAACTACCAGCCAATGTGGATGTGGCGGTCAAAAAAGTGACTTTCGCCATAGTTTCCGCTGCTGAGGCCACTGTTCCAACTACCTCAGGGTTTCCTTGTGCAAATCTGTGCCTTGGTGCTCACAAGAAATCGCTGAAGCCATTCGGGATCGGCGTAGGGTACTTCAGTGCTACCGGCGACATCCCACCATCGATCACCTGATTGCTTTCAAACGGCTCCGGGCCTGAGCTCGACGGCTTATACGGCAAAGTAAGCAAGATTGTTGGGAGCTGTACGTCGCCTCTATTGGATCTCGTGCCTCACCTTCTCGGGTGTGGACCGAGGTTCGACGTCTTTTCGGTTACCGCCCACCAGCAGGAATCCCCTGTCTTCGCTTACAGGGTACTGTCTGCTCAGATCCGCTTGCTGTCGTCGAGCACATGGCACAGTTTTGTGCAGGCATCAGTTCGACTGAAGCTTACAGTGAAGCCTTCCGCGTCATAAAAGAACGAGTTTCGCGGAAGCCACTGTCATTTCACACGCGTCGCCGGGAGCCGTACAATGCACCCTTGAGCGAGTGGGAGTTTCAATGTGCCCTTGCTGCATGCTCCGATACTTGTCCAGGACCAGATCGTATCCATAGCCAATTTCTTTGACATCTTCCTGTGGACGCTCAGAACCAACTGTTCGCCTTGTTTAACCGTCTCTGGGCAGAAGGTGTTTTTCCCTCACAATGGCGGGAAAGCACCATCATCTCAGTGATAAAACTTGGTGCTGACCCACAGATGGCTGACAGTTACCGTCCGATCAGCCTCACGATCGTTCTATGCAAGCTCATTGAACTTATGGTGAGTCGGCGGCTTATGTGGATCCTCGAAGACCGGGGACTCTTGGTTGCACAACAAGGGGATTTCCGTCAGGGCCGCTCCACAATTGACAATCTTGTGTCATTGGAGTAGGCTATACGTACAGATTTTACCTGACATGAACACTTTGTTGCTGTACTTTTCGATCTCCGGAGAGAGTACGACACGACCTGGCGCCACCAAATACTGGCTACATTGTACGACTGGGGCTTATGGGGCCCACTTCCGGTCTTTATAAGGAATTTTCTCTCCCACCGTTCTTTTAGGGTTAGGGTGGGTGCCACTCTTAGTTCTTCACACATTCAAGAGAACGGTGTCCCACAGGGCTCCGTCCTCAGTGTGCCTCTGTTTTTAATCGCCATAAACGGGCTTGCCATAGCTGTGGGATCCTCTGTCTGTTCTCCAGCTTGTTTGCAGATAACTTTTGTCTGTATTTTAGTTCGGCTAGTATTATCGTCGCTGAGCGGCGGCTACAGGGAGCCATCCGAAAAGCCGAATCATGGGCCTCTACCCATGGTTTTTAGTTTTTAGCGCAGAAAACCCACGTGATGCACTTCTGTCGCCGCCGGGCAGTTCATATGGATCCCAAGATATATCTGGGCGATGAATTGCTCGTCGTCTAAGAGACGCATCGCAACTGTACAAGTCCTTGATACAATCAAGGCTTGATTACAGGTGCCTGGTATACGACTCGGCAGCACGATCCGCCTTGAGGATCCTTGATCCCATCCACCATAGTGGTATCGTGCTGGCGACTGGGGCCTTCCGCACCAGCCCTGTGCCAAGTCTTCTAGCCGAAGCAGGGATGCCTCCATTACACTTTCGCCGGCAGCAGCTTCTCGCTAGCTATGTTGCTCGAGTTCATGCCACGAATCGCAGGCTTTTGTTTCCGACTGCAACCCCTCCTTTTCCACCACGTCGATCTAGATCAAGTCTTCCAATCGCGATCCGGGTACGTACACTCCTTTCCTCACCCGATTTCCTACCTCTCCCTGACGCCTTTCCCTGCCCATCCTGTATACCTCCTTGGTCCATCCCCCGTTTGAAGCTCCACCTGCAGTTGTCCTGCGATACAAATACAAAAGGCGTTAGTTTCACCACTGATACTCCGTTGCAAGTTTCTGGCACTCCTTGCTACTCACCGTGATGCAGACGTCCTCTACACTGATGGCTCCCTGGTAAATGGCAGAGCCAGTTATGCTTTTGTTCGTGGCGACCACACAGAACAACGGTCCCTGCCACCTGGTTGTAGCATTTTTACAGCTGAACTGATCGCCATTTCTCGTCCTCTTGATCACCTAAAAATATGTCCCCAGAAGTCGTATTTCGTGTGCAGCGACTCCCTTAGTGGCCTGCAAGCCCTTTCCAAATATTTCTCTTCCCATTCGTTGGTGCAATCCATTCAAAATGCCATCGCTTCACTCGGCAATTCTGGCTGTTCGGTGGACTTTATTTGGACCCCTTGCCACATTGGCATCCCGGGGAATGAGCATGTCGATCGGCTGGCTAAGCTCGCCACCACCGCTCCTCCCATGGATATTGGTATCCCAGAACGGGATATCCGATTGGATTTGCGCCACAAGGTTTTTGAGGCTTGGAATATACAATGGGCAACACTGAACACTCCCAACGAGCTCCAAGCGATCAAGTCCTCTACGGCCGTCTGGAAGTCGTCTTTCCGGCCTTCCCGTAGGGACTCTGTTGTCCTGTGTCGCTTACGTATTGGCCATACGTGGTTGACACATGGCTACCTCATACGTAAAGAGGACCCACCGAATTGTCGTTGTGGAAGTTTGTTGACAGTGGTCCACATCCTATCGGACTGTCCGCTTTTACCCGCCTTGCAGTAGTCTTTTAATCTACCTACTGCGCCTGCCTTGATTTTTATCTGACAATGCCTCAATGGCTGACCGAGTTTTAGGTTTTATACGCGCAGCTGGCTTTTATCGTTCTATTTAGTGGTGGGCTCGTACCTGGTGTCTCTTCTGAGTGTTGAGCTTTCTTTTATCTTTTTCTTACATTAATGTCTTGTCTTTGGTAGGAACAGGGGACTGATGACCATGCAGTTTAGTCCCCTCTAAACCCCAAACAACAACAAGAGACGCTCTGTCGCTCGGTACGGGGTTTTGTCGAAGTTTCGAGAACATATCTTTACCGAGGAGTCTAGCAGTATATTGCTCGCTCCTACGTATATCTCGCGAAGAGATCATGAGGATAAAATCAGAGAGTTTAGAGCCCGCAGACAGGCATACCGACAATCTTTCTTTCCCCGAACAATACGTGACTGGAATAGGAGGCAGAACCGACAGTAGTACTCAAAGTACTCTCCGCCACACACCACGGGTGACTTGCGGAGTATGGATGTAGATTTAAAATAATGTTACATATAAAGACAAAGTTACTCTTAAACGTCTGTAGCTGGATACTAATTGATGGATTTGTCACGTAGTAATTGTTTATAATCGCCTCTACTTTTTTTTTTTTACTTATGGGACCTAACTACGGGGTCATCAGTCCCTAAACTTACAAATTACTTATGAACTACCTTATACTAAAGACAGCACAAACATCCATGCCCGAGGGGGGATTCGAACCCCCGACAGGGAACGGCCTCGCGCATTGCAGCACAGCGCCTCAATGCGCTCGGCTGTTCCGCCGCGGCAGCCAATTTATTGAGACAAGTATATGCATTTCCGCTACATAGAGATGAAGTTCAGTGCCAGGTTAATAAATGAAACCAATGCTCGTTGCATTTGTGTAGCCATAGGCGGTATACACAGAATGCAGACTAATCTGTGTAGTATTTGCAGTCAGAAAGGCAATGCTCATGGTATTCACGAATAGACCAGAAGAAAACACATAGATATGGTCATTTTTCATCCTGTGGCAACTGAACGTCGTCATTTTGAATTTTCTTCGACCAAATCGGAAAAATCAATGCGATAATAGACGTAGCCGGAGCCAAATAATTACTGTAAGCTTTCCCGCGTCGGAGGTTCAAATCCTCCCTTGGGCGTGGATGTGTGTGTTGTTCTTGGGTTAGTTTAACTTAGTTTAAGTAGTTTGTAAGTCTAGGGACTTATGACCAAAGTCGTTTGGTCCCAAACATTAGAAGCTTTCCCTGCCGGCCATTGCTCACCTGCCTGGTGTAGTGCGTTTCCTTTTACTGCTGCTTCACTATACAAACGTCTCTCAACAGTCTCTAATCTACCGTCATCTACAGAATCTACTACTCCAGGATATGGTACGAAGTATTCCCACGATTTATCGCGCAAATTAACCGTAAGGAATGAAACAACGACAGTACACATAACAGTAACTAGCTGTAGTTAGACGAAAATGCAAAAATTCCTGATGAATCATTTGCATGAATAATTGCTTCGAAAAGGAAAAGAAACGGGATATAACACAATGATATATTTTAATAGGGTCGAAATTGCTTTTACTCTTAAAAATTTTCTCTGGATAAAGATACATCGTAGTATAGATACTGGAAGAAAAATATTTGAATTAAGCGATGTCGATAGGCAGCAAAGCCAGCTATTACGTTATTCTCAGGATTGATTTCATAATATAGGCAGACAATGTCCAAAATTTCACAGCTATTTTCATTATAGAAACGTAGTACTATCGATAAATTCAAATCATTAGTTCACTGATCCAACCATTACATCTCCAGCAAACGACATTACATTTCTCTCTTTCAGCATATCACTACTAACGCTCATGGAAGTTTTTTTTCTGTGTTATCTTCAATCGAAAACATGCAAAGTTGCCAATTCAACTAGCAAAATATGAATATAAAAGAATTCAGAAATAAATGTTTGTTTGTTCAAATGTTTGTAAATCTATCGGACCAAACTGCGTGGTCATCAGTCCGTAGCTTACAAACTACTTAAACCTAGGTAAACTAACCTACGGACAAACACGCACACCCATGCCCCAGGGAGGACTCGAACCTCCACGGCGAGCAACCGCGCGCTCCGCAGCGAGGTGCCTTAGACCGCTCGGCTACTCCTCCTCGGCTACTTTACCTCTTATTTATTGGCATCCAGTTGCTGTCGCTGTAATTTGAACATCCACAGGCAGGTGTGTGAAAGTAAGCACATGGGCAATAATGAATCAAAGTGAGCACTGGATATCTCGTGTTCTCTCAATCAATGACACGCTTCAGCTGTGTGTCACTCCCTGTTCCGCTGGTTTTGTCCCTATTATGGAAAGGACCAATTTCTCTGCTGTTTTGTTCACAGTTAATCAGAATTTTTTTTAACGTACATGTGCAGACAAACACAGGATTAAAATTTCAAATAACTGGATGATTAGTTCAAGGAAGAAAGGTACCAAATGGAGCATGACAGTAATATGTTGGTCTGCGGTCTGCCTTATGAAAGTAGTTAGTTTTATGGCATTGATTGAAAGAATTATTGGATATCTGAAGGATATCCGTGCGAAATTCAGTCCTATTTGGGTGTTTCCTAGTCATTGTCCTGCCCGAAAAACCTCCAGATATTCTCAGTTGGGAAAACATCCGGTGTTCATACTGGGCAAGGAAGATTTTTGTTGTTGTTGTTGTTTAGAGGGGACTAAACTACTTGGTCATCAGTCCCCGGAAGATTTTTGAAAGCATGAATACAAACCATAGGAACTATCGCCACGGCCGAATGGGCTTTATCTTGAAGAAATGTAAGCCCAGAATGGCTTGCCCTCAAGGGCAACGAAATGGCTCATAGAGTATTGTCGACATAGCACATTGCTGTAAGGATGCCATGGCCAACATTTCCGCCCGCGGCCGCAGAACACTGTAGTTCACCGCCCCGGCCGCGACCGTGTGTCGCTAGTGTCGGCAGAGGAGCGAGAGAGATAGCTGCGGAAAGAGTGAGACCGCACAGCACTGCTCTGCACTGGACTGTCCCGCGGTCAGATACAACGTAAACCAAGTGATAGAGAAAGCGCAGCTCTGTAATGTGGTCCAAGAACGGTAAAACAAGCAAACCATTTACTGTTTAGGTAACAATTAATGTTTGTATGGCAGAATCACTAGGACAAGCTTTAGAAAATATTCAAAACACGGATCGAAGGAAAACTTGGTAATTTTGTGACCCAAATTTGGTTCTATTAGTATTGCACATGCACACTCGTCATATATACAGTAGGCTTCTTCTGAAATATATATGTGTTACTTAAATAAACTAGTATCCTAAATATGCTAGTTTAAAAATAATTTTATGTAAGGGCTATAGAGTCTCATTCTTACAAGTGAATATTTTTTGTTAAACCACAAATAAAAAATTAAAAAAGATTGGTTTGAGGTGCATTTCCCCCAGTTTTGACTGGCGCACTACTTCCCCCACCAATGCAAAGCCTGCAGCATGTGTGCGAGTGAGACGGAGGAAAGCATTTTTTGCAACACAGTGAGGCTACTACGTGGATATGGCGATGTCGTAGAGTACTTTTATAATCGGTATTTAAGCACTAACAACAAAACCGTTTGCATTAATCTGTTTAACATATTTAGAAACCTTAATTGAATTCCCTAATGAGAAAAGATAATTTTCGACACCTCAAGATTAAAACAATAGAGATATTACGTAACGTAAATTGTATCACTGCGAAAACAAATTGAAGTGTAGGATTAAATGATCATTTTTATATAGATAACACATACAAAAAGAAATGCAAATGCTTTTTAAACAGATATACGTAGGGATGCTGAAAAGTAATGCCTCCGATTTTTTTTCGGGAATACCTTACGGCTTTTGAAATAAACCAAACTGTGTTACATACCACATCTTTATTCACCATTTCTACATATTAATTTCTCAACATAGTCACCCTGGCGACGCACACATTTCTCCCAACGAGAGACCAGTTTGTGGATCCCGTCACTGTACAAGTTTGGACCTCGCTGTCTGAACCACCGCCTCACCTCCGCTTGCTCTGCTTCATCAGTTGTAAAGTGGACACCGCGAGGGTGTTCTTTAAGCTTTGGAATGAGGTGAAAATCGGATGGAGCGAAGTCTGGACCGTATGGAGGATGATCGACGACAGTGATTCCAAGGCGGAGGATCGTTGCAGATGTCGCAGCGCTCGTGTGCGGTCTGGCATTGTCATGCTGAAAGAGATGGTGTTCCATCTGGGGACGAGTTCTTCGAATGCGTGCTTTCAGTTTGCGGAGAGTCTCGCTGTACCGTGCGGAGTTTATGGTGGAGCCTTTAGGCATGAACTCCATATACACGACGCCTCGAACATCCCAGAAAACAATATGCATGATCATGCCTGCCGACGGCATGGTCTTGCACTTTCTTGGAGGTGGTGATACGTGGTGGCGGTACTCCTGTGATGCTCGCTTGCTTAAGGGTTAAACTGGTGGACCCAGTTTTCATCACCAGTCACAATGTTGTTAAGGAACCCATCACCCTCCTGCTCAAAACGCAGCAGCAATTGTTAACAGATGTCCAATCTCTTTGTTTCATGTCAGGTGTGAGCATACGGGGCACCCACCGTGCACACACTTTTCTGTACCGCAGTTCTGCAATCAGGGCCTGTACACGCTTCCGTGATATGCTACACTGCAGTAAGAGTTGTGTCTGTGTTATCCGACGATTCTCTGTGATGAGTTGATCAACCCAATTCCGATGAGTCTCGTCTGTTGCCGTACGCGGTCGTCCTCTCCGTGCTCCGAGTTTACGAGCACGGGCAGCCCACTGGCGCACATTACTGATGTCGATGCACTCGTCACCGTACACAGTTATCATTCTTCTGTGGATCTCAGTTGGAGGCGTGTTGCCTGCGGTTGGAAACTCGATTACAGTGCGCTGTTCCTCACGCACCGACATAGTCACTTCACAGACCGCCATGTTACTCGGTACTACTCGAAGCACTCTAGCGGCAGAGGGTTGTACTTTGCGTCAGCTACGCGGCAAGGACAACCGAGTAATATGCAGGACATGCGAAACCTCAACCATGCAGCGAACAGACGAAAAAAATTTGGAGGCATTACTTTTCACAATCCCCTCGTATCAATGATGTGAACTGTGCTGTCGAAATATAATAAGTGAAAATAATGAAGTGAATAAAACATAACATTTAAAAGTATTAAAAAGCATACAAAGACGATGTTGTAGGAAGAGAAGAGGAAGTAGATCAAGATGAAATAGGAGATACTATACTGAGAGATGAATTTGACAGAGCCCTGAAAGACCTAGGTCCAGAACAAGGCCCCAGGAGTAGGTGACATACCCTCAGAGCTACTAAAGTCTCTGGGAGAGCCAGCCATGACAAAACTATTTGAACTGGTGTTTAGGATGTATGAGACAGGCGAAATACCCTCAGACTTTAAGAAAAATGTAATAATCCCCATTCCAAAGAAATCAGGTGCAGACAGGTGTGGAAATTACAGAACCATCAGTTTGATAAGTCATGGGGGCAAAATATTAACACGAATTATCTACAGGAGAACGGAAAAGCTGGTAGAAGCTGACCTCGGGGAAGATCAGTTTGGGTTCGGGAGGAACGTAGGAACCCGGGAGGCAATACTCACTTTACGTCTTATCTTAGAAGATAGATTAAGGAAAGGAAAACCTATATTTTTAGCTTTTGTAGATTTGGAGAAAGCT
The DNA here is from genome assembly GCA_026315105.1 of Locusta migratoria. Taxonomy (NCBI): domain Eukaryota; kingdom Metazoa; phylum Arthropoda; class Insecta; order Orthoptera; family Acrididae; genus Locusta; species Locusta migratoria. The sequence goes on along the minus strand of CM048755.1, from coordinate 743,398,942 downwards.
TTTGACAATGTTGATTGGAATACTCTCTTTCAAATTCTGAAGTCAGCAGGGGTAAAATACAGGGAAAGGAGAGTTATTTACAACTTGTACAAAAGCCAGACCGCAGTTATTAGACTCGAAGGGCATGAAAGGGAAGCATCAGTTGGGAAGGGAGTAAGACAGGGTTGTAGCCTTTCTCCGATGTTATTCAATTTGTACATCGAGCAGACGGTGAAGGGAAGCAAGGAAAAATTTGGAATAGGGATTAAAGTTCAGGGGGAAGAAATAAAAACATTGCGTTTTGCTGATGACATTGTAATTCAGTCAGAGACAGCAAAGGACCTGGAAGAGCAGTTGAATGGAATGGACAGTGTGTTGAAGGGATTGTATAAAATGAACATTAACAAGAGCAAAACAAAAATAATGGAATGCGGTCTTAGAAAATCAGGCGATGCTGAAGGAATTAGATTAGGTAACGAAACAATGAAGGTGGTAGATGAGTTTTGTTACTTGGGTAGTAAAATAACATGCGATGGTCGCAGTACAGAGGATATAAAATGCAGAATGGCAATGGGAAGAAAAGCATTTTTGAAAAAGAGAAATTTGCTAACATCGAATATTAATTTAAGTGTAAGGAATTTTTTTCTGAAGGCATTTGTGTGGATTGTTGCCTTGTACGGGAGTGAAACATGGACGATAAGCAGTGCGGACAGGAAGAGAATAGAGGCTTTTGAAATGTGGTGCTACAGAAGAATGCTGAAGATTAGGTGGGTAGATCGCATAACGAATGAAGAGGTACTGATCAGAATTGGTGAGAAAAGGAATTTTTGGCATACCCTTGGTAGGACACATTCTTAGACATCGAGGAATTGTAAATTTAGCATTGGAGGGAAGTGTGTGGGGCAAAAATCGCAGAGGGAGACCAAGAGACGCGTATAGTAAGCAGATTCAAGTGGTTGTGAGTTGCCGTTCTTATGAGGAGATGAAAAGGCTTGCTCAGAATAGAGTAGGGTGGATAGCTGCATCAATCCAGTCTCCGAACTGAAGACCGTAACAACAAAACAGTGAAAAAACGTCTAAAACCAAGACCACTCCAAAACACATATTGTGTCAAAAAATATTTAATGTGTCATTATTTAATATTAACACGCCGCTGCGTGGGACAGGGGCGGTGTTTGGCCATACCTGCCCTAGACGATCATTTGGTGGGCAGCAGCCACCCACTGTCTGACTGTGACAATTTGACTTCAGGCAGTGAGCCAATGTGCCTGGCACATTTAAAATGGTATTTACGGTGAACGGGTAGCAGAAGGTGCACGCTCATCTGAGGCCCCTCACTCTACACCGCCTGTTAACGCTCATTATAGTCAATGAAGCACCACCTACTGATATACCGCTGATTACTGCAGCTTGCTTTTCTAAGCCCAAGTTCTGAGAACTATGTATACTAGTATTGCCTGAGGTCGAAAATCGACAAATTGTGTTTACAATGGTCACTGGGGGTAAAATTTTACGTATCATGTCGGCGGGCCTCGCATGATTATGTTGGCAACATCAACAACACGATAGAAAATCTTTGCCCATTTGTTCGAACCACATAGAATGACTCGATTAGTGTATCGTACAGATCATGAAGTAAACAAATAATGCTGTTCCTGCTTTATGGTTGACAGGTTCTTGTATGTACCCTCGTCCGATCAGTAAAAATAATTGCCTTCGTAAAGCGAATATTCCATGAGAAAACATCAGCGTTGTCAAGCGAGTGGCTAAAATGAAGACTCACAGGATTCTCACTATTCAGCATCTGTTGCCAACATTATTATAGGAGGCCGCTGGGATATTTGGTAAAATTTACCCGGCACGCCGGCCGCGGTGGCCGAGGGGACTGAGGCGCTCCAGCCACGGTCTGCACTGTCACTACGGTCAGGGGTTGGAATCCCCCCTCGGGCATGGATATTTGTGCCGTCCTTAGAATTAGTTAGTTCGTAACTAGTTTGTAAGTTTAGGGACTGATGACCCCGTAGTTAAGTCCCATAAAAAAATTACCCGGCACTGGGAGGTATGAAACGGTATCTTTTACCTGTTAAGGAAAATGCCTGACACAATAACAACAAATAAAAACGGAAGTATATACTTCTCATGCCATTTTCGAATTATATAACTTTCATTAGCCTAATATTTGAAATGGAACTACAATTTCGGTGTTCGTATTTATAGAACGCCAAGAAATAACGTTATTTTGATACTGCGATATTCAGAATTCCAGAGCTGACAACATATCGACTTCGTAGTTCCACCCGAGCACCGCTACATGCCTCTCCCGGCGCATCATCCTTTATATCGACATTCATATGAAAGCATCAATTTCCTTTAGCCACTCTTAATCAATGCGAAAACGAAGCATTTGAACGGCACAAGAAAGTGAGTTGGGAACACTCCATGTTTCGATATTCACTTATTTTAATACTGCAGATGCGCTGCATTACAGCGTCTTTGGTCGAGCCGAATAGCCGATTAGTGAGCTGATTGTTGGAGAACGTAGAACTTGATTCAAGCTGTAGACAGGAAAATTACTACTTCCTTTTACCACTTTTAATGGCTAAATGCACACATAATATTTATATTCGTGAAATCTACGACAAACAATCTTTCGAATTATGTAACTTTCATTGGCCTTCTTGTACGAATAAATTAATAATCTGTACCACAATTTTAGTGTTAGCGTAATTATATAATGATACTTTCGCATGAAGAATTGACTTTTCAAACGTCAACAGACTTTGCGTCACCCTGTACAATAAGAAAGTGGATGAAATGTTTCAACAATACCCTAAAACTGTGACTTAAGACGGATGGGGTGTTATATTTAACTCTTCCAACAAATTTATTATTATGAACCATTTATGGCGCTGTTACACCATGACATGACACACCATGACATTTGAGGATTATCCCAAACAGTACAAACACACTCTTTTAATAAGAAGTAGGATGTCATTGGAGTACGTCATTCATTTTCTGGCTAAGTTAGAGTGATAAAACACAAGTTCAGGAAAAATCCATTGCGGTTGTCGACATCATGATGGCAATAAAAATGCTTCACTATTTTTAGTGCGTGTCACCTCCCATATCATAATTAAATCTGTCATCATGAACTTAACATAAATTTCCTTGGAAAATAAAAGTTAAAGAAGTTAGACCCAGTGCCTTTCGGGATATTTTATTATGATGCACAATGAGCCTGGTCAGTGTTAGATATATCCTTCTCTTCGACAATCCATGTTCATGTCAGTTCCGATTAAAATAGTTTCCAAAACAATAACATGTGCCACAGTTTGTTGTCCTGTCTGGTTTGAAACTCTTCATTTCTTCAGATTAGTAATGGTTACTGGCTTTTTTTTTTAAATTTTAAAACGCTTCATTTGCATTATAATAAAGATTATGGCATCATTGTATTGAACAGTATTATTTATTTTGTATAACATTACAATAAATAAAAATATGTTTATTACATTCATCAGGGTTTTGCCAGAGTCTCCGTTGTGGCTTCTAGCTCTAGGCCACAAGGATGAAGTTCTCGCCATTTTGGAAGAAGCAGCTAAGTTTAACAAAATTGAGTTACCACCACGTGCAGATAAAATTTTACAACAGGTAAGATATCACAGTTTTAGTGGTGTAGGTATTCTTTTGTATTAGTACTTGACAGTAAATTTATTTAGCAACAGTAATCCCTCATGACATTAAATATCATGCATTGACCTTGTGAGGGAACTTAGAAATGTCTCAAAAACTTCACACAATTCCATTACCTGCATGATAAATACATTTTGAGATGTAACGTGGTAGAGATGTAGTCATCTCAAGTAATGAAGATTAGGTAAACTGTTTTTCCATGGATCCATATTGAGAAGATCCGCGTGTATGTCGAATATATAAGTTTTTTGTTGTTTGATAGTAATAAAAACAACTGTAATAATAATAATAATTTACTTAGTTCATCTGAGATATAGGAGGCGCTAGCCATAATTATGTAATTCAGAATTATTGAATCTTATTTTCAGCTCAGCTTTTTATCATTCCAGATACGTTCATGAAAATGTGTATTGCTAAATAATGGATCCTTTCTGGACCAAAGTAATTGCCTTTCAGTATTTATGTACACTGTTCTTGTTCGTAGTATTGATTTTCGTGAACTGAGCCGTTTGTTAAAAACGGCGACATGTTACTTGCATTTACAACAAATTTCATTAAAGAGTGAGTACAGGGGGATGAAAAAGCGCCATACTGGGTGTCAGCATGCTGTTACTCACCCAGATTCAGGACGAAAGTTTACATTGCGAAAGTCAGATCATATATAAAAAAAAAAAAGCGTTGACACGGTGTTGGCAGGATGTACAGAGGAAGGTGCAGCAACCACACTACCGCACACCCTATCATAGATCCCCGAGTAGACTACTGGCACATCAAACCCACGTCCAGCTTGGCGCGCTGCCTCTGCGCCTGGCGTATGCGACAATTAGGAGGGTCAACGGTGCAAGTGCGTGTGGCAGGTGCACGAGTGCGTCTTGTGCCAGTCAATGTTATATTGTTCCAAACCTTTAGAAGGATGACTGACGCAACCGTATCGTGATCTTCACGGACTGTGGCTCAGGAGAGAAGCAGTGAAGGCCCTTGAATATCCGGTCTGGGTTGTTTGTCGTTCGTTGCTGCAGCGTGTAGGGTGTCGTCATCGCACTATAGAAACAACAATCCTGTAGTCCTCATGCCAGTTTCAGCCATGTGAGTAAAGTGATTGTTGGTTCGAGTGTATGAAATGGCAATTGTCCCTGAACCATGTTTGAGAACCCAACTGACTACGGGGTCTGCAGTTGCCATCATGCAACATGGCATCACTGAGTCGTAGTGAGCGGCTTGCCATAGTGCAGAAACTCTTCGTAAGCTGTACAGAAGTGCTTTGGTCCATCAGCCACTGCGACACGTCAGCGCCACCTTTCAGTGAGGTCGTTGCTCTGTAGATGGAATGTGGTAGCACACACATGGGGGAGCCGTATAAGGTGTGAAGAGACTCTACTTATATGCGTATCGTGAATGGCAGTAATTATGTCAGGACTACCAAACCACGTAATTTTTATCCTGCCAAATGCCTGTGCGATTGACTCGGCTGTGATGTGCATAAGTCTAAGGTGCCATGTCATGGATCGGGCTGCTGCTCGCGTAAGAGGTTCGAGTCCTCCCTTGGGCATGAGTATGTGTGTGTTGTCCTTAGAATAAGTTAGTTTAAGTAGTGTGTAAGCTTAGGGACTGTTGACCCTATCATTTAAGTCCCATAAGATTTCATACACATTCGAACATTTGATTTGAATTTTAAGAATGGTAATTAGAACTCGCACATATACTTTTTTGGCACTTGTTTTTCTCGATCTTCGTATAAGCGTGGATTAGTCGAGAAACTGAAGCGATTCTATGAACCCATTACAAAAAACTTCACTATGAATAACAGAACAATCGTGTAAATGAAGGGCCCCAGCAGAAGGTAATTTCCGTTGGATAGCACTTATTGTTTCAGATACATTGAGAACACCTTATAAGTACACAAAGCGTGAATGATATACTACATGTATACATTTGTGTTGTTGTTGCTACCAGAACTGTTTAATTTTACAACATGCTTACATTTCTAAGATGAATATATATCTCATTACGTCTAGATTTAATGCAGAGCGCTGAAAGAGGGAATAGTTTACTGTGTAGTTGATTGGTATCTAGGTGAAACATTATGTGGCAATTATGTTTGTTTTTATTCTTTAACTTCGTTAAATATTTGAATGAAATGTCACAAGATAAAGTGGCTACTCATTTTATAGCAAAATACCTCTATCTATGGTAGTTTATACTACACATTAGGGTAGGTTTGCAGAAACTTGTGATACTTCAAGGGTTGAGTCTGCCGGCCGCGGTGGCCGAGGTGACTGAGGCGCTCCAGTCACGGTCAGCACGGCCACTACGGTCGGGGGTTCGAATCCCCCCTTGGGCATGGATATTTGTGCCGTCCTAGTTCGTAAGTAGTTCATAAGTAGTTTGTAAGTTTAGGGACTGATGACCCCGTAGTTAAGTCCCATAAGCTTTACAAACATTTGAACATTTTTTTGGGTTGAGTCTGGCTTTGCGACCGGGGCCTGCATTAGCCGTGGATTGCGAGCTACGGGTTGGCCGGTCAACCACAGCTGGTGCCAAAGCGAGGCTTGGCGGAAAACAGCCAGCTGGCGGTCGCGGCGGCGGCCAACACCCCCAGCACTGTGCAAAGCAGGGCTCTGACGTAAATACAGAATGTTTACTTCCTGGCTTGATAGTAAGAGCGGTAAGCAGAAAAACAGGCCGTCTCGCTGCGAACAATCAATTCGAGATAGAGTTGTCACTTTTACTGAACAGAAGCTGGTCCGATGACGTAAAGATTATATGTTGAGATGCATTATGGAAGAAACAAATAATGAGGGACTCTGAATAAATTATTCGTCCTTTAATTTTTTTTAAAATATCCTAAGGTAAAGACTATGGAAGATCTCTTGGCAAGTGAAATAAAATATGAGTTTCTTTTTCCTTTGAGCTGCCTTTAAATTGAAGTTTTTTTAAGTATACAGTTCCTTTATTATCCTGTTTTATTTTAAATTTATATAACTAGAGACAGTTTTCCGTGTCAATATGTGAAAGACATTGAGTGGAAGGAAAAGTATTGAATCAAAGTTAAGGTTGGATGTCTGGGTTCGATTCTCGCCCGCGCACAAACTTTAATTCTGTGCTTCTCATTTCACTCAATATCCTACTTTTATTTCATTTACACCCAGCCTCCATGCATACAGAGTAATCAGTTCAGAAGGACGATGCGGTTGCTCGTTGTCGGAGGTTCGAGTCCTCCCTGGGGCATGTGTGTGTGTGTGTGTGTGTGTGTGTGTGTGTTGTCCATAGGGTAGTCTACCTTACTTTAAGTAGTTTGTAAGCTACGGACTGATGACCACGCAATTTGGTCCAATAGATTTACAAACTTTTTTTTATGGATGCTGTTAAAGTAATTTATGTTATTTCAATTACGTCTCTCTCCTCCCCTCCATCCATTAATAGACCATCCGTCCTTCAAAAAATATGCAAACGATTTGGCGCATATTTTCGTTGTTAATTTCTCCTCCAACGTCTCTCTCTCTCTTTCTCTCTGGCACCTCCCTTACATTATAACCTCAGATGCCCTTTTGGTCTATTCCCTCAAAACGCTGTAAAAATGGTTTCTGTTAAAACAATACTGTCTCTTTTAATGTCTGCTGTCTTTACTATCCATCAGTCCTCTCTATGAAGCAGTGTTCTTTTATATCTCCGATAATCTATCCTTCGTTTTGTTAAACATTCGTTGCTTTACTCTCGGCCCTAAAACAGACTGTGATATATGTCTAAGTAAGGAGTACTTTGGAAGCATTTCACTCTTTTATTTTCCATTTCTGCACTCCTATTCATTCCTAGATCCCGCCCTCTCTCCTACTACCCCTCCGTTGATATATTTATCTGCATTTACGTGCTTATTTTCACAATTTTGTTTTTGGCAGGTATTTTTGTTTCACTGTCGTTATTTCTCTGCTGTTGGCTCTCTAAAGCACGTGGATATAATGGACAGCTGAACCTTACCGCCTTACCGTGCAAGAACTGTTGTCTCCATTGAAATGGCTTTCTATTCCCTTAAATCCCAGTATCCAACCTTTGAAATGACAGACTGAAGGTCTCCCCCATGATTCCCAGTTGGATATTATGCTTAGCATCGCATTTTAGATGCGAGATTGTATCAGAATCCACAATTCTGTTTTTTAACCTCAATATGACTACTGAAGGCAACCACACCGTGAAGATTATTGCTCGACACACTTGGCAGTTATGGGATACCTTGTCATTGGCCATACTAGTAAATCACAGAAACCTCCTTCATCGAAGTCTGTTTGTGTTCCTGAACGTTGTGAATAATAGATGTCAAAACGAAGTTATTTTTCCAATTTTAGAATCCTTTTTCTAATGCATAATCCACGCTTATCCTAACTTTAAAAATGCGTTATTGATTAAAATGACAATGGATGGATAAGCTTATAGCAAAATGCCATACCAAATCGTAATGTAGCATACTAAAACGTAATATAATTTCATGAAAAATCCGCGATAAGGCGCCTCAGACTACGTGGCCTTCCCGTGCGGCCAAGAATGTCTTACGTAGCCAGACACCTTTGAGCTCTTTGAATGGTCGTACCGTCTAATGAGTACTCCATTATGACAAAACATTATGCTAACACATCTGTAATTCGCTGGAAGCCGGGATGATGTTAACTTGTAATGGCTATGGTATGGGCCCCATTCCCGCAGGGGTAACAGTTTTTAACGGCCACAAAAATACGATCTGCACCTACAGTAACGACAAGTAAAGAACGCAGGACTCTGCGTTGTTTCAAATCAACATTGAACATCTCGATGCGCTACTAAGTTAAAGTTTTCTCAAAATACCAAACCCCTCCATGTCTGTACGAACGGTATGATCCTAACTACTAGTGAACGACAATGTGATAATTGACGCCTCATCGTGTCAGGTCAAGAGTGACGGTGTGTGCGGGGTTGGAGACCCCGGAAGAAACAATATCTATTATACAATAGCAAATAGTGCCGGTTTCGAGTTCCTGCCGGGAAAAACATTACTTGTATCGTCGTTTCAGGTACTAGTGTAACGTTATTTGTGAACATATTTAATATCTGACATCTGATAGCGTTTAGTTAACAAATCATCAATATACTGCATTCTATTCCACAACTTAATGACGTGACTATATTACATATCTTCAGCGGTTACCTCTCAGCAACAATATGAGCTTCATGCAATTCCTGGTGCAGTGCTAAGATTATTATTTATTTCTGGGTTCAAAAATCGGTCTTGGAAACCAATATTAATGAAAACGCCAGTGTTTTACGTCTATTTATGCCTATAGATTACGCACATAAAGGTGGCCTCTGAACGGAGAATGTTGGGAGCTGAAGCTTGCATTCGGCTCGTAGGATATTGGCTGTTAGAACAAGACCCGCCTCTTTCTACCAGTTCCGCAACGTACGGCGTATATATCATAGGTTTTAAAAGAAACAACATGTAAGTTGTTAAGGCGTCACAGATGTAACACGAAATTATCACTTTAGTGTTTGAGTAATGGAAAACTGGAAGTTTATCTACGAGATATTAATATTTTAAAGGGACTTATTAATCAGGTGTAGCAACGCTTTATGCTTCATTTTACTGTCGTAACTGAATAACAATCAGAATTAACATTCTTCATATCACTTTTAAGGACAGCCTTCTTTTTTCTAAAAGAAGTCGTCGGGGTATCTGGACATATTTTAACAAATATCAAAGTGTAAATAGTAATCAATACCAAGCACAAATCAACAATACATTGACGAGGCCTACGGTGTACAATGCTGTTACGAGGTAAGGTTGGTAGAGAGTATAAACATTCTGTAAGACACACGAACTCAGCCGACTTCCGCCGATCAGAGAGGGGCCACAAAAAAGTGCGTGACCTGTAATCGCAAACAACTGTTGTTTGCTTAACAGTGCGTTGAGATTCAGATCACGAACAAAAACATATCATGTCATTAAACAATGTTATAACGTATCTGACTTTTCCTTTATTGCAACGAAATTTAATTTACAAGTGTTACTGTCTCATCTCTAATGACGTGTATTCTAATATTTGTTGTACTAAAGTATTGGTTTGCACCTTGCCTGAATGCCATAAGGAGAAATAGGAGACTTACTTAGTACCTATTGTGGGTATGTAATAACTGTACTGTGGAATGAGTTGACGACCTGCGACACAACTATTCTATGGTGGTTGCATAGCGTCGGATGCAGCCTCCACTTTGGAATTCAGGGGTGATCCACTTTTTTTGCTGTCAAGTTTACATAACTCTGAAATGTGCAGAATGCCTACCAGAGTATATCCATGATATCTCCTCCCTATTCTTTTGAATTTGGTACCAGTCAATATCCGTGAGGAAGTGAAACTAGATATTTACATACTGTATGAAGCACCATTACTCTCTCACAGATGCATTAGACAGCCTATCCGCCAAGTGAATGCATCTGACAGAGTCAGTTCTTTGGACTGCACGAAGCATGGTGCTCGCATCGTCCAAGTGCCATGCGTGTGGGGCCATTAAGATGTCTAAGTGGCCTGATGTTGGAACCATTGGGTACATATGGGCATCCAGTCACATAGAAACAGTTTTGGGTCAACCAAGAAACAACCAAGACTCCCTACACAGTGTCTTGGTGATGTCATCTGCCTTATTGGTGTCCTAATGCCCTATTCATTAGTGTCCATTGACACAACAACAGCTGTGCAGTTCTGGGTGCTCTTTCATGAATTGTGCTGCCGTGCGTGTCAGATTTTCATTCCTCCAGCATGGGTGTGTGTATGTTGCCTCTAGCGTAAGTTAGTTTACGTAGTATGTCTGGGGAGTGATGACCACATCAGTCTGGTCCCTTAGATTAGAGACGTTTGAATACCAGAACACCAAGGGCAAGGTTTGGAGAGGTACTATGACAGGGATTCACGGACAGATGTACAGTGATTAGTCCTTCATCACAACCTCGGATGACCATCGTATTTGTGTTTGTAGAATCAATGGCAGAGGACGCATCCTGCCAATATTTTGAAGAGATACTTGAGCATAACACCTGGCGTCATGTTGCGGGGAGTCACAGGATACGCATTCAGGTCAACTTTAGTCAGAAATTGATGCTATAGTACTATGTCACATCCTACCCCTGATGGCATATCTCCCTGGGAAAATATTTCAATAAGATCATGCACACTCACACGCAGCACACTGAAAGTGTATTGAGGTCTTAGGCCAGGCGTACATTGGGACGCAGCTGATGCAGGGCAGGGCAGGGCAGCACAGCGAAGGAAACACTTTGCGACACAGCGTCTGCGCATATTGGGAGACAGTTTCTAGCCTTTGTCGCACAGTCGTTGCTTGTTGAACCAGTGCACAGTGTTTCCTTGTACAGTTATGGGCGCACTCATGAACCTTAGTTCAGAGTGGGATTTGATGAGGAAATGGACATGCTGATATTATTATATAACGCTTTATAACGCGAGAAATCAGACTTGAAAAGCAGTTACATGAAAAGAAAAGCACCCATAGCGAATTCGCTTTGACATCAGAGTTTTCTAATACACAGTTCACAAATACTTCCGTTTAGACCAGAGTCAATTCCACGAGGTTCCCAAGCTGATGAGAAAATCTATGTTTTCTTATTATAGTCTCTGCCACCGTCAGCAAATGGTTGCATCACAACTATTTACAAAAAATTAAAGTTTATGTAATCTCAATGCCCTCACTTTCCCCAAACCGTATTAGTATTCTTTTTGTAGTCTGTGTACTTATTACGTAAACTTAAAACTGTATGTGATAATAATGACAGAACATCTACAGCGCATTCCATGCATTTTCCTTAAATACATTTTTCCCACAGGTATTTAGCCACAGGAGAGTGAGAACAGTTCGAATGTTTGTCAAGATTATGGGACATACCTGCGATGTCCTCAGTCCCTAAACTTACAAACAACTTATGTACTAACTTATACTAGAGACAATACAAACATCAAGGCCCGAGGGAGGATTCGAACTTCCGTCGCGGAAGTCCGCGCGATCCACAACGTAGGTCTCCAGACCGCTCGGCTAGACCGAGCGGCTAGAAAAGTATTGCCTACAGCTACAGAATGGGCGATCGAATTGTGCCAGACAGTGGCGGACTAAAAGGCTGTTGGAGGCCCGGGGCGGCGCCGGAACAAAATGAGGTCCCCCCTCCCGTTCATTTGGAAATATATTACTATAAAACAGTAACTTTTGAGATTTGGAGGCCCCCATAGGTCGAGAGGCACGGGCCAGTCTAAAAAGAATTACTTTCGAGAATTGGAGGCCCCAGCAGAAAGAGATGCCAAGCGCGCCAAAAAAAAGTTTTCGAGGCATTTGGAGGCCCCCCAGACCGGAGGCCCGGGGCGGTCCGCCCCCTCCGCACCCCCCCCCCTCCTTAGTCCGCCACTGGTGCCAGATACTGTTAATTCTGTCTCACATGCGATGTGGAACACCATGCATTTTTACCACAACCCACAGCACAAACACGGAAAACAATCGGAGAATGTTTCGAACAACGATGACAGTTTCCACACTGTATCGGATCTCTCGATGGAAAGCCTATTGTGGTTAAGAAGCCAGCAACCAGTGGTTCATCATTCTAAAACTACTGACTTACACACATTATGTAGTGCTAATGGCTACCCTCGATGCAAACTGCAAGATCCTCTCTATTGATGTGGGGTCAATGGGCAGGTTGAGCGATGGGAATATTTTGTCAAGTTTTACGTTGGCAAAGAAGTTGCAGAGACAATATTTACAGGTACCTCCACATCCTGAACAAGAGCTTCCTTTGATACCTAACAATAGTAGAAGTGCTCTAAGTACTTTCGTTGTAAAAGAGAAGTTTACTGAGTATCTTAACACAGTTGGAAGCACATCTCGGTAAACAGACAGCATTACAAAAGGAAAACACTAGAGAAAACAAGAAACAAAAGAAAATACAAAACCAGGTTCAGGGGAACTGCATCAGTTATGTTTTCCTCATGTCAAACATAGACTCGTGAAAACGTTCAGTAAGCAGCTGGAGAAGACTGGCAGCGAGCGGACAGTGGGGCAGCAAACCGTACCCCCAGCCCAGCAGGTGGCCTGCCTGCCGTGGCACTAGCACAGCAAACTGTGCGGCGCAGGCGGAGGCAGGAGCTGCACTGCCCTGTGCCGCAACTTGCGCTGCTGCATTTAAACCCGGCAGTCAGAAACCTGTGCTGCCCTGCCCTGCCGTGCCCTGCCCTTCGTCGTCTGAGTCTCAATGTGCTCCCGGCCTTACACTGGCCAGTGAGATTCTCAGACCTTGCTATCATTATCAGGTGTGAAATGAGATTTGAAGGGTACATCCAAGTACCAACCAGCAGGATCCGTAGGGGCAGCTGCAGTAGCTGTGGACAAAACGTGCCCCACGGTAGCATCAATAGGCTGTTTGACACAATTCCAAAGCTAATAAGGGCAAGCGTTAAAGATAGGGGGATGCGACAGACTACCGACTTGATGCCATCATTCCATCTGTAAATGTCCCAACGTATTTGTCTCTTTCATTCCATATTATAATCAATTTGATTATGTCATATGCACTTTTAACATATGTAGTTTCATTCACCCTACAAACCACTTTTTTTGTTAGACAATGTATTATCCACATATGTCAGATTTCACTTTCTATTACATAATGATAAAAATGAATATACCTCCAAATATTGTGCATAAAAAAAGTGTGCACACATAGCAGCACAGTACTTTGTTGCAAGCAATTTCCAGCTCCAATAAGATTTCAGCATTTTATAGTGTTAATTGCTGTTCTTTTATTTTCAGGGGATACCTCAAAAGGAAAATTCTGAGGATTCGAGTGCTGGGTGTCTCGATTTGTTTCGCACCCCTAATCTGCGAAAGAATTCCTTTGTACTGTATGTTATATGGTTCAGTGTGTACATAGTCTATTATGGTCTTGTACTGAACTTGGGAAACATTGGTGGAAATGTATACATAAATAGCGTTCTTTCAGGTACATAAGTGAGCAAATATTCATTTATGATATGTTACTTATACAAATGACAGTTAATTTTAATTCTGTAATATATACTTCACAAGGTAACTCATACATAATTCTTATATACAGGCGTAGTTGAGCTGCCTTCGATTGCTATAAGTATTGTATTCCTATTGAAAATGGGGCGTCGATGGCCACTTTGCTTGACATTGGTTCTGTCAGGAGTTGCCTGTCTACTTACAATTCCAGTACCACTTGGTAAGTGTTTTACGTCTTTAAATACCTCTTCATATAACGTTGTGTTATTTGTTATTAATGGTTCCATGCTAATACTGAGCATTAGCTATTGATATTTGTTTTGGGTAAATATATTTTCAGTTTTACACAGCATTATATAAACTATATGACAGCATATTTGTGCCCTTCCATATGGTGCTGAGACATTCACTATGAAGGGTAGGGCTTAAAAACACTATGTTTAAACTGTGGAGAACTTTCGAGGTGAATGCTTCACACTGTTTTAACAGCTTTCTTCAGGAATGATTTTAACGCAGCAAAACTAAGTATAAAGAATATACATTCCAATGTTTAAAAACAAAAAGTATTATATTTATTTTGTTATATCATACAGCATAATGAAAGATTATTAATCATCTCTTAGTGGTTTAAAATTTCCTGGCAAGAGTCAATAAAAGTTGGATCCCGCAGGCTCAAGAGGTTATTAGATTGGTTACAGATGTACATTTCTCTTGCACAAAATGCAAGCTCCTACAGTAGAAATTCACCTCGGAAATAATGCAAATCATAAATCGGAATAAAGAAGGGTTGATGGTGACTTTTGTATAACTTACACACAAGCTAATGGGTTTCACCACAGTTTACTTAGAACAATATGTACATAGAGTAAACTCCCTGAAAAGGAAGCGAGCTAACTTAGTCCATATTCCAAAGAAAAGTCAACTCCACAATACAGCAAAAACGTCAATGACAAAACACCGTGCCTATGATAAGAGCAACCAAGCTGAAATGACAGTACTCACTGAGCAGTCAACAGATTGCATCACAACCAACTTAGACTGGCATGGCTCATCATTCAGAGAGAGTGCTTCTGGTTACAAATGATATTTGGGTAGTGGCATCTTAGTGAATGGCACTGATGCTTTGCTATCTCACAGTTTCTATAGGCATAGGATACTGAGGGCGGGATTGTAAATGTTACAAGGGAGACTGTAAATAGAAGAGTTGATTAAAGACGACTAGGAATATATTCTCAACCGTGGAATTAAAGAGCAGCTTATCCTGAAGGAGGCACTAATATTCTAATATTAGAGCCTGACTATGGGAATAAGCGATGGGAGCGATGTTAGTTTTTGCTTGTACTGGTGGCCAGTTCTAATAAACAAGGCCAGAAGTATATGGGACAAGCTAGTTTCATGTTGACTGTGACTTGGTAGAAGCAAGCTATTCTGTTCTGTGCTACAGATTCTTCCAGTGGCCAACCATGTGGCTTGCACTTACCTAAAACAGCTGTCAGTAGGGCTGCAGGTGCTGTGAAAGTAGCATTATTTTGAAATCAGCAACTTATACTGGACCAAACTGCCGCTGTCCTGAAAGGGAGGCAGCTTGGATAATGCAGACACTACAAAAGTGTACTGGGGAAAAGTTTAGTGATATAGCTTGCAGCGTGAAATAATTATTTCTTTAAAAGATGAAGCCCTAAAATTCTGCTGTACCAGCTGGTTCTCCCAAGCAGTTAACAGAAGCAGCACCAATACAATTCAGTGGTCCAAGCAGCATTCTTCTCCACAATGCTTTCACCCAGTCACTGTTTACATGAAGCAGTTGCTAGGTCTATATTAAATTTTTTCAGTACTATTTTAAATGCACATATGCCACTCATTTCATTCACTATTGTGAAAAATTATTAAAACGCATCTGTCCTTTTTAATGTATTAACAGTGATGAGATGTTACTGCGTACAGCAAGCAAAGGAAAAAGAAAGTGTATGTCATTTAATGTTATTTTCTACTAAACTGACATGCACCACATTGCTAGGCCACGACATCCCTCCCTCCTTGGGGCGGGGACGGAATGCGGAAGAGCGGCGCAGAATGGAGGTTGGTGGAACGGCTCCACCTCCGTTCGATAGGCAGGCGCCTCCACCAGCTCCCTAGCCGGAACCACCTGATACGATCGGAACCCCTCGCACGAAGAGGGTTCGTCCTCGCGAGCGACTTCCGGCTGCTTCCAGCACAGCCGACAGCGGCCGATCCTCCATCCCTTTCTCCATCGAAAACCGGCCCGTGTCGGCCGTTAGCGAAGTTATCCCACCGTCGGCGACCGGATCTGTCCACTTCTCGGAGCTGGCTGCCGGGGAAGTGTGACCTCCCCTCACTGGCCGTCTGACGACTGCGGGACTGAAACTGGGAGACAACCGTCCCCTGACAGCGCTGCAGAAAGAGGAGGGAAGGGTTGGTAGGCGAAGGAAAGGATGGCTGACCAGTAGTTGGTCGTGTTGGCGGGTGAGGATACCGGTGGAAGAACGGATCTCGAAGAGACGACGGCCGCACCCCCGAATGACCACGGCCGGGACCAGACGACGATGGCGGCCGTAACCTCGAGCCCAGACAGCCGAACCTGGGGCAAAACGAGACGAATGAATAGGAGGGGACGTGGGAGAGCCCAGATGCAAGAGGGCGAAAGTGTCCGATGAGGCCAGCTGTGAAGAAGCTCGGCGGGACTATGCGGACCAGCCCTGGTGGACCAATATGACGACAGGAACCGAAGGAGGACATCCGCCACCGAAAGACGAGGCATGTACTTATGTATTTGAGCCTCGAAAGTGCGTACAAATCTCTCCGCCGACCTACTGGACTGTGGGTGGAAAGGTGGGGCGAGGACGTGGCGGATACCAGAGGTGGAACAGAAGTGTCGAAAATGTAGCGAAGTAGATTGGAGCCCGTTATAGTTCACTAACGCGGCCGAGAGAGCTTCGATAGAAAATATCTTCACGTCTGCAGACATGGAGGCCAGGCGAACAATGAACGTGAAGTTTGAGTATGTGTCGATGGCGAATAATCCAATAGCTGTCCGAGGAGGGCCCCGCAAAATCTACACGGAGTCGCTTCCGAGGTGGAGACGGAGCAGGCCACGGAGAGATGAGCGAGGACCTGCTTGTTGGGAAGCACAGGAACAGCACCCTGCTACGATGCGAGATATGTCCTAGTCTATAGCCGGCCAATATACATGCCGAGGTGCGAGCACATTTATGCGGGAGACGCCCCAGTGGTCCCGACGGAGAAGATCTAGAATTCGACGGCGCAACGACGCTGTAACTACCACTTGGTGGGAGCCGTTTTCCGTGGGTAGAAATAGAATACCCTCGTAGGTGCTAAGGCGGTGACGAATTGCAAAATAATTTGCGGAGAGGGTCCGATGCCCGACCCAGAGGACACTCCCACCAGCCCGGCTAAGGACGACCTGGAGGACAGGGTCAGCAACCGTAGCCTAGCCTCTGCGATACCTGCGACCATTTCCGCTGTCGACTCGTCAACTGCACAACACAAAAGTTCTTCTGTGTCAGGGCCTAACGAGGGAGAGATAGGACGTCGGTGTTGGCGTGATGAACCGTACTGTATCTTATATTGAAAACGGGATAGGTACAGGGGCCAGCGTTGCAGACAATGGACCGTCGTCTTCGGAAGAGCCACTGACAGGTGGGGCATTGACACTAGCGAGGGGTGGTTCTTGTATAGGGTGAACTTGGGCCTAGGGAGATAAACATAAAATTTTTTGACAGCAAAAACGATGGCTACAACCTCCTTGTCCACCTGGGAATATCGGTGCTGCGCCTCTGTAAGTGTTTTAGATGCAAACGCCAACGGGCATTCCGACCCATCCGGGAACCGTTGTGCCAGCACCGCCTCCACACCGTGCTGGGAGGCATCCAAATATTCAAATGTTCAAATGTTTGTATACCTTATGGGACTTAACTACGGGGTTATCAATCCCTAAACTTACAAACTACTTACGAACTACCTAACCCTAAGGACGGCACAAATATCCATGCCCGAGGGGGGATTCGAATCCCCGACCGTAGTGGCCGTGCAGACCGTGACTGACGCGTCTCAGTCCCCTCGGCCACCGCGGCCGGCGGGAGGCATCCGCCGGCACCACTAGCGGGGTGTATGCAGGGCCGCTTCAAGGGCCGCAAGCCGTAGACTGGTAGAGACGGACGCTTTTACGCAGAAATTGGTGCAGGGGGTGCATCACTGTAGGAGGAAGCGGTGAAAATAAGCGAACTTGCCAAGGAACACCTCAAGTTCTTGAACGGTAGAAGGACGGGGAAGGTCCAAAACCGCACGCACGTGATGGGCCAAGGGGCGCAACCCCAACCGGGAGAACTCGCAGCCTAAGAACTCGATAGACAGTTGGAAGAAGGAAGATTTATGGAAATTAGAGCGTCGGCCACCTCAGATGGCCAGTACATTTGACAACCTGCGTGGCATGGACAGTATGAGGTTATCAATCAGCTCTTGATGGATATTTGGCCATTCTTCCATATGTGCAATGTCCAGCTCTGTAACAGTTGTAGGAGGTGGTCGTATGGTTGCAGTAAATCTACCAAGTGCATCCAAGACAAGCTCAGTTGGGATTAAATCTGGTGAACAACCTTGCCACTCCATTTTGTTCAATTACCTCAACTTCAAGTATGTTGTCCACCAGTGAAGCTTTGTGGGGATGAGCAGAAGGAACCCATATCCTATGGCTCCAGAGTAGGGTACAACAAAGGGTTGAAGCATCTTGTGTGTATACCTCTGAGCATTTAAAGCGCCACTCTAAATGACATAGAAGTCCATACATCCACTAATACTGACTCCTGCCCACACCATTCGTCCACCACTATGATATGGTGATGTTTTCTGCACATAAGCAAGATTGTTCAGAATTCCATGTTCTCTCCACAGGAGGGAACAATTATTGTCCAGCTGAACACAAAATCTTGACTCACTGTGAACAGAACCCAGCGCTATTCATTGTGATTCCAATCCTGATGTTCTTCCACCAAGTTCCTGTGGGCTAAAAAGAGTCGTGGTTCTACTGGGACGCACACCATAAGCTTCCGTTTAGAGACGCCACATTTCTGAAGGTGATTTCAGACTATTTCTGTTGATATTGCCCGTCTTGTTGCTGCCTGGATGGTGTGTTGCAGCTGAGTTGCATTCAGCCTCCTTTGTCAACTAGCTGGTCATTTCTTGCTGGTGATGACCTTGGCCTTGCCTTCTTTTAATGGTCCCTGTTGTAGATCACGTCCAGATCATGGAAACTACACTTTGGAACACTCCAATAGCTGCAGCCACTTCCCTGCGTGTCTGTTCCACTTCCAACCTTCCTATGGCTCTCCATGCCATAGCTTCAAGTAAGTCACATTGTTGTTGCATTCCAGTACCTGCTCACTACACTATCTGAACCCAACTCCTTCTGTAATTCTTTTGGTGGCGTAAATACAAGTCGACACCAACCCCCTTTGCAGCATCTTTCTGTTATTACAACTGTCTCAGTTGCTGTAATGTTGTCTCCACTCTGTAGAACCAACAGAAAGACATTGAACAATTATACTTCATTCTTCAGATGACAATACTTCAGAAGCTAGATATCTCAACTGATGCTGTAATTGTGTAACCAGTGTGTAACTGGTGAAGACACGAAGACATAAGGTAATAGTAAAGGGGGACAAAACTGAAGTTCTTGAAAGTGCAGAGGCCTTTTGCAGGAAGTTATGAAGTTACTTCAGTTATTGAAAGTCACAGAAAAAAAGGATGAACTTGCATCTGGTGCTCAGGAAAAATCAGGTGTTACTTTCCCCTTTACTTCTCATCTTTTTCCACTTCATTAATTAACTTTGTATAACTGTTGTTCTGCCTAATGACTTATTGTAATTGCTGCACTTACCGTTGTTTTTCTGGGATGAACAGATCATGTGCAATATTGGCTGGTTCTCTACCATGGACAACAGTTAGGCACTGACAAGGGAAATCATTTGACACACAACAGCTAGATATAAGATAATTGAGAAAAAATTTTTGTCAGATGAGGAACGTTGCATGAACTGGTTTAAGTATATACAAAACTCTGTAAAGCAAACTTTTGTGCCATCAACACGTGAAACATTGGTACAGAATACAGTTGGACAGGTGTCTACTAGAAAACATATTATACTGGGTGCACTTCAACACGAATATCACGATTGCTGCATATCCTTACAATGTATATTCATGGCACTTCAAAGCATTCAACTTGCTTGTCATTGAAACATCATTAGTTTTGGATTATAAATTCTGGAATCTAGCACAGAATACAAGACTTAACCAACTGAGTATGATTTCCTTCCCAATGTTATGGAACAAAAGGCGTGTGTTTGCTCAAGATAGGCCTACGAAAGCGAATGCAGGGAAATTACTGAACAACACTATCCTGTGAACACAAGTTCAATCTATCAAACAAGGTTTAAAATGCAAACATATAGTAAATCTT
Organism: Locusta migratoria; assembly: GCA_026315105.1. Lineage (NCBI taxonomy): Eukaryota > Metazoa > Arthropoda > Insecta > Orthoptera > Acrididae > Locusta > Locusta migratoria. The sequence goes on along the minus strand of CM048755.1, from coordinate 743,378,736 downwards.
TATATTTTATCTCATCATCTTGAGGCCTCAAGTTGAATAATTATCACAACAGGGATGATAAAATGAAGGCTTCTGGAAATACATACCAAACCCCAGATATATAACCTGTATCAATGCCTCTTGTGGGATAAGTGACCTGAAATCCACAATACATCCCGTAAATGATGGAATCTTTACATAAGAATAGCTTTGGTAACTTGAGTCATGAGTAACAACATGACAGGAAAGAATTAAAGAAGACTAGGGTTTTAGCTCCCATCAACAGTGAGGTAATTAGAGATGTAGCTCACACTCAAATGTTTTTAATGAGGATATGACAGGAAATCACTCGTGCCGTTTCAAAGGAACCATCTAGTCATTTTCGTGGAGTATTCAGGAAAATCAAAGAAAAGCTAAATGTGGATGGCCAGAGGTGGATTTGAACCACCATCTTCACGAATGTGAGTCCAGTGTGTTACCACTGTGCAACTTCGCTTGGTCGCAGGAAAAATGATCTCCTTTACGTCACCCCAGTATGTGAACTTTATGCGAATAAAATGTTTATTAGTTTACAATAATAATCAATTTTTTAAAACAGGTAGCCACACTCGCAGAGGATCTACTTTTTAACCCCAAAATAAATAACTTCTCAGTTCCTTACTTCATTTGATGAAAGTGCCTTTGCACCAGTGATAATTCAACAACAGAAAAAGTGTTTTATGATTGTAAACATTCTTGCAAGAGATTTTGAATACAATTAAATAGTGTACTATTTCATATAAAAACAAACTTGCTCAACATCTGGATTGATTGCATAAATGGAACCAAATTATATTTTCATGTACGTATTTGGTCGTTATTGATCAGATTGTTTTCCTTTAATGTGAACTTTCACTTCTTTCTTCATGTCAAGATTATCACACTTGCTGCTAATGGTATATTTCGAGTGTTGCAGAAAATAATCTACATTGTATAGTGACTTACAGACCTTACCATGATATTATCTTGGGTCCCTATTACATTATCCACCAAGAAACTGATTTTTTTTTTTTTTTTTTTTTTTTTTTATGGCTCAAACATTTTCTCAGATATCAGCATAAGGTCTTTGTTTAGAAGTAAATGTATATATATTACTAATTTAAAAAAGTTCATACGCTTCAATATTTGTTTTTCAGATAAAGATCTGCAGTGGGTAACAATAGCCCTAGCAATGGCAGGCAAATTTGCTATATCTTCTTCTAACGTGATAATGCCTGTTTTCACTGCAGAACTCTTTCCTACAGTGATAAGGAACCTGGGAGTCGGTGCATCAAACGTATCTGCAGGAATAGCACTCATGCTTGTACCATACCTCTGGAATCTGGTAATGAAGTACTTTCAGAAATATGTGTATTATTTACATAATAGGCTGCAATTATAATGTAATTAGTCTCTATTTTAAGAGTCATTTGCAACATTACATTTTTGTAGCTAAGGAATGGTGTGTAATGAAATAGTTAACGCAGGTATACATTTCCATAATTTCTGTGCCGGTGTTAAAAACAATAATTTTATTATATCAGAGATTAATCTTCTTAAAGATAACATCTGCAGTGAATTTCTTCAATTTTCTTATGAATGGTACTCATTCAAACTCATAAATGAAACAATAAAGGAGGTAGATGAGTTTTGTTACTTGGGCAGTAAAATAACAAATGATGGTCGCAGTACAGATGATATAAAATGCAGAATGGCAATGGGTAGAAAGGCGTTTTTGAAAAAGAGAAATTTGTTAACATCGAATATTGATTTAAGCCTAAGGAAGTCCTTTCTGAAGGCATTTGTATGGAGTGTTGCCTTGTATGGGAGTGAAACATGGACGATAAGCAGTGTGGACAGAAAGAGGATAGAGGCTTTTGAAATGTGGCGCTACAGAAGAATGCTGAAGATTAGGTGGGTGGATCGCGTAACTAATGAGGAGGTACTGAACCGAATTGGGGAGAAAAGAAATTTCTGGCATACCTTGACTAAAAGAAGGGATAGATTGGTAGGACACATTCTTAGACATCAAGGAATTGTGAGTTTAGCGTTGGAGGGAAGTGTGTGGGGTAAAAATCGTAGAGGGAGACCAAGAGACGCGTATAGTAAGGAGATTCAAGTGGATGTGGGTTGTTGTTCTTATGAGGAGATGAAAAGGCTTGCTCAGGATAGAATAGGGTGGAGAGCTGCATCAAACCAGTCTCTGGACTGAAGACCACAACAACACAAATGTTATGCCCACAACAGTGACACTTGAAAGACGACGGTCTGTTGACTTCCATATATTTTTATATAGTTTCTGTAAAGTTATAATTTATTTAATGTCGCTAGATATCATTTTGTTAAAACTTGAACCCCACTCTTTTCAAGGCTTGAAGAATAACATTTGTATTTCATGTGTTAGAATATTAGTTAATATTGCTAAATTTTTCTTATTTTGTTATGTTAATAATTTATTGTTAGATTAATTAATGTGGCATAAGTACCGCTTCTCCGCTACACCACTGTCCCTGTGAGAATGTGCAGTTGTTTTACTTTTAAGTGAGTGCGAGAATCTATGGCTGTCTGAATGTGGGGAGTGATAGCTCGCTTTGCATCGTTCTCTCTGGCTCAGAGTCGATAGCTGCTGAGGTGACCAAAGAGGTTTCCACACCCTTTGGTTGTGGGCTAGTTAGATGACCTACACCAGTGCGAGTGTACTCGCTCTCCGTCCCCACCACCGCTTTTTCATGGATTTACCGGTTTCCGGTCATTTTCCCGCGGCCCGGTGGCCGCTCGGCGATTCACTCTCGGCTGGTTGTCTGGTGAGGTAAGGTCGGTTCTGCTCTTGTTTCTGGAGATGGTAGCGTTTCATTGACTAGCATGTTTAACTTAGATTCGTGAACTTAGAATCATTTTTTGGAATATTTTCTCCGTTCGTGTGCGGAAATGTGTTCTCGTTTTTCAATTCAGTGATTTCCAATAGATCAATGCGGTGTGTGTGATTCTAGTTGCAGTTTGTTAATGGCCTGATATGTTAAAACCTATATGGCGGTGTATGAACTCTAGGTAAATACTTTCTAGCTTTGTGGGGCCCGATTTCTAATAGGTGATATGTTCATTTTATACAGTGCATGTAAAATTCTTCTCATCGTTTCCTTTCGTGAGTGATGTGTTCCACGTGGTTGGTTCCACTCTGGTTTATTCCATGCACATCAGGCAAGTAAGTATGCGGGTATCCTTCTGATTTCCACTAATATTTCGTGATCTTCTCTCCCCGCCTATTTTAATTCTGCCGTTTCTTCTCCGACTTATAGTACGAACTCTGTCAGTGTCAGTAATTCACTATGAGCCTTGTACAACCTCCTTTAATATTTTCCCTATGTAATTCTAAACATTTCTATAGGTTGCATGCTGTAATTCTTAATCTTATTTTTGCGACTTTGTAATTGTTTCAGTTTTACGAGTGTTTGGAGACTGCACGTCATCCGTCTCTGTAATCGCTCCCTATCGCGTGTAGCTGCATTTCTTTCGCTTCTTCGTGCAATTCTGAACATTTCTATGGGTTACATGCAATAGTTAATTTTCTTTATTTTTCGGAAACTGAATTTATTCAATTTTATCGGTTTTCGAAACCACATGGCTCCGAGCTCCGACTTCCGGGATTTGCAGCTAGTCGCCTGAGTTCACGGCACTTCTCATAAAACCAGTACCTAGATCGATTGCTGACAAACTGCAATTTAAGAATCCACCGTGATTTTGTTCAATGAATCCGACCTTCAACCACTTCACCTTCAGTGGAGTGCGTTCATGTAACGTAGCCGTGTGTCGCCGTTAGCGTATTTTCTCGCAGTCCAATTCAGATGTAATTTAACTTGCCATACACACGCACCATCTTAAAACAGGCACGACAGACCAGAGCCAGCTTCAAAGTGTTTGTATATTGTGTTTTGTGCTACCTCCGACTTGCTGAATTTCGCCTACAATAGTGGCGCCTGCTTCCGCCTCGTCTCAGCACGCTGTTTTTGGTGAGTTTCGCTGTGGCATTGCGTGTTTATGAGAGAATGAGTGTTGTTTGTGAATCTTTCCCCACAGTAGCATTTAATAATGTATAATTTAGGCTGGGCACCGTCCACATTAATTCATGTACGAGATGCATTTTTATTATATTAACAAAATTGGTTTCCCATTTTGCTTGTTTTCTATCTGAATAAACAAGTTTAAGTTCAGCATAATCCGTAAGTTGCCTATAAAGTGTTGTTTCAGAGCACCTTCCCTATTTTATTTAATATTGTTCTTCAGTAGTGCTGAGAACATGTGCAGATGCAACAATTTTTTCATGTCTAAATTTCGTTGCGCCATAAATGTTTTCTTAGTCACCTTTCTAAGATGACTTTAATTGTGGTGGCTTGCTTATTAATGTCTGAGTGTAATAACGTGTGAGCTGCTATGTATATTGCCCGCTGTAGTATTAACTTCCTGTTATTGAAGTAATTGAAACGAGTCAGTTCTCAGTTTGGGCCAGGGAACAAGGCTTTATAGCAGGGAGTAACCAGTAGTTCACACGGACCTTATCTACTAATTTTAGTGACAAAGCAAGGCTCTTGTTGCGTACAGTGGTCGACTTTTACACTCCAGACAAACACCTTCAGAAATGACTTCAAAACTTAGAAATTGGTATACGATGTCAACAAATTTATCTTGCTTAAAAATACTTCCTGTAGCCATTTAGGATGTTATATCTTCTCTACTTCTACTATGTTCTACATCTTGGGCACCAGATGGGAAAGTTTCATGACTGGCTTTCTCAAGGCTGTCAGCAGTTGAAAGAGAATGTCATTCACACCGGGGGCCTTGTTTTCACTCACTCACGGCTCGTGTGTACTTTTAAGGCACAGATGCGAAAGTATGTGGAAGACTTTTCAGCAGAGGACGACCTTGTCAAGTTTCTCAGTTCATACCGGTCAACACCGATAGGAGATAAACGTCCTGGTGAACTTTTACACGGGAGACATCGGAGGAGCCTCCTTCGCCTGCTTCTGCCTGGCCCACGTCATAAACCAACCACGCGGTCAGCTAGTTTTAAGCCTGGAACTCTGGTATGAGCGTGAGAATATGTCCGGCAGGCCCGGTGGATACCGGCCGTCATCCAACAACAGCGAGGGAAAAAGTATTGTTGCTCTGGTTGTGAGAATGCTTGGTCGCACGGCATCAGAACAGCTGTGAGTGCGGGTGGAAGGAATGTCGCTGCCAGCACCCCGGACATTTCCCCTTCTTATCCCCCCCCCCATAGAGCCTCCCCACTGGAGTCTCCACTGTCAGGGTCTGAAAATCCATTCTGCAATCACCAGACAATCGGATGACCACACCCTTGGGGCAGAGCTGATTTAAATGATACGCTACGTTTGCTGCCTCAGGCAGCAAAACGGAGACATTGCCTTCACGTTACTAGGCCGGGGCATGGAAGCATTGGCTTCAGTGTGGGATGTCAGATTTATGTGTCCCCGATATTCGATGAAGGGCCAAAAACAGCGAAACTTCTCAATACTGCACTTTAGGCCTTCTCCTGCAATTTTTGAAATAAAGTGCGGAGATTATCCAAGTGCTGATCAGTGGTGGGGCCTGTTACCAAAATGTTGTCAAGATAGTTTACAAAGACAGGGATGTTCCGAGTCAGTTGCTCAAGAAATCGCTGGAAAATGGCCGGGGCGATGGCTAATCCAAAAACCAATCTCTTGTACAGGAAAAAGTCGTGGGGAGTGTTAACCACCATCACCTGTTGGGTCTCTTCATCCAAGGGTATCTGCTAAAAGTGTTTACCAGACCTATCTTTGAGGAATATTGACCCCTCCCCCCAACCCAGCAGTTTGTCCTGGTGCGGAACTGTATATGAGTCTATTTGTGATTGCACATTGACTGTCATCTTAAAATCGCCAAAGAGGTGCAACCTCCCGTTCGGCTTCTTGAGGATCGCCAAAGGGGTTGCCCACTGACTAGACGAAGTGCGTTCAATGACTACCATGTCGGTGAGGCAGTCAAGCTCGTCGTAACTTGTTCATGCATCGCCAGCACAATGGGTTGAGCTTTATAAAAGCGAGGGCACACTGTAGCTTTAAGAGTCACTGTGACCTTCACTGACTGCTGTGCTGAGACCAGGTGAAAAACATGTTCGTGAATTCGGCGCACAGGGCATCCAGAGTAGTAAAAGGTACTTCGTCTGACACTAAGTTCACATCGGCTGTAATCCTTAACCCAAAGTCATTGAAGGCATCCAAAAACATTTTCTTCCATATCGCTGTCCACCAATAAGAAAGTTAACTGCTGTTTTGCATTCTTATCTGTGCCCTCCGCCATAAATTGTCCAACTATCGGGATCATCTGCTTATTATAGTTCACCAAACGACGTGTTGTTCTGGAGAGCTGCGGGGATCCCAGTTGCAGGTATGTTTACCTGTTTCCCGCATCCACCTGCATCCGCATCGGTTGTACAGTGATGGAAAGGACAATAAGCAGCTTATTTGTAATCTCCGACTGAATCACATTTATGTCCACTGACTTCTCTTGCCGTCTCTTCGCATGTGATTGTGAAGAGTGACACTGTGGCAATATGCCCCGTTTTATGGCAGGCGTAACAAATGGACCAGCAATTAGGATAATCATTTCGAGCATGTTTTTTAAAGCATGCGGGGCAGTAAGGAAGTTGACGTAGATGGGACCGTTGTCCTGAGGCGGATGAGGCCAGCCCCGCTGGTTGTTTACGGATGTCCTAACTGCCGCTATTTTTATGTTGTCCGAAGTGAGGGACCCACGCTGACAGTCATGCGGCGCAGTTACCACCGCAACTTCCACCTACGTGTCAAGTTCTTGTCCTGCCGACTTGAAAACCTCATACGTCGGTGTCAATGCCAAAACTTGTTTGAGGGAAGGATCATCCAGGTGCAGCGCTTGTTGTTGGCCGGCCGCGGTGGCCGAGGGGATTGAGGCGCTCCAGTCACGATCCGCACGGCCCCTACGGTCGGGGGTTCGAATCCCCCCTCGGGCATGGATATTTGTGCCGTCCTTAGTTGTAAGTAGTTCATAAGTAGTTTGTAAGTTTAGGGACTGATGACCCCGTAGTTAAGTCCCATAGACTCTACAAACATTTGAACATTTTTTGCTTGTTGTTGGACTTCCTTTTCAGGAGCGGTGTTAATAATTGCATCCGTGACCATGACATCTGCATACGATTTGCAGTGCTTAGCCGTCACAAAACCACACTTCTGCTCAGACCCTGCAGTGCTGCCGCCCATGCTCTGTATGCTTGATTAGGTTGCTTTTTACAATGGTAGAATTCCACCTGAGATGCAGTTACATGCACATGGCACTTATAGTACGACAACAGTAACTTGCACATGCCATCAAATAACAACTCCGACAGTTCCGTCAATGGGGCTAGTTTGCAAAGCAAGTGGTATGTCAGCAGCATTCATTCAGCATTCATCAGAGCAGAGTCCGTTGCCCGAAACACTGCAAAATGCGCCTTGTCTTAATGCGTTTGCATTTCCACAGTGTCTGTCTTGGCAAATACAATGCACTCACTATGCTGTTCATAATAACTTAACTGCATCAGTATTCTCTTATACTTTATTTATGGTTCTGTACTCACCTCACCAGAAATCCTGTTAATATTGTCACTAAATTCCACTAATTCTCACTACATCTAACTTAAACTATCACTTTGCCCTTTTAAGTTTTCAAACTTTGTCCAGTTAAGGGAAAACTGTCCCATGCTGTGATCCACAGAATGTCCATTTTGTTTTTCCGGAAGACATCCTCCCGAGTAGTCTCTGCCCAGATCAAAATTGGGGACTATTTTACCTCCAGAATGTTTTACCCAAGAGGACGCCATCACCAAATACCCATACAGTAGAACTTCATGTCCTCAAGGTTTTGCCTTGTTTTCACCAGTTCACAATAGCTGTATTGCAAAGTCATTTTATCTTATATTACAAGACAACATCAGTCACTCATCAGGACTGTTGCCTTTCAACTACTAAAAAGACTACTGCTCACTTCAGGATCCATACATTTGTCTGGCCTCTCTGCAGATCAAAGATATCTCTCCATTGTGTTTGCAATTAATGGTACAAGTATCTGTTCCAGACGTGACACAAAGTCTCTGATGAGATATTCACCCATTTAAGAGTTTCCATTTTTAAAGAGTGCTGTAAGTATGATGCAGAAATATAAAAGGCCACAGGTGGTGATGCAGCTGTTCGGTTATTAACGCGTATCGAAGCAAAGATCAGAATGTGCAAGATTACAACCGTCAGTTAAGATGATGATACAAGAAATAGAATTATTAAAAGAAATAGACATAATGCACAGTAAATACAAAAAGTCAAGTACATACCAAGGTATGGGGTAAAGTTTAATACTAAACATATATTGTCATGGTCCTGCTGAACTAGGCTAAAGCAAAGTAGCAAATTGTTGCGGTTTCACGCGGGATGTTCAACGAGGGCGTGCGACTCACGGTAGGGGAGCTGCTCTGAATATAGCGCCACCCAGCTACGAGAACAGTTCCTTTAGAACCACACTAGCGTACGCATAAATTAGTTATCCAAGTGTTCAATGTTCAAATGTTTGTAAATCTACTTAAACTAAGGTACACTAACCTAAGGACAACACGCACACACACACACACACACACACACACACACACACACACATACATACATACACGCCCCAGGGAGGACTCGAACCTCCGACGGCGAGCAACCGCGCGCTCCGCAGCGAGGCGCCTTAGACTGCTCGGCTACTCCGCCGCGGCTTTCCAAGTGTGTTTTGTTCTGTATACATTTCGGAAGCGGAAATAAAGTTACTACACTTGATTGGCGACGCATTTGGGAGTTTCCATCTCTCCAAGTAACGTGAACGTCTGCGATATGGTAACTCTTGAGTAGGTGCTACGCAACTTAATCGAAAACCAACAGCTTCTCACCACTTGCTATACGCGAGTTCGTTTCTGTCCACATCAACGGCCGTCTCTCATCGTTGACAATTCCCACTTTTCCCCGTACGATGAGGCGGCGGAAGACTGGATAGTCTACGAATACGCCTTCGAGAGCATTTCATTGCTTTCAGCGTTGCTGATCAACAAACTTGTAAGTCGCCAAAGTTGTATCCACTGTTGTCTCTCAACTAGCACCGTTGAACGAACCTTCCTCGTTGTCGTTTGATGAAATGTGTACTCTTCATTCAACGTATTTTTAAAAATTGACGCACGTCATCGCATCATGTGTTGCATTCTACAGGTGTAGAAACAGCCTCGTCAGACCTATCGTGCTTGGGCTACTGAATTACAAGGCCGCGGCGGAGTGGCCGAGCACATTGAGGCGCTATGCCCCTATGCGCGAGACCGTTCCCCGTCGGGGGTTCAAATCCCCCTCGGTCATGGTTGTTTGTTTCGTCTTTAGTATAAGGTAGTTCACAAGTAGTTTGTAAGTTTAGGGACTGATGATCCCGCAGTTATGTCCCTTAAGCTTCACAAACATTTGAATATTTTTGATTTACAAGGACTCAGTCGCAAAGGTCAATTTGTAACAGAAATTCACAAATAATCATATGCCGACTCTATGGTTAGGGATGCGGTTTTGCATTCCGCGCCGGATAAAGAAGTTCGCCAACGAGCTCTTCAGTTAGATAATCCCACGTTGGACGAAGTATTTTCCGTAGCTGAGTCCTTTGAAATGAATCAGACCCGCGGGCGGTGCTCCATTAGAGGCATGGGGTGACGTCGGCGAGATAGTCAGGTCAGGGAGACGATGACGCGCCAGGCGCTAGCGTAAACGAGGCTGTAGCTCGCAGCATCGGCCAGGCAGTCAACACAACGTGAAGCAGCTGATCAGAGGGTCGCGTTCTCTTCCTACCTGCCCTCGTTGTTTTACCAAACATGCGCGTCAAGATTGCCCATAGCGTTGGGCGATTTGCCAGCGATGTAAAAAGAAGGGACATGTTACGTCTGTTTGCAAGTCGGGAAAAACACGATGTGCACGACGGGGTAGCCAATGATGATTCTGTACTGTGTGTAAATTGCGTGTCCCCTCATTTTAGCAAACTTTGCCTTACTGTGCAAATTCTGGGAAAGGATGTGAGGATGCAGGTCTACTCTGGCTCAGCGGCCATTAATGTTAACTGCTGGATTCTCCGCCGTCACGCGTCACATAATCACTTATAATCAGCAGAAGGTTTCACTTCTGGGTCAGTTAGACGTCGATATTTCCTACAAATCTGTTGTGCGCGCCGCCAGTGTGTTAGTTGTTGACAGCAGTGGCACTGACAATTTATTTGGGTACCCGCCCTTGGATTCTCAGTGGATGGCACAGTGCACATCGTCTCTGATGACACTCCTTATGCTCAGCCTGATACTTTATCGGAGGCCTTTTTGAAGCTCTTTCTCCTGGTCTTGTTTGTGCCACTAATTTTGAAGCACACACAACTCTCAAACCTGCTGCACGGCTGAGGTTCTTTCGGACCCCACCTATTTCAGTTGCCTCGCGTGACTCGGTCAAAGGGGAGCTTCACCGGCTGACTGCTTCGGGTGTAACCAATGGCAGTTTTCGCCTCTGTGGTTATTTAAAAGCGTCCGTCAATGTTCAGCGCCTTATTGAAACATGTCCTATGCCTCACACTGAAGAACTGTTTTCAAAGTTGGCCGGGGATCAGTATTTTTCTAAGATCGACCTTTCTGAAACTTATCACCAGCTTCCGTTAAATGCTGAATCTCACCACTTTCTTGTCTCAACGGCCGGCCGCAGTGGCCGAGCGGTCTGCGGCACGCCAGTCACAGTCTGCACGGCCGCTACGGTCGGGGGTTCGAATCCCCCCTGGGTCATGGATGTTTGTGCCGTCTTTAGTATAAGCTAGTTCATAAGTAGTTTGTAAGTTTAGGGACCGATGACCCCGCAGTTAAGTCCCTTAAGCTTAACAAACATTTGAACATTTTGATCTTGTCTCAACACCCCATTTGGTATTTATCAGTATCAAAGGTTGCCGTTTGGGGCTGCTAGTCCCCCGCCACCTTTGAACGATTTTTGCAACACTTGATCGCTGCTGATCCTGGCTGTATCAATTATCAAGATGACATTGTTGTGACCAGGGCTACCACTGATGAACATCTCGGCTACCTCCGGACGCTCTTCATGGCTTTACAATCTGCGGGGTTAAAATGCAACTTACAGAAAACTCTTTTTATCAACAGTCAATTGTCTACTTGGGGTTTCAGTTATTGGGAGAAGGTATTCGCCCTCTTCGACAGCATTTTGCTGCTATTGAGGCTCTCCCTCGCCTGACATCGGTCAAGGAGCTCCAGACCTTTTTAGGAAGAAAAGCCTTCTATCACAAGTTTTTGCCGACTGCTGCAAAGGTGGCTCATCCACTACACCAGTTGCTTCGTAAGAATGTGCCTTTTCATTTTTTCGCTGACTGTGATGCTGCTTACCTCCATCTCAAAGAACAACACGGCCCTGGCAAACATTTGGTTCTTGCCACCGACGCCTCCCACTGTAGGATCGGCGCTGTTTTGGCGCATCGATACTCTGATGGATGGGAATGTCCAATTGCATATGCGTCAAAGACACTCACTGTCGCACAACGAAAGTATTCCAGATAGAAAAGGAGGCTCGGGCCATCGTGTATGCCTTGAATAATTTTGGTGTCTTTCTTTATGGGGCGAAGTTTGATCTAATCAGCGATCACAAGCCATTAGTTTCCCTCTTCCATCTCTCCGCCTCGAGCCTGACAAGCTGGCCCACCTCTTACAGCGTTGGGCTCTGTTCTTTTCTCGCTCCATTACTAGATTTATTTCTGACGCACTGCTCAGCATGCTAACGTTGATGCATTGTCCCATTTGCCAATGGGGCCAGTCCCTGTTTACATCAATGATCTGCTGCTGTGCTTTCTTGTGGACGACGCCAAACAATGTGTTGTTGAGAGGTATCCCATCAACAGTGAAAGGTTATCCAGGACTACTGCTTCTGATTCTGTTCTATGTCATGTGCTCCATTACATGCAATGTCTGTAGTTCATGGGGGGGGGGGGAGGAAGCATTATAAATATTAATAATTAAAAGCTTATTGGTATCTAAGTCCCATATAATTTTAACTTTTCCACTTAGTAAATACAAAAAATCGTGAGAAATATATTGTACGTAGTATATGCATTACAAATGCAGCTGTAAATGGGACTGATTCATGACACCAATGCAACTTCATATGTAATATATATACAATATACTTATGACAATTTTTGTCCATACAAATTATCTAAGTAAAAAGTGTAACCTTTGTACATTGAACCTAAGATGGATAACCTTAGTATTAGACTGATGTTTATGCTCTCAATTTACTTATATCTAAATTAAATGACAAGAAACACATCTGACATTAGATATTGTAGCGTCACTGGGAGAGTTTTTTAATGTTGTAGAATGTTGTTAGGGTGAATGACCGTGAAATCAGTATTTCGTCACTAGTCAGGATTACGATTCAGTCTTCTTTTCCCCGTCTTCTTTCTTCCCTATGTGAAGAAATGCCATAAAAGGCCCAGCTAGTCTGTACCTCAAGCATTTAGTTTTAGTCATCTTTACCTAAATAAAACATCAGGCTTTCTTCTACAAAAATCGTTTCAGCAGGTGAAAATAGAGACGCCTACTTTTGAAATAATTGTCTCGAACTCGAGGTTTAATGTTTAACAAATATTTATTCTCTCCTGTAACTACACAGAGGCATTTCCATAGTTATCACAGAGGCTGATACAATATGAATGACTGTCAATCTTCTCGCATATTTTCAGATAATAATCTTTAACAATGACAAACAAAGAACATATATTAACTGCAACGAGGCATAAATAAAGTCTCTGTTTAGTAGTACATGGAAACTTCAGCTCGCTACAGCAAGTGAAACCCATCCATTATTTATCTGAAAAGTAAAGAAAAACATCGGAAAGAAATATCTGACCGCTAATATTTCCTACATAAATATATTTGACATTCTTATGTCGGGTCATGGTTGCAGAGCAACCCGTTACACTACAATATGTCTTACATAAAAATACAGTCACTGTCTCTGGTAGTTGACAGAAGACTCTACTAAAACATAGAAACAAGGGACACTACTTACTGAAAATCAACAGTTTACTTTAAATTATTTATATTAATGTTCCACTTAGACAAATATCGAACAGTTTATAAATCTTGTGTACATATTATTCAATTAGAAGGGAGGAAAATTAGCACTGTGGCAGCCTATCTCTTAGTTACAAAGGAAACTTTGTTTGCCTTTTGACAATGAAGGTGTATTCCAACAACAAGAAAGACACAGAAAAACTGAGTTCAGATTGCAGTTAGGTAATGAATTTACGGCCTAGCAATGACATGATTTTCTCTGCCTGCCATAGCTATGGTATGTGAGTTGTGTGTTGTCTGCAGCAGCTGGAGTGGAGGTATTGTTGTTGAGGTGTGCATTCAGATGCATACAGTAGTCCCCAGAATCAACAACAATTTTGTCCCACTCTGAAACGAGTTCACTGGAAGATCATAAGCATAAATTTTACAATAACAATGAATGTGGTATGCATCCTCAGTGAGAAAACAATAACCTTAAATTTTTATTTTAGACAGCTAAAGACCAGAAGCTACTTCCAACAACATTCAAATTATATGTGATCCTGAGTAAAGATCTTAACATAAACTTGCACTTAAACTGAAGCTCTTCTACAAGGATTTAAAAAACTCTATGTTCATCATCCACAAGAGTGGAATCACAAACGTGTCATAGCTCACGCTAATCAACAGAACTGAATCAGACCAGCCTCACAGCACCTAAAGTGAAGAGTATGACAGCCAAGAACGTAGTGCCTGAAACCGGCACTTTTCATCTCGCCGGAAGACGAACTCCCCACTCACAAGTGCACCTTAACAAGAGGGACGCCACCAGTCATAGGTCTTCGTAGCGCTAGACTTCATACATTTTTAGATAAAACATAAAGCCGTCAAATAGCATGACTCTTACTCAAATCTGGACAGTTGAAGGAGGTTTGGCCACCACCTCTCTGATGTTATAGCCAGATATCTACCCTTTACAGAAACTTTCCCCTCAAAGTGCGAAAAAAGCTATGGGTTTTCATCTATAGAGTGGTATGAAAGAGAATGCTAGCTTCTTAGAGACATTGTCTTCTGGATGTTATCTGTGTCTACTATTCTGTGCTCTTACCGCCAGTCATGAACTGAATGGGCAACTTATGTAGTGTTCTGTGAAGGGATTCTGCCAGCTGCACCTGCTCCTCATCCACCGATTTCCATAGAGCGAAATGACTGGGTCTTGATTCCAGCATGGCCCAAAAGTCACTGGTGTCTCGCCTGTGGTTGTAAATTCTTTAGAAGAGAGGGTTGTAGCATCCTGTTACTACCACTCTAAATCCCACAGACTCTGAGCAGAGATTTCTCTTTTCTATTATAATTACTGAAAACTAACTCATGTCTGTAAGTTATGGTGAAATGTGAACTACACACAATAATAAAGATTCCCACTACAGAAAAAAAACTCAACCACTAGTTACAAATAAATGATAAGTAATATAAAACAATAAAATAATGTTCAAAGAATATTGAATGCACACTATTTAATGTACACTCCAAATTTGCTGTTCCCATTCTTATTACAATATGCCTAAGTCATAGCTCAACATCACAAAATTTCAAGATTGCTTTCAACATTATCTTACAAACTTATTTGTCTTTAAGAGAACTGAGAAAATGGGCTCTCAGCTTATTTGACACAATTCTGCACCCAGGAGTAGGCCAAAAAGTTTTTCTGTTATTATCACATTCATCACAGCCACGACATTTTGAGCAGTCATTTAGCTCAGTGAAATGTTTTATAACGTATGGATAAAAAGTATGCACAGTTACATTGCAAGTAATAAAAATATTGATTGGAAACTGACAAGAACCTTTGGAGGCACTCTACAGGGATATCAAGACTAGAAAGAATGAGAAATGAAGTCTTTGGAAAGAAAATTTTATTATAGATTTTACAGAAGAACAACAACTTGTATGAACATACAAAAAGGATGCCACAGGAGAGGTTATCAGAGAAAATTATTGAATGTGAGCAACCAAAAATAAAGGAAAGAGAAGATTGCTAATAGCAATCAAGGGATTCAGACATCAAACGAAGAAATATCGAAGAAATTTTTTGAACAGATACAGAAAGATGGAGAATGAAAATCAAATTTTATGTATGATCTTGGAGTACTCGAAAATGTAAACAGTATTACAGGTTTCAGGTTAATCAGTGAGGTACAAGATAATGGGCTTATAACCCGAAACTTAGGTCATTCAAAAATAAAATAAAATTTTGAAAATCAAGGCAATAACTGTCGTGAATGTTATTTAATTGAAAATGTTTGACTAAGAAGTGACAGTAAAATCAATCAACATGAGTAAATTCATTTGGTTGATTTTTCTGTTTTAGCTAAAGTTAATTTACAATTTCTTTTCCTGTAGCTTTAGCATTTACATTAAATTTTTATAATGATTACTGATACACTGATCCTCATTAGCCGGCCGCGGTGGCCGAGGGGACTGAGGCGCTTCAGGCACGGTCTGCACGGCCACTACGGTTAGGGGTTCGAATCCCCCCTCGGGCATGGATATTTGTGCCGTCCTTAGTTGTAGCTAGTTCATAAGTAGTTTGTAAGTTAGGGACTGATGACCCCGTAGTTAAGTCCCATAGACTCTACAAACATTTGAACATTTTTTATCCTCGTTATGGGACACACCAGGGTAGTTGTATATTATATGCATCATGGAGATTCAGGGAGATGTCAGCCCCAGACAGTATCCATCTGGCAGATTAACGCTGAAGACTTAGTGTACCAGCCAGTGTGGAATGGTTTACCACATGCAGCCTGCCTAAGTTATACTGTTTGCAAACGATTATAAAATATTTGCACGCTTTCACACAAATCGCAGTACATGCAGACAGATGAGATACATACATACATTCGCTATTGGGATATAAAAATGGCGATGACAGGGCAGACATCCAGCCATTCTCTAACATTAACAATTCCACATCTGATGCTTAACACGTAGACACCATATAGATGTAGTACAAAGGTAAAAGTAAAATAAAACTTCCTCATTATTTGACTTATTAATTAAAATTCCTAAAATGGTCTTTCAGTCGAAGATGAATGACCGTGTACCAATGGGAGTGCTGGGTGTTTGTGCAGTAGTTGGCGGTTTCTCCGTTTTGCTGCTGCCTGAAACTGCTGATCGTCCCTTGCCAGGAACTCTTGCAGAGGGTGAAGATAATTCAAGGTATGTAACTATTCACTTATGCCTCTCTTATTTATACACTCCCCCCACCCTGTGGGTTCGGGGGTAAGAATAGGCCCACAGTATTCCTGCTGTCGTAAGAGGCGACTAAAAGAAGGTTTGAACTCCACAATTTCTCATTTTTCTGCAGTGCGACCCATTTGGGGAAGGACCGCTTACATGGTGCTCCATATATTGTCTGTGCAGTTACAATTTAGGCACCCATTATGGAATGAGCTTGTAAGCATAGCCTCTTTAGGCCTTGGGTAGGAGCAAG
Source organism: Locusta migratoria (assembly GCA_026315105.1). NCBI lineage: Eukaryota > Metazoa > Arthropoda > Insecta > Orthoptera > Acrididae > Locusta > Locusta migratoria. The sequence continues at coordinate 743,362,117 of CM048755.1, read as the reverse complement.
GGTGTGGACGAGCTACGATGTGCGAGCTGCACCTATTGTGCATTGTAATCCCATTCACTATTAACATAATGGTTCTGTTAGCACCAGAAATCCATCACGGTAGTCAGTCCGTTATGGTGGGGACGTCTTGTGCCCTTGTGTTTGTAGCCCCCTGACTAGACAGGGATCACACTACCGATGCCAGAGCTGTGAACTCCTCTTGGAGGTCAAGGAGTAGATTCCGGTCTCTGTGGGGAATCAGAACTCCCGGCAATGGTCATCACGCCAGGTGACCCTTGCTGCGGCTGGGTGGCGCCCTTGAGGAGAGCCCCTGTTAGAAGTGGGTGACATTTGGGTGGATGATTCGCAATGAAGTGAAACAAATGAAATTCTCAAAATCCTGGTGAACCAGGTGTCTCTAAGCATGGAAAATTTAATGCTGCTGCTTATGACCCCTCGTCATTCCCTCTCCTGACTTCCTCTAGTGGGGATCATGGGGCTGCAGAGAATGAGCCATATGTCCCTAAATTTCTAGTTTGTTCTAGGACAGATGGGGGATCTTTCCAGAAACCCGAGGACAAGTGCGGTGAGGTTAGGGCTATATATAAAAAATGCGCGATGGATCAGTTCTAATATAGGGAGAGTCCCCTGTCCTGTGACGGGCTCTGCTCACATGCAGTGAGGTTGGCGATGTGCCTGTATTTATAACAGTATTTGAACCTGGTCTAGGGAGTTACTTTTCACCGCGACTGTTTGCTACAGTCTGGTGAGGAGTTGTGTGCGAACTTGATATGACATGGCATACATTTTGCCTGTACCGTCTTTTGGAGTCCAAAAGACAATAGAGTGGCAATGGGGCCTTCATCTTGATCTTCGATGGTGATAATTTGCCCGAGAAGTTCAAGGTGATGATATATAGAGGTGATGTCCGACCGTATATCCCTCCACCCATGCGCTGTTTCAAGTGCTGTCAGTTTGAAAACATGTCTTCCCATTGTGATGCAGCCCCAACTTGTTGGGACTGCTGCCTTCCCTTAAATCGGTACACCCCTGGTACCCCGTTTCGTTTCTGTGTTAAGTGCAGCGGCCATCATTTGCCTTGTTCACTGGACTGTCTCGTGTTCCAAGGAGAGCGGAAAGTAGTAGAGTACGAAACTTTGGATCGCTTAATTTATTCTGAGGCCTGTAGAAAATATGGGAAACTTCATCCTGTCACTATGGTGTCTACGATACCATACTGCAGCCACGATGGCATCTCCTCCATTGCGGGTGGCTGCCCGACCTTCTCTAATCACTACTGTGGGCTCTTTGGACCATCAGTCAGTCTCGGCTCTCCAGAAGCCTGGGGGCACCTTCTTCCGCAGGGCTTTTGCCTCCCACCTTAATGGGGTCAGTGAATCCCATCTCACTATGGGAGAAATGTCTCCATTCTCCGGCTCTTACTTTGGGGAAGGGGTCTGATGTGCCCCTACCATCACCTCCTGTTGTACCCACTGTCCTTGAGAAACTCAACGTAAGTCGATGTCCTCTCGCACAGAAAGGTTCTCCCCTCCACAGGTCCAGCTTCGACATGGCCAGACAAAAGCAAATGGCTAACAGTCCCTGCACCCGCTGATAACCAGGCCTCCCAGTCTGCATCAACATCCGACTTTCCTTCTGGGAAGCCCCCTCAGGTGTCTAAGCCCAAACCCATGTGGGAGAGGAAGAAAAAGAAGGAAGTGACGAAGGATAAAGAGCCGGAGGTAGCGGTGGCTTCCTTCCTACTGTCTGCTACCAGTTCGGCTTCCAAAGATGAGGTAGAAATCCTTGCGTCTTCAGAGACCCTTGCCCTCACTGAGAACCTGGGCTCATTGGATATGAACACCACAGACCCTCCACCGGTGGTGGCAGATGACACTGAGGTGCATCCTGCCTCTTAGTCACTTTCATGCCTCCCCAGTCGATAGGCAGCACTTTCCTCGAGTGGAATTACGGCGATTCTTTTCACCACTAGCAGAGTTCAGACAACTTTTAAGTACTTCACTGGTACTATGCATTTCCCTCCAGGAAATCTGGCTTCCGAGAATGTGAAACCCACAATCGTCTTACTTGCGACAGAGCATCCGGTGTCATTTCTATTCATGTCCTCAACTCTGTGCCTCTTCGAACACATTTGGAGGCCGTGGCTTTTCGGTTGAGGACATCACTGGCTGTAACAGTCTGCAGTGTATATCACCCTCCAGATAGTGATCTACCCTGCCATGAGTTAGCTTCACTGATTTCTCAGATCCCCCACCTTCCCTAATCATGGGCGATTTCAACGCCCATAACCATTTGTGGAGTGGAAACATGACCACTGGATGAGGTAGGGAAGTTGAACAGCTTGTCTCCCAGTTCGACCTATGTATCTTAAATACAGGTGTTCCTTCACATTTCAGTGTGGCGCATGGCACCTACTCGGCCATAGATTATCTATTTGCAGCCCTAGCCTTCTACCATCTCTTCACTGGATTCTGTATGCCGACTTGTGCGGTAGTGACCACTTCCCAATCTTCCTGTTACTGCCCAGCGTCATTGCCCTAGCCGTTTGCCCCACTGGGCTCTTAACAAGGGTAACTGGAATGCATCTCAGTCTACTGCCACTGTTGGATTGCCACCAACTGGTAACATTGATGTGGTGGTCTCTGCAGCTCAGTCTGCAATCCCCTGTTCCTCAGGTTCGTCCTGGCGGAGGACTGTGCCCTGGTGGTCGCCAGAAATCGCTGAGGCAATTAGGGAACGAAGGCGGGCTCTTCATCACCAGAAACTGCACCCATCTCTGTCAAATCTCATTGCTTTCAAGCAACGTCGAGCCAAGGCTCAGCAATTAATAAAGAGACGCGAACAGTAATGCTAGGAGAGATACTTTTCTACCTTAGGTTTGCGCATCTCTCCATCCCAGGTGTGGACCAAGATCTGGCACCTTTATGGCCACCAGACTCCTGTCAGTCTCTGGTCTTTCTTAAATGCGGCTGTCTGTAGAGTCCCGAGTTTAATCGCTGAACACCTTGCTGATCACTTTGCTCGGTGCTCTGAATCCGCAATCTACAGTGCAGTCTTTCGCTCCCGCAAGGAGCATGTGTAGTGTCTGTGCCTCTCCTTGCAACGCGCCGTCATGAATCTTACTACGCCCCATTTACTGAAAGGGACCTCCTTAGTGCCTTGGCCCATTTCCCTGATACAGCTCCAGACCCTGATCGTAAACATGCTGAAACATCTTTTGAGGGATTCCCAGTGCCACCTTCTTGCAATCTTCTGTCGTATTTGGGGTGGAGGTGAGTTACCGTCCCAGTGGCGGGAAGGCGTCGTCATGCCGGTGTTGAAGCCTGGTAGAGACCCACTGGAGGTCGACAGTTACCGCCTCAGTTACCTGACCAACGTTATGTGCAAGTTGCTCGAACATATGATTGTGCGGCGCTTGAATTGGGTGCTGGAGTGTCAGGGTCAACTCAAAGTCTTAACATGCCTGTCAATATATATAGTAGCCTATTTTGTTGCAGTTCTATAACAGAACTCAGAACTAAGCAACATCACCATTACATTACATTGTGACTATAAAGCACATTATTTCTGCAATATTTTGGTCAGAGTGAATCACATTTATGGCCTAACCAAAAGTTGTACAGTTTATCATTCATTCCTGTATCAGTTCCGTAGGTTCTTGCAAATTTATTTCAATATATACTGGTAATAGCCATTTAGAGGATCCACTTTATCCTCAAGTTATATTTTCTTTGAATGCCATTATAGATTGGGTAACACAACAACAAAAATTTAAGTATACTTTTCATATATTTTCTGATTGAGATTAAATAATAATAATAATAATCATCATCATCATTATTAGAGAGGGGTTATGCCTTTCAGCGTTCAGTCTGGAGCATAGTACCTCTAATAAAATTCCTCCATGATCCCCTATTCAATGCTAAAATTGATGCCTTGTCTGATGTTATGCCTTTCACTTCAAAATCATTCTGCTCTGAATCTAAGTATTTTCTTCTTGGTCTACCTCGACTCCTCTTACCCTCCACTGACGAGCTCATGAGTCTCTTAGGTAACCTTGCTTCTCCCATGCGTGTAACATGACCCCACCATCTCAGTCCGTTCGCTCTAACTGCTTCATCTATGGTGTTCATTCCCAGTTTTTCTTTGATTTCCTCATTATGGACACCCTCCTGCCATTGTTCCCATCTATTCGTACCTGCAATCATTCTTGCTACTTTCATATCTGTAACCTCTATCTTATGAATAAGGTAACCTGTATCCACCCAACTTTCACTCCCATACAACAAAGTTGGTCGAAAGATAGAGCGGTGCACTGCTAACTTAGTCTTGGTACTTAGATCTTAGCTGAGCACTCACTGCATTAGCTTTGCTGTACCTCGATTCCAGTTCTTTCGCTATGTTGCCATCCTGTGAGAAAATACATCCCAGGTACTTGAAGCTGTCTACCTGTTCTAACTTTGTTCCTCCTATTTGGCACTCAATCTGTTTGAATCTCTTTCCCACAGACATTACTTTCGTTTTGGAGATGCTGATCTTCATATCATAATCCCTGCACCTCTGATCGAGCTCTGAAATATTAGTTTGCAACCTTTCAATCGAATCGGCTATTACAACTAAGTCATCCGCATATGCAAGACTGCTTATTTTGTTTTGACCTATTTTAATCCCGCCCTGCCAGTCTACTGTTTTCAACATATGGTCCCTGAATAGTATGAACAACAGTGGTGACAGGTTACTACCTTGTCTTACCCCTGAATCTACCCTGTACCATGAGCTTAATTTTCCATCTGCTCTAACTGCTACCTGGCAGTCTACGTAAAGCCCTTTAATTGTCTGCAGAAGTTTGCCTCCTATACCACAATCTTGAAGAACTGACAGTAGCTTCCTCCTAGGAACACGGTCATAAGCCTTTTCCAGATCTATGAAACATAGATACAATTCCCTGTTCCACTCATAGCACTTTTCCATTACCTGCCGTAAGCTAAAGATCTGGTCCTGACAACCTCTAAGAGGCCTAAACCCACACTGATTTTCATCTAACTTGTCCTCAATTGATACTCGCACTCTCCTTTCAACAAAACCTGAGAAAATTTTGCCTACAACGCTAATTAAAGAGATACCTCGATAGTTGTTGCAATCTTTTCTGTTTCCATGTTTGAAAATTGGCGTGATTACCGCTTTAGTCCAGTCTGACGGAACCTGTCCCGATTCCCAGGCCTTTTCAATTATCTTGCGTAACCATTTGAGACCTGATATTCCACTGTATTTGACGAGTTCCGGCTTAATTTCATCCACCACAGCCGCTTCATTGCACTGTAATCTACTGACCATTTTCTCCACTTCCTCAAATGAGATCCTGTTTCCATCGTCGTTCCTATCCCATTCTACCTAAAAATCTGATTCATCATTGAACGTTTCACCTACATTGAGCAATTCTTCAAAATATTCCCTCCATCTGCCCAAGGCATCCACAGGATTGACTAGCAGCTTTCCTGACCTGTCCAAAACACTTGTTAATTCCTTCTTCCCTCCCTTTCGAAGATTGCTACTTACGCTCCAAAATGGTTTTCCCACGGCTTGGCCCAGAGATTCTAGCTTGTTTCCAAAGTCTTCCCATGATTTCTGCTTGGATTCTGCAATTATCTGTTTGGCTTTGTTTCTTTCTTCAACATAACTTTCTCTGTCTACCTGATTTCTAGTATGGAGTCATTTTTGATATACCTTCTGTTTCTTTTTACAGGCTGCCTTGACTGTGTCATTCCACCAGGCTATCTGCTTCTTCCTACCTTTACACACTACTGTTCCAAGACATTCTCTAGCTGCTTCCAGTAGTGTGTCCCTGTACCTTGACCATTCCTCTTCCAGTGACTGTAAATGATTACATTCAACTAACTGATACCTTTCCGAGATCATTGTTATGTATTTGTGCCTAATTTCCTTGTCTTGAAGCTTCTCCACTCTTATCCTTCTACACATGGACCTGACTTTCTGCTCTTTTGGCCTCACAAAACCTTTTCTTCACTCTAACAACTACATCACTAAGTGCATTGTAAAATTTGTCCATCTCATCTTGATCTGTCCCTTCACAAAGTGAATACACTGCCACAATCCTAATTTTCTTACTGGAGATGGCCAAATCTATCCACATCAGTCGTTCATTTAGATACCTTATTGCAATTATGCTGGGTTCGATTGCTTTCCTGATGTAAAATCCTATACCCCACTGTGCTCTTCCTACTTTAACTCCTGACAGGTAGACCTTGTATTCTCCGTCTTCGTCCTCTTTCTCCCCCCTTACTCTAACATCACTAACAGCTAAAACATCTAACATGATTTAATGTAAACAATAAAAAGGCTGGATCTCAGCAAACTAAAAGGGAATTCCTTGTAAATTATCCTCTGAATATGAGCAGCAAAATTGATATAAAATATCTTGTGGTGTCTACATAATCTCGCCCCCCCCCCCACCAACACACACACATACACATAAAAAGTTATATTTAACGCCATTTATTATCAATGGATTCTACAATATTTTATTACGTTTTGCATTAATTGTGATTTATTGATTATCACATTGATATACATGATAATTGAGGCAGGCTTTTTCTTTTTTTTCAAAATCAATGCTGTAATTAATCTAGTGAATAATAAGGTTTTAGTGACCTCTATGAATAATGGATTCTTAAGACATGAGAGTACAGCCATCTGTCGTTTTATTTTAATTAAATATAATCAGAACAAGTTTTTTCAAGTTTGAATATCAGAAAAAACTGAATAAATGTTTTCTATTACACATTTTCAGCAATGAAATATGCTTATTGTGTAACCCCCTTTATTGTTTTTTAAATCTTCCTTGATGTATGCGTGTTTCTCAGTTACTCAGTATCTTCCCCTTCATTCTAATCATTTGCATCCTTCTTCATCTGTTAACACCCCTTCTACTGTACGGTGTTTATCTACATTTTAGTTAAGAGTTTAATTTTTTGTTTTTCCGTTTGTTCACATTTTTCTAATTTCACTGATCTATCCTATTTGGCACACGTTCCAGAGTTTATCCATAATTCTTCTTGTTAATCTTGTTTCTGGTGTACTCAAGATGTGGTCAATGAAATAAACACTCTCTTTCTTATAGTATCTGTAATAGGCTTCACATCCCTGTATACCACTTCATGTGACAAACCGTCTGTTATGACCATGTTGCTGATGAGGTTTTAAACCACAACCTTCCTTCTTTCTTCCATGTTGAAATATTCCCCATTGTTTGTCTTGAAATTGTTGTTGTTTATACATGTTATAGCTATTCTTCTCTATACTGTTGAGATTTTCTCAGTCCTATTGCTCGAAGTAAATAACAAAGGTTTTTCTGCAAGTGTGACTACCATGTTATAGCTATTCTTCTCTATACTGTTGAGATTTTCTCAGTCCTATTGCTCGAAGTAAATAACAAAGGTTTTTCTGCAAGTGTGACTACCATGTTGTGGTGGGGTAAAATTTTGTTTTTATTGCTAGATTCTTTATTTTGTGTGGACTATGTTAGTTTTTGAACCTACATTATTTTATTCTTTCTTGCCAAGTAAGTTTTTCATTCTATTTGTACATTATTATTTCTCTTAGGTATTTGAATATATACATGTATTTGAAAACTGGACAATATGAGCTGTTGATCTATGATTGTATACTATAGCACTCATGCTCAACATTTCCATATGTAGCAGCAATTCTGTGAGTCCATGTTTATACTAATAGTCTCTGTATTGACTCTCCTTTCTACATTGGTTGAGTTTCCTTGTTGCTAGTTACATAGACTCAAGTGATTTATTTTTGCTTTAATCTGGAGTAGTAGAGACGCTTGAGTCAAGTCTCTGAGCATGTGCTCATAGCAAATTCAGAGATGTTGTCATAAGACTCACTGTTGAATTCAAAGCATAGAGATCATTTCTGACCTTTACTTGGGCCAGGTCCCCCACACTACATCTTATTGGGTAAATGACTCTCTGTCCACAAATACAATGGTGCTTAGGGGTTTACTGCACCAAAATTTCCTCATTAAGATGAAACTGCGCCATTGGAACATGTTGGACGGGAATAGCTGGAACTAATGGCAAAAATTAAATTCAGTGGGCATTCTTTGCATTTGTACTGTTGTATAAGTGAGGGCTAGTTTTGTGATAAGCTACATTTAGATATAGATGTTTCTTTTTCCACAGAGTGAGATGGCGGAATACTCAGGAAACTGGATTCAGATCCATGTTTAGCTATCCATATGCAGAAGTCAGAGCTTATGCAATGTTCCTAATACATTATTTACAGGATTTTATAGACTAATCATTTTTCTTTTTCCTAAGATTAACAATTAGGAAGAACCAGACACAGAACAAATTGAAGGTTTACTCAGTGACAAGAAATGTAAAAATTATGTGTCCCATTTATACTGAGACCAATAATTCTGATTAAAGTAGAGAAGACCCATGTACCTGTTCATTTCTACCTTTTCATAGCTTTCTAAGTATTCCACAGTGTATCTACTAACACTAATTGAAATGAATGATAAAGGAGGAGGAGGAGGAGGAAGTATTAGGAAAGAAAGGATTGACAGAGGCTGCTTAATGGCATTTAAATGAAACAATGACAAGTGAAAATGGGTCTCCTGCTTTCGGCCAGCGGCCCAAAGTGGGAGACCCGGGTTCGATTCCCAGTCCGGCTCACATTTTCACTTGTCGCCATTGTTTCATTTCCATGCCCTTAAGCCGCCTCTGTCAATCCTTTTCTTCCTAATCCTTCTTCCTCTCTCTCCTTTATCATTCATTTGCAAATGCAAATGGCTGCAAAGCAGAAAGAACAGAGACCACACCAAAATAATAACTAATTGAAATATTGCACATCTTTATTGGAGTACATAGGTGTTCCTATAATATTTGGAAAGGGTAGAGTAGTACTCGCCACATACAGTGGGCTCTGAATCACAGACAAACACTATGGAAAGACGATTTTGAAATATTGCAGGGCACTGAAATAAATGGAATGGTAAAGCTGAACATTTGTGCAAAACTGGGATTCAAACCCAGTTTTCCTTAACCAGTTAGTCCATTCAGACATGTGTTCTGTCCAAATTCTAAACTTATAACACACTATGATGATAGTGCCCCTGCCATTTGTTCCTCCTGTTCAAAGTCAAACTGTATTCCCACAAGGGACTTAAGAAACCTATGCATTACACTTTGTGATGATTGATCGCCATCTGTTCCCATCAGGAAGTACCATTGGGGAAGACATAAATGTTTACTAAGATTGCAACAATATCCTGAATGTTCATCTTACTTTTCTTCCATGACATTTTACTAGTCCCCAAAAGTCAAGATGTAACTTTATAATGTAACTTCAGACGCTGTGATTGGCAACTACACTCAATTTGGTTACCCAGCAAATGTAATTTATACTATTCCTTACCACCATGAAAATGTGATGAAGATTTTTGGTATTAGATGACAAGAATAATTTAGAGTAAGTGGTAATTTTTAATTTGAGCATGCAATCCGTGCCCATGTCAAGCCCAAATACATCGATTCGTCATACCAAAGAAGTAGGAAGAAGGATTAATTTACATTCTACTAAAATTTCACAGAAGTTCATCCATTCAGTTCTAGTTTTTAATGTTTATCTTGTGTTACTCAGACATGCTTCAATAAGCATCTTTCATTGTTTGACAGAACATATATTGCATCAGAAATTATTTTCTGTATTAAATAACAATGTATCTGAAGAGTGTTAGAATACACATAAAAATTGAGCAATGAAATTAATTATGAGTTAGGAATTCATACTAATAACGAATCATATTAGTTAATGCCAGCAAATTGAAATAATATAAGTAGTATAAGGAGCAGCAACACAACATACACTACAACCTGTAAAATAGTAACTTATTTGGAGCAGAAAAATTTTTCTTTTGATTAGAAAATATAATAGAATTATTAAAATATAAATATGTAAATATTAGTTTGATTATGCTGAACTGTTTCTATGGTAATTGTTTAATTTTTTCTTCAGGAGGATGAGTGTAACTGAAAAACATAGGACAAACAACTCATCAACAGGCAGCTGCAACAGCTAATGTATGAAATCTAATAGCCATAATGATTTAAGGATAAAAATCATGTTGTAAGATATTTTGGACCTAATACTCATCAGGATAAAGTAGGCCTCTGTGGAGGTATGGAGTGCACTGTTAAGTCACATTAGAAAAGTAATATTGAGCTGTTACAGAAACAGTAGGTTCTGGGCCAATCTTGATAACATTGCAGTAGCCCATTGTTATTATATGTATGTATGGATACAGGAGTGTCAAATATGTGCCTGTAGAATGTGACCAGACAATGTTCTTTCTAAGTGCATGGTAACTTGTACTAAAGTCTGTGTTGAAATAGAATATGATAGTATAAATGTTGCATAAAAGAGAGATGTTATTAGAATTAGGACACATTGTAAAAAGAAAATGGTGAATAATTACTGTTTGATATGTTGCTTGCTGAATATAAAATTGAAAACAACAAGTGATAAGTAACACTGAAAGACAGTCATATGAAAGTTATTTGAGTAGTGGAACAGAGATGTGTGTTATTGGTTGAAGTGCTCTGTGAGTGGGTTCGCACTTGAACATCTGATGTTAAAGTTTTATGTGAAGGCTTTCATATATTTTTAAGAGTACAAAATATTTTTACCCTATTGTATGTATATTTTTACATGCTCAATAAAATAATAAATTTCATGTTTCATTATAACCAAAACTGTACGATCACACTCAATTTTACAGTTCAAGACATGTCAAGGTGTATGTCAAAAATTATTTCTCTTCTGATGATATGGGTTTTTGTACATTTTTCATGTGCAAAGATGCTTTTAAGGTACCATGAACATGAACATATACAAAGAACTTATTCCAGAATGAAAGTTTCAGTCTGCAGTGGAGTGCGTGCCGATATAAAATATCCTGGCGGATTAAAATTGCGTGCCAGAGCTGGGATTTGAACCTGGGTAAGCACTCTGTCGTCTGACCTATGCCGGCACACTTCATGGCGATGTACCAGCAGAAGTAAAATTGTATGGATGAATCATGAAGTGTTTGGGGATAGCTCAGATGGTAGAGCACATGCCCTCGAAAGGCAAAGGTCCCGGGTTCGAATCCCGGTTCTGGCACACAATTTTAATGTACCAGGAACTTTCAAAGAAAGTATCTTCAATGAGATTGCAGTCACATAAAATAAAGAGATTCATAATGATAACATAGAAAAGATAATAAAATTTTAAGTCTTCAAACTATGTACCATTTCATATAGCAAGCAAACGAAAGTATTAGATGAAGTGACTTTCTTACTTAAATTGTAAAAAATTCTTATCTTTTTGAAACCTTTCAGTTTTGTGTTGCATACAAAGCACTAGGTGACCATTCTTATGTATCAATCTTGGCTCTCGCAGTGATGATGTATAGACGTATATAAGGGAGGGGTCCAGGGGGTCCGGACTCCCCCCTTAGCTGACACTTCAAAAACTGTAAATTCAAACAAAACTACAATATTTAGCAATGCCCACTTTCTTGAATTCCTTGCCACAAAACTGTGGTCATAGAAGTGTTTGTTTTGCATATCAATAATCTATGTCAAGGTATGATTCAACAAGCAATATCTGTGCCCTATAGTTGAGTGTGTTCTTGTTTAACTGTTGAATTGTCACATTCAAAACAACTATGAAACGAATAAGTTAGATATTTTTGGTTAATGAATCGCCAGTTGCTGCTTTTTGCATGATACAGATCCCTTATCTAGAACGTTTTGTCAAAGGTACTGATTTTATGATGATTTTACTAGACTGTAAAAATCATCATCATGTGCAAACAACCTAAGACGCTGCTCAGATTATTTCCTTGATCATTCTTATGCATTAGGAGAAGCAGGGGATGTATGAAACTTCCTTGGGAAAAAATAGATATCAAAACATTACTCTCTGATTTTCCATATTTTACTGTGATTTGTGATCTTTATAGGAAATAATAAAACCAGTAACAGAATTGAGACGATAATTCTTTAGTAAAAGATAACATTACATGACATATACATATTTTAAATTTTAAATGTTATTTTCTTATTTGTTGTTTGTATTTTTACTTACTTTTCTGTAACATCACGAATTTATATCCAACATTATTTCACTTTGTGACACACGATGGATGGAAGAAGTTTGTGGTTGTAGCAATATTTGCGAAAATGATTCCTGTAGTGCGTGCAACACTTGGAGCACTTCAAGATGCTGCTCACAGGGTGTCCCTTCCCAACAATACCAACTGAAGACCGCCACTGTATATAAGCAGTTTATTGTGTTGTTAATTATACTAAGAAAAATTTCCCAAAATAGCCAACGTAGGCGAAGTAATGTAGGCCAATGTGGGTTTATTTAAAACTTGCAGTCATACAAAAACAATGAAATACAAAATATTAGGAGTAAAAATCAATTTTCAATCTTTTAAGAGCAGGTAAAGCAGATTAGTTATATAGTTCTTACATGAAATACCAGATACCAGTAATGGTAACACAAAAAATGCTGACGCTGTGAAAGCATATTTTCCCCTTCTATTGAACATGTAATTCCAGAACTCATTGCTCGTTTTGTATCTCATGAAAACATCATCGCATAGGTTCATTTTCTTCTATTTATTTATTATCCCAATCCCACTCCCATGAACCACAGACATTGCCGAGGTGGGGTGGCTTGCGTGCCTCAACGATTCAGATAGCCGTACCGTAGGTGCAACCACATCGGAGGGATATCTGTGGAGAGGCCAGACAAACGTGTGGTTCCTGAAGAGGGGCAGCAGCCTTTTCAGTAGTTACAGGGGCAACAGTCTGGATGATTGACTGAGCTGGCCTTGTAACATCAGCTAATGTGGCTTTGCCACACAGCTACTGCGAACGGCTGAAAGCAAGGGGAAACTACAGCCGTTATTTTTCCCGAGGACATGCAGCTCTACTGTATGAACATATGATGATGGCATCCTCTTGGGTAAAATATTCCGGAGGTAAAATAGTCCCCCATTCGGATCTCCGGGCGGGGACTACTCAGGAGGATGTGATCATCAGGAGAGACAGTACTGGCATTCTACGGGTCGGAGCGTGGAATGTTAGATCCCTTAATCGGGTAGGTAGAGAAGCTAGAAAATTTTAAAAGGGAAATGGATAGGTTGAAGTTAGATATAGTGGGGATTAGTGAAGTTCGGTGGCAGGATGAACAGGATTTCTGGTCAGGTGAGTATAGGATTATAAATACAAAATCAATTGGAGGTATCACAGGAGTAGGATTGATAATGAATAAGAAAACAGGAATGCGGGTAAACTACTATGACCAGCACAGTGATCGCATTATCATTGTCAAGATAGATACGAAGCCAACACCGACAACAGTAGTACAGGTTTATATGCCAACTAGCTCTACCGATGATGAGGAAATCGAAGAAATATATGAGGAGCTAAAGGGAATTATTCAGACAATTAAGGGAGAGGAAAAATTAATTGTTATGGGCGACTGGAATTCGGTAGTAGGACAAGGAAGGGAAGGTAAGATAGTAGGTGAATATGGTCTGGGCAAAAGGAATGAAAGAGGAAGCCGCCTGGTAGAATTTTGCACAGAACATAATTTAGTTATTACAAACACCTGGTTTAAGAATCACAAAAGAAGGTTGTACACGTGGAAGAGACCAGGAGACACCGGGAGATACCAGATAGATTTTATAATGGTAAGACGTAGATTTCGGAACCAGGTTTTAAATTGTACGACATACCCAGGGGCAGATATAGACTCTGACCATAACTTGTTGGTTATGAACTGTAGGCTGAAACTGAAGAAACTACAAAAAGGTAGGAAAATAAGGAGATGGGACTTGGATAAATTGAAGGAACCTGAGGTTCTTAAAAATTTCAGAGGGAGCTTTAGGCAACAATTGACAGAAACAGGGGAAAATAAAACAGTTGAGGAGGAATGGGTAAAATTGAGAGATGAAGTAGTGAAGGCAGCAGAGGACAAAATAGGTAGGAAGGCAAGACCTGCAAAAAATCCTTGGATATCACAGGAGATATTAAATTTAATCGATGAAAGGAGAAAATATAAAAATGCAGTAAATGAATCAGGCAAAATGGAGTACAGACGACTAAGAAATGAGATTGGCAGGAAGTGCAAAATTGCTAAGCAGGAGTGGTTAGAAGGCAAATGCAAGGATATAGAAGAATGTATAAATAGGGGGAAAATAGATACAGCCTACAGGAAAATAAAAGAAACATTTGGAGATAAGAGAAACTGCTCTATGAATATCAAGGACAGTGATGGAAAACCAGTTCTCAGCAAAGAAGGGAAAGCTGAAAGGTGGAAAAAGTATATAGAGGGGCTATACAAAGGAAATGAACTTCGAGACAATATTGTAGGAAGGGAAGAGGATGTAGATGAAGATGAAATAGGAGACACTGTACTGAGAGAAGAATTTGACAGAGCCCTGAAAGACCTAAGTCGAAACAAGGCCCCTGGAGTAGATGATATTCCCTCAGAGCTACTAAAGTCTCTGGGAGAACCAGCCATGTCAAAATTGTTTCACATGGTGTGTAAGATGTATGAGACAGGTGAAGTACCCTCAGACTTTAAGAAAAATGTTATAATCCCCATTCCAAAGAAAGCAGGTGCAAACAGGTGTGAAAACTACAGAACCATCAGTTTAATAAGTCATGGTTGCAAAATATTAACACGAATTATATACAGAAGGATGGAAAAGCTGGTAGAAGCCGACCTCGGGGAAGATCAGTTTGGGTTCAGGAGAAATGTAGGAACACGGGAGGCAATACTCACTTTACGGCTTATCCTAGAAGATAGATTAAGAAAAGGAAAACCTACATTTCTAGCTTTTGTAGATTTGGAGAAGGCTTTTGACAATGTTGATTGGAATAAACTCTTTCAAGTTCTGAAGCAAGCAGGAGTAAAATATAGGGAGCGTAAGGTTATTTACAACTTGTACAAAAACCAGACAGCGGTTGTCAGAGTTGAAGGGCATGAAAGGGATGCAGTGGTTGGGAAGGGAGTAAGACAGGGTTGTAGCCTTTCTCCAATGTTATTCAATTTGTACATTGAGCAAGCTATAAAGGAAAGCAAGGAGAAATTTGGAGAAGGAATTAAAGTTCAGGGTGAAGAATTAAAAACTTTGCGTTTTGCCGACGACATATTAATTCTGTCAGAGACAGCAAAGGACCTGGAAGAGCAGTTAAACGGAATGGACAGTTTGTTGAAAGGTGCGTATAAGATGAAGATTAACAAGAGTAAAACTAGGGTAATGGAGTGCAGTGTAAGAAAATCAGGTGATGCTGAAGGAATTAGATTGGATAACGAAGCAATAAAGTATGTAGATGAATTTTGTTACTTGGGCAGTAAAATAACAAATGATGGTCGCAGTACAGAGGATGTAAAATGCAGAATGACAATGGGAAGAAAAGCGTTCTTGAAAAAGAGAAATTTGTTAACATCGAATATTGATTTAAGCCTAAGGAAGTCCTTTCTGAAGGCATTTGTATGGAGTGTGGCCTTGTATGGGAGTGAGACATGGACGATAAACAGTGCGGACAGGAAGAGGATTGAGGCTTTTGAAATATGGTGCTACAGAAGAATGCTGAAGATTAGGTGGTTGGATCGCGTAACTAATGAGGAGGTAATGAACAGAATTGGGGAGAAAAGAAATTTCTGGCATACCTTGACTAAAAGAAGGGATCGATTGGCAGGACACATTCTTAGACATCAAGGAATTGTGAATTTAGCGTTGGAGGGAAGTGTGTGGGGTAAAAACCGCAGAGGAAGACCAAGAGATGGATACATTAAGCAGATTTAGACAGCTGTAGGTTGCCGTTCTTATGTGGAGATGAAGAGGCTTGCTCAGGATAGGTTATCGTGGAGAGCTGCATCAAACCAGTCTCCGGACTGAAGACCACAACAACAACATTTATTATCTGCTTATTTATTTGATTTTTTTTATCTTTTTGCGAAAATGCAACCACGGCAGTTCAGCATGAATGTGAAATATAGCATAATCACTGGAAACCTCTGGAACAAAAACTTGCCATTGCTTTCGTCATAAATAACTTCGTCAATAAGTACTTTCCACTTGTTTTTTTGCAAAGGTGTTTAGATTAATTAGTATTTGCCTGTACGCTTACTTGGGTATTTGTAGATTCCAACGAGTTTGTAGGATTTTTAATTACCAGTTATTTATTTTGTTGGGGTTCACAGTAGTAATTTGTGACAGCGTGAACGACTTTACAAGAAAAAAATTGTTTCCTTTTTAAATAGCAGTTTTGGACACCCCCTTTTCAAAGCTATAGGTACGTCAATGTGTTGATGCATTCACACAACCAGAGGACCACATTTCCGATAATCTCACTGCTTATGGCTTTGAGTCATTGACACAATATTTTCAAACCAGAACACTCAAAGCTTCGCATCAGCTACAGTTTATCTACAGTGTTCTCTCAACTGTGGCGCAGAAGACAGCTTTTTCCACTCTTTTGATGCGAAACTGCCTAAAGTCAAGCAACATGCAACAAATCAGGTGAATCATGATGCACTCCTATTTTTCACGGTAAGGAGTCTGTGCTTTTTGGTTCTGGAAGTTGTTCCATCTGCTAAAATTTCAAAAAATGTTCAAATGTTTGTATAGCTTATGGGACTTGACTACAGGGTCATCAGTCCCTAAACTTACAAACTACTTATGAACTAGCTAATCCTAAGGACGGCACAAATATCCATGCCCGAGGGGGGATTCGAACCCCCGACCGTAGTGGCCGTGCAGACCGTGACTGAAGCGCCTCAGTCCCCTCGGCCACCGCGGCCGGCTGAAATTTCAAAATCTACCCTATGAAACTCCTGTTAAAACAAAAATTTAATTCTCAACAATTTTCCTTTTAAGCTTTGTATTTAATTTCAAAAAATTAGTCTGATTAGTACAATGATGATCAACCATATCTCTGTCTGCAGTCCAGTTAATAGAAACAAGTAAAGTCCGTCATACAACCATCATATGAACAAATGAGCTATGTTAAATTTCATAGGTGATGGTGCTGTGTAACGTAATGGACATAGTAAGGGATTCGAATAATTAGAGGTCACTGTTTCAGCAATTCACACAAATCATCCACATCACTGTTGTTAACGTGGCAAAATTCACAATTGTCTTTTACCCCTGTACAAAAATTAAACTGGCATCTTACTAGTTTCAAAGTACTACAAATAATCCAGTGTCACGAAACCAAGTAAGATAGGTCAGAGCCATATTTCCCCTTTACAAACGACTGAAGGTATTGTATTTAGTCCCTGTCCCCTCCTAGTAGCAAATTCACTTAAGAATGGTTAATTCAAGAAAATTGTGGGTCCAAAATTGAAGATTTCACTTAACAAACTTTGATATGCAAATGTCAAATGAATGAAACTATTAGCTGTAATTAATGAAAGTAACTTTCAATATATTGCAAGCTCAGCAAGGGTTACCTCTTAAACAAGGCACCAACACCATGATTATTTTATATTTGTTTTTTAATTAAGGACTCATAATGAAAAACAGGTAAGTCTAAAATTCATAATATTCAGGCCATCTTTTCTGTGTAATTATCTTTCCAATATTTCCAATAGTTAAGTCTCTAGTGAGCGGAATAATATAATGGTCTGGAATCATTCAGCGTTTAGATCTGTCTTTTTCACTTACCATGTGTGGAGGTGCAGTACAGGGCTTCTGTAGTTATGTTCAGGTGCTTTGATGTTTCACAATAATTTTCCAATTTTAGTGTACGTATTTGTAATTTGTTTCAAAAAAATGTTCAAATGTTTGTTAAGTTTAAGGGACTTAACTGCGGGTCATCAGTCCCTAAACTTACAAATTACTTATGAACTACCTTCTACTAAAGATGACACAAACATCCATGCCCGAGGGGCGATTCGAACCCCCGACCGTAGCGGTCGTGCAGACTATGACTGGTGCGCTGCAGACCGCACGGCCACTGCGGCCGGCTGTAATTACTTTATTTGTAGACACATCAAGCACGATGTCAAAAACTTCAAAAATCATATAAATGCAATCTCTCATCAAACAAGATAATGAAATGAAATGATCGTATGGCTTTTAGTATCCGGGATATCCTCAGAGGGGTTCGGCCGCTGACTGCAAGTCTTTATAATGACGCCACTTCAGTGACTTGCGTGTCAATGATGATAAAAGTGATGATGAGAATAAACACACAACAGCCAGTTCTCTGCTGGGAATTGAACCTGGGCCCCTTGCATCGGCGGTCTGTGGCCCTGCCACTGAGCTATGGAGGCGGACACTGATGGTACCAGTGTATGACAAAACTGATTGGCAAATTATTATTTCATTTCAAGTGGAGTAAAATTTCTTGTGTCCTATTATGAGTAAATTAACTGCTAAATATTATCTTTTCCGTAAGTTTTACGTGTAAATTCCACATGAAATAAAAATTTGGATGTTGACTGCCAAAGGCCATCGAATTGAAATTTAGTCAGAGGGGGAGGAACAGAGCGCGGAACAATAAAGCATAGTTTTCATAATAGTAAGAGAATTGGACTAGAACTTATGGAGATCAGTACACCTTTTAAGTTATAACAATGGCATAGTATTCCCTCCAGTTGTGTTTAAAATAAGCCTTCCATTTTCTGAACATGGCAAGAATAGAAGAAGAAAAATATTTGAACACTACTGGTCGTGGGCAGAGGTTTTCTGAGAGTGTATGCCTGTCATAGTTCAACATGCGTTTCTGCAATGAGCTGCAAACTATCATCATTATATTGTCGAACACCAATCTGAACTTTCTGTTGTCTGACAAAATAATAGGCATTCCTTGTGTAGAGAGCAACTAAGTAAGCAAAAAGAAAATAAGTTGCCAGGTCTGGATGAGATCACAATTCCGTATTATAAAGAGTACTCTATGGCAGTGATTCCGAATCTTTTCTGTAGAGCTGAGATATTTAGATTCTTAAGTATTGTCATTGGCAGAATGAACTAAATGGTTCAGTGTCTTTCTGGCATTTCTACAGAGTGGGGACAACACCATTATGGCAAACTAGGTAGTGGTAATAACATAAAGTTGCTGCATAGGGATTGGTATTAACATATGTTCACTCTATCAAATGAATTACACAAGCACCCGGGTTCAGATAGTTTCGTAAGCAGGTAGTACAATGCAACAACAATGTGACTTACCCAAAGGTATGGCTTGCAGAGCCATTAGAAGGTTAAAAGCTGGACAGACACAAAGGAAGTTAGTTGCAGCTACTGGAGTGACCCACAGTGTAATTTCTAGGACCTGGATCTGATTTCAGACACCAGGAACCATTACAAGAAGCCAAGGCCAAGGTCATCAATGGATAACATCAGCAAGAGATGAACTTTATCTTCAGTTAACAGCCCATTGAGACAGGAGGCTAAATGCATCTAAGCAGCAATGCACCCTCCAGGCAGCTACAGGACGCGCAATATCAACACAAACAATCCAAAATCGCCTTCAGGAATGTGGCCTCTATCTATGGGAGCCTATGGCATGTGTCCTATTAAAACCACAACACCATTTAGCCCACAGAAACTGGGCGGAAGAACATCAGGATTGGAGTCGTAACAAATGACACTGGGTTCTGTTCACAGATGACTCGAAATTTTGTGTTCAGCCAGACGATCTTCATTCTGGTATCTGGAGAGAGCGTGGAACTCTGAAGAATCCTGCTTCTGTGCAGGAAATATCACCATATCATGGTGGCGGAGGAATGGTGTAGACAGGAGTCAGTATTGGTGGACGTACAGACCTCTATGTCATTCAGAATGTCACTTTTACTGCTGAGAGCTGTAGAAGCGAGATACTTTGACCTTTTGTTGTGTCCCATACTTGTGTCATAGCAGATGGGTTCCTTTTGGTGGACAATAACGCTTGACGCCTCAGAGCTGCACTGGTAGACAACTTGCTTGAAGCTGAAGGAATTGAACAAACTGAATGGCCAGCTTTTTCACTGAATGTAAACACGAGTGAGCATGTCTGGGAAGGATTTGGCAGACACATTTGTAGTAGGATGACGCCGGTTCTACACCACTGAAAATCGCCCGTTTTTGTTTGTCATCGACTTCACTGGCCGCAATCTTGGATGACGTTACCCAAGATGGCGTCCCCTAGGAAATTTGAATTTTCTTTGAATGAAATTAGCAATAACCCAATCTTTTTTAACTTATAATTTGAACCACTAGATGTCAGCACAACAACGCCCCAGCCTACTTGACCACCGCCACCTCCACCGCCAGCTTGACGCCATCCCCAACATGTCCAGACCCGTCCACCCCCGCCAGCCCAGTGCTCTCCCCACCAACCCCTAGGATCGTGTACTTGGGGTAGAGTGCATACGCGAAAGAATTGTCACAGTGCATTTACGGTGACCGCGCCACGAGAAAAGCGCACCGCTCGCCGCATCCCTGGCGTTGTGCAGAATTATTTAAGCGCCCCATGAGAAAAGCGCGTCTTTGATGGCGCGCCACACCTCACATCTCAGTTGTGCCCTCCACTAACCGCCTCCGATTAATTTTATTAAATTTTGTATATCAAATTAATGTTGAGCAACTTAACCGCCTCCCCTTGCCGCCGCTGGCCATGCACTTGTGCGAGTGCCACCCCAATTAATGTTTAACAACCCCCGCCCTTGGCCCCGACACCACCCCCACCGACAGTCCTAAAGGTTGTCGTCCCCGCGTGGCCCGGCCCATGACTCGAAGTCACCCCCCTAAAATAAAAAAATAAAATAGTTTTTTACAAAATTTATGACTTATCGTCGTACACCAACATTGGAAAAAACGGAGACAATTATTCCATTCTTCAGACAGAGTGTGATAGGACCGCTATTATTTTATATCTATATAAATGATCTGATGGACAGAGTAAGTTGTAATTTGCGGCTGTTTGTTGATGATGCTGTGGTGTATGGGAGGGTGTCGTCTGTAACTGACTGTAATAGCATACAGGATGACTTAGACAAAATTTCTAGTTGGTGCGAAGAATGGCAGCTAGCTCTCAATGTAGAAAAATGTAAGGTGACTCACATGAGTAGAAAAAACAATCCCATAATGTTCGAATACAGCATTAGTAGTGAGCTTCTTGATGCTGTCACGTCGTACAAATATCTAGGCGTAACATTGCAGAGCGATATGAAATGAAACGAGCATGTAAAGACAGTTGTGAGTAAGGCGGACAGCCGACTTCGGTTTATTGGGAGAATTTTGGGAAGATGTACTTCACCTGTGAAGGAGACCGCGTATAAAACGCTTGTACGACCACGTCTTGAGTATTGCTCAAGTATTTGGGACCCGCAGCAGATCGGTTTGAAGGAAGACATAGAGGCGGTTCAGAGGCAAGCAGCTAAATTTGTTACTTGTAGGTTCGACCAATGCGCGAGTGTCACGGAAATGCTCCAGCAACTAAATTGGTGATCGCTGGAAGAAAGACGACGTTCTTTTCGTGAATTTCTGTTAAGTAAATTTAGAGGGCCGGAATTTCAAGCTGAGCGTAGTACGATCTTGCTGCCACCTACTTACATTTCGCGTAAAGATCACAAAGACAGCATAAGAGAAATTAGGACTCATACGGAGGCATATAGGCATTCTATTTTTCCTCGTTCAATTTGGGAGTGGAATAGGAAAGGAAATGCCTAGTAGTGGTACATTGTACTCTCCGCCACGCACCTTACGGTGAATTGCGGAGTATGTATGTAGATGTAGATGTACCTGGAATAATAACATCAAACATGTACCGGAGAGTGTCCAAGGCAAATCACTACCGCCCCCGCCTGCCCCCCAGGTCATTCACCATCACCCCTGATTAATTTTTATTCCTAATTTGCATATCAATTTCATTTATGCATTAACAATTAGAACATTCTGTATTAAATTTAACAGTAACTTAACCTAGTCCCGCGGCCCCGCTACCGCCCCCATCTGCCACCACCGCACCCCCGAAAATAATTTTACAGGAGCCAATTATTTCATACAGTACAATTATAATTACCTGCGATAACACGAGAGTTTAGTAAACAAATTGACCCTGCCAGCCGCTGGGCCATCGACCACAGCTCCCAATTATTAATTGCGGCATCCTATGTCATATGTGATAGGATTCTTAAAATGAATGATAAGGTTCTGAGCGTAAAACAAAAAAACGCAGTGCTAAACCAAAATTTTGTTCTACCTTCATTAAAAACAAACATCAGTTGTCAAAGAAAATTTTAAACTGACGTATACAATAGGCAGTGCATTTAGAGAATTAAGTTCCTTACTGACACCTTTGAAGTGATAACAAAATTATTCCAGTTACTCAAAATTTAGGAATGCACTTCTTTTAAATTAACAGTATAGGCAACGAATTTAAGTAAAATATCCCTAGGGCAAATAATAATTACACAAGAAATAAACTTTACAATCGCTTCGTATCAACTTCAATACACACCATTGTAAAAAAAAATGAAATAAAATAAAATAAACACAGTAAGCAAACCAATTAAAGGGGGCCATTATGGCAATACAGAGGAAGTTAATGTCCCCAAAGGAGCAGTACAAGAGAGAAGACGCCGGTCAGGAACAAACGCTAATGGTAATGATAAATACTATTATATATTACACGGAATAAATTCTAAATAAGATCGTTACACAGGCCGCAGCCCAGTTACACAAAATATGGAAAACTTACTGAACTTAAAGACACGTTGCACAAGAGGTCCTCAGTGCAACTAATAAATTTCATCTGCAGGCTCTGTCCACTTCTCACAATTTGTGCGGAGCTAGGTATCAGTTAATTTCCTTGGAACGACTTGTGAGCTCCATAACATAGGCCACAATTTGTTTAGAGCAACGTATGAACTCAGCAACGCTCGTCCGAGTAACCACAACAACTCGAACATAAACACATTTACACACAATTTCCGACAATAGTTCCATATATGGAACCTGAAACACACTGTGACTAAGACCATGCAGTACAACACATAAAATATAGTTCATACTCTAGGAAGCGAGTGTGATGTAGCCATAGAGTCATATACAAAACTTAACACCATAACTGGCCACGATCAAGATGGAAGGATGCGCTGCGACCCGTGCCACCCTGAATGATCATCAGTGACCTACCATCAACACTTAGAGTGCCATGCCCGTAACATTACGTTGATGTCGTTTGTTCGAAGATTGCCGCGCCCGTAATATTACGTTCTCTGTGTCTTTGCGAGAACTGCCGCGCCCGTAATATTACGGACGGCTATTCTCAAACGAATTCTAGCTTTCGCGCCCATCATTATCCGTACGGCAGTTATCAGAAGGGAGGCAAACCCTTGTAGTAGACATCTCTATCACTAGGAGGCGCCACAAAACTGTTCACTTAACGGAACAAGGGTTTGTGTCAGTTGACTGTGAGACATCAGGGCGAGCGTTAGACGCAACATGTCAAGCAGTAGGCCCTTGAGCGACGCCGAGACACTCAGGTGACAAAGAAAGACATTTCTACCAGCCAGTTTATTATTGCGGTATGCAAACACTTGTCATCACCACGTGCCGCCGACTTTCAGCCTGGTACAAGTGGTGCTGCGCTTTCACGGCTGGATGGAACACATTTCCTGGAAAGAACACCCATTCCACCAGGGAAGAAGAAGGCACAAAAGACTTGTAGAGTGTGCTCAGAGAGGGGCAAGAAAGAAGCAGGAGTCGCCAGAAGGAAGGATACTTCATTCCAGTGTGCACTAAAAGCCGTTTGCTGATGTTTAATATTCATGATATTTGCATGTAATCACATAAACATTGCCATGTTTATTAATAAATAGTTTATAATACGAAAAAACAATTTTTTACCTATCCGAAAACAGCGTTTCTTGTTTTGATTGTTGTGATGAAGGTTTACAAAGCAGGGAAATGTACGGGGCAAGTATTTGAAGAGGAAATAATAAGGTTTATTCCTGACCAAGAAAAATATATGAATGATTATTCCTGAATCTGTACCAACAGGACGAAATACTGTAAAAATGGCCTGCACTGGGGGAAGGAGACTAAGAAAATGGGTTGGCACTGGGGGAAGTCGGTTCGCATATATGGCTGGCACTCAAAGTGTTAAGAAGGCACAGTCCAGACACCAAGATATGGCATAACCGCTGAAAGTCAAAATTCGGAGACGTGTGCACATAGCATCTCGAGATTTTTGCAGAACCTCCGCACGAGACCCTTCAACTCCATACGTGATAACGACAGCAATCAGCAGCGCGGACCGAGCCCACATCCGCCGTCTCAACACCACACTGCCTGCTCTCTCTTCCCACTCTGCCGCCAGAGGGCGGAACCCAACCAAGCGACAGTGTTTCCATTTCCAGAGTGGGACACATGCAATCTCTGGAAATCGAAATTGATTCCCTGTCCACCCACGGCACACTCTTCTACTTAGAACATTACGTTGATACATACAGTTTAATACATCGATCCTTAAATAAAACTCGCAATATAGACACAGCATTAAGAAATTCGGTGCAATACTACAGGTCCGTGTAATACTAACATTTAGGACAATTAAAAAAAAATTGTTACTTCTGTTAGCCTGGACAGAATAACTATAGAGACGATGCTCGCAACAGTAGACAAAAAACAAGTTAGAATTACGGGATACGGGAACGACCGATCAAAACTTGAGCGTCAAACACTATAGACGTGTAACACAACTGCCTTAAATACTTTCTGTTGATAGACACCACAGAAACAGTACGAATGATCCTCGTTGAAAACGCGGAAAACGCCTAACAGTAACGAAGCTCGATCTCCAATGCGATCACGAACACACAGTGTTCTCTCGGCAGGCTACATAAAGCAATTCTATAAACATATGCTAAATGTTTAAACAAAATATTATCAGTGTTTTATTATTTTAAGCATTCTCTCTCCATGCCATTCGTTTAGACTATGTACACAACAGCCAACAGATGTGTTTAATAATAGTGCACGATGGGCCACCGCTGCTGCAAACGCGTCACTGCGCTAACCAAAAAATGTTTGTACAACTTATGGGACTTAACTACGGGGTCATCAGTCCCTAAGCTTACAAACTACTTATGAACTAGCTAAGACTAAAGACGGCACAAATATCCATGCCCGATGGGGGATTCGAACCCCCGACCGTAGTGGCCGTGCTGACTGTGACTGGACCGCCTCAGTCACCGCGGCCGGCTGCGCTAACCGTTACCTGCCATTGTGAGCTTAAGTAAACAAACCCAGGAATGCGCCTAAATTAAAACTCTCTACGTTATCAGACTTCCTGACTGGACTCAGACAGAAAGACAGACCAGCCACTGCCCCCTCTCTCGTACAAATCATATCAGTCGCACATTTTGACTGCTCTTAAAATTAACAAGTTCCGAAATTTAATACTCCCTCTTGTACCTATTACAATACACATAATTCTTTTTGAAACAGACCAACAGCTCCTTAGATCGATGTATCGCTGTCTCTCATCTAGTTCTTCGACAGTAAGTTTTAGGTCTTTCTGTAATCAACCATTTTTATGGTTTTATACGCCTTCCGTCAATTCCGAGAATTCGTGTAGTTTAATTCTTCCTCCTGCGTATACCCATCTAAGGAATCTCTCTGTCCTGTTACAATACAAACGCTTCTTTATAACAGGTCGAATGCCGGTAATCGAGCGCCCCCAGAAGACATTTAAAACCCACTGTACAGCGGAGAGTCACAACAACAAAAAATGCGTGAAATAATTTTTCGCTTTCCGACCGTTTACACTAAAACATTTGTTTTTCTCAAAAGCACTACCCTAACAACACCCTTATTCGAAATGACACTGGCCAATACAGCAACCGCAGAAAGTAAAAAGTTGTTTGAAATATGCGCTACAGTGTCTGTTTCCAGTTGTTGATGATGTTGTGTTGTGATAGGCATTTAAAGAAGTCGATTTAGGATTATGTTCTTAAGACTTTGCGCTGTATACATTATGAAGTATTGCCTCTTTGATCGTGTGTTAGTGGTGTTTAATTTAGGAGTGGAGTGCGATGGTAAATTATTTATGATCTTTTAACTTACACATGCGTGGTAAATTCGACAAGTTTGTCATGAAGATATGGCTAAGTTACCATTTCTCCTACCTGGCGGCTGCATTGTGAGAGCACTTAGAATACTGGAGAAACTCGTCAAGGAGACACTGGAGAACGTTTCTAGGAATTCATGTTGCTTTACCTTGTAAAGTGCGGTGAGCCAATGTTAAACTAGGAGTTCTCATCTCCATCTTCATGTATGTGACTTTCATCTGCTGGATTTGGGCATCCCACAAGATTTCGATGGGATTCGTTTTAACAAACAGAAATGTGAGAGTCCCAAGTATCCACCCATTACTTTTGCTTGGAAGGAGGCTGTACAGGCAACAGCAGCATGTTAGGGCAGTTTGATTCAGTTGCCGAGGAATACATTTATTTGTCGAATCAGGAGTTCTGGTGTCGATAAAATTACCGATAGTTACCTTCTCTATTTTATAACAGGCGTTTATGGGATACTTTTATCTCTTTGTTCGGCATTACCGGAGTGGAGGCTGCATTATACACTTACAGACTAGATCGGAAATGGGCATAGCCAATACTTACAAAGTGGGGCCCTGTATTGTGTCCTTCCCATCCATTCCTTAACTCTGGGACGTTTACGGTCTTAAGGGTTAGTTTGCGTTTTAATGGCAATGCGTAGAAATATTATGATGGATGTTGCATTTTCTTGCACTGTGTGCTATCGTATGTGAGGCCTAAGGCGCACTACTGTCGTCTTTAAACGCTTTTGTTTGTGTAATACTATTCACAGAGAGAGGATGATAGTGCAGCTGGCCTTGTCGAAGAATGTTTTGGTCTCTAGAGGGTGAAAGACGACCGTCTGTCGTCTTCCATATATTTTTTGTATATGGACACTTTCAATATTCAGACACTTGTTCAAGCAGGAAAATCACACAACCTCATGACAGGACTCATGAACAAGAAAATTCAAAGTCTCATCTTGGAAGATACATGCTATACAGATTCAGAGATGATAGACTATAACAATTACAGAATTTTCAAAAGTGGAAGAAACGAGAAAATTGGGAAAGAAGTAGCACTATTTGGAATGGCCTTTATTGTAGAAAAAAAAGTCCTGGACTCAGTAACAGATGTGAAACCCATCAACAATCGACTAAAAAACTTTACTTTTATTCATGTACATGCAGTAACAAATGGTGATAATAAAACAGAGCCTTGGAAAAAAGAAAAAAAAGAGGTTCTGGAAAGCAATTGAAACAGAGATGGTCAAAATTCTAAAAGATGATGTGGAAATTCTGCTCAGTGTCTTCAATGCACAAACTGGCAAAGAACACAGTCATAAAAAGACAACAGGAAACTATCCAGCACAAAAATTTACAAATGCAAATGGCACACAACTCATTGAATTACACCAAAAGAAGAAACTGAAAATTATATTAACCTCACTTCGCAAAAGTCCCAAAAATGAAAAACTTGGTCATCACCCATCCATCATTTAGAAGAATTTCAGATTGATCATGTTGCAATATCATACGAATACGAAAAAGAAATTCATGATGTGCAAGTTCACAGAGGTGCTAATATTGATTCAGATGATTATTTAACCACAATAAAAATTAAATTCACACCGAAGAGGAAATTCAAAAGATAAACACTGTTGATTCCAAAAATTGATCTATGCAAATTTACTAAAACTGGGAAGAACAACACCGAGAAGATTGGGAGAAATTTCAAACTAAACTCATCAAAAGAGCAAAAGACCTGATCCCTCTTCACAAAAACCCAAAACACCCCTGGTGGAAACAAGAATGTGAGAAAGCACTAGAAGAAAGAGAAAAGGCATTTCAAAATTACAATTGCAACAAATGAGAAGAAACAGAAGAAATTTTCAAACAGACTTCCAAGATTTTAAGACAAGCTAAAAGAAATTTTGGCAGTGAGCAACTGCAATCAATTGAAGAAAACTTCAAAAACTATAATACACATGATTTTCATAAAAGCTTCGCAAATCAGATCAAAGGATACTCACTACAATACCTTTGCCTTAGAAAAGAAGATGGTAAATTGGCACTGATAAATAAAGAATATAGCCAAAACTAGCTAAACATTTTGCAAATCTTTTAAATGGTTCCAAACGCAAAGAGAGATTCCCAAAAGTGCAGCCAGATATCTCACCACGGAACTTATCCTCGCCAACATAAGAAGAGATTTATGTGCACATCAAGAAACTTAACAGCAATAAAGCATTACATAAGAAAGGTACCGGTAACAAATCAGGCACCTACAATGTTCCAGCAGAATGTCTCTTGAACAAAAAAACAACAGCTATTAAATAGAAAAATAGCAGAATATCAAGCAGAATTCAGAGCGAACAGATCATGTCCGGATCGAATTTTCAACCTCAAAACCACACTCAAAATGCATGCTTTCGGACAAAACCCTGTAGTATGCACATTTGTAGATTTCAAGAAAGCACACATTTCAATATACAGGCCCTCACTCTTCCAAATTTTAGAAGTGAGGCGGTTAGATTCCAAAACAAGAGAAGTCATAACACAAACACTAATTGGTATGAAATCTAAAGTAACATTTTTGGGGGAGATCTCAGAAACCTTTGACATTCAAACATGTGTGATACAAGTTGATGGACTGTCTCCTATTCTGTTCAATATAGCCTTATACAAAGTTATGGAAGGATGGGATAAAGACCTAAGGATATGTGGGATTAGAAAGCCAATCGAACTGAGCGTTGCCAAAAATAACTTCTACATACCATATCTTGCATTTGCAGACGAACTGGCGATACTAACAGCGGAAGACCAGACTGCATTCAAACAGCTGGAAACACTCAAGGAATATGAAGAAAAAGTAGGTTTACAATTTTCATTTGAGAAAACTGTATTCTTTTGTTGAAAAACAGAAATTGCAAGCTTGAAAACAAAATATGGTAAAATCAACAGAGTCCCATACTTTAAATATCCTGGAGAATTCATTCAAGCAATAGCTATTGAAAAACACTCACAGCAACACTGCCTATAAAATATTAAAAAAGATTAGGGTTAACACAACCCCTGCAACAAAAAATTAATGTCAAAAGTGATAAAAATTGGACACTACAATACGGTTCTGTCATAAAACCAGCAATCCTCTATGCAATTGATACACTAACCCTTAAGAGCAAACAAAAACTTCAAGACATCAGAAAAGAAGAGAGGAAGATTATCAGGAAAATTTTAGGAGGAAGACACACCAAAGACAGTTATAGGCCACAATCGATTAATACAACAGGAAAGTTTTGAAACATCGAAACTGATATTAGGAAAAGACGAATGAAATTTTATGGTCACCTCAGCTGACTAGCAGAAAATCGACTGACGAATAGAATAATTGATTATGTAACCTCATTTAAGAATTCCACACCTTGGTTAGATGAAATTCGAAAGGACCTAAATAATGTAAACATAAAACCAGCCGACATTCTAGAAAGAGAGAAGATTGGACACGAAGTAGAAAAATGGGAAGTTATATCAGAGCAACCAAAAGAAAAACAGTACAGATCAATGTGGTCAAAGAAAAGTTGATAGACTTTTTTGGTTCACGTGTTCCACATCTGGAGATACTTCTTCAACAACAGTAATAATAAAATAAATAACTGAAAAATTGTAATTAAAAGTAAGTAGTAGTACAAAGTTGAGTAACAGTGTTCAGAGCAGCGGTCGGCAGCCCCCCCACTCCCGACAGCCTGATATATAAACTGTTTACCGAAAACACCTGAATGCGCCAACCTGAACGCAAGTCTAGAAATTCACGATTTTTTTCACATAGTTAAATTCTTTAACTCTCTCCCCCACCCTTCTCTCTCTCTTATATATATATATATATATATATATATATATATATATATATTCTTTAACTCTCTCCCCCACCCTTCTCTCTCTATATATAAGAGAGAGAGAAGGGTGGGGGAGAGATTTAAAGAATTTAACTATGTGAAAAAAAAATCGTGAATTTCTAGACTTGCGTTCAGGCTGGCGCATTCAGGTGTTTTCGGTAAACAGTTTATCACTCTGGACTCTTTTCCTAGACACTAAGAAATAGTACTGCCACTCATTATAAACAGTTTTAATTCAAGCTACACATTTCGCTTTTCCAGTTATTGGAGCAAATTACAAATTTCAATAACATTTTTCCGCACATAAGTTACAAAGAATTTTCATGCTAGTAGAAATTCTTCTAGAAACACAATTCAAGTGTAATTTTGTTGAAACCTTTCTTGGAAACTCATCACGTTTTGCGTAGTAACTTCACAAAGTACGAAGAAGCAATTGATTCAGTACAACGCGACACAGGAAATCTGATTTTAGGTTTTGACGGAATATCAAACTTAGCACGAAATATTTACTGGCTGTTTGATTGTTGTTGAGTGTATTGTTTGATAATGAAACAGCGACGCCGGATACAGTATTGTTTGTCCACAGTAAGTTGACAATTTGTGCACTGGCTGTTGGCCGCGACAGGAGGTGTGTAATACCATGGCTGTGAGCAGTGAGCGGAAGGCAGCGTCGCAGTATTGGAAACGTCACCCTAACAATGTGTGCACGAATATTTCGCGACTAGGGGCAGCGTTCCGAAATAAATGAATGTCCTCCAACTATTGCAGATGTTTTGTGCACCTGGCATAAACAGGTAAAATCGTCTTCACTTGTCGAATTAATATACTTATATCTCACTACCAATGCACTACTAGTTTCGGCGTACTGTGGCGTCATTCTCGAGAGCCTAGGATTACAAAAAATATTACAATCATTGAAACACATTAAACAGTGAAAAGATTAAAAATTTATCACAAAATAAGAAAAGAGAGTCGGGAGTATGTGTGGTGTCGCACAAGTCCAAAGTGCGCGGCACCTACTTTCGCCGCGCGCCGCCATGCACGAATGGCGCGGCGTTCTTACGACGTCAGCCACGAGCGCCCTCTGCTGCAACTCCGCTCGTGGCCACCACTGTACGACATCGTTCACTTGGAACTGAGATAGGAACCAGTTAACACTTCGGAATCAGATAGGCACCAGTGAAGACTTGGCTATCGGATAGGCACTAGGCAGGCCTCTAGCTCAACTATGTATCAGCATTCTGCAGTACTGAGCTATGTAAAAGTTAAGTATTACTAAGTCTCTAAGAAATATAGATCTCGTTCTAATTTACTCTAGTGTTTCTAGTTTCTGCTGTCCCACTGGCTGGTCACCTCCTACCTGCCCAAGCGTGCATCCTTTATTCCTGTGTCGGTCTTTCTACTCGGCCACCGAAACCTACGACGGAAGAAGAATTTCGCATGCCTTCCTCTGTATAGGGATTCTCATATACCCATCTGGACAAACTGAGAAACAGTTAGAAATACAATTACATTAAGAGCCTAAACACAGGTCATTCAGACACTGAAGTTTCTTTTTTATTTATTTATTTTTTATTTTGTGGTTACTTTTCACTGTTTAATGTGGTCTAATGATTGTAATATTTTTGTAATCATGAGCACTTGTAAATGACGGCAAAAAACACAGAACCGCATATTTGGGGTGTTTCATATGTGAGTTATGTGTTATAATGACTGTAATTAAATTTATTTATAATACATGTATGTGCGTGTGTGTGACAATAACATGTTCTCGTTCCTCAGCCTCGTGCCCCCCAGACAAAACTTGTGTCTCCGCTACTGGCGCGTCACTCTGCGTCACCCGTGCTTCGTCCGTGCTAGTTGACTGTGTGTTGTACGTGCTTAAGTACGTATTTTCATTGAAAACACCCCAAGCCGAAGGAATACTATTTTGTTTGAATTTAGGTAAGTGTGAGAGATTATTTTACACGCAATTTAAAAAAGCTAACTAGCATTGGGTTAAAACCATTTACTTTTTAAACACGACTATATTTCTATTGTTGCAGAATTTACTGGTGGTTATAGGATTTTACTGATGGCTTTGGAAAAAGTTGTCTGAAGAAAATAGACTGTACAATGATTCATGGACAGATTTATACTTCTGTATCAATAACAATGGAAAACCGCTATGCTTAATTTGCCAAAAAACTCTTGCTGTTCAGAAAGAACATAACGACAAACGCCATTACGATATTGAGCATAAAGCTAATAAATTTTCAAGTCTAGTGCGCGAGTCACGAAAACATAAAATTAAATCACTAAAATCATCACTGCCAACAAAATGTCTTTAAGGTTCAAGTTCAAAGTAGTTAGTCGAATGCACGTGCGAGTTTAAGGGTAGTCTGGAAGACCGTTTGCCGACAGTGAATTAATAAGACAATGAGCATTGGTTATGGCTGAGGAGGTGTGCCCAGCACAAAAAAGGAAGTTTGAAAATATAGGTCTTTCAGCTATAACGTGTACCCGCCGCACTGCAGATTTGGGCGATAATTTATGCCAGCAACTTCGCAAAAAGGCACAACAATTTGGTTTTCTTTAGCTCGGGATGAAAGTAATGACGTTTCAGGTATTGCTCGGCTTCTAATATTTGTTCGCAGAATCGATGGGAACCTTAATGTCTGTGAGGAGCTTTTAGAATTATGTAGTTTGAAAGGCACGACTACAGGGGAATATTTCAGTACTTAGAACAAGACTTAGTATCAATGCATTTGCCTTGGGAAAAATCTGGTGAGAGTAACAACCGACGACGGCAAGAACATGAGTGCAAAACACAAGTGTTTGGTGGGCAAAGTTAAAACTAAACTAGCAGAGCTAGGATGTGACATCCCATTATCTTTCCATTGCATTATACACCAAGAAGCGTTATGTTCCAAAGTGCTAGCATGGAAAGAAGTAATGGACGTCGTGCTATCCACTGTAAACTACATCAGAAAGAATGGGTTGACTCATAGTCAGTTTCAACAGTTTCTGACATGTAGACGCAGATCATAGAGATGGGTAGCAGAGCTGCAGTAATGAAAAGATTTTTTGATCTCGGAAAATAAATACGTACCTTTATGAACTAAAAAAGTAAATCTTTTCCAGAAGTTACAGATCCTCAGCAGGGCCGGATCTAGGACATTTGTCAAGGGGGCAAACTTAAATTTGCCGCCCCTTCTTTCACTGCCCCCCCCCCGTAAGAATAGACTTTTTGACGTTAATTGGGTTACATATTTCTAAATAAATGTCACAATCTCACAACATGAACTTATTTTATTGACTGAATTAAGATCAAAGGAAAACAGAACAATTTTAATACATACAAAAATATTACAAGTTTACTCATCGTACAAAAATCAATTCAAAATTTCGCTTTTCGAACTTTTTTGCTGCAAAACTGTTTTTGATATCATCATAGTTTAGAGAAGCAGCTCGTTTGTGCTCTATGGATATTATACTCAGATTTGTTAAGCAGTCGTGCTCTTCTACTGCCAGCGCATGTTGTCTGAAACTTTCAACTACAAGTTCTTTCTCGCTAAGATCTCCTGCCAGTTCCGCTGCTTTGGCCTTCAAGTCCTCCACTTCCATTTCTCGAATTTGCACACCACACAGAAGACTAATTTTTGCACCAATTGTCTCAAGTGCGGTAAACCTGGTACTAAGCTCTGTCGGCCATTTTCTTCTTTCTTCGCATCCTATTTTCGGAGAATACCGTTGATACCTCATTATCTTCTGCTAGCACTTTGGCCTCAGAAATAGCTTCAGAGGTACAAGAATCCCGGGAAGTTTTGAGAAAGCCCAAAAGTGCTTGAATGTTTCGAACAGCTTTATCAATTGTAAAGTATTAACTTCGCAGAAACTGATTAACATGAGCAATTTATTTTAATATTGCATACCAGAAATAAGTTAAAGTAATGAATTTGAGTTTTCACATATTTTTTTAAATAGATCTTGTCTCTGATTTTCTTTCTGGTGTTGACAATTTATAAGTTTCAATTTCTTCCAGGGCCTTAAAAACTTTATGAAAATGCTTTTAAATAGCTTCAACCGCATCTACTCTTGTAGATCACCTAGTCTTGCTGAATGTCTGCTGAATTTGCTCCTACTAAATTTAAAGAGTGAGCAGCACATGGTACGAAATAGGCCAGTTCATTCTTCTGAAGTATTCTTGACTGGAACCCTTTGTACTTTCCAGCCATGTTTGCCTTATTGTCATGGGACTGCTCCCTGCAGTACTTAATGTTCAACCCACCTTGTTCCAATTTTTGCAGTATCTCTTGACTAAGGACTTCTCCTGTTTTGTCTGTAAGTGTAAAAAAGTCAGTAAAACTTTCCACAACCTCTGAGTCATTCGACTTGACATATCGAATTACTTGTGTCATCTGCGCATTGTGGATGATATCTGGAGTGCAGTCAAACATCAGTGAAATGTATTTAGCAGCTAAAATATCTTTAATTATATCTTGTTTTATTTTTGTCAGCCACCAAGTCACGGAACTCATCTTGTATATTTTTGTAAAAATAGCTAATCTGGCCTTTCTTGTGGCGTTCAATACGCAAACAATGGGGGACACTATAGTATGATATGAGATCAATTGTATTTAGAAATTTGCCGCTATGTGAATCACCAAAATCACCATCTTCTTTTGATCCTCTAAAAGGACTTCCTTGCTTAGCTAGAAAAATACAGTGAGATTCCTCCTGTTTTATCTGGTCTTGCTGCCCAGTGTGCGACACTTATCAAGTGGGTTTGTCGGAGGACATCGAAAGAGTCGAAAAAGAAGGGCGGCTTGTTTTGTATTGTCGTGATACAGGGGAGACAGCGTCACGGAAATGATACAGGATCTGGGATGGGAATCATTAGAACAAAGGGGTTTATCGCTGCGACGTGGGCTACTAACGAAACTACAATTGTCAACATTCTCCTCCAAATGCGAAAATATATTGTTGCCTCCCACTTACATAAGTAGAAAAGATCATCTGAATAAATACGTGAAATCAGAGCTCGAACAGAGATTCAGATGTTCTTTCTTCCCGCGCGCTATTTGAGAATGGAATGGGAGATAAATAGTATAAAAGTGATCCGATGAACCCTCTGTCAGGCAGTTAAATGCGATTTACAGAGTATCCTGTGTAGATTATTAATTCCACCGCTACCGAGAGAGCACTCTAGATTCTTAATGCTTTTGACTTTCAATAAGAAGTGTGCGCACCTGAAATACTTTTTTTTTTTTTTTTTTTTTTTTTTTTTTTTTTTTTTGATATATATATAAGGACTGGAAAGTTATTCAAATTCACCTGATCTACAAAATATTACCTTGATATGAAATAAGATTATTCATTTATCTGAAAAAGGAAATCTATGTAAATTAATAAACATAGTACATTTACTTATGCAATAACGCAAACATGTCCCTCATTCTGGCTAATATCTAGAAGATTTTTAATGTTTGATTAGCCGAGGTACCTGTGACAGGGCAACACTGAAGTCAGCAACCAGGAATTTTAGTTTTATTAAATGATTTCGGTATTTCTTGCAGTCATTTTACTATTAATAATTCTGTGTCCGTTAATTTTATTAAATTATACAAGAAAGTTACATTCTGTAAAATTTGCCGCCCTCTAGATTCTGCCGCCCGGGGCAACTGCCCCCTTTGCCCCCCTCTGCCAGGGCCGGATCTAGGACATTTGCCAAGGGGGGCAAACTTAAATTTGCCGCCCCTTCTTTCACCCCCCCCCCTTTGTAAGAATCGACTTTTTGACACTAATTGGGATACATATTTCTAAATAAATGTCACAATCTCACAACATGAACTTATTTTATTGACAGAATTAAGATCAAAGGAAAACAGAACAATTTTAATACATACAAAAATATTACAAGAATACTCATCGTAAAAAAATCATTTCAAAATTTCGCTTTTAGAACTTATCTTGCTGCAAAACTGTTTTTGATATCATCATAGTTTAGAGAAGCATCTCGTTTGTGCTCTACGGATATTATACCCAAGTGTATTTAATTAGTTTCAGCTTGCTGAAACTTCTTTCTCCAGACAAAACAGAAACTAGAATAGTAAGATATATTTTAACGCTGTAGTAAGGTTGGGATACCCCTCTACCAATTTATTTTTATAAATTAAACTTAATGTTGATGATGCAGTGGAATCTTGCAAGACTCTGGAAAAGGAAATCTATGCAAATTAATAAACATTGTGCATTTACTATCAATAAAATTCTTCTGGGTATGAAACCGCGTCGTCATTTTATAAATTCCACCGACGTTTCGGCCGCGGTCGAAACGTCGGTGGAATTTATAAAATGACGACGCGGTTTCATACCCAGAAGAATTTTATTGATAGTGACAACAGCCGCGGAAGCCTACGTTTGCATTGTGTATTTACTTATGCAATAACGCAAACGTCTCCCTCATTCTGGCTAATATCTAGTAGATTTTTAAAGGTTGATTAGCTGAAGTACCTGTGACAGGGCAACACTGAAGTCAGCAAATAGGAATTTTAGTTTTATTTAATGATTTCGGTATCTCTTGCAGTCATTTTACTTTTAATAATTCTGTGTCCGTTAATTTTATTAAATTATACCAGAAAGATACATTCTGTAATAAAAAAAAAGAAGAAGAAGAAGAGTCGGTAAAAATTTGCCGCCCTCTAAATTGTGCCGCCCGGGGCAACTGCCCCCTTTGCCCTCCTCTAGATCCGGCCCTGGTCACTACCATTTCGAGTGAGAATGCGAGATCCCAGTTTCTATCATTATGTTGGTACTTCTGAAAAAGGGCATTTGTTTTTGAGAGATTTCGAATTGTACGGAACATTGTAAGGAGAGTGTAATGGGTGATTAAAGATTAGAAAACGAATTACTGGAGTTCTTTCTATATTTGAACAATACGCACCAGGACCCTGAATGCAGGGAGGAGATAAACCCCGAGTACAAAAGATGAGTGCAACTTAATTTGTTACCTGAAACTTGAATAATTACTCAGAATTTATGCTTAGAGAAATACGTAACATTGAAGGCACCACGGCTACACGCGTTGCCCGTTGCCCGTTGCAACGGGTAGCTTGCACCTCCTAGTGCAGAGTTTGGCCGCACAGGTGGCAGCGCTATCCACGCAGGTTGACCGGTTAGCGAACTCGCAACGAGAGGGCAGCAGGCACCGCAGCAAGTCACACTACAGCCGCACAGGCGACTAGAGTCAGCGTAGGACACCCAACACTTCCCGACCGCCCGATAGATGTCTCGACGGTTACGCTTCCAGAGGTCTGTGCGAAGTGAGAACAACCAATAGCGTCACAAATTAGCGAGAGCCAAGAGCACTGCATACTGGTGTAAACATTGCCTCGATGCGGCAGTTTGAACGCATTCTGCGAGTATATTCTGCAACATTCTATGTTTTTACATTTCCGTCTGATTTCAAAACGAAGTATGAAATAAAAACTGTCTTGTCCCAAATATTCTGCTGTTTATTTCGCAGTATGTTGCCATTAATGAGTATATACTCAAGTAGGAAAGTAAGCTTAAATAGCTTCGAGTGGATCGTAGCCTATAGAAGGAAAACTCATGTTCTTCCTTATCACAAATTTTTGTGTCTCTTTCCAGATATGTGACGATTTTCGAGAATGTGGTCAGGCAGGCGAATACGAATTTTATTGCTGCTTTCGGAGCAATTTAAGCAGCCCTCATAATTCCCTGCCTGTCCAGATTTATTTTATTTATTTATTTTCGAGGTCTATGAAATCGTGACGGGAGTGTATCGCTGGGATGTAGAATGTGTCATATTAATCCAATAATAATCATATGTAAATGTCATGCGGCTTATTGACTAAATTGACTAAAATGCAAGGGCTTAGGGTGTTAATGTTGGCAATGAAATTTTCGCTTTACGATGGTAATTAATTTACTAACCGAACAAGGTGACACACAAGAACCTGTCAGTCATAGAGCAGGAACAGCATTAATTACTTATCTCATGTCCAACACAAAAGATTATTCCGCTCATTCGATGTGACTTTTTTTCCAGAGAACATGTAATGTGGTTGCCAACACCAGCACACTACGCCTGTACCATAAACCTTACGTTCTAATTCGCAGAAAAAGTATACAGCCAACAAGTGATATATCCATGAGAGTGACATGGTCAGTTCTTATAGTGAAGCTAAAATTTAAACAGGAAGTAAAGCAGATTATTAATCAATTCCTATAAATAATAGGTATCTAGAAGACGAGGGGTTAGTTGCTTTTTTAATTTACCCATATCAGCACCGACTGATATAATATAAACTATAGGTTTATTTTATACTTTTCTGCTTGAATAATTTACCGTGTTCCTTATTGTCTCCTGCTAGAATTTTTAATGAAGTACTATATTTGAAGATCGTGTTTACTTCTTGTAATATCAAGTTGGTGAAGAAAGCCAGCTGTTTCAATAGATCTCTACAATAGTATCTAGAGTGCACTCTGCTAATACTGTCGGAGATCGCTGTATTTCGGAAGCAGACAGCCAAATATATGTGATAAGGAAGAATATTAATATTGTTGCCACTCGTGAAGCTGTCCTATTGGGTTCCTGCCTAAGTGCACACTGTGAATTCAGTGGCGGCTGGTGATAATGTGCTAATTTGCTGCAGCACACTGTAAATATATCACTAAAATTATGCCATTTCTCTTTGAATGCAAGCGAGAAATCGCTGTAAAATTACATCCTTTCTCTCGTAATGCGATCCAGATATCACAATAAAATTATGCCAATTCCCTTCCAATGCGTATTTGAATGCTAGTAATAAGGATGAAAACGCATTTTGGAGCGCTCCTCCGCAATAGGTGGAAACCAACTCCATTTTTTTTCCTTTATTGTATTTCCACACCAGCGATTACACCAGTAGGCTGGCAGCAGCTCCAGAGGCTGCTCTTCAGCCGAGAGAATAAAATACATTGATGAGATGAAATTTAAAGTACATGACAGGCGAAAAATCAACGGAGGAACAATGACACATACATGGCGACAATTGGAGGTACAAACAGTTGACAGGTGAACAAAACAACCGGATGTAGTCAGTTAAAAACGAGGAGCCACGGTGACTTAAAAAGCACATGTTGGACGACAAGAACACAGGACGGCGAGTACACGGAGACACTAAGTAAAATACACGGTGCGACGCTTGTCTGGTTGCGGTGGACGCAGTTAAAAAACACACACTTCACTGTAGCACAATACACAACACTTGACGTAGCACTTGTAAAACTGTCGGTCCAGGACCCCGATAAAAAGGGGGCGGAGCATAGCGTGGGGGAGAGGAGAGAAAAAAACGGCGGTGAAGAAAATGGGGGCGGCAGGGAAGAGCCGTAGGGACTCCAGGGCAGTGAGGGGGGTAGCCAAGCGGGGGAGCGGAAGGGGAGGGAGGAGAGGGGGCACTGTATCTATGGGAGAGGACATGGAGGGTGTGGAGATGAAGGAAAGGGGGTATAACGCGGTAGAGGCGTGGCAGAGGCCCAGGGTTGGTAAGGATGGGGTGGACCAGTGGGTTGCGGGAGTCAATTTTACGGGTGGTATAGAGGATACGGATACGCTGGAGATATTCGAGGAGGTGGGGAAACGGGATCAGGTCATACAGGATCCGCGTGGGGGACGGGAGCCGGATGCGGTAGGCGAGGCGGAGGGCGTGGCGCTCGAGGACTTGGAGGGTTTTATAGTAGGATGTGGGAGCGGAGATCCAGGCAGGATGGAAGCTGCAAAGGATAGGACACATGAGGGACCGGTAGGTGTAGAGAATGGTGGAGGGGCTGAGACCCCACGTCCGGCCGGTGAGGAGTTTGAGGAGGTTAAGGCGGGAGAGGGCTTTCTGTCGGACAGTGCGGAGGTGGGGGGTCCAGGAGAGGTTACGGTCGAGGGTTAGGCCAAGGTACTTCAGGGTGGGGGTGTGGCGGATAGGGCGGTTGTGGAGGGTGAGGTAGAAATCATGGAGACGGAAGGAGCAGGTGGTACGACCTATGATAATTGCCTGGGATTTGTCAGGATTGACGGAGAGGAGCCACCAGTTGCACCATGAGGCGAACTCGGTGAGGTGGGACTGGAGCAAAAACTGGGAGCGGGCAAGGGAGGGGGTGAGGGCTAGGAAGGCGGTGTCGTCAGCATATTGTAGAAGGTAAACGGGAGGCATGTCGGCATGTCGGCGGAATAGATGAGATAAAGGAGAGGAGAGAGGACGGAGCCTTGGGGCACCCCAGCAGAGGGGTAGAACAAACGGGAGTCAGAGTTGCAGACAGTGACATAGGAGGGGCGGCGGGTGAGAAAGGAAGCAATGAGGCGGACGTAATTAATAGGAAGGGCGTAGAACTGGAGCTTGAAGAGGAGACCGGAATGCCATACACGGTCGTAGGCTTTTTGGATATCAAGGGAGACAAAAATTGCGGAGCGACGGGAGTTGAGTTGGACAGAAAGGAGATGAGTAAGGCGAAGGAGCTGGTCATCGGCAGAGAAGGAGGGTCGGAAGCCACATTGGGAAAGGAGGAGGAACTGGTGGCGATGGAGGTGCTGATAGATACGACGGGAGAGGATGGTTTCCAGGACCTTGCTGAACACGGAGGGAAGACTGATGGGACGGTAGGATGAGGTCTGGGATGGGGGATTATCTGGTTTTAGGAACATGAGAATACGGGAGGTCTTCCACAGGTCAGGGTAAAAGCCGGTGAAAAGGATGACATTATATAAGGTAGCAAGAGCTGCGTGGAAGGAGGGGGGGCAAGCTCGGAGGTGACGGTAGGTCAGCCGGTCGTGACCAGGGGCGGTGTTGCGTTTAGTCCGAAGAGTGTTAATGATGTCACGGGCGGTAATGGGTGTGTTCAGTTCTGAGGGGGGAATGTGGTCCAAGTACTGGAAGCCGGGGGCGAGCGGAGGAGTGGAGGTATCGGTTCGCTCATGGACGTCCGGGAAGAGAGAATAGTCAAAGAGAGGATCATCAGGAATGGAGAAGACTTCGGAGAGGTAGGAGGCAAAGTGTTCTGCCTTACTGGCGTTGTCAGGAAAAGGACGGTCATCATGGAGAAGCGGGTAGTGGGGGGAGGAATGACCGCCAGTAAGGCGGCGGAAGGCATGCCAGTACTTGGAGGAGTTGACAGGAAGCGTGGAATTGAGGCGGGCGCATGTCTGGCGCCAGTCCCGGCGTTTTTTCGCGGACAAGAGGTTTCGGATGTGGCGTTGGATTTGCCGGTGGCGTGGGAGAGTGTCCCGGTCACGGGTCCGGAGGAAGGAGCGGTAGAGACGACGGGATTCGCGAAGGAGAAGGACGGCCTGTGGAGGAAGGGTAGGACGGTGAGGATAAATCGCCCGGGTGGGGATGTGGGCATGGACCGCGTCAGCAACGGTCTGCTGGAGGAAGGAGGAGGCATGATCAATATCGTCGGGAGTGCGGAGGGGAAGTGGGTGGCTTGCGACCGAGGTGTCAATGGAGCGACGGTAGGCATCCCAGTCGGCACGGGAATAATCATGAACGAGTTTGGGAGGGGGCATAGGACGGGGAGCACGGGCAGGGCGGGGGCGGTGGTCAAAGGTAAGTAGGACAGGGGCGTGGTCACTGCCTATAAGGTCGAGGACATCTGCCGTGATGCGCCCTAGGAGGTTGGGAGACGCCAGGACGACGTCGGGAGTGGTGTTGCTTTCGGGACGGGTTGGGCGGGGAAGAGGAAGGACGTCGCCCCGGAGCGAGGTGGTGACGAACTGACGCCACCGCCGGAGTTCAGCGGGCGGACGGGAAGAAAGGTTAAGGTCAGCAGCAATCACATAGGTCCTGAAGGAGCGGTCTATGTGGGAGAGGAAGGCATAGGGGAGGGGAGCAGTGCTGCGGATATAGATGGTAACGAGGGTGACAGTAAGGGATGGGAGGAAGAGGCTGAGGATCAGGTGTTCGGTGGGGTCATTAAGGAGAGGTTGGAGCCGGACGGGGTGGTGGCGGAGGTGGCCGATCGCCACTCCGCCTCGGGCGAGGGGTGGGGGGCCATCGGTACGGTGGAGGACGTAGGGAGCGGTGCTGATGGGACGGCGGGGTTGGAGGAAGGTCTCGTTCAGGAGGAAGGCATCCACGCAGTGGTGGGAAAGGGTGTGCATAAAGAGGTGTTTATTGGCAGGAAGAGAGCGGACATTATGATAGAGGAAGGTATAGGAAGGGCTTGCCATAGGGGCCGAAAGGGAGGGGTGAGAGGAGGGAGAGGGGGCGACGGGAAAAGAGGGTACGGTGTGTCTAGACTAGGGTAACTTGCCGGGAGAAGGTGAAGTGGGAATGTGCACGGGAGAGGGTGGCGAAGGTTTCGAGGTGAAAAACGGAACGGGCGGCAAGGGCGATCTGCTGGAGGGTATGGGGACGCTGGAAGGGATGGATGTTCTGGAGTGCGGTCGTGACAAATCGGATGACGTCCTCTACGGTTGGAGGGGGGCAGAGGGAGTTGTTGGGATGGAGAGGGGGATCAACAGGACGAACAGGGACGGTAAGTTCGGGAGTGGTGGGGGCGGGGACGGATTTGCATTTATAGGAGTAGGTGGGATGGGGGCCACCACAGGTGTTGCAGACGGGAGGGGAGGCGAGGTTGGGACAGTGTTTGTGGAGGTGATTGGACTTGCAGTGGGGACAGGTGGGTGGGTTGCGGCAGTCCTGTGTCAGGTGGTCGTTGTAAACGAGACACCTGGCACAGCGGTAGGATTGGGGTGGGGAGCGAGAGGGTTCAACCTTGTGGTGGCGGTCATAGATACGGGCCCCCTCGAGGAGGAGGCGGTCGATGGAGGATGCGGATTCAGTGAAAATCCGCATCAGGTAGGTGGGTCCGGTGGCGTTATGGATTCGCTTGGCAGAGCGAACGGAGATGTCTGGATGGGCGTTGAGTTGGCCCAACACCTCCTCCTTCGTGATAACCGGACTAAGTTTGGTTATCACGGCGGTGAGGGTGGGACCAACTCCATGTGCTAAAGTGGGATTTATACGCGCTGGTACTGCGCAGAGGCGCGGCGCAGTCGTCTGTTCGCTAGTGCGCATGCACAGACGTGACGTCACGCCTGGCGTCTCGTGTGTGCTGAGACCGACTGCAGCACCAGATCAATATTTCTCTTCGCGCTGCGTGTAACGGCTGCGGAAGAATAGTATATGACGAATATTGCGGCATACAGAATCAAATAGCGCGCTGGCTCAGGCGTCTTGCGCGTTGTCTCTCAATCTTACTTGTGTGAGGCTCGTATTCAAATACCTCTGAGTCTAAATTTTTAATTACTGTAAATAAAATTAATATTTTTAAATATTATATTTACTATCTGCAGTGAATACATGCAGTTGGCAACGCTGTTACAGATTCCCCTGAAGGTCTTACTATCAATACAGTATTAATTGACATTTAATTAAAGGCAATCATACAAAGGTTGACGTGTTTGAGATAAAACTTTAGTCACAAGCAACATTAGTAATGTTTAGTCAACATGCGAATGAAACTGCGCTTTTCAGCCAAGCAGTATCATTGGTCGCTTGTGTGGAACGCAGATGATGT
Source organism: Locusta migratoria (assembly GCA_026315105.1). NCBI lineage: Eukaryota > Metazoa > Arthropoda > Insecta > Orthoptera > Acrididae > Locusta > Locusta migratoria. The sequence goes on along the minus strand of CM048755.1, from coordinate 743,318,532 downwards.
GGTGGAGATATTGCTAAGCTCCGTTATTTCCATTGTCAGTCATGCTTTGTACGTTCGCTGAAGAAGTGTTTCGCGGTGTATTTCTTCGTGAAAGTGCGCGTTACGTACTGTGCGAGCAACGTGGCGAATTCTGTCGATGATCTGCTACAGAGGCTATTTTCAAGTAGACCTTTGGAAGAGAAACAAAGTGAAAGAGTTAGGTAGACCTACTCCTGTTTAAAATCTCAGTCAAAAGGCTATATATAGGAGCTGGCAAGAAAAGTGAGTACACAAGGAAATTTAGTATGAAAGTGTATGAAAACAGTTGGATTTGCGGATTTGATACTCGCAATGCACTTTTTTGCTGTCCATGTTTGTTGTTTGGGAACAGTGATGCGTGGAGTACAGGGGGAGTGAAAGACCTCGGACATCTTAATGCATTAATAAAAAAACACAAAGGAAATCACAAACATATAAATAACATACTTAATCTTAGTGCATTAGGTAAAGCTATTACCGCAACAATTTTAAGTCGTGCTAATCATGAGCCAATAGTGAAACATAATCAGCAGGTTGAGAAAAACAGGTGTGTGCTATCTAGGATTATTGATTGTATAAAATTCTGTCGTGCTTTCCAATTGGCTTTGAGAGGGCACGACGAGACAGAAACATCGAAAAATCCAGGTGTCTTTTGTGGTTTGATAGACTTTTTCTGATACTGATAGTGCAGTAAAAGAACATGTACGAGGTAATCAAGTTTTTAAGAGTATTTCAAAATCTATTCAAAATGAGTTGCTCGATTGTATGCTAGAAAATTGCCCTGAATTTATTTCGGAAGAAATAAAGCAGGCTGAGTTTCCTGCTGTAATGGCAGATGAAACAACTGATGTTTTCGAAAAGACAGTTAGTATTAGTGCCGCGCTATGAAAAGAATGATGTGCCATATGAAGTTTTTTTTTTTTTTAGGACATAATGTTGATGCTCTAGCTATTCGTATTTTGAATGTCATACAGCGTTTCTTCAAAGATGCACCGCATAAAATTATCGCTCAAACATACGATGATGCATTTGTCATGAGTGGTTGCAAAGGCGGTGTGCAGGCAAAAATTAAAGCAGTGTATCCTAATGCACATTATGTGCATTGTTATGCGCACCAACTAAATTTAACTATGGAACACGCTGCTTCACAGAATCAGTCAGCTAGAGTGTTCTTTCTAAATGTATCAGGCTTCTCAGCCTTCTTTTCAAGGTCATCAGAACGACCTCCCGCCCTATAGAAATTGGCAGCAAGGATTCCTAGTGGGCCAGCTGCAAGGTATAAATTCAAATCACGCACCATAAATGTGGTCCATGAAAATAAATCCTTGCTGCTGGAATGCTTATCAATGCTGGAAAAATCGCCTTCCGACCAAACTTGTTGCCAAGCAGTTCGTCGAAATCTACAGGATGAAGAATTCCTCCTTTGGCTATCATTCTTCCACAAAGTGATGCCTCATGTAGATATCATGTACAGCCGAAGAAAGCAAGATCGGTCGATGCCGTAATAATAAAAGGTTCAGTATCCCGCTTCATACGGGTCATTAATAATATAAGTGCTTCAATCTTCGACATTGATATGGCAGCCACAGCAGCAGCTACCTCTCAGAGCAAGCGCCAGGAGATAAGTCTTTGTCGACATTCTGATGCACGAGAAGTCTGCGACAGGATTACCACACAGGGCCGTGATCGTTTCCAAGCCCTAGATCATCTAGATGCTGCTAGACTCTTCACAATCTGAAGAATACTCAAGACGCTTCCCAGGCAGAGAACTTAATGTTGCGGTCCAAGCTTATACCATGTTGGAGAAACCTAGGTTAATGACGGAGTTCTCGGTATTGTACGAACGCCCAGACTCCAGAAATATTTCAGGAGCTGTACCATTACTACCATTCATTTCTAACTACAATCTGCATGACACCTTCTATCAGATATCAAAACTTCTGAAAATAATAGTTACTACCCCGATGACAACTGCTGAGCCTGGAAGATGTTTTTTTCTCTGAAGAGGATCAAGACTTTTCTTCGAAATACCATGTCAGAAATACGACGTAATGCCCTTGCAATGCTCTCCATTGAGAAGCAACATTGAGGGCTTCAACACGAAAGTTATCGACAAATTCTGCAGCAGAAAACAACAACGTATGGACTTCATTTTTCGACACTGAGTGAGTACTACTTTTTATTTTAGTATATTTTGCTTCCTGTTTATTTTTGTAATATTGTAGCACACTGGTCAAATTTTGTACGAGCCGCCACTGTGTGAAATTATCAAAGATTGGGAAATAAACGGCGAAATATTTGCGTCTTTCATTTTCTAATCACAAGGAAATATAAATAAAGTAGAACACTGCAAATCATGCTTGCCTTACATTAAAAAGCAATTCCTAGAATGTGTTTAAATAAAATACTTCAAAAAATTAAAGGAAGTCTGCGGACACGAATTACGATCCTTTGTAATGACAATCTAGAACGCTATCCTTTACACCACGTTAACGATGAATATTCCAACGCTTTATTATTGAATTCATTAGAACATCTTCTTGCTGCAATACAGTTTCATATGTAATATTAAGGCACATCTCCTTGTGATACAGTGTCAGTGCACTGTCACTTTGAAATGGAACTGGGCAACCTTAACACAAAACAGTTAACATATTATTATGCCAGAATGAACAATGGCGTCTTCTGCATAGAGTCAAGGATATACCAGTACGCTAGCATAAACGTAGAGACATCTATCGGGCGGTCGGGAAATCTTGGGTGCCCTCCTAAGGTGCCTCTAGTCGCCGCGACCCGCGCAACCGCAGCCGCTCAAACGGTACCTCAGCAGCAGACAGGTTTCCGCTACTACCGCGGCCGCTTCGGCAACGACGCGAGATGTCAGCCTCCCTGCGCACACCCAAATGCCACCTACAACCGGGCCTATATGCACCCGGCTGCAGCACCGTTTCCAAACTTCTCTTCATAGCCGAATGGACAGGCAATGTAAAATACCTTATAGACCAGGGCCGGCGCAAGGCACGTGCGAAACGTGCGGCCGTACAGGGCGGCACTTTCCGAGGGGCGCGGCAAATCTGACGACCCCATTTTATTTTAATTTTTAGGACAAACTCAACATGCATGCCCAAGAGGGGATTCGAAACCAAACCTCGGAGGGAGCGGCTTCGGGAACTGTGGCACGTCGCCTCGACTACCTAAATACTAAAGACAACACAAACATCCATATCCGAGGGGACTCGAAACCCCGACGGGTAACAACCTCACGCATCGGAGCATAGCGCCTCAATGAGCTCGGCCACTCCGCCGCGGCAACAACACATACAACAGCTAGAAGTATTCCGAATGGGTAAATAAGCTGCGAGTAAGTATAAGGGATAAATACATTGATAGTAAGCCTGGCATAAGTTGGGTTTCGACGTGTTTTTTTTTTTTTTTTTTTTTTTTTTTTTTTTTTTTTTTTTTTTTTTTTTTTTTACTAGCAGTTTCTGAGTGATAGTCGGACGTTTTCATTTTGAGCCATGAACAACAGTTAAACTCTGATTGGCACTTTTGTTTGACAATAGTACTCACATACTATCACTTTGACAACATTAATTTTTATAGTGTTTTCCGTTCAATACATTATCTGTTTACAACCACTGAAAAATGTTTATTTACGTTATCTGTAAGTATATGCCTCGCGGGCTTAGCAGAGAGGTCTAAGGCGCTACAGTGATGGACTACGCGTCTGGTCCCGGCGGAGGTTCGAGTCCTCCCTCAGGCATGTGTGTGTGTGTGTGTGTGTGTGTGTGTGTGTGTGTGTGTGTGTCTGTGTCTGTGTGTGAGTGTTTTGTCCTTAGGATCATTTAGTTTGAGTAGTGTGTAAGCTTGGGGACTGATCCCTTTAGCAGTGAAGTGCCATAAGATTTCACACACATTTGAACATTTCTGTAAACTCACTAGGCTTATTAAAATTAGCTAGATTTCTTCAATCAGGTTTGACTGCATTTTTGAGCTGGTACCCAGCGACTGTTTTGTACAAATCTGTAGAGAATGTCACCAATCAGTCGCAATTTTTTTATTTTTTATTTTCCACATTTACATAGATTTCGGGCACAGTGTGGGTATTCTCATTGCTTTGAGTTATGTTTACATATATACCGTAATGCTGAACGTAACTGTCAACATGGCGATTTGGATATAAGCATATATTAAAAGCTTTGTGACTGGCCACTCAGTGGCTGAAACCTAGGTACATCTGAAAAGTAAAAACGAAAATTGCTATTGATTGCTGACATCTCCTACAGATTTCTTTAAATAAAATTCCACAAACGTTTTTTAAAAGAAAAATAAAGGGGGGGGGGGGGTCGGCAATTTAGCAGCTCGCACGGGGCGGCACTTTGGATTGCGGCGGCCCTGTTATAGACACAGGATCCGACTTGTCAATTTTCACCCGCTCCATGCTCAGAGACCTCAGGAATGACGAAGCCCTGTCTCTTACGCCGGCCTGCAGTTCACAAATCAAAACATACGGCACACACCACGGCAATGTAGATCTTGGTCCCCGCCGGTGAACCTAGAGAAGTGAAGCATACAACATCATAACAACGCCCAAAAAGGACAATTCGTGGCGCCGCTGTGGAGACTGCCGCGTTCTGAACTAGTACCGCACATTCGAGATGTTAGCCATGCCTCGATGTTCGGGAAAGTAGATTGCGCGGAAGCGTTCACTCAAATCCCGCTGCCACCTGAAGATATCGAAAAAACGGTGATTACAACAGCTTTTAGACTCTTCGACAGCACGTTCGTGACTTTTGGCCTTCCGAACGCTGCCCAGTGTTTCCTGAATGGCATCTTGCTAGGCTTGTCGCGTTGTTTCGCGTACCTCGACGACATCCTGGTGTTCTCGAAGTCGCCCGAGCTCCACAGCCAACACTTGATGGCTGTATTTCAGCGCCTGAGTGATAAAAGCCTTGAAGTGTGTGTTTGGGGTCACAGACATGGAGCTTCTCGGCCACTTAATTACCTCGACCGCATCCACACCTCTACCTGAGAATATACAGACGATTCTCAACCTGACACGCCGCCTAACTTACAAGGAATTACGCAGCAACCTCGGCATACTGAACTTTTACAGGGACCATCTGCAACTTAAAATACCATTACTCATGTACAGTCTTAGACAAAAATATTGATCGCCGGCCGGCCGACGCAGAGGCTAAGTCCGAGTCGGTCGCGCAGCGTGGACATTAATTCGATCGCCCCTCATAATTCCGGGTCTGGCGATACGCACGATATGTCTTTGTTATCGGTGTGGAAGAACCTCAAAGGTAACAGCGAAAACTCTCTGAAATTATTACACAAAAGAGCTGACGGCTGCATCAAAACTGACCTGTTTACTCTCGGGAGCCCTCTACGCTTGCAGTGGGCGACGCGCCAGCGACCGCATCGCGGCTGCCGCCTGCGGACTCAGTGACAGCAGCGCGCCGCTGTCAGTCTATTTACCCGCTGTTATATCCTTACGTCAAGTTCTAGCACTCATATTCCAGTCACGTATTACATTTTCCTGACTGATATATGAACATAATCTAAACGTCGTAAAGTAGAATCGGAAAAAAGAGTCATAGGGGTGACTATTGCCGGCCGCGGTAGCCGAGGTGACTGAGGCGCTCCAGTCACGGTCAGCACGGCCACTACGGTCGGGGGTTCGAATCCCCCCTCGGGCATGGATATTTGTGCCGTCCTAGTTCGTAAGTAGTTCATAAGTAGTTTGTAAGTTTAGGGACTGATGACCCCGTAGTTAAGTCCCATAAGCTTAACAAACATTTGATTTTTTTGTGTGACTATTACTACATTTTTCTTTAACGTCATCAGGTCGCTCTTTCGGGATTCCTACTCATGATTGTTGCTAGTGACGAGTTATGATGCCCTCATGCTGACATCTTAAGAAGAAATTAATGACTGAGTACTAAAAAATTTTTTATACTGAGCAAAAAATGAAACCACAACGCTAGGGAGTGCTAATTTTTTGCAAAGTGCTGAGACACCATTTAGTTGCACCTAAAGGACAAACGACATAAAAAACTACACCATGCTTAGTACTACACGATAACAGATCCTGCTTATTTCACAAACAAAACATTCAATAGTGCCCTTTGCAAGTAATCCATTTCTCTCTTACTCTTTCGAATATATGTCCACAAATGTTTATCTTTGAGGCCCTACTCGAATAACCTTCGACAAAATGTGGATTCATGCAACTCCGGTTACAAAAACAGCTAAAAAAATTCTACTCCAAGAGACCTGAACCACTGACCAAAGCCACCTCTACATCACAGACGACAACTTTACTTTTTTTTTTTTTTTTTTTTTTTTTTTTTCCTACTGCCACATACGAGCATAGGTCTGTGCCATCCAGGAATTATGACCTCGGTACCAGCGTTGACAGACTTACACTGTGATGTTGCCAAGCTTCATTCATACAGGAAGAGTAAGAGCCAATGTGATTGCCAAGCGGGCTCGACAGACTTAGCTCGCGCCTCGCGCGCCTGCTGAGGTTCCGGACACCTGGAGTATACGTCAATGAGCCCTGCTCGCATTTCCGTAACTAGCTTTAATGAGTCGATCGTTGTCACTAATAAAAATATACAGATGCACCGACCGCCAACATATCAATAAGTATCTGTATTATTTGTGTATTCTGCCTTAAGCGCAATGACAACAAAAGTTATTCAGCAGTGCAGTTTCACATTTCTTCGAGCATTTCCATTGATGTACTGAAAACATTAGACGTAAGCAACAGTTTTCTTTATAATTATATTCTTAGAAAGTATTTTCCTTGATATCCCTGTTAGTAGTACAAACGAACGAAGAGAGGCAAACAAACGAAGAGAATTCAAGATGTGAACATCTCTGGAAAGGCTTCGTAACATGGAATTCAAAATAAGAACTTTTGTTATCCGGACGTAGAATTAGGGGCTGTAACTAATAGATTAATTTATCTTTAATCCAAACTATCATTAAGTCTACAAATATTGCACAAATGAAGCGTATCACGTTTTGATTAGAGTCCCATTATATCCGCTAACAAAAACGAGCAGCGGATATACTACAAGTCTTTTGACTGTACAGAACATTCAGGGAAGGAAGAACCTAAAATAACTATGGGTTAACGAAGCAGAGCATAGTGCTGTCATTATATGCATCAGTTGCTCAGAATTGTTTTTTTTTTTTTTTTTTTTTTTTTTTCAACCCAGCCGTTTTCATATGATTACAAGCTCCGGGCTACCACAATATTCATATCAGAACTATTGGGCCGTAATATGATGACACGGTCGATCAGATGGTTATAGAAATTGCAGTGACTGTTTTTATGCTGCCAATGGGTAACGCCAAATTGTCACTATTGCGGAATATATCGCAGATTGAGTTCTGTCTGTGAAAGAATTTATCAACATTTGGTGAACAGTATCGACACCGGGTGTCGGACACCCCTCCACGCAACACAAACCCATCAGTTGCCAATTATACGCAGCTAAATTTCTATGACTTTATCTTGCTGTGAAAGATTTAATTTCTTTCGCAACAGACTGTCTTTACTTACTGAAAGTGTTCAACAATCGTGGGTCTATCACTTCTCGTTCACGTCCACTTCCTACTCTCACCCATACACCCACTGTATATGTCTAATAAATTATGACACAAAATACAGATTTATACCTCCATTAATGGGGTTGTTGATGCCAGTTTTCCTGACAGTATTGTGCAGTGTTCTGAAGATGAATACTCAACGTAAATACTAATATTCAGTTGGGTGAATATCTCAAGTGTCCATTTCAGTTCCAGAGAACAAAAAGTGGCGGAACTAAGCGAATAAAAAGCGTCTATATGCCAATAAATAAACATGAAATAACAGTTAATGGAAGTTTACAAACTCCATCGAAAGAACATGAAAAATACTTTCTTGGCCTACAAAGCACTGCAATACAAATGCATTACTTAGGCCCTACTTTTGTTTTGGTCCATATCATTTGCACTAGAAAAGGGATATTTCATTAGTATTTCAGGTCCTGGATCTCCGTCGATTATCACCGAGTTGACAATCACTTACTGTATATAGTCGTTATCTGAGACTGATTAAAGGGGCTTCACGACATCGTGTTATTAATAGAATTCTTGAAACTTCTCGGTAGTAGCAGGATAGTGAATTCAGATAGACAGCGGTAATATTGAAAATTTGTGCCGGAGCGGGACTGAAACTCTACTTTCTTTTCTCAAGTAGATCTATTCTTTGCGGTCGTTCGATAGTTTTTGTTCTATGTTGACTGGTAAGATTAATCTCAGTTTCCCTACCTTTAGGAAAGAAAAATACAGATACGGTCACTCCTCTTGTCGAGCGTGCTGGAACAATCGTCTCCGCTATTTATGCAATTAGTATTCAGTATACTTCAACTTTTTCAAAACATGTTTTCATTTGACCTCATATAGGTATGATAGCAGTGGAGATAGCTCGAAACGTATGTATGGTGCGAGTGCTTTTGTGCAAATCACCTCACAAAAGAGATTTCCCATTTCAAGAAAGACCTTTCCGGTATTCATGATTTTACACATGAAGGAAGACTCGATAACTCACGTAAGTCATGAACTATGATGACTATCGTGCGACGTTTTCACTAGTCAGACAGGAATCAAAAGTTAGGAGCATGAGTATTGCACACTCAGTTTCAAAACGACAAAATTCAAATTATTGCGTTTTTGCATAAACGTCATTAGTTCACTCATTAAGTATAACTATAATGCTGTTATTAGTGACTTATTCTGTAGCCTTTATGTTATCTTCTTAAATGGCTGAGCCCAAACGAAAGGTAATGAATGGCATTGTGAACGTGATGGTTTACATATGGTGATCTAAAAGAATGCTGTGCACTGTTCGTCAGTGGTGTGTCCATCGCAACTGCCTGTAGCTCTATCAAAAGAGGGTTAAAATTCTGATCTACAGAGGGACTGGAACCATGACCAAAGCAGCCCTCGCTTAAGAAGCAGACACGTCATCTTTGGCTGCTGACGCGCTGCTACGTCTCACTTCCTTCTTGTTCCACTGGTGGCTACAGCTAATCGCCAATTTCCTCATGTTACGACCTCCTTGCATTTGTAGTAGAAAGTAATGCGCCGATGTGACACCTGCAAAGAAAGTAACTGAGATTATTCAACGAAACAGACAAGTAAATAGGATTTGTTATCATGTTTCTGTGTCATCCCGAAAGTAACTCAGCGGTCACACCGGTGCCAAAGAGCTCTCGAACTTGCACTGCACTCAAAACAGAGACTTTCCGAGATTGCAATACGTCCAACGTGCTGAGCGTTGAGCTCATTTTCCATAGAGTGCTTCTGAGTCGGTGCACGGTGTAGGTATCTGACTCCATATGTTCAAATTTTTGTAGTGCTTATGGAACTTAACTACGTGGTCATCAGTCCCTAGACTTACAAATTACTTATGATCTAACTAATACCAAGGACGGCACAAATATCCATGCCCGAGGGGGGATTCGAACCCCCGACCTTGACTGGCGCTCCACAGACCGCTTGACCACCGCGGCCGGCTATCTGACTCCCTGATGCTACCAATTATGAACGATGTCTCCATCCTGTCCCAATATTCAAATGAGAAATATAGGCGTTTAGTATGAAGGCACAGACAGTCAGACAGACCTTGTAGAGACTATCCATACGCTACTGGTTCTTGACGCTCAACTAAGTCGGATTGTAGGACTTACTTTCTGCCCCTGAAAGAGTTTTTCAGCAGTGGGTAAATAACCATCCACATTCTGATACCACACATGTAACCAGACAAATAATATGCCAGTTAATCGCAATGAAATGCAATATGACCGCGTCTTTCTGGCAGCGTCGATCTTTTCCGTTTTTCTATTTTCTGCTTTGCAGTAGTCTGTCACCTCGTTTTGGAAGTGAAAAACGATTTCTGCAATCCACCACACCATAATTCACACCCACTCCCTTCCCGGACAATGACAATTGCAACCGGGGATGTTTAATAAAATATGACAGTGGATGGAATTCCATACCTACCCTATTTGCTTCTCGTTGTCAGCTTTTTTTTGAGAAAAAAACATAAATGCCTCCATTTTTACAGCTCCACCAATCAAAATGCTGTTCAATGACTGACATAAATTCGTTTCTGAGAGATAAACAATATTGTGGTAGTAACTGGCAAGTGTGGCGAATTCTGTGTCATCTGACGATTACGAACTCAGGTGTTTCGTAGGATTCTTCTAGTTGATGTTGCAGTCGTACCCATTTAAAACACAGAAAAAGAATACAGAAATAGTAAAAAATTCCGGCTTTAAACACGCTTTTGTAGTGGGATCAGTACTGGCATTCTACGGGTCGGAGCGTGGAATGTTAGATCCCTTAATCGGGTAGGTAGAGAAGCTAGAAAATTTAAAAAGGGAAATGGATAGGTTGAAATTAGATATAGTGGGGATTAGTGAAGTTCGGTGGCAGGATGAACAGGATTTCTGGTCAGGTGAGTATAGGATTATAAATACAAAATCAATTGGGGGTATCACAGGAGTGGGATTGATAATGAATAAGAAAATAGGAATGCGGGTAAACTACTATGACCAGCATAGTGATCGCATTATCATTGTCAAGATGGATACGAAGCCAACACCGACAACAGTAGTACAAGTTTATATGCCAACTAGCTCTGCCGATGATGAGGAAATCGAAGAAATATATGAGGAGCTGAAGGGAATTATTCAGACAATTAAGGGAGAGGAAAACTTAATTGTTATGGGAGACTGGAATTCGGTAGTAGGGCAAGGAAGGGAAGGGAAGATAGTAGGTGAATATGGTCTGGGCAAAAGGAATGAAAGAGGAAGCCGCCTGGTAGAATTTTGCACAGAACATAATTTAGTTATTACAAACACCTGGTTTAAGAATCACAAAAGAAGGTTGTATACGTGGAAGAGACCAGGAGACACCGGGAGATACCAGATAGATTTTATAATGGTAAGGCATAGGTTTCGGAACCAGGCTTTAAAGTGTAAGACGTACCCAGGGGCAGATATAGACTCTGACCATAACTTGTTGGTTATGAACTGTAGACTGAAACTGAAGAAACTACAAAAAGGTAGGAAAATAAGGAAATGGGACCTGGATAAATTGAAGGAACCTGAAGTTCTTAAGAATTTCAGAGGAAACTTTAGGCAACAATTGACAGAAACAGGGGAAAATAAAACAGTAGAGGAGGAATGGGTAAAATTGAGAGATGAAATAGTGAAGGCAGCAGAGGACAAAATAGGTAGGAAGGCAAGACCTACAAAAAATCCTTGGGTATCACAGGAGATACTAAATTTAACCGATGAAAGGAGAAAATATAAAAATGCAGTAAATGAAACAGGCAAAATGGAGTACAGACAACTAAGAAATGAGATTGACAGGAAGTGCAAAATGGCTAAGAAGGAGTGGCTAGAATGCAAATGCAAGGATGTAGATGAATGTATAAATAGGGGAAAAATAGATACAGCCTACAGGAAAATAAAAGAAACATTCGGAGATAAGAAAAACAGCTCTATGAATATCAAGGACACTGATGGAAAACCAGTTCTCAGCAAACAAGGGAAAGCTGAAAGGTGGAAAGAGTATATAGAGGGGCTCTACAAAGGAAATGAACTTCGAGACAATATTGTAGGTAGGGAAGAGGATGTAGATGAAGATGAAATAGGAGATACTGTACTGAGGGAAGAATTTGACAGAGCCCTGAAAGTCCTAAATCTAAACAAGGCCCCTGGAGTAGATGTTATTCCCTCAGAGCTACTGAAGTCTCTGGGAGAACCAGCCATGACAAACCTGTTTCACCTGGTGCGTAAGATGTATGAGACAGGTGAAGTACCCTCAGACTTTAAGAAAAATGTTATAATCCCCATTCCAAAGAAAGCAGGTGCAGACAGGTGTGAAAACTACAGAACCATCAGTTTAATAAGTCATGGTTGCAAAATATTAACACGAATTATATACAGAAGGATGGAAAAGCTGGTAGAAGCCGACCTCGGGGAAGATCAGTTTGGGTTCAGGAGAAATGTAGGAACACGGGAGGCAATACTCGCTTTACGGCTTATCCTAGAAGATAGATTAAGAAAAGGCAAACCTACATTTCTAGCTTTTGTAGATTTAGAGAAGGCTTTTGACAATGTTGATTGGAATAAACTCTTCCAAGTTCTGAAGCAAGCAGGAGTAAAACATAGGGAGCGTAAGGTTATTTACAACTTGTACAAAAACCAGACAGCGGTTGTCAGAGTTGAAGGGCATGAAAGGGATGCAGTGGTTGGGAAGGGAGTAAGACAGGGTTGTAGCCTTTCTCCAATGTTATTCAATTTGTACATTGAGCAAGCTATAAAGGAAAGCAACGAGAAATTTGGAGAAGGAATTAAAGTTCATGGTGAAGAATTAAAAACATTGCGTTTTGCCGATGACATAGTAATTCTGTCAGAGACAGCAAAGGACCTGGAAGAGCAGTTAAACGGAATGGACAGTGTGCTGAAAGGTGCATATAAGATGAAGATTAACAAGAGCAAACCTAGGGTAATGGAGTGCAGTGTAAGAAAATCAGGTGATGCTGAAGGTATTAGATTGGGTAACGAAGCAATAAAGGTGGTAGATGAGTTTCGTTACTTGGGCAGTAAAATAACAGATGATGGTCGCAGTACAGAGGATATAATATGCAGAATGGCAATGGGTAGAAAAGCTTTCTTGAAAATGAGAAATTTGTTAACATCGAATATTGATTTAAGCCTAAGGAAGTCCTTTCTGAAGGCATTTGTATGGAGTGTTGCCTTGTATGGGAGTGAGACATGGACGATAAACAGAGCGGACAGGAAGAGGATTGAGGCTTTTGAAATATGGTGCTACAGAAGAATGCTGAAGATTAGGTGGGTGGATCGCGTAACTAATGAGGAGGCACTAAACAGAATTGGGTAGAAAAGAAATTTCTGGCATACCTTGACTAAAAGAAGGGATAGATTGGTAGGACACATTCTTAGACATCAAGGAATTGTGAATTTAGCGTTGGAGGGAAGTGTGTGGGGTAAAAACCGCAGAGGTAGACCAAGAGATGGATACAGTAAGCAGATTCAGACAGATGTAGGTTGCCGTTCTTATGTGGAGATGCAGAAGCTTGCTCAGGATAGGGTATTGTGGAGAGCTGCATCAAACCAGTCTCCGGACTGAAGACCACAACAACAACAACAAGTTAGAATTATTTAAATGAAGTGGTCATAAGGCATTATTGTGCGGGACATCCCTGGCAGGATTGTTCGGCCGCAATGCTATGCTAACATACTGCAATAAAAATAACAGAGGAAAGGAAACAACTTACCGTAAAGACGAACGCTGAGCCGCAGGCAGACACAAATAAAAGACACTCACATTCACACAATATAAATTTTCGGCCTCAGCCTTCTTCAGAAAGAGAAACATTCAAACATACAATAACTCAGGCATAACTCATTCTGACATACTACAATACATTTCAAACACGTTTTGCTCATCATCAGTCGTTTATGGGTACTGATCCGTTAGTTAAAGGAATTGTCTTACCATCGGTTTGTTCACTCTCCGCTGAACAAAAATCTGTCCCCAGCGGTGCCTTTCGCTAGCGTAAAGCAATGTCTCGTCATGTGTCCTTACTGAAATCTTGGCCTATATGGGTAGCGGATAGTGTTACGACGTTCGTTTTCATGTGACATCGTGTAACACACATATTATAAGCCACTTGATCAATCATGATTACCGGATCCCACACTTCATCTGCATCCATGCCAAAACAACGAAAATAGGAGGTTTTCCATGCTGTAAATTAAGAGAGACATTGAAATTTACTGTTCAGATGAGTCCTTGTCGTCGAAAACGATGATTATTGTTTATTACCCACGAACTATATTTAACAGTTTTTCAGACAATAAACATAATGGCATTTCAACGGAATTCATTCATCGGACATTGTTTGTGAACAGGCCAAAACATGTCAAATATTTGTGAATCGGAGTGGTAAGTGTATTTATTCAAATAACTAATGGGCCATACATTTCTTAACAGTAGATATACTGCATCAAACTGATTGCTTAATTGTAACATATAAACTTTTGTAATGACTGTCATTACAGTTACGTAGCAGCCGGTAATGTGCCTAAGCAATTGTTTGCAGAATTTATTATTTACCATACTATTTAACTTTGTCTCTCCTTAGTCCTATTCAAACTGGTCTATCGTATATTGGACTGGAGCAGACAAACGAGTGTTTTCTTTCAAATGTTAAGGGTTCGTGGTTCCATTCTCTGCGTGTTCTTGATGGTCTGCTGGTCAGAAGAAGAGAAGACGCCACAGACACTTCAGATGTCAACGCTAGATTAAGCCCACCAGCACTACCACATTGTAAAGCCGAGTAGCCGAGCGGTCTAAAGCGTCTCGCTGCGGAGCTCGCGGTTGCTCGCCGTGGAGGTTCGAGTCCTCCCTGGGGCATGGGTGTGTGTGTTTGTCCGTAGGTTACTTTACCTAGCTTTAAGTAGTTTGTAAGCTACGGACTGATGACCACGCAGTTTGGTCCGATAGATTTTAAAAAAAAAAAAAAAAAAAAAAAAAAAAGTAAAGCCGGTAGAAAGCGTGACGCCGCGTCGCCCTCTAAGCACCCTTACTGTTCTGATATACAAATTCTACTGTCTAACATTAGCGATGATTACAATGTAACTGCTGCTAATGCTTTGCCGCGAAATGTCAAAAGCGCCTCACAGATTAGAATTTTTGTTTCAGCATGCCTCTATACTAGAGTTTGTACTAAATAAATTCCCGGCAGTTCCACATTAACGAACATTTTCAGCTATCAAATTAATCGCATAGAAATTATACAAGTGTAACTGATGTATCACTCAACAGATTTAAATAATATTCAATTTTTGGATGAATATGGCTTGGAAAGCGACGTCAATTTTATTACAGTACATCTTCTGTCTCTGAAAGATCTGACAATTGCGTTATTTCTGTAAAAGTTTGTGGCAACTGTAAGTCAGTGATGAATGAACACATACGCAGCGATATTCACTTATGAAAGGAGGGGGCGGGTGTACTTCCCTCCTTATGTCCCTATGCCTATATATATAAATGTTAGGTGTATAGTCGTTCATCTCGGAAAGTTCTTTACCCACAGATTTGAAATTCTGACACAACGTTGCATTATAGCCCAGGAAGGTTTTTAAATACGCATTTCTAGAATATATTAATTATCAAATTATTACTGAGACGTGGTTCACCAGCCGTAAGATATTTGAGGAAATGCATACTGTAAACCATCAGCTGTTTATTATTTTTCAAACTTCTACCGGTTTCGGTTATAAACGATCTCCAGGGAAGAGAACTAGACAGACTGATTAAGCAGGTTCATTATATGCTTTCTTATGCATACTAGCATGCATGTCACACAATAAAAATAAATAAGACGTCACTAGGCATCAAGTCTTGATTAAAAACATAAAAGCAAGCCAGGTTATGTGATGGTGAACCAAGGTCTATTGCAATAGACCTTGGGGAGGAGGATCGGTTAGACAGAGAGGGGAGGAGATGAAGAGAAGATGGACAAGGAGTGGGGGAGGAGGATATGGACAGAGAGGCGGGAGGAGATAATGGACAAAGAGAGGGAAACGAGGAGAGGTGCAGAAAGAGGGGACAAAGATAAGGGGAGCAAAGAATGTAGGACGTACATCCAATCCCCATCCAAAAGGCAGTAGGAAATTACGTATATAAGAAATGTATGAAACTTCCTGGCAGATTAAAATTGTGTGCCGGAACCGGGACTCGAACCTGGGACCTTTGCCTTTCGCGGGCAAGCGCACTACCGACTGTGCTATCCCGACACGACTCACGATGCCGCCTCACAACTTTACTTCCGCGAGTACCTCGCCTCCTACCTTCCAAACTTCACAGAAGCTCTCCTGCGAACCTTGCAAGACTATCACTCCTGGAAGAAAGGATATGGTGGAGACATGGCTTAGCCACAGCCTAAGGGATGTTTCCAGAATGAAGGAGAGCTTCTGTGAAGTTTGAAAGGTAGGAGGCGAGGTACTGGCGGAAGTAAAGTTGTGAAGCGGCATCGTGAGTCGTGTCGGGATAGCACAATCGGTAGTGCGTTTGCCCGCGAAAGGCTAAGGTCCCAGGTTCGAGTCCTAGTTCCGGCACACAATTTTAATCTGCCAGGAAATTTCATATCAGCGCACACTCCGCTGCAGAGTGAAAGATTCATTCAAGAAATGTATGGTTCCTCTTCTTTCCTATTTAATCTGTAACAAGCCACAACAACGCCTAGACGGGTATAGCTAGTGTCATAGTAAGTAAAGTAACACAACGTTCAGTCACAAGAAAAATTCGATGTCCGCAATTTCATAAATAAAGGGTTGTGAGGGATATTTATGCAGGAAAGGAAGGAAAATGCTAGAGTTTATTATGTTTACGGTCCGAACTACCATTACGGAAAGGCGTCATATCAGACTTCGTAACCCTAGCATGTTGATTTTATCACTTCCAGTGGAACAAGGGCTGTGATACGAGAGAAGGAAATTTATTATATGCTTCTCACAAAAAGTTATTACGTGTGTACCGCTATCGAGTGCAGGAAACCTCCTCATTTGTTTTCGTCTGTGTTGCATGAATTTTTGGGCTCACCTAGGTTGTCTTTCTGTGCGGCTAAGAAGAGTGTCATCAGAATAGAGGCTGATTTTGGTTACGAGAAGACTGTGTAGGTAGTGTTGTCGGCACACTGCGTTCAGAGCAAAGACAACGTCTTCCTGTTTGTGTCTTGGCGTCTGCTAGAGTGGGCGTCGTTTACAGATACACTTGTTGCGAGTTTCGACACTCGGAACGCACTACCTTTGCCAACTACTTTACAAACGTAATACATTCTCCACTATTTCAATTTATGTAATTTACAGGAATTTGTTTGGGTAATCTTGGATTTTGTAGCTTTAGAAGTCATTAAAACATTCCACATTGATATTTTATGCATTTTTATACTTACTTGTCTTTTACATACTGGCACACACGCACACAAGCGCGCACGCGCGAGCACACACACACACACACACACACACACACACACACACACACACACACACACACAAACACATACTCTGCTTGACCTTTTGAGAAGGGACTGTTCCTAATAGCCTACCCATTCACTATCATTTCATAATATTTCTCTAAGGCGTCTTGTAATTGACTCCACTTGACAATGTTTCATAGTGGTTTATTTGCCACACTGTATGTTCTATATTTTCCCAAAGGTCGCTTCCGTTTCTTGATCCAAGTGGCAACGACCTCGTTGCATCCGCCCACATATTCTCAATGGGATTTAGGTCCGTTGACCATGCAACGAACTCCATCAGCTTTATGCGATCTTGGCTGCGAAACCATTCTCGAACGGCGCAGGTTTGATGGATGGGGCTGTGGTCCTGTACATAAATAGGTATCATCATTTCATCTATTCATATTTGAAGAACGTATTTATAATTTACGCATTGTCAATGTTTTGTTTACGGTCTCTAACAAGTAGGGTTCAAATACCGCTAAGACGCCTTTGCCAGTTAAACATTTCCTAGCCGTGCGTACTGGAGCGCCGTGTTGCGTTGCGCCCGGCAGTTCGCCGTCAGGGGTTCGAATCCCCCCCTCGGACATGGACGTTTGTGCCGTCTTTAGTATAAGGTAGTTCATAATTAGTTTATAAATTTAGGGACTGATGACCACGTAGTTAAGTCCCATAAGCTCTACAAACATTTGAACATTTAAACATTTCCATCATATCGGATTGAGCATGACTGGCTGAATCATACCAAACGATGCAGTTTAGAGTTGATAAGAAGACCATCGGACGAGTTACCCAACCAGGAGGAACCTCTACAGAATACCAGGCTTCTAACTGAAGTATGTTGCGTCCCATCTATATCACTTACGTGAGCCCTGTATTAAGCAACTAACAGCAGTGCAGCGGCTATAGTCCGAAGTTATGATGCCGACAGTACAGGTCAGAATCTACATAAATATATGAGTAGCTTCTTATCTGTCGTTTGAAAATAATTGAGATAAACGCCATTCTTATTAAGAAACGTGTATTTCCATGCTGCTTTGGTGATCATATACAACTAAATGATGACCAAACTAGCATGCATACGTATTAACTCCACGTTTCGTAATAAAAATGGCGTTTATCTCAGTTATTTGCAAACGACAGATGTCCGCCTTTGATAACAAACTACTTATATCATCGAACAGCAAGAACGGGGGTAGTATACAATTTGTGCAACCACCAGTCAGCTTTTGAGAGAGCCGAAAGGCATGAAAGGGACGCAGTAGTTGGGAAGGGAGTAAAACAGGCCTGTAGCTTTTTCCCCAATGTTGTTCAATCTGTTCATTGAACAGGCTGTGAAGGAGAAAAAGGAAATATTTGGAGAAATGATTAAAGTTCAGGGACTAGGAGTAAAGAATATGCGATTTGCCGATGACGTAGTAATTTCGTCAGAGACTGCAATTGTATGGAATGGGCAGTGTCTTGAAAAAAGGGTATAAAATAAACATTAACAAGAGCAAAAAAAGAGTAATGATATGTAGTCTAAGAGAATCAGGTGATGTGGAAGGAAATAGATTATGAAATGAGACATTAAAGGTGGTTGATGAGTTTTGTTGGTTGTGTGTGTGTGGGGAGGGGGGGAGGGGGTTGGGTTGTGGTTTGGAGGTACTGGACTACTCAGGTCATCAATCCCTATTTCGGATAAGGATGGGGAAGTAAATCGGGCGTGTCCTTTGAAAGCAAGCATCCTGATATTTGCCTGGAGTGATTTAGGGAAATCATAGAAAACCTAAAAATAAATAAAATAAATTTAAAAAAAATTTAAAAAATGGCCGAAGGGGGATTTTAACCACCATCCTCCCGAATGCGGGTCCAGTGTGCTAACTACTGCGCTGCCTCGCTCCGATGAGTTTTATTATATTGGTTGTGAAATAACTCCTGATGTCCGGAGTAGTGAAGGCATAAAATATTGAATGCAATGGGAAGAAAAGTATTTCTGAAGAAGAGAAATTAGTAATTTAAGTGATATGGAGTCTTTTCTGAAGGCATTTGTCCGAAGTGTGGCCTTGTACGGCAGTGTAGTGGGGACGATAAAGCAGTTCAAACAAGAAGAGGATAGCTTTCCAAATTTCGTGCAACAGGAGAATGCTGAAGAGTAGATGAGTAAATCATGTGAGTAATGAGGACGCACTGAACAGAATTGGGGAGAAAAGAAATTTATGACATATATACTTTACAGCACTGCCTCAGGAAGGAGACAACACTTCCTCCTGACAGTACCGCATTCTACAGTGTTGCCATATCGTGCATATCGCCAGACCTAGAATTATGAGGGGCGATCGAATTTATTGT
The DNA here is from genome assembly GCA_026315105.1 of Locusta migratoria. Taxonomy (NCBI): domain Eukaryota; kingdom Metazoa; phylum Arthropoda; class Insecta; order Orthoptera; family Acrididae; genus Locusta; species Locusta migratoria. Next base: position 743,299,058 of record CM048755.1, on the reverse strand, counting down.
CCACGCTGCGTGACCGACTCGGACTTAGCCTCTGCGTTGGCCGGCCGGCGATCGATGTTTTGGCTGTACATGGCCACTCCCCCAAACTCCTGGAGAAATGGAAGCATACTTGTACCCTGGTAAAGGACATTATGTAAGCAGTTCACTAACTTTATCGCTAATACCTTGTAAATTTTGATGCAATATGCTAATTTCTCTATTAGTTGGATACATCATATTCGGCAAAAGTGAACGAGAATTTTCTGTTAGAGACCGGTAGTTTTATGGGATAATGTTGCTGAAACTGATTTATTAAATGTTTCTATAATTTGTGGTTTAAAATATGAGGAGAGTTGTCAGAATTGTGGTGTTATTTTAAAGAATGTTGTCATACAAATTTTGGTGCGAGGAGGTCAGATTAATATCTCAGTAAAAGAGATGTGATAATTTGAGAATTGTAGCGGATTGAAAATTATAAGAAGGATCTTAGTGATATGAGTGGTTTATATATGGATTGATATGGAAATTTAATTTGTGTTTAATATTTGGGTATTAAAATGTGTTGTAATATGGGTATAATTTAACAGGGAAAACTATTAAAGGGAAGTAATGGTTTTTGCTTTGAGTGTCTTTTTTAATTTCATCAATCGGTAATGGAGGAGACTAGTGTTGCAAAAACTAAAATTACTATAGTATGGACATGTTTTCTTGTGAGAACATGGACAGACAGATGATAAAAGCAAGAATGATTATTTTGTACGCTGATAATGTTTTATTGCATTGCTTTTAGAGAGTGTGTATCGATTCCACTGGAGGAAGGCGTTCAAAGCTGGAACTTTAGGGATTCAGTTGGATGTCTATATATTGGCAACCATACCGTAGTCGAATTTCGACAGGTGTTTTCATTCCGTCCGGGGGAATCGGCTACAGAGTAACACACATTCCGACAAGTTACGACGCGGGCTGAGAGATGGTGACAGTACTACGGACGGTGGAACCAGATCGTCGGAACGATGAGGCGCAAGGGCGCGTTAAAGTGATGAGTTAATTGCCAAGTAAAAATTTAATTCCGGTATGAAATTAGTGTTCTTCACACCATAGGGGCATACACTTCTCTGGACATTTATTTAATATGCCATAAAATTTATAATTTTTGTTACTTTAGATTTAAATCTTGTACATGATGCGAAAATGGTACGCTGGTTCATACGCCACTACAGTTTTATGTACTTTCTTCTGGCACAGTACTCGATAGTAATTTTAATGTTTTTATTAATTTAAGAGTAAATGGTCAAAACTTTTGGTGCTACTTGACATGATAATTTGACAGGCAAATGTATCATATCGAGTGGACGTGTGTGAAATTACATATAAAGGGGGAAGCTTATTGTTTCCATGTGAAAAGCAAGTTTTGGCATGTTGTTGGGTTCCCCACCCGGCCAGCTAACAGTTTGGACCTACTGAATGGAATACAGATCGTTAGGAGAACCCTAATCTGCTCGTAAACAGGAAACGACGGTCTTGGATTAGCGAGGGCGGCTATCCTAGATTGCAATTGAAATACATTATAGCAATACACATTATTCTAAAAATTCATATAAAAGAAGGGAATGATCATACGGCAAATATAATTATATGATTGGATTCAGGAGACTTGGGAGAATCAAACGCCGTAATTACATTTTCAGTATCCCTTACAGATAAAAAACCGATAAATTTCAGTACTATAATAATAGTATTATAAGACTTATATTTACAATTATTGATACGTATTGTTTATCAGTAACAGTGTAACAAGAAAATGGGCAGCATTGCACCACGCTACCTATCTTAGAAAACGCACCACGCTATTTCCGTATCTTTCAATAAACTTTGTTTTGCTCTCTTATTCTGCTTTTCGTTGAGGTAGTAATATTTTTGTGTCAGAACATCGTCTTCACCACTGAAACACAAAACATGAACCCAGCAAAGCGCATTACATTAATACATGTATTTTATTATATTCAATATTATTCTTAGTAACGTTCGTTTTATGTTGTAGACTGTCTCTTAAACATTTCATGGCCGACTAAAAATAGTAGATATGCAGAAGATTATTCATACATAAACAATTATACGTATTTGTGAAAAAAACTGAATATATTTCCATAAAAAGCCATGATAAATTAAATATTATCTGTGTAACTATATTTAGACGGCAGCAGTATTTTTTTTTCTTTTTTTTTTGTAAAGCTTATGGGACTTAACTACGGGGTCATCAGTCCCTAAACTTACAAACTACTTATGAACTGCTTACGGACTAGGACGCCACAAATATCCATGCCCGAGGGGGGATTCGAACCCCCGACCGTAGTGGCCGTGCTGACCGTGACTGGAGCGCCTCAGTCACCTCGGCCACCGCGGCCGGCAGGCAGCAGTATATTTGAACAGTGAGAGGTCATGATTAATACCTACCTGAGCAAAGAGCTTTAGTCTCAATAGATTTTAGTATTGTTAAATATATATTTTTTGTTAAACGTAAACAACATTTGTAGGAAGGTGGTCTACGCATTTAATTCTGTCATATTCAAATGTACTATATTTTGGAAGGGAAATTGTGTTTTAAAGATTAATCGCGGGTTAATTTGGAACTGCAATGTTCGGTGGAATTCATTAATTTACGAGTGATAATTTGCAACTTTTCGCTCGAGTGCGTGTGACATTGTGCCTCTCATGAACAATAGTTGGGGAAATATTCATTTTATTACCGATGTATAAAGTAGGACCACCTCCGTATTTTCATTTCCAAAAACAGTGAATCTCTTCTAAACATTAGCCGGCCGCAGTGGCCGAGCGATCTGCGGCGCGCCAGTCACACTCTGCACGGTCGCTACGGTTTGGGGTTCGAATCCCCCCTAGGGCATGGATGTTTGTGTCGTCTTTGGTATAAGGTAGTTCATAAGTAGTTTTTAAGTTTAGGGACTGATGACACCGCAATTAAGTCCCTTAGGCTTTACAAACATTTGAACATTTCTAAACATTACCTTATAATCCGTTTTTTTGGTTATTCAGAGCTTTAATTTGTGTTTGTTTGAATATATTTTTCGCGTCATCATCTGCAGATTGATAGACTGGCTAAACTACAAATTAATTATTGATCTTATTGACTGATGATCCAGTAGTTAAGTTCCATAAGCTTCAAACAAACATTGATCTTATTTAAACAGTTTGGGTAGCTGTTTAGGGCATAGAAGCTGACATACATAACACACCCTAATGAACAGAGACAACGAGCCATAAACCCTTTACTACCCTGAGTTATGTATTGCCCAAATCTATTGGTGAATACCGATAGGAAGGTCACATGGTTTCACAACTGAATTAACCTCATTCTCCTTAATCTCAAAAGGGAATGCAAAGATCCGAACTGTTCTAGTCCCAAACCCAAGATAATAGACTTGAACTTTTCCGAAATTGCCTGCACAATGATTAAATTTCGGGTTACCTCTAGATTGTTCAATAACTTTCTCGCATGATTCAGAATTAATCATTTTCACGTATAAAGTACTACTCATGATCGATTAATGGATCCCAATTATGCCATTAAAATTCAGCTTTAGTAGTCTACATCTCGTAGGAACGAGTCTACTTCAAATGCTATGTGTCTAGCGAAGTGTTCGTCGAATGTGAACTTCAAAGTATATTTCTTGGAATTGAGTCATCTCGATGTTCTACACGCGTTGAAAACTACAGGTACGATTTACGCTTCAAGAGGGTCTAACTCAGCATATACTGCAAGTGCGTGACTGGCAGCAGTGACGACGTGTGCGGGCTGAGGACTGCCAAGCCGCAGTATACAGGCTGCAGCATCAAAACACTAAAACCTCCATGACTCCACCATCATTATCTTTTGACCCATATCTATTAGTAAAAAATGCTCATCTTCAAACGACCTTTCGACATATAGCATCGAACTATTAAGTGTCTAGCAAAATGCCGGAATACGTGTCCCTTTATATTCTGTATAGAACGTCCATGCGAAATTTGATCTAAATCGGTGAACCTGATGTTAGAACCTCTCCTTGTGAGTTGTATTCATCCTCCTGTCTCGACGGGAGTAACGGTCATCTCTTGCTGATGTTATCCGTGGACGACCTTGGCCTTGCTTCTTTTAATAGTTCCTGCTGTCTGAAATTGCGTCCAGATCCTGGAAATTACACCTTGAGACATTCCAATAGCTGCAGCCACCTCCCTCTGTTTCTGTCCCGCTTCCAACCTTCCTATGGTTCTCCATGCGACCGCGGCGGAGTCAACACTGCAGCAACTTCCTGTTGTTACCACTATCTAGGTTGCCGTAGAATCGACAGAAAGACGTCTAACAATTTCAGTTCATTCTGCCGATGACAATACTTCAGAACGTAGATATCGCAACTGATCTCCTAATTATTGTTTTGACCAATGTATTTATGTCCGCGCGTGGGGTTTGGTGGAGTGAGATCAACATCAGCTTAATTCCTGAGAAAAGGACACCTGCTACTTCAAAGGACTTTTCTGAGAAAAACTTCCTAAATTCAATAATTTATGAGCTAGGTGAATATTATTTCTTACAAATCTTGAGGCACTTCCCTGAGTAAGTCTCTATCTGTAAAAATCTGTCTACCAGATCATCAATACATAAAACTTTACATGGGAAACTCGTGGAACCTCATGTACCGTGTTTCTGAGACACTGTAGATTGGTACGAGAAACACGATATTCTTATGCAGAGGCGGCTGGTGCTTCAGAAGACAGGAAGTTTACTTTCTTGAGTGACGTATCTTGATAGTGGATCCCCCCACCTTTTCATTAAAAGGCCTGCGGGATGTCTTACCTCGGCTACTTTGCGCTTGCTCCAGCTCGGGCTGAGGCGTCAGCCTACCAAGCTTCTTTATTTCACACTTTTGTCCCAAGCATAAAGCTGAGTAATTTGTTCATAAAAGATACTGAACGTTGTTCATTTTTCTTTGATAATATACACCAAGAAATGACGAATATGCACACGAATAGTAACACACAGTAAGTAAATGATTACACTGTTAAGTGACAGTAACAAAATGAATCTGTTATGAAGAAGAGACAAGCAACCTACGTGTCACGTCATACTGTAAGCAGCAAGGAGGTTGAAATAAATGGAGGTGGCGTTATCTATGGCGAGCACATACGTCAGTTAAAGCCCGTCCGCCATCTTGGTGAATTGTGGAACACCATTTCTTTATTAAAACTATGCGATAAGTCCACCCTCTTACTGTTAATGAATTGAACCGACAGTCAGTGCAAAGTGTGTACTTTCAAAAAATATACTTTCTTGAATGAATAGCAACAAATACTCATCATAAAATATTTGAAAACTTAAGTTTTTATGGATAATTTGCACTGTTTTAACTCGTTGTACATCACGGAAAAAACACAGGACGTTTTATTCCTGTTTTAAGTAACAGAAGACATCATATCCACAATATGAAAACGTCTCCGAGACTTAGCAATATGTCGGTGGAAGGCTCCACTTTTTCAGCGTAAGGGCGTCTCCCTGTATTCTAACCTCCTAACGCATATGCAAATGCTGTTAAGTATTTGTTACAACGAAGAGTAAAATGTAATTTACCCTCAAATTCGCGACACATTTGCTAAAACGTCCAAAGATATGTGGAAAGTAACAATACAAAAGTCATTTGTTGTTTCCGTATGTGTCAAACAGAAGATTGTTTGCAGTCGGTCTACAACCCACTACCTTCGACGGCGCAACGCGATGCCGATAACTACACTGCTATTCTTGCTAGGTGGGGAGCAGTGACTTCATTATTGTTCATGATCGGATCATCTGAAGGATAATTCATTTGATGCGTCTTGAATTTATAGTGATATTTTACCACATATGACTTGTTTCTGATGAATCTTCAAAACGCCAAAAACAAATATCGAGGGCGGATGTTGCCTAATGGGGAATTTGCCGATGCGAAGGCGAAGTCTTGTCTTTGTTTCGGGACCATTCGTGCGTAACCACCAGAGATTGAGCAGCCAGGAGCTGGTGTCTCTACGAACTCCAACAGCAATGTTAAAAGCGGCGTCGCCCCTCGCACCTGCCTGCCGCAGGAGCGACCGTATGCTGCCTCCAGGGGGGTTCAAAAGAGAATTTGCAACTCAGCCGTGCATGCGCATTGCAACGCTGCGGCCACTGTCGCCTATATTAAGCGGACGCGCTACGAATCGTATACGTGCTGTCCCCGCGACATAAAACGTTTCTCACGCTATACAATTTCTTTGAATCTGCATTTAAATCTTATATATCTTATAGAAGAACGAATCGAAGAATTAGACCTTAAAACAGGTTTTATTTAATTTATTTATTTACTTTTTTTCACGACCAGCTTTTTCCGGGTGTTCACTGCACATGTTAGCACATAGGACGCACTGCCACTGTCCTTATCTATAGAAAGGTTTCGTATTTCCAGAGTGCATTCTTGAGGATTATATGTTGTGGCGTAAAGTCAGCGCTACACGCCAGACGCACGAAACCGATCGCGAAGAAGGCAGCGGATGACGGGCAGCCAATCGCACGCCGGCGCCGCGCCTCCTGGAGGGAGCGCGCCCTCTACAAGCAGCTATATCTAGGCCGACATGCATCTGGAAGGGCCCCTCTGAACTAGGCAGTGACTATACTACAGAACAGCTAGCATCGTACCAGAAGACACCGCCGCGAGAACAGAAGTTGAGTAACTGTGTATATAGATGAAACAATTAATTCTTCTAACTGGGGAGTTATCAAAACTGGGGTCCCACAAAGTTCGGTCTTGGGTCCTTTGCTGTTCTTAATATATATTAATGACTTGCCATTCTACATTCACGAAGATGCTAAGCTAGTACTTTTTGCTGATGATACAAGTATAGCTATCACACCTGACAAACAGGAATTAACTGATGAATTTGTAAAAGATATCTTCCAGAAAGTTATTAAGTGGTTCTCTACAAATGGACTCTCATTAAACTTTGATAAAACCCAGTATATACAGTTTCATACAGTAAATGGCATGACACCATTAATAAATTTAGACTTTGAACATAAATCTGTAGCTAAGGTAGAATATTCAAAATTTTTAGGTGTTTGCATTGACGAGGGACTGAATTGGAAGAAACATATTGAAGATCTCCTGAAACGTATGAGTTCAGCTACTTATGATATCAGAGTCATTGCAAAATTTGGTGATATACATTTCAGTAAATTAGCTTACTACGCCTATTTTCATTCACTGCTTTCATATGGGATCATATTCTGGGGAAATTCAACATTGAGTAAAAATGTATTCATTGCACAAAAGCGTGTAATCAGAATAATTGCTGGAGCCCACCCAAGAGCATCCTGCAGACATTTATTTAGGCATCTAGGGATACTCACTGTAGCTTCACAATATATATATTCACTTATGAAATTTGTTATTAACAATCCGACCCAATTCAAACGTAATAGCAGTGTGCATAGCTACAACACTAGGAGAAAGGATGATATTCACTATTCAAGGTTAAATCTAACTTTGGCTCAGAAAGGGGTGAATTATGCTGCCACAAAAGTCTTTGGTCACTTACCAAGTAGCATCAAAAGTCTGACATATAGCCACTTAGTATTTAAAAAGAAATTAAAGGAATTTCTGAATGGCAACTCCTTCTACAATGTAGATGAATTTTTAGATAAAACTAAAAAAAATAATAATAAATAATAAAAAAAAATCCTTAAAATATTGATTGTCAAGTATTGACAACATTTACTAAATTGACACGTTCCACATCATTACGAACTGTCGTATATATGATCTATGGAACAAGTATTAATCTAATCTAATCTATATTAGTAAATAAAACTTGTATTACTAATCTGTATAGCTGTTTTAGCTGTCCGCGTATCCCACGCGCCCTGAGCATACCCGTTCCTGAAAGATAGGCCAGGGAGGACAAAACCCACGGCGACGAGGAGCAAGCACATGGCGATGAGGACTAAGCACATGGCGACCATGACTAAGTATATGGCGACGAGATGGGCAATTTCATTGGACTCCGAAATTTCTGATGCTTCTCTGCGACATTATTTTGCTTGTCAATTTATTATAGGACATATTGCTGTATATAATCTTTTCGTCTTTCTTGCAAGATTTCTGTTTTTGCATTGTTTCTTCTTGTTGTTTTTGCAACATGTCTACCCCCACTAACACAAACATGCCTACCATTGCGCCGCAGCTTCCTACGTTCGACGCACAGCAATTGATGCGGATGTTTTAGTTTCAGAGTCAACAAATCGCATACTTGCTGACAACTGTGTAACAACTTCTGGCCGCGCCTGTGCAATAAAATACGCAAGTACCACTAAAGCAGCTACCACCTCCAGTAATTCCGCCTTTTCGCCAGTATGACGAACCACAAGAAGAATGGACAGAATGGTTGCAACAGTTTGAAGCCTATGCCATAGTTCACAAGATACTAGGTACTGTCTACATTACTTCCTCTCAACTGTAGGAACCCCATCGTCCAGTATTGTCAAAAACTGTTTCCCACCGCGGAGGCCTTCTGAAGTTTCTTATAATTCGGTAATAGGAGCCCTCACATCATATTATGAACAGCAAATCAATGTAGTAGCCGCTAGGTATCAGTTCTTCCGGTTTAGGAAAAGAGAGAACCAAACATACTAGCAATGGATAACAGATCTTCAAGGTCTTACTAGAAAGTGTAAGTATAAGTGTTCATGTGGAGCTTTGTATTCGGATGTGATGTTACATGACGCTATTGTCTATAATATTACTGTTTGCAGACAGTGAGCAGATTCTAAAAATGTCAGATCTGTCCTTCCATAAAGTAGAACAGATTTTGGAACAGTAAGATTCAGATACTGCAGCAGCAGAAAACTTTGATTCAATTTCACACTGTGTACTGTAGCGCAAGGTGAAATGATGTACTCTTCCGCCTGCCCGCGCTAACAGCAAACGAGTTGGTAGATGAAGAGCCTTGCCAAATAAAGAAGTGAAGGTTTGCCCGAAATGTTTCTCAGGGCAAAAAAGGCAGAACTGTTTGTCCTGGTCAGCAAAATGCTATGCATGTGGCAAGAAAGGTCATATACAAGCAGTCTGCTTACAGCAAAAGACACGGAATTTGTCTTCACGGCCCAAACAGCAACTAGACAATACTTATTCAATGAATGCAGTATTTTCAAAACCTGGGTCTGCCCCTCGTAACATCACGGACAAGGAAGTAGCACAAGTTGTTCGCCTGGCCAGAAAAATGTATATCAGTTTGCGTGTGAATGACATTTCTGTAAAATATCAACTAGACTCAGGTGCATCAGTCAAATTGCTCAATCGCAAAACTTATGAACAGTTAGGATCGCCGCACCTTTCTCGCGCTAGCGCAAGGTTAACAGCGTTCAATGGCAATGATATTCATGTACTAGGACAGTGTTCACTACCTGCAGAATACCGTTCGCAAATGTGCACAGTGACATTTCAAGTGCTTCAATGTTACGAAACAGATAATATTTTTGGTCTAGATTCTTTTGATCTTTTTGGCATTGCTGTGCCAGACAATGTCTTAGTTGTGAACACTTTTGATGCTAAAAACAGTGTAGACAGATTGCTGAAAGACATTCCGGATTTATTTTCTGCAGGACTGTGAAAACCTAAGGATTTTGATGCACACATTACTCTAAAGGAAAATGCCACACCAAAATTTTGCAAAGCTCGTCATGTACCGCTCGCTTTACGCGACAAAGTAGCACAAGATCTTCGCACATTGCAATAAAATGGTGCAATTGAAACAATACAAGCTACCCAGTGGGCGAGTCCGCTTGTTATTTTGCCGAAGCCGTCAGGTGGCAAGAGCATCTGTATTGATTTCAAGGTCACAGTAAATCCACAAACAGTTGTAGACACTTATCCTTCGCTGAGACCAGAAGATTTAATGGACAGATTAGGTGCAGGCAAATATTTCTCAAAATTAGATTAAAGCAATGCCTACCTTCAGCTGCCACTCGACGAAGAATCACAGAAAATTTGTGTCATCAATACTCATCTGGGCTTATTTAAATATTTGCGTCTACCGTTTGGCAGTGCATCTGTGCCCACAATTTTTCAAAGATATTTGGAACAGCTTACAGCTCAGGTACCTTGTTGTTCAAACTAATTAGACGACATAGTTGTGTCGGGCCATACCCCAGAAGAACACATTGCAAATTTGAGGAAATTGTTTCAAGTTTTGTCAGACGCAGGTCTCAAGTGTCGATTACATAAGTGTGACTTTTTCAAACTGGAACAGCAGTATCTAGGAGACGTGATAAACAGTCAAGGTGTGCACCCAATGTAATCACATTTGCTTGCCATTCGCGACCTGCCGGCACCAAAAGATGTGAAAGAATTACAGTCAGTCTTGGGAAAGTTAACGCACTATATTAGGTTTATTCCCAATGCAGCACAAATTGCAGCCCCTTTGCATCGCCTACGCCGTAAAAATATTCGTTTTGTTTCGACAGAAGAATACCAGCGCGCATTTCAGCAGTTAAAAGATGCATTGCTCAGTGATCGATGTTTGGTGCACTTCGATCCCGAAAAACCAGTTCTTTTGCAAGTTGATTCGTCATCGTATGCTCTAGGTGCACATAGACATGGGGACACGGACCATCCGATAGCGTTTGCGTCCAAACGTTTGACGGACACACAGTGCCATTATTCTCAAATTGTAAAGGAAGCTTTAGCAATAGTGTATGGTGTAACGAAATTCGATCACTATTTGTATGGAAGAAAATTTTATTTAGTAACTGACCACAAGCCTTTGCAGACATTGTTTCATCCAGCCAAGCTGATTCCTACTCGCACGGCAGACAAATTGCAACGCTGGGCATTGCTCTTATCACTGTATCAGTACGAGATTGTGTACGGACTCACAACGCGCCGACGTACTTTCCTGTCTTGGCCCTGATAAAGACTTTAGCGCTTCTGCGACGTCTTGTTGTCAGACAGATGCACAGGAAGATAGTTTGTTGCTATCCTTCCCGTTGTACTACAGGAAAATTGCCCGGGCCACGTAAACAGGCCCCGATTTACGAATTTTGCTGCACTACATTCGCACAGAATGGTCTCACTCACAACGTGCCATTCAAAATTCGCTGGTGCGTCGCTGTTTTCCTGGAAGAAATGCACTTTCAGTCCATAGAGGTGTCATTCTAGTTTCAAATGGTGGTGGACAATCGCGTGTCTTGATCCCGCCAAGTTTGCAGAAAGAAGTATTGAATTTACTTCACCAAGAACATTGGGGAATGGTTCACACTAAGCAGTTAGCACGGCGACAATGTATTTGGCAGGGTATGTACGCCCATATAGAACAGATGATGTCACAGTGTTCAGTCTGCGCTACCAACCAGACCGAGCCACATCAGAAATTTTTTTTCAAAGCAGATTCACCATGGCAACGAGTGTATATTGACTATGCTGGGCCGCGGTGGAGTAGCCGAGCGGTCTAAAGCGTCTCGCTGCGGAGCGCGCGGTTGCTCGCCGTGGAGGTTTGAGTCCTCCCTGGGGCATGGGTGTGTGTGTTGTCCTTAAGTTAGTTTACCTAGGTTTAAGTAGTTTGTAAGCTACGGACTGATGACCACACAGTTTGGTCCGATAGATTTACAAACATTTGAAAATTTTTGACTATGCTGGGCCCTTTTCACTTTTTTGTTTACTTCCAGGAGCTTAATGATGTCGCATTATTATTTTGTCTTTAGAGTCTATTTCCTTCGTGAAGTAATCGAGATTTTGGTCGTCGTTTGTAAGCGTCATGTGACTCAGCACGCCATTTTCAAGTCTCTGTTGGAATAGCATTTACACTGTCGTTGGAGAATTTCAAAAAGAAGTACCATTTATCACAGTAATCGCAAATTATTCCATTTTTCACTACTCTAGAACATTTTACGGCGGCCGCTGTGGCCGAGGGGACTACGGCGCGCCAGTCACGGTCTGTACGGCCACTACGGTCGGGGGTTCGAATCTCCCCTCGGTCATGGATATTTGTGCCGTCCTTTGTGTTAGCTAGTTCATAAGTAGTTTGTTAGTTTAGGGACCGATGACCCCGTAGTTAGATCCCATAAGCTATACAAACATTTGATTTTGAACATTTTCCGCACAATACAAGGAAAAAATTCTTGAAAGCCGCGAGATGGTCTCGCGCCATACCTGAATCAAAACCGCGGTGGTGCGGCCGAGCGCATTGAGGTACTTTCCTACGATCCGCGAGGCCGTTCCCCGTCGGTGGTTCGAATCCCCCCTCGGGCATGAATGTTCGTGCCGTCTTTAGTATAAGCTAGTTCATAATTAGTGTGTAAGTTTAGGGACAGATGACCCCGCAGTTAAGTCCCATAAGGTTTACAAACCTTTGAACATTTTTGAACTGAAATGAAATGGTAGCGAAAGAGACATTGAAGTTCGCTACAGGTACCAGGCTTAGCAGATTATTCAATTCGTCTCCTTTTGTGTGATTAATTATATAATTTTGCTGCTTTATTTTAATAGGAAATGGACCGTCGCCATTCGAGCGATATTTTGATTATCAATGCTATGTTTTGGGTGTCATGGATGAGTGTATTTGTAGTGTCCTGAATTTAATTTAACGTTATTTGCAAGTATTTTTTGAGTTCCACTGGCTTGTGAAAGACTGAAATATTGGAACCCAAACGCCACATGTAAATGTTAAGTGAAGGTCAAATTGTTGACGCCTTTGGGTGGTGGATGACAAGGCGGGTGGTCGGTACCCGATTGACCTCGCTAGGCGTGTGGGACAGTGTTCAGTGGCCGAGCGCTCTAAGGCGCCTTGCTGCGGAGCGAGCGATTGCTCCCTGTCGAAGGTTCGAGTCCTCTCTCAGGCATGTATGTGTGTGTGTGTGTGTGTGTGTGTGTGTGTGTGTGTGTGTGTGTGTTCTTAGGTTAGTTTAAAGTTACTTTAAGTAGTTTGTAAGCCTAGGGACTGGTTAAGTTACTTAGATTTACAAACATTGAATATTTTTCAGTCTTGAACAAGATTGACTATCTATATTTACATGTTTGAATTCAACATTTCATTTCAGAATATGTCTATATATCCAGTAGTTCAGACTGTGCGCTATCTGTCACTGAGTCAGTGATATCATGAAGAAGAGTTTTATCCAACCCAATCTTTCCTAAGATTGCAGTTGTAACGCCACAATTTCAGTACGATTGTGTATTTAATAAATTTAAATAAATCGGATTTCAAATTAGTGAGCTGTCACTCTTGCAGTCGAGAGGACTTAACTTCTGTGTTTATCCGTTCCCAACAGCGTACTTAAACTAACGTAAGGACAACACCCACCCGCACACCCCTATGCCCGAGGTAGGACTCGAACCTCCGACGGGGAGCAAGCGCTCGCTCTGCAGCAAGGCTCCCTAGAGTGCACGCCCATTCCACTGCGGCAAGTAAATTATCCTCCACCAATCACCATACCGAATTATATGTAGACAGTGATCATCCACTTCTTTTGAAAGTAAAGTGAGCAAATTTTTATCAAAATCGGAAATAAACTTCAGATTTCTATATAATATGAAGAAACAAGTTTACATACCTTTTTTCGCAGAATTTTATAGAAAATAATACACAGCTCACTTGAAATAAAATTAAATACACGAAAAATTTAGAAAGTGCGGTTATGTCTTACGTAAATTTGGGCAACACGTGTAATGTTAAATAAATTGTAGCATTCAGGAAACGTTTGAAATCGATTGTAATAATAATTGCGTGCGGTTCTGTGACCTGGTGAAATTCTTTCAACTGGTAGCCACTTCGGCGACTTGAATGTCCGTAACCTACTCTAGTTAACCAACCGGGAAAAGAGGACGTATAGTTAAACATGGTTAGTCGGCATTTCCGGCGACTCCTCTCATCGTTGAGAGGTGAAGGCCGGGTAGCTACTCAGAGAGAAAGTAGCCATGATCCGAGTGAGTTTTAAATCCGTGACCTTTCGCTTTAAGGACGAGCGGTTTACCGCCAATCCAGGCGAGAAGTCCAATTTATTGGATATTTACCCAACCTAAATAACATCTAATTGAAAAAATGGAGGTTATTAATCGAGATAAAAGTATCCTATGTTTTAAGTTGGACCAAATGACACATAGTGTGCAAAATTACATTCAGATCAGTTCAGTAGTTCAGGAGTTCATTGGGAACAAACACTGTGAGACGGGACTTACATAAATATGCTTCACAACTGCTGAAAGTAGATGAGAATTCCACATACAGTCTGCACTTCATGTCTTAATCTCTCTGCTCATCACTTGCCAAATCTATATTTCCATTTATTAGCTTTCTCTTTGACCTCTTAGGCATCTGTATGTATTGGTTACCTGAAAACCCAGAGATAATAATCATAATTTCGTGTGGCTCATTGGCCTGGTGCAAGTCTTTCAATTGGACGCCACTTCGGCGTCCGACAGGGGAAAGGGGACCTACAGCTTAACATGGAATCCCAAGCACGTGTCGTTCCTGGCGACTCCTCACATCGTTGAGAGGTGAAGGATGGGTTAAAGCACAGAGTGAAAAAATCCGAGATTCCACCTGGTTTTGAATCCGCGATGCTTCGATTACCAGTCGCGCGCTTAAACCCTAGAGCATCGAGCCCGACAACCTTATTTATTGTACTATTCTGTTAGTCCTCCCCGTCTATCGACGCCTGCCGCTCCCCATCCGTCGTTACCTACTCCCGCCTGTTCCCTCTCCAAAATGTTCAAATGTTTGTAGAGCTTATGGGACTTAACTGTGGGGCCATCAGTCCCTAAGCTTACAAACTACTTATGAACTAACTTATACTAAAGACGACACAAACATCCATGCCCGAGGGAGGATTCGAACCTCCGAAGTGGAAGCCGCGCGATGGAATGCCGGATAATTGCCACGCCGGACATTTGCCACACCTGACCCTTCGCCAGGTAGTTGGATTAGCAGCCCCTCAGGCAAGGGACGCCCTTCCCCGTACTCCTGCTGTTTGCTTCAAACCTCCGTCTCCGTATCTTACTCGATACAGCCAACACGAAAGAGATCTTTCTTCGTAATCTCGCCGAAATGTACAGCTTCTTTTCAATATCCCGAAATCGAAATATTTATAACTTTTGGGAAACGAAAGCAGTACCGTCGTCTACGTCAGTGTGTAATTAGTTCTTCCAACCACAAATATAGATCCATTCTCCCTCCGTCTGTACGGTAGCTTTCTTCCACACTTTCTGATTGTGATAGAAACAGACCATCATCATGGAAGGAACACGAAAGCAACGATATAAAGATAATTCGAATGTTCTTTGATCACTCAAGTGTCATCACTGCATTTGTACATACATTCATTGCTACAATTGCATGACAAAAAAAGAAAAAAAAAGAGGATGGAAGAACGATACACTTCTTAAATTTACTCTCGTGCGGCGAAACATTAGTCAATTAAGTGTATTGGGACAATGTCCAAACAGTGACATAAAATACGTTTACAAAATGGAGCTAAGAGCTTCTATGTTTGACAGGTAACCTAAAGTCGACATACAGTTTTAAAATATTTGAAATTAGGAAATGAAGGAATATAGAATGCTATGATTGTAATGTACACTGTTGTTCTACATTGTGTAGCTTTGGTATCTACTGAGTCGCAGAGGAAGCACCCTAGTTTTTTAAGGGAAAAGCCATAATTCCTATGATCTGCAGTACAAAATAAACAAAAAGCACAACTTAAGGAAATCGTAATGTAACTCACTAGCGTAATGTACTAGCTCACAAGCTAAACTGAACTCGATAGTTGCTGTGAATTAGTATGAGCAGATGTTATACTCGACACCGAAATAAAGTAATAGCTAACTCCGTTTACCGACCCCCGCACTCAAATGATGCAGGCGCTGAACAGTTCATAGAAAACTTGAGTCTCATTACAAATAGGTACACTACTCATACACTTATAGTTGGCAGCGACTTAAATCTACCATACGTATGTTGACAAAAATACAGATTCAGACAGGGTGGCAGATACATCTTCCGAAATTGTTCTAAATGCTTTTTTTAATTATTTTGAACAATTAGTACACGAGCCAATTCAGATTGTAAATGGTTTCGAAAAGACACTTGAACTCTTAGTCTAAGTGAACACAAAGTTTTAGCGAGGTCAAATCCGTAACAAAGATATTTACCAGAACATCTAAAAACAAAAAGAAAACAAGATAAGAATTTGGTTGACAACTTCCTAGGAGAGAGTCTCCATTTTATCTAAATTAACTATGTAAGTAACGACCATATGTGGTTTACATTCAAAGAAATAGTATCAACAGCACTGGAGGGATTCCTACCAAATAAATTAATAAGGACTGAACTGATCCCCCATGGTAAACAAAACAGAACAGAAAGATTTTGCAGAAAATTTTGACGAATGCAAAATCCCCAAGATGCCGAAGTTTTACTGAAGCTCGAAATTTAGCGCGGCCTTTAATGCGACATTCGTTTAATAGTTTTCACAACGAAACTCTTTGTAGGAATGTTATCTACACCAGCGGAAAGACTAAATGAATGCCTTTACTGCGTGATAGCGACGGTAATGTTACTAATGACAATGCCACTAAAGCGGAGTTATTAAATGCGTTTTCCGAAATTCTTTCACCAAAGGAGACGAAGTAAATATTCCACAATTCGATATGATAACTGCTGCAAACATAATATAGAAGTAGATACCGTTGGTGATACAAAGCAAATCACCCTATCAAACAAGTGAAGTTGCAGACGAAATGATCAAATACGTTTTCAAAAAGTTTCTAATGCATAAGAAAAATATGTCTAATACATTTATGATATTATTTTGAAAAAAATATTTTTGAATAGTAAGCTCCTGGGCTTGTTTTGATAGCTTTTACTGGCCTGATTGAAGATAATTTTAATTTTTAAGGAGTACAGCTAAATGTGCTTCATGAGATCTACATCTACAGTAAAGTTATTTCTATCCTTGTCTAATTTTTGACATGACAATCAAATAGAAATCTAATGGGTATACAATCCGGATCAGAAGACTTGTTCTTGTTAAGTGATTTAAATTGCTTCACTACTCCGCCGATATCTACTTCAACGTTACTCATTCTGGCCTCTGTTTGTAATTTGAAATCTGGAATATTGGTTTCTTCTTTTTTTTGTGAATGAGTTTCGAAAAGCTGTGTTTAGTAACTCTGCTTTAGTAGCGCTATCATCGGCAGGATCGCTATTACTATCACGTAGTGAGGGTATTGTTTGTATTTTGCCCCTAGTATATTTAACATATGACCAAAACCTCTCTGGCTTTTCAGTCAAATTTCGAGAAAGGGTTTCGTTGTCATAAGCATTGTAGGCATCTCGCATTAAAGTCCTCGCTAAATTACGAGCTTCTGTGTAGGATCGTCATCCTGGGGATTTGTGTTCGTTTAAATTTAGTATGCCTTTTTCGTTGTTTTTGCAACAGTGTCCTGGCCTGTTTTGTTTACTAAGGGGGATCGCCTCCTTCTTTTATTAATTTATTTGGTATATAACTGTCGATTGCTTTCGATACCACTTCTTTGACTTGGAGGCACATCTGGTCTACATTTACGTTTAGTGTTTTTGGAATGAGTGGAAACTGCCTTTCAAGAAGCTCTGTGTTCACTAATTCCTGTATCCGTTTTGATGCTCGTTATGAGCTTAGGATTATTTGTTGCTAAGAAATCACGTGTTTTGACATCCATTTACAGTTCTAATTGGCTCATGAGCTAATTGTCTGAAGTAACTCTCAGAGAATGCGTTGAGTACAATTTCGCGCGATGTTTTATGCGTACCTCCTGAATTGAAAATGTAATTTCGCCAACAGATTGACGGTAAATTAAAATCACCGCCTATTATTATTGTGTGAGTGGGGTACGTGTTTACAATTAGACACAGGTTTTCTTTGAACCTTTCTGCTATTGTATCGTCAGAGTCGGGGCGCCGGTAAAAGGTACCAATTATTAACATTTTACGATTTTCGAGTGCAACCTCTACCCATAATAACTCACAGGAACTATAAACTACAACTTCACTACACAATAGACTACTTTTGACGGCGACAAACACGCTTCCACCTATTTTGTTTAACCTAACTTTCCTGAACACAGTCATATCTTTTGCAAAAACTTCTGCTTAAGCCAAATTTCGCTACCTATGATGATGTGTGTTTCGGTGCTTTCTATTTAAGGCTTGGAGTTCGGGTACTTTCCCGACACAGCTACAACAATTTACAACTGTTATAGCGATAGTTCCTAGATCTATATTTCTCGTGTGATCGACCTGCACCCTTTGAGACAGTCCGTATAGTGTTTCCCTAAAGCCCTCTACACTAAAAAACCGACCAGTCCACGCCACACAGCCCCCGCTATCCGTGTAGCCGCTCCCTCCGTATAGTGGACTCCTGGCCTATTCAGCCGAACCTGGAACCCCACCACCCGATTTACGGATACTGAGGTCTGATACACTCTTTTTATTTTTCCAACTAATAAAGGTCTCATCGTTAGGTTGTCCTCACAGATGTTCTCTACGTTTAAATGTCTCCGTTTTTCGAAAGCAGTTTTCCCTTGCAATGATCTTGTTTTCGGCGTAAGCACATCCGCACCTATTATCGCGTAACCATTGTAATGGGCAAAAGGCCTGGCCGGCCGTTGTAATAACTTCCATACTGACGGTCACACCACGAAATGCGGAAGAGGCGCCGGCCGCGGTGGCCGAGGGGACTGAGGCGCTTCAGTCACGGTCTGCACGGCCACTACGGTCGGGGTTTCGAATCCCCCCTCGGTCATGGATATTTGTGCCGTCCTTAGTGTTAGCTAGTTCGTATGTAGTTTGTAAGTTTAGGGACTGATGACCCCGTAGTTAAGTCCCATAAGCTACACAAACATTTGAACATTTTTTTTTTGCGGAAGCGGCCCATGTAGTAGGGTGGTAGGATAGGGTAGGAGGGGGAGGAGGAGACAGGGGCACCCGACCCTTCGGAGCAGGTAAAAATGTGGCAAATGTCCGGCGTGGCAAGTGTCCGGACACCACGCGATGTCCCCTCTCCCTCCTCCCGTATACATCGTAAATTCCTGATATCCGTCAAATTTCATTATGATCGGCCGAAAGGTGTCCAAGTCTAGAGTAAGGTACCCCATCTTTATAGACTGATGTTTCTTTTGTTTCGAAGGTCGAGTGTTCAAAATTTCGTCAAGATCAGAATAAAACGCCTCTGCTTATATTCAATAAAGTGTCCTCCATCATGACAGAGCCAGAGTTTATAAATCTACGAGAGTTAATTACTCTAGTCTTCAGTCACAAGGTTTACAAGATACTTAAACTAATTTACGCTAAGGACAACAAATTCACCGATGCCCGAGGGAGGACTGGAACTTCCAACGGCGAGCAGCGGCGCGCTACGCAGCTAGGCACCTTGGAACGCTGGGCCACTCCATCGCGGCCCTCCGTCATAAATCGCACAAAATGAAACAGTAGAAGAGGAATGAGCAGAATTGAGAGATGAGATAGTGAAAGCAGCAGAGGACAAAATAGGTAGAAAGGCAAAATTTGTTTTCCGTTGAACTTCCTGCCATATCATCTTTATTCGCAGCAGCAACCCTCCCCATTTACATTTTCTCCCTCGGAACTCGGACTAACACATCCGCTAATATTTTCGGAGCCACACACGCTTAATTACCGGCATTTCGTTAAAGTAAGATCCGGCCCCAGACTCACACACGTAAACATCATCGACGTTGGTGCTTAGCTTTTCTGCCATAGTGCCTCTCCCGCTGCCGCCGATGTATGTTGACTGCCTCCTGGAACTCTCGTAGCCGTTGGCCACTGTGATCCCCGCGCTGTGAGTACTGGAAGCTGCTGGCCGCTGTTGGCTGCGTCTGTGTCCGCGATGTCAAGTACTGCGCTGCCGTGTTTCTAACGCGCGCACTAAGTTCTTCTTCAGTCCGAATACCGAGTCCTATTCCTCTCCTAACGTGGTACTATAACAGGCACGAAACTGCTGCTGTACTATGAAAGCTCTGAGCACCCACGCATTACTGAACATGGATTAGACTTGGCTTCTAAATGAGTGTACTGCAAAATTTACATTAACTATTCGAACTGAATTTTACTAAAAGCGGACGGAAAAAAACTGTTGCTTTACTTCTAATCCCGGGCGAGAAAACCCCATTTGCGACTTTCCTGTCGGTACTCACCAATAAGAATTAGGCAATACATAACTCAGGGTAGTAAGAGGTTTATGGCTCGTTGTCTCTGTTCAAAAGGGTGAGTTATGCATGTCAGCTTCTATGCGCTAAACAGCTACCCAAACTGTTTAAATAAGATCAATAATTAATATGTAGTTCAGCCTGTCTATCAATCTGCAGATGGTGACGCGAAAATTATATTTAAATAAACACAAATTAAAACTCTGAATAACCAACGAAATTGATTCTAAGATCATGTTTAGAAGAGATTTACTCACGAAGTAATTTTTATATAAATGCAGTTT
The DNA here is from genome assembly GCA_026315105.1 of Locusta migratoria. Lineage (NCBI taxonomy): Eukaryota > Metazoa > Arthropoda > Insecta > Orthoptera > Acrididae > Locusta > Locusta migratoria. Next base: position 743,278,546 of record CM048755.1, on the reverse strand, counting down.
ACTACTCTTTTTGGACATGAAAATGCGGAGGTGGTCCTACTTTATACATCGGTAAATAAATGAATATTTCCCCAACTATTGTTCCTGAGATGCACAATAAGTATCATACGAACTTGAGAGTAATGTTCCAAATTATCACTCGTAAATTTATGAAGTCCATCGAACATTGCAGTTCCAAATAAACCGCGATAAATTACAGTGTTTGTTATAAAACACAGGTTCTCATCACCCTACTACACGATTGCTGAATTATCACAGTTCCACAGCCCTACTGCTGTCCATAGTTTACCACTTTTCAGCCAGAGACTAAGTTCTGCAGTCACAGTCTCGTAAATTTCCTATGTCCACACATGCCTATCTCTCCAAACCACAAGTTCGTAACGCGGCTTCAGACCGCCCAGTCACAACCTCTCACCACAACGTGTAAGTTACGAGTTCCTTCCCAAGCGTTCGAAAGCGTGCTCTACCTGCTCCCAAATTATATCCTTCCGCGCATCCTAACGCCTCAGCTTTAAAATACAATTTCCCTTCCAAAATATTATACATTTGAATATCACAGTATTAAATGCTTGACCACCTTCCTACAAATGTTGCTTACATTCTTTTACAATTTTGTTTACATTTAACAAACAAATATATATATTTAACAATACTAAAATCGGTTGAGACTGAAGCTCTTTGCTCAGGTAGCTCTTAACAGTGGCGTCTCACTGTACAAATATACTGCTGCCGTCGAACTGTCGTTACATAAATAATATTTATCATGGCTTTTTGTGGAAACATATTCAGTTCCTGTCCAAAAGAACATATAGTTGTTCATGTATAAATTATCTGCTGGATATCTACTATTTTAGTCGGCCATGAGATATTTTAGAGGCAGCCTACAACATAAAACGAACGTTACTAAGAATAATGTTAAATATAATAAAAAATATATATCAATGTAATGCGCTTTGCTTGGTTCACGTTTTGCGTTTCTGTGGTAAAATCTATGTTCTAACACAAGAATATTACTACCTCAACGAAAAGCAGAACAATAGAGTAAAACAAAGTTTATTGAAAGAATACGGTAATAACGTGGTGCGTCTTTTAAGATAGTTAGCGTGGTGCGATGCTGCCCATTTGCTTCTTAAACTGTTACTGATAAACAATACGTATCAATAATTGTAAATATAAGTCTTACTACTATTATTATAGTACTGAAATTTATCGGCTTTTTATTTGTAAAGGATATTGAAATTGTAATTACGGCGATTGATTCTCTAAAGTCTCCCGAATCCATTCATATAATTATATTTGGCGTATGATCACTCCTCGATTTTTTATGGATTTTTAGAATAACGTTTGTGTGGCTATATTGTATTTCAGCTTCAATCTGGGATAGCCGCCTTCGCTCATCCAAGAGCGCCGTTTCCTGTATCCCATTCACTAGGTCCAAACTGCTAGCCCGCCGGCTGGGGAACCCAACAGCCTGCCAAAACTTGCTTTTCACATTGAAAAAATGACCTTCCCCCTTTATCTGTAATGTCACAAGGTGAAGGCTAGATTGAAACATAAAGCAAAAAATCCATTATCGTATCAAGTTTCGAACCTACAACATTTCTATCTCCAAGCGAGCTAGCCAATACTTCAAGCACGGCGTCTATTTTTGGATACTAACTAAATTTAGATAAACACTATCCCATCTTTTAAGCTGGACAAATCAAACACATGGTAGAAACTTTCGCCGGCCGCGGTGGCCGAGGGGACTGAGGCGCTCCAGTCACGGTCTGCACGGCCACTACGGTCGGGGGTTCGAATCCCCCCTCGGGAATGGATATTTGTGCCGTCCCTAGTCTTAGCTAGTTCATAAGTAGTTTGTACGCTTAGGGACTGATGACCCCGTAGTTAAGTCCCATAAGTTCTACAAACAACAATTAGAAACTTTCTTTAAGATCGGTTGAGCAGTTTGGGAGTTCCTGTGACACGGGAATTAATAAATATGATTCACAACTCCTTAAAATTGGACATACATTTCTACACTCCGTGGTTTAATCTGTCTGCTCATCACGTCCAAAATCTCTATGATTATTTCTTAGTACAAACGATTTGATTCTGGATTGCAAGGTTTAAGGCATCCATATGTTTCTTTGTTCTCAGCCGCCAAAATTGTTCGATCACCCCACTATTTTTAAGTTTTGTCGCTATCAATGATGTTCCGAACCACTTTGGTGTTGAGCTCGTCTTCCGATGAGAAGAAATTACAAAAATTTGGAGGAATCTGCTCGATTCGTCGTCAGGAACATGGCCATTATCTTTAGACAGTAACTGCAAAGAGAAATTTTGAGTTGATGGGTCGTTCACGAATGCAACTCTCACGTTTGCTGACAGCTCAGTTTCCTTCATATAGCGCCGCAGATACGATGATTTATTTGATCCGCGGGAACCGATCTTGGCATGACTGTCTGCGATTGGCGGAAATCATTGCACCTGAAAAACATTAAGAGTCATTGCGCAGGTATTTCAATGTTGGATCAAATGCTTCCGGGTCTCTGCGCCATTGTGCACTTGTCGCATATGCTGATTTCAAGTGCTACTTAAACTTCGGCCATTTCCGAGATTTTCGCAATAATACATGTCGGTTGTTCCGTATTTTGAACGTTTAACGGAAGTTTTAACGCTGAATAGAATAGTGATTCGACCATTGCTGCTGTGTAGGGGAAGAGTAGATCTTTTGCGCGGCATAACAATTATCACATAATAAGATTTGTTAATAACACTCGTAAAATAGAAACAACTCTGCCGGGAAACTTTATATGTCTGTTTCAAAACAAACGAGACAGCATGAAACAAACATAAAAAAATGCTACATACGTTATTATCTACAACATAGCTTATTATACCTAAATGTGCGGCGGCAAACAGATGCTGGAATAGACACGTCTTTCATGTTAAAATTTTCAGAACCTGTTGGCCTAAGTTTAAGTGCAAATTGAAACCCTTCCAATCAGTACCTCATTAATCCTTCAACGATTTGTTTGTGTCGAGAAAACAGGATTTTGACTTTCACAATATGAATGAATAATTTTTTCTATTATTTTTTCTGTGAATTTTATCGATATTTTAACAATTATACTGCTGTTCGGGCAGAGGTGACTCTAACTAATCTGAAATCATTAAACTAGATCCACCTGTTCTTGAGTTATAAATGGTGGAACTAACCCGGCACCCTACTTCATTTTACTTATAAAGTCACACTAGGTAAACATTCCGACTTGTCCCCCACTCCCCCCCCCCTTTCAGAAAAATAATCCTGTGTGCGGGCCTGGTCATGCCCTACCTATATTGAATGATTATATAAATGAGTCTAGTGTTGCCACATGGCAAAGGTATTAATTTTGAAAGTTAAAAATTTGCTAATTATTCTTAAACTGAAATTCATTTATTTAATTAGCCTTTATGTGTAATAAATAAAAAAAATCGCTGCCAATGCCCGAATTATAAAGTATATTTGAAATAAAAAATTAATGGAAAACTGAAAAAAATTAAAATTGTGGCACTAAAGAGTTAATCTCAAAAGTGCTCTTAAGCAGCTACATTGCAATGTTTGAACACAAATATTTAACAGAATATTTCAAAATAGAAACTGACAAAATTATACTCACCTGGCCATTAAAATTGCTACACCACGAAGATGACGTGTTACGGACGCGAAATTTAACTGACAGGAAGAACATGCTGTGATATGCAAATAATTAGCTTTTCAGAGCATTCACACAAGGTTGGATCGGTCGCGACACCTCCAACTTGCTGACATGAGAAAAGTTCCAACCGATTTCTCATACACAAACAGCAGTTGACCGGCGTTGCCTGGTGATACGTTGTTGTGATGCCTCGTGTAAGGAGGAGAAATGCGTACCATCACTTTTCCGACTTTGGTAAAGGTCGGATTGTAGACTATCGGGATTGCGGTTTATCGTATCGCGACATTGCTGCTCACGTTAGTCGCGATTCAATAGCAGAATATGGAATCGGTAGGTTCAGGAGGGCAATACGGAACGCCGTGCTGGATCCCTATGGCCTCGTATCACTTGCAGTCGAGATGACAGGCATCTTATCCGCATCGTGCAACCACGTCTCGATTCCTGAGTCAACAGATGAGGACGTTTACAACAGCACAACCATCTGCACGAACAATTCGACGACGTTTGCAGCAGGATGGACTATGAGCTCGGAGACCATGGCTGCGGTTACCTTGACGCTGCATCACAGATAGTAGCGCCTGCGATGGTGTATGCAACGACGAACCTGGGTGCACGAATGGCAAAACGTCATTTTTTCGGATGAATCCAGGTTCTGTTTACAGCAAATGATGGTCGCATCCGTGTTTGGCGACATCGTGGTGAACGCAAATTGGAAACGTGTATTCGTCATCGCCATACTGGCGTATCACCCGGCGTAATGGTATGGGGTGCCATTGGTTACACGTCTCGGTCACCTCTTGTTCGCATCGACGGCTCTTTGAACAGTGGTCGTTACATTTCAGATGTGTTACGACCTGTGTCTCTATCCTTCACTCGATCCTTGCGAAACCCTACATTTCAGCAGGATAATGCACGACCGCATGTTGCAGGTCCTGTACGGTCCTTTCTGGATACGGAAAATGTTCGACTGCTGTCCTGGGCAGCACATTCTCCAGACCTCTAACCAATTGAAAACGTCTGGTCAATGGAGGCCGAGCAACTGGCTCGTCACAATACGCCAGTCACTACTCTTGATGAACTGTGGTATCGTGTTGAAGCTACATGGACATCTGCACCTGTACAGGGCATTCAAACTCTGTTTGACTCAATGCCCAGGCGTATGAAGGCCGTTATTACTGCCAGAGGTGGTTGTTCTGGGTACTGAATTCTCAGGATGTATGCACCCAAATTGCGTGAAAATGTAATCACGTGTCAGTTCTAGTATAATACATTTGTCCAATGAATACCCGTTTATCATCTGCATTTAGTCTTGGTGTAGCAATTTAAATGACCAGTAGTGTACAAATATTTTTAAACTAATATAACAAGTCGACATCTCATCACCCATGAGACTGATACCGGTATTCTTCTATATATTCTGACTTAAATCCTGGTTTGTGACTGAGCCCTGCGGAGACTGGGTTTATGCTGATCATGACATGCGCCTTATAACTTTACTACCATGAACAATCTCCAAATCTGGCTGCCTTAAAATTGGCAACACACTAGGTTACATAAACTGGAGGATTTCTTTCATTCAGTTTTGAAAGGTTTGAAGTCTGCATGTGAACACGAACGAGGAAACAAAAATCCCTCATTTTTTCCCCAGAATCCACATTTAAAAATACACATTTTAATGGTTGGAAATACATTTTTTACCGGGTAAAAGTACCGTTTTTTGGGGCAAAAACACATTTTGCGCGGGTGAAAATACACTTCTTACGCGTTAATTGTCAATGTACTTTCCCTCTGAACTATAAAACTCATTGATGTTTAATACACTGAAGTGTAATTCTCCGGAGTTAACATGCACTTCGCGTGTCGACCATTTTTTTCGTTTAACTTGGAAGATGCTAATGGCACGATAACTGACGGGAAGTAAGAGCGGTCAATCATGAGTTAAGTGCAGACACGCCATCCGAATGTTGTTTTTGTTTTCTCGTGTTTCGTAAGTTAAGTTCGCTTGTACTTCAACGTTTTTGTGATATCACAGCTATTATAATTTATTTCGTTTTGCTTGTATACCGCTTTAATGTTTCGTATAAATGTGTGACGATTCTTGAGTATGTCGTTAGGCAAGAACCCAACAGGACAGCTTTACCTGCTGCTAGTGAAACGAACAGCCATCTAATTCACTTTGTTGCTTCTCAAAAATACTTGTTGTTTTCTAAGAATATTTCATAATTTTTCGAGTGTCTGTTTTGCCATGAACCTAACTCTGCCATTTTTATTTTACACTCTTGCTTGTCAAATGTAATTTGCTTTTATCTGCAAACAATATTCGAATAATTGACTAGGTAGAAAAGATCGACAAAGGTCCATAGACGACCACTATACAGAATTCTTCGAAAAGCGTTGGCTGTCTTTCACTTCCCATAATCTGTTTGGAAGAATAATTTAGGGGGTCAGTGCAACAGTGGTCTACCAGTCTCCAATACGGAAAATGTGATATTGGTGCCCTCTGTTGTCTAGGAGGTGAATTACCTTTCTATCATGTCGCATAGACCAATATCACCTCGTACATATTATTTAGAAGGCAATAATTTCTTCTTTCGTTAAAACTTACGTTTCGTTTGAGCGCAACATTGGTCCAACCTCAAACAGCCAATAAGAAGTCAGTGTCTGGATCAAGTTTAATAACATCAATTGTGGCAGTCGTACAGGGCGAGAGTGATGTCTCGAGCAATATTGATAAATTAATCGTTTATTCTGATAATTGTTTTGCTCAAAATAAGAATATATCCTTAGTATGTTTTTGGTTGCGAATTATTCACAAACAATATGTTAAGGAAATAGTTCACAAGTACCCAGTATCAGGTCATAGCTACCTACCCTGTGATAGGGACGTTGGACTCATAGAAAAGAAAAAAAAGATTGGAAAAATATGTGCGTACACCTGCTGGGTGGGTAGATCTTATAAAAAATACTAGGACAGAAAAGATAGTTTAATGTAACTGAAATGCAACAGATTGTTTTTGTAAGTGTAAAGCCTTTAACGGATAAAATAACTAATCGTAAATTTACTGACGATAAAGAACCTGTTGCTTTCAGTCGCACTTCAATGCGGAAAGTCTCTGTTGAACAACCATGGAAATGTGGTGTCTGGTATTGTTATTCAGATGACATAGAGCAAGATGTATATGTGAATATCTTAAAGGGAAAAAGACAAATGGTCAAAAGAGAAAGAATAAATACACCATTCAACTACAACATGTTAAGCTAATAACAAAATATTCCAACACAAGGCCAATAATCCCAAAGAAACTTAAAGATATTAATGACCTTTCGAAATATTTTCCACCCATTCAGCATTCATTTTACAATAGTCTTATATCTCAAAATAGAACAGAGGAAGATGAAAATATACAACATATTGTGGAGGATGATAGTGAGGACATTTTTGATATTCCTGTGTATAGTGGGCCTTCTGTGTAATCGTGCAAAACACATACTGAAAAAGTATACCGAACTGAAAGTTGTTGCTTATAATGATAAGTTTATAATCTTAATATTTTACTGACTGAACCGCAGCGGCGGAGTGTCCGAGCGCATTGAGGCGCTATGCTACGATGGGCGAGGCCGTCTCCCGTCGGGGTTTCGAATACCCCATCGGGCATGGATGTTTGTGCTGTCTTTAGTAAAAGTTAATTCATAAGTAGTTTGTAAGTCTAGGGACTGATGACCCCGCAGTTAAGTCCCATAAGCTTAACAAACATTTGAACATTGACTGAACCACTTTGTGTAATGTGCATTTACTTCAAATTCATATTAAAACTTGTAAAAGAACTATTAGGATGAACTTATGATTCATTAAATTACATTTATTCAAATAACATTGTTTCTTCTTTCTCATGTACTGACAAATGTCAGTGCAATAGTGGTTTAACCAAGAAAACATGTTTCTGGCGCCTCATAAAAACTGCACAATTTTTAAAAATACTTTATAACATTGTGGTTAATTAAATCAAACAAACGTCATGGAACACCTCACTACCAAAAAAAGTGGGATTTCCAAATTCGCCGGCCGCGGTGGCCGAGGGGACTGAGGCACTCCAGTCACGGTCTGCACGGCCACTACGGTCGGGGGTTCGAATCCCCCCTCGGGCATGGATATTTGGGCCGTCCTTAGTATTAGTTAGTTCATAAGTAGTTTGTAAGTTTAGGGACTGATGACCCCGTAGTTAAGTCCCATAAGCTATACAAACATTTGAAAGATTTTTTTCCAAATTCCAGGAAAAACCACAGATGTATAACTTTGACCTGCTGTTTCTCTATTTCTTGAAAGAATGGCTAGACCACTGTCGCGCTGATCCCCTCAATTATTCTTTTACTATCGTTCTTTCAAATTTGTAATCTATGAGAGAAAGAAAATAAACTCGATAAAATAACCATGACGCTTCATCTTTTTTAGTTTATGTTACCTTTTAAGATATAGCAGAGAAATGTGGCAGAGAATATTTTTAATAACGGCATAAATTAATGGTCTTCTGGTTCCTAAATTTCAGTTCTTAGTAGTCCAAATTAGCCAAATGTGACTGACAGGTGAAACAATGGCAGCTTCCCGGCTGAGTGACAGGTGGGTGTGGGGCGCCTGCGACACCCACGGTCTAGCGGTACGGCGCGTGCCATGCAAATGCCGCGCTCCTATCGAGGACGCTCAATTTCTGTAGTTAGCCTAACTTTCATCTCACTGAAAGTAATGCCACCGCATTCCACTTTCTTACCCGCCGGTAGTAACAGACACTATTTCGGCAGTTCTCAGAGCCGGCAGCCTCTGCGCTGTGCTGCCTCGCTGCCTAGCTTACACGACGATCGAAAGATCACAAGAAAGATAACGGTCTGCTGCAGCGCTCCAAAAGTACTAACTCGGTAGTAATGACGTGAGATCATACAGGCTTGGTTGCAATAATACAATGAACTTCCGTTTACACGTCTGATTGCCTCAGCGTCTGTGAGAAAATATGGGCTTATTACTGTTTGTAAACGTGTATTGTCCACGTTTCAGTGTTTGTCGTAGCTGATAATATTCAACTTAAGACGCTTACACTGTCGGCGGTTGCAGGAGCTATGGCAATGTTTGTTAGAACACTTCACGTGAAAAGAAATAGACGTTGGATGCGTCAATTGTTGAGAGGAAGACACGAAGGATGAGATATTAAGTGCTGATGTATTACCAAGTTGCTTTAGTTCGTCCAAGGACAAAAATACGACGATGAGAGAGAGGGGGGGAGAGAATTAGCTAGATTGAGAGAGAGAGAGAGAGAGAGAGAGAGAGAGAGAGAGAGAGAGAGAGAGAGAGAGAGAGAGTACTTCACCATGCTGAAGTACGAAATACTTTTTACACTTGAATTACATTTTCAGCTTTGTTAAAGTTATGCGTCAGTTACTTCCTGCAATTGTTATTTTTTGCAGGTTCGTTATAACATTGCGGTTTCTGGCGACAGGGGACTGAGGTGCTTCAGTCACGGTTTGCACGGCCACTGCGGTCGGGGGTTCGAATGCCCCCTCGGGCATGGATATTTGTGCCGTCCTAGTTCGTAATTAGTTCATAAGTAGTTTGTAAGTTTAGGGACTGATGACCCCGTAATTAAGTCCCATAATATTTAAAAAAAAAAAAAAAAAAAAAATATATATATATATATATATATATATATATATATATATATATATATTTCGAAAGCCTAGCCTTTGCACAAAGAATTTCTGTACCGACTCGTACAACTATTGATGTTGAAGTCTGCACATCAATTTCAATTTTCCATCCATAATGGGACCTCAGTGAACTAAATTTTGCTTTGCTTTTAGCATCACACTTTCGAGATTATGTGCAGCTGACTTTCTGACATGCTAAAAAATGTAGAATTTTAAAAACATGAAGTTAATCAATAAGACGTATTCAAAATTCATTTAAATCTACACTTTCCTGTTTTTTCTTCATAAATAACAGTCATTGTACCTTCTTACGATAGAGAGGATTATCTACAGCGACCCTGTATGCCTCAATCGAAAGCGCAATTTTTGCTCAGTTTCACTCCATTGATGCAAGGCATATCACTCCAACAAAGCAAGCAATTTCGCTAAGGACGCGGCTATTTCCACACATAAACATGAAAACCACACAACGAATTCACTTCTGGGCATGCGCACCCACTTCGCAATTAGCAAATTTAGAACCTGTCCTAAAGCATACTAGCTAGTACGAAACGCCGTCTGCGCCCACGAAATGCTAGTAGTTCCGCGTTTGCGTCGCTAGATTGCGTGCAACGTTATCTGTTCATTACTAGCGCGATCATCGTGTAAACTGGGCTTTACCTCGAACCGCCTGATGCCGTTCATCATTCTGGACAGTGCAAAATGTTGACCGGTGATCCACAAAAAGGTGCACGATTCATATTTCACCCTTCATAGCAATGAAGGCAAGTTACTTTCTTGTACTGTGATGAGTATTTTAGTGCGTTATCCATAACCTGCATATAAACAGTCTCTGCAATTTCTATAATCATCTGATCAACAGTGTCATCGCTTTACTGCCCATTGGTTCTGGTATGAATATTGTGGGAGCCCGGAGCTTGTATTCATATGAAAATGGCTACATATAATGTCCCACTATGCTCTGCTTCGTTAGCTCATAGTTATTTTGGGTTCCCTCTACCATGAATGTTCTGCACAGTCAAAATGTTTTCAGTATAATGGCTGCTCGTTTTTCTTAGCAGATATATTGGGACTCTAATCAACAGGTGATACGTTTCATTTTTGCAATATTTGTACACTGTGTAGCATATTGGCTTAAAGATAAATTAATCTATACATTAGTGTCCCTAATTCTACGTTCGTAAAACAGAAGCTCTTCTTATTTTTAGCTCCGTGTTACAAAGCCTTCCCAGAGATGTTAATATCTTGAAAACAATGCTGCATCGATTTCTCTTCGTTTCTTTGCCTCTGTCTGTAAAACTATCGGACCAAACTGCATGGTCACCAGTCCGTAGCTTACAAACTACTTAAACCTAGGTAAACTAACCTATGGACAAACACACACACCCACGCCCCAGGGAGAACTCGAACCTCCACGGCGAGCAACCGCGCGCTCCGCAGCGAGACGCTTTAGACCGCTCGGCTACTCCACCTCTGCCTCTGTTTCGGGATTGTGCCACTGACAGCGATATCAAGAAAGATATTTTCTAAGTCCATAATTATAAAGAAAACTGTCGCTTACATCTAATGTTTTGAGTATAATCAATGGAAATGCTCGAAGAAATGTGAAACACGACTGGCGAATGACCTTTTGTTGTCATTGCGCTTAAGACAGAGTACGCAAAATAATTGAGACAATTATTAATATGTTAGCGGTCGGTGCATCTTTGTATTTTTATTAGTGACTACGCTCGACTCATTAAAGCTAGTTACGTAAAACCGAGCAGGGCTCATTGACATGTACTTCAGGTGTTCAAACCCTCAGCAGACGCGCGAGGCACCACCTAAGTCTCTGTTGAGCCCGCTTGGCTCTTACTTTTCTGTTGATAGTATGACTGAAGTTTGGCAACATCGCAGTTTAAGTCTGTCAGCGCTGGTACCGACGTCTTACTTCCGCGTTGTCACAGAACTATGCTCATAAATTCAGCCGGCCGCGGTGGCCGAGGGGACTGAGGCGCTCCAGTCACGGTCTGCACGGCCACTACGGTCGGGGGTTCGAATCCCCCTTCGGGCATGGATATTTGTGCCGTCCTTAGTCGTAGTTAGTTCATAAGTAGTTTGTAAGTTTAGGGACTGATGACCCCGTAGTGAAGTCCCTTAAGCTTAACAAACATTTGATCTCATAAATTCACTTGATGTATCCTGTAATTTCAGATGATTAATCTGACTGTTTCCTCACTCGAGAGGTGACAGAAGGCTATTATTTCATGCTTTTGTGTCCAGAAAATTGTTTACACGGCGAAATTGCAACTAATGTCATCTCTTACTTTGCGAATTATACAGGGTGTTACAAAAAGGTACGGCCAAACTTTCAGGAAACATTCCTCACATACAAAGAAAGAAAATATGTTATGTGGAGCCGGCCGCGGTGGCCGAGGAGACTGAGGCGCTTCAGTCACGGTCTGCACGGCCACTACGGTCGGGGGTTCGAATCCCCCCTCGGGCATTGTTATTTGTGCCGTCCTTAGTATAAGGTAGTTGATAAGTAGTTTGTAAGTTTAGGGACTGATGACCCCGTAGTTAAGTCCCATAAGTTGAACAAACATTTGAACATTTTGTTATGTGGACATGTGTCCGGAAACGCTTAATTTTCACGTTAGAGCTCATTTTATTACTTCTGTTCAAATCACAGTAATCATGGAATGGAAATACACAGCAGCAGAACGTACCAGCGTGACTTCAAACACTTTGTTACAGGAAATGTTCAAAATGTCCTCCGTTAGCGAGGATACATGCATCCACCCTCCGTCGCATGGAATCCCTGATGCGCTGAAGCAGCCCTGAAGAATGTCGTATCACAGCCGTCCACAATACGAGCACGAAGACTCTCTCTACATTTGGTACCGGGGTTGCGTAGACAAGAGCCGTCAATTGCCCGCATAAATGAAAGTCAATAGGGCTGAGGTCAAGAGGCGTGGAGGCCATGGTCCGCCTCTACCAATCCATCGGTCACCGAATCTGTTGTTGAGAAGCGTACGAACACGTCGACTGAAGTGTGCAGGAGCTCTATCGTGCATGAACCACATGTTGTGTCGTACTTGTAAAGGCACCTGTTCTAGCAGCACAGGTAGAGTATCCCGTATGTAATCATGATAACGTGCTCCAGTGAGCGTAGGTGGAAGAACGTGGGAACACAAGCATTGAAGTCAACATTACCTTCCTTCAATTGGGCCAACTGGCGGTGAATCGAGGAAGTACAGTACATACTAACGAAACAATTGGGTATTTTGACAATTGTCTGCACGAATTGTTTTTAATTTACATTTAAAGAGAAATACTAAATTGAGCTCTAACATGGCAATTAAGCGTTTCCGGACACATGTACACACAACATATTTTCTTTCTTTGTGTGTGAGGAATGTTTCCTGAAAGTTTGACCGTACCTTTTTGTAACACCCTGTATGTTGTAGCGATGTATATGGCAGTAGGAAAGAGCTGACGTGCACAGCTTCTCGCTAGGTCTGAGTTAGTCCGCTTGCGGTAGCCGTACTGTGAGAACGTCCGTGGAGTTCTGCGGCCACCTCACTCGCGCGTCGTAAGTCGGAGTGTTGCTGCAGCTTTCCGCTGTTGCCGTTGTGTTCAAAATGTTCAAATGTTTGTAGAACTTATGGGACTTAACTACGGGGTCATCAGTCCCTAAGCTTACAAACTACTTATGAACTAGCTAAGACTAAGGACGGCACAAATATCCATGCCCGAGGGGGGATTCGAACCCCCGACCGTAGTGGCCGTGCAGGCCGTGACTGAAGCGCCTGTCTCCTCGGCCACCGCGGCCGGCTTGTCGTTGTGTTTGTGTGACTATTAGAACATGGAACTATGACTCAACCGAACAGAAAAGACACTTTGAAGTTCACATTCGATCGTAAATTCGTTAGACTAAACTCTTACGAATTTGACGATTTCTTGAAGAAGTTGTGAAGATAACCTCAGATGATCTTGTCGATATTTATTTCTCGATCGTGAGTACAGTTATTTACGTCAAAGTGAGGACAGCAGACCTTTGTGAGAGAATAATACAGTCTAGTGGCGGTAGCTTTAAATTCTAGAACTCGGATGGAAACATTAGTGAACTTACAGTTAGCCAAGCCAGATTCATAATATTTGAATTAACTTTTGTTGTCACAGGGGAATAAATTAATGCGGTACTGTCATCCTATGGCACGGTACTCAGCAACATTGCAGAAAGGTGGTGGGGAGCGCATAGGTTTCTGCTATTAAACGCCATCAGACAATTTAAGGTCGTCATTTAAAACTTCCGGGCTCATAAGCTGTGGTCGATTTCTAAAACTTTCCCCTAACGTTTCATCTTCGACTGCGGAAGACATCAGAGGTAGAGTGGCGAACTGCGATGAGAACTTGAGGAAGCGACGTATATATAGGCAATGTAGAGGGCACCACAAGACATCACGTGACGTCGGCTACAACACTATCTCTGGTATTGCCAACATTCTTGGCAGAGAAGAATCGATTGTCATTCCGCTGGTGTAAAGCAGAAGTCCAAATTCTGTCTAATTTAATAGCTTCCTCTTTTCTGTTAAAATTATTGCGATGTTTATATATCTCGATTGCTTCTCTATATGTGCGCGCAAGATAGTGCGAAGTTTTTGAGATGACACTAGTCTCATTAAATTTAATTTCATGGTTGCCTTCTTGGTATACATGTTCCGCTACGGCCGATTTCTCCGTGTGCCCAAGGCGGCAATTCCTTTTATGTTCGACCAGACGACTATTGACGCTTCTTTTAGTAGTTCCAATGTAGACTGAACCACAGCTGCAGGGAATTTTATATACACCTGGTGTATTCAGCGGATGTCGTACATCTTTTGCAGATCTTAAATATTCTTTTATCTTCCTTGTAGTTCTGAAAATGGTTTCTACCCCATACTTGTCCAGCACTTTTCCAATACGGTCTGTAACCTTATTTATGAACGGAAGAAAAACTTTCCCTTTGGGAGGTTGTTGTTCGTTGTTAACATTAACATTCTTCCTGGGACGAAGGGCTCTGTCTATTTCTTTGCTAGAATAACCGTTCTTCTGGAAGTTGAAGAATTTACGATCATCTTGTGGTGCCCTCTACATTGCCTATATATACGGCGCTCCCTCAAGTTCTCATCGCAGTTCGCCACTCTACCTCTGAAGATGTCTTCCGCAGCCGAAGATGAAACGTTAGGGGAAAGTTTTATAAATCGACCACGGCTTATGATTGTTGGTTGTTTTAAGGGGACTAAACAGCTAGGTTATCAGTCCCACGGCTTATGAGCCCGGAAGTTTGAAATGAAGTTGACGCCGGCCGTGAAAGTTTACATTGTATGATCAACTTAAGGTCGATTTACGGAAGCATATTCTGTCCTATATTGACGTGTGCGGCTACCGAGCCATTGTCATGTACGATGGGCAGCCCAGGACGTGAGCAGGGTGTGGGGCAACGGGCCACGTGCGTGCACAGTGTATGCAGAGGCGCGTAGCGCAGTTGGACGCCGGTCAATCTGTCAGACGTCCTGCTATGTCGTCACTGCCGATTACATACGTGGTGGCTGTCGCGCCCCCCCCCCCCCCCCGCCCACCGCCCCAGTTATGAATACTTCTCCGGAAAACAACTCTGCTGACAAAGAAACCCCGATGTACGTATTTGAGGCCTCGGCGGCAGTCACCGGTGACCGAAAACCTACCGAACCTTCCAACGCAGCTTCCGTCGACACAGTCCAGGGCGAAACTCTGATGGAAGTCAATGACCACGCGGCTGTAGTTACTGTCGAACCACTCCCGACTGAACCTTCTGCGGAACCCTCCAGCGAGAGAGTGCAGGAAAGTTTTCAGAAGTAAGATTGTCGTGTCCTACATAGGAAAGAGGGAAGAGGTAGCAAGGTCAGTCTGCATATCCCGAGCGGAGAGGAGTGATTGCAGAGAGACAGTACAGGCATCTACTAGAGATGCGGATTTCGGGACTCGAGAGGATACTTGTTTAGGAAACTTTGTGGAGCTGCTAGGTACCTTGTATCGAATTTATTCCACCCCATACTAAGTCTACTACACTGGGGTTAGTTATTCAACACAACAGAATCCAGTAATTATGTTCCCTAGCAGCATCCCCTAGATAGACGCACTCCCCGCGAGAAACAGACTGTCATGGAGCACCCCGAGGCCGACGGCGATAGTCACGGGCTGGCGCCCGACTCGTCTGACTGAGAACTCCCCTCTTCATCCAAAAACCGGGGGTTTTAACGCCGGTGTGGGCGCACCTCGTTTCCCCACTTTCCGACAGTTAACAATTTCCTATTGGCCGCTCCTTGGTTCAACCAATCTAAATTGTGGCTTGCCCTCTCTCTGAGTCCTCTAGCGAACCACGTTTCAGCCCTGTCCCTTCTGCCATTCCCCGGGTGGGGAGGTGGCTTGTTTAAATCCATACTTGGTAGCAACATTGTTCAGCTGAATGTAAAACGTCACGACGCTACCCAATATGGGCAACAACAACAAAGTTTTACGTCAGTTGGCCACGCCTTAGGCTCCGCCTTAGGCCACGCCTCCGGGGAGCTACTAACTTGCAGTTTTTCTTCTTTACCCTCTCAATCTAGCCTCGTGAAACCACTGACATTGCTGTTCCCAAGTGACTGGTATCAACTTTGCTACGTACATTAAAACGTGCCTGTAGGCCACCAAGTACTAATGTAACGTTTTACAACAGCGTATAGACGCTATATGAAGTTACGCCCATCTTCTCTGAAACGTAACCTCCACCCTGGGACGGTGGCTGAGGGCATCAGCAGTTCGCTAGGAGATTTCTTTAGTACCTACATCCCGTAAGATATACGTGCCTGTTTTAGCCTGTTATCTGCAATGGTCTCTATTTCTCAGCCTGGAGGGCGTCTCTGTGGCTCACACAGCCTCTCAACAATTCCAACAGTAAAATCAATATATGACAAGATGTACCGTCTGCTGACGAAACTGCGACCGATCCTGAATAGGAGAGTGCACCTCAACACTGAGCAAGCTCGCCGAAAAGCCGGTCACCCAGAAAAAGAAGAAACGCAGGATCGCGCATCAAGCTGCCGACGAAATTGTCCCATTAATGCGGGAGAAGGTCAAACAAGTAGTACAGAAGTTAAATGAGGGTCCAGTTAGAGTTTCTGACCGTACTCGGCCCAACCCGTTTCCCACAACGCCCTGTGATAACGCGCCGCCTTCGCGGACGCAAAACAATGCGCCAGTGTAGCACCCGACAACCTTGTCGCAGCAAATCCCTGTGATATTGGAACGAGTACGTTCGTTTCTCCATTCCAGAAAAATTGGGCGGACGAGATGGCCGGAGATGAGGAATGGGGGAATCTTCGTACTTTACTGCCGCCGCGCTAGCCACCTCAGATGACCGAACACTCCTTCGGAATTAGGTAACGGAGGCCGGTTATGTGTCTGACACCTACTAATAGCTGCAAAATTCCACGAGAAATCCTTGTAAAACGTACTACATCATGATTCTGTATCAAGCCTACAGACCGAGCGAGGTGGCGCAGTGGTAACGCAATGGACTCGTATTCGGAAGGATGGTGGTTCAAATCCACCTCCGGCCATCCAGGTTTAGGTTTCCGGTGATTTCCCTAAATCACTCCAGGCAAATGCCGGGATGGTTCCTTTGAAAGGACACGGCCGATTTCCTTCCAAATCCTTACCCAAACATCCGAGCGTAAGCTCCGTCTCTAATGACCACGCTGTCGATTGGACGTAAAACTCCACGCTTCCTCCTTCCTCAAGCCTACAGAATCGCGACTCTGAACATTACCAGCATACGCAGTACATTAAAATTAGATAGCTTGAAAGACTTTCTTCACGCGGCGGATATCGACCTCATTTCACTGCAAGAAGTAACCGACATAGCACTTCAAGAAATATATGAGTACAATGCTGTAATAAAGTCTGGAAGCGAACGTGACTTACGGACAGCTATACTTTTGAAGGAAGGAATAATAGTGAAGAATGTGGAAAAACTCGTTAACAATATGGGGAACGCAGAATTTTTTCAACACGAAATTGTTCCTGTCTTTGGAGAGCATGAAGGCGAGATCCTTCTTGCGGGCGATAATAATTGTGTCCTACATCGCAAAGATCAGTTTCCTAATTTCAACCCGTATGTTCAAAAATGTTCAAATGTTTGTATAGTCTATGGGACTTAACTACGGGGTCATCAGTCCCTAAACTTACAAACTACTTATGAACTAACTAACACTATTAGGACGGCACAAATATCCATGCCCGAGGAGGGATTCGAACCCCCGACCGTAGTGGCCGTGCAGACCGTGACTGTAGCGCCTTAGTCCCCTCGGCCACCGCGGCCGGCTCAACCCGTATCCTGAACTGGAACACATCATCAACGATTTCACTTTAACCGATGCGTGGGAGCATCCGGGGACGCATCCGGGTTTACGTTTGTCACCGACCACTCGGCCAGTCGCTTCGACAGGATGCGTATCTAACAACTTGACGACTCATATCTTACACGCAGAAGTGTGGCCCACCAGATTCACTGACCACGCTTCCTTTAAATGCACCATTAATATGCGAGACAAGGCACCTACAGAGGGAGAAGCTACTGGAAGCTCAACATATCATACTTAAAAGACGCAGAATGCCGCGAGCGTTTCCATAAAACGTGGCAGGAATGCGAAAATAAATTCATTTTGTATGATTCTGCTCTGACCTGGTGGATCAAGTGCGAGAAGCCGAAATTAAGGAAAATGTTAACAGATTATTCGAAGGAAAAAAGTTTTTGGTTCAAGAAAACAACAGAATTTTATTTCCAATGCTTGCGGGACCTTTACAAATTGGACTAATCAGTCATTGAAAACTACGTAGCGACCAAGAGGATAAAATCTAAAATTCTGGTACTGAAGCGCAAACAATTAGGTTTCCAAATTCGTGCCAGGACGCAGGCCGCTGCCCCCCCCCCCCCTCCCCTCACACGAAGAAACCTCGATATTCCACGTAATGTGCGAAAGGAAAAGAGCACAGAAGAAACTCACGGAACTAAAAGGAAGTGACGGTTCCGTCCTCACAACATAAAGAGACATTAAAGAGACAATCTACAGCCATCTTTCATCAATAATGTCAGGCAGTGCAGTGGATAACCAAACTCGAGACGATTTATTACGGAATCTGCAGGCCGACTCAGCAGAGAGGCATCGCAGCGACTCATAGCGGAGACACGATGACGACCCGACAACAGAGCCCTAAAAACAAATCGCCGAGGCCTGATGGCCTTCCAGTAGAATTTCACCAGGCCTTCCAGGCACAAGTGGACTGTAAACTGCTACTCATATGCAATGAATTACTAGCCTCTGACAGAGAAATCGCGAAGGAGTTTCTCGAAGGTATTGCGGTGCTAGTTCCGAAACAACCCTGCAGTATTTCAGTAAACCATCTTCGACCCATCAGTCTCCTAAACAGCGACTACAATATCATGGCGCGCGTATTTGCTCGAAGATTGCAAATGATAATGCACGAGGTCACTGGTCCATATCAGACAAGTGTGTGTAAGGAGAGATCAATCATTCAAACTGTCTGCGAATATAGAGACATCATTGCGACAGCAGATGTTCACAGACTACGGTGCGCTATTATGACACTTGATTTTGAAAATGCGTTCTATAGGTTGGACCATCACTATCTTCTCAAAACCATGTCCGTGCTGGAGCTTCCCTATACTTTTGTCAACGTCGATGGAAGAATTTTGAGGAATAGCACATCCAGGATCATGATCCATAGACAGCTAACGAAGCCAATGGACTTCACACGTTCCGTCAGACAAGGGTGTCTACTCTGCATGACTTTGTTCGCCATTGCCACTGAGTCCCTTCTAGCCACTCTACAGCGACGACTGCAAGGATTGCGCATCCATGGTCAATCTATTGTTTGCAAGGATTGGGTTGTTTGGTTGGCATAGTGGGACTAAACTACTGAGGCTATCAGTCCCCCGGTGGGGACGGGAATGAGTAAGAATAGGAAAGGAGTGGAGGGGGAAAGGAAATGCAGTCCTGGAAGTAAAGTAGGAAGGAAGACTGCATTAGCTCGGGGCCCGTGCTCGCCAAGCACGTACTCACGAAAGAACCGTGAGCCCCCTGGCGGGATTGTTTGCAAAGCATACGCCGATGATGTGGGTCTTGTTATCACAAGTGCAAATGACATCAAGAAGACACTTTAGGTGCTCACCAACTAGGAACTTGCTTCGGGTGCGAAACTCAACAAAGCCAAATCCAGCATCATGAACATGGGGGCTGGAATATCGTTGCAGAAAACAGAAGAGTTCAACGTGGTCACCAACAAACGAATACTGTGCATCGATTATAGGTCTAAAATACAGTATACCGTAGCTGCCCACTCTAAGAAACTACTATCGAATGTTCGAGCAGGCGTCAAGGAACAGCGCATGAGAAAGCTTGATGATATCCAAAAGGCAGCCTTTGCTAATATGTACATATTTTCGAAACTACTCTACTTGGCACAGGTTTTACCATTAGCCGGTAAAACAGCAGGTAGGATGATGTCGGCTCTAAGCCATTTCGTAAGTCATGGGAATATCTTCAAGTTCAAGTTTCACACTCTGACCCTCTCCGCCGAAAACGGTGGTCTTAAACTTATTTACGTTGCTCTGAAATCCCGAGTTCTATTCGTGTGCACCACATATAAACTGTGGCAGAAGACGCAGCACTGTTTAACGTCCCATGCCCTGGGGCATTGAACCCACCAATAGATGTGCGCCACGTCCCACTGGCGTTCACCATTTTCAACAGTTTTTAATTGAACTTAGAAATATTCGAACCAGAGTCTGTCCCACGAATTTGACTAAAGTGAAGGCAGTGTATAAGAAACTAACAGAAGACAAAAGTGCAAACGTTGTAGAAGAAAAATACCCTTAATATGACTGGCGAATAATTTGTCAAAATATCGGCATCCGTAATTTACCGACAAACGCAAGAACTACATGGTACAGAGCTGTGAACAGAAAAATTGCCACCAAGTCCAAACTTCACGCCATCCATTTAGTAGACTCGCCACTGTGCGGGGCCTGTAGCTTAACAGTCACTGAAGAAAATAGGATTCTCTGCAATAACGTGAAAGAAATCTGGCAACTCATTAGGCAGCTGCTAGCCAGAATCACTCGTACCAGACACTATCAAGCCTGCAGATTTTTTGAATCCCGACAGCGTGCTTTATCCATATACAAAACGGAACGCCGTTAATTGGTTAAAAGGTCAAACAGTCCACTACATCATTACTGAAGAAAACAAAAGCAATAGAAGATTATTTATTACACCTTCGGCTGCATCACCATATCCTATTGAAATCTCAACACTATAATAAAATTGTCGCCAACTTTTTGAAAATCTTATTATTTGTAACATGAAGAAGGGCTTGAATCGCGACTGCTCACATTTCAAGATTCAGATTCTCGAATAATTTGAACATGCCGAGACTTTTAATCTTTGCTTCATACACAGTTTAAGTTATGTTGAATAGGTTTCACAACTCTGACATCTGAGAGATGTATCAGAAGCGTTTTGCTTTTCGTAAGAGAAAACGTATCCCTTCGACAGAATATGTCTTATTCCACATTTTCAATTTACTTTCTGAGTTCCACTGCCAGATTGAGTGATTACACTTTTTCATCTATTCTGTGGTGAAAAAATGCTAAAACGAGGCATACGGCACACGACAAGCGCAGAGTTAAGAGATGAGAAAAAACAAACACATAAAATTAACTATATAGAAGAGGAACATAAAAATTTAAAGTGAAAAACACAATTAAATTCCAGGAAACAGAAGCATGACTCGATCAAGAACGGAATATCTCCGAAACAAATCCTACGTGAAGACGAACTCTGAAGTTGTCAATGCGCTGGGTTTGTTCAAGTGAAGTTTTTCCCCAAGATCAGTTCTGTAAGAGGAAGATTTTCTTATCTTTCTTTGGAACAAAATTCCATGTCAACATGAACGAATGGCATTGAAGCCAGGCCGAAAAGGCAAATCATAAATCATGGCGAGCGGAAAAAAAAAAAAAAAAAAAAAAAAAAAGAAACGCTACACGAATCTACATCGAAAATAACAAGAAACGTTTTGTGGTTACTTGCTATATTCTCTCAGATTATGGGAAAGTCTGACAACGTTTAGATAGTTTACCGAATCCGTCCCTGTAGAAACATACTGATTCCAAGCTAATGATGCCGCCAATCGATGTTCGACGTGTATTTTCGTCCAGAAATAATTTGTCTCGAAGGTTATTTCAGTAGGGTCAGGAAAGACAAACACTTAATCCAAAGAGTAATTGAGAAATGGGTGACTTCCAAAGCACACTATTGGATGTTTTGTTTGTGAAATCAGCAGGAACTATTACGTTGTAGTACTGACACATGATGTAGCTTATTAGGTCATTTGTCCTTATAGTGCTTCTAAATGGTGTCTCAGTTGTTTGGAAAAAAACGGGCACACCCCTGGCGTTTTTGTTGCATTTTGCTCAGTATAAAAAATCTTTTAGTACTCAGTCATTAACTTCTTCTTAACATGTCAGCATGAGGGCACCATACCTCGTCGCTAGTCACAATCGTGAGTAGGATTCCTGAATGAGCGACCTGATGACGTTTAACAAAAATGTAGTAATAGTCACTCCTATGACACTTTTTCCGATTCTACTTTACGACGTTTAGATTATGTTCATACATAAGTCAGAAAGTCCATTACGTGACTGGAATCTAAGTACTAGAACTTCAAGTAAGGATATAACAGGGGGTAAATAGACTCGTACCCCTCAGGGGCTCAGCATTAATTTGCTGAGTACGGGCTTGGCGAACCCGGGGTCCTGAGCCGTGGGCTGTGTCGCGCCATTAGCCCGCTACACCGTAAGCTCTGTGCGTGCTTCAACGACCATCGTTCGGCGCGACGGTGGTACGTTGTACGTTTCAAAACCCGGGGATCTTGGCTTAATCGCCCGGGTCGCGAGGACGGTACAAACCTCTATTAAAAAAAAAACATCAATGTCAAGGTGTGCTACGTGCCGAGGAGATGCATGGCTGTTGAGGTTGAACAGCCGCCAGCGAGCAACCTCTGAGGAACCTGCCGCACCTCAGTTGTACAAGGCTTACCCAGGCAAGCGGGGCTCTGCCTGGTGGACCTTTAGTTCCCTAGCTGCTCGTGGGACGAAAATGAAACGAGCTAATAAAAGCGTGGCTGGTCGCGAAAACGGCGTCTTTAAGAGTAATAAAGGAGATTTCAATGCTGCTGGTTATAACCCCCGTTCGTTCCCTTCCTTGGCCACGCCATGGGAGGAATGCAGGGCCTTAAACAGATCAGAGCCATACTCGCCGCAATATCTCGTTTGCTCCCGCACTGATGGTGAATCTTTCTCGTCCACCAAACCACAGTTCTTCGTCGGCCAGCTTGAAGACAAGTATGGTGAGATGGCGTCTTTCTCCAAAATGAGGAGTGGGGCAGTCTTAATACAGATGGCATCCCCAGCCCAGTCTAAGGCATTACTTGGCTGTGACAAGCTGGGTGATATTCCAGTCTCTGTCACACCCCACAAGACGCTCAACATGGTCCAGGGTCTCATTTATCACCAGGATCTCCTGTCACGGTCAGATGACGAGCTGCGCGCAAACTTGGAACGGAGAGGTGTTTACTTTGTTAGACGCGTTTATAGGGGTCCACAAGATCATAGGGTTGCCACCGGTGCATTCATCCTGGCCTTCGAAGGCGATACACTGCCCAAGAAAGTCAAGGTAATGGTCTATCGGTGCGACGTCAAGCCGTACGTCCCGCCCCCTATGAGGTGCTTCAGGTGCTGGAAGTTCGGGCATATGTCGTCCCAATGTACTTCCAGCCCTACGTGCAGAGAATGTGGGCGTCCGTCACATCCAGTCTCTCCGTGCACCCCACCCCCCCTTATGCGTGATCTGTGGGCAGTTACCTCCGCCTTGCTCGCCTGACTGTACTCTCCTGGACAAGGAACGTAAGATCATGGAGATCACGACTCTGGACCATCTTACATATTCTGAGGCGAGAAGAAAGTATGAACGACTCCATCCAGTGCGCCTAACTACATCTTTTGCTGCTGTTGTATCTTCACCACTTACACCGAGTATGACTCCCAAAGTACCGCCTCCCTCTACGGGCCCTAGGGGCCACCACCTGCCGCTGTTCAATCAATGGGTGGGGGCGCTCCTCCATCCGCTCCTGTAACACCTGATGTGGGGGCAACCCCCCCCCCCCCCACACAACCATCAGGGACACCAGTCCACTACCTCCCAGCCGGAGAAGGAACAGCCTCCTCCAGCACCTCTCACTCGGAAGGGGTCCCTCAGGACAGCCCATTCTGAGACTTCTCACAGTGCTTCAGAGGATCCTGGCCGGATGCTCAAGGATCCTCAAACTGTTGGTCGAAGGGCTTCCCGCTCTTCCTCCACTCCTGACGCCACCGAGAAGCCCTCACAGCCCATCAAACCGAAAGGGCAGTGAGAGGGTAAGAAGCTAAAGACACGTAGAAAGAAGGAATCCGTGGTGGCTGCACAGCCACAGCCTCCCTCATCTTCTACTTCAGAAGATGAGTTAGAGATCCTCACATCACCTGAGGATCTCGCGCTGACTGATGCACGAAATCTTATGATTTTGGATTCAGCAGAGGCAGATCGGTTGACTGCAGATGTTCCCATGGAATAACCTGCTCTACATCTTTTATCATGGCCCATCAGCTCAAAGACGCTGTAATTCTCCAGTGGAACTGCGGCGGTTTTTTCTCTCACCTGACTGAGTTGCGTCAACTTTTGTGCATAACACCTGCTCTCTGCATTGTTCTCCAGGAGACCTGGTTTCCAGCAATGCTGACCCCTGCCCTTCGTGGATACAGGGGATATTATTGTAATCGGCGTGTGTATAACAGAATCTCAGGTGGCGTCTGTGTGTATATCCTTAACTCTGTGTATAGCGAACATGTGCCCCTTCAGACGTCATTAGAAGCTGTGGCTGTCAGGGTAAGGATACCACAAGACATAACCATCTGCAGCCTGTATCTTCCGCCAGATGGCGCTGTACCACCACACACACTGGCTACGCTGATCTCGCAGCAGCTCCCTCCGCCTTTTCTGCTTCTGGGTGATTTTAACGCCCGTAACACCTTGTGGGGTGATGCAGTAGTCAGTGGTCGCGGCAGAGAGGTCGAGAACTTGATATCCCAGCTCGACCTCTGTCTTCTAAACACCGGAGCCCCCACGCATTTCAGTGTGGCGCATGGCTCTTTCGCGGCTATTGACCTGTCAGTCTGCAGCCCTGGCCTCTTGCCGTCTGTCCATTGGAGGACGCATGACGATTTGTGTGGTAGTGATCACTTTCCTATCTTCATATCACTACCCCATCGTCGCTGCCCTGACCGCCTTCCCAGATGGGCTTTAAACAGAGAAAATTGGGATCTAGTCGTTTCTGCTGCCACTCCTGGACCTCTCCCGGATGATTGTATTGACTTGGTATGCTCCTGGCGAAAGTCAGTGCCTTGGTGGTCATCGGAAGTCGCAGACGCCATTCGGGACCGTCGGCGTGCTCTTCAGCGCTATAAGCGACATCCGCGCTTGATAATTCTATCGCTTTTAAACAACTCCGTGCTCGTGTTCGGCAGATGATACGGAGGAAAAAACAGGAATGCTGGGAACGTTACGTGTCCACCATCGGTTCATGTACCTCTCCTTCTCAAGTCTGGACGAAGATCCGACGCCTTTTTGGCTACCAGTCTCAGGCAGCAATTCCTGGGATTTCTATCCAAGGGGCTGTATGTACGGATCCAGGCTCTGTCGCCGAGGCTTTTGCCGAGCACTACGCTGCGCAGCTGCATCCGGAAATTATCAACCTGCCTTTCGCACATTAAAACAACGAATGGAACGCAAAAACCTCGCATTTACCTCACGCCACCCTGATGTTTATAACGCTCCGTTTACCGAGTGGGAGCTCCTCAGTGCCCTTGCCCACTGTCCTGACACCGCCCCTGGGCCGGACAGACTGCACAATCAGATGTTAAAACACCTATCTGATAACTCCAAGCGCCAAATTCTTGCAGTATTTAACCGCGTCTGCCGCGACTGTCTTTCTATTACAGTGGCATACAAGCACCATCGTCCCAGTGCTCAAGCCGGGTAACTAGATGTTGATAGTTATCGGCCCATCAGTCTTACGAAAATTCTATGCAAACTGCTAGAACGCATGGTCAGCCGGCGGTTGTATTGGCTCCTCGAATCTCGGGGTCTGCTGGCTCCATGCCAAGGGGGTTTTCGCAAGGGGCGCTCGACCTTGGACAACTTAGTCCATCTTGAGTCTGCCATCCGGACAGCGTTCTCTCGATGTCACCATCTGGTGGCCGTATTTTTTGACTTGTCGAAGGCGTATGATACGACCTGGCGACACCACATTTTTAACCACATTACATGGGTGGGGTCTCCAGGGCTCACTCCCAGTTTTTATCCAAAACATTTTAGCTGTCCGTACCTTTCATGTTCAACTTGGTGCGTCCTCTAGCAGCCAGCATGTCCAGGAGAACGGAGTGCCTCAGGGCTCTATTTTAAGTGTTCCGTTGTTTTTAGTGGCCATCAACGGCTTAGCGGCAGTGGTTGGGTCGTCAGTATCCCCTTCATTGTATGCTGACGACTTCTGCATCTATTTTAGCTCGTCTAGAATGTGTGTTGCAGAACGACAGCTGCAGGGGGCCAAACGTAAGGCGCAGACATGGGCTCTCTCTCAAGGGTTCCAATTCTCTGCTACCAAAACGTGCGTTATGCACTTCTGTCGTCGATGGCCAGTCCACCCACATCCAGAGTTGTATCTCTACTACTCAATGTAGTTGACACGTATCGATTTCTTGGAATGGTCTTTGACAACCAGCTCACATGGCTACCACATATTCGCCAGCTGAAACAGAAGTGCTGGCGGAACCTCAACGCCCTCCAGTGCCTTAACAGTACCACTTGGGGTGCAGATCATAGTACCCTGTTACGTTGTTATAAAGCCCTTACTCTGTCGCATTTGGACTACGGGAGCGTAGTATATGGTTCCGCATCGACATAGGCGCTGCAGATGTTGGATCCTATCCACCACTGTGGTGTTAGGCTCGCGACAGGGGCTTTCTGAACCAGCCCTGTGGACAGTCTCCTTGTGGAGGCTGGGGTACCTCCATTGGGAATCAAGCGGCAATATCTTCTGGCGAATTACGCAGCCCATGTGTATGGTATCCCCAATCATCCCATCTACCGCCTACTTTTTCCGAACGCCGTACTCCATATCCCAGAACGGCGGCCGAGGTCGGGTTTGACAGTGCCCGTGTCCAGTCTCTCCTGAGAGACCTGGGGTCTCTTCCTCTGCCATCTCTGATAAAATTCCAGTCGCGTACGCCACCATTGTGTATTCCTCGACCTGTTATTCGACTGGACTTGTCGCAAAGCTCCAAACACTCTGTCCACCCTAAGATCCTTCGCCGCCAATTTCTGTCAATTCTTGACGGGTACCGGGTCTCCACGGTCATCTACACGGATGGTTCGATGGCAGAAGGTCTTGTTGGCTTCGCCTATATACATGCAGGACACAACGAACAGCGCTCCTTACTGCAGGGCTGTAGTGTGTTCACAGCAGAGCTGGTGGCCATACTTTGTGCACTCGAGCATATTTCTGCCTGCGCTGGGGAGTCCTTCCTCATTTGCAGTGACTCCCTGAGCGGCCTACAGGCGCTCGATCAATGCTTCTCTCGCCATACTTTGCTTCAGGCTATCCAAGAATCCGTGCATGCCATCGACCGACGTGGGCGATCAGTAGTCTTTATCTGGACTGCAGGACATGTTGAGATCGACGGGAACGAGCTAGCGGATAGGTTATCAAAGGAGGCTCTCCATAAACCTACCTTGGCTATAGGTATAACAGTTCATGACCTCCATTCGCAGTTGCACAGCCGAGTTCTTGGACTGTGGAACGCAGAATGGCGCTCCCTCCAAACACCCAACAAATTGCGGGCGATTAAGGAGACCACGCACGTGTGGAGGTCCTCTATACGGACTCCCCGCAGGGACTCTGTTGTTCTCTGCCGGCTGCGTATCGGCCATACTTGGCTTACGCACGGTCACCTTCTCCGGCGAGAGGATCCTCCCGAATGTCGATGTGGTGCGCGTCTGACAGTCGTGCACATCGTCTTGGAATGCCCGGATTTAGCCGCTCAGAGAAGGAATTTTAATCTCCCTGACGATTTAAAACTTGTTTTAGCTGACAATGCCTCAATGGCTGACGCTGTTTTTAATTTTATTCGTGTGAGTGGGTTGTACAGATATATTTGATTTTTAGCACTGTGTTCATTATATATTTGTTCTTCGCTCGCCTACCGCTTTTAGGCAGGTGGTTTTAATGTGCAAAAGTGGGCAAATGCCCTACTATCCTGTCTGTGGTCACTTGGCCAGGACACTCTGGTACCGTCTTTCCAACTTTCTCAGCTTTTATCAGTTTTTACTTTGATTCTTTTACTTCTTGACGTGTTAAACCCTTTGCTTGGTGAGTTTTAACACATCGTTTTCTACTACATTGTAGTGCTTTTTATTCTACTATCTACCGTTGGAACAAGGGACTGATAACCGTAGTCGTTTAGTCCCTTTAAAAATCAAACCAACCAACCAACGCTTCGTCCGGTCATTAAAGCAGCAGATGTCCAAACTTCGTTCGGAGCACTCACGAGAGGCAGCTTAGCAACTGTTCGTCGCCTCCTACCGCTCGCTTCCACGAAGGGTCATCGCCGGCCGAACTTGTAGACGGCCGCCGCCACCGCTCCACCCACCGCGCCGCCCTGAGCAACAGCAGCCACCGGCACGCAAGTATCGCTTCGATCCGCGTAACCCAGTCTTTTTCAGAGTTTTTGGCGGTCGCAGACGATGGGAGCGAGATGAGATAATCCAGTATTGCGGTGCTCACAAGTTTGAAATTTCAGGTCCATATGGCATCGTACGCAGGCACCGCAACCAAATTCGCCCTTGCCGTGTACCCTGTAATACTTCTGCGTTTCTCTCGGCAGATTGACGCCACACGCAGACCGCGAGGCCGCGGCCTCCCGCAGTCGCCCGACGCCACGCAGTCGGAGCCCACACCGCCTCCGCCGCCGCTCGAGATACCAATGTACATCGACCGGCAGGACCAGCACGCCACGCAGCATCCGACGCCGACGTCGCCACCGAGGTCACCATCTACGACATCACCTGGGCCACAGGTCGTGGACGTGGGCCCTTCGGAGGTTTTCACAGAGGACGTTCCCTCGCGAGCTCAGGCCGGATGGCGGGGTCCGGCCGGTAGTCTGCCGTCCTCTGCAGCTACAGACTCCGGTCCATCACTACGTCCACGAACCTGACTCCTCCCCCGTTGTCGAGCTCCATACACGACGACGGTTCGGCATTTTAGGGGGAAGGGATGTTTTGGCGCACACTCTCGCCTCCCTCTGACGGAGATCGATGTGGGGCACTCACCATTGTGACTGGGGCCAGGGGCGCCGCCCCGCCAGGTGAGATATTGCCCACTCCACTGCACGTGGGGATTGCCCTTCGGAATTGCATTCGTCACTGTGCACGTTCGAGAAATTCCAGGTTGAAATTATTCACTTTCCGGCGATGCGACCGGTTCTGGGAGGTGGTCAGGGTTCGAAGAAGGATATTGCGCCGGCCGCGGTGGCCGAGGGGACTGAGGCGCTCCAGTCACGGTCTCCACGGCCACTACGGTCGGGGGTTCGAATCCCCCCACGGGCATGGATATTTGTGCCGTCCTTAGTATTAGCTAGTTTGTAAGTTTAGGGACTGATGACCCCGCAGTTAAGTCCCATAAGTTATACAAACATTTGAATTTTTTTTTTTTTTTTTTTTTTTTTTTTTTTTTTTTTTTTTTTTTTTTTTGAAGGATATTGCACGTTTGCAGATAGTAGAGTTAACCGCTACTCAGATGACTTGTATAGTTAAAAAAAGCTGCGGGGGAATAGCCGCGCGGTTCTAAGCGCCATGATACGGGTTGCCGTAGGTTCTGTTGTGGCGTAAAGCCAGCGCCACACGCCAGAACGATCGTGTAGAAGGCAGTGATCGACCGAAAGCCAGTCGCAAGCAGGCGCCGCGCATCCTGTTGGGAGTAACCGAATATGCGCGCCCTCTACAAGCAGCTATATCTAGGCCGACATACATCTGAACAGGCCAGCAGTTACTAGTCAGCTACGAAGTCATAAATAGGACAGTACTAAGTCAGAACGCAACTACGAACTTAGCAGTCACTATGTCTCAGCACAGCTAGTATCATACCGACAACGCCACGAGAAGTGAGAAGAAAGAAGAACCAGACATATCTTCTAAAGTTGAGTATTATAATTTTCAGTCAATAAAACTTGTATTATTAATGTGAATAGTTGTTACAGTTACAGTTGACATCGAATCCTGCACCAGTACCTTTACTGACATCTAGACCGGGACTAGTACTCAACAAAAGGCGACGAGGTCACAACAGTAAACACCGGGTTTCTTGAGTCCTAGGTCATCTTTGACGGAGACAAGCAATGCCCTAATCTTAGATGGTGGACGGAAAAAGTCTTGATGTTAAAACTTTTTACAAGTCTTGCAATTTTAAAAGAAACGCCCCCAGCGTAAGGATTGAAGGCTAGACCCCTTTACTCCTCTTCATGCACTTCTGGAGATGGTCCAAACTCCATAGCACGGAGAAATCCCGGAGATATCTGTTTTCCAGAGTATCCATTTTCCTTAGAAACAGTCGTCAGATGTTCCAGTTCCGATGGTAAACTGCCGCCGATCGCAGTGGCCGAGCGGTCTGCGGCGCGCAAGTCACAGTCTGCACGGCCGCTGCGGTCGGGTGTTCGAATCCCCCTCGAGCATGGAGTATCAGCTAGTTCATAAGTAGTTTGTACGTTTAGGGACTGATGACCCTGTAGTTAAGTCCTATAAGCTCTACAAACATTTCAACATTACAACTGTCTGCATCTGAAATGGCATATGCTCTGCGTACCAGAGTTCTAAGGACGCCGTTGAGTTGGTATTGTGGATGGCAACTACTGGCATGCAAATACCTGTCAGTATGTGTAAACGTTCGGTGAACACTATGTCCAAAGGTGCCATCATCTTTTTGGCCCACTTTAGGTTAGGGTAGTAACACTAAAAGTGGGCCTTTGCGATCGTCTTTTGACAGCTCAAAATTTAAATGTAAATAACGGCTTAACCAATCATCTGAAACGAAAATTGAATAACCGAAATTGTAGAGGAGAAAATTCTCTACAACGTTGCTCTCTTATGTTTTTTTTTTTTTCGTATCTGATATCGTTTCAGAGATATTTGCAAAAATAACGGCGATTTTGGAATGTCTGTCTGTCTGTATGTCCGTAATGTGTTCCCACTTTTAAAGACGAACCGTTGAACCGATAAACACCAAATTTTACAGACATAATTTTAGGCCGCCAGAGACCAGAACCTCCCTTTTTCAAATTTTTCGGACAAAAAAACACGGTAGTAATACCAAAAAAGGCCGTTTGTAATATAATTGTAATTGCAAACGAACCGTTCATCTGACGCGAAAATTGAATAATCTAATCAGTAGAGGGGAAAATTCTCTACAACTTCGCTCTATTATGTTTTTTTTTTCATATCTTGCATCGTTGCAGAGATATTTGCAAAAATAACGGCGATTTGACGATGTCTGTCTCGCTGTAACGTCTTCCCACTTTTTAGGTCGAACCGTTCAACCGATCGGCCCCAGATTTTACAGACATAATTGTTGGCAACCAGAGTCCAGAACCTCGCTTTTTGAAATATTTCGGGCAAGAAATACGTTAGTAATACCAAAAAAAGCCGTTTGTAATGTAATTTTAATTGCAAATAAACCGTTCATGTCACGCTAAAATTGAATAACTGAATTTGTAGAGGAGGAAATTCTCTACAAATTTGTTCCCTTATGTTTTTTCATATCTCGTATCGTTTGAGAGATATTTGCAAAAATAACGGAGGTTTGACACTCTTCATAGAATTAACGAAAACCAGCCGTTCGCAGATGTCACGTGACATTCGTCGCCCAGAACTCTCCCTGGCATACGTCACCTTGCGTTGCGTATTTGATGATTTCCTTATTGTAACTTACAAGTTGTCATTTCAAAGCAATGGCGCACTAATGGCGAATTAACAAAAACACGTAGTTCTTTGTACGATAAACGATAATCTAGTGTCTACAAATGCCATATTAGTATCAGTTAACAACGGCCACCAATAGTATGAGATTAAAGAACGCAACTCCCAACTGTTAGCTGTAGCGTAGTGGGTAATGTGTTTGACTATGACGCTAAAGGTCAGTGGTTTTTTCCCTAAAAGGGTTTCAGACACTTATTAATTAATTTTTATTATTTAGATTATTGTTTTGGTTCAAAATGTTTGCATAAAGTTATAAAACTATAAACCTAAAGTCGGCTGTAAAACACGTCAGTGCGATTTTTTATAAACCATTACATCCAAAAGTGGAAATTACCCGTCACTTCCGACCTCCATAGTAAATCTGATGTATGGATGAAGGCAGTTAAAACGATCCAAAACCCGATTGAGCTTATCACGTTCAAGAGGCCCTCTTCTTACCACCTCCCCTGCGCTTCCTACTCCCCCCCCCCCCCCCCCTCCTTATCCTTCGGGGCGCTGCGCCGTAAGTTTTAAGAGTGCTTCGCCCAGTGTTGTGTATAAAGTGCATCAGTGTCTGTTTTTTATTTGCATCTGCCGCGTCTAGACAAGTGTCGCAATCTATACGTTTTTAACAGTGCCTCCGAATGCTCCTCCTCTTGTCTGTGTTTTGATGTCATACTACGTGTTTTTTAGTGTCACCGTGACTGATTATTCTAACTGATTACGTCTGCTTTATTCATCTGTTACAACTGTCATTTCCACGATTTTTATCATCTTGTCTATGTTTTAAATCTCTTGTTTCATGCCCATCAGAGGCTCAGCATTAATTTGCTGAGTACGGGCTTGGTGAACCCGGGTCCTGAGCCGTGGGCTGTGTCGCGCCAACAGTCCGCTACACCGTAAGCTCTGTGCGTGCTTCAACGACCATCGTTCGGTGTGACGGTCGAACGTTGTACGTTTCAGAGTCCGGAGATCTTGGCTTAATCGCCCTGGTCGCGAAGATGAGGACAAACCTCTATAAAAAAAAAATAAATAAATAAATAAAATAAAAAACCCTCAATCTCAAGGTGTGCTATGTGCCACTATGTGCCAAGGAGATGCATGGCTGTTGAGGTTGAACAGCCGCTAGCGAGTGTCTCTAAGAGAGGAAGAAATGAGTACAATGCTGCAGGGTATGAGCCCCAAACGTTCCCTTCCCTAGCTACACCATGGGAGGAACGTCGAGCAAGACATCAAGGCGAGGCTTATGCCCCTAAATATCTTGTCTGTAGTCGTACTGATGGAAAAACAAAAAAACTAAGCCGTTATTCTTTGTAGAGAACTTGGAGGATACGTTTGGAGAGGTGGAATGGATGTCTAAGATGCGGTCAGGGTCTGTCTTAATAACGACGTCATCCCCATCCCAGTCACGGGCACTGCTTGCCTGTGACAAACTAGGTGATGTTTCCGTTACAATCATGCCGCACACGACCTTAAACATGGTGCAGGGAATAATCTTCCACAGGGAACTTTTGTTGCAGTCGGACGACTAACTGCGTGCAAATCTAGAACGGCGGGGAGTTCATTTTATTCGACGAGTCCATAGGGGTGTGAAGGACAAGAAGGACAACAGGGTTTCCACTGGTGCCTTCATCTTGCCTTTCGAGGGTGATTCATTGCCTGAGAAGGTCAAGGTGATGATCTACCGGTGCGATGTCAAGCCCTACGTTCCTCCCCCTATGTGCTGTTTTAAGTGCTGGAGGTTTGGGCATATGTCCTCCCGATATGATGCCAATCCTACTTGTTGGGAGTGCAGACACGCTGTCCATCCAAACGTCCCCTGCACCCTTCCTCCAGTATGTGTTAACTGTGGCCAAAATCACTCTCCTTGTTCGCCTGTCTGCACGGTTCTGCACCTAGAAAGAAAGATCATGGAGTACAAGACCAGAGACCGGCTGTCATACTCCGAGGCAAAGACGAAGTATCAGAAACTCCACCCTGTGCGCCAGGTCATCACCTATGCCACGGCAGCCTCACTGTTGTCCTCCACAGTGCCTACGATCCAGTCCGTGCAATCGATGCCAGTGGACTCCCAGGCCTAACCAACTGTCCCTGCCCCCTTACCAGCTGGGAGCGCTTCCCCTTCAGTGGCTCCCACGCTTTTCACTGTGGGAGCAACATCCGCTAAATCATCAGGGACGCCAGTCCCCACCTCTAAGCCGGAGAAGGGGTCCCTCAGGACACCCCATTCCGCGGCTACTCAGAGCGCTCCAGAGGATCCTGGCCACAGGCTTATGGATCTACAACCTGCCGGTCGAAGAGTTTCTCGCTCTTCCGCCATCCCGGATGCCGCTTCTGGGAAGCCCTCTCGGCCCTGCAAACCAAATGGCCAGTGAGAGGAAAAGAAGAAACGTAACAAGAAGAAAGAATTTTCGGTGGCTTCAAAGCCACAACCACCCACATCTTCTTCTTCAGAGGATGAAATCGACATCCTCGCATCTCCTGAGGATCTTGCAATAACAGGTTCACCTAAACCTATGGTGCTTGATCAAGCAGACTCTGCACAGCTGACAGTAAACGATCCTGTAGAATAACCTGTTTTTTTCCACATGGCTATTCAGCTTGGAGACAACACAATTCTCCAGTGGAATTGCGGCGGCATTTATCAACATCTCGCTGAGCTGCAGCAGCTACTGTGCCAATTCCCTGCACTTTGTGTAGCCCTTCAGGAAACCTGGTTTCCTGCTCAGCGGACTCCTGCCCTACGTGGGTATCGGGGCTACTTTAAAACAGATTTATCTACGACAGAGTATCTCGTGGTGTCTATTTTTATGTCCTTGCCTCGGTCCATAGTGCCCCTATGCGACTCGACACAGATCTTGAGGCAGTAGCAATCAGAATTCGGGCCACCCAGGAATTCACTGTCTGCAGTGTTTACCTTCCCCCAGATGCGGTCGTATCTCTAGCTGACCTCACTGCTGTGGTTGACCAACTCCCTCCACATTTTCTGCTTTTGGGTGATTTTAATGCCCAACACCCAATGTGGGGTGGAACACAGACCACCGGCTGTGGTAGGGACATAGAGAACCTTTTGGCGCAGCGAGATCTCTGCCTTTTAAACACAGGTGCCCCCACGCATTTTTGTATGGCGAGAGGCTCATATTCGGCAGTAGATCTGTCTGCTTGCAGCTCAAGCTTCCAACTGCACCTTACTTGGAGAGTCCATGACGACCTCTGTGGCAGCGACCATTTCCCGATCGTCATGTCGCTCCTACACTCCCAACCTGAAGATCGTCTGCCCCGATGGTCTCTTCATAGGGCGGACTGGCAGGATTACTCCTTGGCTGTGACAGCCCCCGTGCCGCTGCCCGACGATGTGGATTTGGCGGCCCAACATGTCACTGACGCTATTATATCCGCCGCAAAAGCAATGGTTCCCACCACTACTGGTTCCCCTCGTCGTAAGTCTGTGCCTTGGTGGACGCCAGAGATCGCGGAGGCCATCTGGGAACGTTGGAGATCGCTCCAGCGCCATAGGCGCCATCCTTCAATCGAGACCCTGATAGCCTTCAAGCGGCTTTGCGCCCGCGCTCGGCGGCTGATCAGGCAGGGCAAGCGGGACTCCTGGGAGCGGTATGTAGCCACCATCGGCTCTCGCAGCTCCCCTTCGCGGATCTGGTCCCAGGTCGACGAGTTTTCGGGTACCGCCCGTCAGCAGGAATACCCTGTCTGCAAATTCAGAACGTCCAGCCATTATTGTTGAACACATGGCCGACCATTACGCCCAGACTTCTGCGACTGCAGACTTCCGTGCCCTCAAAGAGCGGGATGAATGGCGACAGTTCTCCTTCCACACGCGCCACCAGGATATATATAATGCCCCATTTACTGAATGGGAATTTCAAAGTGCCTTCGCTGTGTGTCCTGACACCTCGCCAGGCCCTAACCGAATCCATAGCCAGTTCGTTCATCACCTGCCAGCGGACTTTAAACACCAACTTCTCGGCTTATTCAATCATCTCTGAGTAGACGGTGCTTTCCCGTCATTGTCATCCCAGTGATGAAGCCTGGTGCTGATCCACACGTGGCCGACAACTACCGCCCAATTAGTCTCACCAACGTTCTCTGTAACCTCTTCGAACGTTTGGTTAGTCGGCGCCTCATGTGGATTCTTGAAGATCGGGGACTTCTTGCCCCACAACATGGGGGCTTCCGCCAAGGCCGTTCCGTGGTTGACAACCTCGTATCACTGGAGTCCACTATCCACACTGCCTTCACCAGGATTGAGCATCTGGTCGCGGTCTTTTTCGACCTTAGAAAGGCATATGATACCACCTAGTGTCACCATATTTTATCTACACTTTATGAATGGGATCTCCGGGGGTCGCTCCCGATTTTCATACGGAACTTCCTGTCGTTCCGCTCTTTCACGGTCTGGGTTGGCACCTGTCTCAGTACCACTCGTGTCCAGGAGAATGGTGTCCCACAGGGCTCAGTTCTTAGTGTTCCCTTATTTCTGATAGCCATAAATGGTCTTGCTACTGCAGTGGGGTCATTGGTCTCCTACTCTCTATTTGCCGATGACTTCTGCA
Source organism: Locusta migratoria (assembly GCA_026315105.1). Lineage (NCBI taxonomy): Eukaryota > Metazoa > Arthropoda > Insecta > Orthoptera > Acrididae > Locusta > Locusta migratoria. The sequence goes on along the minus strand of CM048755.1, from coordinate 743,242,381 downwards.
TCTACTTCAGTTCCACGAGCATTAGTGCTGCTGAACGTCGGGTGCAGGGTGCTATTAGAAAGGCCGAGTCCTGGGCCTTTGCCCATGACTTCCAATTCTCGGGCCCCAAGACCCGAGTAATGCACTTCTGTCGCCGTTGGGAACTTCACCTTGATCCGGAGCTGTACCTGGCTGATGTACCTCTTCATGTTGAAGAAACCCATCGCTTCCTCGGCATCGTTCTCGTCAGCTGAGACAGAAATGTTGGTGGCATCTTAACATCCTTCAGTGCCTCAGCCACACTGTCTGGGGAGCCTCTCGCCAAACACTTCTACAGCTCTACAGGGCCCTTATACAATCAAGACTGGACTATGGGAGCATAGTGTATGACTCTGCAGCACCTTCAGCACTCTGGGTACTGGACCCTGTTTTACATAGTGGTGTCCGCTTGGCAACGGACGCTTTTCGCACGAGTCTGGTCACGAGTCTCCTAGTCGAAGCAGGGGTACCTCCTCTGCAGTTCTGCCGGCAGCAGTTGCTCGTTTCCTATGCTGCCCGCATACACACCTCACCTCACCACCCGAATCGCAGGCGTCTCTTCCCAACTACCGCCCACCCTTCTCCACAGCGACGGCCGTGGTCAGATCTTCCAATCTCGGTCCGTCTCCATTCCCATCTCTCATCCCTTGACTTCCTTCCCTTCCCTCGCAGTTTCCACTGCTCCTTCCATACCCCTCCTTGGAGTATCCCTCTCTTGCAGATTAGGTTGGATTTGTCCTGGAACTCGAAAGATTTGGTCCCACAACAAGCTCTCCGTCGCCAGTTCCAAGTGCTGCTCGACCCATACTGCGATGCAGCAGTTGTCTACATGGACGGCCCCCTCACGGATGCTCATGCTGGGTATGCATTTATTTGTGGTGACTATACTGAACGGCGTTCATTGGCTTGTGGAAGCAGCATCTTCACTGCGGAGCTGGTCGCTATTTTAAGAGCTCTTGAACACCTCAGAGCTCGCCCCAGGGGGTGGTATGTTATCTGCAGCGACTCCCTGAGTGACTTACAGGCCCTCGACCAGTTTCTCCCCAAGCACACTTTAGTGCGAGCAATCAAAGATACTGTCTTCGCCCTTGGTGAGTCAGGCCGTTCTGTAGCTTTCATCTGGATGCCAGGCCACGTAGGCATCCCCAGCAATGAACGTGTTGATCAGCTGGCCAAACAAGCCACCACTTCACGGTCTCTGAATATTGGCCTACCAGAAAAAAGGCCTCCGATCCCAGTTACGTAGCAGGGACCTTGGGGTTTGGAACTCTGAGTGGGTGAGCTTGACCGAACCAAACAAGCTCCGCTTTGTCAAGCCCTCCACCGCTGCATGGAAGTCCTCACTGCGGGCCTCTCGCAGGGAGTCGGTCGTCCTTTGCTGGCTGCATATTGGCCATACCTGGCTGACGCATGGACACCTTCTGCGTCGCGAGGACCCTCCTCAGTGTCGATGTGGTGCGCCTTTGACAGTCGCCCACATCTTAGTGGAATGCCCCAATTTAGCTGCAGAGCGACGGAATTTCAATATCCCTGACGCCTTGACGCTTGTTTTAGTTGACAATGCCTCTATGGTTGATAGTGTTTTAAATTTTATTCCTGGGTGTGGACTGTACCGATCCATTTAAAGTCTCATGTGTGTCTGTCATTTATCTGTTCTCCGTTTGCCTAAGTCTATTAGGTAGGTGTTTTAATGTGTACCAGAGTGGCTGGATGTGATACTTATATTTATGTGATCACCCAGCAAAAACACTCTTGTCCTGTACCAGTACTTTTATCCCTTCTTCGTATTTATGTGGCCCCCTTTCTTCGTTTTTACATGTTCCTCTTAAACTTCGACGTGTTCAATCATATACTTCGAAACGCTTAACACAATGTTTTATCTCTACGACTGGAACAAGGGACTGATAAACCTTGATGTTTAGTCCCTTTCAAAAACCACCAGTCATCTTGTTTCATGTTTTAATTCTTCATGTTCATATATTTTATTTCCTCTCAGCTGAAGAGCAGCACTTAATGCTGCTGCCAGCCTACTGACATATGGCATGTTCAGTGTGAAATAATAATAAAGGAAAAATAGATCTAGCACCAGTATTCAGCGGGAATCGGCAGCATCGACGGTTCCTGAAGATGACGGACAGTTGTACCGTCGAAATATTGAATTGGTTTGATTTTATTATCTAAGGTATGTAGTTGAGAGCCAATGTTTACAAATATTTTGTTTTTTTTTCCTTTCGTCCTTATTAAATCCTTCTAAAATATGGAAAACAAAGAACTTGCAGTAGTTTAGATTAGTTTCTCAGTATCAGAAATAAAGAAATGCTCATGGTGTCAATGAATTACATTCCCGAACATGGCTTCATTATCAGATTATTGTGTATTCATTCCCTTGTAAGAGTGCTCAAAGTTTGTAATGGAAACTTCCTAACATCCTGTATATACGGGAACAGTAGTTACCGCAAATATGGAAAAGTTCTTGATCAATTTGTTTGGAATTTACATGATACTCTACTGAACATTGTCAGAACTAGACATACAGAGAGTCGATGAGGTTATACACAGTGAGGTAAGGTGAGGAGGAGGTGAACAAGCAGAGGCAGGGGACTGAGAAGAAGGGCTCAAACATTGGAGTCGCTTCATCTCGCCACGCCACCAAACAGTAATCTGCAATATAAAATAAATAACATAGTTATCTTAAAGTCAGCTTAAATCCCTCTTTCCAGTTGTACTTATGCCTTCATATCACTTTTCTTGCATCTTTCAATACAACAGCGAAGAAAGCATTACTGAAACGTCCATCCCCATGAGGCTCAACACCGTAAATTTTCATTACTTTTTTCTGAACTCGCTGTTCGAGATTAGCAGAAACTATGCGATTCGTAGTAATATCTACAGATATAAGCAGAGGATTCGTCGTGACTCGGTAAATGGGATGACATTCTTTTCAGTTTTCATAATTGTTCGCTTTATAATGCTGAAATTGAAAACATAACGGAACAGAAAAATATTGACCTGCTGCACCGCACTCTGTCATAAGAAAGAACATGTACTTGGACGAATGCGATACATATAATGAATTAGCTCTTTCGTGTCTGATTGTTCAGTACGTGCCAACAGAATAGTCTCCATCGCCATATCACTTCAATTCGTCACACACTTTCACTTGTTTCGTTGTCAAACGGATCAACATCGTTCCAAAGACGAAACAAACACAAACTTAAAATTACAATATATCATTTGAATTTCTCATTTGTCGGGTATGTGGGAATTTGAAAATAAGAAAACAAGGGGAATGGACACTGGCAGGGGACGCTAAATATATATGGTGGGGATGTGAATTAAACTGGAATGAGAGACAAGAGGGGCTGACCCTGAATTGATAACTGCGATAATAAATCATGATATTAAAAATTATTTGACTGATAGAGTTGGGCCTGATTCAATACTAATTAACAATCTCTCTGTCAGTTCCTGCAAGCGGCATAAAATATAAATAAATAATTTCTCTCCACCAAAAATCTAATAAGCTAGCTACAATCTGACAACTATTAATGTTAGAAAAAACATCTTTCCCTTTTTAACAATATGTTTATTATCACCGTTAAGTAGAAAAAATACTCACATTGAAAATTCAATACAAAACACAAACTAGATTGAACATCCACATTTACAGTTACCACCAAATATGAAAGAATAATCTAAATGTTTTGTGCCTCGTTTCCGCTGGTTGTAGGTGTCGGTGGCCGAGTAGAAAGAGACCGATACAGGAATAAAGGTTGCACGCTTGTGCAGGTACGAAGGTGACCAGCCAGTGGGACAGCAGAAACTAGAACACTAGAACAAGATATATATTTCATGGAGTCTTGGTAATACTTAACTTTTACATAGTTCTTGACTGCAGAACGCTGATACAAAGATTAGATAGAGGCCTGCCTACTGATGATTCTTAGTGCCTACCCGATAGCCAAGTCTTAACTGGTGCCTATCTGATTCCCAAGTGTTAACTGGTTCCTATCTCAGTACCAAGTGGCCGATGTAGCAGTCGTGGCCACGAGCGGAGTTGCAGCAGAGGGCGCTCGTGGCTGACGTCTTAAGAACGCCGCGCCGTGCGTGCATGGCGGCGCGTGGCGTAAGTACGTGGCGCGCACTTCGTACTTGTGCGACACCACACCCCTCCCCCCCAAACCGCCATGCCGTCGTGGCGTAGGGCTGAGGGCCACGGCGACGGCACTGGGAGGAGGGCCTGGGTGGGGGCGTTACTGGTGGGACGGGCGTCGTAGCTGAGGCTGGGATCGAGACGCCGTCCGCGCCCCGGTATCCACCTTGCGATCCCCCGGGAAACCCACCAAAACCAGGGGAAGAGTGCACCCCTCCGCCCAGAGGGAGCAGGTCATCTTCTTCTGAGGTGCGTGGCCCAGACAGGGAGGGCACAAACGGTCCCGGAGTTCCTCTTGGTGACCCTGGCATCTGCAGTGGCGACGGAGGCGGAGAAGCAGACTGCATAGGAGGCGCGTCCACCTCCATTGGTACGATCTCGTAGTCCGGGGACGCTGGACCCGTTGGCGAGCGATGTGGCTGTGCTCCCTGGCGGTGAACTGGGTCTGGAATCAAGAAACCCGAGACAGGATCGCGCGGCCTGTGCAGGCGCAATTGGTTTGCGTGGCGCCGCAGCTCCGACCCTGTGGAAGAACGTACAACAAACATATTGCGACCGAGCACGCGCTGAATTGTGCCCGGCATCCATCAGTTCCTCAGGTCTGGGCAGGGGATAAGTATCTACAATTGTTTGACTGTTCACTGTTGATTTGAAGTCCGCACAGAGACGAAGTTTTTCTGTCGGCTTTGTTATAATTCCTAAAGGCGAGGCCCACTGACTCGCAGAAACAGGAGAAATCTCCCCATTATCTTGCCAACATATAAGTTCTTCCGCAACTTTATCACGAATTGCGTAGGCACTGGTCTAGCCTTACGAAATTTTGGAACTGCAGATTCTTTTAAAGTGACATGTGCCACGAAGTCTTTTGCACAACCTAGTTCCGGCGAAAACAAGTCACTATATTTTTCACACAATGCATTAATTTTGTCCTGAGGCACTACTGACGAAATTTGAAGCTCATCTCTTTGAATTGATAGACCAAACAAATCAAATGCATCTAGTCCAAAAATGTTCTGTGTAGATTTGGCCTGAAGAACAACAAAAGCAACTGTTTTTGTTACACCTTGCAAATAGGCAGGCAGGCTACACGTTCCTAGCACGGGAATATTTGACCAGTATACGCTGTTAGCACTTGTTGACACGGCGACAATTTTGGCGAACCCAGAAGTTCATAAGTGTCTTTATTTATTAATTAGACAGCGGAACCAGTATCAAACTGAAATTGCACAGTCTTATTTTCGACAGAAAGAGTCACCAACAGTTTGTGCTTTTGGCTCACGACTGGTGCGCGAATGTGGGCAACGTCTGTTGCAGTTTGTTTGCTGTGCTTGCGCATGCGCGGGCCGCGTAGTGAAGAAGCGGTGCAGAATCGGCACACAGCGGATTAACAACACTGTCACTAAATGGCACTACCGCCGGATTGGCGTCCGCGCAATGCGAGGCTACTGCACTAAAATTACTTAGAGTAGCTACATCAAGTCTACTGTCACTAGCTACACAGTACTGGGCACTATAACAATGAGATGTTGCAGAAGGCACTAATTTCACTACAGTATTGCACTGTAGATAGTCATTATGCTTATCCCGAACCCTTTTCCGCTGAACAATTTTACGCGCTCGTCGGCGCTTGCTACGTGGCCCACTACATAGTTTTGCCGTAGGCACAATAGAACGTTCTTGCATTTGAGACTCAAGGGAAACACTGTCCAAATCCACGGCGTGTATGACATTGACAGAATGAACTGCTCTCACACTCCGCGAAGCACTGTTGCTAATGTTATTGTTCTTTGAATTTACAATCTGCACACACACTGACTGAACATGTCCCAATTTGCCACATTGATAACAGGTTGCGTTGCGACTAGGGCAATGCGCACGCTTGTGGCGAGATACACACTGGGGGCAAGACTTATGAACATTTTTCTGAAATGATTGTTGGCGCCCGTTATTCAAATTACTGTTTCTAATACGACGGGGCGACCTTTGTGTCGCACTTTAATTTAAAGAATCACTTGTGCTATACTGAGAACTGTGACTAGGAAAGCGTCTGTTGCGACGCACTGCATTAACACTGTGGCTTTGCATTTCTACATCTGCTAAGTCAAAGGTATCATGCGCTTCAATAAGCTGCAGTACACTGTCTAATGAAGGGTCAGACTGTTTTAGAATTGCTGCCCTAATTCTGGGGCCTGAATGTTCTGCGTAATCGCATTTCTCAACATAATGTCACTATAAGAATGTCCACATGAGCAAGTAAAATTACAGTTGCAGGTTAAGCCCTTCTACTCCGTATTCCATTGCGTGTGGGTCTGTTCCGGTGATTTTTTCAGTCTGAAAAATCGGTACCGCGCCGCAGCTACGATAACTTTTCTCCCATAATGAGCATTCAGTGCATCTACTATTTGATCGAATTCTAGATCACGAGGAGATGCGTGGGGGAAAAGTTTCTGCAGTAACACAAAGGTTTTAGTGCCCACGACGGAGAGGAAGAAATGTTTCACAATCTGCCCTGTAAGTTGATGAGCCGCGACAAGTTCTTGAAACTGCGCGAAGTAGTCGCTCCATTCTTCCTCACGTTCGTTGTACTGGCGGAATGTAGGAAGCGGTGCGGCGGTAGGTGTGGGCGGCTGATGTGACGGCTGTTGTTGGTGAGCAGCCTGCGCCGTTAAGTTCGGGTTTGGGGTAGTGTCCATGATGACCGATTAGGTGCCGTGCATACAAGTAACTTATAACAAAATACAAATGCAACATGAAAGGACGCTTTGAAACAAAAAAAGGGCACAAAACACATAACAGAACATCGTCCCCCAAAAATCTTATAATAAGGGTGGGTGGGCGGGAGCAATTTCTGCATGCTCCGACTGCTGCTGTCCGGCTGCTGCACGTGGGCTTGTCCACGGTTCTTCTATCGCTCCTCGTCGCTACGTTTGTGTCCCAGCCTCGTCGCCACTTTTGTGTCTCGTTTCCGCCGGTTGTAGGTGTCGGTGGCCGAGTAGAAAGAGACCGACACAGGAATAAAGGATGCACTCTTGTGCAGGTACGGAGGTGAGCAGCCAGTGCGACAGCAGAAACTGGAAACACTAGAGTAAATTAGAACGAGATATATATTTCATAGAGACTTAGTAATACTTAACTTTTACATAGTTCTTGACTGCAGAATGCTGATACAAAGATTATATAGAGGCCAGCCTACTGATGATTCCTAGTGCCTATCTGATAGCCAAATCTTAACTGGTTCCTATCTCAGTCCCAAGTGGCCGATGCAGCATTCGTGGCCACGAGCGGAGTTGCTGCAGGCGGCGCTCGTGGCTGACGTCGTAAGAACGCCGCGCCATGCGTGCATGGCGGCGCGTGGCGTAAGTACATGACGCGCACTTCATACTTTTGCGACATCAAAAAATGATTATGACGTTACACTGATCATTATGAAACTTGAATTTAACACCGACTGACAAGTCATAAAAACCTCTTTCATGATTGATACAATATTCATATCGGAATAACTGAACTGGAATATCAGTGCAGGGTTGATATTCCTAACTACACAATCCCACTATTATGCAGAACCTGATGCAACGAATATTTGTTGCTGACGATCGCTTTCCCATACAGTACTAAACTTGCGTGTGAAGGCGCTGCGCTGTAGTGGCGTGTGGGCAGGGCGGCTGTAAGCTGAAAATTTCCGCGACCACGAAATAAAAACGCGCTCCGTTACTCGGAAGCTGTACTCCCTCCTATCAGCCTCTGTGTGCTCAGACGTACACAGTGCCTACGATCTCAAACATTTCTGCCAAGTCAGGGCCACTCCAGTTAGCGTAGACAAGTACACACAAGTATTGAAGGCCTAGATGACTCCAGAAGTTGAGTATATCGTAACTAGTACCTCGGTGCACTAGTATTGGCTGGCTGATCTTATCCAAACCGAAAAACAAGGACTTTCAGCTCAAGTACAAATCTCAGCGTATACCCTGAAACTTATACAAGTTCACCCGTCCAAGTATCGGCTGAATAAGCAAAATCTCCGAGCCTGTCCACTAAGAGAACAGGGCGCGAGCAGACGCGTCCGTACTTCAGCGGAGCAAAGCACCAAGTCACCCACCATACCGCGCAAAACCCTGCGAGAACCCTTTTTCTTTCGGAAAACCGATCAACATCGAGATCCCAAACTCCGGTCAGAAAAATTTCACTAAACGACCGCCGATTTCGAAAAGCTGAAGCTTTGAACATCAGCCAATCAGAGTCGGCTACCCCTTCCACACACACCTCTGACACCTCTGGTCTGGCGCAATTCTTCACGAACGGTTCAAACCGTCACCGTAGAAGCGCAAACCAAGCATCTAAAAAAAAAAAAAAAATAAAAAAAAAAAAAAAAAAAGACATTTTCAGTGTCGTCTTCCTTATTTTCGCAGACAAGATTCTGGGCGCTTGTCTCTGTGGCGGGGCCGGCTATCTTTTTCTAAAATCGGAAGGAGCGGTTCTAAAAGCACGGACAATACTCCTCCTCAGTTTGGGACACTAAGCTAACACATTTACAAGCTGCTGCTCGGCCAGAGCACTGAGGCTCCTTGCTATCGGGACCCCTACAGCCTGGCCCCCAGGGCACGCTGCTAGATTGTGCTGTAACGGCCGCCTCCACCGGAATTCCACTCTCCCCCGTCAAGACAAAGTCAGCTCTGTTTCTCACCTCAGCATAAATCTTAACTGCACTGCATTCCCGACAGCAATAGAAAAATGCATATACTGGTCACTTTACATCATTACACAAACGATAAACACAGTTAATAAAGATGGGAAATGGTCGCCATCTGATTTGGTTATTTGTGTAATACAAAGGGCATGGGAGCTTGTGGGAGTCGTTCAAATGTTTGTAGAGCTTATGGGACTACATACGGGGTCATCAGTCCCTAAACTTACAAACTACTTAAGAACTAGCTAATACTAAGGATGGCAGAAATATCCATGCCCGAGGGGGGATTCGAACCCCTGACCGCAGTGGCCGTGCAAACTGTGACTGACGCGCCGCAGAGCGCTCGGCCACCGCTGCTGGCTATGGGAGTCGTTTTTGTGTTATGGCAGTGGTGAAAAATGCAGTAAAATTGTGTGTAATGCAGAGGACAAGTCATACTAGGGAGTGAAGAGGAGAGAATTGATAATCAGATACGTGAGAACCTAACGGATTGGCATATATGGAGTTCAAGATGAGTGTGGTTAGTTTCGCAATTGGAAAGCTTTCTGCGACTAAGATGTGTCGATAATTTATGCAATGTACTAGTAGGTAGGAGGCGAGGTACTGGCGGAAGTAAAGTTGTGAGGCGGCATCGTGAGTCGTGTCGGGATAGCACAGTCGGTAGTGCGCTTGCCCGCGAAAGGCAATGGTCCCAGGTTCGAGTCCCGATTCCGACACACAATTTTAATCTGCCAGGAAGTTTCATACTAGTAGGTAGTTGATAGGTGAATGTCTGTTGGAGTCTAGAAACATTGAAATAGTGACTACGAGTGGAAGGATGCAGTTTCCATTTTGAATAATTATATTACGAAATTTAATTATACCCCTTTTAGATGTGGCAATATGTCGATGTAGGTGTAAAAAGCAAAAAATGTCGACTTCTGGTGGACAGAAATGTGCGAAGGCATATAGCGTCAAGTTATGATAACACCCATCATAATACTGGAAGATAGTTACACAAGTAGTCGATAAAATGATGAGATGTTTGCCGGCCGCGGTGGCCGAGGTGACTGAGGCGCTCCAGTCACGGTCAGCACGGCCACTACGGTCGGGGGTTCGAATCCCTCCTCGGGCATGGATATTTGTGCCGTCCTAGTTCGTAAGTAGTTCATAAGTAGTTTGTAAGTTTAGGGACTGATGACCCCGTAGTTAAGTCCCATAAGCTTAACAAACATTTTTGATGAGATGTTTTTGTTGTGGTCTTCAGTCCGGAGACTAGTTTGAAGCAGCTCTCCAACCTACTCTGTCTTGAGCGTGCATCTTCATCTCCTCGTAAGAACGGCATTCTACGTAATTTAAATCTTCTTACTGTATTCATCTATTGGTCTCCCTCTGCGATTTTTACCTCCACACACTTCCCTCCAACGCTATTTTCACGATTCCTTGGTGTCTATTCGAATGTGTCCTACCAATCGATCCCTTCGTTTAGTCAGTGTATGCCAGAAATTGCTTTTCTCCCCACCTCCTTTCAGTACCTCCTCATTAGTTATGCGATCCACCCGCCTAATCTTCAGCATTTTTCTATAGCACCTCATTTCAAAAGCCTCTATCCTCTTCCTGGCCGCGGTGGAGTAGCCGAGCGGTCTAAAGCGTATCGCTGCGGAGCGCGCGGTTGCTCGCCGTGGAGGTTCGAGTCCTCCCTGGGGCATGGGTGTGTGTGTTTGTCCTTAGGTTAGTTTACCTAGGTTTAAGTAGTTTGTAAGCTACGGACTGATGACCACGCAGTTTGGTCCGATAGAATTACAAACATTTGAACATTTTTTCTTCCTGTCCGCACTGTTTATCGTTCATGTTTCACTCCCATATAAGGCAACACTCCACACAAATGCCTTCGGAAAGGACTTCCTTACGCTTCATTTAGTATTCGATGCTAACAAATTTCTCTTTTTCAAAAACGCTTTTCTTCCCATTGCCATTCTCCGTTTTATATCCTCTGTACTGGGACCATCGTACGTCATTTTACTGCCCAAGTAACAAAACACCTAGCCTACATGTAAAATATATAAACTAACACATCATAGTTTCCAAAAATGTAATGTGTTAATTTATATATTTTACATGTAGACTAAGGGCTATGTTGCACGTATTATTTTATCTCCATTCTTTAAATAAGGTAAGGTGCCTCTTGATCCAATGTAAATGTTATTTATTATGTTGTTACGTGATTTCTTGCATGTCGTTTATATTTTTGACAGATGACCAACTTATAAAATGTAATATGACCAGATGATGGTGGCGCAGTCCTGTCAAACCGGTCGTCATTAAAAAAAATGTTTGTAAATCTAAGGGACTTAACTACGTTGGTTATCAGTCCCTAGGCTTACAAACAACTTAAACTGACTTATTCTAAGGACAACACAAACACCAATACCCGAGGGAGGACTCGAACCCCGACGGCGAGCGGCCGCGCACACTGCAGTTGGGCGCCTTAGTGTGCACGGCTATTCTGGCGCGGCACATTAAATAAGTATTTCGCGATCTTGGCGTTTTCGCTTTTGAAGAAAATTAATATATCGCAATAGTGATGTGCAGACCTAGAGGCTCCTGCATTTTAGCCTGCATGGTTGGATGCGATTGAGGAGCATAGATAATTATTCTGTACCAAGGCCTACCGGTCATTCGCATAAAGATCGCAGCGATCTTTTCAGTCATCTTCTACAGTATGCTGGGATTGTAGTCGACAGCAGCTCCAAAAGCTGTTGCATTGTACTGGGAGGACAGAATCTCGCTGCAGTTCATCTTCTTCTTAATGCGATCTTAGTTCATAACTTACATAAAATATTTAAACTTGGTTTTGATCACTCCATTTAGCATACTGCACAGCCAGTCCCTGTGGCTAGGTGTGAGGAATTTGTGATGTGGGGTTTGGTGGGAATGTAGGATTTGTTCTGTAGAGTAATGAAGATTCTAAAGGTTTGGTGTCGTTTTGGATCTGTAGTTATACATGACATTTGAACCTTATGTTTGAAAAAGTTTCTTGCTGCATGATAACATGTTAACATGATTTGCATGTACATAAATATGCAACAAATTACATTAAAGTGGATGGCAGAGGGTTCATCCAACCGCTTTTATGTTATTTCTCTGTCGTTTCATTCTCTAATAGCGCGAGGGATATAGAAACACCTTAATCTTTCCTTTTTCGAACTGATTTCTCTTATTTTATTGCGATGATCGTGTCTCCCTATGTACGTTAGTGCTAGAAAAATATGTTCGCATTCGGAAGAGAAAGTTGGCGATTGAAATATCTCAAATAAATCTTCCCGCAACAAATAACACCTTTCTTTCAATGATTTCCAGGCCATCTAGTGCATTATTTCGATGACACTCTCTCCCCTATATCGTGATAATAAACAACTAGCTGCCAATTTTTGAACTTTCTCTAAATCTCACGTTAGACCTATTTGGTGGGGATCCCGTAATGAGCCGCAATACTCCAAAATTGGATGCACGATTGTATTGTAGGATACTTCTTCAGTAGAACTGTTGCATCTTCTGTGTGTTCTGCCAATGAAATGTAGTCATTAGTACGCCATCCAAACAATATTTTCTATGTGTTCGTTCCCATTTACGTGTTTCGTAGTTGTTCTTCCTAGGTAATTACTTGAATTTACCTCCTATAGATTTGACTAATTTATCATGTAAATGAAGATTAACGGATTTATTTTAGTTATCATAGGGATGAGTTCACATTTTTCATTATTTAGTGTTATTTTACAATTTTTACGCGTGGAAATATCTTATGTAAATCATTTTGCAGTTGATTTTGATCTTCTGATGACTTTAACAACCAACATAGGACAGCTTCATCCACGAGCAGTCTAAGAGAGTTGCTCACATTGGTCCCTAAATCGTTTATACTGATGAAGAACACTTCCACAGGGAACGCCAGATATCACAGGTCACGCCTATATTCAAGAAAGGCAGTAGGAGTAACCCACTAAACTACAGGCCTATTTCATTGACGTCAATTTGCAGCAGTGTTTTGGAACATATCCTGTATTCAAATATTATGAATTATCTCGAACAGAACGATCTATTGACCCAAGGTCAACACGGATTTAGAAAATATCGTTCATGCGAAACACAACTAGATCTTTATTCACACGAAGTGATGGGTGCTATCGACAAAGGTTCGCAAATCGATTCCGTATTTCTTGATTTCCAGAAAGCTTTTGACACTGTACCTCACAAACGGGTTTTAATCAAATTCCGTGGTTATGGCATATCGCCCCAAATTTGCGATTCGATAAGGGATTTCTTGTCAGATAGGACACAGTTCGTAGTAACACATGGTAAGGCATCGACTAAAATAGAGGTGATATCGGGCGTTCCACAGGGTAGTGTTATTGGTCCTCTGATGTTCCTTATTTACATAAACGATTTAGGGGAAAATCTAAGTAGCTCTCTTAGGTTGTTCGCAGATGACGCCGTCATTTACCGTCTAGTAAAATCATCTGACGATCAAAACGAACTGCAGAACGATCTAAGATATCAGTATGGTGTAAAAATTGGCAATTGACTCTAAATAATGAGAAGTGTGAATTCGTCCACATGAGTACGAAAAGAAATCCGTTAAACTTTGTTTACAAGATAAATCAATCAAAAGTGAAGGCCGTAAACTCCACAAAATACCTAGGAATTACTATTACTTCAGACTTAAATTGGAAAGAACACGTAGATAATATCGTGGGAAAGGCGAACCAGAGACTGCGTTTTATTGGCAGAACCCTTAAAACATGCAACAGAACTACAAAAGAAACTGCATACACTACGCTTGTCCGTCCATTTTTGGAGTATTGCTGCCCAGTGTGGGATCATTATCAGGTGGGTTGACGGAGGCCATCGAAAGAGTCCAGAGAGGGGGAGCTCGTTTCGTATTGTCGCGATACAGGTGAGACAGCGTTACGGAAGTGATACAGGATCTATGATGGGAATCATTACAACAACGGCGCTTATCGCTGCGGCGTGAGCTACTTGCGAAACCCCAATTTCCAACATTCTCCTCCGAATGCGAAAATATACTGTTGACTCCCATTTACATAGGTAGAAATGATCATCAGAATAAAATACGAGAAATCAGAGCTCGAACAGAGACATTCAGGTGTTCTTTCTTCTCGCGCGCTATTCGAGAATGGAATGGTAGGTAAATAGTATAATGGTGGTTCGATGAACCCTCTGCCAGGCACTTAAATGTGATTTGCAGAGTATCCCATGTAGATGTAGATCATTTCTGTCTTACGTGATGACTTTCCGTCGATTACAACGTACTGTGCCCTTTCTCACTTCCCTTAAGTTATTTAAGTTGTTTTAATACCCTAGGGATAGCTGCTTTAAAATTACGCATGCTTGCAACTTTTTTGATTCGATATTCTGTAGTATTTGCTTCGTCCTCTTTGGTGAAAGAATTTCTGAAAGCTGTGTTCAGCAATTCTGCTCTAGAACAACTGTCATCAGTAAATCCGTCTCTGGGATTGTTTATTTGTATTAATTGATATGTCATCAGTAGCATCGCAATTTCTATCGCGTAGGGAAGCTCTAGATCGTGTTTTTCCGCTAGTATACTTTACATACGACCCGAATTTCTTAGGATTCTCTACCAAATTACGTGACAGGGTTCCGTTGTGGAAACTATTATAAGTTTCTTGCATTGAAGTTCGAGCTAAATTTCGAGTTTCAGTAAAAGAATACCAGTCTAAAGGAACTTTGTGGCTGTTTAAATTTGGCATGCTTCTTTCTTTGCTTTTCAAATGTTCAAATGTTTGGTTAAGCTAATGGGACTTAACTGAGGGATCATCAGTCCCTAAACTTACAAACTACTTATGAACTAACTTATATTAAACACAACACAAACATCCACACCCGAGGGAGGATTCGATCCTCCGACGCGGGAGGCCGCGCGATCATCAACGTGGCGCTCCACACCGCTCGGCTTCTTCCTCGCGGCTCTTTGCTTTTGCAAGAGTTATGTAACCAGTTTTGTGTACCACTGTGGGTCAGCCCCCTCTTTTGTTAATTTATTTGGTATATATTTCGGAATAACAGTCCATTTTTTTTTTTTTTTTGAATATAAGGAACGTTTGACCTGCGCTCACTTTGTTAGTTTCGAAAGATTAGAGATTCTCTGTCAGGAAAGCTTTAATGGAATTTTTATCTCATTTTTGACCCACTTTAGGTTACGGTAGTAGCCTTTGCGATCGCCTTTTGATAGTTCGAAATTTGAATTAAAATAACGACTTAACCGTTCATCTGACACGAAAACTGAATTGTAATTCGCACCGTTACAGATATATTTGCAAAAATAACGGACATTTGACACCGTCACTTGATTTTACGTAAAAAAATGTCACGTGACATATCTCGCGCAGAACTCTCTCTGGCATACGCCATCTTGCTTCCTGTATTTAATGATTTTCTTATTATAACTCACGCGTTGTCATTTCAAAGCAATGGCGTACTGAAAAATTAACAAAAACACGTCGTTCTTCGTACGATAAATGATAATCTAGTGTCTAAAATGCGATATTAGCATCATTTAACAGCTGTCATCAATAGTAATTCTTAAATGTGCGACGTAGTGTAGTGGCCAGCCCGTTGGTTTCTAAGTGGTGTGTGGTTCGAAACCCCCACTACCAAATATTTCCTTTTCCGCCTTTTTTCCTAAAAGGTTTTCGGCCACTCTTATTAATTAAATAGAGCTATGTTATGCAATATTTAGAGTTGTGCTCCCTCTAAAACGAGAGTTTATGCTATTTCGTGAACGTGGCGTGAAATACCCAACAACGAATTGAACAATGGTCTTTTGAAGCAGTTGCACGTAAACTGACAGGATACTGAAATAATGAATATTCTGAACAACGTGTTGATACTGGTAGTTCCATATATAAAGGAAGTCCTACATTTCTGTGGCAAATGTCGTTCCTTATTTAAACGAAAGTGAAGTGTATACATTGCAAACAATTACCGTGTTTATTTTTTAAGCAATTATTCACTATTTATGGAATATATTGAAAGTCATTAATTAGAATCAATGCGTCTACTAAAATATTTGTCTTTTACATGGTTGCTGTGGACGCTTTTAACGTGGTTTGTATTACCTTTTCTGTAGTTCAGATATAACTTTGGTTATGTTACTTTCCTCTGCACTAAAATAAAGAGCAAATATTCTGTTTCAAACCGTAATTACGTTTTCTATTACAGCTAAAATAACAACCGGAATAAGTGTGATAATACTGAATTCCACATAAATCTAGTACTTAATCTATATACAAAGTTACTACTATCATTCCGTGATTTACAACAGTCATTGTAACAGTATCTCCCCATGTTATGTACGTGTGATAAAGAAGTCTATGTTTACAATTCATTGGTATGTACTTCGTTGCACGTTCTCGAAACAGAACAAATGCCTTTTTTAGGGAAAGCGCTGCTACCTTTGAACAATTCGGAATCTTGTAGAATATAGTTGCTTTCAGTTAACAAGAGTGTGCGAAAACCTTTAAGGAAGCAAGAGGAAAAAAATTGTCAGAGTTGAACCCTCTTTGGTTTCTCTCTTTTCAATGGTCTGTCGGTTTGATCGGCGCTTTCTTCAAATGTTCAAATGTTTGTAAATTTATCGGACCAAACTGCGTGGTCATCAGTCCGTAGCTTACAAACTACTTAAACCTAGGTAAACTGTCCTAAGGACAACACGCACACACACATGCCCCAGGGGGGGACTCGAACCTCCACGGCGAGCAACCGCGCGCTCCCCAGCGAGACGCTTTGACCACTTGGCTACTCCACCGCGGCTCGGTACTTTCTGCACATTGGTCTGTTTTGTTCTGTTTTTATCGTTTCTTCGTTGACTCAGTTTTTCGTTGCAGTGGGCGTCGAGCTACCATGCTGGCAACCCTCTGACCGAGCACGCTGAGCCACCGCACCCTAGCACGTTTCGAACCACCGTCTAACATGTTCGTACATCACAAACTAATTCGTCGCCCATTACGCTACGGCGAACAGCTGCGAGAGTAATCCGTAATTCTCGTACCATCGATGGCAGTTACTATGTGCTAACATGGCATTTTAGACATTAGATTATAATTCATTGTCCTCAGAACGGGGTGTTTCTGATAATTTTCAGTGCGCCATTGCTTTGAAATGACAACGCTTCAGTTATAATAAGAAAATCATAAAATACAGAAAGCAAGATGGGGTATGCAAAAGAGAGTTTCGGGCGAGGAATGTCATGTGACTGATTTCCGAGCGACAAATGTACGCTGTGTTCCATCCAGACTATAGTCACTCGTCCGAACGCCAAATGTACGCTACGTTCCTTCCAGCCTATAGTCATTCGTAATCAGTACAGGCAAAGAAAATAAACTTAGAACAAATTACCATAGCAAGACAGGTGGTAATATTTTAACGGAAAAATATAATGAAAATGTGGGAGAGATATTAAAATAATAGTTTAAAAAGGTAAAAGTTAAAAAAAAGACTATGTTTGTTAAAGATAAACTCAAATATCAAACAATTTTGGCTCTTTGTTAAAATACGTCAGAAAGAATATTACGTGTTGGGTGCATATAAATTATCACAATAGTAGAGTCCTGATCATGTCACCCATAATTTTTCAATATTTATATTTTTATTACATTTGTCCGAAATGTTTGTAAAAAAACATAAAACTACAAACAAAACTACAGTGGGCCGTAAAACACGTCATCTGAAGATAAAAACCAACTGCGGAACGATCTAAATAAGATATCACTATGATGTTAACTCTAAATAATGAGAAGTGCGAAGTCGTCCACGTGAGTACGAAAATAAATCCTTTAAACTTTGTTTACAAGATAAATCAATCAAAAGTCAAGGCCGTAAACTCTACAAAATCCTTAAAAAAGTTGCAACAGAACTACTAAAGAAACTGCATACACTACGCTTGTACGCTTTTTTTAGTATTGCTGCTCAGTGTGGGATCCTTATCAGGTGGGTTTGACGGAGAACATCGAAAGAGTCCAAAGAAGGGCAGCTCGTTTCGTATTGTCATTATACAGGGGAGAGAGCGTTACAGAAATGATACAGGATCTGGGATGGGAATCATTACAACAATGGCGCTTATCGCTGCGGCGTGGACTACTTACGAAACTACAATCGCCAACATTCTCCTCCGAATGCGAAAATATATTGTTGACTCCCACTTACATAGCTAGAAAAGATCATCAGAATAAAGTACGAGAAATCAGAGCTCAAACGCAGAAATACAGGTGTTCTTTCTACCCGTCCGCTATTCGAGAATGGAATGGGTGATAAATAAAGGTGGTTAGATGAACCCTCTGCCAGGCACTTAAATGTGATTTGCAGAGTATCCCATGTAGATGTAGATCTACCACCCATATATATGACGTTCGGAAGACGTTCAAACGTGTTAGTTCATTTCGTTTTTGACGCATCTTCTCAATGTACTGGCACAATTTTATGAAGTCGTCTGCTGTTGAAATCTTCTTCATGAATGCCAGGTACATGTCCCCCAGCAACACCTTTCATAGCATGTGCCACATTCTCGTCCGCCTTCATACTAGGATCGACTATCTCGGAAAATCCTGAGACGGTTTGAATGTATACTTTTGTAGTCTCACCTTGACGCTGCGCTCTGCACTTCAGTATTTCTTCACCTTGACATTTCTCTCGCTGTGCATCACCGAAGTCTTTCCGCAGTTCCGCCTGCAATACCGCACAGCTTGTCCTCGTTACTTACAAACTATTACTTAGTGGTTCCTTCCAAATAGAAATAGATATTACTTAGGCGTACTGTTTCGTACTAGTTGTTTTTATTAGAGTTAGCCTGGTATCCCTTTCAACACTTGACGATTATCGCCAGAGAACAATGAAGGATGTCTCAGGTGTTGGAGCTATTTTATTTATCTCCCCTCCTTTAGGCTCTGACGTCCCCCACTCATTATAGTGTGGCTCGAGCCGTGGTTTCATGTCTCGCAAACGACGGCTCTGGCGTGGCCAGATAGCAGCCATGTGCTCACGAGGACGAGTACTATCTGAAGTCACACCAATATCACGTACATGTGTCGTGTAAACGAGCTAATTTATTTACAAACACTTGTTCAAACTGAGCCATATTTTATTAAGACAGTTTTCACGCACTTACAAGAGCACCGTATACTCAAACTAAAATGTACAGATCCCAGGACCAAAAAATGTTCAAATGTTTGTAAAACTATGGAACTTAACGTCTTTGTTATTAGTCCCTAGACTTACAAACTACTTAAACTAAGTTAAACTAACCTAAGGATAACACACACACAAGCCCCAGGGACGACTCGAACTTCCGACGGCAAAGAACAGCGCTCTCCTCAGCAAGGGCGCCTTACACCACTCGACCACTCCACCGCGACGAATCCAGGATCCTGTGCTTCAGAATCCAATACTTTATCCAATAAAAAATACTGTTGCTCTGCCTGAGAGCTTCATTTGTGACCATATAAAAATAAATCTATAAGTAGTGTTATCGACACCGGATATGGGGGTGAGATGAGGGAGTGTTATACTAACACTTGGTGATCACTTTCAGAAAGGGCTGACAGTCTGCTGAGAGTCGTTCAGGAAGATCAATGCTGGCTAATGATGTGCTATGTTGTGTTCTGGGCTGTTGATACTGTTAAGCAGTTCCTTCCCAGTTAGAAATTAATATGGGTTATAATCCGACTCGTGCAGGGGAGTTATTGTAAACATAACCGGTAGGTGACACAACACATAGACTGGATGACAATATGGTATAAAGACGAATTGTACGACACATTTCTGTAGACGCTTTATGCTCTTTATTCTTCTTTCTGAAAACAGAATCCCTTCTAACTTCAGAACTCTAAGCTTACGAAGTCTTACCGTGGATTTCCAAGTTTTGAAATTAATGCTGAGAAGTTATCTCTTCACTTCTGTTTCTTTCTTTGGGAGTTATGCCACCGACAGCGATATTACTAAAAATGTTTTTATCTATAATTATCAATCTGTACATTGAGCAGGCAGTGAAGGATTGGAAGGAGAAATTTGGAGAGGGCATTAAAGTGCAGGGAGAAGAAACAAAAACATTGCGGTTTGCCGATGACATAGTAATTCTGTCAGAGACCGCAAAAGATCTGAAAGAGCAATTGAATGGGATGGACAGTGTCTTGAAAGGAAGATATAAGATGAACATTAACAAGAGTAAAACGAAGGTAATGGAATGCAATGTCAGAAAATCAGGCGATGCTGAAGGAATTAGATTAGGTAATTAGACAATAAAAGTAGTAGATGAATTTTCTTATTTTGGCAGCAAGATAACTTCTGATAGCCGAAGTAAAGAAGATATAAAATGCAGAATGGATATGGGAAGAAAAGCGTTTCTAAAGAAGCAAAACTTGTTAACATCCAATATTAATTTAAATGTTAGGAAGTCCTTTCTGAAAGCATTTGTCTGGAGTGTAGCATTGTATGGGAGTGAAACGTGGACGATTAGGAGTTCAGATAAAAAGATTATAGAAGCTTTTGAAATGTGGTGCTACAGACGAATGATGAAAATTAGATGGGTGGATCGCGTAACTAATGAGGAGGTGCTTAACCGAATCGGGGAGAGAAGGAGTTTCTGGCATATCCTGACTAAAAGAAGGGATAGATTGGTTGGACACATTCTGAGACACCAAGGAATGGTCAACTTAGCATTAGAGGGAAGCGTGTGGGGTAAAAATCGTAGAGGGAGACCGAGGGACGAATATAGTAAGCAGATTCAAAAGGATGTAGGTATTCTCAGATGAAGAGACTAGCACAGGACAGGGTGGTCTGGAGAGCTGCATCAAACCAGTCTGCGGACTGAAGACCACAACAACAACAACTATAATTATAAAGAAAACTGTTGTTTACTCTCTTGAGAGTAAACTACCTGTAGATGCACAAAAATGTGATTAGCGTCTTTTGAAAAACTTTTTGTTTTCAGTACGATAAAGGCAGAAAAACACATATAATTGTGAACGTTATTGATTTATATTGTTAGTGATCAGTGCATCTGTGTATTATTATTAGTGATTGTTAGTTACAGAAATGCGAATATGAGCCATTGACATGTACTTCGGCCGTCGACAGCTGCACGACATTCCCAGCGAGTGGTGTTCTTCCTGCTGAGAGAATTTTTGAATTTTGTCAACACGGAGAATCAGTTTGACACCTCTCTAATCGACAACTGGTTTCCTGGTTGACACAGGAATAAGCTGATAAATTCTCTAGACTTTTCGTGCAATTTCGATTAAAATTCTGACTGGTTTTTTATTCATGGCGTGAAATGAGGCTATTGTTTCATGTTTTTGGGTCCCCAAATGCCTTTTCACGCGGATATTGGCACCAATTTTGCCTCTGACGTTGCGATTCATCTCTTGTAGCGCAGTATGGGGTTGGACTCAGCACCCCGTGTTGTAGGGTGGTCGCCCATAAAATACGCCATGATTGCGTTCCCGCTAGACTTCTAATTTTTATTTGTTTCTGTGACAGGAACTACAGGTATCCAAATCGAAAATCAATAGGGGATACTCATCAAAAGTCTTCTGGTTGTTTCCAGCACTATCTTTCATTATCTGAAACTGTCTGACAATGTGTTATCGTTTAAGAGTAATATGTGATGCAGTTTTAGGTGGTTTTACTTACAGTGCGATGTGCGATTAAACTGTCTCTCAGTTGAAACTTCCTGGCAGATTACAATGGTGTGCCGGAACCGGGAATCGAACCTGGAACCTTTGCCTTTCACGGGCAAGCGCTCTACCGACTGAGCTATCCCGAGAGGACTCACGATGACGCCTCACAACCTTACTTTCGCCAGTACCTCGCCTCCTACTTTCGCTTGCCCGCGAAAGGCAAAGGTCCCAGGTTCGAGGCCCGGTTTCGGCACACAATTTTAATCTGCCAGGAAGTTTCATATCAGCGCACACTCCGCTGCAGAGTGAAAGTTTCATTCTGTCTCTCAGTTGTTTGCAACAAATACTAGCTGCGATGAATACATCCCTGGCGTTGAGTTCATAGTGCACAACTCAATTTATGAACCACCATATGCAAAATATGCTCGAGCATGTTGTTGTTGTTGTGGTCTTCAGTCCGGAAACTGATTTGATGCAGCTCTCCACAATACCCTATCCTGAGCAAGCCTCTTCAAGTCCACATAAGAACGGCAACCTACATCTATTTGAATCTGCTTACTGCATCCGTCTCTTGGTCTTCCTCTGCGGTTTTTACCCCACACACTTCCCTCCAACGCTAAATTCCGAATTCCTTGATGTCTAAGAATGTGTCCTACCAATTGATCCCTTCTTTTAGTCAAGGTATGCCAAAAATTACTTTTCTCCCCAATTCTGTTCAGTACCTCCTCATTAGTTTCGCGATCCACCCACCTAATCTTCAGCATTCTTCTGTAGCACCACATTTCGAAAGCCTCTATCCTCTTCCTGTCCGCACGGTTTATCGTCCATGTTTCAATTCCATACAAGGCAACACTTCACAAAAATGCCTTCAGAAAGGACTTCCTTAGGCTTAAATCAATATTCGATGTTAGCAAATTTCTCTATTTCAAAAATGCTTTTCTACCCATTGCCATTCTGCATTTTATATCCTCTGTACTGCGACCATCATTTGTTTACTGCCCAAGTAACAAAACTCATCTACCTCCTTTATTGTTTCGTTACTTAATCTAATTCCTTCAGCATCACCTAATTTTCTTAGGCTGCACTCCATTACCCTAGTTTTGCACTATTTAATCTTCATCTTATATGCACCTTCCAGAGCACTGTCCATTCCGTTCAACTGCTCTTCCAGGTCCTTGGGGTCTCTGACAGAATTACTATGTCGTTGGCAAAACGCAATGTTTTTAATTCTTCACCCTGAACTTTAATTCCTTCTCCAAATTTCTCCTTGCTTTCCTTTATACCTTGCTCCATGTACAAATTGAATAACATTGGAGAAAGGCTACAACCCTGCCTTACTCCCTTCCCAACCACTGCATCCCTTTCATGCCCTTCAACTCTGACAACCGCTGTCTGGTTTTTGTACAAGTTGTAAATAACCTTACTCTACCTATATTTTACTCCTGCTTGCTTCAGAAGGTGAAAGAGTTTATTCCAATCAACATTGTCAAAAGCCTTCTCCAAATATACAAAAGATAGGTATGTAGGTTTGCCTTTTCTTAATCTATCTTCTAGGATAAGCTGTAAAGTGAGTATTGCCTCCAGTGTTCCTACATTTCTCCTGAATCCAACTGATCTTACCCGAGGTCTGCTTCTACCACCTTTTCCATTCTTCTGTAAATAATTCGTGTTAATATTTTGCAACGATAACTTATTAAACTGATGGTTCTGTAGTTTTCACACCTGTCTGCGCCTGCTTTCTTTGGAATGGGGATTATAACATTTTTCTTAAAGTCTGAGGGTACTTCGCCTGTCTCATACATCTTACACACCAGGTGAAACAGTTTTGTCATGTCTGGTTCTCCCAGAGACTTCAGTAGCTCTGAGTGAATGTCATCTACTCCAGGGGCCTTGTTACGACTTAAGTCCTTCAGTGTCAAATTCATCTCTCAGTATAATATCTCCTATTTCATCCTCATCTACTTCTGCTCCCCTTCCTACAATATTGCCTCTAAGTTCATTTCCTCCGTAGAGCCTCTCTACATACTCTTTCCACCTTTCAGATTTCCATTCTTTGCTGAGAACTGGCTTTCCATCTGCGTTCTTGATATTCATAGAGCTGTTTTTCTTATCTCCAAATATCTCTTTTATTTTCCTGTAGGCTGTATCTATTTTCCCCTATTTATACATTCTTCTACATCCTTGCAGTTACCTTCTAGCCAGTCCTGCTTAGCCATTCCTGTCAATCTCATTTCTTAGTCGTCTGTACTCCATTTTGCCTGTTTCATTTACTGCACTTTTATATTTTCTCCTGTCATCGATTAAATGTAGTATGTCCTGTGATATCCAAGGATTTTTTGTAGGTCTTGCCTTGCCTATTTTGTCCTCTGCTGCCTTCACTATTTCATCTCTCAATGCTACCCATTCCTCCTCTACTGTTTTATTTTCCCCAGTTTCTGTAAATTGTTGCCTAAAGCTCCCTCTGCAATTCTCAAGAACTTCATGTTCATTCAGTTTATCCAGGTCCCATCTCCTTATTTTCCTAACTTTCTGCAGTTTTTTCAGTTTCAGCCTACAATTCATGACCAATAAGTTATGGTCAGTGCTTCTATCTACCCCTGGGTAAGTCTTACAGTTTAAACCTGGTTCCGAAATCTATGTCTTACCATTATAAAATCTATCTGGTATCTGCCAGTGTCTCCTGGTCTCTTCCACGTGTATAACCTTCTTTCGTGATTCTTAAACCAGGTGTTTATTATAACTAAATTCTGTTCCGTACACAATACTACCAGGCGGCTTCCTCTTTCATTCCTTTTGCCAAAACCATATTCACCACTATCTTCCCTTCCTTGTCCTACTACCGAATTCCAGTCTCCCATAACAATTAAGTTTTCCTCTCCCTTAATTGTCTGAATAATTTCCTTTAGCTCCTCATATATTTCTTCGATCTCCTCATCATCGGCTAGTTGGCATATAAACCTGTACTACTGTGGTCGGTGTTGGCTTCATATCAATCTTGACTACGATAATGCGATCACTGTGTTGCTCATAGTAGTTTACCCACATTCCTATTTTCTTATTCATTATCAGACCTACTCCTGTAATACCTCCAACTGATTTTGTATTTATAATGCTGTACTCGCCTGACCAAAAATCCTGTTCCTCTTTCCACCGAACTTCACTAATCCCCACTATATCTAACTTCAACCTATCAATTTCTCTTTTTAAATTTTCTAGCTTCCCTACCTGATTAAGGGGTTTAACATTCCACGCTCCGATCTGTAGAATGCCAGTGCTGTCTTTCCTGATGATCACATCCTCCTGAGTAGTCCCTGCCTGGAGATCCGAATGGGGGACTATTTTACCTCCGGAATATTTTACTCGAGAGGATGCCATCATCATATGTTCATACAGTAGAGCTGCATGTCCTTGGGAAAGGTAACGGCTGAAGTTTCCCATTGCTTTCAGCCATTCGCAGTAGCTTTGTGGCAAAACCACATTAGCTGATGTTACAAGGCCAGCTCAGTCAATCATCCAGACTGTTGCCCCTGTAACTACTGAGAAGGCTGCTGCCCCTCTTCAGGAACCACACGTTTGTCTGGCCTCCCCACACATACCCCTCCGCTGTGGTTGCACCTACGGTACGGCTATCTGTATCGTTGAGGCACGCAAGCCACCCCACCTCGGCAATGTCTGTGGTTCAAGGGAGTGGGCTCGAGCTTATTTATATACAGGGTGTTTCACTAAGTGTGTTTGCCTCTGTAACTTATAAAATAATAGGTGACGGGAAATTATAATATGGTAGGTCAACACAAGAAATGTTACACTTTTTGCGGAGCTATGAACATAGTTTATTGTATCATTTTCCAAAGAGTTACACCAAAAAGACAATTTTTTAAATGGAACAATAGTTTTTTCTTTCGTGCATTGCATTCGTTGAAACCATCTGCGTCCAAATCAATTTAAACTACATTCCTATCACTGTTAGTTTGGGAGCTACAACCCTTCAAAGTTTAGGGGGCGGAGGTTACGTCAGCGTAGCTCACTGACTGGTGGTCATGAGACAGTGGGCCGTGCCCCAGGGGATAGCCACTCGGCCAGTTAGCTACGCTATTGCAGTCTTCGCCCCCGGAGCTTTGAAGGGTTGTAGCTGTCAAACTAAATGTGATAGGAATGTAGTTTAAATTGATTTGGACGCAGCTGGCTTAAACGAATCCAATACACGGTAGAAAAACTAATGTTCCATTTAAAAATTATATCTTTGTGGTGTAACTCTTTGGAAACAATAAACTATGTTCATAGCTCCGCAGAAAGTGTAACATTTCTTGTGTTGACCTACCGCATTAAAATTTCCCGTCACCTATTATTTTATGTTACAGAGGCAAACACACTTGGTGAAAGACCCTGTATTTGGGGCTTTTAGGTACAGCATAAAACACATATGCCGACTTCTTGACCTTTCTTAGCGAATGCGAAAGTCACAGGACAGATGAATTGTCGCAGGCCGTCACGTGTATCAGTTATTGAGACTTCTTAAATGTGCAAAAGCTTTTATACGAAATTGAGCTTTATTGGTACATGTGAATTATTTTTATGAGTGTTTTGCCCAGAGCAGTCAACGTAACACACAGTACAGTGCCTTCACCCCTCTATAAAACGAGAAAGAGAAATTCAATATGGAAATGGAATATAGGTACTAGAAATTGAAGTAAGTAGACAGCTAGTGTTGACGTGAAGTTGCCGGGAATCGCTGGCCGCTGTTGGACGAGGCTACTCCAGATCCTAAGCAGTCTTCATCTTCACGCAGCCACGAGTGAATTTTTGCAACTATTTCTCCAAGTTTCCTCTCTTACTCTGGCGTTAGGAAATGAAACAATTTATACTCTAGCTTTCCTCAGCCTGATAACATAACCTGACAGCCGAAATGCTCTTAAAAGTTTTAGGAGCGATGGATATGAACTTGATTCTTCTTATTCACAATGCGCGACGTTTACCAGGAGACCGAAAGGTCCCACACCACAAGAGCTGCTCGAAAGGGAGACAACACTTCCTACAGACCCTTCCGTCTCCTACAGTTTTGCCAGATCGTGCATATCGACAGACTTAGAATTCTGAGGGGGAGCTCGACTTTATTGGGCACCTAAAGTGAATGACGTGGACTTAATCTCTGTTGCGGCCAACCAGCGAGCAATTTTCATTTTAAGACCATATATCGGCCCATAAAAATCAGTTACCAATGTTCCATCTGTAAAGGTGTGAAAAATACAAATGACAAAGTTCGTGGTACTTAGCTAAAGCAAGAAGCCCCCCCCCCTAAATTTAATCTGGTTAATCAAGTAGATACCTTACATAAATCAAATAACGTGATTCAGAAGATACTAACTACTCGAATGAAAGATTGTATTTAGGGTAAAACCCATCAGTGGGCCAAGCAGTGTCTTGCTGACTTCGGGCATGGCGCTTCCAAAGTAAGAATACCAGTGAATTTATTTGAATGCCAGACATTGTGAACAAATCTTTGACAATATGCCAGAACTCTAATCAATCGGCTCAGTGCAGAAAACCCATGTAAGATTTCATCAGAAATGGTAGTACACAGAGATATTGTTGACGTCTTCCTTTCTGGAATGCTGTCTTCCTTACCTTCAACTTCTCCTCAGGCCACATAGACATGGGTTCTTCAAACAGGATGCTCCTTGCCACCACAAGATCAGCAGACTTTTCTACAGAAGAAACATGTCTCCACAGTTGCACATCAGTCAACTCTTGAATGGGATGGGATACAAATGTCTTCAACCGAGACGATGACGCACTTAGGTAAGACAAAAAAATGGTTACATCAGTTCAGTAGAACACCTTGGAAATTCTTAAATTTCAGACAGGGAGAGTTTGATAACCTGTTTTGCCATCAGTACTGCACCACCGCCGGCCGCGGTGGCCGAGGGGACTGAGGCGCTCCAGTCACGGTCTGCACGGTCACTACGGTCGGGGGTGCGAATCCCCCCTAGGGCATGGATATTTGTGCCGTCCTTAGTGTAAGGTAGTTGATAAGTAGTTTGTAAGTTTAGGGACTGATGACCCCGTAGTTAAGTCCCATAAGCTTAACAAACCTTTGAACATTTGAACTGCACCACCTAATTCCAACCTAGAAACATGATCTTTTTGATTGGCGCTACCCTTGATTTGGCACATAGCAATCTGACTGCAAACCTCATCTTGACTGCTCACTGATCGAACCTAGATAGCACAACCATAAGCAGACTCGCTAGCATCCGAGAAGGCACGCACTTTAACATCCTTTACATGGGAGAAAGTCAGCACAAATCTATCAATCGTAATGTCCTTCATACGAAACAACAGTTTCACCGTGCTGTGGCACTGACTTAACAAAGGTTGAGATAACGGTTCATCCCACTCCAAGCGATGACACCAAAGCAACTGAAGAAATGCCTTAAAGGGAATTACAGCAGGACGTATAATCCCAAGAGGGACAAATATAGATTATACAATTGATATCACTTGCCGTTTAGTCGCAGGACCTGGCGAGGAATCCTCAGAAAAATTGGAGCTGTCTGACACCTTGGATAATACCGTAAAATTGTCTGACACATGATGCCTCAAGATACCTAACGTTCTAACCCCTTCTTCCTTTCCAAAGAAAATTGTAAACTGTGTCTCTTTGCTTTCTGGTGGTACTGCTGTTGGCAACACTGTATGATTGGAACAGAATTTTCTTAATGGGAATCCTCCACTGGCAAGCAGCTCATTCAACTCGCATTGTAACTGTAGGGCTTCCTGTAAGTTTCTTCCTCCACTTAGTACATCATTCATATAGAAATCTTGTCTTACGGCTCTTGATGCTAATAGGTATTCATTGGCTCATTCATCAGCTAGCTGAATAAGACATCTTGTCGCTAAGTAGGAACTTGGAACCATTCCATATTTGAGGGTGTGTAACTCATACACTCGAAGTGGCAAATTTGGGTTTGGCCTCCACAATATACGATACAGCTTCAAGCCATCTGGGTGTACAAGAACCTGCCGATACATCTTCTCTATGTCTGCGGCGAAAGCAATGGGATGAGTTCTGAAACGGAGTACTATTGAGTGCAGATCTCCCTACAGGACAGGTCCAACCATTAGCAAGTCATTTTTAAGACGTTCCTGTAGTAGATTTACTGGAACAATCAAATACAACTCTGAATTTTGTTGTGGTGCTATGCTCCTTGAAAATAGCCTGGTGCGGAATGTAGTACGCCTCATGGACGCCGAGTTCACAAGCTTCATCTAACTGGTTCCACATGTCTTAACTTTTCACACTACTTCATGAAGTCACAGTACTGGTCTTGCAGGATTGGCTGCTTCTTCAAACGCCTTTCTAGATGGTGGTATCTGTTCAAGGCATTGAAGTAAGAATTTCCGAGCTTTCCTTCAATTTGCTTACGGGGCAAGCGAACAATAAAAAGTCCTTCATCACGTAATGTGTTCTCCTTAAAATGCATTTCATATGCTACATTTTGTTCTGTCTGCTTCTTCACTGGAACTTCTTTTAAGTCACAGAATTTTCTCAGTTGCGCGTTGATGAGATGTCCATGATGTATTAGGAAATTTCTTATAGTTGCTACAATATGACGGGGTGACATATCTTCCTGCTAAAATATATCCCAGCTCCGTATCTTGTAGAACTGGCCAGTCATCACTCCTCACCCTGCGATTTTGCTTCAGTATGCGAAAGAACATCTCTGTGCTTAGAAGCAAATCAATTCTACCTGGTATGAAGAATTCAGGATCAGCAAGCAGAATATCCTTAGACAAATTCCAGCTACCCACATTTATCTTATGTGCAGGTAAGTGATTCGTGATCTTGGTTAACACTGAACAATGTACATATGTGTTAAAATCCGAGACTCTAGAAAGTATAACAGGAGACACATAATGTTTAGGTTGTTGTATCATGTGACTGATACCTTCGATAGGAATATTGTTCTTAGTTTTCTTTAGACCTAGCCGCTGAACTAATTCTTCCGTTATATAATTTCACTGACTACCTGAGTCCAACAAGCACCGAACCTTGTGAGGCTTATTGTTACTGTCTAACACTAATATTGCAGCCGTGGATAGTAAAACTTGACTCGCAGAATGCGTCTTCATTGAACAATAATTAGCAAGTCCGGCTTCCAATTGTAAGCCCCTCTTGAAAGAAGTTGAACTTGCCGAATCTGCACAAGTACATCTGGCCATTAAAAATGCTACACCAAGAATAAATGCAGATATTAAATGGGTATTCATTGGACAAATGTATTAGAACTGACATGTGATTACATTTTCACGCAATTTGGGTGCATAGATCCAAAGAAATCAGTACCCAGAACAACCACCTCTGGCCGTAATAACGGCCTTGATACGCCTGGGCACTGAGTCAAACAGAGCTTGGATGGCGTGTACAAGTACAAATGACCAGCTTCAAAACAATACCACAGTTCATCAAGAGTAGTAACTGGCGTATTGTGACGAGCCAGTTGCTCGGCCGCCATTGACCAGACGTTTTCAATTGGTGAGAGATCTGGAGAATGTACTGGCCACGGCAGCAGTCGAACATTTTCCGTGTCCAGAAAGGCCCGTACAGGACCTGCAACATGCAGTCGTGCATTATCCTGCTGAATTGAAGGGTTTCGCAGGGATCGAATAAAGGGTAGAGCCACGGGTCGTAACACATCTGAAATGTAACGGCCACTGTTCAAAGTGCCATCGATGCGAACTAGAGGTGACCAAGACGTATAACCAATTTCATCCCTTTCCATCAGGATGGGTGATACGACAGTATGGCGATGACGAATACATGCTTCCAATGTGCGTTCATCGCCATGTCGCCAAACACGGGTGCGACCGTCAAAATGTTCAAATGTTTGTATAGCTTATGGGAATTAACTACGGCGTCATCAGTCCCTAACTGAGGCGCTCCAGTCACGGTCTGCAGAGCCACTACGGTCGGGGGTTCGAATCCCCCCTTGGGCATGGATATTTGTGCCGTCCTTAGTAATAGCTAGTTCATAAGTAGTTTGTAAGTTTAAGGACTGATGACCCCGTAGTTAAGTCCCATAAGCTCTACAAACATTTGAACATTATTTCAAAGAGTGATGAATCTAACTTAAGTGCTTCTAATGCATCCTTGTTGCTAGTCATGTGATTAAGTAATTCCCTGAGGTCAGTAGGTGAATTCTTCGCAATCTTTGGAATATGATCAATTCGTGTACATGTCTAACAGCTTTTAGCCTTGGATTGTCATATCTTGTCTTAAAGACAATGCCACCTTAAAGTTTTCATTTGAAATAGGAATACCTTGTGGTTGGTAGCTGTTTTCTTTATAACACTGGAATAGGTGTTTTGCTTCACCTTTAAGAGCTGAGTTTAAACCTGATATAATGATTCATTATCTGTGAGTAGGCACTGACAGGTATATTTAAAACTTAACCAATCTTTATAGTCCCAAGAGAAAACAGGTAAAGTTATCTTAGGAAGAAGTGGTACATTATTGGAGTTATGTGGAGAACGTTTATTACCATGCGCTGAACCTTCACTTCTCGTTCTGTGCAATGTCAACAAATAACGTAAGACACTAACAACTGTGAAGTATATTTGTTCAAAAGCTACGCTGTACTGCGAATGATCTTCACTTTCGTCTCCTATTTCAAGCTTAGTTTGCACTTCATCATACTGTGAATAGACCTTGGTGACGTTTTCTAGTCTATAAGTAACCTCACCAACACTCCTACTTCCATCAAAATTATTTTAAAATGATTGCATGCGTGTCAAGGCTACTTTGTAAATACCTCTGCTTAAACCTTCACTTGGTTTGAATCCATGTCACTCAGTAATAAAGTATGACTGGACTGGAGGTAAGTTATATTCCAAAGACCCCTTGTTGAACGGTGCAGAAACCTTAATATGCTGACATAGTCACTTCACAAGTATAATTTCTTAATAAAGGTGTAGAACTTCAGTTAATACCTTTCTTCGTCACAACTACTACTATACAGGGTGTTTCACTTAGTGTGTTTGCCTCTGTAACTTATAAAATAATAGGTGACGGGAAATTTTAATGTGGTAGGTCAACACAAGAAATGTTACACTTTCTGCGGAGCTATGAACATAGTTTATTGTATCATTTTCCAAAGAGTTACACCACAAAGATATAATTTTTTAAATGTAACAATAGTTTTTTCTATCGTGCATTGGATTCTTTGAAACCAGCTGCGTCCAAATCAATTCAGACGACTTTCCTATCACTGTTAGTTTGGGAGCTACAACCCTTCAAAGTTTAGGGGGCGGAGGCTACGACAGCGTAGCTCACTCGCTGGTGGTCATGAGACAGTGGGCCGTGCCCCAGGGGATAGCCACCCGGCCAATCAGATACGCTATCGCAGCCTCCGCCCCCGGGACTTTAAATGGTTGTAGCTCCCAAACTAACAGTGATAGGAATGTAGTTTAAATTGATTTGGACGCAGCTGGTTTAAACGAATCCAATACACGATAGAAAATACTATTGTGCCATTTAAAAAATTATATCTTTGTGGTGTAACTCTTTGGAAAATGATACAATAAACTATGTTCATAGCTCCGCAGAAAGTGTAACGTTTCTTGTGTTGACCTACCGCATTAAAATTTCCCGTCACCTATTATTTTATAAGTTACAGAGGCAAACACACTTAGTAAAACACCCTGTATATCCGGCCTGGAGGACCAAAATGTTATGGTATGCATAAACTTAAACACAAGCAGTACCCCATGTGTTTATAATAATATCAAAGGCACTGTTCATATACCGGAATACACAGTATAGTTGTGAAAGGAGAAATAATATTCAAGACCTATATTCTTAAACGCCAACCGACATGCCGCAGTGGATACACTGGTTACCGTTAGATCACCGAAGTAAAGCAATGTCGTGCTCGGCTAGCACTTGGGTGGGTTACCGTCCGGGTTTACCGAGTGCTGTCGACAAGCGGGGTGCACTCAGCCCTTGTGAGGCCAACTGAGGAACTGAGAAGTAGCGGCTCCGGTCACCAAAACTGCAGGGAGTGATGGGCGGCGCCCCCCTCCATACTGCATCCGGTGACAGAGGATGACACGGCCGCCGGTCAGTACCCAGGGGCCTGTCGCGCGGAGAGGAGACAACACTGGATATATGAAAAATAACAAACTTCAAAACATTGCTATAGTCAGCCTCTTGTCCATCAGTCAAAGAGTTTATACTTCAAGGAGAAGGCAAGTCAGCATGGAACAAACACAACACAGATTCTGTACAGGCGAATCAGACAAGGCACCCAACGTAGAAAGAAGATAAAAACTTCAGAAAGCGTACAAACTCACATGGTGAAAGACGACCGTCTGTCGTCTTCCATGTATTTTTTGTATATTTCTGTAAAGTTATAATTTATTTAATGTTGCTAGATTATCATTTTGTTAAAACTTGAATCCCACTCTTTTCAAGGCACGAGGAATAGCATTTTTATGTATTTCACTGTAATGTTTTTAAAGGAAACGCCTTTTGCTACTGCAAATAAAGGGTTTTATTTTTATAAGTCACCCATACGCGTTTCGCCTTTGTCAAAGGCATCATCAGTAGGTGTCCTGAAATATTTACATGTTTCTGTTTACACATAAACGTTAGGTTTCTTACATATGTACAAAACATTTCGTTTCTGCAGAATGAAACTTTCACTCTGCAGCGGAGTGTGCGCCGATATGAAACTTCCTGGCAGATTAAAATTGTGTGCCGGAACCGGGACTCGAACCTGGGACCTTGGAAAGTTTGGAAAGTAGGAGGCGAGGTACTGGCGGAAGTAAAGTTGTGAGGCGGCCTCGTGAGTCGTGTCGAGGTAGCTCAGTCGGTAGAGCGCTTGCCCGCGGAAGGCAAAGGTCCCAGGTTCGAGTCCCGGTTCTGGCACACAATTTTAATCTGCCAGGAAGTTTCATTTCGTTTCTGATTTAAAACAGTTCATTGTTTGCTATAAAATGGTATACTTACAGCACTTGCTACTCCATATCAGTCTCTTTCCGGCAACCAGGTCGAAAGGTTCCACTGTTTTCTAAAAACCTTTGCATTTTTCTAGTTCCACATACAATAGTAATAAAGTAGAAAAATTAAACAAAAAAATTAAAAAACGGATATGGGGAAAAAACAACAAACATGCAGACCCACAGACAACAACACAGCAAAGCAGCACATAAACACACACAACACAAACTGCAGTACAAAGAACACATGAAAACAAAAAAGAAAATTCAAGATGTACACAATGACATACAAACACAAACTAAAACATAAAATAACAAATATTTTCAAAAGACAAGGCATAAAAATAGCTCTCAAAACAGATAACCCAATCCAAAAATATATCCGAAAAATCAAAAAAGACACAGATATCTACCAAAGAGCTGGAATATACCAACTACAATGCAACTCATGTGATGGAAGGTATGTAGAACAAACCAGCAGAACATTTGATATCCGATATAAGGAACACATCAGGGCATAGAAAAGAAATACGGGACAAACCACTCCACTTTTGCAGAATATAACCACAAACCCATCACAATAGAAAAAGACATGAAGTTAATTAGAATAAATAAAGAAAAACATCTCATAACATTACAAGAAAGTTATATATAAAACAAAAGCTGAGAAAAAGTTGTTACTAAATGACCAAATAAACGTGACCAATCAATCATTGTTCTCACTGATTGACCATATGATAGACGCAAATCCCAACACATAATCACAACCACCCCCTCCCCCCCACACACAAACACATACAAAAAAGAAAATAAATAAATAAATAAAATAAAACGTTACAAACACTCACACACACACACACACACACACACACACACACACACACACACACACACACACACACACACAGACACACACACACACACACACACACATAACATACACACACAGACACACACACGCGCGCGCGCGCAAAGATACCTTCAACACACTCTCAATGAAACAGTTGAATTTCAAATAAGCTGGAAGGTTGGTAACACTACAAAACAAACTACAGTGGACACAGTATGGCAGCAGATGACAGTGGAACCAGAAAAATGCAAAGTTTTTTTTAGAAAATAGTGGAACCTTTCGACAAACAACGAACTGTTTTAAATCAAAAACGAAATATTTTGTACATATCTAAGAAACCTAACCTTTATGTGTAAACAGAAACATGTAAATATATCAGGACACCCACTGATGATGCTTTTTGACAAAGGCGAAACGCTTATGGGTGACTTATGAAAATAAAACCCTTCATTTCCAGTAGCAAAAACATTACAGTGCAATACATAATATTCAGCTGCTGCTCAAATAGCCACTGCAAGCAACGTAATAATAGCAGTTTTATTTCATATGCTAAATATTAGTTAATATTGCTAGGTTTTTCTTATTTTGTTATGTTCATAATTTATTATTATATTAATTAATGTGGCATAAGTACGGCTTCTCCGCTATGTGCAATTGTTTTACTTTTAAGTGGATTTGTGATAATCTATGGCTGTCTGAATGTGGGGAGTGATAGCTCGCTTTGCATCGCTCTCTCTGGGTCAGTGTCGATAGCTGCTGATACTACCAAAGAGGTTTCTACACCCTTGGTTACATGCTAGTCGGCGAGCCCTCTTCAGCGGGAGTCTCGCTCTCCGTCCCCACCACCGCTGTTTCTTGGGCTTTCCAGCTTCCGGTAGCTTTTCGCGCCCCCGTGACCGCTCGGCTGTTCTTTCTGTGCTGGTCTTCTGATGAGGTAAGGTTGGTTCTGCTCTTGTTTCTGGAGATGGTAGCGTTCCATTGACTAGCACATTTAACATAGATTCGTTAACTTTTTTTTGGAATATTTTCTCCGATCGCGTTCGGAAATGGGTTCTCGTTTTCCAATTCAGTGATTTCCAATAGATAAATGCGGTGTGTGTGATTCTAGTTGCAGTTTGATAACGGCCTGCTATGTTAAAGCCTTTTGTGGTCATGTGGCGGTGTATGAACTCTGTGTAAATACTTTCTTGCTCTGTGAGGCCCAACTTCTAATAGGTGATCTGTCCATTTTTGTACAGTGCATGTAAAAATCTTCTCATCGTTTCCTTCCGTGAGTGATATGTGTTCCACTCTTGTATGTTCCATGCCCATCAGGCAAGTAACTATGCGGGGATCCATCTGTTTTCCACTAATATTTCGCGATCTTCTCTCCCCGCCTATTTTAATTTTGCTGTTTCTTCTCCGACTTGTAGTACGCACTCTGTCTTTGTCAGTAATTATCTGTGAGCCTGTGCCTGTGAGCCTCCTTCAATAGCTTCCTTATGTAATTCTATACATATTTATGGGTTGCATGCTGTAATCCTTAATCTTATTTTTCCGACTTTGTAATAATTTCATTTTTGTGGTTTTCCTTAGACAGGACCTCAATTGTCTCTGTAATCGCCCCCTATCGCATGTAGCTGTATTTCATTTGCCTCCTTATACAATTCTAAGCATTTCTATGGGTTGCATGCTGTATTTCATTTTCTTTATTTTTCGGAAACTGAATTTATTCAATTTCAACCACGTGGATCCGAGTTCCGACTTCCGGGGTTTGCAGCTAGTCGCCTGAATTCACGCCACTTCTCATATAAAAGCTGTACCTAGATCAATTTTTAACAGACTGCAACTTAAGAATCCACCGTGATTTTGTATAATGAATCCGATTTTCAAGCACTTCACCTTCAATGGAGTGCGTTCATGTAGCGTAGTAGTGCGTCGCCGTTAGCGTATTTGCTCGCGGTCCAATTCAGATGTAATTTAACTTGGCTATACACGCGCGCCATCTCAAAACAGGCACGACAGACCAAAGCCAGCTTCAAAGTGTTTTTGTATATTGCGTTTTGTGCTACCTCCGACTTGCTGAATTTCGACTACGATAGCGGCGCCTACTTCTGCCTCGTTTCAGCACGCTGATTTTGGTGAGTTTCGCTGTAGCATTGCGTGTGACTGAGCTAATGAGTTTTGTTTGTGAATCCTTCCCCCCAGTAGCGTTAAATCATGTATAATTTAGGCTGGGCACCGTCCGCATTAACCCATTAAGAGATGCATTTTTATAGTATTAACAAAATTGGTTGCCCATTTTGCTTGTTTTCTATCTGAATAAACAAGTTTATGTTCAGCATAATCCGCAAGTTGCCTATAAATTGTAGTTGTAGAGCACCTTTCCTCTTTTATTTAACGGGCTCAAAAAACTCCTTCCCCCCTTCGCGCTATAGTTAGTTAGGTTGCGCCTGGGCAGTAGGTAGTTATGCAGTAGTTAGTTTGTGTCGCGTTGGGTAGTTCGTTTTTTATTTATTTATTTTTATTTTTATTTTATTTTATTTGAAATGATTTATTTATTTGCATTGCGCTACATGCAGCATGAGTAAAAGTAGCTTTGCTTCACTAACACTAACCCTGAGAGTCCTGACCTAAAGTTTAAGTTATTTATTATAAATATATTATCTTCAATATGATAGTAAGTTAGAGGATAAACTATTATTCTTCTATTATTATTACTATTTCAATGTAATATGTCAATTTTTGTGTTTTGCCCTTCAATTGATAGGAAGTAGAACATTGTATCATTAATGTTAAAATATTTATTAAGGACTAAATGCCTAGGCGTTCTTTTCGCCATACGGCTAATTTAAGTCTGTCTGTAAATCTATCGGACCAAACTGCGTGGTTCGTCCCGGTCACAATGTTAAACTGCCCCCCAACCCAAGGTGTGGTGCGACCCGTGCCGAGGGGTGCGTGGCACATGGGTGGATGTGTCTCGAACGGAGCCTCAGGGATACCGGGCGACCTCCCTGAGTAAGTAGCCTTGCACCGCGCGGGGTTATCGTGGTGTGGACCATATAAACCCCCAAATCTCGTGGGAGTAAGATGAACACGGAGAAAAATAATATTTTAAAGAATCCGAGGGGCAATCTGAGACCGCAGATACTCAGACATCGGGATCAGGACCCATGGAGTGCACTGCTACTTCTAAGTCAGGGTCTTGACCTGAGCAAGATGTGGGAACTGCAACAGAGAAGTTGGACCAGATTAGGATTAAGGCCTTGTCTGGGGCTCAGAGGAGGAAACTTCTCAAGGAACAGAAGCAAAAGGAAGGTAAAGAATGGCTTCCTAAACATAAGTGGAGGGAACCAAAAGGGCTTGAGCCCAAGACCCCCAAAAAGAAACTGCCTCAGGTCGAAGGGGATACACAGACCCCCTTGACGTCAAAGACAGGTGGTAAAGGGTTAGGGAGGAATCTAAGACTCCCTCCTCTCTGGACAGGCGTGATCCTGAAAGGCTGAGGCAGGAAATAGGGAAACAGACATATAGTACTGCAGTCTCGGTCTTTAGAATGCCGATTGTCCATGAAGGATACCCACTAGTAAGCATCACCTCGCAGCAGGAGGAGCTCGTGCAGATGGCCCTCTTTGAAGAGATTGGGGGGGGGGGGACGCTGGTCCAGGACGCAAATTCAGGAGGGTCTATCTAGATCGTGGTGCCCTCATTTTTGTCTGCGAGGGGGAGCACTCAGCAGAATGGCTTAAGGAGAAGGTGCCCATGATATCCCCGTGGGAAGATGCGAAGCTGCTGGTCAAGACAGCAGCCAAACTCCTGAAGACCGCAAAGATATCAATATGGGTACCAAAGATCCTTAAGGATGTCTTTCCAAAGACTCGGTTCGAGAAAATAAGGGTCCAGAACCCAAAAGTCTCGACAGAGGATTGGAGGGTAATTAACCAAAAGGTCGTTCTGGAAGGACGAACCCTGGTGGTGGAGGTCAGAGAGAAGTCCCTGAAGGCATTGCGAGAGCAAGGCCTGAAACTGTTTTTAGGGTTCTCGCGGGTCGCCGTCAGGGTAATCAAAGACCTTAAAGGCAATAATGGCAGCAAGATGGGGACTGGAAGTGCTGCAGATAAACCTGCAGCACAGTAAAGGGGCCACTGCTGCCCTGAGCCGTCGCATGGGGAGACAGGAGGTGGACGTGGCCCTGAAACGAGAACCCTATTTATACAAAGGGGGTGTATTGGGCCTCGGTGGTACTGGAGGTAAGCTGATTTATGCCAGAAATGTAAAAAAAACTCCAGAACATGCATTTATGTTAGAAATGGAATACCTTTCATACCAATGATGGATTTTTGTTCCAGGGACCTGGTAACCATCAGGATGCAGCAACGTGAGGAAGGTATCACGAGGGAAATTGTTTTAGCCTCAGCATACCTTCCTTGCCAATGTGATGATGTGATGCCAATGCCCACAATCTATCGTGGGGCAGCAATGACACCAACGGTAGAGGTGAGCACCTTCTTGAATTTCTCCTATCTAACGACTTGGAGATCCTGAATAGGGGTGATGAACCTACATTCAGGAATAGTAGATGGGAAGAAGTAATTGACATAACTATTGGTTCCATGATGATGGGAAGTTACGTCAAACAGTGGCATGTGATCCTGGAGCCATCGTCATCAGATCACATGTATATTAAATTCAAGGTTGAAATGGGAACCAGACAGACCATGGCCTATAGGAACCCCAGGAAAACGGACTGGGAGACATATAGGAAAGACCTTGATTTCAGCCTATCGGAAATTAAAACTTCGATAAGGAATCCAACAGAGTTTGAGGAAGTAGTAGAGGGCGTGATCTCTGCTATAGTGACCTCATACCAGGACAACTGCTCAATCACCAAGAAGTGCACAAATAGGAGTGTGCCTTGGTGGAATAATAACCTGGAAATGCAAAGGAAACAGGTACGAAGACTGTTTAACCTTGCGAGGCGCAAAGGACAATGAGCAAAGTATCGTAAGGCCCTTGTCAATTACAACCTTGCCATCAGACGGGCAAAGGAGGCATCCTGGAAGGTATTCTGTGAGGAAGTGGAGGGCATGGCTGCTCAAGCGAGACTTCATAAAATCCTCACTAGGGTACCAAATAATCCAGGAGGAACATTGAGGAAGGAGGATGGGGAGTATACAAAGACAGCATATGAAACGCTGGAACTGCTCCTCAAGACTCACTTTCCTCAATATACCCTGGGGGATAACTCAGACCAGACTGCGATTCCTGAGAGACAACGGTTCTCAGATATTCGCAAAGAGGACTGGGATTTGACCAAGGAGTGTGTCGATCTCAGTAAGGTCCGATGGGCGGTGGGAACATTTCAACCGTTCAAGTCACCTGGCCCCGATGGAATCTTTCCAGCTCTCCTGCAACAAGCGGGAGAAAATCTTATTAGATTCCTATGCAGGTTATTCAGGGTTAGCCTAGCAGCAGGAATCATTCCCAATGCCTGGAGGGCAGTGAAGATAGTCTTCATTCCAAAGCCAGGGAGAATTGATCATACCAAGGCCAAGGATATGAGAAGAATCAGCCTCTCCTCCTTCATTCTTAAGACATTGGGAAAGCTGGTTAATGTGCATGTTGGAGAAAGGAGGTTAAATAGGGCTCCTCTACATTCAAACCAACAGGCATATCCGCCAGGTAAATCATGTGACACAGCTCTCCACCAACTCGTTGGGAAAGTGGAGCAAGCACTACACTTTCAGGAAATAGCCCTCTGTATCTTCCTGGACATCGAGGGGGCTTTTAGCAACACGACCTTCGATTCCATAGTTAGGGCAGCAGAGGTGCATGACCTAGGGACCACTATATGTACGTGGACTAGGGCCATGCTCAGTGGAAGAAAGGAGAAGCTACCATGATGAATGAAAAAATGGTAATCAACACCACTAGGGGTTGCCCGCAAGGAGGAGTTCTTTCCCCTTTATTGTGGAATCTAGTGGTGAATGATCTCATTGGAGAATTAAACTCTAGGCAGTACTTTTGCCAAGGATACGCAGATGATCTTGTCATAGTAATACTTGGAAAATTTGCTGACACAGTAAAGAATATGGCACAAGGTGCATTGGACATTGTGCAAGACTGGTGCAGAAAACAGGATCTGGGGGTTAGTCCTAAGAAGACTGTTGTTGTACCATTCACAAAGAAGCATATACAACATTCAAGTTGGAATCTAAAGCTTTTCAATGAAGCGCTACCTGTGAAGGGGACAGTGAAATATCTAGGGGTTACCCTAGATGAGAAACTGAAATGGACCCCTCACATCAGGAATATTTGCTCCAAGGCAAAAGGTACTCTTGTGAGTACCAGGAGAGCTTGTGGCAAAAATTGGGGCCTGAGCCCCAAGGGTATGCACTGGATATACACCACGGTGATTAGACCCAGGATCACCTATGGGGCGGTCGTGTGGTGGAAGAAGGTAGAACAGCAGGTTGCTGCTAAGGAGCTTGGTAAGGTGCAGAGATTAGTCTGCTTAGCCATAACAGGTGGAATTAGCAGCACACCAACTGCTGGGATGGAAACCATGCTGGATATGCCCCAATTACACCTTTGGGTCAAGATGGAGGCAGCGGCTGGTGCATACAGACTCAAATCTGGCAACAACTGGAACTCTTTGGGATATCCAGAATCACACACTAAAATATTGAGTGAGGTAAATATAGGAAAGGTTGGGGAAATGCCAACCGACTATATTATAACCCCATACTGCTTCAACAACCTTTCAATATAACAATTGGAAGTAGGGAGCAGTGGGAGAAAATAGTTCGACACCGTACGGGGGATATTGTCTGGTTCAACGGGTCAAAATCGGACCAAGGTGTTGGGGCCGGGGTATATGCGGTGCAGCCAAGACTGGAGGGCGTCATCTCTCTAGGAAAACTGGCCTCAGTATCCCAGGCCGAAATCACTGCCATAAGGGCGTGTGTGG
The DNA here is from genome assembly GCA_026315105.1 of Locusta migratoria. Lineage (NCBI taxonomy): Eukaryota > Metazoa > Arthropoda > Insecta > Orthoptera > Acrididae > Locusta > Locusta migratoria. The sequence goes on along the minus strand of CM048755.1, from coordinate 743,201,038 downwards.
AGGAGAATTTGCGTAGGTGCTACAAAGATCGTAGCATCTATATCTATTCAGACAGCCAGGCAGCCCTGAGATCACTGGCAGCTCCTGCAACAAGGTCTAAAATTGTTGCAGAATGTCACAGGGTTCTGGTGGAGCTAGGGGAAAGCAATAGAATAAACCTATTGTGGGTCCCTGGCCACTCGGGGATCAGTGGCAACGAACATGCCGACAGATTAGCCAGGATGGGGGCAGAGACTCCATTTATTGGACCAGAACCTGTCCCGACAATCACCAAGGCAATGATCAAATTGGAGCTACATAACTGGCTCAGAAGACATCACGTAGAATATTGGACCAAAGTCCGTCAACAAAAACATGGCAAGGTAATGATGCCAAAGCCATGTTTTAAAAGAAGCTCTGCAATCCTGGGTCTGAACAGGAGAGAGATTAGACTCATGGTTGGATTGCTGACAGGCCATGGGAATTTCAAAAAACACCTATGTACAATGGGAATAACAGAAGAGGACCCTAAATGTAGTATCTGTGATGACGGTGATGAAACTGCATCACATCTAATCTTCGAATGCATTGCATTGGAGAATAAAAGGCACAGAATATTTGGGACAACCAGACCCGAAGAAATTGTGTCTAATAAAGAACTGGTAAAGGGACTCCTTGCACTGTTCAAGGGCATTGGTTGGCTTTACTAGATATACAGGGAGCGATACCGAACAATAAACTTAGTTTCGGTGCGGGCAGTGGCGGGTTGGACCAAGACTGTTTTGGCTTCCCTGGAAAAAATAAATCAATCAAACTGCGTGGTCATCAGTCCATAGCTTACAAACTACTTAAACCTAGATAAACTAACCTAAGGACAAACACACACACCCATGCCCCAGGGAGGACTCGAACCTCCACAGCGAGCAACCGCGCGCCCGCAGCTTGGTGCTTTAGACCTCTCGGCTACTCCACCGCGGCGCTAATTTAAGTGAATTTTTTTGTTATATACTAATGAGTGTTTTAATTTTAAAGTGTTTTTGTATGAACATCTATCTAGGTTATTTGTATTTTTATTAAATGTTTTGTTTGAATAAGAAGTCACTTCACGTTTGTGACACAATGGAGTTCCTCATAAGTTTCATATGTCCTGTGGTAACATGGTGCACCAAAGTGTTGGCAGATATCTGAGGGCGCCTGAGGCAGAGACAGAGGCACGCGTCCGTGGACTTCGTGCCAGCTTCGTGCAAGGCAGCGGTGCGAGACCGACCTGGGAGTTGGCAGGGTCCACGGAGAGACGGAAGACTAGCGGCCGCCCTGCCAAAACTGCTAACTGGGTCGGGTCGAGCGGTTCCAGCCGGGTACACAATGTTCAAATGTTCAAATGTTTGTCAAGCTTATGGGACTCAACTACGTGGTCATCAGTCCCTAAACTTACAAACTACTTATGAACTACTTACGAACTAGGACGGCACAAATATCCATGCCCGAGGGGGGATTCGAACCCCCGACCGCAGTGGCCGTGCTGACCGTGACTGAAGCGCCTCAGTCACCTCGGCCACCGCGGCCGGCGGTACACAATGCTGTCGTCCCGCGGCGCGCACAAAAGTTTTGGGTGATGAGCAGCAACACACAAGCTGCGCGGCCGCCGCTGGTGCACAGCCGTCCTGATCCCGGTCGCTGGTCCGTTCATCTCTTCCGGTGGCGAGCCTCTCGCCGACGTCCTGCACTTGTCAGAGTACGAGGAACACCAGGCCTTGCAGACAGGTGCACTAACCACACCCTCCTACTCACGTCGGATGCAGTTGAATAGCTGAAGAAGAGACACAGAAGTAAAACTATCTTCTTATGTGTGCGGGTTTTAGCTTCCTCCCAGTACCTTCTAGAAGATTGTCTCCCTGCCTCTCCAAAGACCCTAGTCGACGGATCGAACTAATGAGAACAGTGTTTTTTGACTTAAAAACCAGTGTTGCGTGGACGACAATGGGAAGGACAGGGACAGCATCAAGTTGAAAAGTGGTGTGAGTAGTAGAAACAGTGAACGCTCTGAGTGTGGAAAATACGGATCAACTGCTAAGAGGCCCTTTCCCTCAGCAACTTTAAAAAATCTGTCATGAACATCCTGTGATACTTACTGCACTTTTTTCCTAATTTGGAGAGATTTTAAATATATTTTATCCATTTTTTTTATTGAGGAACTGTTTTAGCATAACAGGACACATTCAAAATTGTGATCTTTTTTTGTGTTTCAACCTCATGTATATTTTATATTTATGATTTATCTATCTATCTTTCCTTGTAAATTTTGCATTGTTATACATGTTGTCCCAATCCCGTGGTCTCACCAGCCACATCTGCATCTCCATTGTTTTAGTTTTTATGGCAATTATTATTTTTCAATGTGTTCTTTTTTGTTGTTGTTGTTGTTTTGGTGTGACGTGCCCCAGCTGTCTATGTCGCCCGTAAGGCAACCACATGTTAGTTTTGAAACGTTTGCTGTATATGATGTAATATAATTACCTCAGCCAACATCAAAATTTTCCGTTAACAAAGCGGTGATGAAAGACGACCGTCTGTCGTCTTACATATATTTCTTGTATATTTCTGTAAAGTTATAATTTATTTAATGTCGCTAGATTATCATTTTGCTAAAAATTGAGCCCACTCTTTTCAAGACTTTGAGAAATAGCATTTTTATTTCATGTGCTAAAGTTTAGTTAATATTGCTAGGTTTTTCTTATTTTGTTATGTTCAAATTTATTATTATATTAATTAATGTGGCATAAGTACGGCTTCTCCGCTACGCCACTGTCCCTGTGAGAATGTGCAGTTGTTTTTCTTTTAAGTGGATGTGTGAGAATCTATTGCTGTCTGAATGTGGAGAGTGATAGCTCGCTTTGCATCGTTCTCTTTGGGTCAGTGTCGATAGCTGCTGATACTACCAGAGAGGTTTCTACACCCTTGGTTACTTGCTAGTCGGCGATCCCTCTTCAGCGCGAGTCTCGCTCTCCGTCCCCACCACCGCTGTTTCTTGGGCTTTCCATCTTTTCGCGCTCCCGTGGCTGTTCGGCTGTTCTTTCTGTGCTGGTTTTCTGGTGAGGTAAGGTCGGTACATCTCTTGTGTTTGGAGATGGTAGCGTTTCATTGTCTAGCACGTTTAACTTAGACTCGTGAACTTAGAATCATTTTTTGGAATATTTTCTCCGATCGCTTGGGGAAATGTATTCTCGTTTTCCAATTCGGTCATTTCCAATAGATAAACGCACTGTGTATGATTCTAATTGCAGTTTGATAACGGCCTGGTATGTTAAAACCTTTTGTAATCATGTGGCGGTGTATGAACTCTGTGTAAATACTTTCTAGCTTTGTGGGGCCTGACTTCTAATAGGTGATATGTTCATTTGTGTACCGTGCATGTAAAAATCTTCTCGTCGTTTCCTTCCGTGAGTGATATGTCTTCCACGTGGTTGGTTCATAGAACAAAGCCTTCAGCTTCCACTCTTGTATGTTCAATGCCCATCAGGCAGGTAGCTATGCGGGGATCCTTCTGATTTCCACAAATATTTCGCGATCTTCTCTCCCCGCCTATTTTAATTTTGCTGTTTCTTCTCCGACTTGTAGTACGCACTCTGTCTTTGTCAGTAATTATCTCTGAGCCTTGTACAACCTCCTTCAATAGCTTCCTTACGTACATCTAAACATATTTATGGGTTGCATGCTGTAATCCTTAATCTTATTTTTCCGAGTTTGTAATAATTTCATTTTTGTGGTTTTTCTGAGACAGGACCTCAATTGTCTCTGTAATCGCCCCCTATCGCGTGTAGCTGTATTTCATTTGCTTCCTTATACAATTCTAAGCATTTCTATGGGTTGCATGCTGTAGTTCATTTTCTTTATTTTTCGGAAACTGAATTTATTCAATTTCAACCACGTGGATCCGAGTTCCGACTTCCGGGGTTTGCAGCTAGTCGCCTGAATTCACGCCACTTCTCTTGGCTATACACGCGCGCCATCTCAAAACAGGCACAACAGACCAAAGCCAGGTTCAAAGTGTTTTTGTATATTGCGTTTTGTGCTACCTCCGACTTGCAGAATTTCGACTACGATAGCGGCGCCTACTTCTGCCTCGTCGCAGCACGCTGATTTTGGTGAGTTTCGATGTGGCGTTGCGTGTGTGTGTGAGCGAATGTGTGTTGTTTGTGAATCCTTCCCCCCAGTAGCATTAAATCATGTATAATTTAGGCTGGGCACCGTATGTATTAACCCATGTAAGAGATGCATTTTTATTGTATTAACAAAATTGGTTGCCCATTTTGCTTGTTTTCTATCATAATAAACAAGTTTACGTCCAGCATAATCCGTAAGTTGCCTATAAATTGTAGTTTTAGAGCACCTTCCCTCTTTTATTTAGTATTGTTCTTGACAAGTGCTGATAAAGAGTTTAGATGCACTTCTTCTTAGGTCTAAATTCCGTTGCACCATGAATGTTTTCTTAGCCACCTTTCTAAGATAACTTTAATTGTGGTGGCTTGCTTATTAATGGCTGTGTGTAATAACGTGCGAGATGCTGTATATATTGACCACTGTAGTATTAACTTTCTGTTATTTAAGTCAGTTCTCAGTTTGGGCCAGGGAACAAGGCTTTGTAGCAGGGAGTAACCAGTATTTCACACGGACCTCATTTGCTAATTTTAGTGATAAAACAAGGCTCTTGTTTTGTACAGTGGTCGACTTTTAATGGATGCATCACAATAAAAGAAATATATCAAGACAGGCCAAACTCTGACACTATGATACAGTTGTACTACCAGAATCACTCTATGCGTCAGATAGAACCACAAACAGAAAGAAAATTGAACGTAAAACCCTGAGAAAAATTTTTGGAACAGTACAAAGAAATGGTGTTTGGACGAAGAAACCAACCAAAGAATTATACAAACAGACACACAGGCATGGTCAGAAAAATTCGGCTAACATTCTATGGAGGTATATAGAGGATGTACATTAACCGACTGGCAAAGAGGATTTTTTATATAGTAGAAAACTGAATTAAAAAGACTTACTGGTTTCTAGAGACAGAAGAAGACCTGAAACAAGCAGGAATCAATAGGGAAATATGGACAGACCAAAGAAACAGAACCACAGTCAAAGAATGAGATGTTCTGGAAAGAGAAAAAGAAGGAAGCACGAAAGAAGAAATAATCATGTTAACCCATTAAGTACCAATTTTTTTTCTTCAATCTACATTTATTTCTGTGTTTCCTGATTGACATAGAGATGAGGAAAAGGGATATAAATTTTTAAAATGCAATAACCTTGAAATGAATGATTTGTTTTAATCGATCCCCAAATGGGGATCGTGGTATATGCCACAGTCTTTTTACATTTTCTTTTATTTTTTGTGCCAGACAACAAGACAATCAATATGGAGTCCCAGAGTGCACACAGAACACTGTTTCCTCACCTTTTTCTTGCAAATTGCACATTTTCTTTCTTTCCCTAGTGTTGTGCGTTCAGTCACATGTCCGTTTCCAGCAGTCCTGAGTTCAATTGGAACACGTGAAAGGGATGATTTTTGCGTATGATGGATGTCCTGCCCTTATCGGTTCAGAAGTAGCAGATGATAGAACAAGATATGCCCTTGTCACCATCCTCCGGAATTGAAACACTGGAATATTTTCATTCGATAGGCAGTAGATGACGTGCGCGTTGACAAACGCTACATAGAATACATTGGTGAACAGTGGGAAGTACCATTCAAATGTTCAAATGTTTGTAATTCTATCTGACCAAACTGCGTGGTCATCAGTCCGTACCTTACAAACTACTTAAACCTAGGTAAACTAATCTAAGGACAACACACACACCCATGTCCCAGGGAGGACTCGAACCTCCACGGCGAGCAACCGCGCGCCCCGCAGCATGACGCTTTAGACTGCTCGGCTACTCCACCGCGGCAAGTACCAGTCCTTACCTCGAATTCTCACACGATATTTCTGCACTTCCAGCCCAGTTTGTCCACACCTCCCATATGGTTGTTATATTCCGAAATCATTCTTGGCTGTGGAACTTACACTTCTTTTTTCTCAGCTTTGCTCCATCTCTTTACTTGCCTTACTGGATGCACTGTCTCATGGTTTGACAAGAGCTTTACACAATTGTTATCCTTCCATATAACTGCCATTATCTCAGTATTACCGAGCGAGGGTAGCGCAGTGGTAACACACTGGACTCGCATTCGGAAGGATAGTGGTTGAAATCCACCTCCGGACATCCAGATTTAGGTTTTCCGTGATTTCCCTAAATCACTCCAGGCAAATGCCGAGATGGTTCCTTTCATCATTCCCCAAAAATCCGAGCGTAAGCTCCGTCTCTAATGACCACGCTGTCGATGGGAAGTAAAACCCTAAGCTTCCTTCCCTATCTCAGTATTCTTCTCAACTCTATAGTCATACACTACTCTTCGTTTCTTCTTCATGCTGTTCTCAGATTCTATTGGACAGTTATTCATTCGTTTCATATTGGCAGTTCCAATAGCCCTTACTCTCATTTCTGATAGCTCTTTCATCAAACGGAAGCTCGTGAAAAAGTTATAAAAATATATTTTGTGAAGTTCAGGAGTCTGCAGATAGGAAATCATATTCAACACAACTGATCCGCCAAGTCCTAGAACTGAAACATCAGTTGTATCCTTCGATTTTCCTTCGTGGACTGGCACATGCTAACAGAAACCACTTTGAGAACAGCACATGGCCCACTGTTTGAATCCTAATTTCCTGCGAATGAACTGTGTTATATAATGGTGTCCACAATATCGTACCATATGCTCATCATTGCTCAGGCTGTCGGAAAAAACTTGAAATTTCATGAAATTATTATTCAGTAAATCGATCAATAGACGAATTTTAAAAAGTTTATCCGTTTCTTCAGGTGGAGTTCTGTTCAGACGTCTGTGCGCTTTATTTCCAGATATCCGTTGCAACTCATACACTGTCGTACACACCTTATAGCCGGTCGCGGTAGCCGAGGGGACTGAGGCGCTCCAGTCACTGTCTGCACGGCCACTACGGTCGGGGGTTCGAATCCCCCCTCGGGCATGGATATTTGTGCCGTTCTTAGTATTAGCTAGTTCATAAGTAGTTTGTAAGTTTAGGGACTGATGACCCTGTAGTTAAGTCCCATAAGCTATACAAACATTCGAACATTTGAACACACTTTATATCAAAGTCTTCATCTTCATTCCAGTATAGCTTTTCCTGTGGAAGAGCATGGTATCCAGTGAAGAGTAGTATACCTATGAACTTTTTTTATGCATTCATTGGATAACTCATAGCTGTGGTAATTGTTCTATGTAGCATATCGGACACTTTCACTGACAATCAAGTTCAGTACCTGTTCATCAAAAACTTCTTCAAAGCACTCAACAGCAGATTTTCCTTTTAGTGCTGCTACCAAACCGGACTTTCGCTGTTCAATTTCTGCTGCATCAGGATATGTTTTACAGTAAGTTTCATCTTCTGTTGTCCACTTAGAAGTGATAATAGCTTTAACTTTTTTTCTTTCTTTGTTCTGCATGTTTCTCAGTTTCCGTTTCTCCATTGGCATGAATTTCCAAGGAATCTGGTACATCAGATGGAACAGTGTCTGCAAATATATTTTTGTCGATATCTTCTCATCTACACGATCTGGAGGGAGCTCGACAATGTCAATGATCTCTTTCACATCATCATCATCACCACTAAAAGAAGGCGAGAAGTGTGGATCATTTACAATTTCTGCAGTTTCCCTCATTGAAAGTGCTTCATAGCGGCTCATTGTGCCTGAGGAGCAAATAAAAGGAACGTTTTACGTGGAAACTGCCATGAGCCCCATTTGGGGATCTACATCTACATACATACTCCGCAATTCACCGTAAGGTGCGTGGCGGAGGGTACACTGTACCACTACTAGGCATTTCCTATTCCACTCCCAAATTGAACGAGGAAAAAAAATGCCTATATGCCTCCGTACGAGCCCTAATTTCTCTTATCTTGTCTTTGTGATCACCACGCGAAATGTAAGTAGGCGGCAGCAAGATCGTACTACACTCAGCTTCAAATTCCGGCCCTCTAAATTTACTTAGAAATTCACGAAAAGAACGTCGTCTTTCTTCCAGCGATCACCAATTTAGTTGCTGGTGCATTTCCGTGACACTCACGCATTGGTCGAACCTACCGGTAACAAATCTAGCTGCTCGCCTCTGAACCGCATCTATGTCTTCCTTCAAACCGATCTGCTGCGGGTCCCAAATACTTGAGCAATACTCAAGACGTGGTCGTACAAGCGTTTTATACGCGGTCTCCTTCACAGGTGAAGTACATCTTCCCAAAATTCTCCCAACAAACCGAAGTCGGCTGTCTGCCTTACTCACAACTGTCCTTACATGCTCGTTCCATTTCATATCGCTCTGCAATGTTACGCCTAGATATTTGAACGACGTGACAGCATCAAGAAGCTCACTACTAATGCTGTATTCGAACATTATAGGATTGTTTTTCTACTCATGCGCATCACCTTACATTTTTCTTCATTGAGAGCTAGCTGCCATTCTTCGCACCAACTAGAAATTATGTCTAAGTCAACCTGTTTGCTATTACAGTCAGTTACAGACGACACCCTCCCATACACCACAGCATCATCAGCAAACAGCCGCAAATTACAACTTACTCTGTCCATCAGATCATTTATATAGATAGAAAATAATAGCGGTCCTATCACACTCCCCTGGGGCACGCCTGACGATACACTCGTCTCTGATGAACACTCGCCGTAGATAACAACGTACTCCGTTCTATTACTTAGGAAGTCTTCCGGCCAGTCACAAGTCTGTGAACCTATTCCATAAGCTCGTATCTTCGTTAGCAGTCTGCAGTGTGGCACCGCGTCGAGCGCCTTTTTGAAGTCGAGAAAAACACAATCCGTCTGTTGCCCTTCGTCCATGGCTCGCAAGATGTCATGTGAGAAAAGGGCAAGCTGAGTTTCACATGAACGATGTTTCCTAAACTCGTGCTGATTCATGGAAAGAAGCTTTTCCGTTTCAAGGAAATTTACTATATTCGAACTGAGAATATGCTCCAAAATTCTACATGAAACCGATGTCAACGATATTGGCCTGTAATTGTATGGGTCATTTCTCTTTCTTTTCTTATACACGGGAGTCACCTGCGCTTTTTTCCAATCACTAGGAACTTTGCGCTGGATTAAAGATTCGCTATAAATGCAAGCTAAGTATGGGGCCAACGCCGCAGAATAGTCTTTGTAAAACCGAACTGGTATTCCATCCGGACCAGCAGACTTTTTCATATTTAGCTCTCTCGGCTGCTTCTCTACACCGGAAATACCTATTACTATGTCCTCCATTTCGGAATTAGTACGTTGATCAAATGATGGTACATTTGTGCGGTCCTCCTGCGTGAAAGATCTCTTAAAGGTCAAATTTAGAACTTCAGCTTTCCGTTTGCTTTCTTCTATTACGGCCCCAGAATGATCAACGAGTGACTGGACAGTGGACTTTGACCTGCTTATCGATTTTACATAGGACCAGAATTTTTTCGGGTTCTCGGAAAGATCTTTTGCTAAGGTATGGCTGTGATAATTATTGTATGCTTCACGCATCGATCTTTTTATAGACGCACGAATCTCTACTAACTTTTGCCTGTCATCATTTGCGTGTTCTGTTTTGAATCGAGAGTGCAACAGCCTTTGCTTTCTCAGCAGCTTTCTAACATTATTATTATACCACAGTGGATCTTTTCCATCCTTAATCGTCTTTATTGGCACATATTTCTCTAACCCTTTATTTACAATGCACTTAAATTTAGTCCACATTTCCTCTACATCCATAGTCCCGGAATTAAACGATGCCCATTCATTTTCTAAGTGCGATCGTAACAGTTGCTTGTCGGCTCTTCCCAACAAAAACACGCTCCTAGCCTTCTTGACTGGTTTCTGAACTTTGGTCACCATCGACGCTATGACAATATCATGATCACTAATTCCTGTCTCTACACAGACATCGTTAATAAGGTCATGCCTGTTTGTGGCTAAAAGGTCTCGAATATTTCCATTGCGCGTGGGTTGCCGGTTTAACTGCTCAAGACAGTTTTCGGAGAATGTGTCCAAAAGTAGCTCGCAAGACTGATTGTCTGTACCGCCTGAAATGTAACTAGCGAGGTCCCAATCTATACTCTTAAGGTTGAAGTCACCTCCGACTAATATTACATGGCCCGGATACCTATGCACTACCTGGTGTAGACTTTCCTTGAATGAATATAAAACTGCTACAGCAGCACTGGGGGGCCGGTAAAAACACTTAACTATTAACTTTACTTCTTTTAGACCATTGTCCACAGCGATGAACACTCCTCCTCCAGTTGTATCAGATCTATCTTTCCGATATACATTCCACGCTTCACTAAATATTTCTGAACTTGCCACATCATCATTTAGCCAGCTTTCGGTGCCTAAAACTATCTGAGCGCAATAACTTCCATGCAGCGCTGCAAATTCGGGAACTTTGTTTCTAATACTCTGTAAGTTCGCGGCTAATATTTTTATGTTCGAATTTTTGTTCCGAACGTGGCCTGAATTCGCTGTTTGAATGCTGACAGGCGAGTGTTCATCAGAGTTAGCGCCTAGCCTAAAAAAAACCCATGTGCACTCCACAAGTACTCTGCTACTCGAGTTGCCGCTTCCTTAGTGTAGTGCACCCCTGATCTATCGAGGGGCACCCTACAATTCCCCACCCGATAACGCAGATCCAGAAATCTGCAGCCATGACTGTCACAGAGTCGGCGAAGCCTCTGGTTCACACCCTCCACTCGGCTCCAAACCATAGGACCCCGATCAACCCTGGGAACAATGCTACAAATCGACAGCTCTGCTTGCACCCCGCGTGCGAAGGCAGCAGCCTTCACCAATTCCGCCAGCCGCTCGTAGGACCTGAGGATGTCCTCAGAACCCAAGTGACAAGCGTCATTGGTGCCGACGTGAGCCACGACTTGTAGTCGACTGCACCCCGCACCCTCGATAGCCGCCGGCAAGGCCGCCTCCACATCTCGGATGAGGCCCCCCGTCAGACACACCGAGTGCACGTTGGAATTCCTTCCAGATCTGGACGCTATCTGCCTAAGGGGCTCCATCACGCGCCTAACATTGGAGCTCCCAATAACTAATAATCCCCTCCCCCCGTGCACCTGCTCGGACCCTGCTGAAGGAGTGGCCACACCTTCACTCACAGGACGAACGGGCGCGGACGGACGTCCAGCCTCCACATTGGCCTTCCGCCTCGAGCGACGCGAACGCCGTACAACCCGCCGCTCCCCTTGCGGAAAAGGCGGCTTGACGACGTCTGGTACACCTGAAGGTGCCTCGGTAGCAGGGACAGAGAGCGAAGCGTGAGACACCTGAGGTGTCCCACTCGACGCACCAGATTCCCACCATCGCTGCACCCCGAGACAGCAGCCTGAAGACGGCTGACCGTAGACAACAGCACACTCAGCTGTTCGCGAACCGCGGCCAACCCCTCCTGCGTCCGCACACAGCAGGCACACATCCTATCCATCCTATCGATACAATTAACTGCAGAAAGTAGAAAATTAAATAATCAACTTTAAAGAAGCCTAGTACTCTAATGAAGGCGGCTGGCTGCTGACTGAACTGTGGTCAGTGGTATCTACACTGTCAAATCAACAAAACTGAGTCCGGCAGCTTAGCGCTGTTAACGATGCGGCACTGGTGGCAGCTGACACTGGACTGACTGATAACGAGCTGTATTAACGGTCTCTGACTTGTTTTGAAATACATCGGTCAAAGACGAAGACTAAACACAACGGTATTTATCAAATTCGATAGAATAAACTATTAAAACAGTAGTACAAACGAAATCTGCAAGTACGCGGGAATAAACCTCTTAAAACAGAGTACTAAAGAAAATGAACTAGACTGGCAAATTAAATTTGACACAAATTAAATTCGGATACTTAGCGTTGTTAACGATGTGGCACTGGTGGCAGCTGGCACTGGACGAAGGTCAAACAGATGTCATGCAGAAATGAGATAGGTCTTTGAAAAAAATTATCGATAAACATCTTCTTAAACGGTTACAGAACATGCCTGCACAGATATATTGGACGTTATTTACATAATAATATAACTTACGCTGTTCCGAAGTGTGCATCTCTTGTAACGCTGAAAAACGTAGCTCCTTCCCAGTAATGAAAGTGTACAACTCATTCGTTTTACAACAACTGACGAAACCTCAATCAGGGTTGCCAGGTTATTCCATTGCAGTGTCGCCAAATTTTAAACAAAAATTAGCCAGTGCATCGCCATCTTTTATCAATAAAATGCCTAAATATAACTACCTTTTCATAAGTAAAAATAGTCAAGTAGGCCTATCGCAATTTATAATCAGTTAAGGTAATTGTGCTATGGTATTATGTCGTGTGTCTTGACAACAATAATCCTGGTTACTGAGTAACACAAACTACGGCGCTCTCAAATTCATAGACACCAGACTGGACATTCCAAGAAAACTCGTTCTTAAAGGAAACATTTATCTGAGCCCAGCCAGGAACTGAACCCACACACCCCACGAATCCAGTAGAAATATAGTCATATCGTAAATGTAAGAGACTCGAGAGATACAGGTGGATACTAAATTTAAACACAGTTACAGTGCCGAAAATTCTTAACAAGAAAAGAATATCTGACAAGCCAAGAACGCTTTAAAAAACGGTTGCGTGTACATGGGCACGAAAATCGATTGTGGAACTGGAAAACCGCTTTAGAGAAGCGGGTTTTCAGAATCGATTTTGGAGTGTTTACATGACCAACCAAAAGCGTAATTGGGAAATCAGTTTACGAAATCCGGTTTTGGGAGCCCATGTAAATGGGATGATTCTCTCACAGATCAAAGATACGTGCAGACATATGTGCCAACTTCTATAGTGTGATTACATTCTAGCGATGTTCAGTCAGTTTCATTTATACAATCTTTCAAGAGGGATTGCTTTAAATTCGTCTTATTTGGAGTAAAATAAAATAGCCTTTATGTCGGCAACTAATTCTTTTACAAGCCACATTTAATCGCCAGTCGCCATAAAGCTAGAATGGCTATTATTCCAAGAAAAAGATAGCCAAGAATGCGAAAAATTGCCACCTGGCAACCCTGACCTCAATGCAAGCGCTCGACAAAGGTCTGGTCAACAATGGGAAATGGTAGCATTCAAGGCCAGCATTCTTGGAATTGCAAAATTTCCATTACAAAGACAAATCCCCAAATGGGGATCATGACACTTAATGGGTTAATTCAAGTATAAACACTGTCGTAAGGGCAAAAATGAACTATAATAAAGACATACAATGAATAGAAAGTGTGGAGTATGTCTCCGCACGGTGCAGCGACGTTCACTGGCGTCATTGTAGGTGGCCATCTTGTGTCACCCGACGCCGACGCCGACGCCGCTGCCGGTGTAACGTGAAAGCCCCTCACCTTGAAACCGCGCCGGAACCGGCCCTCAATAACCACGCCTGTATCTTCGTTTTATTGCGTAGCTCACAACAAGACGTACACCATTTGGCATCTGCCTTTGTAAAATATTATCGTTACAGTGTAACACCACCAAGATAACAACATTAATTTCTTATATCTTACCTTTAGTATAAATCAACATAGACATATTTTTAGATCTAATATATAAAGCAGTGTGTCTGTATGTTTGTACGTGTTGCATACAAATCTACAATTTTGTTCCAATATTTATGAAATTTCGTACACGTAAGTTTCAATCCATGAGGACGGTCGCCGTAAGTGTAAGAATCACATACGATATATAGTTCACGAGATATATCGTAATAAACAATGAGACGCGCGAAAAACTGCTGCATTTTGCGACAATGCTGCTCATTTTCTCCTAACCCATTTGGACCGATTTCAACCAAATTTGGTACACACATTCGTTACAGTGAGTTAACAATTGCTGCACGGTTAAGAATCACATACGGCACATGGTTCAAAAGATATTACGTCATAACCAATAGAAATCGCAAAAAATGCCATATAATGCGGCGAGACTTTCGAAATACACTGTATGGGAATGATAGTATTTAGCGACTTGCAACAAACAACATAATTTCAAACCTTTATTAAACTTTTTCTCGCTGGCAACCATAGTAAAATGATGAAAGGAAAAAAGTTTCTCGCTTACTACTTTTCCGCTGTTTATGGAGTAAAACTACGGCTCTCGGTATGACGTTACAATTTATAATTTGAACACTACAAATTGTAGCGACAGGAAATTCTACAGACAGTATACACATATATAGTTGAATGTATCTTCTTAATTGTATCACATTCTGACACGTAGTTCATGAGATATGAGGACATAAACAGTAACGTTCCGCTGTTCATGGACTAAAAATTCGGCTTTTGGTATGACGTTACAATTTATAATTTTTACAATACAAATTGTAGCCGCAGGATATCTTACAGACAGTATACACGCATATACTTGAGTGTACCTGCTAAGTTATATCACAGTACGACATGTAGTTCATGAGATATGAGCGCATAAACAGTAACGTTCATGCAAAACCTCCCCATCATGCACCAAGTTTCAATGTATTACTTCTTTACTACTAACTGTATTCCCAAGAGATTTTACAAATATACAGCCCTTTTACAAATGAATATACACCCGATAAATAGCAGGAATAAATAAATAAATACCCGGGCAACGCCGGGTTCCCAGCTAGTTTTATCATAAATTGATGCCATTATTTTTACTATATCTTGTCATGGTGTACAATATAAAAAGAAAGTAAGATAGATTAGAGTTACACGTACCTTTAACAAGGTAGTCATTAGAGACGGAACGGCCACACCTAGGTTTTTATTTATTTATAAATGGAGGGATTCAGGGAAGTAACGGAAAATCCAAATCTGGATGGCCGGTGGGTTTGTTGGACCGTGCTGACACATCGCCACCTCACTCGCTATGCAGTTAGTTGAATGCACCACTTCACTGGTTACAAAACTTCGTTCCAAACGACCGGTACCACAGAATGATAGTTCATGAAATTTATGAAGCCACTAAATGTATTAATTGACGCAAACCAAAATAAATAAGTAAATAAAAAAGTATCGCTTTCTCTCTATGGCCAAGTCTCATACACATTCAGTAAACCTTTTAAAAACATAGTGTAATCGTAGTATACAGATCTTAACTTTCACTATTACGCTTTCCCAGACATTAATGTAAGACTTTTACCACAGAAGAAGCATATTTAAAACCTACTGTTGTGCTTATAAGGCTAGCTTCATTTGTAAGATACCTGTTATGGGAAGGTATACATTTCATTTTCAAATGTACCGCGAATTTGAGACCAGTATCAAGCTAGTCAGGCATGGGTCATTTATCTTTGGTTGCAGGCTTATTTTTCGATGGCAGCACTATCGATATTGGATACGGTGATAGTATTGTTGCCGGGAAGTAAGGTTGTGATTATTGAGAGTGCAGACTTTGCTAAGCGCGCGGAGGGGATTGCAGAAGCGTGGGGACCGCGGTTGTGTGCAGTTGTCGTTTCGGCGGGATAGCCGAGGAGATGAGATTTTGATACTTGAATGCTGAGCCAAGCTGTTTATTTAAGATATGGAGACGAAAAGGAATAGATGACGTTGTAGAAACGATCTTTTGAAGTTTTTATAAGGTAAAGTTTATCATGAAATATTTGGCATGTTTCTATGGCACAACTTCGCATTGTTAGGCTGAACTGATGCTAACAGTAACGGTCGGTAAAGATCTTGCTGTTAGCTTGTGGTCTCACGATTCATGCTAGGGACCCCTTTATGTGTTAGGAAAAGTATTTATTGTAATAGTTTAGTTTTGAAATTGCGATTTTTATGAAATAGGAATTTCATGGAGTTACATCAGTTAGAAAATAAACCAGATATTTCACTTTTAATAATTAGTTCGAGTTTCTTAAACAGATTACCAGTTTATCCCTCCTCACATTTTTATTAAAAGTACCATTGATGTTTTCTGTAGTTAGTTTTCAAGTAGTTCGTACAGTAGGAAGTAGTTTGATGTTGCTCAAATTTATGCAGTAAGTGAAGGTGAGAAAGAATCAGTTTTTGTCAAGTTTACAGTTCAGTATGCTTTACAGATTTCAAGGTAGGACAATTCATACATTGTTCAGGTTAATAAATGTTTGCACTGAGTCAGATTGGATTGATAAATATTGTGTTCGTTACATTCCTTAAAGATTGTTAGTTCAGTTAGAAACAAGTTTGTAGGGCAAGAAATATTAACACAGTGATTTTATTATCAGTAATTTTCAGTCAGTCAACTCTGTTACGACATTTTAATACAGAAACAATTAGCAGTTTGTGTCTCATTATAATAAACATTACGCAGTCAGATAGGTTTTGCAATACCTTTACATTCACATAGAATAAACTTAAAAATACGCAGTCAGATTAACATAACGTTGTACAAAGGCATTCAGCTAGAACAAGTTCAAACACACAGCAGACGTAAATTCTGTAAGAGAGCAGTACAAGCAAGAAACTTTCACATTGCGCAAACTTTGTGGAATATTAAAATTCATTGCAAAAAGCACAAAGAAGTAAAATGAAAAGTCGTAATGAAAAAAATAAATTGGTAAATCGGTTCGACACGAGCAAACGCATCATTTCGTGCTGGAAAGAGCGTTTTTGTCAGTATTGTGACAATCACACACAGTGTCATTTGCACCTAGAAAACGTCGAGGGAAGGTCCGCTAATTTCCCTGTCAGGTCTCTCCCCGCCGAAATCTGTTAGGTCGCATTGGTACATGCCGTACTTTACGGCAATACGTGGCCGCAATAGTGTTGCGACAATGCGCGGCCGATATCCAACGCTCTATGTGTCCACTGCATGTTATGGAGAAGTAGCTCTGTGACGCTATGCTCAGCTTTTCCCTCACCTACCACAATCAATGGGCAACTACCGAGAATGGAAAAGAAAATTGTGGATAGGTTAGGTAAAGGTCAGTTTGGCCTTGTTGTTATGGTCTTCAATCCGGAGACTGGTTTGATGCAGCTCTCCACCCTACTCTATCCTGAGCAAGCCTTTTCATCTCCTCATAAGAACGGCAACCCACATCCACTTGAATCTGCTTACTATACCCGTCTCTTGGCCTCCCTCTGCGATTTTTACCCAACACACTTCCCTCCAATACTAAATTTACGATTCCTCTATGTCTAAGAATGTGTCCTACCAAACGATCCCTTCTTTTAGTCAGGGTATGCCAAAATTTCCTTTTCTCGCCAATTCTGTTCAGTACCTCTTCATTAGTTATGCGATCTACCCACCTAATCTTCAGCATTCTTCTGTAGCACCACATTTTAAAAGCCTCTATTCTCTTCCTGTCCGCACTGCTTATCGTCCACGTTTCACTCCCGTACAAGGCCACACTCTATGCAAATGCCTTCAGAAGAGACTTCCTTACACTTAAATTAATATTCGATGTTAGCAAATTTCTCTTTTTCAAAAATGCTTTTCCTCCCATTGCCATTCTGCATTTTATATCCTATGTACTGCGACCATCACATGTTATTTTACTACCCAAGTAACAAAACTCATCTACCACCTTCATTGTTTCGTTACCTAATCTAATTCCTTCAGCATCGCTTGATTTTCTCAGATTGCATTCCATTATCTTTGTTTTGCTCTTGTTAATGTTCATTTTACATGCTCTCTTCAACACACTGTCCATTTCATTCAACTGCTCTTCCAGGTCCTTTGCTGTCTCTGACAGAATTACAGTGTCATCAGCAAAACACAATGTTTTGATTTTTTCCCCCTGAACTTTAATCCCTATTCCAAATTTTTCCTTGCTTTCCTTCACCTGCTCAAAGATATCTAACATTCCACGCTCCGATCCGTAGAATGCCAGTATTGTCTTTCCTGATGATAACATCCTCCTGAGTAGTCCCCGCCCGGAGATCCGAATGGGGGACTATTTTACCTCCGGAATATTTTACTCGAGAGGATGCCATCATCATATATTCATACAGTAGAGCTGCATGTCCTCGGGAAAAGTAACGGCTGTAGATTCCCCTTGCTTTCAGCCGTTCGCAGTAACCGTGTGGCAAGGCGACATTAGCTGATGTTACAAGGCCAGCTCAGTCAATCGTCCAGACTGTTGCCCCTGTAACTACTGAAAAGACTGCTGCCCCTCTTCAGGAACCACGCGTTTGTCTGGCCTCTCCACAGATACCTCTACGCTGTGGTTGCACCTATGGTACGGGGGTAGAGTTTGGCCTTAGGAAAGGTAAAATCAGTTGGTACGCAGTTCTGACGTTACTGGGAGACAGATGCCACATGAATCAAAGCTAATGTTCGGAAAAGCTTGGCATTTGCCCGGAGAAATGTTTAAAAACCTAATACTTGGTGGAGGAACATCCTTTGGTCCGATGAATCCAAGTATAATAGGTTTGCCTCAGACGTAAAAGTCTATGTGCGCCGCCCACCAAACCAGGAAGTTAATTCCAAGTATTCTTTAAAAACTGTGAAATACGGTGGCGGAAGTGTTACGGTATATAGATGTTTTTCACGGTACGGCATTGGTCCTATACACCGTACAACGGCATAATGAAGGCATAAATGTACAAAGATGTCTTGGCAAATGTGATGCTGCCTTATACTGAAAAGGAAATGACGCTGAAATGGAAATGTCAGCAAGATAACGATCCAAAGAATACTGCAAGGGTCATAAGGCAGTATTTTCAAGATCACAATATCAAAGTATTAGAGTGGTCACCTCAATCCCATGATGCATTTACCATTGAGATCGTAGACAAGAGAATTGACCGCTCAAAAGCGACATTTTAGATAAACTTTGGGAAGCAATCTAGAGTTCCTGGTATGCGATCAGTAGCGACGAATACAGGCGTTTAGTAGACTCTGTGGTTAAGAGGTGCAGGGTAATTCTCAAAAATAATGGTTACCCCACGAAGTACTAATGCACTCCTATGTAAAAAAGACTTTCCTGTACATTTCATAAGACTGGGATGAAGTACAAAATAGTTGTGTCAATTGGGTCTTTTTTTTTTTTTTTTTTTTTTTTTTTTTTACCCTGTGGTCTGGTAATGTCTAGTAATAAATGTGCACATAATTCCAAACCTTTTCCAGGAGGCACCCGCCACTGTACCTCGTATTTTATAATAATCAGATTTATTCTTGACTGCACTCTGATTCTATAACGCAACTCTCCCCATAGCATCCTCCTGTTGCATAGACACCTTTGGACTGGACTAACAAGACGTTATTTGCTTTCCACTTGTGTCCACCTAAATTCGCTACGTTCTTAGCGAGACTGCTTTCATTACACCCTTCCAAAGGTAAATTACGAATTCTATCAGACATCCTAAATATGATGTGCGAATACTCATTCACCATAACCATTATCAGGAAAAACACATGTAGAACACACAGATTACCTATTCGTGTAATTTCACATTATCATTCATCTCTCTGTATGTAAGCAGGGTCGGCAGAAGTATATCTCACATTAGGAGACGCAATGCCAAACATTCCAGAGTCACTATCCTGCCCCGAATAACTCTTCGACGAAAGGTCGTATCTACACTACATCGAATCAGTTTAAAGGAATGAAGTTGTTAGAAAATGATTATGTTATTTGATATATCACACGACCCCTGTTGCAATTAAACAATTACCATAGATTTAATTTGGCCTATTTCCAGATGACGCCCTTGTACGGCACATACCGTAAAACATATATGCCTTCACGCATATCTTACTGCAATATTTAGGTTCCCCAGTTCCTGCAGAGTTTTTCAGTTGAAAGGTGTGCTGTAACTTTTTACTCACCCTGCATAACAGTGCAGTTGGCGGACAATAGAGTGCAGCCCATTACCACAACAACAAGCAGTACAAGAATGTGCCATAGTCATATATGACATTCCTATGAAACACAAATACTGGAACTGGTGGCTCAGGCCGCAGGCCCAGGAGTTAGTTTCGCTTTGTCAGTATAGGCTGTCAGCAAGGAAATTTATCTGTTTTTATATTAATAATGTTCTTGTTGTGGCCTTGAGTCCAAAGACTGGTTGATGCAGCTCTCCACCCTTCCCTATCCTGAGCAAGCCTCTTCATCTCCTCATAAGAGCGGCAACCCATATCCATTTGAAACTGCCTACTATATGCATCTCTTGCTCTCCCTCTGCCATTGTTACCCCACACACTCCTCTACAATGCTAAATTTACGGTTCCTTGATGTCTAAGAATATGTCCTACCAATCAATCCCTTCTTTTAGTCAGGGTATGCCAAAAATTCCTTTTCTCCCCAGTTCTGTTCAGTATTTCTTCATTAGTTATGCGTTCTACCCACCTACTCTTGAGCATTCTTCAGTAGCACCATATTTCAAAACCCTCTATCCTCTTCCTGTCTAAACTATTTATCGTCGATGTTTCACTCCCATACAAGGCAACACTCATCACAAATGCCTACAGAAAAGACGTCCTTACACTTAATATTCGTCCTTAATATTCGAAGTTAGCAAATTTCTCTTTTTCAAAAACGCTTTGTTTCCATTGCCATTCTGCGTTTTATATCCCCTGCACTGCGACCATCATATGTTATTTTATTGCCCAAATAACAAAACGCATCTACAACCTTCATTGTTTCATTACCTAATACCTTCAGCATCGCCTGATTTTCTAAGACTGCATTCCATTACCCTCGTTTTGCTCTTGTTAATGTTTATCTTATACCCTCATTTCAACACGCTGTCCATTCCGTTCAACTGCTCTTCCAGGTCCTTGGGGTCTCTGATAGAATTACTATGTCGTTGGCAAAACGTAATGTGTATAATTCTTCACCCTGAACTTTAATTCCTTCTCCAAATTTCTCCTTGCTTTCCTTTATACCTTGCTCAATGTACAAATTGAATAACATTGGCTACAACCCTGTCTTACTCCCTTCCCAGCCACTGCATCCCTTTCATGCCCTTCAATTCTGACAACCGCTGTCTGGTTTTTGTACAAGTTGTGAATAACCTTACGCTCCCTATATTTTACACCTGCTTGCTTCAGAAGGCGATAAAGTTTATTCCAATCAACATTGTCAAAAGCCTTCTCCAAATATACAAAAGATAGATAAGTAGGTTTGCCTTTTCTTAATCTATATTCTAGGATAGGCCGTAAAGTGAGTATTGCCTCCCGTGTTTCTACATCCGAACTGATCTTCCCCGAGGTCAGCATCTATCAGAGTTTCCATCCTTCTGTAAATAATTCGTGTTAAAATATTGAAACCATGACTAATTAAACTGATGGTTCTGTAATTTTCGCACCTGTCTGCACCTGGTATAATTTGAATGGGGATTATTACATTTTTCTTAGAGTCTGAGGGTACTTCGCCTGCCTCTTACATCTTACTCACTAGGTGAAAGAGTTTTGTCATGACTGGTTCTCCCAGAGCCTTCAGTAGCTCTGAGGGAATGTCATCAACCGCAGGGGCCTTGTTTCGACTTAGGTCTTTCAATGCTCTATAAAATTCATCTCCTATTTCATCTTCATCTACTTCCTCTTCCCTTCTTATAATATTGTCTCGAAGTTCATTTCCTTTGTAGAGCCCCACTATAAACTTTTTCCTATTTTCAGCTTTACCTTCTTTGCTCAGAACTGGTTTTCCATATGAGTTCTTGATATTCATACCGCTATTTTTTCTCGCCTCGAAATGTCATTCTTCTAAAGATTTTCATTTTGCTTCCAGCCACTCCGGTTTGGCCATTATGCACTTCCTGTCAATATCGTTTCTTAGTCGTCTGTACTTTATTTTACCTGCTTCATTGGCTGCATTTTTATATCTTTTCCTTTCATCAAGTAAATTTAGAATTAACTGTAATATCCAAGGGTTTTTTGTAGGTCTTGCTTTTCTACCTATTTTGTCCTCTGCTGCCTTCACTAATTCATCTCTTAAAGCTACCCATTCCTCTTCTACTGTTTTATTTTCCACCATTTATGTTTATTGCCTAAACTTCTCTTTGAAATTCTCAAGAACTTCAGGTTCCTTAAATTTATCCACGTTTTTCTCCTTATATTCCTACTCTTCTGGAGTTTCTTCAATTTCAGTCCACACTTTATAACCAATAAGATACGGTCAGAGTCAATATCGGCCCCTGGATATGTCTTACAGTTTGAAATCATTATATCATCTACCTGGTATCGTCCTTTGTCTCCTGGTTTCTTCCACGTACACAGCTTTCTTTCAGAATTCATGAACCAAGTGTATTAAAAGGCGGCTTCCTCTTTCGTTCCTTTTCCCCAGTCCATATTCACCTATTATTTTCCCTTCCCTTCCTTTTCCTACTACGGAATTCCAGTCTCCCATCACAATTAAGTTTTCCTCTCCCTTAATTGTCTGGATAATTTCCTTTACGTCCTCATACATTCCTTCGATCTCCTCATCATCGACAGAGCTAGTCGGTATATAAACCTGTACTACTGTGGTCGGTGTTGGCTTCGTATCTATCTTCACTACGATAATGCGATCACTGCGCTGCTCGTAGTAGTTTACCCGGTTTCCTATTTTCGTATTCATTATTAGACCTACTCCTGTAATATCCCCAACTTATTTTGTATTTACAATCCTGCTCTCGCCTGACCACAAATCCTATTCCTCTCTC
This sequence comes from Locusta migratoria, assembly GCA_026315105.1. Taxonomy (NCBI): domain Eukaryota; kingdom Metazoa; phylum Arthropoda; class Insecta; order Orthoptera; family Acrididae; genus Locusta; species Locusta migratoria. Next base: position 743,178,327 of record CM048755.1, on the reverse strand, counting down.
CACCGAACTTCACTAATCCCTACAATATCTAAATTCAAACTATCCATTTCCCTTTTTAAATTCACTAACCTCTCTACCCGATTAAGGGTTCTAACATTCCACGCTCCGATCCGTTGAATTCCAGTGCTGTCTTTCCTGATGATCACATCCTCCTGAGTATTCCCCGCCCGGAGATCCGAATGGGGGACTATTTTACCTCCGGAATATTTTACCCGATATGATGCCATCATCATATATTCATACAGTAGAGCTGCATGTCCTCGGGAAAAGTAACGGCTGAAGTTTCCCCTGGCTTTAAGCCGTTCGCAGTATCTGTAGGGAAAATCCACATTAGCTAACGTTACAAGGCCAGATCAGTCAATCACCCAGTCTGTTGGCCATGCAACTACTGAAAAGGCTGCTGCTCCTCTTCAAGAAACAAACGTTTGTCTGGCCTCTCCACAGGTACCCCTCCGCTGTGGTTACACTTACGATACGGCTGTCTGTGTCGATGAGGCACGCAAGCCACCCCACCTCAGTCTGTGATTCATGTTGTGGATACTAATAATAGAAACCGTAAATGTGTGTTTCCTTAGTCTCTTTGAACACTTAAATTTTCAAACGTGAAAGATGAATATTCGTGTGGTTTTCACAGATAACCTGAACAAAGTTTGTGGCAACAGATTGGTATTTTTCATCATAATCGGATTACGGAGAAAGAACGTATCGTAATTTAAAAGACAAATAGTAACCGTCGTCTGTGCCTCTTTGTCTATTATAATCTGCTAATCTCCAAAACTACTTCACGAATTTGTATGAGATTTTTACAGATAATTTGAACGTAGCTTGAGGCAAGATACTGGCTTTGTTCAACGACAATTGGATGACGGAAAGAAAAGATCTCAAAAATTAATTTTTTTAAACAGACATTCTTAGTAATGACCGAAAAGAAACTGAAAACATAAACAGCGGATTACTTGGAAAATCACAAGCTACTGCAGAGGAACTAGAAATAGAAATTACTGTTTCATGTTTTGTTTGTAAGAAAAAGTTCACTGGCGACGTTCACTGATAATATCATACATCGAATCACTCATGTCATCTTTACGTATTTCGATACAAAAACGGAAAACTGATGTTCTAAATTTAACCTTTAAGTAATCTTTCATGCAGGAGGGCCGCACAAATATACCATCAATTGATCAACGTACTAATTCCGAAATAGCAATAGGTATTTCCATGTAGAGAAGCAGCTGAGGGAGCTAAATACGAAAAACTCTGCTGGTCCGGATGGAATACCAGTTCGGTTTGACAAAGAGTATCTGCGGCATTGGCCCCCTACTTAGCTTGCATTTATCGCGAATCTATAATTCAGCGTAAAGTTCCTAGTGATTGGAAAAAAAGCGCAGGTGACTCCCGTTTATTAGAAAGGAAAGAGAACTGACCCACACAATTACAGGCCAAAATCGTTGACATCAGTTTCATGTAGAATTTTAGAGCATATTCTCAGTTCGAATATAGTAAATTTCCTTGAAACGGAAAAGCTTCTTTCTATGAATCAGCACGGGTTTAGAAACCATCGTTCATGTGAAACTCAGCTTGCCCTTTTCTCACATGACATCTTGCGAGCCATAGATGAAGGGTAACAGGCGGATTGTGTTTTTCTCGACCTCAAAAAGGCGTTCGATGCGGTGCCACACTGCAGACTGCTAACGAAGATACGAGCTTATGGAATAGGTTCACAGATTTGTGACTAGCTTGAAGACTTCCTAAGTAATAGAAAGCAGTACGTTGTTCTCGACGGCGAGTGTTCATCAGAGACGAGTGTATCGTCAGGCGTGCCACAGGGGAGTGTGATAGGACCGCTATAATTTTCTATCTATATAAATGATCTGATGGACAGAGTAATTAGTAATTTGCGGCTGTTTGCTGATGATGCTGAGGTGTATGGGAGGGTGTTGTCTTTAACTGACTGTAATAGCATACAGGATGGCTTTGACAAAATTTCTAGATGGTGCGAAGAATGGCAACTAGCTCTCAATGTAGAAAAATGTAAGGTGATGCGCATGAGTAGGAAAAACAATCCCATAATGTTTGAATACAGCATTAGTAGTGAGCTTCTTGATGCTGTCGCGTCGTTCAAATATCTAGGCGTAACATTGCAGAGCGATATGAAATGGAACGAAGATGTCATGACAGTTGTGAGTAAGGCGGACAGCCTACTTCGGTTTATTGGGAGAATTTTGGGAAGATGTACTTCATTCGTAAAGGAGACCGCGTATAAAACGCTTGTACGACCACGTCTTGAGTATTGCTCAAGTGTTTGGGACCCGCAACAGATCAGTTTAAAGGAAGACATAGAAGCAGTTCAGAGGCGAGAAGCTAGGTTTGTTACTGGTAGGTTCGACCAATGCGCGAGTGTCACGTAAATGCTCCGGCAACTCAGTTGGGGATCGTTGGAGGAAAGACGACGTTCTTTTAGTGAATTTCTGTTGAGGAAATTTAGAGGGTGGGAATTTGAAGCTGATTGTAGTACGATCTTGCTGCCACCTACTTACAACTCGCGTGGTGATCACAAAGACAAGATAAGAGAAATTAGGGCTCGTACGGAGGCGTATAGGCATTCTTTTTTTCCTCGTTCTATTTGGGAGTGGAATAGGAAAGGAAATGCCTAGTAGTGGTACAATGTACCCTCCGCCACGCGCCTTACGCTGGATTGCGGAATATGTATGTAGATATAGATGTAGAATTGAGAAATTTGCAGAAAATCCAAGATTATTACTAAATTGACATGTATTGTTATGCAAGTACAGTCTTAGGTTTAAAATGTTTATCAAACGAGTTGTCCACTACTTTTCTGTTGTATTTATTAAGAAAAGACGTCTATTGTCACTGTTTCTCGAGGGTAATATGGCCTGCCCCACTAGCTCTGATCCTGGGTACGCCCTTGTGTCTGCATGAGAGACGGCTGAAGGCATGCTGCCTCCTACATACATACATATCAGTACAGCGCATTCTGAATGATCGTTCGCTATGGTTTTGCTCTGTTGGTACATCGTGTTCTCTATGCGACTGTACGCTTTTTCCCTCACCGCACTTATCACAGCTAAGATTAAAGCAAGTATGACTATACTCTGTAAGAACCTGCGTTTTGAGCAATGAAAGGTTCTGATTTAGATGTTTGGCTCGATGTTATCTTAGGGTCGAACCGTACATGTCTGCTTTCAGTCCCCAGCAAGTACCTTAGTTGCAGATATTATCTTTTACCCGTGATCCTGTAGTTAAAAACACTCTATGCATAGGCTGTAGTTTGCGAAAGAAATAAGAAATATTGCATAAAATAACTGGTTGATTAATAAATATGGTTTTATTCTAACGCTTGCAAAGTCAGAGATTTAGTTTATTAAGGTTTATTCAATCAAACTAGTTTCTTGTTGGAAGTGGTCAGATTGGTCAGATGAATTATTTAGCACTTTCCCCCAGATAAGTAATCATAACACAGAAACTGTATATTTCGCGAGCACTCAACATGAAATTATCTACAGTTCAAAATAGTTTACGTTTCCAGAACACTATTTCTACACTCGTAAGTTCTTATGTAAAAACATAAATACATATCCGCCGCAATGGCGTACACTAATTCTCGCCAAATTTCGAGTCCCAAGAAGCGATCGTTTGCTGGGCAAATCTGAACACTCAGCCCGATGCAATGACTCGTATCGTCCGTCTTGTGCCAGACTTCTCCCCCCCTCTCAAACACACACTTCCCAGCAGTTCTGTTCCTTGGCCGCTTCCTCATTGGCCGAACGCCATACCTTAAAAACCATATACATCTCACCTGACCAGGAAATAACTGACCATCTGAAACTACTTCCATACCAATATAACACTATTTAAACACAAAAAGGACTGTTCATCTTAATATATATAAAAATTGAGGTGTTTGTGCCTATATTTCACTCTGCAGCCATAACTACACATCGCAAACGAATAGTGATTGCATGTTGTAGTAGGTATCTGTCTCCCAATGTGTACTATGGTGGTAGAGGGTTGATAACGATAAGGGTGAAAAATATGGGAGTTGAAAGTTAGCGGCTTATATAAAACTCTACGTGTGGGTATCCACATTTTGCTATTCAGCAAACACTACACAGTGGAGATGAATGATCTCCCTGTGTTGTTGTAGCACAAAGTCTCCCGTTGTACACCACAGCAGTTACGTGTCGATACCTATACGAGGGTGGAAGACATAGTGCTCGAAAGTCGTCAGCTTATATAAAATTCGGACTGAAGACCAGCTATGAGTTTTGACACTATAATAGCAAAGAAGTAATATACAGCGAAACCTGATGCACATCGTCAGTGGTTTTTCTGCAATAAGCGTACCAATAAAGGAAGATAAATACATATTACAGTTTGAAAAGTAAAACTACCAAGAAAGATTTCAAAGCGTAAGAAAGAAATATCGCGTTCTCGATTCGTTTCTAAAAGAAAATGGCCCTGAAAAGTGAATCTACAGACGATAGAAACTCGAAATTTGTAAACGTTGTTTGTCTTACACTGTAGGCATCAGCGATTTTTCGATATTCCCATCCCTAAGAGGGTGAAATAGGGGATGAACGGGTTTTTGAAAATACGTTGCTATTCAGGCAATTTTGAAGCAAGAAATACAAAACTTCGGATTTAGATTTTTGATTGGAATTTTAAAAAGACCTGTTTCGTTATTTTTGGAAAATCAACCATTAAGCAGGTGAAATAAGGGAAAATCTTTTACGGGTGCTACTAAGACTATTTCGTTGCTAGAAATGCGATAATTTTGATTTAGAACCATGGTTATAATTTTAAAAAATGTGTTTCGGGATGCTTTCAATTCTGCCATCAACGGTGCAATAGTGGATGGCAAGTTGCATCAAAATACTTAATTAGGAAAGCATTTTTAAAGCTAAATCTATGAAAATTTATATTTAGAAGTAGAAACAACCAATGCAGACCATGCAGTCTACGGGTGCGAAGCAGCGGGAATCAAGCTAGTTAGTATTACTTAAAGTCGGAAATAAATAAATAGACAAACCAGCTTTTATGAGCTTCACCGCTCATGCTATCACATTTACGTAAATTACTGGTAAATTATACAATAAATGGACACACTAAATTAAATATACGAAAGATAAATCATGCTGCTTGCATTATGTTACTGTGGAGAAAATGACGATCTGTTTATATTTCAATTATAAATTTATATCAGTTAAAATCAGTCATTAAAGACATATATACAAGTGTGGCACTTTCAAGTTGATAGCTAGAGACAGTACGCTATAATATAAACCAGAGTTTAATGAAATTGCATGACACATTTAAAAGTTGCTTATTTTAACGTTGATTTTTGTTTATTTTGATTTATTAGTGATAAACATCTGCCAATTGTTGAGATATTGAAATTATTTTTAGAATCATGAGATGTGCGTTATTATTTCGACGTCGTAGATTTCTTAAATTTTGACAGTAAAAATTATGTAAATTATTTTATTTTATTCTGAATTACTGGATTATAGAACCCACAGATGTCCTCCAGACACCCCTTACGATACAGCCATCATTAATGTTGCGTATAATCACAGACAAATATATACAGATGGGAAACCTCCGTAAGGGACCAGTCCTATGCTCAGGGGTGCGGGGAGGGAGGGTTTCCAGCAGTTCCGTAAGATGTCCCATGCTGGCGCTGCGGTCAGAAGCAGCTCTTTAAACTGGCCAGAGCAGGCGGCAGGTAGCAGCTGTCCCCACCACCACCTCCCCTCAAACGCCAGCAAGCTGGACACAGCCGTGGCCTCGTGGCAGGAGGCACAAGCTCTCCCCTCAGCCTCCCCTCCACGCTACCCTCTGACGTGCGAGAGGCACCCTAAGCCAGCGATCCATCTGACACCTGCTAGCATCTTACGGAACTACGAGGGGAGCGTAGGACACTGGTTTAGGGGGGGGGGGGGGGGCTGCTCCACCGTATATGTTTCTCTGTGGTATAATGCATGGGCCTTTCCCAGATTTGGACAAAGCCCCGCCGGATGCTCGGCTTAAGCCGCTCCTGCCTGGCTGTCTGGTGGCTGCTCCAACCACTGTCACTCTTTTATCTTTCCAAACAATGCCGTTACTTATACTAATTGTGTGACTCTACAGACATTACTTCCGTAAAGTCACAACTTGGTGCTGTACGCTGAACGTGGTACCAGAACTTTGTTATGCGAAGCGGTAAACCGTTTACACCAATGTACCCTAATGTGATAATTGTACTATACGGTGTAGTATATAGTGGCATTTACATCAGAACGTGGTAGCAGAATGTGCTTTCGTCGCCGTAGACCACAGCCTACCATTACGTCTTCCAAGTGATCTTCTGACACCAAAAATCGAGCCGCTTACAGCGATGCTGTAGTGTGAGTGGTGTATCTGAAATACCACTGCTGTTAACTGGTTGGCAACAGCTGGCGTTGACGCTTGTGAGCTCTAATCTATATGTACGATCCGCCCTTACAATACGATGAGCTTGGGGGACGTCTCTGCTATACTGATGCACAGTACATCGTTTAGAGGTGTGACAATCTTCATGAGACCATTGCACAATTGATACAGCACTTGATGTGCATCTTCATGTTTTCGCAGCGCAATGACTGTTCAAAGAAGTTTCGGGCATGTAGCCGCATAAAGTTTACTTCTTCTAATATTTCGGCTGAGAAACGTTCAGCCATCTTCAGAGAGAGTCGAAGACTGACGCTCGAGCACTCGTTTCGTGCTTATAAACGCGTGGAGCGCGCTACTGTGCATGCGGCCACAGATTCAAGAAGCGCCAAAGACGTTACTCGGCGGCAAGGAGGTACTCATGTGTGTAAATTATGTCTGTCACACTGCGGAGAAATCGATGTGTTATGATCTGTGCTGTAGCGGCGTCTTTTGTAAATTTATTAAAGAAAGTGCCGGATTCCAAGATTTATCTAAACTGAAGCCGCTGTCTCTGTTAATTAAATTCGTCCCCAAGCGAATTTCTATTGCTTCTTTCACCACCGAGTCCCAGAAAGATGAAGTGGAGGCTAAAATTTCTGACACTCCATGACGTACGAAAACGTCAAAATTTTAGCCTCCACTTCATCTTTCTGGGACTCGGTGGTGAAAGAAGCTATAGAAATTCACTTGGGGACGAATTTAATTAACAGAGACAGCGGCTTCAGTTTAGATAAATCTTGGAATCCGGCACATTCTTTAATAAATTTACAAAGACGCCACCACAGTACAGATCATAACATGTCGATTTCTCCGCAGTAATCGACCGTGCAGCCACAAACATAATTTACACACATGAGTACTTCCTTGCCGGCGACTAACGTCTTTGGCGCCTTGTTGTATCTGTGGCCGCATGCGCAGTAGCGCGGTCCGCGCGTTTATAAGCCGAAGCGCATGCTCGAGCGGCCCCCTGCCACGCCTTTACCGCCACATCCCTCCCTCCCTTGACCTCCACGCCCTCTACGTCCTCTCCGAGGGTGGCTTCCACCACCTACCTCTCCCTGACGACGTTCACCAAAACCGTCCCGACATCTATCCCTCCTTCTAACTTTGACCTCTCTCTGTGGATTGCCGCCGCCTCCTCCCTCCCCCTCCCCTCCCACTCCCATCCCCCGCTTGGCTCACCCCTCCTTTCTCCACCTCCCCAGGAGCTCCTTCCGGTTTCTCCCACTCTCCTTTCCCCCACCTCCTTCCCCTTCCCCCGCGCCTTCTCCATCCTCCTCCCCTTCCCCTGCAGAGCCAGTACAGTGCTGTGTTTTAAGTGTTCAGAGCTTCGTGTGTATAGTGTTTCATCGCCCAGTGTTTTTTAACGTTGCGTACACCAGTGTTCAGTGTTTTTTACCTCAATGTCGCCGTCTTGTTATGCCTCGTCGTCTGCAGTGAGTGTTTTTTAGCCACCGTGGCAACGTCTTGTTTTAACAACCATATATGTTCTCTCCACTGTCATATTGTCTTTTAATATTCTCCCAAATTTTCATCTTGTAATTGTAAAAGCGCCTTTTTAACACCTTTAATTTTATATTCTGTTTTGTCCATTGTTTACCATTCGCTCGGCTGTAGAGCAGCATCATCGGCTGCTGCCAGCCTGCCTGTATTAGGGCATTAAAATTCAATAAAGGGGAAAAAATAAAAAAATAAAACTCGAGCGTCAGTCTTAGACTCTCTCTGAAGATGGCTGAACGTTTCTCGGCCGAAATATTAGAAGAAGTAAACTTTATGCGGCTGCACGCCAGAAACTTCTTTGAACGATACAGCAATTCTTCGACAATTCTCTGAAAAGACCATTCTGCCATACGGAAAGCCTTAATTTGTCCACTTTCAAGCCCCCTCAGTTGGCTGTAGGAAGCGCAAGTACATCTGTTTGCTTCACACTGAGTCTTGTGGCTGATAATATTCGCTACACACAGAGGGCGCTATGCCATTCCACTACCTGTTGGCGGATGACCATTGCCAGTTCTTATATTATTTCCAGGTGGCATCAGATTAAATGAAAATCGACGTCATTTTTCAAGGTGTAGTAATCTTTTGTTCGGCAATGTATTTTTGTCTAGAGAAATCCGTAATTGGATTTTTTGTGGTAGACATCTCGACATATTTACAAATTGTGTGCAAATTCAGCTGCTCTTGGCCTCTGAGAGTCAATGACTTGGTGTTTGGATATTTATGTGGTCACTGCATTGTTTCTTTTGAGTCTATTATTGCTAGGATCACGGTACTTGCAATTACGTCTCTTGACACGTCTCCACTGTTTGCGCTGTTAGCAGCTTGGTCTATCAATAGGTCGAAATATCTTTCTCCTATTTACGAATCTAATGACGATCACATATCGTTATTACACACTGGAATGTAAATGATTGTCGCCTATGCAAAATTGTTTATTTTAAATGCATACAGTTGTTTCCCACAGGTTAGAGAAAAGTTGTGTTAGAACCGGTTAGTCGTTTTAGCATCAGCGAAATGACTCATTACGTTCAGACTGGTGTATCGTATCGTATGCTTTAGCGGCACTGTGCAGCCTGAACAGTGGATTATAGAAGGTATCCCTCTCTCATCTGATTCAGCACTTTCAAGCGTTTCTGTCCTACTGTGCCGTGATCGTTTCTTTACTAACTGCTAATCTGTTGCGCTGTTTTATTTTGTTTCTGTCCATTAATATTATTTCAGTGTCTGCGAACCAAGTGGACATTCCTGATGTATATTGCTTCCTCATATATACAGGTCGCGAAAACGGAGTGATAGAATGGCTACCGGCACCACGTTTTGTTTTGTTTCTGTCCATAAGTATTATTTCAGTGTCTGCGAACCAAGTATACATTTCTGATGTATATTGTTTCCTCATACATGCAGGTCGTGAAAACGAAGTGATAGAATGTGATAGAATGGCAACACGTGAACGTAACATTACTTGTGAACCGTGACCATCGTGCTGCTTTCGTGAGTGAATCATTAGTGCTAGTTTTTGATTGTTCACAGGGTGCTGTTTGACACCGAAATGTCAGCTATGACAGCCGTTTGACGTTTGGCACAAACGCTTCTGTTTTTTAAGCCAGTTTAGCGAGAATGGTTCGTAATCGACTGCACAGTTCCCACTTATATTTATGTTGGCGAGGCGTCTATATGCTTATGTAGGGAAGAGGATGGCACAGGGGTAACTAACACTTATTCGCTGATCTCGCCCACTTTAGGTTACGGTAGTAACACTAGAAGTGGGCTTTGGCAGCTCGAAATTTAAATGAAAATAACGGCCTTACCGTTCATCTGACACGAAAATTGAATAAACGAATTTGAAGTGGAGAAAATTGTCTACATATTTGCTTTGTTTTTTTCCTAGCTCGTGTCTTTTCAGAGATATTTGCAAAAATAACGGCGCTCTGACAGTTGACACTGTCGGTCGTCTGTGCAACGTGTTCCCTCGTTTTAGGTAGCGCCATTCAAGCGATCGGCACCAAATTTCACAGACGTAATTGTTGTCCTCCAGCGACCAGAACCCCCATTTTTCAAATATTTCTGACAAAAAATAGGCTAATAACACTAAGACCAGACCGGTTGTGATGGCCTTTTGACAGAAATTTAATTGGAAAAAATTTTTGTAAATCTATCGGACCAAACTGCGTGGTCATCAGTCTGCAGCTCACAAACTACTTAACTAAGGTAAACTAACCTAAGGACAAACACACACACTCATGCCCCGGGGAGGACTCGAACCTCCGACGGCGAGCAACCGAGCGCTCCGCAGCGAGGTGCCTTAGACCGCTCGGCTACTCCACCGTGGCAATTTAATTGCAAATAATGCCTTAACCGTTCATCTCAGACGAAAATTGAGTAAAGGTATTTGTAGGGGAAAAAACACGAAACAACTTTGTTCTTTTATGTTATTTCCATAACTTGCGCCGTTTCAGATATGTTTGCAAAAATAACGGTGGTCTGACACTGTCACTTGATTTTACGTAAATCAGTATAGACAAAGAAAGTAAACTTCAAAAATAGGACAAACCAGCAAGGCAAGATACATGATAATATTTGAACGGAGAAAAGATAATGAAAAATGGGAGGTTCGAGTCCTCCCTAGCGCATAGGTGTGTGTGTGTGTGTGTGTGTGTGTGTGTGTGTGTGTGTGTGTGTGTGTCTGCTGTCCTTAGGATAAGCTAGTTTAAGTGGTTTGTAAGTGTAGGGAGCGATTACCGCAGCAGCAGGTTGTTCCCTGAAAGACCACCGTTACTTGTAAAATTAACTCTACCTGAAAGGAGCCAGTTACAAGCTTAATTTAAACATATAATTCTCGCCGAAAAAAGCCAGCTAAAGGATTCGTGTGAACTACAAACTACTTCCTGCAACAGAATCTTGTTTCCTGGTCCCAGAATTTAGAACTGACTCAAAATTTACTTCAGCAGCAGGAAGATAATGAGATGGTGGCCAACACACATCGTAGATCACGAGAATTACATACAATCAGTTATATACAAGCCATCCCGATCTAAACCATTTCATGAAGATGGCCGTGAGAACATTTATGGCGCAACGGAATTAAAAATATGATAATATGCATCTGAATTTTTCTGAGCACTGGCGAAAAACAACATTAAATAAAAGGGGAAGGTATTCATTAACAAATATACAAAAGTAGGATGAAATTTCACTGACAATAAATTATTTATTTAATTCAAATATGAGCAAGGGGGGAACCAATTTTGTTAAACAATAAAAGTGCATGCAATTGAAAAACTCACTTAAAGTAATCTGAACTGAACATCGTCGGGGGAGGGATTTACAATCAACAAGCATTCAACCACTCACACGCGCGAAGCAAAGCGAAAATCACCCAACTCAGCGTGCTGATACGAAGAAGAAGCCACTATCGTAGGCAAAATTCAGAGAACCAGGAAGTACCACACAACACAAGAAAAAATAAACTTCCTAGATCCCTCTGGTCTGTATTTATTTACTTGAGATGGTACGCGATAATGGCGAGATTTATTTCCATTAAAAATCAAACCGTGAGCAAGCAGAATTACTAAGACACACGGCACGTGTCTGCTACGTTACATATCCGCACCCCCCTGAAGGTGAAGTGCGTAAAGGTCGTATTCATTTCAACAAACATCAACAGAATCATAGATTAAGATGCAAGAATACGCAATAGTAAGGCACTGGTATGTGAGCAGTGGTGAGAACTCAAGTGACTAGTTATAAACCTTGAAGTCGGAGTTCGGAACCCCGTGGTTCCGAAAACCAGTAAAATATACAGAAATTCATTTTCCGAAAAATAAAGAAAACTATGTACGGCATGCAACCCTTAGAAATGTGTAGGATATCATAAGGAAGCTAAAGAAATACCATTAGACACGATTTGGAAGGTTTTACACGGATGCACGATGTCCAGTCTTCAAAAATCAGAAAAGTGGAATAAATTCAAAGTCGGAGTAAATCAACTAAGAAATACGGCATGCAGCCCCTAGAAATACGTAGTATCTCATAAGCAAGCTAATAAAGGGGGAAGTACCAGGCTAAAAGAGAATTTACTGGAGGGGGGGTCTGAATGCAAAGTACATGTTTGGAAACGAAACAACAATTTAAAATAGACGGAGAGGAGATCGTGAGGTACTAAAGGAAATAAGACAAATACATGCATAATTTTTTGCCTGAAGGCCATAGAAACAGACACAGGGGTAGCTGAAGGCTTTGTTCTAAGAACACACCACATGGAGTACGTATCACTCACGGAAGGAGGAAACAGTAAAGAATATTTCACATGCACTACACAGAATAAAAATATTCACGCATTTTTGTCACATTCCACAAAGAAAGAAAGAAATTAAACGGAGTTCATACACCGCCAGCTAGTCTCACACAGATTACCGATTCCCAGCCGTTATCAAACCGAATTAGCTGCATATTCACCACATTTACATATGCAAAATCACTGAAATGAAATTGAATACATTTCCGTACATGATCAGAGAAACTTATCCGAAAAATGAACCTAAGATCAGAAGTCTAACAAACCAGACAACGAATCGTCACCATCTCAAGGGAGGAAAGATAATCAGAACGTGTTACCAGGTCGAAGTGCAGCAACAGAATGTCCAGACGGCCCATCGGCCCGTGAGCCCACCACCAACGGCTGGAAATCCACCAGAAATCGACAAAACCCAGGAAAAACGAGGTGGTGAGGGAGAGCTTAAACTCACGCATCCTACCGAGGGTCGCTAGCGGGCATTGCCGACCCAACTTGTAACCAAAGGGTGGAGGAACCTCTTTGGTAGCATCAAAAGCAGAGGTTGGTAACGACTACCTATCGACTCGAAGCCAGAGATGCAAAGCGCGCAGCCAGCAGCCGATGACGAAAATTCCATACATACACTCATACTCCTATGCTAGAAGATTCTTATACATGCACATACATAATAAAGCAAGTACACATTCTCACAGGGACAGTGGCGTCACAAAGATCTTGCCACATTCATAGACACAATGATAAATTATTAGCATAATAAAATCCCAGAAATATTACAGAAACTAAGATTTAAAAACATGAAATGAAATGCTATTCCTCATGTCTCCGAACGAAAGGGGTTGTCGTTTAGCAAAAAAGCCCGTCTAGTGAACTTAGATAATTTACAAAGTTAAAAACCCAGCGAAGATGGCAGACAGCCGTCTTTCATCCCTTAGGTTTATAAACATTTTTTCTCAGCTACTGCATCACACTAGAGGATAGAGAGGTGAAACCAATCACGCTGCTCTAATTGCGAGTATTAGTTGTTTATATAGAATGTGCATAGGTACTAGCTGAAAACCCGGGTACTTATTTATTGCAGTATTTAGTCCACCTCTGTTTCCTTTTCCTCTCTATGTGCACCTGCTCCTTTAGCCTCTTTCTCTGTTCATCTTCTCTCGCTGTTCATCTGCTTGCACCCCTCTCTCTGCCTGCCTGTGTGAATATCCTCCTCGTCTCTCTGTCCAACTCCCCCATCTCCTTAGTCCATTGCCTCCTCTACCTGTGGAAAATTATATAACTCTGTCAACTTTCATGGTGATCAGTGAGGTAGTATCGAAGTTTAGTGCATGAGCCTTTTGAAATCTCAGGTATACGGCGATGTTCCTCTTGATCTGAAGGTTAAGTGTGCACCATACAAAATTTTATGTAGACAGTAGCTTTCCTCTTGCTTTAGAGAGCCAGCGTGCAAAGCTTCATCGGAATTGGTTTAACAGCACGCATAAAATACGAAGAAACATACAACCAAAGATTCATTTTCATATATTCAATTTCACGCATGCCTGGTGTGGTCTTTGTTGAATAAATTCCTGTAAGACATTATTATAACAAATCCAATCAAGTACACTCCTGGCCATTAAAATTGCTACACGAAGATGACATGCTACAGACGAGAAATTTAACTGACAGGAAGAACATGCTGTGATATGCAAATGATTAGCTTTTCAGAGCATTCACACATGGTTGGCGACGGTGGCGACACCTACAACGTGCTGACATGATGAAAGTTTCCAACCGATTTCTCATAGACAAACAGCAGTTGACCGGCGTTGCCTGGTGAAATGTTGTGATGCCTCGTGTGAGGAAGAGAAATGCGAACCATCACGTTTTCGACTTAGATAAAGGTCGGATTGTAGCCTATCTCGAGTGCGGTTTATCCTATCGCGACATTGCTGCTCGCGTTAGTCGCGATCCCATGACTGTTAGCAGAATATGGAATCGGTGGGTACAGGAGGGCAATACGGAATGCCGTGCTGGATCCCAACGGCCTCGTATCACTAGCAGTCGAGATGACAGGCATCTTATCCGCATGGCTATAACGGATCGTGTAGCCACGTCTCGAACCATGAGTCAACAGATAAGTACGTTTGCAAGACAACAACCATCTGCAGGAACAGTTCGAGAACGTTTGCAGCAGCATGGACTATCAGCTCGGAGACCATGGCTGCGGTTATCCTTGACGCTGCATCACAAACAGAAGCGCCTGCGATGTTTACAGCATCATGATGGTCGCATCCGTGTTTGGCGACACCGTGGTGAACGCACATTGGAAGCGTGTATTCGTCATCGCCATACTTGGCATATCACGCGGCGTGATGGTACAGGATGCCATTGGTTACATGTCTCGGTCAACTCTTGTTCTCATCGACGGCATTTCAGCAGGATAATGCACGACCGCATGTTGCATGTCCTGTACGGGCATTTTTGGATACGGAAAATGTTCGACTGCTGCCCTGGCCAGCACATTCTCCAGATTTCTCAGCAACTGAAAGCGTCTGGTCAATGGTGGCCGAGCAACTGTCTCGTCACAATACGCCAGTCACTACTCAGGATGAACTGTGGTATCGTGTTGAAGTGGCATGTGCATCTGTACCTGTACACGCCATCCAAGCTCTGTTTGACTCAATGCCCAGGCGTATCAAAACCGTTATTACGGCCGGAGGTGATTGTTCTGGGTACTGATTTCTCAGGATCTATGCACCCAAACTGCGTGAAAATGAAATCACATGTCACTTCTAGTATAATATGGTTTCCCAAGAAATGCCCGTTTATCATTTGCATTTCTTCTTGGTGTAGCAATTTTAATGGCTATTTTAGGAAAAAAAATAGAGAGTGGCGGGTACCGAACAACTGACCTTGAGCGTCACAACCCAACGCATTGCCCACTACGCTACAGTTAACAGTTAGGAGTTATGTTCTTTTATACTATTGATAGCCGTTGTTAACTGATACTAATATGGCATTTGTAGACACTAGATTACCATTTATCGTGCGAACAACGACGTATTTTCGTTAATTCTTCAGTGCGCCATTGCTTTGAAATGTCAACGTGTAAGTTACAATAAGAAAATCATCAAATACGCAACGCAAGATGGCGTATGCCACAGAGAGTTCTGGGCGAGAAATGTGACATCTGCAAACGGCTGGTTTTCGTTAATTCAATGGAGGGTGTCAAAACTCCGTTATTTTTGCAAATATCTCTCAAACGATGCGAGATATGAAAAAAAAAAAAACATAAGGGAACAAATTTGTAGAGAATTTTCTCCTCTACAAATTCGTTTATTCAATTTTCGCGTCAAATGAACGGTTTATTTGCAGTTAAAACACATTACAAACGGCTTTTTTTATATTACTAACGTATTTCTTGTCTGAAATATTTCAAAAAGCGAGGTTCTGGTCTCTGGTAGCCAACAATTACGTCTATAAAATATGGTACCGATCGGTTGAACGGTTCGACTTTAAAAGTGGGAACACGCTACAGCCATTATAGACATCGTCAAATCGCCGTTATTTTTGCAAATATCTCTGTAACGATGCAAGATATGAAAAAAACATAATAGAGCAATGATGTAGAGAATTTTCCCCTCTACCAATTAGGCTATTCAATTTTCGTGCCAGATGAACGGTACGTTTGCAATTACTATTGCATTACAAACGGCTTTTTTCGTATTACTACCGTATTTTTTCTCCAAAAAATTTGAAAAAGGGAGGTTCTTTTCTCTGGCAGCGTAAAATTATGTTTGTAAAATTTGGTGCTGATCGGTTGAACGGTTCGCCTTGAAAACAGGGAACACGTTACGGACAGACAGATAGACATCCCAAAATCGCAGTTATTTTTGCAAATATCTCTGAAACGATACGAGATATGAAAAAAAAAAACATAAGAGAGCAAATGTGTAGAGATTTTTCTCTTCTACAAATTCGGTTATTCAATTTTCGTGTCAGATTAATGGTTAAGCCGTTATTTTCATTTAAATTTCGAGCTGTCAAAAGACAATCGCAAAGGCCCACTTTTAGTGTTAGTACCGTAACCTAAAGTGGGCCAAAATGATCATATAAAGCCACGTCCGGTGACAACATTCAACGAGGCTACTGAGAGTCCAAGTTGCAGGCACATGCGCCTGTCGCTAGTCATCTCCTACAGCAACTTCTATGCTGTGTAGGTCTTTGGATGTCGTTTCCGAGCATGGTTTTCTCTGCTCATTTTGTTCCCCTTCTACATCCCCTACAAATTTGTTGGTGTAAATCTGTAAACCTGAAATACACTTACGTACGGAACACACACACACCCATCTCAGGTATCGACGTGTATCTATTGCCGGAAATATACGCAGATCGTAATTTTCTGAGAGACATTCGTTTTAGTGCTGGCATGTGAGGAATCGCGATGCGAAGCCCGAGTAGGAAAATTTGGCCTCACCCTGTAGATATTCCATTGCCAATTGGGGAATCTGCTGTCGGGTTCTTATTCATTCTTTTTTTTATTTATTTTTTTATGGTTTTTTTATACCATTACATCTGCTACATTGGGTGATGATATTACAACACTACATGTAATATGACAATTAGCCTACTATTCAATATCCTGAGATCAATGTTTGTTTGTTTGTAAATCTATCGGACTCAACTGCGTGGTTATTGGTCCGTAACTTACAAACTAACTGAGGTAAACTAACCTAATGACAACACAACACAACAACATCCATGCCCGAGGGGGGATTCGAACCCCCGACGGCGTCCTGAGATCATTAGCAGCTGGAGGACTCTTGTGTAGATTTAATTTTAGATATAATACACTGATCCTAGTGGATCATACAGCTCTCAAATGGTGCGATTAATATAATTTGTCAGTCTAATGTTCACCTCAGCACAGCACCTAAACGCAGTTATAATAGTTACCAACACACCAAACAAGTTTTGCGGAGCCTTGCTTACAATGTCCAGGTCACCACTCATCTCCATGTAAATGCTGGGATTTTTGGGGTTGGGGATGGGGGACAGGCTTTATTGCTCCATTTGGGAATGAAGGGGGTGAGATGAGGGGAAGAAGCTGGGGCAGAAGAGGGGAGTGTAGGGGACGTCACAGGAGAGAATCCATGGCCTACAAGAAAGAGAGGCCGCAGCACAGACGCCACAACACGTAATCAAGGTGGGAATGAGCCAACGCGATGGCTAGATGACTGGTTGGTCGCTATAACTCAGTAGTGGGCAGTCAGTCAGCTAGCGTTCGCGTTGGAGAATCCTATCTTGATGACATGTGGTGGCATATATTCTGCGGCCTATCGTTCTCGTTGGCCACAAGTTAGACACATTGCGTCTCATATCTTCCTTATTGGTGACCCTGAGATAAGATCATTATTTGATCTGGAATTCCCATATGTATCCTACATAATTAGAATGGACCAGGGGAGCTGACACAGAAACAATACTGTGAATCTGAGAGGTACAATGCGATTCACAAATGGGAATATCGTTCGACACAGAGACGTAGTCAGAATTTTATTTTGGGAGAGGATCAGACAAAAAACCGTAAATTATGATATATATTCTAACTTATAAAGCTTCACATTATAATTTTGGGTGGTGGGAGCGATTGATCCTATTCAGTCTCCCCCCTCTGGCTACAGCCCTGTGGCAACCAATACCTGAATATTGTTCATCATCGCTATAGAGTAGCCCAGCGGTTTGAGGCGCCTCGCTGCGGAGGGCGCGGCCGCTCGCCGTCGGAGGTTCGAGTCCTTCCTGGGGAATGGGTGTGTATGTGTTGTTCTTAGATTACTTTAAGTTAGTTTAAGTAGTTTGTAAGTTTAGAGACTAATAACCAACACAGTTAGTCCCATAGATTTACAAACATTTGAACATTTTTATTGCTCATCAGTATGGGATCTGCACCAGAGAGATTTGATGGAAGAGATGAAGAATATTCAAAGAAAAGCGGCGCAGTTCTTTAAAGGTTTCATTTACTAAGCACTAAGATTATCGGCAAACTCCACTGGTGGACGCTGCAACAGACACGTTCTGCATCATGGTGAGGGCTTCTGCCAAAGTTACGAAAGTATACATTCATTGAAGAGTCAAACAATATATTGCTTCCCCTTATGCATATTTTGGGGAAAGATCATGAGGGTAGACTTAACAGAAAGAGGAAGGCAAACCTAAACAATAGGCGGATGCGACAAAAAAAGATGGAAGGGACAGTGGTAGATAAAGTAGGCTCCAGCACAGGGGCGGCTCATTCTAAAGGGCCACAGGGACCTGAACCCACCAGAAAATTTGTAATATACTTTTGCAGTATTATATCAAACAGTGTTGGAGTGTGACATGATCCCATTGACATTCTAACTCAATTTACAAAGACGTGATCAGATGGTTTCGCTTGCCTCTCGCTGCAGCCCACCCAGTGGACACCCCTCTATTCGTTATTCAGCCATGGCAACAGCAGAGGGCCAGTGGCGACTGCCCCTGCAGTCACAGAGCTGTTTTACTTTCTCCTCCTCGCACCTCGCCCTAGTCACAGAGTAACACATACAGAGGAGAAGCCCCCTCTAAACCACTGTCCTACACTTCCCTCGTATTCTGTAAGATGCTAGCAGGTGTCAAGCGGTTCCCTGGCTTAGTGTGCCTCTCGCACGTCAGAGGGTAGCGTGGAGGGGAGGGTGAGGGGAGAGCTCGTGCCGCCTGCCACGAGGCCACGGCTGTGTCCGGCATGCTGGCGTTTGAGGGGAGGTGGTGTTGGGGGCAGTCGCTACCTGCCACCTGCTCTGGCCAGTTTAAAGGGCTGCTTCTGACCGCAGCGCCATCATGGGACATCTCACGGAACTGCTGGAAATCCTCCCTCCCCGCACCCTTGAGCGTAGGACCGAGCCCGTACGGAGGTTTCCTGTCTGTATATATTTGTCTGTGCCCTAGTGCTGTTTGGGGCCCGGTAAAGCGGGTCCCAGTGAAGCGGGCTGTACGTGTCGCGCTGCCACACCCCACCCCTCGTGCACCAGTCCACAGGTTCTGAGTTTGGGACTGGCGACCCTGGACCTTTAGCATGTATGTCAAAACGTATTCTGGAGCTGTGTCATTGCAACTTGAGTGTTCGTAATTTGAGTATAAATAGAATGAAGTAGACTCTTCAGAACGCCCTTTCATTGATGATGGAAGTGAAGCTTGCCCTTTTCTCACAAGACATCTTGTGACCCATGGATGAAGAGCAACAGGCGGATTGTGTTTTTCTCGACTTCAAAAAGGCGTTCGACGCAGTGCCACACTGCAGACTGCTAACGAAGATACGAGCTTATGGAATAGGTTTGCAGATTTGTGAGTGGCTGGAAGACTCCCCAAGTAATAGAACGCAGTACGTTGTTCTCGACGGTGAGTGTTCATCAGAGACGAGTGTATTGTCAGGCGTGCCACAGGGGAGTGTGATAGGACCGCTATTATTTTTTATCTATATAAATGATCTGATGGACGGAGTAACTAGTAATTTGCGGCTGTTTGCTGACGATGCTGTGGTGTATGGGAGGGTATCGTCTTTAACTGACTGTAATAGCATACAGGATGACTTTTACAAAATTTCTAGATGGTGCGAAAAATGGCAGCTAGCTCTCAATGTAGGAAATATAAGGTGAAGCACATGAGTAGGAAATACAATCCCATAATGTTCGAATACAGCATTAGTAGTGAGCATCTTGATGCTGTCGAGTCGTTCAAATATCTAGGCGTAACATTGCAGAGCGATATGAAATGGAACGAAGATGTCATGACAGTTGTAAGGCGGCAGCCTACTTCGGTTTATTGGGAGAATTTTGGGAAGATGTACTTCATCCGTAAAGGAGATCGCGTATAAAACGCTTGTACGACCATGTCTTGAGTATTGCTCAAGTGTTTGGGAGCCGCAGCAGATCAGTTTAAAGGAAGACATAGAAGCAGTTCAGATGCGAGCAGGTAGGTTTGTTACTGGTAGGTTCGACCAATGCGCGAGTGTCACGGAAATGCTGCGGCAACTCAATTGGGGATCGCTGGAGGAAAGACGACGTTCTTTTAGTGAATTTCTGTTGCGGAAATTTAGAGGGCGGGAATTTGAAGCTGAGTGTAGTACGATCTTGCTGCCGCCAATTTACATTTCGCGTGGTGATCACAAAGACAAGATAAGAGAAATTAGGGCTCGTACAGAGGCGTGTAGGCATTCTTTTTTTCCTCGTTCTATTTGGGAGTGGAATAGGAAAGGAAATGCCTAGTATTGGTACAGTGTACCCTCCGCCACGCACCTTACGGTGGATTCCGGAGTATGTATGTAGATGTAGAAGCTAGAAATCAAGCGGTTAGATGCACATTATATCATTTACCGACCGTTCGCATGACGAGCGGACAACCCGCAATGCAGGGTACAAGCCCATGGATGCCTATCAGTGAGGCGTTCCACAGCGGCGGTTCCGGAGTCACCAGAAGACGCGATGAGCACAGCCAGAGAGCGCACTAAATCGGAACTATTTTCCTCCGAACAGTTACACGAGACTGCCACATATCACTGCGCGCCGACTATTTAGGGGTGCTCAGTGCAACACGACGGCAGTTTTCTTCCGACCGCCTGCGAGAACCATAGCTGAGGGATCGCGACCGACGCCTCCGGGGAAATCTCTATGCCAGTGACGTCGCGCCTCCTGGACTTCCCGCAACGGAATACGTCGTCCGTTCCATCTCCCTGGCCGTTCTCTCAAGGCTGTCGTTATATCCCTGGCTTGTACCTAATTGTTGAAGAAGAAAACATTTAGTTGATGTTTGTTGTTTTTGCCTTAGTTTCAGAAGTTTGTTAGTTTGTTTTGTTTCCAGAAGATGATTAGTTTGTCTTGTCAATAAACACAGTTTCTGTATCGGTCTTTCAGTTATTATCTCCTGAGGCGAGATATAGCACATCACCCATAAGACTGTTTTGTCACACACCCTAGGCGTCAGTGTCAGTTTCGCCATACCAAATGTAGCACGTGTGGCAAAACGGGGCATAGAGCTGAAGTCTGTTGTGCTTCCTCCAGGATGCATGTTGACTGCACTGAGGACGATCCTGCTTCAGACGATGACCCGGGCACGGCTTATCAGGAGGATCTCCATGTTCATACAGTGCTTCCTGTTAACGATAAACAGGTAAACCTGTTGGTGTTGGTCGATGGCCATCCAGTCGACTTCCAGGTAGACACTGCGTCTCCCTCTTCTATCATTGTGTCGAATACTTACCAACACTTGGGCTTCCCCCTCTTCAACCTTGCACCCATAACCTTCGAAGTTATAGCAATGACTCAGTGACGGTTAAAGGCCAGTTTACGGCACTCATCAAACATGGCGCCACTTCTTGCAGGAAGCGTCTGCTTGTCGTGGATACACCTTGAGCGACAAATGTGCTGGGGCTTGACCTTCCTGATGCCTTGGGGTTGGAAGTCCACGATACCACTAGGTGCATTCAGCCAGGATCTGCCAGTTCCTATCTCCAGACTCTTCACACAAAGTATCACTCCACGTTTGAGCCTTCTATTGCTTGTGTCCGAGGGTTTGAGGCACACATCACACTCCTTCCGACGGCCGTACCCTGGTTTTTCAAAGCCCGGCCTGTACCATTCGATCTTCACGACAAATTGTAGGTAGAACTCCAACGTTTGAAAGGAGCTGTCTCCAACAGTTTGTGGGCAACGTCCATAATATTGGTAGACAAATTGGATGGTTCCATCCGTGTATGTGGTGATTTCAGTAAAACCATCAATGCCCAGTCGATTGTTGATACATACCCCATTTCCAAGGTCGATGAGATCCTCACTCGCCTCAATAGGGGCAAACTCTTCTCGAAAATCGACCTCAAGGACGCATATTTACAGCTTTCTTTAGACGAGGCGACCCGTAACTTGCTGGTTATCTACACTCCTTTTGGGTTTTTCCACTATAATAGGCTCCCCTTTGTGATCGTGAGTGCCCCAGCGATTTTCCAGAGGTTCCTCGAAACTCTTACAAGGGATTTTCCTTGCACTGCCAATTACCTGGATGACAGCATTGTTGCCGGACAATCCACTAAACATCTATCGGACAACCTTCACTGCAATTCTGAAAAATGTCAATTTTTTCTCCCTCAAGTGAAATACTTAGGCCACGTCCTCAGTGCCATAGGTTTTCGGCCGGTGCCTCATCATGTCCAGGCAATGCAGGATTTACCGTCCCCTTCGGACGTCAAGCAGCTGCAATCCCTATTGGGCTACCTGAATTATTACAGGAAATTCAGTCCACATGCCTCAACCATCGCAACCCCATTGTACTGTCTCTTACGTAATAATGTGACATGGAATTGGGACACGGCATGTGAAAGTGCCTTCTGCAATCTCAAGCAGGCCTTGCTTCAGCTCACATGTCTTATGGCCTATGATCCATCGCTCCCTGTGATTGTTGCGGCAGATGCAAATGATTATGGTGTGGGTGCAGTCCTTTCACACAGGGTCGATGGGCTGGAACGACCGGTTGCCTTCATCTCCACAAAATTGACACTGGCACAGTGCAACTACAGACGAATTGAAATGGAGGCCTTTGTCATAATCTTCGCTTTAAAAAAGTTCTATGACTATCTTTATGGTCGTCATTTTACCATCTTGACCGACCACAAACCCCTGCTGCCTCTCTTTTGGTGTGACGCAAACATCCCTACCTAAAAGGCTACACGCCTCCAACGGTGGGCATTATTTCTGGCTAATTACTCTTCTGATATTCAGTATCAGTCCAAGCATGACAATGCCGATCTCCTCTCCCGGCTCTCTTTAGGTCAGCATCCTTACTTGACGCTGAACCGGAAGTGTACTGCCACTTAGATGCAGAAGAACACACTCGCATGCCCCTTCCCGTTGACGCAAAACTAGACGGCAAGCAGTCTACAGAGGACCCAGTCTTGCATCATTCAGCTGGTTCAGCAAGGTTGACCGTCGGATCGACGGCAGGTGTTTACCCCAGGGGTTCAAAATTTTTGGCATCGAGAGTACGAATTCTCTGTCTGTGATGGTGTTCTTCTCAACGGCCGACAACAGGGTGTCATTCCTCCCTACCTACAACACAAGGTCTTCAGCCTGCTTCATCATGGTCATTGGGGAGTAGTGCTAATAAAATGTCTTGCATGTCAACATGTCTACTGGAAGGGGATTGACGCAGATATCGCCTGTATGGTAGCAGCCTGCCCGTCCTGCCAGAGCAATCAAGCTGCTCCTGCACATTGGTATTCCCATGGCCAGAGGCATCAACACCCTGGTCCAGGCTCCATTTGGACTTTGAAGGCCCCTTTCTGGAATCCTTGTGGATTATTGCAGTTGACACTGGCTCTGGATTTCCTTATGTCACCCGGATGTCCTCCACATCATCGACCCACGTCATCCAGGCGCTCACTCGCATCTTCGCCATTGAAGGCCTACTAGAGACAATTGTGATCGACAGTGGCCCTCAATTTATGTCTGCAGAATTCATGCCTTCTGTGCATTCAATAGCATTGCCGTGTTACACACGACGCCTTTCCACCCCGCATGGAGAAGCGGTTTGTACAGACTTTAAAGAATCAAATGTCAAAGCTCTCCGCACACCACTCACTGGACGATGCTTTGTCCATCTTTTTGGGCTCTTACAGGACAACTCCACAGCAGGGAACCAGTCTGGGGCAGTGGCTCAGGGGCCCACAGCGTTTGCTGCTCTCCCTCCTCCATCCATAAAGACCTGTAGAGCACACTGGGCGAGGTCAGCGACACCGGTTTGCTGTCCACAATGATGTTGACTCCTGATGTTCTCCCGCCACGGCCGCCATTGGGATCCGGCGGTGTTCACAAAACTACTGGGACGAGCAATAGTGGAGGTCTAACTTTCAGATGCCTCCCTTTCCCACAAGCATCTGAACCAGGTGCGCCCCAGGAGCTGTTAGTTGACAACTGCAGTCGACTCACCGCGTCTTGTTGTTGTACGCCTGTCGACCAGGCAGCCGGGAGACCCTGCAAGACCAACCCCTTCTACAGCCCCTCCAATGTCAACGGACGATGGTGGGCAGCCAATTCCTACACCCTGGCCAACAGCGATGGACATCAACCACACATCTCTGGTGAACCACACACTGCTGGGCTCATCCGATGCCATGGGTGTCGATCCAGACTCCACTCCGCCACTGACCTCCGTCTGGCCATCTCTTTGAGGGGGAGGGATGTCATGTACCGATGGTTCGCCTGACGAGCGGACAACCCGCAATGTAGGGTACAAGCGCATGGATGCATACCAGAGAAGCGTTCCACAGCGGCGGTTCTGGAGTCACCAGAGGATGCAACGAGCACCGCCAGAGAGTGCACTATACCGGAACTATTTTCCTCCGCAAAGTGATATGAGACCAGCTTGAGACTGCCACGAATCACTGTGCGCCGACTATTTAGGGGGGCGCAGTGCAAAACGATGTCTCCCTGGCTGTTTTCTCAAGGCTGTCGTTATCTCCCTGGCTTGTACCTAATTGGTGAAGAAGAAAACTTTTACTTGCTGTTTGTTCTGTTTGCCTTAGTTTCAGAAGTTTGTTAGTTTCTTTTGTTTCCAAAAGATGATTAGTTTGTATTGTCAATAAACACAGTTTCTGTATCAGACAGTGTCTGTCAGTTATTATCTCCTGAGGCGAGATATAGCACATGACCCAAAAGATTTCTTGATGACTCAACTCGACGGAAAGAAAAAGAAGCTTTTTGCTATGCATGGTTCTGCAAAAAGTCTTGGCTAACTGTCAGTGAAGAGAAACAAAAATTGTTTCGTTTCTACTGTGTGTTGTTTGGTGGTGACGGATTGTGGACATCATTTGGCTGCAAGGCTCTAAAGCATTTAAGTGAGCAAATTAAGAAACACGAGGAAACTGGACTTCATTTAGAAAATGCTGGTAAATATAAAATGTTTGGCACAATTAACATTACTGCTCAGGTTGATTCGGCGTATAAAATGTCAATTCAGAAACACAATGAATTAATTACGAAGAACAGACACGTACTAGACATAATAGTAGCGTCCTTATTGTTTGGTGGAACTCATGAGTTACCACTAGGAGCTCACAGTGAAAAACAAGGGTCAGCAAACCGTGGCAATGTCTTAGACTTTTTATCTCTTTTGGGAAATCGTGATAGAGTATTAGATGATCACTTAAGCAGCTCTAGTAATTCCATGTGTAAATATACAAATGTTTGTAGCGTTTATGGGACTTAACTACGGGGTCATCAGTCCCTAAACTTACAAACTACTTATGAACTAGCTAATACTAAGGACAGCACAAATATCCATGCCCGAGGGGGAATTTGAACCCCCGACCGTAGTGGTCGTGCGGACTGTGACTGGCGCGCCGCAGAGCGCCGGCCACCACGGCCGGCTGTATATATACGTCAGACATAATACAACATGAGGTTCTGGACTGTATGTATCACGTTTACATCGAAGAACTGATTAATGAGATTAATGATGCCACTTTCGTTACTGTGCAGGCTGACGAAACAACAGGTATTACGTGCAAAAGTCAATTTGTCATTTTACTGTAGTATATTAAGGGAAAGAAACCTGTTGAAAGATTGCTTTCTTTTGGAAACGTTCAAGATAGGCCAACATGTGGACTTAGTGAGGTTTCAAAAAGACGTCTGGAACCTTTCAATGTTCAAGAAGAACTCATTACTCAGGCATACGATGGCGCCTCAGTAATGAGTGGCAGTCGCAGTGGTGTGCAGACACTGATGCAGAGCACTTTCCCACAGGCCAAGTACATTCACTGCTATGCGCACCAAATTAAATTGGTCCTTTAGAATGCTTGCAGTAAAAGCATAAAGTCGATAAGGTTGTTCTTCGCAAATATTTCTGGTTTTACAACGTTTTCTTCTTCATCTCCCAAGCGAAGTGATTTGCTACAGTCTGCAACAAGAGAATTCCTTCAGTCTCTTCAACTAGATGGAACTTCCAGTCCCGCATTGTAAATACTGTCAAAGAAAACATATTGCACTTTTTGGAATGTTTTGAAAAACTTGAAGAAGAGGATTCCTGGAATGATGTTACAATAAGAGAAGCATTTGCCTTAAGAAATTTACTTCACCATCCACACTTTTTGTTCCTCCTAAATTTTTTCTATGATATCATGAAACTCATTGATATTTTCCATAACACAATTCAGATGCCAAGTGCAAATGCCGTTACCATATCCAATACATTACTTCATTTTGAGTGTGCTGTATCTGAAATACGATAGAACATTCAACGGTTTGGAGTTTTTGATTGTGAGTGCTCCTCCAAGAAAACGTTCCAAGTATAGCAGTGAACTTAATCTGACAGCAGATGCCAAAGAAGTGTGTAACATCATGACCAAGCAACTGAAAGGAAGATTTAAAAACTCTTGTATTTAGCAGCTTGAAAATCATTGATCCAAAAAAGTAAGTGTTGCTTCTTTTAGAGAACATTTCCCAACCACTTCGGTCAAACCTTTTTAAATTAAACTTCAGTCTGTTTATTTGCCACGATAAACTGTGATTTATCGTAATGAAACATTTAGAGGCATTGCATCGGTTTGTGAGCTGTTTACTTTCTTTGTGGGACATTCCTTTGAACAATCGTTCACTGAAGTGCACAAAACATTAAAAATTTCGCTGACTACACCAATATCAATAGCAGAAGGAGAGCGCAGTTTCAGCACCATAAAAGGAATAAAAACCTTCCTCAGGAACAGTATTAGTCAGGGAAGGCTAAACTCACTGGCTGTTTATTCCATTCACAAGGAGGAAATCAGCGATATTCCAAACTTCAACAACAGAGTAATTGACAATTTTGCCTGTCACACTGTATAAATAACGTCAGAACACAGACATCATTAGTTAGTGTGCTTGTTAGGTAAAATACACATGAAACTGCACCTAGCCAAGGTTTTTCCCAGAGTTTTTACCTTGGCAGTAAGGCAAAAGCCAGGAGGGTTCCTGTTGTCTCTCTGGTGCATCCTCAAGGGGAAGAAGTGACATAGTCCTCCAATAGTTCATTTTTATTTTCAAAAATGTCTGTAAATCTATCGGACCAAACTGCGTGGTCATCAGTCCGTAGCTTACAAACTACTTAAACCTAGGTAAACTAACCTACGGACAAACACACACACCCATGCCCCAGGGAGGACTCGAACCTCCACGGCGAGCAACCGCGCGCTCCGTAGCGAGACGCTTTAGACCGCTCGGCTACTCCACCGTGGCATTTTTTTTTTATTTTGACATCACAATCAGTACACAGAAGCACAACTACAATAAGTATGAACTTCAGCATGAGCTGGTGAACTTCGGTTCGAATCCAAACACCTCCACCTCCAAGCCCCCAAGTTCTTCAATAAGTTGTGTCACCACAATATAAGCTCAGGCACCCACACAAGTACACGGAAAACCGGCGGCGCTGGTGCGCCAGACCAACTACAATATTACACACACACAATAACCCCCCCCCCCCCCAAAAAATATTTATTGCACTTTTGTATAAATTTTTATTAGGTACAATGTTTCGTGGATTATATGAATCATTGCATAATTAGCATATTTAAAAACAATTTTGAGAATGAGAGCTATCCAAAATAAGAACACACTAGTTAGTTTCGTAGACTTCAAGAAGGCTTACGACTCAGTTGACAGACAATCACTTTTTCAGATACTGTACGAATCAGGGATAGATGAAAATACCAGAAGCCTTGTTGAACAAACACTCACAGATACAACATCAAGGATTAAGTTTCAAGGCGAAATTTGTGAACCATTCAAAAACAGGTGTTCGACAAGGAGCCGCGGTGGAGTAGCCGAGCGGTCTAAAGCACTTCGCTATGGAGCGCGCGGTTGCTCGCCGTGGAGGTTCGAGTCCTCCCTGGGGCATGGGTGTGTGTGTTTGGCCGTAGGTTAGCTTACCTAGGTTTAAGTAGTCTGTAAGCTACGGACTGATGACCACGCAGTTTGGTCCGATAGATTTACAAACATTCAATTTTGTTCGACAAGGAGACGGACTTTCCCCAATTCTCTTTAACTTGTTTCTAGATAAAATAGTCAAAACATGGGAAAACACACTAAAAACGAGAGGCATAAAAGGTATAGACATGGGACAAGGAAAGAACAAATTTGAAATAAAATGTTTAGCCTTTGCTGATAACTGAAAACCAGGCAGAGGCAACTGTTATGCTTGATCTATTACACGAGACTGTTGAAAAGACTGGACTAAAAATATCTTACGAAAAAACCGAATATATAGCACACAAACATAATGGAGAAAAAATTATGCAAACGAAGTATGGGAAAATTAAAAGAGTTGATAAATTTGAAAACCTAGGGGAATGGATCCAAGCCAACGGTCTAGATAACACAACAAATAAAGAAAGAGTAAAGAAGTTAGAATTTCCTTACAAATTAACACAAAACTACTACAATAAGAAATCAATATCCATCGAAGCGAAACTTAGACATTATAATTCAGTTATTAAGACACAAGCAACATATGGTTCAGAGTGCCTCACATTGAATAAGAAACGTGAACTAAGAGAACTAGAAAAAAGAGAGAGGAAAATACTAAGAAAAATTCTGGGTCCCGAGAAAAACAATGAAAACATATGGATGAAAAGGAGAAATGAGGATTTATACTAAAATACAGAAAAAATCACAGATACAATAAGGAAAAGACGGCTAAAATTTTATGGACATTTAAAAAGTATGGAAGACACACGGATTACAAAGAAAATTTTTAATTATGTTAATAAACTGAAGAAAACTGTAGGACGGATAGAAGCAGTGAAGAAAGACGCAAAAAAAAAAAAAAAAAAAAAAAAAAAAAATAGGTGTTACAGAAGAAATATTATGTGACAGGAATCGCTTCACACTACTGATAGAAAACGCAACCTATGAAGAAGATAAGCCCAAACCTAGACCAAAGTGAGTGTGGGCAGATGACCAGAGACGAGCAGTTGGAGAGAAAATGAAGAAGTACTGGGAAGGAAGGAAGAGAAAGAAACACCATTAGTCTTAAGTTGTATGCGGTCCATAGCTCAATGTTCAAATGTTTGTATAGCTTATGGGACTTAACTACGGGGTCATCAGTCCCTAAAGTTACAAACTACTTATGAACTAACTAATACTAGGGACGGCACAAATATCCATGCCCGAGGGGGGATTCGAACCCCCAACCGTAGTGGCCGTGCAGACCGTGACTGGAGCGCCTCAGTCCCCTCGGCCACTGCGGCGGGCGGTCCATAGCTGGCCAAATTCATAAATTTAATATATATAAATGGAGATTATGTAAAGAACACTTGAGACTGATTCCATTATAGTGGGTACTAACGTTTTGTGTGGGCCCCACCATCGAAACAGCAGGAGCCGGCATGGCTTGCGACATGTGGCTGTAGATGTGGAGCGGGCTGCTTGGAGGGGATAGCTGCTTTCCCGCAAACCGGTTTAAAAGGCGCGCACGCCCGCCAGCCGCTATTGTCGCCATGAGGTCCAGCCTGCGCCTGGTGCTGCTGCTCGTGAGTACCTCACTTCTCCTTCCCAAAACAAAACGCGTGTGCTTTCCATTCTGGACATTCGACTCCGGGGTCGAGCGACAGTGCTGTGAAACGTGAGCCGATTATCGAAAAGTGGCGTCGAGTCATGGTGCTGTGGAAGTACTAGCATACCTGCCAACTCTCCCGATTTAGGCAGGAGTCTCCTGATTTTTCACTTTTTCTCCCGACTCCTGATTTTGCCATTATTTCTCCCAATTTTTAGCTCCTATCCTGAAACCCATGCCGCGGTGGAGTAGCCGAGCGGTCTAAAGCGTCTCACTGCAGAGCGCGCTGTTGCTCGCCGTGGAGTTTCGAGTCCTCCCTGGGGCATGGGTGTGTGTGTTGTCCTTAGGTTAGTTCAGTTTAAGTAGTTCGTAAGCTACGGACTGATGACCACGCAGTTTGGTCCGATAGATTTACAAACATTTGAACATTTTTTGAAACCCATGATATGTTTATTGGCTAATGGTCAAAAGTCCTTTGTTCATTTATCAGTTTACATACGTATCGAAATTCATAGAAATTAGGAGTTTATAATGATTATTTTTGCCCTTGCCATATATTTGCAAATAAACATGTAGAGTTTCGATGTGCGCTTTTTGAACGTGATATTTTCTTACAGTACGTAAGTGAAATCACTTCAGTGACGTTTTAATCGATGAAAATATTTTGAGAGGGTAGTTAGGAGCATCAGTTTCGTTCGCGAATTGCAGAAAGAGCACCTTTCGTGTAAACAACTATTTTACGTGATTAAGGGATTTCAGTTCAGTGATATTTGTTCTAGTATGGCAAGAAATATAATCACTTTTTTAAGCAGTATTCAGAACTTTATTTGCATTTTGTATTCCTTCTTGATGTGATATTTCCACATCAGTTGGTGGAAAAAGCGAAGTACCGTAATGCATGCAAAGAAAATGAAAACTGTGTAACAATAAAACACTGAAATTGCTGAGAAAAGTGACAGTGATCATGTGATACATGCTCAGTGCTTATTTACATTTTTTTTAATTTTAGAGTACAGTTTACCAATGAAATGCGATGACCATTGGGTCAATTGTTTCATAAAATGTTCCGAGGTAGCAGTATAGCAGAAAAGATACAGCTGTGAACTTTTTTGTTTTAATCAAAAACTCAATCACTACCTAGACTGGCTACAAATAAGGATTAATCAACATTTGGGTTAATGCAAGTGTTTTTGTAGCCATTATGTATCATTGCGAGATGATAGGATAAGGCTAAAATCAGTTATGTTAAGGTTTATAGTAAAGTGTGCCGCTCTTTTTGATAGATCATATCTCCCGATTTTTAGAAGAATTTCCCGATTTTTTAAACTGGATCTCCTGTTTTTTACGTTTTGAAGGTTGGCAGGTATGTACTAGTTACATCATGCTTAAATTTAAACTGAATCGATTAAAATTATTTTTGCCATTTATTATTTCGGTGTCGAAAGTGAAAGACTGGCATGGCCTAACACCACTTGTAAAGTTTCTTCTGCTATCTCTTACTGGCAGTCGGATGTGAATTCAATTTGGTAGTGCCCTGGTCGAGCTGTTAAACGTTTTTGGTATATTAGCTACTTTCACGATGTTTTGAACTAAAGTGGAGTACGAAATCACTGATGTGGGGTTTTCTTAAAATTAGCCTTGAGGGACTCCTTGTGAAGTTGTACGCCACTAATGTGCTCCGTTTAGTTTACTGATGTCATGAGTACAGGTTACCACCCCAGTCACAGCAGACCACTAAGTCTCTCTAGCACAAAAAGCCTTATGAATTGAGTATTACGTTCGTTTCGTACGGCTGGAAACTGCGACACTACGGTTACATGAGCACGGAGATGATTTAGCTTGGTAAAATTAAAGACTGTCAAACATTAAGAACATTTAATTTGCCAAGGATAGAAGTAAACGTTTCCAACACCGGAATTACGCAATTACAGTTTCATTAATAACAATGATTCACAGTTCTTCAATATGCTGACAATATATATTCTTTAAATGAGTGGAAAACAACGTCGTTCCTATTTAACCATAATTCACTGGGAGATCAATGTGTGTCTATTTTATTTGGAAGCAACTATATTCTGAGAAAATATAAGTTACATTCGTTCAACGAATCAGTAACATTGTGTAATTTGGTGACATTTACTCAAAAACTTTCACCTTTGGTGTTGTGTAGCGACATGGACCTATGACCTTTCATTCTCAGAGCCATAAAACTGTGAAAGCCAACGTAAATCGCTCAACCTTGGGACGTTGGCGTTAAATACGAATGTTGTTAGTAAGAAGTAAGCAATTTTAATATGCTCGTAAGTGTAGAAAAATCGCAAATTCCTAAATGTTTCACAGTAGGCAATAAATTCAAGATACGAAATTGCGGTCTTCTCGCTTTGCTGGGTAATGCGTACCTTTCATGATAAATGTCAACCACTAACAGCCAAAGTGTGAGCAATATCGACAGTCACCCGCAGAAAATAAATACGAACGTAAAATTATTTTTCCTAGCTCTATCTTAATAGGGGGACTGATGACCTTCGCAGTTTCGTCCCCCTAAAATAAAACAATACAACAACCAATCTATATAATAGTACATCCGCTTTCGTTGTCCACTGTAATATAACGTCCATATTATCCAAAGTGTCACGTTGAATTCGTAACACGCTACTTCGTTTATTCACATTTTGGGACGTATAGAAGAAGTTTTGGTTAACATTCCTCATCGAAAAACCGTTAGATTCGTTCATGAAAGTGACATGAATGTTTTGCTATGTGAAACCGAAACGAGATTAGAAACACGAAGCTGTGGAATAAATGTTATCATTCCAATTATGCTCTTGTAAGAAATTTAAATCATTGACCAAAGAATTATAGGCGGTTCTTCAGTACGAAGGTAAATAATTTTTTTCATTGTATTGACTAGTATAGAAATTATGATTACAAGCATAGCAAGAATGTAAGAAATAAGAGGCCGAAAATTTACTTACATAACTGAGGGAATTTGTGAATTTCTGAAAGTAGTGCAGTCTCGTCTTAGTTACCGTAATATGCCACTTAGCTATTCATTCGGAATTGTACCTTATCCTGGCGAGTAGCTTTGTTGATATCTGCAGTGTGCCCTTCTTCGTGTTTCCTCGTGCAATTACACGTATACCCGTTAGACGCAGAGTTACCACACCGTCATTCCTGATAAGTTTCCAATAACAAGTGTCACTTATACAGTTATCTTATGACACCATAAGCCTGCTACGACACCTCACCTTTTGCAACACGCAACCTATTTTCTGATTCTCTCTTTTTTTTATTTATTTTGTTTCATCTGTAACACAATTAATGAATGTCATACAATCAGTGAATTATTTTAAGAAAAAATTGGATACGTTGTGCCGTTTCTGGGATGTTCAGGAAGGGATTGAAACAAAACTAGCAGGTAATCTGCTGAATAGGGATGGAGTTTCTGTTTCAATTCCGTGTGGAATCCTGCTTTCTCACTTGTGCACAAACAGAGGGACGAAATTAATGACACGGACCTGATGAAAACTGATGTTTATTATCTACATTGCTGTTGGTTTTCATCTTTGGTCGTGAGATGGCGCTGTTTGCTTGCTTGCTCGGTGTGTGTTGTCTTTCTGTTGTCATTGAACACCGAGATATTAAACGTCGTTGCACATTGCTCCCTCGCTGCAGTATTGCCTTGAGAATGGGGACGCCGACTTTCGTACCTGGCTGTCTACCCCTAAGTATATATATGACGCTATCACCTCCTACTAAATTTTGGTACATTGAAACAAACCTCTTACACTGCAAGTTCTTTCATTTCTGTATATTGGCAATACGTAATATTGACCAAATCAAACAAAAAATGTCTATTAAAGATGCTTCAAAAATATATACCTTAAGAGCTATGAGCACTTGACCAGTAGACGACACGTATTCCACAGCGTTGATGATGAAGAATTGATCATAGGTTTTAAGGTCTGCAGTTTGTAACACATCTTTACTGCATTTTTATTTGTTTTTTTATTTATTTTCTTCTTCTTTCGGTCTGTAGTATCTCCTTACCAAATATGGAAGGAAAGAGCTCTCAGCAAAAGAGATTTATTTAACGCTGTGAAGTTGGATTGATGACACATCCGGTCATGGGTTGGTATTTAAAACTTTATCTACTATGCACCCTCTACAAAAGGCTGTTCCAGCTCGCGCGGTCGCGCCGCGGTGGAGTAGCCGAGCGGTCTAAGGCGCCTCGCTTCGGAGCGCGCGCTTTCTCGCCGTCGGAGGTTCGAGTCCTCCCTGGGGCTTGGGTGTGTGTGTGTTGTCCTTAGGTTAGTTTACCTTAGTTTAAGTAGTTTGCAAGCTACGGACTGGTGACCACGCAGTTTGGTCTGATAGATTTACAAACATCTGAACATTTTTTTCGCCCCTGAGCTAGAGAGCGGCCACTTGCTGGCGGAGCACCGCTTCTCGGCCGTGAGCTGTTGCGTGGGGCACACGCCTGCGGCGAGCATATGTATAGTGAAGCAGCCGGCGGGGCTGTGACGTCACGAGAAACTGCCAGTTACATTCCAATTCCTGCGACGGGCACAATTGTTTCTGAAATAGCTATAACTGAAACTGCCATTTTTCTCCGTGGAAATTCGGGACATGTGACGCCAGATCAATACTCAGCGATAATAATGTTCTCTGTTATTATAATTGATGTGAGGCGACGGCAAGCTGCAGTGGCACAGGCTGCCATCTGAGGCTGGCTGCAATTTTTTTTTTTTTTTTTTTTTTTTTTTTTTATTCGGCAGACTGATGTGCCATCTTCTGGACTAGTGTCTTGGAGCATTTATGCCTTTATAGAAGAAACCAGATCAGAAGATGGTACGTCAGCGTGCCGAAAACGGACTTCGAGACAAATAAATATATTTTTTTTTCGATCCTGGTATATTATTGTTTTGAATTCGAATGAAGATCGACAATCTCAAACATGAGCGAGTTGGTTAGAGTGCCGTACAATGTCTGTGCGGGAGTGGAATCCAGCGCATATCATTTACAGAGGGCAGGTGCAGTATGGCGATGCTAAGTCTCGTGTTGTGAGTGTGTTCAACTGCTGCTTATGTATCTCCTGACTAGTCCTGGAGCCGGTACAAACATTAACGTAGGTAGTGACTATGTCAAGGCAATATTAAAATATTTTTGTTAGAGTTCAAACAGAACTTTTTTTGTTACATAAGCAAAACTATCGCCCATTGGGTGAACATTAATAAAGCGGACAAACGTCAAGGAAATGTAAAGGGGTTTTTAGTAGATTACATGTTACATAGGAACCCACGTCCTAAAATGTCATCCACTTAAAGTATGAGCACTCCAAAACTGTGAAACAGATCTGTGTTACTCGAACCCCTTTGTTTCCATATTTTGCAACGCGGTACCATTGACAACAAGAAAACAAGAAAAAATATCCAGTAAGCGTGGGCTCTAAATTCATAGATTAAGAGATACTAGTCCGTATTCATTATCTTCTTCGTGTCTCTTACATTAGTCGCGTAGTGTGAAACCTCTCTGCGTGATGTTTTCGGATTGTCATCTGTCGTATTACTCTCGCGACCGTGACTTTACTGCAACCAAAGAGGACAACGATAAATTCCTGAAGTAAAAGTAGCCATTACCCACGGAGATAATATAGATTTCAGTGACGTCATAAAAATATAAGGGGCGTTCAAGAAGAAACGAGCCGGAGTCTCGAATGCGCAAACCGGTGATATGAGGACAATATCGTGGCGTGTGGGTCCAACCAAAGCTTGGAAGTCCACAGCGCATCGCTAGAGGGCACGCATGCACGTCACGTGACTACACAGAGCTAGCAGCAGCGTCCAACGCTGCCAGTCGCATTGCAGACAGTGACATGGAGACGTCAAGGGAGGGCATCCAGCTGTTGTTCTGAGGAAGGAGTAGGGAAACGGTCATTTAACGACGAATGCATGTCCCTTGCAAAGGTCAAGGCGACACAAGCGCTCCAGGGAAGGACGAGTGTCGTTAGCCGCTGAAGCACGTTCTGGAGCACCACACTGCATTATTGATTACATCGTCCAGCTGGATGATACACTTATTACTCAGGATCACTAAGTGACAGTGAAAGCCATAGCCGGCACGGTCGGAATGGACGTCCGAAGTGTTCACACGATCACGAAGGAACGACTGCGCTTGCACAAAGTGTGTACGCTTGTGCATAATGAGTGCCCTATAGTCATCGACCACACGAGGAAGCACGTCGAATGGCCCTCTGCCTTGCTCGTATTCAGTGCAATGCTCAGGAAGGGAATGTGTTCCTGGCACGGGTGGTGGCTGGAGATGAGTCGTGATGTCATCACTTCGAACAACAATCAAAACGGCAAAGTCTCCAGTGGAAGCATCCAGAGTCACCATCACCAAGAAAGGTCAAGGGCAGGAAACGTTATGTTGACGTTCTTCTTTGACCGAGAAAGCCCCTTGTTGATTGACTTACTGCAGCACGGGACAACACTGAATGCCAGCGCTTCTCGCAAACTGCCGCCGTGGAGTGGCCGGGCGCTCTAAGGCGCCTTGCTGCAGAGCGCGCGGTCGGTCACCGGCAGAGGTCAGATTCCTCCTTGGGACATGGGAGGTTACTTTAAGTTAGTTTAAGTAGTTTGCAAGTTACGGACTGATGACCGTAGCAATTTGGTCCAGTAGTTTTACAAAGATTTGAACATTTGAACTCAAACCTTGACCACCCTTTTTCAAGCGATCAAATCAAATCGACGAGGCAAACTCACCCGTGGGGTTATTCTGCTACACTTCAATTCAAAGCCTCAAACAGCAGTCGTGGCACTCCTGGAAAAATTCAGTTTGGAGGTTCTCGGCCACAGTCCATACCTCTTTCCCTGTGACGAAGCCATTTTTGGTCCTCTTAAAAAGGCTCTGAGAGGCAGACGATTCACCTCGGTCGACGACGTCCAGCAGTACGTGTGGAACTGGTTCACATAGCAGCCCCGGGAATTTTACGAGACAGCCATTCACCGCATTGTATCACAGTTTCAACAGCCAAGGCCAATAGTTGTAACATACAGGTACTGGTTTCTGTAATTATAAATGTTCAAATGTTTGTATAGTCTATGGGACTTAACTACGGGGTCATCAGTCCCTAAACTTACAAACTACTTATGAACTACTTACGAACTAGGACGGCACAAATATCCATGCCCGAGGGGGGATTCGAACCCCCGACCCTAGTGGCCATGCAGACCGTGACTGGAGCGCCTTAGTCTCCTCGGCCACCGCGGCCGGCTGTAATTATACCTTCGACTAGTTTCATTTTGAACGCCCCTTATAGTTTGACAGCTGACACATTGTAATCAGCACTATTAACAATTGAAAGTAGGTAGGAGCGGATGTTGGGTTCATATTGACAGTTCCCTTCATATACCAATGTGAAAAAGGCCTCAAACCCTGCAGGTGAAATCTATTTTTTGTGCCTAAAATGCCTCGAATATTATCACTTTAATGAAAAGAATATATCGAGAAAATGCTATAAAAGAAACGTAAAGTAAATTATAAGATAACTTCAATCGTCACACAACTCGTGCTTGTAGTTAGTTTATCTTTTCAAAAGAGCAGTACGTAAACTGTGAAATTTTCATTTAGTTTCGAAAGAGAGATCCATATAGCTTTAAATCCCAGATGGACATTACTTTTCGTGTAATATCGGTACAAAATATCGATATTTACGTTTCAGTACCCATACTTGTAACACGGGTAAAATAAAGGAAACGAAAAGTTGTATTCCACTTGTACAAAAACCAGACTGCAGTTACAAGGCCGAGACATTAAACACGTTGTTTGGCCTTGCGCTTTCCTCACTGTCAGCCGGGCCGAGGCGGCTGGCAAGAGCCGGCTCACGCCGAGCCGACGACTTTCGCTACGTTCAACATACCCAACGTTGGCGTTGTGCACCACAACTATCACACGTCTCCTGTCTGCTTTCAACAGATGCGTCTCTGCATTATAGACAGTTTTTTTTCTTACATAATACGAAAATATGTTTATATTTCATGTGTTACTGTAAATTCTGTAATATCTATTGGCCCACTTTAGGTTACGGTAGTAACACTAAAAGTGGGCCTTTGCGACCGTCTTTCGGCAGCTCGAAATGTAAATAAAAATAACGGTTTAACCATGCATCTGACACGAAAATTGAATAACCGAATTTGTAGAGGAGAAAATTCTCTCCAACTTTGCTCTGTTTTGTGTTTTTCATATCTCGTATCGTTTCAGAGATAGTTGGAAACATAACGGCGATTTTGGGATGTATGTATGTCTGTCCGTCTGTCTGTCCGTAACGTTTTCCCTGTTTTTAAGACGAACCATTCAACCGATCAGCACCAAATTTTGCACACATAATTGTAATTCGCCAGAGACCAGAACCTCCCTTCTTCGAAAGTTTCGGACAAAAATACGGTAGTAATGCCAATAAAAGCCGTTTGTAATATAATTGTAATTGCAAACGAACCGTTCATCTGACACGAAAATTGAATAACCTAATTGGCAGAGAACTTAATTGGTAGAGGGGAAAATTCTCTACAACTTCTCTCTATTATGTTGTTTTCATATCTTGCATCGTTGCAGAGATATTTACAAAAATAACGACGATTTGACGATGTCTGTCTGGCTGTAACGTGTTCCCACTTTCTAGGTCGAATCGTTCAACCGATCGGCACCAAATTTTGCAGACATAATTGTTGGCTACAAGAGACCAGAACCTCGCCTTTTGAAATATTTCGGACAAGAAATACGTTAGTAATACCCAATAAAGCTGTTTGTAATGTAATTTTAATTGCAAATAAATCGTTCATCTGACGCGAAAATTGAATAAACGAATTTGTAGAGGAGAAAATTCTCCACAACTTTGTTCCCTTATGTTTTTTCATATCTCGTATCGTTTGAGAGATATTTGCAAAAATAACGGAGTTTTGACACCCTCCATCAAATTAACGAAAACCAGCCGTTCACAGATGTCACGTGACATTCATCGCCCAAAACTGTCTCTGGCATACGCCATCTTGAGTTGCGTATTTGATGATTTTGTTATTGTAACTTACACGTTGTCATTTCAAAGCAATGGCGAACTGAAGAATTAACGAAAAGACGTCGTTCTTCGTACGATAAATGATAATCTAATCTCTACAAATGCCATATTAGCATGAGTTAACAACGCCCATTAACAGTATGGGATTAATGAAGGTAGTTCCTAACTGTTAGCTGTAGCGTAGATAGAAATTTGTTGGACTGTGACGCTCTAGGTAAGTGGTTCGGAACCCGCCCGTACCTATATTTTTTTTTTTCCTACAAGGGTTTCAGACACTCTTATTAATTAATTTTTTATTATTTTGGTCCAAAATGTTTGCAAAAACTTATAAAACTACAAATCTAAAGTGGCCGTAAAACACGTCAGTGCGATTTTTTTTTTTTTTTTTTTTTTTTTTTAGAAATGTTTTTAGTTGTTTTCATGAAGAAAAACATATCATAAATGTCAGTCGAAATTCATGGGATGCGTCGATTATCACCTATTTCTTATGAGCTTGAAAATTCAATGACTCTCTTCCATTGTGAAAACAACAGTAATAAAATAACAAAATTAATGAACTGTAAGCTGGCTCGAAGTAGTAGCCAGTGAACAAGTTTTAGTCATCCCCCGTGTTTTCTCGGGTTCTTGCGTCTTCCGTTGCCGGTGTGTTGGGGATCTCTTGTCGCTAGAGACAAGCCCACCCAGCAAGACACAACAAGAAACGAAGTGTCATACGCTTCTCATCCTTTAATGACCTGTCCTGCAGTATATGAGGCTACACTATAACCGCGCATTTTTCTTTCGATTAAAGTAGAAAAATTGAAAAGAAAGTACCATAGCCCTAAGGCATAAGAGTCTATATGCATGAAAGGGACGCAGTGCTTTGGAAAGGAGTAACACGAGATTGTAGCAATACCCCAATGTTTTGTTTTGTTTTGTTTTTTCATTATGTTCAATGAGAAACATATACCGCACGAAATGGCCGCGTGGCCTAAGGGATCATTCTACTGTCTGGGCGGCCGTTCCCGCCGGAGATTCGTGTCCTCCATCGGGCATGGATGTGTGTTTTCCTTAGTGTAAGTTAGTTCAAGAAGTTTGTAAGTCGAGGGACCGATGACCATAGCGGTTTAGTCCAAGATATTTACAAACATTTGAGAAAGCTGCGAAGGAATGCAAGGAGAAATTTGGAGATTGAATTAATGTTCAGGGAGAAGAATTAAATACTTTGCCGATGACATTGTAATTCTGTCAGAGATATTAAAGGACCTGGAAGAGTAATTAAAGGAAGATATAAGATAAACATTAATAACAGCAAACCAAGGGTAATTGAATGTAGTCTAAGAAAACCAGGCGATGCTGAAGGAACTAGATTAGGTAATGAGCAATAAAAGTATTAGTTGAGTTTCGTTATTTGGGTAGCTAAATAACTTCTGATGGACGATATAAAGAAGATATAAAATGTAGAATTCCTATGGAGAAAAAAGCATTTCCGAAAAAGAGAAATTTCTTGACCTCCAATATTAATTTAAATGTCAGAAAGTCATATCTGACAGCTATGTCTGGAGTGTAACATTATATGATAGAGAAACGTACACAATAAAGAGTTCAGAAAAAAGATGATAGAAGCTTTTGAAATGTGTTGCTACAGATTAATGCAGAAGATTAGAAGGGTAGATCGCTTAACTAATCAGGAGGTAGCCTACTGAACAGAACTGGGGAGAAAAAAATGTCTGGCATATCTTGAATAAGAAAAGTGATCGACAGGTGAGACACATTCTAAGACATCAAGGATTCGTCAGTTTAGCATCGGAAGGAACTGTTTGGAAAAAATGGCAGAGGAAGACCGAGACATGTGTGCAGTAAGCAGGTTGAAATGATGACGATTGCTGTTCTTATTCAGAGAGGAACAGGTTTACACACAACTGCGTTGCGTGGAGAGCTGCTTCAGACCACACGCCTACTTCATAAATGAAACATACAGGAACAGCGGTATATTTAGCTAAAGATATCCAGTTGCTGAAATTCACCGCGGTGGAGTAGCCGAGCGTTCTAAGGCGCCTTGCTACAGAGCGCGGTTGCTCGCCATCGGAGGTTCTAGTCCGCCCTCGGGCATGGGTGTTTGTGTTGTCCTTGGTATAAGTTACTTTGAGTTAGTTGAAGTAGTTTGTAAGACTAGTGCTGATGTCCAACGTAGTTAAGTCCCGTAGATTTACAAACATTTGAAAATTTGCTGACATTCACTCTGGTCAAAATACTATAGTTAGGATTTTTAAACTCAGGACGAAGAAAACAAAATAGAAAAGTGTCATGCTATATGGCAATTAAAAATTATAAGATTTTTCCCTAACAGAAAAACTAGGGGTACATCTCGACAGTGAATTCAAAACCCTGTCATACACCTCGTTTATTAAAGGGGAAAAAAGCCAGAAAACTAATATCTACAGGGCGAGTCAGCTTTGAAGGGTGATACCACTTGTGATTCTGAACAAAAAACTTCTAACAAGCATACGCGTTTTTCTTAACCGTTTTCAAGCAAACCAATGAAAACAACCAGGAATGGGAAAAGTGTAGGTGACAGTAAATTAAGATACTGGTTTGCCAAGCGTGAATGGCCGTGCGCTCTAAGGCGCCTTGCTGCCGGACTGCCCCGCCGCTCCCTGTCGGAGGTTCGAGTCCTTCCCCGAGTGTGTGTGTGAGTGTGTGTGTGTGTGTGTGTGTGTGTGTGTGTGTGTGTGTGCGTGTGTGTGTGTGTGTGTGTGTGTGTGTGTTTGTGTGTGCGTGCGTGTGGTCCTTAGCATAAGTAGTTTGTAAAAAAAATGTTCAAATGTTTGTTAAGCTTATGGGACTTAACTACGGGGTCATCAGTCCCTAAACTTACAAACTACTTATGAACTAGGACGGCACAAATATCCATGCCCGAGGGGGGATTCGAACCCCCGACCGTAGTGGCCGTGCTGACCGTGACTGGAGCGCCTCAGTCACCTCGGCCACCACGGCCGGCAAGTAGTTTGTAAGTCTACTGTGTGATGGACACTGAAGTTTGGTCCCATAGCTTTACAAACATTTGAACATTTGTTATGCTTCTTTTAATTGTGTAAGGTTCCTCACCGAAAATGTTCAAACATTCCATCGAGAACTGCCGTGTATTTTGCTGCTCTTGTAGACATGTGTTATGTTTCCTAACGAAGCTCAATTCTGTATTATTGTACTTGAGCACAAGCATGTAAAAGAGAGCGAAAAGTTCCTCTCTTGTGTCCACTCTGCGCTTGTACAGTTCGCTACAAACAGTAATCCAATGTGTAAGATCGAGTGACATGGAGGCCAAGCAATGACTTCATTGCTATCGATCTAAGGACCAGGGTAGGTTGTGTTCAGACACTATGTCACTGGCCATACGGAATGGGTATGAGCTCCGTCATGCTGAAAGTAGATACGAGCTCGTGTTGCTAAAGGGATATCTTCATCGTATTCTGGTAACACATTTACAAGAAAACCAAGATACCGTGACCATACAAGTATCTAAAACAGCTGGACCGATGAATTGGTCATCAGTAATAACGCATCACACGTTGACCTAGAAACGTCGTTGAAAATTCGTTTCCACATTAGCGTGCACATTTTCATCTACCCATTCGTGAGAGTTGCACGTGTTGTTAAAAAATGTTTGTAGAGCTTATGGGACTCAACTACGGGGTCATTAGTCCATAAACTTACAAACTACTTGTGAACTAGTTAACACTAAGGACGGCACAAATATCCATGCCCGAGGGGGGATTCGAAACCCCGACCGTAGTGGCGGTGCCGAGCGTGATTGGCGCGCCGCAGTCCCCTCGGCCACCACGGCCGGCCACGTGTTGTTGCTTCCGTTGCGGGTTAATGTTGACTCATCAGTGAAGAGAATACGTGGAATTAATCGATAATTGACAATGAACCACTGACAGGAGTCTTGGCGGGCGGGCAGATCTTTCTCGTGTAATGTGCGTATCACCAACACTGCCTACAATCAAGGGCTCACAACGGCTTGTGTTACGTCATACCGAGCAGGCCGCGACGTCCAGCTAACCGGTGGCCGCTACGAGGCAGTGAGCTTTGCCCCAGGGGCCAGCCAGTTAGCTGGCGGTCGCGGCCTGGTCGGTGTGATCTCACACAAGCTTTTGTGAGGCCTTATATCTGTATGGTGCTAGTATCAGTCGTGATTGTGGAATACCAATTTGGGCAGCAATTCTTCTGCAGAT
This sequence comes from Locusta migratoria, assembly GCA_026315105.1. Classification (NCBI taxonomy): domain Eukaryota; kingdom Metazoa; phylum Arthropoda; class Insecta; order Orthoptera; family Acrididae; genus Locusta; species Locusta migratoria. The sequence goes on along the minus strand of CM048755.1, from coordinate 743,135,207 downwards.
AGTAGTTGGACTGCATTTCACTGCTTGACGAATGTTCTCATCTTCATTAAGAGTTTGTCGTACGGGACGTTCAGAGACGCTGGGAAGGGTACCACGCTCACGCAATCAGTAAAACAGCCTGCTAAACATCGTGCTATCTGCACTCTGCGTTTCGGACATCGTTGATGCTATTCTCGGACAGCAGATCTGGAATTTCATTGCTGGCCGCCGTGGCCGAGGGAACTGAGGCGCTTCAGTCACGGTCTGCACGGCCACTACGGTCGGGGGTTCGAATCCCCCCTCGGGCATGGATATTCGTGCCGTCCTTAGTTGTAAGTAGTTCATAAGTAATTTGTAAGTTTAGGCACTGATGACTCCGTAGTTAAGTCCCATAGACTCTACAAACATTTGAACATTTGAATTTCATTGGAGAAGCCATAGACAAACATCAAGTTAGCATACTCTTTATGTGTGAAGATCAGTGGCATTTTCACTACATTAAACTGTATTCTTTTTTCACGTAACAACACTGCCGTCGTGTCAAAGCATGTATCTGCTTCTGGCTCGCCCTGTATTGAACAGTCCATGAAAGAGAAACATTTTAAAATCGGATACCACCAATAAGAGGACATGGATGACTGAAGAAATACTTGAAATGATGGCCAGGAGGAGGAAAATGATAAGTAGCCCTGAGGAATACAGGAAGAGCAACAAAGAGATCAGAAAAAAATACAGGCAACTAATGAAAGAGAAATACGGCAAATGCAGTGAAGTAAAGAACTTAGGATCGACATGTGAACATGTTCCTCGGAAACTCAGAGGTAAATTGGAGGGAGACAGGAGAGAGATAGGACTGGGTAAGTAATGCAGGAAAGGTTTGGGCAAGACAAACATACATCCCATCAAAACAAAAAAATGTACAAATCTCGCAATGCTTCCCTTGCCAACAAATGTTCGAATGTTTCTAAATCTAAGGGACTTAACTTCTGGTCGCGGTGGAGTGGCCGAGCGTTCTAAGGCGCCTTGGAGCAGAGCGAGCGGCTACTCGCCGGCGGATGTTCAAGTCCTCCCTCGGGCATAGGTGTTTGTGTTGTCCTTAGTATAAGTTACTTTAAGTAGTTTGTAAGCCTAGGGACTGATGGGCAACGTAGTTAAGTCCCTTAGATTTTAAACATTTACCTTCTGTGGTTATCAGTCCCTAGGCTTACAAACTACTTATACTAACCTATCCTAAGGACAACACACACACCAATTCCCGAGGGAGGACTCGAACCTCCGACGCTGACAATCCGCGCACACCGCTGGAAGGCGTCTTAGAGCGCTCGGTCATTCCACCACGGCCTCTCGTTAACATAATCTGTTATTTAAAATAGGTTACTTTATGCTTATGTGAGTATACTTAATATGTATGTGGTTACGTTTAGTTAGATAACAATGGCCAACAATGAAAATTTTTGGAGGTCAAAAATAGTTAATATTCATGTATTTCCATTTACTTAATGTAAAAATAGCTCTTCGTTAAGAGATAAAGTTTTTATATTCAACATTTTCAGTTGGAGGGAAATTTTGTTTTCTGAGTTTGCATACATGTCCAGTAACAAATCCCAACTGCTCTTAAGCTATTTCGGTCTCCAATGACCACGCTACGATGGGAGGTTAACAACTAATCTCTCCTTCCTTCTAATTCATCCTTCCATAACCTGTTTGTATGTCGTAAATATAGATGCTGTTTCTGTGACTATGAGTCTCATCTAGTTTCTGCTGTAATTAGAGCAGAATTTCTGGTCTGAGAGTGCATTTGTTGTGTAAAATTCATAAAAATGCAATGAAAAGTGTAAATAAGGTGACTGACGTGTGTTACATTTGTGGAGAAAAAATATTTTATCAACAGAAACGCAAGGTCTTGTGAAGCCTGCCTATGAGCATTAGCTCTATGTCGATATGAAAGTAGGGGAACATGATAAGTCTTGGATGTTGCAACGCATTTTCAGCTACATTGCGAGAATGGCTGTAAAATAAGAAACGATGTATGGCTTTTGCTATGCCAATGGTTTGGCGGAAGTCTACAAACTACACAGATCACTGCTATTTCTGCTTGACTGCAACGGCAGCATTGTTTATGAAGAAAAGAACAATTCTGTTCCCGAATTTTCGATCTGCTATTCGACCCATTCCGCATTCAGATAGTTTACCAGCTTCTACTCCGCCCGAAAAGTGTGTGTTTGAAATAGAAAGTAAATAAGATGTGGAACAAGAAGAATAAAAAGAACCAAACAAGCATTCTACATCCCGTGACCCTGATTGTGAGGGAAAAGATGATAAACTGCACAGACTGAATCAAACGGAACTGTGTGATCTCATTAGAGACCATGACCTGTCAAAGGAGAAAAAGGAGAAGGCAAACATTCCTGGGTATGGCAATGGAATTTTCTCGAAAAAGATGTCACACAGTACACACAGTACAAAAGGCATCACATGGAACTCCATTCCTTTTTGGAGCAGCATAAGAATCATGTTTCCTGCGACATTAATGGCGCGATGAAATCTTTGAATTTGAACCATGATCCAACTGAGGCTATTCATAGTCTTCTCCAAGCTTAGTTTGAAAGCTGTGTTACTTCATAATGCTAACCGACTTCCTTCTATTCCTATTGGTAACGCAGTCCACATGGAGACATACGAAAATATGACAACCCTCTTGGACTCAACCAAATAACATGAAAACAAATGGAAAAGCTATGTTGATTGTTATACTCTTAGGAATGCAACTGGGGTGCACAAAACATTGCTGCTTCTTATGTATTTAGAACAAAAAAAGGGGGAAAGGAAAGAAGCTTATGGTTTAACGTCCCGTTGACAGCGTGGTCATTAGATATGCACCTATTTGTGGGTAAGGAAGTCAGCTATACCCTTTCAAAGGAACCGTCCCGGCATTTGCATGGTGTGATTTAGGGAAAACACAGAAAACCTAAATTCCAATGGCCGGAGATGGATTTGAACCACTATCCTCCCATATGCGTGTCCGGTGGGTTACCACTGCGCCACCTCGCTTGGTGTTTGTGGGACAACAGGGATAGGAAAATTGGAAATCCCATTATATTAAAGTAGACTGGCCTGCAAGATATGTTAACCCTAGTGAAAGAAAATACATCGCTGCCAAATTTTTCGTGGACACAAAAGATCTCTTCTTCCACCCATGCTTATGAAGTTGAATTTGATTTAAAATTGTTATAGCTTTCTGTGGATACAGCTTGAATGGTTCGCAGGAGAGCTTCTGTGAAGTTTGGAAAGTAGGAGGCGAGGAACTGGCGGAAGTACAGTTGTGAGGCGGCATCGTGAGTCGTGTCGGGATAGCTCAGTCGGTAGAGCGCTTGCCCGCGAAAGGCAAAGGTTCCGGGTTCAAGTCCCGGTTCCGGCACACAATTTTAATCTGCCAGGAAGTTTCATATCAGTGCACACTCCGCTGCAGAGTGAAAGTTTCATTCTGGAAACATCCCTTAGGCTGTGGCTAAGCCATGTCTCCACCATATCCTTTCTTCCAGGACTGCTAGTCGTGCATGGTTCGCAGGAGAGCTTCTGTGAAGTTTGGGAAGTAGAAGGCGAGGTACTGGCGGAAGTAAAGTTGTGAGGCGGCATCGTGAGTCGTGTCGGGATAGCTCAGTCGGTAGAGCGCTTGCCCGCGAAAGGCAAAGGTTCCGGGTTCAAGTCCCGGTTCCGGCACACAATATTAATCTGCCAGGAAGTTTCATATCAGTGCACACTCCGCTGCAGAGTGAAAGTTTCATTCTGGAAACATCCCTTAGGCTGTGGCTAAGCCATGTCTCCACCATATCCTTTCTTCCAGGAGTGCTAGTCGTGCATGGTTCGCAGGAGAGCTTCTGTGAAGTTTGGGAAGTAGAAGGCGAGGTACTGGCGGAAGTAAAGTTGTGAGGCGGCATCGTGAGTCGTGTCGGGATAGCTCAGTCGGTAGAGCGCTTGCCCGCGAAAGGCAAAGGTCCCAGGTTCGAGTCCCGGTTCCGGCACACAATTTTAATCTGCCAGGAAGTTTCATACAATTTGATATTCCTTGTTGAGCTGCATTCCATGCCTAACTATGTGGTACAATAGTAACTGCCTCGGTCGGTCTGGCCTGCTGACTGACTGAGACTATTTTAAGTGAGTATGCGGTATCGCTTGTCGACGGCTGCGTCGTCTTCTCCTGCCCCGTCATTGATGTGCGCGTCCTCTCGTCCCGGTGTGGAAGGCGTCAACAAGTGAAGTGCGAAGTGGGGAGGGAGTGTGATTGGCTAGCGGCTCTCCACCGCCTTCTTGCTCTTTCGTTCCCACTTCTAGAGGAGTGGTGCCAACTTTACACCACTACAAAAATAATGTCAAAGGTATGAACCAAGGACGGGTCTGGAAGTACATAAGAGAGAAATTTCCGTAATTAAGTGATGGAAAAGTTAAGGTAGGCATTTTTATCAGGCTACAAATTGGAGAACTTGTAAAGGCTTTTGCATTAGACCAAGTTTTGGAGGGCAAAGGAAAGGAATCTTGGCAAGCTTTCTTGGATTTCTACGCAACAAAAGAGATGATAACTCCAGGAGTTTAGAAATCTTAAAATGTAACTACAATTTAAAAAAATTCAAATACACTTTCAATGTTGTAAGCATACGTACATAAAACGTATTTTTTTTTCTCTAAATCGCCGCGGCGGAGCGGCCGAGCGCATTGAGGCGCTATGCTACGATGCGCGAGGCCGTTCCCCGTCGTGGGTTCGAATACCCCTTCGGGCAAGGATGTTTGTGCTGTCTTTAGTATAAGGTAGTTCGTAATTAGTTTGTAAGTTTAGGGACTTGTGACCCCGAAGTTAAGTCCCTTAAGCGTTATAAACATTTGAAATTTTTTTCTCTAAATCCATTAATGTGAAATACTTCCACCTGGTATATGTCATAGAAACTAGAGCTAAGGAAATTTTTCATTGTCATATTCGTTTGAGGACTCCATCAGAAAATACTTATATTTACATGTGTGTTTATGCTCCAATGGAAGCTCCAAGAATCTATGTATTGTCAACCAACTCAGATTGAATGCAGGTATTCCTGTCGGAGCAGTGATAGAAATAAAAATGCTTTTGGCCCAAGACTTGCGCTATTTTTAGTAAAAAGCTTTTTCTAATGCCACCAGTTCCACTCACAAAAAAACGTAATACAGCACAAGAGATGAGATTAAACATAAATTATTGATGAGAACAGATACTGAGAAGTAGATAGTGTTAAATAAATTTGTACAAAAGCAATTACGGTAATAATATAACATTTGAGGACAGTAAAGAAGTAAATTAATATTCGTAAAACATCTACCACTTAACAACAACTGCTTAAATAAAAGGAGAAAGTCTTCAATCTTTATCATTCTGGGCTCCTTCTGGAGATGGTTTGGAACACTAGCTGGTTTTACCATTATTATCTGGCGAACGTTCAGTACAGTGCATCCTACATTAGTTCCGTAGCTGAGTCCCCACATTTTTGTAAGATACAAATCAATAATTCCTGCTTTAACTACATCAATAATGTCAAATCCGTAATTCCTTCTTCCTTCTTTATGTGTGGCATACAGTGTAGACAATAACCAAAATAATTTCAGAAACACGTGAAAAAATTTAAAAAGCACTTGCTTGGTAACATAGTATACTATTAAAAATATTTCATTCTTATGTGATTATGCTTTATTCTTATGTGATTAAAGTTTATTTAGAAAATCGACGCTAGATTTTAATTCTTACTAATATCGCAGTCCCCTAGCAGGGAAAGGGTCAACCTTAGTGGCAATATCAGTGTACAGTCAAATACGGAAGCGACACTGGCAATGCAGTCAGCAGCGTGCAGTTAATACGAGAGTGGAACAATACCGACATTTTTCTCTTTCTCCACTAGGAGTTCTAGTGAACTTTCATTTATACGTTAATAGATATCTTGATCCGATCGCTACCAAACTTCACAGGATCACCCACTGGGTTAATCTGAAAATTTCATCAAAATTACTCCAGCCGTTCATAAGGGAACTTACATCTGATACCACCGCAGTAGATCCTGTACGTGTGACGTGTGGTTTTTCGACTGCTATCGACTTCCCGCTGCCTGGAGAGTGCCCACCGAGTGTACAGGCTGTGTGGGCTGTGGCCGCCGCTGCCTGTCCAGCGCCTGCTGGTTCCTCCCCGCCCTCCGCTGGCTGGCGCCCCTTTTCGGCCGTCTGTCCCCGCCCTCATCGTCGCCGCCGCAGCCCTCGCCTCATCAGCTGTCGGTGGTTCCGCCGCTCGCTGGACCACCGCCGCAGTCGTTGCGGCCTCCACAGCAACCGCAGAGCACTGCCGCTGCTGCCACCGCCGCCTTTGGCAGAACCGCCGCCACCGGCGCGTCCGCCCAGCCACTGCTTTCGTCGTTTTCCTTGTGCTATTCGTGTGTGTGTAATCCCTCTGTCCAGATACGTCCCTTCCGTCGATCCCCATTTCGTCGACCGCCACCTTCACCGTCGCCTCCCTCGCCCTCACCGCACTCGCCACCTCTCCCCTCCTCCTCCATACCGTCGCCTCACTCCTCACCCTTACCACCCCGGCACCGACTGCCCTTCCCCTACTCGAGACCCTGCTTCTGCTTTCTGTTACCCCTGCCACCTTCTCTTTAGAAACCTTCCGTCCCCTTCCCACCTCCCAGGATGCGGCCACCACGGTCGGCACCCGAGGAGCCACCGTCGATTTCCCCCTCTCCCCACCCTGAGAGGATGCTGCGGCTACAGGCACAGACAAATATATACAGACGGGAAACCTCCGTAAGGGCCCGGTCCTACGCGCAGGGGTGCGGGGAGGGAGGGTTTTCAGCAGTTCCGTAAGATGTCCCATGATGGCGCTGAGGTCAGAAGCAGCCGCCAGAGCAGGCGTCAGGTAGCGGCTGCCCCCACCACCACCTCCCCTCAAACGCCGGCACACCGGACACAGCCGTGCCCTCGTGGCAGGCGGCACGAGCGCTCCCCTCAGCCTCCCCTCCACGCTACCCTCTGACGCGCGAGAGGCACCCTAAGCCAGCGATCCGCCTGACACCTGCTAGCATCTTACGGAACTACGTGGGGAGCATAGGACAGTGGTTTAGAGGGGGCTGCGTCTCTGTATATGTTACTCTGTGCTACAGGGCCACCTCCGCATCACCTCTCTGTCGACCCCATCCCCACTCCCGCCTCCCGGCCTAGCAAAAAACTACCGAAACTCTAAACGAGCTGCCTCCAATTTTGCCTCCTCTACCACCACAAAGAAATCCCCGACCCCCTCGCCACTGGGCCACCCGTCCCCGTGGAAGCTGCTCCTTCCCCTCTCCCGGCCCGGCCTCTCCTCTACCGGCTACCGGCAATACGCCCCCTTTGCACGTGTCTCCCAAATGGTCCCCTGAAGGAACTCGGTCCTTCACAACTTCCCCCACATTCAGTTCGGCCTCCATTCCTCCCTCACCCCTCTTCCCCTTCCCACCTCCCACCACAAAATTCCTCCTAACCTCCCACCCCCCCCCACTGCCCTCCCACCCGCACCCCCGCGATCGCCGAACTGAACCCAGAGATTGCAGAGGTTTAGGTGCCGGAGGAAATACGGCGGGATTCCTGCCTTAACATCCACTCCTTCCGTCGCATTGACAGTGCGACGGGTCCCACCTACCGCACGCGTGTCTTCGCCGGAGGTGTGTCTTCCGTTGACCGCCTCCTCTGCAGTGGGCCCTTAATATATAACCACCTTCGTCCTGTTGAACCCTTATGTGCTCCCTGCCAATCCTATTGCTGTTCACGCTGCCTAACTTATAATGATCACCTTGCAGAAAATTACCGCCTCCCTCCCTCGTGCAAAACCTGTGGCGGGACTCACCCGACCTATTCCTATAAGTGTAAATCCCATCCTGTTCCCATCAAAGAAGAATGCACTGTCTCCATCCGTCCCACAGATCCTGCCATCCTCGCCAATACCTCCCTTTGCCCACCCCCCACTGTGGGGGTTTCCTTTTTCAACCTTGATTTTGAAGCCACAACATTCCAGTAGCACATCAACTTCTCCATTTCTTGCACTAACCACCAACAGACCCGAGTTTAGTCGCTATCCTTTCCTGTTCCCTCTCCTTGATCCTTTATCCCTTTCATGACGCAGTAACACTTTACCCTTCTTTACACCAACACCCGCTCTCTTCCCACCAATAAACACCTTTTTTATGAACACCCTTTCCCAATGCCGCAAAGACGCCATTCTCCTGAATAAAACCTTTCTCATTCCCCATCACCATCTTAACACCAACCCCTAGCTCCTCCACTGCCATGACTCCCCCCCCCCACCCCCTGCCTGAGGTGGCAGGGCTTTTTGACACCTCCACCACCATCCGGTTTAGCTGCATTCTCTCCGTTATATTCCTTACAAACACCTTATCCATAACTGTTTCTTCCTTCTCTTACCATTACCTGTGCACCATAAATGTCCACTTCCCACACCCCTCTCCCCTATGACTTCCTGGCGCATATTGACTCCTCCTTTTCGACCTACATGATCGCCACCAATCTCAGTATCCATTTCCACACTCCCATCGAACTCTGCCGGTGGCATCACTTCCTTTCCACCATCAGTGGCAAAGTCATCCCTCTGCCCCGCCATACCCACTCTTGCAACAACAGTACCCCCAGTCTCATCATCGTTTCCCCTAACATCTTGGGGTGTGTTACTGCCGTGTCCTTCAGCCTAGTTCCAGTGATCACGACCCTGTTCTCCTCACATTTACCACAATCCTCTCCCGACCCTGCCTCCCTGCCTCATCCATGATTATTCCCAAGCAGACTGGGATGCCTTCCACCTTTTCCTTGCCCAACAGGTCGGAAGCCAACCCCTTCACCTCCATTCCCCTGCCATCATAGACCACACTACCTCTTTCTTCCAACAGACCTTGTCCGACGCCATCCAATCCTACATTCCTACCAAAGCCATACACCCTCACTGACCCACTTGTCCTACCAGGAATCCTGCCGCCTCTACTGCTCCTTTTTCTGTATCTGTGACTGGGATACACTTCTATGCCACAGGCAACTACACCAACATACCCACAGTCTTTTGACTGCAAAAAACTCTGGGACTGGTGACAGACAGTTACTCGGCTTTATGCCCACATCCACAAAGACTCCTTCCGGTATTGGGAAGCCTTCCTCCGCCTTACTGGTTCCAAACCCATCCCCCCACCCCCTATGCCCTCCTACATGACCAACCCCTACCCGATGATACCAATGAGGCTGACCATTCCGCCTCCTTCTTGTCTGACATGTTCACCATCCCAGACAACCCCACTTCGATTATTCCCTTTCCCCAGATGTCCATGAGAAAATGGCCATCTCGCTCCCACCCCTAGGTCACGGATTCCAGTACCTGGGACACATTCCTCCCTCAGATATTAACACACCCATCAATGCACACGATCTACAGTCAACACTCCAAGCAAAACAAAACACCCAGCCATTATGTATCACCTATCGCCATCTGCGTGAATGCTCCATTCCTTTCCTCATCACCCTAACAACCCTCTATACCAACATACTTTACACTGATTACTACCCCTGCCTGTGGAAAATTTCCCGAGTCACCACTTTGTGCAGCCAGTTTCTACCAACTTCTTACATCGTAGAAAAGTGAAGGATAGATTAAAATGAAGACTGAGGAAAAGATAAATCTTTACCATACCAGGGCTTTACCACGAGACAATTGCTGATTTCAGAATGTTTGAAGTTTGGAAGGTAGTAGGCGAGGTACTGGCGGAAGTAAAATTGTGAGGAACAAGTATGAGCATCGATAATTCGAATCAAATATGGTTAAGTAATTGAGCCCGACAAGGTGAATGACGAATTCTTGAAAGCTTCTCAGTGAAGATAATGTGAAAGGTTAACTGCAGGACTCATAAACTTGTACCATTCTGGTAGCATTCCAGGAAAATGGCTTTAATCCGAATTTATCACAATGCCCAAAAGACTGAAACAAGTGGCGAGTATTTCAGTCTTATGAAATACATGCTGAAGATTTTTCTGAATATCATGCACCGAAGAATATAAAATTCGGTTTCATAAATGCATTAGGTACACCTGAGCATTGTTTAGAACTTAGGTACTGTTCAATGTTCAAATGTTTGTTAAGCTTATGGAACTTAACTACTGGGTCATCAGTCCCTAAACTTACAAACTACTTATAAACTAACTTATACTAAAGACAGCACAAACATCCATGCCCGAGGAGGGAATCGAACCCCCGACGGGGAACGGCTTCGCGCATCGGAGCATAGCGCCCAATGCGCTCGGCCACTCCGCCGCAGCCTTAGGTACTGTTTCAGAGATGTAGATACGTGAATTGCGACTTTATGCCTGCTTTATTGACTACCATATTTTCTCTCTTTGCTTGTGAGGAATGTTTCCCGAAAGTTTGGCCGTACCTTTTTGTAACACACTGTATACTCTATGAGCACACATGATCTAGGTAACTAATCTGAAAAAGGAACGTGGAGAAGATGTATAGAGGAGCGCTACAATGCTTTTATTTTATTTTATTTTATTTTATTTGTTTATTTCACGCATATTTGATCATTAATCTTAGAGTTTACCGTAAACTAACTTGTTTTTAAAATTATTCTGCGCTTATCAGCTGATGCATAGCGTGCTACAATAAAAAAACCGCGGCTTGTAGACTTTTCAGTGCACTAACGGCGTAAAAATGCCCATAAATATTTGTCTTCTGTTCTATAGTCGAATGACCATATTATCAAGTGAGCCGTATCAAGATGATTGAAGAATATTATGATAAAATAAGAATGTCTAAGAACAGACGTATCAGTGCTGTACCTCTGCTTTCTCTGTAATTATAGAAACTGTCGCGATCAAAAAAATGTTCAAATGTTTGTAAATCTATCGGACTCAACTGCTGGGTTATTAGTCCGTAGCTTACAAACTACTTAAACTAAGTTAAAGTAACCTAAGGACAACACATACACCCATGACCGAGGGGGGACTCGAACCCCCGATGGCGAACGGCCGCGTGCACCGCAGCACGGCGCCCCAATGCGCACGGCTAATCCGCTGCGGACCACGATCAAAACACTTAAAACGAATATAGATACATAAAGGAGAAACAAGACATGTGTAAGCGAAGCAGTAGGAAAATGGAATACGAGAAAGATTCAAGCAACGTCATTCAAAACGAAGAGCCTTGGATGTTTTAGTGATGGGTACGCTAAGGCAGGTGAAAGTGAAAATCGTAAGACTACTTTCCAATTCCTTCAATTGAGAATAATTATAAATAGTATAAAATTATTTCTATTTTCAAAACCTGAACTGTTAATCCAAGCAGTTAAATTTCTGCGGGGTGCAAAAAGCATTATAGTGATTATAATGATCAGTTTCTTATCTTTGAAAAAATACTTGGAACTTTCCATCTACAGGGTGAATCAGAACTGATATTATACAATTATAGTTGTTGTAGATGGAACCCGGCACAGTAATACCATGCAGTAAGTCCATGTCCATAAACGACTTTGATGGAAGGCAATACACATTGAAAGAGGTCTGTATCTTGTTACACGTTATGTAAATTTTGACGTCATGTCATTTGTCAAAGGAAAACACCAAATGTTCAAATGTTTGTTAAGCTTATGGGACTTAACTACGGGGTCATCAGTCCCTAAACTTACAAACTACTTATGAACTAGGACGGCACAAATATCCATGCCCGAGGGGGGATTCGAACCCCCGACCGTAGTGGCCGTGCTGACCGTGACTGGAGCGCCTGTCACCTCGGCCACCGCGGCCGGCAGGAAAACACCAATATGAAACTTTTGACTCTGCAGCGGAATGTGCGCTGATATTAAACTTCCTGGCAGATTAAAATTGTGTGCCGGAACCGGGACTCGAACCTGGGACCTTCTTTCAGGAGTGCTGGTCTTGCATGTTTCGCAGGAGAGCTTCTGTGAAGTTTGGAAAGTAGGAGGCGAGGTACTGGCAGATGTAAAGTTGTGAGGCGGCATCGTGAGTCGTGTCGGGATAGCTCAGTCGGTAGAGTACTTGCCCGGGAAAGGCAAAGGTCCCAGGTTCGAGTCCCGGTTCCAGCACACAATTTTAATGTGCCAGGAAGTTTAGAAAACACCAATGTTTCAATAAACACATATAAATTAGTTGCTACTGACTGATCGAGAAAGAGAGTGCATTACAAAATGGCAGAGTAAACTTGTTGGCTATTTACGATGAAAGTCGACGAAATGATCGATTGGCACAACGTCTGTATCACGAACGACTTCCGGGTCGCGCCATCCACCACACGTCATGTTAACGCAACTGCCGTTTGCGGGCTTTCGCGGACGTGCCGCGCTGGTGACGTGCTACAAGAATTCCTGGAACTGTTGACGAATAACCGCAAAATCGCGCATAACTTGGACGTATCCCAGAACAGCGCCCAGACACTCGATCATGAACAGGATAAAATTAAAATTATCTGGTCAGTCGTGAAGGAAGTGTCTGGTCAGCAGCAGCAGGTAGAAGATATAACGTCAGTGCGTAGTAGGAATGTTTCTGTTACTGACAAGTTAGATATATATGCAATATTCAATAATCACTTTCTGAACATAGTAGGGGAACTAAACAAAACTCTAGTTCCTACAGGTAATCATATAACGTTTTTAGAAAATGCCTTTCCGAGGCTGTTACCTGAAATGGTCCTACATGATACTTCCATAGGTGAGATTGAATCAATAAATAAATCACTAAAGACTAAGGACTCATGTGGATATTACGGGGTATCTAGCAGAATTCTAAAGTACTGTTCTCCATATGTTAGCTCAGCACTAAGCAGTGCTGCATCAGCGGAGCAGTGTCCTCTACCATCGCAAAGGCGGCAAACGAAGGGTTGAAACGTGTGTGAGAGAGGCTGTCACCACACATGTCTACGGTGGCGGTGACCAAAATTGTACTCAGATAAATTCATTTCGTGACACCCAACATGCATCATAGTTTTAGCTGTGTGCAATTACTTTTAAAATTGAATTGCATTTAGTAAATGAATATCTTCAGAATTTAATGATTTCTATAAAAACAGATGATATTTCTAATTTGAATCGGTGAAAGTTTCTGGACAACTAGCCACTCAGAAAAAATGTAAACCGCCGGCCCTGTACATGGGTGTGTGTTGTTTTACTTGTGAACCATATGTAACTTACGTCTGATTGTGTCCTCATTGTTGAACAGTGAAGGAAACAGCACTATTTCTGTTTCCACTTTCACTGCTTATGAACTGTGAAAACAAGATGTGGGTGGTGTCATACACACACACACACACACACACACACACACACACACCACATACACACATATCGTCAAGATTCAAGCTTCCCACCCAGAACACTACACGGCCCGCCATCTTGTATTCGTAATTTATAAAGAGAGGCACTGAATTTTGGAAAGTGATGTTTTCTTCACTATACAACAACAAATACAGCATCAGATGTAAGTCTTTCACAAAAAATTAAATACTATGAGGCGTAACCTTGAACCCTATATCAAACAAATTTCGCTGAAACACAGATTTTTTTACGTAAGTGACATATAGCTGCAGAGGACAAACAGCGATGAAAGATCTATGCAAACAATGTAGTAAAACTGAAATACTGCACCGTGTAATAACATATAAAAATCTTGTATGTTCTTTCTAATTGATGAATACGAAGTTATAATTATTTACTCATGTACTGCTTAAAATATGTTTCTGTCCTTAAAAGACAAGAATAAAATGCCCACTGATGATGCTTGAAGCGCAGTGAAACGTGCGCAGCCAGAAGGAGGACTCTGAGGCCGCAAGTCCACCCAGAAAAAGAGAGACAGAGAAGTCTTCTTAATCTCCATTAGTCTGCTGTTACACGAAATTCGATACATATACCCTCCAGACAATATTGATGGCGTGAGTGGACGGCCCTAAAAATTGTATCTGCAAAGCTAAAACCTGTTAGAAATAATGAATCACTGTTATTAGTTACTTAAACACAAAAGTTCTTCAATTATGTATCAACATCGCAACTGCATTAGATTTCGTTATTCTGTGTTTGACATGGTACCTAGATTATTATAGGGTAACAAATAGAATAGTGAAATTGAGATATTCCTTCTGCTGTTTTCACTACATTCGTGAGACCGTCCGTTGTCCTCGTGCTTATGCCCCAGATGAAGTATGACGCACTCTTATTTGGTTACATAAAGTGATGTTAATCACTTAATTATCACTGAAGGAACCAATAATTAGATTTTTATCGACGATTATATAAATATCTAAAGGTTCATTTTAATTTGCTCACAAGAATATTTCATCACAACTGTTATGCCATTCTGCCCTAGCTATAGCCAAGTTTGTTCACTCAGTAAAAAGCTTTCTTCAGCTGTTAGCTCTACAACCTAACACGTGGAGGCCTGCGAAAGACAATGACATGCTTCAGGTAATACATATGCACTTACGCTCGGAAATAAGAGCTACCAGAAATGGCAGCACTTTCTCCACATACCCTGGTGGATGCGTACATTACGCCGCATGTGGTTCTCATTAGGTACACGAAGGATGTTTATGTTTGAGCCAACAAGTTCTGTGGTAACAGCTCCAGTACAAGCAGTTGCATTCTTTCCTGCAACTAGTCATTTCCTCCTTGCTGTCGCTTCATGGCATCAACTTTCGTTCCTATTATTTTCAACCTACTATACGAAATGTTTTAATGTCGAGGTAAGGTGTTATGAGTGGTGAACTTCTTCTGAACGCAACAAAGCCTGCCTTAACTGCATCCACCCTGTATTCGTAGGGAATGGATCGCATCTGTTCATATGGCAGAATGGATGCAGCTCGTATAATAGGCACTGAAGTCGCATTCACAAAGAATTATTATACACTTATACACGTAAAAGTAATCCCCTGACTAAAATCAGGATAGCATAATTTACTGCTATGAGACGCCTGCAGGCTCCTAAATTCAAAGTAATTTACTTTTCACAAGGACAGTACTTGGGCTCGAACAAACACATATGCACCAAAATCGTATGAAAGATAATGTAAAAGTCCCTTATTGCACTAGTGATACTCCCGCATCTGCAAAACTCTGCAGTCGTCCGTTAGAGGCCTCTGCGTGTGCCTTGCCACATTGCACTTTGACCTGTCGGTTCGCAGGAGGGACGGTGCAGTGTGCCTCCGAAGTCGCGTTTTGTGACGTTATTTGTGTGGTGAAGCGTTAGATGTGGCGGCGATTGGCAATCAATCCTGTTAATGTATTGCGATTGACTGAGATGAAGTTACGAAGAACCCTTCTTCGTGAAGATGGTATTAGTGTAGAAGATGAATCGTTCGCATGCTTTCTCGTATCTGTTATGGTACAGAAAAATGAGCATAAGTTAGATACTGTTGTAACACTAACACATAATGATGATAATAGGGATGATAATGACGAACAACTCATTGCAAGCGGTAGTGCTACGGTAAGTGCGGGAGGAGGCGATGGAAGCAGTGGCAGTGAATACCAACAGTCTTCCGAGAAGAAGGTTAAAGTTGTAACTATCATCACGGCTTTTCGTGACAATACGCTAGAGAACATGTACGATGATTATTACATAAGTTATAGTTAAGATATCTGCATTACGTACGACGTCTACAATTACATTTACAGTGCTATCTAGAGCATGATTCCAAAGTTTTGCATAAAAACGACACCCACCAGCACACTGAGGTGTACGTAGAGACCCTGTAAGCAAACGTTTATACAGATATGTTTGTTCGAGCCCAAGTACTCTCCTTGTCAGTGCACGGTTTTTCTTTCTTGAAACTCTCTTAAGTTTGTGAAGTTTTTCTTTGTTATTACTGACAACTCAGACAAATATGACAATTAAATAATCTTCAAAAAATAATTGTTTATCATAACGGAAAGTACAGAAGAGATCCAAGAAATTATACAGGGAAAATAAATTGCAACCTCCTTATCTTCTTTTGACAATTACAGATCCGATATTGCTATGCACTGTGCAAGGTCTGTGTTATTTCTCGATCAATTTCAAAAAGGCGGCAAATTTAGGGTTCATACCGGATGGCAGAAATTCACGCTACGTAACAGTAAGTAATTAATATAAAAATCCCTAAAATTGAGTAGCAGCGCGTGTGAAGTGTTGAGCGAGCGCAGTGCCTGGGTGGGTGACAATGCTCCTTGCGACACGGCAGTGTTGCTCCATCCGCCGCTATCTGGAGCGGAGAAAGCGACCCTTCAGCCTCTATGGATGCCACTCCCAAGGTCATACCGCCTCATGCCACAATAGTTCCTGTTTTGATCATAATAACAGACAACAGTACTCCGCTTTCCGTGGCTGAGTTTAGTACAAACACATAAACAATATCAAGTTGACGATGTACAGCGTGCTACAAAAAGGTACGGCCAAACTTTCAGGAAACATTCCTCACACACAAAGAAAGAAAATATGTTATGTGGACATGTGTCCGTAAACGCTCAATTTCCATGTTAGAGCTCATTTTAGTATTTCTCTTTAAATGTAAATTGAAATAATTTGTGCTGACAATTGTCAAAATACTCAATTGTTTCGTTATAATGTACTGTACTTCCTCGATTCACCGACAGTTGGCCCAATTGAAGGAAGGTAATGTTGACTTCAGTGCTTGTGTTGACATGCGACTCATTGCTCTACAGTACTAGCATCAAGCACATCAGTACGTAGCATCAACTGGTTAGTATTAATCACGAACGTGGTTTTGCAGTCAGTGCAATGTTTACAAATACGGAGTTGGCAGATGCCCATTTGATGTATAGATAAGCACAGATTAACAACAGATTCGGTGACCGATGGATTGGTAGAGGCGGACCAATTCCATGGCCTCCACGCTCTCCTGACTTTCATTTATGGGGGCATTTGAAAGCTCTTGTCTACGCAACCCCGGTATAAAATGTAGAGACTCTTCGTGGTCGCATTGTGGACGGCTATGATACAATACGCCATTCTCCAGGGCTGTATCTGCGCATCAGGGATTCAATGCGACGGAGGGTGGATTCATGTATCCTTGCTAACGGAGGACATTTTGAACATTTGCTGTAACAAAGTGTTATGAAGTCACGCTGGTAAGTTCTGTTGCTGTGTGATTCCATTCCATGATTAAAGTGATTTGAAGAGAAGTAATAAAATGAGCTCTAACATGGAAATTAAGCGTTTCCGGACACATATCCATATAACATATTTTCTTTCTTTGTGTGTGAGGAATGTTTCCTGAAAGTTTGCCGTACCTTTTTGTAACACCCTGTATAAGCATGTCAAAAATTTATTCTTAATTTCAGTTATGCTAAAAGAGTTGGTTCGCGTATCGTGAGGCAACCAAAGACTACTACAGCAAATCGATATGGCCACGGAAACGAAAACAGTCGGCAATTTTAGTTCCTACAATATCGCAATAGGTCGCGCAGTATCAACTCACCCAGGCGTCTGAGATCTGAAGAGCTGAAGGATAGACGTCTCATATGGCCTGTCCACTGTATAGTATTCATAGAGACTGCAACGTGTCCATCAACCTTGTGCTTAGAGTTAGCAGGCAGAGTTCTACGATTTAGGACAAATTGTGACAGTGTCTTAAGTCGTGCCCTCCTACTGAGACTTGTTAGAAATATTGGAACAGCCAAAGCAACTTTAAAGTATAACGCAACCAAGTCTGGACTTTAACTTTATCAGCCAGCTTTGTACTTCTACAATGTCAATTTGAGTATTCAGTTAAATATTAGGTAATTTCTCGTGTCTTACTAAGATTGTGGGATCTTTCTTGTAAAGTGTACCGACGCACGCCTACCATATAACACGCCGACGACACAGAGTTACGTTAATAATTTTATCATCATCGTCATCGTTAGAGACTGATCATGCCTTTCAGCGTTCGGTCTGGAGCATAGTCCCCCTAAAAAATTTTCTCCGTGATCTATTCCAACTAACATTGATGCCTCGTCTGATGTTAAGCCTTCAAAACCATTATTGACCAAATCCAAGTACTTTACCCTTGGTCTACGTCGATTTCTCTTACCCTCGAAGCCATAAGTCTCTTAGGTAACTTTGCTTCTCGCGTGTGACACCAGCACCTGATCCTGTTCGTTCTTACTGCTTCATCTATGATGTTCATTCCAAGTTTTTCTTTGACTTTCTCTTTATGGACACCCTCCGTCATTGTTTCCATCTGTTAGTACCTGCAATCATCCTCATTAGTTTCATATCTGTAACCTCAACCTTATTATTAAGGCATCCTGCATCCACGCAGCTTTCTCTCTCATAGAACAAAGTTGTTCGAAACATAGAATTGTGCACTGCTAACTTACTCTTGGTACAGACATTCTTCTTTCAGAATATAGTAGGTCGTACCCAAGCACTCATTGCGTTAGCTTTCCTACACCTTGATTCTCGTTCTTTCACTATGTTGCCAACCTGTGAGAAAATACATCCTAAGTACTAGAAACTGTCTATCTGATCTAATTTTGTTCCTCCTATTTGGCACTCAATCTCTTTAAATCTCTTTCTCACACTTGCTTTTGTTTTTAGGTGCTAAATATCTGACCTAGCTCTGAAATATTAGATTGCAACCTTTCAGTCGAATCTGCCATTACAGCCAAGTCGTCTGCATATGTGGGACTGTTTTTTGTTTTCAACTATTTCGCCCTGCTTGTCTATTGTTTTCAACATTTGATCCATAAATAATATTAACAACTGCGGTGACAAGTTACAACCTTGTCTTACTCCTGAAATTACTGTGAACCATGAACTCAATTCGCCATAAACTCTTAACTGCTGCCAACAATCTACATAAAGACCTTTAATTGCCTGCAGAATTTTGCCTTCTATTCCACAACCTTGTAGAACTGACTATAGCCACTTTCTAGGAACACAGTCATAAGCCTTTTCTAGATCTGTAAAACATATATACAATTTCTTGTTCCACTTATATTACTTCTCCATTATCTGGTCCTGACAGCGTCTAAGAGGCTGATTTTCATCCAACTTGTCTTCCACTAATACTCGCACACTTCTTTCAACAATACCCGAGAAGATTTCGCCCACAACGCCAATTAAAGAGATACCTCTATATCTGTTACAATCTATTCTGTTTCCATGCTTGAAAATTGGTGTCATTACTGCTTTCGCCCAGTCAGGCGGAACCTGTCCCGACTTCCATGCCATTTCAATTATGCTGTGTAACTATTTAAGACCTGACATTTTACTGTACTTGATTGGTTTCGACTTAATTTCATACACCCCAACGGCTTTATTGCATTGTAATCTATTGACCGTTTTCTCCACTTCAATTCTGATCCCGTTTCCATCATTATTCCTATCTCATTGTACCTCCAAATCTGACACATCATTGACCGTTTCGCTTACATTCCACAACTCTTCAAAGTATTCCCTCCATCTGCACAAGGCATCCATAGGATTCACTAGTGGCTTTCCTGTCATGTCCAAAACACTTATCAATTTCTTCTTCCCTCCTTTACGAAGACTGATTATTACACTCAAGAATGGTTTTCCCGCGGCTTGACTCAAAGTTTGTAAATTATTTCCAAAGTCTTCACGTGATTTTTCCATAAATTTCCTTGGAATCTGCAATTATGTGTTTGGCTTTGTTTCTTTCTTCAACATAACTTTCTCTGCATGAGTTCTAGTATGGAGCCACGTTTGAAAAGCCTTCTTATTCCTTTTACAGGCTGCCTAGACTATGTCGTTCTACCAAGCTGACTGCTTCTTATTACCTTTACACACTACTGTTACAAGACATTTTCTGGCTACTTCAAGTACTGTGTCCCTGTACCTAGTCCATTCATCTTCCAGTGACTGTGAATAACTACATTCCACTGACTAGTACATTTACGAGAGCATTGTTATGTATTTGTGCCTGATTTCCTCGTCCTAAAGCTTCTCCACTCTTATCCGCCAACATGTGGAACTGACGTTTCGCACTTTTGGCCTCACAAAACAAATTTTACTGCAGATTAAATAATCATAATTGAAACTTCCTGGCAGATTAAAATTGTGTGCCGGAACCGGGACTCGAACCTGGGACCTTTGCCTTTCGTGGACAAGCGCACTACCGACTGTGCTATCCCGACACGACTCACGATGCCGCCTCACAACTTTACTTCCGCCAGTACCTCGCCTCCCACTTTCCGAACAATTTTAATCTGCCAGGAAGTTTTATATCAGCGCACACTCCGCTGCAGAGTGAAGTTTCATTCTGGAATCATAATTAACATCAAAGAACTCTCTAAAATCATGCGTGTCCCTGATTGTCTTCCTGTCTTCCTGAGATCCTGATCTGTAATTATGTAGTCAATGACAGAGCTGGTTCCCCTGCCTTCGCCAGTGTACCTGTGATTGACTGTAAATGTTATTAAGCTTAGAAAAGGAATTTGTGAATACTAAATCCATACGGACACAGAAATCCAAGAGCTGTTCTCCATTCCTGTTGGCCTCCATATGCTATCCAAACATACCCGTAACCTTTTCATACCCTTCTGTTCGATTTCCCTAACTGGAATTGAAGTCACCCATGAGCAAATCACTGTCCTTGTCCTTTACTCCAACAACTACATGACTGATTGCATCATAAAATCTGTCCATTACATCTTGATCTGTCCCTTCACAGGACCGATACACTGACAGACTCCCAAATCTATACACATCAGCCGTTGGATTCCATACCTTATTGTAATTATGCTGGTTTCGATTTCTTTCCTGATGTAAAGCCTTACACCCTACTGTGCTTTTCCTGCTTTGACTCCTGACAGGTAGATTTTGTATTCTCCAAATTCCTTTTTTTTTTCTTCTTCTTCTTCTTCTTCTTCTTCTTCTTCTCTCTCCTTCTCCAAAGATTATCAACAGTTAACAAGGAGAGGGTGTGACATGTGGGTCACCGAGTTCGATCAAATTTTGTATGGACGTTCTATCTTGAATATAAAGAGACATGTGTTTGGGCTTTTTGCTAGACAATTAGTAGTTTTTGAAAAAAAATCAAGGGCAAAGATGATGATGGGAATAGCTTTTTCAATGGTATACACCGAAAGAGCGTCTAAAGATGAGCATTTTTAGTAGTATATAAGGGGTGAAAAGTTAATGACGTTGGAGTGATGAACGTTTTCGTGGGTACTCGTACACATGAGCGACTTAACGAACGCCGTCGCCGATAGAGTGGTCCTGGGCTGGAGAGTCCAACCGTGGATCCACATTCAGACCTATATCAATGGCAGTTTTTTGTCAGGTTTTTCTTCGCTGTTTTTGATAATATCCCCATATTTGTAATACCTTTTCTTGCCTTACGTTGAAGTAGAGCATCAGGAAGTCTGATTAATATTCAATTAACTGTATTATCTGTTAACAGCTGTTTTATTTGTGATACTTTGCGGTCGTTTGTTCGTATGCTTTATGGTTTGTTCCTTGAGATATTGGCTCATTTTACTTTTTACTATTACAATTTTGATAGATTTTCATTTTGGTCTGATCAAGAATGTAAAGCATTTTTCAAATTTTGCCATTCTATGCTAAGTGCTCTTAAAAATGATTTCCTAGAGGAAGCAAAAACAAAAAAGACGCATACAGCAGGGAGCCCAAGGCCCTTTCCTCCATAGGACTTTTTGTGTCGCTTACGATAACTAACTATGTTGCACTACTTAGGGGAGCTTCCACATACAGTTTAGGGAGAAATTGAGCTTGTGGGTTGGCAACGCTTCTGCAGCAGGGGACAGTAGAGTGAGGCAGACGCCTAGCGGTACCCGCACTGCACAGGAATCTCACCTTGGACATGGTCCCGCGAACCTTTTTCCAGCGCGATTTGACGTGTATAGAACGTGGCAAAAACAGAAGACCAGCGTCTACGTGAGGTGGCTGGGAAGGACACGGCCGCGCAGACCGGCCTATTCCTTTACTGGAATGCCAGCTGCCACGAGAGCCGTTTTTCACGTGGCATTCAGAGACGTGCGCTCCTGACCAGACCGCTGTGATGACTGCAACATATAGTATGTAGACAATGAAAAAATATCCACGTATTTATCATATAAAAGACTCGGAGACAGCCAAGAAAAAAAAGTACTCCGGACCCATTAGATCAGGAAACTCACAGCATAATTAAAACTGTAGGGCCACCACGCCACAATGCAAAATCAAGTGAATAACTAATTTATGCTAAGAACAACACACACGCCATGTCAGAGAGAGGGCGGCATCGTAGTCCGTGCCACGGCGCCTGAGACTCGAAAAATGTTCAAATGTTTGTAATCCTATGGGAATCAACGACTCAGGTTATCACTCCCTAGACTCACAAACTGCTTAAACCAACTTAAACGAAGGACGACAAATAAACCCATGCCCGAGGGAGGACTCGAACCTCCGAGCGGAAACGACCAACCGCACCGCAGTAAGGCGCCTTGGTGCGCTCGGCTATTCCGCCGCGGCGCCACAATGCGTGTTCTAGTCAATGTTCAAATGTTTGTAAAGCCATAGGACCAAACTGCAGTCGTCGTTAAGTTCCTAGACGGACAAACTGTTCTGGTGATATATTCTTAATATCCTAGATTACAGTGATTAAGACATTCAGGCAAGGTTGACTTTTCTAGTAATGTGGAAGCTTTGTGAGAGGGATACTGACGATTCTAGCATATCATTTGTTAGTTTGTAGCCATAATATGACAGATATTATTGTAATAAATACCGTATAGTACCCCACAGCCTATAGTACCCTCATAATATTTGAGGTCAAAATACGAAATTTTAAGGAATGCCTACCCGTTTCTTTCATTTTTTAAATTCTTTGAAGAAACCTAAATATGCCATACATCAGTACTGAAAACAAATTACCGGTACGTAATTTTCGTATTTCAAGTGTTTATTTGTAACTGTGCGTAGCTTTCGCTAGCCACGAACTGTGACACGTTGAATTAACTTATTGGTCCGTTAGTAGGGACAGGGGGAGTGAACTGCGTAAGTCATCAGTCCCTCGGGGGGGGGGGGGGAGTGGGGACAGGAAAGGAGGGGAAGGGAAAGAAAATGCAGTCCAGGGAAGAAAGAAGGAAGAAAGACTGCATTAACTCAGGGCCCCGTGCTCGCCGCGCACGTACTGACGAAAGACCCGTGAGCCTCCTGGGGGGAATTCATATTAGTTGTATAGCTACAGAGTGTATAAAAAGGATGGCGCAAACTTACACGGTCCACATTTCAAATTTATGTGTACCAACTTGGACGATGTGTGCAATCACGTCAGTGGCTGCTTTGAACCCTACATTCGTAATTATCTCGCAAACGGTTCCATGTTTCAAAATATTCAAATGTTTGTAAAGCTTATGGGACTTAACTACGGGGTCATCAGTCCCTAAACTTACAAACTACTTATGAACTAGCTAATCCTAAGGACGGCACAAATATCCATGCCCGAGGGGGGATTCGAACCCCCGACCGTAGTGACCGTGCAGACCGTGACTGGAGCGCCTCAGTCCCCTCGGCCACCGCGGCCGGCTATGTGAGTCACCTACGCTTTTCGACAGTCACTGTGGACTTTCTTCTGTATCAGAGATTCACGATAAATACAAGTTAAGTAAGGTACAATGCCGTAAAGCACTGTTTGTCAAACCAAATTGGATTCAATCCAGACCTGGTGGCATTCCTACTAACCTGCATTACTTACATGTTACTACAATTCCAGGTAGCTGCAATTCCTCAACTAGAATGTTTGTCTAAGTCAACCTGAATTCTCCTATAGTCATTCAATGACGACACCTTGCTATACAGCGTAGTGTCACCAGCAAACAGTTGCAGATTGCTACTTACTCTGTCCGTCTAGAAAATGTAGCGGTCCCAATCATTCATGCCTGGGCTCTCCTGACGACTCCCATGTATGGATATCTGTTGTTTAAGAAGTCACTCTCATATCTGCTAATCTGTTGCAGTCTGCAGTGCGGCATCGTGCCAAATACCTTTCGGAAATCGGGGAATGTGTAGTCTGCCTGTTACCATTGATTCATGGGTCGCAAGATATTTTGTGAGGAAAGGGCAAGCTGAGTTTCACTCGGGCGATGGTTTCGAATGCCATGCTGGTGCGTGGCCAGCTTTTCCATCTCAAGGAAATTTACTATATCCTAACTGAGAAATTTTCGAGAATTCTACAACAGCAAACTGATGTTAGTGATATTGGTCTGTAATTATGTGGGTCCATTATTTTAGATTTCTTATGTGAGTCAAAAAAAAATGTTCAAATGTTTGTAAAGCTTATGGAACTTAACTACGGGGTCATCAGTCCCTAAACTTACAAACTACTTATGAACTACTTACGAACGAGGACGGCACAAATATCCATGCCCGAGGGGGGATTCGAACCCCCGACCGTAGTGGCCGTGCTGACCGTGACTGGAGCGCCTCAGTCACCTCGGCCACCGCGGCCGGCGTTCCATGTTTACTGGTACGTTTTTGCTTCTATCATCGTGTACCTTCAACCATGTAAGTTTGCGCCATCATATACAGGGTGGTCCATTGATAGTGACCAGGCCTAATATCTCACGAAATACGCATAAAACGAAAAAACTACAAAGAACAAAACTTTTCCAGCTTGAAGGGGTTGGTTGGCTTACTAGATAGCGATGCCATAGGTCAAACGGGTATCAACTGCATTTTTAAAAAATAGGTAACCCCATTTTTATTACGTATTCGTCTAGTACGTAAATAAATATGAATGTTTTATTTGGAACACTTTGTTCGCTTTGTGATAGATGGCGCTGTAATATTCACAAACATATTGCTCACAATTTTAGACGAACAGTGGATAATAGGTAGGTTTTTTAAATTAAAAATACAGAACGTAGGTAGGTTTGAACTTTATTTCGATTGTTCCAATGTGCTGCATGTACTTCTGTGACATTATCATACATTATGGGAACGCAAGCTGTTACTGCGTGATTATCTGTAATTACCTCATGACTTAAATAAATGCTCAAAATAATGTTCATCAACTTCGATGCATTTGGCAATACGCGTAACGAAATTCCTCTCAACAGCGAGTAGTTCGCTTTAGTAATATTGTCACATGCAATGACAATGCGCTGATGCATGTTTTCAGGCGTTGTCGGTAAATCACGATTACAAATATCCTTCAATTTTCTCCACAGAAATAAATCCGGGGATGTAAGATCCGGTGAACGTGCGGGCCATGGTATGGTGTTTCTGCAACCAATCCACCTGTCATTAAGTATTCCATTTAAGACCGCATCAACTGCACTCGAGCCATGTGCCGGATATTCATCATGTTGAAAGTACATCGCCATTCTGTCATGCAATGAAACTTCTTGTAGTAAAATCGGTAGAACATTACGTAAGAAATCAGCATACATTGCACCATTTAGATTGCCATCGATAAAATAGGGGCCAATTATCCTTCCTCCCATAATGCCGCACCATACATTAACCCGCCAAGGTCGCTAATGTTCCACTTGTCGCAGACATCGTGGATTTTTCGTTTCCCAATAGTGCATATTATGCCGGTTTACGTTACCTCTGTTTGTGAATGACGCTTTGTCACTAAATAGAACGCGTGAGAAAATATGTCATCGTCCTGTAATGTATTTTGTGCCCAGTGGTAAAACTGTACACGACGGTCAAAGTCTTCGCCATAGAATTATGGTACGGGTGAAATTTATGTTGATGTAGAAATCTCAACGCCGACGATTTTGAGATCCCCGATTCTCGCTCAGTTTGTCTGCTACTCATGTGCAGATTAGCCGCAATTGCAGCTAATACACTTACTTGGGCATCATTAGTTGTTGTAGGTCGTGGTTGACGTTTCACTTGTGGCTGAACACTTCCTGTCTCTTTAAATAACGTAACTATCCGACGAAAGGTCGGGACACTTGGATGATGTCTTCCAGGATAACGATCAACATACATAGCACAGGCCCGTTGGGCATTTTATCACAATAGCCATACATAAATACCATATCAATCTTTTCTGCAATTGGTAAACGGTCCATTTTAACACGAGTAATGTATCACGATTCAAATACCGTCCGCAATGGCGAAATGTTACGCGATACCACGTACTTATACGTTTGTTACTATTACAGCGCCATCTATCACAAAGCGAAAAATTGTTTCAAATAAAACATTCATATTTATTTACGTACTAGACGAATATGCAATGAAAATAGGGGTACCTATTTTTAAGAAATGCAGTTGATATTCGTTTGACCTATGGCAGCGCCGTCTAGCGGGCCAATCATAGCGCCATCTGTTTTCCCCCTTCAAGCTAGAAAAGTTTTGTTCTTTGTAGTTTTTTCGTTTGATGCTTATTTCGTGAGATATTTGGCACGGTCACTATCAATAAGCATTTCATATAAAGTGTGATAAAATTATTGACAAATGTATCCCGTCCTGAAACAACCGAATGGACTATGAAATTTACGAAGTTTGTACGTATAGTAACCTCCCCAAATTCAGATGTAGGAGAATAAACTTTCGCTTTGATAAGCTACCACTGAGTATAGGCCTCGAGTGGATGCACTATTTCTTCTGATATCTTCAATTCGATGCCGATGATGAACAAGCAATAGACACACTACATAAAGAGAAAGGAATGTAACAAAATACTGTTGGTTTCTGTTATCGCGGCATCATGCGGCCGTCACAATTACTAGGATTCCTGTCACGGTTTCTCTAGGTTAAACCCCCCACACCCACCTGGGCATAAAAACACAGGTAAGGCCGTAGCCCAAGAAAGGGTCTAGAGCAGCGCAGGTGTCGGTGGACAGAAGAAATGGGACATTCACAAATGTGAAGACAGAAGCAACGTTCACGTAGCTGCTCACGCTTCTCAAGGATTGCAGTTCCAGGAAAGCCTCTGTGTTTCAGTTGCAGCTCAGTAACAATTTGTCCGTTTTGTTCACTGCACTCACCCATTCTCGTTAAGTTCTGTTTATCAACTTTGTACTACTTGTCCTTTGCGTACTCTGTTTAGCGCCTATCACGGGTAATTGACAAGTATTTTATAATTTGTAACCTTCTGTGCATAAATATTACGTTCTATGTAATATGTACTTTTCACAGGCAACATAAAGGCAAATCTGCGTATTCCTTCATAATTTTTATCAACGGCAGAAGTTATTTTTTTAATTATTGTCATGTCATGTCAGCAGTCAACAATCCGAAGATTGGTTTGAACACCACGGTGCTTTACTAGGCATGGTCCTGTTTGGAGGTGGTATACCGTTGCCTTCCTCCGACCTTCGAACTGACTTACCCAGCCAGTTACCGGGGGACCTACAGTTTAACGTGGGTTCCGAACCACGGTGCTACTCGGTATTTTTCACATGAGCAATACTGCCAGAGGTGAAAGAAGTGGAAAGTGACAGATAAAAATCATAGGACCTGACGGGGATCGAACCCGCGACCGTTGGATTAGTAGTCTGGCACCCTACCACTGTGCAACCGAGGCGAATTATTATTCGTACATATTTAGGTTTCATTTGCTTAATTCAATGTTTAATTTTAACGTAAGTTTTAATCATTCCTTTAAAATGTAGTTCAACAGAGCTCACATAAAACTATAGATTTTCCCTTTCCTCTCTAAACGAAACATGAGGACATGAGACTTTAGTAGCTGCCGTTTTTTAAGTGCGGCTGTTCCCTTGTGATGCTTACTTGTTAGGTTTCTTCGCGTAAAAAATAAATAAATAAATAAATAAAGTTGCGCTGGATTTCGGCTCAGAAAGAAAACATATTTCGATTTACAAAAATATAGACTGTAATGAAATGGTATTTACCAGTGGCGTAACTATTGGGAGGGGGGGATGAGGCGGATAGAACCCCCCCCCCAGAACCCGAAAAGAAAAAGAAAAAAAAATCATATAACAGCAATCTGGTAAAGGTAAAACTTGGGGTGTTTCACTGGATCGGAGTGAATTAGTTTCTTCAACGGGAGTGGTAGATGGTAGTCTGTCTGGAAACTGACTAAAATTTTGCTCGTCAAGCAGGTCTATCACCCTCCCCCCAAAGCCAAGTGCTAGTTACGCCACTGGTATTTACGTTTTTTATAAAAAGTTATTGTTCAGAACTAGCTTTAAATTATTCACTTTCTTAAAATGAAACAGATATTGCAAGATCGCTTACTCAAAATTTCCGCTTATTTTAACCTGTTTCGGCGGATCTTGAACGAGAAGGAAGTGTGCCGAAGAAGGCGGGAATGTGAAGAGAGAGAGGGACTAGCGGTGGCGGCCTTGAGAGCAGCGACTGCTGCTGCTGCAACGCACGGCTGACGGCTGGCGGCTGCGCGACCACTGCTCAACAGCTCCCTTCTGGCGTGCCCACGCAGTTCTCAGCTGATAGCTGTTCTCACATATGTGAACATACTTCAGGATAAAACATTCACACGCGGGGCGAGCGCAATAGCCGAGATCCTGGCGACAAAAGACCTCCGCGAATGTACGTGGAATAAATAACAGTCTGGCCTATGTTCGCAATTATTGTTTAGAATTAAGTTACATCGACGCAGACTGTAAGGGACTAACAACAAAAAAACCTGTATACTGAAATTACAAAAATGCAGCCACCACATCCAATCCAGTCGAAACACCAGGGGCTTCAGTGGATGAACATATGGAAAAATGTTCAGAATCCCGTGCTTGCGTCTCACGTTCGAGCAGTCTGGTACGAGGTTGTCAACAACGCCATCGCTACAGGAGAAAAGCTATATAAAATTAAACTCCGCCCGACTCCATATTGCAATGCATGTCTTCTCGTTGATTCCCTCGCGCGTAAGTTCACTTGCAGGGATCAAACGGAGATAAGGACCTGGACAAGGAAAACGTTGTCTCTCATAACACGAACTAGTACAATGAATATCACGACTACGCACATTTTGCACCCAGACTGGAAATTCTTTCCTAACGCCAAAAATAACAGTTACGCCTGGCTCATTGGCTATTATGTGTACTACAGCATCAACTATAAAAAGAAATCCTTACCTGACTTTTTACAATTGTTATCAACGGAACATCACAAGTTACTAAGTCGACCTAGATACAAATATTTGTTTCAAAGATTCCTCATTGTACTGTTATCGGCTTGAAGTGACGATACGTTAAACTACGACATGCAACGAAATGCGAAAAAAAATTTTAACTCATTATTTTCATACTTATGTTTCTGTTCTACTTCAGTTTGGAACTTATAACTAGTATCAAATAAAGCAATGACGGTAAGGAAAGTGTCACAAGGTTTACAAAAACAAGAAGGAAGATAAAAATAATGGCTTTCCGTTTACCTTAATTTAAAATCATAACGCCCATGAGGGCATTGTTCGAAAACAACCAAAGGAGAAATATACAATGAAAGCCTCAGAAGAAGAAGGCGAATCAAACGTACTATAGAAGAAAATGTTCAAATGTTTGTTAAGCTTATGGGACTTAACTACGGGGTCAACAGTCCCTAAACTTACAAACTACTTACGAACTACCTTATACTAAGGACGGCACAAATATCCATGCCCGAGGGGGGATTCGAACCCCCGACCGTAGTGTACTATAGAAGAAAACTTTGACTTACATAAAGGCAATGAAGTCTGCTCCAAAGAAGGCGACTTATGGTGAGCGTAAGGCCGAGCTGAAGGGAAAAAAAGCGGTGTAAAAAAATAAAAAAAGAAATAAAAAAAAAAGAGAGAGAGAGCACCGAGGCGCCTTGCTGCGGCCGTTCCCCGTCGGAGGCTCTAGAGCTCCCTCGGGCATGGCTGTATTTGTCGTCCTTACTTTAAGTTAGCTTGTGAGTCTAGGGGCTGATAAGTCGTCGTGTCCCATTGGACTAGAAACATTTGAACATTTTTTGAGTCTCAGGCGCCGTGGCACGGACTGCGCTGCCGCCCTCTCTCGGACATATCGTGTATGTTGTTCTTAGCATAAATTAGTTATTTAGCGTCTAAGTCTAGGGACCGATGACCGCAGCAGTTTGCTCCCTTAGTTACACACTTACAATTTACATAAAACTTCTTTGTCTCAGGTAAACGTGTCATGCCCTGATGGAGACAAAAAGTATAAGCCATATACATATTGCCCAAATGTCCGTATAAGGCTACCCGTGAATATGGAAATTAATTTTTTTTTAAATTTAAAAAATTGTTCTGATGTTTCCACTGCAACGTTAATTTATACACACATATTGTAAATAGTAAAATTATATGGTAAGACACAGATTTCTATACCAGGTTTTAAACTGTAAGACATCTACATCTACATCTACATACATACTCCGCAATTCACCGTAAGGTGCGTGGCGGAGGGTACACTGTACCACTACTAGGCATTTCCTTTCCTATTCCACTCCGAAATTGAACGAGGAAAAAATGAGTGCCTATATGCCTCCGTACGAGCCCTAATTTCTCTTATCTTGTCTTTGTGATCATTACGCGAAATGTAAGTAGGCTGCAGCAAGATCGTACTACATTCAGCTTCAAATTCCGGCCCTCTAAATTTACTTAACAGAAATTCACGAAAAGAACGTCGTCTTTCTTCCAGCGATCCCCAATTGAGTTGCCAGAGCATTTCCGTGACACTCGCTCATTGGTCGAACCTACTGGTAACAAATCTAGCTGCTCCCCTCTGAACCGCCTCTATGTCTTCCTTTAAACTAATCTGTTGCGGGTCCCAAACACTTGGGCAATACTCAAGACGTGGTCGTACACGCGTTTTATACGCGGTCTCCTTTACAGGTGAAGTATATCTTCCCAAAATTCTCCCAATAAACCGAAGTCGGCTGTCCGCCTTACTCACAACAGTCCTTACATGCTCGTTTCATTTCATATCGCTCTGCAATGTTACGCCTAGATATTTGAACGACGCGACAGCATCAAGAAGCTCACTACTAATGATGTATTCGAACATTATAGGATTGTTTTTTCTACTCATGCGCATCACCTCACAGTTTTCTACATTGAGAGCATATCCAGGCGCAGATATTGACTGTTACCATAACTTATTGTACAAACTGTAGATTAATACTTAAGAAACTGGAAAATATATACAAAACTAAGGAGGTGCGACCTGGATAAACTAAAGGAACCAAAGATTGTTGGTAGTTTCAGAAGGAGCATTAGGTAAGAACTGACGAAAGCTGGGGAAAGCAATACAGTGCAAGAATGGGTAGCTTCGATAGACAGCGTAGTTCATACGTTCAAATTCTGTAAATCTTTGTGACCAAACTACTGTGGTCACCATTCCCCGACCTTACTGACTACTTAAACTAACATAAGAACAATACTCACAACCATGCCCGAGGAAGGACTCTAACCCCCGGCGGGAGAGGTCGAACAGCCCCTGACATGGCGCCTAGAAGACAACACAGTGAGGCCACAGGGGATCATATACGTAGATGGAAAAATACCTCACTTGAAGGGAAAACATAAAAATGAAGCAGGCAAAAATGAGTACAGACGACTAAACATGAGGAAGTGTTCAAAAAATGTTCAAATGTTTGTTAAGCTTAAGGGACTTAACTACGGGGTCATCAGTCCCTAAACTTACAAACTACTTATCAACTACCTACAACTAAGGACGTCACAAACTACTTATCAACTACCTACAACTAAGGAAGTCACAAATATCCGTGCCCGAGGGGGGATTCGAACCCCCGACTGTAGTGGCCGTGCAGACCGTGACTGAAGCGCCTCAGTCCCCTCGGCCACCGCGGCCGGCCATGAGGAAGTGCACATTGGCGAAGCAGGAGTGTCTAGGGGCACAGGCAAGTCCGTAGAAGAATGTATAATTAGAGGAAAGAAAGATAACTCCTACAGCAAAATAAAAGAGGCGTATTGAAATAAGAACGGTAGCTGCATGAATATCGAGAGCTCAGATCAAAAACCAGCAAAGAAAGCAAAACTGAAAGGTGAAAGGAATATTTAAAGGGCCTATACAAGGGAAATAAACTTGAAGGCAGCATTTCAGAAATGGAAGAGGAAGTAGATGAAGATGACGTAGGAGATTCGATACTGCGAGATGAATTTGACAGAGCATTGAAAGACTTGAGGCGAAACAAGGCCTCTGTATTAGATGATATTCCCTCTGAACTGCTGACATAGTTGGGAGAGTTAGTCATGAACAATTGTTCCACCTTGGGAAAATATCCTCGAACAGCGAAAAGAATATATTAATTCCAATTCCTAAGAAAACAGGTGCAAACAAGTATGGAAATTACAAAACTATCGACCGCGCTAGAATGACCGTGGGCTGTAAGGCGCCTCGCTGTAAACTGTAAAGCGTGCTGTTTCTCCCCGTCGTAGGTTCGAGTTCATCCTCTGCCAGATGCGAATTTGTTGTCATTAGGTTAATTTAAGTAGTTTGTAAGCTTAGAGACTGATAACCACGGTAGTTAAGTCTCATAGATTTACAAACATTTGAACTAAACTATCAGTTTAATAAGTCATAATTGCAAAATACTAAGACGAATTATTTAAAGACGAAAGGAAAAACTGGTAGAATCCGACCTCGGAGATCAGATTGGATTTAGGAGATACGTCGGGCAACACTCACATTACGACTTATCTCAGAACATAGGTTAAGGAAAGGCAAACTTACGTTTTCAGCTTTTGTAAATTTGGAGAAAGCGTTCGACAATGTTGACTGTAATACACTCTTTTAAATTCTAAAGCTAGCAGGCAAAAATATAGGGAACAAAAAGTCATATTCAAGTTGTACAAAAACCAGACATCAGTTATAAGTGTCGATGGGTATGAAAAGGACGCAGAACGAATTAAAGTACAGAGAGAAGAAATAAAAATTTGTGGTTTGCCGGTGACATAGTAATTCTGTCAGAGACAGAAAAGGATCTGGAGGAACAATTGAAAGGAATGCAAAGGATCTATAAAGAAGGGTATAAGATGCATATTAACAAGAGCAAATCAATGGTAATGGAATATAATTTCAGAAAATCAGCTGATGCTGAAGGAATTAAATTAGGTTATGAGACAATAAAAGTAGTAGATGATTTTTGTTATTTGGGTATCAAAATAACTTTTGACGGCCGTAGAAAGGAACACATAAAATGCAAAATGGCAATGGTAAGGAAAGCATTTCTGGAGAAGCGAAATTTGTTGAAATCCATTATTAATTTAAATGTTAGGAAGTTCTTTTTGAAAGCAGTATCTATAGCGTAGAATTGTGCGGAAGTGAAACCTGGACGATAAGGGGTTCAGACAGAAAGATGATAGAGGCATTTCAGATGTGGTGCTACGGACGAATGCTGAAGATTAGGCGGCTAGATCGCGTAATTAATGACGACGTGCTGACGAGAATGGGTGAAAAAAATTCCGGCATATCTTCACTAAGAGAAGTGATCGATTGGTGGGACTCATTCGGAGACATCAACGAACCTTCAGTTTAGCATTAGAGAGAAGTGTGTGCGTTAAAAATCGCAGAAGGGACTGAGAAACGAATACAGTAAGCAGGTTCAAGCGTATGTAGTCTGTCGTTTTTATTCAGAGCTGAAGAAGGACAGGACAGGGTGGAGAGCTGCATCAAACCAGCCTTCTCTCTTAGATTACAACAACAAACAGGAACAGTTCTATTACTTGGAGTAATTGGGAATTCACCTTTCCTTCTGTCATATTTGGTTCTGTTAGAGCAGCGTGTTGAGTTTTTTTCATGATCTAGATTCGCAAAAGCAGTGATACATTATGTATATCACGATGTTAAGAAATAATTAGCGAATTTTTTCTGGACATTAAGATGGTATTTGGGATAAAGGTGGTCCCTGATGCATATCTGTTGATATGCGCAAAATGTCAGGGACCAGCATCTCTGTGAAAGCTGTGCTTCCCGTTCCGTTGCAGAAGCGGAATAATCCGTCCGCAGCTACATGGTAACTCACAACTGAAATGACTCGCTAGTTGAGGTTTTTTCTCGGAAATAGGCGACGCGGCGGATCACTACAAACTAGACTTAAAAACTACTTAAACTAACATACACTAAGGGCAGCACACACACAACCACGCTCGAGGGAGAGCTCGAACCCCCGAGGGAAACGGCCGTCCAGTCCATAGTATGACGCCTTATACCACGTGGCCATTTCACGCTGCCGGGTCACTTAACAAACGCTGTTAATACTCCTCATCAAGCGGAGTAACGTTGTAAGAGGTAATGCGGAAATCTCTGTCGACAGCAAATTTGAAGTGATCAGCCACTGAATTGCCGAAGAAGACGCGTTCTGTAGTCCTCAATTTAATCCCATGTTCTAACCTAACCATGCGTGATGTATCATTTATCCGTCAAACTGGTAGTCAACCAATTTCAGCAGAAGTAAAATCATGACTGCTTCGTTCAAGGCGATTAAAACTTACTTCTTTGAGCAAACTCAGACAGAAAATTTTTAGATACAGCGCTAAAAGCAAATTGTTGTTTCTCGCCATCATCGCTTATCTGAAAATATCCTCACATTGGCTTGTAGTTACGCGAACTGCCGTGTTACGAACCAATCAACAGCCCTTAATACGACACATGTAGATTCCAATCCTAGAAAGGAATCATAGGAATAAAAATAAGAGCGACTACAATAGTAATACAATTATGAAAAAGACGTAACGTTGTATTAGAACTTAAAACATGCAATTAAACAAATTAGTTTAATAAAAACAACAAACAAAGTAATTGGGATTTGGAAATTAAAATTTATCGCACGCAGCGGTGTACTAGCACACGATCTTCCGTACAGAAAGGTAATTCTTTACCACTGCACTACACAACCATGGTGTCAGGAGTCTCCAAGTGATGATGGACACCCGTAACAACACTCAATTGTAGCCTTCGGACAGCTCCGTTTCACGTAAATCAAAAGATCGCATTAGATGATTTACATGGGACCAACTGTATCAGATATATAACGAATTAATCTCTGGTGTGCCCTAGCAATTTAGAATTCAAAATATCCACTTACGAAAAGAAACCAACGTAGGGCTAATGGTGCAATAAACACCTCAAAACACAGAAAATGTACACAATCACTAATACTTCAGAAATAAATTCTTATTGTTACGTTGCGGGGGAGAAAACTGTCTTTAATTCGCACTGTGATATACGTTTTATGCACAAGAGCATGCAGTAAACAAATATTAACGTAAATTCGGAAAAATGCAGTTATATATGACGGTACCTAAACATAACTGCAACGTACGCAGTTTAAAAACATTACCTCGCACAGTGATATGAGTAACAATTTGCAACCATTATAATCGCTTCATTTTCCAGTTATATTTTACTATACTAGAAAGAACTATTCAGGTGATTTTATTGGCATTACAGCTACAAAAGAATTACCATGACTATCTTTATACCTCTCGGCATAACTTCGCCATTGCCTATGATTTGTCATTAGATAAGTGTTTCTCACGAATGTTGTTACTCTGTTTGGGGCAACTGCTTATCTCTTGATTAGTAGTAGGGAAAGCTGGTCGTCCGACAGATTTGATTGACAAATGAAGGTCATCCCCCTCACTGCACAACTTCCAGACCCTCAGTAATCGCTACACCTGCAACTCTGGACATTATTTCCTGATAATCCCCTTGATCCTGCTCGCAACAAACCTCCTTCAAATGTCCCCTCCCTACCCATTCCCCCTTCAGCCCTTCAGGCGCGACTATGATATTGGTACTACAAGTCCTCTTCCTATTTTCCAACAATCATCCCCCAACCAGCTGAGCCTTGTGGTCTGACTGAATGTTCGATACGATTTTGAATAACTCGGATTCCTGCTTAACTTAACCCCCTCCCCCATCCTCCCTCATTGCTTCAAGTCCTCTACCCACTCAATGTGGGAATTCCCCTACCTTATCCCTTCTAGATCCTGCGACGGACTGACAATTTTTATTGACACTTCCAAGTGACTCTTCTCCGCCTTTGATGTCTTTCACTAATCTCTATACATGTGACTGTACGGTAGGTCGTAATTATGCTCTGTTTTCTATTTGCCACAGCCCTCCCTTTACATCTACATACATACTCCACAATCCACTGTAAGGTGTGTGGCGGAAAACGACGGATAAACGAATATCTCTATGCCTCTGTGCGAGCCCCAATTTCACTTACCTTTTTGGCCTTTATGCGAAAGTTGGCTGCTGTATAATCGCTTTGCAGTCTGATTCAAATTCCAAAGATGTTTGTAAATCTTATTGAATTTAACTTCTGTGGTTATCGTCCTTAAGCTTACAAATTACTTAAACTAATCAAAAGACACCACGCACACAAACACACACACACACACACACACACACACACACACACACACACACATGCCCAAAGAAGGACTCAAACCTCCGACGGCGAACAACCGTGCGCCCCGCAGCAAGGCACCTTAGCACGCTCCGCAACTCCACGGCGGCATCCATATCACGACCCTCTAAATTTGTCAATGGTGTTTCTGGAAAAGAACGTCGCGATCCCTCATTTGATTTACCAAAGCATAACACTTGCGTATTGAACGAACATATTACTGACAAACCTAGCAGCCTACCTTGGAATTGCTTCTACGTCTTCCTTTAAACTGATCTGATAGGGATACCGAACATTTGAGGAATACTAAATATGGAATCACACAGGCATTGTATATGCAGTCTCCTTTCCCCAAAATTCTGCCAATAAACTGAAGTCGAGAATACAGCCTTCCCCAAGACTGTCCTTACATGCTCGTTCCATTTCATATTGCTCTGCAAAGATACACCTAGATATATCACACTACTAATTCTGTATTCGAACTAAATGGAATTGTTTTTCCTACTAATCTGCATTACTTACATGCTACTACAATTCCAGGTAGCTGCAATTCCTCAAAAAAAATGTTCAAATGTTTGTTAAGCTTATGGGACTTAACTACGGGGTCATCAGTCCCTAAACTTACAAACTACTTATCAACTACCTTATACTAAGGTCGGCACAAATATCCATGCCCGAGGGGGGATTCAAGCCCCCGACCGTAGTGACCGTGCAGACCGTGACTGGAGCGCCTCAGTCCCCGCGGCCACCGCGGCCGACTGCAATTCCTCAACTAGAATGTTTGTCTAAGTCAACCTGATTCTCCTATAGTCATTCAATGATGACACCTTGCCATACAGCGTAGTGTCACCAGAAAACAGTTGCAGATTGCTACTTACTCTGTCCGTCTAGAAAATGTAGCGGTCCCAATCATTCATGCCTGGGCACTCCTGACGACACCCATGTATGGATATCTGTTGTTTAAGAAGTCACTCTCATATCTGCTAATCTGTTGCAGTCTGCAGTGCGGCATCGTGCCAAATACCTTTAGGAAATCGGGGAATGTGTAGTCTGCCGGTTGCCCTTGATACATGGCTCGCAAGATATTTTGTGAGGAAAGGGCAAGCTGAGTTTCACTCGGGCGATGGTTTCGAAAGCCATGCTGGTGCGTGGCCAGCTTTTCCATCTCAAGGAAATTTACTATATTCTAACTGAGAAACTGAGAACTGATGTTAGTGATATTGGTCTGTAATTATGTGGGTCCATTATTTTAGATTTCTTATGTGAGTTACCTACGCTTTTCGACAGTCACTGTGAACTTTCTTCTGTATCAGAGATTCATGATAAATACAAGGTAAGTAAGGTACAATGCCGTTAAGCACTGATTGTGAAACCAAATTGGATTCAATCCAGACCTGGTGGCATTTTTGTTTTCTGTCCTCTCAACCGTTTCTCTATACCACGGAAGTCTTACTATGTCCTCCATTTTGGAGTTTGTTCAATGATCAAATGACGAAATGTTCGTACGATGTTACTGTGTGAAAGATTTCTTGAATGTTAATTTTTTAAACTTCAGCTTTTCTTTTGCTGCCTTCTATCACCACCCAAGAATGATTAACGAGTAACTGGATAGAGACCTTCGGTCCGCTTATCGATATTACATTTTTTTCGGTCTTTTGGCAAGATCTTTTGATAAGGTATAATGCTAAAAATTATAGTATGCTTCGGGCATCGATCTTTCTACAGACCCACGAATCTCTGCTACTTATGACTGTCTTTATTTGCTGGTTCTTTTTTAATCAAGAGTGAAAATGCTTTTTCTTTCTCAGCATTTTTCGAATACTATTATTAAACGATGGTGGATCTTTTGCATACTTAACTCATTTTATCATAACATATTTTTCCAGAGATTTATTTATAATTCATATATTTTGTTCATATTGCCTCTGTGTGCACCGTACCGAAACTAAATGATCCCCATTCATTCTATAAGTAGGGCGCTAGCAATTACTTATCATTTTTTCTTGCAGAATCACTCTCCTGGCATTGTTCATTGATTTTTTAACTTAATTAGCCATTGTCACTATGACGACATAACGATTACTCTCCACTGTTGCCATTGACACTGTTAATTGGTATATTTCCATTCTGTATGAGGGATGTCCATTTAGCTGTTCAAGACAGTTTTTACAAAACGAGTTCCATAGTAGTGCAAAAGCTTTTTTTGTCTGTACCACCTGAACTGAAATCATAGACAGCCCAGCCTTTGCTCAGCAGGTTAAATTGCCTCCAACTAATAATGAATCGTCTAGGTACTTCTATGCTACTGTGAATGACTGCAGATTTGTGGTGGTGGAAATGGAGGCCAGTATAAACACCAAACCATTTACTTGATTTCTCCAGACTAGTTACACGCAAGCAGGTATCTTCACCGCCACTCTCGACTTCGAACTAAGTAAAAACAATATTTTTCTCGACCACAATATTTTAGGCTGTGGAAGAAGCGGCAGGAAGTGCTAGCAGTAGTACGGGCCGAGTGATACTTCTGAATGGACGTGTGTATTCCAGCCAAGCCGGCCGCGGCGACCGAGGGGACTGAGGCGCTCCAGTCACGGTCTCCACGACCACTACGGTTGGGGGTTCGAATCCCCCCTCGGGCATGGATATTTGTGCCGTCCTTAGGATTAGCTAGTTCATAAGTAGTTTGTAAGTTTAGGGACTGATGACCCCGTAGTTAAGTCCCTTAAGTTTTACAAACATTTGAACATTCCAGCCAAATTGGCACCAAAATTGGACAAATAAATAAGATAAAAAAAACTTCCATTTTCTGTAATTCAAAATGGAAATGAGCGTATGCCTTTCTTGGCCGGGAGATCCCTAACGGGATTGTTCGGCAGGCCTGAGTGTAAGTCTTTCTATTTGACGCCGCGTGGGCGACTTACGTTCCACTGATGATGAGATGATGAGGACAACACACAACACCCAGTCCTCTGCCGGGAATCGAACCCGGGCCTCCTGCGTGGTAGTCAGCGACGCTTCCACTGCGCTACGGAGGCGGACTGTAATTCAAAGATATTGATAGTTGAAAAAAGTAGATTGTAACCACGGAGTTAGGGAGTGCGGAGAGAAGGGGATGGAGTCTGCAGGCGGTAGGTTCAAATGTTCAAATGTTTGTACAGTCTATGGGACTTAACTACGACGTCATCAGTCCGTAAACTTAAAAACTACTTATGAACTAACTAAGACTAAGGACGGCACAAATATCCATGCCCGAGGGAGGATTCGAACCCCTGACCGTAGTGGCCGTGCAGACCGTGACTGGAGCGTCTCAGTCCCCTCGGCCACCGCGGCCGGCAGGCGGTAGGTCCAAGGTATTCTCAGGAGGATAGAGGGGGAGGGGTGCAAATTATTCATCACACGGGATATGGGAAGCAGAAAGTGGAGTCAAAGCATTGATATCAAAAAGGCTCAGTGAGCGAGGTAGGGAACAGGAATTTTGCTCGTTAAGCAGATTGGCTTCCCGCTACTTTGTGTCTACGGCGTACAGCTCCTACTCGCAACTTCTCCGACTTCGAGATGTCTTCGGCACCGTGCTAAATCTTACTTTTCAAAAGGAAATCATTAGATACTTCTGAAAGAACAGACGCCACATATACAGGGTGTTACAAAAAGGTACGGCCTAACTTTCAGGAAACATTCCTCACACACAAAGAAAGAAAATATGTTATGTGGACATGTGTCCGGAAACGCTTAATTTCCATGTTAGAGCTCATTTTATTACTTATCTTCAAATCACATTAATCATGGAATGGAAACACACATCAACAGAATTTACCAGCGTGACTTCAAACACTTTGTTACAGGAATTGTTCAAAATGTCCTCCGTTAGCGAAGATACATGCATCCACCCTCCGTCGCATGGAACCCCTCATGCACTGATGCAGCCCTGGAGAATGGCGTATTGTATAACAGCCGTCCACAATACGAGCACGAAGAGTCTCTACATTTGGTACTGGGGCTGCGAAGACAAGAGCTTTCAAATGCCCCCATAAATGAAAGTGAAGAGAGCGTGGAGGCCATTGAATTGGTCCGCCTCTACCAATCCGTCGGTCACCGAATCTGTTGTTAATCTGTGCTAATCCATACATCAAAAGGGCATCTGCCAACTCCGCATTTGTAAACATTGCACTAACTGCAAAACCACGTTCGTGATGAACACTAACCAGTTGATGCTACGTACTGATGTGCTTGATGCTAACATATTTTCTTTCTTTGTGTATGAGTAATGTTTCCTGAAAGTTTGGCCGTACCTTCTTGTAACACCCTGTATATAACATACAATTTGCCGATGACGGACGATGATCCTTTCTACAGTGCGAAGGCACTCCTAGGCCCTTACTCTTATGGGAATCAGTTTATATAACAACGAGTTTGAGTAATAGTGGGCAGGGTAAAGTTGAGAATCTGTATCTGACGGGAGGCGTGCTCGAGTAATCGATTGCAGGTGTGGTGATCGCTGTGTCCCCAGCAGTGTAGAGGCCAGTGCAACTGCCTATAAAGTAGGAGACCAGGGTTGTAATCCCAACTGGGTACACATTTTGTGATTTAGCCATTCGCAGTTAATGTCATACATTCCGTGTATAAGAATAGTCCAGGAAGTGTACAGGAAAAGCGATGTTTATATGTCCTCTTAGTATTAATAACACAATATGTAAAAAAATAATCCTATTCAGTTTACTCAGTAATTTCCCATGTTAGTACACGAGTTAATGTCACTATAGTATTTGCAACAACGTTATGGACTCTTTTGCATCAATGTATGAACATAACTTGCAAAGAAAAGAAAACGTCCCAAGTACTATTAGTGTACCACGGTCTTAAACTTACAATTTTCTTACCCTGCATAATTTCAGAGCCAGTAATACGATAAATAAATAAGACCCTTCAACCCAAACACCATAGTAGTACAAGATGTATGCACTAAAACCGATACTTAGGTTTAAAAAATTCAAACTCTAAAAATTGTAATAGTTCATTAATTACCGCAAAGTAATAGTAAAATTAATGTCCAACATCCCTAAAGTAAGCATCCTCAAGCCTAACAGATAGTAAACAGTTGTAGTATCTACTCTCTACATAAGGAGAAATAACAATATTGTTTATATGGAATATCACAATGTTATCGTGAAGCTAATAGCTAAAATCCGTACTTCTGGACCTAGCTATGCGAACTAGGAAATGAAATTGCTGTAATAACAGTCATTTTGTTGAGGATATTGCCGAACTTTTAACAGGACAGTAACTACGATCAACACTCGCTATCTAGGCACAAATAAGGCATTACATCAAGTATTTTATACAGCACTGACTGAATATTGCTCCAATATTAGTATCACAGGAAAAGTAAATCGACAATCTGTGTCCTTTATGTACAATGCACAGTGTAAACTCCTACTGGTTGTAGTAAAAAATGTTGGAAGTAGGCATGAGAAAGCATTGTCTTCTATCCGAAACCATGTTAAATCGTAAACGAACTGCCAACCTTTTTAAATCAAGTACCCCATGCTAGTTTCAAAATAAAAAATGTGTGCAAAGATCGCTTTGCGTGTTTGTGAATGAATGAAGGACCAGTTCACTAACAAATTGATTACATTTACCGCAACAGGTCCACAGGCATTTGGATATGTGAAAGACAGCACAGCACAACAGAGACAAGCCAATAATCATACGACTTTGCTTCCCTGAAACGAATGTGCCTATTCATTATAAACATCCTCCAAGCCCAATATCCACATGACCATACTTCTGAGCTTATTTCCACAGCAAACGGACAATGCAAATTTCGTCTGCTGTGCTGGGAGAGAAAAAGAGTTCCATCATTTTGCACCATACACCTTCTAATGACACACCCACTCACCATGATGAGGTAAATCTAATTTCCCGACGGGTAGGGGTCGTAGGGCACTACTGAGAATGGTTGAATAAAATCGGAGAACATCGGCAATCCAATTAGCACAGTGACTGTGCATAAGTAGTTAAAGAGAGTGTGTAGGGAAGATGACCCACCAGCTCACCATTAGCCATACGTTTCTCTGGTGACAAGCGAAGTCTGGGTCGTCACAGATTTCATGATATGATGTGATAGATGTGGATATGGATTCGAAGTATACCGCGCTTGAGGGTGGTGGTTTAGGCAGCTCGTCTGTCAGAGGATATTTACGTTACAAATGGAAGCATCGTATGTTTGATTGGTCATAGTGGTGAAGACAATGCTAGGTAAAGTTCTACAACCATTTACCAAACCCAAACCCTTCCCTAGGATGGGCTCTGGGTAAAACGTGATATCCCACTCCAAACCGCTCGTTGTTCTTTATGCCACCTCAAGCAGTTACTCTAGAAAGGTATGGCTAATATAGAGCTGATGGATCATCTTCCATGCACTCTTTTTTACTACTTATACACAGTCACTGTGCTAATTGGATTGCTGATATTCTCCGATTTTATTCAACCATCCTCAGTAATGACTCAAGACCCCTGACCGTCAGTAAATTAGATTTACCTCATCATGGTGAGTGGGTGTTTCATTTGAAGGTGTATGGTGCAAAATGATGGACCTCTTTT
The DNA here is from genome assembly GCA_026315105.1 of Locusta migratoria. Taxonomy (NCBI): domain Eukaryota; kingdom Metazoa; phylum Arthropoda; class Insecta; order Orthoptera; family Acrididae; genus Locusta; species Locusta migratoria. Next base: position 743,092,289 of record CM048755.1, on the reverse strand, counting down.
TTCTGTCCAGACAGGCAATACTGAGCAGACGAAATTTGCATTGTCTGTTTGCTGTGAAAATAAGCTCAGAAGAATGGTCAAGTTGATATTGGGCCTGGAGTATGTTAATAAGGAATAGGCATATTCGTTTCATGGAAGCAAATTCGTGTGATTGTTGGCTTGATTTAGGTCTCATCTCTGTTGTGCTGTGCTGTTTTTGACATATCCAAATGCCCCTGTATATGCAGATGAATGTGATTTAGAGTGCAGCTGTTAGGGTAATCAATTCATTAGTGAATTTGTCCTACATTCATCCACAAACACACAGAACTATCTCTGCACAAGACAGTGTTTTCTTATGCCTGCTTCCAACATTTTTACTACAACCAGTACGGGTTTTCACTGTGCATTGTACATAAAAGACACAGATTGTTGATTTGCTTTATCTGTGATACTAATATTAGGACAATATTCGTTTAGGTCTAATTCAGTCAGTATTGTGTAAAATACTTAATTTAATTACAAGAAATGTATTCGCAATTGCGAATATTAATCAACATGAGCTATATGGTGTAATGGTGAGAGTGAAAAAGAGTCAACAGTATTACCGAGATCCAGTGCCTGTCATCTTTTTCAAGTATCTCTGTAGTCAACAGATACAAACAACTGTCTTTCAGAAGACCCAATTTATAATGTGCTGACCCCAACGACCTATATAAACAACATAGACTGGCTAAGGTGCTGCCATACTTGAAGCAAATTGAATGCTCGGCCGCCATGTTTTACAACGTCACGCAGGCGTAACCAGGCGTCTGCTATAGCACTGAATCATGTCACTTTCACTTTGTCCAATGACTAAACAAACCATTCTCTACCTGCTTATTGTTATTTTTATAGCCAAGCTAATATGGCTAAAGGATAAATGATAGATAACAAGTGTGTGGTAGGCTATTCGGAAAGTTTAATTACAAATGGCACAACACTGGATAGGCTAAAAATCGTCGCATTCATACAAAAAACATGCCATTTCACTGTCCTTTGAAAATATTAATTTCCTGTACATTTGCCTAATCTGCTTACCTCTTTTCTCCGCATATTTGGCTTTACTTAAATGATGTATTCTACAATTGAAGTCATGTTTTAGTAACAGCTTAATTAGGCTGGAGTAATGAGATTCCTCCCAAAATATCGAGCATACCATTAAGTGCTCGTAGTTGGTAAATAAAGTAGGTCTGTTTCCCAACATTCTAAATACATCTACATACATTCGCAAAAGTAAAATCTTTCTACAAGATCTTTAAAGGGATTGAACAGACTGTCTTTTATAACTTATAATCCGATTAATCCTGCTTTACTCTCATTTTTAGGAGCAAGGAGAACTTCCAAGCAATCTAAACATTCAAGTTTTTTAACTCACTTGTCTAATGATGCTTCCAGAAATATATTCAACTACCTTTTCGGAATATAATGTCAGCATTTCCTATTCTGGCACATAATCATGATCACACTGAATAGGCCTACTGCTCTCTGACTGACTTAAATCAGGATTTCCAATATTTAATAAGAGGTTCCATGCCTCCTGCTTGGCTACATGACATAATCTTCAAATAAAGCTGATTCAGCTACCTGACTCTTTTTTTTTTGTTTTTTTTTTTGTTGTTTTTTTTTTTGTTTTTTTTTTTTTTTTTTTTTTTTTTTTCTTTTTTTGGAGATCTCCTTGCTGGCGTTTTTGCTGTTTGAAGATGGTTCAGGGGACGAAAATATCGTCGGAATAGCATTAGCCAGAAGCCGCTTTGTATCATTTGTTGCATACATGATTTCTCCTCAAAATGCGATGAACAAATGCAAATGTATGCAGTAGGTTTCCACTTATCTCGCCTCATATTCGCTAACCATCGCTTTGTAAGTTCTTCATTTTTCAAAGGAAAACTGAAAAATATAATTACAGCTTACTTTAGTTACAGTAGGACTATTGTATGTAGAATTGTGGTAGGACAAAAGAAGAGTACACGAAATATTAGAAACGAAAACATACAAAAACTTACTGAAAATACGATATTCCAACAGACTTATTACTGCGATTCGTACAGTTATATGCTGCGCATACACTGGGCACGATTTCAGCTTAATAAATAACCTTTTAAGCTTACTACGATACATAAAATGTGAAACTAAAACACGTAAATAGCGTCGATCTAGCTTTCGTATTTGGCGCACTAGACGTTGAAAACAATTGCTCCCACAGTACCTTGTTGCTGCCACAAGGAGCGCTGTTAACCCAGAAACAGCCACTCTATGCAGTTTATATAGCTCGTTGGCTGACCCGACGGTTGTGTTCATTTCAAAGATGAAGCTCAAAGATACCGTTGATTTCCATGGCAATGACGTGAAAGGACTGATACGCGTCAAAATACACTGGTTAAAGACGATGTCAAAGATTCCCCAATATATGGCCATCACAGTGTGCCAGGCAAGGTAACTGCGAATGTGCATTAAAATAAGCTAAAAACAAGAATTTTGCGATCTGGACTGTTTTTAATTTTAATGATTATTTAGAGATTTTGAATGCGGGATGGTAGCTGCAGCTAGATGCATAGAAGATTCCATTTCCGAAATCGTTAGAGAATTCACTATTCTGAGATACACAATATATGCCAAAAATGCAAAATATCGGGCATTACCTCTCTCCATGGACAACACACTGACACTGACGACCCGACAGCAGTGGAATTTGCATAGAGTTGTCAGACAAGTAACACAGCGTGAAGTAAGCGACGGAGCCAGGTGGCTCTACAGTGCTGGCACACTCGACTCGCATTCAGGAGGATGCTGCTTCAAACCCACCTCCGGAATGGCCGAGCGGATTAAGCCGGTACGCTCCGATGCGCGAGGCCGTTCCCCGTCGGTGTTCGAATCCTCCCTCGGGCATGGATTTTTGTGCTGTCTTTAGTATAAGTTAGTTTATAAGTAGTTCAGGGACTGATGACCCCGCAGTTAGGTTCCATAAGCTTAACAAACATTTGATTTGATCGGCCATCCAGATTTAGTTTTTCCGCGATTTTCCTTAATCACTACAGGCAAATGGCAGGGTGGTTCCTTTGAAAGGACACTACCGATTGCCTCCACCATCCACACCTAAAACTCCGAGCGTGATCTCCGACTCACAGATTTGTGACTGGCTGGAAGACTTCCTAAGTAATAGAACGCAGTACGTTATTGTCGACGGCGAGTGTTCATCAGAGACGAGTGTATCGTCAGGCGTGCCCCAGGAGAGTGTCATAGGACCGCTATTATTTTCTATTTATATAAATGATCTGATGGACAGAGTAACTTGTAATTTGCGGCTGTTTGCTGATGATGCTGTGTTGTATGGGAGGGTGTCGTCTTTAACTGACTGTAATACCATACAGGTTGACTTAGACAAGATTTGTAGTTGGTGCGAAGAATGGCAGCTAGCTCTCAATGTAGGAAAATGTAAGGTGATGCGCATGAGTAGAAAAAACAACCCCATAATGTTCTAATACAGCATTAGTAGGGAGCTTCTTGATGTTTTCGCGTCGTCCAAATATCTAGGCATAACGTTGCAGAGCGATATGAAATGGAACGAACATGTAAGGACAGTCGTGAGTAAGGCGGACAGCCGACTTCGGTTTATTGGGAGAATTTACTTCATCTGCAAAGGAGACCGCGTATAAAACGCTTGTACGACCACGACTTGATTATTGCTCAAGTATTTGGGACCCGCAGCAAATCAGTTTAAAGGGAGACATAGAAGCAGTTCAGAGGCGAGTAGCTAGATTTGTTACTGGTAGGTTCGACCAATGCGCGAGTATCACTGAAATGCTCCGGCAACTCAATTGGGGGTCCTCAAATTCTGTTGAGGAAATTTAGAGGGCGGAAATTTGAAGCTGAGTGTAGTACGATCTTGCTGCCGCCTACTTACATTTCGCGTGGTGATCACAAAGACAAGATAAGAGAAACTTGCAACTTGTAGAAGTGTAACGTTACAGGAAACTGAGAGGAGGTGCCTGCCATAGCGACGTAAATCTTTGGCCTTTGGCTTGTGTCTGGCGCCCAGCGTGCACTGCGACATTTAGAAAGAATGCCGATCCGATTTCTCTCGGCCTTGACCGCACCCTCGCTTTCCCGAGGGCCGCCACGGACCTGAGAGCCTGCCAAAACACGCCTCGCTACTTCCTCGCACTCGCATTGGAGAGAGCCCTCCTCCCTACAGGCGAAAGTCCTATTGTCAGGGCAGCCTGCCAGCCTGAGCGTTCACTCATCTCAGCGCCCGTTCCGTGCTGGACGGGAAGTCATCTCACGTCTTTTCATGTGCTTTCATCAACAACAAATAGAAATGTTAAAGGTTTCGTTTATTTTGGGATGTTTTGTTTGTCAGACAATTTCGCTGCTGATCCGACAGAATAGCCGTTATCCTTCAGTGTAACCGATCGTATGTGTCTCTGTTGTTTCTGTCAACTGAACAGCGAGTACATTGACAAAATTTCACAGGTTATTTACTTATTCGGAGTCAGCACCGTCATCATCATTAGAGACCGATTATGCCTTTCAGCGTTCAGTCTGGAGCAAAGTACCTGTAATAAAATTCCTCCATGATTTCCTATTCAATGCTAACATTGTTGCCTCGTCTGATGTTATGCCTTTTACTTCAAAATCATTCTGCACCCAATCTAAGTACTTTCTTCTCGGTCTACCTCGATTCTTCTTACCCTCCGCTGCCGAGCTCATGAGTCTCTTAGGTAACCTTGCTTGTCCCATGCGTGTAACATGACCCCACCATCTCAGTCTGTTCGCTCTCAACTGCTTCATCATTCGGAGTATTCTGGAAAAACGGAAGCGTAGTCTCCGGTTGCTCGTTAAAGAGTAAAAATGTAATTAGATTTGATTGTCACTTGAAACTCTTCTGTTGGTCCGTGTTTGCGTGACAAATGTGGGTTTGTGGATCTGCCTTATCGCAAAACACTTGTTATTTTTATACCCAAACTAGTTTCAGCGGAAAACCCGCCATCCTCAGTGGATTTTTGTGTTTAATCTAAGAATATGTAAAAGGACATATTTACAAAACTGTAAAGCATATTGTAGTATAAGGTATAGGGTAAGGTGGTACAATTCCGATCATTTCGGACAAATGTTGTTGGTATTGGAAATATGTTGAGAAAAGAGAGAATTTTAACTACGGCACTTGTTATTGGATGTTTAACGAATATGTAACACAAATACTAGACCATTAAAAATGTTGGTATAAACACAAAAAAGGTTACACAAGTATGAAAAATCGATCGAAAATGTACCACACTAGGTACAATTATGATCACTTCCTCGTAAAATTTTGATCACTGGCTTCTTCCACATAAAAACACTTTTTCCCTTGGGCACCAACGCATACTTCTTAGGTAACAAACATTGCATAATATAGAATTTGCAATCGCGTGGAAACTAGATAATTTATAAGAGCGCGCTCGACGACGTTGATCCACGTACCTCTTAACAGGAAAAAATTTATATCTCCGTAGCGCAAAGTGGTGTATTCTTGGAAAAGACAGGAGGAGATGTAGAAACCTGCTACACTACAACGCCACACAAAGGTATGTGATACCAACACTACGAGACTGACAAATTATGTTGATCGGAATTGTACCTATATCGAATTTGTACCACCTTACCCTACACTTCTTTCCGTTGTATCACTATATAAACAGTCATTTCCGTACCATTCATCAGTACGCTATGTTGCACTTCCACACAGCTTTATGCCTTTTATATGGTGTAGGCCTACAGCATGTCATCTACAACAGTATGAGCGGCTGTTATTGTTAAAAGTAGGAGGCGAGGTACTGGCGGAAGTAAAGTTGTAAGGCGGCATCGTGAGTCGTGTCGGGATAGCACAGTCGGTAGTGCGCTTGCCCGCGAAAGGCAAAGGTCCCAGGTTCGAGTCCCGGTTCCGGCACACAATTTTAATCTGCCAGGAAGTTTCATATCAGCGCACACTCCGCTGCAGAGTGAAAGTTTCATTCTGGAAACATCCCTTAGGCTGTGGCTAAGCCATGTCTCCACCATATCCTTTCTTCCAGGAGTGCTAATCTTGCTTGGTTCGCAGGAGAGCTTCTGTGAAGTTTGGAAGGTAGGAGGCGAGGTACTGGCGGAAGTAAAGTTGTAAGGCGGCATCGTGAGTCGTGTCGGGATAGCACAGTTGGTAGTGCGCTTACCCGCGAAAGGCAAAGGTCCCAGGTTCGAGTCCCGGTTCCGGCACACAATTTTTAATCTGCCAGGTAGTTTCATATCAGCGCACACTCTGCTGCAGAGTGAAAGTTTCATTATGGAATACCTACACTGTTTACGGACCACGTACAACCATTCGTGCCTAACTTTGTCTCCCAACGGCAGTGGCATTTTTAACAAGATAATGTGGCAAATCATAACTCGAGGAGTATGATGGAGTGGTTCGAGAAACAAGGTGACGAATTCCGATTACTTATCCGGCACTCCAACTCGCCATTTCTGATGGACGGGACACATCTCGGATGCAGAGCCCACCGCCCTCTTCCCAGAATTAGGTGAGTTGTTTGTGGTGCCAACTCTCTCCAGTTACTTTCCAAGGCCTCGCCGCTCGATGCCAAGAGGCACCGCCATTGTTGCCCATCCCATCACGTGCCGGCAGGGAGGTGGTCACCAGGAAGTGAAGCCACCGGAGACGCCCTTGTTCCAAAAGACTCACAACATACCTCGAACAACCTCTGGAGTTTTGATGCTGCCGCCCAGTCCCGCCTCTTTTAAGACTTTTGTGAGAGATCTCGTTTCCTCATCCAGATTTACGTTTCTCGTTGTTCCGTTTCATCGATCCAACTCCACGTTCGTTTCCGCCATTGTTTAGCGCAGCCCTGTGATCTGCGCCATCGCACACGGCACTTTATATCGTTTCAGCTTTCACGCTCCTGTTAGCCGCATCACTACATTACTGAAACAGCCCTTCCACTTTGGGGAACCTGTGGTGTCGCACAAGTCTAAAGTGCGCGCCACCTACTTTCGCCGCGCGCCGCCATGCACGCACGGCGCGGCGTTCTTACGACGTCAGCCACGAGCGCCCTCTGCTGCTATCCCGCTCGTGGCCACCACTGAACGACATCGTTCACTTGGGACTTTCTTGGTATTTTTCCCCTTCCGTTTAAGATCGAAGCAGTACACGCCAATAACTGAGTAACTCTTCAACGTATTTCCACGCGTTTCTGTCCTCAATTTTATGTGCAGTGATTCTTGATAGACGTTCAACTTGGCAAGGGAAATTAAATGTAAACGAAGACGCCTAAACCTGAAACTTCACTGACGTGCAAAACATAAAAAGAAAAACGATTTCCGTATTTCTTGTCACTACCAATTCCACCACACCGTATGAATGCTACAGTATAATACAGAAGAAACGCGACATTTGCATTCAAAGACAATAATTGTACTGAGGTCATCGAATTCATGATAGCACCCTGGACATCGAAAAAACGGAATAAGGCAGTTAACATGGTGTAAAATCACCACAGACTACGCCCCCAAATGTATATAGGGTGAATCACCTAACTCCTGCACCGCCAATATTGCGGAAACGGAAAGTGCAACTGATGTTCGGTTTTCACAGAATGGATTGGTAGTCAGGAGCTCGTATTCTTAGCCAACAAACGGATTGTAATATTATTTAGAAAGTGTATTTTTATGCAAACATACAGTTTTTTAAATGGAACAATGGTTGTTTCTAACATGCACTGAAATTTTTGACACCAGCGGTGTACCAACAATTTTGAATGACATTTTTATCACGTTTAGTTTGGCAGCTACAACCATTCAAAGTTTCGGGGGCGGAGGCTGCGATAGCGTAGCTAACTGTCCGAGTGGCTATCCCCTGGGGCACGGCCCACTGTCTCATGACCACCAGTCAGCAACGCTGTCGTAGCCTCCCCCCCCCCCGCCCCCTAAAACTCTGAATGGTTGTAGCTGCCAAACTAAACGTGATAAAAATGTCATTCAAAATTCATTGTACACAGCTGGTGTCAAAAATTCCAGTGTATGATAGAAACAACCATTTTTCCATTTGAAAAATTGAATGTTTGGATAAAAAATACACTTTGTAAGTAATATTACAATCTGTTTGTTGGCTAAAAATACATTCTGCGAAAACCGCACATAAATCGTACTTCCCGTTTCCGCAATATTTGCGGTGCAAGTGTTAGATGATTCACCCTATATATTCACTTATGAAATTTGTTATTAACAAGCCAACCCCATTGAAAAGTAATTGTGCATAGCTACAACACTAGAAGAAAGGGAGATATTCATTCTTCAAGGATAAATCTAACGTTGGCACAGAAAGGGATGAATTACGCTGCCACAAAAGTCTTCAGTCACTTACCAAGTAGCATCAAAAGTCTGACAGATAGCCAACTAGTATTTAAAAGACTACTTTCTAAGTATTTTTACAATCTGTTTATTGGCTAACAATACAAGTCCTTGACTCCCCTCCATTCTGTGGAAACCACACATCAATCGCACTTTACGTTTCCGCAATATTTGCGGTGCATGTGTTGTGTGATTCGCCCTGTATACAAGTGGGTGTCGTGGCAGCTCATACCAATCTTCCAACTGCCAATTTTAAAAGAAATTTCGCGCTTTCAGTTGGTCCTCGTTACATACAAATAGGAATGCAACGGGGAGTCTGATCCCTTTTCGCCTTGTTTACGCCTATATAACGAAAGTGTAGCCTACTCTGTGAAATCATAACGCTTTTCAGTGACAAGCCACATACCCCTTGTGGTGTCGCACAAGTATGAAGTGAGCACCACCTACTTACGCCGCGCGCCGCCATGCACGCATGGCGCGGCGTTCTTACGACGTCAGCCACGAGCGCCCTCTGCTGCAACTCCGCTCGTGGCCACGACTGAACAGCATCGTTCGCTTGGGACTGAGATAGGAACCAGTTAACACTTCGGAATCAGATAGGCACCAGTAAAGACTTGGCTATCGGGTAGGCACTAGGAATCATCAGTAGGCAGGCCTCTATCTAATCTATGTATCAGCATTCTGCAGTCAAGAACTGTGTAAAAGTTAAGTATTACTAAGTCTCTATGAAATATATATCTCGTTCTAATTTAGCCTAGTGTTTATAGTTTCTGCTGTCCCACTGGCTGGTTCACCTCCGTACCTGCACACGCGTGCATCCTTTATTCCTGTGTCGGTCTCTTTCTACTCGGCTACCGACATCTACGACAAAACCGGCGACGAGGATGGGATACAAAACCCCTCACCTCCAGTTTTGCAACCAGTCACAACCAAGTATTAAAAACGAAAGAGCCAATCAGAAACTCAACATGGAAAAAATATATATATAGATTGGTGTGGTATCTACTATGTCCGAAAGAACAGACCCCACACCTGGTTCGCAGCCACATGGCACTTGCAAATGTAAGGAGAGGAAGGAAAAATGATGAGGAAGGAAAGGAATGACTTAAGCTACACTCATTACCAGTTGTGTTCTGTCCACAGGCAGGTTTTCACATGGTAACTCTCCCTGCTGCATTAGGACACTGGAATTACTCAATGGTGACAAGTGAAAATATGAGACGAGCAGGGATTCGAACCCGGTTTTCCCGCTTCGGACCAGCGCTCGCTTCCCGTCCTTCTCAGATTTCCACAAGTCGCATTCTACTTTCATAGCGATCACTATCGTCCATGACCTCTTATACTTGCCATTTCTAATTCCCTTTCGAGGTCGAACGTTATTACCACATCTGCTGTGAGCCTTATGCCGTCATCGCTTGTGAATAGAGATTGACTACAGTTCTAGTGTGCGACTTGTGGAGAGTGGCTTGCACGGGTAGCCAATGGGTGTTGTGAGCGCTTGGCCGCGGGGACCTGTAATCAAATAAACTCAGCCGGCCGCGGTGGCCGAGGGGACTGAGGCGCTTCAGTCATGGTCTGCACGGCCACTACGGTCGGGGGTTCGAATCCCCCCTCGGGCATGGATATTTGTGCCTTCCTTAGTTGCAGGTAGTTCATAAGTTCAAATGTTCAAATGTTTGTCAAGCTTATGGGACTTAACTACGGGGTCATCAGTCCCTAAACTTACAAACTACTTATGAACTACTTACGAGCTAGGACGGCACAAATATCCATGCCCGAGGGGGGATTCAAACCCCCGACCGTAGTGGCCGTGAAGACCGTGACTGAAGCGCCTCAGTCCCCTCGGCCACCGCGGCCGGCAGTTCATAAGTAGTTTGTAAGTTTAGGGACTGATGACCCCGTAGTTAAGTCCCTTAAACTTAACAAACATTTTTGAAATAAACTCAGTCAACAAACAAACCATCTGCAAAAATAAAATAACAACTCAACCACTGGCCTCAAGCGGGAGACCCGAGTTCCAATCCGGCCCGTTTCACATTTTCACTTGTCGCCATGGAGTAATTTCAATATTATAGTGCAGCTAAAGTCATTCCTTTCCTTCCTAATGTCTTCTCCTTTCTCTCATAAAAAATAGAAAATAAAAACAAAAAAAATGTAATTGGAGAAAATAACTTCTGTGGGATATTGAAAACTCTCTCTTACTCTCCTGTGTCTCCAGCCAATCGCAGTTTAGTATACAAATAATGTGTAAATAGGGTGCTACGTGACATTACTAACATAAAATGGCGCACATGTACACATACAGTATCTCTGTATGTCATCTTAGAAGAGAGGCACTCGTTAACGATGTGTAGAAACAAACGAATACCCCCTTTATCGAGATCGTCAACGAAAGACTGGAAAATTGTCACACTGCGAGGAAGAAGACAGTCGTGCGTCACCTCCGTCTCGTGTACGGACGCCGACAGCAAGCAGCACCGACAACTCCTGACGGATTGAACGAGTCCGATCCCTACTGCTCACATCAGCTGCCCCCCCCCCCCCCCCATCTCACGGACGCTCTCTGGCCGTTACAACGCAGTTGCTAATCATTATGGTTTATTTTCGATAGGTCGCTTGTATAGGAACATAAATGAAGGACTGAACTTCGGCTTGGAACTTTCAACATTTTGAGAAGCGTCCATTAATTCGTGACATTAAATCGGCTCAAAATTAAATATAACAATAGAAATTTGTAAAATGAGAATTTACATCATGATGTATGTTCCAAATCGCGTTGTTGACGAGAAATGAAGAAAAGAAAGTTGGTACACACAGTAAGCTAGGCACGCTGGGGTCAGCCGCCGCTGCCTCCTCTGAACACGTCCCGTCGATAAACATCCAACAAACACGATCCCACAATTATCTGTCCATGTAGTTCATTCTCAGTCCATTATTGACTCGAATTTTAAAAGCACTTTTTTCAAAACCTGCGACATTTTGAGCCAAATTATCTTACATTCGGTCATTTTTGATCATTCACAAAGACGAAACCTAGTTGTTTCGCCGTGTATGAGATTCTTTTCTCGTGACCGATTAATGTCCCGTTCTCTTAATGTTGAATAACACTTCGTACATCTTAGCGATCTCTTTGAAATGTTCATATTGCTAAATTCAGTACATTTGTTACCAGAGAATGATTTCAGTTATTGCCTTTAGTGTTTTGACGCCTCGCATGACTTCTCTTAATTGTCGAGTACACTAGTGTAGTAATGTGTCGATATGCATACGACTATACTCAGGCTCAAATGTTTTAATTCTATGGGACTTAACTACTGTGTTTATCAGTCCCTAGCCTTACAACTACTTAAACTATCTTAAAACAACCTAAGAACACACACACACACCTAGTGTCCGAGGGAGAACTTCCGACGGGGAGCACCCGCGCGCTCCGCAGCAAGGCGCCTTAGAGCGCTCGGCCACTCCACAGCGGCATTCACGCTCATTTAGACAGTTATCCGTACATATATTCGCAATCCCTGTATGCCACTAACGACCGCTACATATCAGGATAAAGATACGTATTCTGACTGTTCCACACCACCTAAAAAGAAACACATAAGAGCTGGGCAGGAACTATTTCCTCGTTCTACAGACAATTCACGCTATTATTCCATATTTTTGACACTGTGCTACTCAAGCGCCTTCCTAATCAAATGGTGTGCTTATGGGATATCGCTTCAGTAATGCGACTGGAGGATTTCCTGTTATAAAAACACAACGCGTAGTAATTGACGGAAAATGTTCGCGTAAAATAGAAGTGATATCTCCAGGTAAATGTTATAGGGCCCCTACCGTCCCTTGTTTTTATAAATGATTTGGGAGACAACATGAGGAGCTCTCTTAGACTGGTCGCGGATGATGCTGTCGTTTATCGGTCAGTAAACGTACTAGCAAATTAATAGAACTGTAAAACGATTTAGATATCTGCATGGTGGAAAATTGACATTTGACCCTAAGTAATGAAAAGTGCAAAGTCATCTGTACGGGGACTAAAGAATATCCGTTAAACTTCATTTACACGATAAAACAGTCAAATCTACAGGCCATGAATTCAACGAAATACCTAGGAATTACCATTAAGAACAACTTTAATTTGAAAAAAAAAAAAAAAAAAAAAAAAAACACGCCCCGTCGACAGCGTGGTCGTTAGAGGCGGAGCTTACGCTCGGGTTGTTTGGTTAAGGACGGGGAAGGAAATCGGCCGTGCCCTTTGAAAGGAACCATCTAGGCATTTGCCTATAGTGATTTAGGGAAATCACGGAAAACGTAAATCTGGATGGCCGGAGGTGGATTTGAACCACCGTCCTTCCGAATACGAATCCAGTGTGTTACCACTGCGTCACCTCGCTCGTTGGAGATAAGGAAGCCCACGAAAAAAGAAACAAGAATTTGCAAATATTTATGAATGAGGTGAAGGAAGAAGTATTAGGAAGGAAAGGATGGACAGTGGCTGGATTAGGACAACGAAATTAAACGGTAGCGAGAGGTGAAAATGTGCACTAGGTCGGGAATGGAACATGGGTCTCTCGCTTGAACCACCATCGTTCCAAATGCAAGTAGAAAGGATACAGAGAAGGTTCAAATTAGGGCATTCGCTTTATATGGTTGCGATACAGGGGAGACAGCGTCACGGAAATGATGCACGAGTTGGAATAGAAATCATTAAAAGAAAAGCGTCATTCGTTGCGGCTAGATTTATTTTTGAAATTCTTTCACCAACTTTCTCTTCCTAAACTGAACGTATTTGTTAGCACCCATCTACATAGAAAGATGTGATCATCATAATAAACGAAGAGAAATCAGACAGAGAAGGGACAGATTTAGGTGTTGCTTCTCCTCGTGGGCTATTAGAGAATGGAACGGTAGAGAAATATTATGAAACCAATTTGATGAACCTTCTGCCAGGCAGTTATGTGTGATTTGAGGAGGCAATATGTAGTTCTATATCAGATAGATGAGACCCTCATAGACTTACTTCCGTAAAAATTAGTTAAAATACGGATTGATATTAATCATAAAATGTTTATCATTTGTGCAAGGGATGAAAATATTAGTCTGACTAAAGAAATGAAACTTCGGGAGTAGTTACTACACTGCTCAACAAAATGGATCAGTTTAGTTGCCATTGGAGCGCATAAGGTGGAAAGATGCCCAGAATATGCGTCGTCGGACATCACCGTTGCGTTCTGCGACGGTTCGAACTGGGAAGTTAAAACGCATCTCCAGCTATCCACGTTTATGTTTTCCATCAATGTTCAAATGTTTGTAGAGCTTATGGGACTTAACTACGGGGTCATCAGTCCCTAAGTTTACAAACTACTTATGAACTAGCTAAGACTAAGGACGGCACAAATATCCATGCCCGAGGGGGGATTCGAACCCCCGACCGTAGTGGCCGTGCAGACCGTGACTGGAGCGCCTCAGTCCCCTCGGCCACCGCGGCCGGCTGTTTACCATCATTTCCGTAAATCGCCTGAAGCAAATGGCGGGACGACTCCTCTGAAAGGGCACGGCCGATTTCTTTTGTCTTTCTCAACACAAATAACCCGCGTTTGTGCTTCATCTTTTGTCCTTGTTGCCTTAGAGGGGCAGATAGTCATTTTATTCGCTCATCCCCAGTGTTGCAGCGTCCCCACAGGAAGTGGGGGGGGGGGGGCTGGTAAACAATAGAAACTGTTTCCCATATATTTACACTTGTATATCTTTTGTTCACAGGCTGGATAACAACTTTTCCAAGCAGAAAGCTTCCTAGCAGTCTTAGTTCTCATTTTAATGAGATTTACTTTCATATTATTGTCCAAACTAAATATATCGTTCTAACTCAGCTTCAAATTCCGGCTCTCTAAATTTCGTCAACAGAATTTCTCGAAAAGAACATCGTCTTTCCTCCAGCGATCCCCATTTGAGTTTCCGGAGCATTTCCGTGACACTCGCGCATTGGTCGAACCTACCGGTAACGAATCTAGCTGCTCGCCTCTGAACTGCTTCTATGTCTTCCTTTAATTTGATCTGCTGGGGGTCCCAAACACTTGATCAATACTGAAGACGTGGTCGTGCAAGCGTTTCATATGCGCTCTCCTTTACAGATGAAGTACATCTTCCCAAAATTCTCCCAATAAACCGAAGTCGGCTGTCCGTCTTACTCACGACTGTTCTTACATGTTCGTTCCATTTCATATCGCCCTGCAATGTTACACCTAGATATTTAAACGACGCGACTGCATCAAGAAGCTCACTAATAATGTTCTATTCAAACATTATGAGATTGGTTTTCCTACTCATGTGGATCACCTTACAGTTTTCTACATTTAGAGCTAGCTGCCAGTCTCCACAGAAACTAGAAATTTTCTCTAAGTCGCCCTGTATGCTACTACAGTCAATTAAAGGCGATAGCCTCCGTTACACTACAGCATCATCAGCAATCATCAGTAAATCACACATTACAAGTTACTGTGTCCATCAGATCTTTTGTGTAGATAAATAGTAATAATTTCGTGTGGCTCATTGACCTTGTGCAAGTCTTTCAATTGGACGCCACTTCGGTGACTTGCATGTCCCTAGCCTACCCCAGTTATTCAAACAGGTAAAGGGGACCTACAGCTTAACGTGGATTCCGAACCATGTGTCGTTTCTGGCGACTCCTCACATCGTTGAGAGGTGAAGGATGGGTTAAAGTGCAGACTGAAAAAGAATCCGAGGTCCGACTGGGTTTCGAACCCGCGACCCTTTGGCTTCCACTCGAGCACTCTACCCCAAGACCACCGGGCTCTACAATAGATGAATAATAACGGACCTATCACACTCTCCTGGGGCACGCCTAACGACACACTCGTCTCTGATGAACACTCGCCGTCGATAACATTGGTAAGATATTTGATTCCTCTCGACCCTTTTAGTAGGATCGGTGTCAGTCTTGCGGTATGCTCTTTCATCAAGTAGGCCCGCATCTTCTCGGCGTATACCTGGCGGGATGGGATCATTGTTGCGTTTCCCATGTCTGCAAGTAATATCACTACGCCTGGATCTTAGCTTCCGTATGGCGGCCCTCACTGTGTAGGAAACTTTCCGTTTCATAGGCTTTGTTTTGGTTAGAGCTCGGCAGGTTTTGTTGCGGACCTCTTCAGCAGCTTCTGGAGGAAGTCCAGCAGCTGTTTGTTACACTGCGCTGATTATGTCACAGATGGGCACATCTTTAAGAGTCAGAGCGAAATTCAATCCTTTAGTAAAAACCGAAATAGCGTCATCATCCAGCTCCTTGTCATTGAGACTGATGACGGTCTTTCTGCTGGCATCAGAGAGTTGTTTCTCCGATATACGTTCAAACCTGGAGTTCATGGTAGCAGTTTTCACGTACTTATATTGCAATAAAATTCATTCATATCGCGCACTTTTTAAATTTTGCGGTATATTCGTTTGGTGTTGATGGCGAAAATGATAACTGTATTGGAAAATGTAGATGAAATTCATATTGGGCAATGTGGGTGGATACATGATTCTCTGGGATGGAAAAAAATTTTCTTTGAACCAATCGCAATACCAGCATGATTGATGAAGTCGTTGACAATGCCTCTACAAGTGACTCGCGACACGTCGTCCATAAACCTGACATTTACTACTGAAATGATGATAAAACCGTGCGCCCATGGATTGGAGGATATTATTCCTGTCGGATGGGGCCTTGAATTAGCCCTTGAAGACCAACATTGGCTTCCGAAACCCACATGAGATAAATATCATTGATACGCCCCTGGATTGACGGTATGCCTCGGGCGTGTACCATTACCTAGTTCCCTCCAAACACTTTGTCATCTGATGTCAGAGATACGTATGTGGAGAGAACTTTGGCCAACTTTCCATTGACATTGCCGGCACCTTTGATAATCTGTGGTGTCCGGCACTGTTTGCAAGACTCAGGGGCTGAGGGTACCTACGGCCCTCTATAATAGCCTCTTGAACTATTGTAGACGTAGGGTAGTGGAATGGCGCACGGGCACCCAGAAAGTGGTCAAGAGGATCACCAACGGGTGTCCACAGGGATCAATATGCGTCACCGTCGTCTAGGATATCGCCCTAGAGCCGCTTCTGAATCTCCTAGGAGAAGAGGAGCTGGTCGAGGGGGTGGTAGCCCATGCAAATGACCTACTAGTGGTAGTCACGGCTGACTCAAGAGCGCAAATAGAACAAAAAGCAACTCAAATCCTGGCGAAAATTGGCCAGTGGTGCTACCAAAACAAACTCGAAATGGCCGCACACAAAACAGTATACATTTTACTCAAAGGCAAACTGATTAGAGACCCAATAATAAAATTCAATAACACAAAGATTCGCAGAGACCACACAACACGATATTTTGGGGTCCAACTCGACGAACGACTTACGATCACATAAAACTGACGACAGACAGGGCCACCAAGATGACACAAACACTCGCCAGGCTAAGCACCACAACATACAAACTCCCAACAAAAACACTCCGACTATATCACACAGCACTTTTTGAGTCAGTTGTATGCTTCGCTGCCAGCTCGTGAGCCCACAGACTACACCTACTAATATACAAGACTATTGTCAGGCAAGGACAAAGAAGGACTCTGCTACGACTGTCGGGGGCTTTCAACAGTCGAAGCACTATGCGTCATGTTCGGAATACCCTCACAATCAGACTGAGAGCGACCATGTACTGGTTGAAGACGGGGAGACAGGACAAAGTCCACGAAATCACGGGACAAAATATAACAGAGAGGCGCCAACTCAACAAATGGCGGGTGGACACATGGCAAGAGGAGTGGGATAACAGTGACAAGGGACGACGAGAGCACGCTTTCTTCCCGAACATCAGGGAACGTCTGAGAATGGACCATATCAGACCCTTCCGGGGTATGGTACATTTTTTGACGGGGCACGGTCCCTACCCTACGCACTTGAGCCACATAGGGTTAAGTGACAATGAGAACTGCACGTCTGGGGAACAGGGAACCCCAGAACACACACTCCTAAATTGCAACATATACAGAACACAATCAAATACCCTACTACAGGACAGTATCGACATTAACAACATGATTAGAGACAAGGACAAATGGGACATTCTAAACCGTATCGCTGATGAGGTGTCCACACTGAAACAAATGGAATACAATGAAACACGCAGACACCAGATCGCCCGACGTGTAACCCACAGGTCAGATAACTCCTGGCATGAAAGTGATCGAGACACATCAGACACAACATCTACAAATGATGGCACACCCACCACAGATACCGACAGCGACTGAAACAAATATAAACCTCAAATGTACAAAAACCGGAACAAAGCACCCAAATCAACAATTGTGTGCGAAGTGTAAATAAATTCTGTTACCTCTCAGTTGTAGAATTAAATGTAGGATTGTAAACGTTAATTATTATAAATGTTAAGTAAAATTCGCTATGTTAATGATATTATAGAAACCTAAAATGTAAAGGTAAAGCAGTCCACAATCCGAAGATTGGTTTGAACACCACAGTGCTTTACTAGGCATGGTCCTGTTTGAAGGTGGTATGCCGTTGCCTTCCTCCGACCTTCGAACTGACCCAGCCAGTTATAGGGGAACTACAGTTTAACGTGGGTTGCGAACCACGGTGCTACTCGGTATTTTTCACATGAGCAATACTGCCAGAGGTGAAAGAAGTGGAAAGTGACAGATAAAAAACCTAGGACCTGGCGGAGATCGAACCCGCGACCTTTAGATTTGTAGCCTGGCACTGTGTAACCGAGGCGCACTCATGTAATACAAAAGTAGAATATAAACATAACAGATTACCCTCAGCGACCCACCAGGGTCACAGGGCTCGAGGTCTATTCTGAGGCCTCTGATCCTGGCTGGTCCCAGCCCAGCCTATCCCCTCTCTACAACCCCCAACTTTCCTACCTTTCTTTTTGCAACCTTTTTAAATACCAAATTCCTTAGTTTCAATTTCAATTATTTTAGTTATATGTATTTTCTCCAACCTCCTCCGCCCCCCTTCTTTTGTTTCTTTCTTTAAACGTAATATAGTGTAACTCAAAAATTTAGATAAAATGAACCATGTAAAAAATTTAAATATTTAAGAAAATGGTTAAGTAAACTATCCCAATCATCAGAAAAATAATTCTTAAACTCAACTGTTTATGTAAACTGACCAGCTTTATACCCAAAGGTAGCTGGTCCGAAGCAAGAAAATAAATAAATAAAAAATAAAAAAATTCCATTCTTGGTAATTTTGGATAACCTGTATGGTGGGCCAGGTTTCATCATGGCCGACTAGAATACAGAGAGTTGTGGAACCTGTTCCTCTGGTCTCACGGTAGCCCCTCAAAGTTGTATCACAGTGGCAGTCTGGTTAGTGTTTCTACGGACGAGAAGTCGCAGATACCCGTCGTCTGTCGCAGCTGTTGCCCAAGGGCGACCAGTGAGAGAGAAGTCATCAACACTTCCTATAGTTTCCCATATAACTCTTATTCACATTATTCCTCTCGAAACGTCTGTCGATGAAAGTGGTTATTCACATAAAACAACAATCCATGTGCGATGTAACGTTGATATTTTCGTTCTTGCCAATGTCTACAAACAAGCTACATAGTTCGTGCGCTGTGCATTGAATGAATCTACATCTACATTGGATACTCTGCAAATCACATTTAAGTGCCTGGCAGAGGGTTCATCGAACCTCCGTTACACTATTTATCTCCCATTCCATTCTCGAATAGCGCGCGGGAAGAAAGAACACCTGAATCTCTCCGTTCGAGCTCTGGATTTCTCGTATTTTATTCTGATGATCATTTCTACCTATGTAAGTGGGAGTCAACAATATTCAAGGAAATTTTTATTCTTCTGATAAATGAGGATGTAGACAAGTTTGCTTACACTTCATCGTAGATCCAGGCGTAATGTTTTTATGGCATACACAGGTGATGCAAAACTTTTTTATATTTGCATGTAGTTTATTAAGTAGCATCTTTCGAGAACGCTTCTTTTGTATTCAGTTACAATACGAATTTCAAATAATTTCTTAAGTATGTATACAAAAAACAGGAGAATGGCGAGTTTTCTAGTGTAAGGTGTGGGTAGGGGCGCAGGTAGACAGTCGTACGAGGTGACCTTCGTACATGATCTCATCCACATAGGGTACCTACAGACGATGTCATTAGACAGACATATGTATCTTATATTTCGACCCGTTAGTGGTCTTAGTCACGCGTAAATCGTTGTATTCTAGCGATATATCGTTCGTCGCTGTTTGGTTGACTTTGCTGACCAATTTTAACGATCTTAACGAAGTTGCTTGTGTACAGTGGCCGCTGGTGATAATTTGCTAATGTGCTGCAGCACACTGTAAATATATTACTAAAATTATGGCCATTTCTCTTCGAATGCAAGCGAGAAATCGCTGTAAAATTACATCCTTTCTCTTGGAATACGAGCCAGATATCACAATAAAATTATGCCAATTCCCTTCCAATGCGTATTAGAATGCTAGTAATAAGGATGAAAACGCATTCTGGAGCGCTCTCGCTGCGATAGTTGAAAACCAGCTCCGTGTGCTGAAGTGGGATTCAGCCGCGCTGGTACGTGCGCAGAGAGGCGGCGCAGTCGTCTGTTCGCGAGTGCGCATGCGCAGACGTGACGTCACGCCTGGCGACTCACGTTTGCTGAGACCGACTGCAGCACTACATCAATATTTCTCTTCGTGCTGCGTGTAACGACTGCGGAAGAATAGTATATGACGAATATTGCGGCATACAGAGTCAAATAGCGCGCTGGCTCAGGCGTCTTGCGCGTTGTCTCTCAAACCTACCTGTGTAAGGCTCGTATTCAAATAGCTCAGAGTCTAGATTTTTAATTTCTGTAAGTAAAATTAATATTTTTTATACGTTACATTTACTACCTGCAGTGAATACATGCAGTTGGCAGCGCTGTTATAGATTACCCTGAAGGTTTTACTGTCAATACAGTATTAATTGATATTTAATTAAAGGCAATCATACAAAGGTTGACTTTTTTTTTTTTTTTTCACTTGTGAAATTTTGTAACGAGTCGCCACTGCTTGTGCAACGCTACAGTACTAGAGAAATGCATAGGGAAATATCAGTCGTTATTATAGCGTTACTGGGGCACAACATTCTAAAAGAAGAAAGAGACCAAGAAATCGTGAAAAGTGCTCAAGAATGTGGTTACGTAGCACTGAATTTAGTCAAATTGTCAAATGTTGGTGTACCTAAGGTACCAAACTACTAAGGTCATCGGTACCTAACTTACAAACTACTGAAAATATCTGATACTAAGAACAACACGCTCACACGTGCACTCCAAAGACAAGACTCACTACTCTCACAGGACAGGCTGCGCAAACCGTGACATGCCAACTTGGACCACATGGCCATTTCCACGTGGTGATGAATGTAGTCATTTGAGGTTGGTAAAATACTCCGAAATAAGTGAGCCTAATGACTTCAAAAATTACATTCGAATGGCTGGTGCCACATTTCGGTTGCTTCTGAATACGGTGACCCAATAGTTATTTTATACATACGGGAAGTGACAAAAGAATGTGTTGAATCATCCTCGTCGCCTTTGTTGAGTTCTCGTCCCGGTCTAGCTTTTCAGGAGAGGGTCAGTGCAGGATGCGTAGTCAGCTATAACAACTATTCAGATTAGTGATACAAGTTTTATTGCCGGCCGCGGTGGCCGAGGGGACTAAGGCGCTCCAGTCACTGTCTGCACGGCCGCTACGGTCGGGGGTTCGAATCCCCCCTCGGGCATGGATACTTGTGCCGTCCTAGTTCGTAAGTAGTTCATAAGTAGTTTGTAAGTTTATGGACTGTGACCCCATAGTTAAGTCCCATAGACTATACAAACATTAGAAACATACAAGTTTTATTGACTGATGAATACAATAACCAACTTTAGAACATATGTCTGTTTCTTCACTCTTCTCACAGCATCTTCTGTATGATGCTAGCTGCGATGAGTTCTCGTGACTGCCTAGTTCATAGCCGAGTTCAGACGGGCTCGTCCAGACGTTGTCGGCCTAGATATAGCCGCTTGTAGAGGGCGCGCATCTCTGTTACTCCCTCCAAGAGAAGCGGTGCAGGTGTGCAATTAGCTGCCCGACGTCATCCGCTGGCTTCTCCACGATCGTTTTCTTGCGTCTAGTGTATGGCGCTGACTTTAAGCCACAACATCCCTCCCTCCCCCCCCCAAAGCGCCGAACTGTTGTCGTTTAGGGAGCTCGAAAATGGGAGAGGAGGCAGGCTCGTGGATGTACTGATGGACCGGAGTCTGTAACTGCAGTGGACGTCAAACTACCGACCGGGCCCCGCCATCCGGCCTGAACTCCCGAGGGAACGTCCTCTGTGAAAACCTCCGGAGAGCCAACGTCACAGAGTTACATATACAGAGAAGCAGCCTCCCTAAACCACTGTCCTATGCTCCCCTCGTAGTTCCGTAAGATGCTAGCAGGTGTCAGGCGGTTCCCTGGCTTAGTACTGGTAGACCACACTAGAGGCACTACTGAGGATGCCTCTCGCACGTCAGAGGGCAGCGTTGAGGGGAGCCTGAGGGGAAAGCTTTTGCCACCTGCCACGAGGCCACGGCTGTGTCCGGCTTGCTGGCATTTGAGGGGAGGTGGTGGTGGGGACAGCCGCTACCTGCCGCCTACTCTGGCCAGTTTAAAGGGCTGCTTCTGACCTCAGCGCCATCATGGGACATCTTACGGAACTGCTTAAAAAAAAACCCGCCCCGCAACCCTGAGCGTAGGACCGGGCCCTTACGGAGGTTTCCCGTCTGTATATATTTGTCTGTGCCAACGTCCACGACCTGGGGCCCCGATGATGGCGTAGACGATGACGTCTGTGGTGACGTTGGCGTCGGATGCTATGTGACGTGCTGGACCTGCTGGTCGACGTCCATTGGGATGGTGTCCAGTGGAGGCGGAGGCTACGAGGGCTTCGTCTCCATGATGTCAGGCCGCGGTGATGCGGAGATCTGCTGCTGGGGCGGCTGCCGAGGTCGCGCGGGTGGTTTGAGGCCATGCGGTCTGCGTGTGGCGCGAATTTGCCGAGTGGAACGCAGAAGGATCACAGGGTACACAACAAGGGCGAATTTGATTGCGGTGCCTGCGAAAGACGCCATCAGGTCCTGAAATTTCAAACATGGAAGCAACGAAACATTTGATGATCTCGCCCCACTCCCACCGTCTGTGGCCGCTGAAAACTCGGCAAAAGACTGGGTTACGCAGAGCGAAGCGATACTTGTACGTCGTCGGCTGCTGCTCTGGGCAGTGCTGTGGGTGGAGCAAGTGAAGCAGGGTGCGGTGTTGGCGGCCGTGCTGTAGTTCGGCCGACGATGACTCTTCTCGTAGATGCGAGAGGTAGGAGGCGAGGAACAGTTGCAAAGATGCCTCCTGTGAGTGCTCCTAACGAAATTTGGACACCTACTGCTTAAATGTCCGGATGAAGCGTTCCGCAGTGCCGTGTGACTGTGGGCTTAATTCCATTGCGTTCACAAAAGGAGCGAAATTCTTTCGATGTGAACTGAGGACCATTGTCAGAGACTATCATTTCAGGAAGACCTACCAGACAAAAAATTGAAGACAACGCCCAAATCGTGCTACTAGAAGTCGTAGAAGACATTGGCACTGCAAATGGGTAACCACTAAAAGCATCAACCACAATAAGCCACATAGTGTTCCAGAATAGTCAATATGCACTCGTTGCCATGGTGAATCTGCTTTTGGCCATGCAAAAAATTCTGTGCTGGGGCGGACTGGTTGGTAGCACACACTAAACACTGTGACGTTATCTATTCTATATGGGCGTCCATACCTTGCCACGTACAGTGGCGTCGTGCCAATTGCTTAGTGCAAACCGTTCCCCAATGTTCTTGGTGAAGTAAGTTCAATACTTCGTTCTGCAAACATCGCGGGATCAACACACGCGATTGTCCATTGTCATTCTAAACTAGAACGACACTGTTATGCACTGAAAGTTCATTTCTTCTAGCAAAATAGCGACGCACCAGATAATTTGCAATGTCACGTTGTAAGCGAGGCCATCCTGTGCGAATGTAGCGCAGCAAAATTCGTAAATCGAGGTCTGTTTCTGTGGCCCGAGCAATTTTCCTATAGTCTAACGAGAAGGATTGGAACAAACTATCTTCCTGTGCATCTATCTGAAAACAATACGTCTCAGAAGCATCAAAGTCTTTATCTGGGCCAATCGGAAGACGGGAAAGTGTGTCGGCATTTCCATGGCGAGTTGTGGGTCTGTACACAATCTCGTACTGATACTGTGATAAGAGCAATGCCCAGCCTTGCAATTTGTGTGCCGTGCTAGTAGGAATCGGCTTGGCTGGATGAAACACTGACTGCAAAGGCTTGTGCTCAGTGACTAAATAAAATTTTCTCTCATACAAGTGGTGATGCAATTTTGTGACACCATACACTATTGCTAAAGCTTCCTTCTCAATTTGAGAATAATGGAACTGTGTGTCTGTCAAAAGTTTTGACGCAAAAAGCTATCGGACGGTCCGTATCCCCATGTCTAAGTGACAGCACTGCACCTAGACCATACGATGACGAATGAAGTTGCAAAAGAACTGGTTTTTCTGGATCAAAGTGCAACAAACATCGATCACTGAGCAATGCATATTTTAACTGCGCGTTGGCATTCTTCTGTCCAAACAAAATGAACATTTTTACAGCGTAGCTGATACAAAGGGGCTGCAATTTGTGCTGCGTTTGGAATAAACTTAATATAAAATTTCCCAAGACGGACTGTACTTCTTGCACATATTTGGCGCTGGCAGGTCGCGAATGGCTAGCAAATGTGATTGCATGGGGTGCACATCTTGACTGTTTATCACATGTCCTAGATACTGCAGTTCTGGTTTGAAAAAGTCACACCTATCTAACCGACACTTGAGACCTGCATCTGACAAAACTTGAAATACTTTTCTCAAATTTTCAATGTGTTCTTCTGGGGTACGGCCTGACACAACTATGTCGTCCAAGTAGTTTGAACAACAAGGCACCCGAGCTATAAGCTGTTCCAAATATCTTTGAAAAATTGCGGGCGCAGATGCACTGCCAAACGGTAGACACAAATATTTAAACAAGCCCAGATTGGTATTGACAACACAAATTTTCTTTTATTCTTCTGGCAGCTGAAGGTAGGCATTGCTCAAATCGATTTTTGAGAAATATTTTCCTGCACCTAATCTGTCCATTAAATCGTCTGGTCTCGGCAAAGGATAACTGTCTACAACTGTTTGTGGATTCACTGTGGCCTTGATATCAAAACAAATGCGAATGCTACCCAACGGCTTCGGCGAAACTACAAGCAGACTCGCCCACTGGATAGCTTGTATTGTTTCAATTGCACCAGTTCTTGCGATACTTTGTTGCGTAAAGTGAGCGGTATATCACGAGCCTTGCAAAATTTTGGTTTGGCATTTTCCTTCAGAGTAATGTGTGCAGGAAAATCTTAGGTTTTCCTAGTCCTGCAGAAAATAAATCTAGAAAGTCTTTCAGCAACTTGTCTACACTGTCTTTAGCATCAAAATTGTCCACAACTAAAACATTGTCTTGCACAGTAAAAAGAAAAAGATCAAAATAATCTAAACCAAAAATATTCTCTCCTTCGTAAGACTTGAAATGTTACTGCAGGTAGTGAACATTGTTCTAGTACAGGAATTTTATTGTCATTGTATGCTGTTAACCTTGTTTTAGCACGAGAAAGACGCAGCGATCCTAACTGCGATTGAGCAATGTGACATGCACCTGTGTGTAGTTGAAACTTTACAAGAATTTCCTTTACACTCACATTGACAAACATTTTTCTGGTCTGGCGTACAACTTGTGCTACATCCGTGTCCTTGATGTTACGAGGGCCGCCACAGGTTTTGAAAATACTGCATTTATTGCATGAGTATTGTCGCTGTTTGGGCCGGGAGGGCCAATTCCTTTTCTTTTGCTGTAAGCAGATTGTTTGTATATGACCTTCCTTGCCACATGCATAGCATTTCGCGGACCTGGATGGACAGTTCTGCCGTTTGTGCCACGAGAAATATTTCGGGGAAGACTTCACTTTTTTTTTTTTTTTTTTTTTTTTTTTTTTTAGTCTATGGGACTTAACTACGGGGTCATCAGTCCCTAAACTTACAGACTACTTATGAACTACTTACGAACTAGGACGGCACAAATATCCATACCCGAGGGGGGATTCGAACCCCCGACCGTAGTGGCCGTGCAGACCGTGACTGAAGCGCCTCTGTCCCTGCGGCCACCGCGGCCGGCGACTTCACTTCCTTATTAGGCAAGTCACTGTGTCAACATGTTTACACTTTGAGCAGGCAGGCAGAAATGCACGGCGGTCGATCTCGCGCTCACCGGCGCATGACGTACTTATAGTACACAGTGTAACTGGATCAAAGTTTTCCGCTGCCACGGTACCTGAATTATACTGTTCCAAAATCTGTTCTACTTCATGAAAAGATAGATCTAACATTTTTAGAATCTGCTCTCTAAGTCTGACATCCGTTACATTGTAGACAATAGCGTCACGTAACATCACATCTGAATACAATGGTCCACGAACATTGAAATTTACACTTTCTAGTTAGACCTTGAAGATCTGTTATCCACTGCCTGTATGTTTCGTTTTGTTGTTTCCTACTCCAAAAGAACTGATACCTAGCGGCCACTACATTGATTTGCTGTTCATAATACAATGTGAGGGCTCCTATTACGGAATCACAAGAAAGTTCAGAAGGCTCCGGGGAGAGAAACAGTTTTTTTGACCAGACGGAACACTGGGGGGCCTACAGCTGAGAGAAAAAAATGTAGTTTGACAGAACTTTGTATCTTGTGAACTGTGGCGTAGGCTTCAAAATGTTGCAACCATTCATTCCATTCCTCTTGAGCTTCATCATACTAGCGGAAAGGCGGAATTACTGGAGGTGGTGGCTGCTGCAGTGGTACTTGCGTATTTTGTTGCAAAGGTGGGGCCAGAAGTAGTTGTACAGTGATGATGATGATCGTGTGGCATTTATGACCGTTAGACCCCAAATGGGGTCGTGTTCGGCCTGCCTGTTGCAAGTCTTTTTATCTGATGCCACTACGGCGACTTGCGTGTCAATGATGATGGAATGATGATGAGGACGACACAACACCCAGTCCCCTAGTGGAGAAAATTTCAAACCCGACCGGGAATCGAACCCGGGCCCCCTGCGTGGCAACCAACCACGCTGTCCACTGGACTACGGAGGCGGACGTTGTACAGTAGACAGCAGTGAAGCGATTTGTTGGCTTTGAAACTGAAACATATGCATCACTTGCTGTGCATCGAGTGCAGGAAGCTGCGGCGCAGTGCCAGTTGTAGTGTTAGTAGGAACTGACAAGGCACAAAAACAACACGAACACACACGGCAAAAACATAGAAATTTAAGCTATTTCTTGCTATAGAATTCACAAAAAATTATATACTGGATTCGCTGAGACCTGCAATAAAGCAAAATAATAACGCAGCATAATTTCAGCAATTTTGGCTTCCAATGTGGGTTGTTGTCTATAGTTTAACACCATGTCGCCGTTTGTTGTTTTGTGTCCCAGCCTCGTCGCCGCTTTGCGTCTCGTTTCCGTCGTAGGTGTCGGTGGCCGAATAGAAAGACCGACACAGGAATAAAGGATGCACGCTTGTGCAGCTAGGAGGTGACCATCCAGTGGGACAGCAGAAACTAGAATCACTAGAGTAAATTAGAACGAGATATATATTTCTTAGAGACTTAGTAATACTTAACTTTTACATAGCTCAGTACTGCAGAATGCTGATACATAGTTGAGGTAGATGCCTGCCTAGTGCCTATCCGATAGCGAAGTCTTCACTGGTGCCTATCTGATTCCGAAGTGTTAACTGGTTCCTATCTCAGTCCCAAGTGAACGACGTCGTTCAGTGGTGGCCACGAGCGGGATAGCAGCAGAGGGCGCTCGTGGCTGACGTCGTAAGAACGCCGTGCCGTGCGTGCATGCATGGCGGCGCGCGGCGAAAGTAGGTGGCGCGCACTTTAGACTTGTGCGACACCACATGTTGAATCACCCTCGTTGCCATTTGTTGAGTTCTCGTCCTTGTCTAGCTTTTCAGGATAGGGTTAGTGCAGGATGCATAGTCAACTATTCAGATTAGTAATACAAGTTTTATTGACTGAAGAATACAATACTCAACTTTATAACATATGTCTGTTTCTTCTCTCTTCTTGCGGCGTCTTCTGCTGTACGATGCTAGCTGCACTGAGTTCTCGTGACTGCCTGGCTCATAGCCGAGTTCAAACAGGGACATCGAAACGTACACCAGCCTAGATATAGCCGCTTGTAGAGGGCGCGCATCTCCGTTACTCCCTCCAAGAGGCGCGGCGCCAGCGTGTGATTGGCTGCCGGACATTATCCGCTGCCGGCCGCGGTGGCCGAGGGGACTGAGGCGCTCCAGTCACGGTCTGCACGGCCACTACGGTCGGGGGTTCGAATCCCCCCTCGGGCATGGATATTTGTGCTGTCCTAGTTCCTAAGTAGTTCATAAGTAGTTTGTAAGTTTAGGGACTGATGACCCCGTACTTAAGTCCCATAGACTATACAAACATACAAACATTATCCGCTGCCTTCTCCACGATCGTTCTCTTGCATCTGGCGTGTGGCGTTGACCTTACGGCACAACAGAATGATGTGGGCAATGGCTAGAAAGGATGTTGACGAGGTCTGCAACTAAAAGAAGTGATTAGTTCACATATACTTTTATTACAGATGAAAAGAATACTCAACTTTTAGGTGCTTGTGGTTGTAAGAATTCTTCTGCAGTACAAAACAGTTCTGCAATGATCTCTTCTAAATCAATCAATAGTAGTGTTCTGGCTTGTGTTAATGTACACTGTTGGCTCCCTGTAGATAGGCCTCCTGGCATTGGAGCACTAGTAGATCTGCTTCGCACTCCTGTACTGACTTCTATACTGACTGTCGTGTCTGTGGTACAATGGCATATCTAGACTAGCCGCTGTCTAACGATTGGCTGGCAGGCAAAGCAGGTAGAGAGGTAACAATACTGCGGGTGCCTTCGGTGGCCGAAGAGCAATTTACCGCTCGTCTTCTACTTGCACAGCGACTTGCACGGACCACAACGAGTCTAACGTGAAATCTATGCTTTTGAGATTTATATTGTACTCTTCCAACTATTTATAGTGTGCAATGGATTGATCTGACTACTTACTGTACCCGAGGCTCCTGCAAGTAGAGCATCAACAGCATGTCTCATAGAAGTCTGAAAGATGCTCCTTGCCTACCTACAATCGGTGAAACTTTATCACTTATGTAAATATAGACATCGATGACATCTCCTGTAAGAAAAAAATCTTAAAATTAACAAAGTGTAACTAGTGAGGATCAGTGTGGATACTAAAGTGATGTCGCTATTACTGAAATAAAAAACTGATTGAAAATTATTTGTGTTTATTATTAAGAAAACTCAAATTCATAAAGAAATTAAATTTTTAATTTCCAAGTTCCAGATAGGTTGACAGGATAGATGAAACATATAAACAATTTCAAAATAAAATAAATGTGGTACAATTGCTGAAGAAAAGCGACTACTTGACTTTAAAATTAATTCAATTTTACCAGTTTACAGCCAAGGCTGTTAGAATGTCAGAAATATTGGGCAATGGTAAAAATAAATGTATTTGTTATTGCTGCTTGGGGATGGGTGGAGTTTGCCTAAAGCGTTTGCACACAATACTGTTAACTGCACCAATGGCTGCTAGCTGTGTCTTCACTGAAATCGAAACTAAATATTGTCTATATTGATCGACTACTGCTAATCGGACTTTCCCTGCCTCTTGATGAAGTCAAAAAGACCTAGTCTGGCTAACGCACCATATTGCCACTCAAAAATGCGCTCACAAGCGTTAGTTAATACACTATGCCTATGTTCACACCAGATATGAAGTATCTCGGTCAACACTGTGAACAATACATAATCCTTGGTACTCTCTACTGGAGAGTCTCTAAGATCCACTCCATGGCAGTGGTGCTCCTTACAGTGCAATACTGTACAAGAGTCTTTATCACCTCTGCCTACAAGAAATCCCTGCAAGAGCATCGCACTGCTACCAACGACTCACACCGCCGACACAGTAGAGAGAGTGAGTCTGCCTTAATTTTTCTCGTTCTGCTTGTGTGTATCTTCTAATGACGCTGGTGCTTCCCCGCCAGTGGCTTGCCTACCGATCGGATAGTGCGTCTTACAATGCTGTATGGCTTGCTGGCCAATTCTGAGTCAGCTAACATCTCGTTTAAGTATTTCATCTGAAACGTGATGGCGCCAGCTTGGCATTAGCGTTCCACCTGCATTCTAAAGCTTTAAGTAATCACCCTTTGCTTACAGTGGTAGTGTGTGACTTCTAACAGGATTTTAAAGCGTCCATACTTCCCCAAGTAGACAAGTGGCTTCCGGCACAGACAAATATATACAGGCGGGAAACCTCTGTAAGGGCCCGGTCCCACGCTCAGGGGTGCGGGGCGGGAGGTTTTCTGCAGTTCCGTAAGATGTCCCATGATGGCGCTGCGGTCACAAGGAGCCCTTTAAACTGGCCAGAGCAGGCGGCAGGTAGCGGCTGTCCCCCACCACCACCTTCCCTCAAACGTCAGCACGCCGGACACAGCCGTGGCCTTGTGGCAGACGGCACGAGCTCTCCCCTCAGCCTCCCCTCCACACAACCCTCAGAAGCGCCTCTAGTGTGCTCTACCAGTACTACGCCAGGGAACCGCCTGACACCTGCTAGCAACTTACGGAACTACGAGGGGAGCGTAAGGACAGTGGTTTAGGGGTGGCTGCTTCTCTGTATATGTTACTCTGTGCTTTCGGACCTAAGACTAACTGGGGTGAGGGAGTGTGGTGAGTAGTTTTCCACATGCCTGTGTATTTTTGCTAGTCGCCGCCACACGGACACCTTGCCTCACTTCAGAAAAACAAGTGTTTATTCACTAGTGCACGTCAGCATTGATTATCTTGTTGCACTTGTGACATGATCTCGTAATTTGCATATCAAACTGTAGTTATTATTACTGAAAATGGCTGTACCCCATCGAGTTTATATTCAAAAGATTCAGCTTGATGAGTAGAATGTGATTTTGAGGTCAGAATATGCAGAAAATGACAGTGAGGAAAACTTGATTCCTTACACAAGTTATCTAAGAGTGACGTGTGAAGATATTCCATCAGAAGAGGCCCCATAACAACAGTTGCACTCCTCACCAGTGGGTGATAGTACAGCTGATTACACTTACTTCATTCCAGATACATGCAAATGTCTGTGAGAAGTGCTTTCAGCAAAATACATGAAAGTAGTAACAACTTGAAAAAGTAACCAGCTATTTATTCACAAACATTTAACATGACATTTATTGATTGTCAGAACTCAACAGTAATTCTATGTAGTAGTGTTTTACATTTCGTACATTTTGATTAATATACTTCTTCGATATTTGCGCTAAACGAGTCATCAACACACGATTTATCACTAATGCCGATTTATCTTCGAAATTACCGCCAAACACAGTGCTCCTAAGATACAGATAATTAGCTTGGAGTCACCCGGTTGTCGTGGTTGTCGCACGTTGTTAGGCCACCAAATATAAATTTGTCATGACATATCGTTGCATATCGCCCAACATCTCATATGCAAATGTTTCACTACTAAATGAAATATTTATTGCCGATTACGACTGTCAGTAACGAAAAATCGGCCACGTCGACCGAAACATCGTGCCGTGTATGAGCTATTACTTTTGAAATCAAACGAAAAATTTGAAAATTGGTCTCATATTGTTTTAAAAGATTAATAATTTCTACATGTGCCATTTAATGTAAAAGAAAACAACTGTCATATGTTATCCTTTGAATGATTACTATTTTTCGAGTTAAAATTCGGTGAAGTTTGGGATATTTTCCGAACTCCACACTTTGCTGTTTAACTGAAGAACTTCATACTGGATTTCAGAGAACTACGTTTCATTTTGAAGCAGAATATCTACAGTTGATGTCAGTACAGAAAAATAACATGAAAATAATTAATTAATTTTTGTAAAACTTTTTTGTCGTTTATTAAAGAAAATGCATTTTTCATAAGGACTTACTTTACATATTCTTCAACTTGTTTTTACTACACGTTGACATCCGTTTAAAGTATTGTGGAGTCCCTTATCTTCAACATGAAAAAAAGTAATGAATAAGTAAACTCATGCCGCACTTACAAGTTAGAGTGTGGCGGACTGCTGCCCGCCACTCAACAGCTGGGTGTGGTCGCCAGCACTGACTGGCTGCATACAACACGGTTAGATTAGATTAGATTAGATTTGTACTTGTTCCATAGAACATGAATAGACATTTTGTAATGATGTGGAATGTGTCAGGTTAATGAAAGGTGTCTTTACAAATTATTACTTTGTACTAAATATTACATGACACAATATGTTTTATTCTTTTATTGTTTTTATTTGTATTTTTTCAGATTTACTAATTTATATCTAAAAATTCATCTATACTGTAGTAGGAGTTGCCATTCTGAAATTCTTTTAATTTATTTTTAAATGCTAGTTGGCTATCTATCAGGCTTTCGATGCTGTTTCAAAGGTGACCAAAGACAATGGTGGCAGCATGATTCACCCTTTCCTGTGCCAAAGCTAGATTTAACCTTGAATACTGAAGATCATTCTTTCTCCTAGTGTTGTAGTTATGTACACTGCTATTGCTTTTGAATTCGGTGGGATTGGTAATAACAAATTTCATAAGTGAATATATATACTGTAAAGCTACTGTGAAGATCCCTAGCTCTTTAAATAAGTGTCTGCAGGATGATATTGGATGGGCTCTAGCAATTATTCTGATTACACGCTTTTGTGCAATAATACTTTTTTTACTTTTTTACCCCAGAAAATGATGTCATATGAAAGCAGAGAATGAAAATAGGCATAGTCAGCTAATTTACTGAGATGTATATCACCAAAATTTGCAATTACCCTAATAGCATAGGTAGCTGAACTCAAACGTTTCATCAGATCTTCAATGTGTTTCTTTTCAGTTCAACCCCTCATCAATGCATACACCTAAAAATTTTCATTATTCTACCTTTGCTACAGATTTCTGATCATCTATATTTATTAATGGTGTTATTCCATTTACTGTACAGAACTGTATGTACTGTGTTTTATCAAAATTTAATGATAGTCCATTTGCTGAGAAGCACTTAATGATTTTTTGAAAGACGTCGTTTACAATTTCTTCAGTTAGTTCTTATCTATCAGGTGTGATAACTATACTTGTATCATCTGCAAAAGAACCAGCTCTGCATGGATAAAGTCATTAATATATATTAAGAACAGCAAAGGGCCCAAGACCGAACCTTGTGGCACCCCATTTTTGATTGTTCCCCAGTTTGAGGAATCAGCTGTTTTTGTGTATTATGAGAACTACTGATGTCAACTTTCTGCACCCTTCCTGTTAGGTATGATTTAAACTATTTGTACACTGTCCCATTCATACCACAATACTTTAGTTTATCTAGAAGAATTCCATGATTTACACAATCAAAAGGCTTGGAGATATCACAAAAAATCCGAATGGGTGATGTCCGGTTATTCAGAGCATTTAATATTTCATTGTTGAAAGTATATATAGCATTTTTTGTTGAAAAGCCTTTCTGAAAACCAAACTGACATTTTCTTAGAACTTTATTTTTACCTATGTGTGAAACTACTCCATAATACATTACTTTTTCAAGAATTTTTGATAAGGCTGTCAGAAGTGAGATTGGGCGGTAGTTGTTGACATCAGACGTATCCCCTTTTTTGTATAGTGGTTTAACAATAGCATATTTCAGTCTATCAGGAAAAACAGCATGCATCAGAGAGCTGTTACATATGTGGCTAAGAATCCTACTTATTTCTTGAGAACAAGCTTTTATTACCCTGCTAGAAATACCATCAATTCCATGTGAGCTTTTACTCTAGAGTGAGTTTATTATTTTCTTAATTTCAGAAGGACCGGTGGGTGGAATTTCTATTGTATCAAATTGTGTGGGTATGGCCTGTTCCATTAACTGCCTAGCTTCTTCTGATGAACATTTAGATCATATTTTTTTCCACAACATTTAAAAAATAATTATTAAAAAGGTATTCAACTTCTGACTTGTTAGTTGTAAACTTTTCATTCAGTTTGGTTGTAATGCTGTCTCCCTATGCTCTTGGTTGCCCCTGGTAATAATATTCCAAATTGTTTTATTAATTTTGTTATCAGAGGTACTAATCTCATACATGATGCACATGCATCTAGACATTTTAATAACGTAGTTTTTATAATATTTGACTGTTTCTGGGTCATTACTCTTTCTTGCTGTTATATACAATTCCCATTTTTGGTTACAAGATATTCTTCTTCCTTTAGTAAGCAAAGCTATTGTCACACACTGTGATAATTATGTTTTATTATAATGACATAGTGCACCTATGCACTGTAAATTGTTATATAATAACTGATTGACAGATTATGGCCTTGTAAAATATTTTATTTGACCAGATGATGCTAACATAGTACAGTGAAACCGGTCGTCGTAAATAAAAATTGATGATCAGCGATCTTGGCTTTTTTATATCTTTTTACAAGATTTGCATCTGTAATAGCTTTTACATAGTAAAAGTTTTTTTGTCTTCAAAATTATATTGAACCAGCAATATCAGTAAAAAAGTAAATTTGTAACAATATCCGTCAAAAAATCCGCCAATCGTCAAAGCTAAATTTTATCCATCATACAACTTGAAATTCCGTCAAATTTGACAGGGAATCCGTCAAGTTGGCAACGCTGCGTATAGCAGCTGCGAGTTGGTCAAATATATGAAGTGAATGTGTACTTTGAATGGCAGAAAGGCGGTGTGTGTAATGTGCAGGTGGTGTGTGTTGCAGGTGTGGTGCGGCGCGGCGGTGTCGCAGCTGAGGGTGCCGGCCAGCGCCGGCCGCGGGAAGAGGCCACCCTTCCTGCCGCCCGCGGACCAGGTGCGACCCTGCAGGCTGCGCCGTGTCACACATACAGAGGAGCAGCCACCCCTAAACCACTGTCCTATGCTCCCCTCGTAGTTCCGTAAGATGCTAGCAGGTCTCAGGCGGTTCGCTGCATTAGGGTGCCTCTCGCACGTCAGAGGGTAGCATGGAGGGGAGGCTGAGGGGAGAGCTCGAGCCGCCTACCACAAGGCCACGGCTGTGTCCAGTGTGCCGGCGTTTGAGGGGAGGTGATGGTGGGGACAGCCGCTACCTGCCGCTTGCTCTGGCCAGTTTAAAGAGCTGCTTCTGACCGCAGCGCCATCACGGGACATCTTACGGAACTGCTGGAAACCCTCCCTCCCCGCACCTCGGAGCTTGGACCGGGCCCTTACGGAGGTTTCCCGTCTGTATATATTTGTCTCTGTGGCCGTGTCCACACAAGCGGGGCGCGGGCGCGCTGCCTGCCCCAATATGGTGACCATGCCTCGCATACGCTGTCATTTTCAAATGTTGAAATTGTACTGAAGTAGAAAAAAGAGGGACAGAGAAACATTCCTTAGTAATATTCAAAGAATATATGACTTCAACTGCGATGGGGCAAAGCTGAAAATGTGTACCCAGCCGGGATTCGAACACGGGTCTCCTGCTTTCTAGGCAGTTGCGCTGACCCCTACACCATTTTTTTTGTCTATAGATATTTATTCATAGTAAGCATCACTCTGCACAGCAGAATAACGGGCGATCGTCAGTTTAACAATCTGGTGAACGGGAATTTTACGATATAACACAAAATTCTTTGTGATGCTTTGAATGCTTTTGGATCGTCAAGGTCCTTCGCTCTGTGTGTTAAATAAGTGTCTTTGAATTCTTTCTGCATCCATTCAGGAAGAGGTTTATTCCAGTCTTCTGGAGGTGCATCTCTCTTCTCCCAAACGTCGTTGTCAAAATGTGCCTTCAGCAGTTCGTATCGGCGTTTCTTCTCACTTTTTATTAGATCGCCACACGCTTTAAGATTTTTGCTGTCTCTCCAGCGGACACCATTTTCGTAATCATGCTTCCACTGAGAGCAGTCAACAAATTTTCCGAAAACGAAATACTGATGATATCTTGCTAACATACTTTTACAGTCGCTGTATTCATTATTATAGATTTCACATGGGCGTATCATCCATATATCGTTGGGACTATCAGTTTCATTGACAGTCTCCATTGGTATACCGTGTTCGCACCGTCCGCCTATTACTATGGGATACGCCACTGGGGACACAGTGATCACCGCACGTGCAAGGACTACCTAAGCACGCCTCCCATCAGATACAAATTCCCAGCTTCACCCTGCCCACAGTACTCAAACTCGTAGTTATGAAACTAATTGATGTCATATATTCTTTGAATATTAAATAATAACAACTGCAGGATCAGAAGTGACGTCTGTTCATTCGGAACAGATGCCACATGTATATATTCCTTAGAAACATCCGAATGGTTTACATATTTTGTTACCAGTGACTGAACGTGTTAGGTATTTCTGGCTCGTATCCATCATATTCACGGAATGTATGTATAATTACACAAAATCTCATTAAGTTCAATACAATAGTCCATCTAATATTTATAATTTAAAAAATCATAACGGGGGTCTTCCCAGAGGTGAGGGCAGGCAATCAGAATACGCTTGGCCACTCCTTCACGGCGGTTCTATACAAATCATGCAAATCATGTTTACCCACGTATTCTGGTTGACTCTCAGTCCACTTATTACGTAGCTATGGTGGTTGCAATTGTACAGTTATTTTGTCTTTATTACTCTTATGGAATTATCACTAACCTAAACGAATATTTGATTTACCGTTCAGTATCACTAAGCGTTTAATAGTTTTAAAGAATGCAACCATTCCTTAAGTGAGGGTATCACATGTTCTAAAGCTTAGATGAACAAAGATATATACTACGTCACCACACATGTAGACCTTCTGCACCTTCTCCCAATATGATGTATATAGTTCGGGTTGATGGTCATTGCATCAAGTTAGTCGACAGATGTCCTTTATGTATGCATATATGGACAACTAAAGATCCAATTGTTTGATGACAACTATAAATCCATCTATTTGTAGTAAAATATAATTACAGACCCTGATTTACATAGTTCATTGTACATTGTACATTGTACATTTTGACTGACACTTTATCCTACTTCCATGGTTTTTGGACTTTGTCCCCACATACTTTATAGACTGCCTAGATATGGCTTTCTATTTTATATGATGAAGAATACTTATAGACTTCACTATACTGAAAGAAAAAAATCGTAATTCAAATTTCAATTTCGGCCGATATTATAGTGATTTGTGGTCTAAGCCATTTGTATTCATGATGATCAGATGAAATTCATCGTTATCTGAGGACCTATGAAGTGTCGCCGATTATTACACAGCCAATGCTGGAGTAGTATTTTGGAAGTTTTCATATTTACCTTAACTTCAAAAGAATAACGTTCATTAGTCACTGATGTATACCACGCCAATTTTTACTACAATGACCACTCACTAATTTAATACTAATATACTGCCCTAAATAAAGCATTTTATCGTCACTTTCAACCAGTAATAATCCCATACGTCACTGTTTCATATATTTTACCCTCTTATATCATTTTAAATATTTTTATACATATCTACTAATGCCTAAGTGATATCTACTAGTGCCTAAGTGATTTAGCAAACAGTCTCAAGAAATGTTATTTATTACATACAATCAACACTATTGCTTCTATAAGTAATATATTTCAGACACTTTGATCTTATATTATTTATAAATGTCATTTTATTTTAATACCTCTGTTATTACACCATTTATTATGGCTTATTATATTGCTTCAATATTGATTTTTGCTTCATTTGTACTTGTTCTTTATATTTGATATGAGATATGTAGAGTATGATGTTATAATTACAACACTGATTTGTAACTTTATTTGTATAGAGCCTGAAGATGGTATTATTATAATATCGAAAACGGTCGTTCAATTAAAAAAGAAACACAAAAACAAAAACAAAACAAAAAACATTACGGCTGTTGGTAAATACATCAATCATTGAAATTAAAACTAGACCAGCCGCAGTCCCAATTCCAAATTAGCATGGAAATACATCGGTCTTTATTAATCCATTGTATTATTATAGACATCTGTTTAATTTGAGTTACATTTAGAGGAAAACAGTTTCCCAACATGATATTTATGAATGTGGTATATTTTTCATTCAATTCATGAGTTCCATAAACATCTTTCTAGCTCATATTTTTGAGTAGTTTTCTATCAGTTTTTGGTGGATTAGCTCCTCTCCTGTATGTAGATTTAGCACGCTTCATAATCTGCTTAGAATCTACACTTAAAACAAGGAGCTACATATCATGATCTGATAGGCCATTGATTACTGGTTTTATGCTATGATTTGGTTCCTTTGATTTGTCTATAAATATATTGTCAACGGTTATCTTAGAGGATTTAGTTATCCTAGTTGAAAAGTATGAGTTAGACTGAAAGATAATATTACTGACTGCAATAAATGCTTACTGGTAGACTGCAGATGAAAATTTGTATTAAAGTCACCAGCAACCAACATTTCTTTATTTCTTCCTGTTAAATAACCGACTAGAACTTCTAGATGATTTAGGAAGAGATTATAATTTCCCGCAGGTGCTCGGTAAATAGTTACTATTATATAACATCAGTTATGGAAACCGGACTTGGACAACAGTTCGGGAGTAACGTTTCGGCTGGAATAATAGGTGATACATTTCTTGGTCCTTTCAGGAGTGTCACACTGCGCCATTTTAATAAATGATTTACATGGTCTGTTGGAAGACGTTCCACTGGATTTAATTCAGCGCATGTGGTTGATGCCTGATGGAGCACCGCCTCATTTGGGTCGTGCTGCTAGAGCAATTTTACATCATAGGTTCCCAAACAAAGGGATAGGGCTTCAAGTGGCCTACTCCTACTTCCGACCTCAGTCCAGTACACTTCTGCTTTTGGCGTCATTTGCAGGCCATTGCGTCGGCGCATGGCGTCAGCTGATACGACAGACGGCTGGAAGATGGGAACGAATGAGACAGTCGATCAAGTGCCGCATAGCTGCCGGCACTACATGTCGTGCTACCTTCCGTAGATAACTATACGTAGTAAAAACACTTTATCAACACAAATGACCTACCTGCATAGTGAAGTAGTCTGTGTTATTCACACCACAACACAAGGTAACGAAAGCAAAATAACCCTATGTGTACAGGACATGTTGTTTTCTGTTTAATCCCCGGAGCTTTCCTTTTATTTACTCACAATGAAATTGCAATGGAGGAATCCAAACACCTTGTTTAAAAGAAAGAATGACTTGGCGAGATAAATGTCAGACGCCGCACGGGAATGTCCGCGTCCTCTCTCGGGCATGGGTGTCTGTGCTGTGCTTGGAGTAAGATATTTTAAGTAGTTTGTAGGACTAGGGTCCGATAAGCTTAGCAGTTTGGTCCCTTAGGTTTACAAACATTTGAATTTTCATCAATGCGGGACAATAGTGAATCCAGGATTTAGGTTTGGGTGGGACATGACCCAATTGAGCTAAATCTAGTTTCTTGTGGAGGAGGCTACATCTAGCCGAAGATCGTGTTTATCGAGCGAAGCACTAGAAACACGGTAATTATCTTTTTTTTGGGAGGGGGGCGGTTGAGCCCTTTATCTCCCCCATCCTGTCTGGATTCGCCATTGATGTGAGGCATCCAGGAAATGTCACTTGGTGAAGAAGATGTCAGTGACAGAAATAGTACTGGGAGACGGACACTCGAATTCAGGATTATTAATAAGTCCCTTCGGGGTTTCAGAAAACAACTACTAAGTATACATGAAATTGACGTACATTGGTGTAATGGAGTAATTTAATTCACA
Source organism: Locusta migratoria (assembly GCA_026315105.1). Classification (NCBI taxonomy): domain Eukaryota; kingdom Metazoa; phylum Arthropoda; class Insecta; order Orthoptera; family Acrididae; genus Locusta; species Locusta migratoria. Next base: position 743,052,834 of record CM048755.1, on the reverse strand, counting down.
TCAAATGTACTCATTTCAAGCAAGGACTCTGTTGCGTCAAACGCTGGAACTGACGAGCAATTCGTCGGCTCCTAGGAAGGTACACCGACAACACCCATTCGAAAAATATCAATCGGGCGGGGTATCCATACGTGCGCACTAATACGATGCCACTGTAGGCCGCACAGAAGTAGTCTACACATTGTCGAGAAGGGCTCTGTACAGCAGTGTTTTGAGAATGGAAGAGAGAACGTAGCCACGAAACATATCGTTTTTCGTTAACAGTAATAATTTCGCTGAGTGGTGTTCCAAAACGGAAGAGCAAGTTGGAATGGTAATCTTTTTATGTGACTTTTATTTTTTTATTTATGCGATGTCATTTACAATGACCTACCATCAAGATACGAAGACAGGTTGCATTTTACATTGTGAACTTTTACGTACACAGAATTATTTCTTATTACCTACATTTAACCAGCTGAAAACTCGGTGTCACTCGGGTCCAGTCTTAAGTTAGTCCATCTGTTCCTCCTTTTTCTCTTTGCCTACCGTCTCTTTCCTTCTGTCGCTGTCCACCTCCTCTGTCTCTCTCTCTCTCTCTCTCTCTCCCTGTGTTCATCTTCTAATCTCTGCTCTCTCTCTCGCTTCATGTCTTTTCCACTCCTCTCTTTGCCTGCCTCGTCGCTTTGTCCAACTCCTCCTCCGTCTCCTCACTCCATGATTATATATGGGGTGAGTCACCTAACATTACCGCTGGATATATTTCGTAAACCACATCAAATACTGACGAACCGATTCCACAGACCGAACGTGAGGAGAGGGACTAGTGTAATTGGTTCATACAAACCATAAAAAATGTATGGAAGTATGTTTTTTAACATAAACCATGGTGTTTTTTTTTAATGGAAGCCCGTTGGTCATGTTAACACATCTGAACATATAAACAAAGAAGTAATCAGTGCCGTTTGTTGCTTTGTAAAATGTTAATTACATCCGGAGATATTGTAATCTAAAGTTGACGCTTGAAACCTCCGACGTTGAGTTGGGTGTTGTAACAAACACGGGCCACGGTCGGCGAGCAGCATCTGCAGGGACATGTTTACGATGACGATCGTGTTTACGAGTGTGGCTGTAGTGCACTGTTGTGGTTTGGTCTAGCTGTCGCAGTGTCCGCATGTAGCGCTTGCTGCTATTGTTATTCTGCATTCGTCTGTACACGTTGACTAACTGTAGTACACTGTGTTACCTGACGTCAGTGATAGTGTAGTGTTGTAGGAACTGTGGCCATGGTGTATTCGAACTCTGAAAAGGCGGAAATGATACTCATCTATGGCGAGTGTTGACAAAATGCAGTTGAAGCCGCCAGGGTGTATGCATGACGGTACCCGGACAGAGAGCATCCAACGTGCCGCACATTTCAAAACATCTACCACCAACTGTATGCAACAGGTATTGTCGTAGCACGCAAACGGGTCCGTAACAGGCCCGTCACAGGAGAAGCAAGTGCAGTTGGTGTGTTAGCTGCTGTTTCCGTGAACCCACACAGGAGTACACGGGACATTGCGAGAGCTAGTAGACGAGTCAAAGTAGTGTCATGCGCATACTGCATCGTCACTGCTTTCACCCGTTTCATGTGTCACTACATCAGCCATTACATGGTGATGACTTTAATCATCGAGTGCAATTCTGTCAATGAGCATTAACAGACAATGCGTTGCAGTTGAACCTGTTACCGATGAAGCGGGTTTTACAAACCACGGGGCAGTGAATATACGGAGCAGGTAGAGCGACAGCGACCGTGGACTGTAAATGTATGGTGCGGAATCATTGGCGACCACCTCATTGGTTCTCACTTCATTGCAAGGTCCCAAACAGCTGCAACATACATCGCGTTTCTACAGAATGATCTGCCAACGTTGCTCGAAAATGTCCCACTGGAAACGCGTCGACGTATGTGATATCAGCATGATAGTGCACCTGCACATTCCGCAATTAACACTAGGCTGACCCTTGACAGGATGTTCGACGGGCGTTTCATAGGACGTGGAGGACGTATAAATTGGCCAGCGTGTTCTCCTGATCTTACACCTCTGGACTTCTTTCTGTGGGGTACGTTAAAGGAGAATGTGTACCGTGATGTGCCTACAACCCCAGAGGATATGAAACAACATACTGTGGCAGCCTGCGGCGACATTACACCAGGTGTACTGCGGCGTGTACGACATTCATTACGCCATAGATTGCAATTGTGTGCAGCAAATGATGGCCACCTCTTTGAACATCTATTGGCCTGACATGTCGGGACACACTCTATTCCACTCCGTAATTGAAAACGGAAACCACGTGTGTACGTGTACCTCACCCCTCATGGTAATGTACATGTGCGTCAGTGAAAAAGACCAATAAAGGTGTTAGCATGTGGACGTAATGTGCTGTTCTAGTCTCTTCTGTACGTAAGGTACATCACCATTCCCTTCGGATCCCTACTTAATTCGCTGCTCTCCGATACACACGATCGAACAGCGGAGGAGTGGTACTCAAGCGTCAACTTTAGGTTACAATATCTCCGGATGTGATTAACATTTTACAATGCAACAAATGGCACTGATTAGGTATCTGTTTATAAGTTCAGATGTGCTAACAAAACTAATGAAGTTCCATTTAAAAAAACGTAGGTTTGTGTTAAAAAACATACTTCCGTGCATTTTTTATGGTTTGTATTAACCAATTACACTAGCCCCTCTCCTCACGTTAGGTCTGGGGAATCGGTTCGTCAGTATTTGATGTGGTTTACGAAATATATCCAGCGGTAATGTTAGGTGACTCACGTTGGTTGTTTGAATTTTGAATGAGACTTAACTGCAACGATTATATAAGTCTGTTAACGTTTATGGTGAGCAAGGCGTGGTGTCTAAGTTTATTGCAAGCCATCTTCCGCCATTTGGCGTGAAATCTTCGGTAGACGGCAATGTTCCTCTTGTCTGGAAGATCAAGTGTGCAAAACTACGACGCAGTCGGATGGACAGTGTGGCAGCGGATAAAATACGAACAAAAATAATGTGATAGTTTTCCACATGTCTTACTGTTTATATTGTTATAACTCCTGAAATGTAGGTCGTACAATGAAATAATTTTCTAGGTACATTCATTGCCGTAAATTGATATTGCGAATTCATTTACAGTTGGAACCAGGAAGGACGGCGGCCGGGTTCAAGCTCGGCTTGTGCATCTCTGTCACGCATTCTCCGACAGCCAATATTGCCTCAACGCTCTGCTGCAAGTGCCGTTGGTATTGCCAACATTAAACTTCACTGTAAGGACTCATTCAACTGACTGTATTCTATTTGTTGCAAGTTCTCATCGCTGATGGCACTGACATGCAACAAATTCTACCTAAGCGAGGAGAGCCATAAGGTTCCTTCAAGCAAAAGAACGCATATTCGCGCACTCGAGCTGTCTAGACATGCGCGACCCGCATCGTTCTCGGGGGTAAATATAGTAGCAGAGGAGTAATAAATTTAAATGTCATTGTAATGCGGCAATTTTTCACGATTGTCAGAGCTCGTGACATCATATCTTCAGAACTATTTGACATGCAGTGATATAATTATACTTATAACCTTCGCAATAGTGCAAGCAACGTGTTTACAAAGTTTCGTCACATTCGGATGAACTGTACGACAGGGCACGAAATACGAGCAAACGTGCAAGTAAGCAAACAAACATTAATTTTTATGTATTAGGCCCCTAGATAAAGTTTAAGAATATACAACTTAAACGACTGGTGTAACAAAACCGTAAATAATAATCACAAGATATTAAATAAAATAATTTATATGGAAGATAGAAATAAAGAAGTGAAAATAAATATTATGAAAAATAACTTTATTACACTATAACTTGGAGATATGTATAACAGGATTTTAGCATTTCAGAAGAAGTAAATTTGAATTACGATTTTTTTTCTTTCAGTATAGTGAACTCTATAAGTATTCTTCATCATATAAAATAGAAAGCCATATCTAGGCAGAATGCCTTCATCATTCAGATAGTCAATAAAGTATGTGGGGACAAAGTCCAAAAACCGAGGAAGTAGGATAAAGTGTCAGTCAAAATGAACAATGTACAAGGGACGAGTGCAGAGGTTTGTGTTTCTGATGGCAGCACTCGGGTGTGCAGGTGAGGCTGGCGCCGCCACCGGTGGTGGAGGAGGACCCCGACGCGGAGGCGGCCGCCGAGCTGGAGGCGGGCGCGGGGGCGGACGCGGAGGCGGAGGCGGACGCCGCCCCCCGCCGGCCGGCGCTGCCGCCCCCGCCGCCCCCGCCGGAGGAGGAGCTGCGCAGGCCCGCCTTCCGGCCGCCGCCGCCGCTGCCGGCGCAAGACCCGCTGCGCCCCGCCTTCAGGTACCACCATTCCAGCACCAATAAATCTAGTTTATTTTAAACACATTGCTGGTCGCATTGTCATTCTTTAAGAATCTTCTCCGTGTGGCCATCTTCCGGGTATTTGTCTAACTGCTAATTGATTCTTATATAATATTACAAATAGTAGTAAGAGTACGACGGGATGTAATGCTGGGCATTCTTTATTGATGTTTGCATTATTTCACGCAATTGGTGGAAATGGGGCTGCCGGCCGCGGTGACCGAGGGGACTGAGGCGCTCCACTCACGGTCTGCACGGCCACTACGGTCGGGGGTTCGAATCCCCCCACGGGCATGGATATTTGTGGCGTCCTTAGTCTTAGCTAGTTCATAAGTAGTTTGTAAGCTTAGGGACTGATGACCCCGTAGTTAAGTCCCATAAGTTCTACAAACATTTGAACATTTGAATTTGAAATGGGGTTGGTCGAATGGTGGTATTTTTCTTCTCATCGGTGGTTGTATTATTCCGTCTCATTGATAAGAATGGACTCCATCAAATGTCGCTAGCATCGTTCCTTGCCATTGGCTGGAATAGATCAGTGGGGGAAGTGGGCAGCCACTGTTTACTAGAGTACCGAAGTGTAGGTACGGCCGCAATTGTGGCGTGTAGCTGTTTACCAGTGTATTGAAGTGTAGGTACGGCCTCAGTTGTGGCATGCCACTGTTTACTAGTGTACTGAAGTGTAGGTACGGTCTCAGTTGTGGCGTGCCACTGTTTACTAGTGTACTGAAGTGTAGGTACGGTCTCAGTTGTGGCGTGCCACTGTTTACTAGTGTACTGAAGTGTAGGTATGGCCACAGTTGTGGAGTGCTGCTGTTTACCAGTGTACTGAAGTGTAGGTATGGCCTCAGTTGTGGCGTGCCACTGTTTACTAGTGTACTGAAGTGTAGGTATGCCCATAATTCTGGCGTGCCACTGTTTACTAGTGTACTGAAGTGTAGGTATGCCCATAATTCTGGTGTGCCACTGTTTACTAGTGTAGGTACAGCCTCAGTTGTGGCGTGCCACTGTTTACTAGTGTACTGAAGTGCAAGTACGGTCTCAGTTGTGGCGTGCCACTGTTTACTAGTGTACTGAAGTGTAGGTATGGCTGCAGTTGTAGAGTGCTGCTGTTTACTAGTGTACTGAAGTGGAGGTATGGCCTCAGTTGTGGCGTGCTGCTGTTTACTAGTGAACTGATGTGTATGTACGGCCACAGTTGTGGCGTACCACTGATTAGTAGTGTACTGAAGTGTAGGTATGGCCGTAATTGTGGTGTGCCACTGTTTACTAGTGTACTGAAGAGTAGGTACAGCCTTAGTTGTGGCGTGCCGCTGTTTACTAGTGTACTGATGTGTAGGTACAGCCACAGTTGTGACATGCTGCTTTATACTAGTGTACTGAAGTGTAGGTATGACCACAATTGTGCTGTGCTGCTGTTTACTAGTGTACTGAAGTGTAGATAGGGCCGCAGTTGTGGCATGCTGCTGTTTACTAGTGTACTGAAGTATATGTACGGCCGCAGTTGTGGCGTGCCACAGTTTACTAGTGTACTGAAGTGTAGGTACAGCACAGTTGTGGCATGCCGCTGTTTACTAGTGTACTGAAGTGTAGGTACGGCTGCAGCTGTGGCATGCCGCTGTTTACAAGTGTACTGAAGTGTAGGTAAGGCCACAGTTGTGATGTGCTGCTGTTTACCATGGTACTGAAGTGTAGGTATGGCCACAATTGTAGTGTGCAGCTGTTTACTAGTGTATTGAAGTATAGGTACGGCTGTACTTGTGGCATGCCACAGTTTATTAGTCTACTGAAGTGTATGTATGGATGCAGTTGGCCGCGGTGGAGTAGCCGAGCGGTCTAAAGCGTCTCGCTGCGGAGCGCGCGAATGCTCGCAGTGGAGGTTCGAGTCCTCCTCGGGGCATGGGTGTGTGTGTTGTCCTTAGGTTATTTTACCTAGGTTTCAGTAGTTGGTGTGTAATAATACACAAAGAGATATAACGGCAGAGCAGGTGCCGTAATTTATGGGCAAAGAACGAGGAGGAACAAAAATATCGTTAAGAAGAGCATTTGTTTTACTATTCGACAGTGAGGAAGTTGACTGTATTTGTGAGTTTTCGGGAAAGTCGTAAAAGGATGACCGATCAGTGCTTTTTACACGTAGCAGAAGACCGAATTGTGCGAAGACAGCAGGGCAGCCTGTTCCACAGGTGATCAGCAGTGACAGCGAACGAGTTTGCAAATGCACTGAACAGGCAAACAGACTGGTGTAGGTAAATGTGAACAGTACGATGAGCGCGCTGCGATCGGCAACGCCTAAATAAAGACAACAGGCGGTACTTCTGCTACAACAGCAGATTATCACGATATACGTGAGTTTGGACTTGATGTTATAGTCTGCGCACAAGTTATAGGACACAGTACTTCCAAGTTGCGATGAGGTGCGGCTTTTCGCATATGTCCATTTCACGAGTGCGCCGTGAATATCAGGAAACCGGTGAAACATCGAACCTTGGACATCGCTGCGGCAGGAAAAGATCGGGACCGAAGACGACTGAAGAGAAGCGTTCAGCGTAACGGAAGGGCAATCCACCTGGAGTCAGTACTGGCCCATCGACAAGTGTCAGCGTGCGAACCCTTCGACAAAACATCATCGATGCGGGCTTTCGCAGCCGAAGGCCAACTCGTGAATCGCTGCTGACTGCACGACACAAAGATTTACACCTGGCCTGGGCCGTCAATGTCGAAATTGGACTGTTAATGACTGGAAACTTTTTACCTTGTCTGGCGAGTCTCCCTTCCAATTATTGACATGGTGTCCGTTGTTTTCGGATATGTCCGAAACATTAGACACCGTTGGTTGACATTAAGACCGTGTGGTGTCGCACAATTATGAAGTGCGCGCCACGTACTTACGCCGCGCGCCGCCATGCACGCACGGCGCGGCGTTCTTACGACGTCAGCCACGAGCGCCCTCTGCTGCAACTCCGCTCGTGGCCACCACTAACTGCATCGTCACTTTGGACTGAGATAGGAACCAGTTAACACTTGGGAATCAGATAGGCACCAGTTAAGACTTGGCTATCGGATAGGCACTAGGAATCATTAGTAGGCAGGCCTCTATCTAATCTATGTATCACCATTCTGCAGTCAAGAACTATGTAAAAGTTAAGTATTACTAAGTCTCTATGAAATACATATCTCGTTCTAATTTACTCTAGTGTTTCTAGTTTCTGCTGTCTCACTGGCTGGTCACCTCCATACCTGAACACGCGTGCATCATTTATTCCCGTGTCGGTCTCTTTCTACTCGGCCCCCGACACCTACGACAACCGGCGGACCAGACACAAACGTGGCGACGAGGATGGGATACAAAAGACCGTAGTTGTACGAAGTCGAAATATTGAGACTTCTCGACCGTTTCAGGGCATTGAAATAGATTCAACAGCGAAGTTAAAAATTTGTGGTGAACCGAGAATCCAACCCTCATTTCCCACTTCGGACCAGCGCTCGCCTTAACAAATTAGGCTATCCGGGCAGGTTTCCCTCCATGCACAAATTCTCAACTTATAGCACACTACGATGGTAGTGTCCCTGCCCGTTCATTCCTCTTGCGCACAGCCTATACTGGATTCCCGCAAGAGATCGAGCATATTAATGCGTCCACATTGACATTGTTAATTGTGTGTTGGTGGCATATATAAAATTCTTTTCACAGTGTCCATTGTTGTCCGAATGAGCAGACACCCTTGAATTCATGGAACCTGCCTATCAGCAGAGGACTGTTGAAGCTGGTGGAGTCTGTGTAATGATGTGCAGTTGTACTGATATGGGTCCTCTGATACGCCTAGACACGGCACTGACAGGTGACAAGTACTCACAGACTTGGGCAATTCCAGCAGGACGACGCGGCACTCCATACTCCAGAATTGCTACGGAGTACCTCTATGAACACACTTCTCAGTTTAAGCACCTCCACTGGCCACCAAACTCCCCAGACACCAACCTTATTGAGCATATCTGGGATGCCTTGCAATGTGCTGTTCAAAAATGTTCAAATATTTATAAATCTAAGGGACTTAACTTTTGTGGTTATCAGTTCCTAAGCTTACAAACTGCTTAAACTAACTTAAATTAACTTACACTAAGGACAACACACACACACACACACACACACACACAGACACACACATACATGCCCGAGGAAGGATTTGAACCTCCGACGGCGAGCAACCGCGCGGTCTGCAGCAAGCGCCGTTGAGCCTCAGCCACACCACCGCGGTCGTGCTGTTCAGAATACATCTCCAGCAGATTTATGGACAGCCCAGTAAGATGCATGTTGTCTGGTTCACTGACGGGTCAAAATCAGACCAAGGCGTTGGGGCCGGGGTATACGGGGTGCAGCCAAGACTGGAGGGCGTCATCTCTCTAGGGAAACTGGCCTCAGTATTCCAGGCCGCAATCACTGCCATCAGGGCGTGTGTGGAGGAGAATTTGCGTAGGTGCTACAAAGATCGTAGTATCTATATCTATTCAGACAGACAGGCAGCCCTGAGATCACTGGCAGCTCCTGCAACAAGGTCTAAAATTGTTGCAGAATGTCACAGGGTTCTGGTGGAGCTAGGGGAAAGCAATAGAGTAAACCTATTGTGGGTCCCTGGCCACTTGGGGATCAGTGGCAACGAACATGCCGACAGATTAGCCAAGATGGGGGCAGAGACTCCATTTATTGTCTCTGCGCTGACAATCACCAAGGCAATGATCAAATTGGAGCTACGTAACTGGCTCAGACGACAGCACGTAGAATATTGGGCCAAAGTCTACCAACAAAAACATGGCAAGGTAATGATGCCAAAGCCATGTTTTAAAAGAAGCTCTGCAATCCTGGGCCTGAACAGGAGAGAGATTAGACTCATGGTTGGATTGCTGACAGGCCATAGGAATTTCAAAAAACACCTACATACAATGGGAATAACAAAAGAGGACCTTACATGTAGGATCTGTGATGACGGTGATGAATCTGTATCACATCTAATCTTCGAATTAAAAGGCACAGAACATTTGGGACAATCAGACCCGAAGAAGTTGTGTTTAATTAAGAACTGGTAAAGGGACTCCTTGCACTGTTCAAGGGCATTGGTTGGCTTTACTAGATATACAGGGAGCGATACCGCACAATAAACTTAGTTTCAGTGTGGGCAGTGGCGGGTTGGACCAAGACTGTTTTGGCTTCGCTGGAAAAATCAAATCAAATCAAGATGCATGTTGCCAATTCCTTGCAGCACTACGTCAGACATTAGTTGAGTCCATACCACTCCGTGTTCCAGCACTTATGCGAGCTCTACACGAGAATAGGCAGGTGTACCAGTTTCTTCGGCTCTGCTGTGTATCCGGACATGTAAAGCATCATTAACACCTACATGTAACAGTTGGAAAAATCTCACTGTGCCTCTGTTTACTCTGTATACATATCTTATTGGATAAAACATGTTTTCCTTAATGTTCTGAGCACGCTTTTCAACATGATTACTCAAAAATATTGGCATATTTAATAATAACTTCACTTTCGTATTACAAACAATCTTTGTATTAGTATTAATACTCCACTGGGGTTCGAAAATTTTTGTTGAAACATTGTCCCTTACACAGAAGAACTGGTGTAATCTAATTGTCATACCTATCGAAATGTACAATTTTAGTTAATATTGGAAGTGAATTAAACGGTATCACTAATAACTTAATGACAGAACCCGAAGTTAAAAGGCTAACTGTGAACATTTCCTTTGAAAATGAATTTTAGTTGCACTGCTACTGCTTACTAAATCGCAAAGGCTTGCGGATGTTTTGTTCAGTTGTCCACGACAGTTCAATACAGGGTGTCTAACGAAAGAAGCCTGCCAGGCGTCCGCGGATCGTGCGGTACGGCTCCCGGCCGCCGCCACCGCGTCTGCCGTCCACGGCCACGCCCGATTCTCGGACTCTATTGCGCCGTGAGCGCAGACACTGAGTTAAAGTATAAAAAATATTGCCATCTGAGTAACCTAAGGTTACCTTTATCTACAGTAGATGTTAAAAATGATGTCCCTCTGTGGATAGAGCAGCCTGGCATCTCTTGAACACATTTGCGAACACTCGACGAATTTCGGCTGCCGAAATCTGGGAAATGACTAGCCGAATCTTTTTTCACGAAACAATAAATTCTGACAGGTATTTGAACAATATTTCCCAGATTTTGGCAGCCGAAATTCGTTGAGTGTTCGCTAATGTGTTCAAGAGATGTCAGGTCGCTCTTTCCATAAAGGGACATCATTTTGAACATCTACTGTAAATAAAGGTAAGCTTAGGTTACTCAGATACCAATGTTTTCCAGTCTTTAACGCAGTTTATGCGCCCTGCGGCACAATGGAGTCCGAGAATCGGGCGCTGCCGTGGCCGGTGGATGCGGTGGCGGCGGCTGGGAGCCGTACCGCGCGATTCGCGGGCGCCTGGCAGGCGTCTTTCGTGAGACACCCTGTACCTTACATATGCAGTCCGAGACATATTAGACTTTGATTCAATGTTAAACATCATTCGTCAATATCTTTATCATCAGGAAACTATTTCCAACATCGATCGATGTCTGAAGTGAGGATCACTGATGAAGCATGCAGTTTCTCTATCACCTTCACAGCAAGGGAAGCTCGCGGTGGAAATTAATGACGAGGGAGAAGGCCAAATGAAGAACAGTCACACCAAGTGCCACAGCCGTATTTATTATGTGAAAGTAGTCGTAGTACGCTGTGGAAGTAGAATAACAAAAAAGCGTTAAGTACAACGAAATGGGCTTTATTGTGACAGAGGAAGGTAAAGGTCGGTGTGTAATTTGCGCGCGAGTCGCTTCGAACAGTTTTATGGTTGCAGTTAAATTGCCCATCATTTTGAGGGTACTCATCCTGTCGCGTCCCAAACTTGGTTATTGCAAGGGATTGAGCGACACGGTTCGTTACGAGGGATTTTAGCCGTTGACCGAATTTAGAGGGAGACTTTGTCTGGCTAAGATGTTATTATCCCTGGGATTGACTATAAAGGATTTTAATACTGAAATAAACTTCCTGTCTGGGTGAGGTATCTTCCACTAAGTGGCCAAGTCTTATACAGAGACGATGTCTGTCTTACACCGTTCCGTCTGCCTTAACAAGAACCCGTCAGTATTACCCACACGACTAAAGAACAGAGTCCCCCGACTACTTCCCAAAGTCCATCAGGTCCCGCAGCTACCGCTGCCTATCTCTCCCGGCTGCCTGCCTGCAGCTCCTACCTTCTGCTTCCAAGTGACTACGCCCAACAACTCCCCGAGGAACGGCCTGCTCCTCAGTTTTGTACACGTTTTCCCCTTCGACCCCTCACGCGCCTTGCGGGAGCGGCGTCGAAGACTACTCGCCTTCTCATTGACTGTGATAGTGCACTAACATTCAGTCGTTATCCAGAGGCTGGGTGGAAGGGCAGAGGCGCCTCTCCTAATATGGTCACACACTGCGTCCTGAGCCTCTCATTGGCTCCTCAGGACGGAGTGCTGCCCCCGGCAGAGGCCCTCTCTCTTTCCTCTTCTCATCCCACGCTCTCTGTCTCTCCAGAAATGCTTACTATCATAATTGCTGACTTTGCTGACCCTCTTTTCTAGCGCACACAGAACCTTTGTGCCTCCTATCTGGCGTCTGGCGTCTGGCGTCCGCCTGGACTGCGAGCTACCTCGTGGCGTCTCCTGCCACGCTACAGAACTTTCTGCTTCTCAATACTTCGTTTCCTCATTTTTATTAATTAATTAATTAATCAATTAAGACTTGGCTTTTGGCGTGGATATGACAATCCGGAATTCCAGACTAAAGACATTGATTTTTTTTAAATTTTATTTCAAGAGGAATGGCACTGAATTAACCACTCCTCAAAATTGCATGAAAACTCAAACAAAAACAATTAATAAAAACTCCTTATAAGTTTCCTTCTTGGTAAGTTATCGAATGGCAAAGGTAGGCAAAGCCCATAGCATTGTAGATACTCTCATAAAATCGTAAGGTAACGCTATTGTTTACTATATGCTACACGAAACGCAGTAAAACTTGTATCTTATGTGGCGCTATAAAACAATGCTGGAAGAGACGCCTTGTTGACATGTCAAATGACGTGAAAAAATCTCAGGTTTCTAGCACCCAACATAGTTTATTTTCTCTTCAAATAGATGAATGTACGACGTTGCGTGATTTTATTGGCATTTGTCCGTTATGAATATTCAAGGTGTTTCGCAGAGGACTTCTTATTGTGCAAACCACTACCTGCCAATACAACAGGTGCTGGACTGTCTTTTGTAAGACCAACGAAATTTCGTGGTCTAATTGCATCGATATGTGCACAGATGGTGCAAAATCTAAGACGGTTCCAACGTTTGGAGCGACCATGAAAATAAAAGAATACTCGAAGAACCGCAGCAGTAGTCATTGCGCTCTCCAGAGACACGCTTCGGCTTCGAAACAAATGCCTGATTACTACAGAAAGGTTTTAGATGAATCCGTCCAAATTATTAATTACATAAATTCACGGCCGTTTAAGTCAAGACTTTTCTCAATACTGTGCGAAGATACGGTAAGCCTTCATCGTTACCTACTCCTCCATACAGAAGTGAGGTTGTTCTCTCTTGGGAATGCCCTCTATTATAAGAATTACGTTCAGAAGTTTTAGCTTTTCTTTTGGATAACAGCAGCAAAATAGCAGGCGTCATTAATGGCTAAAACTGGCAGTGTATAGTTGCTCATTTGGCAGATGTTTTCTGCAAACTGAACGAAAGTAATATTTCGCTGCAAGGGATAAGTGCAACAACGATCACTGCCAATGAGAAAGTTCGAGCGTTCAGGAGGAAAATCAGTTTTTGGATTGAGAGTGGCAAAGAGGGGAAGGTAGAGTGATTTCCTCTTAATGGTTTTTGAAATAAAAGACAATGGACAACTTGTTTCATCTGCCTCCTCGAACATCTCGTAAGCTTGAAGTCATTGTTGGACCATTACTTCGAAATATCTGAAGATAAGAAGCTGCCGGAATGTGAATGGATGGTCACTGCAGCCGAAAAGCAAAACATTCTGCCATCTAATGAATATTAGTTGTTGGTAGAATTTACTACAGACTCCACATACTTTCGATATCGATGGTTAATCGCACTTTTGAATCCGTTTGGAACACAAAAAAGTCCACCCCTTTGCGGCAAAAGCAAAACGTGTTATGCTTCCATTTGCCACAACGTACATGTGCGAATCTGGATTCTCGATCTATGCCACCAACAAAACTAAATACCGAAGCTGCCTAGATGCTGAACCAGACATCTAGTTGTCAAGTACTGAACCCAACTTTTCAAAATTTTGTCAGTAGAAGCATCTCATTCACCTCATTCAGATTCCATTGTTATTCCTACAGACTCATCTCCAGTAAAGCAGAACGCAATTTGTTTCATCAGTGAGCAGTGAATGTTCGCATACTATAACTCTATAGGAATTTTGTTTGCATTTTCTATCGTTTACATTAAAATAATTTCTTGAATCCTGGTTTTATTGATAGTTTTGTTTCAAAAATTAAATCTGTATCGAAAGAATTTGGCTATTCTTTGTAATAAAGTCCCTCCTGTCAGTTAGAAATATGGTCTGGCTACAGTGCGATAACAGTTACTTTGGATACACCGTACGGCAAGAGAAAAGCTACGACAGTTGAGCTATCCTTCTCACAGCTCAGGTATTGAGATATTGTAAACTTTGCCCTGGCAGACCCCAGCTATGATGTCGAACGCCAAAAAGAAAGCGTGAACCGTAACTATTTTCTCTGTAACTGGCAAACAACAAAAAACAACGAAAAAGGCGTAATGCATCAGAATGGATGAAATAGAACCGATTTGTTGTGTGTTAATTTACTGAATAATATGATAAATACGAACCAAAAAGATTTAATAAACCATTTTCGTATGAGTAAAAAAATTTACTAAAAGTTATATGTTGACGCGATATCAAAGAGAAAAGCAAAACTTGGTAATAGGAGAGAGAATCAAGCACGATGATTACTGCGATTACTGGTGACAGGCAGTTTAGTACCGCAGTATCAGCAAATAATAAATTAGCAACAATGTTATTAGTATATGTAAAATAATGATATATGCCGTACTAGGATACATCCAGGTGATTAACGTAAAACTTTTGTTTCTAGTTTTCTCGTAATAATATGTATTTATCATTCATTGAATAAAATGGCGACGACTTCTGTGTTCCCAAATGAATAAAAAGAGCAGCCGGCCGCGGTGGCCGAGGGGACTAAGGCGCTCCAGTCACGGTCTGCGTGGCCGCTACGGTCGGGGGTTCGAATCCCCCCTCGGTCATGGATATTTGTGCCGTCCTAGTTCGTAAGTAGTTCATAAGTAGTTTGTAAGTTTAGGGACTGATAACCCCGTAGTTAAGTCCCATAGACTATACAAACATTTGAACATTTTGAAAAAGAGCAATGCCATATGTAATGAATCTTTTGTTCACCATCGTAAAGTAGTAAATAAGACTACGGCTCCATAATTCTCTTAAAATTGTTTAGAGTTAAATATTATTTGAAAAGCTGAATATGAGTGTAATACTCAGGGGCTAACTGAATAAATGAACACACTAACGTTGTGCGGCTGGTTCATGACACTTTGTCACCATCTGAATGCAGAATATTTAAAACTAACCTTTGCGATTAAAATCGAAACAAATCAACGCTTAGAATATACTGTAATTTATCGCTTTCTTTGGTTAAATGAAATCATCGTCACTCTTTCTTCATGAGTTGACGCGTTCAAGTTATAGGAGACACATACATTGAAAAAATTCAGCATACGATTCAAAAGTATTAAATTGTTTTCTGCGTACGTACGTCCACCTATTGCTCACTGCAGACAGTTGCATCGTTCGAAAGAGGGAAGGTACCACTCATTTCAGAGTCACTGGGACTTTTCCAAGTGGCTGAGCAGCTAGAGGTAGCCCTGTCTTGGAGAAGACTATTATTCCGCGCTTCGTCCGTTACTCGCTTCGCCTGCAGCACAACAGCTCTTCAGTCCATTCCATTTCGGTGACATTTTCCTGGCCCTGAATAGTTAGTTTTTCAGCTTCACCCACAGAAAACGTTTTATGTTCATGAGAAATATATTCTTTCACTTGCGCATACATAAGTTCAATTGTATTAAAGAGGCACTAATATGGAAGTAGTCTTCTTACTCTAGGTCGTTGATTTCAAGTTGGTTCAATTTATCTCTAAACCATTCTTCGTGGATAAGTTTTGAATCTGCAAATTATTGATAAAGGTGGGGAAGGAAGAAGGATTAGGAAAGAAAGGATTGACGGTGGCTGCATTAGGGCATTGAAATTAAACAATGGCGACATGTGAAAATGTGAGGCGCCCCGGGAATCGAACCCGGGTCTTCCGCTTCGGGCCAGCGATCATCTTAATCACTTTTTTAATTTATTTTTTATTCCTCTCTGGTACTTCTGTTCTTTGTAGTCGCTATTTGTTCGTTGTGTTCTTGTCTAATGGCTAAGCTTTTTTATTATTATTACAGAGAGCCTTCAGTCCTCTGACGGGGCGCGGTATGCCACGGCGCCGGCATCCACTTGGCTAGTATACTATGCCCCTTTCTCACCTTTTAATTTTCGTCGTATTTTCGGCTCACTACCTCCTGCGGACTGGATCGAAAATGCAGGTTCGGATTATGGATGCAGGATAAGTAGCGGAAGGTCGGTCATAGGAGGAAGTATAAAAGTGGTATGTGGACTTCGTCCCGAAAAAGGGAAAAGTAATAGGTTTGATTTTAAATAAATGAATATATTACAAAAGATACACATTCAATTCCGAAATTCGTTCACCAAAGAAGACGAAGTGAACACTCCAGTATTCAATCCAAGAACAGATGCCAGTATGCGAAACTTAGAATTAGATGTTCCTGGAGTAGTAAAACAACTTAAGTCACTAAACAAAAATAAATCTTCCGGGCCAGATTGTATACCAACTAGATTCCTCTCAGAGTATGCTGATGCAATAGCTCCGTACTTAGCTATCATTTACTACCGATCACTCAGCGAAAGATCCGTACCCAAAGACTGGAAAGTTGCCCAAGTTACTCCAATATTCATGAAATGCAATAGGAATGATCCCCAAAATTACAAGCCTATCTCATTGACGTCGATTTGCAGTAGGATTTTGTAACATATACTTTGTTCGAATATTATGAACTACCTCGAAGAAAATGACCTATTAACCAGTAGTCAACACGGATTCAGAAAGTATCACTCTTGCGAAACACAGCTTGCCCTTTATTCACATGAAGTGTTAAGTGCCATCGACAAGGGATCTCAAATCGATTCCATATTTCTGGATTTCAGGAAGGGTTTTGACACTGTACCCCACAAGCGGCTTCTTATGAAATTGCGTGCTTATTGAATATCTCCCCAATTGTGCGGGTGGATTCACGATTACCTATCAGAAAGAACACAGTTCGTTGTAATTGGCGGCAAGTCATCGAGTAAAACAGAAGTGATATCTGGCGTTCCACAGGGAAGCGTTATAGGTCCCCTACTCTTCCTCGTGTTTATAAACGATTTAGGAGACAATCTGAATGGCTCCCTTAGACTGTTCGCGCATGAATCTGTCGTTTATCGGTTAGTGAAGTCAACAGAGGATCAAAAGCAACTGCAAAGCGATTTAGACAAAATTTCTGCATGGTGCAAAAATTGGCAATTGATACTAAATAAAGAAAAGTGTGAAGTAATACACATGACCACTAAAAGAAATCCGCTGAACTTTAATTACGCGATAAATCAGTCAAACCTTAAGGTCGTAGATTCTACCAAATACCTAGGAATTACAATTACGAACAACTTTGACTGGAGAGAACACATAGAAAATATTGTGGGGAAGGCGAACCAAAGGTTACGTTTCATCGGCAGAACGCTTCGAAGATACACCAGCTCCACCAAAGAGACTGCCTACATCACACTTCTGCGTCCTCTCCTGGAGTACTGTTGCCCCTTGTGGGACCTTCACCAGGTGGGGCTGACGGAAGACATTGAGAAGGTTCAGAGAAGGGCAGCTCGTTTTGTTTTATCACGTTACGGGGGGGGGGGAGCGTCACGGAAATATTGCACGAATTGGGGTGGAAATCATTAAAAGAAAGACGTTATTCATTGCGGCGTGATCTGTTTGCGAAGTTTCAATCACCGACTTTTAGTTCTGAATGTGACAATATTTTGCTAGCACGCACCTACTTAGGGAGACATGACCATCCCAATAAAATAAGAGAAATCAGCTCGAAAACGGAACGATTTAAGTGTTCTTTCTTCCCGCGCGCTATTAGAGAATAGAACGGTAGAGAAAAGTTATGAAAGTGGTTAATGAACCCTCTGCCAGGCACTTGAATGTGATTTGCAGAATATCTATGTAGATGTATAAAAGTAATATGAATACAGATATACTGAATTCAGGCTAGTATGTACAAGCAGTCAGAGGAAAAAGGAGAGATGTTAACAGGTGAGAGGGAGGCTGCCGAATGAGACTGAGCATCGCTCCGTTGTTTTCCACTTGCGCACGTTGCGTCCAACTGCCGCCAGAACGCGTGCTCCAGCGATCTTCGGGTAACCGATGCGGAAATCGATACTCAGGGAAGTTACACTAGCCGTACTCGTCTCCCGTCCGTCTCAAACTCCCACAAGTCGCACGCTATGGCTGTAGCGCCCATACCGCACACGCCGTCTTACAGTCGCCATTACGGATTGCCGTGCGAGGTCGAACGTATGACCGCATCTGCGGTGAAGTAATTGCTCGTGTAATTCGTTTGGTAGAGTAGACACAAGTCAACACCAACTCCCTGTACAGCAATTTTCTGTTATTATTACAGATCAGATAACTCCTGGCATGAAAGTGATCGAGAAACATCAGATACAACATCTACAAATGATGGCACACCCACCATGGATACCGAAAGCGACTGAAACAAATACAAACCTCAAATGTACGAAAAACGGAATAAAGCCCCCAAATCAACAATTGTGTAAGAAGTGTAAATAAGTTCTGTTACCTCTCAGTTGTAGAATTAAATGTAGGATTGTAAACGTTAATTATTGTAAATGTTAAGTAAAATTCGCTATGTTAATGATATTATAGAAACCTAAAATTATCTAATACAAAAGTAGAATATAAACATAATAGATTACCCTCGGCGACCCACCAATATCCTCCACCCCTTATTCTTTCTTTAAGCATAATATAGTGTAACTCAAAAATTTAGGTAAAATGAAACATGTAAAAAATTTAAATATTTAAGAAAATGGTTAACTAAACTATCCCAATCATCATAACAGTAATTGTTAAACTGAACTGTCTATGTAAACTGACCAGCTTTATACCCAAAGGCAGCTGGTCCGAAGCAAGGAAATAAATATATTACTATTGTCTCGTTTGCATAATGGTGTTGTCTATACTCCGTAGAACCGACAGAAAGGCGTCGAACTATTTTAGTTCATTCTGCCGATGACAATACTTCAGAACCTAGATATCTCAGTATTCGATGTTAGCAAGTTTCTCTCCTACTTTTGTTGTCCATTCCACATTTTATATCTCCTCTACTTCAACCATCGTTAGTTCTTTTACTGCCCAAATGAGAAAACTCAACTACTAATTTTATTGTACTATTTCTAAATCCAAATCCCACGGCATCTCTGATTTAATTCGAATATGCTCCATTGCACCTTCCATGCTCTTGTAACGCTTTATCTTATATCCATCTTTTTAGACACTGTCCATTACGTACAACTGATATCGCAAATCCTTTGCTCTCAAGAACAAAATCACAGAGTCATTGTCAAACCGCAGTGTTTTCATTCTCAAATTGCTTTTCATCACAGCTTACTCACGTGCAAACTGCATAACACTGAGATTAGTCTACAACTCTGGCTTACAGCCTTCCCAAACACTACTTTCTTCATACGCCCTTCGACCGATTCATAAAAGTTCTGACAGAATTACCACTGAGGTATTTAATGCCAGGAACGTTCACTTTTAGCTCGGTGACCCCAGACTCTTGCATGACAATTATCACACTATCTATAAATCCCAAACTGGTGATAAAGACTGGATTCTATTTATCCAGACTCAAATCAAATGTTTGTAGAGCTTATGGGACATAACTACGGGGTCGTCAAGCCCTAAACTTACAAACTAGTTATCAACTAGCTTATTCTAAAGACGGCACAAACATCCATTCCCGAGGGGGGATTCGAACCCCCGACCGCAGCGGTCGAGCAGACCGTGACTGGCACGCCGCAGACCGCTCGGCTACCGCGGCCAGCTATCCAGACTCCATCCCTACTGATTTACATGTCATGGTACTTAGTGCTTTGTGCTGTAATTCGTAACGGACATCTAGAGTACAACTAATCATAAGGAGATGATGGCTTGCTACCTGAGTAGTCACATTCCTCGCTCTGGCCTCCAACACGATAGCACTCATTCGTCTCAGGGAAAGTACGAGCCGTAATCTGTAGGCTCCATTGTGGAGTGGTGTTACTGTCGTGCTGGATAACTTCTTGCTGTAGCCGCTCTGAGCACACACTGATCGCCTCCCACTTACCCACTGCCGATAAGCCCCGTCCAGGCGATACCAGCGTCACCTGATTGCCACAAGTACAGCGTATATTCCGGATGGATATAATTACACTGACCGTGTTCAGAGTGCTGCAGTGCGGGTTGTACACATCGAAGAAACTTCGTGGCTATGTTCAGTAATCGTCGCGCATGCGGAGTATAGTGAAAAAGTATAGTTCCACTTTCTGCCACCAAGCTAAAATATGGCGCTGTAAGCTGTCAAAATTTGAAATGTTTCCTCGTTTGATATCAGTATGATGTTGATTACTTGGCGAAACTTGTTTCTGTCGTTTGTGAAGCGACTATTGGTGTACAGGGTTAAGAAAGTTGAGGTATTCCGTACCAACTGTGATGGGCATCGGAAAGAAAGAGCGTCCACTTCTGGTAAAGTTGTTTCATCGGACCGGCAGCAACAGCAGCGCTGCATTGTGGGAACAACTGCGAAGAGGCCCATGACAATAAGCAGGTTCAATGATATAATTAAGAAATATGTATGAACAGATGAATTAGGTGGTGCAGCGGGAGAGCAATGTGTCCTATTGTCATTGCGGTTGTTGCTGTAGCCGGCAGTGCAGCCACGTCTCAAATTCTGCAGCAGTGCTCCAGCTGCGCCTCGGGAATTGTCTCTTCTTGAGACAATGGGTTTTACACTCGTATCCCTATAAGATTCATAATGTGCACTCAATGCAGCCCCAGGATAAGCTACAACACTGTGACTTCGTCCTTTGTCTTTTGGAACTCATTAAAATGGATTACACGAGGCCAGGGAATGTTCTTAGGACGGACGCGGCACATTTTATTGTGCACCGTGCCGAGAATGCGCACAACTGCCGTATATGGGGTGCTACTCTCCCCACAGGGACATTCACTGCACTCACCTTATACGACTCCTTCATTCTCGGTCCATTTTTCTCCGAGGAGATACCACCAAGTGGGCGTGTTACGTGTACCACTTTATGAAAACCTCGTTGTACAGATGACTGCGGCATTGATTTTGATGCAATATGGGGCTACACCACATTTGGCTCACCAGGCGAAAGATGCCCGACGAGAAACTTCCGTGACAACTGCATCATCTCCACGCACTTTTAAAGATGTATGGCCCTCTAGATCCCCCGACCTAAATCCATGTTACTTTATGGTCGTGGGGATATTTGAAAGATCGAGTCTATCAGGGATGTATCCGAACTCCTGCTCATATGACGGATAGCGTACGACAATATACAGGGTGTTACAAAAAGGTACGGCCAAACTTTCAGGATACATTCGTCACACACAAAGAAAGAAAATATGTTATGTGGACATGTGTCCGGAAACGCTTAATTTCAATGTTAGAGCAGAAAATTGTCAAAATACCCAATTGTTTCGTTAGTATGTACTGTACTTCCTCGATTAATCGCCAGTTGGCCCAATTGAAGGAAGGTAATGTTGACTTCAGTGCTTGTGTTCAAGTTCTTCCACCTACGCTCACTGGAGCACGTCTTCATGATTTCATACAGGATACTCTACCTGTGCTGCTAGAACATATGCCTTTACAAGTACGACACAACATGTGGTTCATGCACGATGGAGCCCCTGCACATTTCAATCGACGTGTTCGTACGCTTCTCAACAACAGATTCGGTGACCGATGGATTGGTAGATGCGGACCAATTCCATGGCCTCCACACTCTCCTGACCTCAACCCTCTTGACTTTCATTTTTGGGGGCATTTGAAAGCTCTTGTCTACGCAGCCCTGGTACCAAATGTAGAGACTCTTCGTGCTCGTCTTCTGGACGGCTATGATACAATACGCCATTCTCCAGGGCTGCATCAGCGCATCAGGGATTCCATGCGACGGAGGGTGGATGCATGTATCCTCGCTAACGGAGGACATTTTGAACATTTCCTATAACAAAGTGTTTGAAGTCAGGCTGGTACGTTCTGTTGCTGTGTGTTTCCATTCCATGATTAATGTGATTTGAAGAGAAGTAATAAAATGAGCTCTAACATGGAAATTAAGCGTTTCCGGACACAAGTCCACATAACATATTTTCTTTCTTTGTATGTGAAGAATGTTTCCTGAAAGTTTGGCCGTACCTTTTTGTAACACCCTGTATATCGCCAACATTTCACGGGATATGCTGCATGCAATTGTCGACTATGCTGTGTCACAGATGCAGCATGGTGCACATGTTGCGACCAAATCCTAATAAATGTACCGGAACCACCGTTATGTGTTTCATCGTTTTTCCCCTATTCCTGCACTCACACCACATTCTGACTGCTTACAGCGCCATAGTTTTGCCTGGTATGTGTGTGTTGTCTTTAGGTTAATTTAAGTAGTTTGTAAGCCAAATGACTGATAACCACAGTAGTTAGCTCCCATAGATTTACAAACATTTGAACATTTTTGAACTGATTAATATTTTAAGTTTAAAGCTTTTGCGAAGAGGTATTTTCACGTCAGGCGCAGTGAAAGTCGTTTGTTTATCCAAGAGTATTACTTACATTTAGCTGTTATTTTAGTACTTTCTTTCCAAGAATTGCTTATGAATTGTCACAGATGAGAAATGCATTTGTAGAGGACACTCTTAAAAAGCCGAAACCCTTAGCACATGAGGAAGACTGTGATGGAACTATCATGTGTTTTTGACTGAATCAGAAAAGAGAGATATTGAGTAATTGAAAATAGAGCTTTGAACAAATTAATGTGATTCCTAACCACTAAATCATGTTAGTATGCATTCTTAGATGCTCTTTTTCTTTTTGTGAAACCAGTATAGAAAGAAACTTAGCGAGGAAAACTATTTACGGTACAAACCAAAAAGACTCTATTTAGATATGAAAAGTGTAATAACAGATTCACAAATCTCCCTGATCTTTTCACTTACTACGTATAAACTACATTTCTTATTGGACCAATATTTTCTTTCTCTTCACAATTTTCAAAATTCTTACTCAAAAGGATTTGCACACACAATAATAACTTCAGTTCCATATTGTATGAAATTTTTGTACTATTACTAATTGATGTGTATTATTATTATTATATATTGCGGAAAATTTTCCCGGGAGAGTGAGGGTCCAAATGTTCAAATGTTTGTATATCTATGGAACTTAAATACTGTGGTTATCAGCCCACTGGGCTAACAGACTACTTAAATTAACCTAAGGACAACACACAATCCCTAGTGCGAGGTAAGACTCGAACTTCCGACGTGGAGCAAGTGTGAGTCTCATAAAAAAATATTCGGAAGCACTGCCCTAGATAACATTCACGTCATCATCCATGGTTCCCATAGAGTTGGTGCAAGGCACCATGACGGCTAAGAAGTATCCTACACTGGTTGCAGACCACGTACGTCCCTTCACGTAGATCGTGTTCCTCAACAGCAGTGGCATTTTTCAAGAATATAATGCGCCTTGTCAAAAGCCCAGGAGTGGTACCCACTGTTAGAATATTTGGGGATTAGGTGAGTTGTGTGTGCAGATGTGGTGCGAACTCCCTCCAGTGAACTAC
Organism: Locusta migratoria; assembly: GCA_026315105.1. Classification (NCBI taxonomy): domain Eukaryota; kingdom Metazoa; phylum Arthropoda; class Insecta; order Orthoptera; family Acrididae; genus Locusta; species Locusta migratoria. Next base: position 743,029,286 of record CM048755.1, on the reverse strand, counting down.
CAAGTTCGTATTGCTTTCATGGAAAAACGTGTTGCCTCTGTTATCCGTGACAAAGGTGGACATACCGGCTATTACATAATGTTACATCTACATACATACTCCGTAATCCATCGTAAGGTGTGTGGCGGAGGGTACACTGTACCACTACTACGCATTTCCTTTCCTATTCCACTCCCAAATAGAACGAGGAAAAAAAGAATACCTATATACCTCCGTACGAGCCCTAATTTCTCTTGTCTTTGTGATCACTACGCGAAATGTAAGTAGGCGGCAGCAAGATCGTACTACACTCAACTACAAATTCCGGCCCGCTAAATTTCCTCAACAGAAATTCACGAAAAGAATGCCGTCTTTCTTCCAGCGATCCCCAATTGAGTTGCCGGAGCATTTCCGCGACACTCGCGCATTGGTCGAACCTACCAGTAACGAACCTAGCTGCTCGCCTCTGAACTGCTTCTATGTCTTCCTTTAAACTGATCTGCTGCGGGTCCCAAACACTTGAGCAATACTCAAGACGTGGTAGTACAAGCGTTTTATACGCAGTCTCCTTTACAGATGAAGTACATTTTCCCAAAATTCTCCCAAAATACCAAAGTCGGCTGTCCGCCTTATTCACAACTGTCCTTACATGTTCGTTCCATTTCATATCGCTCTGTAATGTTACGCCTAGGTATTTGAACGACGCGACAGCATCAAGAAGCTCACTAGTAATGCTGTATTCGAACACTATGGGATTGATTTCCATACTCATGCGCATCGCCTTACAGTTTTCTACATTGAGAGCTAGCTGCCATTCTTCGCACCAACTAGGAATTTTGTCTAAGTCATCCTGTATGCTATTACAGTCCGATCAGTGTATAATCGCATGCCGACACACTGAACAGTATTCTCTCATTTAATGTCAGCCTGTAGAACTACGCTGGCAACTCACAAGTTATTTTACCTTCATTATTCAGGTAAATGGCAGTAGGTATCAGTTCCACACGCTAAAAAGAACACTGGAAAAGAATGAAACTTTCACATGCAGCGGAGTGTGCGCTGATATGAAACTTCCTGGCAGATTAAAATTGTGTGCCGGAACCGGGACTCGAACCTGGGACCTTTGCCTTTCGCAGGTAAGCGCACTACCGACTGTGCTATCCCTACACGACTCGCGATGCCGCCTCACAACTTTACTTCCGCCAGTTTGGAAAGTAGGAGGCGAAATACTGGCGGAAGTAAAGTTGTGAGGCGGCATCGTGAGTCGTGTCGAGATAGCACAGTCGGTAGTGCGTTTGCCTTGCGAAAGGCATAGGTCCCAGGTTCGAGTCCCGGTTCCGGCACACAATTTTAGTCTGCCAGGAAGTTTCACTGGAAAAGAAGTTTCTTACTAAAAATAAGAAACTCACGTGCTGTGATCTTCGATTTGAAGAGTTTACGAATTCGAAATATTGAAACAGCTAGACCGTTGCAGGACAGTGAAATAAATTCAATGGTGCAGTTGCAAATTTGTGCTGTGCCGGGATTCTAACCCGGTCTTCTTTCTTGGGGCCTGTGGTCGCCTTACCATCGCAGACTGCAACGTACTGCGAGTTTGGGCAGGACGGGAAACGTACCTGGAGAGTCTAATTGGTTAACAAAACTGCTGGCCGTAAGCGAGGAATTCCGGTCTTGCACAAATTTTCAACTTCGCCATTGATTTATTTCAATACCCTACAATTCACTGCTATTCATGTCAACCAGTTGTGTGTGGTTTTTTTTTTTTTTTTTTTTTTTTTTTTTTTTTTTTTTTTTTTTTTTTTTTTTTTTTTTTTTTTTTTTTTGCTATGATACATAACCCAATACCAATAAACTAATTGGGTCCTAATGTTCTACAGTACTTTGTTTTATTTCATTACTATTTATACTTTACAATCGGGCTATTCTATATATTTGTACATGTTTTTTTACATTTCCAACTGTGTTTTTGTTTGTCTTTTATGCTATGTTTGTGTTTGTGTTTGGTGTGCTGTGTTTGTTTGTTCTGTGTGTGAGCGTGTGTTCTCCCGTTCGCAGTGTTAGATGTGTGCCAGAGCTACTTTGTGGCCAGTTGTGTTTGTTGTATGTCAGTAAGCGAGGCAGGCGCTGCGTGTTGCAGGCCGTCGGCACGTCCCGCCCCCGCGGCCGCCCCCGCCTTCCGCAAGCCGCTGCCGCCGCCGCCGCCCCCGCCGCTCGACGACTTCGCGCAGCCCGCCAGGGGGGCCATCAGGCAGCCCGTAAGTCACCAGCCTGCTCTTCTGCTCACTGCCTTTTTTTCTTTATTGTCATTTTAAAGCCAACTACTGACAGTCAGCAGGCTGGCAGCAGCTGCGTCGGCTGCTCTTCAGCCCTGCGAAATACGTGTCACGAAATGATACGAAGAACACAAAACAGATGAATAAAAAATGGGAGATTTTAAAAACAATAGACAAGTTGAGTTGTTGAAGTACAAACGTAAGTGAACAATGAGACAAACATATATGGGAGAACGAAAACAGGTACAATCAAGCGGTAATAAAAGCACACATATTCAGTTGTTGTTGTTGTTGTTGTGGTCTTCAGTCCGGAGACTGGTTTGATGCAGCTCTCCACAATACCCTATCCTGAACAAGCCTCTTCATCTCCACATAAGAACAGCAACCTCCATCTCTCTGAATCTGCTTACTGTATCCATCTCTTGGTCTTCCTCTGCGTTTTTTACCCCACACACTTTCCTCCAACGCTAAATTCACAATTCCTTGATGTCTAATAATGTGCCCTACCAATCTATCCCTTCTTTAGTCAAGGTATGCCAGAAATTTCTTTTCTCCCCAATTCTGTTCAGTACCTCCTCATTAGTTACGCGATCCACCCACCTAATTTTCAGCATTCTTCTGTGGCACCACATTTCAAAAGCCTCAATCCTCTTCCTGTCCGCACTGCTTATAGTCCATGTTTCACTCCCATACAAGGCAACACTCCATACAAATGCCTTCAGAAAGGAATTCCTTAGGCTTAAATCAATATTCGATGTTAACAAATTTCTCTTTTTCAAGAACGCTTTTCTACCCACTGCCATTCTGCATTTTATATCCTCTGTACTGCGACCATCATCTGTTATTTTACTGCCCAAGTAACAAAACTCATCTACCTCCTTTATTGCTTCGTTACCTAATCTAATTCCTTCAGCATCGCCTGATTTTCTTAGACTTCACCAGTAAAACTGTCCAAAGCCATGGCGGAGGTTTAAAAGTTCATTGGAAGATACACAAAGACAAACACAGACACAGTTGACGGCGTACATGGTAAAACTCGTTGACACCGATCGTGGAGGCACTGGTTAAAACCACACAGAAGACACTGAACACACTAGCACTGTGCACGTTTTAAAGGTCGAGCCGCGCCCGCGGGGGATGGGGGATGGAGGGGGAGGAGGTGGGACAGGGATGGGTGAAGCGCGGGGGAAGGGGGAGGGGATGGCAGAGGGAGAAAGGAGGGGAAAGGGGGATTGACGACACTCTTGGCGTGGGAGAGGGATAGCCAAGCAGGAGGAAGGAAAAGTACGGGAGAGAGGGGACGGGCGCTGATGCTACGGGGAAGGGATCAGGGTTGGTAGGAGGGGTAGATATCGGGACGAAGTTCGTTATCCGGTAAGGGAAGGGTGCGGAAGTTGCCCTAGGAAAGGATACGGAGTGTATGTAGCTGAAGGCCGGGAGGGATAGTTTGGTGGAGGCGTGGCCTCACTGCGTCTGCCACCTTCCTCTTTATACTTCTTCCAATTTTTGGAACCCCCGATGGGGAACGGCCTCGCGCATCGGAGCATAGCGCCTTAATGCGCTCGGCCGCTCCGCTGCGGCGTTTGAAAGCAATTAGGTTCTCTAGGATGGCGCTAGTGGCGCTGAAGTGTCGAACAACGTCCTGGGTGGCCTCAGTGATCTTAGTGTAAACCAAGGCACTGACATATGCTGGACCAACCCAGAGGAAATCGCGACAGTGGCCTCAGTGACGGAAACAATGGTCCCAGTTACCTGTTGAACAGCCATATCAACGTCTTCTGGAAGCTGAGTGGCAATCACAGCAGTTGAGGTGTGAGCCAGCAAATTAGTGCTCTGGAAAGACCATTGGGACAGGCGGTCTGCAAGTTGAGACTGTGGGACTGACAAAGAGATAGGAAAATGGTCAGTGCCACAAAGGTTGTCATGGATCATCCAAGGAAGATCTGGGAGAAGACTCAGGCTACAGACAGACAAGTCCATGACACGTCTCAGCATCTCCACCCGACAAACGATGGTGGGAATTGAAGTCCCCCAAAAGGAGACACGGCGAGGGAACTTGGGCGACCAAGGCAGCGAAGTCTGCTCATCCAGGAGAAGGTAGATGGAATAGATTGTGAATTCCTGCATTACCTGAATTTTAACAGCCACTCCCTCAAGAGTCAAGTGGAGAGGCACAGCAGCACTGGAGACAGTGATGAGGACATAGATACTCTGTTGGATACCCTGTCATAGATGTAACGGTTTTTATAGTATCCCTAATAGCCATGAAGGGCAGGGGCCCTCTGGACAGGAAATGAGGCTTTAAAAAAAATAGGTTTAAATGTTTGTAAATCTATGAGATTTAACTATGCTGGTCATCAGTCTCTAGACTTATAAACTATTTAAACTAACTTAAGCTAAGGACAAGAAATACACCTATGTCCAAGGGAGGACTCCAAACTCCGACGGTGAAACAGCGGCGCGCTCCGCAGCTAGCCGTCTTGGAACGCTCGGCCACTCCACCATGGACAGGTTTCCTGTAGTGCTAGACAGAGCACAGGGAAGCGGCACAATAAGTGTTGCATCTCAACCAGATGGTGTAAGAAGCCGCCGCTATTCCACTGGGGAGTGACGCATTTTACTGAGCCAAAAGTCATCATATTGCAGATAAGCAGGTTATTCCATCGGCTCACCTGCTGCCAATGCTTGTGATTCCACAGAATCTAGAAATATTGGTTCTAGTGATCTAGATAGCGTGAGATCCTCTGGGTATGTGAGGCTCTCCACCACATCTTCAGTAGCAGAAGATGTCGGGGAATGTTCATGGAGAAACCGATAATTCTTTTTCTTATGTTCTTAGGTTTTTTGGCCTCTCACTGACCCTTTGGTTTCAATGAGTTGTGGAGGGCTTCTCTAAGGTGGCTTATGGTCCCAACTGGGGGATAAGGTTTGGTGTTCCCTATGGTTGGGGGAAATTGCTCCCACTTGAAGTGTTTGTGGAGCAATGGAAGAAGGGGAGCCCCCACCCATGAAGGGAACAGTTTGATGTTGATGACCTGTAATTTATTCTTACACACTTAGACGCGACAGTAGCATTATGAAATGGTTGGCCCGAATGTTCTGTACCTCTTGCTTTCCAATGCAATGCATTCGAAGATTATGAGTGATGCAATTTCCTCATCATCACAGATCCTATATTTAGGATCCACTTCTGTTATGCCCATCGTTTGTAGTGTTTTTTGAAGTTCCCGTGACCTGGCATCAGTCCAACCATGAGATTACTCTCTTACCTGTTCAAGCCCAGGATTACAGAACTTCTTTTAAAAAATGGCTCTGGCATCATAACCGTACCATGTTTTTGTTTATAGACCTTGGTCCACTATTCTATGCGCTGACTTCTGAGCCAGTAACATAGCTACAGTTTGATCATTGCCTTAGTGACTGGCAGTTCAATAAATGGAGACTCTGTCCCCATACTACATCTACATACATACTCTGCAATCCACCGTAAGGTGTGTGGCGGAGTGTACACTGTACCATTACTAGGCATTTCCTTTCCTATTCCACTCCAAAATACAACGAGGAAAAAAAAGAATGCCTGTATGCCTCCCTACGAGCCCTAATTTCTCTTATCTTGTCTTTGTGATCACTACGCAAAATGTAAGTAGAAGGCAGAAAGATCGTACTACACTCGGCTTCAAATTCCGGCCCGCTAAATTTCCTCAACAGAAATTCACGAAAAGAATGTCATATTTCCTTCAGCGATCCCCAATTGAGTTGCCGGAGCATTTCCGCCACACTCGCGCATTGGTCGAACCTACCAGTAAAAAACCTAGCTGCTCGCCTGTGAACTGCTTCTATGTCTTCCCTTAAACTGATCTGCTGCGGATCCCAAACACTTGAGCAATACTCAAGACGTGGTCGTACAAGCATTTTATTCTCCCAATAAACCGAAGTCCGCTGTCGGCCTTACTCACAACTGTCCTTACATGTTCGTTCCATTTCATATCGCTCTGCATTGTTACGCCTAGATATTTGAACGACGCGACAGCATCAAGAAGCTAACTACTAATGCTGTATTCGAACATTATGGGATTGTTTTTCCTACTCATGTGCATCACCTTACATTTTTCTACATTGAGAGCTAGCTGCCATTCTTCGCACCAACTAGAAATTTTGTCAAACTATGTGCTATTACAGTCAGTTAAAAACGACACCCTCCCATGCACCACAGCATCATCAGCAAACAGCCGCAAATTACAACTTACTCTGTCCATCAGTTCATTTATATAGATCGAAAATAATAGCGGTCCCATCGCACTCCCCTGGGGTACGCCTGACGATGAACTCGTCTCTGATGAACACTCGCCGTCGAGAACAACGTACTGCGTTCTATTACTTAGGAAGTCTTCCGGCCAGTCACAAATCTGTGAACCTATTCTATAAGCTCGTATCTTCGTTAGCAGTCTGCAGTGTGGCACCGCGTCGAACGCCTTTTTGAAGTCGAGAAAAACACAATCTGTCTGTTTCCCTTCATCCATGGCTCGCAAGATGTCATCTGAGGAAATAGCAAGCTGAGTTTCTTATAAACGGCCAAACTATCGTCTTGTTATCATCAATAAAACTCTTCCGGGTATGACACCGCGTCGTCATTTTATAAACTATACCGACGTTTCGGCCACTGTTGCAGGCGGCCTTCAGCATGGTCTGTGTCTGACTGCTGAATGTACGATCGCTTGGTGTTTATATATCAGCGAATGAGGGAGAGGAATGGGGACGTTGGTTATCCTTTATTGGTGGTTATATTATTGCACGCCATTGGTGGAAAGGGGCGTTGATGATTGGTGTTTTAATGGCTTGTTTTTCATATGATTGGAGGTTGCATTCTTCTCCCTTATTGGACAAAATGAACGTTTCCTATTGGCTTCTGCATTAGAAGTTGCTATTGGCGGAATGGACCTGGCAGAACGGACAGCGGTTGTGGCGTGCCGCTGTTGACGTCGCCTAGCGCAGACGGCGGCGGGCCGGTGCTCTGCGTGTTCGCGGCTGCTGTGGTCTCCGGGGCGCCTGCGCGAGTCATTCCGCGCGCGGTGCCGTCACGTAGCGTTGCAACTGCTGGCAGCCAAGACGCCGGCAGCCTGTAGCCATCCTCCCTGTTCATATTGGCGGGACGCTTCGCTATTTCTATAGCCTCTCTAATCTTCCTCCTCGTTGAGAATGGTTGTTTCGCCAGCACGCGGGCCTCACCGAAAGATATCTGTTTTCCGCACTGATTGTGTTGGTCAGAAACCGCTGACTTTATGTGCTGTCCAAGCCGTATGTACCTTTCATGTTCCGAAAGCCTCGTGAAGATTGCTCGTCCGGTCTCTCCTATGTAAACCAGCCCACACTCGCAGCTTATTTCATAAACACCGGCATTACTCAGTTTATCAACTGCGTCCTTAGTTGAAACTAGGAAATCCTTAGACTTATTGGTGCTGCGGAAGACTGGCTTGATGCCTGCCCGACGTAGAACCTTGCCCACACGTTCAGTGACGCCCTGCACGTAAGGTAATAGGGCGATGCTTTGTGCTTCCTGCTGTTCCCCTCTATTGTTTTCATTCCTCCTGGACATTGTTTTATTTATTTCGCTCACTCCATAACCATTAGCCACAAAGGTGGATCTTAGGTGTCGCAGTTCCGCCTGTAGGTGATCGGCATCGCTGATGCTGTGGGCCCTCCTTGTTAGAGTTTGAAGGGCGGATTTCTTCTGCATGGGGTGGTGGTGAGAGGAGGCGTGGAGGTACCTTCCCGTGCTAGTAGCCTTTATGGTCTGTTTACCGTCAGACTTTCGGTAGACTTCAACGTCGAGGAAAGGCAGCACCCCATTTTTTTCTACTTCCATTGTGAAATGTATTTTGCTGTGCTGCCGATTGAGATGTTCGTGGAAGTTCTGTAGCTCCTCTTCCCCATGAGGCCAGATGACGAAAGTGTCATCAACGTATCGCAGCCAGCATGCTGGGCGTAGTGGCGCTGACTGGAGAGCCGTTTCTTCAAATGCTTGCATGAAGATGTCAGCTGCAATCGGCGAAAGAGGGGAGCCCATAGCTACACCGTCTGTTTGTTCATAAAATTCTCCTTTCCACTTGAAGTAGGTGGTCGTCAAGCAGTGGCGTACTAAGTCACAGGTGTCAGGTGCTAAGCGCTCTTCTAATATGTTAATTGTGTCTAACACTGGTACGTTAGTGAATAACGATGTTACATCAAAACTAACCATCAGATCCGTAGCTGATACACTCTTCTCTTTTAAAAGTGCAACGAAATGGGTCGAATCCTTGACGTATGACACTGTGTGGCTCACCAGATGTCGGAGCTTTGGTACCAGCTTGTATGTGGGTGAATTAAAACAAGTTGTTAAGGGAGACTATCTACCGCGGAAATACGTAAGTAGAAACAAATAATTACTCTATTAACAAAATATGGTCAACAAATACCGCGAAATGATATCTGTATGTGTAAAAGAAAAATGTTTACAAGAACAAATGCCTTTTCTGTTGCTTTTGCAACAGTGTCCTGACCTGTTGTGTGTACCAATGGGGATCACCTTCTTTTTTTATTATTTGGTATAAAACTGTCAATTGCTGTCGATACCACTTTTTTGAATTTGTGCCACATCTGGTATACACTTACGTTTAGTATTAGGAACCAGTGGAAACTGTCTTTCAAGAAGCATTGTATTGCATTTATCTGCTTTCCTGAACAAATATACCTTTCGTCTATTTTTGGTACCTTTGGGACTTTCGATATTCAATCTCGCTACGACATCTCTGTGTTCACTAATACCTGTATCCGTTTTGATGCTCGTTATGAGCTCAGGGTTATTTGTTGCTAAGAGATCAAATGTGTTTTGACATCTATTTGCAATTTTAGTTGCCTCGTGAACTAATTTTTGGAAGTAATTCTCAGAGAATGCGTTGAGTACAATTTCGCACGATGTTTTATGCGTAACTCCTAATTTGAAAATGTCTGTCTGCACTCATTTCCAACACATAGTACTGCGTGCTGATCTTACTTCCTCAGTCTTTCACAGAGAAACCTACAGAATGCAGAATCTCGTAGTAGCTTCCGCTTGTTAGAAAGCCTCCCCATTTACATCACTGCTCCCACGGCAGGAGTTCTAGTTCCACGTCAACAGCCGCATTTATAGTTATAAGGTATTTTACCAAATATGACGTGTTTTTGAAGACTCTTCAATGTGCCGAAAACAAATACGAAGGGCGGATCTTGCCTTCACGGAGGATTAGCTCATGCGCAGTGCGCAGTAGTTGCAATGTCTTAGCTTCGGAACCACTCGTGCGTAACCTCCAAAGCTCTAGTAGCCAGGAGCTGGTGTCTCTACCAGCTCCAATGCCAATGTTAAAAGCAACGTATCCCCTCGCCCCTCTGCTGCGGGAGCGTCCGTATGCTGTATGCTGCCTCCAGGAGGTTCAGAACAGAATTTTAAGTAAATCTGACAGCCAAGTTATAATTTTTAAACAAATAATAAAAATGAAAAATACAATGTTTCCTGGTGGTGCATGGCGAACTATACACGCTACTCCACTACATGCAGGACTTGATCTCGTACAACTAGATAAGACTCATATAATCTGCAATTAAAACTTGAGAGCTGTTTTGGTGGGAATTGTGTGGATAGTGCGCTTTATGCACCCTGCGTGCTTGTTGCAGCCGCCAGAGCCGCAGCTGCGTGGTTCCCCGGTCGGCCGCCAGGCGGCTCTGCCTCCGCAGGCGCCGCGGCCTCAGCAGCAGTACCAGCGCAACAAGAAGCCCGTCGCTCAGGTACACCCACCTACACAATGCATTTTGGATTGTCACAATTTTTTAGCTTCACATGAACTTGGAATTTCGTAATAACATTTGCTTTATAGCACTTACGATTATGATCAAATTTCTGGAACTGCAGCCAGTCCCAATAATGTGATTCTTCAGTTTCTCCCGGCGTATTTGATGATCAAAATATACACGGGTGTACTGCCGGTCTATAGTGTCCAACGGGCACAATATTTCGGCGATCATACATGTCGCCATCATCAGGTGAACTGATGGAATGAGCTCCTGGAAACGCGCTGGCACGGAGATCCGCACGCTACGGCTGCTCGAAGGGAACTGGGTTCTAGCCCGGTAGCGGGCGATTTAAATACCCTCGGCCCGCAGAGCGACCCCTCCGCGGTCCGCGCCCCGCGCCGCGGCCGCGCAGGGGAACCAATTGCGCCGCCGTCTGAGATGACGTCGATGTGAGGGCTCTGCCGTGGTCGTTACTTCGTTACGTTTGCTAGATTTACTCTTAATTAACCCAATCGCTGGTTCCCAAGCTTTGCTAAGATTATAGCCACAGTCACGGTTTATGAGGTCGTCACTCGTGCGAATTTCAATGGCCTCTCTAACGACGCAGTCCCAGTATCTCGACGTCTGTACCAGAATCCTAGTGCCTTCATACTCCACGCATGATTCCCTGACAAACAATGTTCAGCGACCGCCGACTTGCTCGGATACATCAATCGTGTGTGGCTATAATCTTATCAAAGCTTAGGAACCAGCGATTGGGTTAATTAAGAGTAAATCTAGCAAACGTAACGAAGTGACGACCACGGCGGACAGAGCCCTCACATCGACGTCATCTCAGACGCCGTCGCAATCGGTTCCACTGCGCGGCCGCGGTGCGGGGCGCGGGGCGCGGACCGCGGAGGGGTCGCTCTGCGGGCCGAGGGTATTTAAATCGCCCGCTACCGGGCTAGAACCCAGTTCCCTTCGAGCAACCGTAGCGTGCGGATCTCCGTGCCGGCGCGTTTCCAGGAGCTCACTTCGTCAGTTCACCTGATGATGGCGACATGTATGATCGCCGAAATATTGTGCCCGTTGGACACTATAGATCGGCAGTACACCCGTGGATATTTTGAGTCTCAATAATAATTGTAATAATAATAATAGTATGCATAACTTCCTGATACAGAAAATCGCATTGACGTGTTTTACAGCCCACTTTAGATTTGTAGTTCTATAAGCTTTTGCAAACCAAAATAAGAATCTAAATATTAAATATTAATTAATAAGAGTGTCTGAAACCCTTTTAGAAAAAAAAATTAGGTAGTAGCGGATTCTGAACCACTGACCTCAAGCATCACAGTCCCACTACGCTACGCGTAACAGTCAGTAGATGTGGTCCTTATTTTCAAACTATTGATGGCAGTTGTTAACTGATGCTAATATGGCATTTGTAGACACTAGATTATCATTTACCGTATGAAGAACGACGTGTTTTTGTTAATTCTTCAGTGCGTCATTGCTTTGAAATGACAACGTATAAGTTACAATAAGAAAATCATCAAATACACAACGCAAGAAGGCGTATGCCACAGAGAGCTCGGGGCGAGAAATGTCACGTGACATCTCCAGGGCTGCATCAGCGATTCCATGCGACGGAGGGTCGATGCATCTTTCCTCGCTGACGGAGGACATTTTGAACATTTCCTGTAACAAAGTGTTTGAAGTCACGCTGGTACGTTCTGTTGCTGTGCGTTTCCATTCCATGATTAAAGTGATTTGAAGAGAAGTAATAAAATGAGCTCGAAGTTTCGTTCCTTTTCATTTCAACACCCCTCCCATTATATTGATGCCTAACGACATTCTTGGAAATAATAATGTATTCAGCAATAAGTATCTGACATTTATGAGATGTTATGAGTTATAGATATCACAAATGTTATTTAAGCTGTATTCTTAGTTTCCTGTCTAAATACATACCCGGAAATTGAAACATACAGGGTGTTACAAAAAGGTACGGCAAAACTTTCAGGAAACACTGCTAACACACAAAGATAGAAAATATGTTACGTGGACATGTGTCCGGAAACGCTTAATTTCCATGTTAGAGATAATTTTATTACTTCTCTTCAAATCACATTAATCATGGAATGGAAACACACAGCAACATCACGTACCAGAGTGACTTCAAACACTTTGTTACAGGAAATGTTCAAAATGTCCTCCGTTAGCGGGGATACATGCATCCACCCTCCGTCGCATGGAATCCCCGATGCGCTGATGCAGCCCTGGAGAATGGCGAATTGTATCACAGCCGTCCACAATACGAGAACGAAGAGTCTCTACATTTGGTACCGTGGTTGCGTAGACAAGCGCTTTCAAATGCCCACATAAATGAAAGTCGAGAGGGTTGAGGCCATCGAATTGGTCCGCCTCTACCAATCCATCGGTCACCGAATCTGTTATTCAGGCCGGCCGCGGTGGCCGAGGGGACTGAGGCGCTTCAGTCACGGTCTGCACGGCCACTGCGGTCGGGGGTTCGAATCCCCCCTCGGGCATGGATATTTGTGCCGTCCTAGTTCGTAAGTAGTTCATAAGTAGTTTGTAAGTTTAGGGACTGATGACCCCGTAGTTAAGTCCCATAAGATTTACAAACATTTGGACATTTTGTTGTTGAGAAGCGTACGAACACGTCGACTGAAATGTGCAGGAGCTCGATCGTGCATGAACCACATGTTGTGTCGTACTTGTAATAAATAAATACCCGAGCGACGCCGGTTTATTTTATTTATTTTTATTTATTTATTTATTATTTGCCAGGAAATTTTCGTCGGCGAGAAAGTTGTAGATAATGAAATGAACTTTTATTTTTATTTAAACAACTTGTTTATAGCTCTCCTGGTTTTCTCACATATTTGGATACAATAGAGCGGTGGAACTTATCAAATTTTACTCGTTACTCGTCCATTAAGCTTTAAAAACATGTTCAAATGTTTGTAAATCTATCGGACCAAACTGCGTTGTCATCAGTCCGTAGCTTACAAACTACTTAAACCTAGGTAAACTAACCTAAGGACCACACACACACACACACACACACACACACACACACACACACGTCCCAGGGAGGACTCGAACCTCCATGGCGAGCAACCGCGCGCTCCGCAGCGTGGTGCTTTAGACCACTCGGCTACTCCACCGCGGCATGTCTGAACCCTTAGAATATATTGTTCATGAACAGCTGACAGATTACATGTCATTGTTCGAACCTTCCCACAAGAAGCATTCTTTGCCCATTGGAATGGCCGAGCGCTGTAAGGCGCCTTGCTGCGGAGCACTCAGTTGCTCGCTGTTGGAGGTTCGAGTCCTATGTCAGGCATGGGTGTCTGTGTTGTCCTTAAAGTAGTTTGTTAGTCTAGGGATAGATGACCATAACAGTTTGGTCCAATACGTTTACAAACATTTGAACATTTCAATATTTAAATTAATTTTGCATGTTAGCAGTCTGTGTTTTTCAGAAACACTTTTCTCCCCATTAACAGTACATCAACTGTACTGCGACCATCGTATATTATTTTACTGCCCAAGTAACAAAACTCATCTACTTTTTTGTGTCGTTACCTAATCAAATTCCTCCAGCATCGTCAAACTTCCTTATACTACATTCCATTACGCTTGTTCAGCCCTTGTTAATGTTCATTTTAAACGCTCCCCTCAAGACAGCGTCCATTCCGTTCAATTTATCTTCCTGATCCTTTGTTGTCCCTAACACAATTGCAATGTCCTCGTCAAACCGCAAAATTTTTATTTCTTCGCCGTAAAGTATAATTCGTTCCCTAAATTTTTCCTCGCTTTCCTTCAAAGCTTGCTCATTGTACTAATTGAATATCAGTACTCATAAGGTGAAATAAAATCTGTTCATTTCATTACTGTTGAATAAAATGTCTATTTTTAGTTGAAAATAAAGAGTATTAAGTAAAGGGGCTTCAGCTATATAGGAGCTTATCTTGTTAAGAATGCGTCGTATGTTGGCAGTGTTTGCTGAATATTGTTTGGCATGTACGCATGTTTTTTTGCCGCGCGGCAGTAGCCGATCTGTCTGGAGCGCCACGTTGCGGTCCGCGCAGCCTCCCGCGTCGGAGGTTCGAATCCTCCCTCGGGCACGGATGTTTGTGTCGTCTTTAGTATAAGTTAGTTAGTAAGTAGTTTGTAAGTTTAGGGACCAATGACCCCACAGTTAAATCCCTTAAGCTTAACAAACATTTGAACATTTGATTTGTACGCAAGTTTTCCGCAGTCAAACAAACAATCAGCGAGAAAACTTCGTCTACCAGTTTTCGGAACACTGACAACAGTTCAACTTGGAACTGAAATGCTGGCAGATTATCAGCTTAGTAGCAATGTTATTACCTGCTGTTGTTAGTAGTCAGTGAATGGAAGTTTTAAACTCAGAGGGTGTGGGATATGGAAAAAAACTTCGTGTTAATTTTGATTCCATGACAGTCATTATATTTATGACAGTATTGTCTTCACAGCGATTAGTACTTTATTTTTACGTTTCTTCTCTATATATGTAATTATCGCATTGGTACGTTTTGCTCTGCCTTTTTCATGTGGGACTCGATCTGCACAATTGTGTGAGCAACGTTGTTTGTATAATCTTTGATCTTGATGTGTGTAACCTGTTTATGATGATGAGCACTTTCTATTTTGACATTTATAACACGACATATTGATGTAATATGTATGTTGTATGTTGTGATATAGTTTTTAATTGCATCACTCTTTATTTGTTATTGTAAACTTTTGTATGCACAAATTTCGTCTTAACTTGTTGACGACTGCACCTTGTAACTTTGTTTACTTTTGTATCCAAAGATGTTCAACAAAAGATATTGTACATCCATGAATAGTATTTCCAATATCGATAACATGGGTTTTATAATCTTTGACTCATGCAATTAGCACAAGCATCCCCTCCATTTTTATTCATAGTCTGTTCTTACCTTTTACGTTGTGTTGACTGATAGGTTTTATCTAATATGACCACTGTATTTTTAATACTTTTAGTTATACTGACTCCTGTTTGTCTCAACTAGATGTATTGTCTTTGATGCATTTTACCATTCAGTTTTAACTCCTTGTAAGTATTCTTAACTATATGTTAAGTTGGCATGATATTTACGTTTTCCATCTCATTATATGTAATTTTGCTGGTTATTTCCTCTCTTTTATTGTGCACATTAATTCCGTTTATTTTGTGTTTTTTTGTATAGTTTATCTATGAATATGGTCTGTTGACCTAAACTGGTTGATTTATAAGGTTTTTAATAAACAGCCGATGGTTTTAAAGATGCATTTCAGTGCATTTTATTTGCATTTCGAAGCACTTATTTACAAGCTTACAACTGAGCTTCTCTTCTGCTTCTGGCCAGTGAGGCAAGTAGTTTGCGAGACCCTTTATTTTATGAAATATATGACGGCTGTTGAGTCTCGTCTTACCAAAACATTCACAAGGCACTGAAGTAATAATTTTGGTCCTCTGCTCACAGGGAAACAAATATGAATACTCCAAGCAATGCAATCTGCACCTACAGCTAATTGTGAGCTAAGTCACTGGACGCTTTGCCAGCAACTGCCCACCTGCGTTCTCGCACCATGAGTGCAGCTAGCCGAATCTTCGACTCAGTTTCCAGCAAGCCATAGTTCTGCTCACACCGTTTTCTCCAAAGACAATAACAGCTATAGCTTCAAATCTCTCTCCCCCACTATTACTTCATTCCAAACATCTTTCCCAGGTAAAAGAAGCTACTAGGCTTCTAGAAAGCTGTAGAACGTTTTGGCTATTTGGCGGTTGAAATCATTTGCCAATCTAATTGTCAGCCACGAGTTTTAGCGCGAAGCACCAACTGCCATCGACTGGTCAGTAACTTGTGACTACGCACCGGCTGGTGACGCTGTCACCTTGTGGTACCGTTAGGCACCCCGTCGCCACTTGCCGGTCTCTCTCGCCGACTTCGCTGTGTTCTTGTTTCCAACTGCAAGAAAAGTACTGCATGCTAATATTGCCTAATATTGTTAATATTAAATGTTGCCTACCAGCATCAACTAGTTTTCTCAATGACATAGTCAACATTAATATTTCATAACTACAACACTAGGAAAAAGAATGATCTTCACTATTCAAGGTTAAATCTAGCTTTGGCACAGAAAGGGGTGAATTATGCTGCCAGAAAAGTGTTTGGTCACCTACCAAACAGCATCAAAAGCCTGACAGATAGCCAACTAGCATTTAAAAATAAATTAAAAGAATTTCTGCATGACAACTCCTTCTACACTATAGATGAATTTTTAGATATACATTAGTAAATCTGAAATTAAAAAAAAATATTGTCATGTAAGATTTAGTACAAAGTAATAATTTGTAAAGACAACTTTCATTAACGTGACACGTTCCACATCATTACGAAGTGTCGTATTCATGATCTATGGAACAAGTACTAATCTAATCTAATGTAATCTAATCTACCTACCTATTTTTGCGGTCAGATTATCCGCAATCAAAGTGATACCAGTAATTATGTTATAAATCAATGTACATTGTTAATCATTAATACATAAACATAGGATGTAATGAGGTGAAATTACCTGCCACCTTACATAACACCCTCTCAAATAACCTATTTTCTGCTAGGATCATGCAACAGTTGAGGTGTTTTGTGATCATGGAGAAAATTAACTGCAACAATAAGTTCCAATTCTTACCCCAATTTTTCCAACCTATCCGCAGACATAACCTGGATTGGAGACTGAAAGAAATTAATTATGTATTAATATCCATTGTTATTATTTACTTCCCTATATGTCACCACTTTACGAAGAACATTTGGTCCTGTGACATCCCATACAATGTTTCTCTCCAAATGACTGAGGAGCACAAAAAATTAGAAATTGCCAGCTACAGAACAACCTCATTTAATATAATTGCGGAGGGGTCTATGTTTGATTAATCTAACTGAGGCAGTCTCCACCTAACTGAGTGCTGTGACGCAAACCAAGCTTCACAAAAACTACCTCATTTTCAATTTCCCATTCATCAACACACACACACAATGTCAGAGAGACAATAGATGAACATGGATGAAAACTGAACAATTATTTAACCTATGGTCGTCCACCATGCAGCTTCATAATGAATATTTTTAATTAGTAAGCAGGATCACTTCCTACTATGACACTGTTGTGACCTGCATTCACGTTAAAATCACAATATTACTACAAGCAGGGTCACGGAATGCTATTAGAAAGTATTGAATTTAAAATTAGAATATAATCATTTTTTTCTTTTACAAAAATAAACTACTGTGATCTGCATGTATTGGTTTAATTAATCTAAAATCAAGCAGTATCACAACAAAAATAAATAACGTGTCATTCAACCTGTACAAACATAATTTTTTGTTTAACTAATTATGATCTGCATTGAATATAACTGAGGGTTTGGACACAGAAAGGCTAAAACATAAAAGAAAAAAACTTGGCAGATATTCAAGCACATATGAGTACACAATAACATTTCAATGATGATGTGGTACAAGAACATATACATAAAATTTGAATATTAAATCACATAATTGACATTGTACAAGAACATAATAATACAATATCAATTGGACATGAGGCGGAAATGATAACAGAATGCCACTTGTGATCTGCATTTAGTACTGTTCACTTAGTTAAATCAAGCAGGATCACATGCAAAGAGAGAAAATTTGAACATTTTAATGAGAGAAAAAATTGTCTGTTTATAACTGGGGGAGCAAAGTTTAGCAATTGGGCAAGGCAGAGAACATTTAAAGAACATCATCGTGTTTTCACACTGCACAACACAAAACAGACTAGTTTTGTTCACAAGCGCTTACTAGCCATTGTCTCGGCGTATATGAGCTAAGAACTAAGGTTCTTACAGTGGCTCTTGGGTAATGCGGCAGACAGTCTGCTCTGTGCCTTTGTTCACTCAGGGGTGGGTCCGTCATATACCGTTTGACTGGTGTGGAGGCAGCTCCACGCCCTTCCCCCGGTGCTGTGGACGTCTATAGACACGGCTCCGAGCCCTTCCCCTAGCGCTGTGGTCTCCCCAGGCGCGTGGCTGGGACTTTCCGCTGTGCTGTTGATGCTTTCAGACGCGCTGAGCCCCCGCTTCCTGTGTGAACATGCATAGCTGTATTTCGCATCGTTTCAGTAGCTGTTCAGTTTCAGCCATATATTATGAACGTGCATCTGCACTTCCTGCTGCGGTCCTTCGTTGTTGATTTCTGTTTCGCATTTTGTGTTTTTATGAGAATTAGTTTCGCATTATTCTATGAGATTTTTTTTTTTTTTAATGGAGTTTGCCTACCATTTCCTGGCTCTATATGGCTCATAAAATTATTTTCTTTATCATTCTTAAGGGAAAGCATGTAGTTGTAGTAGATGGCCACATTTCATTTATTTTAACAAAATATTCCCCAGATGTAATAGCTCAAAGTCGCCGGAAAATCACGCTCAATCTATTCAATTTTGCGCATGATGTCAAACCAGTGTTT
This sequence comes from Locusta migratoria, assembly GCA_026315105.1. NCBI lineage: Eukaryota > Metazoa > Arthropoda > Insecta > Orthoptera > Acrididae > Locusta > Locusta migratoria. The sequence goes on along the minus strand of CM048755.1, from coordinate 743,010,670 downwards.
ATATCTCATCAAGTATTACTTAGACGATTGAAAAACTTCTTGAACGTACATGTACGAATGTTCATATAAAATTTCTTCGAAATCCATGATGGTTGAGTGGGAAAATGTTCCGAAAATAGTGACTGTGAAATGGTTCGGAAAAGAGCAAGCTTCAGTGACACATTTGACTGGAAAGAAAACGATTTCTAGCCATTAAAACACGACTTTGATGACTCGAGTGCAGGACACAAATGTCAGCTAGATGTTCGTCATACTTGTAGTCCCTCAGATATAAGATGCCAAACTTAAGAGAATTTGTTGGGCACCGACTTTTTCTGGCGACTTTGCCTAACATTTTCTGGCTGAATATGGATCACAAAATTATGTTCTTTATTTTTCTGAAGAGAAAGCGTGTAGTTGTAGATGGTGGTGAAATTTCATTTATTTTAACAAAATATTGCCCCAGATATAATAGCTCAAAGTTGCCGTAAATTCTCCTTCAATCTGCGCAACTTTGCGCTCGAAGTCAAACCAGTGTTTATATCTCATCACGTATGACTTCTACGGTAGTCAAACCTCACCAACGTTCGTAGAGGACGTGTGCGAACGTTCATATAAAATTTCTTCTAAATCCGTGATGGTCGAGCGGCAAAATGTTTCGAAATCAGGCCATTTGACGTGGAATTGCCAATAAGCAGTCTCGGTGCTCGTAAGGTCTGTGTAGTAATACATCTACTGATTGAAAGCCACGAAAAAGTGTGCAGATACAGTGTGTGTCTGGGACGACACTCAGAAGGCCGGGCAGCCGCGACCGCCCTCTGCAGGAGTATTGAGCACAGGGCGAGGTCGGCTGGCTCAGCCGCCAGGCCGGATGCTCAGCGGCAGCGTTAAGTGGGCGTGCAGCACCCGTGCTCTTTCAATGCCGGCCACTGATGCTTGACGTCACCATCGCCTCTATTCAAAGCGTGTCACAGGCCTCGGCCTCCCAGTACAGTGGCTCCCCCTGCGTCATCGTGTCTTCCTTTCTACAAAGTATTACAAATATTATTAGTACACGAATCTATCTACGATAAATACATACTCTAACAAGAATTATTGTAGCGTACAGAGATCTTTTCATACAGCAAAACTATTTCAGGGCGAAACAAACCACTATAATGATTCTAATGCTTAGGAATTACCAGCAAAACAAAACAAAATGTGTGGAAAGTAATATTAATACTGAAAAGTGCACAATTATTTTTTAAATGAATTTATAGCCATAGTTACAAATTACAGGTATGTGTACAGGAATGGCAACTAAAAATTGAGTAATTTTAACTGATAAACAAAGTAAGATTTCTTACAATTAGCAAAAGAATTTCAATTATATTGCCACGAGAGACACCGACTGCCGGCGTGGCGCAGGGAATAGCGTCATGGACTGCGGTGCTGAATGTCGCCGGTTCAATCCCATCCCCGGCACAAATTTATTTCTTTGTAATTAACAATTCCAGAATGTTCCACATCTTTCTTATGTTCACTTGTAAATTCTACTTGTTTCTTATGTTAACTGTTCTTTTAATTTCTGGTCAATTCTGTCTGTATATAAATAGCAGAGCACTCTGCCCGAGAGGCAGTCAGTGCTGCGTGTATGTTGAGTTCGTAATAAACGTGCTTTCAGTATAAGTGCTGTGTTTAGTTGCCTTCGAAGTCAAGCCTGCTTCCATTGCAACGCGACAATATAAGAACCGATTGGCATTTAAGCAAAAATGTGATGCGTACTAAGAGCTGAAAAAGAACACTACATAAGTATTAAATGTTAATACATTAGTGTTAGTTTGGTTAGATTCAAACCACAGAGCCACTAAATTCCAAATACTACTGATTCTAGTGCACTACAGGCGGCTCTAAAGAGTAATAAAAAAGATTTTATAACCCTTTTTGTTATGAAAATTTGTCTCTACAGTGTTGTTGTAAGGACTGGCATGAGCTCACGTTTTCCCTTAGTCTGTCCTCCTTATCCTTCATCTGAAATTGGCACATCAACTAAAGCTTTCTATTACCTGTTGAACAGTAAACACGTTAATGACAAGAATACACATCTTAGAATTACGTTAGGATAATGTGTCATAGCTCCAGTTACCAATAGACGTTTTATTTGCCTTGAGTATCGATCAGTCATTCGCATTGCACTTAGGCCTTTAACCCCACAAATTATTCCCATTACATATTCTTTTGGTTATCTTTGCTGGGTCTGGCAGGGAGGTAAAACCTCAAAAAACAGGAAGCTAACAAGCCATAGTGATTTGCGTATAAGCCGTGGATGATATGACCTTTATCACAAAATTTTATTTGTTACCAGATATTATACTGGCTAATAAAGTTATACTCATGCTTGAATGAGCACATGGACAGTTATGACAAATTAATGGTAATAAATTGTTCTCAATTAACCAACTAATGTAACAATTATCAGGTGAAGCCTCTTTTTCTCATAAAAAATTTGAAAGAATTTTGAACAGTTTTGTTGTAACCACTTATTTGCAAATTTATTTACATCTTTATCCAAGTGTTCAAGAAAAGATTAAGTATTAGATTGGACTTGCAAGTTTCTTTAAACATTTATGTTTAAGCGTTTAAAAAATTAAACTATATTGATTTGCATTCAAATATGAGTAGTAGGGTAAAGGGCATACGGAATCAACGAGAACCGCCCATCGACGTTAGAGTTATCGACGCTAGGTACCGTTGCGACCCCTGGCCACTTGCCTGACCGCCGATGTACCGTTACTCCCACCACCCCTCTGCACTCGAACAATAGCTCACTTAAGAATGATTGTCATTGAACATGTAATTGCACTTAGTAAGATAATGACGCTCTTAAGGACGAATGACAAATAACAAGAAATATTCTCGTAAATAGATTGTCCGCCTCCCCAATTGGTCACTTGGGCCACTACTGCCCACCCCAGGCCATCACCACTGCTCCCTATTATTTTTTATTCCTAATTTGCATACCAATTTCATTTCTGCATTAACAATTAGAACATTATGTATTAAATTTGCATAGCAATTTAACAGTAACTTAAGGGGAACCGCCACTGCCTGCCATTGCCTTCGCCTCGCCACTGCCCCCATGTCCATCCAAGCGCTCCTATTTTTTTTTTTTTTTTTTTTTTTTTTTTTTTTTTTTTTTTTACAAAAGTTATCATTTATCAACGCACTGTGTCCTACACCAACATTGGAAAAAAGGAGTCACTTATTCAGTACTTATTCAGTACAATTACCTGGAGTAACAGCAAACATGTACTAATATTGGATGTCAACAAAGTTCGCTTTTTGAGAAACGTTTGCCTTCCCATAGCCATTTTGCATTTTATATCTTTTTTACTTCGGAATCAGAAGTTATCTTGCTACCTAAATAACAAAACTCAGCTACTACTTTTATTGTCTCATTATCTAATCGAATTCCTTCAACATCACCCGATTTTTGACACTACATTCTATTACCCTCGTTTTACTCTTGTTAATGTTCATCTTATACCTTCCTTTCAAGACAATGTCCATTCCGTTTAATTGCTCTTCCAGGTCTTTCACTGTCTCTGACAGAATTACTACATCGCTAGCAAACTGCAAGGTTTTTATTCTCTCTTCTAGGACTTTAATTCCATCTCCAAATTTCTCCTTGCATTCCTTCAAAGCTTGCTCAATGAATAGGTTGAACAACATTGGGGAAAGGCTACAACCCTGTCTTACTCCCTTCCCAACCATTTGAATACCTCCCTGGAATAAGGATGTGACCATCAAGTTTTCAGGAGAGAGGAAAATTGTTTGTACAAATGCTATTAAAAGCAATATTTTATTGTTGTAACTTAAGGTTTTACAAATAACACAATAATTGGTAGTGATACAATGGAAAACGGATGTATGATCAGCAATATATTTTGGAGTATTTCTTACATGTAACATAAGAGACATATTGTACATCCACTTAGTTTTCAAATTAAAGAAAGTAATATTATAATTATAAAGAAAATAACAATGTGAATGAAGATCTCAACAAAATACTATGAAAACAAAATATTTCAGAATATAGTTTTGAAATTTCATTTTAAGCATGATTTTACAATGTTATTGTGGTTTGCAGGCCGCTATAAATATATACATAGTAATCTATTTCGTCTGTGCCATGCCCTTTCACTTTGGTTTCTATTAGGCCCAGTATGTCAACATCAAGGCGTTTTATTTCTTTAAAAACTTCGCACTTCTTTGTGGAAATTCCTTATATATTCGATGTTGCAATTTTCATTATCGGTTTTCGTGCCTGTTGTCGTCTTCGTTTTGATTCATTCCGTTCCGAGGCTAAATTGGGAAGTTTTGCGTGTGATTTCTTTTACTGGATTATGTAATTGCCAAATTATACAATTGTCTAACATATAATTCAATAAATATGAGATCATATATACTGCGGTGGGTAAAAACCTGTCACATCATGCAACACGCATTCCAGTCAGCTTAAGTAAATCCCTGGAAAGCTCACAGTAGTGTTGAGAACTTTGAGCTCCGAAGCGCACACGGATGCAGGCGATATCAATAGACTTCTATATATTTATAACAAGGAATATTGTTTACTGTAAAATTGTGAATTAAAGCAATGTATGAATGTTACATATCATTTGTATTTTGATTACTATCTTTCTTTATTTGGATACTGCACTTAAAATTTCGTATATTATTCACGACAGCCTTATTTCTTAAATAGTCTCTGATAAATATAACACGTTATTAGAACGAAGGAGTTGGACAGAGATAGAAGGGATAAGAGAAGTACTAACTCATGGCTCGAATAAGTAAATAAATACCCGGGCAACGCCGGTTTTTCAGCTAGTAGTGTAATAAAATACTCAGAATACGAAAGCATTAAATACACTATTACAGTACTTTCCACCGTCCAGGGAGCAGAAGGCGAGGTAGCGCAGCGCCGCCACCGCTGCTGCCGGCTGCCGGCGAGTGGGTCGCGGAGAGCTCTGCCACCGGAGGCGGCAATGTTATTGTTGTGACCAAAGTGAAAAGTGTCATGGACATACTCCCACTACACTCGTGATATCAGCATTCACAAGAGAGCCGAAATAAATTTTTTTGTCAACGACTCGTTCGATCGCGAGTCCTAAGTCAATTTACTGCGAGACTACGGACGCAGCTGACATAGTTCTCTTCTAACTGAACACAAAAGTTCCTGTATGAACTGACGAAGTCTACAGTGATGCCACATTGTGCAGATAGCCGGACTTAGAGCGTATCAATGTGGTCATGTTTATTGTCCCATGTCATGATCGGCGCGGACTTTCCAATTTTACATATTCTTTAAATTATATATTCAAGTCACTGGGCTGTTAACTTTAACTTTCATATACCAAATTGCAGTGGGGAACAATAAATTCTGAGTTTACTATACCTTCTACTCCCTCTGAGTAAAACCAGGCTTGGAGTCCCGACTTAAATATTCCCTATAAGTATGACAGTGTTACTGTTATGTAATATGCGTAACGTGTTTTGTACTGTGTTAAATTTTTACAATGCTGTCGGGCCCGTTGGTGTTGGGGTAAAGCGCGCGACTGGAAACCGAAGGGACTCAGGTTCGAAACCCGGTTGGACCTCGGATTTTTTCCAGTCTGCGCTTTAACCCATCCTTAACCTCTCAACGATGTGAAGAGTCGGCAGAAAGGACACGTGGTTCGGATTCCACGCTAAGCTGTAGGTCCCCTTTCCCCGGTTGGATAACTGGGGTAGGCTAATGTCACGCAAGTCGCCGAAGTGGCGTCCAATTGAAAGACTTGCACCAGGCCAATGAGCCACACGAAATTACTATTATTATTTACAATAATGCCCTAGTGTATCTTCTTCCCCTTTGCTAATGAGCTAATGCGTGTAATTTATTCTTGACCAACACGCTAATATAAAAACACTTGGCCGCGGTGGAGTAGCCGAGCGGTCTAAAGCGTATCATTGTGGAGCGCGCGGTTGCTCGCCGTGGAGGTTCGAGTCCTCCCTAGGGCATGGGTGTGTGTGTTGTCCTTAGGTTAGTTGACCTAGGTTTAAGTAGTTTGTAAGCTACGGATTGATGACCACGCAGTTTGGTCCGATAGATGTACAAACATTTGAACATTTGAAAAACACTTGCATTTTATGCTGCTTATATCCAAGACATCTGAGGCATGTTAAATGTGAACGTGATGATAGGTCCCAATGTATCTAGCGGAGGGGAGAAATAGCAACTATGACGGACGCCCTATCCAGTAATTCGACCAAGAACCCCACTTTGTATTTATGCCCTTTTCTTCTCTCGACTTAATCCAAACTATTTCTTTGTTTCATATATTTATTTTTCATTTCAGGTGATTCGGCGGTATCGTGAAGACAACCCCGATGGGAGTATTACCTGGGGATTCGAAAATGACGACGGTACATTCAAGGAAGAGACCATCGGCGTCGACTGCGTGGTAAAGGGGAAGTACGGCTACATAGACCCGGACGGTGTACGCCGGGAGTACACGTACAACAGCGGCATCCCGTGTGACAAGAACCGCCAGAGCGAGAACTCTGGGGAGGGCTTCATCGACTACCAGACCAACAAATACGTCCTGCCCAACGGCGACTCCGTCGACCTCGACTCAGTGTCCAAGAACAAGGCGCGCAAGCAAATACCACAGACCTTCAGAAATTAAGCCTAAACCCATCACATTACCATACATCCTAAACGCGTGTTGATTTCTGTAACGGAAATCTGTCATTTAGTCACCACAAGTGTCCCGCTGTAGAATATTGTGATAAATTTCACTGTTAATTCAAAAACCTAGGGAATTTTCTCATATCCGTCCGGTTAAGCTAGGATTCATATTATTAACTTTTAAGGCAGTTATTCACAATTTCTAATCAATAATAACTTTAATATGGATACAGTGTGTCTACGAAATAAGCACGAAACATCTCTCATAGATATTGCACAATACATGTGCTTATCAAAGGGTGCTGCTGTTTCGCCGACACATATGCAATTTAACAGTGGATGAGAAATGTACCATTGTTCGTGATGGCAGTAAATTCGACTGAGTGCTATTTTGTTATGTAATTTAGTACGAACAATTTTCAAATCTGTTTAATATCAGTGTAAAAGACCGAAATGTCATGTAGTTAATTAAAGTTTTTATTGAGGAAAAGTAATTAATAAGCTCAAATGATATCCATTCTCACACTTTGACTTTTAAGCTGATTTCACAAATAAAGTCTCTAGACTATTGTAGTCTATACAGTTATGTATAATGGTTTCAAATAAACAACTTCTTTGTTAAAATAAAACACTTTTTTAAATACAAATGGTAGATTTATTCCAAGTAGAATATTATGATTCATTTCGGTTGAATCTATTGTTCATCATTGTAACAACTATAATAATTTAACAGATACTACTGCGCAACTCATGTCTAACTAAATTTTAGATGTTTCAAGTGATTAGTTCAACTGCCAATTTCATAATGTTTTGTTTTGTGGAAAAAGAAATAGTAAGTTTCAAAATCACTCTTTTTCTTATAATGAAATTCCCTCAGTTTGAGGTAGTCCACATGTGCATGAAATACCACAACACTGCTCTCAACTTAAATGGTGGAAAAATAACGTAGGAGAAATTTAAATAACGCAAGAAATTATATAGCTCTGTAACACTAAGATTTGGGTTCTCGAATTAGGAATAATCCTTTAAGCACGGAATAACACTCTATTCAAACAAACTGCATTGTAATGCATGAACAATCAACAATCCTTTCCTCAAATTGACTGAAATGGAATGCATCTGATAATTTTAATTGAGAAAGATAAATCAAAATTTCTCTGATCCAGCGATATTAAACGAATATATGACTTCATATTCGCGGAATGCCAACGGCCGTGTCGCAGTGGATACACCAAAGAGATAGAATATACATAGATGGGCGGTGACTCCATCTTTGGCGCTGCCTGCGGTGCCACGCTGTACTACTAGTCGCCATATTATCGGAAGTCAGGCAGTGGCTTTCTCTCGCCGGCCGCGGTGGCCGAGGGGACTGAGGCGCGCCAGTCACGGTCTGCACGGCCACTACGGTCGGGGATTCGAATCCCCCCTCGGGCATGAATATTTGTGCCGTCTTTAGTATAGGGTATTTGATAAGTAGTTTGTAAGTTTAGGGACTGATAACCCCGTAGTTAAGTCCCATAAGCTTAACAAACATTTGAACATTTTAAATTAAACAATAATAGTTTAAACTTCATATAACCCAAAAAATCCATCATATTCGAAAACCCTGTACAATTAATAATGTTTAAAACTAAAATCGGTATCACAAAATTCAGCGGAAAGTTCCCTTTTTTTAACGGTACAATTTGGACAAATTGTTTTGTGGTGCTGACTACACACTCGCAACTTACACAAATCACACTGCATTTTTGATTTCGTTTGTTTTTTGTAGTCTCAAATTTTACAGTAAGTTGTTTTGGGAGTAGCTCGTTGCTCAATTTCTTCAGGAGCTGCCTCTGCAGTTGGAGTCATGTTTAGACATCTATAAATACTGTCCCGTAAAACGGGGAGTTGGTGTGTCAAGCGTAGCCTTCAAAAATGTTCAAATGTTTATATAGCTTATGGGACTTAACTACGGGGTTATCAGTCCCTAAACTTACAAACTACTTACGAACTAGTTAATACTAAGGACGGCACAAATATCCATGCCCGAGGGGGGATTAGAACCCCTGACCGTAGTGGCCGTGCAGACCGCGACTGACGCGCCGCAGTCCCCTCGGCCACCGCGGCCGGCGCGTAGCCTTCATCCAAGGTTCTGTAAGATGTTCAAAAAGCGTCAACATAAACTCAAATCTACATCTACATAGATACTCTGCATAACACATTCAAGTGCCTGGCAGGGGGTTCATTAACCACTTTCGTAACTTTTCTCTGCCGTTCCATTCTCTAATAGCGCGCGGGAAGAAAGAACACCTAAATCGTTCCGTTTTCGATCTGATTTCTCTTATTTTATTGGGATGGTCGTGTCTCCCTAAGTAGGTGGGTGCTAGTAAAATATTTTCACATTCAGAACTAAAAGTCGGTGATTGAAACTTCGCAAACAGATCACGCCACAATGAATAATGTCTTTCTTCTAATGATTTCCACCCCAATTCGTGCAACATTTCCGTGACGCTTTCCCCCCCCCCCCCCCCCGTAACGTGATAGAACAAAACGAGCTGCCCTTCTCTGAACCTTCTCAATGTCTTCCGTCAGTCCCACCTGGTGAGGGTCCCACAAGGGGCAACAGTACTCCAGGAGAGGACGCACAAGTGTGATGTAGGCAGTCTCTTTGGTGGAGCTGGTGCATCTTCGAAGCGTTCTGCCGATGAAACGTAACCTTTGGTTCGCCTTCCCCACAATATTTTCTGTGTGTTCTCTCCAGTCAAAGTTATTCGTAATTGTAACTCCTAGGTATTTGGTAGAATCTACGTCCTTAAGATTTGATTGATTTATCACGTAATTTAAGTTCAGCGGATTTCTTTTAGTGGTTATGTGTATTACTTCACACTTTTCTTTATTTAGTGTCAATTGCCAATTTTCGCACCATGCAGAAATTTTGTCTAAATCGCTTTGCAGTTGCTTTTGATCCTCTGTTGACTTCACTAACCGATAAACGACAGCATCATCCGCGAACAATCTAAGGGAGCTATTCAGATTGTCTCCTAAATCGTTTATAAACACGAGGAAGAGTAGGGGACCTATAACGCTTCCCTGTGGAACGCCAGATATCACTTCTGTTTTACTCGATGACTTACCGTCAATTACAACGAACTGTGTTCTTTCTGATAGGAAATCGTGAATCCAACCGCACAATTGGGGAGATATTCCATAAGCACGCAATTTTGTAAGAAGCCGCTTGTGCGGTACAGTGTCAAAAGCCTTCCTCAAATCCAGAAATATGGAATCGATTTGAGATCCCTTGTCGATGGCACTTAACACTTCATGTGAATAAAGGGCAAGCTGTGTTTCCCAAGAGTGATACTTTCTGAATCCGTGTTGACTACTGGTTAATAGGTCGTTCTCTTCGAGGTAGTTCATAATATTCCAACAAAGTATATGTTCCAAAATCCTACTGCAAATCGACGTCAATGAGATAGGCCTGTAATCGGGACAATGGTTTTGTTTGACCGTTGTGTCTCCCCTTCCCTTGGTTTTTCTAAAGTTATGGGGGTCTCGGTGGCCTATTTGTTTACCTGAACGGGCCGACAGGGGCGTAAGTGTTGTGCACTGTACACTGGCTCAGAGACAACTAACTAGAGGAGGCTTACATGCGAGTCACGGCCCCTCCAGCTGTGTTGGAGCGGGATTAGACAGGTCTGAGTGAGCATCAGGGCCTCTGAGGTCTATGGTGTGGCCTGCAGGGTTAAAGCTTCAAACGTACGGACTTTGTGACTTTCTTGTTAATGTTCCCGATGATATACTTAAATTTAGCCACCTCGCCGGAAATATCAGTAATGTAAACATGTTCCGTGCAGGCTTTGGCATGCGGCAAGTTCGTGTCTTTGATTTACCGTTCGAGGTTCGGAATGAGACTATCGCTCGAATGTTGTCCCCGTACGGAACTGTCATGTCGGTGGAGAAAGAAAATTGGTCCTCCACATATATTTTTCAAGTTGAGAATGCCGTGCGAAGTTAGAAAATGGTTTTTATAAAGCACATTCTCCTTGTGAACGGGCAGCGCGCTTTTATAAGATAGAGCGGCCAGCCCAGGCGTGATGGCCTCCCTCGCTGCAGTGCCGGCCACCTAGTCCTGTCAAGTTGGCACCTCTTTTTCTAAAAATGTAGTTTTTTTCAGAGTTCAGATATGCAATCGTTCTGGAGTTCTCTGTACAACAATTAAATAGTTCTGCAAAATTTCGCGAACAATTTAGAAAAAGTATAACAAATATTAGTTTTTTTTTTCAAAATTATTATTTGCCTATTAGTGCAAAGATAGTTCTAAATAGCCCCCAAAGAGTTCTACAGGAAATCCTAATGATATTTTTCTGTGAAAATTATACTTCAAGAGATAATTGCAATAATGGGGAATGCATTTTCACGCTACTGTGAAGTTGGCACCCATTTTTTTCGAAAATGTTCATTTTTTCCAGAGTTCTAGACAGATATGCAATAGTTCTGGAGTTCTCTGCACAAAATTTAAATAGTTCTGCACAAATTCCCGAAATAATTACAAAAAATTGCAACACATTTTAGTTTTTTAAAATTAATTATTTGCCTATTACCGCAAACATAGTTCTGATCACAACTCTAAATAGCTCACAAAGAGTTCTACAGAAAATCCTAATGGCATTTTTTGCCCAGATAATAGTTCATGAGATAATTGCATAAATGAAGATCAAATACTATACAAAATTGCACTAGAGTGGTGCGAAGTTGGCATCCCATTTATGTGGAATATACATTTTTTCAGAGATCTGGGATGTACAAAATTTAAATAGTTCTGCAGAATTTAGTGAAATATCTCTATTCTGAATAGTGTGAGAGCTATGAAGTTGGCTCCCTTTTCCTAAAAATGTACGTTTTTTTTCAGAGTTCTAGACAGATACGCAATAGTTCTGGAGTTCTCTGTACAAAATTTAAATAGTTCTGAAAAATTTTGGGAAAAAATTCGAAAAATTACAACAAATTTTAGTTTCTTTTAATAATTATTTGCCTATTAGTGGAAAATAGTTCTGATCACAGTTCTAAATAGCTCCTGAAGATCTCTACAGGAAGTCCACCTCTCTCGGACGCTCCCGCCGTCTCCGTTTCCTCGCGCAGCCGATGCCGTCCAAGCGGCCGACGTCGACGCTACGGATACGTCACTTGTCGTCCGCCGGCCGCGGTGGCTGAGGGGACTGAGGCGCTCCAGTCACGGTCTGCACGGCCACTACGGTCGGGGGTTCGGATCCCCCCTCGGGTAGGGATGTTTGTACCGCCCTTAGTCTTAGCTAGTTCATAAGTAGTTTGTAAGTTTAGGGACTGATGACCCCGTAGTTAAGTCCCATAAGTTCTACAAACGTTTGAACATTTGAACTTGTCGTCCAACACCCCGTCAGAGCTCAAAAACTACTCAGACGATTGCAGCAGAGGACTCTTCCTGTAACCGGCAGGAATCACCGCACAAACCTGTTCAGGTAGCCTCTACGGTGTCCCAGTCACATGCCGCTGCAGTAGTTGCTTCTCCTCCCCCGCCAGCACCGGTCGTTGCCCCAGGTCTAGGTTCTGAGACTGTCGCTGGCAGAGTTACCGCTCCTGCTACGGGAGCTTCCACGGCCGTGGCGTCCGGACCCAGCCCCGAGTTTCAAATTCCCGCTGCACCTGCGACAGAAAACCCGAACACCGCAGCGCAAACTTTTCGTCTCCCGCCGTAGCGGCAACGCGTCCGCAGTGCCGCCAGCAGCAGCGCGACGGCCGCGGTGGCCGCGGAGACTGAGGCGCTCCAGTCACGGTCTGCACGGCCACTACGGTCGGGGGTTCGAAACCCCCCTCGGGCATGGATATTTGTGTCGTCCTTAGTGTAAGGTAGTTCGTAAGTAGTTTGTAAGTTTAGGGACTGATGACCCCGTAGTTAAGTCCCATAAGCTTAACAAACATTTGAACATTTGAGCAGCAGCGCAAAACTGTAAATGCAGTGCTCCTGTCTGAGGGGTCGTAGCTCGCCTCCCATGACGAGATCGCAGTCTCGACACCACCTGGACGCGCACGAGCATGTTCAGTCGTGCTTGAGACTTCGCGCCGTACGGACCTAGTCGAGCCGCGGCGGATTAGCCGTGCGTACTGAAGCGGCGTGTAGTGGTGCCACAGAGTAACATATACAGAGAAGAAACCACCCCTACACCACTGGCCTACGCTGTCCTAGTCGTTCTGTAAGATGCCAGCAGGTGTCAGGCGGATCGCTGGCTTAGGGTGCCTCTCGCACGTCAGAGGGTAGCGTGGAGGGGAGACTGAGGGGAGAGCTTGTGCCGCCTGCCACGAGGCCACGGCTGTGTCCGGCTTGCTGGCGTTTGAGGAGAGGTGGTGGTGGTGACAGCCGCTACCTGCCGCCTGCTCTGGCCAGTTTAAAGAGCTGCTTGTGACCGCAGCGCCATCATGGGACATCTTACGGAACTGCTGGAAAACCTCCCTCCCCGCACCCCTGAGCGTAGGACCGGGCCCTTATGGAGGTTTCCCGTCTGTATATATTTGTCTGTGGCGGTGTGCACGGCAGTTCGCCGTCGAGGGTTCGAATCACCCGTCAGGCATGGATGTTTGTGCCGTCTTTATAAAAATAAATGTTTGTTAAGCTTATGGGACTTAACTACGGGGTCATCAGTCCCTAAACTTACAAACTACTTATCAACTACCTTATACTAAAGACGGCACAAATAACCATGCCCGAGGGGGGATTCGAACCCCCGACCATAGTGGCCGTGCAGACCGTGACTGGAGAGTCTCAGTCCCCTCGGCCACCGCGGCCGGCATGTGCCGTCTTTACTATAAGGTAGTTCATAAGTAGTTTGTAAGTTTAGGGACCGATGACCCCGTCATTAAGTCACATAAGCTCTACAAACATTTGAACATGACGAGTCACAATGGGAAAGGAACTTTTCGACATCGTGACAGAAAAGTAAGTATAGTATTTATTGCGAATGCAGAAGTACTGTATACCAATGTCCGTGTCTTTAATTTACCACCTGAGGTTGATAACCCTTATTTAAAAGAGGTACTGACAAAATATGGGGAAGTGAGGCAGATTTGTAATGAGCGCTGGTTTAGCCAGCACAATTTGGAATGTTACAGTGGAGTCAGATCTGTTGAAATGAATATCAAACATAATACCCCATCTCATATTATGGTATGTGACTATAAGGCTCATGTTACTTACAGTGGCCAAGTTTCTACTTGTCACGTTTGTAATCAGAGCGGGCATTTGAGGCAGGAATGTCCCAATCACATAGTTGTTTTAAAAAGTACGTGCAACAGCGCAAGAGATTGTCACTGGCCGACGTAGTTAGTAACAATACCGTGCAAGAAAATCTCATTAGTCGTCAAAATTTGGAAGAGGATAAAGTAGTTCGCCCAGAAGAATTCCCGGTTCTTGTTGATGAAGACAGAGTAGCGCCACCGCCTGTTCAAACAGAGGTTACGACAAATAAAAGTCGTTGGAATTGCGATGGTAGTAGCTCCGATGAAGACACCTACTCTGCACAGGAACCACTGAAAAAAGAAACGCGCGAAACCGTGTCGGAAGCAAATGTTTCATAAGTGTTGACGGCAACATTCTTCCGAAAGTACCGACAGCCGCTTCTTCAGTAGATACTTTGCAGTTACGGCGTGACGAAGAATCTTCTTCATCTCACTCCCCCCAAGAAGTAGATGGTGTATAAAAACACAAAGAGTCGCCAGGTTCATCTGGAATTCAACACGGCGAGGATAGCCGTGACAGCACAAAACCCACATCGTGCGGTGAGGAATGTAGACGTGAGCACAGAGTAACATATACAGAGGAGCAGCCCACCCTAAACCACTGTCCTATGCTCCCCTCGTAGTTCCGTAAGATGCTAGCAGATGTCAGTCGGTTCGCTGGCTTAGGGTGCCTCTCGCACGTTAGAGGGTAGCGTGGAGGGAAGGCTGAGGGGAGAGCTCGTGCTGCCTGCCACGAGGCCACGGCTGTGTCCGGCTTGCTGGCGTTTGAGGGGAGGTGGTGGTGGGGGCAGCCGCTACCTGCCGCCTGCTCTGGCCAGTTTAAAGGGCTGCTTGTGACCGCAGCGCCATCATGGGACATCCTACGGAACTGCTGGAAACCCTCCCTCCCCGCACCCCGGAGCGTAGGACCGGGCCCTTATGGAGGTTTTCCGTCTGTATATATTTGTCTGTGCCGTGAGGCAACGAATGTGCTGGATGAGGAAGCGCAAAAAAGTAAACAGAGTTTTTGTGTCCCAACTTCGTCGCCGCTTTTGTGTCCCAGCCTCGTCGTAGGTGTCGGTGGCCGAGTGGAATGAGACCGACACAGGAATATAGATACCACGCTGGTGCAGGTACGGAGGGGAGCAGCCAGAAACTATAAACACTAGAGTAAATTAGAAAGAGATATATATTGCACAGAATGTAACAATACTTAACTTTTACATAGTACTGCAGAATGTTGATACATAGTTGTTAGAGGCCTGCCTAGTGCCTGTACGATAGCAAAGTCTTCACTGGTGCCTATCTGATTACGAAGGTCCTAACTGGTTGCTAACTCAGTCCCAAGTGCACGATGTCTTTCCGTGGTGGCCACGAGCGGGGTTGCAGCAGAGGGCGCTCGTGGCTGTCGTCGTAAGAACGCCGCGCCGTGTGTGCATGGCGGCGCGCGGCGAAAGTAGGTGGCGCGCACTTTGTACTTGTGCGACACCACGAGAGTGACTTTCGCTGTGTCGTGCAAACCACACCTCCAGAAAAAGACGGTAAACACCAAAGGACGACAACTGAGGACAGACAACAAGCTACAAGTGTTGATGGTCAACAGACCTCGCCTCTCGGCGAGTCTGGCAAACACAACAGTCCGACTTCCCGGAAGGAAGACGCACAACAACAGGGAAGTAAACAGTTTGAGGAAGCGCCGCAAACATCACACTGCGCACTGAAGGAAACAATAAGCAGCCTACGGATGATGAAGACAGTGATACCGAAAGTGCAAGTTGAGCTGAATTGCGAGCAGCTGCAGCACCGGCGGTGCCACAAGAGATGCAGCTCGACATCACAAGTGTTCAGCAATAGTCGCCGACAGAACAAAGTAAATGCTGTCCGCAAGGACGATCAACAGAAGAACGACACGAAAATGGATTGGCATGAAGGACTCAGTCATTAACGAAGTCTAATCCCTTCCCTCATTGTTAATAAAGACATGACACAGGCTTATTCAACTACAACATTCAATATTAATACTATAAGTTCGGACGTTAAACTTAGTGCTCTGAAACAGTTTCTGTACAGATATAGCCCTCCTGCAAGAGGTGGTTATGCGAACATTTAATTTTATCAGATTCATAGAAATAGTGAACGTTTCCCCAGAAACGAACGTGGGGACTGCGATCCTACTAAGGGAAGGGATACTGATGGAAAATGCGGAGGTGTTCTATCCGGAAACTGGGGCCATTCGCAACTTCATATCTTCCTTTAAAGTAAAAACACACACGAAGTTTGCGGTCCCGCCCTATGCGATACCACTAGCACACGGGAAACAGTGTAGAGCTCAAAAGAATGGAAGCTGAAGGGATAATTAAGAAAGCTTCTTGTACATACAACTCCCCTTTGGCTGTCGTAGAAAAACAAGATACGTCGAGTCCACTAGTACTAGACTCTAGGCAAATTAACAATATCATTGAACCGGAGACAGACCGTCCTGAACGATTAGAATAGCTATTGAAAAATTTCCACGGAGCCGGAATATTTACAACTCATGACCTCCGGTCAAGCTTCTGGCAAATTGTACTGCTTCCGGACTGCAGAAAATACACGGGCCAGCCGCGGTGGCCGAGGGGACTGAGGCGCTTCAGTCACGGTCTGCACGGCCACTACGGTCGGGGGTTCGAATCCCCCCTCGGGCATGGATATTTGTGCCGTCCTAGTTCGTAAGTAGTTCATAAGTAGTTTGTAAGTTTAGGGACTGATGACCCCGTAGTTAAGTCCCATAAGCTTTACAAACATTTGAACATTTTTGAAAATACACGGCCTTCCTCGCATTCGGTAAATGTTATCAGTTTAAGAGACCTTTCGGGATGAATGTATCGTCTGCAGCCTTCATAAGTGGGTTAAACTGAGTGCTAACAGAGACAGTGAAAGACAGAATTACAAGTTATATGGACGACATGTTAATATCGGAACCTGACTGGGAACAGCATAATCTCGAACTCCGAGAAGTTACCAGAGTCTTCCATGAGTGTAGAATTACGGTCAACATAAATAAGTAATGAATAGACAACTCCGAAGTAAAATATCTCGGACACGTGATTTCGGAGGACGGTATTAAGCCTGATCCGGAGAAAATAGAAGCCACTGCAAAATTTTCCATTCCTAAGAATAAAAGACAATTGAGAGGTTATATGGGTGTAATTAATTTTTATAAACGTTTTTTTATAAATACTAAGAAATTAGCCGCACCACGATTATGCGCCTTAACAAGCAAAACCATTCTATGGATTTGGGACAGTGAGGAAAATGAATAGTTTCATAGTTTAGAAGCGGCACTAGTCGAAGCACCCATTCTGTCCCACCCAAACTTTGCAGAGGACTTCTGCATGCGGACGGACACGACAGCGCCTACTCAGGATTGCGAATAATTATCTTCCAACACTATAAGGAACAAGATAACGATACCTTCAAGAGAATAGTGTTTGGAAGCCGCGTATTGAACAAGGCAGAAAAGAACTACTCTGTAACCGAGTTCGAGGCCCTTGCAGTCGTCTGGGGTTTTGAAAATTTGCGGTTCTTCATCTACGGAAGGAAAACCATGGTCTACACCAGGGGTTCCCAAACTTTTTTGTCTTGTAGAACCCTTGCCAACTATTTTTGCCCTGTGTAGACCCCCTGCCTTTTGTGTACTTAATTTTTTACGAATTCCTAACTTCAAATGTGTTTTCGCGCCTGATATGGTGCTACAAGCTTTGATAACTTTAACTGTAAAAGGGTGGAGTGAAAAACAATAGGAAAGTAAAAGAAAGGTGTTAAGTATTGTACATTTATTGATTTAAATGACACCAATGTATATTTAACAAAACTGATACATACGGGCTTTTAAAGGGAGGGATGTGGCTGATGCTTTTTAGCAAATTATCAATATTTGGTTTCCGTTTTGTTAGTTTAACCGTAAATCTCCTCTTTCACAGATTTCCAGCCTGTTTCTTCTTTTTGTGAAAAGATTGGCAACAGTGCTGAAACCTTCTTTCCACCAGGTATCAAGTTGGGAAAGCAATCAAAAACTTTGTTGCGATGGTCCATTATAAAGGTAACAGCTATGTCTCTCTGGAGCTAGAATTGCTGATATCCATTTCTAAACTAGACTTTAAGTTCTTCATTAGTGCTGTGCCGTGATCGGCACGATGAACTAAGTTGAGACTCCCCAACTATGTTGGCAACTTATCGGAAGCGCTGTGGGTAACCTCTCTGACAGAGAAGCGGTTTGGTCTGTGCAGTCGGACGGCGGACGCGAAGGAAAACACGTGGTGTGACAGGAGAAGTGGTGGAGCGGCGAGTACGTCACATGTCAATAGCGGTCGCGTTGCGGCACAAGCAGGTAGGCCGCAGACAGGCGCTGGAGAGAAGAGACGGTACCTGGACGAGGGAGAGGACGCCGCTATACACGTCGAAGGTGGTTGTGCCTACGTGGAATACGTTGTTCTTGGTACAGCGTAATGAGTGCTGCACCACGTTCTATGTGGTGTTTATTGTGGAACCTTGATGTATGGATTATATTACGTAAGCCGTAGTGGGCAGACACTAGTTACAATTTTCATATTGGTTCCGACCGTAAATAGATGCCTGCTCGGGTACCTAGTTCTTGGTAAACACTAATTGCGACTATTCTGTGTTTTCACTGATATATCTATGATATTTATGTGCATTGTGTGTGTTAAATCTTGGGCCTTGGTGTGATGTGATGGGCCTTCAACGCAATTGGCATATCTTAATGTGTGAAAGGTGGGGCCTCATATGAATGAAAAGGAACGTGAAGGCCCATAACAAGGGTGTTGATTATACAAGGACGGCACTGAGCACATCCGGCAGTTGTGAAAAAAAAAAACGGAAGGGACCGTTCTGATGAAGTTACGTTATTCATATCTTTCTATATGGTCCAAAAGTCAACAAAATTTCAGCCGACCAGTTGCATAAAATGGTTTACATATATAAACCTTTACCTAGGTTTCGGCAAAAGTAATTTTTCCTTCTTCAGAAGGCTTACATTAAAAAAATTGTTAAATAAAATGTGGCTGACTCCATGTCAATAGATTAAAAAGCTGTGCTCACTCGACCTGTGTGTGGACGGGCTCCACAATTTTATGATGTGACATTGTTTTTAAGTTATACTTTTTAATCTATTGACATGGAGTCAGCCACATTTTATTTAACAACTTTTTTAATGTGAGCTTAATGTATACTTCTGAAGAAGACAAAATTACTTTTGCCGTAACCTAGGTAAATGTTTATATATGTAAACCATTTTATGCAACTGGTCGGCTGAAATTGTGTTGACTTTTGGATCGTGTTCCACCGTTGCTGAATTGCAGCCATGTTTAAAATTTCTATATGGTAATTTGTTCTTGTCTGAATGAAGTAGATTAGTAGCATATTGATATTGGTTTGACAGACTCAAGGAACTGGGAGTATTATATGCATATTTTGCTGCATGAGAATCGCGTACATTGTTTTCCTTGGTTTATAAATTATGTAATCAAGAGAGTATATCACAAGTTAATTGTGGCAGGGTTTATGAAGGTAACTGATTTGTATAAGCGCCAGGTACCAGTGTTCGTTTGTTGCTCGGACTGAGGTATTTAATTTGCAACTGAGAGTATTACATGTATATTACGGTATGTGAGAATTGCGCACTTTGTCTTCTTGGTTCATGATTTATATAATGCAGAGATTATTGTACAAGTTATTGGTGGACAAGGTTGATGAAGGTTTTCGATTGTGAGCCAGTGTTCATTTGTTGCTCAGATTAAGGTATTTAATTGTAAATATACGTGCATCAGTGGTTATGACTGAATCAGCTGTCCAACCCTTGTAAATTTGGTTTCCAGTACCACGCTACAGTGCTTACTCCGATGAGTTCTTCTGGAGGTGCGAAATCCGTCTCTTCCACATCACAATATGGATTGATAATCCACTGCGGTATTGCCGGCCGCGGTGGCCGAGGAGACTGAGGCGCTCCAGTCACGGTCTGCACGGCCACTACGGTCGGGGGTTCGAATCCCCCCTCGGGCATGGATATTTGTGCCGTCCTTAGGATTAGCTAGTTCGTAAGTAGTTTTTAAGTTTAGGTACTGTTGACCCCGTAGTTAAGTCCCATAAGCTATACAAACATTTCCACTGCGGTATTGCCATACTCAAAACGTCCTCAAACCTCTTCTCAAAGTCTGTGTGAAGGACAGTTAAATGTTGAGCGTAGGTTGAAACATCATCCTCACAGTTCGTCTGTGACAAATTGGAAGACTGCGAAAATTCACGCCGCCCAATGTTTTGCTTCAATAGCTTAATTCTGCTAAGAAAAGCTGAAATGATGGACTTCGTTTTTATCAAATTTATACTGTCGTCTTGTAATTTCAAGTTAACTTCATTAAATTTAGCGTACATTTCTGTTAGATAATCAAAGTCTGTTTTCCGCTTGATTAAATTTTCATTTAAAATTGGATCTTTAACATCCAAAAACTAAAAAATAGTGTCAAAAAGTGATAAAAATCTTGTCAGACATAAAACTTTCGACAACTTTAGTGTGGAAAAGTAATCTATCAAAGTTCTCGTCGTTTTCTTTACATAATTGCTCAAATAATCTTGTATTCGACGCATGGGTTCGAATTTTATTTATTGCGTTAATCACAAACTTAAGCGATTGATGCAACCTACCAATTAGATTTTTAACAACGTAATGTCGTCGATGGACGATGCAGTGCACTGCAAAGACTCCTGGTACGTTTTCTTTTACATGCCTTCCAAATTCACGATAGCGCCCAAACATTGCAGTTCCTCCATCTTTCATTCTCTTTCTTTTCAGGCATTGACCCGCACATGCAGGGTCGAGATTTCACGTGTTAATATTGACGGGGTGGCCGGATGCCCTTCCTGCTGTCAGCAGTTCCTCCATCTACTGCCACTGATATTATATTTGATAAAGGAATCGCTTTTTCTGGAGGGAAAGACATTAAAGACATTAAATATGGATTCTCCTTTAGTGTCTGTAGCAACACTTCTCGCGAAGATCAGTTTTTCGTGGATCTATTTGTCCATAACGAAACGAACATATGCAAATAATAAGGCAGGCAAAGTTGACGCATCCAGTTGTATGGAGAAATGGGTCGATTTCAAATAATTACATAAGGTGCTTTCAATAACATCACTCATTTCAGCAATACGTCTCTGAACCGTGTTGTTGCTCAAAGGTATTCTTCTGAGTGTATCGTGGGTAGATTTGCGTAAAACAGTTTTTAAAACGTCTTCAATGGCTAGCCAAAGTAGCTGCTCTCCTACAGTATTCTATAAGCAGTGAGATATTCTACGACACCCGCAAACCATCAGCATCGCATTTTGACGCTGTAGCGAACATACTGTCCACTGAGGGTCTCTTTTGATATTTTTCTTTAAGTGTTTGAAAGCATTTGAAATCTTTATCTGTTTTATCAGGATGACACCTTGTCAGGTGATCCTCCAGCTTGGATTGTTTCATAGAATCATTGCTCAACGCTCTGTTGCATAAAAGACACATAGGGAGTCGTTTGTCTGACAGTGATGGTGCAAAACCAAATTTCAAACAATCTCCATTCCCAAAAAACAAAAAAGAAATTTCTTTTGTTGTGAAATAAAAACCTTCTCATTTCAGTATGTAATAATAATGTCCTCTGGCTCGGTGGCCTGGTGCAAGTATTTCAACTGGACGCCACCTCGGCGACTTGCGTGTCCCTAACCGACCCCAGTGATCCGTTCAGAAAAACTCAAGAAGCCCACATGCACCCAGTCCACAGTATGGTAATATATCACATGAGGAATGACAAGACATTTGCTGGCCCTTCATGGACAGCTGTCATACTCCTCCCGCTCCTCGGATACGGTCAAAGGGTAGTAGTTTACGTAGAGGAGCTATGAAAATAATCAGTAACGTAGCTGATGATATCGTAATTGAAAAATATGCTCAAGTTCCTCTTTGAAGATTTGCATTTAATAAAATGTAATATTATCTCTTTTTAAATACAAGTACACATTTAGATTTACTTGTCTTAATGCTTTATAAGTTAGAATACGGTATATGCGTCATAATTATTGATCTCCTCCCCCTTCCCCAAGGAACCTAACTGCGGACCTGCAGCAGGAGACCGAAAATGCAGAATTTCTCCACTGTCTCGCTTAGCCAAACACCGACATACAAAGGATCAAGGTTCAGCATTATGAGAATAATTCTCAATTTTGGTTGCGACCTTCCTAAATGTGAAGCACTATCGTGGATCCCCATTTACAATAAACATTGGACTCTACACCGACCACAGAGCACTGGAATTCCTGATGTCGGCGAAGTTGCGGAATAAGAGGCTTACCCGTTGGGTATTAACATTATAAGAGTTCGATTTCTCCATTGTTCACATTCCGGGAGTCGAAAACATCATTGCGGACGCTTTATCACGTTCCCGTTGGTCTCGAAGGAATAGAACCACAAACTTTAGAGGATGAGGACTACATTCTATATTATATGAGACGTGTAGCCTTCGAGAACTACGTAACAACCATTTTGAAAAACATCGGAAGAGAACAAGATAAGAATCCGGCACTGAATGGAATAAAAACCAGAATTAGAGACAAAAACAAAGCGGAAATCAGAAAGTTTTATTTGTTAAGCAAGGGAGTACCTTGTTGTGATGTTTAAAGCTTTCCCGGCGTACAGATATTTCCATGAAATCTCGGGCGAACTGCCGGATGTCTGTAACTTCTTGCCACGATATTTCGGTGAAGAGTCTTCTGGCCATCTTCAGGTGAGTACCGCCGAAGTACTAGCGAAGACGCACTGAGCTGTGCTATTTATGCCCAATTCATCCGACATTGCGCATGCGCGTACTTAGCGTGCGTGTTCACTACAACTACGTACGCTTCTCCGAGCGCCCTCCGTGGTGGAGGCTTGCCGCTTCGATATCAGATCGATTATCATTGTCATTCAGTTGCAGGGAAATACACCAACTACGAAGT
Organism: Locusta migratoria; assembly: GCA_026315105.1. NCBI lineage: Eukaryota > Metazoa > Arthropoda > Insecta > Orthoptera > Acrididae > Locusta > Locusta migratoria. The sequence goes on along the minus strand of CM048755.1, from coordinate 742,987,734 downwards.
TTTTCAATGACAGGATTCCGTACAGCATTTATTTGGAAACCGCTGTCTCGATTGATAAGAGTCTCACTGTTAGACAGTCTTATTTCCACAGCTTCATTAATAATTGAGCTCCAAAAGTTTGGTGCGTGGGCCACTGTTTTCGTATCACTGTAGTTCATTGAATGACCTGTGGAAATACAATGTTCGGCGATTGCGGATTTGGTGGGCTGCAGTAGGCGAGTAAGACGCCGGTGTTCCACAATGCGATCCTGCACAGTGCGCGTCGTCTGCCCTATATATGACTTCCTGCACTCGCGCGGAATCCTGTAAACACCTGCTTTACGCAGCTCCTGATCGTCTTTGACAGAACCCAACAGCGATGAAATTTTACGTGGAGGGCAAAAGATGACTCTTGTTGCTGTTGTGGTCTTCAGTCCGGAGACTGGTTTGATGTAGCTCTCCACAATACCCTATCCTGAGCAAGCCTCTTCATCTCCACATATGAGCGACAACCTACATCTGTCTGAATCTGCTTACTGTATCCATCTCTTGGTCTTCCCCTGCGAGTTTTTCCCCATACACTTCCCTGTCAATCTCATTTCTTAGTCGTCTGTACTCCATTTTACCTGTTTCATTTACTGCATTTTTATATTTTCTCCTTTCATCGATTCAATTAAGTATCTCCCGTGATATCCAAGGATTTTTTTTGTAGGTATTTCCTTACTACCTATTTTGTCCTCTGCTACCTTCACTATTTCATCTCTCAATTTTACCTATTCCTCCTCTACTGTTTTATTTTCCCCTGTTTCTGTCAATTGTTGCCTAAAGCTCTCACTGAAATTGTTAAGAACCTCAGGTTCCTTCAATTTATCCAGGTCCCATCTCCTTATTTTCCTACCTTTTTGTAGTTTCTTTAGTTTCAGCCTACAGTTCATAACCAACAAGTTACAGTCAGAGTCTATATCTGCTCTTACTTTATACTTTTTTTAGTATTCTGCCTATCTGCGATGAAATATTCTTAATATATGGGAGATAAGCAGTCGATTTGCAAGCCTGCCGTCCACGGTGGCCGAGGGGACTGCGACGCTCCAGTCACGGTCTGCACGGCCACTACGGTCGGGGGTTCGAATCCCCCCTTGGGCATGGATATTTGTGCCGTCCTTAGTATTAGCTAGTTGATAAGTAGTTTGTAAATTTAGGAACTGATGACCCCGTAGTTAAGTCCCTTAAGCTCTACAAACATTGGAACATTGCAAGCCTCTGCTTCTTTATTCTGTCGTTTGTAGGTGTACATCGCGCGATTTACTTGCTTCCTCGAATATCCATTCTTTAGGAATACTGTCTGCAGGTATTCCAGTTCCGCGTGAAGGCTGTCGACATAAGAGATGGTGTGGGCTCGATGGATTAAAGTCTTGAGGACGGCCATTTTTTGTGCCGGATGGTGGCAACTAGTAGCTTGTCAGTACAAATCTGTACGAGTGGGCTTCCCGTATACCGAATAACCGAGTGAGACATCACTTCTGCATCGCACAAAGACATCTAAAAATGGCAAACAACCATTTTTCTCGATCTCCATACTAAACTTTATGTTTTCGTGTACAGAGTTCATATGATGTAAAAAGTCTTGTGATAGAGTGCATACTCGAAAGAATTGTCACGGTGACCGCGTCACCTCCGAACCGCAAGCCGCCACCGCCGAGCAATTAAAATGCCCGCGCGCCGCACCTCGCGCGTTATGGTGAGCGCGCAGCGCCCCGTTGCGGAGAAGTATTTAAGTGCGCCCGGACCACAGTGCGCCCCCGATTATTTTATTTGCATATCAAACCGTACTTGGTATTAGATGAATGCCCCAGTGCTTCAGAAACGCATACGCAGAATATTTTTGACGCGCTAATCGGCGCGGCTACCCGACGGCGTCAGAAGCGACCGCTAAGTGCCGGATGCTGGTGATGAGTGCACAATAGGCGGCTGCGGCTGCAGCAAGCGCTCCGCCTAATTGAATCGGCCGCGCGCAGCCGAGCCCTGCCGATAGCGGACACATCTGTTCGAAACCTTTCGTGGAAAACTGCGGTGCCGGCCGCGGTGGCCGAGGGGACTGAGGCGCTCCAGTCACGGTCTGCACGGCCACTACGGTCGGGGGTTCGAATCCCCCCTCGGGCATGGATATTTCTGCCGTCCTAGTTCGTAAGTAATTCATAAGTAGTTTGTAAGCTTAGGGACTGATAACATTTTGAAAACTGCAGTGCAAAGTGCTTTCAGCCATTTCCAGAAAAGATGTGTGTTATCCCCCAAAATCGTTTCTCGTGAAATACAATACACCACTCCGTGGTTTTCCCTGAGTCATAGATTTTCGGAACACACTGAAAGACATCAGAAATGTTTATCCGTCCAAAGTGCTTTTAGGAAATTCCCAGTTATCAACCATTTCCAGAAAATATGTGATCGTTATCGTAGCTCGGAATCTTTTCTCGCGGTTTTCTCCGTCCACAGAATTCGGGGAACACAATGGAAAACAACAGAAATATTTACCGATGCATTGTGCTTTTAGGAAACTCCCAAATATCGACCAGTTCCAGAAAACGGGTTTTCCTCCAGTGCATGTCTTTCAAACATGTTGAGACCTGCATGCATCAACCGTCGCCAGCACTTCGGGGACGGGGTAAGCCCTATATAAGGACGAGCAGCTGTGCCGTGAGCCTCTTTCGTCTAGTGCGTCTCGTTCTGTGAACATCGCCAGCAGCATCTCTAAGAGAATCATTTAAATCTTTCTGTTTCGTCGTCAGTAGTGGGGTAATGGGCATTGTAGCACATCGAGAATCGCCCGTCGACGACAGTGTCATCGACACCAGACGCTCGGCCAATTGCCGGACCGCCGATCGAAGGATCCCATCACAGGACGATTGACAGGTCTTCCCGGAAGGACAGGATGATTGACAGTTTACATTTAGGTCCTTTTGATTGTCATTGACGCTACTTGTCTGACCGCTAACCGAAGGACGCCGCCATAATGCACTTAAGGACCATTGACATGTCGACACGTCTGTACTCGCACCCTCGGCCACAAACCTGGCCGACATCATCCCTCGGCACCGCCGTCAGACCCGACAGGTCCAGACCTGTCGACCCCTCGACGTGTCGGTACTTGCACTCTGCCACACACCTGGCTGACGCCGCGACCCCTACTCGCTCGGCCGATTGCCAGAACGCTGCCGCCGCCAAGTCCAGTCCGGTGCCACCCCTGGCAATCGTGTACTTGTGATAGAGGGCATACGCGAAAGAATTGTCCTTGTGACCGCATCACCTCCAAACCGCAAGCTGCCTTCACCCGGCAATTAAGATACCGGCGCGTAGCATCTCTCGCGTCAATCAAAGATGAGTGGTGACGGGGAGAAGAAGGTTCATTTTAATATGGCTGCTAACGAGACGCACTTAATGATCAGTTGGAGATTTGCATACACAGCAGCTCATAAAGGCAAGTGGCAACAATATGCACTAGATCGGAAACGCTTCCACTGACATATACAGCAAATGGAACATGTCTTAGCACCTATGATTCAGAAATGCTGCATATAAGCAAATTATATCACCAACTTCTTCTTTGTCGGTCATACTGAAACTGAATGAATTTATATATAGCTAACTGTAGGCCTCTACTTGACTTAGTCGATTACATGTCGTGGTTGGAGAAACAACAAAAATTCGTTGTTGGTGACTGGTCTGGTGAAGGCTTGGGTGAAGATAGTCAAAAGAAGAAGAAGAATGGTGTACTTCTTCCAGATAATATACGTGCAATAATTGTAAGTCCGTCCAACTGTGGTAAAACAAATATTTTTATGACTCTGCTCACACATATAGATGGAGTGTACTTTGAACATGTATGTGTATTTTCAAAAACACTGTCGCAGCCTAAATACCTGTTATTAGAAGAGATACTACGAGGTGTAAAAGGAGTCACCTATACAATGTACAGTGAAAGTGCTGATATCCCCCCTCCTGAGCAAGTAAAACCGAACACTGTATTCAGATTTGACGATGTGGCAGTGGAAAACCAAAACCAGGTTCGTGTTGAGATGTCAAACAAACAGAAAGTCATCCAAGCGTGGAAGGCTGTTCGTGAGAAATTGAGGCTGTTAAAGGTGGGGCAGCTGAACTGGTTACTGATTCTCTCAAGCATCTCAAAACGAGTTCACGTCCAGAAGAAGAAGAAGACTCAATCGCGAATTTCATCAACAATCATAGCGATTCTAAAATAGACAAAATGTACGGTGTTAGCAAAGTAAAACGATACACACTCGGCTCAAAGCCTATAAAATTAACTGAGAGCACAATTCAGATTGGTGACAGAGAGATTCAAAGAACTCCAGGTTTATTGGATCTTATTTTCCTAAAACCTACTAAAAATGAAAACAAGAAATACACATCGGCAGCCCGCCGCAGTGGCCGCGGGGACTGAGGCGCTTCAGTTACGGTCTGCACGGCCACTACGGTCGGGGGTTCGAATCCCCCCTCGGGCATGGATATTTGTGCCGTCCTAGTTCGTAAGTAGTTCATAAGTAGTTTGTAAGTTTAGGAACTGATAACCCGGTAGTTAAGTCCCATAGACTATACAAACATTTGAACACATCTGCAGATCTGAAGTACTATGGGAAAATATTGCGATTTACAGATGTGCATAAGAAGACGCGAAGCCAAAGCAGCTTGAAATACAAGAAAATTATAAAACCTCTGCTAGAGGGGATTCAAACTAATGATGATGGTATAGACATTCAACATAAAAGTGTGGACATTGGGCAAGCCCCAGAGTATATATATTACAGTCATCCAGATGAAGTAATAGACAGACTACGTCTACTAATGGCATGAACAGCTGCTGGTAATACAGCTCACTCGAATGAGATTGTTTCCATAATTTCACAACTTAGACAACAAGGCATCATCGAATAAGAAGAAGAAGAATGCAGACAGTGGTCTGTGAAATCCATAGACCAGCACGTAGAACGTATCCTCGTAGACATGTTATGATTAAAGGCTTGGATGACTTATGGCAAGCGGACCTGGTGGATATGAAAGAGTATTCTAGAGTGAATAGCGATTTCAACTATATTTTAATGATCATCAACACATACTCTAAATTTGCATGGGCATTACCGCTGAAAACCAAAACAGAAAAGAACGTTCCACGAGTGTTTGAGCAACTACTGCGGAGGCTTACGAATCGATGCCCTATGAACCTTCAAACAGATCACGGGACTGAGTTTTATAATGTATATTTCAAGAGAGTTATGGGTCGGTATGGTATTAATCACTACTCAACATACACGCATCTGAAAGCAAGCATTGTGGAACGACTGAACAGAACCATAAAAGCTCAAATACGGTTGCGCTTCAATCTCCGCGGCTCGCATAAGTGGATTGATACTCTCCCCAAGATAATTTCAAAGTACAACAGCACTATAAAAATGACACCTATTGAGGTTCGAGATAACGAACTCCTAAAAACAGTCCACTTCAGAATTAAGATGCTACACCCACGTAAGCAAAAGTTTAATGTGGGGGACTTGGTACGCATATCAAAGTACAAGACTACTTTTGAGAAATCATACCTCCCAAACTGGTCAACAGAGATATTTACAGTGACCGAAGTTCAAAGAACGAATCCAAGGACATATATCATAAAGGACAGCGAAGGGGAAGAAATCGGTGGAAGTTTTTATACGGAGGATCTGCAGAAGAGCTCAGAACCTGATGTGTTTCTCGTGGAGAAGGTTATAAGACGCCGTGGGAGTAAAGTTCCAGTTAAATGGCTCGGATTCCCCTCTTCTGACAATAGTTGGATTGCCATCGACGATTTGCTATACAATGAGACGCATGGACCGCATGTACATCAGTAGCATACCATGCGCGGTAGGAGACGTGTCGAAGGCGCGGGAGGTCTTCTCGACAAGCTACCAGTTGAGCTTCACATTCCCGGATATAACTACTGTGGACCTGGAACAAAGCTTCAGAAACGTCTAGCACGAGGTGATGAGGGGATTAACCTGCTCGACGAAGCCTGCAAAGAACACGACATCGCATACGCGTTGAATAGCGATCGTCACACTGCCGATCGAAATTTAGCTGATAAAGCTAAAGCAATAAGACGGAGGAAGGATCTCGGCATTGGTCAACGTCTTGCAGCACTTGCAGTCGAAAAAACCATGCGTACTAAAATTAAGCTTGGTTTGGGGTTCCGTGATGTTATGAATGCAGCACGTCGCGCGCTAAAGTAGAAGAAGAAGATGATGAGTGGCTGTATGACGAGATGTACGTTGACTGCCCTATATGCAGCTGAAAGTGCTTTGAAGAACCGTAATCACAAAGAAAAAGTTAAAACACCTCGAGTTCTACCATTGCCGAAGACGCCATGTGGAATTATTCCTTTTCTCATTCCAGCTCTGGCGGGACTATCTGCGATTGGTTCCCTGGCCGGCGGCGCATCAGCAATTGCCAGAACTGTGAATAATGCAAAAATGCACAGCAGCAGCTAGAGGAGGCGAGAAGACATAACCGAATGATGAAGGCGGCTGCTATAGGAAAAGGACTCTACCTGAAACAGTACAAGAAAGGACTTGGTCTCTTTATAAATAAATAAAAAGGCCGTTAACCATTCTACCAGATAGATCGCTTACTAATTCCGATCTCCTCAAGTTCGCTAAAGAAAATTCAGAATTCCAAGATATCGAGGAATTTTCATGCGTGATACATTACCGAAGACTATGTGGAGATCAAGCAAATACGGTATAGTTAATTTGGATGTTGCTGGTGGACCTGGAACTCATTGGGTGGCATATATTGGCAAGAAGAATACAAGTAGTGTACTGTATTTCGACTCATTCGGAAACCTTAAGCCTCCAGAAGAACTACAGTAATACTTTACAAACAACCGAAGACATGTTTTCTACAATTTCAGTCGATACCAAGATTACGCTAAGCAGGAGTGGCTAGAAGGCAAATGCAAGGATGTAGAAGAATTTATAAATAGGGGAAAATAGATACAGCCTACAAGAAAATAAAAGAAACAATTGGAGATAAGAAAAACAGCTCTATGAATATCAAGGACTCTAATGGAAAACCAGATCTCAGCAAAGAAGGGAAAGGTGAAAGGTGGAAAGAGTATAAAGAGAGGCCCTATGAAGGAAATGAATTTAGCGGCAATATTGTAGAAAGGGGAGAAGAAGTAGATGAGGATGAAATAGGAGATACTATACTGAGAGATGAATTTGACAGAGCACGGAAAGACCTAGGTCGATACAAGGCCCCTGGAGTAGATGATATTCCCTCAGAGCTACTGAAGTCTCTGGGAGAACCAGCCATGACAAACCTGTTTTACCTGGTGTGTAAGATGTATGAGACAGACGAAGTACCCTCAGACTTTAAGAAAAATGTTATAATCCCCATTCCAAAGAAAGCAGGTGCAGACATGTGTGAAAACTACAGAACCATCAGTCTAACAAGTCATGTTTGCAAAATATTAACACGAATTATATACAGAAGGATGGAAAAGCTGGTAGAAGCCGACCTCGGGGAAGATCAGTTTGGGTTCAGGAGAAATGTAGGAACACGGGAGGCAATACTCACTTTACGGCTTATCCTAGAAGATAGATTAAGAAAAGGCAAACCTACATTTCTAGCTTTTGTAGATTTGGAGAAGGCTTTTGACAATGTTGATTGGAATAAACTCTTTCAAGTTCTGAAGCAAGCAGGAGTAAAATATATGGAGCGTAAGGTTATTTACAACTTGTACGAAAACCAGACAGCGGTTGTCAGAGTTGAAGGGCTCAAAGGGATGCAGTGGTTGGAAAGGGAGTAAGATAGGGTTGTAGCGTTCCTCCAATGTTATTGCATTGTTGTGCATTGAGCAAGGTATAGAGGAAACCAAGGAGAAATTTGATGAAGGAATTAATGTTCAGGGGGAAGAATTAAAAACATTGTGTTTTGCCGATGACATAGTAATTCTGTTAGATACTGCAAACGACCTGGAAGAGCAATTGAACGGAATGGACAGTGTGCTGAAAGGTGCATATAAGATGAACATTAACAAGAGCAAAACTAGGGTAATGGAGTGCAGTCTAAGAAAATCGGGTGATGCTGAAGGAATTAGATTAGGTACCTGTGGTGTCGCACAAGTACAAAGTGCGCGCCACCTACTTTCGCCGCGCGCCGCCATGCATGCACGGCGCGGCGTTCTCACGACAGCCACGAGCGCCCTCTACTGCAACCCCGCTCGTGGCCACCACGGAAAGACATAGCACTTCGGACTGAGATAGCAACGAGTTAGGACCTTCGTAATCAGATAGGCACCAGTGAAGACTTAGCTATCGTACAGGCACTAGGCAGGCCTCTAACAACTATGTATCAACATTCTGCAGTACTATGTAAAAGTTAAGTATTGTTACATTCTGTGCAATATATATCCCTTTCTAATTACTCTAGTGTTTATAGTTTCTGGCTGCTCCCCTCCGTACCTGCACCAGCGTGCTATTTTTGTTACTGTGTCGGTCTCGTTCCACTCGGCCACCGACACCTACGACGAGGCTGGGACACAAAAGCGGCGATGAAGTTGGGACACAAAAGTGGCGACGAGGAGTGATAGAACCTTGGACCAGCCCGCTTGCAGCAGCCAGACAGCAGCAGTCGGAGCACGCAAAAATTGCTCCCGCCCACCCACCCTTATTATAAGATTTTTGGGGGAACATATTCTGTTACGTATTTTGTGGACTTTTTTGTTGCAGAGCGAGTCCTCTTTCCTATTGCATTTGTGTTTTGTTATAAGTTACTTGTATACGCAGCGCCTAATCGGTCAGCATGGCCACTACCCCGAACCCAAACTTAATGGAAATTATTCAGTTACAGACGGCGCAAATAACACAACTTCTCCAGGCTGTGGCCCAGCTCACAGCGCAAGCAGCTAACCAACAACAACAGCCGCCGCTTCAGCAGCCCACACCAGCCGCCGTACCGCTCCCTACGTTCCGCCAGTACAACGACCGTGAGGAAGAATGGAGCGACTACTTCGCACAGTTTCAAGAACTCGTCGCGGCTCATCAAATTACAGGTCAGAGAGTGAAGAACCTTTTCTTATCGATTGTGGGCCCCCAGACCTTCGTACTATTGCAGAAACTATTCCCTCACGCATCTCCTCGTGATGTAGACTTTGAACAAATTGTAGATGCACTGAATGCTCATTATGAGAGAAAAGTTCTTGTAGCCGCTGCACGATACCGATTTTTCCGACTTAAAAAATTACCGCAGCAGTCACACCAAGAATGGATCACGGAATTGAAGGGCTTAACCCGCCAATGTAAATTTACTTGCTCTTGTGGACTTTCGTATAGTGACGTGATGTTGAGGGATGCGATTACGCAAAATATTCAGGACCCCAGAATTAGAGCAGCTATTCTAAAACAATCTGACCCTTCATTAGACGGTGTACTGCAGCTTATAGAAGCACATGATACTTTTGACTTAGCAGATGTAGAAATGCAAAGCCACAGTGTAAATTCAGTGCGCCGCAACGGACGCTTTCCTAGCCGTAGTTCTCAGTATAGCACTAGTGATTCTTATTTTTCTACCGGCCGTGCTGAACAGACAGTGAACAGTAGCCAGTTTAAAAGTGCGACGCAAAGGTCGCCCCGTCGTATTAGAAACAGTGATTTGAATAAAGGGCGCAAACGCTCATTTCAGAAAAATGTTCGTAAATCGTGCCCCCAGTGTGTGTCTCGCCACAAGCGTGCTCATTGCCCTAGTCGCAACGCAACCTGTTATCAATGTGGCAAATCAGGACATGTACAGTCTGTGTGTATGCAAATTAAAAACTCAAAGAACGGTAACGTTGGGAACAGTGCTTCGCGGAGTGCGAGAGAAGTTAATTCTGTAAATGTTATACGGGCTGTGGAATTGAACACTGCTTTCCTTGTATCTCAATTGCAAGAAAGTAGTTCTGCGCCTATGGCAAATCTATATAGTGCACCACGTAGCAAGCGCGTAAAACAGTGCAACGGAAAAGGGTTCGGGACAAGCAAAATGACTATGAACAGTGCATTCCTGTAGTGAAAATAGTGCCTTCTGCAACTGCTCCTTGTAATGGTGCCCAGTACTGTGTAGCTAGTGACAGTAGACATCAAGTAGCTACTCAAAAGTGTAGTGCAGTAGTTAGTAAATCTGGAGTAGCTTCGCAGGCTTGCGCGGACGCCGATCTGGCGGTAGTGTCATCTAGTGACAGTGTTGTTAATCCGCTGCGTGCCGAGTCTGCGCCGCTTCCTTCACTACGCGGCCCGCGCATACGCAGCAAACAAACCGTAGCAGACGTTGCCCACATTCGCGCACCTGTCGTGCACCAGAAGCACAAACTTTTTGTAAATCTCTCCATTGAAAATAAGACTGTGCAATTTCAGCTTGACACTGGTTCCGCTGTCACATTAATAAATAAAGATACTTATGAACTTCTGGGTTCGCCAAAATTGTCGCCGTCACAGCAAGTGTTAACAGCTTATACAGGTGAAAATATTCCCGTGCTAGGAACATGTAGCCTGCCCGCCTCTTTTCAAGGTGTAACAAAAACAGTTGCTTTTGTAGTTCTTCAGGCCAAATCGACACAGAACATTTTTGGACTAAATGCTTTTGACTTGTTTGGTTTATCAATTCAAAGAGATGTGCTTCAAATTTCGTCAATAGTGCCTCAGGATAAAATCAATGCATGGTGTGACAAATATAGTGACTTGTTTTCGCCGGAACTAGGTTGTGCAAAAGACTTCGTGGCACATGTAACTTTAAAAGAATCTGCAGTTCCAAAATTTCGTAAAGCTAGACCAGTGCCTATCGCCTTGCGTGATTCAGTTGCCGAAGAACTTAAACGTTGGCAAGATAGTGGGGTGATTTCTCCTGTTTCTGCGAGTCAGTGGGCCTCGCCTTTAGTAATTATACCCAAGCCGTCAGGAAAACTTCGTCTCTGTGCGGACTTCAAATCAACAGTGAACAGTCAAACAATTGTAGACACTTACCCTCTGCCCAGACCTGAGGAACTGATGGACAAATTAGGACAGTCTCGTTTCTTTTCTAAGATTGATTTAGCAGAGGCATACTTACAGATTCCACTTGATAACGAGTCAAAACAGTTTTTCGTCATTAATACTCACATGGGCCTTTTTCAATTTCAACGCCTACCCTTTGGCAGTTCTTCCGCCCCCGCTATTTTTCAGCGCTTTTTGGAACAGCTGACAGTTTCTGTACCGTGTTGCTCGAACTATTTAGATGATATTGTGGTATCCGGACGTACAGTTGAAGAACATTTAGCAAACCTGGAGTGCCTTTTCAAAGTTTTGACTGCAGCAGGTCTACGTTGCAATAAAGCAAAGTGTTCGTTTTTTCAAACTGAAATAGAGTACCTAGGCCATGTGATTAATGCCCAAGGAATTCATCTCTTACAGTCACATCTTAGGGCAATCAAAGACTTGCCTCCTCCTAAGAATGTGCAAGAATTGCAAGCAGTAATGGGAAAGCTTCACTATTATTTCAGGTTTATTCCCAATGCCTCTCAGATTGCAGCTCCCCTGCATCACTTACGTAAGAACAATGTTCCTTTTGTATGGTCTAAAGATTGCCAGGTTGCCTTTGACAAACTAAAGTCTGCACTTCTCAGTGATGCATGTTTGATTCCCTTTGAACTCTCGTCGGGTTGCACAGGAAACAGCTGCGGATGCAGACCTAAGTGTGGTAGCACGTTTTGTTCGCTCAGGGTGGCCTGCCAGAGCCAAAGACATTGATCGGCCTCTGGTTCGACGTTATTTTGCACAACGTCATGCATTATCTTTAAGTCAGGGTGTACTGTTGTTGCATACCGACAACGACCAAGCAAGAGTGATTGTTCCTCGTTCCCTGCAACGAGAAGTATTACGCCTCCTGCATCAAATACATTGGGGTATTGTTAGGACAAAGCAATTGGCCAGACGTCATTGTACCAGGGTTGGTATGGACGCTCAAATAGAGAGCATGACGTCACAGTGTACTGTTTGTGCGGAGCATCAGGCGGCTCCACCGCAACGTTTCTCAGACTGGCCACGCCCCAAGGGACCATGGCAACGTTTACATATTGACTTTGCCGGACCTTTCTGGAATACGCGCTGGTTAATTGTTGTAGACGCTTTCAGCAAGTTTCCTTTTGTGATTGCCATGAACTCAACGACGGCGTCTAGTACAATCAGTGCCTTAACATCAGTGTTTTGCATCGAAGGTTTGCCTGAAACTATCGTCAGTGACAATGGACCTCAGTTTGTTAGTGCGGAATTTCAACAGTTTTGTCGTGCGAATGGCATTCAGCATATCACCACCGCACCTTTTCACCCTCAGTCCAATGGTGAAGCAGAACGTTTCGTTCGAACATTCTAGTCTCACATGGAGAAGATGAAAGGTCAGCACTCCAGGCAGCAAGCTCTTCAAATTTTCCTGTCTACGTATCGGTGCATGCCACGTGACGGCCCGTCTCCTGCCGAGCTGCTACACGGCCGCCGTCACCGCACTCTCCTTCACCTGCTGCAGCCTCCCGCGCACCGAGTCGGTTCGTATGGCGCTACGCGTTTTCAGGTTTCCACGCCGGTGCTGTACAGGGTGTTTGCTGGAAACAAGCAGAAATGGTTACCGGGCACCATTCAGCGCGTGCTCGGGCGCAATATGTTTGTTGTACGTTCTTCCACAGGGTCGGAGCTGCGGCGCCACGCAAACCAATTGCGCCTGCACAGGCCGTGCGATCCTGTCTCCGGTTTCTTGATTCCAGACCCAGTTCACCGCCAGGGAGCACAAACACATCGTTCGTCAACGGGTCCAGCGTCCCCGGACTACGAGATCGTCCCGATGGAGATCGACGAGACGCCGCCGCTGTCGCCGCCGCAGATGACAGCGTCACCGAGAGGGAATCCGGGACCGTGCGTGCCGCCCCAGCTTGGGCCACGCACCTCAGAAGAAGATGACCTGCTCCCTCTGGGCGGGGGCGGGCGCCCTTCCCCAGGTTTCGGCGGGTTCCCTGGAGGATCTCAAGGCGGATGCCGGGGCGCGGACGGCGTCTCGATCCCGGCCTCAGCTACGACGCCCGTCCCACCAGTAACGCCCCCGCCCAGGCCCTCCTCCCAGTGCCGTCGCCGTGGCCCTCAGCCCTACGCCACGACGGCGCGGCGGTTTGGGGGGGAGGGGTGTGGTGTCGCACAAGTACAAAGTGCGCGCCACCTACTTTCGCCGCGCGCCGCCATGCATGCACGGCGCGGCGTTCTTTCAACGACAGCCACGAGCGCCCTCTGCTGCAACCCCGCTCGTGGCCACCACGGAAAGATATAGCACTTCGGACTGAGATAGCAACGAGTTAGGACCTTCGTAATCAGATAGGCACCAGTGAAGACTTTGCTATCGTACAGGCACTAGGCAGGCCTCTAACAACTATGTATCAACATTCTGCAGTACTATGTAAAAGTTAAGTATTGTTACATTCTGTGCAATATATATCTCTTTCTAATTTACTCTAGTGTTTATAGTTTCTGGCTGCTCCCCTCCGTACCTGCACCAGCGTGCTATTTTTGTTACTGTGTCGGTCTCGTTCCACTCGGCCACCGACACCTACGACGAGGCTGGGACACAAAAGCGGCGATGAAGTTGGGACACAAAAGTACCAAAGCAATAAAGGAGGTAGATGAGTTTTGTTACTTGGGCAGTAAAATAACAACTAATGGTTGCAGTACAGAGGATTAAAAATGCAGAATGGCAATGGGTAGAAAAGCGTTCTTGAAAAAGAGAAATTTGTTAACATTGAATATTGATTTAAGCCTAAGGAAGTCCTTTCTGAAGGCATTTGTATGGAGTGTTGCCTTGTATGGGAGTGAAACATGGACGATAAACAGTGCGGACAGGAAGAGGATTGAGGCTTTTGAAATATGCTGCTACAGAAGAATGCTGAAGATTAGGTGGGTGGATCGCGTAACTAATGAGGAGGTAGTGAACAGAATTGGGGAGGAAAGAAATTTCTGGCATACCTTGACTAAAAGAAGGGATAGATGGGTAGGGCATATTCTCAGACATCAAGGAATTGTGAATTTAGCGTTGGAGGGAAGTGTGTGCGGTAAAAACCGCAGAGGAAGACCAAGAGATGGATACAGTAAGCAGATTCAGACAGATGTAGGTTGCCGTTCTTATGTGGAGATGAAGAGGCTTGCTCAGGATAGGGTGTTGTGGAGAGCTGCATCAAACCACAACAATACACCAAGTTTACGATACTTACCTCTGTGGACATTTGTGTCTGATGTTCCTTCTATCGAATACGAAGAAGGCTATATAAGAATGAACATTCAAAACCTCTCGCCAGTTGGATTTTCTCGTTCATGTCGTACACTCTACTTTAAAAGATCGTTCATCTGTGTTAATTGCAAATTATTTCCCTCCAATTGATTTAAGCAGTGGAGAGTGGAGCATCGCCCTGATTGGCTTGGAAACCTATTACTCTATTCCGAATATCACCGAAGCTAATAATAAACTACATCTTGAAGTTATTGATGTAAAAGAAACTGTGGTAATAGAACCAGGTGCATATGATATAGATGAACTAAATGAAGTTTTAAAGCAGCTCGGTAAAGGGATTCAGCTACGTGCAAACACCAGCAATCTTAAATCTGAAATAAGGACTCTGAATGCAACGATCGACTGCAGTCAGAAAGGTTCAATAGGACAGCTACTAGGTTTCACCAAGGTACAAGTCTTGAAGAAGGACTCCAATAAATTCTACAGTTCCAATCAGACTGTAGATATACTCCCAGTCAGCACTATTCGTGTTGAGTGTAACATCACAACGAACTCATACTTGAATGACAGACTGTTTCATACAATTTACGGTTTCTTCCCATCAGTTGGTTCCGGATACAAGATTATTGCGACTCCTACAAACGGAATATACCTTCCGGTGACGGTGCAGACACTGGACTACCTGGAGCTGCACATCGTAGACCAGAATAACCGTCGTGTCGACTTCAGAAGAGAGGAAATCATTGTACGGCTACATCTAAGGCAGGATGGGTATAAGGTTTAAAAGGTCTACACGTATAGCACCTAGCGTCAGTTCACCGTTGAACCTCAAAGCTATAACACGTATGAACTACGAGTTCCTTAAATCAATTGGGCTGAAACCTCGCTAAGATGTCATTGCTAAATATAACTGAAGCGCCAACTCACGACGAACGCATTAGTCGTCAAGAATACTTATCGCATAAACCATTTTCTTCAACTACATTTAACAAAAACGATGAAATTAGAATCGTCATTCAACACCAGGACGCTCTAACCCGCACAAGAAACGTTGGAATAGCATCGACTCTTAAAACCTACATCTCCGCAGCTCCTACTGAGGGTAACTCACTGGAAAAAGCAGGATGGTACATTGATGAGTCTACAGATCGATCAACGGCTGATTACCTGCGGTTTACGGCGTGCATACCTCTAAAACTGTTAATGGGTTACTTTGAGGACATACATGGAATTATAATGAATGCTAAACAGGAACTTATTCTAATATGAAGTGCGACGGAAAACAACTCACATATTCAAACAAGTGAAGGGGGGAGTGACTGCTACTCTCTACCATGGAAAATGCCTCTCATCAGTGTATCAGACGAGGAGCGTTTGAAGCTTTTAAAAATAATGAACACAGGTACTTTACTGCCGCTACATTTCCGCTCATGGGAACTGTTTGAGTATCCTATGCTACCTACTGCCAGTCGACAGACCTGGGCTATTAAAACCTCTGTTCAAATGGAGACACCTCGATTCATCATACTGGCATTTCAGACAAACAGACGAGGGAATCTGTCAATTGATTCATCCGTATTCGACAACTGCAACTTAACTAATGCAAAAGTCTACCTGAATTCGGAATTCTAACCTTATGACAGCTTACACCTGCAGTGGGACAAAAATATGTACGATCTAGCATATGACATGTACGCAAGGTTCCGATCTAGTTACTATGACGATGTCGAGGAAATAGATGGGTGTTCCCTCAGTCCACGGAAATTCAAGGAAGTGTCACCTATAATCGTAATTGACTGTTCCAAGCAGAATGAAGTAATTAAATCTGGCCGGCCGCGGTGGCCGAGGCGACTGAGGCGCTTCAGTCACGGTCTGCACGGCCACTACGGCCGGGGATTCGAATCCCCCCTCGGGCATGGATATTTGTGCCGTCCTAGTTCGTAAGTAGTTCATAAGTAGTTTGTAAGTTCAGGGACTGATGACCCCGTAGTTAAGTCACATAAGCTTTACAAACATATGAACGTTTTTAAATTAAATCTGGACCAATAGATGTGAGGATTGAATTTGAAGCTTCAGCAAATTTCCCACAACTGACTGCTGCATATGCCTTAGTCCTGCATGATCGGATAATTAACTATAGCCTGCTCACTAGTATTGTACAGCGGTCAGTATAAAGGATCATTTCATCATGAGCTCTCGAAGTATACACATCGTTGCTGACGTACAAGGCTTCCAAGACCATGAGCGCGATCGTTTCCTACTGAAAGACACCGCACTCATAGGATTCACCGAAGTGATAAAAACGTTCTCTGCAAGAATTGAATCACCAAGACTATTCAAGGATGTGAAGTGTGTTAAGACCAGGAAGTGCGCTATGTGGTTAACTCGTAACTACCATGGAATTCACTGGATCGAGCCCGGCATTCCCTATAAAGACTTACTAAAGACTCCCCAAGCTTTCGACAACATTAATACAATAATCTTCGTCAAAGGAGAAGAGAAGGTTACCTGGCTGCGACGACTCTTCAAGAATGCTGTTTTACAAGACCTGGGTTCCTTTGGCTGTCCCGCTCTCCATAAACTCAAGAGCAAGAAAAATAGTGTTGTGTGTGCAAATGATAATGTACATATGCTTTTATGTTGGTTAAAGAATGAAAATAAATTAAATTTTACCTAAGAAATCTTTGTGTTGTTATTTAACCACTGCCCTACCTCACCTATATACTTTATATGTTTAAATGCAGCTCGACTTATAGACGAGTGCGTGCAATGCAGATGTTTCTGCCTATTGTACAAAAAATATTGTGTAAATGCAGCTCTCCTTATAGAAGAGTGCTTGCAATGCAGATGTTACTGCTTACTGTACACACAAAAAAATCATCTCTTTCTCTCCTTATTTTTGATAAGTGAAAAATATATACTCAAGAAAGGGGCTGGGAGAAATCAAATAATAACGCCAGTATCAATTTTACAGGTTTATTGAATGAAAGAAAAACAACAATCTTATTCTTTTTGAACAGTCACAATTTTGTGCAGATTTCTTGACACTACTTGCACGTATGTTAGAGCAATACATTTACAATTTTGTGCAGATTTTCTACTTAACACTACTTGCACGTATGTTAGAGCATTACATTTACAATTTTGTGCAGATTTCTTAAAACTGCATGCACCTGTGCCAAAGCATTAACATTTTTGTGCAGATTTCTAAAACAGAGGTACATCGCAAAGCGTTTCAGTTTTCTTTTTCTCTTAAAATTACGTATTTCTAAAGTTAATGTACTACTACTACTGCTAAAACTAAGGTGAAATTCCACCTCTACAGCACACAACGGTTACACACAAATGAGCTGAAGCGATAGCTTCAGACGACAATAGTACAGTAAACTGGAATACTCGATATGTTACAGCAATCTTTTAGAGGTAATTCAGTAAACTGGAATACGAACATTTGTTTGGTGTTTCTTAATAAGTTATACATTGAACTGGTGCTGCCTTTATATAATGACTAGAACAAAATGGGTGGAACTCACACACTTAAAAACTAAGCTGACTGGATGGCTAACGGTAGGTGAAACTTATAAACTAAACTAAACTAATGGAATTAAGTAATAGCACGTAGTGCTTACGAAATAATTTTTTTTTCTTTGAAGCACACACACTGGGCTTACATTGCCTACAGGTCTACTACGTAAACTTTTTTTTTCTTCGTTGCATGCTGGGCATGCCAGTTAAGAAAAACATACTTATTTCTACACAGCACACATATTCTGTGCTTACATCGCCAATGAAATTTTATGATTTTTTTCAGTCTACTATGTAAACTTTTTTTTTGTTGCATGCTTGGCATGCTATTTAAGAAAAAAAGCTATATACACACAAACATACTTATTTTTACCCAGATTCACGCACAGAATCACGCACACCGACAGATAAACCGACTTTAGACTGCAGCAGGGTGTACACCTCGTGTCCTACAGATCGAATACTGGCCTGCTGAACTCTGTGAGTAGGCTGCGGCTGGGCGCCGCGAACACCTCCGTACTGACGCCGCAAGCAGTCTTCGATCGTCAGTACATGAGATGCCGATCGTCTAACACCCTTTGCCCGCCTCTGAGTGTCCCCATTTATTGTGCGAAATGCATACATCTTCGCCCTGAGGCCTACAAACTCCACAATCGGTGAACCATTCGATTCATCCTTCATAAGACCGATAACCTTCTTGTTTTGTGGAACAATTCCGTAAGGATTATCGGCCCTATAACTGGAAGTATCGAATTCTTCACCGATATGTTTCATTACTGCATATGGATCGCAGTTTTTCACCCAGTAGATGAAACTATCGGTATCCATATACAGCAACTTTGGTTCCACAAAATGAGGCTTAGCAATCTCGTAGTGAAACCATGTGGAGTTTGGACAGATCAAGTATGCACATCCCCAGATAGATGGGTTTTGTGAACTCTAATGAAGTCTTCATCATCTCCACAGCAACAAAGTTTTCATTAAATATGGCGAGCCTTTTAAAGTTTAGCGACGCAATTAATTTTCGTACACCCCAACGCCCATCCCAGCTCGTTCTAAGTTCATGTCTTACATTCCGCATGGTCTTCCCGAAAATGGAATTGTTCATTAACTTAAAAAATCTTTCTCAAAATCATTAGTCGCGACCGCCCTCATTGCCGTATTTAGTTCAATGCACTGCTTCAACCATGGGGATTGGTTGAAGGATATAGCTCGCGTGATTCTAACAAGTTCCATTCCCATTTTGATGAATAACGTACCTCTGCTTGTCTGCAACAGTTGTCATCAACTTGGGGATGGAACCCTTGGCTCCCGGTGGAACTAGTTGCTCTGGACATAATGGCAAGCCGCTTGTCTCCTCATGCAGAATAATTGGATATGCAATATCTGCCTCTACTACATACCCAACATCAGATTCAGCGGAGAGACCCATTAATTTTCCACCTAATCCCTCCAATTCTTTTTCGGACACCCACTGGAAACTCCCAACTGGCAAAGGTTGCATCATTGCGTGCCCGTACAAGTTATTCACGTCCAAATAAAGAATATAAGAAGAATCGAGGGATGCATCGCACCCCGAACCCATATGTTGGTTATTTGCTTTAGCGTGCCTGTGAATACACTGGCAAAGTCCCCCACATATCCCGCGCTCAAAGAAGAGAAGCATATCTGGATCGGTTAAAAGTTCGATGTTACACTTCGCCTTCTTGAGCATTGCGTCTCAAGACAACCCAGGTGCCATATAATAAAAGGCGGGGTCCAAGGAGTACGTGGTCAAGCAAACACTCCTGAACTTCTCAAAAACATCCGTAAGTAAGCTCACATCTGTGTCCATGTATGTCCTCGGGTATTCACCCAAATTGGGGATGTTGAATTTCCGCCAGACATTTACGGCATGGTCATATTCCGCGTCAGTTATGGCATCGCCTGTGAGTGAACTGGTAAATGCGGATATGTCGGAAAGCTTGGTTTCGTGGAGTTTCTCCATAGAATCCAGAATCCAGAGTCGTTTTTCGCGTTACTAGTTGAAACTTTTCATCAGAATATGCAGATCGTGTGATACGCATGTCCTTCTGAGGTAGAGTCTCAACGAGTTTGGAAAGCGACGACTGCATGATGTCAGACAGGACACTAAACTGACCATTTTTCTGACCGAATTTAACCAAGTGCTCAACTAAAAAGTGAGCATCATAACTACTCAGGTTGTGGAAAAATACAGGTATATGGTGTGGAACCTGGTACTTCAAGTTGCAAAGGTTATGGGCTGCTCCACGGAACTTTCCAGATAAATGACAGTGGTCTCTACGGGGAAGTTCCGCTTTTCTATCTAATGGCAGCCCACAAATATGGCAATCTACTGCTTTTTAAACGACTCCTCGTCCTCTCGCAACATAGTCAACGAAACATTTCGACTGTAAAGTTTGTCAACTTCCCAGGCAATTTGTTCCAGCTCATTCAGCAACCATATCGCGGGATTTTCCTCTACATATGAGTCAAATCTATTCAAAGAGGGGTCGACTGTGCATACAACTTGGTACGCTGCTGCATACGGTACGTGTTTTTGTGTGAAGGTGGTATGTGAGGCCAGGGGGTTACCTTCACATCTATCAATTGGAGTAAGTAAACACTCAAAATCACTATAGATCGCTACAGGGGCTCTTTCCTGATGGTGAGCATTTTTAAATTTAATGAACTTATTTTCGGGGGTCAGCATAATAACACGTACCGGTTCTTTGGATTCGCAATCTACAAGATGTTTCTGTAAATACTTTTCATGTGAAAAGTTACTTAAACACCTGTAGCATATGTGGGTTTTACCATGGTGACTATTCAATTGGGAGGAAAAAGGAGATGGGACATGTCTTTCATCCATACGTAATGCTGCCTTACACCATTGGCGATAAGCAGCATGTTTACGTGTAGGTCGCACTCACATGCAAATTTAAAAAATGGAAGGATTCGACTACAATATGCCTATCTTCTTCTTCTTCTGGCTTGCTTTGCTTCTTCTCCAGTCCGTATATATGTACCGAAATTCCGGGATTGTGGGCCTCAAACTTGGGAATGTCCTGGAGTTTGACTGGGAACTCTATACCTGTAATATTATACCCTCCGGGAATTTCACCTTCGGGTACTTTATAAGTACTTGTGCGCAGGGAATTTTTCTCTAACTTTCTCTCACAAGCCAGAATTGACCATGTGAAACAATATTCGTCTCCGGCAATGGTCTGACCACTACGAGCTTTCTTGGGCCCGTTATATACATTAACACAAGCTTTCTTTTTCGTAATATCAGCAGGAAGTTGAATAAAACTGGACCCTCCCTTTACTGGATAATAGACATGAATATGGATATCGAGGTGTACTACTTGGCTGAGTGCATGTGCCGAACCGCGTTTCTCCATCTCGGAGAAATGGTTCATAATTACACTCAAGGTGGATTCCCTATAACACTCGACGATCGAAGTACTCCGCGTAATCTGTTAGATCCCCAGCGATAGTGAAGACTTGTTTCTTCCTCCACTACGCCCTGCGAACTTCGTGCGTGCGTTAATTCACAGCACAGGACAGCATTACATTTAAAGGCGGGATTACGCGGATCACTTATTGCTTTGAGGAGCTCAGTCTCCAACACGGGATAGCATGCCTCCATGAAAACAACAGGATCGTGATAACCCGCTGGAGGGTTTTCAATCCTCGTGAAAGAGATGCGCCCCTCAAAAGCTTTAGCGATCTCCAAGTACTAAAGTGGGGTCATAACACCCGGAATCTGATGCCCTACTACATTATCAACAGGACGTGAGAGGCAACTACTGCTAGCCATAAGGCATTATTATTATTAAAACTACTGGTGGTTGATGGAGGTGGTGATGACGGGGCCGGTGACTGTAGGGTGTGGGAATACCTTCCGCTGGCGACGAGGTCTGTTGCCGGTCTGAGCGATGGTGGATGACAACCCACATCTGGCTGCCTGCTGCTGGTGGTGGGCAACCTGTCGCCCACCTCCAGAGGCAGGCGGCTAGCGGGGTTGGTGGGGGTAGTACACGCGCTGAACCATGCCGGCCCCAGTGGAGAGCTGGTGCTCGCCGTGGAAAGAGCTGCCGCTATCGGTGCAACCACGGGTGGTGCACGTCTTACGGGCTCGCTGACCCACGCCAGACTCCGCGGCACACGAACCACTTCGTGGATTGGCGAGACGGGTCATGGCGGCAGTGCAGCCAAGGACGCAAGGTATCTCTCTGTTAAAAGAAAACGAATGATGTTATAATACACTCAGAATGCTTATACTACCGAACA
This sequence comes from Locusta migratoria, assembly GCA_026315105.1. NCBI lineage: Eukaryota > Metazoa > Arthropoda > Insecta > Orthoptera > Acrididae > Locusta > Locusta migratoria. The sequence continues at coordinate 742,965,621 of CM048755.1, read as the reverse complement.
ACAGTTACTTAGTAAAAAGTTCGGAATACGGGGAAAATAAACTTACCGATTTCAGACCACCGGCACGCATCTGGCGTCACCACCGCGTCCTGTGAGCCGGAATTCAGCCAGCAGTCTAGGCTATCCTCCTCCTCCACCCTTCTTCCTCCCATATGTTGCCGCACCATCTCATCAATGACATCCAGATTATGAATAATACCGGCTGTAATAAAAGAAATTAGATATGAATTATCACTCCAATTAATTGCTAAAACAATATATATATATATATATATATATATATATATATATATATATATATATATTTGACGAGAAATGACGGCAGTAGTACTTACATGATGCCTCACACTGCTGCCTTTCCTCCCATTCCGCAGCCTGATTATGGACACACCTGGGGATGCCATCTAAGTCATGCTGTATGCGGTGTTTGATGCTGCTGTTGCCATCCTGCTGTTGCAGCTAGCTCTTCATCCAGCTGTTGCAACATTTGAGGGATGAATGCTATAACAGCAACAACAACAAAATCTTCAGACATTTGATTCTAAATTGTATTTCTGGGTTATAGGAAGATCAACTACAATATCTGTAAAGAATCAGCAATTGATCCTAAATAACTAAAAATGCGAAAGAAATCGGTTAAACTTCCCCCCCCCCCAAAAAAATAAAATAAACTGTCAATCTAAAGGTCGTGAATAAAAAATCACTTAAAAACTCTGGAATTACAGTTTAAATGGAGACGAAGAAAATATTGTAGGGAATGCTGACTAAAGGCAAACACTTCACAGGACAGAAGCGCATATCGTTTCGGCTGTAAATGACTTATTTGTTTGGAATACCGTTTATCTATGAAAACCGAACGATTTAAATGATTCTCTTACAGAAACAACATAAACGCATTATGATGCGGTGCGAGATTGAAATTCAAACTAGTACCGAAATATTAATAAATCCTATGCACCAAGTATGAAAACTAAGTCAGCTTACCTGGAATTTCTTCTCGGCTGCTGCTGCTTGCGATGTCGTTGCTGCTGGCGATGGCGGCGGATCTCTTCATGTTGCTGCTGACGATCTTCACTGGCTGAGATGCAGGAGACGAAGGAGTCCTAGGGCATAGCTGCTCGTCCTTATATATGCTCATCCCCCACCATCAACACCCAATACACTACTCGAATCAAATGAGTGATGGTTGAAGCATACAAGTCTCAACATGTTGGAAAGAGCCTTATATATGCTCACCCCCTGCCCCCCCACCATCAACCCCCAATGCACTACTCGAATCAAATGAGTGAAGGATGAAGCATGCAAGTCTAAACATGCTGGAAGGGAAAAACCCTGTTTTCCAGAACTGGTCGGTATTTGGGTGTTTCCTAAAAGCACTTTGCACTGGTAAACATTTTTGTTGTTTTCCCTTGTGTTCCCGGAATTCTGTGGAAAGAGAAAACCGCAGAGTGGTGCATTGTATTTTGCAAGAAAAGATTCTTGGGGAATAACAAGCATCTTTCCGGAAATGGCTGAAAGCACTTTGGACAGGTAAACTTTTCTGATGTCTTTCTGAAAATCTATGAATCGGGGAAAACCACAGAGTGCTGTATTGAAAAGTTTCTGGAGAATAAACGCATCTTTTCTGGAAGTGACGGAAAGCACTTTGCACTGAAGTTTTCCAAGAAAGCTTTCAAACAGATGTGTTCCGCTACAGTATCAATTAGGCGCAGCACGAGCCGTGGTCTCAGCCATCTATTGTGCACTCGTCTACTCGTCTCCAGCTGTCACAGCGAGTGTCTGCGGGTGCAGCGCGAGCCGCGGCCTCAGTCACCCCTTGTGCACTCATCACCAGCCGTCACAGCGAGCGGCCGGCACAATACTGATCGCGCGGTCCCTTCGGCAGTCGGCCAGCTGCGCCGTTTAGCGCGTGAAAAATATTCTGTGGGTGCAGTGTTTCGTATTTTTATGAAAATATTCATTAATGTGTGGATGTATGCGTTTCTGAAGCACTGGGTCTACGACCCATTCCAATTCCTTTAATACTAAGTATGGTCTGATATGCAAATAAAAAATAATCGAGGGAGCAGTGTGCTCCTCGTACACATAAATACTAAGGGATGATGCGAGGCATGTAGGCATTTTTTAATTGCTGGGCGGCGTCGGTGGCAGCGGAGGCGCAGGTGCGTGCTGTGAGTGGTCCCGAGTGAGGAGGTACACGCCCGCAGGTGGGAGGGGGAGGTCTCGGTGGTCCGGCAATCGGCCGAGTGAGTAGGGGTCGCGGCGTCGGCCAGGTGTGTGGCAGAGGGTGCAAGTACCGACATGTCGAGGGGTGGAGGTGCTGCCTGTCTGACGGCAGCGCCGGGGGGTGGAGAGGGGTGTTGTCGGCCAGGTGTGTGGCCGAGGGTGCGAGTACAGACATGTCGAAGTGTCAATCATCCTTAAGTGCATTATGGCTGCGTCCTTTGATTAGCGGTCTGACAAGTAGCGTTGATGACAATCAAAAGGACCTAAATGTAAACTGTCAATCATGCTGTACTTCCGGGAAGCCCTGTCAATCATCCTGTGGCGGCATCCTTTGATTGGCGGTCTGGCAAATGGCCGAGCGTCTGGCGTCGATGACACTATCGTTGACGGGCAATTCTCACTGTGCTGCCCATTACCCCACTACTGTCGTCCTATGAAGATACGTGATATTCTGAAGATGAGTGAAACAAATAATAACCCAGCAAACATTTATTTACATTCTCGACAATATTTTGTACCTGTTCTTCGTCCCCATTTAAGCTGCAATTCCAGGGTATTTAATTGATTTTCACAACCTGTAGATTTATCTGGTTTTGTGAAGTTTAACGGATTTCTTTAGCAGTTTTCGTTACTTACGATCAATTGCCGATTCTTTACAGTTTTTGTAGTAGCTTTTGATCTTCCTATAACTATGAAATACAATTTCATTTTCTATTTATGTTACATATATATTGAAATTTTTACGTAGGATCAAGTGTCTGAAAAAAAAAAATTTTTGTTGCTGTAGCTATAGCGTTCATCCCTCATATGCTGCAACAGCTGGACGACGATCTAGCTGCAGCAGAAGCAAACTCGTGAAAGCTGCGACGATAGCGGCATACCGATGTGGGTACGTATGCAGGCAATGGAAGAAGAACATCAACAGCCTTCGTGTAAGTACTAGTCTTCAAATAAGTTAACCATTATTTGCGTATAAGTATTGCAATGTTCTACAATTCATGTCTACTTTTATTTTTATTACAGCCGATATTATTGAGGGAGGTGATGCGATGTTGTGGCAACATATGGAAGGAAGAGGGGTGGAGGAAGAGGAGGATAGCCTCCATCGGTGGCTCAATGCCGATACCACGCCCGATCGGCACGCTGTGCTGGGGGGTGATGAAGATTTGTATCGGTGGGCTGATATCGGTAAGTTTATTTTCCCCGTATTCAGTGATAAAACTTTTTATTAAGTAAATGTGTGGTGTCGCACAAGTCCAAAGTGCGCGCCACCTACTTTCGCCGCGCGCCGCCATGCACGCACGGCGCGGCGTTCTTACGACGACAGCCACGAGCGCCCTCTGCTGCAACTCCGCTCGTGGCCACCACTGAACGACATCGTTCACTTGGGACTGAGATAGCAACCAGTTCGGACCTTCGGAATCAGATAGGCACCAGTGAAGACTTTGCTATCGTACAGGCACTAGGCAGGCCTCTAACAACTATGTATCAGCCTTCTGCAGTACTATGTAAAAGTTAAGTATTGTATAAATTCTGTGCAATATATATCTCGTTCTAATTTACACTAGTGTTTCTAGTTTCTGGCTGCTCCCTTCCGTACCTGCACCAGCGTGCTATCTTTATTCCTGTGTCGGTCTCATTCCACTCGGCCACCGACACCTACGACGGAAATGAGACACAAAAGCGGCGATGAGGCAGGGACACAAAAAAAATGGTGCTCGGTAGTATAAGCACTCGAGTGTATTATAACATCGTCCGTTTTCTCTTAATAGAGAGAGAGAAATGCGTCCCTATGTGCACCACCACCGCGACCCGTCTCGCCAGTCCACGAGGTGGTTCGCGTGCTTAGGAGTGTGCCGCACTTCAGCGGGCCGTAAGGCGCGCGCCACCCGTGGTTGTTTGCAGATGACGCCGTCATTTACCGTCTAGTAAAATCATCTGAAGATTAAAACCAACTGCAGAACGATCTGAATAAGATATCAGTATGGTGTAAAAATTGGCAATTGACTCTAAGTAATAAGAAGTGTGAAGTCATCCACATGAGTACGAAAAGAAATCCGTTAAACTTTGTTTACAAGATAAATCAATCAAATGTGAAGGCCGTAAACTCCACAAAATACCTAGGAATTACTATTACTTCAGACTTAAATAGGAAAGAACACGTAGATAATATCGTGGGAAAGGCGAACCAGAGACTGCGTTTTATTGGCAGAACCCTTAAAACATGAAACAGAACTACAAAAGAAACTGCATACACTACGCTTGTCCGTCCATTTTTGGAGTATTGCAGCCCAGTATGGGATCCGTATCAGGTGGGTTTGACGGAGGACATCGAAAGAGTCCAAAGAAGGGCAGCTCGTTTCGTATTGTCACGATACAGGGGACACAGCGTTACGGAAATGATACAGGATCTGGGATGGGAATCATTACAACAACGGCGCTTATCGCCGCAGCGTGGGCTACTCGCGAAACTCCAATCGCCAACATTCTCCTCCGAATACGAAAATATATTGTTGACTCCCACTTACAGAGGTAGAAATGATCATCAGAATAAAATACGAGAAATCAGAGCTCAAACAGAGAGATTCAGGTGTTCATTCTTCCCACGCGCTATTCGAGAATGGAATGGGAGATAAATAGTATAATTGTGGTTCGATGAACCCTCTGCTAGGCACTTAAATGTGATTTGCAGAGTATCCCATGTAGATGTAGATGTAGAACGGGAGCACTGCCAGGGCGAGCGCATCTTCTCCACTGAGGTCGGTGTGGTTCGGATCGTCTACCCCAAATAAACAGCAGACTGGCCAAAGTGTCGCCATAGCTGTAGCCAATTGGAAAGGCTGCCGCCATCTTTGAGAACCTCAGTGTCACGCCAGGTGATACAGGGCGTCTGCTAAAACATCAATCATGGATTTTATATTAATCATTGCCAGTCTCGATTTTTCCTTAATTTCTGGGCGACGCATTTCTGAAAATAATTCCCACTACGAATAGCATTTCTCGTTTACTATTGCATCCTAAGTGTAATTTTCACAATCGTCGAACTGCTGCATTTTGTTACTATAATGTCAATAATCGTTTGTATTTGCTGACATATATTCCCTATAAATATAGGCGAATTTCTTAAAATCCTTAATTACCTTTATTCTGCCTGTGGTTCAAATGGTTCATGCTTTGATGTACATTACGTATTTATCAAGCTCTCCACAATCTGACGTTTCCTTGGTATTCTCCTTAAAGCTTTTGATTTCTGTAGGTGCTCAGGAAACGAAAATATTGTTGGAATGGCATTTGCTAGAAGCCGCTTTCGATAGGTGGTAACATAAATGAGCTTTTATTAAAAATGACAAGAGTATATGTAACTATACTTTATAGGCTGCCACTTATCACTCCTCATACTGACTACCCATTGGCTTAGCAACTCCTTCTTTTTCAAAGGATATCTGTATAAAGAATAGTTTAATTACAGTTCATATATCTAGGCTACTTACCCAATGGTTAATACGCGTTATTGTACTTTATAAACAACTGTCATTACATTAAAACACACCAAATACAACTGTCATCTGCCTTGTTTTTGGTGGTTGTGAAGTAAACATAATTTTGAAACTTGGCCAATGTGAAAGTTCAGTATAAAGAACGTTTATAAACAAATAAACGCTGATACACAACGACCTATATAATTACTTAATTCCTTCTTTATAACTGCCTAAAGTACGATATTCAAAAAGTTTTATCATTGCAGTTGCTGCAGTAGTACACCGAGCATGATTTACTACTAATAATAGCGCTTAAACGTTTGTTTAGATTACAAACAGAAGCGCCTGCAAACTCAACTGCATCAAACTGACGTTCTCAAATATGGCGGCCAGTGTTGCTCAGTGCTGCCACCCAGAGTGCTGCAGCTCGCCCATGGCCTCTCTACGTTGTTTATACAGCTCTTTGGTCTACGCCAGCAACTCAGCGGCAGACGGGCGAGAGAGCGCGCCACCAGCAAGCAACCGGCGGCGGTCTGTCGTCCGCTCCTGCTCACCACGCCGACCAACGCCGACCGACCTCACCGCAAGGTATTCCCTCCCAGGCGCATAGCCCTCCAGTCACCGGCTCCGTCATCGCCGCCACCCCCATCAGCCTTTAACAGTAGTTATAATAATAATGCTCCTATGACTATAGTTTCTGCTTAAAAACATAATTAACTTTCACAGTTATAATTATATTAGAGAGTAAGATTAAATATTATCTGCTGTGTGACACACAGTAATTTACTTAAGAGTACGTTTGCCTTATTATGTCTTCCAGTAAGCGGTAAGGACCTGATGAAGTAGTATTGCAACTATATAGTTGATAGGCGCCGATTACGGGTATGCTCGGTCGCTCAAGCGTACCCCAAAATTTGAGTGGGTATGCTCGGCATACACCACTGATAATTTTGGTATTATTTTTTCCTTTAGTTATATTTCTTGATTGTAATTAAATTCGACTCTCTCATTCCATTGATGGGTGGCTGGCTTTTGTAATACACCGCTGTAAAAAGATTATCTAAAACAAACAGGTAATTGAATTCGTAGGCATTAAAATTCATGTTGACATGTGAGTGAAGTGATCATTTTCTAAATAGTCCGAATGTTAATGGAATGCTGCGTGTAAGTTCAATATCATAAACTGAAGGAGGTAACCGTTAATTGTTGTTTTAAATAACTAGAAATGAAGTGGGTTTGGTACGGTACGACGAAAATGTGTATCCTCTTAGAAGTCAATTGTCTTCAAGGAATCGTGTTAGTGTTAAGTCGTGACATTTTTTTTTTCCTGTTTCCTGGTGTGTGATGTAACAATGGGTTGTGAACCTTTTGGTATCGACAGACATGGTATGACAGCAGAAGTGGTTAGGAACTATTTTCGTAATACTGTATAGAAAATAAATCTTCGGGAGAAAGAAGGCAGGAAGACCATTCGATGTTAGTTTTTGGGACAATGAACACACTATTCACAATACAGTCACATCATTATCTGCTATGCATGTCTCAGAAGACGAAAATTCTGAAAATGACCTCAGTACTTACTACAACGGGAAAACTGGTTAAAATAGTCGGAAAAGCCGCCCAGTAGTTCTGAAACGTGAAATTGAAATCAATGAGTGTTAATTCCTTTACTGTGTACTATAAAATTATTTTTCTCCTTTCAGAGATTAAAATTGTCTTAAATTAACACCAGATGAAGCAAAAAAGAAGAAATACTACTAAAATAAAACGAAATTATTACTTTACCTTTGTACCTGGTATTAGAAAAATATAATAAAGAATTTTTTTTTGGGGGGGGGGGGGGGGACGCCACTGAGCATACCCCAAGATTTTCAAAAGTCGGCGCCTGTGGTATAGTTTAATTTAGAGAGGGCCCCAAAGTCATTTTTGCCCCGGGGCCCTTGGTGTAGTAGCTACGCCACTGACTGCACAGCGCATGTTAACAGCCTGGTGTCACTGCGTTATTGTCTACCTTGTTGTCTTATTTGTAACTGAGCTGCGCTGTTATTGTGTTTCGATGCAGTATTTTCATTGTTTACTATGTGAAACAGTAAACTCAGTTTGGATAACACAAAGTATTTAATTGAAAACTTCATCGCTGCCGCACTCATACGGAAATAAATACGGACAAGTAAATAGCTACCGGCGGGGAATGGTGAAGCGCACTAAGGCGTCATGCCACGGTGCGCGACGTCGCTCCCTTCGATATTCTGTGTCAGCCTTACGAATGTTCGTGTCTTCGTCCTATCCATGTTTGCCAGTGTGTGCGTGTGTTGGTGTATACACCGTGTCAAAATAGTCATAGCTCTATATTATGTCCCTCCGAAGCAGGTTATAGTTTCGACGATCTCGATGCGATGACGGCGGCACCAAAGTTCTCGTAGACGATGGCATCCAGCTGAAAGGTAGTGTATGTGTGTAAACATAAACAAGAAACCAGCTGATTATATTTAGCCGGCCGCGGTGGCCGAGGGGACTAAGGCGCTCCAGTCACGGTCTTCACGGCCACTACGGTCGGGGGTTCGAATCCCCCCTCGGGCATGGATATTTGTGCCGTCCTAGTTCGTAAGTAGTTCATAAGTAGTTTGTTAGTTTAGGGACTGATGACCCCGTAGTTAAGTCCCATAGACTATACAAACATTTGAACATTGAATTTGATTATATTTACATCTTCCCATTCCTTGAAGTTCGTGTACTTTCGTTGTTTCCAAAGTCACGATTGCTGTTGTACGTCGCTCTTACATGTTATCTTTACAAAAGCTAGTTAATAAACAGATAAATTCGTAATGGTACCTGCCATGTGTAGCAAATGTTTCTGCAGAAGATGTTATGTGTATGTCAGAATATTTGTTGCTTTGGCCTACAATGACATTCTTGCAAACGCTCCACCTGCATAATAATAATAATATTTTCCCAACTACTAACCATAATAAATTGTTCATCATATTTTTTGTGTCTCGTTTCCGCCGGTTGTCCTAGGTGTCGGTGGCCGAGTAGAGAGAGAGACCGACACAGGAAAGTAGGATGCACGCGTGTGCGGGTACAGAGTCTGATGTGACCAGCCAGTGGGACAGCAGAAACTAGAAACACTAAGCTAGACTAGAACAAGATATATATTTCGTAAAAATAATACAATACTTAACTTTGAGGGCAGCAGACTAGTGGAATGCTGGTACATAGTTTAACTAGGTAGAGGCCTGCCTACAGATGAGAGACGTAACTGGTGCGTGTCTTATAGCCAAGTGACCGATCCAGTTCAGTGGTGGCCACGAGCGGAGTTGCAGCAGAGGGCGCTCGTGGCTGACGTCGTAGGAACGCTGCGCCGTGCTTGTATGGCGGCGCGCGGCGAAAGTACGTGGCGCGCACTTCATACTTGTGCGACACCACAATATTAAATGTCTACATAAATATGTAAAAAGTCATTCATTCAATTGCAAAATTACACCACCCATTGCAAGAAACATTACTTAGGCTATTTGTTTCACAGTATAAATGTTGATAGATTATTGTTCACACATAATTCTCTGAAAAGTGTTTATGAATCAGCTTACCAACAATTTATGCATGATGTTTCTTAAGGTCCTTGTGTGGATAGCTTCCTCTAGGCTGTGTCGTATGTATAGGTGACAATAAATAACTTCCTTAGTGAGGAATCTATAATATTCTGTACGGTCTGTAATAAAGGTATTGCCATTTCTTGTTTTTCTTTTGAATAGCTGAAGACTTTGGGTGGTTCCTTAACATTACCTGGAAATTCTTTCAGCCTAACAGAATTGCATGGTTTGATCACGGTATTCTTTTTTCTAATCAGATTCACAAAACAGACTCTTTGGTTTTCTATAAGTATGCACTTACCTTGCTGAAAGTCAATCTTGGCTTCTCGAGTTTGTAAATACTCAAGACCAATAATGCAACAACTAAAAATGTGCAAGTGTCTGTTTCACTGCCAAATCCTAACTGGACTTGTGTCTGAATTTTAATAAATTTTGATTTGGATCCTACTGCACCAACAATTCTACAGTTTTGTACTGGAAATGTAGGTAATTTCTGAATTTGGTTGATTTTTTTGGAACAAATTATTGGATAAAACGTTCACTGCTGCACCTGTCTCTATAAGAACAGTCGTAGGTATTCCTCCTACATTTATAAATATATTGGCTTGGAAAGTGTCAACAAGTCGGCTATTGTTAACTTTTGTGTGCTCTCACTAGTGTCATCGCTCAACGTCGGAGGGCATGAGTTGAGCGCTATCAATTTGTTTCAGTCATTTCGTTCTGTCTTGTCGGTTGAGTAGTACTGTCTGTCACGTCCGTGATTGTCACAGTCGAATCGTTTTGTGGGTACTGTGTGTGTTGCGCCGGGCAGTTAATCGTCATAGTAGCCTATGGACGTTGTGAATGCCATTGTTATTGTTTGGAGGGGGCTGTGGCTGCGGATAAACGTTTTGTGCAGGCTGGCCGTTCCCGTTGCCGTAAGAATCACGGTTGCCACCATTACGGGGTTGACCATTGAAATTACCATTGCGCCACTGATTGTTTTTATTATTAGTAAACTGATTGCTGTTGCTGCTGTTGTTGAAATTCGCAGTTTGGTAGGGGACACTGTTATTATTCCCGAAATACCCTGGATTGAACCTATTGTCTTGTCTGCAGCGACAATAATTTCCGTCATTAGGCACATTGGGTGACACATTTCTACTGCGTGTATCGCTAGTCAGCTGTTGCGGTTGTTGTTGGCCAGAGGCATTAATAATAAATGCTAGCTGCTGCAGCTGAGGTGGGTGTGGCATGTATTGTAAACATTGGACTGGCGAATAATATGGCACAAGCTAGCTACTGCCATTATTGTGGTTGTTATGGAAGTTTCCGCCTTATTATTTTTGAAGTTTTTAAAGCCATATTCGTTTGCATGCCCGTTACCAAAATGTGCACGCCAATCTTCAAAAATTAAATCCAGCTTGTCAACGTAATTTAAAAAGCTTTCTAAATTGTGCTCGGAAGCGTGTGCGAGTTCCAGTCGCAGGTGTGTCGGTAGTTCGGCCATTATCACCCGGAGCATTTCTCGGTAGCCGAGAGGTTCATCGAAAAATTTTAACTTATTAATACATTTTTTTAAAATATTTCCTCAGACTACCATTGCGTTCGTTAAATGGTTGCGGATTGTATACTTCAATCCGCAGGCGCTCTTGTTTAGCAGGGGACCAAAATTTTGCAAGGAATTCCTGTTCAAACTCCTCCACGGTTTCACAAGTTTTGGAGGCCTGATTTGCCCACACCTTGCTCTCACCTTGTATATATCCAGTGATAAAACGTATCCTTCGCTTTCCTGGCCAAGATTCTGGCAAAATATCTTGGAACGATTGAATAAAAATGACAGGATGGACAGTCTTACTGTCACCTGTAAAAATTTGAAACTGATGATGTTTGATCATGTTCTCATCCATCATAATGTTACTAATATTGATACCGTTTATAGGCAAGGAGGGTGAGTGGTGTTGTGTCATCAGGTTCCTATTACCAGACGTGGGGAATGATTACGTGCGTCTTGTATGTCGCGTGACTCCCACTTACATAGGTATAAATGATCATCAGAATAAAATACGAGAAATCTGAGCTCGAACGGAGAGACTCAGGTGTTCTTTCTTCCCGCGCGCTATTCGAGAATGGAATGGGAGATAAATAGTATAATGGTGGTTCGATGAACACTCTGCCAGGCACTTAAATGTGATTTGCAGAGTACCCGATGTAGATGTGAGCGCTGCCTGACTCGGATACTATTTACATCTGTTTGTTGGTCTTTGAGGTCACAGGTCGGCCCGGTTTATGTGTGTTACTGGTTTTTGTGCTTTACCTAAGGATTTCAGCTCGGTCAAGTCATCCTGCATTGCTTTCACGGTAGTACTGTGCTTCTTATAGACTTGCTCGGTGACACTACTTATGACAATATTAAGTTCAGAGTCTCTCTTCTCGTTAAGCTCTATATCTGTTTTCTGCAAGAATTGTTCCACTTGATTTAGATTGTCTTTGACAACAGATTCGGCCTGACTAGCTATTTGTGGGATAGCAACTTCAAAACTCTCTTGTTTTTGCTTAAGCTGTGTTGCGTCGCGTGTGAGTGATTCAATAACCGGTGGAATAGTTTTCACATTCTGGCTTAGGGTGGTAACTTCGCCGACAACAGAGGAAATTGTACCATCAACTGATTGTAAAATTTCTTTAGTAGCCTTTCCTTGTGTATAAGCGAATTTACTTTCAATAGTCTGTTCAAAATTTTATATTTGAGCACTGATTTGCCTGTTAACTTTTTCAGATATCGAAGTAGGCACATTTTGTTGCACTCTTTCTAGTTTCACAATTTCCTACTTTGTCTGCTGTTGTTGCAATTCTACTCGTTCGAGGTGTTGTGTAAGGGTAGAGGACAAAGCAGAAACTTGATTCTTTTGATGAGTAATCTGCTGTATAAGACTTGCCGACATTGTGGAGAAATGTTCTTTCTGTTCATCGATTCGTTTGGAAATTTGTTCGTTCTGGTCATCAATTCGTTTAGAAATTTGTTTATTCTGGTCATCGATTTGTTTGGAAATTGGTTTGTTCTGGTCATCGATTTGTTGCGTTAAATTCGATGACATGTTTGTAAGTGAAGCCTCAAATTTTTTATTCAATCATCTGGTGGGTTTTTTGAACTACTCCCGGGTGTAGAAGTGTTATCGTACGCAATAATCGCGACCGATTGCTCTGTGCCACAATTTTCTGTTACGGTACTAATTCCGCCGGCCGGGCCACCATACTGACCTCTGCGGACGGAACTAATTGTTGAATGTTACTGACACTTTCTTCTGAATTCATTGCTGGGGTTTAGCTACGGATTTTGACCATACTAATTGCAAATAGAATGAAAGAGATTGACTTCTATCTATTTTCACACGCACAGCTATATTTAAATGAATTAATAAGTATCGTACTGTAATGGCGGACTTGATACGGAACGGTGGACAGGGCGCGGAACAAGAGAGTCGCCAAGTTAACATATGCACGCGGAAACCATGTTTGTAGAACTTTCCCTAACAATGAACTCACTAACTATGGAAAAATTGAGAAAAAAGACAATACTGCTAACGGAGATGCTGAACATAAATGCGTACACTAGCGACAGATAAGAGAATCTATTGAAGCACCAAATAAGCGATATTACTGGTCCGTCCTTACCTGTGCGATGTGTTGGCTTGTTACGTGACGTGACGGCTGCAGATAATTCAAAAATTTTAATCACAAAAATTTTATGGGTTAGTCTTGCAATCCTGTTGGTTCAGCAGTGGCTCGTACAATATTGCAGTTGGAGTACATGAAATGAAATAAGACAAGATCAGGTACATACAATGGTGGTATGAAAATTTTGTAGCATTATTACACTTACAAATTCCATGGGGTGGATATTAATGAGAAAAAAGACAATCAGTGGGGCAATAATGATACAGATATTATTTTACCAACATCCGGTCCTGTCACAAAGGGAGCCAATTATAACGCTACCCTTACTTTCGTATGATGCCATAAGTTGTTAAAATTGATTCCGCGATTGTAATTTGGACAAAGGATTGGTTGTATCGGAATTTTGAATTATGGAATAATGTAGTTAAAACACAGCACAAATTAACATTTATAAACATTAAGCCAAATACACCGCGGGTTGAATGTTAAAGTCGGGCACCACACAAAGCAACGGCACGTTATAAGACTTACGAAAAGCGTCTAGCTGGATCCTATGCTTCATACTGCAGAAGCTGAAAGTGTTAATCTTTTCTCATTTAATATCAGATTATTCGAGACACTTTCCGTACTAGACCTAATGCTCAGACAGTTCACTTCGCTTTTCATTGTTGTATGACCGTGGATGAAACATGAAGTTAATGGTAATGATAGAAAGAGGAAAAAATGATCGGTCTTCGTAAAATTACAAAAGAAATGATTGCCGGTTCCGTAATCAAGCAAGGTACTGTATAAGAATGACTAATAGGGAGTGAAATTTTGAAGACATGCGAAGCGATCGTAATGGCGCTTGAAAATTAAACTATTACGGACGTCGAGGAGTTGAAAACATTAGAAAATAAATATTTGACGTGGAGGGATTCATTTAAATAAAAGCCAGAGAGAGAGGATGATTTTAAATTTAAGTAATACATTTCAACAACAACTTGCATCATAATTACTTATATTGAATGGATACATGAATGGAAGACGTCTGTAGAGAAAAAACATAGACAAGAGAGTGATAAAAACTATGATCGCGGTTCCGTCTTCTTGCTTTTCCGGAAGTAAAAAATGACGAACGAAAATTAAGTCAGTCAGAGGGAGCTAGAGGGAATCGGAGGCGATAAGCATCGCTGATCAAAAAAAAAAAAAAAACGAAAAAAAATGAAATAAAATTCTAGTGTATCGTTACACTTGAGTACTGATGTTGTGTTCGTACTTAGGTTAATCTAGTGCAACTTAGATGTAGGTCGTCGCTACATAACCTAAAATTTGAAAAGCGGCGTTAAACATCAAATTAATAAAAAATAAAAAAGGAAGCTAAAATTTGAATAATATTTTGCGAGGCCCCCACAGGCGCGAGGGCGTCGGACGCCTAGCGCCGCCACTGGTTATGCCAAGGAGGTTACAATACAGGGAGACGCCCTTAGGCTGAAAAAGTGAAGCCTGCCTCCGCCATATTGCTAAGTTTTGGAGAAGTGTTCGTATTGTAGAGCTAATGTTATTTTTCACTTGAAACAGAAATAATCCGTTCGACGGTTTTGCCTTGATGTACAACGTGTTAAACTAGTGCAAATTAGCCGTTAAAAATTAAGTTTTCAAATATAATATGCTGAGTATTTATTACTATTTATTCAGGAAAGTATATTGTTTGAAAGTACATACTTCGCAGTGACTGTCAGTCCAGTGCATTAACAGTGAGAGGGTCGACTTAACGCAAAGTTTTAACGGAGAAGTAGCAATCCAGCACTGACCAAGCTGGCGGACAGGCTTAAACTGACGTATGTGCTCTGCATAGATAATGCCACCTCCCTTTTTTCTAACCTCCTTGGGTTATGCTAACCCTCTGAGTGCTTCACCTGTGCGTATGGCGGGCCGGCCATTGCATCCGCCTCACCCTGCTACCTTCCAAGTCAAATCGCCTAATTTCGGGACATTTTCCAGATCGACCATCACGGGAAATTTTATGTGAACATTCGAACATGTCCCCGATGCACATTGGTAAACTTTAAGATTTGTTGAAGCAATACTGGCCGAGATATAATCACTTGTTTGACGCCATGCTAGACTTTGTGTAGGGCGAGAGTGAATACCTGACAAATTTGAGCTGTTATAACTCTAGCAATATTTCGTTGCAAGGTATGAAACTTGGCTATCATGTACAACATTATATGTTCTCATATGAATAATTCTGAAAAGAATTTTACGTGCTATATATATCCAGAAAAGTTCAAGTAAAGTTTCCAAAAAACAATCGGGGCCCAAAAAAATTCAACGTTTGGCGTATTATGTTTCAGGGACTATAGCTATGACGAACGTGAAACTTGGCATGTGGCAACCTAACAATACAAGAATCTGAAAGATGAAGTTTCGTTTATGTGTCACTTTCCAATACTGAATAAATTAAGTGCGAAATTGAGGATTTTAGAAAAGGATAAAAATGGTGTTTAACCTTATTTTGCAAAAATCTAGGTTCTATAAAACTTTCCAAACTGGGCTGGTTAGAAAGACCATTATTTCAGCTGCCAAAAGGTGTATTTGGTCATCCAACGCAGTCCAACAATGATAGATAATTTGATTTTAGAAAAGGATAAAAAATGGTATTTTAACCTTATTTTGCAAAAATCTAGGTTCTATAAAACTTTCCAAACTGGACTGGTTAGAAAGACCATTTTTTCAGCTGCAAAAAGGTGTATTTGGTCATCCGACGCAGTCCAACAATGATAGATAATTTGAATCACGGCACGAAAAAAGTGTAAATTTTGGATTCTTATATCTCCTTATGTAAATACAAGCTGAATATGAAACTTAGTATTTGATAGGTTGGCAACACCGGTATGTGGAAGTAAAAATTTCAGAAATCTACTATTTTCCAATAGTCTAAAAAATTGTCATAAATTTTTTAGAGAAGCTGAAAATAGTGTGGCTATATTTCACATATCTTTTACAAATACCGGTTTCTAGTAAATCATGGACTTCAACTTCTGTTGTTGTGCCTGTGTCTATATGAAATCCAAGACGTATCCAGTTTTACTGTCGCACAACACTAATGTCTTGATTCCAAATCTACTTCATTTTGAAGGAATGAACTGTTCAAAAGATAAGCTAGTTTTAAACAACACCGGTAATAGGCTTTTGTCTACATAGAGATTTTTGTGTGTATTAAAAGCACTGCGTAACGCCACATGAGCTATCTCTATTACTTTCCTAATCTTGAACAAACTGTCATCTCCACGATTCGCCGTGTTGTCACTAAAATGTAACATTCACAGAAGTAACATAAAACGGTCACGGGACATAACCTCGCCAAACATTGGCGTATCGTACTCAGAAGAACATCTCTGCACAAATATTCCTTTATTCTCAACTTTTTATAACGAGCCATGAAAAGCCAAACAGCAATGACGCTATACAGTTCCTCAAAACCTATGTCTTTCCAGCTGGCTAATCGAGAACGAACTGATTCCGACGTATTTGCCATGGTGAAAGTGTAAAATCGGTATACTTCAAGTGCTATAAATTTCAACACATCTTCTGACAGAAATAGCATGAAAAAGGCTAGAACGCTTGAATCAGGCGGTAAAAAATGTTCAAATGTTTGATAAGCTTAAGGGACTTATCTGCGGGGTCATCAGTCCCCAAACTTACAAACTACTTATGAACTACCTTATACTAAAGACGACAGAAACATTCATGCCCGAGTAGGGATTCGAACCCCCGACCGTAGCGGCCGTGCAGACTGTGACTGGTGCGCCGCAGACCGCTCGGCCACTGCGACCGGCAATCAGGCGTTAGTTGGCAATAATGTCCTGAAGATGAGTCATCAAATGCATTAAGTGCTGGACTGAAATCACGTTTTTGCCAATCAAATTTCTCTTTATCGCTATGGCGCGGCCTTTTACGGATCGATTCAGCGTCACTTTCAGAATCTGAACAACTGTCTGGCGATCTCTACCAGGACTCGGCGCTAAATACCGAGAGTGCCAGCCGGAAGTTACCAGAGGGTGAATTTAGATCGACTTTCGTGTTTCGTGGCACTCGACGCCATGATCACAACAAACACGTAAACGAACAGACGGCGGTTTGTGACATGCACGAGTATGAATTTTGTTCCACTCGCAGGTGATGTGTTAATTTCATACCTAATCACAAACTAGTAAATCGCTACTTATTCGGAAATAAACTGCGAACTTTTTTTCTTTTAAGGGAATGCCAGGTACCTATCATCAGTTGTTTTTAAATTCACATTTGTGGTTCCCAAGGAGGTTAACCTGTATTACTGTACATGGTGATGCTACATGAGGTGTAAACGAAAGTAAAGCAGGATCAAATTAGTATGTTGACCACGAAATAGATTTTACTTTTCTGAGGGGTTGAATCGGAAAAACACATTGAAGATCTGCTGACACGTTTGAGTTCAGCTACTTATGCTATTAGGGTAATTGCAAATTTTGGTGATATACATCTTAGTAAATTAGCTTACTATGCCTACTTTCATTCTTTGCTTTCGTATGGCATCATTTTCTGGGGTAATTCATCATTGAGTAAAAAAGTATTCAGCGCACAAAAGCGTGTAATCAGAATAATTGCTGGAGCCCATCCAAGATAATCCTGCAGATACTTATTAAAAGAGCTAGGTAGCTTCACAGTATATATATTCACTTGTGAAATTTGTTATTACCAATCCCATCGAATTCAAAAGCAATAGCAGTGTACATAACTACAACACTAGGAGAAAGAATGATCTTCACTATTCAAGGTTAAATCTAGCTTTGGCACAGAAAAGGGGTGAATTATGCTGCCACAAAAATTTGGTCACCTAAAAAACAGCATCAAAAGCCTGACAGATAGCCGACAAGCATTTAAAAATAAATTAAAAGAATTTCGGCATGACAACTCCTTCCACACTATAGATGAATTTTTAGATATAAATTAGTAAATCTGAAAACAAATTAAAAATTTAAAAAAAAATAATTTAAAAAATAATAATAAAATATTTTGTCATGTAATATTTAGAACAAAGTAATAATTGTATAGACACCTTTCATTAAGCTGACACGTTCCACATCATTACGAAGTGTTATATTCATGATCTATGGAACAAGTACTAATCCAATCTAATCTGTAATGTCTCTTTTCCGTGCACTGATGCAGTAAATTTTCGATATGTGCTCAATTATGGCACTTGACAACCTGTTTTGTGAAACTAAATGTATGGTGGCGTGACGATGACATGTTTCTCATGCATGTCTGAAAATTTAAAATTGTTATGTTGCACATGAAAATGGACTTTTCGACAGAAATCGTAACTGAAATTACAAATAGTTGATGACAGTCTAATGTCCTATAAAATACATATTTGACTGATCTCCTACAAATGAAAACTATCATGCAGACACCTATCAGCCACAAGGAATAATATAAATGTCAATAGTACTGTACTCGTTTCACTTATAGTAACTCAATCTGTTTCCTAATGTTTCTGTCACAATACACACTCGGAAATCGATACATATTCGGTTGTAAACAGCCAACTGTTTGCGGAAAGGCAGAATTTAAATATCAGTTGCAGGTTACTCATTTCAACTGCAGTGATTTAAACTTTCTTCTTAGGTTCCTAGCTCAATACAAACTCGGAAATTACCACCAGATCGCCAGCAACGTCTTTGTGAGAAGGAAGAATGTAAATAACATTCGTATTCGTTTCAGTCATACATATTTAACCTTTACTTTTAGGTTCCTCCATAACAACACACTTGGACATTGCAAAGTATTCGGGAAAAAACTGCGGAATACTGTATAAAGGGCTTGTAATACATTAAGGTCCCAGATTCTGTTACGAAAGGAAAAAAAAAAAAAAAAAAAAAAAAAAAACTTAGTTCTTACAGGACTCGACCCAAAAAACTTTCCTTAGCATATCGGTTGTTTGTGAACCGACGCCACTAATCACAAGACCAGATTGATACCATTTTTTCAGTTGTACGATTTCTATTCCTGTATGTGTAGCTTTGGGTTTCATCGTTATTGTATTATTAATTGATATTTATTTTTCATTGATATTAATGAACTATGGAGAAGCGTCTGTGATAACTCTTCAATGTACAATCGCCTTAAAGTGGTATATTGTCATGATTTGCATTTTAACTTTTGCAAAGCAGAGACCGCAGACACTATTGCTCCAAGTGACCACAGATATGGTACGGCAGAGCTTCTAGCAGTTAACTTCAGGCACTCTCGGTATTTAACGTCCACTCCCACTAGGTGAAGTAAGTGAAGGTGTATTACTACCAAATCCTTCTGATGAATCATCATTGTCACTTCATTCGTTGAAGATGCCACACTCACTGTCAGTCACTCCTTGTCAGTATCTCTTCGTTAGTGCAACGATGCAGAATCGTCATTTGTCTGTGGAACTCTAAAACTCTTCACGAAATAGCAGAAAGCTAAACGAGACCTCAGAATCAGAATGCAGAACGTCGAACAGAAACTACGAAATTCGTAGCAGCCGGCCGCGGTGGCCGAGGGGACTAAGGCGCGCCAGTCACGGTCTGCACGGCCACTACGGTCGGGGGTTCGAATCCCCCCTCGCGCATGGATATTTGTGCCGTCCTAGTTCGTAAGTAGTTCATAAGTAGTTTGTAAGTTTAGGTACTGATGACCCCGTAGTTAAGTCCCATAGACTATACAAACATTTGAACATTTTGAAACTCGTAGCAGAGTGTTTCCTATATAGCAGGGGCAGCGGTGCATAACAATAAATACCGTACATTCATCCCAGGGAGTGCACGGGACAAAAGAGCTTCAGACAGGTCGGCATGCAGCCCTGAGTAAAGCTCTGTATAGGAAAAATATAGCCATCCTTTTGTGCGCCACTTACCGCCTTCTGCAACTTGTCATTAACTGACATCGAGACACATGATTTTTCCCGCCATCTTGGTCCTATACGTTGCTTGCCTGTCATAAGAAGTGTTGTGGATTTTCCTATGGGTTTGAATAATGCTCCAGTGTTGGACTTTAGGGTGTTCTTCATAAGCCAAAAAGGAAGGTAAATATTAAAGTACTCCCATCTGAGCCGGCCGCGGTGGCCGAGAGGACTGAGGCGCTCCAGTCACGGTCTGCACGGCCACTACGGTCGGGGGTTCGAATCCCCCTCGGGCATGGATATTTGTGCCGTCCTTAGGATAAGCTAGTTGATAAGTAGTTTGTAAGTTTAGGGACTGATGACCCCGTAGTTAAGTCCCATAAGCCATACAAACATTTGAACTCCCATCTGAATTCACAAATCCAGGAAGAAGACTGTGTCTAACGAAAATTTACAGAGAAAACTAAGAGCTCAGAAGTGACTCTCGGATCTGCGCTGTTATAATTCTAAGTCATGATAAAAATTAGTAGATTAACACGTTGACTGCCGCAATGACATCAGAGGCAACACCACCTAGAGAGAAGGCCGCGGTGCTCTCGTGTGACGTCATGCAGCGCTCCTGTAACTGACTGGCTGGACCGCTTTGGCATAGCGGGCCGTGCCCCAGCGACTACCCAATCAGCTACGCGCGCGTAGCCTACTCTGCACGACATCACACGAGATCTCGACGGCCTTCTCTCTCGGTGGTGTTGGCCAGAGCTTCCTGCTGTGTCCGTCTGCGGCCACACGGCAGCGAGTGCGTTAAAGATTCACTGACGATTGAATCACACAGCAGAAACCTACACAATTTTTAACTTGTATAAATTTTGTAAAGAAAATCCCCAAATAATATCACGAGGTTAAATTATTCACACGTCATTGGTTTTACTTGCAGGTAATTGCTGAAACACACAAAAATTTTCACTTATAACTGAGTAAACTAAATAGATCCTCATTCAGATATGAATTTAATATACAGTTCCTGAAGCAAGCTTTACTCATTTATGAAAATGTGTTTAGTGTGTTATTACAGGAAACAAGGCATGAAAAATATTAGACACACAAATTTAATTGGTATTATACAGGCACTTCTTTGTTTTTGGTAAAAGTTATGTAGTGGGTACCTCCTTGCATTTTTCGTAGGTCATGTAAGGTTTAAGTACGTACTTCGCAAGTTAATACTCATCAAAGAATTATCTGTAATCTCAATTGGCCGGCCGCAGTGGCCGAGCGGTCTGCGGCGCGCCAGTCACGTTCTGCACGGCCACTGCGGTCGGGGGTTCGAATTCCCCCCTCGGGCGTGGATATTTGTGCCGTCTTTAGTATTAGCTAGTTCTTAAGTAGTTTGTAAGTTTAGGGACTGATGACCCCGAAGTTAAGTCCCATAAGCTCTAAAAACATTTGAACGTTTTTTTGAATCTCAGTTGTTTTCTTAATTTTTACATTGCTCCAATGAGGAAATGTTCTCAGTCAGTTTGAATATTGGACTACACTGCATGACAGTCCGAATTTAAAGTGAACCCTTATGATCTGCAGCTACAAACGAAAGTGTTTTCTTAAAATCGGATGACAAGTATTTCGTGGAACTGCCAATTCCGCATGGACAGAAATGCGCGCACTAACCCGTGTCTATCCATCGGTAGTAACACCCTATATCTCGAGAATGAAATGAGTTATCGTTCTGCTCTCAACATTAAATAAAATTTAGATATCTTACCTATATTTCATCTGCAGCTTTGTATGTGCTAAAATCAACGATACGCAAACGCTATGCAATGCGATTTTTGGTCTGTGAACTCTTCAAAATTTTGCGCTATAGTTTACTTAATTTGTTGTAGCTATAAGGAATAACGAATAGAATGTGAGATCAATATCGAGTGAATATATGAGTAGCCTATTATCAAAGACGGACATCTGTCGTTTGACAGAAACTGAGATAAACGTCATTTTTATTGCGAAACGTAGAGCTAATATATTTATAAGCTGATATGAGCATTCACAACTTTAATACTCCAGGATTTATACCTGAAAGTGGCTTATATCAATTTGATTACTCAAGCACCTTCAACTTGTGTTTGAAAAGTACAGATGTCCGTCTTTGAAACCAAAATGTGTAGGTGTCCGCTTTTGATGTGAACACTCTTTCAGATGTCCGTTTTTGTTACACAGAGATTCGTTTACTGCTGACTAGAATTTTTACAGGTGTATAATCTGAGAAATTATAGGCATATCGACATAAAGTGGAAAATATGAAATTCTGAACTCTATTACATATTGGGAAAATGAAGTACTACAATAATCGTAATAGTCTTTTTAATTTTATATACAAAATGAAATATTATGGCCCTGAATCTCTAAAATTATTAGCATAAGGTCTGTTGAAAATGTCGCCAGATTTTTCCGTAAACATCCTTACGTTATTTCTGACATCGAACTTCTTTCCAACAAGTGATAATTTCGTACAACACATCTTACAATAGAACATTGTAGTTTACAAGCTGGTATTACCTTTGTTTCCTTTCGATGTTTATTTTCAACTTTAAAGGTTGTCTCAACCACTTCCTAGCTTTTCATTCGGATGCTGGTGATATGTTCCATTTCACTCGCTTTAAGATGGTTATTAGCAATAATACTATAACAAATTACTGATACTAATACGTCTTAGTTCCTGGGACATACTGTCGCCATGTTTGATTTTCGAGGTCATGTGATCATATACTGTATTCCCATTGGTGCACACTGCTTCATTCGACAAGTGTCTGAAGCTCTTATGTAGGTGTTCGCTTTTGATGTGAACAGTCGAATCTAACTTGTGATTCATCATATTTACGTCATTTTTTAGAAAAAACGGACTTCACGAATGAAAAGAGCGGAAAAACTTCCTTTAGGATCGACTGCTAACTAAATTTTGACCATTAAGTCAGATGTCCAGGTTTGATATTAGGCTACTCATATAACACTTAACTGTCTGTTGGCATAAACCTGTACTACTGTTGTCAGTGTTGGCTTCATATCTATCTTGACAATGATAATGCGATCACTGTGCTGCTCATAGTAGTTTACCTGCATTCCTATTTTCTTATTCATTACCAGTCCTACTCCTGTGATACCCCCAACTGATTTTGTATTTATAATCCTGTACTCACCTGACCAGATATCCTGTTCATCCTGCCACCGAACTTCACTAATCCCCACTATATCTAACTTCAACCTATCCATTTCCCTTTTTAAATTTTCTAATTCCCGATAAAGGGATCTAACATTCCACGCTCCGATCCGTAGAATGCCAGTATTGTCTTTCCTGATGACAACATCCTCCTAAGTAGTCCCCGCCCTGAGATCCGAATGGGGGCCTATTTTACCTCCGGAATATTTTACCCGAGAGGATGCCATAGTCATATTTTCATACAGTAGAGCTGCATGTCCTCGGGAAAAGTAACGGCTGTAGTTTCCCCTTGCTTTCATCCGTTCGCAGTAACTGTGTGGCAAAGCCAGCTGATGTTACAAGGCCAGTTCAGTCAATCATCCAGACTGTTACCCCTGTAACTAGTGAAAAGGCTGCTGCCCCTCTTCAGGAACCACACGTTTGTCTTGCCTCTCCACAGATACCCCTCCGCTGTGGTTGCACCTGCAGACAGTTAAGGGAGAGGAAAACTTAATTGTGATGGGAGACTGGAATTCGGTTTTAGGAAAAGGAAGAGAAGGAAAAATAATAGGTGAATATGGACTGGGCAGAAGGAATGAAAGAGGAAGTCGCCTGGTAGAATTTTGCACGAAACATGATTTAATCGTAACAAACACGTGGTTTAAGAATCACAAAAGAAGGTTGTATACGTGGAAGAGACCAGGAGACACCGGAAGGTATCAGATAGATTTTATAATGGCAAAACATAGATTCAGGAACCAGGCGATAAACTGTAAGACATACCCAGGGGCAGATATAGACTCTGACCATAACTTGTTAGTTATGAACTGTAGGCTGAAACTGAAAAAACTGCAGAAAGGTAGGAAAATAAGGAGATGGGACTTAGATAAATTGAAGGAACGTGAAGTTCTGGAGAATTTCAGAGGGAGCTTTAGGCAGCAATTGACAGAAACAGGGGAAGATACAACAGTAGAAGAGGAATGGGTAGCATTGAGAGATGAAATAGTGAAAGTAGCAGAGGACAATATAGGTAGAAAGGCAAGACCTACAAAAAATCCTTGGATATCACAGGAAATACTAAATTTAATTGATGAAAGGAGAAAATATAAAAAATGCAGTAAATGAAACAGGCAAAATGGAGTACAGACGATTAAGAAATGAGATTGACAGAAAGTGCAAAATGGCTAAGCAGGAGTGGCTAAAAGCCAAATGCAAATCTGTATAAGAAGGGGAAAAGTAGATACCGCCTACAGGAAAATAAAAGAGACATTTGGGGACAAAAAAAAAGCAACTCTATGAATATCAAGAACTCAGATGGAAAACTAGTTCTGAGCAAAGAAGGGAAAGCTGAAAGGTGGAGAGAGTACATAGAGCAGCTCTACAAAGGAAATGAACTTAGAGACGATGTTGTAGGAAGGGAAGAGGAAGTAGATCAACATGAAATAGGAGATACTATACTGAGAGATGAATTTGACCTAGGTCGGAACAAGGCCCCAGGAGTAGATGACATACCCTCAGAGCTACTTAAGTCTCTGGGAGAGCCAGCCATGACAAAACTATTTGAACTGGTGTGTAGGATGTATGAGACAGGCGAAATACCCTCAGACTTTAAGAAAAATGTAATAATCCCCATTCCAACGAAATCAGGCGCAGACAGGTGTGAAAATTACAGAACCATCAGTTTGATAAGTCATGGTTGCAAAATTTTAACACGAATTATCTACAGGAAAATGGAAAAGCTGGTAGAAGCTGACCTCGGGGGAAGATCAGTTTGGATTCAGGAGGAACGTAGGAAGGCAATACTCACTTTACGTCTTATTTTAGAAGATAGATTAAGGAAAGGGAAACCTACATTTTTAGCTTTTGTAGATTTGGAGAAAGCATTTGACAGTGTTGACTGGAATACACTCTTTCAAATTCTGAAGTCAGCAGGGGTAAAATAAAGGGAAAGGAGAGTTATTTACAACTTGTACAAAAGCCAGATCGCAGTTATATGACTCGAAGGGCATGAAAGGAAAGCATCAGTTGGGAAGGGAGTAAGACAGGGTTGTAGCCTTTCTCCGATGTTATTCAATCTCTACATCGAGCAGGCGTTGAAGGAAAGCAAGGCAATATTTGGAATAGGGATTAAAGTTCAGAGAGAAGAAATAAAAACATTGCGTTTTGCTGATGACATTGTAATTCTGACAGAGACAGCAAAGGACCTGGAAGAGCAGTTGAATGGAATGGACAGTGTGTTGAAGAGAGTGTATGAAATGAACATTAACAAGAGCAAAACAAAATAATGGAATGGGGTCTTAGAAAATCAGGAATTAGATTACGTAACGAAACAATGAAGGTGGTAGATGAGTTTTGTTACTTGGGTAGTAAAATAACATGCGATGGTCGCAGTACAGAGGATATAAAATGCAGAATGGCAATGGGAAGGTAAGCATTTTTGAAAAAGAGAAATTTGCTAACATCGAATATTAATTTAAGTGTAAGGAAGTCTTTTCTGAAGGCATTTGTGTGGAGTGTTGCCTTGTACGGGAGTGAAACATGGACGATAAGCAGTGCGGACAGGAAGAGGATAGAGGCTTTTGAAATGTGGTGCTACAGAAGAATGCTGAAGATTAGGTGGGTAGATCGCATAAGTAAGGAAGAGGTACTGAACAGAATTGGTGAGAAAAGAAATTTTTGGAATACTCTGACTAAAAGAAGGGATCGCTTGGTAGGACACATTCTTAGACATCGAGGAATCGTAAATTTAGCATTGGAGGGAAGTGTGTGGGGTAAAAATCGCAGAGGGAGACAAAGAGACGAGTATAGTAATCAGATTCAAGTGGATGTGGGTTGCCGTTCTTATGAGGAGATAGAGTAGGGTGGAGTAGGGTGGAGAGCTGCATCAAACCAGTCTCCGGACTGAAGACCATAACAACAACATATAACACTATAGATTTAAAAAAAAAGTATTCAATGAATAGTTTTGTCAGAATGGGTTGATAAATATTGTAAGCGCTCGGAACGCTGTGGCGGCCAGCACGTAAGCAGAAGGCCGGAGCGTCGGCAGGCAGTGGGCAGACACCGGCGCGGGAAGTGCCTCTGCAGGCCCACGGGAAACCACGCCCGCAAGGTCTGCACCATTCCAAGGCTTAGTGTTCAGCTAAGAGAAACGTATCAGCTGATTAGCAAACGTCATAGGTCTACTTCAAAACACCTGATGTCAGGGGCGGATAGAGGGTTCGATTCTGGAGGTGGTCACAGGTTTTCGGTCTTGTCGTCACCCTCCCAGTACTCCCCCCCCCCCAAAAAAAAAAAAAAAACCATACCCTAAAATATACCTTGTCGTTCCGTTTCCTTTCAAATTATCACATATGTGTACAATTTTAATATCTGTAAAATATTTAATTTTTAATATAAATGTTTTAAATAGATTTTTCCGTAATACATGTGAAGTTTTAATGTAATAATCAATGTAATTATACCTTATATATGTTTACGTTAGTAAATAGCACAATTCATCAGCATAACAGTCTAATAAATAATCTGAAGCCGGCCGCGGTGGCCGAGGGGACTGAGGCGCTTCAGTCACGGTCTGCACGGCCACTACGGTCGGGGGTTCGAATCCCCCCTCGGGCATGGATATTTGTGCCGTCCTAGTTCGTAAGTAGTTCATAAGTAGTTTGTAAGTTTAGGGACTGATGACCCCGTAGTTAAGTCCCATGAGCTTTACAAACATTTGAACATTTGAATAATCTGAAAACTAGGAAAATACTGCTTCTGAAAAATATGTGTCCAAAACTATGCGAACAACATGTCACTCAATTAATTTAAAAACTGGGATAGGGTCTTCTATAACATCGTACTTTGCACAGTGTGAAATCGAAGTGTGCACTTAGTGTTACGAGTAGCACAATGTGCTTTGGATGCAAGCTGTGGCTACACGCATTAGCGCACTAAGTAGGGTGGCTGGGGGAGGGCGTGGGGGACGCGGACCGTCCCGGGCTTCTCGTATTTGAGGACCCCCATATATCTCGAAAGCATCCCCCCTCTTTTTAAAATTTTTCAATACTGGACTGGGGACGGTGTTTTATTTTGCCGGCCAGGACCTCCGATAACTTAAGTCCACAAGCGATACACGAGTCTTCTGGTTATGTGGGGTGAGGGGGGGGGGGGTTCGAAAAGGGATTGGTATAAGTGAATAATAGCTAATTAGGATATTTGAAGTGACTAATGTCATGTGGAAAAGAACTAAAATTAATTCCAAAAATAAACTCTCCTAATTTTTGTACACTCTTTGTGTCTAAAAATATAAATGTTTCAATTAAAGATTTTTCTTTTTTTTTTGGGGGGGGAGGTCATGACCCCCATGACCCTCCCCTTGGATCCGCCACTGCCTGATGTGAGCGCATAATTGCTCCCTTTGAAAATGGTGTTAGTGCATCTGAGGTAGGACGTTGTTACGGTGTTGATGCTTCCACAAGAAGGAGATGGATCAGACGATTCAGAGATAAGCCTCTGAGTGCTGCACCTGCGCGTCCAGGCAACTGCACCTAGAGACGAGGCCTCACAACAGCCTGTGCTACGTCACACTGCAGAGTGGCTGGCCACGCCTCGTAGTGGTCAGCCAGTAAGCTGCGGGCCGCGTACGATGTAGCACGGGCTGTTGTCAAGCCTCGTTTCTAAGTGGTGTTAGTCCAGCTGGCGGGTGGGCTTAGCAACACGTTAGGTAAGCGTCGACCTGACGTCATCGGGAGCTGAATGCGATACGTCGACCTGTCGACACAAGTCCTTATTTCGACACGCAGAAATTGTCTCCGGCCAATGAGAACTCGCTAGCTGTCAGCCAGTGACCTACGCCGTACGCCATAATCACCCCGTTTACGTGGGCTCCCAAAACCGGATTTCGTAAACCGATTTCCCAATTCCGCTTTTGGTTGGTCATGTAAACACTCCAAAATCGATTCTGGAAATCCGCTTCTCTTAAGGCCAATTCACACTGTCCGTCACGTCACGTCACGTCACCGTCCGTCAGAACATTCTGCAATGTATTTCTAATGGCGGCATTCACACTGTCCGTCACCGGACCGTCACGTCACGTCAACGTCCGTCAAGCTTTCTCGAGAAGAATGTTTTGACGGAACGGCCGTCTGCTAACATCGGAAGTTAACCTATTTTCGTCACGCGAATTACGCGTTGCAGTCAACGATTGCACTGTTTATATGCATATGTGTATTATTCATCTTTGTGTTGTTGTTTTACCTCGTTTTAGGGGTAAATCTCAAATGTTTCATGACGACTTAAATATTTTTGTCAATTGAGTGTCCCCCTAAAATCGAGTTCGGATATCTGAAACAAAAAAATGGTTTATGTTACGTAACATTGTAACAGAAACGACTGAAGCAAACTGTTTATTTGAATAAGATTGTAATTTGATTACGCATTTTTCATTAAATAACACTTTAAATGAAAATGTCAGTTCTAATGAAAGACAAAAATTCAGTTGTTTACGACGATATTAACAATGTCAGCGAGCAAATCGTAATGGTTAAAGTATACAGGCGCTATTAATGCTCTTACAAGTATGGTTTGATGTCTTCATATTTTTTATTTTTTCGCTTGAAAATAGATGTCGATGTCTTGAAATGTTGTTTCAGTTCCCAGTAAGTTGGCCATAAACATACACTGTAAAGTTTTCTTTGGCCGTTAATAACATTTAGCGTTGTTGTTCCCCCTTTCTAGTATTAAACTATGACTTTCTACATAACAGATCGCCACTCATATAACCTCACTTTCAACATCGCGTATTGAGATGGACGAATTGACGTGACGGACACGGACGGACAGTGTGAATACAACTTGACGTGATGGTTCCGTGACGTGACGGACAGTGTGAATTGGCCTTAAACCGTTTTCCAGTTCCACAATAGATTTTCGTGCCCATGTAAACGCAACCGTTTTTGAAGCGTTCTTGGCTTGTCGGATTGTGTTTTCTTGTTAAGAATTTTCGGCACATATGGAAAGAGTTATATTTTCTAATGTTAAATGAAAGTATAAATATTAGAGTGAACATAAATCTGCGTATTTAAATAAAGAAAAATAGTGATTGTGCAGACTAAATAAGGAACTGAATCAGCTGTTTTCCAGCCGCCATGTTAAGTGAGCTAGGAAAACCGATTCAGCCTATGCCATGTAAACACGACAGCGAAAAACGGTTTACGAAAAACGGTTTTCGTCTTCCGGAAGATGTGTTGCATGTAAACGTAGTGAATACTGACAAACATATGCCAGCAGACGACGATGTTCTGTGTATGCTGTATACATTTGCAAAAGAAATTAAAGTTATCCTCTTAGGATCACTGTTAACCACATACCGTATAATCGTGAAATATTCACAAATAAATTGCCAAATATTGGTGACAAGTAAGGAATATCAATAAAACCACACTCTCGAAAATCTTCTCGTATTCGAAACTAAGCAGCAAAATAATGGGGGCAAACAAGCAATATTACAAGATATTAGAAAATAAACAGCCAAATGTTTCTGACTAGCGAATAGTGTGAATGTCACTGATACTTATTTCTTTAGACCTACCAGCAATTTAAGCGTTTCCCATACGTTTGTCACTTACCATTTTCTCGGAAATCGTAACATATTTGGAACAAAGGTCAAATATTTTTGTGAAAGAAAAACAGAAATATCATTGCTAGTCTTATCACTTGCAGCAGTTTCATTCTCCATTTTTTACACACACAAATTTCCAAATCGATGACACCTATTCCTGACACAGAATTTTGTTACAATTAACATCGAGTACTGTGTAACATACTACTGTTATATGAATAAGAAAATCCCACTATATGTTATGAATAAGTAACTACTACAATGTGATACAAACAATAAAAGTAAAAAAGAAAAAAAGAAAAATTTCGGTGGGAGAGATTTAAAACCTTACCTCCAAATTGGTGAGCTACTGTTCTATACACTACGCTATAGCATTTACATACCACAATCGTCTATTGTAGACCTTAGTAGGTATTTTTTGTTAATGTGTGCTTTTATTTATATTTAGTTATAAAAAATTGATCCAGGTACGATTTTGTTAAACATCTTTGATGTGCTGTTAGCCTGAAACACCTTACTGCGAGTTATAAAACCAAAACTGCGAGATAAGGCCAATTCACACTGTCCGTCACGTCACGTCACGTCACGTCACCATCCATCAGAACATTCCGCAATGTATTTCTAATGGCAGCATTCACACTGTCCGTCACCGGACCGTCACGTCACGTCAACGTCCGTCAAGCTTTCTCGGGAAGAATGTTTTGACCAACCTCCTTGGTTTTGACGGAACGGCCGTCTGCTAACATCGGAAGTTAACCTATTTTGGTCACGCGAATTACATGTTGCAGTCGACGATTGCACTGTTTATATGCAAATGTGTTTTATTCATCTTTGTGTTGTTGTTGTACCTTGTTTAGGGGTAAATTTCAAATGTTTCATGGCGACTTGAATATTTTTGTCAATTGAGTGTCCCACTAAAATCGAGGTCGGATATCTGAAACCAAAAAATGGTTTATGTTACGTAACATTGTAACAGAAACGACTGAAGCAAACTGTTTATTTGAATAAGATTGTAATTTGATTACGCATTTTTCATTAAATAACACTTTAAATGAAAATGTCAGTTCTAATGAAAGACAAAAATTCAGTTGTATACGACGATATTAACAATGGCAGCGAGCAAATCGTAATGGTTAAAGTATACAGGCGCTATTTATGCTCTTACAAGTATGGTTTGATGTCTTCATATGTTTATTTTATCGCTTGAAAATAGATGTCGATGTTTTGAAATGTTGTTTCAGTTTCCAGTAAGTTGGCCACAAACATACACTGTAAAATTTTCTTTGGCCATTAATAACATTTAGCGTTGTTGTTCCCCCTTTCTAGTATTAAACTACCACATTCTACATAACAGATCGCCACTTATAACCTCACTTTCAACATCGCGTATTGAGATGAACGAATTGACGTGACGGACACGGACGGACAGTGTGAATACAACTTGACATGACGGTTCCGTGACGTGATGTTGACGTGACGGACAGTGTGAATTGGCCTATATACGGCAAATCAAGATGGCTTCTGTTGACATGGAAAGAACAAGCGGAAATCTCTTAGGTTAGTTATAGGTTAAACAAAAAAAAAAAAAAAAAAAAAAAATTTATAGTGCGTGAGGCCTCATAGCGTCCGAATCTCCGGTTGAGAAACACACAGCATCACATTGGTCGGAGACAATTTCTGCGTGTCGAAATTAGGACTCGTTTGTTCTATAGCTACAAAGATCGATAGCGCCCGGTCTTGGCCACAGTCGAGTTTGTTTGCGAGTTGTGACTATGACGTCAGCACGACGCTTGCCTAGCGTGTCACTAAGCTCACCCTCAGCTAACCGAGTCAGGTCTGCAGTTGCGGTCGCCTAAAGGTCAATTCACACTGTCCGTCACGTCACGGAACCGTCACGTCAAGTTGTATTCACACTGTCCGTCCGTGTCCGTCACGTCAATTCGTCCATCTCAATACGCGATGTTGAAAGTGAGGTTATGAGTGCCGATCTGTTATGTAGAAAGTCATAGTTTAATACTAGAAAGGGGGAACAACAACGTTAAATGTTATTAACGGCCAAAGAAAACTTTACAGTGTATGTTTTTGGTCAACTTACTGGGAACTGAAACAACATTTCAAAACGTCGACATCTATTTTCCATCGAAAAAATAAACATATGAAGACATCAAACCGTACTTGTAAGAGCATAAATAGCACCTGTATACTTTAACCATTATGCTTTGCTAGCTGACAATGTTAATACCGTCGTAAACAACTGAATTTTTGTCTTTCAATAGAACTGACATTTTCATTTAAAGTGTTATTTAATGAAAAATGCGTAATCAAATTACAATCTTATTCAAATAAACAGTTTGCTTCAGTCGTTTCTGTTACATTGTTACATAATATAAACCATTTTTTGGTTTCAGATATCCGACCTCGATATTTAAGTCGTCATGAAACATTTGAGATTTACCTCTAAAACGAGGTACAACAATAACACAAAATTGAATAAGACACGTTTGCATATAAACAGTGCAATCGTCGACTGCAACATGTAATTCCCGTGACGAAAATAGGTTAACTTCCGATGTTAGCAGACGACCGTTCCCTCAAAACATTCTTCTCGAGAAAGCTTGACGGACGTTGACGTGACGTGACGGTCCGGTGACGGACAGTGTGAATGCCGCCATTAGAAATACATTGCGGAATGTTCTGACGGACGGTGACGTGACGTGACGTGACGTGACGTGACGGACAGTGTGAATTGGCCTTAATCCGTCTACCCCCGCTGGCAGCCACTTTTTCGGTGTTTTGTGTGTGTCTGAGCCCTCGCCCTGGCCTGCCATTTCTGAAACCAGGGCTGCCGTGACAGTCTCGCAGTCAGTGTGCTCGCTGACGTTACAAATAAACGCAATATATCTGGCCACTTATTCCACGACTTTGAATCTGGAAATGATTGATCGACAGACATAATGTACACTGAAACTGCTTACGCTGCTAAAGCCCCGTTTACACTGAAGCGAACACAAGCGAACGAGCAGCAGCGAACGAGCATTCGACCTGGTGTAAACGCTATGCGCGCAGTGTTCGGTCACGCTCGGCTCGCATTCGCAAGTGCTCGCTTGTGATCCGCTGGGTGGTTTTCTTTTCTTTTTTTCCCCTTTATTGAATTTTAATGCCCTAATACAGGCAGGCTGGCAGCAGCCGATGATGCTGCTCTACAGCCGAGCGAATGGTAAACAATGGACAAAACAGAATGTAAAATTAAAGGTGATAAAAAGGCGCTTTTACAATTTCAAGATGAAAAATTTGGGAGAAAGTTAAAAAACAATATGACAGCGGACAGAACATATACGGTTGTTAAAACAAGACATTGCCACGGTGGCTAAAAAAACACTCACTGCAGACGATGAGACGTAACAAGACGGCGACATTGAGGTAAAAAACACTGAACACTGGTGTATACAACGTTAAAAAACACTGGGCGACGAAACACTATACACACGAAGCACTGAACACTTAAAAACACAGCACTGTACTGGCCCTGCAGGGGGAGGGGGGAGGAGGTAGGAGAAGGCGCGGGGGAAGGGGAAGGAGGTGGGGGAAGGGAGAGTGGGGGAAACTGGAAGGAGCTCCCGGGGAGGTGGAGAAAGGAGGGGGTGAGCCAAGTGGGGGATGGGAGTGGGAGGGGAGGGGGGAGGGAGGAGGCGGCGGCAATCCACAGAGAGGGGTCAAAGTTGGAAGGAGGGATAGATGTCGGGACGGTTTTGGAGAACTTTGTCAGGGAGAGGTAGGTGGCGGAAGCCACCCTCGGAGAGGACGTAGAGGGTGTGGAGGTGAAGGGAGGGAGGGATGTGGCGGTAAAGGCGTGGCAGGGGCCCGGGATCCAGGAGGAGAGGAGATACCAGTGGGTTATGGGACTCTATCTTTCGGTGGATGTACTTGAGGCGGATGTATTGAAGGAATTGAACCAGGTGTGGGAATGGGATGAGGTCGTAAAGGATCCGTGTGGGGGAGGGAAGGCGGATGCGGTAGGCGAGGTGAAGGGCGTGGCGTTCGAGGATTTTGAGGGATTCATAATAGGAGGGGGGAGCGGATATCCAGGCAGGATGGAAGCAGCAAAGGACGGGACACATGAGGGAATGGTAGGTATACAGGATGGTGGAAGGATTTAGTCCTCATGTCCGGCTGGAGAGGCATTTT
Organism: Locusta migratoria; assembly: GCA_026315105.1. Classification (NCBI taxonomy): domain Eukaryota; kingdom Metazoa; phylum Arthropoda; class Insecta; order Orthoptera; family Acrididae; genus Locusta; species Locusta migratoria. The sequence goes on along the minus strand of CM048755.1, from coordinate 742,931,795 downwards.
AAGAGGTTAAGGCGGGAGAGGGCTTTTTGTTGGACGGTTTTGAGGTGAGGGTTCTAGGAAAGGTCTCTGTCTAGGGTTAATCCGAGGTAACGGAGGGTCTTCGTTTGCGGGATGGGGCGACCATGGAGAGTGAGGTACAGGTCTCAGTGGCGAAAGGAAGGGGTGGTGCAACCTATGATGATTGCCTGGGATTTTGTAGGGTTTACAGTAAGGAGCCTCTGGTTACACCAGGAGGAAAATTCGGAGAGATGGGACTGAAGGAGATGTTGGGAGCGAGCGAGGGACGGGGCAAGGGCAAGGAAGGCGGTGTCATCAGCATACTGAAGAAGATAGACAGGAGGCTGAGGTCGGGGCATATCTGCTGAATATAACAGATAGAGCAGGGGCGAAAGGACGGAGCCCTGGGGCACCCCGGCAGAGGGGTAGAACAAACGGGAATTTTGGTTATTGACAGTGACATAGGATGGGCGTTTGGAGAGGAAGGAAGCAATGAAACGGACGTAATTAATAGGAAGGGTGTAGGTTTGGAGCTTGAAAAGGAGACCAGAATGCCAGACATGGTCATAGTCCTTCTCAATGTCGAGGGAGACGAGGATGGCGGCGCGACGGGAATTAACCTGGACGGAGAGAAGGTGAACAAGGAGAAGGAGCTGGTCATCGACGGAGAAGGATGGCCGGAAGCCACATTGGGAAAGGGGAAGGAGTTGGTGTAGATGGAGGTGTTCGTGGATACGGTGTGATAGGATGGATTCGAGGACTTTGCTGAACACTGAGGTGAGACAGATGGGACGTTAGGAGGAGGCTTCGGAGGGCGGTTTGTCAGGTTTAAGGAACATTAGGATACGGGAGGTTTTCCAGAGGTCTGGGTAGAATCTGGTGAAGAGAATGACATTGTACAGTGAAGCGAGGGCAGAATGGAAGGAGGGGGGACAGGCACGGAGGTGCCTGTAGGTAATGCGGTCGTGACCGGGAGCAGTGTTACGTTTTGTGCGAAGCGTGTGTACGATGTCTTGTGCTGTAATAGGTGTGTTTAAGTCTGAGGGGGGAATGTGGTCCAAATACTGAAAGCCAGGGGCGTGTGGAGGGACTGAGGTATCGGTGCGCTCATGGACGTCGGGGAAACGGGAGTAGTGGAACCTTGGATTGTCGGGCAGGTCGAATATAGTGGAAAGGTGGTCAGCAAAAAGCTGTGCCTTACTGGCATTGTCAGGAAGAAGAAGGTTATTATGGAGAAGAGTGTATGCGGGGACTGAGTGACTGCCAGTAAGGCAGTGGAAGGCTTTCCAATATTTGGAGGAGTTGATGGGGAGTGTAGCATTAAGACAGTTGCATGTCTGTCGCCAATCCCAGCGTTTCTTCGCGTTCAAGAGGTTTCTGATGTGTCGTTGGAGTTGCCGGTGGCGTAGGAGTGTGTCTCGATCACGGGTCCGCAGGAAGGAATGGTACAGACGACGGGATTCTCGGAGCAGGAGGACGGCTTGTGGGGGGAGAGGGAGATGGTGAGGATGGATGGCTTTGGTGGGGATATGGGTTGCAACGGCGTCAGCAACAGTCTGGTGCAGGAAAGAGGAGGCATGGACGATATCATCAGGGGTATGGAGGGTGAGGGGGTGGCTACCGACCGATGTGTTAATGGAAAGACAGTAGGCATCCCAGTCGGCGTGGGAGTAATCGTGGACTAGCCGAGGAGGGGGCACGAGACGGGTGGCGCGGCCAGGACGGCCGCGGGGGTTGAAGGTGAGGAGTACGGGGGCGTGGTCACTGCCAATGAGGTCAAGGATTTCCGCCTGCAGGCGTCCCAGGAGGTTAGGAGAGACAAGGACAGCATCAGGAGTGGTATTGCTTTCAGGGCATGTAGGACTTGGGAGGGGAACAAGGTCGCCCCAAAGCGTGGGTAGGAACTGATGCTACCGCTGGAGTTCGGCTGCAGAGCGGGAATGAAGGTTAAGGTCAGCGGCAATCACATAGGTCGTGAAGGAGTTGTCTATGTGGGAAATGAAATCGTCTGGGATGGGAACACGGGCGCGAATGTAAATGGTGGCTAGGGTAACGGTGAGGGAAGGGAGGAAGAGGGTCAGGATGAGGTGTTCGGCAGGATTATTGACAGGGGGTTGTGGCCGGACAGGGTGGTGGCGGAGGTGGCCAATCACCACTCCGCCTCGAGCCGGGGAGGGGGAGGACCATCCATGTGGTGAAGGGTGTAAGGAGTGGTAGAGACAGAATGATGGGGTTGGTGGAAGGTTTCATTTAGGATGAAGGCATCCACGCAGTGTTGGGAGACGGTATGCATAAAGAGGGGTTTTTTGGCGGGGAGGGAGCGGATATTGTGGTAAAGGATACGATGGGGCGAGCCTGCCATAATAGGTACTACTGAGGGGGGGAGGGTAGGGAGGGGGCGATGGGAAAGAGATTAAGGGAAGTTAAACAAGGGTGGCGCTGCGGGAGAAGGTGAAGTGGGAGATGTTGCAGGAGAGTGTGGCAATTGTTTCCAATTGCCACACGGAGCGGGTGGCGAAGACGATCTTTTGGAGGGAGTGAGGACGCTGGAATGGGTGGATATTCTGGATGACGGTGGTGACGGAGCGGATGATGTCCTCCACCGTGGGAGGGGGAAGCAGGGAATGGTTGGGGTGCATAGGAGGGTCAATGGGACGGACGGGAACTGTCAGCTCAGGGGAGGTGGGTTGAGGGCGAGCCTAACATTTATAGGAGTAGGTGGGGTGGGGGCCGCCACAGGTGTTGCAGGTGGGGGGAGAGGACAAATTGGGGCATTGCTTAAGGAAGTGGGACTGCTTGCAATAGGGACAGGTGGGTGGGTTACGACATTTTTTGGTGAGGTGGTCATTATAGGTGAGGCATTTGCCACACCTATAAGACTGGAGAGGGGAGCGGGAAGGATGCACCTTGTAGCGGCGGTTGTAGATTACTGCCCCCTCGGTGAGGAGGCGGTCGATGGAGGCGGGGTCTTCGGAGAAGACCCACATGAGATAGGTGGGTCCGTGGTCATTGTTGATCCGCTTGGCGGATCGGATGTGGAGGTCAGGGACGGCTTGGAGATGGGCCAACACGTCACCCTCTGTGATCACCAGGCTAAGCTTGGTGATCACGGCAGTGAGGGTGGGTGGGCGGCGAGGTGTTTGTGGCTGAGACTGGGATGGAGTGGCAGAGGTGATATGAGGTGTGAGGTGAGCATGCTCCCCAAACGTAATCCGGGGAGCGTGCCGGAGAAGATCTGTGTGGAAGGTGGGAGAGGGTTTTTTTATGAGGACAGAGTCCTTCCGATGGATGAGTTGGAACGGAGGTGCCGAGGGGAAGTATTTGTATATTTCGCGGGACAGGTGGCGGTTGTCTAAAAACTGAGGGGCAGGGCGGGTAAGGACGTAGGTAAAAAGCTGAGGTGACAGAAGGTTGAGATGGGGGAATGGGGGAGGTGTCCATAGTCAGGCTGGGGGGGAGAGGAGCAGAGGCCGTGGTGGAGGGGCCTTTTTTGGAAGTGCTGGGAAGGGAATCCACGCTGGTACGTTTGACTTGCTTTTTCTGAACTGTTGAGGTGGGGACATACTGGGGAACGGGTCGGATTGGAACATGGCAGGGAACTGAAGGGCCAGACACGCGAAGTTCGGGGCCAGGCGGAGCTGAGGACTCTGCCACTGTGGCACGGAGGTGAACGACGGGGGTGGGGGGCACAGACAAAACGGGTAACTCGTGAGGGGCGGTGACTATGGTAATTGGGCGAGGTGGGGAGGCAGTGGAGCATCAGTGGCGGGGGAAGAGGCGGAGAGGATGACATTTAAGGGGACGGTGGTGCGAGGAAGGGACGAGGGGCTCCACGAGATCGTGGTGGAGTGAAGAGAGGGGGTGGTTGTGAGAACAACGGACGTGGTGGTGACGGGGGGCAAAGGCGTAGTGGGGACGAAGGTCGGTTGTGAAGACGCTGGTTGTGGAAGTGGTGCTGGGGGCGTGGAGGATGAAGAGGTCGACGGCGAGGATGGTGGTGGTGGTGGCGATGCCACGATTACCGCTGCTGCAAGAGGCAGTCCAAGCGGTGTAGGCGACACGGGGGCGACGACGGCTGGAGCCGGGCACGGAGCGGCGGCGGCGGCTGTTACGGCGAGGGCGGCGGCGGTGCTGGAGCCGGGTACGGAGCAGCGGCGGCGGCGAACCGATCCCCCGGGCTGGACTGGGGTGGTGGGGCGGCGAGCAGGTTCGGCAGGGCCTCCTGGCGGCGGTGCGTCCAGGCAGGGCTGGGCGGCGACAGCGACAGCGGCAGTAGCAGCGGCAGGCGGCGGCAAGCAGCAGGGCCTCCTGGCACCGGAACGGCGACGAGAAGCACGACGAGCAGCAGGGACGACGGCAGACCTGGAAGCAGATCGGACGAACGTTATAAACAACGTCACGGTGGTGCCTGCTACCAGGCGGGAATGATGCATCCGCTGGGTGTCGGTTTCAGAGCGAACCATCAAAGGAAGTTCGCGTCCTTTCCGCTTCAGCGCTAGCGTATGTGACAAACAGCGTATGGCAAAGACCTAATATATTGTTTATATACCTCTTTGGCGTATGGTCGCCTTGCGGCAGTGTGCTGTTTTCTGTTCCGTTTGCTCCGGTGTAAACGCTTATTCTCAAGTACAAGCCAATGCGCGCGCGCGCACAGGCGAATGCGCGTTCTCCTATGTTCGCTTCGGTGTAAACAGGCTTAACAATTAACTCCTGGGACATTCCATGTCAAATCGATTAATTTCGGAACATTTTCCAGCTCGACCATCACGGGCAATTTTAAGGGAATATTCGAACATGTCCTAAAAGAACACTGGTAAACTTTGATTCGTGGAAGCAATACTGGCCGAGATTTAGTCATTACTTTGACACTATGCTATGTATAGCCAGAAAATATCAAATAAAGTTGCTAAAAAAAATCGGCGACCAAAAAAACTTCAATGTTTGGCGTGTTATATCCTTTATACTCTAAGGTTATATCTCAGGAACTAAATCTACGACTACGTGAAACTTGGCATGTGGTAACTTAACAATACCAGGTTCTGAAATGTGAAGTTTCGTTTATGTGCCGCTTTCCAATACTGAATAAATTAAGTGCAAAATTGAAGATTTTAGAAAGGGATAATAATGCGGTAGGCTACGGTATTTTAAAACTTATTTTTCATAAAGCTATGTTCTATAAAACCTTCCAAACTGGACTGAGTAGAAAGAACATTATTTTTAATTGCAAAAAGGTGTATTTGGTCATCCAATGCAGGCCAGCAATGCTAGGCAATTTTAATCAAAGTTCAACGCGTAAATCACGCCACGAAAAAAGTGTAAACTTTTGATTCTTATATCTACTCATGTAAATGCACACTGAACATGAAACTTAATACTTCATAGGTTGGCTACACAGGAATGTAGAAGAAACAATTTCAGTCAGCTGCTGTTTTGCTATAGTCTAAAAAATTGTCGTAAACATGGCGATTTTTGTGAGAAGGTGAAAATATTGACACATCATTTACAAATACCGGTTTCTAGTAAATTATGAATTACAGTTTCTGTTGTTGTGCTCGTGTTTACAATGAAATCCAAGACATAGCCGGTTTCACAGTCGCACAACAAGAATTTCTTGATTCCAAATTTACTTCGGTTTGTAGGAATGAACTGTTTAAAGGATAAGCAAGCTTTGAACAATAATAGGCTGAAGCTACAAACGAAACTGTTTTCTTATAATTGGATGACGATTATATCGGGTAGAGCCGCCAAGTCCGCATTGACAGAAATGTGCGATATATCACACTACAAGATGTAAAATCATGAAAATTTGTCATTGATTTCAGAATCGGTTGAGAAATATTCTAAGCCCTCGGAACGCTGTGGCAGTCAGCGTGTAGGCAGCAGCCCTGAGCGGCTATTGAAGTGTGCACGCCCACAGGAAGTGGAACCGGCTGCGGCATACGCCGTCCTTAGGCCTCAGGTACCGACCAGGCTGCGCAGGAAATGCCGTCTGCAGGGCCCACGGGAAATACCACTGCCACGACAAACGACATCCGCAGGCCCCATGGCAAGGAAGAGCGCTGTGGCATATCACGTCTGCACCACTCAAACGGTTAATAAATTGATTTGTTTAATAAACTTTTTTGTAATCATGACATTTAACTATGAATCCTGACACCCTGTACCTATGTCCATTCAAGGTTGGTGGCAGGAGGTACAAGCCAATCATCTTATGACCAATAATACCAGCCCATACATTCACAGCAAACCTACGTCGGTGGTTGCATTCCGTCACAGTGTTCAGATTGTGCAGTGCCAAAATGTGGCTGTTGCGACAATTAAAGAATACACCTCTGGTGAATTGCGCTTCATCTGTGATCGACACATTCATTAAAAAATTGGACTCAATTCTCACAATGGTCAACAATCCATTCACAAACTTCAATTCATCGTGGGAAATCATCTACATTCGAATGGGTGCAGTCGGTTGTCATGCAGTACACGCCAGGCACTACTTTGGGAAATTCCCACGGTATGAGCAATGGCGTGCATGCTAGTAGATGGCTCTTCTTCCATAAAAGCTGTTTGAGTTGTACTTGGTTGGCCTACATGTTGCAATGAATGCAAGGAACCTGTATTCCAAGTCGGTGATGAACATTTTGAAATGTTAGAGGCTGTGGTAGGTGTCTTTTCAGATATTATCCAATGTGTAGTACCATGCACTTGACCATACATGAATTGCATGTCTTGAACCTCTTGAAATGTGTATTTCATTTCACAAAAATCAGTAACACAGCTTTTACCTTCAAAGTAATGCTGTTGTGGACTATCTGTTTCCAATACTGTCACCATACTGACATGTAAGCCTACAAGTGCATGAATGACCATATATGTAAAAAGAATACAGTAGACAAGGAATGAACTGCAATGAAAGGTCACCAAACGGGGAGCAACCTCATAAATTCATACAGTAGTGTATTGAACACAGTGACTCATTGAAACATAAGCATACATCCATAAGTTTAGATAAGATTAGATTAGATTAGATTAATACTTGTTCCATAGATCATGAATACGACACTTCGTAATGATGTGGAACGTGTCAGTTAAATGAAGTGTGTCTATACATAATATTACATGACACTCAATATTTGAATTTTTATTTATTTTATTTTTTTTTTTTTTTTTTTTTTTTTTTTTTTTTTTTTTTTTTTTTTTTTTTTTTTTTTTTTTTAAGTTTTTCCTAAAGTACTAACTTTTATCTAGAAATTCATCTAATGTGTAGAAGGAATTGCCATTCAGAAATTCTCTTAATTTATTTTTAAATGCTAGTTGGCTATCTGTCAGAATTTTGATACTACTTGGTAAGTGACCAAAGACTTTTGTGGCAGAATAATTAACCCCTTTCTGTGACAGAGCTAAATTTAACCTTGAATAGTGTATGTCACCCTTTCTCCTAGTGTTGTAGCTACGCACACTGCTGTTACATTTGAATTCAGTTGGATTGTTTATAACAAATTTCATAAGTGAATATATATATATTGTGAAGCTACTGTAAAGATTCCTAGATCCTTAAACAAATGTCTGCAGGATGATCTTGGGTGGGCTCCAGCAATTATTCTGATGACCCGCTTTTGGGCAATGAATACTTTCTTACTAAATGATGAATTGCCCCAGAATATGATGCCATAAGAAAGCAGAGAATGAAAATAGGCATAGTATGCTAGTTTACTGAGTTGTACATCACCAAAGTTTGCAATCACCCTAATAGCATAAGTAGCTGAGCTCAAACGTTTCAGCAGATCTTCAATGTGTTTCTTCCAATTCAACCCCTCATCAATGCATAAACCTAAAAATTTTGAATATTCTACCTTATATTAATAATGAATGGTTGTTGTTGAAATGCTTAACATTCCAAATTATGTATTAGCTACCCCATATTGTAGAAAGCATATGAGCAGAGGTGGGGCAGCTATCTATGTTTAAAAACACCTGTTCTTTAATACAATAGATGTACAGAAATATTGTGCGGACAAAGACTTTGAAGGTTGTGTTACTGAAATTGGAGCAATTGACAAGAAATTGTCAATTGTTGCAGTGTACAGGGCTCTATGTGGCAATTTTAAAGCTTTTGTGAAACAATTAGATTCTATGCTATCATAGGCCCTATCTCTCAAGGAAAAATAAGGACATTATAGTGGCAGGAGACTTTAATGTAGATTTCCTGGAAAACTCATCTTCTAAGGGAGAATTTTCAAACTTAATGTACACCTATAATCTTGTCTCCAGTGTCAGTTTTCCCACAAGAACTACTGCCATTTCCAGCACTCTAATTGACAATATCTTTGTTGATATGAGTAGAATTCATCACATCACTGTAAACAAAGTCATAAATGGTTTCTCTGATCATGAGGGACAAATACTCACCATTTACAACTTTAATGCACTTCAGAGTAAAACTAGTGCACAGTGGAAAACTGTTAGAAACACTAATGAGGAAAATATCCAAAAATTCAAATTACACATTTGGGAGACTGATTGGAGGTGTGTTTACCTTCCAGATGATGCTAACATAAAATATTTACTAATGAATTATCAAGTATATTTGAAAGTGTCTCCTCCAAAAAGGTGTGAAGAGTACAGGACAGGCAATCAGGCAAAAAGCCATGACTCACCAAGGGCATAAAAATATCATGCCAGAGAAAAAAAGAGAACTATATATAATTTCTAGAGACTCTAATAATCCTCAACAGTTGAACTACTACAGGGCATACTGTAAAATTTTAACTAAAGTAGTAAAAAAATCAAAGTGTATGTGCTTAGAATCTGAAATTAATAGTTCAAATAATAAAATCAGAACTATTTGGAATGTAATAAGAAGGGAAACAGGAACTCCACCATCTGACAATGTAAAAACCACTGTCCTAAAAATTAACGATTCAGAAATAGTTGATAGTAAACAGATAGCAGATACATTTAACAACCACTTTTTAACTGTCACTTCTCAAATAGGTTGCAGTGGTGACCTAACTGAAGCTGCAGATAATCTGAAGCATAACCTCCCAAAAAATTTTAATGATATCAATGTACCTCCCATAACTGTCAATGAAATAAAAAAAATATTCACTCATTGAAATGTAAAAGATCTTCAGGCATAGATAACATCTCTAGTAAACTGTTAAAAGCTTGCAGTAATGAATTAAGTGCAGTATTTGCTCACATTTGTAACACATCTCTTTATGAAGAAATTGTTCCTGAGAGGATGAAATATGCCATTGTGAGACCTCTTTACAAGTCTGGTGATGCTACAGATGTCAATTATCGCCCTGTTTCTCTTTTAACTACATTTTCAAAAGTTCTTGATAAAAGCTGTGTATAGTAGGATTGTGGCACATCTTGATAGCCTTAATGTTATTAACCATAGACAGTTTGGTTTCCAAAAAGGGGTTTCGACAGAGCGTGCCATATACTCACTCACAAATGATATCTTGTAGTCTATTAACACTAAGAAGTTACCAGTTGGTGTCTTCTGTGACCTTTCCAAGGTGTTTAATTGTGTAAACCACAAGATACTCTTAGAGAAAACTTATCATTACGGAATCAAAGGGCCTATAGGTAACTAGTTAAAATCATATCTTGAAGACAGGAAACAAAAGGTGGTCTTACCTGGCTGCAACAATGGATCTTCCAATACAGTGACTTCTGAATGGGGAGAAATACAGCATGGATCTGTCCTTGGGCCTTCGCTTTTTTTAATATATGTTAATGATCTACCCCTGTCCATTAGTAAGAAATGTCAATTCACAGTGCTTGCCAATGATACAAGCATTGTGGTAGATACTAAGTCTGTCACTGATTTAGAGACTGATCTTAATGATATACTGACAGAAGTTACACCTTGGTTCTCAGTTAATTCTCTTTCAGTTAATATTTTTAAAAAAACTAATTTTATTCAGTTCCACACAAAACATAAAAAAACAGACAATATTGTCGTTGTACATGACAATCAGGTACTACAACAGGTGCACTCCACTAAATAGGGGTTCATATTGACACTAGTCTCAACTAGGAACATCATGCGTCCCTGACTCTAAAAAGGCTTTCATCAGCAACTTTCGCTCTAAGAATAATTGCTCATTTTGGAGACATCAGTACTTTAAAATCAGCCTACTTTGGATACTTTCACTCATTAATGAGCTATGGTATAATTTTCTGGGGTAATTCACAAGCTCAAAAAAATCTTAATAGCTCAGAAGAGAGCAGTCAGAATTATGTGTGCGGTTCCTCCATGAACCTCATGCAGAAAACTTTTCATATGTTTAGGAATTCTGACAACAGTATGTCAGTACATATACTCTCTGATGAATTTTGTAATTAAAAATCAAGTTGAGTATGAAACCAATTGTTCAATCCACAAATATAATACTAGAGGTAAAGAAGATCTCCATTTTGAACTAAAGAAATTGTCACTTGTGCAGAAGGGAGTGAAGTATGCTGCCATTAAGATTTTTAATGCACTGCCTAATTATATTAAAAGTAAACAAGAAAATGAAACGTTGTTCAAATGTATGTTAAAGAAATACCTGCTTGACCATCCACTGTACTCATTAGAAGAATTCTTCTCCATAAATAATGCATTTCTTCAGTAAAAGAAGTATATTGTAATTAAGTTATTAGATGTAAGTTACAAAATTTTATCAACTGTAAATAGTGATTTTAATACTAGTTAAATGTTAGCTAGTAAATAATAAAATTTTGTACATATCAATATATTATTGTACTATATTATAAATTTGTAGCATTTATTGTATTTCCACAATTGTATTGACACGTTCCACATCCAAGCAAATCACTCACATGTACAGATCCATGGAACACGAATGACAAATAAATAAATAAATGTCTTGTATTTTTGCCAAGATTCCACTCAGATATTAACCCAGGGTTTCTTTTCCGAACATAAGTTTTTAATGAAAAGTTGTTTCTATTCAACTGCTCTGTAACCTCCTTGAGTTTGTGCAAAACCTTTTGAATCACTCTGAACGTGCTTAATAATACAAAAACAAATATATGCTACATAACTACAGCATAACATTTAATGCCATGTCAAGTGAGAAATTTTTTAACAAGAACTGGTAGGTACATGTACATTTGATTTTGTATTGTACTGCACTGTTTAGAAACCCCAGTTCCCTGTTACAGTTTCAAAGAACCCTTTGAAATTGTACATAACTTTTTGTCACTGATTGTGCAACATCTGTCTTCAGAACTTCACCAAAACCGAGGGCTATTTCTGTATTTAGGTGGTGAAACATGTCAATAGCCACTATTGGAAAATTTTCTGTTACTGAGAATCAACAGAAAGGAATATCTATGTATTCATTGTTGCAGACATTGTAATTGTAGATATCACTCCTGTTGGTGACCACTTCATCGTTCTCCTTAACATTCATAAGGCAGTGAAGACACCCTAACTAAAAACACTGCTAAACATGTTAAGATGGACTTTCAGTGACCCATTTCTCTGATTGAAATCCTTATTACTCTATTTCTTATGTTAAGTAATATTTTGTTTGCAGTCTATAGAGTCACCTATTAGTTATAGGTCATAGTTGATATGAGTGTGAAACAATGAACAATAGACCATTCACAGATGATGTTCAATTACCACATGTTTCAGTTTCCTCAGGAGGTATATTACTTGTGATGGTTTGTCACACACATGGATAGTGTGTTCTTACCAACAAAGTGCTGCATCGGAATTCTCGGTGCCACTCTCATTGAATTTTCACAGCAGCCACTATGCAATCTGTCAACATTCTGGCAGGCATTGACAGCTTCCTGCAGCAAACACAAGATGTCGTCAGGTGCTGACCGTGTGCCCACAGCACATTCATTGTGTACTATAGCAGGTGTACTCATTGTGTTACATAATGTGGAGCTGCAGCTGGTAGTTGGACACAAGTTGCTGTGTTAACACATTGGGGACAGAAGTAATGTGGCCAATGTGTGTTAGGACCAACAACAATCTTCGGCAAGACAATCCTTTTCTTCATAAGCTGGAATCTCTCTGTAGCTTCATACATTAAGGAACAATCGTGTCATTGGTCTTGGTTGTGATATATAGTAAAACGTAAGTGGTAATCTAATTTTGATGAAAATATAAATGAACTTATTTACAGACAAAACACTAAGTTTGCTATACTCTGTAAACACCAGAAGTATCACAGTCCATACAGGGTTTAGGTGTCATTTGTCACTGAGGCTACATAGGCATTTTTTTCTTCTTCATATACATAAATTAAACCTCTTCTTTTACGACATCGGATAATGTATCTGATTTATTTTTAGCCTTTCTGGCAGTGGTGCCTTTCATGTATTGCAGGTACTCTTATGAGAATGGTAATCATTAACATAAACTAGGAAAAGGAGAGGATCAATTACTGATTTCTATGGCATATTGTACTCCAACATAATAGTATCCCCATGACTCACACAATTTGCCTTATGTTTTCAAAGTAAGATATAAGGATTGCCAAAAGAATTCCATATTTAATTGGCAGTAACCTCTGAGAAATGCCTTAATAAACTCCCAAAGTGTCACTGTTCCAGTTTCTTTTCTTGTAAAACTGTGTTTTATCCTAATGTTGTTGTTGTTGTTTTGGTCTTCATTCCTGGTTTTATGCAGCTTTCGATGCTTCCCTGTTTTGTGGAACCCTCTTCCTCTCTGAATAAGAATGGCAACCTAGATTCTTTTGAACTTGCTTTCTGTATTTGTCTCTCAGTCTCCCTCTGTGATGTCTCAGAATGTGCTACACCAAGTGACCCCTTATCTTAGTCAAGATATACCAGAAATTTCTTTTCTCCCCAATTCTTTTCAGTACCTCCTCATTAGTTACATGATCTTCCTACCTAATCTACAGCATTCGTCTATAGCACCACATTTCAAATCCTTCTACCATCTTTCTGTCTGAACTCCTTATCATCCACATTTCACACCCATACAATGCTACAGTCCAGACAAATGCTTTCAGAAAGTACTTTCTAACATTAAATTAATTCTGGATGTCAACAAATTCAACTTCTTCAGGAATGCTTTTCTTGCCATAGCCATTCTGCATTTTATATCGTCTTTACTTCTTCATCTTATAACCTCATTTCAAGACACTGTCCATTCTGTTCAATTACTCTTCCAGGTCCTTGGCTGTCTCTGAAAGAATTGCATTGCCACTGGCAAACCATGAAGTCTTTATTTCTTCTTACTGAACTTCTTCTCAAATTTCTCTTTGCACACCTTCACAGCTTTCTCAATATACAGGTTGAATAATATTGGGGAAAGGCTACAACCCTGTCTTAATCCCGTCCCAACTACAGTGTTCCTTTATCCTAATAATGACATTTAATGCTGCCACTGTTGTAGATTTCCTGTGTGGAAATCATGTTGTGCAGCTGTGAAGAGTCCATTAATTTTAAAGTAATAAGAAATTTAGTCTTTAATCACCGTATCAATGACTTAAGTGAGACTGGGATTATTGATATTGGTTTGAAGCTAGCTACTAAGCCTGTACCACCCTTTTTATAAATTGGCGATGTCCATCCAATTTTCAAAAAGTTCAGAAACACACCAGAAGAGGAACACTTATTAATTGACATGTAGTGGTTCAGCAAATTCCATAGATAATTTTCTTGAAGATATCAGTAGACATCCCCAATTCAACATAGAGCACCTATTGCAGCAGCTATAGGATTTATATTTAGGCCAGGGTTAGTACTTACAAAGCCTTCCACAATTTTAATAAAATAATTGTTGAAGTCATGTGGACTAAACTTGTTGCTTTTTGACCTGTGTCCATCTGTCCATCGATCACGTTGCAGGCTGCCTCGCATGGCCTGTGTGCTCCTTCTCTGAACCTGTCATTGCTTTCATTTTGACTTCTTCTATGCTATTTCTATTAAGTCTTTTGTAACCTGTTGTTGTTTTGAAGTGATCAAGTAACAGCATTTCACTAGTGCCATATACAATATTTTTTTCTTTCACTGCATTTTGGTTGTGTTAGCAGAAGCTTGCAGAATTGTTTTGGTTCTCTGTAAATGGATATAGTCAAATTTTTCTTTGATGGACTGGAAGAATGATTTAAGTGCATCAGTTGCACCCATTTCCAACAATCAAAACTGCTATTACACTGTAGATCTGCTATCCACAACGTTCTTGGTGTATACTTATTTATGACCTCAATGGGCAATAATTAATTTCAGTACCAGGTAACAGTTAGTTGAGCATTATCTATTTTTGTATAAAATTTTGTAACTATAAAACTGTCATAAGTACCATACACATTTAATGCAGAATAATAAGGGTTCTTTTTCTTTCTTTTCACTGAGATTGAAATATGATACACCAATGTACTGTCATTTCCACAAAGGTTGTGGTACTAATCCAGCATGCACCAAGACTGCAATTTGAACTAACTCTTTGCTATTCAAGTTTGAAAACAGTTATTATTAGATTCTCCCACATCTGACAATCAGAAAACTGTAATATAATTTTTCATTGTGGAAAGAATTTCAATCACAGGATCTCATAGGCTCTCAGATGAAAAATCAATACTAAGCAAAGAAGGAAAAATTGGAAGGTTGGAGGAATTTATGATTTTTTTTTTCATTTTTTTTTATTTTTATTTATTTATTTATTTATTTTTTTTGTGTGTGTGTGTGGGGGGGGGGGGGCTATATAGAAGAAATGAAACTGAAGACAGTATTATTGAAAGGAAGAGAAAGTAGAATAAAATATGGATACTGAGGAAAAACTTTGAGAGGACACAAAGACCTGACGTGACATGAGACTCCTGGAATAGATAACACTCCCTCGTAACTGATGATATCCTTGGGACTGGGAGAGCCAATGTTGACCGAGCTATACAACACAATGTGTGAGATATCTGAAAGTACAGGAAATACCCTCCGACTTCAAGAAAATTGTATTAATTTCAATTCCAGAGAAAACTGATGCCAGTGGGTGTGACAGTTACTAAACTACCATTTTAATAAGTCATGGGTTCAAAATACTGACTTTTATTCCTTACAGAAAAATGGAGAAAAACTGATAAATGTCATCATTGTGGAGTATTAGTTTTGGTTCCAGAGAAATGTTGATAAACATGAGGCAACATTGATTCTATGATTAATCTTACAAGATAGTTTAAGATAAGGCAAACCTTTATTCATAACTTCTGTAGATTTAGAGAAAGGTTTTGACAAAGTTGAGTGGAACAAAGTTTGGAATCTGAAGGTAGTAGAGATAAAATACATAGAGTGAAAGGTTGTTTGGAGTTTGTACAGAAACAATTATCTTTGTAATTGTCAAATTACTTAGACAGGATGCAGTGGTTGAAAACAAAATAAGACAGGATTGTAGCCTATCCCAATGTTATTCAATCTATACACTAAATATGCTGATGATATGATGGTTAGATTGACTAACTAGTGAATAGAATTGGGAAGAAAAGTCAATTGTGGTATAACTTGACTGAAATAAGGCAACAATGGATATAACACATTCTGAGACATGAGGGAAACATCACTTCTGACATGTATTAAAGACAAATTTGGGGTGAAAAATCACAGAGGGAGACCGGGAGATGAATATGGTAAGCTGGTTCAAATGGATGTAGATTGCCATAGTTATTAGAATATGAAGAGCCCAGCACAGGACTCGGGTCAATTGAAGCACAGGATACTACTACCCATTGTCTTTGATCCCTGATATCAGGATGTTGTGTTTTAATGACTGGAAACATTAATTATTTGCAATGGGGATTTATCTTTTGTTATGAATGTGTCATTACTTTTTACAATGCAAACTGATCACTTTACACTCACCCATCTACCTACCAAGCACCATAATTTAATTAACCCTTTCAGTCAGTCTTTCTCATTTTTGAAGATAAAATTTTGTAGTAATTTTCCCCAAGACTGTAGACCGATGTACCTTCTTTCAAAGTTGACTATTAGGAGGTACATCAAAATTAGGCTTACTCTCATGATCATCACCATCTAAATACTTCTATTCAAAAGAAAGTTCATGATTCCAATTATATATTTACATGTTCCAAACCCATGAGGATTTCCTCAATATGGATCTATGGTACAAACAACTAATCTAATCTAAAAATCACTGAACAGTGAAGTCCTTTTCAATTTCACTAATATCAGATATATCAATGTCTTCTATAATTTATAAAATCCCTTCTAATTAAGTTTTACTTTAATAATATCTGATATATTATCAAGTATGATATAGAATTCAGAAAGGTATGTGGGAATAACATTTTGGTATGTAGTGGAAGTTCAGGCATTGGTCAACCAGGGCACAGTGATGTAAACTCTTAGATGACAACATCCAGGACATTTATATTAATTTATTTCGAGTTACATAGATCCATGTGAAAACTTATATCTGGATATAGAATGTATCTGTTTCTTTTTGCACATTATTATGTAGTACAAGTACTTTGTTATCATCCCATAAATAACAGAGGGGTTAGTTCATCATATAATCTTACATATGGGTTACTATAGTAGACTTCAGAAAAAATATACTGATATATATTAGAGTTGAAATTACACTGTACATAAACAAAGAATTTTGAATCCACCAGAAGATCCACAAAAATAGATTTAAGCTTACTCAGAGGATATTAAGCATTTTTGTTAACAAATTTATCTATACTATAATAAGATCAATATAGGAAGAACTGCCTTAACTTTCTTTAAACTTTGGTCTATTACCAACCAACTCTTTAATTTGTGTTAGGAGGGCATTAAAATCTTGGTGCTACTATACAGAACACCCTTCTGAACCATACCCTTCTTTTTCAGATCATAATGAATATCATATTTTCTATGGGTGTTACAATTATGATATGAGCTATCGATTTTGAATTAACTGTTGTTTTAGGACAATGCAAATCAGAAAAAAGTATACTGGGAAGTTGTTGTAACGATTGGGAGATCTCTAAACAGATTTCTGCGCGAGTGTATCAGATGAACTTCACTCATATTTTTATAGCTTGTTTCTGTGCATAGAACACTTTCTTTCCCAGAATATTAATCCATAGGGCATAAGTTGATGGAAGAAACTAAAGTTTGCTGTTTTTATTGTGTTCACGTCCCTACTGTCTGTTATGATTCTCAAAGCAAATGTTGCTGAGCTTAATGTTTTATACAGTTCTTGAATATGGTGGTGCCATTTCAGTTTCCTGTCTATATGCAGACCCAAAGATTCACAGTACTTAGCCTTAAAAATTGCATGTTCGCCCATATTTAGATTAATTCCATTGGAAACATTTGAATTATAGGAAAAATGAACATAATTTGTCTTTTTCAAATTGACAGAGAGACCATTACTTTGAAACCAGTTTATCACATCAATAAAAGCCTCATTTACTACCTCATTTGACACATTACCTGAGGGATTACTAACTGATATAGTGGTGCCATCTGCAAACATAATGATTTTTCCATGTTCTGTGCATAATGGCAAATCTTCTGTAAATAACAGAAAATGCATAGGGTCTGGTACGCAGCCTTTAGGTGCTCCAGTGGCAGTGGAGGTCCAGTCTGAAAATATATGGCCACCATGCAGTTCTTCAATAAGGACTTTCACTTTTCTCCAATAAAGGTAGGATTCAAGCCACTTGCCTACTCTTCCAGTCATTCCTAGGGTTTTGGTTTTATTCATAGACAGATCCAGGGGTGGGGGGGGGGCATGGGATAAAAAGGGTTGGCTGGTACTAGAGTCTTTCTGCTGCTTTCACCGTCCCCACCAGCAGGCCGTCGTGGATCCGCCCCTGGTTTTATTCCTGGATCCCCCTAGTTTTATTCAGTAGAATGTGGTGACTTACACTGTCAAAAGCTTTTGACAAGTCACAAAATATTCCAACTGTAATCATATTATCATTTATGGACTCCAAAACATTGTCAACAAATACATGTATTGCATTCACAGTTATAACTCCCCTGCAAAAGCCAAATTGGTTTTTGCTGAGGATGTTGTGTTTACTAAGATGCTCATCTATTTTGCTGTTCATCAATTTCTCAAATACCTTAGAAAAAACTGTTAGGCCTAATAATAAAATTGGCATATAATTTGTACCATGTCTTTTCTCCCTTTTTGTAAATTGGTAGTATAAATTAATATTTGTCAGGAAATGTACCTTCCTCCAGCGATGTATTACAAATGTGGCTGAGGACCATAGTGATTTCTCTACAGCAATATCTCAGTAATTTGCTGGAAATGTTATTCACTCCAGCAGAATTTTTCTTTTTAAAGCCAGAATTATTTTTTAGAGAACCTTGGTAACCCATTTCATTTGTGACTGTTAAGAAATTATTGTTGAAAATACTAGCCACATTTTCATCAGCTGTATTTCCATTCCCATTTCTTAAACTAGCCACGTCTTTCGCAGGTGAACATTTTCCCTGTCTCACTTTTCACGTATTTCCATAAAGTTTTCATTTTGTTATATGATTTCAATTTCCTATTTTAAGAACATACTTTTAGGTTTCTGTATAACCTTCCTTAATATCTTGAAATACTCTTTATACTAGTTTCATCTTAAGATCAGACTGAGGGATGGTAGGAAGTGTACAACATCATGGTCTGACAACCCTTTTAAGTCTTGATTGACTCCTGAGTTACTGAACCCAGACTTATAAGTGAAGACATGATCAATTAGTATACTTGATTGGTTAGTTACCCTAGTGGGGGGCTCTACCATTTACACCAAATTGTAAGAGCTCATCGACTGCTCTAATTCTACTGTCATTACTTTCAGCCATCAAATCTACATTGTCTCTAAGTAAAATGATGGAAATATTTTTTGTACAATTTTGACAACACTGCTTCACACTGTTTGAGAATGATTTCATGATTTCCTGCAGGTCTCCTGTAATTGATATTATGATAACTGATATACAATTTGATGTTTGTACTACACCACACACTTCAAAGTGTTGCTCATTACAAAATTTGCCAAAGTCTAGTTCCATAAATACTTCATTATTTCTAGTATGAATCACTGTTCCACCTTTCTCCATGATGGACTACAGTAATGGGATGCTAATGTGGTGTCCTAAAGGCTATTGTATGTGTAATAGATGATACTTTGGCTGCTGTCATAAACCAATGCCTTGTTGGTACATTCCCCAACTTATTAAAACTGGCAAAGACTGTTCCAGTTTTTAGAAAAGGCGATCCTAACAGTTCATCTAGCTATAGACCAATTTCGATAATACCTGTTCTAGTCAAGTGATTGAGACTATAATGAAGAACCAACTGTTGAGCTATTTTGAAGACAACAAGCTGTTCCTGGGTAATCATCATTGATTTAGATGATGTAAATCCAAATTCACTGCATTGCTTGATGTGACAACAAAAATAATGGAAGCATTTGAAGAAAAGAAATGCCTGGGCTTAATTCTTTCTGATTTAAGCAAGTCTTTTGATTACATCTCTCATAAGATACTATTGGAGAAGTTAAAATCTTATGGAATAATGGGTGCCATCTTCAATATTCTATCTTCCTACCTGAGAGACAGATGGCACAGTGTTAGTATCCAGATAGCAAAGTCTTGTGAAATGTCACTTGAATACCAAAGGGCTCCATACTTGGCCCTCTGCTTTTCCTAATATTTGTAAATGATCTGAGTTGTGGTGGTCATGTGTTGCTCTTTGCAGATGATACAACATTAATGATAAAAAATTGGAACTCTGCCAAGACTCTAAACAATGCTGATATTTTGTTCAAAGAAGCCAAATGGTTCAAAGCCAACAATATGAAACTAAATTAAGATGAAACCCAAAAAATATTATGCAGCCTTGGTGACTGTGGTTCTATATTAAATGAAGACAGTGTCAAACTCCTGGGTATCACAATTGACAATAAACTGACATAGGCCAAACACACTTCACATGTGTGTTCTAAGCTCTCTAGAGTTAGTTATCTCCTCAGGAAGCTCAAATATGTTATAACAGATCAATTCTTAATCACAGTATATTATGCACTGTTTCACAGCCACATCACATATGGACTGTTACTGTGGGCACACTCTCCTGGAAGTCAAAACATTTTGCTCCTGCAAAAGAAGGCTGTAAGAATATCTTCCAGCAAGAGATTAGATCACTGCAAACCCATTTTCAAGAAGTTGGGTATAATAACAATATATAGTCAGTATGTCTTCAACTCACTGTCTACATAAAAAAAAAAAAAAAAAAAAAAAAAAAAAAAAAAAAAAAAAAAAGCATCCATCCGCAAGAGACAAGAAATCCACTACCACAATACATGAAATAACTGATATACCAAGCTGTAACCTAGGGAAGACACTTTGCAGTTTTCCCACAGCTGCCCCGATGCCCGAAGATGTACAACCACCTACCACCTGATGGTTGAGCATTACCACCAAGGATGTTTAGAACTAGACTGACGCGTGTGCACAAGCAACAACCACTATATTCTGTAAATGAGTTTTTCTCTACATGTGAAGTCATCGGCTGATCATGGCTCCTACAAGTGTTGTTTATAACCATTGTTTATAAATGTGTTGTGTTTCTTTTAACAGTTTTGTATGTTCTGACACAATCTGTCCGGCCATGGCCAATTTATTGATTATTGTTTCAGTATGTTTACATACAATTGGTCTTTATTACTTTATTACTTTATTCGCTACAATATATAATTTGAAGTTCAAAAATTAAACAGACATTTATTTGTGATTATGTAATTCTAATGTTTAGATTGTTTTCTTCAACATATTTTCTCTTTTACATGCAAAACATTTATTATTTTTACATAAAAAATTGTAAGTGGTGGTGTAGCAATTCTTGGGTACCATTAATCACAACTATAGTTTAGTATTGTCTCTAGTTAATGTTGTGTATTACTTGCCATAAACTCTTGAACAGTGTACAATTCTTTTTTCTTTTATCCAAATCTCTAGGCCTGTCTTAAACTTAGGTAAGGGAGTACAGTGGGCTGTGTTTTGTAACTTGTTGAATAGTTTCAGGCTCATGTTTTTGTGGCTCTTTTGTGAATGAGAAAGTCTTGAGTGTGGCAGATCTATCATGTAGTTGTACCTTGTTTCATGCATGTGAACATTATTTCTCAATTTAAATTTTTGAAGATTTTACTTGGCATAAATAAAGCAATTATAAATATATAGGCTGGGGACTGTCATGATATTTAGTGCTTTCAAATGACTTCTGCAAGTTTCTTTGGGTAAAATAAACCTACTAAACATCTAACAGGCTCTTTCTACTATTTGAAGATGCATGCTGACTCTGATGTGTTTCCCCACAGTAGTATTCCATATTGCAATTGTGGTTGGAAGAAAGCATGACAGGATTGTAGCAACAGGCTCTTGCTGGCATTTTTTAATTTGTACAGTAGAAAGATAACTCACGCAAGTTTGTTAGCTAGGTAGTTAATATGTGCATCCCAAGTCACTCTTTTATGCACCATGATTCCAAATAATTTAACACTCCTTGTGTCCCTCAGATTAAAAAAGACTTCTTCAGTTTTTGATTCATTTATGGGTATTTGATTGGCCTGGCAACAAACTTTTGTGGTGTCTACAATTTCTTTGTTGTAGTGTTGCACAGTTTGCTCATCATTGCCTGTTGTTATTAGTGTCATATCAACAGCGTATAGTACCTTCTCACATGGTATGTGGCTTGCAATATTGTTAATGTAGACAATGAAAAGGAAAGATCTAAGGACCGATCGCTGTGGAATTCCTCTTTTAATTTTCAGCTGTTGTGATGACTGGTCATTCACACTTATTAATTGCTGCCTGTCTGTAAGGTGTGCCCTGAATAGATTTAATGACTTGCATTCTATCCCATAGTGAGCTAATTTTTTTAGCATAGCCTCCTGCTTTCCATACTCCACTGCAGAGTGAAAGTTTCATTCTGGAAACATCCCTTAGGCTGTGGCTAAGTCATGTCTCCACCATATCCTTTCTTCCAGGAGTGCTAGTCTTGCATGTTTCACAGAAGAACTTCTGTGAAGTTTGGAAAGTAGAAGGCGAGGTACTGGCAGAAGTGAAGTTGTATGGGGGAGCCATGAGTCATGTCAGGATAGCTCAGTGCTAGAGTGATTGCCCGCAAAAGGCAAAGGTCCCTGGTTCGAGTCGCGGTTCCGGCACACAATTTTAATCTGCCAGGAAGTTTCAGTAGTAATGAATTTGCACTTTCTACTAATGCCTTGCAGTTCTGTTGCCCTTGCTAGGCATGATTGATAGAGTTGTTTTTTACACTGATAAAATGCTACATGTGATGCAACAAGTGTTTGCTTCTTATAATATGAAGTGAGAAGTGAGCATATTTCGTCAAATGACAGTGAAGAGGGTTCTTTGAGAGGCACTAATTGAGACAAACATTGGTAGAACTTTAGCGAAATCCGTGAAAGAAACAGTGACTTACAGAGATTAGAGTCAACAATGCCAAAAGCTATGAAGTGTTATCGAAGCTGCTTCTCATAGTCCGTCCAATCTTCTGCGGTCTCCTCGT
Organism: Locusta migratoria; assembly: GCA_026315105.1. Taxonomy (NCBI): domain Eukaryota; kingdom Metazoa; phylum Arthropoda; class Insecta; order Orthoptera; family Acrididae; genus Locusta; species Locusta migratoria. The sequence continues at coordinate 742,909,252 of CM048755.1, read as the reverse complement.
ATGGCGGAAAAGTGGGTATGGATAACATTGATGTGCAATTGTTGTGTGTTGCCTTGTGGAGCTGTTGTATAGCCATTGTGATGAACTTCTGATGTTTGGTGAGGTGGTCAGCCAGCAACTTTTGCTGTTCAATGAGAATTTGCAGAATTTGCTTGAGCGTTGACATCTCGGATGTTGTTTGTAACTTAATAATAGTGAAAAATCCCTATTCGTTGCTAAATGTTATACCTACATGAACACTCAATAGTTAACACACTATTAAGATAAGAGGGGCCCATTCCACTTACAAGTCTGAATCTCAACTGCCATTCCACATACTACTTTCAGTCCTTCTGCCACCAGCTGGCGAGGTGGCGCTCGCAAACTTTCACACTCATAATGCAGCGCAAATGGGAACAGCGCAACATTTGAATTCATGCACTTGCTATACAAAATTTGGTCTGAATCCAAATTGACTTTCATTTATTATGTTGTTTCTTTCAAAATGCTCATTTATTTGTTTGTGTATCAGGGGCAGATACAGGACAGCCAGATGGGGGGGGGGGGGGAGGGGGGGTTGATGAAATTAGAATTCTCATTGTCAGCGAAACTCTGGCTCAGTAAAGACTAGTGCTGGCCACCCCTTTTTACCCCACGCTCAGTCAGACAAAATTCTCACACTTTTGAAGACTCAGTTCAGTGATAGCTAATTCTTAAAAAATAATAATAATAATAAATAAATAAAACACGCCGGGGAGGGGGGGGCGATGACCCCCTTCGCCCCCCCCCCACCCCTTGGGTCTGCCTATGTTGTGTATATAGGTTTCCACTACTTTAGCAATTATTGGAATTATTATTGAGATTGGTTTATAGTTACTAGGGAGGTGTCTATTGCCTTTCTTATACACAGGGGGTGTTACAGTCATTTTAAGTGCATCAGGAAATGTTATAATTCTGTTGGCCAGATACAGCAATGACATTTTAATTTCTTTCGGTATTTCTTAATGAAAAAATTACTTAATCCATAAAAGTCCTCGGTTTTAGAGATACATAGTTTTTTAATTGCATTGATAATGTCATGTGGAGTAATTTTAGACCATGTGGATGTGGGAACTGGTTTTGCCTTTGGTAACAGTGATTCAGCAGATAATCTGTTTTTACTGATTGAGTCCTGAGACAGCACAATTTATAAAGTACTCATTTAGTGTGTTAGGGTCTATAGGAATTGTGGTGTCTTTCTTGGGCAGATTTATTTCACTTTTAATTACATTCCATGCTGCTTTACATCTGTTTTCTAATTTTAAAATGTAGTTATCATTTGCTTCACACTTAGCTGTTTTAATTTCAGTTTTATATATATATATATATATATATATATATATATATATATATATATATATATATATATATATATATGGAGTTATGGTGAGGCATTGGCGTCGGATGTTATCTTTCAGCATCCCTAGAGATGTCGGTCAATCACCATACACTTGCAACTTCAGGTAACCCCAAAGCCAATAATCGCACAGACTGAGGTCTGGGGACCTGGTAGGCCAAGCATGATGAAAGTGGCGGCTGAGCACACAATCATCACCAAACGATGCATGCAAGAGACCTTTCATGTGTAATAAAACCCCATGTCATTCCAAGCATCTGTGTCAATTTTTACCTCTCTATCTACATTATTCCACAATTTATTAAGTTTTCAAATTTATACTGATTTTTTTATCAGCCGGTACATTGTATGAGACTAATAGACTCTAAAAAGAGCAAAGTACAATCTTGTATGGTTTCATCAAGAATTAATTTATATTTCCAGTCTACTAATTTTAGTTCAGTTCTCATGCTTTCAATGTTATTCTTATTTAATAATCTATACCTGATACTATTGTTTGTACATTCAAAAAACAACTTCCCCCATTCTTAAGCATATTCCATTGTGGTCCAGTGTTTCTAATTTAATCTCTACATTCTAGACAGTCTCTTTTTGCATTAGTAATTACGTTGTCTAAGCATGCTTCTAGCCTTTTTGGCTTCCCATTTAGGCAATAGAAATTAAGTGAGTTCACTGTATTTATGAAGTTTTGTTTGTAGTGCTTATGGGACTTGACTACGGGGCCATCAGTCCTTAAACTTACCAACTACTTATGAACTAGCTAAGACTACAGACGGCACAAATATCCATGCCCGAGGGGGGATTCGAACCCCCGACCGTAGTGGCCGTGCAGACCGTGACTGAAGCGCCTTAGTCCCCTCGGCCACCGCGGCCGGCATTTATGAAGTCAAGTACATGCTTCTTTTTTCTCTTATGTATAAGTTGATGTCACCCACAATAAATAATAGAATTAATGTATTGAGCTTGTCTATGAAATATTTTTCATCAGACCCTGGTATACAAGAGATTGCAACTTTTTGTATTTGTATCACCACGGCTGCTGATTCAAAAATTCCTCCAACACATAGACTGCTAATATCAACGACTGAGTATTTTATATTACAACTTTCTTTTATATAATTTGCTACACCATCTTGTGCTAGTTTATTTCTGCAATAGCTTGTTATCATTGTGTATCCAAATGGGACACACAATTTTATGTCTGATATTTTTAGCCGGTGTTCATTAATACAGAGTATACAACAGTGAAGATTTTCCAGCCAATAATGTCGTTCATTTAGCTTATTCCTGAGTGATTGAACATTGATATGAAGTAGTACTGTCTCATTTTTGGGAATACTGAGTATATTTTCATCACACTTCTTATTTTTTGTTTGTTTGGATAAACAGTCACCAGATATGTCAATGATGTCTTTTAAATGGTCAGTCTGAGGGGCTTCTCTCTCGGCTAATTTAATTTCTAATCTTTACACATTTACAGTTTCAACATTTTGGGGTTGTTTTGCATTGCCTGATGGCCTACGTATCTTAATGGCTTCTTCTTCTTGGTGCCTTTGCCTAAAAAATCATTTAGCCAGAGAGGAGGCACTGTTTTCTGTTTACCCACAGTAGTTGTCAATCCTGGTGCTTCTGAAGTTGTGGCTGTTTTGCTTGATGAATTTCTAGTTGTGGCTGGTGATGGTGTCCAAGTTACAGCTTGGTTGTTGTTTTCATAGATTGTTTGATGGGTTTTCGGTGGGGTCAGGGGAATTGTGACTGTGTTGTTTGTATTTTCTCTTGATGTTTTTTTTTTTTTTTTTTTTTTTTTTTTTTTTTTCATTTCTATTGCTATCAACTTGCTAATGCTGGACTTCCCAGAGGTATTGAAATGCTGTCCATGTTTTGTGAATAGTTCTCTGGAGGATGGTATTCCTACACATATTACATTATTGAAAGCACATATCTTTTTAGAATGATTAAGACGTAGTAATAAAGTAAAAAACTAATAATAATAATAAACTGAATCTGTGAATGCAGAGCATTTGAATACCACTTGTGACATGGTGTTATGAAAACACAATACACCAGGTTGTTTTCACATTCACATTTATATTCATTTTTAACTGGTCTATTGATATTTTAGTCCTCTTGAGCCTATCTTTTGGGAGTAAACTGTAAGGAATTCCGAGACATGTACATTTTTTAAAATTAGGTATATTAGGTAGGAGAGTAGACCTACTCAGGAAATGGCTCACTATGCCCAGTTCCCCTTGCCACTGAAGACAAAATCGTACACTACAGTGGACAAATATAGCGAAAACGTTAAAAAACATTAACCACTTGGGACTTGTGATAATTCGTGATGGCACCTACACGACAGAGCATTGTTGCAAAGGAAAGTTTCTTTCTTGCTTAGTATAAAGTTTTATTTTATGAGTGTTTTGTTTTTCGTAATGTTTTTTCCGCGTTTCATGGTTTTCGTCCGGATAGTAGGCATATGTCCTCACTTATGACGTCATGGATCAAAGCAAGCACGTGGTATCGGGACCTACCGTATTACTCAGGACATAATAGCGGATATGGAGACCACAACAATAAAAGAATTCGTTTACAATATGTATCATTTCATTTGTTTCTGTTAACAAATTAATGATTTACTTTTATTGTTGTTGGCCGTAGGTTTCACCGCTCTCGCTCTCTCTATCTCGTTTTACAACGGTTCGAGTATTTGCAAACCACCTTGTCTCGGTGGAGTCCATTCGAGTTGCGCGCCATTGAATAGTTCAAGTAGCGCCGCTCGCAGCGCTGACCTACCCCTCGGTGTAACACATGCTTGTTCTACCTGCCTGACGGCTGACGCCCGACACTCCGACAGTCTCATAGTTACAGCTTGGAGGTGTGCCCTGTGCGCGTTTGTTGCGTAAACGCGAAGCTGGCTTCGTTTTGTATTATCGAATAGTTCGTATAATTTGAAGGTCAGAGTGTTGTTGTTATGTAGGTTCTGAGAGTTGCGAAATATTTCATGATGCTTTGTGTATCATATAATCTGAAAAATCACAGCCTGACTGCTTAAAAATCAGTATTCTCACCCGTGTACACAGGTGACGTGAGTACAAATAGATTGACTTTGCTTCTATTACAGTTGTTTCAGTGCTCAGTTTAAGGGCCTTATTTTTGCGGGTCGTAATTGTTACTCGGTATAAAATGAAGAAAACTTTGTAAAACTCGTTGATACCGATTACTAAATATAAGTGGAAATAAGTAACTGGTAAAATTTAGTACGTGTTTACAAGAAACCAGTATATTAGAGGTATTACAGAAGAAAATCTGTTTCGTTTTATTACAGTTGCACTTGGACTCACGAATCCCTGACATGGAAGAACAAGAAGGTCGCATGGCTGTTGATAATGATGAGCCTATGTCCAACGACGAAAACAATATAATTATTAACGAAGTTGATGGGCTACCAAACGTCCACCCGAACTACACAGAACTGGAGCTGAATTGTGATATGAGGCATCAGTACCCAGATGGTGAGCGCTCGTTGGAGGACCTCATTCACGACGAAGATCTGCCAACTTCCCTGATTGTCACAAATTTGGAGAGCTCACTCTTCAAAAACGACGAAAGAAAAGTATAAATAACTATCTTTCAGTTGTTTATTTTGTTGTGCATGTCAACAAAAATATATTTTACAACTGTATTAAATGTCAGCCCATGTGTTGTTAAACATGTAGTGTGTAGCTGAACTCTTGAAGTTTCAGCCTTTTAATTTTGTTATTAAACTACCTGTTGGTTACTTCTATTAGAAAAACACACACACATGCAGTATGTATTAATCAGTAGCTAGTAATAAACATTATTTTTGCTTGTTTACTCATCAGTATTTTTTTTATAACAACCTTTAATGTTCTCCAGTAGGCCTAATTGTTTTTACTGCCTATAAGCTCTAAATTATTTTATGTTAATGGAATCTGTTTAGCACTGACCTTAGAGCCTGTATTTTAATTTTGAGCAACATCTCTAAGTCCAAAGCAGTCTGCACACCTGGTGTGCAATTGCAAACAACATGCGCTATATTTACTCTTATTCCTCCTGCTCTAGTGGACATAGTTTTTTTAAAATATATATATAGCCTACTCCTTGCTCTCATATGTATAACACTTTTAAAAAATGACAAAGCTACTGTATTTTCTGCAGTTGTTACTTTTTGTCTGTGTTGTGGGTATCAAGTTAGTAATTGAGATGTTATGAGTTTATTAAATTCCAAATTATTCAGCTCTAGTAACAATCTCAATGCTGATACACACTGACTTGCACAATATCCTCCCTTATTCCTTTATCAAGTCATTTAGATTTTCTTTTAGCATAATTTATTGTGTAATGCAGTTCTCATTCTTACACTTCAGATGATTATTTTAGAGAATATCAGTTATGGCCACAGTAAGAAATAATGTTTGTGACTCTAAACACTTGGCTGCATAGAACGGAAACCCAGAAAAATTCCAAGCAATATGTCTTTAATTCTAAATAGATGTAATTTTCCTCTTATTTCTTTTTATGGACTGCAGTAAGTTTTGTACATCCTCATACATGCTATTGTTTCTAATCCTGCAAACTAAATTTTCACTTTGTGTAATGGCTTACGGGAGCGGCCATGAACGCGTCTCCCAGTTACAGTAGCTCCCATCAGCAGCTGCACAAAGTGTCAACTTAGTTTGTGTGATCTGTTGGGTAGGTGTAGGCATCATCATGTGTAGGCCTAGGTATTGTAAGATTGTTCTCATGACCCCACATCTTTGATACTGAAATAGGTGAATGATTGTTTATGGCTGTATATCTTAACTTTGGTCAGTTTGTTTGGTAATTGTACAATTAATGCCTCACTCGGGTAGTTAAAGTAATATGCTTTTTAAGATTTGTGTCCTGGATTAAAGTATAATTCATTTGTAATTGCAGTTGCAATAAAGGGGATGTATTTAACCAGTTTTCACTATATTTCATAAACAGTAAAATAAAATAAATCTATAGGCCTATATGATTTTAAGAAAGAAAATTAATAGAAGATATTTGTATAGCCATGATCACATATCCTTGGGTTACAGGTTTCTTGTTGGTACAAAAGAAATCTTTCAGCTGTAGGGGCCTATTCAAAAGTTCTATTTTATTCGCCATTGATTTCAAAATAATGCTGCACCATCTTCAGGTCTCTCCATAACATCTGGGTACTTGTGTAGGTGACTGTCATAATATGTTATCTGTAGTATCTGCATTGATAAACACCTTCCTTCATTTTTAAGATATTGACAATGCCAGTATGAAGGGTGCACCAGTTGGCAATGTTTTTCATAGCGATGCCACCCATCTGCTTTGACCCACGACGTCATCAACATGTTGGAAAACCCATATACGGGATATCTTAATATTTCTGTATTGTAGATAATAGATCTGTAGTTATCCTCATAAATAACAGATAACAGACGGTATCATCGATCACAGTTCTCACCAAAAATTCTCACCTTTGGTGTTCAGATGCGAAAAAGAAACCTCTCCGTTAACCTATATGCTACCATCAGACGGAAGCTACAGATCACTTTAAACACAAAATATTAATCTGTTCTGTTTGTAAACAGTCATATTTAACTCGGCCACCACATAATTATGATATTCACGCCTTTTATAAACGCGGGCACACCTCAAAACTAAAGCACTGCAATGACGTCACGGGTCAAAGCAATGGTGGAATCATGTCCTATAAATGACCCCACCATTTTTATAGGCTTTGCTAAGGATCATAGTAAACTACTCATTTGTGATTGCATCAATTAAAGGACGGACAAAAATAGAATATCTGCCCTTGAGTTATGCTTTATTGGCAAACTTGTTAAAATGCTGATTAGATGTAGATGTTGGCAACAGCACGATGAATGACATGAGGTGAAGCAAGCCAATCGGGAGTCGCATTTGGGCAGGCAATAACAAATAGCTTTAGTATTTATGGTTTGTAAACATGTAGTACTTATAATATACTCGCTGGACAAGGGTGCATCAAGAACCTGTCGACAATTGAGCAGGAACAGCATTATTTCATGGACACACACGATTATTTCCCTGTCTAGTAAAATTTTACGATGCTTCTCGCCGGGCTACAGTACTTGTGTTGGCAACAGATGAACAATGAAGCGTAGAATTACGTTAAGTTTTCACGAGCTACAGAGTAAATGTTATTGATGTTTGTTTCACTCGCAGCAAAATTAATACTGTACCTGCTCTATGGTTGACAGATTCTTGCATGTACCCTTGCCCACTCAGAATTTTTTTTTTTTTTTTTTTTCATTTTAATTGAAGTTGTTGCGAAAAAACATTTAGTTATGAGTTGCCATCATTACCATTGGTGCCAACATAAGCACTGCAACCCGCCAAGAAGCGTCGTACAATTTAACCCTCTGTCTTTGTCGATGCTTTTCTGTTCACCATGAAATAAATATTTAATGTTGTTCCTGCTCTATGGTTGACAAGTTGTTGATATACACTAGTCCAGTGAGTAAATTAATTATCCTCACAAATACTACATGTCAGTGGTCAGTTGTCTGGTATATCAGTCCATCACCTTCCATATACCAAAAAAGACAATTAGTTCGTATTATAAATAAAATATCAATTACATCAACAAAAATGCAGAACAATTTTTAAAACTGATGCCAAATTTAGTAGACATCAAACATGCAATCTTATTGGCCACCTGAACGCGACTCTTCATTGGCTGCCTTCACTTCCCATCATTCATTGCACCGCTGCCAACGTCTATACATCAAGCACAAGTTGTGTAGGCATAAACTGCACTTTAACCAGCAAACTTAACGAGAAGCAGATCAATTATGCATGGTTCATGTGGGCTTTGGTATTATTAATAGAGCAGCTGAATAACAATCTACTTCATCGGCACAATTTAAATATTACTTTATTCAGTATCAAATTATTCTTTGCATATGTGAAGAAAAAAGGTTACAGTTATAGATACATAATACATTCTTGTGACGTCTTTGTTGAAAACATACATAATATCACAAATAAATATTTTGATGAACACTGTTTACAATTTTAATTTTTATTTATTTATTTTTTCAAAACACTTCCCATTCTTCATATAAGTATTATATTCATGTAATGTGTAAAAAGATTTCCGATAGGAATTTCTTTAGCTGAAACTAGTGGATAGACTTGTAACGGAATTGGGCAGTGTGTAAGTGCATTGGCTAATTTTAGACCTACATATTGTGGATCCTTTTCATAGTGGTGTAGCTTCTGATGTAAATTTGTTCTTTATTTGTGGTGTTGTACTACATAGATCTGAGCAGTTAGGAAACCACATTCTCTCTTCACTTTTCTCCACATCCCTAAAGTCTATCCATTGATGGTTTCACAAAATGCAGTTAAGTCTGCAGCTTATTTTCCTTATTGAATCACATGTAAAAGTTTTGTATAGCATATCTGGATAATCATATGCCTTTGCAACAGATTAAAGTGATTATCTTTTCTGGTTTCTTTTACCAAATCAAGATTTAATTTCAGTCATATTCTGTGATTCATATCTTGGTTACCACATACTTGCTGTTGTGCTTTAAGAGAACAGCGTGTCTAATTTGGGAGGAGTAGGATACAAGGTTCTATTTGGCTTTTCCCATATTACTTACGAAAAATGCAGTGGCACTTGCTAAGTAAGGGGCATTTCTAATTTCTGTATAATGGTGGACATAAGATTACCTGGCCCGAATAATTTAAAGTCCAAGAACAGAGCATTGTGCATGCCCAAGCTCATAAGCAAGTGTGTTGACAGCTACAGCAGTCTGTGCAGCTTCAGCTTGCTGTTTACGTTGTCAAATAGAAGCAATGCAATAGTTAAGATACAGTATATGTCAAGATTCTTAGCACTTTAACTCGTGCATCATTTTATTTTGGAAAACATTATTTGAACATGTAGAAACAGTTGAGGTATAAAAACTACACGTGGGTAGATTTATTAAAATGAACCGCTTCTTACGTATATTTCGTTGGCTGATGGTTTACGAACACAAGGGGTGCAAGTTTGAATACCGCTGGAGTAAACACTCACCAATGGAAGTACCCATGACCCAGCACTGCATACTTCCATTGGCGTGCATATAATTAACGCTAAATTGCTACATAAGCTATATTGACAAGTCATTGGAGGTCACTAAATATCATTTATGTAAGATACTGCCAGTATGGAAAACTGTGGGACACCCTTGTGAGCTTAATGTATTGAGGGCAAGTGGCATTTAAATAACTTGTCTGGCTCTGAAAAAATGCAAGAGGTCACTTTGATAGGTAAATAATAATCCAGTGACAGCAAATAATTTTTCTATGTAATTGTAACTGAGTACCCACTATTTACAGCCTGTACAATTCTTGGCTGCTATTGAGTCTTCAGTGTGTTATTTATGGTGACACTTGATTAGCTTTTGACTATTTAAAAGATAAGTATTGAAGCTAATTATTTTGTGGCCTCTAGTCACTTAAATCAGATATATATTTATGGAGTCATTTATAGCATGCGATTCCACCCGTCGGCTTTCATCCGTGAAGTCGGGTTGTATAGCGTCATCACATGCACAGTAGTTTTGAGATGTGTTTATTTGTGTGTGTCATGTGTAAGTATCGAGTGGCACTATCTTGTGGTGGATGTTGCATGGAATGGGTATTTTTGTTGTACGGCCATTCTTCTTTCGGTTTCCATGTGTGTTGTTGCAATTCGTGGTATTGAACTATTGAGAAGTGAGTGCGATAACATTATTTTGTCAGTTCTGTGATTTATTGTTTTAGTGGTAGTGGAGTGCATGTGTTTCAGGATCGGTGAAAAAATTTGGTGTCTGTTTCAAAGTTTATTTGAGGATTTTGGTGCGGAGTTTGTGTAATTGTAATTGATTTTCCAGTTATAACAGGTTTGCTACTTTGTTAACCGGAAAAGGGTACATCGAGGACCTGTCAACCGTAGAGCGGGAACAGCATTAATTATTTACTCTATGGTTGGCACAAAAAAAGGAATCCCATAGGTCTTTGATTTGTTTACATAGTGGCAACATGACTCCTGATTGGCTGCTCTGCTGTTCCTAACCTCGCGGGCGCTATCCGCTGACGCATAAAATTCAGTTTTTGCCTGAAATCTTCGTTGTGCCGACATACTGATCTGTAGTGCAGTCAGAGGTTTAGGCTAGGTTGGGAGGCAACAGTTGGGTTATGAGCTGGCAAAGCCAATGAATGTGAAAGCCAAATGATGGTTGTGGTAACAAAATTGACCCCTGAAATCATGGTTGTGGTGATGAACTGATCTGTAGTGCAGCCCAAGGTGTAGGTTAGGTGGGGATGCAACAGTTTGGTTGTGAACTGTCAAAGCCAGCGAATGTGAAAGCCAAATTTCTGCTGTGGTAACAAAATTGATCGGTTTCGAAATCTAATGTTTCTGTCGCCAACATATTGAAAAATGCAATTTGGTGTGGGGGGGGGGTTATTTTTTTTATTTCCGCAAGTGATTGCTGAAGGCATGAATTTTTGAGATAACACAGATTATTTATTATCTACAATACATAAGTATTACGATATTATCCCTTATATTGGTTTTATGACATGTTGATTTCATGGGTCAAAGCAGACGGTAGGAATCACGTCGTAAAAGAATGCTTTTGAATTGGTATCACCTGTGTATTGTAGGTCGGTTTCAGTATTCAATACCATTTTAATGTTGATGGGAATTGGGAGGGCCTTGATTGGTATCGTTTCTTGATTTTATGTATATTATTAATTGAAGTATTCAATACTATTCTTATGCTATTTGGCAACAGTGGTGATTGGTATCGCTTTCTTCATTTGATTTTTAGATCAAATTAACTATTTGATTCCATGCATACATTTTAGGTCATTTTATTTTTTTATTTCATGTATTTTCTTATGTTTTTTAAAATACATTTCTCTGTGTTTCCGGTTGGCTTTTTGTCGTATTTTCCCACATAGAATGTCCCCGCCCAAAACCCTGACATTCCCGCGCTTGTCCTGTTAGTGTGATTTTATGTTAATTTCCGTGTGTATATATGTGCTTGTTTTGCTAGAGTTTTAGTCGCCATATTGGCTACAAGTACATATATCATTGCCGCCATTTTGATGACTTCATTGGTCAAAGCAAATGGTGGAACTGTGTCATAAAGTATTGCCCATTTATGTCTTGAAATCAGTCTGAAGTACAGGTTATGTATTTTATCACTTGGAAGAACCAATACGAGAGATGCACAGCATATTATTGACTGCCACTTGAATTAAATGTAATTCACAGAACATTTTCTGTTTGGTCTGCATGAAATAAATACAACTTGCAGACATATTGTCATATAAAACTCCAGGGTGCCATGCTAACATAGCATGTCTTAGCTGTCTTATAGTGGGCCATGACCCTGGTGATAATGTTAATGGCCTTTCAAGAGCTCCACAGAAGTTATAAACACCTCTGTATACAAGTCACACGGCTGTCGTTTTGGACTTTCCTTGTTGTTCTTATTTATTTATTATTTACTTTTACATATTACTTAGACTGTCAAATGTGGATTACGTATAGTTTTTATTTACGTTCTCCAACTGATATTGTAACAATTAAATTGATGATTATTTGGATAATGCCACTTCGTACAGGTCATTTTTAGGATGCGATTCCACCCATTGGTTTGTGTTGTGACGTCATTTCACAGTGTTCTTGAGTTGTCTGTATTATCAGGAGCTGTTTGTAGGCATTTGGTGGCATGCCCTTGTGGTGGAACTTAAATGGTTTGTAGTCTTTTCGGTTATAATGTCCATTTTGTGTGTGACATTCTATGTATTCGTGTTGGTGTTAGTTGAGGATGTTTGGGTAATGTTCGGATCACTGTAAAGGGAACTTTCAGCAGCTTTTCCGTAATGTGTATAGGTTGGCAACATACCATATTGCATGTAGATGGTGTGGTGTGGTGATTGCTTTTGGCAAAGCCAACAAATGTGAAAAGTGAGAAACTGGTTATGATGCCAGCCTGATACGAAGGTACAAAAGTGGTTGTGATGAAGATTGTTAGAGTGGAACATTTGAAATGACTCAAGTACTCGATACTGTTTCTTGGTTGTTTGTTGCATTGGGGTGGAGGTTGAATTGCTATCACTGTCTTCATTTGAAGTATATGATAGATCAGTTTAAGTATTTGATACCACTGTAATGTTGGTGGGGTTTGATTGGTATCGTTTTCATGAGTTTAGGTGTAGTATAGGTTAATTGAAGTATTAGATGTTGTATTTATGCTATTGATTTTGTACAAGTGTGTGGATTTGTGCCAATGACTTCATCCCCCCCCCCTCCACTAGGGCCTGAATTAGAAATGTTGCTCAAAAGGAAAGGTGGTGTACCTTTCAAGGAAAATAACTGTCTACAAAGGTCTGAATCAGTTAGAAAAACTGCTCAGTCTTCAACTAGAGTAGTGGCTACCAAATGTTTCATCTGACTTCACACTTGGAAGTGTCTTAAATTATATAAACTTGTTTTATTCAGTTATTACTTCAATTTTAAATCATAACCAGTAACACAGAAATAGAATAACATTTTATAAAAGTAATAAAAATGTAGAACTGCAAAGTTATTAATAATTTTTTGCGGAGTACTTGCTCACTTCCTGAGGAACACCAGTGAACTGAAATCTTACTCTGTGATGAAAAGAATGGGAAAAATGCCGAACCATTGGACTGCACACCACTAGCTGCCTCACCCTGAAGCTGGAAATTGAATTGGCTATAACACCATCCAGATGCAGATGATCCAGTGGCCATTTCAGATTTAGATGGGATTCGTTAAATAACATTGGTGTATTTTCTTTTAGTGTATAAAACTTGCATAATTTTTTTTCTCATAGATGGTGATAGATATTTTTTGTTAAGAAAACCTCCACTATTTTTTCTTTTCAAAAAGAAGTCTGAAGTACTTTGAGATGTGGTAGTACTTACTGAAACAAGAAAAATAAGTTCAGTAAACATAGGTCCTAAAACACAAACTTCGAGATACATGCATGTTCAGTGTGACAACCATTCTCCGCAATGCGTCCCTTTGGCCTTTGGTGTAAGGGATAAAGGACACTCTTTTAATTATGCCCATTTGCTGGTGTAGTACTTGCTGGCATGCACTTAAGCTGAAACCCTTTAGTTCTGAACATCTTTGGAGTTGTGAAGACTATTTCCTTCAAGTGCCCTGTAACCAAAAATGTAGGGGCTTGGAGTGTGGGGAAGGAGCAGGCCTAGGTGTGGGGTCTTGAAGTATCATCAGATGTTCATGCACATTCAAATGAAAATGTGCTGGTGTGCTATCATGCATGAACTGCATTTGTAATCGTTGTTGACATGGTGTATCCTCCAGTGAGGTAGGCAGTAACACTGACAAAGCTCAGATAATATGATGTGCCCTATTTAACCTTTCTGGTAGCACAAATGGTATTATTAATCTATTGCTAAGTACACCAGCCCATACATTGATTGAGAATTGGTGTTGAATATCCTCTTTCCTAAATTGTTTGGAGTTTTACATCTGTCCATATGTGCTGATTATGGAAAGTCATCATGATATATACCCAGGGTTGCCAGTACTGTACAATTAGGCACACAAAAACTAAAGTAGCCTACAAAATTAATCAAAAATGCAACTGACTGTAGACTATCTAATGATAGGTAGAGAGTTGTAGGACATTATATACCCTGCTGACACATTTGATGGAACACCAATGTGATGACTGTACTAATATCTGTAACCAAATGTCGCACAGCCCTTCCTATAAACGTGTGTTTATCTAAGAAAGTAAGATTTTCTGGACCCACATTTATTGGACTAATTTTGTTTTGTTTTGTTGAGTACTACCATCTCTCAAAGTTTTGCACACTTTTTCTGAACACCCTATATAAAATGACTCTCAATTTATGCGAATTTGGTATGTGCGGCATTTTCCCAGAATGTGACTATATTTAACTATATTATATGATGATCTCCTGGCAGACTTGATCTAGAGTTAGGTGAATAATAATCAACTAACTAAGAAATGTAATATACGGTACTAAACTGAAATATTTCCAAATTATTGATACATAACTACTTTCATCACTTGAAAATAAGGTATAAATTGATGAAAATACAACATCGCTGCAGGGGTCAGTAACCATGTTGGGACGCATCCGTGAACAGCACCAGTTGCTCCCCTGGGCAGAATGTGGCTAGACACGGCGCCTACTGAAGTTGATCTTTGAGGCGGACAAAGGCACATTTGCATTCGTCAGTCCAGTCAAAGGAACATTCCTATGTAGCAGCTGATGCAAGAGATGAGCCATGTCAGCCACGGAAGGAAGGAATGTATGATGATAGGCAATTTTGCCAAGAAAAACCTGAAGGTCTTTAACAGTAGATGGCCATGGTAGGCCCATATAGCATCAGTGCATTTACTTAAGGGACAGATCCCATCACGTGACAGATAAAACCTCACGTACACAACAGAAGACTGAAACAATTGAGATTTAGTGAGATTACACTTTAACCCTGCTGACAGAAGAACTTGAAAAAGCATGCGAAGATTGGCAAGGTGTTCATCCTTGGAAGCACCCGTGACTACAATATCATCTTTATAGTTTATGCAACCAGGCACGAAAGTTATCAGCTTTTCTACAAAACCCTCAAATATACCTTGCGTGCTGGCAATGCTGAATGGCAACCGTTGGTGCTGATACAGGCCAAAAGGAGTGTTTGAGATGAGAAATTTTTTGGAATCGGCTTCCAAGGGCAGCTAGTGATATGCCTCCGATAAATCAATTTTGGATAAGAATTGCCCGCCTGCAAGTTTGGCAAACAACTCATCAGGATGAGGAAGCAATAAGTATCAACAAGACACTGGGCATTTATAGTCTTTTTGAAATCACTACACAACTGCAATTTTCTGGGTTTGCAAACCACAACAAGGGGATGCCCATTCACTAGAAATAACAGGGAGGAGAGCCTCAAAGACGCCTACCTCTCCAATTCAGCTTTGACTGGGTCACATAATGCCACTGGAAGGTCACAAAAACTTTGGGCGGGCCGCCAATTTGAGCGTTATGTGCGCCTTAAAATCGACTGCATCCCAGGCTGGAAGAGAAATTGGAGGGAAATTCTGCACATAATGCATCTGAGTGTAAGGAATATCATCAGATATCAAATGTACATTGTCTGTAATGGAGAATCAAAAAAAGTGGAAAGGCATCATAGCCAAACAAGTTTTCCATTCCTGTATGATCAACAACATAAAAGGTGAGAGAATGAGCAACCAATTTATAAGAAATGGACACCTCAAACTGGCTGATAATCGGTATCTTATGTTTCTTGTATGTCTGCAAATTTCGTGTGACAGGAGACAACAGTGGAGAACCCAATGTGTATGTATGGGAATTAATGAGAGTGACAGCAGAACCAATGTCGACCTGCATGCAAATATTTTTGTCAAGCATCTGAACATCTATGTATAACTTACTAGAATTTGAGAGAACACAATTAACAGTCATGACAGAGTCATCATGTTCAACAACAGCAGGCATCTTGTTAGACTGGCAGACAGGAAATGTGACCTTTCTTATTACAGGAGTGACACGTAGCCCAGATTTGATGACAATCTACTCTTTTGTGTCTGATAAAGCAGTGTGGAAGGGATGAAAGCGCCGAACGTACCTGATTTTGCTGTCGTGTCTGTTGCATCTGCCTCTGTTGCTTCTTCCCAATGCGTGGTTGCCCCACTCGTCATTGTTGACGTGCGTGGATAGCAGCAACGTCCCAATCATCATATGAAACAGATGCGATGTCAGCTGAGCGATCAGACTGCACAACACTGACATCCATGTATTCGTCAGTTTGGGCGCCAGCGGCATGAGAAATTTCATGGGATTGGGCAATGCTCAATACTTCGTTCAGATAGAGAGGGGTTCGGGAGCTGCTGGGCCTGTTGTTTGACTTCCTTATCCAGAGCTAACCGAAGTATATCATCTTGAACCATGGAATCGGCATATAACTCGTGATGCATGTCCGTAACAGATTGACATTTTCTACTAAGACCCTGCAATTTCGCAGACCATGCACGGTATGATTGATGAGGCTGCTTCTGGCACTTGTAAAAAGCCACCCGGGAAGCAACAACATGGGTGTTTCTGCAATAATATCTAGAGAGCGTGTCACAAATTTCAGTAAAAGACGTCTCCGCCGGATTCCGCAGGTGGGCTACCTGAGACAATAGTTGATACACTTTCGGAGAAATCCATGAAAGAAACAGAGATTTGCAGAGTTGATCGTCGACAATGTCGAAAGCCACAAAATGTTGATGCAGGCACTTTTCATAGTCCTCCCATTCTTCCACATATGGAGGGAATGGAGACAGAGAACACAGTGCGACCCTATTAGACGACAACGTCGACACAACTGACATAAGTGTCTATTGAAAGTCATGTAACGATGCTACGAGGGTAGTCTGTTGCTCAATAAGCATATGCAATAGCTTGTCTAAAGTCTCCATATCAAGACACCACCAATGACAATGTGTGGAGTATTTTACAACTCGTCTCCACTTAGTGTTGTAACTTTAACACATAGAAAACATACATCAAGTGGATAGTATCATTGTTCACTACAGACTGACGTGCTCCGTTGAGTCGCAGACAAGCCCCAGTTCACTTAGGTGGCACTGTCTAGTTGCAGTATCGCCCCTACATTACTTTGCGCACATTATGCGCGGCGGCAGATTTGAATTTACGGCGCACAGTCACAATAGTTTTGTTATTGTATGTTATGATGTGTCATTTGTTGTGTACTGTTTGTTCGTTTGGTGTGCATTGTGTTTGGAACACATTCAAACCAAACACAATGCACACCAATTCAGCAAACAGTAAAAAACAAATGGCACATAAGGACATACAATAACAAGACCACACATAGAATAGGAAACATATTAAAAAGACTCAATATAGCATACTGAAGAACAAAATGACCCAAAAACCAGCCAACATTGACAAATATAACCAATCTGGCAGCTACCAATTAACCTGAAAATGCTGCCATTCTGTACATGTGGGTCAAACATGCCGAAACTTCAGCACCAGATATACTGAGCATTTAAGAGCATTAAAAATGACAGTTCTCAGTCAACCTTTCCAGACCATCTAATATCAGAAAATCACCACCCTACAAAACTAGAGAATGACCTAAAAGTCCATAACACCAGAAATAGCCTGTACCTTAAATTAACAACAGAGGAGAATTATCACATACAAAATGCAATATCTCTCTCTCTCTCTCTCTCTCTCTCTCTCTCTCTCTCACACACACACACACACACACACACACACACACACACGTCCACGTCCACACAAATCCTCTATTAACATACATCACCACCATCACAGAAACAATAGGAAAACCTAAATATCAGCAAACACATAATTTATAGCACAAACAAAACATCGAAAATAAATAACACTCTACAAAGAAAACAAGAACAACCAAAAACTAAATAAGAACAAAAGAATTATAAATACTAACGGAAATGACGTGTTTCTTGAACCAAAAAATATATTTTAGGTGTATTTTGAAAGACAGTGAATTGTACAGCATACTATAATTTCCAGAACAAAAATAAACTACCCCACTGATAGCACAAAATGTGCTGAAACATGTTTGAGAAAAGTAACTAAAATGGTCTTGCATACAACGGAATACCCTCACTGTTAGTGTCATCATAGGAGTAACAACTACAATTGGAAGAGTCAAAACATACATCTTATGAAGCATATTGTTTATTATTTCTTCATATTATTTCTGCATATGAAGGTGTACAATTTGATACCATAGTAAAATTATTTTGATTATTTCATATGTAACTTATAGTCCCATTATGATGCTTGCTAGAAATGAAACTAGTTGAGTAAATTGAAACTCTACAACTGAAGGATCAAAATGATTTATTACAAATTTTGTAAGTATTATGTTACTGTATTGTACTTTATTAGGATATTTTATGTAATGTATATTTGAAGACAATTTACTTTACACATTTTATTTACAACTGGAGTCTTTAAGTGTAAAGAAAAATTAACTTTGTGTAGCAGTTGTGACGATAAAAAAAATGGGGTAGGGGAAGTTTTGGTTATCTGTGTATCAGGACAGTAAATTTGCCATAATTGTAGGCAACATTATTTCACATTTATGTAAACCATTATTCCATGTTCATAATTGAAAGTATTACTATATGTTACCCTAATTGGTAGTTTATATATGACATTAGAAATGTGTGAGAAGAACATGGATGAATATTTGCAAAGACTAAAGTATAACTTACACATTTTTTGGGCTGAACTGCTGTGACTCGTTATACGGACTGCAAAGACCACTTATGTTAAAACTATTTTATTTCTTTTTATGGTCAGTTTCAGCACAACTCGCTGCCATCATGAGATGCTCTTTACTGGGTGTCATTGTCATCTCAAGTCAACTCAAGTTGTAAAATAATTACCTTACTGGGTCTTCACAATAATAAAAGTGAAAGAAATTTGAATACGCCAAAGTTAAAATATGATGATAAATCGTCCCATTCTTGTCTGTATACTCTCAACCAGTTGTCAATAGTATATGTACAAGAATGGAACCATTTGTGCTCATGATTTTAACTTTGACTCATTCAAAACTATTTCTGTTATTTTATTATTTTGATGACCCAGTATGGTAGACGACGACTATGATGATGATGCCAAGTTTTATGAAGTTAGAGCATCTGAAGATGGCAGCTAGTTCTACTGAAACTGGTCATGAAATGAAATAAAGTAGTTTCAATGTGAGCGGTCTTGTCAAGCCATATAAAGATACTGAAATGTGCATGTAGCTTATCTTAAACAGTTGAAGGGCTGATGTACTTGATGAATAACTTTCCAATTTTATTGATGGAAAACTTTCCAATTTTATTGATGGAAAACTTTCCAATTTTATTGATGGAAAACTTTCCAATTTTATTGATGGAAAACTTTCCAATTTTATTGATGGAAAACTTTCCAATTTTATTGATGGAAAACTTCCCAATTTTACTTATGAATATGTAAGACATATTTATAAATACAATGAAAAATGTTATATTGTGAAATTTAACTCTGTGGAATGGTCAACAAAACAAATTCAACAGCCTGCCGCATTGGCCGAGTGGTCTGCAGCGTGCCAGTTAAGGTCTGCAGGGCCACTGCGGTCAGGGGTTCAAACCCTCCCTTAGGCATGGATGTTTGTGCCGTCTTTAGAATAAGCTAGTTCATAAGTAGTTTGTAAGTTGAGGGACTGATGACCTTGTAGTTAAGTCCCATAAGCTCTACAAACATTTGAACAAATTCAACAAATAATTTTTATTGTGTGGACAATACAGTTAGCACAGTTTTGACTTTTGAAACATTAACAGCTGATTTGATGAATAATCTGAAAGATAAAAATGTTGTCTAAAATAGTTTTAAAAAACCTGAGGGTCTTTGCTGGAACAATTATAATTTGTACTCAAAGAAAATAATGGATATCTAAATTGATAAAATGGAAATAAAAGTAAGAAAATTTGTCTTTGCAAACTATAATCTGTTGTGTGCTGATCCTATTTGTTCTTTTGTTGTATTTCCTGCTACAAATTTTAAAATTATAGATTTCATTTGTCCATATAGTTTGCCAAATCTTTATAAATCAGTACAATGAAAAATATTAGAGTTCCAAAATGACGTTTGCAGACTTGACTCGTAATTCAGTTTTATCTCATTATCTAAAAATGTGACTTTTCAGTTATTGTTGAGCTTTCTTTCTCCCAGTTCAGTTGTAGTAAATATTAGAGCCCACAGTGCAGTTTCTGGAGTCTTTGGAGTCACTGCACCTGAGCCCAAGTCTCTTGAAAGCACATGTGGAAAAATAGAGCAAACTTATATTGTAGTATTAATTTATACACTTCTGTCCCTATGAGTGCAAAAATAATAGCATGAGAACTGTTACTAGTTAAGTATTGGACTTAACATTTCATTGTTAGATAAGCTGTGTTAGTTTATCTGCTGGAATTATAATTTCACATAAATAAATTTTAACTTATTATTAGTACTTACAGGTTTTTTTTTATCATTGTTGCAGAAAGAATGAGAAAACCTCTTCCATCACTTAAATCTTTAACACATTCAAGTCATAAAACCACAATAGGCAAAAATGTCGGCCAATACTCGTTAAGGCTAGTTTACAACTCACCCCAAAGACGTACGCCGAGCTACGACAGGCACGTAAAGAAAGACACTCGCACGTACAATACTTGAGCTAATGTCCATTAGTCTTCTTTAGAAAGAGAGCATTCGCACAGGCATGGACACATCTCCGGCTGCTGCACTCTGAATCGTGCTCTACGATGAGGGGGTAGGAGGGGAGGGGGGAGAGAGGGGCACAGGGAGGTTGTGTGGCAGTGGTGGGGATGGCCTTATGGATCATGTACATACTAAATGGCTCAAATGAGATGCAGCTTTGGGGGGGGGGGGGGGGGGTTAAAGCAAACACATACACACACAAATTGCAACACACTGCCCACTGATTTTGGAAGAGTAGATACTTAAGTTACTTTCAACGAAAGTTAAAGCTTATTTAGTTAAGTATTGGACTTAACATTTCATTGCTCGATAAGCTGTGTTAGTTTATCTGCTGGAATTATAATTTCACATAAATAAATTTTAATTTAATATTAGTACTTACATGTTTTTTTATCATTGTTGCAGAAAGAATTAGAAAACCTCTTCCGTCACTTCGGGGAACCGATTTCGTTTCAGTATTTTCGGAGCTTCCGAAGACTGAGGGTAAATTACAACTGTCCTGCAGCTGCTGCAAAGGCCAGAATACAGTTGCACCAGACACAGTTTGGAGAGACTGTCATAAACTGTTATTTTGCTCAGGTGACTACCTTTTTCTATTGTACATTTAAGTGTAACAGTCATGCACATCTGCGCCAAAAGTAACTGTTTGTCACCAGCTCTAACATGACAGTGTGATTTTTCTTTTGAAAACACACACACACACACACACACACACACACACACACACACACACACACACACACCCCTCTCTCTCTGGTAATATCTAATGGCATGTAGAATCCCACCTGTATGCTGTGAGGTTAATATGAGCCAGTGTTTCACAACTTCTAATTGGAAAACTCCTTAACAATGTTGTATTCTTTGAACATATCGAATAAGGGACTACTCAACACACCACTGTGCCCAGGGTTTGAAGTGGACACTACTTCTCCAGTTAGAATATTTGTTCATAGTACCATCAATTTTAATACACATAGTGATCCATTTTGCCAGTGACTGTTCACTAAACAGAAGCATGTCTTTGGGAATGTTGACACATGCATTTCTTATTTTCACAGCCTGTTGGCACTTGCTAGTAAACATTATCTCTTAAATATCCTCACAAAAAGAAATCTTGCTATATCAAATAAGGCAACCTAGCAGGCCAGTTAATAGGCCAACTTCTGCCAATCCACTGAGCAGCGTGAACGTGATCTAATACTTCCCATGCTTCATTTGCTTAATCCACCGGGAAACTTATGCTGAAACCACATATACAGTGGAATCTCATTAGTACTTTTTGTAAGGTTCACGGATTTTGAACGTCAGAAGTGGGAAAACGTACTACTGAAAAATACCTAATTTGGTCATGATTTGATTTATTTTGGCAGTAAAAATGCGCAATTAAAATTTACAGTTTTACCGAAAGACAGTGCATATTGTGAGACAACTAAAGCCGTATATATACATGTGGCGTCTGTTCCAAAAGAACAGACATCACTTCTGATCCTGCAGTTGTTATTATTTAATATTCACAGAATATATGACATCAACTGCGATTGGGCAGAGCTGAAAATGTGTACCCAGCCGGGATTCGAACCTGGGTCTCCTGCTTTCTAGGCAGTTGCGCTGACCCCTACACCACTGGGGACACAGTGATCACCGCACCTGCAAGGACTGCGGTGATCACTGTGTCCCCACTGGTGTAGGGGTCAGCGCAACTGCCTAGAAAGCAGGAGACCCAGGTTTTTTCAGCTTTGCCCAATCGCAGTTGATGTCATATATTCTGTGAATATTAAACAACTAAAGCCACCATAAACCAGATGGTAAGAATGACTGTCACTTCTGAAGGCCTCCGCCTTCCACCAGAAGATCCCCCCAGGGGGCCCACAGTTCTTTTGTGGGTACGTGTGTGGCGCGCACGGGGCCCCGAGCCGGAGCAGCCTTTCTTCCGCCCCATGCTGCTTCACTTTCCCTCCCGGTTTATGCCTTCGCCCGGAGACGGGCATATTTCGTGAGATACGGTGGTTCTTGTTGTGGTTTTTCTTCCTTCATTCCTTCCTTTCTTACCCTTCGTTTTCTGTCTTTCTCTCCTTGAACTCTCCTAGCCTTCTTCTCCTCATTAGTCTCCGCCTCGGCGTTTGAGACACTTCTTTTCTTTCCTTCTTTCTCTTCCTTTCCTATCCTCTTCTTCTTTCCTCCCTGTGCGTGTCTGAAGGCCGACCCACACATTATCGTGCGTAGCAGGTGACGGGGTAACGCGTAATTCCCCGCCCCGGGTAGACAAGTAAGGCACGTACGTACCCCCTGGTAAAGGCCAGGCCCAGGGAGGGGTGATTACCCGAGCTGGTACCTTCCGAACGTGCCGATTGGTCCCTCCGTCAGTTCTCGGGAGGTGTGACCTGAGGTGTGAACAATCACCTAAGGCGGGTAAGCCCTCGGAGAGGGCCCCCACTAGGAAGGAGCGCGCCATCGGAGACGCCGGTAATCACGGGGGACACTTCCGCGATGACTTCCTTATCTTCTTTCGTGACGTTGACCCATAAACGTAAGTTAGACTCGCCTCAGCCTAAAAAGACTCTGCCTAATGTACCTAAATTTCTGGTTGTCTCTCGCACCGACGGAAAGGATTTCAATTCTGTCAATCCTTTCGTTATACAGAAAGGTGTAGATGCAATTGCTGGCCCTGTTAAAACCTGTTCACGTCAGCGCAATGGCACATTGTTGCTGGAAGTGGAAAGTGCCTTCCAAGCCCAAAAACTGATACGTACTACGTTGTTGCACACTTTTCCAGTTAAGGTCGAAGCGCACCGCACACTCAACTCGTCACGGGGGGTAGTCTTCACGAGATCCCTTGACGGGTTGTCTGATGAAGATATCCAATCGTATATGTCCGATCAGGGTGTGACAGCCATCCACAGGGTCATGAAAAAGGTCGATAACCATCTGACACCGACTCGTACTGTGTTTTTGACGTTTGACAAAGTTGACCTCCCGTCGAAGGTCAAAGCAGGGTATGAAGTCATCTCTGTCCGCCCTTATGTACCTAACCCAACGCGCTGTTTTCAGTGCCACAGGTACAACCATACCCGTGAACATTGCCCAAATGCAGCAAAGTGTGTCACTTGTGGTAGGGACGCCCATGAGGGGGATTGCCCACCTCCGTCCCCTCACTGCCTAAACTGCAACGGTGACCATGCGGCTTCCTCTCGCGACTGCCCTGTATACAAGGATGAGAAGGTAATCCAGCAAATTCGGGTTACGGAGAAGGTATCGACATCTGCCGCTCGTAAGTTGTTGGCGAGTCGAAAGCCCACTGTCCTCCCAGCGGGTACATACAGTAAGGTACTCACCTCAACTCGACCTACCAAGGATTCCAGTACCCAGACATGTGACTTCACTTTCGCTGACACAGTTGTGCGATCCGCCAGCCCGAAGATTGCCCGTTCCACGTCCCCACTCCCTCTTGCTGCTTCTAGGGTACAGTCTTCGTCAAACTCTAGTAAACCGCGGGCACCTAAACAAGATGCCCGGACCTTGAAAAAGGAACCCGTCCGTGAGGATTTTCTGCGTTCTCAGGCTTCCCAACCGTCAACTGCCTCTTCCCGCCGTCACTCTTCCAGAAGAGCTGACAAGAAAAAGAGTTCCTCTCCTTCCCCGCCGAGGCGTGACCCATCTGTCACGCCGTCCAACAGTTGCCGGCCTCGGCCGTCTTCTGTTTCACCGGGACGCTCCGTTTGCCGGGCGCCCGGCCCTTTACCGGCGGTGGAAACTGCCCCTCCTGATCAACTCAGGGAGGTGGCAGGCGCGTCGATCGAACCAATGGAACATGACCCTTTGCCCCCAGACAGCGATAGCAGTGCTCCCTCGAAATCCGGTCCTCAGCGGCCGTCGAGGTGACCCCGCTCGCTACTTGGTTTTTATCCTTATTTCTTCTCTCATTTTTATCATGGCGCTCCTTCAATGGAACATTCGCGGCATTCGTTCTAATCGGGAGGAGTTAAAACTACTCCTTCGATTGCACTGCCCGCTTCTAGTCTGCCTCCAGGAAACTAAGTTGCGTCCACGTGATCGTGCAGACTTTCCACACTACACCTCTGTGCGGTTCGACCTGCCACCCGTGGAAGGTGTCCCAGCCCATGGAGGGGTTCTGATGCTCCTTCGAGACGACGTCCATTTCCATCCCATTTCCTTGCACACTCACCTACAGGCAGTTGCCGTCCGCATCACCTTATCCACATTTACCTTCTCCCTCTGTAATATATATTCGCCATCGTCATCTGCCCTTACTAGGGCAGATGTGCTAAACCTTGTTGACCAGCTCCCTTCACCTTTCGTGTTGGTAGGCGACTTTAATGCCCACCACCCCCTATGGGGCTCTCCGGCACCTTGTCCGAGAGGCTCCCTTTTGGTGGACATTCTCCACCACCTCGATCTTGTCTGCCTCAACACCGGTGCACCGACCTTCCTTTCTGACACAACACACACTTATTCCCATATAGACCTCGCAATATGCACTCCTCAGCTTGCCGGTCGGTTTGAGTGGTATGCACTTTCTGACACGTACTCGAGTGACCATTTCCCTTGTATCATCCACTTCCTACATCATTCCCCATCTCCACGTCCCACCAGTTGGAACATTTCTAAAGCCGACTGGGGGCTTTATTCTTCCATGGCTGTTTTTCACAATCAGAATTTTCCCAACTGTGACAGTCAGGTCGAATACCTCACAGAGGTTATTCTCACTGCTGCTGAACGTTCCATACCTCGTACATCCTCTTCTCCACGTCGTGTCCAGGTCCCTTGGTGGACTGCAGCCTGCCGCGACGCGCTTCGAGCCCGGCGCCGTGCTTTACGCACCTTCCGCCGCCACCCAACTTTGGAGAATTGCATCAATTACAAACGTATGAGAGCGCAGTGCCGTCGTATCATAAACGACAGCAAGAAAGCTTGCTGGACTGCTTTTACTAGTTCTTTTAACCGTTTTACTCCCTCCACGGTTGTCTGGGGTGGCCTACGCCGTTTGTCCGGCATCAAGGTCCACTCCCCGATTCCTGGCCTGACCATGGAGAACGCAGTCCTCGTGGACCCAGCTGATGTTTCAAACGCATTGGGTCGTTTCTTTGCGGAGGTTTCGAGCTCTACCCATTACCACCCTGCCTTTCTCCCTCGCAAACAGGTAGAGGAGGCACGGCCGCCTTCTTTCCGCTCTTTTAATCGTGAAAATTATAACGTCGCCTTCACCATGCAGGAGCTAGATTGTGCTCTCGCCCTGTCCCGGTCTTCTGCTCCCGGGTCCGATTCCATTCATATTGAGATGCTGAAGAACCTCTCTCCTGCGGGCAAGTGCTTTCTTCTTAGTACCTACAATTGCATATGGACTGAAGGTCATGTTCCCACAAGTTGGCGTGAAGCCATTGTTGTCCCCATCCCCAAACCAGGGAAGGACAAACACCTTCCTTCCAGTTATTGCCCCATTTCTCTGACGAGTTGCTTCTGTAAGGTGATGGAACGCATGGTTAACGCTCGGTTGGTCTGGCTCCTCGAATCTCGCCGCCTCCTGACTAATATCCAATGCGGTTTTCGTCGACACCGCTCTGCTGCTGACCACCTCGTTACGTTGTCGACCTTCATTATGAACAACTTTCTAAGGAAGCGTCAAACAGTAGCAGTGTTCTTCGACTTGGAGAAGGCATACAATACCTGTTGGAGAGCGGGCATTCTCCGCACATTGCACACATGGGGCCTTCGGGGCCGCCTTCCTCTTTTCATTCAAGCGTTTTTGGCGGATCGCAAGTTCCGGGTACGGGTGGGCTCTGTTTTGTCAGATACCTTTTGCCAGGAGAATGGGGTACCACAGGGCTCCGTCTTGAGTGTGGCGCTCTTTGCCATTGCAATCAATCCGATCGTAGATTGCCTTTCAGCCGATGTCTCCGGATCTCTTTTTGTTGACGATTTCGCAATTTATTGTAGCGCCCAGCGGACGTGTCTCTTGGAGCGTTCTCTCCAACGCTGTCTTGACCGTCTATATTCCTGGAGCATCGCAAACGGCTTCAGATTCTCCACTGAGAAAACTGTGTGTATCAATTTCTGGAGATACAAGGAATTTCTTCCACCTTCTCTACATCTCGGCCCTGTTGCTCTCCCTTTCGTGGAGACTACAAAATTCTTGGGACTCATGTTGGATCGGAAACTTTGCTGGTCCACACATGTGTCCTACCTGGCTGCCCGTTGTGCCCGATCCCTTAACGTTCTTCGTGTCCTCAGTGGCACGTCATGGGGAGCGGATCGTACCGTCCTGCTTCACCTTTACCAGGCCATTGTTCAGTCGAAGCTCGACTATGGAAGCCTTGTATACTCTTCAGCACGGCCGTCGATTCTCCGCCGTCTCAACTCTATCCACCATCGTGGATTACGTCTGGCGACCGGTGCATTTTATACCAGCCCTGTTGAAAGTCTGTATGCCGAGGCTGCTGTATTACCCTTGACCAATCGACGTGACATACTCTTGTGTCGGTACGCATGCCGCCTACGGTCGATGCCCAACCATACATCTTACAGATTATTTTTTGACGACTCACTCGATCGCCAATATCAGTTGTCTGCGATTGCCTTGCTTCCACCGGGAGTTCGGTTTCGCCGCCTGCTACAGCGGCTCGATTTTACCCTTCCTTCCACCCTTCGGTTGAGCGAAAGCCCATTGCCACCGTGGCATCAGGCCCAGGTTCACACACACCTCGAACTTAGTTCGCTCCCCAAGGAGAGCACTCCGGATTTGGTATTCCGCTCGAGGCTTGTCGAACTCCGTTCGCGGTTCGATAATGCCGTATTTATTTACACTGATGGTTCCAAGAGCACTGCCGGTGTCGGATCTGCCTTCGTCGTCGGGGACAACCGTTTCCAATACAAGCTCCCTGACCGGTGCTCAAACTTCACGGCTGAGCTTTTCGCCCTCCACCAGGCCGTTTTGTATACCTGCCGCCACTGCCACCCTTTCTCTGCCATATGTTCTGACTCCCTTAGTGCCCTGCAGAGTCTTAAGGACCCTTTCTCGAACCATCCTCTCGTGTATCGGATCCAATGCTCCCTCCAGTTGCTGGCGGATGACAGCTGTCACGTTTCTTTCCTGTGGGTCCCTGGCCATGTGGGTGTGCCCGGGAATGAGGCCGCCGACACAGCAGCCAAGGCAGCAGCTCTTTTGCCTCGCATGGCTACCTTTTGCGTCCCATCGGACGATGTTCAACGGGCTCTTCGCCGGAGTATCGTGTCGCAATGGCACAGTGTGTGGCTTTCACTGTACAACAATAAATTGCGAACTGTCAAACCGATCCCGACCGCTTGGAGGACATCCTCACGCCCCTCTCGGCGGGAGGAGGTCATCCTGGCTCGGTTGCGGATCGGTCATTGCCGTTTCAGCCACCGTCACTTGCTATCCGCCGAACCTGCACCGCTATGCTCCTGCGGTGAACTGCTGACAGTGCGACATGTTTTACTGACTTGTGTTAATTTTAACCATTTCCGTGTAGCCCTTCACTTTCCGTCTACTCTGGAGGAAATTTTAGCTGATGACACACGAGCAGCTGCTCGAGTTTTGCGTTTTATCAACTTGGCCAACTTATCCAAGGATATTTAACTCTTTTAATTGTCTTTTATCTTTCGTTTTTAGCCTCTTGTTGATGTTCTGACAGTCTACATTTTTTTAGATCATAGCGAATCTATGTTCTTGGCTGGGCGCTAATGACCATAGAAGTTGTGCGCCCTAAAACCACAAAAAAAAAAAAAAACCACCAGAAGATGTGTGTGAGTTATAAACAAGTGGTGTGTTGTGGTTTCGCGCACAATGTTTAATGAGGCTGCTGTGAGATTCTGTGCAACTGACTGTGGGGACGCTGCTCTCAATAGAATGCTACGGCAGTGCCACCAGAATGCTGGGCTATAAAGAGCGCAGTTACGAGGACAGTTCCTTTAGGAACACCTTAGTGTACACATGAATTATTTTCTGAAGTGTGTTTTGTTCTGTATGCATTCCGGAAGTGGAAATAAAGTTACTACACTTTATTGGCAACAAGGAAAGGATTTTCTGTCTCTTCAAGTAATGTGAACATTAGTGATATGCAACTCTTGAGCAGGCACTACACAACTTAAACAGCAACAGCTTCACACCACTGCTATATGCGAGTTCGTTTTTGTCCATACCAATGGCCTCTTCTCATCATTGACAATTCCTACTTTTCCCCCTTACGATGAGGTGGTGGAAGACTGGGTAGACTACTAGAAATGCCTTCGGCAGCATTTCATGACTTTCAGTGTTGCTGATCAACAAACTTGTAAGTCTTTATTCCTTTTGTAGATTTCGCCAAAGTTGTATCAACTGTTGTTTCAACTAGCACAGTTGAAAGAACCTTCCTCGTTGTCGTTTGATGAAATGTGTATTCTTCTTTCAACATACTTTCAAGAATAGATGCATATCATCACATTTCTCATTGCATTCTATAGGTGTAAGAAACAGTGTCAATCGACTGAATTACAAGGACTCAGTTGCAAATGTCTGTTTCCAACAGAAATTCACGAAGAATCAAATGCCGACTCTAAAGTTACGGATGAAATTTGGCCTTGTGCAGCAGATAAAGTAGTTCACCAATGAGCTCTTCAGTTAGATAATCCCACATTGGATGAAGTACTTTCCATAGCTCAGTCCTTCAAAAGCACTCGTGCCGCGGGCACTCCATTAGAGGCAAGGGGTGACGTCGGTGAGATATAGTCAGGTTGGGCAGATGATGACCCGCCAGGCTCTAGAGCTAACGAGGATACTGCTGCAGTAAACATGCACCTGCAGCGTCGGCCAGCCAATGGGTAGCCGATGATGATTGTTTACTGTATGTAAATTGCGTGTCCCCTCATTTCGGCAAACTTTACCTAACTGCTGGGAAAGGATGTGAGGATGCAGGTCAACACTGGCTCAGTGTCCACTATTGATTTGATTTGATTTGATTTTCTCAGGGAAGCCAAAACAGTCTTGGTCCAACCCGTCTTGCCCGCACCGAAACTAAGTTTATTGTGCGGTATCGCTCCCTGTATATCTAGTAAAGCCAACCAATGCCCTTGAACAGTGCAAGGAGTCCCTTTACCAGTTCTTTATTAGACACAATTTCTTCGGGTCTGGTAGTCCCAAATGTTCTGTGCCTTTTACTCTCCAATGCAATGCATTTGAAGATTAGATGTGATGCAGTTTCAATACCGTCATCACAGATCCTACATTTAGGGGGTCCTCTTCTGTTATTCCCATTGTATGTAGGTGTATTTTGAAATTCCCATGGCCTGTCAGCAATCCAACCAAGAGTCTAATCTCTCTCCTGTTCAGGCCCAGGATTGCAGAGCTTCTTTTAAAACATGGCTTTGGCATCATTACCTTGCCATGTTTTTGTTGATAGACTTTGGTCCAATATTCTACGTGCTGTCTTCTGAGCCAGTTACGTAGCTCCAATTTGATCATTGCCTTGGTGATTGTCAGGACAGGTTCCGGTCCAATAAATGGAGTCTCTGCCCCCATCCTGGCTAATCTGTCATCATGTTCGTTGCCACTGATCCCCGAGTGGCCAGGGGGCCACTATTATTAACTCACAGACGTATTTAAGGCTGGGTTCTCTACTGTTGTTGGCCATCTTGCGTCACCTACTCACTTATCATCAGCGGAAGATTTCACTTCTGGGTCAATTTGACGTCGATATTTTCTATAAATGTGTTGTGCACACCGTCAGTGTGTTTGTTGTTGATAGTAGTGACACTGAGAATTTATTTGGGTATGATGCCTTTCGCATTTCTGGATTCTCAGTGGATGACAGTGCACATTGTCTCTGATGACATTCCTTAAGCTCAGCTTGATTCTTTATCGGAGGCCTTTTTCATGCTCTTTGCTCCTGGTCTTGGTTGTCCCACCAATTTTGAAGCACATATTACTCTCAAGTCTGCTGCCTAGCCAAGGTTCTTTCGGGCCTGTCCTGTTCCTGTTGCCTTGCGTGACTCGGTCAAAAGGGAGGTTGACCGACTGACTGTTTCAGATGTATTGCATCCCATCTCTTCCAGCGAGTGCTCCTCTCCCCACTTTATTATTAAAAAAACCAATGGCAGTCTTCGCCTCTGTGGTGATTTAAAAACATCCATCAGTGCCCAGTGCCTTATTGACACGTATCCTATGCCTCGCCCTGAAGAATTTTTTTCAAAGTCGGCCAGGGATCAATACTTTTCTAAGATTGACCTATCTGAAGCATATCATAAGCTTCCACTGAATCCTGAATCTTGCCAGTTTCTTGTTCTCAACTCTCCATTTGGTGTTTTTATAAGTAACAGAGGTTGCTGTTTGGGCCCCCTGTCTTGTCACATATTGACCCAGACAACATTTGTTGTAGCCACCGACGCGTCCCACTACGGGATTGCTGCTGTTTTAGCGCAGCGACACACTGATGGCTCAGAACATCCAATTGCATGTGCGTCAAAGACACTCACTGACGTGCAAAAAAAGTATTCCCAGATAGAAAAGGAGGCTCTGACCATTGTGTATGCCTTGAAAAAGTATGGTGTCCTTCTTTATGGGACGAAGTTTCGTCTAATCACTGATCACAAGCCATTAGTTTCTCTCTTCCATCCCTCGCCCTCACTTCCTGACAAGGTGGCTCACCGCTTACAACATTGGGCTCTGTTCCTTTCTAGCTTCAAGTAAAAGATTCATTTCCAACCCACTGCTCGGCATGCCAATGCTGATGCGTTGTCCCATTTGCCAATGGAGCCGGACCCTGTTTTCGACTGTGATGAGCTGCTGTGCTTTCATGTGGATGACCCTGAACAACGTGTTGTTGACAGGTTTCCCAACAACAGTGGCAAGTTAGCCACAGCTACTGCTTCTGATTCTGTTCTGTGTCATGTGCTACGTTTCGTTCAATGGGGTTGGCCTGATCACCCATCTGGAAAGGCCTTTGATCCATTGCGTAACTACTTTGCCCTTCGTTTTCCCCTCACTGCTCGTAACGGCATTGTCCTCCTCTCCACCAATGGGGTCTCACCATGAGTGGTCGTTCCTGCATCCCTTCAAGCTTCTGTTCTCCATCTGCTTCATCAGGGACTCTGGGGTGTCTCACGAACAAAGGGGCTGGTGCGTCGGCATGTCTACTGGTATCGATGCAGACATCGCACACGTAATCACTGCTTGCGAACTTTGTGCTAACCGGGCTCCTGCTTCGAAGACATATCTTTCTCCATTGCCTCCTCCCTCGTGCCACTGGGAGCACATACACATTGACTATGTGAGTCCCTTCCTCAGCACCTACTGGCTTCTTGTGGTGGACACCAATTCTAACTTTTCCTTTGTTGTATGTTGTGTGTCACCTTTCACAGCAGCAACCACCCTGGCACTAGACAGAATATTTTCCTTGCAAGGCCTCCCTTCGACGCTGGTCTCGGACAATGGTGTGCAATTTACTTCCTGTGAATTCTCCAATTTTTGTAGTCTATGTGGTGTTACGCATGTCACTGCCCCACCCTTCCATCCTCAATCGAATGGCGAGGTTGAACACCTCATTCTTACTTTCAAATCACAAATGAAAAAAATGCTTACTTGTTCTTCCTCTGATGGAGCCTCGTTCCAGTTCCTGGAATCCTACCGTTTCACTCCCACGGGCGACCACAGCTCAGCCGAACTCCTTCACGGCCACCAGCCTCATACCTCGCTCCACCTTCTTCGCCCTCTGTCACACTGGCCAGGGCAAGCTCAGTTCACAAAGTTTTCAGAGGGCACTCCTGTTTTGGTGCGGGGGTACGGCAGGCACCCAACATGGATTCAGGGTCGGGTCCTTATCCCTTGTAGCAAATGCCGCACGACTGCTGAAGGAGTGGTGCAACACATGGATCGACTGCGTCCCCAAATGTCTCCGACAGTGGATCCCACAGCAGCATCAGTACCATCTCCACTAAGAGCTGCTGCCGATGGGGTGGAAGTTCCACGATTTGTTCCATGGCCCGCTGGCACAGTGAGCCAACCACGAGCACAGCAGCAGGCCACCGATAGATCATGTACCGGTTACCGACCCAGTATCACAAGAAGATGTCAGCATGCAATAG
This sequence comes from Locusta migratoria, assembly GCA_026315105.1. Classification (NCBI taxonomy): domain Eukaryota; kingdom Metazoa; phylum Arthropoda; class Insecta; order Orthoptera; family Acrididae; genus Locusta; species Locusta migratoria. The sequence continues at coordinate 742,876,380 of CM048755.1, read as the reverse complement.
CTCTAACAAACACCTCCGGAAGAGCCAGCCTTATTTCCTCCAAATATTCAGAATGACCAAACACTAGCTTCACTGGTCATTCTAACACTATCGTGCGTAGTGTGTTCCTCACCAGGAGCAGACATCTGGCAGCTCTCCACTGTCTCCAATCTTCCCCTCGAGGCATCTTCCTACTAGACTGGGCTCTAGTCTGGGACATTTTCGTCCACACGTTAAGGTGCCTCTCAGGGAGTTGGTAGACAGGCACGCAGAACACATGGACACTGGCACTCTTCATATCACCTACAGCAAGTGAGTGCTCATACCAAGGGGGGGGGGGGAAGTGTTTTGGTTTTGCCCACAATCAAAATGTTTAACAAGGCCGCGCAACTGACTGTAGGGGCGCTGCTCTCAATAGAGTGCTACGGCAGCATCACCCAGATCGCTGGGCCAGAAAGAGCACAGCTATGAGGTCAGTTCCTTTAGAACCACCTTAGTGTACACATCAGCTAGTGTCTGAAGTGTGTTTTGTACTGTGTGTATTCCAGAAGTGGAAATAAAGTTTGTTTAAAGTTACTATGTGGTGTAACTCCTAAAAGGCTTTATGGAGTATGAAAGATCCATAAGAAGTATGTTTCAGTGTGACTGACAGAAACAGTGGCTCTCCGAACTGTGATTGTGCCAAACAATCGGTGTCAGTATAAAGGTAACTTGTGGAAAAATATGCTCATCACATTTACAACTCTGCATGTACTAAATTGACAAACTGTCATCACTGAAACTGGACAATTCTGATTCATTGGCAGTTTCAGTGTAGTGTTCTCATTCATAAAGGTTACCATTTTATCTTTCTGACATAAACTTTGACGAAGAGATTTCAGCTTTATTCAGACGTATTATGATATCAACATACTTTTTATTTGAGAATAATTTATTTGAATACACTAAAGGAGTCACCATGAATAATCCCTCGTCACCCTTGGTGGCCAAAATGCTTATGGAGGACTTGGAGGGAAAGTTGCTGGAGTCTGCTAGGTTGAAGGCCACAGAATTTTGAGGTATATTGGCAATGTGTTTTTAGTGTGGCCCCATGGTGAACATAACTTACAAGAATTCTTAAACCATCTGAATTCCAGACATAGAAAAATCCAGTTTATAATAGGGGGAAAAACGAGAGAGATGACTTCAATGTTACAACAGAACTCACACAATCACTCCTTGGGGAATTCAGTATATCAAAAACCAACACATACCGACTTACGTCACCTCCACCATATGTAACTTATGTAACCACCACCATACTTCCAGATGATGACTGTTCTAGGAAGTGTGGTTCACAGGTCACACAAAATTGCTGCTAATGAGAGTTGTCTGCATGATGAGCTTCTACACTTTCAAAGAGTTTTGAAAGCCAATGGGTATTCCCAATAAAAGATACAAAGGCACTATAAATGAAACCAACATGAGCCATAAAGACTGCATGAGATACTGTAAAATTTAAAATGCATAACTTTACTGCCACTGTGAGACACCTCCCATCAAAAATAGGATTCTTGGCAAACACACAGTTTTAATTTTTTGCCTCGCACCAAAGACAGCAACTCTCTCAGGTTCTATCCAAGATAATTTTTAAAAGAAAAGGTGTATTTGTTGCACATTATTTTATTGCTCTTCAATGACAATGTGTTGCATCGGTCACACAGACAATATGATAATGCCTTGCTAAAGGATGAAATGCATCACTGAAGAGTAATAAAATACTGTGCTACCAAGATGGCTTTTATTTCAAAATATAGTTTCACTGGTTGCTGTCTCACACTATGAATTGAAAATCATTTCAAACATGATTTGTTGCTTCTGAAGAATGGGGTTTCCAAGAACCCTGTGACCTTTCATACATCAGACAGATGACATGTAAAAGTCCATGAAAGTTAGGTGGAACAACTGGCTGTTAAAATACACCACACATGTATCAGGACACTACATTCATTCTTGGCATTCTACGATTTATGGACACATTCAAATTTTAGGCTGAACTTCATCTTTCTGGAATTCAGTAGTGGAAGAAGTCACTGAAATTTGCTTGACAGTGAATTTAATTAATAGAGATAATAGTTTGAGCATGAATAACTCATGTAATCTAGTGCTGTCTTTAATAAACTTAGAAAGACATCACCACAGAACAATTCATAGTAATAAATAAATATCTCATCGAGTATTGATTGTGCAACCACAGATGCAATAATTTAAAAGGATGAATTGAGTGCTAGGACCTCAGTCTATAGACTCATTCTGAAGATGGCTGGATGGTATGCAACCACAATATTAGAAGCAGCAAAATAAATGCAGCTATACAGACAAAACTTTAGGGCTCAGTCAGTGCACTGCGAAAACAAGATGATGCACATCTGATAGTTTACCTGTTTGAATTATGTTTGTGCTGTTTATGTACAGTATGACATTGCACAACGTTTGTCTTAAGGCTGTTAGTTTTTCATTTATAATCCTAGTTCCATTGGTAGAGGTCTGCACAGATAAGAAAAGTGTTATCCGCAAGGGCCAAATCCGCATCTGCAAGTTTGTTATCCGCATCCACAGTTCTCGAATCACGCTAAATGTTCTATACCTACCCCAAACCTGGCTATTCCAAACAGGAAAACATTGGCGCTCCGTACACAAAAAGTAGCAGATCGGAGCCCGTGTGCTTGGAGCACTGTCAGCTGTGTAATACAGGCATCTTCTTAAATTTCAGTGGTTAAAACTGATTGGCATAGAGGAGATTTTACTGTGTTTACATAGAAAAAAAAGAAACTTTTTTTGGAGTTTTAGAAAAGGGACATTTTATTTTCCCCATATTAATGCACAAGAGGTTATGTGACACAAAGCAAAGCATGTCATTTTAACTGTTAAAACTGCCGTCTACCTCTAATTGGTAACTGTCAACAAAAAGAAAGAATGTCAGCTGCAGCTAAGGCCAGCCTATACAGTCTAACATTGTGTACCTTCCTAAATATGTTACTTTTACTGAACACTATATCTGATTATGAAAGTTGCTATAAAATGCTTTTGTTAATCTTTATTACTTCTGTCACAATTTATCTAATATACAAACATGAATGTTTGTACATTTGTTCGTATTTTATGCGCACTTGTACTGTTCATTCGATTACGATGAAACTTTGCCAACATATTGCTTGCACTTTTGTGATGGTTATTGATATAATTAAATGACTGTAAGACACGTAGTTATGACATAATAAACAATGAAATGCATGGTAGATTCCTGCATCACGCGACAATGTTGCACATCTCCTGCTAAACAACTGGACCGATTTTAACCAAATTTGGGTAACAATCAATGTAGGAGGAAATAAATAATTAAGCTACTTTGTCGTGTGTCACATGTGTCGTGTGTCATTTTTTCCAAATTGACAATTTCAATTGGTTTTCCTTCACTAATGTCAAATCACCTCTTTTAACTTTACACTATATAGTATCCATTGATGTTGTGTTCATTTTAAGAAAGAAGTGTCACTGTATTCACTACGATATACATTGTAACTCGGTCACTACAAAGCGCTAACTGAAGGCAGTGGAAATTTGGGATGGCAGTGGGCCGGTTCGCCACCCAAAAAGCAGTTGACAGATTGCAGGTAAGGTACGGTTGAGTATATGGATTAGGCGCAGGTCCCTCGAGTACAGCTACGCCCGTTGTGGCCAGGGCATGAGGACAACAGACTTCCTTTCTACCTGGACCCTGCAAGGATTCCAAGAATGTCCATAGGCTTGAAGTTTTTGGCTAACATTTTGACAGACGTACTGGGCTGATACCTCGCTCTTTATCCGAATTTAACACATGGATATCCGTGTTGCTCACAATTCTATCTACAAAGTAGGAAATACTGTGGATATCTGCGGATATATCCACAGATATCCATAACTGTGCAGACCTCTTTCCATGGGTTTGTTTAAGTTGAAATACTGGTTCATTCAAATTTTTCAGATTTATTACAAACACAGAAATGAACTTCTGGTGTAGGAGACAGTTCTGAAATACCAAAGTCAATATAAATGGAGAGAAGCACTTCTGTAGCTAAGATATTCCTCTCCAAGCTTGAAATTCTGGCTACCTATAAAGCAAGCACAGTCTGTTCCAAACTCATATACCAAAGAAATTTGATATTCTACAGTCACATAGGCCGCGCCTGTGGTGGCACATTCGAACATCACTCTCCTCTTCCGGGAAGCCTAAGCTGCAGGTGGAGGCAAACAGTGGCCAATGACACTGGATGGTAGTGGCCACGGGAGTTGCCCGAGCGTCTCTGTGGTGTGCGTTGTGGCGGTGAGGGCAACCACAGCGAGGTGGGAGCCAGCCGGAGATGGCGAGCATTTCCATCAGCTCGTTTGTGTCCGAGGGAGAGTTGCGAGCGTGCCACTGTGCGGGCAGCCGGTCCGTAGGTATGTAGAGTCACAAGTGCCCAGGACAGTGGTGACCAGGTTGTGGCAGTGGCCCTGCTTGCACCTGTGACGGGTAGAGAGTACGGTTGCATCTCGACGTCGCTGCTCGAAGAAGGTGTTTCCACCGCTGGTCCTCCCAGTACCACAGGCATCGCTATAGGAGGAGCCGCCGAGCAGGCAGGATTCGGGGGCGATGGAGCAGGCCTGGCAGTAGCATTGCCCGGTGCACACAGAGACCGCATTACGATGCTGTCGTGCTGGCAGTAGGGTATTGTTGGTGGGAGGAGTAGGGGGCAAGAGCACAGCTGAGGCTGCCGGACATAGGCCACTGCTGCTAAATGTCCGGTACCAGTCATGCTGGGGGTTTTCACATCTCGCCCGCCAAATCTGCCCGAGGGCAACCCACAGTTACTGGCTCGAGGTCTGGATGTGGTGGCATGGAGCCCCACCAAGGCTGCAGCTTGTTGAGATGATGGGAGAGTGTCACTCTATCAGTGTCCGCCGTGAACATCTGCCACCCACCCCCTCACTGTACTACCTCCGGCGTCCACCCTGGGCCACGACTGAAAGTGTGTGCCCAGACAAAGGTGCCTGGTGCACATCACAGGCTGAGGTACCAGGCACAGGAGGTGCAGCTGTATCTGGCACTGGCGGCCGTTGAGGTCCTCCGCCGGGCTCCCACCGTTTATCCGTGATAAGTGCTGAGAAACAAGGAGAGCGCAGTCTCTGTGGACGATGTCTTCAAGCGCTTACGAAGGTGAAATTTAAATGTATGCACCATACGCTCTGCTTCACCATTAGATTGTGGTTGGAAGGGGGCAGAAGTGAGGTGAGAAATACCATTATTGGTGCAGAAGTTTTGGAAACCAGCTGACATGTACCGAGGGCCATTATCAGACATTTTTGTCCGAGGAACACCTTCATTAGCAAAGGAGCTCTGATCATATATTTGGCAGTAGTGGAGCGCATACAAACTACGTATCGATAACTGGACAATGCATCGACATGAATGCGACCCCAAGGGTGCTCAGGCTTAGGCCGCAGTGCAAATGTGTAATGGGGAGCTGCTTCCTGGCTAGCACACTGTATCCGCATTTGAACCAAATGTTCTATGGCTGTGTCAATACCTGGCCAATTTACAAAACGGCATGCAAGCACCTTCATGCATGTCGTATCCCAATGTCGATGGTGCAACAGAGCCAACATTTGAGCCCATAATTCAGAAGGTCCAATGACCCGATGCTCGTCTGAATCAGTACTGAGGAGGAGGACATCATTGATGACTGAGAATTGGTGCAAAATATGAAAGTACCTGCACAGCGAGTCAGCCTCTTCGGTGGAAAATTGTTTGGGCCACCTGGAGGCGACATATTGAAGAACCTCACAGAGCACGGGGTCCCAGTGTGTGGCATGCACGATTCAGTGGGCCGTTATGGGCAACGTCTTCACTGCTTCTTGCAGGTCAATTTGATATACCACCACTTCATCTTTGCTGAAGGCAGGGTCGGGCCCCACGGGCAGATGTGACAATGCATCAGCATTGGCATGGTGAGTCATAGTGATAATCACAAAAAAAAAAAAACAAAGCCCAATGCTGGAGACATTGCACAGTCTATCAGGGAGACAAGAATGCGGCCAAACAGCGCTTTAAGGGGTTTGTGGTCTGCGATTAGGTGGGATTTAGTGCCATGCAGGAACACGTGGAACTTCCGAACAGTGTAAACAGTAGCCAAGGCCTCCTTTTCAATCTAAGAATAATTTCATTGGACTTTTGACAATGTCTTGGAAGCATAGGCAATGAGCTGCTTGGAACCATCATCTAGTTTGTTCACCAAGATTGTTCCAGTTCTGTGCTGAGAGGCATCTGTTGCCAGCACCAGCTGCCGTCAAGGTGTAAACATGCTGAGGCAGGATGAGGATTTTAACAGTGATTTGATATGGTTGAATGCTGTATGGCATGCAGCAGACCACACAAATGGAACACCTTTCTTTCACAGTGGCGTTCAACAGTTAGGCGACCCCCACAATGTTAGGAAGAAACTGTTAGGTGCTGACTTTGCTCTGGTAAATTAATGGTTGAGGAAGGTGATCAACCACTGCAATGAGGGCAGACTGGTGGCAAATGCCCTCCTTCAAAACTAAGCTAGTTTTCCAAGTACTCAATCTCAGGTTGAAAGATTTCTGAAGATTGCACTTGAGGCTCGATGCTTGGGGCTTAGTGAACAAAAGCCGAAGATTATTTGAATCAATATTTCGTAATATCAATTTTGGTTGATATGAATGTCGGTTCAGGAGGAACTAGCAGTGATGATATTGTCGAGATAGTTTACACAGAACAGAATGTCTTCCAACAACTGTTGCAAGAAATATTGAAAAATTGTGGGCGCACTCGCGACGCCAGACGTTTGTATCAGTACATCCCGAATGGTGTGGTGAGAGCCGTGAATTGTTCAAACGCAGAATCTAAAGAAAGTTGGAGATATACTTTTGCCAAGTCAATTTTAGAGAAACACTCACCGCCTGTGAGTTTCACATAAATGTCATCTGGACAGGGAATTGGAAAACAATCTACCACTGACTACAAGTTGACCGTGGACTTGAAGTCACTACACAAATGAAGGGTTCCTGTGGGTCTTTATGATCATAAGAGGGGTCACCCACTGGTTAGAGGAAACGGGTTCAATGATACCCAGGCCATGCAACCTATTCTCTCATCCTTCGCCGCCGGGTGAAATGCAAAAGGAATAGGCTGAATGCGACAAAATTTTGAAACCGCCATAGGTTTCAGAGTGATGTGAGCTTCGTAACCAATAGCCTTCCCTAAACCAGATGAAAAAAGTAATTCACTGAATGGGATAGCGTCGGACACAAGGTGGACAGCATCTTGAATGCTGAAACCAAATGCTGTGAACGCATCAAGGCCAAAAATGTGATTCTTTGCATGACGTGCTGATACTCCACTTCAGTTGTAAACTTGTGGCGATTCTGCCCTTACCTTTTGAAATCTCGTTGCACTTGGTATCGCAGACTGGCTTGAAATTACCGATATATGTATTTGGTACATCAATGTTGGTGAAACCGTATTTATTTTGTAGATGTTTTATTGCAGTTTACCTTAATGAACATTATTGACTTTTCTTTTGGCCAGCTTGGGTAGCACAGTGGGTATGAGCAGAATGCACACAATGTCCTAATACAGTGACCTTTTCTTCCTATCATAGTCAAAAACCTACGTATGACACTCATACATTGCAAAAAAAAAAAAAAAAAAAAGGTCACATAAGAGTTTTTATTATCCTCCACTGTCAATTAGTTCACTTTAAATAATGGCAAAATTTAACACACTCCAAGATGATCATAAATACTGAATACACTTTACATTTTCAGTTAATGTTTTGGTTTATGGAGACATTACAAGAGCAATACATTTCCAAAGTTAGAGCATAGTTGTTACTCCATGATTAGATAGCCGCTGACTGACTAACATAAGGCCAGAAACTACTATTTATAGACCTGTGTAAGCAGAATTACAATTTTGGTATTGACACAATGGTTTATAATTTGACTAGGTACATATTTGCCTTACAGAGTGTATTATCTATTGGTAAAGATATCTGGTTTATGAAAATTAATGAAGTATCTGGAACTAATTGGTGTTCCGCATTGGGGTTCCTCGGACCTTTGTTAACGGCGGCCATATTAAATAAAATGTCTAATTACACCAAATAATTCAACTTTTTAATTAGCGTGTCAATCAGCTAATGGTGCATATCGGGACAACAAAAGTATGAAGTCAAAGTTCGGAATCTAACAGTAGTTTGGGGGTAATTTACGGTGAAAGTTGGCATGGGTCTTAAACTTTAATTACTAATATTATGTAAGCTAATAAGTTTCAGTTAATTCCAGATACCTTACTAAAAAGAGGAGGTAAGCAGCTTTTGAATGATGTATGCTACAATCCTTAAATAACCAGATTTCTGCACTCGAAATTCACATGGTTGAGCTATGAACATATTTCCAGTTATCTGTATTTCATAATTAAAGACGTTTCTGGCTTAACTGACCACTACAAAGTGTTTCTATCAGTATAAATAATGTGCTGAATAATGAAATGTGAAATGTGATTTATTCAACTCGTAACGTACAGTTTTCAAATCATTTGATTTGTTGTACTGGAGACATGTCAAAATTTACTATATGAGAGATTTATGATTCACTTATTTTACATTTTAAATACATATAAATTGCAGTTACACTGTGTGTGTGTGTGTGTGTGTGTGTGTGTGTGTGTGTGTGTAATGCCCTGTCTCATACTGTGAATTTGTCATCAAAAAATTCCTCGACAGAGTAATAGCACTTTTCCACCAGAATATTGAAAAGCAGTCACTTCGGTGAACCAAGCTCCATGTTAAATAATTTGCTCCCCTTTATTTTGTTGTATCTTTGTAGTCCCATTTACTCTGCTGTTTGTGCATAAAGTTTTAGCCGGTGGTTTGGGAGTTTAAAATTTTCTTTGTAGCGAGTGCTATAATTGTGGTAAAATCAGAAAATGTCTAACGTATTTTGATGTTTGTACAAGGAAATCAACACCTCAATACAAGTTACAGATGTACTGGTTATTCTGGTATCTTCATGAAAGTTTATTATGAAATCAGACTTTTGGATCATGTCACGAAACTTTCTGGCATCACTGCTTTCTACTAACACATCTATGTTCTGCTGCAATCATAATTTTTTTTCTTATTTTCTTTCTGAAGTTTTTCTAATAAACATTGGAGTTTAGTTAAAAACACTTTTGTTGTGCTTTACCCAGGAATTCTACAAATTGCTATAATCAATGTATTTAGATTACTTAACTCTACACAGCAACCCTTGAACACATTCTCTTCATTTAAACAATTAAAATTTTCCCTTACATTATAACTTAAAGTAGAATCAACAAGAATACAGGAGCCTCCACGAGATTTATTCCTGCAGAAGCTGTTAGCAACATTAAAATTATTAATACTATTTAAAACATTTATACTATCTTCAGTTAGCCAATGTTCATTTAGACAGATTACTTTGATAGTAGCACATTCTGAAAGTAGAATTTTAAGTTAATCTATTTTATGATATTTAAGGCTGTGTTCAGATACTAATCCTTCAATGTTCCAGTGCATCAGTAGAGCATTTTTATTGTTGACTATGTGCTGATATGAGTCCCTCCTTTGATCCTTGTACTTTTTATTTTCTTTTTTCTTTTATGAATTTATCAATTGTTTTAAAAAATAGATTGTATGACTTTATATAATAAAAGAAACTATTTTGGAAATTGAAATAGAAATGTCCTCTTATGAAACAATCAATAAATTCTGGAGCCGCTTCAGCTTTTTTTATTGAGATCCTTTTATGTACAGGTCCACAACCGGTTTCGCGTCAGTAGAGACGCATCTTCAGGTGTTAAACTTTTTATTCTCTCGTCATAATTCGCTACTGAGTCTCAACATTCTAGTTGGTTTCATCTGTCAATTGGTTATAATTCAATAGGGCCAAATACATGGGTCCAAGTCCAAAATCAAATGGTTGTCTTTCAGGATAAAAAACATGGATGTTAAAATGTGGGACATGCAGTCGCGTGATTTTGACCACCGTATTTTCGATAAAACCCGTAGATTGGCAATGCAGTGAAGGTGGCCATTGTAAAAATAAACTGAAGGTCTGTAATTAGAAACATCAAGTTGTAGCAGACCTACGGGTTTTATCGAAAATACGGTGGTCAAAATCACGCGACTACATGTCCCACATTTTAACATCCATGTTTTTTATCCTGAAAGACAACTATTTGATTTTGGACTTGGACCCATGTATTTGGCCCTATTGAATTTTAACCAATTGACGGATGAAACCAACTAGAATGTTGGGACTCAGTAGCGAATTATGACGAGAGAATAAAAAGTTTAACACCTGAAGATGCGTCTCTACTGACGCGAAACCGGTTGTGGACCTGTACATAAAAGGATCTCAATAAAAACAGCTGAAGCGGCTCCAGAATTTATTGATTGTTTCATAAGAGGACATTTCTATTTCAATTTCCAAAATAGTTTCTTTTATTATATAAAGTCATACAATCTATTTTTTAAAACAATTGATAAATTCATAAAAGAAAATGTATTTACTCAGCTGCGGATGCCCCAATTATAAAATAACTTGTTTTTATTTTCTGTTTGTAGGCCTACGTTTGGTATGTCACCCCCTTCTGAATGTATCAGTTTCCCTTGTTTTTTACGATTTTGCACACATCCATAAACATTTTACTTAAGTTCTTGGAGCCTAATCTGTTAAGGTGTTGGCCATCTTTTCTCAGGCATGTATCACTTAGGAACTTATTTGGATCAGTGAATATTGCTCCAAGACTGTCACACTGATCCCTAATGCCATTATTTATTCTATATATGTAATTATCACTCACCAATCTTCTGTGGGTAATGCCATTAATTAATAGTCTTGAGGACGTGTACACAGATTTCACCGATCTGATTAGATTTCGTGTTTCCCCCACTATTTCTTCTTCACTGTAGCTGCGGATAGAGTTTGTACCCAAATGTATTAGAACACCTTTGTAGTTTTCGGCTCCTTCTGCTCCATTTTCGGCCGTGATTGGTTTTGTAGTCAATAGATTTTTAAAATGTTTATTCAGCTGATGTGATCGAATTCCATGTCGAACATTGGTCTTGCAGTTTGACACAATAAAATTTTTTAACAGCGAATAACCTATTAAAAGAAAATTGTTTTTGTCAGATTTCTTTGTAGCACTTACACATTCGTCTTTTTTTTATACTGTAGGTAACTGTTTGCCATTTGTATTTATCGTTATTTTCACTAACGAAAGTCTCGGAGGTATCTTTCACTGTCTTTTGGAAATGCCTATGTAGATTTTCGTCTCTTTCTTCAATGATGGATTGTTTACCACACACACACACACACACACACACACACACACACACACACACACACAGAGACTTTTTTTCACTAACTAATACAGCGTTTTCTTATTTTAACATTAATATTTCCCTTTTTAGGGCTCCAATGTCACCATGGAGCACTTTAATGATTTTGTCTTTGGAGTTTATTGTACTTACAAGTCCGTCCCTTTCAAGACGTAAACAGTACGGACATGACCACGAAAATCATCTTTTATCAATTTTAAATTCACTCTTGCACACTTTTTGTGCAACCAGCGATTGCACTTTATGCAGAAGATACCTTTTATGACATGTTTCAAGCATCCCCTAAAAGACGAACTATTTATTTTCACCTTTTTTGAGGACTGAGATGTGTCGTTGCACTCTTCTATCAGCGCCATCTTTATCCAACAAAGATAGGATGAGCTTATTTAATTGTCTGTAATTTTTGAGTACCCAGTAAATGTATTATACCGCACAGTGTCTATATTAAAGATTGAAAAACTTTAGTTTTACTTAAGTAGTATAAAATACAGAGAGTGAGATGGGGGATGTTAATCTGGCTTTGTCACAAACTGAACAAGAAATTGAATCAGCTGGTACCATAGCCGATCTGACAAGAAGTTTAAGAAAGGGGTGGCTTTACAAGTGCCGAATACATATCCAAATTGATGATAGACACAGAGGTGACCGTGTCAATTTGAAAATGGAATGACCAGCTTTGAATATGTAGTGTGACGAAAAGCTTTGCAGGTGTGACTTGTTTCTGTTCTGGTACAGGAGAATGACAGTTTACTTCCATAAGGTCCTCATCGGAATACGGAGGCCAACTGCACACTGAATGACGACAAATAACCGCCATGTCGCCTTGTTGACGGCACGAAGGACACCGCACGAGGTGGTGTGGCCAGCTAGTGCAGTCATGCATGTGAAAATAATCAGGACAAGAGGGTGGACTATTTCATTGGAATTGAACTGGAGTGGGCAACTGCAAAGAGCAGGAAGACAACGATGAGGAGGGTGAGGAATGATGCCTGCGAGGACACGTGGCACATAATGGTGCCATCTCTACCATTTCCTCAGACTAATCGGCTGCCACCCTCGTGGAGGGTGGGATCCTGCAATTGCAAGGGCTCGCGATGCACATGATAATAAGTTTCACTACCTCAAATGAATAATCATTGAAGAAATATCTTTTATATCATATACGTATCGCATCAGCTCTGATGTAAAAAGTGTGTAGAGAGAAGAGGCAGTACCTGGGGATATCCATCAGACATGACAGATATTTGTGACAGTAACAAACACAGAAAGGAAAGTCATTATGCAATCTGTAGAAGATGGCAGACATCACCCCCTTCTACAGGCTGCATGGGAATGGACAACAATAAAAAATGAAAACAAATGAGACCTCTCAGGATGCACATTTCCTTGAGTTGAGGCGGCTGAATCACCTGTACTTGCTTGAAACATGACAGGCAGGCAAATATATCATCATTTATTTAAGCTAATGAATATATCATCAGGCACTGAATTAAAATTTGTGGTAAGGTCAGGATTCAAACCCTGGCCGTGACAAATTTAATTTAGTATGTTGTATTCATTACCTGAGATAATACTGAGATTAGATCTGTCTCAGAACCATGAAATAGAATTAATCAACTTGTAGATTTATAGGTTCTATATAATTTCATTGGTTTTTATCACTGTTGGACCAATGGAGAAAACATAAAATCTTGGCAAGTGTTACATATGCCAAGCATATGGCACATTTGTGGCAGTACTGTATGTGCCCTTTCTTTTTTGGCGTGGTCGCTGATAGGAGAGGTTTGGGACAGACTTCTGTCCCAGTAGCAACATTCCTTGCTGAGCTGATGGGGAGAGATTTGGAGAACAAATTTCATCAACTTAGAGAATCCAATGCTGGATAACTTTTATAGGTCCATGTAATGCTATAGGACCAGTGTTTAATGCGACAACTCAATCCGGGCTCTGTTTACTTAATAATTGACTGTGGTGTTGGCTATGTATCCATTATAAAGCTAAATGTTTGTGTTTCTGGATGCTCAGTTCAGCTGTTTAAGTCCAGTAGCCAATTGATAAAATTCACTTCAATTACCGTAATGGCAATTTAAATGCAGTTGCCTAAGATCCAGAAACAATAGAACCATTGACACTCCTCACTGGATCCTGCACATTGATGATGACCACGGCGTGCAGATAAGTGAGTAATTCTGAATATGCCTGTGTTGTTAGCACCTTATGCTTATTGGTATTGAGGTTACTAGCTATATACAAGTCCCAGTTGTGCACTATTCCAAGATTGTGTTGTGTGTCTGAAAAGAGTGTGAATTTTTCTTGACCAACAGATTTATTTTGCCTAACAAATGCAGCCTATCCAGAGGAAAACTGAATGCTGTAATTCAGGTAAGGTTGCCTGGAAATAGTGCAAGTGCTGAAGTCACTGATGTAGTCTTCTTGTAAGAACACCTTTGTGTGCCCAGATTGCAAAATTATGGAAAATATCCAAGGTTGTAAGATGAATATATAAACAATCTAAACACAGCAAAAAAGTTTTGCATCACCTGTGTTTGCAATGTCTATCTGTATTTTTGTAACTCTGAAGCACTATAGAGCTATGCCCCATCTGACTTCTAGTGTGGTTGAATGAAGAAAGGAAAATTGCTTTTTTTATGTTAGCTCAATGATGTGATTAAGTATGACTGTGATTTCTGCAATCTGTTAAGCCATAATTTGTCTAGTTAAAGTGCATATAGGTCTGTTGTGTGAAGCATCCAGGTAATGTGTGCCTAGCTGGTGAAATGAATGGTGGATCAATGTGAAAGCTTGGGATTCGTTTTAATGTTTGTAGGCATCATTGATGCCCCTAATAGATGTGTGTTTGATGTGTATCAGTCTGTGCCAGCAATAGTACATAGCATTTTGTTCTTCAAACTCTGGAACTTGGGAAGATGTGTGTCTGCAGCCATGAACCGGACTTATGATGAAAACAGCATAATTGTAAGGACAGGCTTAACTTCATTTCTGTCATAAGAACTTTGCCCATGATGAGGGATGCAGTTGTAAATATGCTGGGCTTCCTTTATTTTGGGCCCTATTTATTTGTTTTCTAAAAGTCGGTCCCGTATTAAGTTTCATGTGGGTGGAGAGAGATGCAGCTTAGGAATGGAGTGGGGAGGAGGAGAGGGGACCAAAACACACACACACACACACACACACACACACACACACACACATACATACATTACCGTCTGTTTGATGCCTGGATAATTTCAGCATCAGAGAATGCACTGAAGGATAACTCCCATCTATGCAGTTTAGAAAAGCTGTTCGTGAAGAGGGGGGAGGGCAGGACACAGATAGCTGGGATTGTGAATTTGCTGTTGAAATCAAGCACATTCTCAGCTGCATATTGTGAAACAAAGTGATCCATCTTATTTTTGGCCACAGTTTGGTAGCGGCCATTCATTCTAATGTACGGCTTGTTGGTAATCATACAAATATAAAGAAGCTGTGCAGTTACTGCAGTTCAGTTGGTAAATTACATGGAGGCTTTCACAGGTAGCCTGGCATTTGATGGGGTAACATAAGCCTTTGATCAGATTGGAGTAGGAAGTTCTGGGTGGGTAGATTGGGCCGGTCTTACAGTGGGGTCTTCCACAAGGATATGATTCCTGTGGCAATGAGCTGGGGTAGGAGACAGCATAGGAATGCACTAGGATATTGCGGAGTTTGTCTGGGGAATGAACGCCACTTTAGGAGAGGTGGGGAGGATCTTGGCAGGATGACTCCTTTCTGAATACGATGACAGAAAATTAAAGTCTGCTTATTGGGGCTGTTGAGAGGATATTGGGTGAGTGAGGATACGGCATGGGAAATATGCGGACTGTTCTGGAGGAGTGTGTCTCTCTGTGAAGGCCTTTGTGACACCTTCAACATATTGAGTAAGGGAGTTCTTGTTACTACAAATACACTGTCTGCGAGTGGCTAGGTTGTAAGGGAAGGATATTGTGATGTTGATGGGGTGGACACCATCGAAGTATAGGCGCTGTTGATGGGTGGTAGGTTCAATTTGGATGGAAATTGGGATGGAGCCATCAATGAGGTGGAGGTTGATGGCAAGGAATGAGGCAATGTCAGTTGAAGAACACCAGGTAATCGGATGGGCTAGGAGGAGTTGAGGTTGCAAGTCGAGGAGGATAGGGTGTTCTGGCCCTGCAACCTTCTTGCTACCCCTCCCCTCAGAGTGTTACTGGTAATGCAGTGGCTGGAGATGACTGTTGTGTGTCTGTGTGATGGTATGACTGGGAGTGTGTGTCCTTTTCTGACAAACGCTGTGGCCAAAAGCTGAGTTGCATGTAAAAAAGTGTCTGTTGCATTTTAATAAACGTCTTTGTGGTAGTTGAAAACTATCATTATCTAGTATATCTGGCATGCAATCTTACCTACACAGATGGAGTTCAGCCAGTTAACACTGACATCTTAAGTTCTGAGCTGGCTGTCGTGCATGAGCCCAAGTTTGACATATGGATTGTCTGTTGACAAATCCCATGCTCCAAAAGGGCTTCCAGCCTGCCTGTCAATCCTATTGACTGAGTAGTACCACATCTTCTAAAAATGTTCAATGTCTGTAGCAGGCTGTCCTAGAAAGGCTTGGAGTGGGGTGTTTCTGGGAGGGATGCTGTCTGCATTCCACATTACAACGCAGAAAGTTTGTGGCTTATTAAGGCCCATTGGCATATAAGGACACAGCTTCTCACAGCTTCTTTGGCAATAATTAGTATTTGTCAAAATCTCCCTTTTTTTTGGTGCAGGCCATTGTTAGTGTCTCCATGATGTTTTGCATGACAGCAAACAGTGACATCAATAAGTTACTCGGGTCACTGCTCCTGCCTGGGTTGTTATGTGTTGGTTCTGGTGGCTGTTCTGTGACTCTGCTGACAGCTTCTATCCTGAGGTGTAGTGAGAGCTGATGATGGGAGTGGGTTGTTCATGAAGGTTCCACTATTGTGTTGTTGGAGGCATTTGTGGCATTGCCCTTGACCTTCAGGCTTAATAGACCTCTCTACTTTCATCATTGTTCTCAAGCACAGCCAAGAAGTTTGGTTCCTTCTTGCTGTCATGTGCTGCCCTGGTGGTGTTGTGTTGAAGAACTGGTGAACCAAGGTTAGCTTGAAACCCTCTTCTGTTAACACCCTATTAAAGTCTCCCTCCACTGGATCTATTGGGAGATGTTTGAGAACGACCCTAAGTGCCTGTTTTGGTACCACTGTGTAAATGTGCTACTCTATCACTCTTTGTTTTGGCATATCTGTAAGGATGTGAAAGTCTACTATGTTTTGTGCCTGAATCTTTGTTATTTTTAGGTGGTATAACTCTGTGAGTTTGCCTTTTACCCTCCTTTCCTGGAATTCCTTGAGTACAACTGTGCTACACATGGTAAGGTAGGCAATGATCAGCAGTAATCTCTTTTTTTTCTGCTTACTACCTGCTCTTTGCCTTCTGATCTCCTGTCTTCCAGAACAGCACTTCAGCTATAATGTGCTGGCTATTTGTCTCCCTCACTCCCCCCCCCTCCCCCCAGGGGGCCCACAGTTCTTTTGTGGGTACGTGTGTGGCTCGCACGGGCCCCAGAGCCGGAGCAGCCTTTCTTCTGCCCCAGGCTGCTTCACTTTCCCTCCCGGTTTATGCCTTCACCCAGAGACGGGCGTATTTCGTGAGTTACGGTGGTTCTTGTTGTCGTTTCTCTTATTCCTTGGTTCCTTCCTTTCTTACCCTTTGTTTCTGTCTTTCTCTCCTTGTACTCTCCTAGCCTTCTTCTCCTCATTAGTCTCCGCCTCGGCATTTGAGACACTTCTTTCCTTCTTCCTCTTCACTTTCTCTATTCTTCTTCTTTCCTCCCTTTGCGTGTCTGAAGGCCGACCCACGCATTATCATGCGTAGCAGGTGACGGGGTAACGCGTAATTCCCCACCCCGGGTAGACAAGTAGGGCACATACGTGCCCCTTGGTAAAGGCCAGACCCAGGGAGGGGTGATTACCCAAGCTAGTACCTTCCGAACATGCCGATTCGTCCCTCCGGCAGTTCTCGGGAGGTGTGACCTGAGGTGTGAACAATCACCTAAGGCGGGTAAGCCCTCGGAGAGGGACACCACTAGGAAGGAGCGTGCCATCGGAGACGCCAGTAATCAAGGGGGACACTTCCACGATGACTTCCTTCTCTTCTTCAGTGACGTTGACCCAGAAACGAAAGAGAGATTCGCCTCAGCAAAAGAAGACTCTGCCTAATCTACCGAGATTTCTTGTTGTCTCTCGCACCGATGGAAAAGATTTCACGTCTGTAAATCCTTTCGTCATCCAGAAAGGTGTAGATGCAATTGCTGGCCCTGTTAAAACCTGTTCACGTCAGCGCAATGGCACATTGTTGCTGGAAGTGGACAGGGCCTTCCAAGCTCAGAAACTAATCCGGACTACATTGTTACACATGTTTCCTGTCAAGGTAGAAGCGCACCGCACACTCAACTCATCACGGGGGGTAGTCTTCATAAGATCCCTTGACGGGTTGTCTGACGAAGACATACAAACCTACATGTTCGATCAGGGTGTCACAGCCATGCATAGGGTTTTGAAAAAGGTAGATGACCAGCTGACACCAACTCGTACTGTGTTTTTGACGTACGACAGGGTTGAACTCCCGTCGAAGGTCAAAGCAGGGTACGAAGTTATCTCTGTCCGCCCTTATATTCCAAACCCAACGTGCTGTTTCCAATGCCACATGTACAACCATACCCGTGAATCTTGCCCAAATGCAGCAAAATGTGTCACTTGTGGTAGGGACGCTCATGAGGGGGATTGCCCACCTCCGTCCCCACACTGCCTTAACTGCAACAGTGACCATGCGGCTTCCTCTCGCAACTGCCCTGTATACAAGGATGAAAAGGTCATCCAGCAAATTCGGGTTACGGAAAAGGTATCGACATCTGCCGCTCGAAAGCTCACCTCCACTCGACCTACTAAGGATTCAAGTACCCAGTCCTGTGATTTTACCTTCGCTGACACAGTTGTGCGATCTGCCAGCCCGAAGATTGCCCGTTCCACGTCCCCGCTTCCTCCTGCTGCTTCTAAAGTACAGTCTTCGTCAACCTCTGGTAAACCGCGGGCACCTAAACAAGATGCCCGGACTTTGAAAAAAGAACCCATCCGTGAGGATTTTCTGCGTTCTCAGGCTTTCCAACCGTCGACTGCCTCTTCTCACCGTCACTCTTTGAGAAGAGAAAAGGGATCCCTCTCCTTCCCCGTCACGCCGCCCAACAGTTGCCGGCCTTGGCCGTCTTCTGTTTCACTGGGACGCTCCGTCTGCCAGGCACCCGGCCCATTACCGGCGGTGGAAACTGCCCCTCCTGATCAACTCAAGGAGGTGGCAGGCGCGTTGGTCAAACCTATGGACCACGACCCTTTGCCCCTAGACAGCGATAGCAGTGCTCCCTCGAAATCCGGTCCTCAGCGGCCGTCGAGGTGACCCCGCTTGCATGTTCGTTTTTATCCCCAATTCTTATCTCATTTTTTATCATGGCGCTCCTTCAATGGAATATTCGCGGCATTCGTTCCAATTGGGAGGAGTTAAAACTACTTCTTCGATTGCACTGCCCGCTTCTAGTCTGTCTCCAGGAAACTAAGTTGCGTCCAAGTGATCGTGCAGACTTTCCCCACTACACCTCTGTGCGTTTCGACCTGCCACCCGTGGAAGGTACCCCAGCCCATGGAGGGGTTCTGATGTTCATTCGAGACGACATCTATTACCAGCCCATTACATTGCATACTCACCTACAGGCAGTTGCCGTCCGCAAAACTCTATCCACATTTACCTTTTCCCTGTGTAATATCTATTCGCCATCGTCATCTGCCCTTACTAGGGCAGATGTGCTACACCTCGTCGACCAGCTCCCTTCACCTTTCGTGTTGGTAGGCGACTTCAATGCCCACCACCCCGTATGGGGCTCTCCGGCGCCTTGTCCGAGAGGCTCCCTTTTGGTGGACCTTCTCCAACACCTCAATCTCGTCTGCCTCAACACAGGTGCACCGGCCTTCCTTTCTGACACAACTCATACATACTCCCACATAGACCTTGCGATATGCATTCCATACCTCGTACATCATCTTCTCCACGTCGTGTGCCGGTCCCTTGGTGGACTGCAGCCTGCCGCGACGCACTTAGAGCCCGGCGCCGTGCTTTACGCACCTTCCGCCGCCATCCAACTTTGGAGAATTGCATACATTATAAACGTATGAGAGCGCAATGTCGTCGTATCATAAACGACAGCAAGAAAGCTTGCTGGACTGCTTTTACTAGTTATTTTAACCGTTTTACTCCCTCCACGGTTGTTTGGGGTGGCCTCCGCCGTTTATCCAGCATTAAGGTCCACTTCCCGATTCCTGGCCTGACCGTGGAGAACACAGTCCTCGTGGACCCCGCTGATGTTTCCAACTCATTGGGCCATTTCTTTGCGGAGGTTTCGAGCTCTGCCCATTACCACCCTGCCTTTCTCCCTCGCAAACAGGTAGAGGAGGCACGGCCGCCTTCTTTCCACTTTTTTAATCGTGAAAATTATAACGTCGCCTTCACCATGCAGGAGCTCTCGCCTTGTCCCGATCTTCTTCTTCCGGGCCCGATTCCATTCATAATGAGATGCTGAAGAACCTCTCTCCTGCGGGCAAGTGCTTTCTTCTTAGTACCTACAATCTCATATGGACTGAAGGTCATGTTCCCACAAGTTGTCGTGAAGCCATTGTTGTCCCCATCCCCAAACCAGGGAAGGACAAACACCTTCCTTCCAGTTATTGCCCCATTTCTCTGACGAGTTGCTTCTGTAAGGTGATGGAACGCATGGTTAACGCTCGGTTGGTCTGGCTCCTCGAATCTCGCCGCCTCCTGACTAATATCCAATGCGGTTTTCGTCGACACCGCTCTGCTGCTGATCACCTCATTACGTTGTCGACCTTCATTATGAATAACATTCTAAAGAAGCGTCAAACAGTAGCAGTGTTCTTCGACTTCGAGAAGGCATGCGGTACGTGTTGGAGAGCGGGCATTCTCCGCACATTGCACACATGGGGCCTTCGGGGTCGCCTCCCTCTTTTCATTCCAGCGTTTTTGGCGGATCGCAAGTTCCGGGTACGGGTGGGCCCTGTTTTGTCAGATACCTTTTGCCAGGAGAATGGGGTACCTCAGGGCTCCGTCTTGAGTGTGCCTCTCTTTGCCATTGCAATCAATCCGATCGTAGATTGCCTTTCAGCCGACGTCTCCGGATCTCTCTTTGTTGACGATTTCGCAATTTATTGCAGCGCCCAGCGGACGTGTCTCTTGGAGCGTTCTCTTCAACGCTGTCTTGACCGTCTATATTCCTGGAGCATCGCAAACGGCTTCCGATTCTCTACTGAGAAAACGGTGTGTATAAACTTCTGGAGATACAAGGAATTTCTTCCACCTTCTCTACATCTCAGCCCTGTTGCTCTCCCTTATGTGGAGACTACGAAATTCTTAGGACTCATGTTGGATTGTAAACTTTGCTGGTTCACACACGTGTCCTACCCGGCTGCCCGTTGTGCCCGATCCCTTAATGTTCTTCGTGTCCTCAGTGGTACGTCATGGGGAGCGGATCGTACCGTCCTGCTTCACCTTTACCAGGCCATTGTTCAGTCAAAACTCGACTACGGAAGCCTTGTATACTCTTCTGCATGGCCGTCGATTCTCCGCCGTCTCAACTCTATCCACCATCGGGGATTACGTCTTGCGACCGGTGCATTTTATACCAGCCCTGTTGAAAGTTTGTATGCCGAGGCTGCTGTATTACCCTTGACCACTCGGCGTGACATACTCTTGTGTCGGTACGCATGCCGCCTGCGGTCGATGCCCAACCATCCATCTTACCGATTATTTTTTGACGACTTACTCGATCGCCAATATCAGTTGTCTGCAATTGCCTTGCTTCCACCTGGAGTTCAGTTTCGCCGCCTACTGCAGCGGCTCGATTTTACCCTTCCTTCCACCTTTCAGTTGAGCGAAAGCCCATTGCCACCGTGGCATCGGGCCCAGGTTCACACTCACCTTGAACTTAGTTCGCTCCCCAAGGAGAGCACTCCGGATTTGGTATACCGCTCGAGGCTTGTCGAACTCCGTTCGCGGTTTGATAATGCCATATTTATTTACAGTGATGGTTCCAAGAGCACTGCCGGTGTCGGATCTGCCTTCGTCGTCGGGGACAACCGTTTCCAATACAAGCTCCCTGACCAGTGCTCGAATTTCATGGCTGAGCTTTTTGCCCTCCACCAGGCCGTTTTATACACCTGCCGCCACCACCAACCTTTCTATGCCATATGTTCGGACTCCCTTAGTGACCTGCAGTCTTTAAGGACCCTTTCTCAAACCATCCTCTCGTGTATCGGATCCAACGCTCCCTCCTGTTGATAGCAGTTGACAGCTGTCACGTTTCTTTTCTGTGGGTCCCTGGCCACGTGGGTGTGCCTGGGAATGAGACCGCTGACATAGCAGCCAAGGCCGCAGCTCTTTTGCCTCGCATGGCTACCTTTTGCATCCCATCGGACGATGTTCAACGGGCTCTTCGCCGGAGTATCGTGTCGTCCTGGCACAGTGCTTGGTTTTCACTGTACAACAATAAATTGAGAACTGTAAAACCGATCCCGACCGCTTGGAGGATCTCCTCACGCCCCTCTCGGCGGGAGGAGGTCATCCTGGCCCGGTTGCGGATCGGTCACTGCCGTTTCAGCCACCGTCATTTGCTAACCACCGACCCTGCATCGCTGTGCTCCTGCGGTTAATTGCTGACGGTGCGACACGTTTTATTGTCTTGTGTAAATTTTAATCATCTCCGTGTAGCCCTTCACTTTCCGTCTACTCTGGAGAAAATTTTAGCTGATGACACACGAGCAGCTGCTCGAGTTTTGTGTTTTATCAACTTGGCCAACTTATCGAAGGATATTTAATCCTTTTGTCTTCTATCTTTCGTTTTTATCCTCTTCTTGACGTTCTGACGGTCACCAATTTTTTTATTTTGAGATCTAGCGAATCTATGCTCTTGTCTGGGCGCTAATGACCGTAGAAGTTGTGCGCCCTAAAACCACAAAAAAAAAAAATAATAATAATAATAATAATAATAATAATAATAATTAAATAAAAAAATAAATAAAAAGAAAATAAATCCCTCACTCCCCTCTCAATATCTGCTTCCTGCAACCTGTCCTCATCAATGAAGAGTGTCTGTGGATTTTCACCAAAATGGTCACTTTCATGTAATGGCAGCAGCCTAGCCTTACCTGTTTTTTTTTTTTTTTTTTTTTTTTTTGTGCTGTGTTTGCGTTTTCAGCCCAGCTCTGACTGTGGGCCCTCTTACGAGAGTGGACAATGAGGATTCCCTGAAGCTACTTGACAAAGCAGTACTGTCAGTTAGTTATATAAAATAGTGCCACCATAAGGACACTGGTTGGTAGTTGGTTCCCACCTCTAAAAGTAAGTAGCAGGTGTCCATGCTAGAGCCAGATAATGATTTCAGGAGATGCAGGTAATTGTGCAGGGCATAATAGCCTAAGGAGGCCACAGTACAATGCTCCACAAGAAGGAAAGAGGTTTCGCAAATGAAATGCCAAAAATTGCTCCTCAGTTTGACAAATCTTGGCCGCAGCCTCTGCACTCACCAGTAAACTGGTAAATGGTAATGCTACAGTTCTTATATGTTTATCTGTTAGATGCACTTATGACACTTTCACGCTGGACAATAATTTTTCAATCTCCTTTAACGCCTTACTGTAAATCAGCAGTATGAAGCCATGATGTCTGCAAGGTGTCCACTTTGTTAATCGCTATTCTTCTTCATCTTCTTCCATAAAGTGTGTCAAAAGTGGCTCTTCCAAACAGCAGCAGAAAGCATTGGCAAATTCTTCTCTTGGTCCTTTGATCTGAAATATAATGTGAACAAATGTATATATAGTCACATCTGTTGAAAGAATGCCCATTTCATTGAATTCAGGTGAGGCACTAACATTTGTATCTTAATTCAGTAAATTGTGTAGGAATAGTATAGGGCATTTGTAGACACTGTATGGACATTCTCTGATGACAACAAGAATATAAATTTTTGACCACACACAGATTGTTGCTTTCTGTCAACAAGGAACAAGAGAAGTTATAGCAAATAGTCACGAGTCAGAGTGATGTGGTGCGGACCTGGATTTTTTTTCAAGCTACAGGTAGACAACCAGTATCTGCAACTTCTCATCTGAACTTTAAACTCTAATCTTTCTCCCTTCTTTGTCACCCAAAGGAACCCCAACCAGACTACCACTGAGGTAAACAACTACTTTGTTAAGACCACTGAGAGGCAAGTGTGATACCAGACGTATGAAACAGACTCTGCAACTATTGTCTGTATTCTAGACAGCCATGGAGAGGCCCAGCCCAGACACTATGGTGCATGGTACTGGTGGACCCATAATCATCAAGAATGTTGTATGGGAAAATTAGTGCAAAATTCTCTTTATCGGTGTGCATCTGTCATCTATGCCCACTCAAACTGGAAGATTACATAGTTCCATGACTGTCCAATGTAGTTACTTATCACACTATGAGCAACTGCATTTGATTTTGTTTGTGCTTGAACAAACATGTCATGCTTGTAATGCCTGACTGTAAAATCATATTTTAAAAACACTTGTCGTTATGTATGACTACACCACATTATTTTGTGAATGTATTTTGTAACAAAATGTTTCAGTTTCATTGAGAAAAAAGAACAGTATTAATATTCTTTTCACACAATTTTTTCAGAATTTTCTACAAAGTAAGCAGTAAAAAAATCTGATTTTTTTCCCCAAACATTTTAGTGTGAAATATAAGCTTCTTGCTAAACAGTTTACCTTTTCAAAATTGATGATAATCTTTGTATAATGACTTAATATTTGTCTAGCACATGCACTTGATTGTCATATCTTGCATAGAAAAAGTGTGACACCTTTTAACTGACAGATTGATACTGTTAGGTTTTACATTACTGCAAATAAAATGTAGCTAAAACAACAAAAGAGTTTTGAGAATGGTACCACCACTGATGGATGATAACTGTTGTTTTTCACAAGTAAATACGTTTTATTAAATGGTTTAAGTGCCGCATATGCGAGCCACCAGAATTTGTCTGAGTTAAGTTTATAGTGTAAAATACTGAAGGAAACTAAAACAGATTACTAGCTATGAATGCACTGCCACGGTATCAGAACCTCATGTGACTTTCACCGTCCAGTTTCAGAAGACTATAAATAGATACAAATTTTTTCATCAGCCAGTATTGCACTGGAGAATCATCTGCTTATAGTAGCATATACTTATAGTATAAGGTAAAGCAGTCAACAATCTGAAGATTGGTTTGAACACCACAGTGCTTTACTAGGCATGGTCCTGTTTGGAGGTGGTATACCGTTGCCTTCCTCCGACCTTCGAACTGACTTACCCAGTCAGTGTTAGGGGGACCTACAGTTTAACGTGGGTTCCGAACCATGGACTTATAGTATAGAAATAATTAATTCTTAGCTATTTCTGATGACATTGCCAAAAAAAGGTCCACCTAACTGCTTACAGCTTTTGTGACTTTTTTCTGATGGACAAATTTCAGGTTGCCCAAATACCTGTAACATTGATTGTGGCATGTTAAATATTTCAATGACTATATAGTTTTATTTCTGATGTTGAATCACTCTTATCATTTTTTTTTGCATTCTCCCTGCAGGTTATAGCACATTACATTAATGCATGCCTCCAGAAATTTGAATTTATGCTGCCTAAACTTGCATGCAACAATGAACTGGCATTTAGGTTGTTGTTGTTGTTGTTGTTGTTGTTTGGATGTTTTAGGGGGACAAAACTGCGGAGGTCATCAGTCCCCCTGGCATTTAGGTTTTATGTAACATGTACAAGTTTATGGATGATAACTCTGGAGTCTCTCATGCAGGCATCGTCAAAGATTTCATCAATCGTCCCAGTCTTATGGAATTTAATTGGGCTACATGTTCCTCTGATATAAATCCAATTGGTATTGTTTGGCATAAATTTGAAATTGCTGTGCTAGTATGTCCTGACCAACTGCAAAATCTACAAGAGTTAAGCAAAATTACCATTGAAGAATGGAATAAATTGGACCAGCAGTGAATAAATGAACTCAAACCACAAAGGGTACAGGCTTGCATTGATACAAGGGGTCATTGAACTCTTTGGTGAATGATGTTGCTACACAATGGATATACCTTGAGAAAAGAGATTTTAGCTTCGTTTGAATACAAAAGAAGTGATTTGTTGGGTTTTGTTTGTCAGTAAATTTGATGATGTGTTATTCTATAAATACTGATTTACCACAGAATGGAATACCATGTAGCTTATGTTTTCTGGGTGATGCAAACTTTTTTTAATGTGTGAATGTCTATACTGAATGTACTTAATAGAAAAGGCAATTCTTTTTACACTCTATTTTGTATAGTAGTACAATAAGTACACTAAGCAGGCACAATAAGCAGCTGCCACAGTGCATGTGTCTTGTATAATGTTGTTTGATACTCCCCTGCTGACAGCTGGAGGAAGGCTACCGGACTAATAGTGTGTGATCAGATTTCAAAGGTCTTTAAGTCATGTTGCTAAATAATTTATACAGAACTGAAATATATTACTCAAAAGTTACAAAAATGAAAAAAAAAAGGTGCTGCTGACAGTACCAACTTATTATGGTGATTATATAGTGGATACTGCACAAAAGCATTCATAAAACATAGAAAAATATATGGGATTATGCCCAAGTAGTATAGTTACATAATATATTTAAAACACTGAAAGCAATATTGAAACAAAACACTAGTATAAAATGGAGTTGCATAGCTGGAGCTGTAAAAAGGCTCAGTGCTATGATATGCTTTTACCGTGCAAAGACTTGTTTTTAATTCACAAGGAAACACTTAAGAGGTATATGCAACTAATGTTGTTACAAAACACTACTTGTAATGTAATCCATATGAAATGCAGCTGTAACGGTACTCTCACGAGCCCAGTAAAAACATACCTGTTTAGTGTACTTATTGTATTATTATATAAAAGCAGACATAACAGAAAAATACCTTTTCTATTAGGTGTGTTCAGTATACATATATAATCTTGTGACTTTGGCTATTTTCCATAATTTTACTTTTTATGTATCTTTCAGTGTTATTCCCCCATGTGTCCACCTTCAGCGATAGAATGTGACTACTACATTGTCGTAAAGTGGTATGTATATTATTTTTGTGCAATGTTTCTGGCCTTATATACTTATTAGACAAATTTTGACCTGTAGCCAGTCTGACTTTAAAAACATTTTTCAGGTTTGAATATAAATTGCTGAAAATGTTAATCAAATACAGTGCTTTTTTTTACTGATATTCAGTGATTGTACTCCTGCATATAACTGATAACATCATATAGTCATAAAAATACTGAAGATTCTCGCTTAATCATGGCAAATATGTGTGGAGACATACTGAAACAATGGCACTGAAGGTGAAGGCTCTATGATGTGAGCAGAGGTGACTGCACTCTGGTGATGGTGCAAGCTGGAGGAGACATCCCACCACAGTAGGGAGAACCAGTAGCCTGAAGGCTGACTGAGCATTCTGTCTGATCTGGAGAATCTGTGAAAAGAAACTCGTACCTGAACCACCATATCCACACTATTGAAGTCAAAGCTGATTTTGATGGCAGTGAAAGATGTGACCTGAGGACATTTGTGTTACACCCTGTGATCTGCAGGAAAGAGATCAATGATGAAACAAAATACAATCTATTACCACAAAAGGTAATGCCTTCTTGGTGTACAATGAAATCACAGGAAAAAAAGAAAAGAACACAAATTAATTGCTGACAAAAACTAACAAGTATAGAAGGTGTAAAGCCTCACACTATGTGACAATACAGTTTACTAGTCCCCCCCCCCCCCCCCCAATAATACAAAGATATCTAAGCACTAAGCAGAAGGAGCTAGATCTGGTGCAGGAGCAGCTGGTCATGGTCCTAGCTGGGATTTCACTGTGTTCTACTCTCTTGTTAGTGCACTTACAAAGCCGGCACGTGCAGATGACTACACTCGGTCCCACAGTTCAGATTGGCTAGGCACTGTCACATTTGGCTTCTCGCAAGTAGTGCCGTGTTACAGTGTTATCTAGCAGTAAGTCGTCATTGTCATTTTGATATCTGTTTGCATCCATAGGCTCGTTTGTATGAGCACCATAGGAGGAAACTGAGCAGCCTGCTTCGGCTGCCTGTTGTGCGGGCACCCTACACAGTAAGGGGCCGCCACAGCATTTTGGATATCATTCTCTGGAGCGAAAAAAGAGCTGTAGTCAAATGTTGAATTGCATTGAAGGAACAAAACTGTTGAAATTTAGCAGAAACAATTACTTTTAGCAATCTCTCTGAACAGATAATTTTCTCCATTGCCCTGACAGTGTTTGTAGACATAGTAGAATTCAAATGAGCATAGAATGGTAGTCTACTGTAGGTGTCTACTACAATCAAACATCTAGTATTCCAGAAAGGTCCAGAGTCAACGTGAATGCATTCCCACAGAATAGAACAGAACGTGGCCAACTGAAGTGCTGTTACAGAGTTGCTGCAAAATTTTCAGACTGGCAAAATGGCACCAATACCCACAGGAGAAGTGTGTGTGATAAGTATCAGTAGCTTCTCAGGATCAAAGGACAAGATATATGGTTCACTGGGAAGAGCATTTTTAAGTTTTTGAAAAGCACATTGACATTCCTGAGTCCACTGAGTCCAGCGATGTCAGTGAAGCAGCATGATGATTTGAGCCTCGTTGGGGATACATTTTATGACAACTTCCACAGAACTGGCAACTGATAAATGGCATCCAAATGTTTTTGTGCAGGGTTAATACCCAATTTGTCACTCATATGGCCACAGTATTCTAATTTCAGCATAAACAGTACACACTTGTCACAAATGAATCACTCAGTGGAAAAAGAAACTACCGTAAGTCACTTTTTGGCCGTTTAATTAAATTTTTTATTTTATTTATCTATTTATTTATTTATTTATTACATAAATGTACTAAACAAATAAAGACACTCCTTATTGTTATGAATAGAATTGTGCTTGACCTCTCCCTGTGACATAATTCCTTTCTCCACCAAATGTCATGCCCCATCAGTAGGCTAAACTGTTGATTAGCTGGTCGCATGCATAAAACATAACACACTAGTAGCTTGGCGACAAATGAATAATGTGGTGCTGGTGCTGAAAATTTTTAAATATCATTCACAGATTTCCCCAAAGAAATCTCTTGTTTCACCTTCTTGACAGCATATTTGGATAATCTTAAGAGAGAAGTATGCAAAAGTGAGAGTGTTTACACCCTCAAAGAGTATGTAAAAATTATATCAAATATTCATTCTGAAGTTGCAGCCATTATGTTGAAAAGGAAAGACATAATAGATTTTCATAGATCGTGGCCTTGTCATTACAAGAAGAAAGTGAGGGATCCACAGAACTCGGTAAAAGCACATCTCAAGTTGCCTAACCAAAGAAAACATTTATCTGTGTTGCTGTTCAAATAATTTTGTTAAGAGGCAACGAAACCTGAACTCATGACTGCTTTCCTTTCCATAAACTGCTGTGTCAGTTACTCTTATGTCACAGCAAAAACTAAGTTTTCTTTGTTTTGAATTGGGTTCGAAAGGCTGTGCAGTGGGAGGAAGGTTAGAATCAATAAAAAGAAATTTGAGGATATTCAGAAACTGGTTAATTACATCCACAGAGAAAATATTGAGCTTTTTTATGAGGAGATGTTGAAATAGCTGACCACAATTGAAGACCCATTTTAATATGAACTATTTGGAACATTGAACTATTTTGGAACACAGATGTGTAATTTTGAATGGTTTATTAAACATGAAAATCGCTAAATTCTCCTGTTGTGTGGGGAAAGGAACTATGTTACATTTTTTTTTATTTACCTTGTAGAATATGTTGAAATGTTTCATTTACAGTAAATTTGTAATATTTGAACCCATTCTGTTGAAGAGTATAACAATGAGACAGTTTTTTGTCTCTCCTGAAAAGTAAGAAAAAGTGACTCAGTTCCTTTCTCCACTGAGCAATTCAGTTGGATTTAAGACCAGCGGATGATAAAATGGAGAAGTTGTACAAGTGGTCTTCATGTGTCTTCCCGGAAAATAAAATGTCATACAAATAGGTTGTACAACAGGGAACATTGCATAAAAACTGCTCAAGGTACCTTTGAAACAAATATGGTGCGGATGAGCTTTGTAATTGTAAACATCAGAAGTGGAACAGGTTGATTTAAGTATTAATAATCATACTATTGTTTGTTCACCCAAAGGTATTTGAAGGTATGAATCCTTTAGATCAAGTTTAGTATAATATTTCCAGCTTGAAGTTTGTCAATCAAATCTTTAGGGCAAGGTAATGGAAATGTATTGATGACAGTTTGTGCATTCACAGTGGATCTGTAGTCAATACAATTTCTGAAATCCCCATTTGGATTGGACACAGTGACTAGAGGTGATGCCCTCAAAGTAGCCATAATAGGCTGTAGGACATCAGTATTTTGTAAATATTGCAATTCTGCTTCCATTTTTCTGTGAAGTGCATTCAGGACATGGCATTCTCTTCAAACTTTTGGCTGTTTATCAGGGCATAAAGTGATACATGCTGCTTAATCTTTTGTGCACCCAAGAGAAGCATCAAATAAAGCTTTAAATCCATCACATAAGGCCTTCATAACTGTTATCTTGTGTATTTCAAGCAATGTACATTCCTGTGTCTTGAATTTGACATCCAAATATGTCAGAGATGTCTAGCCCAAAAAGTTTTTACTAGTAGGTGAGCGAATGACAGACATCATTGTTTGTTTGTAAGTAGGATCCAAAATGCAAATTTCAAGAACATCTAACTTGGAGCCATCATATGTGCTAACAGATCTCTTGGAATGAGACAATGGTGATTTGTAAGTATTGGAATTCAGCAATGTCATTGATGCTCCTGTGTCCAGTTGACATTTTGTTTCCTGCTGAATAATATTCATAGAAATGAAAAGTTTGTACGAAGTTCTTGTGACTGTTGAACAGTTCTGGTCAGGTTTTGCATTAACAACAAAAACTGTAGAAGTGGATGCTAGTTTGTGACAAGTACACCGATGTGACTTCCACAAAGAATTCAGTACGTTAATTTTCATGCTTTCAGGTTTGTGTTCATTAGCAGAAGTCTTCTTAGAATATAATTTCTGAGAACATACCTGCTGAACATGCCCAGGCTTGTTGGAAACAAAACCTATTGCAGGTTTCTGCATGCAGAATTTTCAGTCATGGTGGACAAAGCATTGTGGCTGAGACTATAACTTAGTAGAGGAAATGATAGTACATAGAACTTGTCAGAGAGACACTGTAAGTTGAAATGACAGTAGTGAAAAATTTTGAAAGGAAGGGAATGAATACTGTGATAGTGGGACAAACAGGCAGAAGAAAGTGTCAGTGAGAGAGAAAGGATACTGTGTATGAAAACTTCATCATGATGAGAGACTGACTAAAAGGGTTTAGAATTTTCTTTGTTAAAAGAGTGTGGTTATATTCTCATGCCAAAATATTTGGTGTGAGACCTGAGCAAGCTGATTCCCTACTTTTCTGTCTGAAAAACAGGAACATATTTTCCTTTTTTGTGCTCTGACAGGAGCTTTTCAGTTGATACATATTTAATGCCATTAGTTTCCTATAAAATTTCCTTATTAGTACACCAGTTCAGCTCATTTTATTATAAAGGAAAAGATTTAGTAGTAGTAGTAGTAGTAGTAGTAGTAGCAGCAGCAGCAGCAGTATATTTTTCTTTCAGTAACTTCTGTTAGTAAATCTGTGCTCAGACACATATCAGGTGGGTACCCAACATATCTCTCTGTCCTGGGCATCGTCTTTCATTTGCTTGTAACTTATTCCTTCCTTCACATCTGTGAGCATTCCAAACATTCTTCCTATCTATCTTTTTCCTGCTACTTTTCCTTCCATTATTCTTTGTAGTAGACAATTCCTGCATAATTTGTGTCTCCCATGCAAGATATTTTCTTCTTCCATATCATCCTCTTTTACCTTACTCAGCATATCCTTATTTCTCATTTTTTTCAGTCCGTTTCACTTTCTCCACTCTTATCCATAGGCACATTTTAAAAATTTCTAAATATTTTTATTCTCTCTTTGTGTCGAGTGTCCGTATTTCATAACCGTAATACATCAGACTCCACACAATGCATTTGGCAAACCTCTTAACTTAATAGGGATGCCCCTTGTTGTTAGCAAATCTTTCACTCTCCAAAAGCTTTCTTTCCCATGGAGATTCTTTATCTCACAACTGGAAGTTATCAACCTTTCCCAATATAGGAATGATTGAACCTTTTGTAATATCTTCCATTTAGTGGTAAATCAATGATATCTCCTTTTCCAGTTTTCATCACTCTGATCTTACCACATATCAGTTTCATTCCAGACTCTTTACCCACATTTACAATATTCTTGATCATTACTAGGAGCTCTGATTCCATTTCTACTAGTATCCAGATATATCATCCACATACTTAACAGTTTTGAGTCTTTCTCCTCCTACTACAAGTCCTTTCACTTTTTCCTAAGCCTTTTTGGTAGCTTCTCAGCACATACACTGCTGGAAATAAATAAATAAAAAGTTCACCCTCGAAGTGTTTCCCAATTCACTAAAGTTTTATTGTCAAAACAGTTCATATGAAATGATTACATTTACAGATCAATAGCTCAAGTGATACTGAGGTACCATGCATCAATCCATACTGAAATATCCATATTAGTATGTGGTGTAGCCTCCGTGGCCAGAAATTCAGGTGCCAATTCTAGCAGTCTTTTGACCGTACAGATAGCGAATACTGTCTTCCGATACATTATTCCACGCCTGCTTGACCTATTTGTGTAGTTGTGAAAGAGTTGTGGGTTGACAAGTCCCACCCGTCAGCTGTTGTCCCATCGTATCCCAAACGTGGGCGATTGGAGGCAGGTCCGGAGACCATGCTAGCTAGGGAAGTTGTGGCTTTTGCTTAAGAGCACATAGAGTTTCACGTACAGTATGCAGGCGAGCATTATCCTGTTGGAACAACACATCACTTTCTTGTTCCAAGAACTGCAAAAGAATGGATCTTACAACATTTTGCACAAACCGAGTGCCGGCCAGCGTTCCCTCCACGAACACTGAAGGTGAACGAGAATTGTAGTTGATTGCACCCCAGACCGCAAGGCCTTCGGTGGAGCCAGTGTCATAGACAAGTACTCTCTGAGACGGCACTCGTCAGATCTGTGACATGCAAGCAAATGTCCGCCATTTGCGTGCGTGCAGAATCTGCTTTCGTTGCTGAAGACCGCGGCCTGCAAAGTTCTCCTCTGATGGTACCAGTTAAGCCGTGCGTGTCAATGTTGTGGTGTGAGTGGAAGATGGGCTACAGGTGTTTGTGCTCGTAGACCCACTGCTAGTAACTGTGTGCCGACAGTTCATAGAGGCATTTCTTATCCGTGTTGTGGTAAATGTATGATCTGCCACTGCAGCTCTTACAATACAATGATCTTGTCTGTTTTGTACGGATGTCTACACGTGCTAGTGTATTCACGTGATCACTGATAGCAGCACCGTTGCACAACTGATGCAGCACGTCCAACTTGTGTGGCAATTCTTTGAAAGGATGATCCCAGCACTCAGAAGGCCACAATTTGACCTGTTTGAAACTCACTCAGTTGACAGTAGGAAGCACAGGGTGTTTCTGTGGTATGATGCCTGTTTCAAATTTTGATATCACATTGTGCCTTATGTCTGTATACATTCCCTATGAAAGGGTACACACAGATAGCAGCTATGCCAGTATGTTATCTATTGGCAGACAATGATGAAACAATTACCAGTACATCTATTATTCTGCAGGTGGCATGTGCCGTCATTGGATCAATGTCGATGCTGTCTTTCCGTGTGTACTATTACTTTTTTTAACATTATTTATTTTTGCTGTGTATATTGAAAACTTCTGCTGACATACAACACCACATCTTCAGTTTCATCTTCATTTACTCGAACTACCACTTTGTCCCATATGGAATTACTTTATTGGTGTTCAATTCTTCCACTTCCTTCCACTCTGTACCAGTATCTTCCAGAATCTTCAACAGCATAAACCAATACATTATCTCAAATGCTTTTCCCACTCACTCCCAAAAATGTTTCTGCCAATATCCTCAGACACCCATTTGCATCTCTGGTCCTTTTCTAAATCCAAACTGATCTCTATTTTTCTTTATTTTCTTCTCAATGCTAGTCTGGTTACAGCTTTGGCAATGCTGCATATAAAACTAATTATCCCGTAATCTTTAGACTATTCAGATTCGCATATCTTTAGTAAAGGAACCATTATTGTCTTTAAGAATTCTTGGATCAGATATCTTTGACATATATTCTGTTGATTTGATTTGTAATTACAATTATAGTTCATTCCCTTGCTACTTCAGACGTATTTGATCACAAACCATCACTTTCCTTTCCTCCCATTTTTCTATTGATCTACACTGATTTTCATCACATACTTGTTCATACTTTCTTGTTCATCATCCAAAACTTCCATTCACGATCTGCTGCAGAATCGTACAGATCACCTATGTATGATTTATCCAAATCTTAGCTTTCTTCGTTATTCTTAAATAGTTTTCCTTGCTTGTTTAGCAGTGCTTGCTTGTTAATTTTTTGTGATTACTTCATTGTTACAATTTGCAGTTCTGTACTTTTTTCCCCTATGTTTCTAATTCTTCAATTTCCTGACATTGCCAGAAAGAAATTTTTACTCTGCAGCAGAGT
Source organism: Locusta migratoria (assembly GCA_026315105.1). Classification (NCBI taxonomy): domain Eukaryota; kingdom Metazoa; phylum Arthropoda; class Insecta; order Orthoptera; family Acrididae; genus Locusta; species Locusta migratoria. Next base: position 742,842,022 of record CM048755.1, on the reverse strand, counting down.
GTGCACTGATATGAAACTTCCTGGCAGATTAAAATTGTGTGCCGAAACTGGGATTCGAACTGGATCCCTGGGCAAAGTTCCCAAGTTTGAATCCCGGATTCGGCACACCATTGTAATGTGCCAGGAAGTTTCCTGGCATTGCTTTTTGATCCAATCTTCTCTTGCTTTGTCAGTAATCCTCCTCAGTTCACTGTTAAGTTTCCTTCTGAAGAGGTGGTTTTTTTCCATTTTATACACTCATCCATTTTGTTTAATACATTCTCTGTCATCCATTCTTTCTATTACTCTTTTTTTCCAATTTTTCATCTTCTTTCCCTAACGTTTCCAGTGGTGCATCTCTGATGGTAACCCATTATTCTGATATTTCCAAACTCAGCCTCGTCCTTTCCAATTTTTTCTCCCTGCTAATTTTAAAGGGCATGGTATCTTGATTTCAATTTTGACAGATTGTGCTTTTTTTTTTAAGTTGTTACTTTTTAGTATGTTGCATCCTAGTTCTTATATGGACCGTGTTATACATCACAAGACCAAGCACCGTTACCTTCTATTTCTGATGTGAGCGCAGTTAGTGCTGTTTAGTAGTTATTTGCAGTGAGGTTTCACTACTAAGTAAAAGAACACTAACCCATCTTTGGTACTTAAAGTTGAGAAACATTCATAAATAAATATATTTTAAGAACATGTAAAATTTCGGTTGCATTATGTCAGTTATGACATGTGGCGCTTGGACTAGTGATGCATAACACCGTCCATATATGCTACAAGTAAGTTGTGTTGTGTATTAGTATTTGCTCCAGATAATGTCTTAGACATCATGATACTGTTTTTAAATCTTTTATTGGTTAAAACATAACCCAGTACATGGCATTATCACCAGAGCTCAGAGCTTTTCCATGTATATAGTGTTCGTTTGATTCTTGAAACAGGTGTTGATAATTCTAAAGCCGAAACTCTCACAAAACTCCATCAGTTAAGCTCCTCTTCCATTCCGTTGTCCTCAAACATTTCTGTGCCTACATCTTCCTACCATGCTTTTCCAATCTTCTGTAATTACTGTTCTTATCTGAACTTTTCCATATTCTTCAAAAATCCTCTTCTATGTGCTCATATATTCTTGACCCTCACTTTGTTTCCACCCATTATAGGCATAACAAATAAGGTATCTCCAGAGTCACTCAATATTTTCATTGCTTTTACCCTATGTTTCTTCTTGTGTATTCAGCCTGCACCTGCTTATTTGCAATCTCTTACCTTGTAAATCATCTTGTCTGCTCCACAAACCAGCTCTCCTTCCTGTTGCACTTCATAAAGTCCTAAAATCCTGTTCTCCTATCTTGTATTTTTTTCCCTCAGGTTCCAGATCTCACTCCAGAAACTTCAGGCTTTTTGTTGTTTAATCTTTCACCACACCCACCCAGAGATCAGATTTTGGGCATATTATTCTGGATATTTATTTTCAAGAACAGTCATTCCATGAAGGATTTTGTTCAGTGGAACCAGGGATACTGCAAGGTCTACAATGTGGTGCATTCACTTTGAATTCCACATTATCTGACATTGACCTCTAATAGGTTCTTCCACCGTTAGAAGCATGAGGGTTCCATGAACTTCAACATAACTTATCCACCATCCAAGCAGGCTGTTGGCACTTGGTGGAAGGGGACCACTTATTCCAGTGGTCATTTGGTGTTATATTATGGTTTTGGTTATGATGCTTCATCATCATCACATATCCTCATTAGACTTTACTCATTTATGGCAAATAACTTTTTGAAGTCGTGCAGTACTTAACATTGTTCTTGTGAAAGGACGGTCAGAGTCCATAAGTTCAGACATTAATTGCCCATTTCTATTTTTCATTGTTGTAAACACAGCCTTGTAACACCATTGTTAAATGTGCTGTTAGTTTGTTGCAGTTTTGTGTTGAGATGATGTTTAAACATCTGCACAATATTGAGCAGTAGTTGTGATGAAATATCTGCTGCAAAACCTGAAACTAGTTCAAAGAATAGGAACATTCATCGGCAAGTTTCGTATGCTTCCAAACACATTGGAGCTATGAGTCACATAACTGGTGATGATTGTGTTCTACAAATATAACTAGCACAGAAAGAAATGCCTTCATTAAAGAGTATAATGGAAAGGCATCTTATGACAAACAAAGTGCATATGTACCTAGTGAAGGAGATTGATAAAGAATTATAATGGCACATAATATTGTGACTTCTTCTGCAGTTATAAAGTTAGGGTAGTAAGAGATGGAAAGACAGTTGAAATATCAGTTTGTCAGTTGATAGCATTACAGAGTGACGTCTCATCACTTTGAAATGTTTCCTAGCCACTACAGGGAACACAGACATTGATATTAGAGGTAAACATGGTAATAGGCAACACAAAGGGTAAAACAACAACCAAAGTACACAGATAATGTTGCTAAAAGAACATGTGGCCCATTACAGCTAGCCAGACACTATGTAAAAGGGGTGGGGGGGGGGGCAAATTACATTTGGGATCTGTGGAAGGTACATTAACACATATGCTCTCTTTTTGTAAATATATATTGTGTATTTTGTTCTGACATGTTCTACATCCAAGAGGATTTTCTCAGTTCGGATCTACTGGAATGAAAAGTACATCTAATCTAATCTAAAATCTATTTCTCGAAGGCCTTAATGCTAAGATACACACCAAATATGATAAATCCAAGATCACTGGTATATAATTTTATTTGGACAACCAGTTTTGATGGTCTCTGCCATCATCATCTGGTCAAAAAATGTTTTTCACATCCGTCATCTTGTAATGTCCACAGTTGTATAAAATAATTTAAAGTGCATAGGTGCATTACATCATTGTAGTAAAAGTTTTCATATCACTATAAGTGACAGGGAAAAACAGGGTTTCAAATATTAAAGAAAAGAAAGGAAAAAATCTTGCATGTGCAAATTCGGCATATTTTGTGATTCTTCCAGACAGAGCAGCAATTACAGTGTTACATTTCTGTTGTTTCTTGCTGCATGCTATATGAAGTTTTGACCACACCCATATAGCTTTCCCACAGAAGGTTATTCCTGTCTTGAATGTGACAAAACATGGGTCTAGTAAATACAAATACAATATGAGAAATGCCAAATGAGTGGTATCAAGTAACAGAACATTCAAGTTGACTTCCAGAACCCTTTAGTGTATTAGACTGTAAGCAAGACTATTTTCTTGAATGGAAACAATTTAGAGTGAAAGTAACAAGAATAAATGTCGTTTTTGCCGCGGTGGAGTAGCCGAGAGGTCTAAGGCGCCTCCCTGCGGAGCACGCGGTTGCTCGCTGTCGGAGGATTGAGTCCTCCCTGGGGTATGGGTGTGTGTGTTGTCCTTAGGTTAGTTTAAGTAGTTTTCAAGCTACGGACTGATGACCATGCAATTTTGTCCAATAGATTTACAAACATTTTAACATTTTTGAAATGTCATTTTGCTCAAAGAACTCAGTGCCACAGAATGATAAACTGGCACGTACCTGCAATGGTCATACTTTCAATCATATTAAATGTAAAAGAGCAATGATGCTTCCTAACTGCAAGAATTAAAGGAGAAGCCCGTACTTCCTCAAGGTCACCTACATCTATTTGTCATACCTATTGTTAAATATAACAATCTGCAAATTTTGAAACAGTTTTGTGGCCAAGAAGCTCAGCAGTATTTCAGTTCATTAGCAGTCTGCGAAACACATGTTGTTGTTGTTGTTGTTGTTGTTGTTTTGTTGTTGATGATGATGATGATGATGATGAGGATTGAAATATAATTTCATGTTATTAAAGATACTGTAAGTCTGGACTAAGTTTTTATCAACCATTTGTAAACCCAAAACCAATATTAACCATTTTTAATCTTTACTTATCTTTATTCCTTTTTTATAACAAAATTTTGTATGAATAATGTGAACCATGTAAAGAACAAAGTTTGATGCAAAGTGACTTGAAAACTGGCACTGGATTGTAGAACGTACATTTAACACAGGATACATGAGATCCTGGTCATGTGCATAGGCTTGCTGTCTGGTGACGCCAGATGGAGACTGCTGTAATGCACAACACAACACGTGATGCTTACTGTGACAAGTCTGAATGTCAACTGCTGACACAGCCGCTCCTGCCTCAGCTCTGCTCACTGCTTTCCTTCAGGTGGCACAGTGGCAGGCTTGCCGAGCATTGAGTGAAACCTCTGGCAGACACATCGAGTATTGTCGGCGGTATTTGAACTAGTCTGCGTAGTGGTCGATCGTGCTTTGAAGCTTCCCTCTTCCATTTGGTAGTAGACGCTCTGCCCTTCAGGAAGTACATTAATCGTCGATCTCCATTCCTTCCGTGGAGGAAGAAACCAGCCTGTCCGTGCTTGGTGAAGAGAGGTTCCTAGCTAGTACTGAAGAGTATGGAACAAAGTAACGAGACTTTGGGCATTTGTATGTTTGTCAAAGGACTTGTGAGGACAGTGCAGGCAACATCTCAGCATATGGCACTTCAGCACCTTGTCTCATTCTGATGCAGGTTCCGTATTGGAACAATTTGATATGGGCTGAAATGGCGAGACTTCAGGCACTAATGACTTTCAGTGACAACTGGAGAGAGCAGATGTTGGTTGTCATTATTCTCCGGAACATCTGCGACAGGTGTCACATCACCTGGAAACGGGGCTGCAGTGGCCTCATTGCCAAGAGATGGTAGGTCTGTCTTACAGACCCGAGGGAATGATTCCCTTGGCACCTGGATTGGTGGGGGCCACAGTGGTGGAGTTGCGGAGGTGACCACAGAAGGTAGTTACAATTATATATTTTTGACGACATTACAGTATTCAATGAATGAAATAACTCGCAATTTGCGATAGGAAAGAGAGAGCGTGGCGAATGGAGAGTTGCGTGTGGCGGGAGACGTGCAGGGAAGAGTCCTCTACAGTCGGGCTGGTCACTTTGTCCTCGGTGGCGGAGTGGTCAACACGTCTGCCTAGTAAGCAGGAGATCCCGGGTTTGCAAATTACAATTTATTTCACAGAAGGTAGTGGTACACAGGAAGAAGGTGTACCACCTGGGTCAGGAAGAGGCTGCGAACCGGAGACCCGGCACGGCCCACCTGCAGTCGCTATTGATCACGGTGGCACACCAACAAGCCATCGCGTGTCCGAACTTGACAAGGGTGTTGACCTTGCAGACTGTGCACCACAGCAGGAACCCACTGAGAGCTGCGCCCCAACCATAGGGCCCAGACCATATCTCAGGGGCCACACCATGAAGGTTGTCAATCAGGAACATGAGGATATGAAGACAAGGAAGGCTGAAGAAGATGAAGGAGGGTGCAAGGTTGACGCCTATGTGACAGTTATGCGGGGTTTTTATCCCCGAAGGGAGTGAATCGATAAGAACTCAAAAAGTGAGTTAAGTACTCTATAGTGGATGAACCTTCAACATGTTTCCTCATTTGAACCTTGAATGTGTGAACCATCCTCTCCACTTCACCATTACATTGATGATGAAATGGAGGAGCCCGGATATGGCAAAAATCCTTGCTGAGTACAAAAGTCCTGAAAAAATTGGGAGGCAAACTGAGGGCCCTTGTCTGACATGATTCTAGAGGGAAGTCCTTCAATATCACACACATGGGACAAAGCCTGAATAGTGGCCTCCAAGGTTGTGGATGCACAGGAAGCCACATAAGGAAATTTTGAGAAGGCATCAATGACGATCAGCCAGTACAAAGAGAAAAAAGGGCCCACAAAAACAACTTGAATGTGCTCCCAAGAATGCTGGAAGGAGTGGCCACGATGAGTGTAGAGTGCGGAGCTGCCTGATGTTGAGCGCACATCTGGAATGCCGCAACTATGTGAAGTATGTCGCTATCAATCCCAAGCCAGAACACAAAGTGACGTACCAAATTTTTGAGAAGGTACCCCAATGCCCTTGATTAAGCAACCAAAGGACCTGCCGGAGAAGAGCGGCTGGAATGACCACCCCAGGAGCTGAGCTGTCTGTAGCTGAGAGCAAAACACCTTGAAAAACCGTGAGATGGTAGTGCAGAGCAAAGGAATTGTGCAGGATCCGTAGCGACAGTCACAGAGTATTCTGGAAGCGTCTGTGGGAATCCCAGTCACAGTGTGCTGAGGCTCAACATCCAGGAGAAAACACAGCAACTCACTGCTATCAAAGGAGGGGTATGAGCCCATCAGAAGCCAAAGTAGAGTTTTGTCATTGGCATGTTGATCGGTAGGCCAAAATTGGATCATATAGTGATACCATGAAAGAAACAGTACCCAGTGCTGGAGCCTGTGGGCAGCTTTGACAGGCAAGGATGCTGAAGGATTGAATAAGGCAACCAATGGCTTGTGGTTGATAATGAGGTGAAACTTAGACCCACATAAAAACACATGAAATTTCTGAATGGCATATACAATAGCAAGTGGCTCCTCCTCGATTTGGGAGTATTGTTGTTGAGTAGCACTGAAGATCTTGGAAGCGAATACAATTGGACGCTTGGAGCCATCCTCAAATTTGTGAGAGTGTATGGCACCTAATCCCATCTCTGAAGTGTCTGTAGCCGACACGAAGTGCTGGCCCAGATGATAGATGACCAAGCAAGGAGCAGATTTCAGTTGAGTTTTCAGCCATTGGAAGGCCTTTTCACAGTCTGATTGGTGTCCATTAAAACTGAGTGTTTTTATGAAGTAAGGCATACAGAGGATGAGCCACTGTGGCAGCGTCAGGAAGAAATTTATGGTAGTAGGTGATCATGCCTAAGAAATCCTGTAACTCCTTAACATCAGTAGGCCTAGGCATAGCCGTGGTTGCAGCAAAATGATGTTGCAAGAGACAGCTGCCATCTTTAGAAAGCTCAAAGCCAAGAGAGATGACTGAAACCTGGAAGAAGCTTGACTCAGACAGGTCATCTTGATAATTAACACACCCCGGAACAGATACTGTCAATTGTTCCAAAAAACACTTGAAAATCGAGAGCGCACTGGCCACTACAAATGGAAGAAAGTGTCATGATAGCAGACATAAAAGCTCTCTGCTTCTCAAGAAGAGCCTGATTGACAGCCTCAGTATCCATAAGCCCATATGAAAAATATGAACAAGCGTAAGGCATGCAAAAATGTTGAAACTTGTTAACTATTACTGCTGTAATGCACAACACAACATGCCATGCTCACCGTGATAAGTCTAAACTTCAACTGCCTCGGCTCTGCTTGTTGCTCTCCGTCAGGTGTTGTGGTGGTAGCCTTTTCGAGCGTTGAGTGAGACCTCTGGCAGACACATTGAGTATTGTCAGTGTGATTTGAACTAGTGTACGTAGTGGTCAATCATGCTTTCTAGCAGAGGTGCATATGTGAGAGCCTATCTAGCTGCTGGCAACTTCAAATCCGACACATTTTGTGAGCGTACAGGTTGCTCCGGCATTCTACATACAGTTTATTAAGTGAAGGCAGGAAGGGAAAGATAAAAGAAGAAAAAGTTGCAGATAGGTGAAAATGACTGAAATAATAAGCAGTGTTCTCCTTATGGTACTTGTATAGCTGCAGTTTCCATCCAAATTACAGTTGTATTGCTAAGTGAAATACTGAGTGCACACTTCGATTTCACACTATGGAAATTATGGTTTTGTCAATTTTTGTATTAACTGTGTGACCTGTAGTACCCAATGTTTGGGACACACATTTTCAAAAGCCGTATTTTTCTGACTTTCAGTTTTTGCAGTTAGATTGTTCACCTCCACCATATTAAAATATTTCATATATATTGTGATAGGTAATGAATTTGAAATAATTAATCATAATAAAAATTTCTCTTTTTATCTATTTTATTGTTATTAAAGTAGTATTTATATGTAACACATTAAAAGTGAGGGTAATGGGGGGGGGGAGGTTGAAGACAGTGACCTAAAACATAGTTACCTGTGCCCACCTCCTGAATCGGACACTGGATCCTTCCCTGACTGAACCAGTCACAGATGTGTTTGGGTTTGGCACTTGGGAATTTTTACAGTATAGGGGTCAGGTCCGTGCTCTGTTACAGTAACTTTTGAACAAACTTCAGCAATAAATACAAAGTTCACTGCTGCAATATAGTGTATCTGAGAAAGTCACAAATTCAAATTCATGGTAAACATCAGAAGGATAATATAAACCACTATCAATGTAATCTGAATACCAAACTGAAATCTAAATAGGTGTATTGAATGCCTGTTAAGGCAAAATGGTTGATACAGGGCAATTTCTGTAGCTCCTGCCACAATGAACTGGTATAGCCTTGTTTCAACACAAGGTATATTTATTCAATTAGCTTTTTGTGGAACCTATGTTACTCATTCAGATGCACAACTCTCGTAATTTTAGTGCAGCTTCAGTAAAAAGATATTGGCCCAAAGATACACATTAGCTTTGATCGTTGTCGTCACACAACCCCCTTCCGCAGTACGGAGTATGCCCTGATAGGGGAGGGGGGGCTGGGATAACCAAGGTTCAACAGTGATGTCAGTTGGTGTGGGCCAGGGTTTAATGTCACAATCCATTAGACGTCTTGTCTTGCCAGTGGGCGCAGCAGCAGGTGCTTGTTTCTTTGCACGCACGACGTTTCATGTGACAGTGTGAGGCGACACAGGGTCACGCACGTCAATGGGCCTGGCACTGAGCGAGCCGGCGGAAGGCGGCTCTGGAGCTTTTGTGATGACAGAGGAAAGCCGAGGCACTGAAATAGTAGCTGCGTCGGCCACCGCTGCACGCGAGTGTAGTGCGATGGTGGGCGAGGGCTCAGAAGTTGTTGTGGCAGCCGAATAGAGCCAAGGCTACGAAGTAGTAGTCGCATCGGCCTGCAGTGCGCGCAATGGCAGCACGGCGGTAGGCAGTGGCACGGAAGTTTTCAGGGGAGCTGAGGAGAGCTGAAGTGCCGAGGTAGTTCACGCATCAGCCGCCGGTGTACGTGACGCAGGCATTGTCGCATGAACACAGGCTGGTGGCTTGAGAGATGTGTTTGAGCAGTTACCAAGACGAACATGCTCGGACAGCGGTGTGCGAGTCAGAGAAATTGAAGTTCCAGTTTCATACTTGACCAACAGGGCGAGAGAGCACGAAACGGAAGAAGATCGTCTTGTGGGAGGAGAAAGAGTAATGCGGGAGGTGGCCGCCAGAGTATCACGAAGTGTTGGCAGTGCATCCGAGCAAGGCAATGGCATAGTAACCAAGTTTTGTTTACAAGCATTCGCATAGGAGTGGTGTGTGGAAACAGAACTGTCACAAGCACTGGTAACCATGCGCAACGCTGCAATGTCACAAATAATACTAGCAGGGGGAACAAAAGTGCTGACCTGGGTGCAATTATCTTTTGAAGTTACTGGATGAGTTGTAATAACTCGCTGCAGAGCGGCCAACTCGAATGCTGGCAAAGAAGGAGGCAGTGAAACTGGAATCGATGTTGCATAAGCAACATCAAACGACAGCAGGGAGTTGAGCTGTGTAATGCAATGTAGGCACAAGTAGATTTTGACGGTCATCACAAGAGTGTTCGTTATTCTAATGAACAAGGATTGTATGAAATAAAACTGAAAGATTTGAGAACAACAAGGTATGTTTTTCAATGTGACCTCGAGTTTCTATTGCATAGAAATCTATAGTTTTGTTCTGACATTGATGAAATGTTGTGCATGTTGTAGGGTCCTTAACTTACAGAATTTTACAAAATGCCTAGTTTTGCTCCAATCTTTAGGAATTTTTGCACACATGACTTTTAATCCAAGAGGATGGTCATTGGGTACATAAATGTTTGTATGGTACATGACAGATGATACCGTGCGGAAAACTTTGCCAAGAGAGGGGAAGGTGGAAATGAACAGAGATATGGGAGAGAAAGAGGTGCATGCAGAGAGAGGGGGGAAGGGGATGTGGACTACGAGAGTGTAGGATAAACAAACACCCGAACAACGCTGGGTTCACAGCTAGTGATGTATAAAAATTTATTTTCTAAAATATCGCTATCAATTTCAGTTTTTTTTATAATCTTTAATTAAAATTAAAGTGTTCTATGTTAATAAAATCACTTATATTTTCAATTAAATTATAAATCTTGGCCGGTTTATTTGCTTAATTTCTCCCCAAAATACCATTTTCATTGACTAATGTTTACAAATTGTCCACCAGTTTAAAATAAACTTTATAGCTTAAAATATCACTAACATCAACAGAAAACTTGACAAATCAAATAAACAAACCTCCCTGCGTATTTTAGTATTTTGTAGCTACTCACTAGATGGCATATCTATATTATAAATTTGGGTTTTCTATTGGTTTATTATTTCGACGTTGGCAGTTCTAGGAAATGTAAGAATCGTAAAATTCGATGCTTGGTAGTTCTAGGGCTAATTCTTTGATATTTAAAATATTGAAAACCGAAAAATGTGTTTTTTCAGACAAGGAGGTTAAGTCCAGATCCATGTAAATCTAAACCTATCAAAAGAGTGTTAGTGTTTGTTTTAATAACACAATTACCGCATTGAGCTATTAAGTCTTGCGGTTGCATTTTTAAAATTATAAATTCCCAAGAAATTTATTTAATAATAATAATAATAATTTCTTAAAATATATTTCTGTTTTTGTGTTTGATTTAACTATATAATTACTACGTTAAACCCCTCAGGGGCTGAGCATTAATTTGCTGAGTATGGGCTTGGAGAACCCGGGGTCCTGAGCTGTGGGCTGTGTCGCACCAACAGTCTGCTACACCGTAAGCTCTGTGCGTGCTTAAACGACCACCGTTCGGTGCGACGGCGGAACATTGTACGTTTCAGAGCCCAAGGATCATGGCTTAATCGCTTGGGTCGTGAAGATGGTACAAACCTCTATAAAGAAAAAGAAAAACCCGACCTCAAGGTGTGCTACATGCTGAGGAGATGCATGGCTGTTGAGGTTGAACAGTCGTTAGCGAGCAACCTCTGAGGAACATGCCACACCTCAGTTGTATATGGCTTACCAGGGCAAGCGGTGCTCTGCCTGGGTGGACGTATAGTTCCCTAGCTGCTCGTGGGACCACGATGAAATGAGCCAATAATAGCAGTGTCTCTAGAGAGGTAGAGGCGATTACAGTGTCACTGAATACAATCCCCAAACGTTTCGCTCCCTGGCCACACCATAGGAGGAATGTCGTTCCAGAAATCAGCATGAGGTTTATGCCCCTAAATATCTCGTATGTAGCCGTAATGATGGGGAATCTTTAAAGACTACAAAGCTCTTGTTCTTCATCGAGAACTTCGAGGACAGGTTCGGTGAGGTTGAAGAGATGTCGAAAATGCTATAATAGTTTTTTTTATATAATAATACTACTACTATTACACTAAAACCATTATTTTTCCATACATCACCTTCATCTGTCGGTTGTTCAGTGGTCTCGTAACTCGCCTGCCATTAATACATCACAAAATAATAAGACATCGGGTTCTTATATGTCATGGAAACTTTCAATATGACATGTTTCATTGTTAACGTATATTTATTTATCCATTCTTGATGAAGCACAGAAGTAATTCAAAAAGTAAGACTGGTTCACATTTTTAGGATTATTTTTAAGACACAATTTAGTTTCATCAACATGTTCCCTACCTTTAAAATTTTCATCACAAACATTTTTAAACCCTTCATCCATAGTACTAAGTTCCCTATTTTCAACATTTATAGCTTCAACATACAATATACTGTCAGTTTCATTACCATTTTCCATAAATTCCCTTCTATCATCATATAAAGTATTCTCATTACCAAGCATAGTATTATCATCATCATGAACATCAACATTGTCATTACATTGTTCTGTACATAACTCCATAGACACATCATTACTGTAAACATACTTCTTAACATCATCAGAGCTACTTCTTCCAAAATCAGAAATAACAGTTTTACCATATGTATTTTCATTTTCAGTAGGTAACATTTTACACACATCCCTAGATACCGCCCTTATTTCAACATGAACCTTATCCTTTGCTTCAACAATACAAGTGTCACGCTCTGGTAAAATGTTATGGCTTTCAGCATCATGTACGAAGTCTAAGTTACCATCATCACATTCAGATACCAATACATGATCACATTTACATTTTATTTGTGTATTATCATGTTTGTATTTTCTGTTCTCATTAAAAGGAGTATTACCATACTTATTGTTTCTGTTTCTTTGCCACCCCCACTGCATCTATTCCTGTAATTAGACCTTTGCCTTTGAACAAGATTGTCAATTTTATACACAAAATTTAAAAATTCATCTATGTCATTATCAGATGCATGTATTAATTCCCTTTGCAAATAGTTTGGTAGCTTATTTTTTAATACATGAATTTGTGTCCTAACATCTAAGGGATACTTCAAGTGTATTAGTTTCTGTAATTCATTTTTACAAAAATCAAACAGTCCTCCAGATCTTCCATTGTATGCTGCTCCAAACAAAAATCTACTTTTAACCCTGTGTTGGTCATTTTCTGACCAAACTTATTTAAAAAAACTTTCTTTAAATTCTTCAAAATTTTGCCAAAGTTTTTTGTTTGTATTAGCCCAGCTTAATGCCTTACCATTTAAGTGATATATTACATATTTAATCTTATCAGCATCACACGTACCTTCTATAAAACTATTTTCACAGCTTAAAATGAAATCTACAGGGTGTACATCATGTTTTGGAAACATCTTTATACGAATTTTAGACCATGAACCAAAATTATGTATGACGTTTGTTACAAGATCATTGTTAACCTTTTCCCCTATTAATTTCTTTAACAAAGTCTGCACTTTTTTCTACTGTCTCAGTTTCATGAAAACAAGTCGTATAGTAATCATTTATTAGGCCTAAATCTGTGTTCATATTTTCATTGTGTGTTTTGAAATCAGCATCCGTATCTTCACACAAAACTTTAAGTTCATCTTTAATTAGATTTTGTTGGTCTGTTAACGTTTTTAATAATGTATTTTCCAGTTTGTTCAGCACTGATTGTAGCATGTCCGAAGCAAAATCCCTGTCTACATTTGACATTTTAATATTTTCTTTGTCCATTCTGAGTAAACTGCACTCAAATAACTAAACATCGAAGTTAAATTGCACTTACAGATTTAGTCGTCCAGTCCGTATCCAGTTCAAACATTCTGAAATTTTTGTCTTGCTTCAGTGTCCTTTGTAACAAATTATTTCATCCTGGATCCCATACCAGTTGGATTTATTAAAATTTCATCAAAAAACATGTGTACATAAATGGTTTCTTCTTCATGTTGCTTCTTCGTCGTTTCTGAAACATGTCACATTTGTAGGTTTCCAAAAATCGACAGTGTTTCCCGATCGATGCACCATGTATAATAGTTTTTTTATATAATAATAATACTACTATTATACTAAAACCATTATTTTTCCATACATCACCTTCATCTGTCAGTTGTTCAGTGGTCTCGTAGCTCGCCTGTCATTAATACATCACAAAATAATAAGACGTCGGGTTCTTATACGTCATGGAAACTTTCAATATGACACATTTCATTTTTAACGTATATTTATTTATCCATTCTTGATGAAGCACAGAAGTAATTCAAAAAGTAAGACTGGTTCACAACTCGTTTCCATACTGACATAGGACTTTACATTACAACTCTGCAACTAATCTTCGACTGAATTAGGACTGACTTAATACTAACTAACTTCATACTGAATGCGTTCGCGCCAATTCACATGTATTCATACATAATAGTATTTCTAGAACCTTCTAGAACACGGAAGTTATAATATTTATTATAAAACAATTTGCTCATGAAACATAAATCAATCTTGCTTTACGTAAAGATCCACAAAATTATGACAAATATAATAATAAAGACTTTTGTATTAAAAACAGACCATACAAAAGATTGTAAGTAAATAACAATTAGCGCAGTGTTAATATATGTTTACATTATTGTTACGACTTTCAATAATTAATTAATTTAGTTTGTTAGAAGACCCTAGTAATACAAATGATAATCAATGTGACTTGACAGAAGCGCCATAAGATGCTTATATATTATAAATATGGAATATTAGGGTCTAATACCATGACCAACTATGGTATCGTATACTTCAGTTATTCAATCAAACTGGACCCTCCTGGCTAAATACATTACAATGCGCTCTGGGTGAGTCTTAATAACGACTTCATCCCCAGCCCAGTCGTGGGCATTGCTTGCCTGTGACAAGCTGGGTGATGTTTTCATTATGATTATGCCACACAAGACCTTGAACATGATCCAGGGGATAATATTCCATAAAGACCTGTTGCTGCAGTCGGACGATGAACTGCATGTCAACCTGGAAAGGTGGGGAGTACATTTGATTTGGAGTGTCCATAGGGGTCCAAAGGACAACAGGGTAGCCACCATTGCCTTCATCTTGGCTTTTGAGGGTGAAGGTCAAGGTTATGTGACGTAAAGCCCTACATTCCTCCCCTTAGTTGGTGCTTCAAGTGCTGGAGGTTTGCGTATATCTCCTCCCGATGTGATGCCAACCCTACATGTTGGCAGTGCAGACTTGCAGTTCATCCGCAGGTCCCTTGCACCCTCCTCCAGTATGTGTCAACTGCAGCCAGAATCACTCCCCTTGCTCCCCTACATTCACAGTCCAGCAGCAAGAACGGAAAATTATAGAATACAAAACCCACGACCGACTGACCTACTCAGAGGCAAAGTATGAGTATGACTACCTTGTATGTCTCAGCCGCCTCACCACCATCTGCAGCACCTCCATTACTGTCAGTGCAGCTAAGGACAGTGTGCTCCCTGGCCTGAACGACTGCCCCTGCCCCCGTGACAGTTTGGGGTACCTCTTCTTCAGTTGCTCCGACTCTCATCACCTGGGAGCAATGACCCCCCAAACACCAGGGACATCAGTCCCTACACCTCAGCCAGAGAAGCAACAGCCTTCCGAGCTCCTCTCGCTTGGAAGGGATCCCTCGGGATGCTCCCATCTGAGGCCTCTGAGTGCCAGGGAGGATCCCAGCCAATGGCTGATGGATTCCCCTGCCACTGGTTGCAGGGCTTCTCGGTCTTCATCAGGCCCAGAAGCCATCTCAGAGAAGGCCTCCCAGCCCCTAAAACCAAAGGGCCAGCAAGAGGCCAAGATGAAGAAACCTAAGAAGGAATCTACAGTGGCTGCCAAGCTACAGTCAGCAAGTTTCTCTGCTGCAGAGGATGAAGTCGAGATCCTAGCATTCCCTGAGGATCTCGGACTAACTGATTCACCAGACTGCATGGTCTCTGATTCTGTGGATTCTGAGCAGATTGTAGCAGACTTTCCTATGGACTAATCTGCTTCTTTTATTGATCATGGTGGTACAGCATGGAGAGAGCGTAATCCTCCAGTGGAATTGCGGCGGCTTTTTCCCCCACCTGGCTGAGCTATGACAACTTCTAAGCATAACACCTGCTCTCTGCATTGCCCTACAGGAAACTTGGTTTCCAGCAATGCGGAGCCCTGTCCTTGCTGGTTATAGGGGCTATTATTGTAATCATAGTGTGAACAACAGAGTCTCTGGTGGAGTGTGTGTGTATGTCCTCACCTCTGTTTATAGTGAACCTGTGCCCCTTCAAACACCATTAGAAGCTGTGGCTGTCAGGGTGAGGACAACACAGGAGATCATGATCTGCAATATCTACCTCCCTCCAGACAGCAATATCTCTCGGACTGTTTTGGCTGCACTTGTATCGCAACTCCCCCACCTTTCTTGCTGTTGGGGGACTTTAATGCCCACAATCCGTTGTGGGATGGTTCCACGATCTCTGGCTGTGGCAGAGTTGTCAACGGCTTACTTTCTCAACTCAACCTCTGCCTCTTAAACACTGGTGCCGCCACATATTTTAATGTGGCGTATGGCACATTCTCGGCCATTCATCTGTAGATCTGCAGCCACAGCCTTCCGCCGTCCAGCCATTGGATAGCTCACGTTGACTTGTGTGGCAATGATCATTTTCTGATTCTTTTGTCACTTCCACAATGTCAGTCCCCAGCACGCCCACCTAGGTGGGCTCTACAGAGGGCTAACTGGGAAGAATTCACCTCTGCTGCCATCTTTGCACCTCCCCCACTCGACATCATCGATGTGGTGGTTGAGAGTGTAACTCGTGCCATTGTCTCTGCTGCCGAAGCCGCAATTCCCCGATCGTCAGGGTTCTCACGGCCAAAGACAGTGCTGTTGTGGTCGCCGGAAATAGCTGACGCTATTAAAGTTTGTAGGTGGGCCTTACAGTGATAAAAGCGTCATCCCTCTCAGGAGCACCTCATTGCTTTTAAACGGCTTTGCTCTCTTGCTCACCAGCTAATTAGAAGATGGGAACAGTAGTGCTGGGAGAGGTACGTCTCCACTATTGGGACAGATACGTTAGCTTCACAGGTCTGGAGTAAAATCAGGCGGCCAAAGGGATTCCAGATACCAGCAGGTATCCCTGGGATCTGCACGACTGGTGTTCTCTGTATAGACCCGGCCACATTTGCAGAGACGTTTGCCGAGCATTATGCTCATGCCTTTGCCTCTGCAAATTATCCATTGGCCTTCCGTACATTGAAGGAGTGGGTAGAATCCCAGACCCTCTCCTTTACCACCGGCTGCTCTGAATCTTGTAACACTCCTTTCACTGAGTGGGAGCTCCTCAGTGCTATTATACAATGTCCTGACACAGCGCCTGGGCCCGATAGTATCCATAGTCAAATGCTGAAGCACCTCTCAGCAGACAGTCAGCGTAATCTTCTTGCGGTCTATAACCACATTTGGTGTGATGTTGTTTTCCCATCACAATGGCGGGAGAGTATCATCATCCCAGTGCTTAAACCTGACAAACATCCTCTTTATCTGGATAGCTATCGGCCCATTAACCTGACTAACATTCCGTGCAAACTGTTGGAGTGAATGGTAAGTGGGCGGTTGTGTTGGATTACTTGAGACTCAGGGCTTACTGTCTCCATGCCAGGGCGGTTTCCATCAGGGTCCTCTACCACCAACAATCTGGTGAACCTTGAGTCTGCAATCCCCACAGCCTTTTCCAGGTGCCACCACCTTGTTTTCGTCTTCTTTGATATGCACAAAGCGTATGGCACAACCTGGCGAAGACACTTACTCAACACTTTACATGACTGGGGCCTTCTGGGCTCCCTACTGATATTTATCCAGAATTTTTTAGCTGTCCCCCTACCTTTCCTGTTCAAATTGGTGTCTCCTGGAGTACCTCTCATATACAGGTAACTGGGGTTCTTCAGGGCTCTGTTTTTAAACGTTCCTTTATTTTTAGTGGCCATCAACAGTTTAGCAACAGCAGTTGGGTCGTCAGTATCCCCTTTCTGTTTACGCTGACGAGTTTCGTATTTCTTTTAGTTCCTGCAGCACCCAAGTGCCGAGCACAGGTTGCAGGGTGCTGCCCGGAAGGCACAGTCCTGGGTGCTTACTCATTACTTTCAGTTTTCTGCCACCAAGACCAGAGTGATGCACTTTTGTCGGCATCGGACTGTTCACTCTCACCCTGAACTTTATCTCGACAATGAACTGCTTAACGTAGAAACCCGCCAGATTTTTGTGCAGGTCTTCAATGCTTGGCTGACGTGGCTTCCCCACACTCGTCAGCTGAAACAGGAGTGCTGGCGCCATCTCAACATTCTCCGCCACCTGGGTAATGTGACCTGGGGGCTGACCACTCCAGCACTGGTTCAGTCCCATCTCGATTTTTGGTGCATTGCCTATGGGTCTGCGTCACCTTCAGTGCTGCACCTACTGGACCCCATTCACAACTATGAGGTTTGCATTGCGACGGGTGCCTTCCGCACCAGCCCCGTGAACAGCTTACTAGTGGAGGCCAGGGTCGCACCTTTCAGAGTCCGCCGCCAACACCTGCTTGCGGCTTACGTAGCCAATGTATGTCGCTCCCCAGTCCACCCGAACCGCCGTCTCCTCTTTTCTGATGAGGTCGTCCGTCCCCACCAACGACAACTCCGATCAGGTCATACGATTGCCTTTCGAGTTCCGTCACCCTTCCATTTCCATATCAGATCCGTGCTCGTACACCTCCGTGGTGCCTGCCAAGGCCATCTACTTGTCTGGACTTGGCCCACGAGGCCAAAGATTCAGTTTCGCCAGAGGCTCTCCACTGTCATTTCTCTGCTGTCATTGCAGAGTTCCCCAGTTATGACCTGATCTACACGGATAGTTCTCTGGTTGATGGCCACATGGTATTTGCTTATGTTTATGGTGACCGTGTGGAACAGCACTCTCTGCCAGATGTCTGCAGTGTTTACACTGCAGAGCTGGTGGCCATTTACTGAGCTCTCGAGCACATTTGGTCCTGCTCAGGTGAGTCTTTTCTTATTTGCAGTGACTCCCTGGGCAGCCTTAGAGCTCTGGACCAGTTGTACCTGCGGTCTCCCCTGGTGTCGGCCATACAGGAGACACTTTGTGCCCTTGAACTGTCCAGGCGATCAGTGGTGTTCATCTGATCTCCTGGTCATGTGGGTATCCCAAGCAACGAATATGTCGACAGGCTTGCCAAGCAGGCTGTTGGTGCGTCCATTCTGGAGATCGGCCTCCCAGCTTCTGCTCTCCTTTCAGTGTTGTGCCATCAGGTACTTTGGCTTCTGCATGCTGAGGGGTGTAGTCTGACCATGCCCAACAAACTCCAGGTTGTCAAAGAGACCATGGCAGTATGGGGTTCCTCCATGCTGGCCTCTCACTGGTACTCTGTGGTGCTATGTCGGCTCCGCATAGGCCATACGTGGTTTACTCCTGGACATCTCCTTCATGGTGAGGACCCGCCCCAGTGTCAGTGTGCCTTCCATTTGACAATAGCCCACATCTTGTTGGACTGCCCTGTTTTAACTGCCTTGAAGTGTTTCTACAATTCTCTGTAATTGGAGGTGTCCTTGTGTTGCCATATGGTTGACTTATCCTTTTTTTTTTTTTTTTTTTTTTTTTTAGTCTCATGTTCAGCCAACCACAGACATTGGTGAGAGGTCCGAAGATGGATCATGGTAACAGAGAAATAACAGTTAAAGAAAGGTCGTTTATTCACTCATTAAAACATCCAAAATACAACCAATGAGCATATATCAATATCATGTAACTCATTTAAGTAACTAAACTCACTTAAAGACATTTAATTGAATAGATGACACAAATAACCAAATTCACGTAGTAGTTTCACAGAGATGAAAGTCTTTATTATCTTGACTCACGGAATTTAGTATCAAATAATCAGAACATTTTAATGTGCCTGGTAATGCTAAAATAACTTTGATTTAGGGCAGACACCAGTGTATTAATTTGAATGTCGAGGTTTAATACATGAGTAACGGAGTCGGCACTTAGGATTACCAGGTCACAGTCTTAACCTTTAGACAGATCTCCTTACTAAATAAGGTAACACGTTACTAACAAATACAAATGAGCTGTGCACAGGCTTAACTAGTTTACTTCTCAGGGAACGTGATGTAGTAAAATCGGAGCAAAATTGTACCAATGGACTTTATTAGTATCAAGTAACTCATCTAACTAACATTACTTATAGACATTTAATTGAACAGATGACACAAATAATAAATTTCAAGTAACAGTTTCACAGATATGAAAGTCTTTACTTTCGTAACTCACGGACTTCAGTATCAAATGATCAAAACACTTTAATGTGCCGGGTAATGTTAAAATATCTTTGATTTTAGGGCGGACGCTTAACACAAGTGTATTGATTTGAATTTAAAGGTTCAATGCATCAGTAACAGAGCCGGCACTTAGGATTACCAGGCCACAATCTTAACCTTTAGACAAAGCTTCTTACTACATAAGGTAACACATTATTAACAAATACAAACAACTCATGCACATGTGACTTTAGCTGATCAACTACAAGTAATGGAACGGTCAAATGACAACTTAGACCATCATATAACTATATTGCCACCTTAACGGATTGACTAACATGAATCAAGCCCAAATTACTGATGCCTTTGAATAACATGCAATCAATTAAACTTAACTAGTGTCCTCAGTAAAAAAGGCTAAATAACAAGCACCAATCTGGCACTTAATCACAACTAGCGCAAACAAAGGCCAATCAAATTGATAAAATTAAATCTAGGTACAAATTATCATTTGTTAGAAAGGCACAGAACTGGCTAATGAAAGGTATTCAGTGGTACAAATCGTTAACAGGTTAAGATCACTGCAACTAACATAGGAACTACCAAGGACACAGGGTGTAAGTTGCCCATTTCCCACTTGGAAACTTCAGTCCGGGAGGTAGGGACTTTACAATGATTAAAATTTAACTTGCCCAAAAATATATTTGTCAATGGGGCACGTGATGATGAAAGGAAAGACTGTGAGAGAAAATAATCAGTGAGGATTCCCCCAGTAGCACTTAGCAGTTCATGAAATCATTCACATTCAATAAATGGACTGGTAATTCACCCTACAATACGAGGGTAAGCAATTAAGTAAATAACAATAACTGCACCGGCAAGGTGACACCAAACATAAAACACACAGACAAACGAAAGACATGGAAGGCAACCACTGGGGGCTGGTTACAATTCGGAAAGACCAACAAACATGCACCAATGCAAACACACTGGGGTTGTAAATCACAGGGTAGCACAACTAGGCATAAGATCACCTATCAATTTTAAAGATAACATTAGCTGACGGTACGCACCCGAAAGGAAAAGGGGGTGGTGTTTGGGAGTTCGTCAACAGTAACTAGATAGGTGGAAGAGGCAGGTTCACAACTACACATTTGGGCCGAGGAACTACCGGGCGACACATCGCAAGTACTAGGTAATGGAACACAATGGCGAGCCGATGTTTAACAGTCACTCACACAGCTTTCCACAAGAAGCCAGTACATCCGAGAGAACGGTGATGGAGGATGATGATGATAGAATTGCAAAGCAGTCACAATCCGGTCTTACAAGCCCGCCATGTCCTCCAGGAAGGAAATCTGGGCCACAGTCCTTGTGCACCGCAACAACGCAGTAGGTGGAGAGATGTGCCGGCTTCAGAGAGTGCCACACTACTGCCCCGCGGCGCTCATGACCTCCAGTGGCTCCACCCGACGGCAGTTCCGTACACAGACCACGACAGCCGCTTGAGGTACCTTCGTTGATCCGCAATCCACCACCGGCCTCACCGTGATGCGCATGTGCATTTAAGGACCGCACCAGCCAAGGCTCGTAGTGAGGAATAGAAGAAATGCACCGCCGTGAAATTATAGTGGATATCAGTCGATCAAAGCAAAGAAAAATATAATTAAAATAGAAGGGGGTACATAACGAGTAATTAGAGAAGAAGGGTAATGGAGGAATGGTGCGACGCTGAGCCAGAATGACTCAATTGGCTTCTTTTGTTTTGTTTTGTTGTTAGGTGTCTTTTTTTGTTTTGTTTTTGTCGACTTCGTTGAGACTTTGTGGACTCCATGGGATTATTCTCCCATTTTGCAATTTTAAAATCTGGGTGCTTTTCGTTCACGTCTACGGTTTTACTTGTGACACTTAGTGGTGGAATGGGGGACTGATGACCATTGCATCTTTGTTCCCCTTCAACGTCCAACAACCACCACCACCACCACCACCACCACCATCACCTCAAACCTATTAAGTTTTATTAAGCTATCTGGCTAATTATTCATAAATTTCTGGGAAGTTACGCATTTTGGGAATAGTGCCAGCAATATTCACAACAGTAGACAAGTTGTACATATAACTTATTTATTTATTCATTCATATTCAAACATTTTACATGTTGTTGGTGTAATAAATTACCTATAAAGAAAGCTGGGGCTAAAGACATAAAATTTCATGATATTATTTCAATAATACAGGTTTATATCTAATCTTAGAATAATATTGTTGGGAACCTGTTAGCAGATCATTTGTTGTAGGTTATTTGTTTTTGCTATTATTTCATTATGTTTCAACTTAAGTGTTACAGTAATTAGTTACAACTTCATCACTTAAGTCTTATTCCTGATATTCGTTTACTGATAGTATGCTTTTTTTCTTATTTCATTCTGCTAAAAGTTTTTAAAATTTACTGTGGGGACGAAATGGTCGGTCTTTGGAAGTGTGTTGAATAATCTGACATGAAGGTGTTTGTGGATTTGATAAACCTTTCCAGTCTATTATATGGTAAACCAACTGATTTTCAATTCTTGTGTTATATTGATTTAAATACTGTTTAACATTGAGGTAGTAGCTTTACATATAGAGGCTAGGGACTGTCATGATATTACGCTCTTTGAAGTGACTTTTGCAGGATTTGCTTGGAGTTAGTGGTGTGATACATCCAATAGCTTTTTTCTGTATTTTTGAGGATAGGTTGCTTACTCACCACAGAGATGTCCGACGAGCTGCAAAAAGGCACAAATAACAGAAAATAACATTATAGCTTTCAGCCATGTAAGCCTTCGTCAGTTGGAGACGTAAAGATACACATACTCACACAGCAACGACCACCGTCTCTGGCCACTGTGGCTGATCTGTGGCACCCAGCACAGCCTAGATAAGAGCAACCAGTGGTGGGGGTGTGGAGGTGGCGAGGGGAGGTAGGCAGGAGGGGAGGAGGGATGTACACCACGGGTGGGGGAATACGCCAGTGCAGTCTGACGGACAGTGCGGAGGGAAGAGAAGGGACTGAAATTTATGGCGGGATGGGAGACGAATGTAAGGATAGAGTGGGGCAGGGAGAGGAAGGAAAGGATGGTAGAGGCAGAAACTAGCGAAGGTGTCGGCCTGGGGGATTGCGGGAGCATAGGATATATTGAAGGGAGAGTTCCCATCTGCGCAATTCAGAAAAGCTGGTGTTTTTGGGGAGGATCCAAATGGCACAGGCCTTATAGCAGTCATTGAAGTGAGTCACGCTATGCAGTGCTGCATGTTCTGCAAGAGGGTGGTCTGTTTGCTGGCCACAGTTTGACAATGGTCATTCATTCGGATAGATAGCTGGGTGCTGGTCATGCCCACATAGAAAGCTGCACAGTGGTTGCAGCGCAGTTTGTAGATAACATGCTGCTTCCATATGTTGCCCTACCTTTTACGGGGTAGGAAATTCCAGTGACAGGACTGGTGTAGGTGGTGGTGGGATGGTGGATAGGATAGGTTTTGCATTTAGGTCTATTGTAGGGATATGAACCATGGGGTAAGGGGTTAGGAGCAGGGATGGACAAGGATATTACGTAGGATTGGTGGGCGGTGGAATTCCACCTTCGGGGGGGGGGGGGGGGGCATATTGGGTAGGGTATTTCTCATTTGGAGGCAGGATGAAAGGTAGTGAAAGGCACTGAAGGGCTCAGTTAGGCATTTGGCATATTTGGAGAGGGACTGCTTGTCACTGCAGATGTGATGACCACAGGTGGCTAGGCTGTATGGAAGGGACTTTTTGTTGTGGAATGGGTGGCAGCTGTAAAAATGGAAATATTGTTGATGGTTAGTAGATTTGATGTGGTTGGAGGTACTGATAAGGCCCTGTTTGAGGAATAGGCCAACGTCGAGGAAGGTGGATTGTTGGGTTCAGTAGAACCAGGTGAAGTGAATGGAGGAGAAGGTGTTGAGGTTTTTAAGGAATGTGGATAGTGTGTCCTCACCTTCAGTCCAGATTATGAAGATATCATCAATGAATCTGAAGCAGATGAGGGGTTTGGGATTCTGGGTAGTCATGAAGGATTTCTCTAGAAGGCCTATGAACGGGTTGGCATAGGAGGTGCCTGACGGGTGCCCATGGCTGTACCGTGGATTTATTTGTAAGTGATGCATTCAAAGAAGAAGTAATTGTGGGTGAAGATGTAATTGGTCAAGGTAACTAAGAGGGATGTTGCGGGCTTGCACGTGGTAGGATGTTGTGAAAGGTAGTGTTCAACAGCGGCAAGGCCATGATCATTGGGGATGTTGTTGTAGAGGGAGGTGCCATTAACTGTGACAAGCATGGTACCAGGTGGTAAAGGAACAGGAACTGTGGACAGCCAGTGGAGGAAATGGTTGATATCCTTTATATAGGAGGGTAGGTTGTGGGTAATAATCTGAAACTATTGTTGATCCACGAGTACCGCAGATCGGCCACAGAGGTCAGTGACGGTGGTTGTGTGTGTGTGTGTGTGTGTGTGTGTGTGTGTGTGTGTTTGTTTGTTTGTTTGTTTGTGTCTCTAACAATGAAGGCCTGAAAGGCCATAAGCTATAATGTTATTTTCTGTTATTTGTGCCTTGCTGCGGCTTAGCGGACTTCTCTGAGGTGGGTAAGCAACCTGTCCTTCTCTATAGCTTTTTTGTAATTTGGAAACAGTTTTTGAGCTTGAGATGTTTCCCCATAGAATAATTCCATAGGTAAGATGGGAATGGAAAAACACACAATGTGCATGTACTAACAGGGTTATGCTTAAATTATTCCTCAATTTATATGGTGTGTAAATTACTCGTGACAGATTGGTGCACAGTTTTTCTGTTTGGGCCACCCAGCTTAGTTTTTAGATTCTGATCTATGTGAAAATCTAATAGCTTAATTATTTTAAGATCTATATAGTGGATATTCAAATTGAAAACAATGTCATATGTTTTATTGGAATTAATTTTTAAAAAGTTTGCCTGGAACTAATTAGTACATCTATCCATTGCCATATTTATGTTGGTGCCGTTCCTCTAGATTACACAGGGAGAATATTTTTAATGGTAATTTTAAAATTATCAAATGACTTCAGACAAACAAAGTGCTATAAATGATACAAAGAATAATACAGTTGATCATAACAAAAACATATCAAAAATTAAGAAAAATGTTTTTATGGGATTTTGTTTGGTACTTTTGGTCCAGACAGTCTCTATGCAAGTTGTCATCATATGCCAATACCAATCTCTCCTGCATGAGATTGATGTCCTGTTGGAACCATTCCCCTTGTTCTTCACCTATTGTCAGGAAATGTATCTAAGTGACTGCAAAAATGATATATGACAATCATATTAGCTACTAGTTTTTGGACAGTATGAAGCATTTTGTGTACTATATTGCAATATTCTTCAGCTATTTGATTCCCAAAAAACAATTTGACAACTGATGCAAAGCTTGTCCATGCTTCCAGGTCAACTTTTGTAGTTTGTGAAATCATTATTGTTTATAAGATTACAGATTTTTGTCCCTTTGAAAATTCCTGCCCTCTCATTTTCTATACTGAGACCAGAGTAATTATTGACAAATATTGTTTGATGTAATTGACATTCCTGTCTAAAGTTTCAACAAACTGTTTTACAAGTCCAAGCTTCATATGTAGAGGTGGAAGGATGACTTTTTTCCCGACTGACCAATTGTGTAGTACGTACTCAGTGGACAGTCTGTCTTGCTCCAGTGTTCATTTTTCACATGACTGTCCCCACAGAAAAAGAAAAAAGGCATATATCCACTTTGCTGACCCAATAAAAAGTTCACACTTGTTGAATCCGCACATACTGATGTTGATGAAATGAAATTGTTCTAATACAAGTGTATAACATTTGGATATTTTTTTCCTCAAAAATTGGTTGAATAATCTATCTGGATCAAAGCTAATTTATTTCCATTATGCAGTAACACACATTTTAAACTTTTATCTGATCTATCTAGGAAAACTGGGTTCAATCATGTAAGATTATCTTCAGTCAGTTTGCATGGTTAGTGGGCTAGAGACAATGGACAGAACATGAATTGTGTGTAACGATACTACTTTCTACCGTACACACAGTTCATGCTCTGCCCATCGTCTCCACCCACCACCTATGTAAACAGTCTAAAGGTGATCTTACATGATCAAAACTATGTACAACAAATATATTTTTAAATTATAGAATGTTTACAGTGTAAAATAATTAGAAAATATCTAGGAAAAGTTGCTAGCCTTCTGGTTGGTATACAGAAAGACCAATTAAATTTAAAAGCAAAGAAATATCAGTAAAATATATGAACCAATCTTTGGATTCCAGCTCTGACCAAGGCATTAGGCCATATTCAGTACAGTTGCCATACTTTGAAGAAGGCATGTTAAGGAGGGCAGATTAAGAAAAATGTGTCTATTTTTTGTAGAACAGTTTATCACGAGAACCAGACTCAATTCAAACAAAATAATTTATAGGCTAAGCACTTCACCATATTGTTCTCACAAGGGAATGGTGAGGCACAAATACTTATACGGTTTAGAACACGTCAAACTTTTATTTCTTGTAATTACAGCAAAAATGCAAAATACTGATACAGCGTTCAAAACATAGAATTTTTGTGCACCAAGAACATACAAGCAAAGACGACATGTGACAGCCCTGCGAATTACAGATGTTGTTAGACGTCCGTAGACAAAACTCGGCCGGTGTTGTCAGATACCTTTCGCCAGGAGAATGGGGTGCCACAGGGCTCCGTCTTGAGCGTGGCTCTCTTTTCCATTGCAATCAATCCGATCGTGGATTGCCTTTCAGCCGATGTTTCCGGATCCCTTTTTGTAGAAGATTTTGCAATTTATTGCAGCGCCCAGCGGACGTGTCTCTTGGAGCGTTGTCTTCAACTCTGTCTTGACCACCAATATTCCTGGAGCATTGCGAACGGCTTCCGTTTCTCCACTGAGAAAACGGTGTGTATAAACTTCTGGAGATGCAAGGAATTTCTTCCACCATCTCTACATCTCGGCCCCATTGCTCTCCCATTCGTGGAGACAACAAAATTCTTCGGGCTAATGTTGGATCGGAAACTTTGCTGGTTCCCCTTAGTGGCACATCATGGGGAGCGGATCTTACCGTCCTTCACCTTTACCGGGCCATTGTTCAGTCGAAGCTGGACTATGGAAGCTTTGTATACTCTTCTGCACGGCTGTCCATTCTCCGCCGTCTCAACTCCATTCACCATCAGGGATTACGCCTGGCGATCGGTGCATTTTATACCAGCCCTGTTGAAAGTCTTTATGCCGAAGCTGCTGTATTATCCTTGACCTCTTGGTGTGACTTACTCTTGTGTAGGTACGCATGCAGACTGCTGTCAATGCCCAACCATCCATCTTAGCCATTGTTCTTTGATGACTCCCTCGTTCGTCAATATCGGTTGTCTGCGATAGCCTTGCTTCCACCTGGAGTTCGGTTTCACCACCTGCTTCAGCGGCTCGATTTCACCCTTCCTTCCACCTTTTGGTTGAGCGAGAGCCCATTGCCATCAGGCCATCAGGCCCAGGTTCACATCCACCTTGAATTTAGTTCGCTCCCCAAGGAGAGCACTCCGGATTTGGTATATCGCTCGAGGCTTGTCGAACTCCATTCGCAGTTCGATAATGCCATTTTTATCTACACTGATGGTTCCAAGAGCACTGACGGTGTCGGATCTGCCTTCGTCATCGGGGACGACCTGTTCCAATACAAGCTCCCTGACCGGTGCTCGAATTTCACGGCTGAGCTCTTTGCCCTCCACCAGGCTGTTTATACATCCGCCGTCGCCACCATCCCTATTATGCCATCTGCTCTGACTCTGCAGAGTCTTAGTGATCCTGTCGTGTACTGAATCCAACGTACCCTTCAGTTGCTTGCAGATAATGGCTGTCACATTTGTTTTCTGTGGGTCCCTGTCCACGTGGGTGTGCCCGGGAATGAGACTGCCGACATTGCAGCCAAGGCAGCAGCTCTTTTGTCTCACATGGCTACCTTCTTTGTCCCCTCAGATGGTATTCAGCGGGCTCTTCGCCAGTGTATTGTGTCATCCTGGCACAGTTCGTGGTTCTCACTCCACAACAACAAACTGACAACTGTAAAACCGATCACTACCGCTTGGACGACCTCCTCTCGCCCCTCTCGGCAAGAGGAGGTCATCCTGGCCCAGTTGCGGATCGGTCACTGCCGATTCAGCCACCACAATGATATGGTGATGTTTCCTACACATAAGCAGATTGTTCAGGGTTCCTCGTACTCGCTAGATGAGGGAACAACTATTGTCCGGCTGAACATAAAAACTCAACACATCTGTGAACAGAACCTGGTGCCATTCATTATGCCTTCAATCCTGATGTGTCTGATCAGGCTGCAGGCTAAATGGTGTTGTGGTTTTAATGGTGGACACACCGTAGGCCTCCTTGTGCAGAGGTCACATTGCCGAAAGTGATTTAGGACTGTTTGTGTTGATATTGCACATCCTGTTGCTCCCTGGAAGGTGCGTTGCAGCTCCGTTGCACTCAGCCTCCTGCCTTGATGGGCTATTAGCTGGAGATAAGGGTCATCTCTTACTGATGTTACCCATGGATGACCTTGCCTTTTTTATGGGTTTCCATACCTGCCAACTCTCCCAATTTAGATGGGACTCTCATGATTTTTCACTGTTTATCTCGTCTTCTGATTTTGCCACTATTTCTCCAGATTTTTAGCTTTTATTCTGAAAAGAAATTCATTTTAAAAACCTGCAATTTTTTGTTGATGGTCAAAAGTCTTTAGCGTATTTGTCAGTTTAATCGATATTCGATCAAAACACTTTCATCACCTGTGATAAAACAGCTAAAACTTCTGGATTGATTTCCGTTTCCTCTAACAGATCGGCTGCCACATTTTTCTGTCTTTCTCACTGTTGTGGCGTGAGATTATTGGGGCCCATTTTTGAACAAATTTTTCTCATACCAAGATCTTCAGTTATTATTAGACAAACAGGTTCTCGATTAATTTCAGTTCTTCTGTAATCATTTTCATGGATAATCTTTGATCAGATTGTACAAGTTCACGCACCCTGGCCAAGTTGACATCTGTCTGTGAGGTTGATGGTCATCCACAGCAGTCTTCATGCTCAACATTCGTTCTGCCTTCACTAAACATTTTATGCCAATGAAATGCTTGAGCTCTTGACAGAATCTCCTCACCTAAATCCTTCTAAAGCTTACTGTAAGTTGCCGTCACATTTTCACCTAATTTAACGCAATAAATAAATAATAATAATAAAAAGAAAAGGCATACTGTTGCACAGTATTAGGTGGTTTAATTTCTGTGACAAGAGACACAAACACGTGTTAACTTATGACTGAGCAGTTGTATGATGTGCCACTTTTACTAGAAGCAGCTTATAGACCAAGGTCAAAAATATTGTGCCTATGGTAGCCTGCAGGGTTGCCACATCTTGCAAAGAAAATTGCTTTATTGTCACACCTCTTATATATTATGGAGGTACTGTGAGGATACCTAAATCCTTAAATAGATGTCTGCAGGATGATCTTGTGTTGGCTCCAGCAATTATTCTGATTACACACTTTTGTGCAATACACACTTTTTTACTCAATGAAGAATTACCCCAGAATATAATGCCATATGAAAGTAGTAAATGAAAATAGCCATAGTAAGCTAATTTACTGAGATTCTTATTGCCAAAATTTGTAATAACCCTACTAGCATACATAGCTGAACTCAAACGTTTCAGCAGAACACAATGTGTTGCTTCCAGTTTAATCTCTCATCAATGCACACACCTAACAATTTTGAAAATTCTACGTTAGCTACAGACTTACTGTATATTTCCGTTGATAAGATAGCCTTAAGATAAGACGAGGTATAAATTTTTGTCAAAGATAAATAGTTTTACGTAATGTCAGTCATATAAAACAGTCCCCAAATTAAGAACAACCTTTTAAATTTAGTTTAGAACAATGATCATCTGGGTAATAATATGTGCACTGTTTCGTGTAATGACCTCTAGTACATATGAAGTGTTGTATTGGCTATTCAATTTTATGTTCAAATGTATGTGAAATCTTATAGTACCAAATGGCTATGGTCATCAGTCCCTAAGCTTACACACTTATTGAACTAAGTTATTCTAAGGGCAACACAAACACCCATGCCTGAGGGTGGACTTGAACCTCTGGCAGAAGCAGCCGCACCGTCCATGACAAGGCCCATGACCACATGGCTATTCCCAAGAGGCTCAATTTTATGGACATACCCACTCTGTACTTCTCAGCAGCTGGTACAACTGCTCATGTCCTAAAGCAAATGCCTCCTTTAGCATTGTTGTGGTGTTGCCTGTAGAAACATGAGCCAAATAATAACCTTCTACGTACAGCAAAAATGTATTATTGTAGGTTGTATTGTGAGTAATGCTTTTAACTGACTATCTCATAGCCCTTGCTTCACGATAGTGGCCACACCTATTGGTTCAATTGGTCTGAAATTGTAAATTGAGATCGGAGTGTCTGCAATATAGATAAGTGAAACCTCAGCCCAAAAAAAATATGGTTGAAAGGTTAAATTCTTTAGAGTTTGCAATTGCGAGGAGTTGTATATCCACACTTTCAAGTCTAAGCAGTTGTATGATGCATAAAAGAGGAAATCTCTGCATTTTCTAAAAATCCACCCAGATCATTTTTAGGGCACAAAAAAGGGGAAGTCTTATAAGCCCTAAAAGTAAGCAAATGTTTAATATCTTGTGTATAAGACAACCCAGACTTTGCGTTCAATTTTTTATTCTTCTACTATCATCTTATCTGCCAAAATATACAGTATGTTCAAAGTCTATATTTATTACTGGAGTGGTGCCATTTACTGTACAGAACTTTATGTACTGTGAAAAATATTATTTACAATTACATTGCTTAGTTCTTGTTTTTTGGATATGATTACTATACTTGTATCATCAGCAAAAGAACTTACTTTGCGTCTTCATCAATGTAGAATGGCAAGTCATTAAAGTATATCAGGAACAGTAAAGGACCTAAGACCAAACCCTGCAGGACCCCATTCTTGATAGCCCCCCATGAGGAATCAGCTGATGTTTTGACGTTACAGGAACCACTTATTTCAGCTTTCCGTATTATTCCAGTTAAGTATGAATTAAACCATTTGTGCACTGCCCCCACTGAAACAGAAATGATTAACCTTATCTAGAAGAATTCTATGATTTGCACAATCAAAGGCCTTTGAGAGATTTAAAAAAAATACCAATTGGTGAGATGTCCAATTATTCAGAGCATTTAATATTTGATCAGCGAAGGCATATATAGCATTTTCTGTTGTAATGCCTTTCTGTAAACCAAACTGACATTTGGTTGGTGTGTTGTTTTTCAAATATGGTACGCTACTCTTGAATACATTACTTTCTCAAAAATTTTCAATAAAGCTGTCAGAAGAGAGATTGGCTGGTAGTTGTTGTCATATGATGTATCCCCTTTTTTATGTAATGGTTTGACAATGACATATTTCAGTCTATCAGAAAAAACACCCTGCTTCAGAGAGCTTTATATATATGTATATATATATGGCTGAGAAACCTACTTATCTGCGGGGAACAAGCTTTAAGTACCGTGCTGGAAATGCCATCAATTTTGTAAGAGCTTTTACTTTTCAGTGAGTTTATTATTTTACTGATTTCAAAAGGAGAGGGTGGTGGAATTACAATTGTATCAAACTGTTCAGGTATGGCCCCTTGTATCAGTAGCCTTGCCTCTTCTACAGAACACCTAGATCCTATTTTCTCCACAACATTTAGAAAATGATTATTGAAAATATTTTCAAATTCTGACATTTTTTTAGTACACTTTTTCATTCAGTTTTATGGTTATACAGTCTTCCTGTGTTCTTCGTTGCCCTATTTCCCTGTAAATAATATTCCAAATTGTTTTAATTTTATTATCAGAGGCACTGATCTCAGACATGATTCACATGCTTCTGGGTGTTTTAATAACTTTTCTTAGTATTGCACAATATTTTTTACAATACTGAACAATTTCTGGGTCAGTACTTTTGCTGTTAGATACAGTTTCTTTTTATGGTTGCAAGATAGTCTTATTTCTTTGGTTAGCCATGGTTTTTTGTGTGTTCCCAGAATTATGTTTAACTATTTTCATGGGAAAACAATTTTCAAATACCCTTAAAATGTATCATTAAATAAGTTATATTTCAAGTTTGCATTGTGTTCCTTATACACCTCATCCCAGTCAAGCTGCTGTAGGCTTTTCCTAATGTTAGCAATATTTATATTGTTAATTGAAAGCGCTGCTTCAAATGTCTGACTTGATTTACTGCATGGTGCTACGTCATATACTATCACTAGCTGTGCACCATGGTCTGAAAGACCATTCTCAATAAACTTATCACAGTCTTTAATGAAGTTATCTATCAATGTGCAGCTGTTTTTTGTTATCTGACTAGGAAAATTAATAATGAAGCTGAAATTGAAAGAACTGAGTAATACTACAAGGCCATCCTTCCTATTACACTCTTTCAGAGAATCAACATTGAAATCCCCAAAATAATTGGCTTTCCCCATCTGACAGATAGCACAACAATGCATCCAAGTTTTCTAGAAAAAGCTGACAATTCCCTGAGATGGACCTATACACTGTTACAATTATGAAAGTGCCATCATTTAAGTTCGTTGGCACATGATTCTATATGTTGCTCAACTTAAACCTTTATGTTTCTCAATTTTTCACAATGTGGAAACTTTTGTCATCTATTTTAACTCCTCCTCACCACCATATACTCTCTACTTAAATGTGCAGCTAATTTGTACCCATTGATATTTACCTTTTCCATATCAGTGACAATGTGATGCTCAGACAGGCATATTACATTTATTACATTCTCAGTTTCTATATCTACTAAACAAACCAAAAACTCAACTTTAATCCTCCAATATTTTTTACTTTACTTTTGTGAGTATCTTAGAATTTTTTAACATCTTTAGTACCTGCCTGACTGAGTTTCTCACTGGACACTGATCGTAACATAAAAAAGTGCTTTTACCATGACTTTTAGTTCCTCCACCCTTTAAATTTCCTACTATAAGCCCAGACAGTTTACCCTTTCCTTTCCTGATGAGATGTAGGCCATGCCTAGTATAATGCCACCTATGGAGAGAATCAACAGAAACCACACCAATGTGTGACCCTGCACCAGATCCAAGCAGCCATTCCAACTCCAAATTAACTCTGCTGGCAGAGAGTGATGCTCCAGAACTGACACAAACCCAACACTGGTATGACATGATGGTGACTCTGTTAATACTATTGCCCAGCACACTTCCAATAACCATTGTGTATTCCTTAGTAAAGTCTTTACATAGTGACCCTAGATCCTCTGTCACCTGCCCCAGACCAGCACTAGGCTTGAAAAAACTTGTGACTTGGTATTCTGATGCTAATTCAGCCTGCAGAAGTTGGCCCACACCCCTAGCATGTGAACTACCTAGCAACAAAACTTTCTTTTTCCTTGCAGACTTCCCTAAATTCTTCTTCAATTTGCTACTGAAAGTTTGTTGTGCACTGTCTACATCTACTTCTGTATGAGGCTCATCAGTTTCTAACTGTGGCAACAGGTCAAATATATTTTGTACAGTAATAACAAAGCTGTCTGAAGTAGTTCTTGGTCTGTTCCTTATGTCTTTGCCATTTCCCACCCGTTTACCCTTCTCTCCCCTTAACATGCCCAATTCACACCTAGGCTCATCGAACTCAGCCTGAAGGGCACCAGTTTTACTCCTGTTCCACAATCTTCTTATCTCTACTACACAGTCTACAAAACCACTGATGAGTCTCTCTCACACGCCCGATTCCCATGCCACTACATTTTCCCCAATGAAATAATTTACTACATCAATCACACCAGACTCTGGAGCTAATAATTCCATGGCATGTCAGGCACTTTACACTCATGGTACAAATCAATTTTAGTGATAGTAAGACAATTAAGTTACCAGAAAACAATGAAAACACGTATACTAGAAATTAGGCCTACTTTGACTATGTAAACAGTAGTTGTTCATAAATTTGTTACTAGAATTTCTAAGTGATATAATCTACAGATATAAAGGGGCAGCAAACGTATTTAGTACACTAATAAGAGTGTAAACTATCGGCAATTGCACAATTGTGGTATAAAGTTTAATATGTAAGCTCAGAAGTTTGGCCTAGCTGTTGGTATGTAAACAAAACAGACTTTTAGTGATTACTGTGAAAATACACGAGTAAAACAAAAACATTTAATTGTATGATTGAAGAGCACACTAATGAATGTATTAAATTAGTTCAAAATGTTAAACAGTTTATTACTTCTTAAATTACTTACACAAGAGCTGTGACTCTGGGCATCTGGTCAGCAGGTGCAGGGCCTGGTAGTGGAGGGTGATGACATGTTAAATTACTACATTGTTTTCAGGAAATAAGAAAAAATGAATATGGTAGTTGACCTGTGACTAGAGGTATTGACCCAATGTAACATAAGTGTAATATGTTCAGTTTTGTAAACCAGTAAATTGTAAGCAGGTGTAACTGCTAACACTGAAATGAAGCCATAAGTAGGTGGGATAATTATGAAGTGGTTGAGGTGGAATTATTGGTATTAACTGCAAATAGGAATGGAGAGTAAGGAAACTGTTTGGTCACTGACAAGGAAAGTACTTGGGCTCGAACAAACACATACACACCAAAATCGTATGAGAGATAATGTAAAGATCCCTTATTGTACTAGTGATACTCCCGCATCTGCAAAACTCTGCAGTCTTCCATTAAAGGCCTTTGCGTGTGCCATACCGCATTGCACTTTGACCTGTCGATTCGCCAGTAGGGACGGTGCAGTGTGCCTCCAAAGTAGCGTTTTGTGATGTTATTTGTGTGGTGAAGCATCAGATGGGGCGGCGATTGCTAATCAATCCTACTAATGTATTGCGATTAGTTGCAATGAAGTTATGAAGAACCCTCCTTCGTGAAGACGGTATTAGTGTAGAAGACGAATCATTTGCAAGCTTTTTCGTATCTGTTATGGTACAGAAATATGAGCATAAGTTAGATACTGTTGTTACAAACTCATAATAATGATAATAGGGATGATAATGACGAACAACACATTGCAAGTGGTAGTGCTACGGTAAGTGCGGGAAGAGGCGATGGAAGCAGTGGCAGTGAATACCAACAGTCTTTCTGGAAGAAGGTTAAAGTTGCAACTATCATCACGGCTTTTGATGACAATTCGCTAGAGAACATGTACAATGATTATTACATAAGTTATAGTTAAGATATCTGCATTATGTATGGCATCTACAATTACATCTACAGTGCTATCTAGAGCATGGTTGCAGAGCTTTGCAAAAAAATGACACCCACCAGCACATGAGGTGTACGTAGAGATCCTGTAACCAAACGTTCATACAGATATGTTTGTTCGAGTCCATGTACTTTCCTTGTGAGTACCAGACTTGGGTGAGTATCCATTTGTTTGTTGATTTCCAATATTTCTAGGCAGTTCATCTTCTTACTTTTGTCAACAAGGTGTAAAGCTTCATTTCTAACTGTGACCTTCTTTAAGCAAGTTGTCTGCAAAAGTGGAGTCAGCCTTTCTGAGTCTCCAACTTCTGTGGTGTTGTTTTAGGCACGTTGAAATAGCTCTGCCAGGCTAATCGATGTAGAATATGCCACGATCATAAGTGATTTTATATATGCCACACTTCTGTAAGGCTGGTGTGCTGTTCTTACAATTTGGTAAAATTTGTGCCAAAGTGTTGTGTACATAAAATGATGTTTTTAAGTTTCTGGATTTTAGTGGAGAGAGGTGTTTCCTAAATATGGGATTGTGCACAATTTATTATGGTTCTTGGATGGTGTGTCAAGGAAAGGCTAAAGATTGGTATGAATCATTTAATGTATGGCAGCATGTTTGTGGGTCACTGGATTTTGAAAATTGGCAGGTATTATAATGTTAGTGGAGGTAGGTTTCCTGTAAATTTTGAAGATATTTTGTGTGTTGACTGATATGCTGCCCTGCATTCAATGATCCACCATTTATTTATCCATACCAATGAGTGATGACAACTTCCAAACTGAACTGAAAACTATGAAATAATTTTCATCAAGTAATGGTTACACTGCTGCATTAGTGGACTCCATATTGCACAAAAAACGAAAACAACAGATCACTTCTCTACCCCTTCATTGCTACACTGTCCCAAGACCATAATAAATGGTCCATAATCCCATATCTACAAAGAGCCTCTCTCCATGTTGCCAGAAAACTAAAATCCAGGAACCTAAAAACATTCTATGGACACAATGCTCTGGCAAACATTTTACCTGATTGTTAGGACAGCACACCAGCTTTGGAAAGAGTGGAATATATAAAATCACCCGTGATTGTGGTAAATCCTACACAGGTTAGCGTGGGAGACCTATTTCAACATGCCTGACAGAACACCACAGAAGTTGGAGACTCAGAAAGGCTGACGCCACTTTCGCAGACAACTGGCTTAAAGAGATTCACAGTTGGAAAGTCCAACAGAAGTTTTACACAGTAGTCGCAAAGGTATAGAGATGAACTATGTAGTAATATTGGAATTCAACAAACACATGGCTACTTGCCCAGAAATCAACAAACAAATGGCTACTTGCCCAAGTCTGGTACTCAATGAGCAGTGTTTCCTTATTCTCCACTCCTAACTGCAGATAATACCAATAATTCCACCTTGACCACATCTTAATTCCCACACCTACTTATGGCTTGATTTCAGTATTAGCAGCAACACCTGCATACATTTTACCTGTTAATAAAACTGAACATATTATGGTTAATCACTCTTGGCACAGGTCAAATAACTACCACATTCATTTTGCCTTACTCCTGAAACACTGTATTGTTTAGCATGCCATTACCCTCCACTACCGTATGTTTTATTTTTATTTAGACTATATGTTTATTTAACCTCTCAACAAAATTATTCTCACTGATTAGATACATAAATAAAACTCAATTGCTATGTTTACTCCTTCTCTATACTTCTCTATACTTAACCCACAGCTGTGAATGCTCTGATACTCCAAGGATTACAGTACAAAGTTCAGTTTTATTTACGTGATCACCAAATCCCATAACTCTGCAATTATTATAGTTTAGAGCATTATCATCAATTTTTTAAATATAAATATATAAATAATTCATTATTATTGGTAGGAGAGTGATATACTGATACTACAATGAGTCCCTAGCTTATTGCCAGTATCACTGAAACTTCAAAAACTGCTTCTGTAGATCTATCACTTTATATACGAAATTTATTGTTTCTTTGACAAAAACTGAGACACAACCATGATTCATACTTGGTCTATAGTAGAATATTCTCTGTCAATAAGTTACACTTAATTCAAGTTCACTATGAAACAGCCAGTGATTAATTTAATACTAAAACATCAGAATTTAATTTTTCCATCTATTATTCAATTTCTTTTGGAATTGATTGTACATTAATAGGTAGGAAAAAGGTACTTTCTATCAATATGTTTCTGTTTGTCTGGTTGAGGATACAAGGCTCTTGATTACTTAATAGTATATCTTACCCCCAATCCATACCCTCTCCCCCCCCCCCTCCTTAGTATCTGTTTCAAACATTTCTGAGGAAACTGTAATGGGATAAAAATTCTTGTTGCTAAAAAATTACTATTTCATTTGAACTGAGAAAATAATTGCAGAGACATTATTCTTTACACAGATCAGGCTGTTGCATTTTCAGCTGCTGATAAGAATTATCTTATATATAATGAATTAAAATCATTCTGTACTTACAAAAGACCTGATTTAGTATTTTATATGAATTTATTTTCAGCCTGTTTCACCCATTGGCTTTGAAGACCAACACCTACAACCACCAGCACCTGTAAAGCAGTTTCTTATATCTCCTCCTGCATCACCACCTGTAGGCTGGGTTCCAAGGGATGAGGGAGAACCCCTTGTTAACTATGATTTACTTGCTGCAATAGCTAATCTCACTCCAGGTAAGTACATTATAGTATGATACTTAGTTTTATCTATAACACATTGTTCTGCTTGTTTGGACACTTGACTGCATCAAGTAATTGTCTCCAAGATGGATAATCTTAGCCAGCCTCTCTTTAAATCTTATGTTTTCCACTTTGTTACAATGTCTTGATTATGTTTCCAAGAAACTACAATAAACTAGTATAAGCTTTCTGCATCAGTTTTTTAAGTCAAATGGTTGGCATTTATTTTATGCTTATGAAAATGTCAATATTCAGAAGATGTGGCTCAAAATACTGTAAACCCTGAGTATGTGAAGAACTGTGTACTGGCAATATGTGATTAACATTGCAGAGGTGTTATGTACAGTGAGAGGCAAAAAAACTGCCCAGACCGAATAATTTAGTCAAATTACAGAGCACTGTACATGCCTAAGTTTAGAAGTGCCAGTGTTTCCAACTCTGGTTGT
Organism: Locusta migratoria; assembly: GCA_026315105.1. Taxonomy (NCBI): domain Eukaryota; kingdom Metazoa; phylum Arthropoda; class Insecta; order Orthoptera; family Acrididae; genus Locusta; species Locusta migratoria. Next base: position 742,803,803 of record CM048755.1, on the reverse strand, counting down.
CTGTGGATCTTCAGCTTGGTGTTTACATCATCAAATAGACACAGTATAATAGTTAGGATACACAGACTGTCCCATGCCTCTTGTCCTGGGGGGGCCTCCAAATCTCAAAAGTTACTTTCTTATAGGAAAACATGTATTTCCAAGTGGACCAGGGCCTCATTTTCTTTTGCCGCCGCCCCGGTTCTCCAACAGCCTTAGTCCACCACTGAGGATACATTATACGTTGAGGTTCATAGTGATTAACTCATCATCTAATTTCATTTGAAAACATAGAAACTGTTGAAATACAGTGCTCAAAACAATAGGGGATCATAGGAGATATACGCAATATACATATGGTAACATATTTTATTCAGAGATAGCTTACAATTTTAATTTGGCAATTCTTCCATGGTTGCAATATCCAACTCTGCAACTATTGTGGGAGGTGCTGTTCTGGCTGCAATGCACCTGCCAAGTGCATCCCAGACATGCTTAATTGGGTTTAACCTGGCCACTCCATCCATACGATTCCCTCAGCTTCAAGCTTGTTGTCCACCAGTGCATTTCTGTGGGGACAAGCATTAACTTCCACCAGAAGGAACCTATCTGGTATGAAACCAGCATAGGGCACAACAAAAGGTCAAAGGTTCTCGTCTCTTTATCTGTGAGCTATCAAAGTGCCATTCTGAATGACATAGGGGTCCGTACATCTGCCAATACTGACTCCTGCACACACCATTCGTCCTGTTGCTGCCTGGAGGGTGTGTTGCAGCTGAGTTGCATTCCACCTGTTGTCTCAAAGGGCCATTAACTGGAGATAATGGTCATCTCTCGTGGATGTAACCTGTGGATGACCTTGGCCTTGCTTATTTTAATGGTTCCTGTAATCTGAAATCGTGTCTAGGTCCTGGAAATTACACTTTGGGACATTCCAACACCTCCCTCTGTGTCTGTCCCACTTCAAACCTTCTTATGGTTCTCCATAACATAGGTTTGGGTGTATTACATTGTTGTTGCATTGCACTACCTGCTCACTACACTATCTGAGCCCAACTGCTTGTGTAATTCATTTTGTAGAGTAAGCCCAAGTCAACACTATCCCTCTCTGCAGAAACTTCCTGTTACTATTACTATCTTGGGTGCCATAATTTTGTTGTCTCCACTCCATAGACCAATAGAACTATTTTAGTTTATTCTGCCATTGACAATACTTCAGATTCTAGATATCACAACGGATCCCCTAATTGTTTTGAGCTGTGTACAAGAACTCAGCATCTATGGAATTACTTCAATGTTGAACATTTCACACCTGAATCAATGGCTGACTGGATAGGCTGTCAGTTTACAAAGGTAAAGGATGAGCATTCGAATGTAACTTGAGTCAATTTTTATTCTTCTTGCATTTGGACTCATGCAGGTAGTATTTTAAACTTTAATTCACTATAAATTGTGCAATTGTAGGCTTTTTCAGGTTTCACAGTCTTTTAAAAAGTTCCATTTTATAATAGTCTAATCTTTAAACGATCAGACAGATGGTCATAATAAAAATACTGAACAGGGATGTATTTGCAATTACATCAATTATTAACCTGATGTCTCTCTAGTTTTCAGCTAAGAGAAATGTATAAGCATATTGGCATCTTTTTCTAAGTCCTTACATGCAGTTAACACAAGCAAGTGGATGTGTCTTCCAATATCTTGGTTTTTTAATATTCATTCTTCAACTAAATTAGACCTATTCGACCATTATGCTAAAAAGGAGAAATTGATAGAACCTTGGTAGTGGGTTAGCTGGCTGTGTTGGTAGCTGTAGTGTGTGTAAAGTCAGATCCCCTACCCTTTAATGACATTGTAATTATTGGCCTGATAATTATGTAGGCCTCTTAAAGAAAAATGAAATTAAGAGTAGTCTATGTATAGCTACAGAATTTTGTCCACAAACCATTGGCATCAAGAACTGCTTGGATCCTTAAAAGTGTATGGAAGAAGTCCTCATCAATGTCAATTCTCTCCTATTAAGAATGAACCAAATTCCTTAGGGCAGGGCTTCTCAAAGTGTGGTCTTTGACCCCTTAGGGGTCTGCCGATTCTTTCAAGGGGGTCCACAGTCACCTTTCACCAAAACTTGGGAAACAATGAGGGAAAATTCAAAGAATGTGAAAATCAAATTCATCACTATTTTCCTCGTCTGATAACTATGTTTCATCAGATCATGTTCTCAAGAAGTTATTGGGATTTCCAAGTCAGGACCTGTATGTCTCATAGTTTATTCAGTCTCACTGGACGTGGCCTCTCTCCTTCACTGTTCTGCAACATCCTGGGGTCACATGCACTTCATCCAATGGTATCCAATGCACAATAGCCTCTTCCGCACAATATTCCGAAAAGTGGCAGCTCAGTTGACCAGTGAGAGCACTTGCTGCCACATATGCAAAGACATCATTCAATGTTACACTTTTTTCATCATTGTGCAATCTCTTTTATCATTCACAAATTACTTTCAACATGGATCTATGACTGAAGTCAGGAACAGAGAAGAAGTGAGCAGTTTCTGCATTGCCTTCACAGCAAGGGAAACTCCCGGTGGAAATTAATGAGGGAGGACGGTTAAATGAAGAACAGTCACATGAAGCGCCATCACCAGATTTATTATCTAAGACCCTAAAAGTGCTCCATTAGTCTCACTATGCTGTGGAAGTGGACTAACAAAAATGCATAACTGCAACAAAATATATTTTGAAATGGTCTTTATCGAGATAGAGGAGGGCAAAAATCAGTGTGTAATTTGTGCACAAGTAATTTTGAGGTTACTCATCTGGACTTCTACTTCCATTTTTCACAACTTATATGAGCGAATATGGATTCTCTATCTATGCCACCATCAAAACTAAGTACCTAAACTGTCTAGATGGTGAGTAATACTGTCTCCAGTTATCAATTATTGAACTGAATGCTTCAAAATTATGTCAGCAGAAACAGCCTCATTCGTTTCATTAAGATTACCTTCCTGTACTATGTATGTAGAAATTTTGTTTGTAATTTATATAATTTACTTAATAATCTATTGAATTCTGATTTTATTGATAGTTTTATTCCGAAAATTAAAATGCTATCCATTTTCTTTGTAATACATTCCCTACTCTCAGCAATAAAGGGGAAATTTATTGTTGGAGAATTTGGAGAATGGAGTCCCTCTCCACAATGCCTAATGGTTCCATTTTGATCCACACCACGTCCCCTGCCCAGTAACGGGCATTGCTTGCTTGCGACTAGATGGGAGATATTGCAGTAAACATTATGCCACACATGTCACTGAATCTGGTCCAGGGCATTATATTTCACAGGGATCTCCTCTTACAGTATGATGAGGAGTTGTGTGCCAACCTCAAGCGACGGGGTGTTCACTTTGTTTGGCGCGTCCATAGGGGATCTAAAGATAACAGGGTTGACACTGGTGCCTTTATCTTGGTCTTTGACGATGATACACTGCTGGAGAAGGTGAAGGTGATGTGCTACCAGTGTGAGTCAAACCTTACATCCCTCCTCCTATGAGAAGCTTCCAGTACTGGAAGTTTGGGCATATGTCCTCCTGATGCCTCTCCAGCACTACTTGTTGGGATTATGGACGTCCAGCCCACCCGGACGCTTCATGTACTACGCCTCCCATCTGCGTGAACTATGGCCAGGAGCATCCTCCCTGCTCATTGCAGGGCCCTGTCCTCCATAAGGAACGGAAAATAATTAAATACAAGACCTTGGACCAGTTGACTTACAGTGAGGCGAAGAAAAAGTTTGAGCACTTGCACCCTGTTACCATGGCAACCTCTTTTGTGGCAATCACATCATTTCCGTCGTCTGTGGCGTCACCATCTTCCCCACTACTTCTTTATCTGTGGGCCCTCAGGGCTGTAAACCTACACCTGCCCCCAAGGTGGTTGGGGACTCCCTTCCTTCTTCTGTTCCCAAGGTGATTGCCTCGGGAGCAACCTCCACCTCTCTGCCGGAGAAACAACCACCCTCGCCAGCATCCCTTTTTCAAAAGGGGTCCCTTGAGACACTCCCTTTCTAGAGTTCCGCCAGTGTCATTGTGACACAAGCCAGCAGCAGGCAAAATTGAAGGCTGCTGGACACACGGCCTCATGCTCCTTACTCCCTGCAGCTGAGTCTGAGAAGCCCGCCCTGCTGGCGAAGACCTCAAAGGACAAGAAGGAGCGAAGGAAAAAGAGTGTTATTGACAAGACGAAGGATACCACGGTGGCTTCCATGCCACCACCCCACTCCACCTGGGCCTCTGAGGATGAGGTGGAGATTCTAGCATCCCCCGAGGACCTCGCGCTCGGGGATGTCCCAGAAACAATGGACGTTGAGCCATCAAAACGTCAGTCATTAGATTTGAGTGATGCTGAGATGTACTTTGCCCTCTCATATCATTCGTGTCTTCCCAGCTATAGGACAGCTTCATCCTCCAGTGGAACTGCGGCGGGGTTTCTTCCCCCGCTGGCTGAGCTTTGACAACTTTTAAGCATAACGCCTGCTTTATGCATTGTCTTACAGGGAAACGTGGTTTTCAGCAATGGAGACCCCAGCCCTTTGTGGCTACAGGGGATATTATTGTAATCGTAGCTCATATAACAGGGTCTCAGGTGGTGTGTGCATGTATGTCCTTGCTTCTGTATATTGTGAACCCGTGCCCCTTCATACAGCAGAAGCAGTGCCTGTCAGGGTAATGACAACACAAGAGTTTACTGTCTGCAGCCTCTATCTCCCTCCAGATGGTGATGTTTTCTTGAATAATTTGGCTGCACTTATTCTGCAACTCCCCCATCTCTATTGGGCGACTTCAATGCAAATAATCCTTTATGGGGTGGTGCTACACTTTCTGGCCGAGGCAGAGTCATCGACACCTTTCTATCTCAGCTTGACCTCTGCCTCTTGAATACTGGTGCCCCCACACACTTTAGTGTGGCACATGGTACGTTCTCGGCCATTGATTTATGGATCTGCAGCCACAGCCTTCCACCATCTGTCCACTGGAGAGCCCACGATGACTTGTGTGGCATTGACCATTTTCCTCTTTTTCTGTCACTCCCACAGTGTCAGTCCCCAAGACGCCTCCCCAGGTGGGCTTTAAGCAGGGTTAACTGCGAAGATTACATGTCTATGGATATTTTTAGACCTCCCCCACACGATAACATCAATGTGGAGGTCTAGGGCGCCACTCACACCATTGTTTCTGCTGCCGAAGCTGCAATTCCATGTCCCACAGGGTGCCCATGGTGGAAGACAGTGCCGTGGTGGTCGCACAGCCAGACAGAGCCTCTCATGCCTGGGTAAGCCTTATACAACTGAGATGCGGCAGGTTCCCCAGAGGTTGCTCCTAGGACTGTTCAACCTCAACATCCATGCATCTCCTTGGCACCTAGGACACCTTAAGATTGAGGGTTTTTTTTTTTAAGTTTGTACCATCCTCGCGACCCAGGCAATTAAGCCAAGATCCCCAGGCTCTGAAACCATTGTGCTGAACTATGGTCGCTGAAGCATGCACAGAGCTTACGGTGTGGTGGACTGTTGGTGCGACACAGTCCACAGCTCGGGCCTCCAGGTTCGCCAAGCCTGTACTCAGGAAATTAATGCTAAACCCTTGAGGGGTATGAGTACTACTACACATAGAAAATGGTGGGTTGTTCTACTCTTGTAACCTGTGTTGTGTAGGACTTGTATCATCTGACACAGGATTTTGACAAGGCTTGCCCCACAATAGATAGGTACTAGGAAGGAGGATGTGGTGGCTGCTATGTATGAGGCTAAGTATATCCTTCTGAAACACTGAGGGAATGACCACTCAAGGAGAGTAGTAGTCCATCGACAGGAGCACAACCCCATTGGCCATCAGCAGACAGTGCCAGAGCTGAAAGTAATGGTAAAGAGGTTTATTTATTTATTTATTTATTTATTTATTTATTTATTTTTTTTTTTTTTTGTCTATGGAGCAGAGTATCGACCAATGAAGTAGTGAATGTTCTGGAGGATCAGGTCCTCGCAGACTGCTGCTGCTATGTGGTTGCTCGTGATAGGAAAACTGTCCATTGTCCATTGTGCCTTCTACTCAGTGTAAAAGCACTTGAGTTCTTCCTTGTCAAAGGCCAAGTCAGGACCCTCCAGAAGCCAGGAGATAGCAGTTGCATTGGCATGTTGATATGTGGACCAGTAGTGAATCTAGTAATTATATTGGCTCAGGAACAATGCCCACTACTGCAGTCTGTGTGCAGTCTTATCTGAGATATGTGCTGAAAGGTGAAAAAGGGTTTCCAGAGGCTTATGGTCATTGAGAAACTGGGATCTCTCACCGTAGAGAAAAAACTGAAAATTTTTAAGGACATATAACGTGGTGAGGACCTGTTTCTCAATTTGAGAGTAGTTCTTTTGCGCCGCATTCCATGTCTTTGAGGCATAAGCCACCAGTCAGTCTATGCCAGAAGTGTCATGGTCCGCCATCACCGCCTCCAACACATAATCTGATACGTCCACTGCCACTACAATGGATGGGTATGATTGAAAGGGGGATAGGCAGGGGCCCGAGTGCAAGTACTGCGTTCTGCTTTAGGGTGTGAAGTGCCATTTCACAGTCACTGAGTCCATCGGAAGGCCACACCCTTGCAGTGAAGCTGATTTAAGGGATATGCAGTGTCTGCTGTCTTGGGGAGAAACTTGTTGTAATACATAATTTTCCCCAAAAAAAATAATTCCTTCACAACTGCTTTCATATGGAGGGTCAGTGGTTTAATGCTTGCCTGAAAAATGATTTTTTCGAAAAAAGGACACTTCTCAAGATTGCACTTTGGGCCCTCTAACCCCAAGGTTTGAAATAAACTGCAGAGATTACCCAAGTGATGTGGGTGGGGTCCATCATCAGTGTCCTCCAGATAATTTATACAGTATGGAATGCTCCAAGTCACTTGCTCTAGAAACTGCTGGAAAATGGCCAGGGTGCTGGCTATTCCAAAAACCAAGCACTTGTACTGGAATGTGTGTGTTTACCAACATCACCTGTTGGGCCTCTTTATCAAAGGCTAGTTGCAGGTAAGCCTCTGCCAGTTCTATCTTTGAGAAATACTGCTCTTTCCCCCTCCCCCACTGCTGCTAATTCTGCTAAAATGTCATGCTGGTGTGGAAGGGAATACAAGTTTATTTGTGACTGAGTGTCATCATGAAATCACCACAGAGTTCAATGACTCCCAAGCCCGTGAGGTAATCGAGCTGCTCCTCAACCTGTTCATCCAATGCCAGCGGAACAGGCCAAGTTTTACAAACGTAAGGGCACGTAATTGCATTTAGATTAACATGAGCCATCACTGAAACCCGGTGAAAAAATGTACACGAATTTGGCGTCCAGAGCAGGAAAAAGCACTTGGTCTGACACTAAGTTCATACTGATGTCCACCACTGAGAAAGTTAACTGTCTTTCTACATCCTTATATTTGGCCTCCGTTGTAAACTGTCTGACAATTGTGATTGTCTGCTTATTATAATTCACCAAATGGCGCATTATCAAGGAGAGATGAGGGGATCCCAGTTGCCAGTATAGTTGCATGTTCAGTAAGGAAGAGCCTGGTCCCATATCCACCTATAGCTGTACTGGTCATCCAATGATGGAAAGGACGATAAACAGCTAATTTGAAACCACTGAGTGAATCAAATTAATTTCCATAGGCTGCTCGTGACGTCTCCTTGTGATTGTGGAGCACAGCAGACTGTGGCAATGTGCCCCATTTTCTGGCAGGCATTACAAAGGAACCAGTGATTAGGGCAGTCATCTCACGCATATGTTTTAAACATGTGGGGCAGGAAAGAAGTTGCCACTGAGAGGACTATTTCCCTGGGCTGGATGCAGTCTGGGCCCGGAGTTGTTTACGGGTGTGCCTAACTGTTGCTGTTTCTGTGTCATATGAATGAGGGACCTGCACTGTCAATCATGCGTCACATTTACCACTGCAACTTCCACCCATGTGTCAAGTTGTTGTCCTGCTGACTTAGAAACTTCAGAAGTCTGTGCCAATGTGCAACAAATGCTTCTTGTCTGAGTCCCAGTCTTCTGCAGCCTCGTTATATGGAGAAAACAGGAGTGGATGTACTACCTGCGCAGGTTTGTGTCTTGCGACCAGACCTGCTATTAATTGCTGCAGCTGTATGGTGTTGTCCCGCAGCATCTGTTTGAGGCAAAGATGGATGTCCATTAGGCTTTGTAAAAGTGGCTGGAATATCACTTCCCAGTTAAGCTGCGGAGTCTCCATGGTATAGAACAGACACTTTTACCTGATCATATTGGAAAATGACATGTGAGTTCTACTGAGTCATCGACACTTTTGTAAACACAAATCACTGTCTTGTGTAGGTAATACACTCTGTGGAGCTCATCATTATTCACTGTGTATGAATGTCACAACCGAGAGCTGCACTACGATATCACACCACTATGTTTCACATTGAGATCGTATGTTGAGATTGTGTTGGTGTCTTTGCTGTGATCCCATGTGTCATGGTAATGCAGACAAGTTACCACAACATTTGTCGCAAATGGAAGAGGATGCGATGCAATTACAAATAAATGGTACAACTGCATTGTTCCCATATCAGCCTGAGTGCATGAATAGTCATATTTGTTTCTTGTTTGGAATGAATTTTGTTCTTAACTTTTCAGATTATAAAACAGTACTATTGAAATGTACACTCAAATTTTTTTCAGTCAAAAAGATACACAATATTCGTCCGGCGCACCTATAGTGGGTTCCAACCCACATTTTGGGAACCACTGACCTTGATCATGCATTCGTACCACCACCCTTCATTGAGCAAAAAAAGTTACAATGTAGTGTGTTGGAAATGCCATATATTTTGATTATATTAAATACAGTAGCACAAAGTTCACTATCAGAAGATATTACTCAAAATTTAGTAGAAAACAACATGAAACTATATTGTGTATAGTGACAACATTATCATGGATGGGTGAACAATGGAAGAACATACATCATCTTGTAGGCTGCATTATTACGTGAAGAGCTCTCTTGTAGGGCTACTGTGGGCCATGGGATTAATACACTTGTATTTAGATGACAATATAGGAGTAGACTGGTAGTAAAAGATGAGTTTGATAACAGGTAGAAATATTTGTCAAGCCTTTGCCAATTGATTTTTGAATGCTGGTGCCAAGATGAATAAATTTATACTTAAAAAAATATAGCAACATTGTGAGCACCCATAATTTTGCCATCCTGTGCAGCTGCACATGTTGTCCTGTTCTAAATACTATGCTATGGAAAGCTCCCCTTATCATATCTACTGAGGGGCCTAGTGAAACCTGATCTGTTGATAGATGCAACTGGCACCACCGTAGTGCGAGCTATGTCCTCAACCTAATAGTTGTATCAAGGTGAAGCCAAACATAATTCTGAAACAGTTACATCAAACCCATATTATTGCTACCAGTATGAGCAGCTTTCTTTTCCTGGTCACTACATATGTCATACTCTCTGTTACTATCAAGACTATTCCTGGCTCCACCCACTATCACTACCTAATCCCCTTTTGAAAAGTTCCTACATAACTCCTTTATGTTAATATTCACCTGAGTCAACCCTCCACTAGGCTTCACAATGCTGGAGACCAATACTTCCTGCAACTGCTAGCCTACACCTCTGCTGTGCAAACTACCTAACACCAGAACCTACAGCTACAACTGGTTCCTCTCCACTTGTCTCTCCCACCAGGGCCCTCACAGTTCTTTTATGAGTATGTGCATGGTGAGCACAGGCCCCAAGCTGATGCAGTCTTTCTTCCTTCTTTCCTCCCTGACCTGCATTTCCTTTCCCTTCCCCTCCTTTCCTACCCTCACTCCTTCCCCACTTTACAAGGGGACTGATGACCTTAGCAGTTCAGTCCCCCTGTCCCAAACAAAGAACAACAACAATACCCACTGATCTCTGACAACTGGACAAATCTATTACTACCATGCAAAATTCAACTATAGGAATATCTCCTACTCGTAGCTGCCTTCTTGACAACTGCCAATCCACATTCTCTAGACCCATTTTCCCTTCTCATCCTCTCTAGTTCCTCCTCTGTGTTTTGCAACTGCACCCAAAGAACACAGATCTTATGCTCCTGCTTCTCTATTAGCTTATTCTTGCTGCATATCCTGCAATTGTAGAACACGACCTCACTAGATTTACCATTGGTTTGCTCACTGTCTACCCCCTCCAATAAATATACTTTGTTCAAATCTCACAGTACTCACAACCCTACAACAGAGACACAACTTCTCACTCATGGTAAAATTTTTACAGATATTCATGTTTTCTATTGTGTAACCCAACCGATTATCTGTTAGTGAGTGTTCCTGTAATCATTTGGGGCAAATGTTATCATAGGTGCAGGCTAAACACGAATATTTATCTAACGATATGTAACATATAAATGAAATCTCACTTGTGTTTAAATGCTTGTTTATGTAAAGCATGTCTGATTCATATTGGTATGCACAGTTGAGGTTACACACTAATATATTTAGGCATATTTTTGTATTATGTATCGTGGTGAAAATAACTGTAAACACAGTATTTATACTTATTTGATTATTAATCACAGCTCCTGATGTTTTACTCCAAAAGAAGCCAGTGAAAACTTTCATTATTGGCAGAATAGTTTCACACAGTGCTTCAAGGGGTCTTGGCCACATTTTATTTAAGAAATCTCTGGTATGCATTTTGATTGTATGTCATTTTAATAGATTGGTGGAAATAAATACACAACATAATTATTGAAACAAAAGGTTACATAGAATATACTATCATTAAAAAAAATCTGAACAATCTAAATTGCATTACAAATGATATGCATGCATCTCATAACATAGCTGTTTTGTGGGTCCTCTAATCTCTTTGTTATACTGTCATTAGGCTATACAAACTGTATACCACAAGGGCCATTGCTCTAAATAGCAATCACTGCAGAATAATGTTATTGTTACAGTATATTGCTATGAACAATAGATTTTATGAAAATATACTTTTGCTCTCTTCATGGTTTTTCTAACACATTTGAGACATTGTTTCTGTCATGAGTGGTTCTGCATACTCTGTTCTTGAACTAACCAGCTAAAAAGAATGTGATTAACAGTGGCATACACTCTATGGAAACATCAGTTTCATAGCATAAGTTAGTGTGTCACCAGTAATTTCTCTGTATTCATGTTTGAACACACATTTGTGCCCATGTTTGAGCTGTAAATGACATGACAAACTATTTTGTTCAATTCTGGATTGAAAACTGGCATCTGCAGCCATTGCTAAGTAGGAATGTTTTGCTGCCTGACAAACTTGATGCCAAGTAAGATTGCCATACCTGACTAGATGTAAAGAAATGTGAAAGATGTAAGTGTAATCAGTAAAATCTGAACTTGAAAATAAATGACAAAAATTTTTGTATTGAACCTTTGAATCAGGAATCTTATTAAACTCTTTGTCCCTGAAAGGTCTTTAATATACCTTCATACATTAAGTAATCAAGTCCCATGATGGATATTGCTGTGACAGAGCTACAAACCCAGCACATAATTGGATTGTTAACTAAGTAAAATCAGATGTTAGCTTAGGGTGACCAAACAGCCTGTATTTTACGGGATTGTCCCTTATTTAGCCTAGATGTCCCGTTGTCCTGACAAAGTAAATATGAGACATATATTGTCCTGTTTTTTACTAACCATCCCAAATATTTTGAAATAACGTGTGCTTAAGTAATGTACAGCATAAACAAATAGAGAAAAATGTGATGATAATCAAGCAACAAAGAGAATAGGCTGTGGCGTCAATCCACAGATCGGTAGGCCAAAACATGATCTGTGTATATCTTTTATGTATGATCTTTGCATGCATACTTCCGGGACCTCAGTTCCAGTCTAGTATTCGACCTATACACATGTTTATTACTAAAGTACTAGTGATTATAAGAGAGAACATTGGTTATTTCCATACCACCTTGATATCTCCTTCAGTGGTGACCCTGATTTTGTGTTTATCATTCGAATTACCGTCACGGCTTCCGTGTTCCTCATGGGCCTCTGTTCACTAAGCAGTGGTCCTCTACAACATGCCGCCACCACCCTTTTTTCACCAGCACCAGCAACAGCAACTAAATTCAAGTACGCCAGCTGTGTTCGGTGTCCGACGTGAATCTCTACAGTCCTACAGCCTTGAGAACCCCCCTAGGCAACCTTCCACCTAGACGCTTCTGTCATTTGGACTTTATATTGCAATTTACTTCCGACATACGATACATTAAAGGTGCAGATAATGTGGTCACAGATTTTGTGTCCCGAGTCAGCGCTGTCACAACTCTGATAGTCCTGTCTAACTTGCCTCAACTGCAGTCTGCTGACACAGATACTATGGAACTTACCTCTGATCACAACTCGTCACTCAAATCTGTATGATCCTCTTTTCCCGGTATCATAGGTGAGGTTCAGTGTGACGAATCAACTGGTACACCACATCCCTTCATACCTAAACCTCTACAGAGACAAGTGTTCAACAAACTACATAACCTAGCTCATCCGAGTGCGAGAGCCTCTACCAGACTTGTTCCAGACTGCTTCATCTGGCGTGACATGCGTCATGACTGTCAATCCTGGGCCCCTGCCTGCATTCTGTGTCAACAAAATGAAGTTTCACAGCACACATTGCCCCCACTAGGCAATATCACCTCTCCCCCCCCCCTTAGTTGCTTCCAATACGTACACATCGACTTGGTGGGCCCCCTCACCCACTCCAAGGGTTACAGATATGTGCTGTCTGTTGTTATAGACAGAACCACTCATTGGGTAGAATCTGCCTCGCTACCCAATATTACATTCGAATCAGTGGCACGAGCCTTCATAGACAGATGGATTTAACGCTTCGGCTGCCCTGTTTACTTGGACTGACCAAGGACATCAATTCCAGTCTGTCTTGTTTACTGTACTATGTAGGCTGTGTGGGATCAAGAAGATCCATTCAACAGCATACCATTCCCAAAGTAACGGCCTCATGGAACATTGGTATAGAACAGTTAAGACTGCTCTACGTTGCCATGGCCCCCTTTGGACGGAAGCCCTGCCATTCGTCTTACTCAGTTTACGGACCACTTTCTAGGAGGACCTTAGAGGCTCAGTTGCTGAGTTCATCTACGCACAGTCCCTTACACTGCCAGGTGAACTTGTTGCTCCTACTCCAGTCGCCAAACCGCCCGAACTGCCATCTCTAGAAGAACAGGTGAGGTTACACTGTAACAAGCTTCAACCCCCACCCCCTTACAGCCACACCCCACTGCACACATATGTTCCCAAGGTGCTTGACACTTGCAAATTTGTGTTCTTTCATAACAACACTGTAAAAGGCCTGTTACAGCCCCCTTAGACAGGTCTGTACAGAGTTGTCAAATGAACCAGTAACACAATGGGCATTTTAATTAAGGGCACAGTAACTACAATCTCCTACGCCTACACTGGCTCTGTCATCGAGCTCACACACATACCAAGGTTTTTTGCCTCCTGGGTCCCAGGGCTGTGATATAACTGTTCCACCTTCATGCGACAGCATACTACACTGCTCTTCTAACCGGCACAGCCTGCAGGTTACGGCCACATCCACTCAAACCTCACCAACTCACGCTCACCACACTGACACACACACACACACACACACACACACACACACACACTACTCACAGCACACCACCCTCACCATGCCACGGGTTCTCCATCCCACCAGCTCTGAATATCTCACCATTAGCAGGCGCCACTTACAAGCTCTCTACCCATATTCATCCAGATGACATTTGTGGTTTATCTGTTGTCGTTAGTGGTGATACCGCATTAGTGCTGCTTGTGTGTGATGACTTGTTAGGTGGCGTGTCACAACGTGTAGTGAAGCGCTTCAAAATCTTTCAAAGTGCGACGACTTTGACCGCCGCCGTCGCTTCAAGACTTCGACATCAACATTCCAGGATTTGCTCCATACTCTCCTCCCACATGGCCTGTGCTATTAGATGCGTAGGAACTCATTGTAACCTACTTAAACTCTCGCCACCCTGTCCTCCCACCATCAGGTATGTACTCCATACTTTGATCCATAGATTGATGGGCCAAAACGTGATCTTTGTATATCTTTGAAGTATGATCTTTGCATGTATACTTCTGCAACTTCAGTCCCCTCCTAGTCTTCGGCCTGTACGGATGTTTAGTAATGAAGTACTAGTGATTAGAAGAGAGAACAGTGGTTATTTCCATACTACCTTGATATCTCCTTCAAGGATTTAACTCAGATTAGGCAACATTTTTTTTTTAATTTGTCTAATTAGTACTGCAAAATGTTTTCATATGGGATGTACAATTTTTCCAACTATAAATATTCAGTCATTCATCAGTTCATAGCTTGAAAATAGCAAGCAGAAAGTGTCCGATTTCTAAGACATTTCAAGTTAATTTCCCGGGTCGTTAATTGATTATGACGCAAAATGAGCTTACCTATTTCTTGTCCTGAAAGCATTCAACTGGTTTCTTCTGAAATATCCTCTTCTTTGGAAGTCTTTTCAGTGAAATCTTAAAACTTTACCAAATGAGATAAAAAAAAAATTAAAAATGAAAGAGAGATGTGAAGACCAGATTTTTGAAGAAGTGAATCAAGTTAAAGATATGTCAAGTGAAACTCCATTAATTGAGAACTGTGAATTGTGTTGCTGATAACTGGTATCTCATTTTCAACTTAGTTGCATCTGAAAATATCCGGTGCAAAAATTTGCAGCTCATTGCTGCATTTGTGCTGGCTCTACTGGCACTAATGCTGCTGCAGAAAGATCTTTCTCTGACAAAAATAATTTATGCAGCAGAAATACAACACATTTAGTATGCAAACTGTGAAGGAAATAATTATGAGAAAAACTCATTTTCAGAATACTTAAAGTGCTGATTATTATTAAAATCTGTGGAAGTGCCGAACTCCTGAATGACATTCTTCCACAGAATATAATAAAGATAATCATTAAACTGTGTTAGTAATAACAACTGTATTTCCTACTTGTTCGCATGTGGCAACTATAAAACAATATAGCATTTCTTTAATTAGTAATGTCATTTATTTCACCTTTTGTTGTGTGAGTAAGTTTAGTTAATTTATGTAGTTTTGACTCGGTATGTTTTAGTTATTGAGATTGCCATACATGTAGTTTTTCCTGTCCAAAAAGCATAATTCTTATGCTTGTCACATTGGTTTCATGTTCTTTCAGCAATTAACTTTTCATGTTGTGGTAATTCTTTTATACTCAAGAGTCAGACTTCCTGCAGGAAACATACAGTACTAAAGAAGTAGTGATGTCATGAGAAGTAAATGTAAATATAAGAACCATCAAGTACTACACAGTGGCTTTGGGATTGAGGGGGGAGAGAAGCAGTAGCTTTCTTTCTTACTACATTGTGTGTGTATTAAATCATGTCTAAGTGTGCTTTAAAGAGTGACGCGAAGGCCATCACATTCTATAATCTTTAAGGGATTAGTCACGTTGACGCCGCCACAGGTAAAAGTGACATTCGGGTTCACTATCTTTGTTACCCGTATTTTGATTTTGTAAATCTGGTCACCCTATGTTAGCTATAGAATTTTTTTCACCAGCAGGAAGATGTTTGAATCAGAAAAAAGTATACTAATTTCATTGCATGACCAGGAATCGATCCCTGAACCTACTGCTGTTTCTTATCCATGAGTTCTCATAATGCAGCAGTTTTAAGTTAATGAGTTGTACAGCAATTGTGTGAATGAGTTTGTGTTCAGTACTAATGCAGGCTGTGGCCGAAAGCTATAAGTTGTGTGGCATTGCCATTTATACATGTCTGTCTGTAATGAGTTGCTACCTATCCTCATTTTATTGTTGATTTCCAAGCTGGACTTTCCATCATTAGTCATTGTTCATTTCTAGTAATTCTGTAACTGTTGAAATAAAATTGGTTACCTCTTGAGACATGTAGTTCCTTCTTTGTTTTCTTGGTATTTATCAGTAAGCTTTTTACCTTTCAACCAGCAAACTACAGTAATTGATTTGCAAACTACTATTTAGTATCGTTAAGATGTTGTATTGATAAATGTTGTAGGTGATGTAATTTAGGTTCCTCTTAAAACATATTAATAGCAACTTTCACAAATTTCTCAATTTGTTGCTGTAGCTGTAACATAGTTTAAGACCATAGAATATGGTACATAAAAAATACAGAATGATTATCAGCTGAAAACAAAGTTCATCCTCAAAGTGAGGCTTACAGTTTTGTCTTTGCCTTGACCAACCATTTTTATTTGAGTGCACTGAAAGATGTGATCAAACTGTCAACAGGTGAAACACATGAATTGCATCCTCCATCTGGAGACCAGCCAGGAATTGTTGTTCACATCTGTGAAGAGGCAGATTCTGGAACACAGCAGCCAAAAGGTCGAATAGCGCAGACACGATGTCCGGAACACAAGTGAATAACTGAGTAGAAGGCTATAAAAGATTTAATCCTTATGAATGTTGCATGTTTTAATCAATATTGCATGACATGATTATTGATTTTAAGACAAAAGTTTAAGTGTGATTCTTTGTAAATATTTATGTTTCTGATAGTTTTTATTTTTTAATATATATATATATATATATATATTGGTTATATTGTAAAATGATGTATGGCATTTTAAAGAACTGGAATTTGTTCTGTGCAACACAAAAAAATAACAGCCTAAAATGTACAGTTCTGAAAGTTACTTTATAGTTAAATCTTCATGAATGAAGGATTGCATAGGTGCACTTCCTAAACTAGTCCAAATCTACAGTTCACCTGAAAGGTTTAATAATTTGTGAATTTATGTATGTGTGTGTGAGTTTGGGAGGAAGGGGGGGGGGGGAGTGACGTGTATGCACGCTATTTCCTAGTTAGGTGTCATTGATGGCTATCAATATGTGTGGCACACACCATTTTTTGATTGTGCACTAAACTTTTGTACCTGTCATATTGATTTAACTTTTTTTGCTGAAAATTGTCAGTACATAAAAGATAACAGTCTGGGTATTATTAGTGTATTCTGTGTGTTGTTAGTTCAAACAGGATATCACAATTATTGAATGTTACATTGTAAAAGTTAAGCCAGGGTTTTTAAGAGCTATAACTACAATTAGTGCTGTTGAGGTTCAAGGAGGAAGGCTCCTATATGAGATTGAGAGATTGAATTTCTAGTGTTTAATGTCTAAATGGTACATATAATAATTGTAACAAAAAAAATGAAATAGTAGCAGTTATGTCATTACATGTGTTAATCTTACCTTGGTCATGTCTTTTTTCTCACTAGGTACTGCTACGTGCAATTAGTATGTTATGTGCCTATTGTTTTTTTGTGTAGTTGCTGCTTTTAAGGCTCTACACTAATTATGCAGTGATTTTTTTCCCCCTTCCCTTCCCTTCAGTGTAGTCGTCCATTCATAAAATAAATATATAATGCTAGGAATGAGGTGAAAAGCATTCATGTAATACATATCATCAGCCTTAATTGAAATGTATGAAGGAAAATGTAATTTCAAAAAGTTTACTTATTGTTAAGTGCATATCCTACAGAGGAAGCAAGTGAGCTCTTCAGTCAGTTCCTCATCAGAATGAACTAGAATTAATATTTATTTTTCAGTAGAAGCTTTTAAAGCCTTTCTTTAATTTTGTGCCATTAATTTAGTTATGCAATTCGTAGATAGTTCCCTCTCTCGACTGTAGTCTTTCTTCTCTTTTTCTATCAGTTTGCTTAGTATCCACATTGGCTGCCGCATGCTCAGTGATGGATGTTTTACCACCAGGCCAGACACACAGCATTTGGCGTGAGATTAGATTAGATGTTTTTTCATTCCAAGTGATCCACATGTCAGAAAACAAGAATACACAATAAATACTTACAAAATAAAAACTAATATGCTAATGCACCTTTCATAATACCAGTGAAACTGTCCTCTGGGATGTCACTGCTCTCAGATACACTATGTTTATCACTTTTACCCCCTAAGAATTTAATGGTGGACATTGATTCTATTGGTGTTTTTAGAGATGTACTCATATTACCATAGTTACTTGTAGTGACTGTTCCGAGATACTCTGTGGCACCCATTACTGAACCTGGCATCTCTACCTTTCCAGTAACAGTTATGAAATGCTTATTGAAAAGTTCACCAACAATGTACACATCTGTTCCTCACGTATCATTTATTCTCCCTTCTGGTTTTGCCTGCCATTGTCTACCTTCACTATATCCCATATCACCTTTATTTTATCTGATGTGACTATCCTTTTGTGATAATTTTCAATATTTTGCAGTAAATTTTTAATGCTCTGTAGTATTTACTTAAAAGCTGCTTCTGACTGATAGATATATTTTTGTTTTACAGGACACCTTTATTCATGAAATAATTCATGGATTTTTTATAGACTTTGGTCTAACCTTGGTTAGGTTTTTTTTGGGGGGAGTAAGGGGACTGTTTTTAAATACGTTAGGGACATTATTAATAAATTGTTGTATTTCTTATTCATGCAATGAGCACTGTACAAATCACTCCAATCAACATCTTTGAGGAGTTTCCTACAACAATCCATTTTTAAATTACTGATTGTCGCTTTTGAATTTAGATTTAGGTTTTATATCTTGGATCAGTATTAACATATAGCTTAAGGAACTACATGTTGTGGTCTGAAAATCTACTTGTGTTTGGTGTTTGCAGTAATTTTTTTTTCATTAAACATTTCTATAATTATATTATTGATGGCCATCTTTGAGCCCTTAGCTATTTCACATGGAAAGTTAACAGTATGGATTAAGCTGATAGACAATGCTACTAACTAATAATTTCTTACCAGAAGAGTTTTCAAGGAAGTGTACATTAAAATCACCAGTCACCATTAATTCTTTCTTTTTGTTGTTAAATAAGCCAACAGAGCTACAAAGTTGTATATGAACAGATTAAAATTACCTGCTGTTATTCGGTACACACTTATTATTGTGAAATTCTACGTATTTGGACATGCTTCCATACAGTGCTCTAAGCAAAATTTATGAATGTCTATGTGGCACATAATGAATGTAGCAACTCCTCCATCCCCCATTTCTGCCCTACAACAGTGAGAAGCAAATACAAATCCAGTAATACTTAATACATCTATACTAGTGGTCACATTACATTCACAAAGACAGATTATGTCAACTGGATTGTATTACTTGAATTCATGACTGTAGATAAGCATTTCATTAACTATACTTCCTAGGTCTCAAATATTTTGATACACTAAAGGTAATTTGTATTTCACATTGACTGACATGAAACTGGTAGTAAATAATATTTCTGCTGAATTCATAAGAATTTTTAACCAATAGTTGTGTTTGCTAATCCTGTGTGCTGAAGTTACTCAAACTGATTTATTTATTTATTATTATTATTTTAATCCTGACGTCAGTTCGAACTGGCCTTATTTCTGTCCTACCTATCATAAAGAAGGTGCTACTACCTAGAATTATCCCACCTACTGAATAATCAACAGGAAGCACACCATTATATCATTGTGCACATGACCCAATTAGCCATTCCAACTCCAAACTTACTCTTCTGACAGGAGAGTTCAAATGAGACCTGTCACAAAGTTTCAGAGCAAACAAGATCTTGACACTCGCATGACCCGATGCTTACGTAATCTTTACCAGGTCTATATTGTCTATATTGTACCCAGGATCTCTGCCAGTAATATTTCCCAGCAACATAACATCATGTACATGGTTTTGCTATGGCTGCCAATGACCACCAGACAGTAAACATGTTGTGTTAAAGTACTCTCCTTCCCTCCTCTCCTCTTGTCTATATCTTGTTTTTGTATTCTATGTATCCACATATATTTCACATTATTGTTGACTATAAAATAATATTTTTTTATATCATTTGGCTTCTTTGGGGTTATTGATCAGCAAAGGCAACAGCACCACCACCAAGACCTCTCTGCCTGGTTATTATGACAAAAATTCACCATTAAAAGTAATTAGTTGAAATTTTAGATTTAGATATACCTTCCCATCATAAGTATTTCTTAAAATGACCAAAAATAACTTACTTAGACTATGAGTATAATTACTGATGCCAAATTATAAAGTTAAGAATATAAGACATCAATCACTATGACAGGCACACACAAAAGACACACACATACAACACTTTCAGCTATCGGCCATGGGTTTCTTCAGAAAATAGAACATTCACACAATCACACATGCACACAACACAGTCAAACAACCATCACTTCCAGCTGCTGCACTTGGAATCAGAGGTGACGTTTGTATGATTGTGTTGTTTGCCTGTGTGATTGCATGAATTTTCTATTTTCTGAAGAAGGCCATGGCCAATAGCTGAAAGTGTTGTATGTGTATATCTTTTTTATGTGCCTGTCGCAACTCATCGCCACGATAATGTCGTATGTTTTGAAAGGTATACTTACTTGAAATTTTCAAATTTGTTTGATTCAAATAAGTAAAAGCTATTGTTGAGTCATATCACTTTTATTTGCACTTCAGTAGCCAAAGAGTTAATTTTTACAATGCAGTATTGTTGTAGAATGGTCAGGACTTCCCTTTTTGACCTTCCATTTGCCAACAATAACAAGACTGTCGTTTCTTTTCCAAACCATACCTTTCTTAATTTGCAAAGCATGTTGTTACACAGTGTTCAACACGTGTAGGTTTTGTAAGTCAAAAAAAAATTGTAAATGGCACAGAATTATAAAAATTGTCCATATGAAACATACATCCTTTTTTCAATAAAGCGTCTATCATGTGACAGGAATTTCAGATGAGGTCCCATCTTGGTCTTCTACTGTGACATGTCACAAACTTTTATTTTGTGGACCACAGTATGAGATCCAAAGAGAAAAGTTTTGAACTGTAGTAGTTTTTCGTGGACTTAATATACTGCCTGAAAAACACTGATTTGTAAGTGCAGAGAGTCTTGTCTGGAATGTAATTATTGCTCATGATGTTACTAAAATGTTCCAGAACTGATATATTTTTGTAGAGTTGGTCATTGGATTACAATGAATTGACTGACAAGTATAGATATCTCAATAACAGCTGAAATATCTTTCTACTCATAACAGATCTCTAAAACATTATATTGTACAAATAACTTGTACTCTAGTAATGTTCTATCATTCTAAAACGGCTACCCTATAAATACTTTTATTTATTTCCTTGCCTTGCAGAAAGAAACACTTCAAGCAAATTAATGCCAAAATTTTGTAATATTTCAATTCCACATCCTCATTTACCCAAAATGCTTGAGTATTATCTCTCTACTCATCACTGTTATTTGTAGTGCTAGCTGTTGGACCAACCTGTTCATCATCTTCATTGAATTCACTGTTGTCTGTATATGAGTCCTCACTTGAATGTTAAGATAAAATGGTTCATAGAGACTTCCACCATCAGAGAATCATCTGTAAACATGATATATTCAGATTTTTTTCATATTAGCTAGTTGTTTAAGTTCTACATCACTCAGTCCCATCATATTACCAGCCACTTTACAAGGAATATGGAGAAGCCCCTGAAAACTATCTACAACAAAGAATGGACAATTCCTGATACAACAAAGGCATGCATTGCATTGTTTACTAAATTTCTAAGTACACAAGCTAGTGATCAATTGTTGATAAGAAGTCATCTTCTAGTTGGCTTCTGAGCTGAAAACTCTACTGTGTACACTAACTAGAGAACTAAAACACTCCATTTTCCTGCCCTGAATTATTTATTTATTTATATATATTTATTAACTTTTTTCATAAGTTTTGGTGATACAGATGGACTACAAATTAAATGATGACTCAAACTAAATGAACCACTTAACTTGGCCTCTGGAAACAGTTAACTCATTTTGGCCATGGCAGTCAATGTGTTAAGTGATGTTCATTGCAGTGGTTCATGAGAAAGTAATAGTTGGAGTACTGTTAGTGCTCTTTGCTAAACATGATGGTAAACACCATTAAATGATGTCATTTTATATTATTACGTAGATTCTCTTAATTGTTTCTCTTATAAATACTCATTCTTTTTTAGCAAATTTGTTATGTTAATGTTGTTAAAGGACAAAGCTGTAGGATAATCAACTCAATTTTGGGTTTGTGTGAATCATTTTACCTGTTTTGAAAGCAGATAAATTGTTAAGAAAAATTTCTAGGGGACCTAGAAACAATTACTTTAAATGATTTTCAATGCAGTAGTGTTTACTTGAGATGAGTAATAATATGCCCGAGATATCTCGCAACCTGTTCTCTGATCAAGGAGTGAGAGAAGACTTGGACATAATGAATGCCAACAGAAAAGTTGGTTTTGTAACTTGGTTGGGTGATTCTTACAACTTCTAGTATTATGATTTGTTGTTGGCATTTGGTTAAATTTTCATTAGATGCTCTATTTCTGAATACTCACATTGAAAGTAAAAAACAATTTTATCTATAACTGTGGTGAATGTAACAACAAAACCTGTGATTAAGGTCCAAATGTATGATTAATGATGGTTAATGGTTTATAAAAACAACCAATATCACACTTACAAAAACAACATGTAGCAAGATTATTTTAAAAGTAATGTTTTGTACAAATGATTGTATTTCTTGAAATGTTTGCAGTTGAAGATGTTTTGAAATACTTTGGGATATGTTGATGTATACATGGGAATCATTAATTTTGCAATTGTGAATTTTTAGATGCTAGTGAGGAGGACTCCTTTCTAACTTATAATACCCTCACCCGTAAATTGTCCTTTAGCAAAAGATAAAGTGGTCAGTATGTTTCACTAATTCAGTATGTACAATGAGATGTCATTGAAAGTTACCACAAGCAATCAAATTTTATTTATCACGAAGGAAAGGTATATTGATTGCAAATATTCATACATCACTTTGAGGCTTTAATCACACAGTGATCAGGAGAGTCTGTGCTACGCATCACAGCCTTTGATGACTGCACAGAATTATATTAAATTTGTAAAACTAAGATTCACCACTGTTGTCTGTAACTTTTCCTTCAACGTGTTATCTTAAACATTGTAGCTGAAAGTGATGTATAGAATGTTTATTTTGTGCTCTGTAGTTAGAAATAGTATTACCTGAAAGAAATGTGTATATTTTATGGATTCACCAAATAATAATTAAGATGTACGTGTTGGTATAAAGGATGGATATTTGTATAGTTGGCTGTGATATAGAAGAGAGGTAGCTTATCATATTATCCATAGCTGTTTAAAACATTTTTTAAATACTTAATACCATTGTTTGACAATTTTGGTTCAGTTTCTTTGCATTCAGTATCAACTTATTGATCTAGTTAATTTTTTAAAAATGTACGAAGTATATGGGCAGACTTCCTTTGCCATCCCTGTCTGTTGTTTGCATTTGTTCTCACTGATAACCTCATGGATAGGACATTAATCCTTACTTTCCTTCTTCACATGGTTTCCATTTACATTATACAGAAAAATTATCTATTCCAACATTTTGTTTCAAAATTTTACTTGTACATAAGTTATTTTGAATGCAAAACAATTTTAAAATGAATGAAAATGTGTTCAACTTCATCAGTTGGAAGAATACTTGCTTTTTGTGTGTAGGTACAAGAACTTATTTGTGGAACAAAACTGACAAAGTGTCCTGGTCTACATGTTTTCTGCCTATATGTGTTGTGCACCAGCACACATTTTCATAGCCACAAATAAATTTGCATGTAAATGATTTGAATGTATTTCAGATATTTTGGAGTAGAGTAATATGTGAGTGTATAGCCTCTCTTTCAATAATGATGTTAATGTATCACCAAAAATTATATGTAACATACTGTAATGATATAGTGACAGTAAACCATTTTGTTGTTATAATCTTAAGTCTCTTTTAATTAATGCAGAGTTATAGTTTTTGAAAAGACAGATAGTATGCTAAGATTTCCTGTGTCAGAGAAACAACAGCATAAAACATCTCGACAAGTTTATTGACAATATGACTAGTAGAGAATTTGATAATTTCCTTGGTAAAATTTGCATAAATTCTTTACATATATTTGACAAATTATGGGCAGTGGTACCTGTTATAATTGAAACATATTGCCCATTTAAGACCAGACGGATGTAATTACATTTCCACAACTTTTGAGTTGTTAGTACCTTCAGATACACAGAATAAAGATCTATCTTATGATCAAACAACCTTAACTCTTTCTTATCTGGACCCTGTATAGCTGCCAACATATCTATATTTTACAAGAAAATAATGAAAATAATAATATAATAATAGACACGTGGATAAGGTAACCTGTTTTGGAACACAGGATGTAGAGCTAATTTCTGAAAGAGCAGCTGTTGTGATTCTCTGATCCTAACAGAATTGTTAACAGTTGATTTTACCACTGCTTTTAATGCATTGTTCTGAATTACCCTGTACCAACAATGAAATGTGACTTACTGAAAAAGTTTTGAATTTGCTTACATCCGAGGGAGTGTGATGGAATTCAGAAAAAGATGTAGGGTGCAAGGAGAAGGAATGAAATTTTGTAAATATTAGTATGATAAATATTTGAAATTTTCACATAATTCATTCACCTAAGGAAAATCATAACAAATCTTTCAAAATGGAACAGCAAAGCATAACAGAAGAAAAAAACATTTCAAAGGAGTGTAAGAATTTGAGAAAGAAAGTGCAAATCTTTGATGGTTGAAATTGACTTGCAAACTGTACATCACTGCCATAAAGAGAATACAAGGCAATATCCTGTAAAATAATCCTCCATATGTATAATCCCATGTTTCTTAATGTACAGGAAAACAGAACCATGTGGTATATATCTAAATAACACAACATCAAAGATTGGTTCTGTAGAAATTTTTGAAAAATCACATTCACGGAAAACTAGTAATGTTGCTTTTGATACATGATGGAGTCTGGTCAGTAATGTAAAAAGAGTACTGTGTGTTGCATGCAATGACAATACAAGACAATCCAATTAACAACCAATGGTTTTTTGAGCAGAACATTCAATAATGGAAGTAGAGTCACTGCATGCTAGCATTGAAAGAAAAAGTAACCGTGGACATTTTTGACCCCCTTGGCTGGTATATCATAAGAATGATAATCCAAATAATACTCAAATTTTAGATTTCACTCAGTTTGAGAAGAAACTAAGATGAAGAAAACTGCCTAACCCTCTGAGTGCTGCAGTGCCCCACCTTGCTGTGGGGCCTGCAGATATCATTTGCCATGGCAGTGATATTTCCTGTGGGCCTGCAGACAGCATTTCCCATGTGGCCTGGCCTGTACCTGAGCCCTAAAGATGGCATATGCCGCAGCCGGTTTCGCTGCCCGTGGGCAGGATGCTGCTTATATGCTGACCACCACAGCGTTCCGAGCACTTAGAATATTTATCAACCTATTCTGAGAAAACTATTCAGTGAAAAAATTCATTTTTTTACGTCTTATAGTGTGATATATTTGCTTGATAATCTCACATTCTATTCATTATTCCTTATAGTTACTGTGCTACATCAAATTAAGTAAACAAATGCACAAAATTTTGAAGAGTTCGTAGATGAAAAATCACATTACGTAGACTTTGCATATGCAGATGAAATGTAAGTAAGATATCTAAATAACTTGTTTCATTCTCAAGGTATAGGGTGTTATGTCTGACGTACAGATGTGGGAGGTGCGTGCATTTCTTTCCATGCGGACTTGGCTGCTCTACAAAATACTTGTCAAGTTTCGTTTGTATCTCCAGATCATGAGATTCACTCTGAATTCGGACTGTCATGCAGTGTAGCCCAGTATTCAAACAGACCAAGAACATTACCTTATGAGAGCAATGTATAAATTAAGAAAACAATTGAGATAATAGACCATTCTTTGATGATTATTTTCTTACAAATTACATTCTTAAACTTTACATGAACTATGAAAAATTCAAGGAGATATCCACTACATAACTTTTACCAAAAACAGAAGTGTCTAATATTTTTCTTGCTTTAATTCTTTGTTCCCTGTAATAATAGACTAAACACATTTACACAAAGGAGAACTTAATATTAAATTCGTATCTGAATGAGGATCTATTTAGTTTACTCAGTTATAAGAAAAAAATTGTGTGTGTTTCAGAAATTACCTGTAAGTAAAACCAACAACACGTGAATAATTTAACCTCACGATATTATGTGGGAATTTTCTTCACAAAATTGATTCAAGTTAAAAAAAAAGTATAGATGTAAAGAGACACATAAATGAAACTTCGTGTTTCAGAACCTTGTATTGTTAAGTTATCACATGCCATGTTTCACATTCGTTATAGCTTTGGTCTCTGAGATATAACACGCCAAATGTTACAAGTTTTTATTTGGGTGCAGATTTTTTGAGCAACTTTGCGTGAACTTTTCTTGCTACATATAGCGCATAAAATTCTTTTCAGTAGTTTTCTATGAGAACGTATACAGTTGTAAATGATAGTGAAGTGTCATATCTTTCAATGAAATATTGCCCGAGTTATAACGGCTCAAAGTTGTCAGGAATTCACAATCACCCTGTGCAAAGTCGTGCATGGAATCAAACAATTGACTATATCACAGTCAGTATTGCTTCAACAAATCTTAAAATTTACCAATGTGCATCACTTCCAGATACAAAGCTATGGAATAAGTATCCAGATATACTGTGCTTATTAGTAATGTCAGCGAGCACACTGACTGCGAGACTGTCGTGGCCGCCCTGGTTGCAGAAATAGTCAGGCCAGGGTGACGACATCCAAGCGGACAGCTCAAGGCACACACAATAGTCTGCGGAGACGGCTGCTAGTGAAGGTGGACGGATTAGCCGGCCGCAACAGTAGGCCTGACTCGGCCAGCCGGTCCCTTAGGTGCAGCACTCAAAGGATGAATATAGAGATATTATAACTTGGATTGAGATTGTTTGCTTGCAATACTGGAAAGATAAACCTGACAATATTTTCCAAATATTTCTATGCTAAGTGCAAATTCCAAATTTTGCATATTAAGAAAGGCAGGGTTATTAAATTAATCAATTCAGAATCTGAAGATTATATTCTGTGCCTAGCATATAATGGTTCTGCCTGCACAATTTTTATTTTATTTATTTATTTTTCTTTCTTACAGAATTATGTAATAAACATGTTATGTCCTAGGTATCACACATTATGCCAAGAACATAATTTTGCTAACAAAGAAGTTAGAGACTTAGGAAAATATAAAGGAATCACAAAAGAGGCTTTATGCCTTTTTTATTATTATTGTAGGTTGTTTTTATTTTTTTTATTTTTAGCGACTTTTGTCATATATTACTTCTTTAAATGTCCATGTCTACCAATGTTTGATCCAGTAATGCACAAAAGTGAACAGCTTTGAGAAAACACTGCCCTTTCTTTGGCTGAATATTCCATTGTTTGTTATGTAAATTAAAAACAACACGAATATTTTTCCCATTGGCCCTTGATTATTTATAACAAATTCAGTGTTACTCGAAATCAATAATGCACCTGAAATTAATAATGGCATTTATGTAGTTCTCATTTATACAACAATATAATGAGGATAGTTTGCAACTAACTGCAAAGGCACTCGTATGCACGCATTGTAACTTCTGGTCATTAATCTTTGTCAGAAATAAGACGCATACTATCATTCATACAACCACATTTCACACATTCACAACCATCATCTCCAGCTGCTGCGTTCTTGCAGAGACGACAATTGTGTGTTTGTAAAGTGTGCCTTTTATGAATGATAGTATCCGTCCTTTTTTTTTCTGATGAAGGCTGCTGACCGAAAGCTATTTGTGTATGAGTGTATTTTTTATGTGCCTGTCACAGCTCAATGAACATCTCTATGGGGAGAGGCAAACTACCCTCATTATATTGTTGAATTCCAACCTGGTTTTTCTATTGTGAGATATTCTTTTTATAGACTAATGCAACTACCTTGCATTTTTTAGTCACTGAATACCATAAACACACATTCCCAATGTTTATTCCAAGCAACCTGTATTAATAAAGACTACAGATGTAGTGATTTCTAATGTTATAATAAAATTAAAACCGTATTTTACTTGTCTGACAGTCCTATATTACACAGCAGTAGCAGTTCTTTTAAGGATCAGAACAAATGTAAGTACATGCAAAATTACAAAAAAATATTTAATTAGCACATACTGAGTTTCCAGACTATGTAATATCTATCATGAAATGTACTTTTTATATACCAGTACCATACACGCATGCCCAAGCTCATAAGTGCAAGTGTTGCCAACTTCAGTGCTCTATGCAGCTTCAGCTTGCTGTTAACATTGTCAAATAGAAGCAATAGAATAGTTAAGATACAGTATATGCCAGGATTCATTGCACTTTAACTCACGTCCCATTTATTTTGGAAAACATTATTTGAACATGTAGAAATGGTTGAGGTATAAGAATTCCACATAGGTACATTTACTACAATGAACCACTTCTCACATATGTTTAATTGGGTGAATGGATAGGCTGATGGTTTATGTACTGAACGGGTGCACATTCAAGTCCTGCTGGAGTCAATTTATTTTTTATTTTATATACCTCTCGCAGGTCATATTTTAAATATTAATTTGCTAAAATCTGTGCAGTTATAGGT
This sequence comes from Locusta migratoria, assembly GCA_026315105.1. Taxonomy (NCBI): domain Eukaryota; kingdom Metazoa; phylum Arthropoda; class Insecta; order Orthoptera; family Acrididae; genus Locusta; species Locusta migratoria. The sequence goes on along the minus strand of CM048755.1, from coordinate 742,775,057 downwards.
TTTTAGAAGATAATATTTTATAATAATGTAATCTTTAATCAGACAGACATATATTCATAGTAATAATATTGAAAATTAATGTATTTTGTTTGTAATTACTTCAACCACAATGTGGTGTGTCTGTAGATTTCAGCTAAGAGAAATGTATCAGCTGGTTAGCATACATCATAGGTCTGCTACAAAATGATCTGATCTGAACATTTATGAGCGCATGATTGCTCTCTTTGAAAGTGGAGTTAGTGCATATGTGGCAGGACGTTTCTGTGGTGTTCATGCTTCCACAGCAAGTAGATGGCTCAAACGATTCAGAGATGATGGTGAGGAAGGAGACGTCCAGTACCTGGTAGTCTGTACTTGAAGACAAGATGATGAATTGGTCAGAGCGGCCCAGACTGCTCCTTTCTCAAATGTCCAAGAACTGGGGAGAACTTCGCATTTTCTGAGCTTGTCGAAAATTTGATCTCGGATGATTAAACAACTATGGAATCAGGTCCCATCATGCTCTCATTCAAGATCAACTATCTGACAATCAAGCGCTGGACAGAATGGCAATTGTGGGTTTGTGGGAAAATGGCAATTGGAGGAAAGTCATTTTCACCGATGAGTGCACAATTGAGTCCAAAAGCAGAGATCCTGTTTTTGTTTACCACACAGATAGGCAATGATATAATGTCCGCATAAGTGTGAAATCTTGGGACTGGATGTCATATGTATTCAGGAACCTTAGAATGAATCTAATAAAAGTTCAATTCAGCATGTTATGAACGTTTCCATGAAAATGTAATCATTCCTGGAGTTTGACTTTGGTACTCTGAAGTTCGTCTCATGTACCAACATGATAATCATCCATTGCACACTAGCATTATGATTCAGAGTGGGTTCCAAAGAAGAGATCTCAATCCCATAGAGAATGTATGAGATAAACTCAAGAAGACTGCCAGATAATTGGTCAGACCCTTCTCCAAGAACTGTGGATACCTTATGGGATATGGTTTTCTTCTTCATGGGACAGAATTACCATGGATGCGGCCTTTCTCTGCAGACTTTTAGATTCTATGCCTCGAAGGATCCAGGCTGTTCTTCATGCCAATGATATGCGAACTAAATACTGAAGATATTCCCAGCTTACATTATATTATTTTTATTTTAATGAGAGGTCATACCAATATCAACCTCTACAGAAGATTTATTTTTATTTTTATCAGAAGTCATATGAATAACACCCTCCAAGGATGTTTATTGGCCCACTTTGGGTTATGGTAGTAACACTAAAAGTGGGCCTTTGCGATTGTCTTGACAGCTTGAAATTTAAATGAAAATAACGACTTACCCATTCATCTGATGCGAAAATTGAATAACCGAATTTGTAGAGGAGAAAATTCTCTGCAACTTTGATCTCTTATGTGTGTGTTATATATATCGTTTCAGAGATATTTGCAAAAATAACGACAGTTTTGGGATGTCTGTCTGTCTGTCCGTAACATATTCCCACTTTTTAAGACGAACCATTCAACCGATCAGCACCAAATTTTACAGACATAATTGCAGGCCGCCAGAGACCAGAACCTCCTTTTTTTCAAATTTTGTGGACAAAAAATACGGTAGTAATACCAGAAAAAGCCATTTGTAATATAATTGTAATTGCAAACGAATCGATCATCTGATACGAAAATTGAATAACTTAATTGGTAGAGGGGAAAATTCTCTACAACTTTGCTCTATTATGTTTTTTTCATATCTTGCATCATTGTAGAGATATTGCAAAAATAAGGGAGATTTGACACCCTCCACTGAATTAACGAAAACCAGCCGTTCAATGTCACGTGACATTCCTCGTCCAGAACTCTCTCTGGCATACACCATCTTGCATTTCGTATTTCATGATTTTCTTACTGTAACTTACACGTTGTCATTTCAAAGCAATCTCGCACTGAAGAATTAACAAAAACACGTCGTTCTTCGTACGATAAAAATGCCATATTAGCATCAGTTAACAACGGCCATCAATAGTACGAGATTAAAGAACACAACTTCTAATTGTTAGCCATAGCGTAGTGGGCAGTGCGTTGGTCTGTGATGCTAAAGGTCAGTTGTTCGAAACCCGCCATTACCTAATTTCCTTTCTTCCTAAAAGGGTTTCAGACACTCTTATTAATTAAATAGAGCTATGTTCTTAAATGTTTAGAGTTGTGCATATGTAAGAATGCTCCCTCTAAAATGTGTGTTTGTTCTATTTCATGAACATGACGTTAAATACATAACAGTACTATCAATACGTCATTTACAACAGTTATTGTAACAGTATCTCTCCACTTCATGAACATGTGTTAAAGAAGTCTATATTTACAATTTGTTACTATGCATTTCATAGCATGTTCTCAAAACAGAACAAATCCGCTTTTCAGAGACAGTGCTGTTACCTTTGAACAACTCAGAATCTTGCAGAATACAGTTGCATTCCGTTAACAGGAGTGTGCGAAAACCTTTTACGAAGCAAGAGGAAAAATAAAGTGGGACAAAAAATTGACAGTGGTGGTAATATATATATATGTTTCTTTTTCTTCAGTGAAATTGATGCTTTGTAGTCGTTTATTAATATTTGGTCTGGGTTGATTGTTGGGAATTTTACTCAGTTTTTGTCGTTGAACCAACACCGTCTGAAGATAAGGCCTGTGCACTGCAGTGCCACGTCACACAGAGTAGCTCGCGATCGCATAGCTTACTGGCTGGTGATGGGGCACAGCCCACCGCCTCACAGTGGCCAGCCAGTGAGCTACGCGATCGCAACGTACTCTGTGTGATGTGACATGGTACAGAAGTGCACAGACCTTCTCTTCAGGTGGTGTTCGTTGAACCGTCTTTCGATTGGTTCATCGGTTTGAATGGGTACTTTGTGAACATTGGTTTGTTTTGTCCTATTTTGATCGTTTGAGATAACTCAGTTCTCTCTTTACAGAGGGCGTCGAGCTACCGTGTCGGCAACCCTCTCGCCGAGCACGCTGAACAACCGTGCCCTAGCATGTTCCAAACCACTGTCTAACATGTTCGTTCATCACAAACTAATTCCTCGCCCATTACGCTATGGTGAACAGCTGCGAGAGTAATCCGTGATTCTTGAACTATGGGTGGCAGGTGTTAACTAACTAACCAACATTAGATTATAATTCATTGTCCTAAGAACAATGTGTTTTTGACAATTTTCAGTCCGCCATTGCTTTGAAATGACAACGCTTGAGTTATAACAACAAAATCATCAAGTAGAGAAAGCAATATGGCGTACGCAAAAGAGATTTTGGGGCGGGGATGTCACGTGACTGATTTACAAACTCCAAACGTACGCTGTGTTCCATTCAGGCTATAGTCACTCGTCCAAACGCCAAATGTACGCTATGTTCATTCGTAACCAGTACAGGCAAAGAAAATAAACTTTGAACTACCAAGGCAAGACAGGTGATAGTATTTTAACGGAAAAATATAATGTAAATGTGGGAGAGATATTAAAGTGATAGTTCAAAGAGGTAAAAGTTAAATAAAGAGTATATTTGTAAAAGCTAAACTCAAAAATCATATAATTTTAGCTGTTTGTTAAAATACGGTCAGAAAGAATATTATGTGTTGTGTGCATAGATATTACCACAATAGTAAAGTCATAATCTTACGCCATAATTTTTTATTATTTAGATTATTATTTTGGTCCAAAAGGTTTGAAAAAACTTACAATCCTACAAATCTAAAGTGGGCCGTAAAACACATCAGTGCAATCTTTTTTTATTTTATTTATTTGTTTATTTTTTTTTTAATTATTGGAGTTCAAATAAATATTACCTTCAAGGGAAGATTATTTTTAGATATCAAATTGACAAAATGTAATTAGTTATTTACTAAAGAGAATACTGAGAAAAGTGAAACCAATATAATTTAATAATAAAATGTAAGTAAAGCAAGAAACATTTGCACTGAGATTAAAAAAGAAATAAAATAAAAAAGTAAAGGCTTTGATGGCATCTGAACCTATGCACATGGCTTAACCAGGAAGTCCTACACTATCTATTCTTCTTGTTATTTGGTCCGAATAGATGAAGAATGAATATTGAACTGGAAAGAACAGGTATTGGCGGGCACAGCCATTCACTCATTAAACTGCGTGTAAGGACACACAACAGCCGGAGACAGCAATTGGGTTTGTTTGTGGTGTGTGTGTGTGTGTGTGTGTGTGTGTGTGTGTGTGTGTGTCTGTGAGTAGCGTCCTATCCTTTACAAAATATTGTAATCCAAAATAAGTGATACGTGAGTTAAGCTGCTAAGAATTTCAACATATACTATATCCTAACTATTATATTGCTTCTATTTGATGATGTAAACACCAAGTTGAAGCTCCGAAGACCGCTAGAGTTAGCAACACTTGCGTTTTGGAACTAGGGCATGCGCAATGCTCTGTTCTTTATTCAGGTTTGGGTAATCTTTTTGTCCCCCCATGAACTGATCATGGCAGATGCCACCTGGGGGATAGTAGATGTATTGATAATGGTTTCAACATTAACCACCAACACACAGCATAGTGACATAGCTGCCATAGCACTACTGAGTGTGCCCTTTAAAAGGGAATGTTTACGGCCATAAGGCTCACTGTGACAATGTGTGCAGTAAACAGGTGCCATTATACTGACAAGGAGACCACATTGGTATTGGATTTAAACTTTTTTTTATATTTATGGTACATGAAGTTCACAACTCAAATCACAATGAGCCAAAGCCATTCGACACAATTCTCGAGGAAATTGACTTTGAAGTTTTGCAAGTACAAGTAATTACCAATAATTAAGAGTTGCAGTAACTGTCAGTAGCTCTTGTGGTAACATTCTAGCCTTACAAGTGTAGAGTCGATGCATAGACTCCCACTGAAATATTTTTTTTTTTAATTCAGTTATGTGAACCATTTTGGATCTCTAATTCCATGTACTGTGTCAGTTTTTGTTTATGTGTATGTAGATGAGCTGAACACCTTATCACCTAAAAGGATGGTTGAGTAGATTAGGTGCTTGGAAAGCAATTAGTAGCTACAGAGATGACTTTCCAAAAACAGCATAGTAGCTCTTCACAAACTGAACTCAAAGACTACACTTGTCAACTAATAGTAAAGCCAATACTGTAAATAATAATAATAATAATCTCTCATGGCAGGATTCAAACCATCAAACTTACAGTTGCAAGTCTAGAATGTTACCACCTGGCCTACACCGACAGATGTTGCAACTGATTTAATTTTAGTACTTAGGTGTATTTGCAAAACTTCAAAGATGATTTTCTTGAGAATTTTTGAGAGTTGGGTCGAGTGGCTTTGACCGATCGGTATTTCAGTTCTGAACTTCACATCACTCAGTACATGCAAAATGTTGTAAGACCTTTTTCTTTTTTTTGTGGTTTTAGGGCGCACAACTGCTAAGGTCATTAGCGCCTGAATCAAAACTGGGATATACCTAAGGATAAGACTATATAAAAACAACTAAAAAACATAGAATAAAAAACAACAAAGCGAAGAGCTAAATGTCCCTTGACAAATTGGTCAAGTTGATAAAATCCAATACTCGAGCAACAGCCCTCACGTCATCAGCTAAAATTTCTTCCAATGTGTCCAGCAGATGTAGTGCAAGCCGAACAGGAGTAAAATTGGAACACGAAAATAAAACATGGCGCACTGACAGCGGGTGGCCACAGGAACATAACGGTGCGGAGTCACCAGTGAGCAAGTGGCGGTGGCTGAACCGGCAATGTCTGATCCGCAACTGGGCCAAGATGATCTCTTCTCATCGCGGGTGGCATGATGAGGTCATCCAAGCCACCGGGAGCGGTTTAATGGTCCGGAGCTTATTATTAGTAAGTGAAGACCATACATCATGCCACAACGATATAAGGCGCCGCGAAAGAGCCCCTTGAATATCATGCGATGGGACACAGTATGTAGCTGTCCGACTTAAGAGAGTTGCAGCCTTGGCAGTGGCATCAGCAGCCTCATTACCAGGCACGCCTGCGTGGCCAGGTACCCACAGGAGGTGAACACGAGGGCCATCAGAAGCTAATAACTGAAGGGATTGGTTGATTCGGTGCACAACAGGATGGGCTGAAAAGGGGTCACTCAGACTCTGGATGGCACTGAGGGAGTCAGCGCAGATGACATTAGACGGAGAACGGTGTCGACGGATGAAGAGTACAGCCTGATAGAGGAGAAAAAGCTCAGCTGTGAAATTCAAGCAGTGGGCATTAAGCCTGTACTGAAAACAGTTATCCCTTATGACAAACACACACCCGACACCGTCATTGGTCTTTGAGCCATCCGTGTATATGAAAACTGAATTATCGAGCCGTGCACGAAGTTCAAGAAACCGGGAGCAGTATAAAGCATCCGAAGTGCTCTCCTTCGGGAGTGAGGTGAGCGAACTTGAGCCTGAAGCCAAGGTGGCACTGGGCTCTCACCTATTTGAAATGTGGAAGGGAGAGTAAAATCGAGCTGCTGAAGCAAGCAACGGAAACGGACTCCAGGAGGCAGCAGGGCAATCGCAGACAGCCTGTATTGGCTATCGAGGGAGTCATTAAAGAATGATGGATAGGAAGGATGGTGAGGCATCGAAAGCAAACGGCATGCATACCGACACAGTAATATGTCATGTCGATAGGGTAAAGGTAATTCGGCAGCTTCAGCATAGAGGCTGTCAACAGGGCTTGTGTAAAAAGCTCCTATCGCCAGGCTTAACCCCCGAGGGTGAATCGAGTTTAGGCGGCGTAAAATGGATGGCCGTGCGGAAGAATAAATGAAGCTTCCGTATTCCAATTTTGAGTGGACAGTGGACCTGTAGAGATGAAGTAGGACGGTTCGATCCGCTCCCCATGACGTACCGCTAAGAACACGGAGGACGTTAAGGAAACGAATACACCGCCCAGCCAAATAGGACACATGTGGGTCCAGCAGAGTTTCCTGTCCAATATTAGCCCTAGAAAATTCGTCGTCTCCACAAAAGGCAGAGTAACGGGGCCAAGACGGAGAGACGGTGGAAGGAACTTTTTGTATCTCCAGAAATTTATACAGACTGTTTTCTCACTGGAGAACAGGAAGCCATTGGTGACACTACAAGAGTACAGACGGTAGAGAGAATGCTGAAGACAGCATTCCAGGAGACACGTTCTCTGGGCACTGCAGTAAATCGCAAAGTCGTCCATAAAAAGGGTACCAGAGACGTCGGCCGGAAGACAATCCGTAATTGGGTTGATTGCTGTGGCGAAAAGTGCCACGCTCAACACAGATCTTTGTGGCACCCCATTCTCCTGGTGAAAGGTGTCCGAAAAAACAGAGCCCACTCGTACACAGAACCTTCGATCTAGTAAAAATGCTTGGATAAAAATGGGGAGGCAGCCGCGAAAGCCCTATGTATGGAGCGTGCAGAGAATACCCGCCCTCCAACAGGTGTCATAAGCCTTCTCCAAATCAAAAAACACAGCCACTGTCTGGCGCTTACGCAAAAAGTTATCCAAAATATAGGTCAACAAGGTAAGGAGGTGGTCGATAGCAGAACGATGCCTACGAAATCTGCATTGGACATTGGTAAGGAGACGGCGAGATTTGAGTAGCCAAATCAGCTGAGCATTAACAATGCAGTCCATCACCTTGCAAACGCAGCTGGTGAGAGAAATGGGGCGATAACTCGAAGGAAGATGTTTGTCCTTCCCTGGTTTTCATATGGGAACGACAATTGCTTCACGCCAGCGTGTGGGAACCTGACCTTCAATCCATATGCTATTATAAGTGTGGAGGAGAAAATATTTACCCGCAAGAGAAAGGTTTTTCAGCATCTGTATATGAATTGCATCAGGCCCTGGAGCAGAAGATTGGGACGTGGAGAGAGCACGTTCAAGCTCCTGCATGGTGAAGATGGCATTGTAACTTTCCTGATTGAGAGATTGGAAGGAAGGTGGGCGTGCCTCTTCTGTCTGTTTTCGAGAGAGAAAGGCGGGGTGATAATGTGTGGAGCTCGAGACTTCTGCAAAAGATTGACCTAAAGCATTGGATATATCAGCTGGGTCTACGAAGACTTCATTTGCGACGGTCAAGCCAGGAATTGGAGAGTGGACCTTTGTGCCAGATAACTGGCGCAGCCCCCCCCCCCCCCCAGGCAACAGAAGAAGGAGTAAGTCTGTTAAATGAACTAATAAAAGCAATCCAGCAGGCCCGTTTGCTTTCCTTGATGACTCGACGGCATTGCGCTCGTAGACGTTTGTAATTGATACAGTTCGCCAACGTTGGGTGGCGGCAGAAGGTACGTAGAGCACGTCTCCGGGCTCTAATAGCATCGCCACAATGCCACAGTCCACCAGGGGACTGGGACTCAACGTGGAGAAGATGAAGTACATGGAATGGAATATTCGACAGCATTGAGAATGACTTCCGTGAGGTATTCGACCTGACTGTCACAGGTGGGAAAGCTCCCATCATGGAAAACCGCCATTGAGGAGAACAGTCCCCAGTCAGCTTTCTAGATGTCCCAACTAGTGGAACCCGGAGGTAGGATATGATGAAGGAGATGAATTATGCAGGGGAAATGGTTGCTGGAGTATGTATCAGAGAGAGCATACCACTCAAACTGATGCGCAAGTTGAGCAGTACATATCGAGAGGTTCAAGTGAGAGTAGCTATGCGTCGTTTCTAAAAGAAAGGTTGGTGCACCTGTGTTTAGGTAGACAAGATTAAGATGGTTGAGAATGTCCGCTAAAAGGGAGCCTCTCTGGCAAGAGGCCGGAGAACCCCATAGGGGGTGGTGGGCGTTGAAATCGCCTATCAACAAAAAGGGGGAAGGAAGTTGGGCAACAAGGTGCAGCACATCTGCCCTAGTAAGGGCCGAAGACGGTGGGGTATAGATGTTACAAAGGGAGAAGAAAAGGTGGGAAGAATGATACAGACAGCAACTGCATGTAGTTGAGTGTGCAGTGGAATAGGATGGTAGGGTAGTATATGTCATCTCTAATGAGCAACATAACCCCTCCATGGGCTGCAATACACTCCACAGGGCGCAGGTCAAAGCGCACGGAGGTATATTGTGAAAAAACTATGTTGTCGCGTGGGCGTAACTTCATTTCTTGAAGTCCGACCACAAATGGACGCTGCAGTCTGAGTAGGACTTTCAATTCATCTCTGTTGGAACGGATGCCGCAAATATTCCATTGAAGGAGATCCGTAAGGTGAGATGATAGAAAAGCTAGAGGAGATCACTTCACTGGCCACTGAGGGTATGACTTCTAGGGAACGCTGCTACTGGAATCTACAGGTAAAGGGTCATGTTCCATCGCTTCATCTGGAGTGTCCCCGCCTGCCTGGATTTATCGGCAGGGGCAGCTTCCTCTGCCAGTAAAGGGCCGGATAATCGTCTAGCAGTAGCGCGCCCCGTTGAGACAGAGGTATACCGGGTGGTGCCACTGCGAGATGGCGTGACAGTTGAGTCGTGCCGTGGTGGGGAAGGAGAGGAACTCTTTTTCTCTGTGTGCCTTCTTAGAGGAATGACGATGAGTTGTGTGCACAGATGTAGGTTGTGCAGGCTCAGATCTTAAGAAATCTTCACGGACAGGCCCTTTCTTGGAAGTCCGAACATCCCATTTAGATGCCCGTGATCTGGGAGGAGTTGCAGATAGCTCTGTTTCTCGGTGAGAGGAAGTGAGTGGAGAGGTTGATCAGACGATCTTTGGACTGGCTGATCTGACAACCGTGTTGCTAAAAGTAAGGTCACACGTTTGTGTGCCAAATTATTTAGTAGGGCGAGGAGAGGCAAGAACAGCACTGTATTTGCCTGCTGGGAGCTCAGTGGGCTTTCAACCAGCTAGTATCTTCCACGCAGCACAGGTCAAAACTTTTTTGCATACTCTGATTTCTTGGATTACCCACTCCTCCTTGTAAACAGTGCAGTCTCTAGATGAAGCAGCATGGTCGCCCATGCAGTTAATGCAGTAAGGGGATGGAGGCGGACGGTCCCCCTCATGAGCGTCCCTGCCGCAGGTGACGCATTTGGCTGCATGAGGGCAAGACTCACGGGTATGATTATACTTGTGGCACTGGTAACATTGTGTTTCATAACCCTGTGGACAGCTATGACACCCTTCGTCCGATAACCCGTCGAGGGATCGAGAGTAGACCACCCCACATGACGAGTTAAGGGTACGGTGGGCTTCGACTTTTACCGGGAAGGTGTGCAAAACCGTGGCTAGGATCAGTTTTTGAGCATGAAAGGCATTATCTGTTTCTAACAGCAAACTCCCGTTACGTTGTTGAGAACAGTGAACCTGCAATGGCAGTTACACCCTTCTGTAGTATGAAGGGATTGACCTTAGAAAAATCATGACCATCAGTACGGGTAACAATCAGAAACTTAGGAACGTTTGGTAGCATTTTCTTTGTTTGAGGGGCATCCAACTTTCGTTTTTGGGTCGAAGTCAAAAGGGAAGAGAGAGAGGTCATTGCGAAAGTGTCCCCCATGGTTACCAGTGTCTCCGATGGCGCGCTCCTTCCTAATGGGGACCCTCACTGAGGGCTGAGGTGATTGTTCACACCTCCCGAGAAATGGACGGAGGGACCAATCAGCATGGTCGGAAGGTATCAGCTCGGGTAATCACCCCTCCCTGGGCCTGGCCTCTACCAGGGGGTACGTACGTGCCCTACTTGTCTACCCGGGGCGGGGAATTACGCGTTACCCCGTCACCTGCTATGTATGGGGATGCGTGGGTCAGCCTTCAGACACGCACAGGGAGGAAGGAAGAAGAATAGAGGATGGAGAGAGAGAGATAGAAAAGTGAGAATGTCAAACGCCGAAGCGGAGATGGTATGGATGGCTCCAAGGCAGTAACAACAGAGTAAGAAGAATGAGTGGAAAAAGCGAGTGAAAGGAAGGAAGGACCAGGAGGAAAAGGAAAGCGTAGAAAAGGAGTTGACCTACAGTTACTCAGGCACCCGTCTCCGGGCAAAGGCACGATCCGGTGGGGGGGGGGGGGGGGGGGGAGTGTGAAGCAGCCTGGGGAGGAAGAAAGGCTACTTCGGTTCGGGGCCCTGTGCGTGCCACACACGTACCCACCAAAGAGCTGTGGGCCCTCTGGGGGGTTGTAAGACCTGTTCTTTTGCCATTCTACATCTACATACATACTCCGCAATTCATCATAAGGTGCGTGGCGGAGGGTACACTGTACCACTACTAGGAATTTCCTTTCCTATTCCACTCCCAAATGGAACAAGGAAAAAAAGAATGCCTATATAACTCTGTACAAGCCCTAATTTCTCTTATCTTGTCTTTGTGATCTTTATGCAAAATGTAAGTAGGCGGCAGGAAGATCGTACTACACTCAGCTTCAAATTCCGGCCCTCTAAATTTACTTAACAGAAATTCACGAAAAGAACATCGTCTTTCTTCCAGCGATCCCCAATTGAGTTGCCGAAGCATTTCCGTGACACTCGCGCATTGGTCGAATCTACCGGTAACAAATCTAGCTGCTCGCCTCTGAACCGCCTCTATGTTTTCCTTTAAACTGATCTGCTGCGAGTCCCAAACACTCGAGCAATACTCAAGACGTGGTCGTACAAGCGTTTTATACGCGGTCTCCTTTACAGGTGAAGTACATCTTCCCAAAATGCTCCCAATAAACCGAAGTCGGCTGTCCGCCTTACTCACAACTGTCCTTACATGTTCGTTCCATTTCATATCCCTCTGCAATGTTACGCCGATATATTTGAACGACGCGACAGCATCGAGAAGCTCACTACTAATGCTGTATTTGAACATTATAGGATTGTTTTTCCTACTCATGCGCATCATGAGCCAGTGTGATGACGGCCGCGGCCTTTACGTGTGACGTAGGCATGGCCAGCTGTGAGGCCTCGTCTTCTAGGTGGTGTTGGTCTTTCTAGCCAGCCACACTGCAATCGCAGTGACGTCACAGAGCTGTTTCCCTTTCCCCTCCTGGCCCCTCGTCCTAGTGCTGCTCGGGGTCCGGCAGCTCGGGGTCCGGCCTACCGGGCCCCAGTGAGCGAGCTGTAGCCTACCTGTCGCACCCCCACTCCCCGTACCCTTGCGCACCTGTCCATAGAGTTGGGTCGGCGAGTCTGTGTCCTTAATGTCAAAACGTGTTCTGCTGCATTGCAAGTTGACTGTTCGTAAACTGGGTATAAAATGAATAAAGAAGACTTTTTTTTTTAAATGCCCTTTTTATTAAGTATGGAAGAGAAACTATAAATCAAGCGGTTAGGTGCACATCAACAAAAGATTTCTTGATGTCTCAACTTGATGAAAAGAAGAAGAGAACTTTCTGCAATACATGTTCTACAAAAAGTCTTGGTTAACTGTGAGTGAAGAGAGAGAAATATTGTTTTGTTTCTACTATGTGTTGTTTGGTGGTGAAGGGCCGAGCGGTCTGCGGCATGCCAGTCGTGGTCTGCACAGCAGCTGCGGTAGGGGGTTTGATTCGACCCTCAGGCATGGATGTTTGTGCCATCTTTAGTATAAGCTAGTCCATAAGTAGTTTGTAAGTTTAGGGACTGATGACCCTGTAGTTAAGTCCCATAAGCTCTACAAACATTTGGTGGTGAAAGGTTGTGAACAACAGTCCCTGCTTCAAGGATCTAAAACATTTAAGAAAGCTAATTAAGAAACTCGAGGAAAGTCGACTTCACTTAGAGAATGCTTGTAAATAATAATTGTTCGGCACAATTAACATTGCTGTTCAGATTGATTTGGCGTACAAAATGTTGATTCAGAAACATAATGAATTAGTTATGAAGAACAGACACATATTAAACAGAATAGTAGAGGGCCTATTGTTTTGTGCAACTCATGAGTTAGCACTAAGAGTTCACAAAGAAAAACAAGAGTCAGCAATCCATGGCAATTTCTTAGACTTGTTATCTCTTTTGGGAAATCTTGACAGTGTATTAGATGATCACTTAAGCAGCTCCAGTAATTCCATGTGTAAATATACGTCACACATGATACAAAATCAAAGAACTGATTAAAGTGATTAACAATGCCACTTTCGTTTCTGTGCGGGCTGACGAAACAACAGATACTACATGCAAAAGTCAATTTTTCATTATGTTGCAGTATATTAAGGGGAAGAAACCTGTTGAAAGATTTTTTTTGCTCTGAAAACGTTAATGATAGGACAGCATATGGACTTAATGAGGTTTCAAAAAGACGTCTGGAACCTTTCATTCAAGAAAAACTCATTGCTCAGGCATACGATGGTGACCCAGTAATGAGCGGCAGTCACACTGGTGCGCAGACACTGATGCAGAGCACTTTCCCACATGCCAAGTACGTTCACTGATATGCGTACCAAATGAATTTGGTTCTTCAGAATGCTTGCAGTAAAAGCATAAAGTCGCTAAGGTTGTTCTATGCAAATATTGCTGGTTTTACAACTTTTTTTCTTCATTTTCCAAGTGAAGTGATTTGTTACAGGCAGTCTGCAACAAGAGAATTCCTTCAGTCTCTTCAACTAGATGGAACTTCCAGTCCTGCATTGTAAATACTGTCAAAGATAACTCATTGCAGTTATTGGAATGTTGTTACAATAACAGAAGCATTTGCCTTACTTCACAATCCACACTTTTTGTTCCTCCTAAATTTTTTCTATGATATAATGAAACACATTGATATTTTCTATAATACAGTTCAGATACAGAATGCAAATGCCATTACTATATGCAATGCATTACATCATTCTGAGTATGCTGTATCTGAAATACTAGAGAACATTTCGAGTTCTGTTGATGAGTGTATTGCTCCTTCAAGAAAACGTTCCAAATGTAGCAGTGAACTTAATCTGACAGCAGATGCCAAAGATGTGTGTGACATTATGAACAACCAACTAAAAGGAAGATTTCAAAACTTTCATGTATTTAGAAGCTTCGAAATCATTGATCCAAAAAAGTTTGCTTATTTCCCAGCCACTTTGGTCAATACTTTGTCATTAAGCTACAGTCCATTTATTTATATAAATTGAAAAATGAACTGTCAGTGATTTATCACAATGCTACATTTAGAGGTATTGTATTGGTTTGTGAGCTGTTTACTTTCTTTGTGAACATTCCTTTGAAGAATCGTTCACTGAAGTGCACAGAACATTAAAAATTGCACTAACTACACCAATTTCAACAGCAGAGCACAATTTCAGCACCTTAAAAAGAATCAAAAGCTTCCACAGGAACAGTATGAGTCAGGAAAGGCTGAACTCACTGGCTGTTTGTTCCATTCACAAGGAGGAAATCCTGACATTCCAAACTTCAACAACAGAGTAAGTTACAAGTTTGCCAGCCAGAAGAACAGACATGCACATTTACTGTATAAATGACCTGTCAGAACACGGACCTCATTAGTTAACGTGCTAGTTAGGTAAAATACACATGAAACTGCTCGTAGCAAAGGTTTTTCAGAGTTTTTACTCTGGCCGTAAGGCAAAAGCCAGGAGGGTTCCTGTTGTCTCTCTGGTGCATTCCCAATGGCGAAGAAGTCACATATGTCCTCACACAGTTCATTTTTATTTTGACATTACAATCAATACATAGAATCACAACTACAATAAGTACGAACTTCAGAATGAGAAGAGCTGGTGAACTTGGGTTCAAATCCAAACACCTCCAAGCCCACAAGTTCTTCAATAAACTGTGTCACCACAGCATAAACTCAAACACCCACAAAAGTACATGGAAAACTAGCAGAGCTGGTGGACCAGACCAGTTACATTATTACACACACATAACCCCCCCCCCAAATGATGGTAATAAAATAAAAATGTTTATTGCACATTTCTATAAATTTTTATTGGCTATAGTATGTATAGTGGATTATATTAATTACTGCATAATTAGTATATTAAATATCTTTCAAATGTGTTTAAATGATGTTATATAAATAGAGGTTATATAAGGAACATGTCAGACTGATTCCATTATACTGGGTACTAACTTTTTGTCTGGTCCCCACCAACGAAACTGAGCATGAGCTGCCACTGATCTTTAGAGTAACCCAAAGTCTATGTTAGATTGGAAATGTCCATTTGTTTGTAAGTTGGTAAATCCAACAAATTTGAAGATGAAATAGCTGGATGAAGTGAACAGATGGTCTGTAGCAAAATCCTAGATCTATGTTAGATTGTGAGGCAACAGTCTGGCTGGTGACGTCAATAAAAGTGGAAGCAGGTAAACTTGTTGTGTTGATGGTATGATCAGTAACAAAGCTGAGGATTTATGTTATGTGTGTAAGAAACAGTTCAGATATGGGTTGAAAAGGCATTAAAGAGAAATCTGAAAAGCTGGTGTGTACACATATTGATCTTTAGGGTAATCCAAGGTCTATGTAATAGTGGGAATGACTATTTGGTTGTGTGTTTGTAAATCCAACAAATTTGGAGATGAAGTAGCTGGGTGAGGTGAACGGATGGCCCTTATTGATCTCTTGATCTACATTACGTCAATTGAAGTGTAATCTAAAAAGCAGGTTGTAGTTAGATAATGATCTTTTGTGTGACCAAAAGTCTATGTTAAATTGGGAATTATCGTTTGGATGATAGTTGGTAAATCACACTGAGAGGGTAGGATTGCGGGAGCAGTGGATAGTTGGTTGGTGAAGCTAAGCAACGGTAGTCAGTTCAGCTTCCATTTTTTAGATATTACAATCAGAGGCTGAAATCTCAACAAGACAGTTCAGATAAGTGAGACAAGGCAGAAGGCCAATTTTAGGGAACCAATTTTTTGATCAGTTAATAACAGGCAATTTTTCATAATATCAACAATCATAGAGATAGGCTCAAAATATAGTAAAAGTAACCCTGTAAAATACAGTAAAAGACACAATAGCCCAGCAATTTAAGTGAAAGTGGAATAATTTAAATGAAAAGCAACCCTTGTAAATACAATAGAATTTACAAATGACCCCTGCAATCTAAATGAAAACAGCTCAGCTTAATTATCAAATTTACACTAGAGTGGGGCTCCAAAATTTAAATGAAAGTCTGAGTATTACTTTAACTAATAGAGGCTGGAAACTGCGCTTAATGATAGGCAGAAGGCCAATTAAACAACACACAAAATTTACGAATAAGCACTGCAATTTAAATGACAGCAGTTCAGCTTAGTTACAGGAAAAGCCGGCCGCGGTGGCTGAGGGGACTTAGGCGTACCAGTCACGGTCTGCATGGCCACTACGGTCGGGGGTCGAATCCCCCCTCGGGCATGGATATTTATGCCGTTCTAGTTCGTAAGTAGTTCATAAGTAGTTTGTAAGTTTAGGGACTAATGACCCCATAGTTAAGTCCCATAAAAAAATAATAATAAAAAAAAAGTTACAGGAAAACCGCACTAAGGTGGGGAGCTGGCTACTCGTTAATTTAATACACCCGTACAGGTAAAACAGATGAGTTGACACAAACCGGGAAGGAGAGGATAAGGTCAACAAGAACTACAGCTCTGACACAAAGGGGCTTACACAAACGGATTGCACACCAAATTGCAATCGTTGGGTGGCGATGCCTCACGGAGGGAAAATTTATGCAAGAAGATAAAAAAAGAAAAACAAAGATATACAACTACCGCCCGTGGAGATGCGAGCTAGCAGAAGGGCACAAACCAGAAAAAGTCCCCAGTTTCGTTAACCAAGTTAATGAATATAGAGTACTTGCTACTCAGCACAAAGGGGAAAAAAATACAATTGAACCAAACTATAAGTGCAGCATAACACAAGAATAAACAACTAACGATGTAGACACAGGCAACAACGGCCTCTGGGGAATGACCACCGATCCTGACAAATACTCACTCACAAATTTGCGGAGCAGGAATGTATCAGTCACTTATTTAGTTCTTACTCCATGACAAGTGCAGGTACCCTCGCAATGGTGTAGGAGGAGGATGTCAACTAACACCCAGGAACATTTCATAGATCCCAGATTAAAAGCGGCTGGAACAACGCAAGGCGCTGCCGGGGCTGAGTGCGGAATACCGATTGTTGGCAGCTCCAACGCTTCACGAGGGATGGACGCAGTGTCGTATGGCCGCTAGGAACGTGACCACGTAGCCGGGAGATGAGCTAAACAGCTCGTGCTGAGGTGCTGTTATAACTTGACAGAAAGACGTCTCTGAACCAACCTCTTCAGCTCATGGCACGCATGGCTCCCACCAACCGACGGAGTCCCACCCAGAGCAACTTCGATGCACACGCCGGACCTGGCCACAAACGGCTCCTTATCAAAATAACTCGACCCTGGCGATTCCCTGCAACGTATCAAATCACTGCATGATCTCCTCTATGCTATTCCCGCAGCGACTCTCTCACTCCTCCCTGCAACTACCCCGGCGCCACCGTAGCGCCATATGCGGCAAGGAAAACACCAGTCAGAAGACAATGGACGCGCAATAGATCAAACAGCGCCATGAGTGGTGCAAGCACAGAAAGATTGATGGTACTTGTGCCAGTAATTAAATCAAGGACAGGGTCAATCGAAGAAATAGAAGGTGGAATGACTCAACGTCCCCCCTTATCCAAGGACCCATATGCTAGTGAGATATAAGTGGCATGAGAAGTGACAAGCATAATTTGGTTAAGATGGACCTTAAAAGGTTTGTTGATGGCTGATTCCCAAACTACCCGATTACCGGGTCCATTTAGTTCCATTATAATACATGGACCCAAATAATGCGGGGAAAGCTTGGAACTAGAGGATGTCTGTCTACCCCTACCAGGATAATTATGTATATAAACAGTATCACCAGGTTTACCCTTAAAAGGCCAATGTCGTTTATTATACCTAGTGGCCTGATGGCGATGAGCAAGGTAGATATTAGTGAGGGCTCGCTTCCGATTCTTCTTAATGGTGGGCAGGGTAAGAGTGACTGGACAAAGATCTTGAATACCCCACAAATTGGATAACGGAGAATTAACTTGATACGACAACATCAAGGAAGAAGTAGTAGTTTTCAGGGCTGAATTAAAAACCAAATTAAGCCAAGGCAAACCACTATTCCACTTATTGGGACAATTACTATGATAAATAATAAGGGCAGACTTGAGGTTATGACTGACCCTTTCAGCAAACGAGCACTGAGGATAATATGGTGTAGTTCTAATATGCTTAATAGCATTACTAGTGCAGAAGGCTCGCAATTGAGCTGAAACAAATGCAGGACCGTTGTTATTCACTAGCTGCTTGGGGGATCCAAATAAGCTGAAAATCTTAGTGAGATGAGCAATAGAAATACCGGCACTAATGATTCTATTGGGAATCAGACAGAAGAAGCGAGAAAATCCATCGATAACAACAAAAAATATGTACTGATTACTCTTCTGGGTACGAGGTAATGGCCCAAGGTAATTGATAAACAACTTACCCATAGGTCAGGTCTCCCATGCGGAATTGAGAAAACCAACTTGGGAATTCTTGGGTTTAGCTTAATTACAGAGTAATCATGTGAATGACTTTCTGTGTCATACCATCCCAGACCAAATTCTCTTTGATTTGTTTGTTTTATGGACCCCAAGGTGTCCCCCCCCCCCCCCCCCCCCAATAAGGAGTCATGAAAGTAACGTAAAATGGGCTTGACCAGATCACGAGGAATGCAGACCTTAATATCGTTATTGTGACCAATCTTTTTACTCAAGACACCTCCTTTCAAGATGTAATACTGGGGGCCTTGCTTACGGGCAACATCACGACGTATGGGCCCAAGAAGGCGATCCTTCTCCTGCCTAGATCCGATATCCGTAAATAACTAAGGGATTTCACCCAAAATGGAGCTCAAAAGATTGGAATCCACCACCTGGATGGCACTATAAATTTCCTCGTTCTGATCGAACATGCAACTCAAAGCAAACCTCTGATATGACGAAGGTTAAGCTTAAAGGCTGAAATCCTAACGGCCCACCTAGCAATATGGCCAGTCTTACAGGGTCGTGCTAACACCCAACTGAGGGCTTGGTTATCGTTTTCGAGATCAAATTCGTGATGTTCCAAATAAAAGCGAAATTTCTGTAAGGCAAATAAGTTGGCAAGCGCTTCGCATTCGTACACAGAATATTTTAGTTCAGCATCCATGAGACGATGTGAAGCAAACGCCAAAGCTTGCCAATGCCCATCCACTTCTTGAGACAATACCACAGACATGCCCCTATTGGAAGCACCCATTTGGACAACAAACCGGCGTTGAAAATCTCGGACTCCAAAACTGACGGGTTAGCAATAGCGGATTTGATGGCGTGGAAGGCAATTGTCTGATCCTCTCCCCAAAAGAAGGGAACATTCTTTCTGCAGGGTTGGTTCAATGGAGCTGCTAAATGGGTGAAATTAGGTACGAAGCATCAAAAATAATTGTCCGTGCCAATGAATTGAGCAATTTCCTTCTTATCTCTGGGAGGTGGTAAATCCCTAAGAGCCTTAGTACTTTCATGATCGATGGGAACACTATCTCCGGAAACCAGATGACCAAGAAAGGAGACCTAATTGCGTGACAGAGTTATTTTAGATGGTTTAACTGTTAACCCTGCTTCGAGTAATTGGCGCAATACAATAGATTAGTGTTCAACATGTTCCTGAAAGATTTTACTATAAATGACTAAATCATCCAAATAATTAAAAACGCAAGATAGTTTAAGGTCCCACAATACATAATCGAGCAGACAGGACAAAACAGCTGCGCTGGTGGATAACCCAAAAAGTATTCTTTTAAATTCAAAGAGATTCTAATCAGTACAAAATGCAGTAATGTGTTTACAGTTTTCAGTGAGCGGGATTTGATAGTAAGGCTGATTGAGGTCAAGAACGGAGAATCATTTAGTGCCCGAAAACCAGGTGAAAGAATTATGCAAATCGGGCAAGTGAACAGATTCAAGAATGACCTTTTTTATTCAGACATCTATAGTCAACAACAGCGCGAAAATCTTTCCCCTTGTCCTTAGGTACTAAAAATATCAGGGAAGAATAAGGAGATGGAGACGGTCGTATTATGCCCTGCTGTAACATATTATCAAGTTTAGTCCGCAATATTTTAACCTTAGGAGGTGAAAGACGATACGGAGGTTGACTAACTGGAATATCATCCCTCAGCCTAATGCGATACTGTATAACATTCGTCACATCCAGCCTGTCTGAAAAGAGATGGTGGAATCCACTCAATTTATTAATGAGTTGCGAGGCCTGTTGAGTAAGATGAGCAACCTCAAAAGAGTACCAAAACAAGCAAGTGTGGTATAGCTGTTATCACATGTACACTCACAAAGACTAATTGTTTCGCCTGGAGCGAAATTAAACTGAAAAGAACGCTTGGATAAAGCTAGGCCGGCCGCGGTGGCCGAGGGGACTAAGGCGCTCCAGTCACGGTCTGCACGGCCACTACGGTCGGGGGTTCGAATTCCCCCTCGGGCATGGATATTTGTGCCGTCCTTAGCATAAGCTAGTTGATAAGTAGTTTGTAAGTTTAGGGACTGATAACCCCGTCGTTAAGTCCCATAAGCTATACAAACATTTGAACAATAAATTTAGTATTAACCCTGTTTTCTGAATAAAGTCACAATCCAATATGACAGAAACCGGCAGATCGCGAATCAGAGCAAACTCACATGGCCAAGACAATCTAGTTATTGATAAACTACCCTTAATACATCCTTGCAAATTTAACCATTGTCCATTTGTGATACGACATCTCTGTGTGGATTTAAGTTTGGTAGAAAATTTAATGAGATGCCCATACTGGAAGAACCACTGGTAATTAATTAATGATAGGGAACCGGCGGAATCAAGAAGGGACAAACCGGTTCCCCCTATATGACAACAAACAAAAGGAGACGAACTCCCATTTTATTACAAAATTATTTTTTCTCCGTCTACGTGGAGATCCTCGCCCCTTATGGCGTCGTTTAGTATGATGCGGTTCTCTTTGGATCGGACAATTCCTAACTAGATGCACATCTGAAGCATCGACTAACTTTATAGTTGGGGGGCTGTCGTACAGGAACAAGCTGTGATTGTACTCTCTGTTCACCGGCTAAACGTTGTCTCTGCTTATCAACAAAGTCGGTTTTGACTATTTTTTTTACACCTTTTAGTAACTGATTCCACTGTTCTAGACGTCCTAAGACCAAAAGCTAAGTTCTATACTGGGGCCACATTCCCTGAATTATGTGGGATACAACAGTTGACTCCGATACCTCAGGATTTAAGGCTAAAAAGGTACACCTTACTCTATTAATATATTGGCACAAGGACTCGTCAATACCCTTGTACTCGCCACAAATATTCTTCCAAATCTCTGTAAAGGTGAAATGGGATTTCGTGTTTAACTAGATGTTCACGAAAATCAGCAAGGCTTTCCTCATGTCAAGTCACGAAGGTCTCTTTTTGCTAAAGGAAGTAGTATGGTGAAAATAATAGAATGCGCAACTTTGAGGGTCTGAGCATATTCCTCTAGGTCGACCAACAACCACAACAACGACTTGACGGATTCCCTCGTGTCCCAAGAAAGCTCACTAATGCCTTTAAGTAGGTACAAAATCGGATTAGTCAAATTAGCAAACTTGACCGAAGTTAAAGGCGAAAGGGCATGTAATTGTGCCATATTTCCTACATCTTTCCCTGTTTCTTGCGACAAAATAGGTTGCAGTGAAGGATCGGCCACTACATTATAATGTCCAGGATCTGATCCTAAGTCCAAGGACGAAATCTGGACTAACAGTTTAGTAATATTTGCCAAACCCTCAACAATCTGCTTAGTCTTAGATTCTATCGACAAGTTCCCTAAGTCCTCCACACGACTTAACAAATGCAGAGTTGAGCATTAATACGGTGCAACTGTTTGGATGTGGGTTGGTCAGTGACGGAAAAGGTTTCAGATATATCATCGACAGGAGTCAGCTCACCTGTTGTTTCTGAAGAGATCTTGAAAGGCTTATTTAATGCTTCTCGGAGGCGTAGTACTAAATCGACCACAGTCAGTAGGTTCCTGCCGGATCACGAGCTCATAAACAAGCATCTCTTTTCGGAGAAATTCCAATCCGGGACAAGGCCTGGCTATAGATTGAGAATAAACACCTAAAAGCCACAATATATAAAGAGTAACCAGTTCACTGAACAACAACACAAGATAAAAGAAAACAAATGGAAACTGAACTGAGTAACAAAGGCCGTATAAGGAAAGGGAGCGCTCTGCTACCACTGAGAGGGTGGGTTTGCGGGAGCGGTGGGTAGTTGGTAGGTGAAGCTAAGCAACGGTTGTCAGTCCAGCTTCCATTTGTTGGATAGTACAATCAGAGGCTGAAATCTCAACAAGACAGTTCGGATAAGTAAGGCAGGCAGAAGGCCAAGTTGAGGGAACCAATTCTTTGATAAGTTAATAATGGGCTGAGGACCCGAAGCATTTATCATAATATCAACAATCATAGAGATAGGCTCAAACTTTAGTAAAAGTAACCCTTTAAAAATCAATAAAAGACTCAATTAGCCTAGAAGTTTAAGTGAAAGTGGAAAAGTTAAATGAAAAGCAACCCTTGTAAATACAATATAATTTACAAATGACCCCTGCAATCTAAATGAAAACAGTTCAGCTCAATTATCAAAATCACAATAAAGTAGGGCTCCAAAATTTAAGTGAACACAGGTCTTTAAAATACAATTACCAAAACACACTAAAGGCGGGCTTAAAATTTTAAGTAAAGTCTGAGTTTTACTTCAACAGTAAAGGGTGATAGCAGGAAGCCCCGCTCAGTGATATCAACAGGCAGAAGGCCAATTAAACAACACACAATAAAATTTACGAATAAGCCCTGCAATTTGATGACAGCAGTTCAGCTTAGTTACAGGAAAATCACACTGAGGTGGGGAGCTGGCTACTCTTTAATTTAATACACTCACACAGGTAAAACAGATGAGTTGACTCAAATCCGGAAGGAGAGGAATAAGGTGCCCAACGGTCAACAAGAACTACAGCTCCGACACAAAGGGGCATAAACAAACAGATTGCACACCGCCGGCCGAGTGGTCTGCTGCGGACCAGTCACATTCTGCACGGCTGCTACAGTCGGGGGCATGGATGTTTGTGTCGTATTTAGTCTAAGGTAGTTCATAAGTAGTTTGTAAGTTTAGGGACTGATGACCCTGCAGTTAAGTCCCTTAAGGTTAACAAACATTTGAACTTTTTGATTACCCACCAAATTACAATTGCGGGGTGGCGATGCCTCACGGAGGGAAAATTTCTGCAAGGAGAAGATAAAAAAAGAAAAAGCAAAGTTATACAACAACCGCCCGTGCAGATGCCAGCTAGCAGAAAGGGCGCAAAACAAGAAAAATTCCCCAGATACGTTAACCAAGTTAATGAATATAGAGTATATACATGTGGCGTCTGTTCCGAAAGAACAGACGTCACTTCTCATCCTGCAGTTGTTATTATTTAATATTTACAGAATATATGACATCAACTGCGATTAGGCAAAGCTGAAAATGTGTACCCAGCCGGGATTCGAACCCGGGTCTCCTGCTTTCTAGGCAGTTGCGTTGACCCCTACGCCACTGGGGAAACAGTGATGACAGCACCTGCAAGGACTACCCAAGCAGCCTCCCGTCAGATACAAATTCCCAGCTTCGCCCTGCCCACCGTACTCAAACTCGTAGTTATGAAACTAATTCCCGTAAGAGTAAGGGCTTCAAACTTGCCCACCCCTCCCCACTAATTATAGGATCATTGCCCGTCACCGGCATATTATATATATATATGCATGTGGCGTCTGTTCCATAAGAGTACACACACACACATTTTCAGCTTTGCCCAATCGCAGTTGATATCGTATATTCTGTGAATATTAAATAATAACAACTGCAGGATCAGAAGTGACGTCTGTTCTTTCGGAAAAGACGCCACATGTATATATATAATACGTCGGTGACGGGCAATGATCCTATCGTTAGTGGGGAGGGGTGGGCAAGTTTGAAGCCCTTATTCTTACGGGAATTAGTTTCATAACTACGAGTTTGAGTACTGTGGGCAGGGCGAAGCTGGGAATTTGTATCTGACTGTAGGCGTGCTTAGGTAGTCCTTGCAGGTGCGGTCATCACTGTGTCCCCAGTGGTGTAGGGGTCAGCGCAACTGCCTAGAAAGCAGGAGACCCGGGTTCGAATCCCGGCTGGGTACACATTTTCAGCTTTGCCCAATCGCAGTTGATGTCATATATTCTGTGAATATTGAATATAGAGTACTTGCTACTCAGCACAAAGAGAAAAAATATAATTCAATTGAACCGAACTAGAAATGCAGCATAACGCATGAATAGACAAGTAACGATGTAGACACAGGCAACGACTGCCCCTGGGGAACGACCACCGATCCTGACAAATACACACTCACAAATTTGCGGAGCAGGACTGTATCAGTCACTTAACTTATTTAGTTCGTACTCCACGACAGGTGCAGGCACCCTCGCGATGGTGGTGTCAACCAACACCCGGAAACATTTAATACATCCCAGATGAAAATCGCCTGGAACGACGCGAGGCGCAGCCGGGACTGAGTTCGGAGTACTCTAGCAGTTGTTGGCAGTTCCAATGCTTGGCGACAGACGGACGCGGTGTCGCACGGCCGCTACGAACGCGACCATATAGCTGGGAGACGAGGTAAATCCAAGACAAGTGAAGAGAAAGAGCTGATGAGGTGAACATATGGTCTGTAGCGAAACACAAGATCTATGTCAGGTTGTGAGACAACAGATTAATTACGAGTTGTCGATGTCCATTTTCAAGCAGATTAATATTACTTTGTGTGTCCTGTGTTTTGGCTGTTTCTCTCTTAACAATAGTCCACATTGCTTTCATTTTATTTGTGGCTTTTTCTATGTAGCTGGAATTTGTTAGTTGCTTTGAATTTCTAATAATTTTATTTAAAATCTATTTGTATCGTTTAAAATAAGTATCAAATTCTGGAGTGGTTTTAGTTTGCTCAGATATTTTATGAAGGACTCTTTTCTCCCTAAGTGATATTAGTATGCCTGTGATCCAACTACTTTTTATGTTGCTTTTCTTGATTTTTCTTTTCTTGAGTGGGAAGCATAATTCAAAATAGTGCTGATAGAAACTTAAGAATTTTTCAAACTTTTCATTTGTGTCCCTGCAGCTCTAAACTGCTCCCCATGTCTCATTTGTTAAGTACTGAGTGAAAGTGTCTGTGTTTTGTACATTAAAGCTCCTTGTCGTGGTTAGTAATGAGGTTTTACAGTGTAGAGGGAGATCCATTTTTATTGTTATTTCTTGTGCTGTGTGATCTCCAAAGCCTGTGCACAAGGTTCTAGCTTTATATTCCATGGGTACACTAGCAAATATTTGATCTATTGTTGTGGCTGAAGTTTTTGTCACGTGTGTTGGTGTCTGTATTGTGGGTGTCATGTTAAACGTTAGGAGGAGGTTCAGTATGTCAGTTTTGGGCTTAGTTTCAAGGCCTACAGAAAAGTCAATATTGAAATCTCCACAAATAATTATACGTCTATTCTTTTTTGACAATTTGTGAAGTACACAGTCTAAGTTTTCAAGCAAAGTGTTCATGTCACTATCTCCAGTTCTATACAAACAAATTATAGGTGCCGGCCGCGGTGGCCGAGGGGACTGAGGCGCTCCAGTCACGGTCCGCACGGCCACTACGGTCGGGGGTTCGAATCCCCCCTCGGGCATGGATATTTGTGCCGTCCTAGTTCGTAAGTAGTTCATAAGTAGTTTGTAAGTTTAGGGACTGATGACCCCGTAGTAAAGTCCCATAAACTATACAAACATTTTTTTGAAATTATAGCTATATTTACATGCACTAATTCAAGTCCTGATATTTCCAGAGATTTTTCTCTTGGAACATCTTCTGGGAAGTGTATGGCTACAAATGAAATACCGCTTTTTATGCAAATACAGCTGCCACCAAAACTCAGTGTATTCCTACAGAAGTTGGTTGTTTGGATAACAAATACATATCATACGAGTAAAAAAACTTGCGCTCAGTCTTCATTTCAAGGATCCTGAAACAGGAGCACATACAAATAGAATTTAAGGAACGTAGTCTGCCATTAAAATATCCTCCCAAGGCACAAGATACTGCAAAGGGTTTCTTCATTCATACTTATTTGAATAAGTATGGTAAAGACAAAGTAACGACGAAAAGCACCTATTCAGGTATCTTGAGAATTATGCTGATCGTCTGTATGATCTGAACTAGTAAAACAAGCTCTATACATTTTCGAGAATTTTCTTCTCAACAAGTTTTGCACACACCTTTTAATAGTAGGCCTCGTTTCCTGTACTGCATTTTTATTTTCTCCAATTTTTATTCCCTTGAACTTTATTTGTGATTTATGGACAGGTCTTCATCCCTTTGTAGATATGCAAACTGAAACTATCATCCAGTCACATTATCGCTTTTTGTCCGCTTTTTTATTTTTATTAAATTACAGGTAGTATCTCTTTTTACTGAGCAGAATACCACTCGCCAGTTAATCGTTTTCACTTTGGAAAAAACAGATTCCTGTTTCTGCTATTATCCATTCCTGACCAACCATTTAATTCCTTTAGCATAAATTTGAATAGCGGTACACTGTTTACTATTTTCATTCCAATTAAGAACACGTTTATTTCCAAACACTACCACGCGGAATAAGGTTGTTGAAATACAATAAATCGGTCTATATTTTGAAAATCATGCTTTTGTGTGCATTGTAGCTTCTCTATTTTGGGTGTATGCAGTTATCTAATAAGTACTGGTATGTGACAAGGCGACAGACAATCAATAACGTGGGTAGCGAAATCCGAATTTAATGATTCTTCTTTCATTGTTTGCTTTTCCGCTGCCTGTAGTATCATTATGGCGATATGCGTGGCCAATGATAATTATAGGCCTGAGAGCAGGTGAATGTGTCATCAAGAGAATATGGCCGACCGCATATCTGACCACCACCACCTAGAGAGAAGGCCGCGGCGCTCTCGTGTGACGTCACAGAGTAGGTTGCGCGCGCATAGCTGATTGGGTAGCCGCTGGGTCAGAAAGTGATTTTCTTGATTCAAGAAAGATCGTTCTGGCGTCAATGGTTTCCAACGTTCAGGAAGTCTTGAATCTGACAGGTGGTGAACTGTGATTTTTAATGGTCGAGTAACATTTTCATTCACAATGCAAGGTTCAGAATTTGGGTGCAGGTGACCTGCATACTCTATTTGTAATTAAAGCTAAAAATGAAAAGGGTGACTATTATTACACCATGGGTACTAAGCCCCTCCACCATCCTTCACACCTATAAATCCATCATGTGCCCCATCCTCTGTTCCTTCCACCCTGCCTGGGTTTCCGCTCCTCCCACCTTTTATCACAGCCTCCAAATCCTAGAACACCACACCCTCCACCTTGCTTACCATATCCGACTCCCCTCCCCACGCGGATCCTATACGACCTCATCACCTTTCCTCACCTCCTGCAACACCTCGAACACCTCCGAATCCTGTACGTCACACGCAAAATAGATTCCCACAATCCCCTAGTATACCCTAAGTCTGCAATGTTTTCTACACTGTCATGTTTTTGTAATTCATCAATGTTTTCTTCTTGCCATGTTTTTACATTGACCAATGTTTTAACCTCATGCCATGTTTTTAAAACTTGATTGTAATGTACATGTACGCTTGGCTGAAGAGCAACGCCTGATGCTGCTGCCAGCCTACTGACCCTGTGGGCGTCAAAATAACAATCAAGGAGGGAAAAAATGAAAAAAGAAGACAAAAGAAAGAGTACATGAAGACGGAAATTTAAGTATCGATTTCTAATAATAATTATACAAGAAAGCACACAAAAGTTACACAATTCCAAATAAAATACCAGTCTTGCCACAGACATGGAAAAAGAAAACAACATGTACGACGCCATTAAGAATGGTAAAAGGTAATAAATTTGTTCGTATCTCTAAGTCAGATGTCGAATTTCCTATTACGCATTGAAATAAGTAAATGTTGCAGTGCTAACAACTTCTGCCTTCCGTGACGATCAGGCGCTATGCTAGAAATGCCACACAAAAGTAACGTTTTGTGAAATGGCATTCTAGGGATGTTGATGTTTAAATGGTTAATTTTCAGTAACACACACATACTAGGCGGCTACAATGGCATAACTGCTAGGTCGACGAAGTTGAAAGCGAAACATAGCAATAACAAAATCTTTAACTTCCTAATTTTTAATTTCTTCATTTTCAATGGCTAGACGAGGGAAAGCGGGAATGATCAGAGAGAGGCGACGGGAACAAATACATAAACAGTTAAAAACAGTCTATGCCACGACGGCGGGAAAATCACATTTAGGACAATCACTGGACAAATGAACAGTTTACATGACGACACTGGTCGTTGTTCGACGCTCTGTAAAAACACATACGATGTCACGAATGCACTGAACACTAGACAACACTGTTGAAAAGTCTTTACTGAGGCCCCTGCAGGAGGATGGGAGGTGATGGGTAAAGCGCTGGGTAAGGTGGGGAGGTAAGGAAGGGTTAGAGACTCCAGGGTGGGGAAAGGGAAAAGCCAAGTGGGGGGAGGGGAGAGGGAGAGGGGGCACTGATGCTACGGGGAAAGGTTCAGGGTTGATAGGAGGGGGTAAATTTCAGGACGAAGGACGTCATCCGGTAGGGGAAGGGTGTGGAGGTTGACTTGGGAAAGGACATGTAGCGCGTGCAGGTGTAGAGAGGTAGGAATGCAATGGTGTAGGCGTGGCAGAGGCCCAGGCCCTACGTAACATCGAACGGATGTCGGGGGTTGTGATACCTATATCTGGGGTTGGTTTATGGGTAGCCTCTTCTGCTAGACTGTCAGCCATCTCGTTTCCAACTATCCAAACGTGCCCTGGTGTCCAGATAAATGCCACCGACCGCCCACAACAGTCGATGTTGTATGTTGTACAGGGATTCTTGGATGGCCTTAATCAAGGGATGGCGAGGGAAGCACTGATCAAGGGCCTGTAGACTGCTTAGGGAGTCACTGCATCTGAGGAGAAACTGCCCAAAGCAGGAACGAATGTGATCGACTGCACGAAGGATGGCTACCAGCTCAGCAGTGGATACACTGCAGCCATCCGCCAGGGAAATCAGTTCCTTATGTCCGGCATGCGTATATGCAAAGCCGACAACTATCTGCCCTCGAGCCATCAGTGAAGATTACTGTGGAATCCTGGTACTCATCTAGAATTGACAGGAATTGCCTGCGAAGTACCTCTGGGTGAACGGAGCGTTGTGTCAAGTCCAGTCATAGCAGAGGTCGAGGTAGACACCATGGTGGCGTACTGTACAGGACTTGATCTTTATCCTACGGATGATTGGAATATTATACAACCCATCCCAGTGCTGCATAAAGAAAATGGGTTGGAAGCGTTGTCAGGATGGAAGGCGGAGCGGTGAAGGCTTGTGGGAAAGGGTGGATGAATGGCAAATAAAAGATAGAATTCAAGTTAATATTTGGTATATTCTGAAATACGGGATACATGGCGGGACCGGTAGTTGGGATGAGTAGGCATACCATACACATGGGCTGCGTAATTTTCCAGCAGTCGTTGCCGCCCAATTCGTAGAGGAGGCACCCCAGCCTCCACAAGGAGACTGTCCACAGGGCTCGTTCTGAATGCCCCCGTTGTGAGTCGAACGTCGCAGTGGTGGATGGATCCAGAAGGTGTAGCGCCATGGTGGAACCATATACTACACTCCTGGAGTCCAGATGTGACAGAACAAGGGCTTTGTAACAGTACAGCAGAGTACTGCGATCTGCGCTGCAAGTGGTACTGCTAAGGCACCGGAGGACGTTGAGGTGCTGCCAGCACTTCCGTTTAAGCTGGCGAATATGTGGTATCCACGTTAGCCAATCATCAAATTCCAGTCCTAAGAAACGGTGAGTTTCTACTACAGTGAGTAGTTGTGGGTGGACCGTGCGACGCCGACAGAAGTGCATAACACACGTCTTGGCGGCCGAGAACTGAAACCCATGGGAGAGGGCCCATGTCTGCCCCTAGCGTATGGCGCTCTGCAGCTGGTGTTCAGCAACACACATGCTAGAAGAGCTAAAATATATGTAGAAGTCGTCAGTATACAATGAAGGTGACACTGACGACCCGACTGCTGCTGCTAGGCTATTAATGGCAACTATAAACAGAGGGATGCTCAGTAAAGAGCCCTGGGGGACCCCATTTTCCTCGGTCTGTAAGGAGCTATAGAACGCCCTAAACTGTACACGGAAGATAGGTAGAGTTAAAATTTTTGGATAAAAAGTGGCAGTGAGCCCCGAAGTCACCAGCCATGGAAGGTGGTAAGGATGTGGCGTCGCCAGGTCGTGTCGCATGCCTTGGACGAATCAAAAAAAGACGACTACCAGGTGCTGATGTCGAGAAAAGGCTGTCTGGATGGCGAACTCAAGATGGATCAGGTTATCCAAGACCAAGCGTCCATTATGGAAACCACCTTGGCATGGAGCCAGCAGGCCCCGGGATTCAAGCACCCGACTTACCATGCGTTCTAGCAGTTTACACAGGACATTTGTAAGGCTGATTGGCCGATAACTGCCAAGGTCTAGTGGGTTTGTACCTGGCTTAAGCACTGGAACGATGGTACTTTCTTGCCACTGTGACGGGAAGACACCTTCACTCCAAATCCGATTAAATAAGGCTAGAACATGTCTCTTAGAAGTGTCAGATAGATGCTTAAGCATCTGATTGTGGATTCTGCCGGGCCCTGGGGCAAAGTTAGGGCAGTGCGGTAGGGCACTGAGACACCCCCACTCACTAAACAGAGCGTTATACACCTCAGGGTGGCGTGTGGTGAATGAAAGGGGGTTTCCGCTCAATCCGCCGTTTTAACGTCCGGAAGGCAGGCGGATAATTTTGGAAAACAGCAGCACAAGCGTAGTGCTCGGGAAAAACCTCTGAGATGGCGCCATGATCCATACAGACAGCTCCACTTATAGATATTGCAGGAATTGCTGTCTCAGTCTGGTATCCATAGAGGCGTCGGATCTTCGTCCAGACTTGGGGAGGGGAGGTACGCGACCATATGGTGGAGACGTACCTCTCCCAACATTCCTGTTTGCGCCTCTGTATTATCTGCCGAGCACGAACTTGGAGCCGTTTAAACAGGATTAAAGTATCGAGCGATGGGTGGCGCTGAAGAGCACCCTACGGTCTCTGATGGCGTTCGCAACTTCCGACGACCACCAAGGCACCGTCTTTCTCTGGGATGAACAGGGGATTGCATGCTCAGCAGCAGATACAATCGTCTTGGTGACATTCTCTATCACTCCGTCGATCGTATCATTCGGGAGAGGTTCAAGGGTGGCAGCAGGACGGAAGTCATCCCAATTTGCATTATTTAAAGCCCATCGAGGGGAGCGTCCTGGGCATTGATGTTGGGGTAGTGACAAAAAGATAGGAAAGTGGTCACTACCACACAAATCGTCGTGCGTCCTACAGTTGACAGATGGTAAGAGGCCAGGGCTGCAAACCGATAAGTCAATAGTCGAGAAAGTGCCGTGCGCCACACTGAAGTGTGTGAAGGGGGGGGGGGCACCAGTGTTTAAGAGGCAGAGATCGAGCTGGGTTATTAACGTCTCGACATCTCTGCCACAGCCACTGGCTACTGCACCACCCCACAAGGGGGTTATGGGTGTTAAAATCGTCCAGTAGTAAAAACGGCAGTGGGAGTTGAAATATCAGTGCAGCTAATATGTTTTGTGGTACAACATCATCTCGTGGGAGATATAAGCTGCAGATAGTTACATCATGTGGTATCCTTACTCCAACAGCCACAGCTTCTAAAGGTGTCTGAAGGGGCACGGGTTCACTATAAACAGAGTTAAGGATGTAGACACCTGACACCCTACGATAAACACTGCGACTTTTGTAGCATCCCCTGCACCCATGAGGGGCAGGGGTCCGCATTGCCGGAAACCGAGTCTCCTGGAGGGCAATTCAGAAAGAAGATGTGGTGCTTAAAAGTTGTCTTCTCATTGGTAAAAAAAACGTTTACCCACGCCGTGTGTAAATGTAGTTCTGTGAATGCCAGTCGGTATAAAAATTTTCCTCGCCGAGTTCCTGATTTGTAGTGCATCTTTGTGCATGCAGTCCAGATTCCCTCAGCCTGCGACGAACTGTATTCCTGGAACTGAGGAAGGTGATCCGTCGACGAAACTGCTTCGCATTCAGAAAGGAAACCTTTCTGGTATTACGCACAAGCTCTTCGCCCTGCAGGTGTGCGCTCAGTCTTTTACTGATCCAGGAGTTCTGCCGGTAGTGCCTCGTTCGACTTAATTTTTTTTATAATCTCTTTGTAGATATAGGTGGCACACCATACCTCCTGCCAGCACCTCTAACCGATAAATGGCTTTCTTCAAGCAGAGCAACATCTCTGTCTCACACAGGGCACTCCCAATTACCGCAGTGTGTTTGCTGATTGCCAGTCTTACGCAAACGCCCCAGGAGGATGTAACTGTGTTGCCATCAGAATGAATGCCAGTGGTGACATACTTGACGCCACACCTCTGCTCATAAGCAAATGTGGCAACAGCTTGTGGAGGTCGCATAGACTAACACAGAATGACGGTTTTAGGTTGGTCATGTGTTAGAATCCAGCCCATGACAGGAACTATTTTGTCTTTATTTGCGTTCATGCAGAAAATGTGTGTCTCTGTGTATTCCAGAATAAAAATTTGGTATTTAGTTCTTAACAAACTGCTTGAATTTCAACAAATAATAGCTATATTTCTGCAGTAAAGTAGCTAAAGGCCAGTAGGGGAATGATAGGGGTATCAGCACAAACTGATGATGTCACAAGTGTGGGAGGCTGCCAGTCTGCTGAGTCATCAAAAAAATCAATTGACAGGGGTACTGGCACAGAATAATTACGCATGAAATTTTTTTTGAAATGTCTCGGTCGCAATATGCTTTATTTCACATGACGCATTTAGAGTACATCATCATCAGATCTGCTTTTAGATGTTTAAAGCACGTAATTACAATATCTACAAGGAGAACAAAACGTTAATACATATATACTTACAATTAAAAAAAAAAAAAAACGATGGGAATTACAAACATCTTAGTATAGATGCTTGATTAAATCTTAAAACACCATCGTGGACATCTAGTGACGGTGTTGAAGTAAACTCACATGCGCACTGTGGTGAAAGGGGGGAACACCGTAACAGGTAAAATAGGCCCACTTGCTACCAGATGGCGCAGGGTTAAAATTAAGAGTTACTTGAATAAAACTACACATACATCATCTTGGCCAGTCTGTACTGCGTGCAGTCATAGAAACTGTGAAAATATGGCTACAAAATGTGTTAAGTCATAAAAAATTATAAGACACCAATTTTAAGTACATTAAAAATACTAATGGGATAGGGTGTACGACAAGGCAAGCATGGGAGGGCCAAAGGATGGGATTGGGCGTTGCTAAATACAGCACCAACCACACAAAAATGTCAAAGAGTACACAAGCTAGACCATTGTGACGTGACAGTCGCATAGCTACTCACCATATATTACAAGTTAATATTGTAGAATAATCTAGCAAGAGTCCTAGGTAGATAAATTATGTCACTTAACACTTATGGGCTATGATGATGAGACAACGGACATAATCTGACAATATGAATATAATCAAGGCCTGAAAATCAAAACAAATGATAAAATAATATATAAACAGGCAAAACACAAGTGCCATTGAATCACAATAAATGCTCGTACAAGAGGTGGGTGGATGAGGTGGTGTGGTTTTTATTATTTTACATTTACAAGAAACCATTTATAAATATACATCTTACATAGATACAATGAACCATAAGATAATGTGACACATCAAGTGGACTGCTATGTTCAGGCATACATTTCAATATAATGATAAGGTACAATACTAAAAATTATAGTAGTCTCACATGGATCTGGCCTCAATCACATCATCCATAAGTGTAAATTTATAAAATGGAGACACTATGTTTTGAAATTGTGCTTGATATTATTGTTCTCTTCTTTAAATACTAGAACTGTGATAATATCCCCCTGTTCTAACACTGTTCCATTTTATAAATTTACACTTATGGATGACGTGATTGAGGTCAGATCCAGGTGAGACTACTATAGTTTTTAGAATTGTACCTTATTATTATATTCAAATGTATGTCTGAACCCACTTGATGTGTCACATGTATCCTATGGTTCATTGTATCTATGTAACATGTATATTTGTAAATGGTTTCTTGTAAAAAAAAACCACACCACCTCTTCCACCCATCTCTTTGTATGAGCATTTATTGTGATTCAATGGCACTTGTGTTCTGCCTATTTATATATTATTTTATGGTGAGCAGCTGTGTGATTGTCACGTCACAATGTTCTAGCTTGCGTACTCTTTGACATTTTCGTGTGGTTTGTGCTGTATTTAGCAACGCCCCAATCCCATTCTTTGGCCCTCCCACGCTTCCCTTTTATATCATATGTAATTTTTACATATGATTTAGTTAATTTTACTCAATTACTTTCCATCACTGTGCATTACTGATGTAAATATTAATATGAAAACCAACATGAAATTTGTAGGTTCACCAACTACGTTAGCAAATGACTTTAAATAGAAAACATTGGTGCGTCACATAGTGAACAGCTGTTTCTCAAATTTAAACTTCAGCTTACTAATCTGTACATACTACTTTACACCTTTGAAGCTGCAGAGTATGACACTTAATAGTGAACTAATAAAATAGTAGTTATTGTATAGAGTGTTTACTTACATCAAAAGGATCCTCACTCCAATAAAGTGACAGATTTTGGGGTGGGAGGGGGGATATAACATTTTTGTAGATGTATGTCTACAGTGTGGTACTACAGAATATGTGTAGACCATTTACAGAAATGTGTGTGTGGAAACAATGTAGCACTGTTACTGAATTTTACAGCAGCTAGCGTAGCATCATGTCAATTGACATCACAGACACCACGTCCCTAAGCGTTTTAGTGAGCCTTCAAATCATTTGATTGTGCATTTCCTCTCTCTCTCTCTCTCTCTCTCTCTCTCTCTCTCTCTCTCTCTCTCTCTCTCTCTCTCTCTCTGTGATTCAATGATATAATTAACTATTTAAGACTATTTATATATAACAGTCAAGTACCCTGTTGCATTGAATGTACCAAGCCATGTTTTGCTGCTTTTAATTCCTGTACAAGTATGACTGCCATATTCATGATGATACTGCCACACTGGTGGTGGACTAAGGCTTTCAGAGACACACAACAGTAAAACAAAATGAGGCTTCCTATCCACATGGAAGTCTACTGATATGTCATTTCATTGTGGGGCCACTCCCGCCAGAGTTTCGAGTCCTCTGCTAGACATTGTGTGTGTGTGTGTGTGTGTGTGTGTGTGTGTGTGTGTGTGTGTGTGTGTGTGTGTGTTCCTTTGGATAAGTTAGTTTAAGCAGTGTGTAAGTCTAGGGACTGATGACCTCAGTA
The DNA here is from genome assembly GCA_026315105.1 of Locusta migratoria. Taxonomy (NCBI): domain Eukaryota; kingdom Metazoa; phylum Arthropoda; class Insecta; order Orthoptera; family Acrididae; genus Locusta; species Locusta migratoria. Next base: position 742,739,521 of record CM048755.1, on the reverse strand, counting down.
GTTAGGTCCCTTTAAAAAAAAACCTTTTTAGATTTTGAGGCCCTCAGGACGAGTGGCCCAGGGCGGTCTGCCCCTCCACTGCCAAAGTGGAAGTTGGCATCATGCTGAAATGAACAACGAGCACAGGGCGGCAGTGCAGGCGAGATGTACGTGGTTTATCCATGCACAGTCATGGCTTTCAATCAGATGTTATTCGTCTCACTTTTCCTGCCCTCCTCCCCCCCCATCTTCCCAGTATACTTTAACAGATGTGAATTTTTTATCCAGATTTTTTAAATAAAGACATTTAAACAATGTACTTATGTGCCACAGTCGCTATATTCCTTAAAATATTGTTTTTAATTTTGTACAACTAGTTTCAGTGAAGTTATGTCACCATTTTCAAATACTTCTATATCATCAAAGTCATTTTTAATCCTTTACAATAAAACCTCTTCCCAAAATTAAAGGACTGACTCTCTACTAATACAAATGATTATAAAAATGAAACATCCTGTCTAAAATAATGGATTCCTACATCATTCCTGTAATAAGAGAACAGGTCTGGACTCAATTATTATAAACTTTGTTCCTATGAACACTTGTTAGATCCCTTGACTGGAAATCTGTTCTCATGACAGGACTGTCACATGCAACCTAAAAAGTAAACTTAAGAAGAATATAAAGCCTATTCATTTAAACATTAACAGAAGAAATTATCTTGCAAAATGGCTTCAATTTTGTAATTATTACAGAAGATTGTAGGTTAATATTATCAAAGTTTTCCTATTTAGGGTTCCCCATGTGCCTGTCTCACAGTTATACAATTTATTATATATTTAAAATTAAGAGAATACTGCATAATTCATTTAACAAATCCATATATTATTCAATGTACCTGACCATGTGGAAACACCTTTGTCAACTACAGTAATCATTAAGCACAACAGCTCTCTGTGCAACAGCAGGAAGCGTACTATCTTGTACAGCAGTTAAAAGAGAACTGATCTGTATCACATGTAGGTTTAGGATTACCAAGTTTACATGATTGGCCACCAAATGGAGTCTAGGTTTACACAGTAACATAGTAGGCCAAAAGATAGAGCAACAGTTAATCAATATCTAACTCATGAAATAGTTCTTGCTACATAACATAGATAGTGCTACCTGTACTATTTGCATAATTAGTTACGGTTATGAGTATTGCAACTGATGTGTGCCACTCAGACATACATCAGTTTTTCAGAAAAAGTATTAGCTTTATTAGATAAAGGTTTACAATATAATATTTTGAAGAAACTTAAACAATATAAAAGAACTTATAGTTGACGTTAAGAATGCAGCAAAATTAGGAAAAATGAATAATCTTATAACGTCTGAAGTAGGCTCTGAAAACAGAGTCAAGATGTAAACACAATGCAAATGATGATGGATGCAAAATTACATGATAGGAAGTATGCCCTACTGTCACCATCGCACACATATTTGTTGTACCATATACCTTTTGTTTCTACGGAGTGATGAAGTATTTGTTGCACTCCATGAACTTCCAAAACACCACTTGTTCCTCTAAAATTAGCCGCACAGCTGTGTTCTTTTATGTTCATTGACTTTAAAACATTTGCAATATTTAGACATTATCTTCACATCTAACATTTTACCAGTGTCTACACTTTTGGCAGTCACTACTCCATTCAGAGAAGTATGTCCTCTTTTCTGCCAACTTCCATGGAGTTCAACTGCAATATCCGAACATCCATCATTTTCTTCCACTGCTTCCCTAGCAGCCAGTTTCATGCTCTCCTCACTGACCTCACATACAGCTTTCTCTAATATTGCAGTCAGTTTTTCAAATTTATTTGGTGGTTGCTGTAAGTTCACCACTGAGCAAAACGTTCTCCCTGCAGCCATGCCCTTACCAATGGATCATAAGGCATAAATAAATCTAATATTGATTTCATAATGGCCACTTGCATCTGGTTTTGAAGAACTCTTTAATGATATCACAGCTGAGCATTTCGTGTAAATTAAATACAAAGCAATTGCTAGGCCTTTTCTCCCACTGGCACTCTCAAATTTTCACACTTTGTGACTCACCACATGGTCTACACAGTACAAATTTAGAAATTACATCTGATAATATTCCCAAATTTATGACAATGTTACTGCACTGCTTGTCACTTACAGTAAATTAGTTGTAACTCTCCTGAAATGGCAAGAGCTGCTTTGATGATGCACTTGTTGAAGAATTACAATTAGAAAACAAGCACTGGATATCTGGAAATGTAAGTACAACAACTACTCGCAATCACACTTGAACAAAACTAACTGCATGTTAGAAAGTGTGTTATTTATAAACAGCACAAACAAAAGAATACCAACCATTGCATTCCAAGGATGGCCAACTGCCATGTAATGCAATGTGCGGGATATAAAGATCTAAAATATATGCAGAAAAGTAGGGGACAGAAAAGTGGGCGTGACACAAATATACATGGTACGAAAACACTCTTTAAATGGTTGAAAAAAATTTCAGAAAAGTCCTTAATCTATCGAAATATAATGAAAACCGAAAATCGATTTTTTTCGACCCAAACCACAGTGTGGTCCCTTAACAATACATTTATTACACTTTAAAAAAATTACTGAAATGCCATGTATCACAAGTACCATAAGCAACACAATGATCAAAACCAGAAAATTCCATTGATTTCTTCATGTAAAATACTATTCTCTGGAATCCTAGGATTTCTTGAGGAATTCCACCCTGGTTACATGTTAGACATTTTTGTTCTTCACAAGAGAAAGACTTTTCATGAAATATTGCTATGTGGCAACAGAATTGCAATTAAATGGTTTTATAATTAATAGTCTCACACACCCTAGTGTCCTTGAGACATGAGTCAAATATGATTTCATTCTCTAGTTACTGTGGAGGAGGGGGGACGAGGAGGAGGGAGGACGAGGTGACAGCAGAGGGCACAACGAGTAATACTTACCTGAAAATGCAGAAATTTGAGGGTAGCAATTGTGTCATTATTGCACATACAATATTTTACTTACCATAACAAAACTATTGATTTGCAAGACCAGACACAATCACTAGGAATTAAATACAGGAAAATTTGGAATAAGTGATTCAGATTCAAAAGTTGAAGTTCATTAAAGGTAGTATTGAAATCAATAGTGAATTTTTGTGAAACAAAATGAGCACCAATTAAATACCGAGTGAGTGCACCACTTACAGCACAGTCATATGGATGAGGTTGGTATTGGAATATAGATTACCCGGTAACTACTAGATATATGTACCACTGTTCAAGTTTTATATTTGATTTAGTTTGCCTTTGAGACCTAGTTGCAGAGGACATTGTTGCACAGTCATGCTCTTATTGTGGTCGCCAAAGGACTATTAGAGAGTTAACCTAAAATTCTAAATGAAATAAAATGCCAGCAGAATGTATTCGGAAAATGTGCATATATAACAGCATGGTTAACAGTGTCTCGAATGGTATTCTGACATTATGGAAGAGTTTTGGTTTGGTTGGGATAGGAGGACTAAACTGCTAAAGTTATCAGTAACCTGGTGGGGAGGGGAAGGAATGAGGATAGGAAAGGAGGAGGAAAGGAAATGCAGTTCAGGAAGTAAAAAAAGGACTGAAGACTGCATTAGCTTGGGGCCCCGTGCTCACAATACACACACTCATGACAGAACTGAGCCCCGTGGGAGGTGGAAGAGTTTAAAGAACATTAATGTACTGATACACCTACTAGATCAATAAATCATTGAAACGTTCAGAAAAAAAAATTAAATTTAGTACAAATACTGATTACATACTCAGACGATTGCCGAGATTACAAATGATAGCAAAGACAGTAAGACAACTTTAACATATTAAAAACAACAAAGCTTTTTTGTTTTTTGCATAAATAAAGATAGGGAGAACATTTCCTCAGATATCATTTAAAACACTCAGAACAATTACACTTTTTCACAACTGTCATCACAGATTATGAAACCCCTTTTTTCAATCTTCTTCCTACTCTCCCAGTGTGACCTTGAAGCAAGGAAATTGATGGATTGGAACACCCTCAGATTGCCAATAGCAAAATAGCATGAAAGAGCAAGTCAAAACTTTGGGCAAAGGTGATCATTTTTCTGATCTCAATGTTGCTGTAATGACTATGGGCACCCGAGTATACAAAAATTAATCACTGACACTGCTAGAAGTCCTAATCAAACTGAGGAAAAGCAAGATTTATGAAAGAGAGATAACAGATTTTGTACCAACTCACTGCACTGTCTGAAGAGCGCTCTCCTTATTCTGCAACTAACACACTACCAGGTGGAAAGTGTGTTGAAGGAAAAACATTTTCAGTCTGTGTAAAAGGTAAAAGCAGAAATGAAAGAGTAGCTGAAAGGGGGTAACAACTGATGAGCTACAGCGTGTTTTCGTTGAGAGGAAAAAAGAAAAAGAGAAAGAAAGAATCTAAACAGTGGTGTATACATAGAGTATAAAAATTATGTTGTGACTGTATTACATTTCTCTCAACAGTCTCATGATAAAAGAATAAGTTATTTTGCTGAAAAATATTAGGATACAACAATAATATGCAAACACTGAAAACTGTTTTGACAGATTCTTTATTGAATAACAAATCAATACATGCAAACATTCAAAAAGCACTTATTTTCCAAATGACAGACACACAACTCTGTCTAATGAGACTCATCGTTTTTTGGAAAGATCTCCATACTGACATATATGATGTATCTAAAAAGAGTATGTAGTACATCCACCATGAAACAAAATTTCTGAACAGTACCCATAAATTTAGTTCATTATGTATTTTTCAAATATATAGTGACTTCTTGTAAATCTAATACTAGGATACCACAAATACACATTTCAGAGCATGTGGAGTTCTCAACAATGAGAGACACCAGATATCAATGTTGTAACCCAATATTTCCAAAGCAGTTTTGGTAATTATTAGCATTTAACACAAGCATTTAATCGGTGCAAATGCATGGCTTTAAGCCATTGCAGAAAAACTGATCTTTTCAAATCTGTCTTAACTTTCACACTAAAAACACAATGAATCATATTTAATTACCCAATAAAACTATATAATGTAATAGCACCTGATGCTATGCCACCACAAACATCTGGGATTTTTTCCTTAAACATGTGACAAAATCTGATAATGTCACCTTGGTGGAGAAAGGAAAGACATTTGAGCATTTTTTTTCCAGTTTGGAATGCAGCTGTAAAGAAAGCCATGCAGGCAAGAAAGAAGTGAAGATTCTTTGGTGAATATTAAAGAGTTAAATTTGATAATGGGAACTCCAGGTTGGAATATCAACAATATTATAAGGATAGCAAGTAGCTCAAACACCAACTCTTAGACATTCAAGCAGAAAAGTCAAACACATACAACTATAACTTTCAGCCACAGCCTATGAGCGCACAATCAAACATACAGAATTAGTGCTCACATGACTATCATCTCTGCCTTCCCCCCCCCCCCCCCCTCGAAGTGTCACTTTAACTGAAAGTGCAGCTCAGAGTGAGGAGGGGAGGGAAAGGGAATGCGCAGAACACAGTGCAAAAGTGGGGTAGAGGTATCAGTGGTGCCAGGCAGAACAGGCAGGTACTACATAGATGTAAAAATGAAAGCTACAGTTTTTAAATGCAGCGAGGGGAAAAAGGGGAGGAAGGGGAGGGGGTTAATGGTAAACATTGAGGGTGAAGGACATGAATTAGGAGAAGATTTAAGACCAGGAAACAGGACCTGTTGGGTAGGGTGGGTTTGCAGAAGAGGGCACAGACAGTAGGTTACTGTAGGTTGAGGCCAAGATAATTTCGAGACCGAGAATGTGCTGCAAGGACCACTCCCATATGTACAGTTCAAGACACATCTAGCCTTAAAATTATCCTGGCTTCAGTTTACAGTAATCTACTGCCCCCTCACCCCAAACAGTCACTGCCTAGTCTCTCCTCCACCATCTTCCAATTTATGTCTCTCAGCCTTACTCTTTAATTACTATTCGCCCCGCCCTATTCCGTTCCTTCCCCTTTCACTCCGATCATTCCCTCACTGCATTCCAAAGATGCATCTCACATTCTTCCTCACCTTTCTAGTACCTTCATGTCTTGTTTGACAGAGCTGATATCTCTATTCTCCTACCTTCGTCCTGTATTTTGCCCCTTAGTGCATGTTATTTGTGTGTGTGTGTGTGTGTGTGTGTGTGTGTGTGTGTGTGTAAGTGCGTGGGATCTTTTTATGAGAAAAGTTGTTGCTGAATGATATAGTTACGAGAGTTAGAGCGTCTTAGCAACGGCCTTTACAATGAGTTGCATTTCATCCTCAAAATATTGCAAAGTTACATTTTAGAGTTAAATTTTATGCCTAGGTGAACAAGAAAATTATTTGCACATCAGCCCTATAAAGTTTCCTCCAGACAGTAATGGTGTGAAGTCAAGTTGCGAACACGAAGTGGACTGATGCAAACAATTAAGCAAGGTGACATTGTATTACGATGCAGATTACGGCATAAATTGGCAACTGTTTGGCACAATACATTAGAATTTATGAATGCTACAATACTTTTGTTCTTGCGAGTGCAAAGTTAAAAAACATTCTTATCTTGGGTTTAATATAGATTCATAAAATACATAAATATTGGCAGTACAATGGAGCAGGTCAAGAAACAGCAGCAGCCTATTCCCACTTCTTTTTCGTAGCAACAGCTTTCTAAAATCATGTTACATACTGTGTTTGTACTTTTTCATGTACATAATCCTCATTGGATTTGTGAATAAAATCCTAAATGGTCCAAAACACTGCTTCACTATAACAAAGTCATGAAATCATTACTACTGTATAGAATCTACAATTACACTGTATGTGAACAATAAAAGACAGTACTTACAAACAAGGGAAAACTGCATAGAATAATCAAAAGAACTGATATTCATTTTAATGTCTCCAATGTTGAAGAAAGGGAAACTCCCTATGCAACTTTCTGCACACGTCTACCCTCATTTTGATGGGAGCTTAATTGAAGTTCAATATTTTTCTTTTTCTAAAGTTTCCATAGTATGCCCCAAGACAGCACCTGAAATAATTAGTGCAAACCATCCTTCAATTGATCACACCCTAACTTCTCCAGACATTTACTTTGTTTCAGTATTCAGATTCCTAGGCACATACAAATGTGCAAGGTAATAGTTGATATATCTCACGATATAAATTTACAATTTCATCCCTTTTAACTTTCTCCATTTCTCAGCAATGAAAGAGTTAAAGTAATTTTAATTATCGTTATTTATGAAGGATTTTATCCCCCTCCCCCTCCAAATGTCACCCTTTCTCCCACCAATTTTTAATATTTAGTAAAAAATTTAGCTGTTTCTTATTTTTTCCACTGAACTGTTACATAACTGTTCTAAAAAAGTAACCTGTCCTGCAGTTTGATATTTATTGACTACGAGGTACTTTTATCAAGCATGTGTTACTCAAGCAAAATGTTATTACTTCTGAATATTTTTAGCCTCAATCACAGAAACTTTTATATAAATCTTCTTGAGTTCCTGACAGCTGTGTTTTGGCTAAATTTCAGTATGCCAAACACCATTTTTTCTTAAGCAGAGATTAAATAAAGGTAACTGGTACCAAAGTCTCGCGAATTTAGGACACAAATTCCATACTTTAGACCCATGCTGTAGTGAAAGGTATGACAACTCCAAACTGCAAGTTATTTTATTTCTGTAACTTGAATATATCTTGACAGAAATGGATGTTTGATAACACATCACAGTGGAGTGTCAGATTGTTCAATACACCAATTAGAGGCAAACGTGGGCTAATACACATAGAAAGTATACTCCTTTTGCAGATTGATTCTTTCATTTTATAGAGAAGTCTATGCTGTGATGGACTTTCTTCATGATGTTGTAACCATAGTATCTTTAGTGAACGTTTGAGCATTGGCATAGTATGAAGACAATAACATACTTTGAGGACTGCCAAAAGCAGGATTCTATTTATGTTGGGCATCATATATAAAGAATCAATTCTGATTGCTATGCCAAATCGATACTCTGTCCCAATATTCACCCTGGCTAATTATTGAAACAACTGGCAATTTCAGTGCCAGCATTCCTAGTTCTTTAGATAAACATACAAATTTTTGTTTAAATCCTACATGAACCATATGGATAACAGCTAAACGAACAAGAGCTGTGACCGTCTGTCTGGGATTTGTAAAAAGAGTGAAAATTTCAAATTTGCATGTCTGTGTCTTGTATTGTACACAGTTGTTAAGCCACTTAGGGTGGTATACCTACTTAAATTTATTCTAGTCCCTCATTGTTGAAAGCCTGTTTGAAATTTTAGGTTTATATATTTTACAGCAAGTTTTTTCCTCTTAGAGGGGTGGTGTGTGTACATATTTCCCAGCAGTCATCAGTTCAGTCCACAAACTAAGAATGCACATATACTTTTGACACAAGTGTAAGCAAGCACTAAAAACTGAGAGAATTTAGACCCTTTACTTAAAACACGAAAAACTTGTTTCACAAGTTTCTAAACACAGAAGCCTGAATCAGTGAACACATATAGAAAATCAGATAACTTCAGTCAGGTGGAATGTTACTGTTGCTCAGAATGAAGTTGACACAAGTTCCATGAAATAGTACATTTATTGTAGCAAATTACACTGATAGCTTTACTTTCGCTTCGATTATTGCCATAGATTTTACTGACATTTATTTATTTTTCACATACTATTTCCATCACACAATATTTGTCAGTGCTGATAAATAAAATATTTACATTAGGTATAAGAAGATCAAATTTTTACATAATCACTTTTTTAAAACTTTCATTAACACAATTTTTTTCCATAAGAAACAACTGTAGGAAATGATTGCTGTTAAGTACAGGATAATGGAACAATATGGTTTTGAGTCAGCTGTGACTACTAATTGTGTCAGATTTGGATTGACCTGGATTACATTTATCAGTATCATCCTTAATGCAGTATGTCTTTCTTACAATTTTTGGGACTGAAATGGAAATTAATTACACTAGAAAATAAAGGTAAGTGGTGGAGGAACAAGAGGTTGAGAGTACATAAGGAGTTTCATCTAAAAAAAAAAAAAAACACACACACACACACACACACACACACACACACACACACAGAGAGAGAGAGAGAGAGAGAGAGAGAGAGAGAGAGAGAGAGAGAGAGAGAGAGAGAGAGAGAGAGTTAAAAAAATGACATTTGGACTGTAGTATCCTACCTTTTAGTTCATAGAAGAAAATCACAATTTGAAAAGTTGGACAGTGATGACTGAAAATTCCCTGTGTGGGGGGAGGCAGGTGTGGGGTAAGTCATTTACATTGGCTTAGCTTAGGCCTGCAACATGACTCAAACTTTGATATCCTCTGCAAATATTTGTCACAATCATTTTGACTTTTCATAATTTTACAGTGTCACCTGATTCTTTCAGACAACAAAATTTAACAACTCCTGACAACAATAAATTAGAGTTAACAAAACTGTAATTTAATTTTTTCAGTAATTTTTTAAAATTAGATCTCTTGTATCAATAATGACAGTTTACTGAGTCAAACTGACCAGGAAAAAAAAATTCTTAAAACTCACATATTTAACTACATATGACTAAATTATTTGTCACAATTATTTTGTAAGAAGCCGCCTCATTCCTATGTGGTGGCTACACAACTTTCTGCACACTTTAACTAAGATAATGTTCTCTTCTTTCCTATATGATTATCACTTGCTGACATATTACAACAATGAGACTTCAATACTAACACAGAGGAGGTTAATCTTTCAGCTCCATTTTATAATGGTACAATCAGGAAAGAAGGCACATTGAATTTCAATATTAGGTTGGAAGACTATAGAGCCACAAGTTGTACAAGTGTGACATATATCATATCAGTAATTATATACAGTAATAGTCATGAAAAAACAATTTCAACACATGCACACAAACAATAACTTCTTCACAGCAACCTTTACATTTTCATTACAAAAGCTTAAAACAACATTCGCTTCAATTGGAGTGCCACTGATAAGCTTAATGAATAGACAGTACATATTATGGAGTATGCCATCCCACCCCTGACTCATTGTTTAAGTAGTAATTAACTAATGTACATGCCAGTCCACTCTTCTTAAACCGAGCATTAAAATTCGCTGGTTGTAGAGATGTAGTAGGTTAGCCCCATTTGTATGGCACCTACCCGGTTACTGGATACCAGTCGTAAAATTTCGTCCTAAACACATATAAAAAAAGAAACACTTATTGACATTTATCATAATTACCTATACATACATGGCAGAAAGAGATAATCATGCACTAGAAACATTACAGTGTAACACTGATTTAAAATGAAAATCTCTAATCTCTCAAAAACAGTATCAAAAATATTTTTGCTGCACTATTACATGGTTGAACTTTTATTTCAACTATTTGTTGGCAAGAGAGAGGGCATGACCCTTTTTCTATAATGCAGTGAGGAGAAAAAAAAAACATTTTATAGTTTAGGTGTGGGTAAAAGAATGCGTGGGCCAAGTTCGCAACAAGCTTCCAGGCCCTAAAGTGGAAATTCATTCTCCTGCTACCAAATAGTGCATATGTCATCATTTCCTCATTTATATTCTGGAGTCTCATGACAGTCAGATACTTACAGGTGAAGAAAAGTGTACTAAGAAAGTTTTGTATGTTATCAATGTAAATTGAACATTTTGAGTATCTGGTGAACTTAAATATGTTTAAAAATAAGATGAATTTTGTAGCATACTGACAGCTATCAGCTTCCAGTATCTTTCTTTATCTCCATGGCATTAGTTTGTGTGTGTGTGTGTGTGTGTGTGTGTGTGTGTGTGAGATCTGAAGAGTGCCAAAAAGATAATAGTGGAATGGGTTAAGAGTTAACAGTGCTTACTTTTACCCCATCAAGAAAATATTTGTGGACATTTTGCCCATAACCTGTACTCTGACTTGTGTTGTCCCTTTCAGCATTTTTGTTGGTGTGTATTTACCTTATATGCCTCAGTCACATCAGGGAACTAACGTTAATTTTTCTTTTCTGTGGTTTTTCTCTCATTGGCGCTTTTTCAAATATGCCTACCTCTCAAACACACTTCAATAGAATCACATTTTGCACAGTAGCATCTCTTCTCCACCTCCAATAAATTGACTGAGCATATCATCAGCCATTAAAAGTGCTACCTACCATTAAGCTCTTTGCCTTAATGAAAGTGAGAATTCTATACACAAGCATTAGAAGCTACTTAATGTTCTGAAGTAGTATCAAGAAAATGCTTTGAAAACCATAAAGGCATTGAGAACCTCAACCAAAATTATAGACATTAGAGTAAACCCTACCAAAATGAATTAAAATTAATTTGTAAATGCTCCAAATGTTTGCCAATACTATTAGCTTTTCAGAAGTTCTCTCCAGAATCCTAATATATGAAAAATATCATTAAAATATAAGTTTGAATCCACACAATCTCTGTTTCACTTTCCTCATTTCTAGTTAGAGTTTCTTAGTTCCAAATGCCTCTCTCTCTCTTCAAATCCATTGTTTCATTAGGCTAATTATTGTTCCACTGCCCTTATTAATTATGTCCATATTGAATGTTGAGCTCAATAATTCTTTCGGTTCAAACTGTTTTAGTTTGTACAATGGTAATATAAAATAGGCCAGCAGTAATAATAATTATGTTCACTTGATTTTCTTTTAATAATAATATGCAGATGGGGAACAACTCACAGTAAAGACGAACGTTGAGCCGCTGACAGAGACAAATAAGAGACAAATAACAGACACAGAGAACACTCCGGCACGGAAACGCGCGCACACACACACACACACTCTCCCACACACACACACTCACCCACACACACACACACACACTCACCCACACACACACACACACTCACCCACACACACACACACACACTCACCCACACACACACACACACTCACCCACACACACACACACACTCACCCACACACACACACACACTCACCCACACACACACTCACCCACACACACACACACACTCACCCACACACACACACACACACTCACACACACACACTCACACACACACACCCACACACACACACTCTCTCCCACACACACACACTCTCTCCCACACACACACACTCTCTCCCACACACACACACACTCTCTCCCACACACACACACTCTCTCCCACACACACACTCAGGCGCGCGCGCGCGCGCACACAAACACTCAGGCGCGCGCGCGCGCGCGCGCGCGCATACAAACACTCAGGCGCGCGCGCGCGCGCGCGCGCGCATACAAACACTCAGGCGCGCGCGCGCGCACAAACACTCAGGCGCGCGCGCGCGCGCACAAACACTCAGGCGCGCGCGCGCGCGCGCACAAACACTCAGGCGCGCGCGCGCGCGCGCGCGCGCGCACAAACACTCAGGCGCGCGCGCGCGCGCGCGCGCGCGCACAAACACTCAGGCGCGCGCGCGCGCGCGCGCACAAACACTCAGGCGCGCGCGCGCACAAACACTCAGCCAGCAAGTGGAAGAGATGGAGGGGGGGGGAGTGGAGAGGGAAGATAATGGTGGGGGGAGGGGATACAACAAGCGCGCGCACACAAACACTCAGGCGCGCGCGCACACAAACACTCAGGCGCGCGCACACAAACACTCAGGCGCGCGCGCACACACAAACACTCAGGCGCGCGCGCGCGCGCGCACACAAACACTCAGGCGCGCGCGCGCGCGCGCGCACACAAACACTCAGGCGCGCGCGCGCGCGCGCACACAAACACTCAGGCGCGCGCGCGCGCGCGCACAAACACTCAGGCGCGCGCGCGCGCGCGCGCACAAACACTCAGGCGCGCGCGCGCGCGCGCGCGCACAAACACTCAGGCGCGCGCGCGCACAAACACTCAGGCGCGCGCGCGCGCGCGCGCACAAACACTCAGGCGCGCGCGCGCGCGCGCGCACAAACACTCAGGCGCGCGCGCGCGCGCGCACAAACACTCAGCCAGCAAGTGGAAGAGATGGAGGGGGGGGGAGTGGAGAGGGAAGATAATGGTGGGGGGAGGGGATACAACAAGCAGGCCTCTGCTTCTTGTGTCCCCACTCTCATCTTCCTTAACTCCCCCCCCCCCTTCCACCACTCCTTCCCCTCCCTTCTGCTTGCCACGTGTCAGACTGTGTTGGGTGGCCAGAGATGTCTGACGTGTGGGTGAGTGTGTCCGAAAATTTAGAATTGTGTGTGTGTTTGTGTCTGTGTTCCCTATCATCATCATCATCATCATCATCATCACCACCACCACCACATTCCTTACTGGACATTCCATTGTTGTGATTACAAAAAATTTGATTCCTAATTTGATTTTCCATTTATACTTATGGTCCTTTTTATTTTCTTCAGTTGGGAGTTAAAGTAAGCACTGCTACACTTGTCCCACACCATTATTTTTAAGAAAACTTATTACTACTCTAATAATAATAATTATACTATGTTACCAAGATGTCAGTCTATATGTTGTATGTGCAGATGACATAATTTTACAACATCATTTATGAAAATATTTAGTAAAACAAGAAACAGCTACCCCTACCTACCTTATTTCCAGGCAACCATTAAAACCAATCATAACTTAGTAACTTTTTAGAAATATGAGGTTTTCCAATTAAAAAAAGATACATAAGCTTATAACTAATAGATTAGATTAATACTTGTACCACAGGTCATGAATATGGCAATTCATAATGATTTGGAACATGCCAGGTTAATAAAAGGTGTCTGTACAAGATGTTACATTATAAAAAAAAAAAAAAATTACATGACAAGTATATATTTTTTTAATTTTTTTTCATTTTTTATTTACTAACATACTAGAACTATGAAGTCAAAATAGGTATTTACATAAAGCATTCTGGGTTGTGATAGATCAATGATTGAGTAAAAGCAAAACAAAACCTTCCAAAAATTGCTCTTAAGGATTTGTCTTACATCTTAATGAAACTACCACTGATCATTTGTTTCTAATAAGAAAAACTTTATACTACAAAAAGATGCAATGTTACTCTTTACTTTCCCAACAACTGATAAAGCAAATACTTTGATTGAACAAGTAAGGGAGTATTTTTGAGCACAATTGTTATATTCACTAATAGTCCTATAGTTCACAGTTTACATCTGTCTGAACAATCTATGGCTGATAACCTGCTTCTTTATGGCTGTTTTTATTAGTAAATATGATTCTTCCCTTGTTATAGCTTTTGCCTAGCGAGCACAGTTCGAGTGTGTGCATAATATGTCAGTTAAACTGTTTAGTAATAAATAAGCTAGTGTGCAATCTCTTGTAATAGAAACATAGTTACTTGTCAGAATTAGAGGTATGCTTCTCTTTTAGAAGTTATAGTAAATTAAGTGCTAAAATTTAGAGTTGTCAATGATAAATATGAAAGGAACATGGATTTGAAACAAACCGGTGGAAATATAGCACTGTAACAAAATGCCCCTATATGCTTTTGCAAAATATGTGGCACTAACAAAAATCATAACACAAACTATACTTCTCAGTCAGCTGACTCCCCTTTTTTTAGGAATCTGGATGAAGAGATACAACACACACTGTTGAAATTCCTGCATTTTTCCCAGACAAATATACCAATTCAGGGAACTATTCAGAATAGTGTAATATGAAGAATATAATTAGTAAATACCGATCATTTCAAGCTTTATAGAAACATCATTACTACAGACATTAGTCTGAATACACCCTTGAAAGGAGGCAATTAATTCCTTTAATGGGTAGAAGATGGAATAAAATTTCAAAAATTTTGTGAAACTTTTGCATCTTCACAATTTCATGACAATAACTGTTGAAATAAATTTTGCACATGCAGCGACATAAGTTTTACTTTTTAGAGTATCTCTGAAGATGGCTGGACGATATCCAGCCAAAATATTAGAGGACACAAACTTTATGCAGCTGCACACCAAATATTTGAACTATGTGAAATTTGTTTGAATATATGTGGGCCATTAGTTTGCATAAATGGAACGGACACAAATCATCGAAGTCTGTATTCTCAAATGAACTTTAATTCTTAAACTCCTGTGGAACATTCTTATGATTTTCATGACAAATACGAGAGTAAGGCGGGTGTTTCAGTGTTGTCCATCCGAGTTTTGTGATTGCTTCCACACACCGTAAAACTTTCAAACATGAATGTAAACTGTATTTTTTTATAAAATAGTGTGCATTTCTTTTGGTGTGACCCTCTTAACACACAGAACAAATTGATCATGCATGTAACTCTGGATATAAGTGTCCCACGGGAATAATTTTTCAGCAAGCAACCAAATTGCCAGCATCAGGTGAGCTGATGATCTGCCCACATAAGAGTTGGAGCAGCACTTGTCTAATTTCTCCTCCTTCCCCCACTGTCGAGAAGCTAGAATGAATTCTCTGAAGGCGCTAAGTGAAGACAATATTTTACTCACCAGCCGAGACACAATCACCACTCATTACCATGAAAGATAACATTGGGTGTCAGAAATTTAGGGTCTATTTATGATACCCTGCAAATGTCATAAAATGTTTGATGGAGGGTGCATACTGTCTACTAGGGTGGCCAAATACACCTACAATAGATCAGACTGTAGCAGCCTAACAAGTTGGCAATCACCAATCATTGTCTATCATAGTCTCATCAAAAGACTATTTTAAGATTCATTTAAGGGAACTTCTAATCAGTCTTGATAGTGGCTGGGAACTTCATAATTCCGATTAAGGAAATAAAGGACACATCCCACAATGAACGTATGTCTGAGGTAGGCAGAGGATCAGCACAGGAACCAACAGCATGCATACCTGGATGAAACCTAGGAGGGAGCATTGTTGCAACAAAAGGAGTGGGAGAAGAGATGCTGGACAAAAGTAGCATACAAAGACAGACCAATCGGAGGGGTGGTGGTAGGGAGAAGCCTGCAATGGCCAATAAGCAGACGCTGTATCAGTACATATGAAGATGCCAATGTAATTATTTGCCAAAATATTTCCATCAGGCTTTTCCCCCAGGAACTATTTTGTTTTTGAAGTACACAGAGAGAAGCTGAGGATTTACAAATAATACACCAATATTTTAAGCACACTGTAGCTGGACAGGCAAGTTCCCTAATTTAAGGAAAACTGGAGAAGGAAGAATAAACAACAGCACAAAGAAACATGGCCCACTTTTAAATATAATGACACAACAAAACACCGAACTCACTCTGTTTCTTTAAATTTAACTTCTATGTATTTGGAGAAGTAAATTTCTAGGAGATGGGAAATGACTCATCTTTTAGTAGATTATAACAAGAATATGGCAGATACTGACGAGAGATCCAAGGGCAGAATTGCCCAATTACCCACAGCAACAGAGCAAGGTGGTAGAATGTTAACACACAGGACTCGCATTCAGGACTACGGCAGTTCAAACCAGTCTCTGCCCATCCTGATTTAGGTTTTCTATAATTTCCCTAAAGCACTCCAGGCAAATGACAGGATTGCCCCTTTCAAATGACATGGCCTATCTGCTTCTCCATCAGAAGAATCTGAGCTCACACTCCATCTCTAATGATCATGATCTCAATCTGATGTTAAATCCCAATCTTCCTTCTTTGCTCAAGGCATTATACATTGAAACACACAATGTATACATCCTGAATAAAAGAACACAGCGGAAACATACCAAAACAAAAATACAAATTAATCTCAGTACAAAGTTGTGTGCATTGTCTAATGTACAAGAGTCACCCACTTGACATCCACTATGTTGGAAAAAAAGGGTGTCAAAATTGTGGTTTTGGTGTGGGGAAAACATTAATTTTTTTTTTTTTTTTTTTTTTTTTTTTTACACAAACACATTATCTGGAAGTATTTTCAAATAAAATGTCATTCTTAAGTACAGTATATCTTATGTGTTCTTAAATCAATATAATTTTGGTTTTTGCATTCAAATCCACATAGAAAGGCTTTTGTGCATGTCATAATCTTAAATCTATACTGTGAGGATAGAAGCAATTCGTCATAAGGACGACTTATGAGCCTCAGACAGTCACATATAAAAAGCAACATTCGCACAATTTTTAATTTTCGGCCACAGCCTTCATTAGAGAGAAAACGTACAACGATCACACAATCACTTGGGCACAATTCATGCACACATGACCACTATATCTGACAATGGCCACAGATGGCAGTCATGCATACACGAATTGTGTCCGTGTGATCGTATGATTGGTGTATGCTCTCTCTCTCTCTCTCTCTCTCTCTCTCTCTCTCTCTCTCTCTCTCTCTCTCTCTCTCATGACGGTTGTGGGCAAAAATTAAAAATTGTGTGAATGTGTGTGTTTTGTGGCTCAGTAGACTTTATGGAGAGATGCTTCTAACCTCATATTATCAATATGATAAACTGGACTATCCATTGTTAGAAAACTTACATCAGAATAACGTAAAAGAGATGTAAAGATGGCAAAGGACAGTGGATTCCCTCCAAGAAGAGCGTAAGGAAGAACTCCAAGCTGCAGTGGTCAACTTTATGGAGTGGAGTTTATTAGATGGGGCAGTAGATGTTCCAGTCTGGTATGAGCAGAGATCTCATTTGCACCCGCAAATTCGCAGCTGCGATTGCCAAGAGGAATGGTTAGTAAGTTATGGCTACTCTAGCCAACTGGTCACCTCTTCCATTCCCTAGGATACCCAGAGAAAAACAAAGGAGCAGGCAGTATGACGAAGAGCAGCAAGGAGATCATGGCTAGAAATGACCAAAGGATGGAGAGAGTAGCATCGGTCTATGGCCTGAAGGCTGCTCAGTGAGTCTGTACAGATTAAAAAAAGGTCCAGGGCTGCCTGTTTGGTAAAATGAAGAGCTCTACTAATGACCATCAGTTCTGTCAAACACACTACACGATTCTGGCAGATAATGGCATTTCATACCAATGGGAGGTGTAAATGCAAATCCTTTATGACTGGCAGCTTTTGAGCCATCAGTGTATAAGATCGTGGCACCCTGAAACATTTCAGTACTGGTTACAACAAACACTGCAAAATTATGCGAGAGACTGAAGCTTTTGGACCCTGGAAGAAATCCACCTGAATATGTGGCAGGAGCACCATCCAAAGGGGTGTAAATGGTACAGCACAGCAATTATAATCAAGGGAAGGGAGATGGAAGTCCCTGAAGAGGGAAGCGAGCTACAACCCAACGGGTAAGCCCACTCGAGGGCGAGTATCTGAAGATTAAAACCCAGCGCCTGCAAAAAGAAATTGATATGTGAGGTGAACAGGGAATTGTCAAATGGCAATGGCATATGACACAAAAAGCTGATGCTGCCTAATCTGAAGATGGGGTATTCCTGCTTCAGCAAGCAGACTCAATATGGCTCGTCTGGAAGGCACCCAAAGCCAAGTGGACAACGCAATGGTGAACGGGGTCTAACAGTTTCAGGGCAGAAGGAGCTGCTGAGCCATAAACCTGGCACCCACAATCTAATTGGCACAAAAATTGGTGCCCAATAGATATAAGGGAGTTTTGCACAGTCTGCACCCCAGGATAAGTGGACTAGGAAACTGAGGGCATTAAGCTTCTGCATGCAGCTAGTCTTCAGGTGGTGAATATAGGGCAGCCAAGTCAGCTTTATTTTCTTTTATCAAAAAGGAGGACCAATAAATTGTTCTGTGCCACAATTTCCAGGCGCTGAGTGACCAAGAAGAGTTCTAGATCAGGGTGGACTGTAGAAAAAGGACAAAAATGCATTACTGTAATTTTAAAAGGGGAGAACCAAAAATCATGGGAGTTGGACCATGTGGAAGCTTGCCCAATAGCACCTTTGAGCTAGTGTTCAGCTGAGTCTGCCAAGTAGGAGCTGTACCATATGCAAAAAGTCATTGATGTACAGTGCAGGAGTTACTAGTGGCCCAACAGAGCTCACCAGGCCATTGATGGCAATTAGGAATGGTGTAACACAGAACCATGTGGAACACCATTCTCCTGGATGCGTGGGGACTCACGGAAGATCCGACCCTAACCTGAACATGCAGTGGGATAAAAACTTATTGATAATTATCAACGAGGAGCCCATAGGCCCCAGTCATGAAGGGTACTTAAAATATGACACCAAGCAGTGTAATTTGCCTTATGTTGAGTGAAGAAAACTGCAACAAGATATTGACATTTAGAGAAGGCCTGTTTAATATCTGTGTTGTAGTATAAGTTGATGGTCTATAGTAGGCCTTCCCTCCCAGAACACACACTGATAAGGTGACAGAAGTCCACGATTCGAGTATCCAGCATAATATGTGGGCAACTATCGTTTCAAGCAATTTACATGATAAATTTGCCAGGCTAACTGGGCAGTAACTGTCCAGGGATGATGGATCCTCACCAGGCTTAAGAACTGGAACCACTATACTGTTTCTCCACTGCAAGGGTGGATCCTCGCCAGGCTTAAGAACTGGAACCACTATACTGTCTCTCCACTGCAAGGGTAAGACGATTTGGATGCAAATATGATTGGAGGAGATATTGCAGTTGTGGAAGACTGAGGTGTTAGAGCAGTTGATTACGGAAGGTAGGCACCAGGTGCAAAATAATCTTAAGAGGCATGGGTCAGCAGTAGTTCCCATTCAGTAAAAGGTTCATCATTAAGGTTCCTCCTTGTGAGAGCTAAAACCTAAGTTGGAGCTTCAACCTGTTGTTTCTTGAGTATAAAGGTTGCTGGGTAGGAAGCAGTCACCGATGGCTTCGCAAAGTGCACTGCTACATGCTCTCCGAGAACTGACTGTTCAGTAAAGACCCCATCTGGTAGCTCAAGGCTAGGGATTGAAGGGGTGTTTTTTTTTTTTTTTTGGGTGGCTTTTGGAGGCACAACTTCTACGGTCATTAGCGCCCAGACAAGAACTTAGATTCACTAGATCTCAGAAAAAAATTTGGTGACAGTCTGAAAATCAAGAAGAGGCTAAAAACGAAAGATAAAAGACAATTAAAAGGGTTAAATATCCTTCGATAAGTTGGCCAAGTTGATAAAACGCAAAACTCTAGCAGCTGCTCGTGTGTCATCAGCTAAAATTTCCTCCAGTGTAGATGGAAGGACGGGCTACACGGAGATGATTAAAATTTACGCAAGACAATAAAACGTGTCGCACCGTCAGCAATTCACCGCAGGAGCACAGCGGTGCAGGGTCGGCGGTTAGCAAATGACGGTGGCTGAAACGGCAGTGACCGATCCGCAACCGGGCCAGGATGACCTCCTCCCGCCGAGAGGGGCGTGAGGAGGTCCTTCAAGTGGTCGGGATCGGTTTGACAGTTCGCAATTTATTGTTGTACAGTGAAAGCCACACACTGTGCCATGACGACACGATACTCCGGCAAAGAGCCCGTTGAACATCGTCTGGTGGGATGCAAAAGGTAGCCATGCGAGGCGAGGCAAAAGAGCTGCGGCCTTGGCTGCTATGTCGGCGGCCTCATTCCCGGGCACACCCACGTGGCCAGGGACCCACAGGAAAGAAACGTGACAGCTGTCATCTGCTAGCAACTGGAGGGAGCGTTGGATCCGATACACGAGAGGATGGTTCGAGAAAGGGTCCTTAAGACTCTGCAGGGCACTAAGGGAGTCCGAACATATGGCATAGAAAGGTTTGCGGTGGCGGCAGGTATACAAAACGCCTGGTGGAGGGCAAAAAGCTCAGCCGTGAAGTTCGAGCACCGGTCAGGGAGCTTGTATTGGAAACGGTTGTCCCCGACAACAAAGGCAGATCCGACACCGGCAGTGCTCTTGGAACCATCAGTGTAAATAAATATGGCATTATCGAACCGCGAACGGAGTTCGACAAGCCTCGAGCAGTATACCAAATCCGGAGTGCTCTCCTTGGGGAGCGAACTAAGTTCGAGGTGAGTGTGAACCTGGGCCTGATGCCACGGTGGCAATGGGCTTTCGCTCAACCGAAGGGTGGAAGGAAGGGTAAAATCGAGCCGCTGTAGCAGGCGGCAAATCTGAACTCCAGGTGGAAGCAAGGAAATCGCAGACAACTGATATTGGCGATCGAGTGAGTCGTCAAAAAATAATCGGCAAGATGGATGGTCGGGCATCGACCGCAGGCGGCATGGGTACCGACACAAGAGTATGTCACGCCGAGTGGTCAAGGGTAATACAGCAGCCTCGGCATACAGACTTTCAACAGGGCTGGTATAAAATGCACCGGTTGCCAGACGTAATCCCCGATGGTGGATAGAGTTGAGACGGCGGAGAATCGACGGCCGTGCAGAAGAGTATACAAGGCTTCTGTAGTCAACTGAACAATGGCCTGGTAAAGGTGAAGCAGGACGGTACGATCCGCTCCCCATGATGTGCCACTGAGGACACGAAGAACATTAAGGGATCGGGCACAACGGGCAGCCAGGTAGGACACGTGTGTGGACCAGCAAAGTTTATGATCCAACACGAGTCCCAAGAATTTCGTAGTCTCCACGAAAGGGAGAGCAACAGGGCCGAGACGTAGAGAAGGTGGAAGAAATTCTTTGTATCTCCAGAAGTTTATACACACAGTTTTCTCAGTGGAGAATCGGAAGCCATTTGCGATGCTCCAGGAATATAGACGGTCAAGACAGCGTTGAAGAGAATGCTCCAAGAGACACGTCCGCTGGGCGCTGCAATAAATTGCGAAATCGTCAACAAAAAGAGATCCGGAGACGTCGGCTGAAAGGCAATCTACGATCGGATTGATTGCAATGGCACAGAGCGCCACACTCAAGACGGAGCCCTGTGGTACCCCATTCTCCTGGCAAAAGGTATCTGACAAAACAGAGCCCACCTGTACCCGGAACTTGCGATCCACCAAAAACGCTTGAATGAAAAGAGGAAGGCGGCCCCGAAGGCCCCAACAGGTATCGTATGCCTTCTCCAAGTCGAAGAACACTGCTACTGTTTGACGCTTCTTTAGAAAGTTGTTCATAATGAAGGTCGACAACATAATGAGGTGATCAGCAGCAGAGCGGTGTCGACGAAAACCGCATTGGATATTAGTCAGGAGGCGGCGAGATTTGAGGAGCCAGACCAACCGAGCGTTAACCATGCGTTCCATCACCTTACAGACGCAGCTCGTCAGAGAAATGGGGCGATAACTGGAAGGAAGGTGTTTGTCCTTCCCTGGTTTGGGGATGGGGACAACAATGGCTTCACGCCAACTTGTGGGAACATGACCTTCAGTCCATATGCGATTGTAGGTACTAAGAAGAAAGCACTTGCCCGCAGGAGAGGGGTTCTTCAGCATCTCAATATGAATGGAATCGGGCCCGGGAGCAGAAGATCGGGACAGGGCGAGAGCACAGTCCAGCTCCTGCATGGTGAAGGCGACGTTATAATTTTCACGATTAAAAGAGTGGAAAGAAGGCGGCCGTGCCTCCTCTACCTGTTTTCGAGGGAGAAAGGCAGACTGGGTTCGTTGGCCAGCTTGAAGAAGAAGAATAAGAAGACCTCTGATCTGGTGAACAAAAGGAATAGGGGCCCTGGAAGAAGGCTACTTCACCAGCAAGTGCCTGAGAAGGGAAGCACATCTCTGGCTGGGATGGAGGAGGGGGACGCAGAGGGACAGGCAAGGGAACTGCAAGAGAGGGAAGAGTGGGATGGGTATGCGATGAGGAGGGGGCGGGGGATGGGGTGAAGGTAAGGGATGTAACAGGAAAGGTAGATATCATTTAGACCATATGCAGACACACTTTTTTTGGTGGGCCTGGAGGGTATGTTAAATGTTCAAGAGACTTAATCTTTTATCTTTTTCTCCTTCTTCTACACCATTCAGTCTAGTGAGTGTGAGGAATGGTGTTTCTGAGAACTGACACACACGAGGGGGGGGGGGGACAAAGGCTCCCCTCATGCATTCTGCACTCGCCGCACAGAGGGACTGCCGTAAAGCAAAAAGATTTGCCCAAACCATGTACACTTCAAACACATCAAGGAATGTACAGCTTGACATATCATCTGTAAATCATGACTTTCATCTTTTCTGGGAGTGTATCCCCCGCAAACGCCAAGATGAAGGTACTGGTGTCATTTTGATTCCTTGGGGCCTCTCTGAATATGACAAACAATGTTGGCACCTCACCATTTCAGACTGGCACAGAGTTCCTCGTCTGTTTGAAGGAGGAGGTCTCAATGAAAATTGACTTCATGAACCATGTTCAGAGACTGTAGAGGGGTTATAGACACCAGGATGTCACCAAGGTGGGCACATGAGCAGAAAGCAGTAGATTGGGCAGCAGATACAGTTTTTATGAGTAGGGAGCCAGAGAGCATCTTCCACGTGGAGTCTACTTTGCCGAACTTATACTTCATCTGTTCAACAAAAATTGCAGCTTGGTGGCAGTGAATGTACCTCTGTCTGTTCTGGTGCAGACCAGGTAGTGCAGAAAGGACTTCATCCCAAGCCAGCGTGCCTGGCCTTCCTCCAGATGGGTAGCTAGGGAGAGGAAGGTCCTCTTATCAGAAGTAGCCACATTAAAAGTTCTGTTCCTACCTTCAGAGACAGCCACAGAACGATCATTTTGTAGCGAGTTTAACGGTGTGAAACATCCGCCACCCAGCCACAGCAAAGGCCACCTGGCACAATTTCCATTACTGGAAGTCCTGATATCCCATGAGGATGGGTATTGACTCCTTGGCCTGCACGAGTAGGTTGAAGCTCTGGTACCAGCAATGAGATCCCTATGTAGTGTGTGTGTGTGTGTGTGTGTGTGTGTGTGTGTGTGTGTGTGTGTGTGTCATGCGACTAAACTGCGTGGTAATCAGTCGCTAGACTTACACACTAATTATGTAACTAACTTATGCTAAGGACAACACTAACACCCATGTCCAAGGGAGGATTCGAACCCCCGTGCAGACCGTGACTGTCGCACCGCAGACCGGATCCCTACATTGTCATGGGGCTCAGCCAGAAGGGTATAAACAGACCCTTCTCCTCCTCCTCCTCCTCCCCCCCCCCCCAACATGGACTCGCTTATGTGTTTAACTAGTAGGGGCAGGGGACTACGGCGAGGAGGGAAAAGAGAAAGGGAGTGGGTTCCACACCATAGGGGCTATGTCGGGAGTTCTTCCCCAAATGGCTCGTGCTATTTTGTGGTGGGGCTCAAACTCCAAGGGAAACCAAACTGGGAGAAAAACATGGGAAAACAGCATGGAGACCAACATTACTAAAACCATTTTTGCAACCATAGGAATAGCTGGGCTGTTATAAAAGGGGAAACACCTGGAGGGGAGATGAGTGGGGGTGGGGAGGAATTAGGACAGGGAGGAGGGGAAGTGGGAGAGGTAATGCAGCCTGGGAAAAATGGGAAGAAAGGCTGCAATAACTCCTGTGCACACACATCCCACAAATAGTGATTTCCTTTTCTGTCATGTCACAAGGTTTTATCACTCATTGTAGTTTTCAACCAAATTTTGAACTTTAATATTTTCAACATCTCTTTACCTACAATATTCTCAGTGAAATTTTGCATTCTACACATTTATGCTAGAGGAAAGATACAAAAACTGAGTCCACTTACAAAACACTCAATGTTGGCACTCACAGAAACGTTTCATTTGAAGACCCTCATGACATGAGTTTTGCAATGAATTGACTATTTCACAGGAGACTGGCTATAACGAACTATTTTTCAAGGATTTTTTTTCCTTGTCTCCATTTTATCTGAATGTTTTGGATGCTGCTTTTTTTTATCTGCACCTGCTACAGCTCAGGGGTATAACAAGGTTGTAGAGGTGGTTCAGGCTGTCACATATTTGCTGACAGGTTTTATACATGCCCTTAACTTATAGGACTGATCCGAAGAATTTCAGGCCTGTATCATTGACATCAATTTGCAGCAGGATTTTAGAACATATACTTTCCTCAAATATTATGACCTACCTCAGAGTGAATGACCTATTGATCCACTGTCTACACGGTTTCAGAAAGTCTCATTCTTATAAAACACACATGTGACGAGCGCTATTGACAAGGGATATCAAATTAGATTCCGTATTTTTAGATTTCCGGAAGGCTTTCAACACTGTACCTCACAAGCAACTTCTAATCAAATCAGTTGTGCAATAGGATTTGTGATTTCCTGTCAGAAAGGACACAGCACATTGTAATTGACAAAGTCTGAGTAAAACAGAAGTGATATCTGGTGTTCCCCAGGGAAGTGGTACAGGATACCAACAGTTCTTTATTGTAATAAACGATTTAGGAGACAATCTGAGTAGCTCTAAAACTGTTTGCGAATGATGCTGTCATTTACTGGTTAGTAAAGTCACCAGAAGATCAAAAGCAACTACACAATGATTTAGATAAGATCTAGCGTGGTGTAAAAATTGGCAACTGACCCTTAATAATGAGAAGTGTGAAGTCATCCATATGACCACTAAAAGAAATCCATCAAAACTTCATTTACATGATAAACCAGTCAAATCTGAAGGCTGTCAATTCAATTAAATACCTAGGAATAACAATTACGAACAAACTGGAAAGAACACACAAAGTATTGTATGGAAGGCAAACCAAAGACTATGTTTCATTGGCATAACACTTAGAACAAGCAACAGTTCTACTAATGTAACTGCCTATGCAACACTTATGCGTCCTATTTTAGACTACTGCTGTGCACATGGGATCCACACCAGGTGGGACAGACAAATTAGATGAAGTTCATAGAAGGGCAGCTCATTTTGTATTATTGCAATAAAGGGGGGAAATCATTGAAAGAAAGGCGTTATCTGTTGCGATGTGATCTACATGTGAAATTTCTTTCGCCAATTTTCTCTTCCAAATGTGAAAATATGTTAGCACCCATCTACATAGGGAGACATGATCATCATAAGAGAAATCACACTGAAAATGGACAGCTTTAGGTGTTCCTTTTCCCCGAGAGCTGTTAAGAGAATGGATCTGCAGAGAAATATAAAAGCTGTTTGCAAGTCATATTGAAGTGCATAGCAAAGGGTTT
This sequence comes from Locusta migratoria, assembly GCA_026315105.1. Lineage (NCBI taxonomy): Eukaryota > Metazoa > Arthropoda > Insecta > Orthoptera > Acrididae > Locusta > Locusta migratoria. The sequence continues at coordinate 742,713,457 of CM048755.1, read as the reverse complement.
GTCAGAGTATTTATGTAGATGTAGATAGAACTTGCTTGGGAATTGTATGAAATAATTTCATCCAACGTATACAGTTATGCCTTCCATGAAAAATTTTCCCTGTGATCTGAAGAAGGTAAAACTTCATTAACATGAGTAATGTGACCATCAAACTTGAATGAAACACTTGAGTCATTTCATGACAATAGACTAGTGACTATTGAGTACATTCTTGGGTCCTCAAACCCAACTGATCACTGGTTACAAGAAGAAACAGCCTGTGTAGTTCCTGAAACCTACTGTTATTTGAAATACAAGTTTATAGGAGTGGACAAGGCCGATTAGTACTTAACTGCTATGGTTTCACAAGGCAGCCATACAAGTGGTGGGAAACATTGTTGATATGGCTCGTTGCAATTGTGAAGATATATTATTTACTCAATAGTTAGAAGGGAATCTGATCGAATACAAGTGCAAAGGAAAGAGGAAGACCATCATTGTCCGACATTGAGTAGGGGCTAAATGAAGAGGTGGATTTTATAATGCAAAATAAAAATATACAAATTATTGCTTGGTTTTCAGCAACCACAGGCAGAAGGAAGAGAGTTTTCTAATCTGAAACGTGCAAGAGGGAGCCTGGACTTTACCCAGGAGAATGTTTCAAGTAGTAACACAGAAAAAATATATGAACAACCACAAGTGTAGTTACAAAAAGTTATGTAAAATAAAGTTATTGAGTAAGCTCATTTCATTTTTTTAACAGTAGTTTAATAAACAAATGCCTAACACCCTATCCTGGTAAAAAAAAAAAAAGGTATTGGAGGGAATGCAGCAAGTATAAAAACTGGATTGGAATCAGTTAAAATTTGTGATTGAAATAAATTGAAGAAATAAATACGAATGTTCACACTTAGCACTGAGGTTCAAACAAAGAAAAAATTTATGCGATCTAGTTTGATGATGATGGCGTGGTAAGTAACAAAGGGCAAGAAGATTTTCACTTTCCAGCCACAATCCCTATATATGCTCTGCATTAGTCTCAGTAAGACTCAGAACTGGCTTGACTGATTTGACATTACTTTTTTGCTTTATTTGCTGTAACACAGGGGTGGTTTGGAAAAAAAAGGGGGTCTGAAAAAGTCAAATTGGCAATTAGACTTATTTTGTGTGCTGCTATACTGTTCATCTGACTATGATTGAATACTTACCTTCAAACCAAGAGGAATTTGTACTGAGCACAGTAGAGGGTACCTTACTCCAGACTTCTACACAGTTTGATCACCATGAAAATTTTGATCTATGTAATTTTTCACAGACAAGGAAGGGGGGAGATGACCAGACAGAGGGGAGACGAGGAGACTGGCAGAGGGGGTGGGGGGGGGGGGGCAGAGGAAGACGTACATGGGGACGATGGGAGGGGGGGGGGGGGAGCGGCAGAAGAGATGGGCAGAGAGAGGAGGGAGGGGGTATTTGCACTATTTGATTATTAGAATAATTAGATTCCTCAGCAACACTGGGATTTCAGCTAGCTAATACAGAGAGAAGCTTAAGAATACGAAGAGGAAGGGAAGAAATAGGTATATAGATGGAAGAAGTGTGGACAGACAGAATTAGGGAAGGAGTGTAGGATATATATCCAATTCCCATGCATATTTAGCAATTACAAAGCATTGCTGGGTTCATTGGTACAAAACATATTCAAACAAAACTAAACAGCATTATATTTAACGCAATATCCTGATTTTACCCATCTGTTTCAGAACAAACAACGATGATGTGAATGAGTGTGAAATAGATAGCATTTCATTAGAAAATATATTGTCCATGAACCCTTATTTGGTAATAACAGTAATTACACAAACTGCACAACTTTCTGCTGAATTACAAGATTCAAAAATTGCACTCCAAAATTTTCTACAATAGTAATTAGAAATCAAACTATGAATTGCATACCATTACATTAACTTTCACGCCATGTAAATGAACGTGTTAATATCATCCTCGTCTCGTCTCATATATTTGTGTTCTATAAGCCATTCTATTTGCTCTTTAATCATCTTCTTGCTTGGTAGAAACATATTCTTCAAGATATCAACAAGTTCCGTTTGCAGCTGGACATTTGTAATCCGTTTACGCATTTTCAGAATCTTGATAACAGCCTCCTAGAATAATAAGTAATAATTAACACTCAATACCTAAATGTGACTAGAAGAATAAACTAATAAACCAAGGAATGTGAGTATGAAAAAAATATCTTACAAACTTGTATATCAACAGTCTCTCTGAACAGTGTATCGCTATTATCGTCATTTAATGTATCATGCAAAATTTGTTACATAGCTACAAGCCTCTCATCCTTTTATTTTCTTCTTACTAGACTGCAGTGTTCATGAATAAACAGAAACACAACTTAAAATCAGCTTTCCAGTTGTAACTAAATTAATGATTCCAAGGATTTCCAAGATCACCTCCAAGTGAAATAAGACAATTTTTATGTTTGAACTTTCTATTATTAAATTTTTATGTTTGGCTTGATATTAGAAAGTGCACCTTGTAAGTAATGCTTAAAGTTCATTTGGTTTATCACTTTTCTTTTTAGTATTACAACAATGAGGAGTCTGTCAGACCATTAAGTTGTGGCGAATAACACTTATTTTCCCCAATAACAACAGATAATAACTACTAAACTTCCACTAGAATACTTCTGGTTCTGCTTAATTAAAACCTCTTTCTGGGGTGCTATCTTCAGGAAATTCAAGAAATAGTATTTTCAACTGAATTTCAAGCTCTGAAAATATTCTTCACGTAATAAGAACAGAACAAGGGGATTTTACATAGTGACCCAGTCCCATAATCAATTTATTGGAGCAGTAAAATTCCATACTTTCTATGAGCACTTGGGGCTCTGGAACTTTCTCTCCCCCCCCCCCCCCCCATCCCATAGTTATGACAATTTGCAACTGTTAGCCTAATGGTTTTTTTGATCTGTGTTGGTAGTATATTTGACCTGTACCCTTTGAGATTGAAACCTTTCCTGTGTGTTCCTGAGGCCCTCCTGTGTCAACAGGAACCAATCTAACACCTGTGTCAGACACTGCTGACCACAGCACTATCCTTTTGAGTGTTTACATGCCTCTGTGTCTGTACACAAATTCCTACAACATTTTTTATCTATACCTCTCATATCTTGCAACATGGCATCCACCGACTAGACAAGCAGATTCAAGACGTGCCAGTTTTTAAGGTTGTCCACCTTGAAATAACTCCACTCTTTTCTATGCAAAATAGCTTGCTACCCAACGTTTACTACAAACATGGCAACACTCACGTCACCATTATGTCGCGTCTGTAAAACTAATATCCTGTACATCCGATCCACGCCTATGAACAGGTATTTCAGGAGCTCGAATTCTACTTTTCATAGCCTTTTGTCTTGGATTATATGAACCCATAAAACAATCAGCTGTAACAGCAGATGCTTCAGACTTAGGCACGAGGCCAGTGTTTGTGTTTAAATACCCAGAGGGATCAGAGGTTTGAGGTAACTGAATCTCCAACATATTGACACACACACACACACACACACACACACACACACACACACAACAGTAATCTCAAATCCAAAAGGAAGCATTAGTGAACATCAAAATATCCACGGGTGTACTGCTGGTCTATAGCGTCCAACGAGCACAATGTTTCGGCGATCATACATGTCGCCATCATCAGGTGAACTGACGGACTGAGCTCCTGGAAACGCGCTGGCACGGAGATCCGCACGCTATGGCTGCTCGAAGGGAACTGGGTTCTAGCCCAGTAGCGGGCGATGTAAATACCCTCGGCCCGTGGAGCGACCCCTCCGTGGTCCGCGCCCCGCACCGTGGAACCGATTGCGACGGCGTCTGAGATGACGTCGGCGTGAGGGCTCTGTCCGCTGTGGTCGTCACTTCGTTACGTTTGCTAGATTTACTTTTAATGAACCCAATCGCTGGTTCCCAAGCTTTGCTAAGATTATAGCCACAGTCACGGTTTATGAGGTCGTCACTTGTGCGAATTACAATAGGCTCTCTAACGACGCAGTCCCAGTATCTCGACGTCTGTACCAGAATCCTAGTGCCTTCATACTCCACGCATGATTCCCTGAGAAACAATGTTCAGCAACTGCCGACTTGCTCGGATACATCAATCAAATGTGCCTCTGGTGTTCAACGCATCAATCCTCGACGGTACGCATCTTCTGTCCATTATATGACTTTCCACACTGACACGGAATCTGGTACACGCCGGCCTTCCTCAAACCGAGATCATCTTTAACGCTCCCCACCAGTGCACGAATTTTATTTGACAGACAAAAAACAGTTCCAACCTGGTGTTTTTTCAAAATGCAGGCGATCTTCCCTGAGAGTGCGCCGGTATATGGAACGAACGCAGTGCCTACATCCTCCCTTGTGTTTTCATCCGTTGCCACAGGTTGTGTTGTAGTGGTTGGGCGGAGAGCCCGCTGAATCTGCCATTCTGAGTACCCATTTTTTCAAAATACAGTTCTCGGGTGTTCCAATTCCTGGGGTAGACACTCTGCGTCGGAGATAGTGCGCGCCCTATGTACTAGAGTTTTAAGTACCCCATTCCTCTGTGAAGGGTTGTGACAGCTGTTTGCGTATAAATACAGATCAGTGTGCGTTGTCTTCCGATATACACTATGACCCAGGGTACCATCAGCTCTTCTCTTGACCAAGACGTTAAGGAACAGCAATTTACCCTCCGTTTCAGTCTCCATAGTGAATTTGATGTTGGGGTGTATGGAGTCCAGATGTGTAAGGAGGAGTTTATCCATACCATGTGGCCAGATGACAGTGTCGTCCATGTAACGGAAAAAGCAAGTAGGTTTCCATTCAGATGATGCCAGGGCTTCCTCCTCTAAATTCTCCACGTACAAATTTGCAACCACAGGGGAGAGTGGGCTACCCATGGCGACTCCCTCTGTTTGTTGGTAGTATTTGCCATTGAAAAGAAAATACGTGGAGGTCAAGACATGCCTAAAAGTTCGGTGGTCTTCTCGTCAAACTTCTGACCAATCAAATCTAGCGACTCTCGAAGGGGCACCCTAGTAAACAACGAAACGACGTCAAAACTCACCATTATATCTGACTCATCCAGCCTGAAGCTGTTAACACGTTTAACAAAATCCACGGAATTACGGATGTGATGAGGGCATTTACCCACGTAAGGACTTAATATTCCTGTCAAGTATTTGGCCAACAAATATGTAGGTGCTCTGATGTTACTGACAACGGGACATAATGGCACCCCACCTTTGTGAACCTTAGGGAGTCCATAAAGTCTTGGCGGTACCGAACCTTGAGGTAGCAGTTTCTTGGCGACACCCTCCGGTAAATCCGCATCATTGAGAAGCGCCCTCGTCTTGTTTTCCACCTTCTTTGTGGGGTCAACGCTGATCTTCCGGTAGGAATCGTCATTTAGCAAGCTCTGCATCTTTTCAGTGTAGTCCTTATGGGAGACAACAACCGTAGCATTGCCTTTGTCAGCCGGTAAGACAACAATTTCAGGGCACTCCCTCAGGTCACGAATGGCCGCCCTCTCTTTACTAGTGATGTTTGACTTCATGGGCTTTGATTTCGTCAACGCACGACGAGTTTCACGACGTATTTCCTCAGCTGATTCAGGTGGAAGTCGAGCTGCAACCTGTTCAACAGCACTAATAATTTCTGTGACCGGTGTGAACTTGGGGGTAGGAGCAAAGTTGAGTCCTTTCTCCAAATCTGAGACCGCATCAAAACTCAACTCCATGCCACTCAGATTGATGACAGTCTTGCACGGAACCTGCAGAGATGGTTTGTCAAGGACGCGTGAGAACTTAGCTGTTTGACGTCCCGTTGCCTTCTTATGGGCGGAATCTGCTGCAACCGAAGTAACACCATCAATCCAATCCCAGGAAAAAGACGTGAAGTGACTAGCCAGTTGCAAATGCAGTTTGAATAGCTCCAGTGAGATGAACTGAAGGCTACGGCGGGTGAAATGCGCTCTCTCATGAAGCAATGCGAGGCTGGCCCGTTTTTTAATTCTCTTGGCTGCTGCAGAATCGATGTGATGCGTAACCTTAGCAAAATTTGGAACAACATTCTCGGATCAACATCTCTTTAGAAAAGCAAGAGTACTTGGCAAACGACATCTACGGTCGCGCAACTTTTCAAATTTGTTCATGCTGTGATACATCTCCTCCCCGTAAAGGTGAATGATGTGATTCTTCAGTTTCTCCCGGAGTATTTGATGATCAAAATATCCACGGGTGTAGTGCCGGTCTATAATGTCCAATGGGCACAATATTTCAGCGATCATACATGTCGCCATCAGCAGGTGAACTGACGGACTGAGCTCCTGGAAACCCGCCGGCACGGAGATCCGCATGCTACGGCTGCTCGAAGGGAAGTGGGTTCTAGCCCAGTAGCGGGCGATTTAAATACCCTCGGCCCGTGGAGCGACCCCTCCGTGGTCCGTGCCCCGCGCAGTGGAACCGATTGCGACGGCGTCTGAGATGACGTCGGTGTGAGGGCTCTGTCCGCCGTGGTCGTCACTTCGTTACGTTTGCCAGATTTACTTTTAATTAACCCAATCGCTGGTTCCCAAGCTTTGCTAAGATTATAGCCACAGTCACGGTTTATGAGGTCGTCACTTGTGCGAATTTCAATAGCCTCTCTAACGACGCAGTCCCAGTATCTCGACGTCCGTACCAGAATCCTAGTGCCTTCATACTCCATCGCATGATTCTCCGACAAACAATGTTCAGCGACCGCCGACTTGCTCGGATACATCAATCGTGTGTGCCTCTGGTGTTCAATACATTGATCCTCGATGGTACGCATCGTCTGTCCAATATATGACTAGCCACACTGACACGGAATCTGGTACACGCCGGCCTTCCTCAAACCGAGATCATCTTTGGCACTCCCCACATGTCGCCAGCACTGTTGGATGCCCCCACTTTCATCAGCACAAACAAGTAAGGCTGGCATCGTAACGCATGCCCAGAAAGTGGTGCGTCTCCTCTACCTGAAGCAGTTCGTCAGCAAGATAGAGCTCCAGATGCAGATGAGTCATCCGATCACAACAAAATTGCATCATGCTGGTCTTGGATGCGGTGACTTGAAAACTGTGGGCAAATGCCTAAGATTTCACTTTGTAGCCATCGTTCAGTGACACTAATGCTTGTGGAGCTATAATATAGGCAGAAGTCATCAGTAAATAGGGAGCAGGAGACATCTGTACCTACTGCTGCTGCTGCTGCTGCTAGACAGTTAATTGCCACCAAAAAGAGGGGGACACTTAGGACAGCGCCCTGCAGGACACCGTTGTCCTGAATGTGAGTGCATCGCAAACAGGTACCGATCCTGATGTGAAAAGTATGGAGGGAGAAGAAGTTATGAATGAAGACGGGAAGAGCACCGCGTAAGCCCCATTCCTGCAATGTTGCCAGAGTATGACGACGCCAGGTGGTGGGACTCTAGGGATACTAGGTTGACGGGAGTGGATTGACTCTAGTGGAAGGCCCCCTGCAGAGAGGCCAAGAGGCCCCGGTCTTTAAGGATCCACACGAGCCACTGGCTGACCATACGTTCGAGGAGCTTGCACATGACGTTAGTTACCGCCCTATTAGTCTGACCATTAGCCACCTGTGGATCAGCTACAGGTTTCAACACTGATGCTGTCCCGCCACTGAGACTGAAAACACCTTCAAACCAGAAACACTTGGCATGTGAGGACCAACAATGGCTTTTGCTTGACTCCCTCTTTAAGGGTGTGGAAGCCCACACTGTATGCTTCTGTCACACAAATACGAGCAAAATGCACTGCCAGATGTTCGGCAATAGCGCTGGGGTCTGTACAGACGGTTTCCTGAATGAGGAGACATGAGATTCCTACAGTTGGGCTGTATCCAAAGAATCGCCGGATGTGTGACCACACCCGAGAGGTGGAGGTGCGAGAACCGATAGTGGCTACGTATCGCTCCCAACAGTCCTTTTTAATCTGCTGGATCAGTCGTTGAGCATGAGCGCGAAGACATTTGAAAGTTATCAGGTGCTCAACGCATGGGTGGCGGTGGTGGCACTGCAGTGCTTGATGATGATCCTGGGTGGCCTCGGTGATCTCTTGCATCCACCAAGGCACCAACTTGCACCTTAACGTACTTGGGGAGCACGGAATAGTTTCCTCGGCAGTGGAAACAATGACCACAGTAACCTGGTGGAGTGCTGCATCAACTTCAGTGGGAAGTTGAGCAGAAACCACAGCAGCCGAGGTATAAGTTGTCCAGTTGGCTATGCGGAGAGACCATCGGGGCAGGTTGGCTGTTGGTTGAGGCTGAAGCAGAGAGAGGACAGAAGTGGTGGCTGCCACAGAGGTCATTATGTACACTCCAACTGAGGTGGGGGTAGAAGGCGTGGGCTACAGAGTGATAGGTCTATGTCCTAGAATGTGTTGTGTGCCATATTGAAGTGTGCGGGTGCACCAGTATTAAGGTGGCATACATTCAGCTGTGTTAAGAGTGTCTCGACATCCCTACCACCCCACAAGGGATGGTGTGCATTGAAGTCCCGCAGAATGATAAATGGTGTGTGAAGTTAAGTAACCAATGCGCCGAGGTTAGTGGTAGTAATAACCTCATCTGGGGGGGGGGGGGGGGGAGACATAGAGCAGATGGTTATGTTCTGAACTGTACGGATCCTGACTGCCACTGCCTCAAGCGTTGTGTGGAGAGGCATGGGAGTACTGGGTACAGATACGAGGACATACACACAGACATTCCCAGATACACTATCGTAGGTCGATCGGTTTTTATAATAGCCCCAATAGTTTTATTTTTTTTATTTTTATTATTATTTTTTTTTTTATATATTATATTATAGAGGTTTGTACCGTTCTCGCGACCGGGGTGATTAAACTAAGATCCCCGGGCTCTGAAACGTAGAACATTCCACCGTCGCCAAACAATGGTCAGTGAGGCACACTGTTGGCGCGACAGTCCACAGCTTGGAACCCTGGGTTCGCTAATCCTGTACTCTGCAAACTAATGCCGAGCCCATTCAGGGCTGGGTCACATGACGATATTTGAGAATTTATTTACATTCTTGAGTGCAAATACATGCATAAGTATTTTGTGACGTTTGCATATGGAGTCGGCATCTCACACTATTATCACTTTTTTGAGGTTGTGGTTATTATGGTGATACTGAACCAAATAATACCCAACTTTAACAGATAATGTTCTTTATTAATCAGAAAGATGTATCACAAAAACAATGAAACACTTTATCCTCACGTCAACAAAGCAACTGGCTCTTAGTATATGCCAGCCGCTCTGGCAAAGAACCTGGCGGAAAGAGGAACTACATCGTCACAAATCGGCGCGTCGTAAGTCAACTGGATGCAAATTCTAACCACCTTGACTCAACGCGTACTTGCTAACAACGAGACGCGAAATAATAAATTCAAAGTGTCAAGAAACTTAACTGTGTAAAATTTATAAACACTATACTTTAAGGCGAAAGCCATGCCATCGTCAATTTATGTCTATTACGTCAGTTTTTCTTCTCAAACACGCTTTTTGAAAAGCCTAAAACACAGGAAAAGTGTAAATATGTGAACGCAAAAACGGGGGCGATTTAACAAATGTTGTGAACATAGGAAATTTGAAGGGACCACAAAAAAATGGTATAAATGGTGGGAAAACGTAAAATCCTGGAACATAAAAACGAGGTTTTACTATAGGTAGTGCAGAAAGGGTTTCACCCCAAACCAACATGCTTGGCCTTCTTCACAAGGGGTAGCTAGAGAGGGGACGGTCCTCTTATTAGTAATCATCTTTTTGATGTTGCTGCTTTCCTTTCTTCCATGCTTGCTTAAAGTAATGGTGAGCATAGTCTGCCATATGCAAGACAATTTTAATCATTTTTCCCCAAACGTGTTTCAGCACATTGGGGTGGTTTATTTTTGTTCTGAAAAATTATAGTGTACTGTACGGTTGTCTTTCAAGATACACCTAAAATGTTTTTACAGGTTATCAGATAAATACAACTATTTTAGTTTTGTGAAATTATGCCTACTAGAAATACGATTACCGGTATATCTCATACTTTTTTTTTTTTAATGGGCTATGTATAAAATCACTATGTAGCCTACTTCTTATATGTTGTTGTGATAATAGACATCTGCATAGCATAACAAACAGTTTAAATTTCTTGCTTTCCGATGTTGGGTTCGAGAAACTCGCCATTTCTGTTAGTACTTATGATTCTTTTCTTCTCTTTTAGTTTCTGGTTGTTTCTGTCTTCCTTGTGTTATTTGTCCTCCACGTTTTGTTCGTGGTATACATCACGCCAGGCATATGCATGTGTCAAACTTGTTCATTTGTTCTTTGGGTGTTTTGTTGTGGAGAGTTGCACGCAAAATACGAGTGTTTACTGTTAGTGTTGTGTTACATTGTCTGTTGATAGTGGAATGTAGGAGTGAATCAGCATTGTGGATTGGTTTTTAATCATGTTTACATATACATCTCTCTCTCTCTCTCTCTCTCTCTCTCTCTCTCTCTCTCTCTCACCATTTTTTCCCCTCTCAATACAGTCATGAATATACTGAAATTGTTTCTTTTCAATTCTGATGAACTTTACGAAATATTCAGTTAGATGAATCACTTATCAGCAAAAGGAATGACTGACAGTATGCACAGTCTTTTGCACTGGAGATTTAGACAGGTTATAAATTTAATATTTTATTATTATTATTATTATTATTATTATTGCTATATGGATGTGCAATGTTGGGGCAGAATGCCAATAAATGAGATTACATTTACCTGTACACGTAGTATTCTCAACTGCACTATACTTTCATTGTCTTCCTCCTTGCTTCTCTCAGTTGAAAGCTGTAGCCGTCCAACAAGGTTGATTTTCCCCCGTTTCTGAAGTTTTCCATTCTTCCTGTAGGATATTATCAGAAGACATAAAGAGTTAAGATAAATTGTGTTGAGTATCACTGTAAATGATATGTAAATGATTTTTCTTTAAGAAGATAAATGACAAAATAATTTTGGATATAACTTTGTTGAAGTGACTTATCTACAGAAATTTTATTACATTTTGTGATGTTTCTTTAACAGTATATATTTCAATGCACTTTTGTATTCCGCAACCCATTTTATTGGCCCTGATAACCGATTGCCCTCTTCATTTCGGAGTCTATTGATCCTTCCACCTACCTCTCAAAAAAACTGCCAGAGAATTTAATACAAAGTGGAACATTTGCTCAGTCTCAGGGTGGGAAAGTATCCTTGAATACAAGAAATTCCACACTGAATTAATCTCTGGGATAAGAATGAAAGACACCACTATTGCATGAAATGTTAACTTTCTAATCGCCTAAGTCTCCTATATTAAAAGAATCGGTATGAAGCAACCTGAAAGCAGTTTTTTCAAAGTTCGTTACAAATAAAGGCAGATTACTATTTTTAGTAGATTTTTCCAGCAAGACAAATATTAATTCTTTTCATGTGTACGTAGCTAGATTTCATCGGACATATGACACCATACTTTAATGTCCCAACTGGCCACCATCTTGAGGCGAGGTGGTTGGTGCACAATCAAGCTGGAACAGTGGAAACATACAGCAGCTCCTTCATACCACAGATACAAGCTGTTGAATAGTGGCACTCTAAGGAAATTGTGGTGGCAGCAATGCAAGAAATTGACAAAAGCATGTAAATGCAAGTAAAGAACATCTGGTCAAAAATAAAAATAAAAAATGTTTTCAATTTTTTGCACAGCATTTTATGTGAGGATGACCTTCCACCAGCCTCACACCTGAAAGATTGACCACAATCCAAGGTAGTCAAGAATGGGACTGACAATCCATTGACAGAACATGCTCAACTTCAATGACAGATTTATAACCTTTGCCATACAGACAATTCCACCCAATACCAGCTTCATTCAATTATGGAGATGTCAGGTGACATCTAAACAAATTCTTTGATGCTATAATATTTTCAGCATCAATCTCTGCTAGCCACCTGCAAACATCTATTCCTTCCTCACTCAAGGAACTTCACTCGTACTGCTTCCTCGCCCTATCACTAAAAATCTCAGTCTCCACTTCCCCCTCCTCAAGAAACCTTTCACTGCGCACTGTGCAAGCTTACAAAGTGTGGTGAAATGTGTCCCATTCTACCCCATTCATTTAACACCTCCCTCCCAGATGTCAGTCATAAGCTATATTTCCCAGTTTTCCATCTTGCTCCCCCCCCCTCTCTCTCTCTCTCCCCCTCCCCCCTTCTCTGTCCACTTCACCTGACAACTCCTGTCGCCCTCCACCTCAGAAAGCTGCAGGACTAGTAAGCCACCTTTTTGTGTGAAACAGCTTCATGGAGACACCATGTTATCACTTTGATAACTCATAGGCACTGTCACGTAGCAGAATCCCCATGTTATCATTCGTATAATTTATATGCACAGTCACAGACTAGAGTCCCAATGGTGTAGCTCTTAATTTATACATGCCTAAACATAGTGTAACAGTCCTAAAGAATTTCTTGGGACACACTCAGAGCTACTTCCATGCCAGATAGTTCCAGAGCACTTAATGTAACATAAAATTTCTTTACATATATATAGTAAAATGATAGCTTAATTGCAATGAATATCTTATGGGAGAACTGAATAGAGAAAGAAAAGGAGAAAAAAAAAAAAGTAACCTGGGTGTTTTAGCTCTTCAAGCTTTCCCAGCGATCTGGTGACATGATGGGTAGTTGGGTGTTCTGCTGGAAGTCAGTGTCTACTGTGCACAGTATTTCAGCCACGTAACTCTTAACATTCATCAGGTGTGACAGACTTCTCTCCGAGTTGCCTGGGTCCAGTATTTATGTCTGCGGCCTTCCCCCTCCAGTGGCGATTGTAGGTGCTTCCTCTGTGGTCTGCGCCCGTCCCACTCTCCTCTGAGCATTACACCTGCCATCTGGCACTTCGTTTGCAGTCCGTGCCAGCTTGCTGAGCTGTTCTGGGGCATTGATGTTTTGCTTTCTATCCACTGCAGCCCTGGGTGCTATCTCTGTGGTCCGCGCCCACCGTACCTGCCTCCGAGAGTTTCATCTTTAGTCTGGTGCTTTCTCTGTGGTCTGCGTCCATTGTGGCCGCTCCTGGACATTATATCTTCAGTCCCGTCGTCCTGGTGTTCTGCTTGGGGAACACTCTGCACGTTCATGCCTCCAGCGCTTGTGTCTGTGTTATACTGGTGCTGTCCTCGTTGCTTCTTTAATAGTTCCAGAGCAGGGTCCCAGGCTCTACTTAGTTGGAAGCTTGTGTCTTGGTTCACGAGATTGTCAGCCACTTTGATCTCTGTTGACTCCTTAATAACACTGTCCCAAAACCTGGGTGTGTGTGTGTGCGCGCCAGAATCTAGGTGTCATCGTAGTTCATGACATGATCCAGCTCCGGACAGTGTTCAGCAATGGCTGATTTCTTAACTTGCTTTAATTGGGTGTGCCTTTGATGCTCTTTGCACTGATGTCCACTGTTCTGGTGGTCTGGCCAATGTAGGACATTCCACATTGACAAGGATGCTATAAATCCACGGTTTTCGTAACCCCAGGTCATCTTTAACATTTCCCACCAAGCCCCTTATCTTGCTGGCTGGACAGAAGATACTCTTGATGTCGTGTTTAAATAGAATCCTACAAATTCTGGCAGAAATACAACCAAATACACAGTCTTCTTTGCTTCCACTTCCTCTTCCTCTGCTTCTGGAACCTCTGGTGTGGGGACTGGTTGGAAAGCCCTCTCAATTTGTCTTGTCATATATCCATTTTGTAGAACACTATTTCAAGGTGCTCAGTTTCTGTAAGTAGACTTTCTTGGTCCAACAATGCACATGCTATGTGGACTAATTTCTTGAGGAACCCATTCTTCTGTGCAGGATGGTGGCAGCTGCCAGCCTGCAGATATAAGTCAGTGTGTGTCGGTTTTCGGTACATACTGTGGCCAATTGATCCCTCTGCTTTCCTTCTTACTAGCACAACCAGGAACAGCAGCTGTCCATTCTTCTCCAGTTCCAAGGTAAACTTTATGTTCAGGTTGCATGAGTTAAGGTGTTCAAGAAATTCATTGAGTCTGTAGTTTCCATGAAGCCAGCCAGATCACTAAGGTATCACCCACATACCTATAGAAGCAGATGGGTTTCCATATGGCTGTCTCTAATGCTCTCTCCTCAAATCTCTCAATAAACATGTTGGCAACCACTAGAGACGGGAGCTGCCCATAGCTACACCTTCTGTTTGTTCATAATATTGGTTCCCATACAGGAAGTATGTGGAGGTCAGCGTATGTCTAAACAGGTCCAATAGAGCGCCATCAAATTTCTCTGCAATCAGTTCTAGTGAGTCTGCTGAACAGTGATACCACATCGATACTAACCACGATGTCAGAGTCCGTGATGTGTAGTTGCTTGAGGCATTGCAGGAAGTCTTCTGAGTTGCGGATGTGGTGAGCACATTTCCCCCCACATGTGGAGAAAGCAGATTCTTCAAGTACGTGGCTGTTTCATATATGGGTGCCCCAATTTTACTGACAATTGGGCGTAGGGGGCACATCTTCCTCGTGTATTTTCAGAAGACTGTACAATGCAGGAGGTACTGGTGTCTTTGCCCTAAGTTGTCTGATAATCTCAGGTATTCCTGTCTCCTTCAGGAGAGCCTTTGTCTTCTTGTCCACCTTGTCAGTGGGGTCACACTAAAGTTCTGTAATCAGGGTCCCCAAGAAGTTGGCACACCTTATCATAATCCACCCGGTTCTTAATGACTGTAGAACTCCCTTTTGTCTGCTGGGAGGATTACAATACAGCTGTCTTGATGGAGCTTCCTTAGTGCAAGCCTCTCCTCAGCTGTGATGTTAGATTTTGGTGGTCTGCCATTGGTTAGTGCCCTGCAAGTCTCTCGGCACATTTCCTCTGTGACATTGGGTGGGAGTGTGGCTGCAACCTGCTCCACTGCACTGATGAAATCTGAGACGAGCACATTTCTAGGAGTCGTTGCGAAGTTGAGACCCTTGCCGAGAACCTTTAAGGTTGTATCATTGAACTCTGTGCCACTCGGATTCATCACAGTGCGAGTGCTAGTTTCTTCCAGCTGCTGTTCTTTCTTGCTCATGCAGTCAAACTTTGCAGATTGATAGGAAGAGGCGTTTCCCCTGGCACACACTGCTGAAGACCAGGAGGCATGGTCTATCCAGTCCCAATCTTCCCTTGGTAAGAAGGCTGCCATGTATAGATGAAGGTGTATCAGCTCTCTAGCCACAACATCTAATCTGTGACGCATGTCTCGAATCCTCTCTCTCACCAGAGCCATGCTGGCTCTTCGTTTTATCTTGATAGCCACCCTGGAGTTGGTGTGATATTTGATTCTAGCGAAAACTGGTACCATGTCTCCATCTCAGAATTTCAGCAGGAAGCTGAGAGAACTCTGCATACTTTCTTTCCTCTGACGAAGCTTATCCAACTTCTTTATGTTCTGGTACACCTCCTCCCCATAGTTTTTTAATGTAACTCTTGAGGCTTTCCCGGTGATCTAGTGACATGATGGGTAGTCCGGTGTTCTGCTGGATGTCAGTGTCTACTCTGTACAATATTTTGGCCATGTAGCTCTTAACCCTCAACATGTGCAAACTTAAAACTGCTTTCTGAGTGAACCGGGTCCAGTACTTATATCTGTGGCCTTTCCCCTCCAGAGGCGGTTATAGGTGCTCCCTTTGTGGTCCATGCCTGTCCGACCCGCATCCGAGCATTACATCTGCCATCTGGCACTCCGTTTGCGGTCCGCGCCTGCTCGCTGAGCTGTTCTGGAGCATTGATGTTCTGTTTTCCATCTGCTGTGGACCTGGGTCCTCTCTGTGATCTGCACTTGCCAAACCCACCTCCGATTGTGCCATCTGTGGTCAGGCATTCCATTTGCAGTCCACACCCTCTCGGTGAGATGTTCTAGGGTGCTGATGTCAATAGTGGCCCTAGGTGCTCCCTCTGTGGTCCGCGCCCATCAAACCTGCCTCTGATTGTGGCATCTGTGGTCTGGCGTTCTGTCGGATGGGCGCAGACCAGAGGGAGCACCTACAACCGCCACTGGAGGGGAAGGCCATAGACATAAATACTTTACCTGGGACACTCAGAAAGCAGTCTCAGATCACACCTGATGAAGGTTACGAGTTACGTGGCCGAAATATTGTGCAGAGTAGACACTGATATCTGGAAGAACACCCAACTACCCATCAAGTAACCTGGTTGTTGGTAAACACTACTTCATGGTTATCATAAATGCAGAGAATGTGTTGAGTTTCAGACATTCCACTTGCAGAATCCTGCGAAATTACTATCAAACAACTGTGAATGTCATTATTTGCACCCTCCAAGAAGACCAGATCAAAATCCAGCATAAAACTCAGCTTGGGGCTGACCTGAGTCAGTAGTCGTGGTGTCGTTTGAAGTGTATGACAGTTATGCTACATGTCTGGCTCAGGCACTGGTATCAGGTTTTCTAATAATGAGAACTTTGATATTTGTTTCTGAACACAGATTGAAGTCAGCTTAGACCGTTTTCAAGGATCATCATGTCTAGCTTTTGTTGTAAATAAACTAGAAGAAATCATCACAAAACTATCCAAAGAAAGAAATGCAATACAATATTCTCCAGTGAGAAAACTTCAGCAGAGAAAATTCAGTTGTTTGGGCTTCCTTTGTCATCGTTGTCTCTCTGCCAGTGTGATGAATGAGTAATGGAATAGGTGACTTGGATCCATTGGCTTACTTTATGTAGAACAATGAGTTTTTTTAAGATTTCGGTAAACAAGAACATTCTTTTGCAATTTACTCAACGACTCCGGCACTGTTCTACTGGACCTGTCAAATATTTTGTACTATGCATTCCTTAGGGAGAATAGTACATGAAATAGGAAAAAGGATTGTTACTCAACTCCTAAGTTCTTTTCTTATTTTGAAAACATGTCTTCAGTTAAGACAAAGCATTTCCAAGAGGTGTGGAAGCACCACACTAAGGCCCTCCACTAAAACTTTAAATGATGAATTTGGATAAAACGCTCAAGACTATTAAAATGTGTGCGCGCGCGCCCACACACACACACACACACACACACACACACACACACACACACTGAAACCCAGTGGTCACATGTAAAACGTCCTGCAAAAAGGAGAGAAATTAAGAGGAAACAATTACAAAATACAGGAAATGGCAGTAAGCTTGCTAATTACTGGAATAAAAGATGTGTGCTGAATCCTCTGTAATACACTGAAATATGCAGCTTGGAAGCTCACTCAGAGCAGGTAATTAACAAAATTTTAAAACCTTTGGTAGTCATCTCCTCAGAAGCTATGATAATCTTTCAATGAATTGGCTTCTGCCCACTAAATACAATGTAAAATTACTCACTTAAAATGCAATGATTAGTGACTTGTACAGCATATGCATATCAGATTGGGTGGAAATTAGCAATTAGTTCCAGTTTGGAGGCAGGTCAGTGTTATATCACTGAAGTGACCTATTTGAGGAGTATCATGACTGAATAGCTGAATTCAGCAACCACAGCTTAATGTCCATCACTGTCAGCCATTCCACTTCCCATAGTTTCATGTGTCTGACAACAGTGAAACAGAGACGCCAAGTTTGAAAAGAAGGTATCTTTAATGGGGACTAGAGAATTGGGGTTGAGTGGGGAGGGGGATAGAGGCGTACAAGGAAGTTTATTTTAAAACCTGTCACTAAAATATTCATTTGAAGCCTAATTGTAACAATTTATAATAATTTCTAAAACATGAGAAGGCACCCACCATAAAATAAAGATTCCTCTGGTACAGTACTCATCACTTTAGAAGAAACAAGTACAAAGACCTTTAAATTTGTTTTGGTATGTCTAAAACAGGGTAAGAAAGTGTGAAATCTAATTTAAGTGATACTCAATAACTGATTTATACATCATAGTGACGTAACGGCACGAACATTAGAACGCCAAATCGCAATATAACTGCAAGTTTACACGCCCACAGTAGTGAAGTTATGGAGGCTCTACTGCAGTGTGTATGTGTATAATATAGTCTGAGCAAGACAGATGATAAAAGGGTATTGTGTTATACGAGAAACAATACTGGTTCATAAAATTAGGTTACAACAATATTGTATTATCCAACAACTAAAGTAAGTACCGAGTTCTGTAATTTTAGCAGAGGCACCTGTAAGATTATAATTTTTTTACTAGAAATCATAATTACGGATCAATCTTAATACTTGACATATATAGTGAAATGACAACTTTCTGGAGAATAGCACATTGTGTCATGGCACATTCTCAGCAAGCATCCTGGTACACAACAGAATGTTTGTTAAGCTTAAGGGACATAAATGCTGGGTCATCAATCCCTAAACTTACAAACTACTTGTGAACTACCTTATACTAAAGATGGCACAAACGTCCACACCCAAAGGGGGATTCGAACCCCCTGATGGGAAACGGTCTCTCACATCGGAGCATAGCCCCTCAATGCACCTGGCCACAGCCCAACACAATGGGGATTGGGGTACACCACTACAAACAATAGATCTGTGGTGGCTGCCCCTCTAAGCGATAATCCAACAAACAACTCACTCAGCTGTTTGTTGTGTGACACCAAGGCAAAGTTAACTCAGTTTTTCTCCAAAATCAGTTTCAGTTTCGTCCAGGGCTGCCAAACTTGCCAACAAGGAGTGTTCATATTGCGCCAAGTACTGTTCAGTCACAGGCACAATCTTCCTCCAGTAGGTCAAGTGCTTCGGTCATCACCACAAAGACATCCTGCAGGACAGTATTGAGGCCACACCAGACCACACTGCACAAGTGCACAGTTCAACCCACATTAGCAGTCAACTGGAGTTTCTCATCCCCCATTTAAGTATGTGTCACCAATGCTACACTGCTCCCAAGTGTCACACCAACCCACGATGTCTACTACTCGTGGAGCCACATTGTTCTTTTGGAACCACCATAGTCGAGCTGAGCTTATACGTATGCCAACCTGCAACTTCCCAGTGGTGCCGACACTTCTCACGAGCCACGCACACTAACACTGAACCTGATATGCTCCCCAGCCTACATCTACATCCACATCCATACGTCACAATCCACCATTAGGTGCGTGGTGGAGCATACACTGAACCACTACTAGGCATTTCCTTTCCTATTCCACTCCCAAATAGAACGAGGGAAAAAAAAAGAATGCCTATATGCCTCTGTATGAGCCCTAATTTCTCTTATCTTGCCTTTATGATCATTATGCAAAATGTAAGTAGGTGGCAGAAAGATTGCTCTACACTCAGCTCCAAAATCTGGCCTTTTAAATTTCCTCAACAGAATTTCTTGAATATATCATCTTTCCTCCAGCTATCACCATTTGAGTTCCCGGAGCATTTCCATGACACTCGCGCATCGGTCAAACCTACCAGTAACGAATCTAGCTGCTTGCCTCTTAACTGCCTCTATGTTTTTCTTTAAACTGATCTGCTGCAGGTCCCAAACAAATGAGCAATACTCAAGACATGGTCGTACTAGTATTTTATATGCGGTCTCCTTTACAGATGAAGTAAATCTTCCCATAATTCACCCAATAAACCGAAGTCGGCTGTCCATCTTACTCACAACTGTCCTTACATATTCATTCCATTTCATATCGCTCTGCAATGTTATGCCTAGATATTTGAAGGGCGTGACTGCATCAAGAAGCTCACTTCTAAAGCTGTATTCGAACATTATGGGATTGTTTTTCCTACTTGTGCCGTCATATATTGATTATTACTGTCGCCAATACTCAGCGGCTGTGTGAAGCCAAAGGGACACACACACCATGCTGAGAAAGAGACTATCGCAGATAACAGGCTAAAATCGACCCATATAGCTTACACGATGTAGGTGGTGAAGAAATCATCTTGCGAACTGCAGATGTCCTCAACCATGGGCTCTGGAGCAGATTCGGTTGGCACGTCAAGCATAATGATGTCAACCTGGTCTCTCTCTTTGCACACAATCTTCAAGTCATCCTTTTCTTTGTCATTCTTGACCTTTGTTTGGCCTTGTACATCTTTTTTGCCTCACCATATGAAACACACTTCAACGTCTTCTGTATCTTATGTTCTTCAAGGTACACTGCACAGGATCTACTCCAGATGGGTGGTTCCCTGAACAATTGACACTCTTAAAGGGCGGTGAACAGTCGCCCCCTTCATGATCAGCCTCATTACAACCCAAAGTGGTGTGCTCAAAGTGCTAGCTTAACCAACATGCCATCCACCCTCCTCTTAAGGTTTTGAACATCCACAATACCTTTGGAAGCCCATTCAGTTTTCAATTCCTCATTAGGAATCTCAACAAGGTTGTGACATGTAACCACACCCTTACTGTAATTTAATGTATTGTGGTGTTCAGTTTAGATGGCATATTCTTCAAGTTGCTTGGCTTTATTAAGATTATCAACCTGTTGGGAGATAGCTGTCTCAACCAACAAAGTTCTGTCACGCAACCTTTTCATAGATTTGAGGTTATCTGCTATACCCTCAAGAACCTTTTGAATACAGAACAGTGACACCTTTTAAAATTATCCTTCATTTCGTTTAATAATCAGAAAGACCTTTTAGTTAGCACTGTGTGTTCTTTTACTCACTTCTAGACACTTTTTAGTAAGTGCTTTATCTGGAGGACTGCCTAAGCGAGACCTCTTTCTGCAGCGCCTGTTACTACCCCCCTGTGGTACGGTACACCCATCCCACTGGAAGGTTTGAGGGACAAATTAAAATGATTCATCTCGGTGCCACGAGTAGCTAGGGAAGGAAATGTCAACCTAGACAGAGCCCCGCTTGCCTAAGTAAGCCTTGTACAACTAAGATGCGGCAGTATCCCCAAAGGTTGCTTGCTAGTGACTGTTCCACATGAACAGCCATGCATCCCATCAGCGTGTAGCACACCTTAAGAGTTATGTTTTTCTTATAGAGTTATTTCCTTCTCGCGATCTGGATGGTCAAGCAAAGATCCCATTACCTGGTACACGCAACATTCCACTTCCGCGCCACACGGTTGTCACTGAAGCATGCCCAGAGGTTATGGTGTCAGAGGACTGGCGGCAATTACCTGCCCACAGCTCAGGTTCTCCGGGTTCGCCAAGACTGTACTCAACATGCTGAGCCCCCGAGGTGTGGCCAAGAAGAAGATACATGCTTGTTTATGACGGAAATGTTCTGGTGGCTTGAAGTTAATAAGACATACAAATGACCATTATGTTGAAGATGGACAATTTAGACTCTTGACTGAATACAGTTGATCTATAATTTCATAATATACACTGTATATACTCGAGTAATCCAAGCACCCTAAAAATGAAAGAGAAACAGAAAAAGAAAATAGAACAGCGGATGTGTGTAGATGAGAATACCACCTGTCAGCTTTGAAAAGCATACGAGGGCAGTTATCTTGGGATGTCACATCTGTTAAATTTCAAAGAGCGGGAGAGAGGGGCAGAGGTGCAGGGGGGCAGATGCACGACTGTCATATCCATAGTGTGCGAATCTCTTACCAATCCCATAAAATTCTCGTATTTTACCTACTAAACGTTCTCATTCAAATTTAAAAATATTTCATTCGTAACGTATTACTGTGAAAACGTACTCACAGTAACACACACTGAAATGAACGCTTGTAGAATCTGAACAGTTATTAAATAAATGAAGCTGAGACTGGCATTACATGGTCATATATCTTTGTCAAAGTCGATATGTCATGTAATTACATCAAAGATATTTGATAGTCTAATAGGAAACTTTGACACACAGGTATCTTTCATCAAAGAAATATCAAATGTAGCACCTCGTCATATATTTGATAAGTTGCTTGTCTCCTGTTCGCCGCAATGCAAAATGTAACCACTATGAGTGCTAGCATCACTGTTGCCAAATGACGTTTGCGTGTTTGAGCATTGTTGCAATGCCACACCGTAATTAACGTTAAACCCCAGTAGCAAGAAATCACTGTAAATGTGAAGTGGCGATACCGGTGTGGGTAATATGGTGGCACTGAACCGAATAATACCCAACTTAAGTATATAATGTCCTTTATTACTCAGGAAGATGGTATCAGAAGCAAACGCAACTAGTCATTCTTATAACAACAATGCAACTGTTCGTACGCACCAGCCGCGCAGCTAAAGTAACTGTCGGAAAGAGACACTACTCCACAAAATCACTTTGTGACGTGAGGAGACCCTTTACAGTAAAATTACTGATACGTTGTGTCATTGTCAAATTATATGCAGTTTTGATAATGGCCAAAGCAGAGCACAATAAAAAGTAGTTGTTATCCGCTTTCTTTAAATACAATGACCATAATACACTTTGTTAACACCATGATTAAGATTTATGTCTAAGAAACATTACGAATATTTAATAATATTTCTTTGTCAAAGATTTGATCGAAAATATTATTGTGTAATACCGACCTAAAGGAATCTGTTTCTTTAAAGCAGAGTAATACCCGCCTAGTGTGTGGTGTTTTTGCAGATGGAGTAATAACAACCTAAATTCGAGTAATCCACGCACCCCAGTTTTTTTTTGTTCATAAATTCGGAGAAAAATATGCGCAGATTACTGGAGTATATATGGTATTGTAAAGAACTGATTGCAATGAGCAAGTTTACAAAGTATTTCAAGTTTTGTGATTTCCAAATTGTTATGAAGTTCTTCCTTTAAGTGGCGAATTTAAGAATGTTTCCAGAAGTACATTAAAATCAGTTACTGACAAACTTGTGTGTTAAATCTTTACCAATACATTTAGAACTCTGATGTCTTCCTACCACAATACCCCCAGACAACATCAAGAATAAAGCAAATGAGACTGCTCGTCCCTGGAAGATTCTACATTAGACATGTGACAGAGCTTCTTTGTAGGAAATTGTCAACAGTTTGGGAAAGAAGGCCAGTCTCAACTTTGTTTGCTTTGCTTGCCAAGAGGCACCATTCACAGTGTGGAGAAGGCTCTACCAGCAGTAACTGAGCATAATGGGTGTACCCAGCTGCAAATCATGGCACAAGGATGCCTGCCGGGCTGGGTGCCGAGGCCATCATTGGTTCCTACAGGTGGCTGGCGGATTTGGTGACAACAGCTAACCGTGCTCACAGGATGGAAGCAGAACTGTCAATTTATAGCAATGCTTCTGTAACTGATTGCAGTTGTCTGGTTTGGAGCCCAGTGGAAGGCTCAAACCAGATACTCACAATATTCTGTGGTGATCTTGGGTGCAAATTTCTCAACCTCCACTGTTAGGTGGGGAAATGTAGGGTTACCCTTAATAGGGCGGATGTGCACTACATGCCAGAAGTAGCTACTATGGTAGCAGAGTACATGTGGCTTGCAAATGACAGTTTTTAGGTTAATAAGATCTCTGCATAGGCCTGAAAATCAATAAACAGATTGGAACCGTACATCCATACACACACCAATAACATGATGGCACAGATAGCACGAACCTGGTTGGAATTAACAATATAATAATAAGGACAGGATGTGGCGTCGAGCTGTGACAGGAAAATAAAGACCAACAGGTACAACACTTTTGGCTATCGGTCATGGCCTTCGTCAGAAAATAGAACATTCACGCAATCACACAGGCACACAACATAGTCACACAACTGTCACCTCCAGCTGCCAAACTGACTTTATGAGCTCGTCGCCATGTCTTTCCAGAGAGTTGTAAACTGTTATTACTATATTGAAATATTAACTGTCTTCCAAAGCTATTTCACAGAGGAATATTGCACTGTAGTTCCTTCTCTAAACTGTCAAACGACCAAAAAAATGGCAGCTATGGAAGTAAATGACCAAGGGATAGAATAGCAACTGAAATCACCAAGAAGAGAAAAGGCCAATGGGCTTAAAGGGGAAACACTGATTCTTTGCAGAGTATGCAAAGTGAAGCAAATTCTCTCTAGCACGGGCATAAGGTAAAACAGGCAAGATTTCATAGCTGAACATGAAGTCTATGATAGCACATATTGCAGCTGGGCAAGGACAGTGTTCTCTCTCTCTCTCTCTCTCTCTCTCTCTCTCTCTCTATCTATCTATGTTGTTGTTGGAAGAACAAAATGTTATAGGGAACAATCAATCTTGTGTAATCCAATTAGACATAAATGAGATGATCTACCATGATCAGTTTAAAGATGATGGATACGGAATTCCTTGAAAGGATGTGACATGATGATATCACCCAAGAAGACTTCTTCATTGAAATATGCTGAGGAAGACACTTGACTTACAGGAAAAGCAGTGAAAGGTACAGGAAGACTACTATGGATGAATGCAGGAGCTGATATGCCAACCAATACTTTGTAATAAAACCCTAGCCAGAAAAATGGGGAATTGGATCAAGGACTATGTTTTTTTTATAAAACATGGTTTATATTTTGTTAAGAAAAATCAATGGAAGCCAGGTTATATATATCACTGTAGGTAATTTTTGGCTTGGAATAGAAGGTCTTCAATAGATGCATGGATATTTAACTTGGAAGTGTGAGGAGTTCAATAGCAATTACTGCATTTAATGTTAAGCCAGGGCAGTCTCTCCATTTAACTGCACTGAGTTACTAAGTGTCCCATATGACTCTGTGGAGGGGGGGGGGGGGGGAATGTTTGGAAGAATACATGGAATTACTGAACATGGGTGAAACATTCCCTGCTGTGGCATTAGAACAGCACAAAATTCCCACTGATAATTAATTACTTGGTTAGATATAGTGTCCCAAATGAAGTGCTGGGAGACAGAAAACACGTGGTGCAATGGAGAAAGTGTAGAATTAAAAGGTCCTGGGTTTGAGACGCACCACGGTTGTACATTTTAATCTGAATACACAGTTCTAAAAGCTTCTAGAAGTAGTGAGACATAATGTTCCAGAAGTTTGTTAGTTTATATATACAGTGTAAAGCTCCAGCCGGAGTTCCTTCTGTGCTATTGTACATGTGTTACGAAAGCTAAATAAATCATCGCCAACTTCAAACCGACCAGCTACGTCCTCGACACGACTACACAACATTAACTCGCACAACCTACAACTGATGATGAAGGACTTTACTGATCGACAGCTCTAAGAGTAATTGTCAGACAGCACCATTCCTTGGCCTTTAATTGTAAAAACTGTTCCAAGAAGTCCTCAGATGGGAAGAAGGCTTATACTTTCTGTTGCAACTATACATTTTTTTACTGAACAGTAAAAGTTATTTATCCTGTGCCTTACATCACAGAAACCTTCGAGAATGTGGGGAAATGTTTATATTTTAAGATAATGGATTTATGACCAATCAGAGGTAGAACCCATGACCTAAAACAGACTTTTCAGTTCCATTTGCTCATTATCAGTATTGCCACATACCAATCAGTTTGAAAAGTTAGTGCAGATTTTGCAGCACAGCTGAAGTAATGAGAGCAATGCACCCAATATGTAGCCACACATGAGCAACCTTAAACTTGCCACTATGCTAGTTAACGTTTTACCGCCTTCTATTTGCTACACACAAAAACACCTTACTTCATTATAGAAATAGCAAACACTACAAAAGAACACCAAAATTCTTAGATGATTAAATTGTAATACTCACACCAGAGCAAATTCTTGATTAACCCAAAACATGGTGTTTTCGCAAAAGTCCTTTGGTGACTGCACTTCTGGTTCATATGACAGAACTTGCCTTCTGAGCTTTGGGAATGCAACAAGAGACTGAAATGAGAAAAAATGATTAACTGTTTAAATCTGCACAAGACAGAAGAGTACAGTGAAATAAGATATCCTGTAACATAAATAAACATTAAGATTTGCTGTAGGTAAGGAATTACTAAAATCAAACTTCATCTTCACCAGTATATTGCTTTATTTACTGAGTTCATGAAAAATAACTATCAGAGAAACTGAAATAACTGAGACAACACAATGCATGGGACAACAAAATTTCAAAATACAAGACAACTGGGGAGAGGGGAAACTATCACATACCAACAGTAATGTAAATGACTGCAGAAGTGCAGCAAGCAGTGTGCCTATTGTGTCACAAAAAAGTGCCACACAGCACTAATACCATATTTGCACGAAAATAAGCTGAACCTGAACTTTTGACACAAGATACTAGAAATTAATAAATCTCAAATACAGATTGCAGTTTATTATTATTATTATTATTATTATTATTATTGAAGTTTCTCATAATCAGAAGCATAATATTACGAATCCATATTCTCGTTTCAACACAGTCAAAACAAATATGGAAAACTGTAAATCAAGCAATAAAAAGTGAGATGTGAGGGGAGGACAAATCAAGGCTTGTTACTGGGAGTTCAAGTGGTGTTAGTATAGACATATGATGAGGAAAGAGTTTTTTCAAAGTTTAATATGAGAAAAAAAAAAAAAAAAAAAAAAAGATGTGGATGTGAGTGATAATGGGAAAATTTAGGCTTCAGGTTGCCCAATACGCTAAGGAACATGGAAAGCGGCAAGTTGGATGTAAATTTGATGGGGTTGATGAAAAAAACGTGCAGGCGAGGAAAAACTATTAAATTATTTGAAGAGTAGTTGTGCATTTCGATGACAAAAATGTAAATATCCTGGTGGAGAAAGAGATTTGCTTGACTCTGTAATTCAAATCAGAAATGTGGTTTCGCTGTTAGTACAGAAATGATTCAGGTGCTAGACAGCAAAATAGCCTCGAGTTTGAGGTACATTGTTTCTTGGAAGGTAGCCTAATGAATGTGAAAGTAGTGAATTTGGTCATGATAAACTATGTTACTTTCAAATGGAACAACTAAAGTCAATATTGGTATTAGCTACACAAATCAGCTGTTCCACCATCTTAACCTCCCATCACTATTCGTGGTAGGTGTCACCAACGTAAACATCATGGTAATAACTCACATGACTAACCGCAAAGATTAGCTTCATTGACCACATCAGATTAAAATAATGTGTGTTTTTAGGTAGTCTGTGTGTTGTTGTTGTTTGGTTGGTTAAGGCGGACAAAACTATAATGGTCATCAGTCACCCATTCCATCTCTTAAGCATCTAAAGTAAAACCGTGGATGTGAAATAAATGTGCCCAGAGTAAGTTTGCAAAGTGGGAGGGGAGTCCCACTGAGTCCATAAAACATCATCAAAAACAACAAGATACAAAACGAAAAGAGATGATCACAGAAAGACACATTACAACAAAAGCCGATGTCTGTGGTTGACCGACCATAAGAATAAAAAAGGAAAAGTCAACCACTCGGCAGCCCAAGAAATTTCTCCAGTTAGAGATAATGATACAAAACACCTTGCATGAACAAAAGGTAAAACGGAATCTGCCATTGTAGCAGTGTCACCTAAAACATCTTATAAAACGTCAGGGAGGTTAAAATTCCCCCCACAAGGTGGTGGAAACAGGGCAGTCCAACAAGATGTGGACTATTGTTAGACGGGAGCCACATTGACACACTGACACCATGAAGGAGATGTCCATGGGTGAGCCACATATGCCCAATACCAAGCCGACACAGCACCACTGCATCCCTGCGAGAGGTCCGCATGGAAGAACGCGACACTGCCGTGGTGTCCTTGACTACCTGGAGTTTGTTGGGCATGCTCAGGCTACGGCACTCAGCATCCCAAAGCCGATGTACCCGTAGGTGCAACAACGAACGGAGATCAGAAGCCGGGAGCCCGATCTCCAGAATGGACACACCGACAGCCTGCTTGGCAAGCCTGTCAACACGTTCATTGCCTGGGATACCCAGATGAACACCACCGATTGCACAGAGTGTGCAATGGCACAAAGAGTCTCCTGTATGGCCAACACCAGGGGAGACCGCGGGTAACACTGGTCCAGAGCTCTAAGGCTGCTCAGGGAGTCGCTGCAAATAACGAAAGACTCACCTGAGAAGGACCGGATATGCACGAGAGCTCTGAATGGCCACCACACGGTCACCTTGAATATAAGCAAATCCGACATGGCCCAGCAACCAGAGAAGATCAGAAGAGTAGACCAGGTCCTAACCAGGGAACTCTGCTACAACAGCCGAGAATTGACAGTGGAGCGCCTCCAGTGGAACTGAGTCTTTGGGCCCATGGGCCAAATCCATCAGAATAGACTGCCTTGGCAAGCACCACAGAGGTGTACGCGTATGGATCCAATATGGAGATGGTAGGGCCAAAGACTCAAGCTCCAGTAGGAGGGACCGAACTCTAAAGGCAATCGTATGACCTGACCTGCGTGGGCATCGCTGATGGATTGGGGGGGGGGGGGGGGGTATCACATCAGAAAATATAAGACAATGGTTCGTGTGGCCTGGAGAGCAATATACAGTGGCTGCATAAGCCACAAGCAGGTGTTGGCGACTGATCCCCAAAAGTGGGACCCCAGCCTCCACTAGTAAGCTGTTCACTCGGCTGGTGCGGAAGGCACCCGATGCTATGCAAACCCCACAGTTGTGAATGAGGTCCAGTAGGTGCAGTGCCGAAGGTGCTGCAGACCATAGGCAATGCACCCAAAATCGAGACAGGACTGCACCAGTGCCGTGTAAAGCCACAACAACGTCGAGCGGTCAGGACCCCAGGTCATATGACCCAGGAGTCGGAGAAAGTTGAGACTGCGCCAGCACTCCCGTTTCAGCAATCGAATGTGGGGGAGCCATGTCAGCTGGGCGTCAAAGACTAGTCCTAAAAACCGATGGGATTCTACTACGGAAAGTAGTTCATCGTGAGGGTGAACAGTCCGATGCCGACATAAGTGCATCACTCTGATCTTGGTGGCAGAAAACAAAGCCATGGGTAAGCGCCCAGGTCTGCGCCTCCGAATAGTGCCTTGCAACCTGCACTCGAAAACTTGGGTGGTGCAGGAACTAAAAGATACAAAAGTCGTCAGCATAAAGAGAAGGGGAGACTGACTATCCAACCGCTGTCACTAAACCGCCCTGGCATGGAGCCAATAAGCCCAGAGTCTCAAGAATCCAATACAACCGCCGACTGACCATCCGCTTCAACAGTTTGCAGGGAATGTTAGTCAGGTTAATGGACTGATAGCTATCCAGATAAAGAGGATGTTTGTCGGGTTTAAGCACCGGGATGATGATACTCTCCTGCCATTGGGACAGGAAAACACAATCACACCAAATACGGTTATAGACTGCAAGAAGATTACGCTGATTATCTGCTGAGAGATGCTTCAGCATTTGACAATGGATGCTATCGGGCCCAGGCGCCGTGTCAGGACATTGCTCTTACACAACGAGGAGCTCCCACTCAGTAAAAGGAGTGTTGTAAGATTCAGAACAGCGGGTAGTAAAGGAGAGAGACTGGCGTTCTATCCTCTCCTTCAATGTACAGAAGGCCAGTGGATAATTTGCAGAGGCAAAGGCACGAGCATAATGCTCAGCAAACATCTCTGCAAGTGTGGCCGGGTCCATTCGTGTAACTCCATTTGTGGAGATCCCAGGGATTCCTGCTGGTGTCTGTAATCCCTGTAGCCGGCTGATTTTATGCCAGACCACTCCCAGTTTCCGTCTTCTGATTAGATGGTGAACACGAGCGCAAAGCCGTTTAAAATTGATGAGATGCTCTTGAGAGGGGTGACCCTTGTAGCGCTGTAAGGCCTGCCTATGATCTCGTATAGCCTCAGCTATTTCTGAGGACCACCACATCACTGTCTTCTGCCGTGAGCACCCTGTGGGGCAAGGAATTTTAGCTTTTGCAGCAGAAACAATGGTGTGAGCGACGCCCTCGACCACCACATCGATGGTATTGTGTGAGGGAGGTCAAACAATAGCAGTGGACGTATAATCTTCCCAGTTAGCCCTGCTTAAAGCCCAGCTGGTGACTGACGTCGTGGGAGTGACAGGAAAAGGGGAAAATGGTCACTGCCACACAGATCGTCGTGGGTGTTCCAGTGGACAGATGGTGGAAGGCTGTGGCTGCAGATCGATAAGTCAATGGCTGAGAACGTGACATGCGCCACACTAATGTGTGTGGGGGGGGCACCAG
The DNA here is from genome assembly GCA_026315105.1 of Locusta migratoria. Lineage (NCBI taxonomy): Eukaryota > Metazoa > Arthropoda > Insecta > Orthoptera > Acrididae > Locusta > Locusta migratoria. Next base: position 742,683,357 of record CM048755.1, on the reverse strand, counting down.
TATTTAAGAGGCAGAGATCAAGTTGAGAGAGTACAGTCTCGATGACTGCCTCGGCCAGAAAGTTTACTACCACTCCACAAAGGATTATAAGAGCTGAAGTCGCCCAATAGGAAGAAAGGCAGGGGAAGTTGCAATATAAGTGCAGCCAAAACATTCAAAGAGATATCACAATCCAGAGGGAGATAGAGGCTACAGAAGGTAAGCTCTTGTGTTGTCCTTACCCCGACAGCCACTGCTTCTAATGGTGTATGAAGGGGCATGGGTTCACTATGAACAGAAGGACATACACGAACACACCACCTGAGACCCTGTTACATGAGCTACACTTACAGTAATATCCCCTGTAGGCACAAAGGGCTGGGGTGCACATTGCTGGAAACAGTTTCTTGTAAGGCAACGCAGAAAGCAGGCGTTATGTTTAAAAGGTGTCGTAGCTCAGTCAGGTGGGGGAAGAAACCACCGCAGTTCCACTGGAGGATGATGCTGTCCGATAACTGGGAAGACATGAATGGTACAACAGGGAAAATTACAATTCAGCATCACTCAAATCTGCTGACAGTGTTCCGGCTCAGCATCCATTGTTCCTGGGATGTCCCCGAAAGCAAGGTCCTCCGGGGACACTAGAGGTCGAGGTGGAGTGGGGTGTGGCTCTGAAGCCACTGTGGTATCCTTCAACTTGTCACTCATCTTTTTTCCTCGGATCCTTTTGTCCCTCGGTGGCTTCGGCGGCAGGGCGGGCTTCACCGACTCAGCCGCAGGGACTGAGGAGAAGCGTGAGGCCCTGCGTCCAGCAGCTTTCGGTTTTTCCTGCTGCTGGTCTGTATTGGCAGCGACACTGGTGGAACCCTCAGAAGGGAGTGTCCCAAGGGACCCCTTCCAAACGAGGGGTGCCGGAGAGGGTTGTTTCTCTGGCAGAGGGTGCTCCCGAGGCAATCACCTTGGGAGCAGAGGAAGGAAGGGAGCCCCCAACCACCTTGGAGGCAGGTGTAGGTTTACGGCCCTGAGGGCCCACAGAAAAAGAAGTAGCGGGAAAGACGGGTGTCACCAAAGACGGCGACGATGTGACTGTCGTGAAAGAGGTGGTCATAGTTACTCGGTGTAAGCACTCTTATTTCTTTTTCGCCTCAGTATAGGTCAACCGGTACATGGTCTTACATTCAGCGATTTTCCTTTCCTTGTGGAGAATAGGCATTACGACGAGCAGGGAGGATGCTCCTGGCCACAGTTCACACAGATGGGCAGCCGAGTACATGGGGCATTCGTGTGGCTGGACGTCCACAATCCCAGCAAGTGGCGCTGGAAGGGCAACGGGATGACATATGTCCAAACTTCCAGCACCGGAAGCATCTCATAGGAGGAGGATATAGGTTTTCACATCACACCAGTAGCACATCACCTTCACCTTCTCCGGCAGTGTATCGCCTTCAAAGGCTAAGATGACGGCACCAGTGGCAACCCTGTTATCTTTAGACCCACGATGGACACGCCAGACAAAGTGAACACGCTGCCGCTCGAGGTTAACACACAGCTCCTCATCGGACTTTAAGAGGAGATCCCTGTGAAATACAATGCCCTGGACCAGATTGAGTGACTTGTGTGACGTAATCTTTACCGCGACATCTCCCAGCTTATTGCAAGCAAGCAACACCCGCGACTGGGCAGGGGATGCAGTGTGGTTCAATGCGGAACCATTACGCATTTTAGAGAGGGCCTCCCTGCCTCCAAACTTCTCCTCCAGATGGTCCACGAAGATCTGAAGCTTCACTGTCATAAATGAGTCCCCATCGGTCCTTGTACAAACCAAATACCTCGAGGAGTATGGCTCGTTTCTGTTAGCAGCCCTGCATTCCTCCCACGGCGTAGCTAAGGAAGGGAACGATTTGGGGTGGCATTGAACTTCCCACGCTTAGACACGGTGGTTATACGTCCACCAACGTTATCTTTTGCTTGTGTCATTTTGTTCCCACAAACAGCTAGGGATCTAAAGGTCTACCCAGGCAGAGCCCCGCTTGCCTGGGTAAGCCTCATACAACTGACGTGTGGGAGGTTCCTCAGAGGTTGCTAGCTAGTGACTGTTCAACTTCAACAGCCATGCATCTCCTCGACACGTAGCACACCTTGAGATTGAGCGTTGGTTTATTATTATTCTTATTATTATTATTATTATTATTATTATTATAGAGGTTGTACCGTCCTCGCGACCCCGCACGATTAAGCCAAGATCGCCGGGCTCTGAAACGCACAACGTTCCTCAGTCGCGCCGAACGATGGTCGTTTAAGCACACACAGAGCTTACGGTGTAGCAGACTGTTGGCGCGACACAGCCTACGGCTCAGGACCCTGGGTTCGCCCAGCCCATACTCAGCAAATTAATGCTGAGCCCCTGAGGGGGGTCTGTGTGTTACATACTGCTTTTATGTAAAACCTCAAAGACGTGTTAAAAACAGTGTCGTCTGCTATGATTGGCTGTGGTACATAATGTGACCATTTCAATTTATATCCAAACACTTTCATCAATCAGAATTAAAAATTATACAGATTCGGAGACTCAATCCCATACGAACTAGAGCACATATGTGTTGCTATCAGATCTGTAGCACAGAATCAGAGAGGATTGATATACTGCTGGGAGATCTCCATGTGCATACATTTGTATACATTTGTATACTAGTCACCAAATAACAAACAGCATTTGCCAGAGTACAAGTAGATGTCTAATTATGTCTTAGACATACTTGGCAGGTTACCTGTCAGGTGACATTGCAAAGAGAAAGAAAGCCATTGTACCACTCATTCTTTGAAGAATATTTTGACATTCCTTGTCATAAACAACCAGTATCATTCTGCTGAATTATGACACATAGAAATGCCTGAAGGAGCAGGAATACCTGTGACCCTAAACTAACAGTGCCGAAACTGCATGTTACTCTTTACTGTAATGGCAACAATGCAGGTTTCTAGATCGTATTAACATGGCAGCATTTATCACGTGTAGAGAGAGTGCTGTAGGGAAGTGCGAGGACTCGTGCACAAGCATTTTGCTCACAGTGATTTACAAACAATTAACATTTTACCAATTTTAAATATTCAAATGTATGTTTTCCTATAAACGCAACTAGAAATACTTATTTAGAAATATTAAGTACATTACGAACTGTTCTTTGACTGCCAGAAAAACACTATTCATGCGATCCATGAAGTAATTGTTAAAGGCGCGAGTTCTTGCGGGTCAAAAAACCACGAAACTCTTCAACTGAAACAATTCTGAACTCAAGACCGTGCTTGGACAACCGAAATCTACTAGATCAAAACCATGCAGTAACACAGCCCACAGTAAACTGTGTTGCATTACTGTATGACCTTCAGTGATTCAAAACTGTTAAAGCTGTAAAATCATTATGAACAAGACAGAAATAGTTTCACTGTGCAGAAGCTCTGTGCAGTCCAGTGAAGCTATGGGAGCATAAGTAGTGTAGGAGAGCCCTTTGCATCCAGCCGAACAGCCAAAGTCTGAAAATGGTTACAAATTGTCTAAGAAGTCACAGGGTTTGCACGTAACTTAAGGGCAAAACAATGATATAACAGAGTGCCAACTAAGTTTACTTTAAAGTATTAATATGGGCAGAATTACAATTTCAAATAATTATATAATTTATCACTTTGAGTCACCTACATTGAATCGAAAGAATGTTTCACAATATTCTGTAAACTAATTATTGTCGTCTTATTGAAGAACACAAGTAACATTTGCTTTGAAAGACAACTCGCTACAAACCAGCTCATTAAATTTTTATAATTGCTTACCCACAACGTTCTTCTAAGTTCTGGATCAGGTAACTCTGTGGCCAGCCTTAAATTTTCATACGGTATTTTATCATAGGGGCGCTGATTCCATGCAAAAAGAACTGCCATTTGGAAAGTTGTGACATCCACATCATATCTTCCAACACTATTTGCAAATGTTATCTGAAAAAGGAAAGTTAATTATGTGTTATGGAAATAACAATACACAAGTGAAATAATTTCTAAAACTTGACATTAAAATTGCATTTTATACCAATATGAAACAAACCTCTCCAAGTTTCTTATCTTGCAATATGGAGCCATCACATCTATAGACTACCTAAGTGTCTCACTAAAAGCCACTTCATTCCAATAATAAATTACTTTTATCATCAAAGAAGTTTTGACAACTATTCAGATTCCAAAATAGCTTTTTTGTGCTGTATATCTATGTTTCCCAACATTTTCAGATAAGCAACCCCCTTCAAACTAAAAATGTTTTGGCAACCCCCCAGCCCTCCTTGAGCCTGCATGTAATTTCAAAGGCAACACATTTAATTGTCTTCTGCCGATACAACTTTACTGTATCAAACAATAGAAAAAACACAGTATTTTATATTATAGTATATACTTTAGCCCATTTTTCTGAATGGAATACATCTGGAATCGATTGCTTGTTATAACTGAGCAACTGGCTGCAGGTGAGGAGAACCCAACACGACATACGTTTGTGAGTGTAACAGAGTAACGGCTGCAGCCTTATCAACCTGCATACGGAGGACCTTGTTGCAAACTTTTAGGTCCTGGAAAAGTTTAGGAGGACCCACAGACAGTGCCGTCAAACAGTTGACTTCCGTATCTACATCCATATCCTGATCCTGCACGGAGGGATTCAACTTGCACATGGACGAAATAAGACCTTTTTGCTGCGCAGGGGTCTCGTCTGCCTGCGGGTGGTGAGGGGGGGGGGGGGGAGGCTGAACACCCGATATGTCACACCAAGCCTCAATTTGATTTCCCCACCGTCCTCAACACTTCAAAAGCTTGGGCAATTTTTAAGACCTCTGACAACGAAGGGTTTGTGTGTTGTAAGGTGTGGCCCCTCACTTCCCTATCGGGCGCCAGGTAAATAATCACATCCCTGATCATCTGATCTGCATAATACTCCTTCTGAACCTCCGAAACAAAATTGTGACTGCGATTAAGACCATGTGATTTGACTGCCCACACCCGATATGACGGGTGCAGTTGTTTATGGCATCTATAAAGCTCCACTCTAGCAGCTACGACATGAGTACGCTTGCAGCAGTAAGAAAATAGAAACTGACACATCTCACATCTGATCAAAAGTAAGAGACATGGGGTTCTCCTGCAGGAGGTCCAGGTGACAACTAACGATAAATCTTGGGAGAAATCCATGAAAGAAAAAGGTCACGGCACAACTGGACATCCCGGATGACAAAAGCCTGAAAATGTTGCCACAGACGATTTTCGCACTACTCCCACTCCTCCGCAGCCTCGTCAAATGCAGGAAGAGGCAGCGGGTATGAGAGAGGGGTAGATGCGGCTGGCACTGCAGGACACTTTTGTGCGGACAGAGCCGTAGCCGAAGACCGAAATACCTGGGTAAGATTCTCTAAAGCTGTTGCGAAGACGTGAGTCTGTTGATCAATGAGGCGGAGTGTAGCTTCCGTCATTTCAAAAGGCCTCTATTGAACCTAGACAAAAAACAGAATGTGAGGAATCTAAACACATGCGTCACCAATGAGTGTTGTAACCTATGAACATAAATGGCTGGCATTGGCAGTTTAGTACAGAAATGAACATAACAACTGAACAGTTTGGCATTCACTACACAACTGCCTGCGCGACTCTGTGCTACACCCGCATTCGTTCGTATAGGGTGTGCTGCTTGTCTAGTCTCTCACACCTCTGGTGGCAGGCACTGTAAGTACATAGTCGCTGCGCTCAATTAGAATTATGCGGGGTGCACTACGCTACAGCATTACCTAATCTAATAACTTCAGCAATGCCTGATTTTCTGACATTACAGTCCATTACACTCATTTTAGTCTTGTTAATGTTCATCTTATATCTTCCTTTCAAGACACTGTCCATTTCATTCAATTGCTCTTCCAGATCCTCTGCAGTCTGTGACAAAATTACTATGTCATCGACAAACCGCAAAGTTTTTATTTCTTCTCTATGAACTTTATATCCCTTTCCACATTTCTCCTTGCATTCCTTCACTGCTTGCTCAATGTACAGATTGAACAACATTGGGGAAAGGCTACAACCTTGCCTTACTCCCTTCCCAACCTCCGCTTCCCTTTCTTGACTTTTGACTAACTGCTGTCTGGTTTTCGTAGATGGTTGAATATAACGCTTCGCTCCCTATATTTTATCCCTGCAACCTTCAGAATTTGAAAGTGTGTATTCCAGTCGACATTAAGTGGCAGTGACATTCGATCCACCAACACTACAGCTGCCAGTACTGTAAGTTGACATGCTATCAAGGAGATACCAATTTAAAACCACACACACACACACACACACACACACACACACACACACACACACACACCAGGTGGCCTACGAAGTAATTACAAATAAATACAGCCATTTTAAATATACTTACTACAACTATTTGTCTGTCTACTTAAAGATAGGATTATTGTAAAGTTGAATCTTTTGAAAGAATGTAGAACCTAGAAAAGCCTTCAACTACATAATTTGCAGTGTATTAAAGTTTATTATATTACCAGCATAGGTCTAAATAATAATAACTAAAAATAATAATAACAAATGACTCCAGTGAGATTTGAGCACTCGTCCTTTACATTTGTAAACTGTCAGCCTATCTACTCAGCTATCGAAACAGATGTGAAATGCTTGTCATCTTGGTAAATTTACCAACATGCACATAAGAAAACACTCCAAAGCCTATTATCAATACAAAAGCATAATTCTTTTTATTTACATACCGTCCCATTAGACATATGATGGTACCACTGCAGTTTCCTCCCACTGTGCTTTTTTTTGTAGAAATCTTCTACTTCCGGAATGTAGTCTTCTAACTCCAAAGGTAGTGACACAGTTACACGTTCACTTCCGCGTGCCCAAGCCCCAGCATTCAAGATCTTGATGTTGATTGAGTCTATTACAACATTGCAAAAATTTGGATTTTTAGTTCATATCTGAAATGAACAAGAACAGGAGGGAAAACAAGGTTTGGTTATGTTTCATCAAATCTACCATTTATCCCTCTTAACAAATGAGATGATAAAATTGATAGCAACTTGTAAGGAAATTTAACAATTACAAAAGACTTACTAAAACTGTCACACTTCAATAGTGTAAAAAAAATTAGCACATTTCTCTCCTTATAATTAAGTTAAAAAAATAAAGTTTGATGATTGTTTTTATCCAATTTATTTGAAACTTTGTTATGTTAAAGCAAACACTGAACAACAGAAATAATAAACAAATTGAAGCCCTGTACTTTTGGCCCATGACAACTTATTAAATTTAGCTCAATTATGCCTTTAATCTTCCTCTGTAGTACTGCAAAAGTAAAGTACCCTACAGCATCACCCTTGTCATAAAATGGGAGAGGAGGGCAGGGGGATTTGTGGGAGGGAAGGTGGAGGGTGGCAGAGCCCAGAATTTCACAGAGTATTAATGTGTGTGTTAAGCAATGCCACACTGTCACCAAATTTCACCACAATGTTGCCCAACATTACCGGGTACATATCACAAAGGGAAGGCTGCCACATACCCTCTTGCCCAGATTTGATCACTTCTTTTTGCACCTCTGCATCTTATCAGGCCTACCACGTGCAGCATTGATATCACATTCTTGTATGTACCCAAGGTACCACTTTTTACACACAACAATGCTGTGTTGACAAAGAAAGAACTCATGGGGTGGTATCAGACCACCACCTGTTTATTGCAATACATTCCATGGTCTGGGGGGGGGGGGGGGGGGGGAGATGGAGGAATATAAGAAGGCAAATAAAAGTTTACAGTGTAATAGGCAACAGGATGATGATCTCGATATCCTAAAACATTTCTGAAATCCTCACAACGCTTGGGACCAATTTTTCACTGGGGATGATTACACGGGTAGAAGACTATGTAGGGAGGGAGGTTTCATGGTGCAGTGTGGTGTGGGGAGGAAACTTTGGAGGACTTGTTAAAGTCATAGCCCTGATGCAGCAATCTGTTGAGGCATTCCACTTCAGTGGTACCGAGTGTGACCTGTGAAGTCTCATTTGTTTTCATTTTTAATTATTTTCAGTTCCCCGCACTGGACGCAGAAGTGGGAGAGGTCTACCAGTGCCTTCCGCAGGTGGTGTATTGACTTTCCTTTCTGTGTTATGCTTTCAACTGACTTGCGTGTTCTTGTTATTGTCAAATAGACTTGCTAGGTCTGATATGCATTCCCAGGTAATTCCACTAATCGCTCTTCTACATATGCTCCTTTTCTAATCAGAGCTGATTTTAGACAAATATAACATATTATATATTACTTCAATGACTGTTCATTTTTGGTATTGAAACATATAATTGTGAAACATACTTCAAGTTATGTGGGGTCATTACAAGTTACATAGTTGTGATTTCCTTTCTCCCCCCCCCCCCTTTTTTTTTACCCACAAGTTAAAATGGCACTGCAGAAACTGTACAATTTGAATAGTCCAGATCATGTCGTAGAAGTTTGTTGTCTTCTGTTACAGGAAACCAAAGATGAGCCTGATCTAGTTTTGAGTGAAGAAGACAAAGATGGAGAAGTAGTTGAGGAATGAGGAGGAGAGTCAGAAACAGACCAGACCAAGGATTCAGATATCATATTGAAATGTTCAACATCTCTGAGGATCTCCTCAATACAGATCTATGACATGAAAAAGCTAATCTTTTCTCTAATCTAATCTAGGAATGAGGATTCAATGCTGAATCATCCATGTCACGGAGATATGAATTATTTTGTCACTTTCAAGAAAAATAAGTATAAAGTTATCGAAAGTTGGTGATTGCAGAAAACCCTATTGCTTTGGAAAAGAAAAACAAAATAATTTGATGGGCACAAAAGGGGCTGTCATGGGTTTTTGCTCACATAACATGAACTCCTTCAAAAGCATGGGAGCAATTTTTCGACGATTCAATGTTGCAGGTTGTGAAATACATAAATCGCACATTGACAGAAAAGTTACTCTCCAGGATCAAACTTTATGAAAAACTAAAAGGTTTCCAGGAGCGATGTCCCTATGTATAATATATATCAACAAAACTTCAAAAGACTGGAATAATACTTTATGCACTGGTTGACAGTGCACATAGTTTAGATAGATATAATGCACAGCATCTTATATTGCCACCAGCACTGACCAGCTGTACATTAGGATAAATGGCCACTGCCAAACTGTGGTCACAAGCAAGGTAGACCACCCTGTGGCTCAACTTGCAGATGAACATATGCTTCATTTCAAAGGCTGCTTTACAACCTGAGCCATCTGAATTCCCCCCACCCCAAACTTTTCTGAACTACACTGATGGGAGTTGTCCTTACAGTACTTTCTCCTCCAATCCAGAAATTATCCAGGCTTCAACATCCAATAACAGCACTGCACCCAATACATACACTCCCAACAGCTCCTATCCTAGTCTGAAACCTCTCCTATGTGCTAGGTGTATGTGGTTTTTGCCCCCCCCCCCCCCCCCCCTCTCTCTCTCTCTCTCTCTCTCTCTCTCTCTCTCTCTCTCTCTCTCTCTCTCTCTCTGAGCACAAACTTACTGTGGTCATAAGTGCACATGACAAAATATGACTGTATTTAGCAGGGATAGACTTAAATTTCCTTTCCCATGTCAGTGTAGTGGATAAAAAGTAAGATGTGATCAACAGAACGTGGGTCATTGGCTAAAACATCAGACAACTCAGACTGAAAACACAAATTCTGATGGACAGTTAAAAAATGGGCATTGCATCAGAAAGTGGCACACAGTCAACATTTGAAAACATTGGCCACAAAGTGGGGGCAGGATCACCACATAGTAAGTGGCGGTGACTAAAGCAACTGTCCTATGCGCAGGCAAGCTATGACGACGCTCGTGGCAAGAGGGCGATGAGGATGTAAACCATGCAAAGGGTTTGATCTCCCGGAGTTTGTTGCCTTGAAGGTCACTCCCAACAAAAGACAACTGAACTTTTGGGTTCCAACAATAATGATTTAGTGCTTCAAAAGGCTGGTGTTTAGAAGATCCCCCGTGAATGTGGCCTTTTGTACATAGGTCAGACGATACACACAATGTAGGAAAGATGCACGGAACACCGAACGTATACTCTGTTCTTATTCCAGGACCTTTATGCATTACATAGGAAAAAATTAGGGGAGAGATGAAACCTTTTGCAATAGCCTCTGTTTCATGACCTAGTTAACATACTAAAAGTCCCCGAAACTCTGGGCTCTGGAATCACGGTTATGTCATCATCAATCTGACCGACCTACGAATTTGGGCTATACGTTTTGAACAGCGATAAATTCCCACCGAATTAACATAAAAAGATCCTTTTTGCACCAAATTACAATGGTAGGGGTGAAAATGTTTTATGTAATAGTATATCACGTGTATGTAACATTACTTCCGGGTTATATTAATCGAAAAGGAGGAAATATTTTTTCAAACATTTTTTGGAGTTTCTAAATGAGTAACTGGGTAATTATGGAGCAAATTGATGGTTTCTTTTCATTAATCATGTAGCATGTTCTTAGAGCTTTGAAAATAATAAAATATAAAACGATAAACTAAAAAGTGTTGCAGCAGTCATGGTTCATGCGAGCTGTCTTAGGAACTATATATGTGGCAAGCAGTATTGCAGCATTCGTTCAACTCTCCCCATCAAAAATTCCGAAGCTGAGATCCAGTGTCTCTACCTTTGACTTTAAATAGCATTGCCTCTTTTTTTGGGGATGAATGTGATATGAACTTCGACAAAAATTTGCCTCTGGACTGCCAAAATGTTTACAAAGTGTGATCCATAAAGAGCAAAGAGTATTTTGAGTGCCACCCAATCTTGTAATGACGAATGGGGTCAAAATGTGACAATTTGGCTGGAAAGTGTTAATGATTTAGTTGCTGCTGCCAGAAACCACAATAGCTGCTACAAGAAGTTCTTCAAAATGCCAACATCTCGGAAAGTAGGGAAGTTCGAAGATGAAGAAATGGCTGTAGCTCTTCAAAAACGTTTTTCATGGTTGGAGGACTGCGATGAATATTATCGCTCTTTGAATGAATTGTTTCAATGGTCACATGGATTTATCTGCCTTCAAGAAGTGAAATGCTATGAAACAAGCTTGAAGATCATTTTGGGATTAACATCATCATAACTAATATTCCAGGACAAAGACATACAGTTGTTTGCCTTCTTAGTACTGGTCACAGCATTCGTATAAATGTTTGGTACGCACAGAGGAAGGATGATCCTGTAGCAGAACATATGAGAATAGTATTCGTGTGTGGCACTCGGTATTGGTGTTCAGTGTGCAATCTGTTCATTTTTTTTGCACATGTGTGTTAATTATTGCTGGTCAGAGTGCACCCTTATTAGTTAATTCAATGACAAAATAATTTGTTAGTAATGGTTCCTCTTTGACAAAATCCTTTACGTATCACCTTTAATCAGGCAGTAAAGCTGGTAAATATTAACACACATGTATATATAAATCAATGTATCCATATCATTCATGTAAATTTTTAATACAAATGAGCGATTGGTATATTTAGATATATATTACTTAATTATTTTAAAATAAATGATGAGATGTTTGCAATATTTATAGATTCAGTTGTTTCACTATCTTTTGAGAATATTCACATGTTCTTGCAAATCTTCAACAAGGTGTGGGGGATGTAGGCAAAATTCGTCAAAAAAGATAATTTTTGCCTCCATGTAATTCTGTAGCATGTTAGAAATACTGTCTCCAATTTTCACAGATTAATCCGAACTACAAATGATAAAAAAAGCTGTCTTGTTTCAATCCCTGCGCAGCATCACACCCACTTTTCTAGATGACACTCTCCTTGTTTGCAATGTTTTATTACTTCCTGCTGTCATAACAGCATCAGAAGAGTATAGAAGACTGTGGACCTGTTTATGTCATGTTATCTTTGCCTTTCTCTAGGTATCTTTGGAAGCTGTTATTGTCTATTGTGCAGAAATATAAACAATTCAGTTCTGCTGTTACTGCGATAATTACAACTGTGTTCAAGCTTTTCTTGTATGATGTATCATTGAAAATCCCAAGATACAGGGAGAATACTGGAGATTTGAAGGCAATGCACAAGGCAGTGTGGGCAAAATATTTTCGTAAGTTTTCAACTGATGAGAAGCCAGTACATTAATTGTGTGATATATCCTGGTGCAAATATAATCGGTCAAAAGCAGAAAACAAAACACATTCAGCAGTCTTAAGCACCGCAAAGCCAAAAGTCTAATTTCTAGCTCATCCTGATTTGTTGAAGAAATGTACCTATGGTGGAACACAAAACCCGAATGAGAGATTCAACAGTCTCATTTGGAAGAGATGCCCTAAAAACATCATTTAGCTCATCTACTGTTGTTAAAATTGCCACACGTGATGTTTGTCTGGTGTTTAGTGATGGTAACACTGGAAAAATAAGGACCCTTTCTGGACTAGGGTTTGTTGCTGATTGCTTCACTAAAAAGCTATTAAAGAAGAAGATAATGCGTGTGTTGCAAGATCTGAAATGTCTTAAGGATATAACCAGAAGTGCATGCCAGAAACATCTGTTACAAAGGAAACCTGTCCAAGAAGAGCGAGATAACCAAATGTATAGTTATGGTCAACATTAAGGTACTATTTTATGGCGTAAATCTTTATAAAACGTATTATGTGCATTTCCTGTAACTTTCATTATTCGGTGTATAAGGAACATTTTTTCCTAAACCACTGGAGATAAGTGAAATTTTCTGCAGACTGTGTTCATAGTATAACAACTTCCTGTGATTCAAATTTTAACTTAGTGTATTTCTGTCAAAATTATTTATTTTTTGTGAAATTGAAGTTGCTTTGTTTCATACACACAATTTTTAAAAGTAAATTGCAAGTGCTCGAAAAGTGATATTAAAAAACTGTTCCACACATTTGTTTATCTGATTACTAAGAATTGCCTACCACAATATGACAGTTGTAAGTAAATTTTTGAGAAAATATTCCTTGTGCGATAGCATGTGTTGCAAAAATTTCCAATAATGCCATGATCAAATTTTTGGAGGGAAAAAATGGACTTTAATACGTTAACTAGGCCATCAGACTATTGCAAGAGGTTTTATCTCTCCCCTAATTTTTTCCCATTCAGGCTTTTTTATTATTATTATTATTATTATTATTATTATTATTATTTTTTTTTTTTTTTTTTTTTTTTTTGCATAAAGGTCCTGGACTAACTTACAACCTAATAAATCAAAGGTTGCAGAGCACCATATTGATAATGAGCACTATGTACGAAACTTCAAAATTTTATCCTTGACTTCCTCTCTCTGGGATTCAATGATTAAAGAGGCAATTGAAATTAACTTTGAATTAATTTTAGTAACTGAGCTCATGGTTTCTGCTTCGTGGAATCCTGCACTTTCTTTAATAAATTTACAAAAGGCACCACCACAGCACAGCTCATAATACATCAATCCCTCCATGACAATGAACTACACAGCCACAAATATAATTCATAAATACATGTATTCCCTTGCCTCCAAGGCACCTGTGTATCTGTGGCCGCATGCACAGTAGTGCAGTCTACAAGTTTGTAACGACAAGGCGCATGCTAGGGTGTCGTCTAAGGATGGCTGGGCGGTATCCACCAAAAATATTAGAAGATGTAAACTTTATGTTGCTGCACATTAGAAATTTATTTTAACAGCCATTGCGGCGTGAAAATATGATGCAGTATGAAAGCGATTCGACGACCTTTCTGCCAGGCAATTCAGGTTTCCAATGTAACCATGTAGGTCTAGCCGAGTATAAAGGTAATGTGACATATGGGGAGCGATGCCAGGAAAAAGGAAATTATGATTGTACTGGCAGATTTTTACAATAGAATTTAATCTATTTCGAGAGACTGTGAAAAGTTACAAGTGATGAATGATTTAATTTTTCCCATCTCTCATCAGAGGAAAAAGAGGACAAAATTATAAATGGAAAATGAAGAGCATATAGGAAGGAATGAAAGATCTAGAGAGTTTAAGAACCCTAAGAAAGAAAGTACAAGAAGGGACAAATCTGTGCTGGCTAAATATGGTGTGCTTTACTGCCCTAAAGTCAATACAAAGGGCAATATACTACAAAAGAAGATACTCTGTACAATCTCTCACTTCTTAACATAAGGCAAAACTAAACAAATAATAGCAATATGTGGCATGAGAGAAAAGCATAAAGGGGTTCTTGCATTGCATTATATCAAGGATTGTGTGTATGTAATAGCTAGAGAAGAGGACAGTTGGGGTATTTAACATTACGTAGAGTTCTACAAGTTGGTTATTTATGCGTCCACCTGCAGACCAATCACAATCTAGCTTTTGAAGAAATTCTGGAGGAACATTCAGTGCATAGTTCGTATGCAAGACGGAATGCAGCAGTTAAGACATCAAGACAGACTACAATATAAGATAGTAGGAGATTCATAGTGACAAATGAAAATTGTAGAAACACAACTTCAGCAGTGGTTTTAAATCAATGTAGGTGACCAGAGGTGTAATTTAAGGAGGTATTTTGTGCTCTTGTTAATACACATAACTGACACATTCCACATCATTACAAAACGTCATATATATAATCTATGGAACAAGTATTAATGTAATCTACTGGAAGGAAAAGATATCAAAGTTTCTAACATTTGATTTACTGTAAAAAATGTTACTTGCGTTGTTAATAGTTATGTACTCTCAAATGATACTCTGGGGATTATATGCATCCTTTCAGAGTTTGATGAAGTGTACAGAGCAATCTCAGCTCGGTCGTGTATTGGTGAGGTAGCTCACAGACACCTGGAGCTGCAAGTAAGCTAAACTTGGCCTAGTTGCCCAACAACACTTGCGTCACAAATTAGTTGTCTTCTCCCTGAACAATGGACTGAATTAAGAGGGGTGCCCTGTAACATTGTGTCATTGCTTCTTCTCCTAGACATGCAGCAGTGGATGGTGGCAGTGAGTACTCCCTCTAAACTTCTACTGCTGAGTTTTCCCTGGCTATCCTCTATGTTATAGACAAGTTGTGGCGATTGAGCCAAGCTTTGCAGTTATATCCCATACAAATTTCTCTATTACCTCTCAAAAAACATTTGGAATCCTGGTGAGGGCACTGGTGGAGTTTGGTGGTGACTTCAGTCAGACCATCTCCAACGAAAGAGAAGACCATTGAGCTCTCATTTGGTGTCCTGCAGAGAAGGCAGCGAGCCAGTGGCCAGCCAGTTATTTTACGTCATTGCGGCCTATGTTTCATGGCCTTACACAAGTGCCGCAGCCTTCTCTTTCAGTAATGTTGGTAAGACCCAGTTCCATCCATGGGGAGG
Organism: Locusta migratoria; assembly: GCA_026315105.1. Taxonomy (NCBI): domain Eukaryota; kingdom Metazoa; phylum Arthropoda; class Insecta; order Orthoptera; family Acrididae; genus Locusta; species Locusta migratoria. The sequence continues at coordinate 742,667,985 of CM048755.1, read as the reverse complement.
CGGGGTGGTTAAGTATGGAGTTTAGAATTTAGAGGCCTGGGGTTTGAATCCCTGTGTGTGGTATTCTCAGGCGAGTCAAAAGGGAGGGGGTAGAAAGACGAAGAAGAAGAAGAAGAAGAAGAAGAAGAAGAAGAAGAAGAAACAGCAGCACTCAAATCACTCGGTTAAGGTCTAGCAGTTAATGCAGACAGATGTGTGCATCCCCAAAAATTGAACAAATAAATAAAAATATTCTGTTATAATAATCAATTACTGTCCATGTATCCAGAATGAAACATCCCTTAGGCTGTGGCTAAGCCATGTCTCCACCATATCCTTTCTTCCAGGAGTGCTAGTCTTGCCTGGTTCGAAGGAGAGCTTCTGTGAAGTTTGGAAAGTAGGAGGCGAGGTACTGGCGGAAGTAGAGTTGTGAGGCAGCATCGTGAGTCGTGTCGGGATAGCACAGTTGGTAATGCACTTGCCTGTGAAAGGAAAAGGTCCCAGGTTCGAGTCCCGGTTCTGGCACACAATTTTAATCTGCCAGGAAGTTTCACTGTCCATGTAATTTAACTTGCATAAACAGTCCACTGATACAACGTTCCCATCCAACCGTCCCACTCTCACAGTTTCCGCCAATGTGGGGTGGGGTGATTTCAACAGAGTGGGGAGGAAAGGACCATAGGCACTTTGATTAAAAAGTCAATCAATTTAATGTTATTTGCCCCAGGATGATTGTTTTTCTACTGTCATGCATGAACAATCATTAGAAACTATCATTTGAGGTCATCATTGTAATCATACTTAGGTTAATGGTAGCAGCACCATTGCTCTGTTGATGGTTGTGGTTCAATATTCTTGTGTTTCTTCCAATTGTGACCATGTAGCTGTTGCCGATATGAAACTTTGCCACTTACACAGCCAGCTGCTCCCCAGTGTATCCTGTCAGCATATAACAGCACACCATTAGTGTTTATTACAGGGTTCCTACTAATCTTGACTGTTTCCATGTCTGCTCAAATTTCTCCTGCCTAGTGTTGATTGTTGTATGTGTAGGGGTTGCCCCAAACTATTTGCAACCATGTCTGCCATTTTAAATAAGTCTTGCATCAGTGTATTTGTCTATGCTGCTTTAACATCATTGATGTTGGCAGGAGATTTTTAACTGTAGCACCTGCAAAGAAGACACTTCAGTCTCTAAAGGCTACAGATAGTTCTGAGTACCCGTGATGAACTCTTACCTACCATACCGCCTCCTGGCAAAATGTACTGTGCACTGGAGATAACGTCTACCCTGTATGAGCATCTCCTTGAATATAATGTACACTAATGTTCACAAGAAAAAATTGAACACCACGACAGAACAGAGAAGTTCATATTCACATAAAATGTGCATTAGCACATAGTTAAGCATTTCAATCACCACAATTCAGCATGTGTCATGTTGGCTAGTAACTTGGTTCCATGCATGATGATTCATGTGTATAAGGTGTGAATAGTATCCTGTGGTGATGTTATCCATTCTGCATTTACCTGGTTCCAAACTTTTTCTACAGTGGTTGAAAGTGGGGCACTGTGCCGCAACCATAGAGTCCCCAAATCCCACATACTTTCAATTGGCAAGACCTCTTGCTGATCTGGCACACCAGGACAAATAAAATTTTGTAAGCAGTGTTGTGCAGCAAGAATATGGCTACAGGTCACAAAATGTTCATGTAGGCCAACTGGTCACAGTGCACTGTACACACACACACACACACACACACACACACACACACACACACACACACAAAACTGGGCACACGACACACGCACACAAAACTGGGGGGGGGGGGGGAGGGGGTTGGTTGGTTGGGATAGGGGGACTAAACTGCTAAGTTTATCAGTCCCCCCCCAGTGTGGAGGGGAAGGAGTGAGGATCAGAGAGGAGAAGAGGGGGGGAAAGGAAATGCACTTCGGGAAGTAAAGGAAGGAAGACTGCATTAGCTCGGGGCCCCGTACTCATGAAAGAGCCATGAGTCTGGGGTTGTACCCAATAGCACCCCACAATATAAGGCCTCGAGTTGATGCTGTATGTGTTGTCCATTTGCATTCATTGTGATACCACTATCCATCGCTGGTGAAGCGAAAAGTGGCCATCATTTTCAAACAAGCAGTATTTGTATTCATTCAAAAAGACTAATTGATGTCATTCATGGACCCAGCGATTTTATGCCGTATACTACTGCCCTTGTAGCAGCACCTGAATGCATAATATGAGAGTGTAGTTTGTACACAGCATCTCTAGCATCTGCTAGGTGAGAGTTTTTTTTTCTGATGGCACACCTGGTGCCAACTGTGGACAATATAATCAGGTCTGACCAGGTAAAAGTTATCTCTAGCAGTGCCTTGCCAGTTCCAGCCTTTCTCCACAGGGCATGCCAAGTGAGACCTCCACACCTGTGCCGACGTGCAGCACGTCCTGAAGCTGATGTACCTTTGTGATGGTGTTTTTTGGCTCCACGCTGTTGCACAGGGCTGATCTGTATTTTGTGCCGTCTGTTTGCACCAACATGTTGGTGCCACGGCCACTTCTACCATACCGCATTGTGAAAGACTGTTGTGAACAAATGTATGTGTCTAAACATTCTATTGCTGTTTCATTATATGTATAAAAAAATAAAACCATTGTTGTTGTCTTCAGTCCACACACTGGTTTGATGCAGCCCTCCATGCCTACCCTGTCCTGTGCAAGCCGCCTCACCTGAGAATAAGAACAGCAAACTAATTCCTTTTGAATCTGCTTACTGTATTCGTCGCTTGGTCTCCATCTACAATTTTTACCCTAGACATTTCCTTCTACTGCTAAGTTGACGATTCCTTGCTGTCTCAAAACGTGTCCCACCAACCTATTCCTTCTTTTAGTCAAGATATGCCGGAAACACCTCTTGTCCCCAATTCTGTTCAGCACCACCTACCCATCATTCGTCTATAGCACCATATTTCGAAAGCTATTGTCTTCTTGTCTGAACTCGTCTTCCACGTTTCACTCCCATACACTGCTACACTCCAGACAAATGATTTCAGAAAGGACTTCCTAACATTTAATATTAGATGTCAAGCAATTTTGCTTCTTCATAAAGGCTTTTCTTCCCATAGCCATTCTGCATTTTGACTTTGGCTATCAGAAGTTATCTTGCTACCCTAATAACAAAACTCATCCCCCTACTTTTATTGTCTCATTACCTAATCTAATGCCTTCAATATCGCCTAATTTTCTGACACTACATTCCATTACCTTTGTTTTACTATTGTTAATGTTCATCTTATACCTTCCTTTCAAGACGCTTCTCACTCCGTTTAATTGCTCTTCCAGGTACCTTCTGTTGGTGACAGAATTACTACATTGTCAGCAAATAGCAAGGTTTTTATTTCCTCTCCCTGAACTTTACCTCCTGAAATTTCTCCTTGCATTCCTTCACAGCTTGCTCAATGTACCGATTGAACAACACTGGGGAAAGGCTACAACCCTGTCTTAATCCCTTCCCAACCACTGCGACCCTTTTGTGCCCTTCAACTCCATTAACTGCCGTCTGGTGTTTCTGTATAAGTTGAACATTACTCTTTGCTCCCTATATTTTACCCCTGCTACCTTCAAAATTTGATAAGATGTATTCCAGTCTACAATGACAAAGGTTTTCTCCAGATCCACAAATGCTAAAAACTTAGGTTTCCCTTTCCTTAATTTATCCTCTAAGTCAAGTCATAATGTGAGTATTGAGTCACGTTCCTACATTTCTCCAAAATCCAAATTGATCTTCCCTAAGGTCAGATTCCACCAGCTTTTCCATTAGTCTCTAAATAATTTGTGTTAGCATTTTGCAACCTTGACTTATTAAACTGATAGTTCTGTATTTTTCACATTTGTCTTCACTTGCTTTCTTCGGAATTGGAATCACTATATTCTTCTTTAAGCCTGAGGCTATTTCCCCGGTCTCATACATCTTGCATACCAGGTGGAACAATTTCTTCATGACTGGCTCTCCGAGCGATAACAACAGTTCAGACAGGACATCCTCTACTCCAGCGGCCTTGTTTCTACTCAAATCTTTTAGTGATCTGCCAAATTCTTCTTGCAGTATAGTTTCTCCTATCTCATCTTCCTCTACTTCATCTTCCATTTCTAGAATACTGCCTTCAAGTTTATTTCCTTTGTACAGGCACTCAATATATTCCTTCCACCATTTCCTTCTTTCCTTAGTACTGGTTTTCCAACTGAGTTCTTGATAATCATACCATTGCTTTTTGTGTTGCCAATTATATCTTATTTTCCTGTAGGTGGTATCTGTCTTTCCTTTAGTTATATTGTTCTACGGTTTTGCATTTCTCCTCAATGCTTTCTTGCTTAGACAGTTTGCACTTCCTGTCAATCTCATTTTTCAGATGACTGGACTCCCTTTGCCTGCTTAACTTTTTGTATTTTTATACTTTTTCCTTTTATCAATTAAGTTTAGTATCTCCTGTGTTAAGCAAGGATTTCTATTAGGCCTTGTCGTTCTGCCTATACGATCCTCTGCAGCCTTCACTATTCTATCTCTCAGAGCTAGCCATTATTGTTCTACTGAATTACTTTCCCCCGTTTCAGATCATCCTTGTCTAATGCTCCCACTGAAATGCTCCACCACCTCTGGCTCCTTCAATTTGTCCAGATTCCATCTCCTTCATTTTCTACCTTTTTTCTGTCTCTGAAGTTTTATCTACAGTGCATAACCAATAAGTTATGGTCAGATCCTGTATCTGCCACGGGATATGTCTTACAGTTTAAAACCAGGTTTCTAAATGTTTGCCTTACCATTATAAAGTCAATCTGGTATCTCCCAGTGTCTCCTGGTCTCTTCCATGCATATAACCTTCTTTCATGATGTTTAAACAAAGTGTTTGTGATGATTAAATTGTGCTCTGCACAAAATTCTACCAGGCGATCTGCTCTTTCATTCCTTTTCCCCAGTCCATATTCATCTACTGCATTTACTTCTCTTCCCTTTCCCACTACTGAGTTCCAGTCTCCCAATACAATTAATCTTTTCTTCTCCTTTAGTGGTCTGAATAATTTCTTTTATCTCCTCATACATTTCTTCAATCTCCTCATCGGCAGAGCTAGTTGGCTTATAAACTTTTACTACTGTCGTCAGTGTTGGCTTCGTGTCTGTCTTTGCTATGATAATGTGTTCACTGTACTGGTCATACTAACTTACCCACATTCCTATTTTCTTATTCGTTATCAGACCTCCTACTGTGTTACTACCAAGTGATTTTGTATTTATAACATAATACTCGCATGACCAAAAATCCAGTTCATCCTGCCACCAAAACTTCACTAATCCCCACCATGTCCAACCTGCCTATCCATTGCTCATTTCATATTTTCTAACTTACCTACTTGATTAAGGGATAAAATATTCCACACACTGATCCATAGAATGCCGATTTTGTTTTTCTTGATGACAACATCTTCAAGTAGTCCCTGTCTGGAGATCCGAATGGGAGACTATTTTACGTCTGGAATATTTTACTCTAGAAGATAACAGCATCATGTAGCATTAACTCCATGGCAAAGCCATGTTAGCTGACGTTACAAGGCCAGCTCAGTCAATCATCCTGACTATTGCTCCTGTAACTACTGAAAGAGCTGCTGCCCCTCTTCAGGAATCACATTTGCCTGCCTCTTCACAAATACCCCTTCACTGTGGTTGAACCTACAGTACAGCTATCTGTATCACTAGGGCACGGAAGCCACCCCACCTCGGCAATGTCTGTGGTTCACGAGGGTGGAAATAAAACTATGTCTGTATTGACTAAGTGGGCCAAAAAACTCACACTGGTGATCCTCTCTATTCTTTTCTATCACATATGACAGTCAGCAAAAGAGATTTCTAGCTCATTTATCACAAATGCTATTTTGGAACAACACTTCATCCACAAATATGGATGCAACATTCTAAGATACTTTAAAAACTATAAAAATCTGCAACTGGTCATGGTCTAAACAATCATTTTGTACCATACTTTTGGATGGTCACTGTTTGTAATTATAAACATTTTATTTGAAGTCTTTTTTTAAATATGTGTTACTGTTTCAATGATTGTTGTTGTTGTGGACTTCAGAGACTGTTTGATGCAGCTCTCCACTCTACCCTATCCTGAGCAAGCCTCCTTATCTCCTCACTAGAACGGCAACCCACATCCATCTGAATCTGTTCACCATATTCATCTCTTGGTCCCCCCTGCGGTTTTTTGCCAACACACTTTCCTCCAACGCTAAATTTACGATTCCTTGATGCCTAAGAATGTGTCCTACCAATCGATCCCTTGTTTAGTCAAGGTATGCCTGAAATTCCTTTTCTCCCCAGTTCTATTCAGTACCACTTCATTAGTTACACAATCCACCCACCTAATTTCCTCCATTCTTCTGTAACACCACATTTCAAAGGCCTCTGTTCTCTTCCTGTCCACACAGTTTATCATCTGTGTTTCACTCTGATACAAGGCAACATTCCAAACAAATGCCTTCAGAGAGGGCTTCCTTAAGCTTAAAATAATATTGTCGCATGGAAAGGGAAGCAGGCTTGACTTCGAAGGCAACTGAACACACCACTTACACTAAAAGCTGGTTTATTACGAACTCAACATACACACAGCACTAACTGCCTCTCAGGCAGTGTGCTCTGCTATTTATACACAGACAGAATTTACCAGAAATTAGAAGAACAGTTAATATAAGAAACAAGTGAAATTTACAAGTGAACATAAGAAAGATGCAGAACATTCTAGAATTGTTAATTACAAAAAAATAAATTTTTGCCGGTGGGCGGAATTGAACCGAAAACCTTCAGCAGCGCAGTCCGTGACGCTATCCACTGTGCCACGCCGGCAGTCGGTGTTCGTGGTCTCTTCGCGGCATTGCTCCCTCTCCTGGAGAAACAGCAACCCGCTGTTATGTTCCCTGTGGAGCCAACTGCAATGTCCTGGATCTTGAGCATGCCATGTGTCCTCTGTATGGCAGTTCAAGAGAATCCTTCCCTTCTCCACGATTATCGACTACAGACGTTCCTGTCGTGGCTTCATCAGGAACATTCCCACCCTTAGAGTCATTGAACAAGAAGCCATTGTCTACCTGCACTTCAGGATCGTAGTAAGGCTTCATGCGCAAGATGTGAACAATGTCTCTTCGTTTTTGGTATTTCGTCGACGGCTCATAATCCTCAACTTCGTATATGACGTCTGACAGGTGGCGTACGACACGATACGGACCAAAGTATCGCTTCAATAACTTTTCAGACCACTCCCATGAACCACAGACATTGCCGAGGTGGGGTGGCTTGCGATACAGATGGCCGTACTGTAGGTTCAACCACAGCGGAGGGGTATCTGTGGAGAGGCCAGACAAACGTGTGGTTCCTGAAGAGGAGCAGCAGCCTTTTCAGTAGTTACAGGGGCAACAGTCTGGATGATTGACTGAGCTGGCGTTGTAACATCAGCTAATGTGGCTTTGCCACACAGTTACTGCGAACGGCTGAAAGCAAGGGAGGAAACTACAGCCGTTACTTTTCCCGAGGACATGCAGCTCTACTGTATGAACATATGATGATGGCATCCTCTCGGGTAAAATATTCCGGAGGTAAAAGAGTCCCCCATTCGGATCTCCGGGCGGGGACTACTCAGGAGGATGTGATCATCAGGATAGACAATACTGGCATTCTACGAGTCGGAGCGTGGAATGTTAGATCCCTTAATCGAGTAGGAAAATTAGAAAATTTAAAAAGGGAAATGGATAGGTTGAAGTTAGATATAGTGGGGATTAGTGAAGTTCAGTGGAAAGAGGAAAAGGTTTTCTGGTCAGGCAAGTACAGGATTATAAATACAAAATCAATTGGGGGTATTACAGGAGTAGGTCTGATAATGAATAAGAAAATAGGAGTGCGGGTAAACTACTATGAGAAATACAGTGATCGCATTATCGTAGTCAACATAGATATGAAGCCAACACCGACCACAGTAGTACAGGTTTATATGCCAACTAGCTTTGCCAATGATGAGGAGATCTAAGAAATATATGTGGAGCTAAAGGAAATTATTCAGACAATTAAAGAGTACTTTGAGAGTACTCTTGACGCATAGGCTATCACGTTTTCAGCACCTTCCTGAACTTGTACAAGCACTGCACCAATCCCATAACCATTGGCGTCTGTGTGAAGTTCCGTTTCTGCATTCTTGTCGTACAAGGCTAGCACTGGTGCGGAAGTTGGAGCCTCCTTAAGTGCCCGGAAAACTCTTTCTTTTGTCTCATCCCAGTAAAAACTTGGCTTCTCTCTGCAGAAGTTGTTCTAATGGATGTGCCTTGTTACAAAATCCTTTTATGAAACGTCGGTAGTATGAGCACAGACCGAGAAAACTTCTTACATCACGAATGTGCTGAGGAGTTGGAAATTCTGTGACTGCCCTTACTTTAACTGGATCATGACTGAGACCATCTCCATTGACTAGGTGCCCCAGGATTTTTATATCTATGGCGACGAAGAGCCACTACTTTGGATTGAGGCGGAGGCCTGCAGTCTGAACACATTTCAACACAGTTGCAAGGCGACTCAGATGTTGTTCAAATGTTTTTGAGAAAACGACAATATCATCTAAATAGCAGACACATGTCGTCCATTTAAGGTGTCGAAGCAAGTTGTCCATCATGCGTTCGATGTGGCCGGAGCATTACGTAATCCAACGGAAACGACCACCAGAGACGACCAAGGACTCTTCTAAGGTTGAATAATGTCATCTAGCAACATCGTCTCCACTTCCTCCCGAATTATCTGTCTTTCAGCTGGTGACACGCTATACGAACACTGGCCAATTGGCGGATGATCCCCAATATTGATACAGTGCTTTATTGTGGGCTGTTTCGTCTGACTTTTCCCCTGCTGAGGTGTGAATGCACCCAAAAATTGGCGTAGTATACCTAACACCCGCTGGTGGTGTTCCTTGGTCAGTCCAGGCCTTATTGGCAGTTCCACGTTTGTTTCCTCCAGCGTGTTGTCTGTGCTAACAGCAGAGCATGGGTCTTCATTGATGACGTTGAGCTCACCATCCTGGATTGGTTCAGCTGTCCAGATTCACATTTCCTTGGGATAATTTGTGACTGCTTGTGACAGTGATCCAAATATCTCCTTGACCACCAGTAATGCTTTTGATAGCTGCTGGTATGTAAATTTCTTTTGTGAGTCTGATAATCTTTTTACTATCAACAAGAACTCCACAGTTTAACTGGTCATCTGAGTTTGTGACTGCATCTCAGTCTCATTGTCAATGGCAGTATCGTCACATTGTCAACGGGAAATAACTTCCCAGAAAATTCTGTATTGTGTGTATCCGCCGGAACAATTTCTTCAATTTGTAGCTCAGATCTTCCACAGTCAATGATAGCTTGGGATGCGTGAAGGAAGCCCCATCCGAGGATGACATTGTGACTACATTCTGTTAGCATGACAAATGCCAACAGCTGGATCCTGTTGTTGATGGTTATTCTTGCGACACAAGTTCATGGTGGCTGGATGTACTTTCCATTCGCGACCTTCAGCACAGTTGCCCCAGTATCACAGAACATTGTCTTCTTTAGTGTGCGGCGGTAATTATCCAACAATACAGAGAAAGAAGCTCCTGAATCAACAAGTGCCCGGACAGGTTGGCCATCAATTATGAAGTCAATGAGATTTCCCGACATCTTGGCGACTGTCTTCCATGGAGGATTTTCATCTGCGGCGGCCTCACCTCCGTAGATGGTCGCTTCGCTTAGTTTTCCTGGGCGCGTCGGCTAGGGGAGCACCTGGTACCTCTGTACGGCGACGGTGAATGGCTGTAGCGCATCTGAGAGCGACCTCGTACAGGATACGGCAACGGGCTTCTTCCCATAGGTTGACTGAACTCATCAGCAGGTGATTGCCTGGGATAGAATTGCTCTGATGGCTGACGTCTAGCGGCAAAATAATACTTGAATACTCGCCTCCTCTCTCTGCAGTAGCGTACAACATCTCCAGGGCACCCACAGTGGAAACACAGTGGTGTGTTGTCTTCTGTCCTCAAGACGTCTGTTCTTCTGCGGGCCGTCATAGTTGCCGGAGGAGTTGGTTGTGACCGCCTCGGCCGGTTCATGGGCTGCCATTTGGCGGCTGCAGCGCAAGTCATAGCAGGGCGATGCCATTCTTCACGCCGTGTGCGATTGATGGGGCAGACAGGAGCCAATGTCTGAAATACTCGTCCTCAGCGGCGTCGGCTACCTCGCGACTTACAGGTCTTACATCCATGGCCATAATCTGATGCTCGGTCGGTCTCACAGTCCCGGTTGCCATAAATTATTGTAATTCTTCTCTCACAATTTGTCGTAAGAGAGAAGCGGAGTCATGCTGATCTTCCACAATGGCCATAGGAACTACATTGGGGAGTCGGTCATACTTCTTGCGTCCAACCCTCCTTTGTTGCATCTCTTTAATATGCTGGCACCACTTTATGAACTCTTCCGTCGTAGTGACGACTTTTATCAGAAGAGGTTGGTACATGTATTCTGTAATACCCTTCATCAGGTGCGTGATTTTGTCCACCTGAGTCATGTTCGGATTGACTATGTTACATAAGGCCAAAACATTCTGTATGTATGATTGTGTCGGTTCACCATGTCATTGGGCCAGGTTCTTCAGTTGTTCTTCCGCCGAGCAGATTTGTCGCTGGTGGTTTCCAAACGTCTTCTTAAGTTCCGTCTGGAACGTTTCCCAGTTGTTCAGCTTGTCTTCGTTGTTCTCAAACCAGTGCTGGGCTGTTCCGTCTAGGTAGAAATATACGTTGGCCAAGCACATTGTATGATCCCATCTGTTATACTTGGCAACTCGGTCGAACCCTTTTAGCCATTTGTTGGGATCCTGTCCAGCGTCTCCAGAGAACACCGACGGGTATTTGATGTTCAGCTGGCTTACTGATGGTTTCGTGTCCATTGTTTTTCTTATGATACGGACTTTTGGAAGGATGTACTCTGTGTATCCCTTGTATTCCGGTTCTAGTCCGTGTAAGCAACGGCTTTTATGTTGCCTAATCGGAGCCACAGTGATGCAGCTGTTGTACAGGATACCCGGCGTCTCCACCAAACAATGTCAGGTTGAAAGGGAAGCAGGCTTGACTTCAAAGGCAACTGAACACACCACATATACTGAAAGCTGGTTTATTACAAACTCAACATACACACAGCACTAACTGCCTCTCAGGCAGAGTGCTCTGCTATTTATACACAGACAGAATTTACAAGAAATTAGAAGAACAGTTAACATAAGAAACAAGTGGAATTTGCAAGTGAACATAAGGAAGATGCAGAACATTCTAAAATTGTTAATTACAAGGAAATAAATTTTTGCCGGTGGGCAGGATTGAACCGGCAACCTTCAGCACCGCAGTCCGTGACGCGATGCCTTGTGCCACGCCATCACTCCGTGTTCGTTGTCTCTTCGCGGCAATATTCGATGTTAACAAATTTCTCTTTTTCAGAAACATTTCTTCCCTTTGCCATTCTATATTTTATATCCTCTGTACTGCGACCATTGCATGTTATTTTACTGCTCAGGTAACAAAACTCATCTACCACCTTTAGTGTTTCGTTACGTTATCTAATTTCTTCAGCATCCCCCTATTTTCTTAGACTGCACTCCATTACCCTACTTTTGCTCTTGTTAATGATCATTTTATACACACCTTTCAACACACTGTCCATTCCATTCCACCGCACTTCCAGGTCTTTTGCTGTCTGTGAGATAATTACAATGTCATAGGCAAAAAACAATGTTTTTAATTCTTCCCCCTGAACTTTAATTCTTTCTCCAAATTTTTCCTTGCTTTCCTTTGTAGCTTGCTCAATGTACAAACTTAATAGCACTGGAGAAAGGTTACAACCCTGTCGTACTCCCTTCCCAACCTCAGCATCCCTTTCATGCCCTTCAACTCTGATAACCGCTGTCTCGTTTTTGTACAAGTTGTAAATAACATTGCGTTTCCCATATTTTACTCCTGCTGATTTCAGAATTTGAAAGTGTGTATTCCAATCAACATTATCAACAGCTTTCTCCAAATCTACAAAAGCTGGGAATGTATGTTTCCCTTTCCTTGGTCTATCTTCTAAGATAAGCCATGAAGTGGGTATTGCCTCCTGTGTTTTCCTACATTTCTCCTGAATCCAAAATGATCTTCCCCGAGGTCAGCTTTTCCATCCTTCTCTAAATAATCCGTGTTAAAATTTTGCAACCATGGTTTATTAAACTGATGGTTTCAATGGTATTCATATAGAAATGTTTAGATTTTTAAGTAGAACATTACACCCCCCCCCTTACAGTAATTACTGCATGGGCATACCTATATATGATGTCCCATATTTTTCTCAACATTGCAACATATTCAAAAATCAATCAAAATCAAAGGCTAGCCACTGGGTAGGTTTCACTTTTAAGTTACAGACTGGTGCTTGTCCCTGGAGCAAGTTGCTAGTATGGCAGTTATACTCTTTATATTACTGTGCTAGTGAGTGTGTGTGTGTGTGTGTGTGTGTGTGTGTGTGTGTGTGTGTGTGTGTGTGCGCACGCGCGCATTTTGACAATGCGAGCAGCTAATGAATGTGTAGTATACTGCTTGGAACAAGCTACTGCCACCATTTGTTTGACAACCCCCCCCCCCCCCACCGACTTTCTCTGTTTAAATTTTTACAGTTTTTATTTGATTCACTCTCACGACAAAGCAAACACACTACGATGTAGTATACAGAAATTATTGTATTTTTCCCTGTAAATCACATTTTACAAAAATCAATAAAAAGGTCAATGATTTCTTTGCTTTGTGTACAAATGAACAATTTTTGCAGTAATTTATGTGGAGGTACTATCAAAGCAATGTGTGTGCTATTGTGGAGATAAAAATGTTTAACAGTTAAGAATAACATACCTGTCAGCTACATTATATTTATGCTAAGTATCTTACCTGCTATACTACCTCTAGTACTCCTATATTGTTCCTTAAATTGCTGATTTAAATCTTCACTGACTTTTATGTCTTGAAACATTCTTGCCAATTTGTTCACATAATCTGCAGGCATTCCAACTTCTCGAAGCCTGAAATCATTTGGCTTCTGTAGAAACTACTGAGTCAATAACATTCAAAACAAAGTAGAATTAAAATTTATTTCAGTCTCTTACCACTCCACCATATTCTCTTCTTTTTCCGAATCTGCTGATGTATCTAATATTAGACGTCTTGTGAGATGTGCTTTATGGTATCTCATGAATACATCTTTGTTCTGAACATATTTTAGTACCAGCAACTGTAATATGAGAAGAGCATAAGTTAAATAACCAGCAAAAATATATCTCTACAAAACAGTCAAAGAATTACAGATTAACCCCATTTTTACACTTTCAATGTAAATTCAAAGAAAATGGTGTGAAATGTGGGAAATAACATTTTAAATGTGAAAACTTGCTTACTGGACCATACTTCCATTTTTGTAGTTTATGTATGATGTGTGTATATAACACTTACCATAAAGTTTGATTATTTTGCTCTATTTAAGTGCCATGCGGAACTGGACCTGTTACCGTTATAGGCAGTAGAAATTTTTGACGCATTTTCATTCATTATAATTGAAATTATAAGCAGGCCTTTAACTGGCACTCATTACGTACTGGAACACTGCTCAAGTTGTGTATTTTTTCGATGTTTCCCACAATGATAATTGAGAATTTATTCGCATTCTGAAGCCAAAATATTTGTGCCAGTATGTTATGTGACATTAATCTTCATTCTTTCATGGCATATAACTTGATCCATAAAATTGCGGGAATTCAGCTGTAACCACATATTTTGCTCTGCTGATTATTTGACATTCTGTTATTAATTTAACAGAAAGTGTTTGACAATGTGTCAATGCAACATAGGTAAAAACTTTGCACCTCTCCAAGAAATGTGCCCATAACAGCTCTTATTAGTGCTGTGAAACAACCTGTGCGACCCCTTTCAAGTGGTGTAGCAAATGAAATAAGGCAGGAAGCGTGTCTGGTGATTGTCAAGTCTCGCCCCCCCAATAATGTAATATCTTCAGTGCAGAGTGTGTGGCATTCATTATTTACGAAAGTTTCACTTGCAGAGTCTTTATCCTTGATTGGCAAACATTTTGACTAGGAGATTGTAGCCTTACTTCAACATGAGCTCACCTCTACTTATTCAACAATGAATTTTATGACCAAACAAGCGGAGCTGCCTTGGGTAGTCCACTGCCACCCTTGGTAACCAACTTTTTCTTATGGAAGAATTTGAGAAGAAGGCACTAAGCTCTGCAACTTTGAAACCAACCATATTTTTTGAGATATGTGGATGACACGTTCGTAGTATGGCCTAATGGTGAAGAAAATCTTAACCAGTTTTTTTAACATTAAATTCTTTTCATAGAAGCATACAATTTATGATGGACCTTGAAAAGGACAATTGCCTAACTTTCTTGGATGCCTTAGTTCAATGTAAAACTGACAGTACACTGGGACACAGTGCCTTTTGTAAACCAATACATACAGATCTGTATCTGCCAGCAGACAGTTATCATCCTGCGCAGACTAATGGTATCCTTAATACACTTGTAAGAAGGGCACGTACAATTTATGACAAAGTCCATCTACAGGAAAAATTCAAGAACTTGGAAAAAATACTTGAAGAAAATAGTCAAGACACTGGAAAATTCGAAAAGCCTTGAAATTCAAACCTAAAGTAAATCTTCCACAGGAAGAACCTGAAGAAGAGAAGTTCAAGCCGATAGCCTCCTACCACATATAGGCAATTTATCATCAAAATTGGCTGCATCCTCTCCAAAAACAAAGTCAAAGTCATTTTTCTGCCAGCCCCTAAGATATCCTCGCTCATCGTCTGTGTGAAGGATAATTTCTTTTTGCGAGAGGCAGGTGTGTACGAAATTCCTTGCCAGTGTCAAAATTCGTATATCTGACGCATTTTGCGCACAGTCCATGAACAATGTGCGGAGCGTAAACATTACACCCGTCTACCTACAACCTGATAAATCTGCTGTAGCTGAACATTGTATTCAGACTGGTCATAACATGGATTACGAAACAAACAGGTGATAAAATCTGAACAACCTTCTGGGATACAGTTTTTAGAGCAGCCATCTAAATTCAACTGGTGAGTAATTTCATTAATTGTGATGCTTGTTTTAATCTTGACAAAATTTGGAATCTGGCACTCACAATTGTAAACAAAGATGGTGATGCAACCCTGTTAACTACATACACTCTCCACAGAGGGCACTACGGCTTCATACATCTTTGCCATTGATATCAACCACAGCATGTGATCATATATCCTCTACTTAGAGGGCACTACAACTACCACCAGTGTGGTACGTTTGACGATTACTTCCCAGTAAGCATGCACACTGGCTTGCCCCACAGTATATAAGGTGAACGGGAGCGCTTTGCGCTCAGTCTTCAGACTCGCTCCAAGGATTATTTACTTGCAGAAGTGGTCACCGATTCAAAAAGGTTAGTAAACACTGTTCTAAACTATCAAGTTAAGTTTCTAATTTGTTTTTTGATTACTCACAGAAGCACTTCACCAACAATCTTAGTATCTTATTTATTTTAAGGCTCAACGTGTTTATGCAAAATTCTGAATTTTTTTCGTTAATATTCATAAATGCAGGGCTCATCTGGTGAAAGACAAAACTACACCAGCATATATGAGCTATGGTTGCTAACCATCAGTCCTCCCAGAGGCAACCACTTTTTCTTAGTTATTAGATCGTTCATCAAAGTTTCTGTATTTCATTTTTTTTTTTTTTTTTGCAGATTGCTGCAGAATAGTGTATTAACAGCAAATGCAATTTTTATCAGCTACACACTCAAGTTATTGCAAAATAACAATTATAATTTAATGTTTTGAACAATTTTCTGCAGAAGAATGTATTTATAACAAAAATTACACATTCAGTTCTGTTATTCGACAGTAAGACTGCAATTTTTGATTTCATTATTTTGTTACAGAAGAATATGTTAAAAGTGAATGTACAGCTGTTCTGTAAAATGAGCTGCTGCACTGTTTGAAGCGCGCGCGTGTGTGTGTGTGTGTGTGTGTGTGTGTGTGTGTGTGTGTGTGTGTGTGTTTTTTTTTTTTTTTTTTTTTTGCATTCTCAAGAATAGATTCATCATAACATCTATCAATTCTCTCCTCCTCCTCTCTCAGTGTTTTCACCAGATAATAAAGGTCATTTATTCAAATAAATGAACATTTAAAAATGAAAAACTGATTACATCTTACCACATCACGTAGCTTATTCTCAATTTCGTCAGATGTTAGCTTTTTACTCAGAGGTGTTTTCCTCAATAGCATGTCACAGTAATTCGCAAGAAGTTCTGGGCACTTCGATTCTGGCTGGGACTTGAGGCCTGCACTCTACATTGACAAAAATAGATTCACTTAACTAGCAGAAATACAAAACAACAAAATTACAAATGAAATACAATGATCATTGAAAATATCAATGAGTATCAAGGGTTCTGTATTTTTACATTAAATAAACAATTACCGTGGTGTGGTATCATTACGTAAGGCAAAGCTATTCTTAGGTATATTAAGTAAAATGTGTTACAAAGCTCAGTGGTTGTTTATTCATTTTTGTTGTATTACTGCTAGATTATATGTACTTTTTGTTCCAGTAGATCCCAATTGAGAAAATCATGTAGAACATGTGAGAACAAAATACACAATATACTTAAAAAAAAAAAGAGCATGTGTGTTAATGTACCTTGCACAGATCTCTCATGTATTTGCCCTTGTGGATGTGGAATTGATCAGGAAAAACAATTATCTTAAGAATATTTACATTTTATATGACATAAAACTTATTACTACATACTAATATAATAGGTGCAATTACAATTCTTAGCATTTTTTTTTTACAACATTGATTTACAATGTTCACATTACTGCACAAAACTTTTACTGAAGTCAAACTGTACCAGTATTCATATTTGTGAATATTATATAAAATAACTTCCATCAATCACTTCTGGTAAGAAATTCATCACTTGAGTAGAAGGATTTGGCCACCAAAAAATTCTTTAGACTCTTTTCAAACTGTACATTATTGTGAGTTAAATTTTTTATGGCTGATGACATGTTATTGAAAACGTGTACTGCTGAATATTGGACACCTTTCTGAGCCAAAGTAAGTGACTTTAAATCTTAATGCAAGTTATTCTTGTTTCTAGTATTGATCCCATGGACCAAGCTATTGGCTTGCAAAAAGAAAGTATTTTTAATGACAAATTTCATTACAGAATAAATATATTGGGAAGCAGTAGTAAGTATCCCCAGTTCCTTAAATTACGCTCTACATGATGTTCATTAGTTGACACCACAAATGATCCGTAACACACTTTTTTGTACTCTGAAAACTTTTGCTTGGCCTGACGAGTTGCCCCAGAAAATAATCCCGTATGACATTATGCAGTGAAAGTATGCATAATATGCTAGCTTTTTTATTTTTATATCTCCTTTATCAGACATTCGCAAACAGGGAATTGTTTAGACACTTCAGCAGTTCTGTGGTATGCCCCTCCCAGTTAAATTTATTATCCAGCTGTAATCCTAAGAATTTGACACTTTCTATTCTTCTATTTCCTTGTTGTCATACTCAAGGCATATACTGGCAGTCCTAAACTACATATAGTGTGTTTCTTCAAGGTTTAGCATCATATTATTGGCTAAGAACTATTTATTAATGTCCATAAACATTTCATTTCTAAGACTACATTTGATTTACTATTTACTGCAACATTTGTGTCATCTGCAATTAAAACTTGGCATCCGAAAATGTTGTTGATGAAAGGTCATTGATATATACAAGAAAAAGCAGAGGGGGGGGGGGCTAAGATAGAGCCTTGGGGGACCTCACATGTTATTAGTTACCAATTTAATGAGGCCTTTCTTTCCTATTGACACTATTTGTTTCTTATTAGAGATATCAAATTTGAACTCTTCTGCAGCACTTCCTGTTACATCGTAAAATTCTCCTTTGCTCAAAAGTATATTGTGACGTACATAGTCAAATGACGTTGACAGGTCACAAAATATACCAGTGGCATGTAATTTATTGTCTAATGAATTGAGTACATTTTCACTTTTGTGTAGATAGACTTCCCAATATCAGAACCCTTTAGAAACAAGAATTGTGACATGGATAATAGTTTATTAGTGGTAAGGTGTTTAAGAAGACAACTGTACATTATCTTTTCTAAATTTTTTCAGAATGCAGGCAAAAGTGAAATTGGACGGAAATTTGATGAAATTTCTTTACCTCCTTTCTTATGTAATGGCTTAACTTCAGCATATTTCAACCATGCACAAAATGTTCCACTGATAAAAGACTGGTTACAGAAAACTTAAAATATCACTAAGCTCAGAAGCACACTTCTTAATCAAATTTGTTGATATATTATCATAGCCACTGGATTTTTTTTTATTTTTTATTTTAAGGATTTTATGGTGGACATTACTTCTACTGGCATTGCGAGTGTCACTCATATTACTGCAGTTATTTGTAGTCACAGGTTGTGATATTCCATTGCAGCAGTTACTGACACCCTGATAATCCACACACACACACACACACACACACACACACACACACACACCCTGTTACACGTGTCTCATCTACTCTCTATTCTATTCTGATAAGGCATTTGCTCTTATGTCAGTAATACTGTCTTCAATACCTTGCATTATGTTTTTCAATGATCTAAAGCATTTACATCTGAACTGCTTCTAATTGATAGGTATAGTTTCCTTTTTGTCTTACAGGAGACCATTATTCCTCGAGTAATCCATGGTTTCTTTGTAGACTTTGGTCTAATCTGTGTTAGTTTGGAGGAAAACAGTTTTCAAATAAGTTGAGGACATTATTTATGAAAGTGTTTTATTTCTTATTCATACTATTAGCACTGCAGACATTACTCCAATTCATGTCTTTGAGCAGTTTTCTAAAATGATCAATTTTGGCCCACTTTAGGTTACGGTAGTAACACTAAAAGCGGGCCTTTGCCATCGTCTTGACAGCTCGAAATTTAAATGCTAATAACAGCTTAACTATTCATCTGACACGAAAATTGAATAACCACATTTCTTGAGGAGAAAATTCTCTACAACGTTGCTCTTTATGTTTTTCATATCTCGTAGCGGTTCAAAGATATTTGTAAAAATAATGGCTATTTTGGGATGTCCGTCTGTCCGTAAAGTGTTCCCTGTTTTTAAGACGAACCGTTCAACCGATCAGCACCAAATTTTACAGACATGATTTTAGGCCCCCAGAGACCAGAACCTCCATTTTGCAAATTTTTTGGACAAAAAATACAGTAGTAATACCAAAAAAAGCCGTTTGTAATATAATTGTGATTGCAAACGAACCATTCATCTGACACGAAAATTGAATAATCTAATTGGTAGAGGAGAAAATTCTCTACAACTTAGCTCCCTTATGTTTGTTTATTTTTTTATTTTTTGTATCTCTTATAGTTCGAGACATAATTGCAAAAGTAACAGATTTGACACTCTCCATTGAATTAACGAAAACCAAACATTCAGAGATCTCACGTGACGTTCCTCACCCAGAACTCTCTCTGGCATACATCATCTTGCGTTGCATATTTGATGATTTTTCTTATTGTAACTTACACGTTGTCATTTCAAAGCAATGGCGCACTGAAGATTGAACAAAAACACATCGTTCTTCATACAGTAAATGATAATCTAGTGTCTACAATGCCATATTAGCATCAGTTAACAACGGCCATCAATAGTATGAGATTAAAGGACTAATCTTTTGATTGATAGCCGTAGCATAGTGGGCAAGGCATTGGACTATGACGCTTAAAGGTCGGTGGTTCAGAATCCGCCACTACCTAATTTTTTTTCCCTAAAAGGGTTTCAGATACCCTTATTAATTAATTTTTTTATTATTTAGATTATTATTTTGGTCCAAAACGTTTGCAAAACTAATAAAACTACAAATTTGAAGTGGGCCGTAAAACATCATTGCAATTTTTTCCCTTACTGACTACCCTTACCGACTGCTTCTTTGGTTTGTTGGACCACTATCAGGAAACAATCACTATGGTTCAATAAAAAGAAAACTGATCACATAAAAGAAAAAAGTAAAACAAAAATAAAGTCTCTTTCAAGCATAATATAGGAGTGTTCTACCAAATGATTAAAGAATCCACAAATAAATGAACTGAATCATTTTCCTTCACAACTGAATAACAATACAAAATTTTTGTACAATTTATAAAATACAACAGTGAAGATGAGAAGACTTTCTCATTAAAATAATTGCCTTGTATATTTAAGTTTTTTTGTGCTAAAGTAATACTTACGCAAAAATAGTATGTGATTACTAGGTATTTATAATTGAAACTCATACAACTGGTATCTCCATCCCAACATTAACATCAAATTCTGCAGTCCCATCCAAACTCCTAACTAGCACCAATCTTCACCTTATTCAGCCTCACTTTCATTTCATCTGCACTGATACAAAAATTTAGGAGTATCTCTATTTCTCATCAAGACTTCTCATTGTTAAAGCTTTTATTATTTACTTCTGATTTATTTTACTCCTTTGATATAACTTCCTCTCTCTTTTAAAAGTCCCTCCCCCACCCTTGTCTCATTACCTTCTCACCAGACTATCACTCTGTTCCACCTCTCCTTATTTGACGAGCTTATGTTTCCTCAGTACTATTACACTGCTCAAAACACTTAGGAGTTCAGGTAGGATATCATACATATGGTAATGTATTTTATTCAGGTATTGGTTACAATTGTAACCTGTGTGTGATACAATATTGCCACAAGAGCCAACGTACACCGACTGCCAGCATGGCGCAGGGGATAGTGTCATGGACTGTGGTGCTGAAGGTCGCCGGTTCAATCCCGCCGACCGGCAAAAATTTATTTCTTTGTAATTAATAATTCCAGAATGTTCACATCTTTCTTATGTTCACTTGTAAATTGCACTTTTTTCTTATGTTAACTGTTGTTCTAATTTCTGGTAAATTCTGTCTGTGTATAAATAGCAGAGCAGTGCTGCGTGTATGTTAAGTCTTAATAAACATGCTTTCAGTATAAGTGCTGTGTTCAGTTGCCTTCATAGTTAAGCCTGCTTCCATTGCAACGCAACATTGTTTGGTGGAGGCGCCGGGTATCCTGTGCAACAGCTGCATCACCGTAGCTCCAATTAGGCAACGTAAAAGCCGTCGCTTACACGGAATGGAACCGGAATACAAGGGATACACCGAGTACAACCGTATCATCAGAAGAACCATGGAGACGAAACCTGCGGTAGGCCAGCTGCACATCAGACACCCGTCATTCTCTGGAGACACTGGACAGGACCCCAACAAATGGCTAAAAGGTTTCGACCGAGTCGCCAAGTACAACAACAACAACAGGTGGGATCATACGATGTGCTTGGCCAACGTTTACTTCTGCCTGGACGGAACAGCCCAGCAATAGTTTGAAAACAACGAAAACAAGTTGAATGACGGAGATGTTCCAAGAGGAACTTAAGAAGATGTTTGGAGACCACCAGCGACAAATCTGCTCGGCGGAAGAACAACTGAAGAACCTGGCCCAATGACATGGTGAGCCGACACAATCATACATACAGAGTGTTTTGGCCTTGTGTAACATAGTCAATCCGAACATGACTAAGGTGGACAAAATCACGCACCTGATGAAGGGTATTACGGAACACATGTACCAACCTCTTCTGATAAAAGTCTTCACTATGACGGAAGAGTTCATAAAGTGGTGCCAGCATATTAAAGAGATGCAACAAAGGAGGGTTGGACGCAAGAAGTATGACCGACTCCCCAATGTAGTTCCTATGGCCGTTGTGGAAGATCAGCATGACTTCGCTTCTCTTACGACAAATTGTGAGAGAAGAATTACAATAATTTATGGCAACCGGGACTGTTAGACCGAGCGAGCATCAGATTATGGCCATGGATGTAAGACCTGTAAGTCACAAGGGAGCCGACGTCCCTGAGGAAGAAGTATTTCAGACATTGGCTCCTGTCTGCCCCGTCAATCGCACACGGCGTGAAGAATGGCGTCCCCCTGCTATGACTTGTGCTGCAGCCGCCAAACGGCAGCCCATGAACCGGCCGACGCGGTCACAACCAACTCCTCCGGCAACTATGACGCCCCGCAGAAGAACAGACGTCTTGAGGACAGAAGACAACACACCACTGTGTTTCCACTGTGGGTGCCCTGGACATGTTGTATGCTACTGCAGAGAGAGGAGGCGAGTATTCAAGTATTAATTTGCTGCTACACATCAGCCATCAGAGCAATTCTATCCCAGGCAATCACCTGCTGATGAGTTCAGTCAACCTATGAAGAAGTTGTTCCGGCGGATACACATAATACAGAATTTTCTGGGAAGTTATTTGCCATTGACAATGTGACGATACCGCTGTTGACAATGAGAAGAGTTGCAGTCAGAAACACAGATGACTGGTTAAACTGTGAAGTTCTTGTTGATGGTAAAAAGTTTATCAGACTCACAAAAGAAATTTACATACCAGCGGCTATCATAAGCATTACTGGTGGTCAAGGAGATATTTGGATCACTAATTGTCACGAGCAGTCACAAATTATCCCAAGGAAATGTGAATCTGTACAGCTGAACCAATCCAGGATGGTGAGCTCAACGTCATCAATGAAGACCCATGCTCTGCTGTTAGCACAGACAACACGCTGGAGGAAACAAACGTGGAACTGCCAATAGGGCCTGGACTGACCAAGTAACTACACCAGCGGGTGTTAGGTATACTACGCCAATTTTTGGGTGCATTCACACCTCAGCAGGGGAAAAGTCAGACGAAACGGCCCACAATAAAGCACCGTATCAATATTGGGGATCATCTGCCAATTGGCCAGCGTTCGTATAGCATGTCGCCAGCTGAAAGACGGATAATTTGGGAGGAAGAGGAGACGATGTTGCTAGATGACATTATTCAACCTTTGGAGAGTCCTTGGTTGTCTCCGGTGGTCGTTTCCGGTGCTCCTCGTAAAGAAGGATGGCACATGGCGATTCTGTGTCGACTATCGGCGGCTGAACAGAATCGCAAAGGAAGATATCTACCCATTGCCGCGCATTGACAACAGCTTAGACTGCTGGAAAGGAGCTACGGTACATACTTCTCAAGCAGTTGGACATGCAGACAAGTTACTGGCAAATCGAGGTTGACAAAGCTGACAGGGAGAAGACGGCTTTTATTACACCTGACTGCCTCTATGAATTCAAAGTAATGAAATTTGGATTATGTAATGCTTCGGCCACATTCGAACTCATGATGGACAACTTGCTTTGACACCTTAATTGGACGACATGTGTCTGCTATTTAGATGATATTGTCGTTTTCTCAAAAACATTTGAACAACATCTGAGTCACCTTGCAACTGTGTTGAAATGTGTTCAGACTGCAGGCCTCCGCCTCAATCCAAAGTAGTGGCTCTTCGTCGCCATAGATATAAAAATCCTGGGGCACCTAGTCAATGGAGATGGTCTCAGTCATGATCCAGATAAAGTAAGGGCAGTCACAGAATTTCCAACTCCTCAGCACATTCGTGATGTGAGAAGTTTTCTCGGGCTGTGCTCATACTACCGACGTTTCATAAAAGGATTTTGTAACAAGGCACGTCCATTACAAGAACATCTGCAGGGAGACGCCAAATTTTACTGGGATGAGACAAAAGAAAGAGCTTTTCGGGCACTTAAGGAGGCTCTAACTTCTGCACCAGTGCTAGCCTTGTACGACGAGAATGCAGAAACGGAACTTCACACAGATGCCAATGGTTATGGGATTGGTGCAGTGCTTGTACAAGTTCAGGAAGGTGCTGAAAACGTGATAGCCTATGCATCAAGAGTACTCTCAAAGTCCGAGATAAACTACTCTACAACTGAAAAAGAATGTCTCGCAGTTATCTGAGCTATCAACAAGTTCCGGCCATTTTTATTCGGCAAACCATTCACCGTCGTGACAGACCACCATTCTTTGTGTTGGCTGACTAGCTTGAAGGATCCATCAGGTCGACTAGCAAGATGGGCGCCAAGTCTCCAAGAGTACGATGTCACAATGGTATTCAAAAATGGGCGCGAACACAAGGATGCTGACTGTGTTTCGAGGAATCCATTAGTGGAACACAACAGCATTGATGAAATTTCAGCCCTCACTGAATTAGATGACGTTACAGCCGAACAGAGGGAAGATCCAGCACTATTAAAAACGATAGATGTCTTGGAGAAAGGAGAACCGACCAATGGAGAGTTCCAACTTATAAACGGAACATTGTATAAGAGCAACTACGATTCACTGGGCCCCAAATGGCTACTGGTCGTTCCAGCTCCTCTCCAGCCAGCTATTCTCAAATATTTTCACGATGCTCCAATATCCGGTCATCAGGGATTCGTGAAGACCCTAGACCGAATCAGACACAGGTATTACTGGAAAGGTCTCTACCAATCTGTCAAGCACTATGTCAGTCACTGTAAAGAGTGCCAGCGACGGAAGCATGTGCCGCAATTACCTCCAGGGCATCTCGTACCGATTCCGCCGGCAGCAGCTCCATTCCACCGAGTTGGGATCGATCTTTTAGGGAGGTTCCCGAAGTCGACAACCGGTAACCGTAGGATAATAGTCTGCACTGACTACCTCACACGCTACGCTGTCACCAAACCTGTGCCGACTGCAGAAGCTCCAGAGATCGCAAAATTCCTTGTAGAAGACATTATTTTTAAGCATGGAGCACTACGTGTTATGGTATCTTATCGTGGAAAAGTATTCCAGTCAGTCACAGTGCGACATTGTCCACAGAATGACAACTGCATACCACCATCCGACAAATGGTCTTACGGAATGTTTTAACACGACGTTAGCCAACATGCTGTCGATGTACGTTGATGTAGAGCAGAAGGATTGGGATAAAATTCTGCCAGTTGTGACATTTGCTTACAATACCGCAAGACAAGACACCACAGGCTTCACTCCGTTTTTCCTGCTCCATGGCCGTGAAGCTGAGACGACAATGGATACGCTGTTCCCTTTCCAACCGGACGACAATCAGGATGACCATGTTAAACAGCTCACCACCAGGGTCTAAGAAGCAAGACAGCTGGCTTGCATACAAACACTGGACACCCAGGAGAAGGACCGTCAGCGCTGTAACGACAAGCACCGACCTGTTGTGTACAGCCCAGGAGATCTGGTATTGATTTTTACCCCTGTAGGGAAGGTTGGACTGTCAGAAAATTTATTGAATAGATACTTTGGTCCGTATCGTGTCATACACTGCCTGTCAGACGTCACATACGAAGTTGAGGATTATGAGCCATTGACGCAATGTCAAAAACGAAGGGGTATTGTTCACGTCCTGCGCATGAAGCCTTACTACGATCCTTAAGAGCAGGTAGGTGACAATGGCTTCTTGTTGAAGGACTCTAAGGGTGGTAATGTTCCTGACGAAGTCACGACAGGAACGTCTGTTGTCGATAATTGTCGATAAGGGAAGGATTCTCTTGAACTGCCATACAGATGACACATGACACGGTCAAGATCCAGGACACTGCAGCTGGCTCCACAGGGCACGTAAGAGCGGGTCGCTTTTTCTCCAGGAGAGGGAGCAATGTCAGAAAGAGACCACGAGCACCGACTGCCGGCATGGCACAGGGGATAGCGTCACGGACTGCGGTGCTGAAGGTCGCTGGTTCAATCCCGCCCACGGGCAAAAATTTATTTCTTTGTAATTATTTCGAGAATGTTCTAAATCTTTCTTATGTTCACTTGTAAATTCTACTCGTTTCTTATGTTAACTATTCTTATAATTTCTGGTACGTTCTGTCTGTGTATAAATAGCAGAGCACTCTGCCTGAGAGGCAGTTAGTGCTGTGTGTATGTTGAGTTTGTAATAAACCAGCTTTCAGTATAATTGGTGTCTTCAGTTGCCTTTGAAGTCAAGCCTGCTTCCATTGCAACGCTACAATGATATTTTACTGTCTCAACTCTTTACTTGAGATTTACATGGTGTTTACTAAGAGCAAGGCACCATGGGACTACCATAATAGTAAAAAGTAATTCTCGTTGCCTTCTAATATGGTGCGAGATCTTTGACGGCCAGTACACTTTCACATCTGTGTGGCATGGATAATATGAGGTTCTCAATCAGCTCGCGAGAGACATTTGCCACTCTTCTGAGAGTGCAATATCCAGCTTTGCTACCATTTTCGGAGATGCTGGTAAAGCTGCAATGCATCTGCCAAGTGCATCCCAGACATGCTCAATCAGGTTTAAGTCTGGTGAACAAGCTAGCTATTTCATTTGTTCAATTCCCTCAGCTTCAAGCATGTTGTCCACCAGTGCAGCTCTGTAGGGACAAGCATTATCCTCCACCAAACGAACCAATCTTTCATGGCACCAGTGAAGGGCACAATGAAAGGTCGAAAGAACTCTACTATATACCTCTGAGAGGTCAAAGCACCATCTTGAATGACACGTAAGTCTGTACATCTGCCAATAAGTGTGTGTGTGTTTTGGAGGGGAGGGGGGGGGGGGCTGGCAGGTGTGTGCACTTCTGACAGAGGTGTTGCAATTCTACCCAGTTCAAATTGTTCCTTTTCCAGCTTGAATTCCTTCACTGTGTAATAGCATTTCTTTATTGGTGCCTGTATACCTCCCCCCCCCCCCCCCCCCACACACACACACACAATGTGTAACCTCACTTCCATTGCATCACAGTGTCATCTTTAAACTTATTTTTTATAAGGATTTACTGTTCAGACAGTGTCTACTGTTTGAGTATGTGGCATCTTGAAATTTGTTACGTTTCCAGTTCATGTAATGGAGAAATTAATTTTCCAAAAATAGTTGTGGCCTGGTGTACTAGAAAATAATAATTTAGTAAATATATGGGGCATACATAGTTGAAGTTTCATATCTTTAAATAATCAGATACATGTAAAGCATAGGCTTCCACTATTGCTGCCACTGTACAAAAACTTTTCAGGTTATTTGAATTTATACAGACAATGCTGTAACAAAGTGATAATTTTACTGACTACGGACTACATTTATTTTCTGAGGTTAAGTAGAAATACTATTAATGATCTTTAATCTTTATTATACAAACTATATTGAGGACTTTTCCTGCAAAAAGCAATACCATATATTATAGGAGATTCAAGGTAATTTCTATATGCTTTGTGCATGTATGCCCAAGGTTAAAAGTTTTGTTTACATTCATTTCTATTAATAAGCTTCAATCAATTTCATCTATGCATTGGTTGTTCTGAATAAACTTGAACTGGTTGCAATTTTGGCATTTAACAATTGCCCCATACAAGTTTTAAATATTTTCAGAGTTAACCGTGGCACTGAAAGCAAGTTGTTAATTTATTCCATTAAGGGTGTTTTGTGTGGAACTTTGAATTTTTTTACGTTTTTATTTGGCTACATTGACACATTAAGTTACCTGTTTTGATGGAAGTTCTAGCCTGAAAACCTGTGTATCATTAACAACATGCCTGTAAGCTTTATCCCGAGCGGTCAGAAACCTTGGATCATCATTAAAAGCCTCAGAAACTAGAACACTAAACTGGTGAAAAAGTTCGAGAAGCCTTTCCACATACTTTTCTGAATCCTGTAAAAAGAATAAGAAAACAGTGAGTATTATCACACATCACAGTGGTTTAAAACTACTTAGTCTAATATAACTGAATTTATAACTAATACATGGGAAAATACTGGTACTTCATAAGATGTAAGGGTTTCCAACCAAGGAAGAGGAAATATATACAGTTCAGAAAAATAATGCATATTTTAGTGCAATAAAGTGGCTGGGTTGGATGAAATTAAGCCGGAACTCATCAGATACAGTGGAATATCAGGTCTTAAATGGTTACATAGGATAATTGAGAAGGTGTGGGAATCGGGACAGGTTCCGTCTGACTGGAAAAAAGCGGTAATCATGCCAATTTCAAACATGGAAACAGAAAAGATTGTAACAACTATCAAGGTCTCTCTTTAATTAGCATTGTAGGCAAAATATTCTCAGGTATTGTTGAAAGGAGAGTGCGAGTATTAGTTGAGGACAAGTTAGATGAAAATCAGTGTGGTTTTAGGCCTCCTAGAGGCTGTCAGGACCAGATCTTTAGCATACAGCAGGTAATGGAAAAGTGCTATGAATGTAACAGGGAATTATATCTATGTTTCATAGATCTAGAAAAGGCCTACGACCATGTCCCTAGGAGGAAGCTACTGTCAGTTCCACGAGGAGATGGTATAGGAGGCAAACTTCTGCATGCAATTAAAGGGATTTACGTAGACTGTCAGGCAGCAGTTAAGAGTAGATGGTAAATTAAGCTCATGGTTCAGGGTAGTTTCAGGGGTAAGACAAGGCTGTAACATGTCACCACTGTTGTTCATAGTATTCATGGATCATATGTTGAAAACAGTAGACTGGCAGGGCGAGATTAAAATAGGTGAAAACAAAATAAGCAGTCTCGCGTATGCGGATGACTTAGTTGTAATGGCCAATTCAATTGAAAGGTTGCAAACTAATATTTCAGAGCTCGATCAGAGGTGCAAGGATTATGATATGAAGACCAGCATCTCCAAAACGAAAGTAATGTCAGTGGGAAAGAGATTTAAACGGATTGAGTGCCAAATAGGAGGAATAAAGTTAGAACAGGTAGACAGTTTTAAGTACCTGGGATGTATTTTCTCACAGGATGGCAACATAGCTGAGCACTCACTACATTAGCTTTTCTGCACCTCAATTCCAGTTCTTTCACTAAGATCTACCTCTCTTCTGCAAGAAGGAAGTAAGTACCAAGACTAAGTTAGCAGTTACCGCTCTATCTTTCAACCAACTTTGTTGTATGGGAGTAAAAGTTGGGTGGATACAGTTTACCTTATTCACAAGGTAGAGGTTACAGGTATGAAAGTATCAAGAATGATTGCAGGCACTAATAGATGGGAACAATGGCAGGAGGGTGTCCATAATGAGGAAATCAAGGAAAAACTGAGAATGAACACCATAGATGAAGCAGTTTGAGTGAACAGACAGATGGTGGGGTCATGTTACATGCATGGGGGAAGCAAGGTTACCTAAGAGACTCATGAGCTCGGCAGCGGAGGGTAAGAGGAGTCGAGGTAGACCAAGAAAAAAGTATTTAGATTCGGTGCAGAATGATTTTGAAGTAAAAGGCATCAATGTTAGCATTGAATAGGGGATCACAGAGGAATTTTATTAGAGGTACTATGCTCCAAACTGAACACTGAAAGGCATAATCAGTCTCTAATGACGATCACATATTTTTGGAAACATTTTTGTTTCTCAATTCTGTTCTTTATTAACAAATCTAATGATGATGATGATGATGATGGATGGATGATCATAATCCCAGGGTGCGGTGGTGGTGATGCTGCTGCTGCTGCTGCTGCTGCTGCTACTGCTACTGCTACTACTACTACTACTACTACTACTACGTCTTCTTTTATTTACATACCTACATGAAGTTAGTGGCATGGTTTACAGGTTGCCTTAATTAAGTAATAACTTGTTTTACATTTTGCCCTCTTCAATAACAAAAAAATGTTTATTATTTCTAAAGCAATTTTTTTTCCTTTCACCTGGATATTATGATGAAATAATGGAATATATATTGCTATTTAGCATCTCTCTCTATTTTGTGCTGTGGTGGCATTCTCCGTTGTTTGTAGTGTGTTTTCGAAGCTTACATAAACAGGGTGTTTCACACCACCCATCCACCCCTTAGACACTCTTGGGAGTCATGAAATATAAAATGCAGTATGTCCTGGAAGTAAGTATACTACACTGGATCCAATGGTGGCATCTTCAACTTCCGATTTCCACCAGAAGTGGGCTATTCAGAAGTTTTATTTATTTATTTTATTTTTCCCCAAATGCAATGGCATATTTTTCCTTGTTAACTTCAATTCCACAGGTCAAACTGTTTTGTTTTAAAAAATCTAAATTGTCATTCTCCACTAACAAATCGCTTTTGAAATGTAGGTATTTCTTGAGAGGACAAACGAAAAGAAGGTGTAATTCGGTATTAAAATAAGTACTCTATCTGCAGAAGTTCACTTAAAATGTCCAATGCATATGTTTTACACGTGTGTTGACTGGTACACTGATTCAGTCCAGCTTACAAGTGTAATTATGTGTATATGTGTCCATACACTACTTAGAATCCACATGGGCCCATAGCACTGCATGGTCGATTGCAATGCGTTTGAAGGTACTGTTGGATACATTTTATGCACCTTAATAACATATTACATTATTAGATGTGTGTCACCTATTTAGCTTTAGTTTGTAACTATATCAGGTAATTTATGCATGCCACATTCCAGATGATCCAACACTCTACAGAAGGCATTTTCGAGTGGAAATGACTATTTAGGAAAATGGGGCGGGGGGGGGGGGGGAGAAAAAGAAGAAAAAAGAAGAAAGAAAGAAAGAAAGAAAGAAAGAAAGAAAGAAAAAATAAATTTCTCCATTTTCAGAATAGAGTCAAAGTCATGCCATTCCATTATTTTTTTAAAGTGGACTTCTGGCCTGAATAGTCCACTTCCAGTGGAAATCTGAAGTTTCAAATGGCACCAATCGATCCGGCGTCCTACACTTACTACTAGAAGGAATTGAATTTTAAATTTCAGTGGGCCACACACTCTTACATTCGTATCAAGAACATTTACCTCTTGATAACCACTGAGACATATCGTCTTGTTTCAAGTTGTGGAAATATAGCTAATACAGTGCACCAAAATTTCATGTACTTTTGTGATAAAAAAATTTACATTGGTTTTGATAAACCCTTTTGGTTTATGTTTTTAAATGCAACATCATCTTTCCTCATAGACATAAAACAAAGTAGTCCAGCTAGAAAAATTATGAAAGGTGCATGTAATTCATTGCAATAAATATTTGTATGGAACTAATTTCACACTATTTTCAAGGATGCTCATGTAGTTTAAAACATGAACAGTAAGATAATGTACTAATGTCTCCTTTATGTTACTGTCACAAGAGCTAGAATGACTGTACTCATGTAAAATACATTTTTGCATTAAGGTAACAGGTTATTAGTACCTGTTCACAGTTACAAGGGAGTACAAAACTACGGTAAGATATATGAACCTGAAAATGATACAAGGAATTAATGATGGAAACATATGTTACTGACAATCTTAATTTCAATGTAAGGTTTAAAAATGGCATTTATTGCTGGATAAACCAGTTCTGGTGGCAATACACTTTTTTATTCCAGTTTAAACAGACTTATATACATCAACTCAAAATAACCCATTTCTGAGAACAGATTTTCGATTTTGATTAGATTAGTTGGTTGGTTTGTTCCCTAGATCCGTGTTGAGATGCTCCTCGTGAATTTGGAACATGTCACTGTTTTTTAATTGATAATATTATATTACTAATACAGGTACATACACTTTTTACAAGCTGATAATATTATAATACTAATGGCATGAATACAGATACATGCTTCCATTCGGTTCTATTTAAGAATTCGTCAGTTGAGAGAAGGAGTTGGCCACTAGAAAGTCTTTTAGGCTCCTCTTAAACTGATCTGTATTTGCAGCTAAATTTTTTATGGTTGTTGGTGAATTATTGAAAATGTGTGTTCCCAAGAACTGGACCCCTTTTTGAACTGAAGTAAGTGATTTTAAGTCACTGTGTAGATCATTTTTGTTCCTAGTATTGTAGGTATGAACTGAGCTGTTTGTTGGGAAAAGGGATATATTATTTATGACAAATTTCATTACAGAATAAATATACTGAGAGGCAGTAGTTAATATACCCTGTTCTACGAAGAGGCTTCTGCAGGATGTCCTTGAATTTACACCACAAATAATACGTATTACACGCTTTTGGACTCTGAAATGTTTTGCTTGACTAACTGACTAAGTTACTCCAAAATATTACACCATATCACTATGGAATGAAAGTAAGCAAAGTATGCAAGCTTTTTTATGCCCCCTATGTCTGATACCACTTTTATTGCAAATACAGATTTGTTAAGATGTTTCTGCAGTTCTGTGGTGTGCTCCTCCAAACTAAATTTATTATCAAGCTGTAATTCCAGGAATTTTATACAGGCAATATCTTCTATCTGTTCTTCTTCATGGTTTATGCATATACTGGCTGGGAATATCTTACAAGTTCTGAACTGGATGTAATGAGTCTTTTCGAAGTGTATTGTCAATGAGTTGCTTTAAACTGTTTATTAATGTTAATGAAAATATCATTAGCAGACATTTATAAAACAAAGCTGGACAAGCTATTTATTGCAATACTTTTATCATCTCCAAACAAAATGAACTCTGCTTCTGGCAGTGTAACTGATGAGAGGTCATTAATGTACACAAGAAAAAGCAATGGCCCTAAGATGGATCCTTGTGGAACACCACATGTAATTTCTTCCCAATCTGATGACTGTTGGCTTAATACACAAGTCTGTTGCACTGACACCCTTTGTTTCCTGTTAGTAAGATACAACTTTAACCATTTTGCTGCAATTCCCCCGACACCATAGAATTCTAATTTCTAGGATGTTATGGTTCACACAATCAAATGCCTTTAATAAATCACAGAAAATACCTACTGCTTGTAATTTATTATCTAATGAATTAAATACAGTCTCACTGTAGGTGTAAATAGGCTTCTCTCTCTTTTTTTTTTTGTGGTTTTAGGGCGCACAACTTCTATGGTCATTAGCGCCCAGCCAAGAACATAATTCGCTATGATCTCAAAAAAATGGTGATTGTCAGAACATCAACAAGAGGCTAAAAACGAAAGATAAAAGACAATTAAAAGGGTTAAATATCCTTGGATAGGTTGGCCAAGTTCATAAAACGCAAAACCCGAGGAGCTGCTCGTGTGTCATCAGCTAAAATTTCCTCCAGAGTAGACGGAAAGTGAAGGGCTACACGGAGATGATTAAAATTAACACAAGTCAGTAAAACATGTCGCACTGTCAGCAGTTCACCGCAGGAGCATAGCGGTGCAGGTTCGGCGGATAGCAAGTGACGGTGGATGAAACGGCAATGACCGATCCGCAACCGAGCCAGGATGACCTCCTCCCGCCGAGAGGAGGTCCTCCAAACGGTCAGGATCGGTTTTACAGTTCTCAATTTATTGTCGTACATTGAAAACCACGCACTGTGCCATTGCGACACGATACTCCGGCGAAGAGCCCGTTGAACATCGTCCGATGGGACGCAAAAGGTAGCCATGCGAGGCTAAAGAGCTGCTGCCTTGGCTGCTGTGTCGGCGGCCTCATTCCCGGGCACACCCACATGGCCAGGGACCCACAGGAAAGAAACGTGACAGCTGTCATCCGCCAGCAACTGAAGGGAGCGTTGGATCCGATACACGAGAGGATGGTTCGAGAAAGGGTCCTTAAGACTCTGCAGGGCACTAAGGGAGTCAGAACATATGGCATAGAAAGGTTGGCGGTGGCGGCAGGTATACAAAACGGCCTGGTGGAGGGCGAAAAGCTCAGCCGTGAAGTTTGAACACCGGTCAGGGAGCTTGTATTGGAACCGGTTGACCCCGACGACGAAGGCAGATCCGACACCGGCAGTGCTCTTGGAACCATCAGTGTAAATAAAGACGGCATTATCGAACCGCGAACGGAGTTCGACAAGCCTCGAGTGGAATACCAAATCCGGAGTGCTCTCCTTGGGGAGCGAACTAAGTTCGAGGTGTGTGTAAACCTGGGCCTGATGCCACGGTGGCAATGGGCTTTCGCTCAACCGAAGGGTGGAAGGAAGAGTAAAATCGAGCCGTTGTAGCAGGCAGCGAAACCGAACTCCCGGTGGAAGCAAGGCAATCGCAAACAACTGATATTGGCGATCGAGTGAGCCGTCAAAAAATAATCTGTAAGATGGATGGTTGGGCATCGACCGTAGGCGGCATGCATACCGACACAAGAGTATGTCACGTCGAGTGGTCAAGGGTAATACAGCAGCCTCGGCATACAGACTTTCAACAGGGCTGGTATAAAATGCACCGGTCGCGAGACGTAATCCACGATGGTGGATAGAGTTGAGACGGCGGAGAATCAACGGCCGTGCTGAAGAGTACACAAAGCTTCCATAGTCGAGCTTCGACTGAACAATGGCCTGGTAAAGGTGAAGCAGGACGGTACGATCCACTCCCCATGACGTGCCACTGAGGACACGAAGGACGTTAAGGGATCGGGCACAACGGGCAGCCAGGTAGGACACGTGTGTGGACCAGCAAAGTTTCCGATCCAACATGAGTCCCAAGAATTTCGTAGTCTCCACGAAAGGGAGAGCAACAGGGCCGAGACGTAGAGAAGGTGGAAGAAATTGCTTGTATCTCCAAAAATTGATACACACAGTTTTCTCAGTGGAGAATCGGAAGCCGTTGGCGATGCTCCAGGAATATAGACGGTCAAGACAGCGTTGGAGAGAACGCTCCAAGAGACACGTCCGCTGGGCGCTACAATAAATTGCGAAATCGTCAACAAAAAGAGATCCGGAGACGTCGGCTGAAAGGCAATCCACGATCGGATTGTTTGCAATGGCAAAGAGCGCCACACTCAAGACGGAGCCCTGTGGTACCCCATTCTCCTGGCAAAAGGTATCTGACAAAACAGAGCCCACCCGTACCCGGAACTTGGGATCCGACAAAAACGCTTGAATGAAAAGAGGAAGGCGGCCCCGAAGGACCCATGTGTGCAATGTGCGGAGAATGCCCGCTCTCCAACAGGTATCGTATGCCTTCTCCAAGTCGAAGAACACGGCTACTGTTTGACGCTTCTTTAGAAAGTTGTTCATAATGAAGGTCGACAACGTAACGAGGTGGTCAGCAGCAGAGCGGTGTCGACGAAAACCGCATTGGACATTAGCCAGGAGGCGGCGAGATTCGAGGAGCCAGACCAACCGAGCGGTAACCATGCGTTCCATCACCTTACAGACGCAGCTCGTCAGAGAAATGGGGCGATAACTGGAAGGAAGGTGTTTGTCCTTCCCTGGTTTGGGGATGGGGACAACAATGGCTTCACGCCAACTTGTGGGAACATGACCTTCAGTCCATATGCGATTGTAGGTACTAAGAAGAAAGCACTTGCCCGCAGGAGAGAGGTTCTTCAGCATCTCAATATGAATGGAATCGGGCCCGGGAGTAGAAGACCGGGACAGGGCGAGAGCACGATCTAGCTCCTGCATGGTGAAGGTGACGTTATAATTTTCACGATTAAAAGAGCGGAAAGAAGGCGGCCGTGCCTCCTCTACCTGTTTGCGAGGGAGAAAGGCAGGGTGGTAATGGGCAGAGCTCGAAACCTCCGCAAAGAAACGACCCAATGCGTTTGAAACATCAGCTGGGTCCATGAGGACTGTGTTCTCCACGGTCAGGCCAGGAATCGGGGAGTGGACCTTGATGCCGGACAAACGGCGTAGGCCACCCCAGACAAACGTGGAGGGAGTAAAACGGTTAAAAGAACTAGTAAAAGCAGTCCAGCAAGCTTTCTTGCTGTCGTTTATGATACGACGGCACTGCGCTCTCATACGTTTGTAATTGATGCAATTCTCTAAAGTTGGGTGGCGGCGGAAGGTGCGTAAAGCACGGCGTCGGGCTTGAAGCGCGTCGCGGCAGGCTGCAGTCCACCAAGGGACCTGGACACGACGTGGGGAAGAGGATGTACGAGGTATGGAACGTTCAGCAGCAGTGAGAATAACCTCTGTGAGGTATTCGACCTGACTGTCACAGTTGGGAAAATTCTGATTGTGAAAAACAGCCATGGAAGAATAAAGCCCCCAGTCGGCTTTTGAAATGTTCCAACTGGTGGGACGTGGAGATGGGGAATGATGTAGGAAGTGGATGATACAAGGGAAATGGTCACTCGAGTACGTGTCAGAAAGTGCATACCACTCAAACCGACCGACAAGCTGAGGAGTGCATATTGCGAGGTCTATATGGGAATAAGTGTGTGTTGTGTCAGAAAGGAAAGTCGGTGCACCGGTGTTGAGGCAGACAAGATCGAGGTGGTGGAGAAGGTCCACCAAAAGGGAGCCTCTCGGACAAGGTGCCGGAGAGCCCCATAGGGGGTGGTGGGCATTAAAGTCGCCTACCAACACGAAAGGTGAAGGGAGCTGGTCAACAAGGTTTAGCACATCTGCCCTAGTAAGGGCAGATGACGATGGCGAATATATATTACAGAGGGAGAAGGTAAATGTGGATAAGGTGATGCGGACGGCAACTGCCTGTAGGTGAGTGTGCAAGGAAATGGGATGGAAATGGACGTCGTCTCGAAGGAGCATCAGAACCCCTCCATGGGCTGGGACACCTTCCACGGGTGGCAGGTCGAACCGCACAGAGGTGTAGTGTGGAAAGTCTGCACGATCACGTGGACGCAACTTAGTTTCCTGGAGGCAGACTAGAAGCGGGCAGTGCAATCGAAGGAGTAGTTTTAACTCCTCCCGATTAGAACGAATGCCGCGAATGTTCCATTGAAGGAGCGCCATGATAAAAATGAGAGAAGAAATAAGGAAAAAAACCAAGTAGCGAGCGGGGTCACCTCGACGGCCGCTGAGGACCGGATTTCGAGGGAGCACTGCTATCGCTGTCTGGGGGCAAAGGGTCATGTTCCATTGGTTCGACCGACGCGCCTGCCACCTCCCTGAGTTGATCAGGAGGGGCAGTTTCCACCGCCGGTAAAGGGCCGGGCGCTCGGCAAACGGAGCGTCCCGGTGAAACAGAAGACGGCCGAGGCCGGCAACTGTTAGACGGCACGACAGATGGGCCACGCCTCGGCGGTGAAGGAGAGGAACTCTTTTTCTTGTCAGCTCTTCTGGAAGAGTGACGGCGGGAAGAGGCAGTTGACGGTTGGGAAGCCTGAGAACGCAGAAAATCCTCACGGACGGGTTCCTTTTTCAAGGTCCGGGCATCTTGTTTAGGTGCCCGCGGTTTACTAGAGGTTGACGAAGACTGTGCCTTAGAAGCAGCAGGAGGAAGCGGGGACGTGGAACGGGCAATCTTCGGGCTGGCGGATCGCACAACTGTGTCAGCGAAAGTGAAATCACAGGTCTGGGTACTGGAATCCTTAGTAGGTCGAGTTGAGGTGAGGACCTTACTGTATGTACCCGCTGGGAGGACAGTGGGCTTTCGACTCGCCAACAACTTTCGAGCGGCAGATGTTGATACCTTCTCCGTGACCCGAATTTGCTGAATGATTTTTTCATCCTTGTATACAGGGCAGTCGCGAGAGGCAGCCGCATGGTGGCCGTTGCAGTTAAGGCAGTGAGGGGACGGAGGTGGGCAATCCCCCTCATGGGCGTCCCTACCACAAGTGACACATTTTGCTGCATGTGGGCAATGTTCACGGGTATGGTTGTACCTGTGGCATTGGTAGCAGCGCGTTGGGTTTGGAATATAAGGGCGGACTGAGATAACTTCGTACCCTGCTTTGACCTTCGACGGGAGGTCAACTCTGTCGAATGTCAAAAACACAGTACGAGTCGGTGTCAGCTGGTTATCTACCTTTTTCATCACCCTGTGGACGGCTGTCACACCCTGATCGGACATATAGGACCGGATGTCGTCATCAGACAACCCGTCAAGGGATCTCGTAAAAACCACCCCACGTGACGAGTTGAGTGTGCGGTGCGCTTCTACTTTGACTGGAAACGTGTGTAATAACGTAGTCCGGATAAGTTTCTGGGCTTGGAAAGCACTGTCCACTTCCAGCAACAATGAGCCATTGCGCTGACGCGAACAGGTTTTAACAGGGCCAGCAATTGCAGCAACACCTTTCTGTATAACGAAAGGATTGACAGAATTGAAATCTTTTCCGTCGGTGCGCGACACAACAAGAAATTTCGGCAAATTAGGCAGAGTCTTCTTTTGCTGAGGCGAATCTATCTTACGTTTCTGGGTCAATGTCAGTGAAGAAGAGAAGGAAGTCATTGCGGAAGTGTCCCCCGCGATTACCGGCGTCTCCGATGGCGCGCTCCTTCCTAGTGGGGGCCCTCTCCGAGGGCTTACCTGCCTTAGGTGATTGTTCACACCTCCCGAGAACTGACGGAGGGACCAATTGGCATGTTCGGAAGGTACCAGCTCGGGTAATCACCCCTCCCTGGGCCTGGCCTTTACCAGGGGGTACGTACGTGCCCTACTTGTCTACCCGGGGCGGGGAATTACGCGTTACCCCGTCACCTGCTACGCATGATAATGCGTGGGTCGGCCTTCAGACACGCACAGGGAGGAAAGAAGAACATAGGAAATGAAGAGAAAGAAGGAAAGAAGTGTCTCAAACGCCGAGGCGGAGACTAATGAGGAGAAGAAGGCGAGGAGAGTACAAGGAGAGAGAGACAGAAACAAAGGGTAAGAAAGGAAGGAACCAAGGGATAAGAGAGACGACAACAAGAAAACACCTGAACTCGTGAAATGCGCCCGTCTCCGGGCGAAGGCATAAACCGGGAGGGAAAGTGAAGCAGCCTGGGGCAGAAGAAAGGCTGCTCCGGCTCGGGGCCCCGTGCGCGCTACACACGTACCCACAAAAGAACTGTGGGCCCCCTGGGGGGTAAATAGGCTTCTCGATATCGAAAACTTTCAGAAATCCAAACTGTGTTCCAGACAATATGTCATTTGAGGTTAGGTGGTTGCGAAGCTGCTTGTACATTACCTTTTCTAGAATTTTTGAGAATGCCAGTAAAAGTAAAACTGGTCTGTAATTTGATGGTATCTTTATCCCCTTTCTTGAATAGAAGTTTAATATCCACATATTTTTACCAATCAGGAAATGTTCCAGTTATAATAGACTGCCACCCCCATGAACCACAGACATTGCCGAGGTGGGGTGGCTTGCGTGCATCAACGATGCAGATAGCCGTACCGTAGGTGCAACCACAGCGGAGGGGTATCTGTGGAGAAGCCAGACAAACGTGTGGTTCCTGAAGAGGGGCAGCAGCCTTTTCAGTAGTTACAGGGGCAACAGTCTGGA
Source organism: Locusta migratoria (assembly GCA_026315105.1). Classification (NCBI taxonomy): domain Eukaryota; kingdom Metazoa; phylum Arthropoda; class Insecta; order Orthoptera; family Acrididae; genus Locusta; species Locusta migratoria. Next base: position 742,628,819 of record CM048755.1, on the reverse strand, counting down.
TGATTGACTGAGCTGGCCTTGTAACATCAGCTAATGTGGCTTTGCCATGCAGTTACTGCGAATGGCTGAAAGCAAGGGGAAACTACAGCCATTACCTTTCCCGAGGACATGCAGCTCTACTGTATGAAAATATGATGATGGCATCCTCTCGGGTAAAATATTCCGGAGGTAAAATAGTCCCCCATTCGGATCTCCAGGCGGGGACTACTCAGGAGGATGTTGTCATCAGGAAAGACAATACTGGCATTCTACGGATCGGAGCGTGGAATGTTAGATCCCTTAACCGGGTAGGAAAATTAGAAAATTTAAAAAGGGAAATGGGTAGGTTGAGGTTAGATATAGTGGGGATTAGTGAAGTTCGGCGGCAGGATGAACAGGATTTCTGGTCAAGTGAGTACAGGATTATAAATACAAAATCAGTTGGGGGTATCACAGGAGTAGGTCTGATAATGAATAAGAAGATAGGAATGCGGGTAAACTACTATGAGCAGCACAGTGATCGCATTATCATTGTCAAGATAGATACGAAGCCAACACCGACAACAGTATTACAGGTTTATATGCCAACTAGCTCTGCCGATTATGAGGAGATATAAGAAATATATGAGGAGCTAAAGTAAATTATTCAGACAGTTAAGGGAGAGGAAAACTTAATTGTGATGGGAGACTGGAATTCGGTAGTAGGAAAAGGAAGAGAAGGGAAGATAGTAGGTGAATATGGACTGGGCAGAAGGAATGAAAGAGGAAGTCGCCTGGTAGAATTTTGCACGAAACATGATTTAATCGTAACAAACACGTGGTTTAAGAATCACAAAAGAAGGTTGTATACGTGGAAGAGACCAGGAGACACCTGAAGGTATCATATAGATTTTATAATGGTAAAACATAGAATCCAGAACCAGGTGATAAACTGTAAGACATACCCAGGGGGAGATATAGACTCTGACCATAACTTGTTGGTCATGAACTGTAGGCTGAAACTGAAAAAACTGCAGAAAGGTAGGAAAATAAGGAGATGGGACTTAGATAAATTAAAGGAACGTGAAGTTCTGGAGAATTTCAGAGGGAGATTTAGGCAACAATTGACAGAAACAGGGGGAAATAAAACAGTAGAGGAGGAATGGGTAGGATTGAGAGATGAAATAGTGAAGGCAGCAGAGGACAAAATAGGTAGAAAGGCAAGACCTACAAAAAATCCTTGGATATCACAGGAAATACTAAATTTAATTGATGAAAGGAGAAAATATAAAAATGCAGTAAATGAAACAGGCAAAATGGAGTACAGACGACTAAGAAATGAGATTCACAGGAAGTGCAAAAAGGCTAAGCAGGAGTGGCTAGAAGCCAAATGCAAATCTGTAGAAGAATGTATAACAAGGGGAAAAGTAGATACCGCCTACAGGAAAATAAGAGACATTTGGGGACAAGAAAAGCAACTCTACGAATATCAAGAACTCTGATGGGAAACCAGTTCTCAGCAAAGAAGGGAAAGCTGAAAGGTGGAAAGAGTACATAGATCAGCTCTACAAAGGAAATGAACTCCGAGACAATATTGTAGGAAGGGAGGAGGATGTAGATGAAGATGAAATAGGAGATACTGTATTAAGAGAAGAATTTGACAGAGCCCTAAAAGACCTAGGTCGGAACAAGGCCCCAGGAGTAGATGACATACCCTCAGAGCTACTAAAGTCTCTGGGAGAGCCAACCACGACAAAACTATTTGAACTGGTGTGTAGGATGTATGAGACAGGCGAAATACCTTCAGACTTTAAGAAAAATGTAATAATCCCCATTCCAAAGAAATCAGGTGCAGACAGGTGTGAAAATTACAGAACCATCAGTTTGATAAGTCATGGTTGCAAAATTTTAACACGAATTATCTACAGGAGAATGGAAAAGCTGGTAGAAGCTGACCTCAGGGAAGATCAGTTTGGATTCGGGAGGAACGTAGGAACTTGGGAGGCAATACTCACTTTACGTCTTATCTTAGAAGATAGATTAAGGAAAGGCAAATCTACATTTTTAGCTTTTGTAGATTTGGAGAAAGCTTTTGACAATGTTGACTGGAATACACTCTTTCAAATTCTGAAGTCGGCAGGGGTAAAATAAAGGGAAAGGAGAGTTATTTACAACTTGTACAAAAGACAGACCGCAGTTATTAGACTCGAAGGGCATGAAAGGGAAGCATCAGTTGGGACGGGAGTAAGACAGGGTTGTAGCCTTTCTCCAATGTTGTTCAATTTGTACATTGAGTAAGCTATAAAGTAAAGCAAGGAGAAATTTGGTGAAGGAATTAAAGTACAGGGTGAAGAATTAAAAACATTGCGTTTTGCCGACGACATTGTAATAATCTCAGAGAAAGCAAAGGACCTGGAAGAGCAATTGAACGGAATGGACAGTGTGCTGAAAGGTGCTTATAAGATGAACATTAACAAGAGCAAAACTAGTGTAATGGAGTGCAGTCTAAGAAAATCGGGTGATGCTGAAGGAATTAGATTCGGTAACGAAGTAATAAAGGAAGTAGATGAATTTTGTTACTTGGACAGTAAAATAACAAATGATGGTCGCAGTACAGAGGATGTAAAATGCAGAATGGCAATGGGAAGAAAAGAATTTTTGAAAAAGAGAAATTTGCTAAGATCGAATATTAATTTAAGTGTAAGGAAGTCTTTTCTGAAGGCATTTGTGTGGAGTGTTGCCTTGTATGGGAGTGAAACATGGACGATAAGCGGTGCGGACAGGAAGAGGATAGAGGCTTTTGAAATGTGGTGCTACAGAAGAATGCTGAAGATTAGGTGGGTAGATCGCATAACTAATGAAGAGGTACTATACAGAATTGGTGAGAAAAGAAATTTTTGGCATACCCTGACTAAAAGAAGGGATCGCTTGGTAGGACACATTCTTAGACATCGAGGAATTGTAAATTTGGCAGTGGAGGGAAGTGTGTGGGGGTAAAAATCGCAGAGGGAGACCAAGAGACGCGTATAGTAAACAGATTCAAGTGGATGTGGGTTGTCGTTCGTATGAGGAGATGGAAAGGCTTGCTCAGGATAGGGTTTTGTGGAGAGCTGCATCAAACCAGTCTCCGGACTGAAGACCATAACAACAACAACAACATAATAGACTGGTTAAACAAAATTGTGCTAAATTCACAAGAACACACTTTAACTTTGTTGATATTTTATTGTAACCACTAGAATGCTTTGTTTTAAAGATTTTATTGTCGAAGTTATTTCTGGTGAAGTGAGTAACATACTTATGTTGCTGAAGTTACTTGTAAATGCTTGTTTCAAATGTTCAAGGGCATTATTTACTGACACTGACAATCCCATACTATCAGTAACAGATATAAAGTACTTGTTAAATAGATTTGCCAGACTATGTCCATCAGTTATTAACGTATCGTCTACTTTTAATGCTATCTGCTCCTGTTGCTTTCCGTTTCTACCAGTCTCCTCTTTCACTATATCTATTATTGCTTTTATTTTGTTGTCCGATTTTGCTATCTTTTTCTTATAGTGCATTTGCTTAGATGTCTCAATTACTTTTTTTTAATATTTTACAGTATTCCTTATATTTAGCTGTCATCATCATTGGAACTACTCTTAGCTGACAGTGTTTCCTTTTTGTCTTGCATGAAATCTTTATTCCTTGTGTAATCCATGGTTTTATTATAGCCCTCTGTTTAATTTGAGTTACTTTTAGAGGAAAACTGTTTTCAAACAAAATACTGGCATTATTAATGAACATGTTAAATTTTTTATTCATGCTATGAGCACTATATACATCTTTCCAGTTCATATTTTTGAGCAGTTTTCTAAAATTCTCAATTTTTGGTGGATTGATTAATCTCTTGTATGTGGAGTTAGCAGTCTTCATAATCTGCTTAGAATCTGCACCTAAAAGAAGGAGCTGCATATCATGATCTGAAAGGCCATTAATTATTGGTTTTATGATGTGATTTTGTTCATTTGATTTGTCAATAAAAATATCATCAATGGCTTTCCTAGATGGTTTAGTTATCCTAGTTGGATAGTAATTAATTCTAGCAATAAATGAATTCCAGCAAGTACTGAAAAATTCTAATGATGGTGAAGGCATAGCAAATTATATGGGTTTCAGAATGTGGCAGAAATATCATTCTCTGTGGTAAAGATGGTGAAAGTGACATGCATACACAGTGTTAGCGAGAGCAGGTCACAGGCTGTTAACTACACTGTAACTTTCAGATGGTTTCAATTTTTCACCCAGATGCAAGCACAAAATTATAGCTTTACTCTTTGTTCTGCTTGTATGGCACTTCAATATAAATTTTTGTTGCACTTCATTACAATCACAAATCTTAATGCTACAATTCTGTGATTCAACTAATATCCAAAGAAAACCATGAGAATGTACAGTATAGACTGGTTGAGGGGGAAAAGTCTTTCACACTTCATATAAACATGTACCATACAATAAGTAAAAGGAACTTTTACTTCCTGAAGTAGTTAGCAAAAACGTCCTGTTTTGCATGTCAGTCACCAAGGGGGGGGGGGGGGGGGGAAGGGCACTAGTAGCTCTTGGCAAAATATTAAAACAGATGAACATAACCATACTGTGCAACTTGCTGGATACAAAGTTGTCCATCACAATAAGAACATTTCAAGAATGCCTGCATTACACAGTCTTCCAAGTCACACAACATTTTGCCAGCTTGTGTTTGAATCCTATATAGTGTAAAGTAATCAAATCCAACTGCAGTCCAAGAGCACTTTAACAAAATCTGAAGACTTGAGGGGACATACATAACAAAAATTAATCTCTCAATGATGGTATAATCTGAGTCATTGAGGATACTGTGATTTTCAGTATGATTCAGCATCATCTTTAACTGTTGGGATAATAGCATATAAAGCAGGTGAATGTGTGCATCCAGAAGAGATGGTTTCAACTGTATACACCATGTTTAGATGTTGGTTAGCATTGATATGAGTCCAATCACGTTATATCCTTAGCAGATAAACCAAAAGAAGAGAATTCAGCAGTGGCAGCAGAGTATTAAAATGTTGGCAATTAAGTGTCCACTTTAAGAGGATAATGAATTCACTGGCTGGACAAGGGTACGTACAAGAACCTATTAACCATAGAGCAGGAACATCTTTTCTTATCTATTTAATGGTCAACACAAAAGATTATTTCCCTGATTCTATGCAATTGGGTTTTCGAAGCGCATTCAATGGTTGATGACAACTTCAGCACACTAAGGCACTATCTTTCAAACAAATTTATTATTTTGGAGCCATCTTGAAGGAATTGTGTCATGATTTTGTTCTAAATTTAGGCCAGACTTCAAGGCACCATGAACAAATGTTGGGGCTTCATCATGTGTTGCACTACTCTCACTCCAAACTAATATCTAGGTTCTTGGTAAATTAACAGCATTGATGGTAACACATACCCACTAGTGAAAGTAATTCATTGGATGGTGTATGAACTGCATAATCTCCGCACCAAGTTTTTTACTGAATTCTCCTGTAGAGTTCATAATTAGTGAAGTTCTTTCTGTATACCACTTTCATTGGTACTTAAATTTGTTATGTTCCTTGATGTTTGTTTTCTACATAAAATGTGTTTAGAATGACAGTTCCAGAAGTAATAATATATTGTATTGTGCACCTTCACATCTCTGCTTACAGTGTAAAAGGTAATGACACTGATTACATTTTTGTAACTAGCACCTGAAGCATATTCACAGAAAGTGCAAGAAAACTGTAAATGTCATCGCATGCGCCAATTTGCTTGTCAACAACGCTTTATGGATGTTGACATGTTCTGTTACAAGATTCTAGTTAACAGGGTTATTAAAACAGCAAAGATTTTTATTTTATTTATTTTTACAAGTTATTCTGTAATACCCTAACATTTCAAAGCAGTGAAAATTTTCATTCTTAAAGCTTTATTTTAATAACAAAAACTTTAGCATTAATTCTGCGTGTAGAATTATCAGTTATTTGACCTGGTCATTAGTTAAAAATTTAAACCTGTTATAGCAGGCCAAACACATAAAAATTCCAGTTATTAAGAATTAAAATACCAGTACTGGTGCTCACCAGTACTGCTCCTCCCCAAAAATATTTGTCGTCAGCTGGAGCAATATTAGCCTACACCCAAATCTGATTTTGTAATTGAGCTGAAATAATACACTCCAAGTGTATGATTCTGTAATTGATGCCAGTGAAAGTAAAGCCCCCTTAACAATTGTGCATACTACAATACCCCTGATGGGGAAATTACTTCTCAACAGAATTACCAGGCTTTCCATATGTGCCAACTCCTATTTAGTGGTAGAAATGTGTTGTTATAAACATGCATTGGTGATAACTTTTCATTGCCATTAGTGTATTCTATCAACCAGAAGAAAAGTGAATTCACTGTAAGAGCCTTCATAATTTCAAGATTGGAGAATGTACTGTAAGCTTAACTCCCATCTGTGCGGTTCAGAAAAGCTGGTAGTGGGGTGGGGGATCTAGACAACATGGGCAGTGAAGCGGCCATTGATATTGAGCATATGCTCGGTTGCATGTTGTGCCACAGGGTGGTCTACTTTGTTTTTGTAGAAAATTAGGAGGTGGCCATCCATCTTTATGGACAATATTGGTCTGCAGTCATACCAATATAAAAAGGTGTGCTGTGATTGCAGCACAGTTGGTAAATTACATAGCTGTTTTCACAGGTGTCTGGATTTTGATGGGGTAAGGTAAACTGGTAAGGGGATTGGAATAGTAAGTGCTGGGTGGTTGGATTGGGCAGATCTTTCAGTGTGGTCTTCCACAGTGATCTGATACATATGGCAGGGGAAGGGTTTGGTGGCGGCATAAGGATGGACTACGATGATGTGCTGGTTGGGTTGTTGGCACAACACTATTTTAGGAAGGGTGGGAGGATCTTTGGCAGGATGTCATTTCTAGACACAATGACAGAAAATCTAAGCATTGACAATGGATGCGGTTTAGTCATTCCTGTCCGAGGTGGATTGGGTGACGAGAGGTACACTCTTTTGTCACTGGTTATTGTGGGTGGAAGGAAGATTTTGTAGATGTGGAGATACGGTACAGGACACGATTGCAGATTACGTCTGAGGGAAAGTGCCTGTCAGTGAAAGGCTTTGAGAGACTATTTCATTCACTGCTTTCATATGGTATCACATATTCTAGGGTAATTCATCATTAAGTAAAAAAGTATTCATTGCACAAAAGCATGTAATCAGAATAATTGCTGGAGCCCACCCAAGATCATCCTACAGACATCTATTTAAGGATTTAGGTATCTTCACAGTAACTGCACAGTGTGTGTGTGTGTGTGTGTGTGTGTGTGTGTGTGTGTGTGTGTGTGTGAAATTTGTTGTTAATAATCCAACCCACTTCAAAAGTAAAAGCAGTGTGCATAGCTGTACTGCCAGGAGAATGGATGATCTTCACTACACATGGTTAAATCTGACTTTGGCACAGAAAAGGGGTAGAAGTCTTAAGTCACCTACCAAAGCATCAAGAACCTGACAGACAGCCAACTGGCATTTCAAAATTAAAGAATTTCTGACTGACTACTCCTACTCATTGAAGGATGTTTTAGATATACATTAGAATTAAAAAATAAAAATAAAAAATAGAATATAATACATATTTAAAAATATATTTGTGTCATATAATATGTGTAATGTATTATCTTGTACATACACCTTTTAACAACCTGACACATTCCACATCATTACGAAGTGTCGTATTCATGATCTCTGAACCAAGTATTAATCTAATCTAGGCTTAGAGTAAATTTAGCAAGAGCTTTCTCATCACTGCAAATAAACCATCCACAGTGGGACAGGCTGGATGAGAGGAATTTTTTTTTTTTTTTAGATAGGATGGGTGGCAATTGTCAAAATATAATTACTGTTAGTGTTTGGTAGGTTTAATATCAGTGGAAGTGTGTGTGAAAACACCATTGAGATGTAGGTTAATGTCTAGGAATGTTGAGGAAGATCATGTGAAGTGAATGGGAGAGAAGGAAATGCAGTATTGAAGGAAGGAGGTAGTATGTCCTGGCCCTCAGTCCAAATCATGAAAATATCATCAATGCACCTTAACCAGACCAGAGATGTGGTGTTTGTGAATTTGGGAAGCTAGCAAGGTTCTCTACAGATGGACCATAAAATGGTTAGCAAAGGCTGTGCCACAGATTTCACTGCATACCTTTCCTTTATAGGAAAAGTAGTTGTCTGTTAGGTTAAGGTTAATGAGGATTATACATAATGAGGCATTGGGTTTGGATTATAAGGTTTGTTAGGAAAGGAAATGTTAGAGAGTGGCAAGGCCATGGGGATGAGGGATGTTCATATACAGGTAGGATGAGTAAGAATCCAAGAGGTAAAGGGCAATGGTGGAAAGTCAGTGAAGGAAGTGGTTGGTATCTTTGATGTGAGAGGATAGATTTCAGACAACTGGGTTAAGATGATTGACAATGAGGGCCGAAATTCTTTCATTATAATCACAGTAACCACATACAATTGGGCGTCCTGTGGATTTTGAGGAACATGTAGAAGGTTGGTGTGTGGGGTGCGTGCTGTTGGGGAGAGGAGGGAAGAGGGATTCAAGAGAGCACTTATGGGACAGGTCGTATGAATGCAGGGATTGGAGACCTTGTTGGACATTTGGGATGAGTTATTCAGACACAACGAGAAAGTTTGTAAAGGCCTTCTACTAAGTAGTCACCATGATTTGTAGCAACAGTGGTAGAACTTTTATCTGCAGGGAGGATGATTACGCCAATACTGCCGATGTGCTTTTTTGCTTCCCTCCCTTGTGTCACCTTCCCCCCCACATTCCATCCCATTCTAAAACTGCATTTCTTTAAACCCATCTACTGTGTATATGCTCCATGAGGTGTTGCTGTATCATCATCATCATCATCATCATCATCATCATCATAACCACTGAGTGCTACTCTGATCACAGCAGCTGGCAATGACGTGTGTGTCTGAAGTGTATCTGGGTGATTGAATGAAAGTATGTATTTTTTTTTGCAGCTCTATGAACATCTTTGTGGAGATTTGCAAACTATCATATTGTTGAATTTCAGCTTGGACTTTCCACTGTTAGATTTCACCTAACAGCCAATCTGCTATTCCAGAACCCTGTGAATTTTCTTATTTACTGTTCTCTAAAGCAACCCTTTACCAGTTCATTCATTCATTCATTCATTCATTCTCTCTCTCTCTCTCTCTCTCTCTCTCTCTCTCTCTCTCTCTCTCTCTCTCTCTCTCTCTCTCTCTCTCCCCCCCCCCCCCCCAATTGCATTTCTAACCACTCCTTCTCTGACTTTCCAGCCAACCATATCTATGACTATGGCCACTTAGAAGATGTGGCTATATAACAGCACCAACTGTTGATGCATCTAATTCCCCCCTCTCTGCCCATCAGTTATTCCGATATACACATTTCTCCCCTCTTCCTCCCATCTTTTCATGTGTGGTTGATTTATTTCTCCAGGAACCTGGGCCACACAAATATTGTTAATCACCCACCACCCTCTGCCTTCCCAAATGCTTTAGCCTTTCTAATGTCTTTGTATGAGATTTATGTATTTTTATGGGACCATACATATTTTTGTGGTCTTTATATGCATGTATGTCTTCTTGTTCTGGATTGTCATGTGCGAATTTATGTACTGACACATGGATTTGTGCAAAATTTCCCTCATCATTCTTCATTTTCTTAACATAATTCCTGGTCCAGTGGACCCCTGATCCATTCTTCCTCACTAGTTTAGAAAAATCTCTCTTTCCCTGGCAAAGACTCAGTATCACATACTATTCCTTAAATGCTGTCTAAACCATGGACCCCCCCCCCCCCCCCCAATGGTCTAACCATAAAAATTTCTTTCTCTGGATCCCATCCTTCCTTTTACTATGATCTATACCTTTTGAGATTCCATCATTCCTCGTCCCTTACAAACCTGGTACTACAAAAACACCTCTCCAAGGAACAAACCCATTTAGCAGCTCTCTGCAAGATACTATTTATTTGTTATCAAATATACATTTCATCTTTCAAATCTAAACCCTTGCTCTCCAGCACCTGGAGCACTCTAGACACCACCTACAACAGTTACCCAGCCTGCTGTCACTGTACTGCCTCCTTGAAGAACCCCTCACATCACACAGACAATGCCCAGCCAAACTTTTGAGCTTGCCACATCTCTAAAGTCCCTACCAACACTCTACAACAACCAAAGCCACCCCAGAACTATGTGGTTAAGCTATCCACCAAGAACCCAAATCCCACCTATCTTTGTCCTTTCCTGAGGGCTTCACTTTTAGCCCTACTCCCTGATTTAATCACGATAGATTTGTCAAAGACCTATTCTCCTTTTCCTTATACCTACTATGGAAACAATACTTTGCCACCAGTGCCCCTGACAAAAACCAGTCATAGTCTAACATTGAATCCTGCCTTTCCCGGTTCACACCACCAACCAACCACCATATACTCCCACCTAACCTCTCCCTGGTCACCATCCAAGAATCTCTCTACTCCAACTTTGCTTCACCATCTTTCTCAAGTCCCTTTGTAAGAACAAACATTTCTGCAGGAGACCTCAATACATATCCTGCCTTAATCATCCTACCTTCAGACAAAAATTCCACCGACTTTCTGTCTCTTCCACCTACACGTTATGCCCGTTGAGTTCATCCCAAAAGTCCAACAAAACCTCCAATCCTCCTACAAGCTCTCTCCTGAGTCCCTCCTACCACCTTACCCTAACAGCAACCTACACAGCAACCTTCTACAAACTCCACAAAACAACTAATCCTTCACACCAATTGCATGTAGCTGTGTCCCCACTGAGAATTCTCGCCCTCATTGTCAAACCCCTTCAAACAGTTGCCTGAAATCTATCCTCCCACATCAAGGATATCACCCGATTACTTCACCGACTCTCCACCATCTCCCTTACTTGTTACAGCTGACACCATCCCCACATACACTAATATCCCATATGCCCATGGCCTTGTCACTACAAAACTCACTCTTCTAATGTATCTCATAATCCAAACCCAATACCTCATTCCTCATAAAACTCACAAATTTTGTTTCTGGAGGGAAGATAACCATGTACATGGCACAGCCATGGTCAATCATATGGCACCCTGCTATGCCATCCTGTTTATGGGCCATCGGCCTTCCTAGCTCCCAAAACGTGGAAGACCATACTGCTGGCCTGTTTAAGGTCCATTGATACTGTCATGACTGACAACCTATCCTCTACCCTTCATCATCTCATCTATTTCACCTAGTCTTCCTCAATCCACCATGCCACATTTCTGGATGTTAACATCCAGATCACTGGTGGTGTTATGAACATTTCTGTCATATTAAACATACCAACCACCAATAGCACCTACACTGACAGCCAACATCTCTTCCACATAATAAATAAATAAAAAAATAAATAAACAAAAAATAACTCCCTTAAAATCTAGCTGCCCATGGATGACATTTGTAGTGACGAAAACACTCTTAATGAGCTGGAGGTCTTACAAAGGCCTTTATTAGCACACACTATCCCTCAGACGTAGTCAGCGTACAGCAAACCTGCCCTGCCCAGTCAACTCACCCAGCACTTCCATCTTTTTACAGGCTTATCCTAACCCCTCAAAGGCCAGGCCACCTGTGAAAGCAATTGCTTTACCAAATGTACGGCAATCACTGAATTTTTTTTTTTACAACCGACCAGTAACCACCACATATTTGTGGCCAAAGGCAATGTAGAGCACCCTGTGGCAAAACATGCAGTTGAGCATCCGCTCTATTTCATGAGTTTGTGAACAACCCAGGCTAGCTGGCTCCTCCATTCCCACCTCCCCCCCCCCCCCCCTCAACCAATACCAGCTTTTCTGTAATGTACAGATGGGAGTTCAGGAGTTATACTTACAGTTTTACATTTACATTAGTCTTTAAATGTAAAACTATAAGGGTAACTCCCATCTGTAGAAAACAGAAAAGCTGATAGGGAGGGGGCGGATGGGAGTAGGTTACAGAACACTTGTTCGCCCACTGCTGTAATACTGCTCACCGGTGTGGGGTCAATAGAGGAAGTAGATAAGATACAACAGAGAGCAGGGCACTTTGTTACAGGATCATTTAGTAATCACAAAAGCGTTATGGAGATGATCGATAAATTCCAATAGAAGACTCTGCAGGAGACACACACTGTTGCTCAGTACAGGATTTTGTCGAAGTTTCGAGAACATACCTTTACCGAGACGTCTAGCAGTATATTGCTCCCTCCTAAGTATATCTCGTGAAGTGATCACAAAGATAAAATCAGAGATATTAGAGCCCACACAGATGCATACTGATCATCTTTCTTTCAGCAAATAATGCGAGACTGGAATAGGAGGGAGAACCGATAGTGGTACTCGAGGTACCCTCGGCCACACACCGTCTGGTGGCTTGCTGAGTATGGCTGTACATGTAGACTGGAAGAGAGGAACAAGAAGGCCCAGGTTGTGAAGCAAATTAAATGTTTCCTTAAAGTAGACTGATCCTGAAATTATGAAGGCAACTAAATTACATTCCTAACATCCATCTTGTTCCACACATCTATTACCTACTTGCTCAGTAATGCTGTCTTGTATCCATTCCCACCACATCCTTGCAATCTTACTGTTCATCCCCTCCCCTTCACATGCCTCCCAACACAGCAAAGCATTACTCTGAAGGCAGCAGGCAGAGAGGACAACTGTGCATCTGAGGTGCCTGTGTGAGTGTAAGAAGAGGAGTATTTCTTTTTGATGAAGGCTATGGCCAAGAGTTAGGTTGCACGTGTAGGAGTGGTTTTTCATGTACCTGTCGCAGCTAGACAAACATCTTTCTGATGAGAGAATACTCCTAATATTGTTGGAAATTATCAGGTTGTAATTCATTGTTAGATAATGTTTAGTGGTGCACTGATGCACCAGAATATTTCAAAACAAATCTAAATGTAAAACTGGAAAAGAAGAGAGTAATTTACAGACAGTATTTCAATTTACACTATTTAAAATGGTATATTTTACCTGTGTAATTATATCGGCAGCAGCAACCATGTCAGCCAATCCAGCACTCATTATGTGATCCTCGAGATCTTTTAACATTGATGCTATTCCGTCAGGAACACGGTCCATAAGCTTAAACATCAGCCGCAGCTCTATTAATAAATCAGAAATTAAAATCAATTACATACATAAATAAAAGACATATGGAATTGACAGTTTCTTAACCAACTCCAAATGGTTATTAACAAATTATGCTCAGTAAATATTCAAATAGGAAAGAATGATTAAACACCAATTAGAGGCCCTGTTGAGATATTTAGATTCTGAAGTATTGTCATTGGAAGAATTTACTGAAATGGTTTGGCATCTTCGTCAGTACTACGTAGTGGAGACAACATTATGGCAACCGAGATAGTGGTAATAACAGGGGGTGCTGCAGAGGGGGTTTGGTGTTGACTTGTGTTTACTTTTCCAAATGAATTAAATGAACAGTTGGGTTCAAAGAGTGTAGTGAGCAGGTTGTTGTGCAATGCAACAACAATGTGACTTACCCGAAGTTGTGGCATGGAGAGCTATAGGAGGCTGGAAGCAGAACACACACATACGGAGGTGGTTACAACTACTGGAGTATCCCAAAGTGTAATTTCCAGGAGCTCAACGGAATTTCAGACAACAGGAACTGCTAAAAGAAGTCCAAGCCAAGGTCATTCATTGGTAACATCAGCAAGAGATGGTGGTGGTTGATCGGTGGATGGGACAAAACATTTAGGTCATAAGTGCCATGACCTCTGAATGAAATGCAAGCAAGGGCGCGGTCAGCTAAGCCCTTACTGATAGTAAAATAAAGAAACTAAAAGGGAAGTTAAAATCAATTAAAACAGGACTAAAACCTACAGAAAAACAGAAAAAGGAGAATCTGCAAGGCACGTTGCTACAAATCTAGAACCCCATTTATTAACAACAAATAGGTAAAACAGAACCATGTGTGCTCCTAAAGCAGAAGCCTAAAAATGAAAAAAAGGGGGGAAACAATGTGAATGAAAACCACATTAAGAGGAGAAATGGAAGTCTTCAGGGCAAAAGGGAGAGCTTCAAACCCTGCCACTCCCAGGGAGGGCCACAAACCCACCCATCCTGTCCAAGTGCCAGAGATAAAATCTTATAGCCGAGAGTAAAAACCGCTTTCACGAAGAAATCCAAGGACTACGTCAGCCATCCATGAATCATCCACCAAAACCGAGGGCAATGAGTGTGGAATTCCATATATGGCATGGAGTGCCAAAAAGAGCAGACATTCCACTAAGATATAAGCCACAGATTGTAAGGTACCACAACCACAATGTGGGGGAGGCTCATTATGCAAAATAAAACCATGGGTCAGACTGGAATGACCAATGCGGAGACAGCAAAGGACAGTGGATTCCCTTCAAGAAGGGTGTAAGGAAAAACTCCAAGCTGCAGTGATCGACTTTATGGAGCGGAGTTTATTAGATGGAGCAGTAGCCTGCCAGTTGGTGTTCCAGTCCTGTACGAGTAGCGATCTCCTCTGCACCCACAAATTCACACCTGGTATTGCCCAGGGGAAGGAGCAGGGAGTTACGGCTACTCTAGCCAACTGGTCAGCCAGTTCCTTTCCTAGGATACCCACATGACTGGGGGACCCAGTGGAAAGTTACAGATCAAGCAGTATGACTAAGATCGGTGAGGAGATCGTGGATACCAATAACCAAAGGATGTGAGGAGTAGCATCAGTCTATCGCCTGCAGGCTGCTCACCGAGTCTGAACAGATTAAACACGGTCCAGGGGTATCTGTTTGATAAAATGAAGTGCCCTACTATGAGCCGTCAGTTCTGCTGCAAACACACTGCACGATTCTGGCAGAGAATGGCATTCCACTCCAATGGGAGACATAACTGCATATCTTGTATGAACAGGAAATTTACATTCATCAGTCTAGAAAATCGTGGCACCCTGAAATTCTGCAAGCACTGTGTGCAACAAACACCAGAAGATTATAGGGAGACACAAGCTTTTGGGGCTTGGTAGAGATGTAAATGGATTTGTGGCTGAGGCACCCCATGGGAGGGGAGGGGTGGTGGTGGTGATGCGGTATAGCACAACGCATACAGTCAAGGGAGGGAAGTTGGAAGTCCCTAAAAATGGAAGCGAGCCACAATCCAATGCGTAAACCCACCCGAGGGCGAGTATCAGGAGATCTAAACCCATCACCCTTAAAGAGAGTGTGACATATTGGATGACCAGGGAATCGACAAATGGCAATGGCATAGGACACCGAAAGCTGATGCCGCCTAGTCTGAAGAGAGGGGATTCCTGCTTCAGCAAGGAGCCTGTCAACATGGCTGGCCCAGAAGGCTATCATAGCCAAGCGGATGGCACAATGGTGAACGGGGTCTAACAATTTCAGGGCAGAAGGAACTGCCGAGCATAAACCTGGCATCCATAATCTAATCGGGACTGTATCAGAGCCCGGTAGATATAAATTAGTGTTGTATGATCAGCAACCCTGGATGAGTGAGCTAGGAAACAGAGGGCATTAAGCTTCCTCATGCAGCGTATCTTCAGCTGCCAAATATGGGGCAGCCATATCAGTTTTTTTTTTTTTTTAATCAAAAAGGAGGCCCAAGAAACAGTGCTGTGCCACAACTTCCAAGCATTGAGTACCCAAGAAGAGTTCTGGACATGTAGTATGACGGCAGAAAAGCATTACTCATGTTTTAAAAGGGGAAAACTGAAAACCATGGGAGAGAGCCCATGTAGCAGCCCACCGAATAGCACATTGGAGCTGGCCTTCAGCCGATGGTACATAGTGGGAGCTGTACCATATGCAAAAGTCATCTACGTACAAGGTAGGAATGACAAATGACCCAACAGAGTTCACCAACCCATTGATGGTGATTAAGAAGAGTATAACACTTGCCACAGAACCGTGCGTAATGCCGTTCTCCTGGATCTGTGGAGGCTGAAGGAAGAGCCAACACTTAACCGGAACATGCGACGGGATAAAAACTGACTGATAAAAATTGGTAGGGAGCCTCATAGGCCACAATCATGAATGGTACATAAAATATGACGATGGGAAGCGGTGTCATATGCCTTAGGTAAATCAAAGAAAACAGCAACAAGATGTTGATGTTTGGAGAATGCCTTTCTGATTCCTGTTTCCAGTCGATGTAGATGATCTATTATAGTAGACGTTCTCTCCCGGAACCCACATTGACAAAGTAACAGAAGTCCACGTGATTCGAGTATCCAGCATAAATTACTGTATGGTGACGAATTACAGTGATGATAATATTATCAATATTTTCTTGCAGAGCGAATTTCTTGTAGTGGCACTGTATAAGGTATGGATGTTCTACTAAATGGTGACATATGAATATCATCATTACTGTAATAGTCACCATACAGTAATACCTAGTGCGGGAATACAGATTAAGCTGCGAGTGCTAAGGGATGAATGTAGTTTACTCATATGTGCAGTCAGTGAGCATATGGAAGTTTGGGTCGGTCCTGGAGTCGTGTTCAGATAGCCTAATGGTTAAGGCGAACACTCGCGAAAAGCGAGCACCAATTTTCACACGTCACCATTTGATAGAACATCCGTACCTTATACAGTGACGCTAAAAGAAATTTGCTATTGTGCGAAAATATTAATATTAATAATAATAATAATAATAATATCAAGCATAATCTGCAGGCAACCATCCATTTGAACAGATTACATGGCACATTTGTAGGCTGACTGGCCGGAAATTGTCCAGGAATGTCAGATCCTTGCCAGGCTTAAGAACAGGAATCATCATACTATCTCTCCATTCCAAGAGGACAACCCATTTGAGCCAAATGCAGTTAAATACCTGGAGAAAATATTGCTGTTGTGGAGGACAGATGTTGGAGAAGTTGATTTTGGAGAAGTTTATGGATGAGATCAGTGCCAGGTGCAGAATCATGAGAAGAGGAAAGGGCCAGAAGTAGTTCCCATTCAGTGAAACCTTGGCACAAAGGTGTTTAAAGTTGATAAGAGCAGCGTGGGGTGGGTGCTGCTTAAGACGATGTGAGGCTCGACGGCACTCGCGAATCGCCTTGTCAATGGTTGCATTCCACCATGGAACTGGGAAGCAGCCAGCAGGGCCTGTCAACTGGGGAACAGCAATGCTAGCAGCTCGAGTAATCGCAGTTGATACAACACAGATATCATCTATACAGTCAGACAGAGATGGTGGGTGAAAACCACCTGGGATGTATACAAAGGCCAATTAGCATGACGGAAAACCCAATGAGGTATCCTGTCCCTCGTCAACTGGGAGGGGAGTGAAAGCATCAATGGAAAATGGTCACTATAACAAAGGTGACCAATGAAATGAAGGTAAAATGGGAGGAGAAGTGAGTGAAAGGTCTATGGAAGAAAAGGTGCTGTGAGCAATATTAATGAGTTGGGGAGCCATCATTGAGAAGGCACAGGTTGTGATCTGCAAGGAATTGTCTATGAGGCAGCCCTGACTAGTTTTATGAACACTGCCCCATGTAGGATGATGGGCATTGAAATCTCCAAGAATGAGGAAGGGATGGTGGAGTTGCTGAAGGACTGCTGTGAGGGCAGCAGAAGTAGGTGGCCTGTCAGTAGGGAGATAGACATTACAGATTGTTAACAGAGTGTGTAAGTGAACCCTAATAGCAATCGCTTCCAATGAAGTATGGAGAGGAATCCATAAACTAACAATGTCTGTACGAACTAGGGTGCAGATTGCACCAGATGCTTGTAGGGGGACTAATAGTTCTGACAAAGCACAGAACCCACGGTGTGTCGGTGAATGGTCATCAGTGAAATGCGATTCCTGCAAATTAACACAAAGTGCCGAATAAAAGGAAATTAGAAGTTTCAACTCCAGATGGTGACGGTAGTAGTCATTACAGATCCATTGGATAAGAACGGATCGAGGATCCAGGTGGAAGGCGAATGGACTGATGCATTTAACAATGCTGGATCAACATCAGTCACCGACGAGGAAGAAACGACATCCATGAACAGCGGATCAGATCCAAGGTCAGCGGGGTTATTTGGCTGTGAGGACACAGGTAGTGCCTCCAGTACTACTGGAGAGACCTTACCCTGCATCCTTTTTCTTCTTCCTATTCCTCTCACAGGACAGGAAGGACAGGTTCCAGAGAGAGAACTGGTGTCATTAAGGTCTGGCCCCAATGAAGATCGGGCAACCTTGATATTTTCGGACTGGGAGTCCAGCTGCCGGCTTGAGGCAGCTATCTGGTGGACGCCGGGAGGAGGAACCCTGGGAGGTGGGCATCTTCACTAGTGCAAGAGAAGGGGAGCACTTCTCCAGCTGGGAGGGAGGAGGGGGAAAACTGAGGGGGAGGGGGCAGGAGCAAGGGAGGTGCAGGAGATGAAGGAGGAAGAATAGGTTGGGAATGTGACGAGGAGGGTAGAGGGGTAGAGGATCTAACCGAGGCAAAGCTAATTAATATTTGCACATGGTGAATACGCTCGAATTTTTGGTGGGCCTCATGGTATGCAAGGCATTCAAGAGGACTTGTGCTCTTTAATCTTTTTCTCCTTTTTATAAACAGGGCAATCCAGAGAGTGACAAGAGTGGTGTTCGTGACAGTTGACACATGCGGAGGTGGAACACAGGGAACATCATGATTGGGGTCTTAATGAGTGGTGTTGGGTTCTGTTCACAGATGAGTCAAGAATGTGTGTTCAGGCAGACAATTGTCGTTCCCTCATGTGGATAGAAGGTGGAACTTTGAACTATCCAGCTTACATGCAGGAAACATCGCCATATCATGATGGTGCAGGAATGGTGCAAGCAAGCATCAGTATTGGCAGACGTATGGATTTCTATGTCATTCAGAATGGCACTTAGCTCACAGGTAAAGATATGAGAGCCTTCGATCTTTTCTTATGCCCTACACTGGTTCCATAGGAGATGGATTTCTTCTGGTAGACGATAACGGTCATCCCCACAGAGCTACACTGGTGAACAACACGCTTGAAGCTGAGGGAATTGAATGAGTGGAATGGCAGCTTGTTCACCAGACTTGAACCCAATTTAGCATGTCTGGGATACACTCAGCAGACTCATTGCATCCAGACTAGCACCTCCCACCACGGTTGAGGAGCTGGATATTGCACTCGTGGAAGAATGGCAAATATCCCTCAAGAGCTGATTGATAAACATACTGTTCATACCATGCAGGTGTGGAACTATACTGGCAGTCCAAAGTGATCTCTCTCTCTCTCTCTCTCTCTCTCTCTCTCTCTCTCTCTCTCTCTCTCTCTCTCTCTCTCTCACACACACACACACACACACACACACACATCAGAAGGCAACAAGAATGACTTTTGTACTATTATGGCAGCCCTATGCTGCCTCACTCTGTGTAAACACCATGTAAACTTCAAGTAAAGAATTGAGATAGCTAAATATCATACTGTATCACACACAAGTGTAAGCAACATCTGAATAACATATGTTACCATGTGTATATTGTATATGATATCTCACCTTATCCCCGAACTGTTTTGAGCAGTGTATAATCAGAAGAGGACACTAATAAGGAAGAAAATACAATGTAACCAATTTAAAGGAAACAGCTTCACAGTCACCTTAATTCAGGCAAGCACAGAAAACCTGAATGAAGATTGCCAGATGACTGAATTCTTCTCTAGAACACTAATGAAAAGCAATAAAATGCACTGCACTGCAAAAATCAATAGTGACACACAAAAGAATTTAATTAGCCTCTAAGGAAAAGTTACTCTGTGGCACATTATGCAAATTTGCTCCATATCAGTCGGAAGGTCAGTGAATATGATTAACTATAGCCCAACATATTTCAGTTACAATGGAGCATCTACTAATCAGTTGCAAGAACAAGGAATACTTTAATAGGGCTGAGACAGTTTCATTAGAAAAGATGTTTCAAATTTAGAATATTCCTTCATTAAATTAATGATTCAATAAGAAGAGAAAAAATTTGTTATGAAGGACAAATAAAATTAGAAAAAATGCAGTATAATAAGTTACAATGGATTAACAGTTAATGAACCAAGTACGTACTAGTACTCTTATTGTAAGTATAAACACGAACACATGATAAGAAGAGAGAATTTGAGCAATCACTTAAAATTGCTGAAAATATTTACCTACAAAAGCTATTTGTTCACTCTGTGTAAGAGATGAGTAGTTTGTGCAGTTAATCACAATGTAACCAATACTTAAAAACGAACAGTGCACAAGACCACTGGTTTGCCTGTTCTTAGCAGGTTGAGTGAAGTCTTGGTGAAATCAACACCATAATTCCACAAAGGTGCTACCTAGACTTTTTCTCCTTTTCTCTTTTGCCAAGAATAATACTAAACCACCTAGAAACAGGCCCAACATAGACCAGTCTCTCAGCATCTTCGAATATGCCGCAAAGTATCATTTTGAAGCTTTGATGACTATTCTGACACACAGGAGATGGTCTCATTGGCCAATACAATGTCAACCAAGAATACCTTCCCCCTCCTAGCTCCCCCCCTTCCCACCACACACACACACACACACACACACACACACACACACACACACAGTAGGACTGATACACTAACGGCCAAAGGAGTTCTAAGCACCCCTACAAAACAGTTTTTTACATAGCTTAAAACTGCCTCAGGAGTTGCCATTTCCTTATTGGAGATGCCAAACAGCAGGGCTGTTAGCTGAATATCCGGGTGTGTGTCCACCACACTTATATTTTCTACATTTCATACATGACAACCCTTGAGCTACACTGGTATCCACATTAATGGTGGCACCAGCAACTACTACACAATTATAAATTTGTGGGAACATAGTAACATTGACAATAATACTTCCTGATAAAGTAAACAACACCCCACTGGCAGTATAAAGTTTATAATCTGACATTAGAAGACAGCAAGGCCGAGGTGTGCTGGCTATTTATAAATGTGCCACAGGCAGATGGTGGACAACTGGTTTGTTGGCTGTCACCTACAGCAGTGACTTCTTGTGGTCGCTCCACATAGAGTCTTGTGCATGATGCTGGCGCACACAACTTCAATGTCGTTCTTGCTAGTCTCCATCATTCCTCCACCCTAGGGGTGGGGGAAATAATCCTGAACTGCAGCAAGAATATTATGGCTGCTGGAAGGCTCCACCTCCATCCGGTCTTCCGAAGGCTCCACCACGTGTGTGTAAGCAGTTTTAAGCTGCTGAAAGTTGTAGACAGCTGTGGTACGTCCTTGTAAGTTCAGTTGCCAGGAGCTTTAGACCATATGTATACAGTGCTATAGTGTGATGCAAGAATCAATAAAAATCAGTTCTCATCTAACAACGACTTTATTTTGGAAGAAGAACCTTTGAGAATGTGCTGCTATTAACTTGAGCAAAAACTTTTTTTTTTTTTTTTTTGTTTTTTTTTTTTTTTTTTTTAGATGTTTGATTCGTTGTGTGGCTTTGAGTGCTTTAGTAACAAGCAACCCTATTGACGACCTAAGCCCCATTCACACAGGCCATGCTACATCTCAAACCTCAAGGCAGATCCCAACCTAATCATCATTCCTACATATAAAGATTTTACCACTTTTGTGATGAACTGCAATGACTACCTGGCAGAAGGCCTCCACTAACTTTGTAACTCTTCTACAAGTTGTGCATAAATGACCTCATCTGGAATGTCCACCTACATCTCCAATCCCTATTGAAACCTTACTGTCCCTTCGAGCTCCCCTCTGTCGAATCCATCTCCTACCTCACACTGACAGCGTCCCACACAATCTTCTACATGCTCCTCAAAATCCAGAAACCAAAATGTTTTGGGCACCTAATTGTGGCTGGTTACTGTGCTATCAGTGAAAGAATTAAAGCCCTCACTGACCAACACCTCAAATTGTCCGAAATCTATCCTCTCGCCTCAAGGATACCAAACACTTTCTTTACCGACTCGGTATCATCCCCATTGTTTTACCTTCAGGATCATTACTCATTGCAACTGATGCCACTTTCCTATACACCAACATCCCTTACATACACAGCCTTATCACACTCTACCAGTATCTAAACCTGATATGCCATTCATTGTAACATTCACTACCTTTATCATAACAAACGACTACTTTTCTCTCTAAGGTTAAGTTTACAATCTTACCTATAGCACATCCACGAGCGCATGTATGGCACCGTCCTATGTCAACTTGTTTATTGGCCATTTGGAAGAGACCTTCCTAGCCACCAAAAACTCTGGTCCGGTTCAGATCCACTGACTTTTTTTAATTATTTTATTTTACTTTGATGCAGGACATGCTACCACCCTCCCTCCACAACCTCAACACCTTTCTTCTCATCTGGTTTTCCTTAACCCAGTGTGCCAGCTACCTGAATATTAACCCTTTCACTGCGGTGTCAGGAAAACGTGTGCAACACCCGTATGCGGCGCCAGAAATGGAGTTTCTCGCAGTCGAATTTTTTTCCGCTGCGTCGTCGGGAAAGCAGTGTTACGCACGGTCTATTATTTTTATTTTATTTTTCATGTCAAAACAAAGACATTACACTGACTAGCGGCTAGATATGACAATGTAATATGTATTTTTTACAAAAAACATTTACTAGGAATTTCTACAACGAATGATACATTTGAAATAATTAATAATACACAACCTGACAGTGCACTCTATACTTTGATACCACACATCGTTTCTTTCTGAGCTTTGCTGTGTATTAGAACACACAAAGTAATAATTATTTTTTATAGTTTTACAAACACATTTACTTAGAATTTCTGCAATGTGTGACTTTTGAAAACAATTGATTATACACAAACCGACATTGCACTCTGTACATTGATATCTCGTGCCCCTTCTTTTTCTTCTTCTTCTTCTTCTTCTTCTTCTTCTTCTTCTTCTTCTTCTTCTAGCCAGTTCAGTACTGGAACACACACAACAATATCTTTGAGGGTTTTGTTTTCCTCCAGGTATGGGTGGAACTAACTGTGAAAAGTGGTGGGCTGCCAGTCTCTTAGGCAAGTCATCAGAAGAGACCCTAATCGTTTTCTTTCTGGATTCGTTGCCATACTTCTTAATGAGCTGTCTTACCAGTTCTAATTGAAATTTGGCTAATGGTAGCTTTGACCCTGCTTTTAATTTATACACTGCTTGAGAATTCACCACAGTGAAGTCTATAAGATGGAAAAACTTTTTTGTACCACTTCATTGTTTTATGTAAACACTCAACTGAACTTAGCAGCATATCGATTTTGTCTATGGTTCCCATATTTTTGTTATATTCTTGAACGCACAGAGGTTTCATAACTGATTCTCCAGTTTTTCGGTTTGTTTTATCAGTTGGTACCATTGTGTCAGCATGAATAGGAGTCAACATGTTTACAACTTTTCGGTCAAGCCATTTCACAATCATATGTCCACAATTTTTACTCCACGACTCTTTTACTTGTGATTTCTCAATGGCAGGCTTTTTTCCTATCACTTCTCACTGTTCCATACAGATTCGTTTGATTTATGTGCAAAAAACCAGCAAGAAGTGGGCTCGTATACCAGTTGTCTGTGTATAGACTGTGACCTGTGCCAAGAAATGGCTGCACGAGTTGCAAGACAACAGAGCCAGAAATTCCCAGTGTTTTATCAAATACACTCAGCTGTGTTGATGCACCTGTATAAATTATAAAGTCTAAGATATAGTCCGTTTTGACATCGGCTATCAAGAAAATTTTACACCAAATCTATGTCTTTTTGTCTTTATATACTGTTTGAAGGACAAACGTCCTTTGAAAAGCACTAAAGACTCGTCTATGCAAAGATTCTCAAAAGCATAAAAATTTTCTCTACACACTTTTCTAATGTCATTTAACACCATGTCTATCTTATACAGTCTATTATTTGGTCCTTGTTGCTCATTATCACAGAAATGCAGGAGCCTAAGTAGCAACTAATAGTGGTCTCTCGGCATTTTCTCGCCAAATATTGGAGTGTGCAGTAATTTATCGGTAGACCAACAGTCGTTCAGGCTCAGCTTTTTATTCCTAGAAATTAGCATAGTTACTACTAAAAACAAATTTCCTTGGAGTTTGTGTCATTCCATTTACGTAGTTCAGATGACACTGCTGGATCTGTATTAGAAATCAAGTACTGAAAATATCTGTTCATCTCTAAAGCTATTTTACCCGTAAGTTCTGGAGTAACAAAACATTCGAAATAATCTATTATTTCAGATGTGTCGTTTACACAGCAAAAAACGTTTTTGAAACCAGAACTCTATCACTAAATTTATGGGCTTTTGGATGACACTCACTGTTTACCCAGTGAAACATTTCTTCTGTTTGTTCCATGGGCGGCGACGGCGCACTGCGGCGGGCAGCATCTGAATTGTCACGTAAATGCACATTATTACAACGAAAATGGGCTGGAGTTTCATCATCACTTATATCACTGTCTACGTAATTGAAACTAGGATCTTCATCTTCACTTTCCAAGCTGCTGAATAACTTGTTCAAAGCTGATACTTCTCTTTCACTTAGACCAACATAAGACGAAGATGCCATTCTGTACACTGGAGCAATTGAACAACAAAGAACGACTCAGTACAACAACTCCATTGTTGAGATTAAAGTTATAACCAGCCTCAACAGAGAGTGGTACATATAAAAGGCAAAGAAATACAGAAAACAGTTTAAAAAATGGGAGCCGCATACGAAAATGAAAGGGTGCCCGTATATATACGGGCAATTACCACCTGTATATATACGGGCATAGCAGTGAAAGGGTTAATGTCAACCTACCTAATGACTCCATCCACATTAAACCCATCAAATAAAAACAATACATGCACTTTGGCAGCTGCCATCTATTTCACAACAAATAATCCCTCTCATACTGTCTGTCCCCCTATGGAGGGGTTACGTACAGTGAAGAAAAGTGCCTTATGCAATACGCTCAAACTATCATAAAGGCCATCACTAATAGGCACTATCCCTGAGACCAAGTTTGCAAACATTTCCTGTGGCATATCACAAAGCCACCCAATCCTTTCACCCACAATAACGAACTACACAAGAACACCCCCAACCCGTCGCCCAATACTATGCTGGACTGTAACATCTAAACAACATCCTTCATCTAGGCTTCAATTTTCCTTCATCACAGTATGAAATGTGAGACATCCTAGACATCCTGCCCGAGATACTCCCATATCTCCTGAGATAGTGTTCCGTTGCACACCCAAACTCTACAAAACATCCCACTCTATCTGTATCTCTCCAACCCATAGCCTACTACCATAAGGGGCATAGGCCTGTGAGAGACCCTGGTGTAAGACCTGCACAATTCAACCATCCAGCTCTTCCTATTCCAGCCATGTCACCAAGTTATCCTACCCCCCCCTCCCAATCAAAGGGCAGGCAACCTATGAAAGGAGCTATGTGACTTACCATTTCTGCTGTATTAAGTGCACAATGTTTTTTTGGTGTTAATACTACCAACAAGCTGTCTATCAGAATGAATGGCCACCACCAAACTGAGGCCAAAAGCAGTTTAGACCAACCTATGTCTCAACATGCACCCAAGCATAACACCATATATTTCAAACCCCCCCCCCCCCCCCCACACCACCCTCTCCGACCATTACGAGCTTTTCTGAACTGAATATATGGGAGTTATCTTTACAGTATATGCCCCAGTCCGAAAATAACTCTGGCCTCAATACACAGTATCCTATTGTCCCCACACATCCCACTAACGTTTCTTGCCCTCTCTTCCGTGCACATAGTTAACCACCATCTATCCACATGATGTGTACATTTTAAGAGGTGGTAGTATTGATAATTTGCAATGAAAAATGCCATGTAACAGATTTTCCAATTTATATTGAGTATACAGAGGTAGACCTGTTAGAATGTAACCCAAACAAACTTAAAGGCAAACAAGGTAATTCAAAGTCCATTTTAACACTTTGGTAACCAAGCTCAAGCGTAGGTCGGGCCACAGAACTGCTTCAAAAGAACTGTACTGTAGTATAGGTCGGGCGGCTGTCGGCACCGCTCCCAACCTGTTAGCCATCCGGAAGCAGACCGTCTGCTGTGGTACTGCTACGTGAGACAGCTGCCTATATGTCCCTCGACTGCTCCTGTCCTCCGTGTTCCAGTTTTAGATCTACATCGAAACACACACACATAGCAGCTTCCGTGACATGCTGCGCAACTGTGCATTGATGTAGCTGTGAGACTGAACTTTCATGTTACTGTTTGCAGTTTCTTGTTTATTGTTCTGTCAAATATGTCTCATTTTCTGAGTGAGAAAGCAATTTTCTAAGCTAATTACCTGTGAATTTACACAAAACTATGAACAGCATTTTTTTGTAAAAACGAAATTAGAAATTATATGATATTAATATTGTCATAAAATAATCCTTAAAGACTATTCTTTCATAATATGTTTTCTGTTTCAAGATACGTTACATAGGAACATGCCAGTCACATTTCAAAGAGAGGTAAAAATGACCTGTCCACTGGACCCGGAATGTACCTCAGCTGTCGGTCTTCAAAGTGTTAAGGAATTCCAGCACCAACTTCAATGCAGTTCCGACTCATTGAAAACACCACCTGTAGGTCTTTGAGATCATATTTTTCCATTCTTTTATGAGGGTTGCATTATTCATAATCCAAATTATCAAATTTTCTCTGTGTGTACCTCACCTTGTAACTATCCCCACAGGCAACAATCTAATTGGTTTTGGTCCAGGGACTTTGGTGACCAAGAAATGTGCCCGTATCTACTGATCCATCTGCCGAGAATTGTGTGTCACCTGGTTACTCCTGAAACAACCTGTATTTTTTCCCATTTTCTTCTTCTCTACTCCTCCCCATTTAGTCTCCCCAAGCCACAATACTAAGATGCATCTCTCTACACTCACCAGTACCTACATACTCTAAGGCATACCTATCTCCTCACTTGCCCTGCATCATCCTTCCTCTTGACCATTCCCTTCCACCCCCATTCCAAGTCGCACTTACTGCCAAGTGTCACT
This sequence comes from Locusta migratoria, assembly GCA_026315105.1. Taxonomy (NCBI): domain Eukaryota; kingdom Metazoa; phylum Arthropoda; class Insecta; order Orthoptera; family Acrididae; genus Locusta; species Locusta migratoria. Next base: position 742,601,671 of record CM048755.1, on the reverse strand, counting down.
CAGAATGCAACAAGCAGAGATGACACTGTGCCCGCGCGCCCGCGCCCTCATGCACCTTTTTTAACGTGACTGTCTGCAGCTCAACTATGTCTGTGACGAGTTGCAAACAATCCACATCCAGTCAACTTGTACAATGGAGGACAAAAAGATTAGCTGGCCTGAATAATTTCAAGTCCAAGAACAGAGCATTGTGCATACCCAAGTTTGTGAGTGTGAGTGTGAGTGTTAGTGTTGCCAACTACAGTGGTCCGTGCAGCTTCAGCTTGCTGTTTACATCGTCAAACAGAAGCAACACAACAGTTAACATTCAGTATATGTCAAGACTCATTGCACTGTAACTGATATACCTTTTATTTAAAAAAAAAAAAAACATTATTTGAGTTCGTAAAAACAGTTGAGGTTAAAGAATTCCATGTATCCACTCGAGTGCATTACCTACAGAGAACCACTTCTCTCGCACACTTCATTGAGTGAGTGTATAGGCTGATGGGTTAGAATTCCACTGAAGTCAATTTTTTCCTTTTTTTTTAGACCTCTTGCAGGTAATATATTAAGTATTAATTCACAAAAAATTTTAAAGTTGTAGGATTTCATAGGTTTTTAGAAGATTCTATTTTATAATAATCTTATCTTTAATCAGACATGTTCATAGTAATAATATGGAAAATGGATGTATTTTGTTTCTAATTACTTTGATAGCCACGTGATCAGTGTTAGTCCATCTGAGGCGGGACGTCGATATGGTGTTGATGCTTCCACAGCAAGGAGATGGGTTAGATGATTCAGAGACACTAGTGAGGTAATACCTGGGACATTGAGTCTGGTCTAAACGAAGATGAATTGGTCAGAGCGGTCCAAACTGCCCCTTTCTCAAACATCCGGGAAATAGGGAGAGGTTCTCATTTCCTGGGCTCGTCGAAAACTGCTCCCAGATTATTAAACGACTATTGAATCAGGTCCCATCATGCTCTCACTAAAGAACCATTACCTGACAATCAAGCCGTGGACAGACTGGCGATTGAGTTCCTGGAAAAAGTCAACTGGAGGAAAGTCATTTTCACCGATGAGTGCACTATTGAGTCCACAAGCAGAGGTCCTGTTCTTCAGATAGGCAATGATTGGACACCCATTTCGTGGCTACATGCACTGGAAGTGGGCTCGTAAGTGTGAAATGTTGGGGCTGGATGTCTCATATGGGTGCAGGAACCTTAGAAAAAATGCAATACGAAATCAACTCGGCATGCTATAAACATTTTTTTGAAACTGTAATCATTCCTAGAGCTCGACTTTGCTACCCCAAATGACATCTCATTTACTAATATGATAACCATCCATCACACACACACCAGCATTAGGATTCAGAGCTGGTTCCAAAGGAGAGAGTATATTATTCAATGCCTACCATGGCCTCAAAAGTCACATTATCTTAGTCCCATAGAGAAGGTGAAGGCATGGGGTGAACTAAAGAAGACTGTGTGGGATAATTGGCCAGATCCTCCTCCTACTCCTCGTGTAAACTATGTGTAAGGACTCTGGCATAATTTTCTATCTGTTGATACATTTATCTTAGCTTAACACTATAGATTAGCCATGTAGCAGATTAAGTAATTACAAATACCCGCATTCATTTTCAGTATTTTTACAACAGCTATCATTTGTCTCATTGTTTAAAGATTAGGCTATTACAAAATGGTGTGTGTTTAAGAATGTGGAATCTAGAACAGCCTATAATTATGGAGTTTGTAGTGAATGTTAAAAGATATTACCTGCACAGGCTACAATAAATAAATAAATAAATAGTAAGTTGACCCCAGTGGTAATCGAACTTTCACTGTTTGTGTTCATAAACAGTCAGCCAATGCACTCCGCCAATGTAAGATATGTAAGAAGTGGATTTTTGTTGTAAATCTACCTGCATGGAGTTCTTATACCTCAACCGCTTCTAAGTGCTCGAATAACGTTTTCCAAAATAAATGAGTTGCTATGAATCTCAACAAATTCAAAATTTTAACTATCATATTGCTTCTATTTGACAGTGTCAACACCAAGCTAAGCCTCCAAAGACCTGGCCGAAGAACTGGCAATACTTCCACTTTGGAACTAGGGCATGCACAATGCTCTGTTGTTGGACTTTAAATTATTCGGGCCAGGTAATCTTTCTGTACCACTATGTACAATTTAATGATGCTTATATACAGCCATAGAGCCAACAACTGTTTAGTAAATATACAAAGAAGCAAAAAAAGTGTCTGGCACAATGAATAAAAAACACAATCTTCTGTTCAATACTACACCAGTTGAAGGCGGTACTAAATTTTTCGTCAATTTTATTAAATATTCAAGGTCTATTTTTTGAGACATTTCTGGACTAATGGATTCGCTTCTTAGCATACAGTTAATTGCAAAATTAAACTCTATCACTTACTTTCAGTTTCATTCTCCTTAATCATTCCACTGCACTCGGCTAGTATTGTGGTTTTGAATGTGGAAACCAAAACCCTCACACAACAGTCCGTCAACTTGGGGAAAAAAAAAAAAAAAAAAAAAAAAAAACAAAAACAACATTAATGTGTAAAGTGAGCATAAAAAATTCAGTAATTCTAAATCTTAAAAAGTTAATATTTCACACTTACTTTATAACATTAAGACAGACAATAGTTTTGGCTATAGTTATTTATATTGAACAGTATAATCAGAATAGTATACAACTCACCACAAAGACAAAACATCATCCAAGACAAGCACATCAAAATGACATGCATACGCAACTTGCGGGGAGGGGGGGGGGGAGGCGACGGGCGCAGGACCGAGGGGGCAATCGAGGGGAAGGCGACGGGCGCAGGACCGAGGGGGCAATCGAGGGGAAGGCGACGGGCGCAGGACAACAATTGTTTTCTTAGCTCATCAACCCCATTTTGTCTAATCTTTCCACATTAAAGATAAGCTTCCAGTCACTCTTACCCATAGTATCATCATGGAGACGGAAACGAGCACATCCTAACATCTATCTGGCCCACCGCCACCATATTCTTACGTATAAGCCAGTACGTAGGCCGTTTACTCATAAACCAGGTGACACGATCTATATTCACTATTATCCATGCAGGGGAAGAAAGGCAAGCCACCGCATGTTGTAGGTTCTCTCCCTGTTTTTTATTGGGACCGTGCATTATTTGATGCTTTTGGAGCCTGTTAATCCTTGGGTTCAAGAATTAGCGACCGGGAAGATCTTTAAAAGTACATCTTAACCAGGTTTAGGTAGCATCGGCCCAAGTTGGTTCGTCCAACAAGTAACCAGTCGGTTCTCTTGATTAAGGGGGGGGGGGGGGGGGGGGGTATAGCCGTGCTGACTCTCCTTTTTTTGTTTTTCGTATTGGCCTCTTTCGACTTCTCTTTCACTCCGCACCATGAGTGGTGGTTTGATCAGGTTGCAGCTCTCTGGCTAGAGTACGTACTAGCTGTGGTAGTTGCTGATGTAAAAAAAACAGGGTATACAGGTGAGACTGGCAGTCTGGCGTGCACTGTCAGCTCGGAGAGTGTCACTGTCCACCCTGGCTGTTTTCATACCTCAGCAGTTACTCCGGTCCCAGCCGTGTGCCCCAGAGCACGTGGATTGCAAGTTTAACCCTCTACAGGCCGAGTCATTATTGTAACTTGAAAAAGACTTGTGCAGTAATGGCGACTGCGCTAATGTATTGCTACTTTAAAAATCATTTCTATGCGTACAAATATGATCGCTCTTTGAAAGTGTTGTAAATAAAAAATAAAAACAAAAGACAACTTGAAAATATTTTATAAACAAAAAACAAACAGAAGGAATTATTCACAAATAGGTTTCGGTAAACACCTGCAATAAAGACTTTTTTCAATAAAGCAACAAAGGTGTTTTGAACATTTTTTAACAATTTCCTAATTGAAGTACATGTTATACATAATAAATTCATCAAATAAAAAAAAAAAAAAGAGTAGACTAGTCTAAATTAATTCGGCACTGTTTACACGTTGTTTGGCTACATTCTAAATATACAGGTTTTCGACACACAAAACTGGCATAAAAGATTCTCTTTTTAAGGTCACACATAAAATGTTTTCTTTTTTTTCCACCTTGGGGTTTCCCTTATTGAACTTTGAGGATTCTGTGAATGACTTCATGTAATTCTCATGGGATGTAATGATCATATTTGGTTATGCAAGCTGTCCGGCAAATTGTTTAAGGAAATCAAACCACCGTATTTTTTTGCTCGTGAACTGTATTGTAAATGACAAAGGTGTTTCAGCCACCAATGTCAAGCAGTCGATAGAAAATCCCATTGGCAATCGTTGAGTTGTTCTTGCCGTGTCATAATTGGCTCAACACTGATCCAGTAAGTCCACACCAAACTTGTTGGCATTGTAGTACATACTTATTTCTGGTTTCTTTGTTGTATTATCTACAGTACAGTCGTTGGGCATACTCGAAATGAGAATCACTGCTTTAGATTTTTTTGGTACCTATGACACCAAAGTTAGATCATCACAGAAACCAAACAAGGACGAGCCAACTGGACGTGTTGGCGACGCTTTGTATGCTGCTGGTATTCTTTTTTGGTTTTTCTTTACTGTTCCCACATATGCTAGATCTTTTCTTTGATGTGAACCAATTGTTGGCTGTTATGTTTGTTGGTCCCAATAATATGTTTAGCAAGTCTCAAAATGACCTGACCTGGTTTCTTGAAAATTTTATATTCAACTGGCAACTATTTTCCGCCCGAGTCTTTTTCTACAAATATATAGCCAATATGTAAGTAATCTATTTCAGCATCTGTGAGGTATAAAATTTTTATACCATACTTGGCTGTTTTTTTTTTTGTATAAACATTTTTAATTTGCCACGGCGACAAAATGCTACTAATATTTCGTCAACACACAGTGATGTGCCGATGAAGTAAATACTACTCAATTTTTTACCAGAAGCGTCAAAAACCTCTTATGGCAGCTGCAGGGTCTGTTTTGCAACTTTCTTCTGTTGTTGTGTGGTGGTTTAAGTGTAAAGCTAGCAGCAAGGTTTTCAGACTATTTTTAGAAATAACTGACCTGTATATATGTCTACCAGTCCCATCAAAGCTGTACCAGTTCGTGAAGTCTTCATGATTTTCTTTGAAAATTGCAGAGTAATATAGAACATCAAATAATAGTCTTAACTCTACATCATCTTCATTGTAACAATTACTTTTGTCTTTATACTGGCATTTATATTTTTATAAATGCTGATTTGTAGATTCAATGATTTTCTTCAGAACATTTTCATCAAATAAAATACGCCATATTTCTCCTGCACTCGATTCACTATTTATTTGTTGTCTCTATTAACAATGAATATCAGGTGTTTCAGAGACTATGTTGTGTAACCGTCTTCTACTACGAGTCGTACAAGGACAGCCATGCCAAAGAAAATTATGTTTACTACAATAAGTTTTACCTCTTCGACTTATTTCATCTTTCCTCCTCTGGGAGTTTCTTATAGGCTCTTCCTCATCTGAAGTTGACTCAGAACTTGCCTGTTGTTCAAAAATGTTCAAATGTTTGTTAAGCTTATGGAACTTAACAGCAGGATCATCAAACCCTAAACTTACAAACTACTTATAAAGTAACTTATACTACAGATAGCAGAAACATCCATGCCCGAGGAAGTATTCAAACTGGCAAGGGGAACGGCCTCCCACATCTGAGCATAGTGCCACAACATGCTTGGCCAATCTGCCACGGCCTTGTTGTTCAGATTCTGAAACAGAGATTCTTGAAGTATGTGATTATCTGGAATATCAGCCACTTCAGTGTCAGGATCACTCCCATCTTCAGAAATCAAGTCTTCAAGCCACAATTTTTCACGTTCATTTCTGTTTGGCTAAAATGAAAACTAAGTACACAACAGGTAAGGTGTGGTCACTGACTGAAAAACGAGCAACACAACAGGCCAGGTGCAATCATGGTGATCGAAAACTGAGCAGAAACTAAATACCTGAACGAGTATGTACACAACCGCAACAATTGGACTGACAGCAATAACAGACTGAATTAGAAAGGTAGGGCGAGTATCTAAGCCGTCTAGCTACAGTGTGAACTGGAATGAACTGAAAGACACCTGCATAGGTCACAGAGGCCGCACCTGGCCTGTAGAGGGTTAAAGTGATCATCACCATGGCTCACGAGCAGTTATTCTGGTGGAGTTTCCACATGATCTCCCTGAACTTCTGGACACACTTGGCATTCGCTTGACCTATCCAACTTAGTGGTCGATCTGTCACTAAACTACTTGTTGTACATTGGACAGTCAGAAAGCCAGCACGATTGTGAGTATTTTCTTAGCGTTTATTGTGGTTATGTTAACTTGCTCATGAGCGTGCGTGCTTTGCCAGGATTGACAGCCATTCCCAGGAGTTGTCTTCTATGTCTTGTGTCCATGTCCTGGTTTTCTGTTTGTCAGCAGTTGCAGCTGTGATTCAGTTTGTTCTCTTCGTGTTGAAGAGATTGTTTGGCCCTTGTCTTGGGTGGCAATTTTTTAAGTGTCACTGGGGAATCCTGGTTAGTGCCATTCTTTTGTCCTCGTGAACTGACTGGGGAACTGGTCTTGTTATTTGGCAGAATCCTTTCCTTCCGTGTGGCAAGTTGCCTACCTGTAGATGTAATTGCCGCCCCCTCCCCCTTTTTTTTTTTTATTAAATGCAAGAAGTTATTTTCTTTGCACTGGTTGTCCTGTATGCTTTTCCTTTACACAGCCTAAATTTCCTAATGGAGTTACCTCTGCTCGTGGACCTTCCTTGCAATCACACTGTGCTCATGCAGGTTAGTTAGCTATTTGCACCAACCTGATACGTAACGAGATCTGAACTGTAACTGCTGTTTCATTTAGTTTAACTGATTTTTGACATTAACCTTAAAGGCACTTTTACTCTCAGTTGTTGTGTCTTAGAAAATTAGGCCAGTTTCTCAGGTGCCATGGTACATGTGAGTAACTGATTTGTATATCAAAACTAGTGAAAAGGCACATGTTGCAGTTTTCTAAAGCACATTGGATTCGTGTTGATTAAGTAGCGTTTTCCCGTTTATAGTATGATCATAATGTGCAGAGATTTATGGAGGCATTCCTAACCTGCTTTAAATCTACTTCATTGTAATTTTGCAAATTTGTGGGCCGTTGCCCTTGTGCATTAATGCTTATTGTGATTGTACCTGTGATATAGTATCTGATTGCTGCCCCTCATTGTGGGATACTAGTTAAGTGATTACTTGATACTTTCTTTTGCCTCCCAAATTTGTCGGCTGTTCGCCCTGTTTTTTCATTACTAAATTTGCTAGCTTTACTTCTCTCCTCAAGGTGAGGGCTTGTGCCCCTGTGTTTCTTAATATTTAGATTTGGTAAATTTGTTTCTCTTTCCAAATTGTTTATGTTAATAAGCCCTTTTGTACTTTTAATTAATGAGCAGTTATACTAAGTTATTGAAAGAATCTTATTACTTCAACTGTGTCACTTCATAAGGTAAATAAATTAGTATTGTTATTTGACATTTTAATTTAACGTCTTGGCCAAGTCCTTCCTTCTCTATCCGGTCATTGGTGGTTTCTTTTCCCTCGCAACACACTGATGTATCAGGGACTATGGGCACAGAGAGCTGAGGGAAGGATGGAGGGATGGAGGGGGTGGGTAGGCACAGAGCTGTGGGTTGACGGGTGGGAGTGAGAGGGACTGGATTGGATAGGGGTTTTTTAGTGCACAACAGCTAGGTCTTCAGTGCCCGAACAAATGTGCGAAGTGTGAACAAAAACGGAGAGAAAACCAGCAACGTAATTAAGCGATCAGAAATTCGGCAAATACATATACAAGATCAAGTAAATTACAAAAAGAGAATGCTGCAGGTGAAAGAGAGAGAGTATTTCCCTACGTGTAAAGGAGGGGAGGCAGTTAACACAACAAAGCAGATGACCATGGCTAGCTGACCACAGGGATATATATATATAATACGAGTGAGGCAGCCACTCTGCAACACACCGAGAAATCACAAAATATAAAGACGTTGCTAACACTCAACTCTTTGTCAAATACAGAGGGCAGAACAACACAAAACATTTGCTTCCACATACCACAGGCATCGCAAACTGGGGGGGGGGGTTACTCTCATCGGAATAAGAAACCGTGTGTAAATAGACAGTGCCCGATTCAGAGGGAGGTAAGGGCTACATCATTCCCCCTGAGAAATCAGCAGTAAGATCGCGCATGGATGGACAATGGGCTTCAGCAATCTCAGCTTGTTATATTTTTACTGTAAGTCTTTCCGCTGCCGCCCCCCTCCCCCCCCCCCCCCCCCAATTTCAGAGACCACAGTCATAAAAAAAAACCCGACTCATATCCTGCAAGGGAATTGGGCACATTGTCACTTCAGGTACTCTGCAAGCCTTTTTGGGAGCCCTATCGACTTCATTACCCCGAATCCCCACTTGTCCTGGCATCCAGCAAAATGACACCACTTTCCCTTGACGTTGCAGAAGGGACAGTTTGCCATGTATTATCTGCAGCATGGTCTCAGATGGAGAAAGCTCTTGCAACAACTGCAAAGCACAGAGAATAAGAGCAAAGAAGAAATCATTTGCCCTGTAAGCAATGTATCAGCTGTAAGATCACATGTAATTCTGCAGAAAAACATAATAATTATCGGGGAGGCGAACCCTTACAACATGGTTGGAGAACAAAATGGAACAGCCAACTGAGTCCCGTTGCTTAGATCCATCAGTGTAAAACCATGACTTTTATGTAAAACATTAAAAAGAAAAAAACCAGACTGAAAATAAAGTGCCCCAGTTGCCAACCAAATCCCTGAATGGTGTACCACATCCAACATCTTTAAATAAGAGAGGCATACAGACACGTACACCATGCATCCTTAATCAAGACAGGATCTCATGAAGGGCTCCCCAAGAAGTGTGACCAAGACATTTTTAAACTGCCAGTGCTAGAGGCACCTGGTCTTCCGGTCCTTAAGGTGTGGCAACCATTTAAGTTTGAATGAGAGGCCCAGAAACCTCACTGTCTCTTTAAAAGTCAGAACAAAGCACTTAATCTCCAGTTCAGGTAAATTAAAAAAATACCACACAGGGACTTCTCAGTTGATAACTTAAAACCAGCCTTCCCTGCCCATTCATCCACCTGCCGAAGAGTTCATTGCAACTGACGTGTAGTCATTGCTAGGTTACAAGAGCAGCATACGACAGAAGTCATCCACAATTAACCAGTAGATACGACTTTTCATGACACAAGTAATACTGTTCATTGCTATTACAAACAAGGTCACACTTATAACACTACCCTGAGGGAGTCAGTCTGCCTGCTCAAAGCAATCGGAAAGAGCATCATCAAGTCGATATCCAAAATAACGTGGAGAAAGGAAGAACTGAATAAAACGTGGAAGACAACTATGTAAACCACATTCGTGGGGCAGCCCATGGATAAGATGACCTATAATACTACTTGCTGGCTTTTCAATCAAAAAATACACCCACACGTTGATGCCAAAGCAGGAAAGCCTGCTGATAGCTGCCTCCAGGAAGGCCAGGTTACCAAAGGTGGAGCGATATCTCCTGAACCCACACTGAAAGCGGTTGAGAAGCTTCTGGATTCCAGCATCCATACAAGGCAACAGTTGACCATCCGCTCCGAGGTCTTTCCCACACAACTGGTCAAAGCAACACTATGATAACTACTTGGGTATGTGCAGTCTTTCCCGGGTTTCAAAAGGGGGGATTAAAATGGACCCTCTCCAAGAGTTGGGAAACTGGCTTCACCCCAAATGAAGTAAAACAGCTTGAGGATTTCCTTGTTCTGCCTTGTTATACTATAGAGGATACCATCGTCATCTGGAGATGTGTCACGATCCACAGACAATGCTGAATCTAGCACCCATATGTAAAAGGCAGCAGCCACCATGTGGCACTGGAAAGCTGGATTGTAACCAGCAGTGGCGGTAACTGTAGAAAAATAGACTGCCATAGTCTGCCCAGTGACTCTCAGGCTGGTCTGGAGAGTAACATTCACTATCATAGCAACCACTGGACATCTGCCTCTCTCAAGAGATCCCTCTGATGGTCTCCCATATTTGTGAGCTTTTTGTGGAACGCTTAAGGTATTCAGGAACTGTTGCCATGATCGTTTCTTGCTCTCATGTTTTACGACACTTTAGGACACTTTGGCCTCGCCACACTAAAGGGTGTGAGGTTATCTGCAGTTGGCTGGTTTTCAAAGCTACGCATAGCTGCACAGAGCATCCTTATTGCAGAGTGGCATTCATCACTCCAACAAGGTACATTCTGCCTTCTTGGTCATCCAGAAGACTGCAGAATGGAAGCTGCAGCAGTATGGTGGATCGTGTTGGTGATATGATCCACCCATTCCTGGACACTAACATGATGATCTAACACAGCAAGTCAATTGTAAAGTGTCCAATCTGCTCAGTGGAGCATCCATCGTGGTGTTTGACGCACAGGCTCCATGCCATCTGGCTGACTGATCCAGATTGGGAAGTGATCACTGCCATGAAGGACATCCACCACTTCCCACCAAGTAGTATGAGCAAGGGCTGGAGAGAAGTGTTAAGATCGATGGTAGAGAATGACCCTGTGGTGGCACAGCAGTGTTTGCTCTGACCTGTACTTAATAAATGGGCACACAAAAATAAGAGAATCCTCTCAACTGCTCTACCCCTGGGGCAGGTAGCTACAGAATGCCAAAGCACACTGTGTGCATTAAAATCACCACAGAGGATGAATGGGTGCGGCAGCTGCTTAAGAAGCTCATTGAGCGCCACTTAATGAAACATGTCATGTGGCGGCAGATACAGAGAGCATATCTTTAGTGGCGCACATACAGTAACAATGCACCTGTTTGTAGGTTTGTGTTGAGAGAGATGTTCAGAGTTGAAATTCATATTGATGAAAACAGACACTCCCCTTTAGCTCACTTTCCACTAAAGTCATCCTTTCTGTTGAGAACTTGACCCCATACCTCGGGGTTATAAGAGGGCTTGAAATTTGTTTCTTACAGACACATACAGATAGGTTGTCCCTGAGAGAGTAAACTTAGCTCCTCCGCATGTATCCTAAATTCCTGCAAATTCCATTTCAATATGGTAGCCATCTATCAAGGAGGTTGTGCTTTCACCCTCTCTTTTGGACAAGGCTGGGAGCCTGCAACAGGCTAAGGGTCACACTTGGGGTGAGATGTTTACCCCACACTGGCATCTAGTTCCATGAGCTCCAAGGCAGAGTAAGATACAGGATCACTGATAGTGACAGTGACAGGTTCTATCTGTTTCATCACTTCATGTTTCACATGCGATGCCAATTTATCTGTAGATGTCCTTACCTTCAGTGGTTTCCTAGAGTGGCTATTTTATTTTAGAGGCGACTAAACTGTGGAGTGAAGTAAGAGCTGATATGGATGATTGGACAGTCTCTGCAGCGTGCGTGACAAGGGGCTCAGCAAAGTTGGTATCCATCACTTTTTCACATGATGTTGGGAAGGTGACAGGTAATAAAGCCATAACCACAAATGGAAGTATATTGGTGCCCAAGCGAAGGGACAGGGAAAGGAACTCCGCTGCCAGGCGTTCATGCAAACTGTCTTCTCAGCCGAGAAATCGAGAGCCTGTGTCCATACTCCACGTGTGGAGAGAGTCTAGGCACTGCTGCATGCTCTGCTCCAGGAGACCCGGTTGCTCAGAGCTGCTGTAGATCGCGAAGTTGTCGACAACGAGGGACGCCTACACCCTCGGTGGTAGATGATTGGCTATAGAATTGATTGGCACTGCAAATAAATCTAAACTCAGGACTGAACCCTGGGGGACCCCGTTCTCCTTAATAAAAGTGCTCTATAAAACCGAACCAACACGCATTTTCAACACACGGTCTGTTAAAAATTCCCAGATAAAAATTGGCAGACGACCCCGAAAACCCCATGTATGCAGAGTGCGGAGGATGCCCATCCTCCAGCAAGTACCATATTCTTTTTCCAGATCAAAGAACACCGCTACTGTCTGGCGCTTCCATAAAAAGTTATTCATTACTGAAGTAGATAGGGCGACGAGATGATCCAGCGCAGAATGGTGCTTGTGAAAGGAAACACACATTGGACATTAGAAAGGAGATGTCGCGTTTCAACCCACCATACCAGGTGCCCGTGAGTCATGCGTTCCATCACCTTGTATACACTACCGGTGAGGGAAATGGGGCAGTAGCTGGAAGGGAGAAACTTGTCCTTCTCAGGCTTTGGTATGGAAATAACTATGGCTTCACGCCAGCATCGCGGAAAGGTGCCTTATCCATATGAGGTTGTAGGTGGCCAGCATGAACTACAATCCCGTAGGTGAAAGGTGTTGCAACACCGCTAAATGAATGCCATCTGGTCCTGGAGCGGAGGACAGCGAAGACGGTAGTGCGTGCTGGAGCTCTTGCACAGTGAACTAAGCATTTAGTGTTCACGGTTCTGAGAGGTAAAGGGCAATGGTGTCGCCTCCGCTGCCCGTTTCCTAGTGAGGAAAGCGTCATTGTAGTGAGAAGAACTAGAGACCTCTGCAAAATGTCGACCAAGTGCGTTGGCTATTTGTGGAGGGTCGACGATGTCAGTTGCGACACAGACGCTGGGAACCAGGCAATGAGCCATAAGTGCCTAAAATTATTCTGAGGTTACCCCAAATGATAGAGGAAGGGGTAGACCTATTAAAAGAGCTTGTAAATGAGCGCCAACTGGTGCATTTACAGTCGTGAAAGAGGCGACGACAATAGGCCCGCAGCAGTTTGTATTGGATGCAGTTGTCGAGTGTGGGTCGTCGTCTAAAGGTTCTGAGGGCAAGTCGCCGTACTGGCAGAGCGTCACGGCATTCCGGAGCTCATAATGGGACAAGGGGACGATGTGCTTGCGTAGTCTTACAGGGATGGAACATTCCGCGGCTGTGAGAATAACTGTGGTAAGATGTTTCACTTTGACGTCTATACTGGGAAATTGACGAGTACCAAAGTCCGCCAGTGACGAATAGAGCTCCCAATCCACTTTGGTTATCTGCCAGCGGTGTGGATGATCAAGGGTGCCAGGCATCATTAGGTGAATTACACATGGAAAATGATCATCGAATGTGTGTCAAGAACAGACCATTCAAGTCACCGTGCCAGCTGAGCAGTGCAGATAGATCTATGTGGCTGAAAGTGTTTGTGGAGTCGGGAAGATGAGTTGGGTCACCAGTGTTAAGGCAGATGAGCTGAAGGTGGTTCAGTATATCTGCCAGGAGGGAGCCTCGTGGACATGGTTGTGGGAAGCCCGCAAAGAGGTGGTGGGCGTTGAAATTGCCCACCAACAAAAAACAGATGTCGAAGCTGGTCAATAAGACCTAGAAGATCAGATCTAGTGACTGGAAAGGAGGAAGGAATGTAAATATTGCACAGTGTGATGATAAATCCAGGAAGGTTTATTTGGACAGCGACAGCTTTTAGTGGAGTATACAAAAGGATGAGTGTACTGTGTACGTCATCCCGAATGAGCAACATTGCGCCCCCGTGGGCTGGAATTCCTGCCACACGAGGAAGGTCAAAGCAAACGGCAGTGTAGCGTGGGAGTAATTCGAGTACGAGGGAGCAATTCAGTCTCTTGTAGAGAGAAGATAATTGGGTGATATGTTTGCATAAGAAGTTGCACTTCTGCCCAATTGGAACGGATATCATGAATGTTCCATTGAAGAATATCCATAGTAGGATAAAATGATATAGAGGTGGACGTCAGCCCGACGAAGCGGCTGGCCACAATGCAAATGTTAGCAGTTGGTGGTGTCTGAGACGGGAGGGTCTTGCTCCATGTTCTCAGAGGTGACCATGGCAGCCCCATCTTTGGCTGATGCACCTGGAGAGACTATAGGCATCCAGGGGATGCCATCGTCACATTGTGAGGTAGAAGGGGGGGAAGTTTTCCCCTTAAGTGACTTCTTGGAGCCCTGGTGAATTTTCTTTGAAGACTCAGATGTTTTAGAAGGGGTGCAGAGGAAATCCTCACATGAATACTACTCCTTACACTTATGTGTCTCGATCTGTGGTTTCACAGCTGAAGATGAAGATTTGGAAGAGGTATTCACACTTTTCGTAGAACTTGACGCCTTGGTCGATGTAGACTGTTTGACGACTACAGTAGTAAATGTAGGTCACATGTCTCTATGGCCATGTCCCGCATTGGTGGAGGCGCTGCAACTACAGTACTGTAGTTACTACGCGGTGGGGTATTAGGCTTACGACTGGCATATATCTTACATGCAACTTTTATAGGAACCTTTTCCTTCTTATTTCCTGTATGGCCCGTTCATCGGCAAATACGGGACATTCCCGGGAGGAGGCAGCATGATTCCCGTTACCATTTACGCAATGAGGGGACGGTGGTGGACAATTCCCCCTCCTGTGCATCTTTACCACAGGTGACACATGCTACCGGGTCCTTGCATGACTGACTTGTATGATTAAAGCAATGGCACTGGTATACCTCATATCCTGCCTTGATCTTCGGCAGCCTGGCCACTCGGTCGAAGGTCAAGAACTCTGTGCGAGTGGGGAGTGAAACATTGTACTCCTTTTTCATCACTCGGTGCATTGCGATGACGCCTTGTGCTGCCAGATAGTCCTTTAATTCATCCTCAGTCAGACCGTCCAAACAGGCTGAGTAGACTACCCCTCGGGAATAATTGAGGGTTGGATGAAGCTCAACACGAATTGGGTAACTATGGAGCAAATTAGCCTTGAGCAACCGTTGCTCCCAGGAGCCACTTTCTGTTTCCAACAGTAGTGTCCCGTTACGCAGACGGGTGCAGGATTTAACTGGGCCAGCAATGGCATCAACCCCTTTCTGAATTATAAATGGGTTTACCGACGAGAAGGATTGTCCTTCCTCAGTACGGGTAACCACAAGGAACTTAGGTGTCGATGGTAAAGTCATCTGTTCATGTACATTATTGTCCAGTATGTCGAACTTCGCGAGACTCTTTGCATTATCCAGTCACCCATATGGGTGGCCCTCAGGTGTGTACAGGGAGGACGAAGGAAGAAATAGGAGGTGAAGCCTCAAACGCTGATGCAGAGGCAATAAAGAGGTGAAAGAGCAGCTCAAACCAAAAAAATAACTTCAGTTCCCCGAAGGATGCACACAACTCGGTCCCCAAGAGAGGAGAAAAGGACAGTAGAAGCATCATGTAGCACGTAAAGGAAAGTGCCACAAAGGCTGGGGCCCGTGCCTGCCATGCACGTACTCACCACAGAGCAGTGAGCCCCCTGGGGGTTCCATGCAGTTAAATGAAGCACCAATAGCTGCTGCAAGGAAAGACAAAATAGTCAGCTGGTTCAGTTGTAGTAACATCCGTTTTGAAGAGAAAGTGCGAAAAGTGGAACTTCTGTTATTATTAAAATGATAAAATCCCCAGAAGATACAGTATGAAACAGATTTATTGGCAGACAATCACGGCCACTAAGTTATACATCTTCCACTGTAACAGTGCATTTAAATGCCATCAAACCTGTCTGGGCTCAAATAAAAGCAGATTGCAAGACACGGAGGCTGGTCAATGAGGCTGTCACATGAATAATGTTGCAAAATTGGAAGAACGTTGTGGACCAAATGTGGAAAAAGATTGCAAGGTTCAACATACAAGAAGGCATACGAGAAGAATCGATGCAATATGTTGGTGGGAGAGTAAAAAAAAAAAAAAAAAAAAAAAAAAAAAAAATCAGGGGATTTTTCAGTTTCATGCAAGAGAATGGAAAACTAAATGTAACATCTCTAATCGATATTTTACATTTAACATTTGTGCATTTTGCTTTACCTGGTTAAGACCGAAAATCTATTACATATAGTAATTCAAAATTTGTGAGCATTTCTGATCTTAGCTGCTCTTCTTTAGTTTGTCTATAATTTTGTAACTTACGAAAATTTATGCCGGACAGGGACTAGCCTTGATCTCTTGCTTATTTGTCTGTGTTTGCTTACAGACAGAAATCCTATTAGCACATGAGAAAAAACAGTTGATCATGGAACACTCCACTCAGTAGAATGCTGCCAACAAGAATACTGCAGTGAACCATGCAGCATTATTTGTAACTCCAGCAGCCTAAGGGTCGGACGGGAAGGTCTCCCATTAACTCGAGTTTGCACAGTTGGAATACACTGCACATCACAATGTTACACTTTGGTATTCACACTGCTGGCCATAAGAAATGTAACAGTAAGTACTGGATATAACAACTAAATTTATTTGGAGACAATACACGATGATAAATACACACCCTTAAGGAGTGAGGAAGATTATGAACTCAGTACAGAGTATTGCCACCATTGCTGCCATAACTGCCACTACAAGCCTCGGCAATGAATCATACAGGATCCGGATGTTTTGTTTGGATATAGCAGTCCACATTCCTTTCACATATTGTCAAACTATCTTGTGTAACAGTGGGTGGTTTATTCTGGGCCACTTATTCCACCATCATCAGCAATACTTTTCTATAGGCAAGGGATCGGCGGAACAGGAAGGTGAAGGCAGCAGCGCAATCTGACAGGTGAAGTCGTGAACATGGTGTGCATTCTTCTGTTGTAATGTGGTCAATGCCAAGCTCCAAACATACAGGAGAACAAGAGGCTTTAACACAGAGACTTAATGCTGGGTGGTTACTGTACTAGCAATGTATACTAGGAGGGTGCGAAGTGGAATCCAGTACCAAAAAACTTATCAGGTGCAGAACCATTATGGCAAGGCATAAGGTAACAGTTCAACAGTTTTGCACCATGGTGTCTCTAGACTAATCTGATCATTGTAGTGATACAGGCAGAATTGGGATTTGTCTGGGGACACTGCTGAGAGACTGTCTGTTGCCTCATGCATCACCATACTGGTTCTGCACCAAGAATGATTTCAAATGGTACTGGATTCCACTCCCACATCTCTTAGTATGCATCACCGGTGCACTAACCAGGAGGTGTTATATCTTCGAGGTGTTTGAGCCTGTTGTCCTCCCATACCACTGGAGATTGCACAGTATCTGTTGCATTGTGGCTGTTGGCAATCAAATAGCTAGCAATGCTCAAGACTTCTTTGTCACCCAACAGAATGCATTGTTGCCTTGATCTCCCTATTTTCCCAATTTCTCACCTGCCAAAAACATGTGGCAGATGATTGCTGCACAACTAGCCTTGGATACAGCACCTGCTGCTGCAGCAGATAAACTTTGTCAGTATGTGGAATCAGTGTAGATGGTTATACCCCAACAAAACACCAAGAGCCTCTTTAATTCAATGCTGAGGTGTGTAGCAGCATTTATAGCCAGCAATAGTAGCAAAACTCAATACTGATTCCATCATTTTACTCACTTCACATGGGTCAGTATTTTCAATCATGTAATCTTTGTACAACGTGTTATCTGACAAATTTGGCTGTGATATCTGCAGCCTAATTGGTGGTGCATTTTGGATGGCCAGCAATGATAATTGCATACATTTATGCAATGCTGTCCATTTCATCTAGACTTCTATTTGATCAACTGATAGTTATACACAGCCAGCAGTGGCAGAAGTGAAAGCGCCACCACATACAAGGCGTCTTTTTCAAGTAAGATCCGCTTTGTGTTAGAACCTAGTACTTCACGCAAATACTGCAAAGAGTGCATGCATCGTGTACCAGCACAATGGTGCTCAGTTTCAGCTCTGTAACTAACCTGTACGGTTCTGTTCTATGGTTTCAAAATGTTTAAGACTATCAACTTGTCGGCCGTGTGAGATGTTCGTTCAGTGATATGGCTTTTCTCAGCATGGAACTTTTTTTGTGGTTTTAGGGCGCACAGCTACTAAGGTCATTAGCGCCCAAATCAAACCGGGGATATACCCAAGGATAATATGACTATATAAAAACAGCTAAAAAACATGAAATAAAAAACAACAAAGCTTAGAGCTAAATGTCCCTTGACAAATTGGTCAAATTGATAAAATCGAATACTCTAGCAACAGCCCGCACGTCATCAGCTAAAATTTCTTCAAATGTGCCCGGCAGATTTAGTGCAAGCCAAACAGGAGTAAAATCTGAACATGACAATAAAACATGGCGCACCGACAGCGGGTGGCCACAGGAACATAACGGTGCGCGGTCACTACTGAGCAAGTGGCGGTAGCTGAACCAGCAATGTCCGATCCGCAACTGGGCCAAGGTGATCTCTTCTCGTCGCGAGCGGCGTGACGAGGTCATCCAAGCCACCGGGAGCGGTTTAATGGTCCGGAGCTTATTATTAGTAAGTGAAGACCACAAATTATGCCACGACGATATAAGGCGCCGCGAAAGTACCCCTTGAATATCATGCGATGGGACGTAGTACATAGCTGTCCGACTTAAGAGAGTTGCAGCCTTGGCAGCGGCATCAGCAGCCTCGTTACCAGGCACGCCTGTGTGGCCAGGTACGCACAGGAGGTGAACGCGAGGGCCGTCAGAAGCTAATAACTGAAGGCAGCGGTTGATTCGGTGCACAATAGGATGGGCTGAAAAGGGGTCGCTCAGACTCTGGATGGCGCTGAGGGAGTCAGAGCAGATAACATAAGAACGAGAACGGTGTTGACGGATGAAGAGTACAGCCTGATAGAGGGCAAAAAGCTCCGCTGTGAAATTTGAGCAGTGGGCATTAAGACTGTACTGGTAACAGTCATCCCCGACGACAAACGCACATCCGACACCGTCATTGGTCTTTGAACCATCCGTATACATGAAAACAGAATTTTCGAGCCGTGCACAAAGTTCAAGAAACCGCGAGCAGTATATAAAGCATGGAACTTGTTTGCTGCAGAAATTCATTGATGATTTGCAAAGTATATGATGATATTGTTATGAGTGAAATCAAAGTGCGTAAGTGAGTAAAGGAATTCAAAAATGGCCGTGACAACGTCCACAATGAGGACCGCTCCATTTACCCTTCTTTGATGACAGACAGTTTGGGGGCTTCAGTTGAAACAAGGACTCATGAGAACAAGTGCCTCACAATAATGGTTTGCTAACTGATACCATGCACTTATGATTGTGCATGAATCTTATAAAAGATATACATATCATTGACAGGGAGCTAGTGTAAGTGACAAGCCAACACAGATTGTACCGAAAATAAGTAGTTAATTTAGAAGCACAGCACAGCACAGTCTATCACCACTTAATTACAGAAAATGCTGTGAGGTCATAGAAATTGTTAGGAGATAGGTTTGGAGTGTGTAGGCCACAACTAGAACACAGAAATATCTGAAAAATAAGATGTAAACAGTATCAATTACAAACAACAGAGTGGGTAGTGATACTAACAACACACAGGATATTGCATGTGTGGCAGATAACCACCACACACACACACACACACACACACACACACACACACACACACACACACACAGAGAGAGAGAGAGAGAGAGAGAGAGAGAGAGAGAGAGAGAGAGAGAGAGAGAGAGAGAGAGGGGCAAAGAGCCGGTAGGGGGGGGGGGTGCAAAGAGCCGGTAGGGGGGGGTGCAAAGAGCCGGTGGGGGGGGGGGGGGTGCAAAGAGCCGGTGGGGGGGGGGGGGGGGTGCAAAGAGCCGGTGGGGGGGGAGGGGTGCAAAGAGCCGGTGGGGGGGGGAGGGGTGCAAAGAGCCGGTGGGGGGGGGAGGGGTGCAAAGAGCCGGTGGGGGGGGAGGGGTGCAAAGAGCCGGTGGGGGGGGGAGGGGTGCAAAGAGCCGGTGGGGGGGGGGGGAGGGGTGCAAAGAGCCGGTGGGGGGGGTGGTGCAAAGAGCCGGTGGGGGGTGGTGGTGCAAAGAGCCGGTGGGGGGGGGTGGTGCAAAGAGCCGGTGGGGGGGGGGGGGAGGGGTGCAAAGAGCCGGTGGGGGGGGTGGTGCAAAGAGCCGGTGGGGGGGGGTGGTGCAAAGAGCCGGTGGGGGGGGGTGGTGCAAAGAGCCGGTGGGGGGGGGTGGTGCAAAGAGCCGGTGGGGGGGGGGAGGGTGCAAAGAGCCGGTGGGGGGGGGAGGGTGCAAAGAGCCGGTGGGGGGGGGAGGGTGCAAAGAGCCGGTGGGGGGGGGTGCAAAGAGCCGGTGGGGGGGGGGAGGGTGCAAAGAGCCGGTGGGGGGGGAGGCAAAGAGCCGGTGGGGGGGGAGGCAAAGAGCCGGTGGGGGGGGGAGGCAAAGAGCCGGTGGGGGGGGGGGAGGTGGTGAAGATGATGGGGGAGGTATTCAGTTCCAGAATAGATCAATAGCATGTAGTACCTAAAGATTAAGATCAATTATTTAAATGTAGTATAATAAATAGATGAACTTACTGCTTGCACTGATCCACTGCATGGCTCTAGGTACTTCTGCGCCCTGTGTTGTTCCTCCCTCAGTTTAGCATCAGCATATCTCATGTAATTTTGAACACCGTTGGCCTGGAGGTACTGGGGTGCTTTCATTCGATAAAATGCCTCCGTTGCCTCAATATACGCTTTTTCAAAATTCTCTCGGTATATTTGGAGTTTATCATCAGGATTTGAACACAGATTAACTGCAACAAGGAAATATTAGAACTGTTATGCATATTGGACCACTATAATACTAAAGGTTTATTTATAAATAAGATCTAAGTACAGCCCCTGATAAGGGCTCCGATTACATTATAACATGATGCAGCATTGATTCTTATATTACTTATGCCCATTTCACCCTCCCCCACCCCCCCCCCCTCATTCCACCAAACCTGAAAGTGGCATTATTTTGTTCCCTTACTACCCATCCCTAGCACTTTTCATTCTTCGTCCTAAATGTAAACTATTTTTTGAGCAAGTACTAGACCAATCAGAATATATTCTAGAACTGTTTTCCATATAACATGTCAATGAACTAACATAGCTAAAGTAATGTCTAACTCAACAACTGTAGCTGTAGGACTTCATGTTATGGGGGGAGGGAAGAAAGGGGCAAGCCACAATAGGAGGGGGGAGGGAAGAAAGGGGCAAGTTCTTAACTATACAGATGGTTTTATTTTTATTTTGATAGTACAGCCCCTATATTAACATTCATTTTGAATATACATGTGCATATGGATTCTGTGCAGTCATGTGGTTGAGGTGTCACCGTTGCAGTGGCATGGACCATGAAGTTGGCAAAACCCAAAGTGACCAGTGATCATGGACTGGCCACAAGATGGTTGACCATGGCAGATAGCCTGACACCTTTAATTAAAGTAATATTTACTAGAAAATTAATTACTCACAAACCAAGTGAGGTACAGGAAAACTGGTGCCGTCGTGTTAAAGGTAATTTTAAGATTGACAACAAGGTGTCTTTTTGTGTTGTGTGTCTCGGATGATTGCTGAACTATTTACCAATAAACTATTTCATAACTATCGAAAATTCAGAAATTTATAACTAGATAACAAATGAACCAATGTATATGTATGATGTGTCGATGGATTGATTTCTGAGAGCTCTATCAGACTATGACAGAAGTTTTTTAGCATATCATTTGGGAATTATTTAATAACAATTGTTTTATATAGCAAACGTTTGATACTTGAGGATCAATACTTACATAAATAATAAAAAGAATAGCTGTGCACACATTAGGTATGCTGTAGGAGTGAGTACATGTATAGTAAATAAGTTGACTATTTATTTTAAAAAGTGCAAATGGCAGTTACAGGACAGCAATCAAAAAATGCTTGTAGTTTACAAATTATTTTATGTATAAAAAAATAATTAACATGACTGGAAATCTGTTGAATTTTACTATTAAATTGATATATTGTTTGTATAAAGCAATTCCCATTTAACAAATTAACCAAATTGGCCACTTTGAGAGAAGGCAATAAATAGTGGGCTGCCATCTTTATTTCGGCAGTATCCAATCAGGCTTCATTCAGGCCACATCTGTGCTCCCAGCTCCACAATTTGCCATGGTAGATTGTCGAAGTTTTTGTGTTGGCAATTTGTCAAATAATTTTCGCTTCATAAATCCATTGTGGTAGGAGTCTGCAAGTTTTAACTTTGAGATTTTTTTGGCATTAGAGTAGACATAAGCTGATACTTTGAAGATTTTGGTGTCTGATGATTGAGAAACAACTCCTATACATTTTCATGCAAGTTTGAAAGCACGCAGGACTCATTTTCTGTGATTTGGGTATGCAGGAGTGAACTGTATTATTTACAATATGAGGTACTTTGGACTTAATTTTCTGTGAAAATATGGAAATCTAGTTTGCAATTTGTTTGTTCAAAAATGAAACACCAAACTTTTGCATGTTTAGCCAAGTGAACTTTAAGGGCTCTTTATTTATCACTTGCACTGAACTGGACAATTAGTATTTATTCTTTTTGGGACTCATGTGTAACAATCTGAATTAATTAATAATTTTATTTATGAACGTCAAACACCCGTGAGTGCTTCAGTTATTTACACACCATAGCCTTGTCTGCATGGGAACATTATCTTTAAATTCACTTTTGTGTTTGTTTATAATAAATTCTGGGCTTTGAAGTGAGGAGTGGACAGTTGGCCACTGGACATAAAACGTAGCCAAACTGACTTGAAAATTGTAACTGTCTCACTTTGCCACCATTTGTGTAATGCTTAGTGAACAGTATTGTTTAAATTGCACATCCAGTGTGCTGGGGGCTCAAGTGATGAATATTAAACAAATTTGAAATTACCAATAAGAAAGTAATTCACGTTCAGGCAAGCACTCCCAACGAACAAATACATCTTGCAATGTATTCTCGCTCCTTACAGTATATTTTCCAAACCCCCAAATCATCCTGGCCTCGCTACCATCCCCTGCCTCCCCATACCATTCCTTAGCTATATCTATTTCCACCCATTTAGTACTTACATGCTCTGTGTATCTGTGCTGCAACCTACTTATCCCCCCCCCCCCGCCTCCTCTCTGCAGAAATTAATTCAGATTGCAGTTGCTGGAGGTGACTTTTGTGTCTCAAGTGTGCCAGTGTGATTGAAGTCTTTTCTGACAAAAGCTAAAGGCCGCAGCCCTCAGTTCTATGTGTGTCTTTTTTTATGTGCCTATTGCAGCTCCACAGTGACTTGCAAACTATACTCATCATATAGTTTAATTACAACCAGGACTTTCAATTGTTATAAATTACTACTACTGTAATAACTGAACAGTGAAAACAAATAGAGAAGCTAAATATTAAATTTGCTACTACACTAGTGCTACACAAATGGTGGCTGAAAGCTGTGAGGTGTGATCAAATATCTACCACTGTTCAAAGGCAGAAACTAATGATTATGCAAATTTATATGTTAAAGTTTATGGAAAGAATACTCCTCCCTCTCATATATAAAAATTCCTTAAGTTTTTAAGAACTAGGTAATACAGAACAGAAAAACACAGTCTTTTAGAACAGTGAAACAAGTATGGAAGCTGAGTGTATCCAGCTACTGCAAGGCTCTTCACTGCCAGCGGCTTGCTACTGCCATCCCATTTGGCTACAGCAAATTGATAAAGGTGGACTCTGTGCAACAATCACATAATTCCTAGAAAATGTCATCTGTTACCCCCATTTAACTTTAACTGTTTGCCATAAATACTTTTGTTCCAACAATTTAATGAAATCATCTTACTGTTGCTGGGCATTGACCTTCTCAGTCTTTGGCACAAAGTTAAAGGAGATCATCATTGCTCGAAATCTATTACTTTTAACTTCACCACTCAGATCTTACCATAAGATTCTCTAACTCCAATAACTAGCTGGGAATCAAAGGCTTCTCCATTTCGTTCCGCATGCACTAATTTCATGGCAGAATCCTGAAGACGTTGTTTAATATCACAGAATATGCTCTGGTTCCAACTGTCCAGCATTAACTGCAAATGTTAAAAAAAGACAATATTAACTTGTGAACAAAAGCAGAAATACAATTTAGAGAAAGAGGTTTGTGGTTGTGTCATACTGCAAGGTACAACAAAGCCAATACAATATATGTTAAGTCATGGTGCAGTTTTAAGTGGTGACAGAATATAAGAAAACAAGTTAAATGTGAGTCCTTTACCAAATGAAAGGAGAACCCTTCAAGTTCATGTTACATAGTTTTCATTGTTTTTCACGTGCAAATAATGATGATGAAATTGAGCAAAGTATGCAGCTGCAGCAGGTCAGGCCGTTTTAGTCAAAATGTTGATTGTGCAGAGGAAAACTCCTGTGTGTTCTGTGGCTTACTACATTTAAATCTATCACATGTTCAATGTGAATATCGCCATATGTACAATGAAATCCTATTACAGCAATTGAAAGAAACTGGCAGTTTACACAACTTTTTTTAAGAAATATCTTCATTGTACAGGTTACAGGCTGCAGTTATAACATGCTATCCGCCCATCTTATATACCCAAGTGATTTGAATTTGTTTCTTGTATACTTCATTAGTTTGCCCTCACTGAAGAATTCCTGAAGAGGATAGTTTTTAGTGATGATGCAACATTCCATGTATGCAGTCATGTACCAACACAAGTCTTATTAGACTGTGTGCTCTCATGCATGACAAAATTATAGGCCCGTATTTCTTTGCAGAGCGAAACATGACTTCTAAAAGATACCTAGTCATTTCGCAATCATACACAGTGCCATAAATTTAAGGTAACAGTGATCTTCCACACTATGCTAAAACAGTTTGGAAGTTTCCGGAAACTTCATTTCCCCAGTGATGGATAGGAAGGAGTGGACTTATGACTACCATGATCCCCATACTCGATGCCCCTGGACATTTTCTTGTGGGGTTACCTGAAGCAACAAGTAAGATGTTCATATGAAGGACGTTGACCACTTAAAGGAGAAGATCAGAAGCACTATTCTCTCCAACTGGTGACATTCAAATAGAGTGTGGAATAAACAGCAATATCATTTAGATTTGTGCAGAGTGACAAATAGGAGCCAAACTTAACTTTACTGATAAGTTAGGCAAACTGTGAGAGCTTTTCTTTCATTTGTTAACTTAGACATTTCCATCTAGTTATGCTGCTTTTTTATGAGGGGGTTAAAACTGCACCACGACTTTACAGAAACACTGTCAGTAATTCAGATTAGGAAAAAATGTGTTAAAAATATGTGTTAAGTACAAATAAAAAAAGCACAGCCATAAATTACAAACACTTTATTTTATCAAGTACAGACGTTAAGATAGTAACAGTTTTAGTGTAGATCTGTGCCAATTGTTGGTAACCTGGTAGCCACTCAGTGAAGTTATAGGCATGTCATTTGAAGATAAAAACATGCTGTTCCAATCCACTACGTCAGACAATAATTGACTAACAGATTATTAGACAACTACTGCTTTAGTTGGTTTTCTTTAGGTAAAGGTACCAAACTGCAAGGTCAATAGTCCCTTCATCCATTAAGTAACTGCAGAGAAAGAGTACTACACGCAAATCCTGGATAATCTGATTCTAACTAAGAAACAATTAAACAAGATAGAAAAGCAAGGAAATGTGAAAGGTGTATGAATGATTGAGGTGGGAGATCCAGATTGCATCTGGAGGCCGCAGGGTCATAGTAGACACAGATGTATCATCTGCATCTGACCACCACTACCTCCCTTCAGTTACTTCCAGAATGGCAGCAGCAGAGAGAAGTCAATATAATTTAATGGAAGCTAAGACCTTACAAAACAAGGCATGTAAAAGAATAAGGAGAATAAAAGGGGGAAAGGATGGAAGCCAGCCCAAAAAGCAAATTATGTCTAATTGATCATCAAGGTAAAGTTCCGGTTGTGGGTAAATCTCATGATGGCAACAGAAGTGCAGGGCACCAGTCTTGGCAGCTGAAAAACTGAGGGTTTTTGCATTGGGGACCCTGTAGTTGGCATTCAGCAACACATAAGAGATGAGCAGTAGTAAAACCAGAAATAATTGACATACAAGGAAAAGATACAGAAGGCATCACAGCTGCAAACAGAGCATTGATAGCGGCAGGAATTGAAATTGTCCTGGAACTCTGGTGTACTGTGTTAAGCACCTATTTGAACCTATAAAGTAAAGAAAGACAAGAAGTTTTCCATAAAAACTGGGACTAGACAGAGGACAACCCACTTGGATACTATAGTGAAGATGATGTGACCCATATGCTGTCATAAGCACTTTTTAGGAAGAACAACACATCAAAAAGGTGTTTGTGTCTGGTTAAAACTGTCTGTATGGCAGACTGCAGTCAAAATCAAATAATCAGTGATGGAATGGCGTTAGAGAAAAATCACCCTGGGATTGAACCTAAATGCCCCCAATACTCAAAGACCCAACAGCAGCATGCCAGGCTAACTGGAAAATAGCTGTCCATCTCTAGGGGTACTTTCAGAGTTTCAGTACTAGAATGATGACACTTTCTAGTCATTGAAAAGGTAACTCACCCTCATACATAATATGGTTTAAGATAGTAAGGTTGCGATTCTGACCGTTTCGAACATCTGGTTGTGGTTGAGGGGATATGGGATATGGGGTTTTGGGCCTGGACATTTAGGTTTTCAGCGCCCGGACAAATTTATAAAGTTATGAAACAAGGAGTGTGAATAAACAAGATTAAACAAACAAGAACAATCCAGATTTTAACATGAGCAGCTGACATAAAATACAAATAGTAAATGTTAGAGGTGAAGATGAAAAGAGTACCCCAGGAAAAGGTCAGAGGAATAGTGAAAGCAAATAAGCAGATGACCATGGCTACCTGACCACAGCGATAAAAAAGGGTGCACCAGCTACTTGGCAAAATATTAAAAAACTCCAGGTTAAAAGCTTAGGCCAGAGGTGAGTCGAGACAATTCACAAAATTTAAAAACTTTGCTCACACTCATTATTACTTAAAATAGACGCCATATCTACACCAAAATTCGACGCGACCCTCTCTGCATCAAATAAAGCACACTCATTTAAAATGTGGCAAACACGCCATCGGTATCACGGACTGGGGGCTCCTCTCATAGGAATAAGAAACTATGTGTAAATGGGCAATGCCCGATTTGGAGGCGGGTAAGGGCTACTTCTTCCCTCCTTAGGAGCCAGGACAAGGATCGCCTGGAACAAACAGTGGGTTTCAGCAACCTCAGTTGGTTGTTAGCCACTGAAAGCCATTCGTCCTCCCACAATTGCAGGGAGTACTGCTGTAACAAACAAGTGATGCCCTGCAGGGGAATCGGGCACATTGTCACTTCAGGCACACTGCAAGCCTCTTTGGAAGCCCGATCAGCGTCTTCGTTCCCCTGAATACCCAGGTGTCAAAGCACCCAGTGAAACGACAACCATCCCATAACGCTGGAGGAAGAACAGTTTCTCATAGATTTTCTGCTGCAAAGTCACTGACGTGTAGAGGTTTTGCAACGACTGCAACTTTAAGATTGCATGTAGCTCTGCAGAACAAAAGAATAATTGTCAGGGAGGCGAAACTTAACACTGTCGGGGAAAACAATGGAACAACCGACGGAGTCCCCTTACTTGGAGCCATCAGTATACACCACTAGAAAACCATGATGTTTATCTAAAACATTAAATAACACAGACTGAAAAATAAAATTAGAAATTTCATCTTTCCTGAAACTCGTCATCTCCAAAACAAGTCTTTACCTCTGGAGAAGCCAAGGGGGAAGCCTGCTCCAGCCACGCTGAATAACATTAAAACTAGCCAATCCCATTTGAAGAAAGCAATCCCACACATGAATACCATTCAGCCTCATTGCCGATAGTGAAAGAGCCTTTCCAATGGAGGTCGAGCAATGGCATGGTATGTTGGTGTAAAAGTTGTGGACAGCAACTTACGTACCTGGCACACCATGAGTAGCCGTCGCCTGATGTACAGTGGTGCCTCCACTGCCTCAGTGCAGATACTTGGTATGTGGCTAGTCCTAAATGCCCCAGTTGTCAGCCAAATCCCTGCATGGTGTACCGCATCCAACATCTTTAAATAACACGGACGTGCAGACCCGTACACCTTGCACCCGTAATCAAGACGGGATCGCATGAAGGTTCTATAAAACTGAAGCAAACAGGTTCTGTCTGCTCCCAAAGAAGAGTGCCTGAGGCATTTTAAAATTGCCAGTGCTTTCAGGCACCAGGCTTGCAAGACATTAAGGTGTGGCAACCGAACGAGTTTGGAATTGAATGTGAGGCCCAGAAACCTCACAGTGTCCTTAAAAGTGAACACACAGCTCCTCATCCGCATTTCAGGTAAATTAAAAACAGTACATGAATGGTTGGAAAGAACACACAGACTACTAGGTGGAAAACCTAAAACCAGTCTTTCTCGCCCATTCATCCAACCGTTTAAGAGTGAGTTGCAACTGACGCATAGTCGTTGCTCGGTTGGAAGAAGAGCACAAGACAGAAGTCATTCACAAAAAGAGAACTCTTGACAGGACTTTTCATGACAGAAGTAATAATGTTAATTGCTATTACAAACAAGGTCATACTTAAAACACTACCCTGAGGGACTCCGTTCTCCTGACCGAAGCGATCAGAAGGGGTGTCCCCCACTCGGTATCTAAAATAAAGTGGAGAAAGGAAGGACTGAATAGAACAGGGAATACAACCACAAAAACCTCATTCATCTAGCTGCCTTAGAACAAAATACCGCCAAGTAGTATCATAGGAGTTTTCAATATAAAAAAAGTACACCCAGAAGGTGATGCTGACGTAGGAAAGCCTGTTATATAGCCGCCTCCTGGTAGGCCCGATTATCAAAGGTGGAGCGATATCTCCTGAGCCCACAATGAAAGCGGCTGAGGAGCTGCCTGGATTCCACCATCCAGACATGGTGGCAGTTGACCATTCACTCTAAGGAGTTTCCTGCACAGCTAGTCAGAGCAACGCTATGATAACTACTTGGCCTAGTGCGGTCTTTCTCAGGTTTTAAAAGGGAGATTAAAATAGCCTCCCTCCAAGAGCCAGGGTAATGACCAGATGCCCAGATTGAGGACTGGCTCTGTGAGGTGTCTTAACATGCTGTAGTAGATACCATTGTGACCTGGTGAGATGTCACGAGCCACAGATAATGCTGAATCCAGCTCCCATATAGAGAAGGGTCAGTTATACTCTTCTACAATTCTGAACTGAAAGTCCAAAATACACCTCAGCAGCCACCCGGTGGCACTGGAATGCTGGATTGTAACTGGCGGTGGCAGTAACTGTAGAAAAATAGACCGCCATAACCTGGGCAATTTATTGCGGGCTGGTCTGGAGAGTACCATTCCTCCAATCATAGCAGTCACTGGACACCGTCATCCTCTCCCAGAGATCCTCCTGATGGCCTCGCAAACTTGCGAGCTTTTTGTGGAACAATTAAGGGAGGGAGGAACAAACATCAGATTGCTACATCCCCCACTGTGAGCAGAGGTGGTGAAAATAAAGTGTTTTGGTCTGCAACTCACAAACACCCAGGGACATAAATGATTGTGATGTCACAAGTCAATTGTGAAAAGGCAGCGATGGCATCGGCTGTTAGGAACAGCTAGAATCCAGAGAGATTATTATTCAAAACCTCTGAGCCCCCCCCCCCCCCCAACCTCGGCCAGATGTCTGATGTACTTGCTCAATTGTTTACAGAGAAACCGAGACAGACGCGTATCGGGAAGTAGTAGGTAGAGCAACGTCCCAGACTGCCGACAACGTGGCAGCTCGCCAGGACTTTTAGTTCAGATTGGCTGTGGTCTGTACAAACTTTAAGAGAATGTTAAAGCTGCCTTTGCGGATAGCTTCTGACATACTTGCACATCTGAATCTTTAACTTTAAAACTAGACATTCCACCTCAGTCATTACGGATGGAAGGATTGCTCGAAGGCATCACAAATACCATAGCGTCAAATGAAGTCTAGGTGTGTATGTCACAATGATGTGAGGGCCTATGTCTGAAACAGGTGTGCAAACCTTTTCTGCACCACAGGTGCCTTGGCAGTCTCATTTGTTGTCACAGAAGGATTGCCTATGAAAAAGCATGAACTACCAACAATCAGAAATTGTCTTTTACACCTGCAAAATTAATGTGGACTTTTTCCCAATGAAAAAGGAGTCAGTGCAAGACAACAGTGTGCAGCAGCTGAAAAATTGTGGCAGGCTGCACTAAGATGTTCCACTTCCCAGTCTAGACACAAAGTAACCTGCCAACAGTTGTGTGCAAGATATCCATGACCCCAATGCAGTGAACGGAAAACCTCCAACCATAGAGTCGCTGGAACCTAATGCTAGGAGTGAAACCACACTCGAGTGGGAAATGTGATGACGTAATCAACAGAAATTCTGAAGCAGACTATGGCCGTTCCAGCGGCCACTGACCACCCATGTGGTGGATCTAACCTGTGTTATATCATGAAATTGACCTACTGAAGCCAAGGCAATACGGGAGCTGCTCATGGGGAAGCCACCCACCGTGTGCCTCATTTCCATATGTAGTTGGAAACAACCAGACCTTCCTGATCCAAACCTATGCTGAAACAGTGCAACCGTGTTTATACTTGCAAAAATGGATGTCATAAGTGAACTGGACCAAAAAGAAATCCTAATTGCAAAGCTGATTGGTGTTTAAGAACACTAATGGACTAAACAAAGAAACCAAATTTGAATATTTATAGTATTCTAATGAAATTTTGCACCATACATTAACACATGTATATTGTAAGGTACAGACAACACTTCCAGTAACAGGCAGCCAGGATAGCTGACAAAGGGGATAAGAGTATCATGTAAAACAATGTGGGTATTTTATCAAAATGTGTGCAGTCAGAATGAAGATGCAGTAGCTCATTACAAACAGTACTGTAAGGTTCTGAAAAAATGTCATTGAGAAGGCAAAAAGTAAGTGGTACACAAAAAGAATAGCAAACTCTTGGGATAAAATTAAAACCATTTGGTCAGTTAGGAAGGAAGTGTCAGGTAGAGGATATAATGTCAGTGCGTAGTAGAAATGTTTCTGTTACTGATAAGTTAGATATATGTGCAGTATTCTGAATATAGCAGCTGAACTAAACAGAACCCTAGTTTCTACAGGTAATCATATAACATTGTTAGAAAATGGCTTTCCCAGGCTGTTACCTGAAGTGGTCCTCCATGACACTTCCAAAGGGGAGATTGAGTCAATAATCAAATCACTAAAGACTAAGGACTCCTGTGGATATGATGGGGTATCTAGCAGAATTCTGAAGTACTGTTCTCCATATGATAGCCCAGTACTAAGCCATATTTGTAATTTTTCCTTTCTAAATGGCCAGTTTCTTGACAGTACTCAGTAGTAAAACCACTTTTAAAAAAGTGGACAGGGATAATGTAGACAACTATAGACCTATTTTTCTAATAGACCGGTTTTTTCTAATGTTACAGAAAAGGGTGTATATTCAAGATTAACTAATAATTTCACTTCACATAATTTATTGTCAAATGAACAGTTTGGGTTTAGAAGTGGTTTAATGACTTAAGGTGAGAAATTTTCGTTTCTATGTGAGGCACCACCTCCAAACAGGACCATGCCTAGTAAAGCACTGTGGTGTACAAACCAATCATCGGATTGTTGACTGCTTTTTTTTTATATAAAGTTGCTTGTCGCGAGATTCGGTCCGGCGACCTTCGGATTACCAACCCAAGTGCTTGCCGCTACACCACGCCTCTGTACATTACTACTCATCGTAGAGAGTATTTCACCTCAATGGCTTATTTGTCGATTTTCTCGACAACTAATGAGAAGTGCATCTTGGTGCTTTGCCCAATTACACCTCTGGCCATGAGCTTTCATTATGCGCAGTATGAATCGAACCTGAATTTCACAATTGGCGGCCTCTCTTGTTAGTCCAGGGAAGGTTTGAATGGTGATAAAGTATGGAAAAGTTCTCCGCAAAAGAGGAAAATAAGGAAAAACTGAAACGCCTTTTTCCAGCGAGCTATCAATACCGTTTGTCCAATTGTGAAAGTTTTGTACATTTCATGTTGAAAGCAAGAGGAAGGTTTGCATCAAATAAAAATTTGGAAATGTCGCCCGTAAAGTAAGAAAATTTAGGATAAACCGAAAGTGATTTTTTTTTCTTTCTGTGAATAAAATTCAATTGCCACATGGTTGTAAGAGCATCACTTGAGTACAGCTTGACAGAACAAGGTTTGTATGAAATAAGTGCATTTTTCAATGTGTTTTGGATTGAATTCAGCAATATAACTGACTATTCGCACGACGAAGAGGGGTAAATTATTTTTTTTTTTTTTTTATTAAGGTTTTGGAAAAGATTTAAAAAAATAAAAAAAATAAAAAAGAAAGAAATTAACGACATTTAAAAAGGAAAGTCACAAGATTTGAACTAAGTTCCTTTTTCAATGTGTACTCAACACTAAGTTGAGAACCATTCATCTGATTGCGATAAAATTTTGATCATTTGACGTTCAAAGCAGAAGTACATACATATTAGCAACTGCAAAGCATTGCCGGGTCGACTAGATGACCCGGTGAACTTTGTATCACTTACCTCTTAATATAAACCATATTAATTTAAATCATACTTATTTTAGTCCCAGTAGTTTTATAAAGGCATCATGAGACAGTAAGTATCGGCTCGATAGTGGGTGGAAAGAGTGGGCAAATCACGGACACACGTCCAGGATAATGTTTGTCACATTTGTGGAAGTTCAGTGAAGGTTTAAACAGTGATAAAATTTGAAAAATTTAGATCTAAAACATGTAAAATAATGACAGGTACTTCTGTTGATACATATTATGTCTGAAAATAGTTAAGAAGTCAAAGAGTAAATAGCTTTTCCAGAGTGTAATTATTGTTCGGTATTTCGCTTTACATATTTCAAATCAAGAAATATCTTGAATTACACACTTTTTTTTTACCCGGTACTTCAGCGGTCAAGCTATCTCCACACCAGATTTCATCACAATAGATTCACTGGTTTGTGTAGTGATATATAGCCAAATCTATTCAGCCGTTGTCAACTTTTAGCGAGACTAATGAACACTAATTCATTTTTATCTTTGAGAGTTCATATATGGGTTCAGATCATGTAAAGCAAACTTTACTCTTTCAAAGTATATTTCTGAACACACCCAACAACAACAACAACAACAACAACCACAACCACCACCACCACCACCACCACCACCACCACCACCAAGTCATTATTTTTTACATGTTTTAAATCAATTTTCTGCGCAATTTTTCCATATTTTATCACCCTTTAAACTTTCCCTGAACTTTCATGAATGTGACAAACATTATCCTGGACATGTGTGCATGATTTACCCACTCTTACCACTCACTATCAAGCGGATACTTAGACTATCTAATGATGCCTTTATAAAGCTACTGTGTTTAGAATACATATGATTTAAAATAATATTAATGTAAATTCAAATATACAATCCCCGAGATAGATTTTCGTCTTGAATATGTCAAAGACATTAATGATAAATCTGAAGCATTGAATTAAAATTTGTGACGTGAAGGAAATCGTGCTTAGTCTATTTCGAGGCACCTTAAATCGCTAGAGCGCGCGCCACATAACTTGGCGGGTGAGGTCTGGATGCGCAGAAGCACAGGTAGGCCTACGTCACGCCACGTGACCTGCTGGCCAATAGCCGTCAGTCAGCCGTTGTGCGTGCTTGAGTTCGTGTCGAACTGTGCGGAGTGACAACTGGTTTTGGCAGAAACAGAATTCATACCTGAGAGTAAATTAATATTCAAGTC
The DNA here is from genome assembly GCA_026315105.1 of Locusta migratoria. Classification (NCBI taxonomy): domain Eukaryota; kingdom Metazoa; phylum Arthropoda; class Insecta; order Orthoptera; family Acrididae; genus Locusta; species Locusta migratoria. The sequence continues at coordinate 742,567,954 of CM048755.1, read as the reverse complement.
ATCAAAGACGAAGCATTCAGAAAACTACCATTCTGAAATGACTTACGCAGTCTTCAGTCAGTGGTTTACAAGTCAACTGCTTCCATACCTGGCCGAGAATTCTGTTATTGTTATGGACAATGCAAGTGTGCACTCTGTGCAAGTTAACAGAGCTCCTACTTCAAATACCAGGAAGGACAAAATTATTTCGTGGCTAACATCTAATGGAATTCCTCACAGCTGGCCGCGGTGGCCGAGGGGACTGAGGCGCTTCAGTCACGGTCTGCACAGCCATTACGGTCGGGGGTTCGAATCCCCCCCTCGGGCAAGGATATTTGTGCCGTCCATAAGATTAGCTAGTTCATAAGTAGTTTGTAAGTTTAGGGACTGATGACCCCGTAGTTAAGTCCCATAAGCTATACAAACATTTAAACGTTTGAAGCTACAAAATGAATTTCTGTGCCGCCCAGAAAATTGTGCCCTGCCATGTAAACATGATAGGTACAAGAGAAAGAGACTCAAATACTCGTAAATGTGCCACAGTTTTCCCAACAATCAAACGAGCGTTGTTTTTCTACATTACACTTTTTATACAGCCGTGTGTGTTCAAGACTCGCAGCTTGACATTTCCTTGCACTTGTATGCGGCCGTAACTTTAAACCTAAGCGGCAGTCAGCAGCTGACTGCAGAATGGAATGGAGCACAGCTAACGCACAGACTGGCTACGCTGCAACAGCAGCTTCCCCCATCATTACACAACTACCTGCGCAGAAGAGCCAGTCCACCCGCCAAGTTATGTGGTGCACGCTCTAGTGATGCGGTGGACTAGCGGTAAGTCATCTGCCTAGTAAGCATGGAGGTCTGGGTTCGATTCCCTGTCGCACCATAAATTTTAATTCAATGTTTCAGATTTACCATTAAATGAATATGGTTAATATTAAGAGGTAAGTGATATGAAGTTCACCAGGTCATCTAGTTTAATTATAAAAATGACATTTTGTATAATTTTTCATAATGCACCATTGCATTGAAACTGCAGACTACATGTTTTATTACAAGAAAGCTGAAACTATAAATTTCAATAGGTCATCTGTACATCAACAGCCAAAGATTACCACACTTGGGCAACGGATGTCACATGACCAATTTCAGATATCATTCTGATGGAGCCAAACACCAAATGTAAGCTACCACACCAAACATGATAATTCCAAGCTATTGTTACACTTGTCATTCAGTGTTGCAACAAGGAAAAGAGGCAGAAAACATTGCTACAACCGCTTAATAAGTCTTAAGAGAGTAGCAAACATTAACATAGTGTTTAAATTAATGTCCCTTCCATGCCAGATTAACTAATTACACTTTTGTTTCTTTTATAAGCTGCAAGCTGTTTGCACTTGGAGATGAAGGTGAGTCTTGTCCCAACAGCCAATGCACTATGAACCGAAAGTAAGCTTCCTCTCCCAGCATCCTCCACTCAGCAGCAAAGTAAAAGTTTGATTGCAGTACTGAAACATTGTGAGAGTTTCCACATGAATGAGGACTAGTATTGGCAGGTGTTCCAATTTTCGCAGGAAGTCCCGGTTTTTGGTAGTCTGTTGATACTTCCAGATTCTCCCTCAATCTGGACACCACTTTCCTGACTTTGGGTCAGTCTAAAATAATGAAAGTTGCAAGCTAAAACAGTCATGAGATATAGACATCCCACTGTCTCACCACTATCGCCAATGTTGTTAATTGGTAATAGTATTCAGAAACTTACTGACACATTTTCTAATGGACGGTCATTATGAGGAAGTTTCATTGCCCACGGCTTCTGGCTTGCCAGGGAGCATCACAGGTCGCCACACAAAAAGAGGCCTGTCCTGCAGGGAAATTAGTGAGACTAGATTCAACAGGCAGGGCCTGCACATTAGTGGGGAATGATGGGCTTCGGATCGACAGGCCCAACCTGTTACAGCTACCTGCAGAAATGGCCTGCGAGTTTTGGCCCATCACAAAAATCCTCTCATGTTGTCAGCTAGTCACAATTTACTGACAGCATATTGACGAAATGAGGGCACTGATCAATCCATGCTAAAGATAATGTGCGTGAATACTCCGAGAATCAATAATAATGAAGAAAGATAGCAACTTACCATAATAAGGATTGGTGAGCCACAGACAGGCAAGTAAAATAGACAATCACACTCTCATAACTTACTTTTCAGACAGCCTTTGTCAGGGGGAAAATAAATAAATAATAAAAATAAAGAGTATACACAATCACTCAAACTCCTTCACACACGACCACGGTCTCTGGTTGCTGCATCTACAATCTCGGAATCTGACCCAAAAAAAGCACTCCTCCCACCTCCCCGCCTCTCATCGGCAGCTTCTAGGCTAGTGGCTAGAGGCCGTCTAACGCGACCTCGCTCCCGCTCGTTCCCGCCAATGGGGGTGGCTAGCAAGACCGCCGCACCCGGGAGCCGGCAGTGCCGATAATGCAGTCTCGGGAGCGAGAAGACTCCGTATTCCCAGCTGACGCGTAGAACAGCCGACAGCAGTGAGCATGCGCACGGCCAGCCCTCCAAACCTGGCCATTAATTATTGCATCAGTCCGTCACACGTCTACGTTAAGGCTGCAGTCTCACTTGCGGAAGAAAGGGGGAAATCCAGATTCCGATTTTCACGAAGTAAAAAAAGTTGCCTGTATACAAGATCATCCCACAATGTTTTAGCAACCAAGTTTCTCCTTACAAGCTTTGCCTTGTCTGTAAAAGAAAAGAAAGAAAAGAAAATGTCTACTTTTCATTCTGCCCAAGTTTTTAGTTTCATAACGCTCCTCACTATTTTTATGAACGTATGCAGTTAAAAAATCTGATTTTTAGACTCTTGATAGTACATCATCTTTGCTTTCGAATAAATCATTCACCTTTTCATAATTCATAACAGTCATTTTCAAATGACGCTATTTATCAAGTGTGTGCGCTTTATTTACAAATTGTGTGTTGAAAAACGTTGACAGCAAGCAGCTTAGTGTTCTATGCATTTTAGACCATACATTACAGCGAGTGAAATGGTGCTAAAAGAACAGAATAGTTTTTGAAATGGTAGTTGCACTGATATCTACCTCCTTTCACAAGGAAGTGTGAGTTATCTGAGCACAATCATGCCGCGACCGCAAGCCTACAAACTCGGCATGTGTTGAGCATGGCGTAAAGCACTGTAGTAGTGCCGAAAAAATTATTTGCTGGACACGGAAGTTGGTCCCTCGTGATGTGTTAATAATCCATAACCAGAAAATAGCTATACCCTAATTTTTCTTGGGTGGCAACTGATTACAATGGACAATGATCTGCTATGGTTTTATGTAAGATAATACTTCACGTAAGAGGTATACAAGTAGTTTGTTGTCCACATCATACAACTTTTAGGATGGCTGGCTTAGAGCCATAAGGTACCAGGGGTTAAGAAATTTTCTAGCTGGGAGGATACAAGTGGAATGGGTGGGGAAAATGTAACAGATGGTGTAACATACTGCATTACTGTGAGAAATTGCGCCAATGCTACCCAGAAACATTCTCATTGGCTACTGCCCCCCCCCCCCCCCCCTCTGTATAAGGTCCCCCGTTTTTTTAGTAATAAAAATTAGATAAACTAATGTATGGAAATTGATATAATTTATTGTAAATATTATGTTTAGAATAAGGTTTATTATGGTATGTTTTGTTTATTTAGAAAAGCTTTAATTATGTAAAACGAATAACTATGTTGAAGTGGGGCCTCCCACCAAAAGTAAGAGTACGCAGGAATGGTACTGCAAGGTGGCAGGCAGTTTCGTGCGAAAGTTCAGAGAGAGCCTAGTCTCCAGTTCCAAAGCTTCCACAGCACATCACTTCAAGAGAAGAAGATCCACGACCTGTGCGCTGCTTCTGCGTGGCGACATCAGATACAACGAAGAAGCCAGGTTAGTGACCAAAAAATTTTACTACATGCCCTGATGATGCAGGTAGTTCTACGGCCCTCACGTGCAGTGCTACGCAATTAAATCTCGCGACATTGGCATGAGTGTGGTAGTAGTATTGCCGAGGGAAGTGTTGGAGTGAGAGAAAGGGACAGATTTAGGTGAAGGCCAACTGACGTGTCTAAAGCTGTTTCTATGTATGTTTCATCACCTAAACCCTGCCGTAAACTGAAGGAATACATATTTCGTGTTTCGAACTACAAGAGAAGAATAAATTGATGTGAACTGCGAATTTGCTGTTGATGGACTGAAATAAAATTTTCTGAAATTCTACGCAATGACTTTCTAGTTGGAGATGATAAATGGAAGAAGCCCAAAAATATACTTAATTTATTGATGCATCTACACTTACGCTTACACTATTTAGTTTTTTTTTTTTTTTTTTTTTTTTTTTTTTTTATTTTCGCTTTTGTGACTCCCAGAAAGGTGAAAATTTATATACACTGTCTCTCATAAAAGCGCTATCCCTCAGACCAAGACTAAAGTAGGAGTGAACTGAGTAAAAAGGAGTAAAGAAAAGTAAAATTAAAGACATTTATTTATGTCCTGATAAGGGATGCTGCAACTTATGGCCATGATGGTATGTCAGGTGTGCCAGTTTTATGTGGGACATGCTGTACTATGTTTCAGCTCATCTCCACTTTCAAAGAACTCTACACGGTTCTCAGAATTTTGATTTATTTTGTTAGGAAGCTGTCTGATGGGAACTGATTTTCTATGAACATTTCCTGAATCTCACAATTTTGTCTCCTTGGTACTTTTTCTACTTCAAATGAAAGAAAAATGCACAGATTTAGTTTAGCCTCAGCCACGGCACATCACTAAAGGATGATAAGCAGGTGTCATTTGTTTCATGTCGATTTGTTTTTTCGTTCTTAATGGACTTGTTACCAGCAACAATGGATCGTCCCCACTGTCAGTGGAAGATCGAAGAAAACATGTGTGACCAGTTCTTGTTCACTGCCATCTACTTTGAGCCAGCTGAGTTAATTGATTTTGTAATTTTATTACTATTGTTTGCACACTGTAGTGACTCACAGAATTATAAGCACATTAGGAACATATGGTATGGACCCATCCCATTAATTTTGACTAACATTTAGGAGAGTTTTTCCTTATGTGAAAAACTAAACATTTCTGAATTTTATTTGATCATATTACAGAATTAATAGTAATAGAAGAAAAATAAACATATTTTCTTAAGTGTAACCGAAAAAAAAAATCATGCAGAGGAGCTTCTGCTGAAAGCAGGCTGGAGACGTGTGATACATGTGCTGCAGAAGCAACACCATACCCCAATTGGTTCATGCCGGGAATATTAAAGTTATCGAATGTTAACTGAAAGAAATACTCTCCTAAATGTTAGTGTATATTCATGGGATGAGTCCATTACCACCTATTTTTTATGTTCATAAAATTTGACAGTTCACTACAGTGTGAGAACAATAGTAATAAAATTAGCTGACCCGTGCAAATACTTTGGAGCATTAGTGGCCAGTCTTGTGATATGGAAACAAAATAAAATATTTATCATTTAAAAATATTTTATTATAGTTAGTAACAGTATACAGAATATTAGATAAGCTTGTGTTATCTTAAATTCATTTCATAACACTTATTTAAAATCAATTATAATTATAAAATTAGCTTCTTTTAATATATAAGAAAGACAGAGGACCCATGCGAATACTTCGCACGATTAGTGGAATGACAAAAAAGGTGGGGAAAAAAATGGAAGTTGAATGTTCACACACAGCTTTTTCGGAATCAATTCGTGCAAGTGTTTAGAAGCGCAAATGAAAGATCTTGTTCCGTTGAGTGATGTTAGGTCAAAGAGAACTGTGTACCTTATTTAGAACCGAAGACATCATAGAACAAACCAATTAAAGTATTCATTGCAAGGACAGAAGGATAATGTGTTTGAATAAAAATAAAGGAAGGAAGGAGAGACTTAAGTTAATTCTGATACTTGATGACAAATATGCGAATAAATACCTTTCGTTTAAGCAAAAATTAAGGAAATCGTTTGGATAGAACGGCCTGACCGAATGACTAGTTTACAGCCAGGACATCCCCATAAGAAATATACAGAAGGAAATCCTGTTTGAGTGTATAAAAAGGAAGACGAGAGTTATGTAAATTATGGTACTTTATGAGAAATCTGTGGATGAATAGCTTTCGTTAAAAACAAAAATGAAGGAAATCGGCCGGGTAGTTTAGTCTGGCCGACGAACTGTAGTTTTTGTAGATTCTTTTAATATAACAAAATCATTGAACTGTTAGCTGGCTGGTTGAAGTGGTCAGCAATCGATCTTCTGCTGACAGTGGGTTGGGATTACTTATTGCTGGGGGCAAGCTCCCCCTTCCCTCTAAAAAAAGTGACAGACACTTTTCATCCTTTACTGATCTGTCCTGCAGTGTCCGAGGCTAAACTAAACCAGCGTATGTAGAAAATTCGAAAGTACCATCTTACAGACAAAGAAAATTGTCCTCAAATGCTTCAGCAAAATGTTCGTAGAAACGTTGTTCATCTAAGACCGGTTCCTAAAAGCAACTCAGTTCATTCTTACTTTAATCTTCGACATGAAAGTACCGCTTTTTTGTCGGACACACTGTATGCCATTATTTTCACGTTGTGGAAACACATTTTCCAAAAGCTACAAAAGCGAAAAGGTATATATTGTGTGTTAGGAGTGGATGCATCTATAAATATAAATATTTTTGACATTCTTGTTCATCTACAACTAGAAAGCCATTAACTGTAATGTCAGAAAATTTTATTACAGTCCATTAACAGTGAAGTCGCAGTTTACATTACTTTGTTCTTCTCTTCTAGTTCCAAACACGAAATATATATTCCATGAATTCTATTATGTGGAAAAAAAAAACAGATGTATGCATCTCAAAGTCAAGTATGATCTGCTGTAAAACCGTAGCAGATAATAGTCCATTGTAATCGGTTGCCACCCAAGAAAAATTAGTTTGTTATTGTTCTCTGGTTATGGAGGGACCGACAAATGTAGCCAGCCAGCAATTCACATTTTTCGGCGCTGCAGTGCTTCACGCTATGCTCAACACAGGCTGAGTTTGTAGGTTTGCGATCGCGGCCCGAGGCCACTAGGATAACTCGCAATTACTTGTGAAAAAAGGTAGATATCAGTGCGATTACCATTTTAAAAACATTTTTGTTCTTCTAGCTCCATTTCACTCGCTGTAACATATGGTCTAAAAATCATAAATCAGTAAGCTGCCCACTAACTTTTTCAATACACGATTTGTAAATCAAGTGCATATACTTGACAAATAGCATCATTTGAAAACAATTTTTTACGAATTACGAAAAGGTGAATTTTTTATTCGAAAGCTAAGATGTTTTACTATAATGTGTCCAAAAATCTGATTTTTTAACCACATACTTTCATCAAAATCGAATGAGGAGCGTTACGGAACCAAAAACTCATGTGGAATGAAAATTAGCCTTTTTATTTTTTCAAGGCAAGGCAAAGCTAGTAAGTAAAAAATAATTTCATAAAACGATGTAGCGTGGTCGTGTGTAACAACAATTATTTTTACAACGTGAAAATCGAAAAAGTATATTTCCCCCCTTTTTCGCCTTGGCCCATCCCAGCAGGCTGTGTGGACACGCAGGCCGGTGGCGTGCGCCGACTGGGCTGAGGCGGCTCAGCCAAGCTCAGCGGGTGCGATGTGAACCCGGGAGTAGCGGGACTTGTCCTGCCCAAAATGTCTTGCTCTCGCAAGTGTGACGTCATCGCTTCCCCTCCACTAACCCTCTACTCGCCATCAGCCATCGAGAGCGAGGCGCGAGCGCGGCAAGAACCGAGCGGGAGTGGCGACCGTTTTGACTGGCTCTAATAGTGGCAGTCCTGACTGCAAGCTAAGCAGAGAGGTAGAGGGAAGAAGAAGCAGGAATGAGAGAGCAGGGAAGCAGCGCCCCTACTCAGCTGCACCCAGTCAGTGATGATGGATGACATCTTGGTAAACAAACCATTTGATCTATTGAGATAAAAAGATTTTTCCAGTGTTTACTTCAAATTTTCCTGACCTTTCCCCAATTTCCCTATCTCATTTGTAATTCCCAGACTTGTCCCCAATTTCTAGGATGTACGGCAACCCTGTACAATAATAAGTAACACGTAACCTATGGAGTAGAAGAAAAAATTAACTGTGAGAGCAAACTATGTCAAGCTCTTGTGGTCAAGTGCTCATAGCACTCTTTACTGCAGTAAATTGGCAACTGTTGTATGGGGCAATGTTAGTGATGTGGGCCAGGAATATTCCTAGTGGGAAGCAACTTATAAAATGGGAATATTGCTGCGAATATTTCTTTGGCCCAAGAAAAAAGAAAAAATAAATAAATAAATGGGAATTTATTAATTTTTTTATTTTATTTTGGAAGCTGTGACACTTATTAACAGTTAAATAACCTTATAACTAGGTTGACTAAATTCATACATTTTAATCCAAGATAGATCATTAACTGCATTAATTTCCTTGCTAAACCCATGTAGAACATCATTTACTTTAAGTCTGGTGGGAAAAATATAATTTAAAATATTCACTATGGCTACAATTTTTCAGCAAGTTGAAACTCCACATTTCTCTGAAAGAAACCTTAACTCTCAAAATATTTCTCTGGAGGTGAATTCAACTGGCCGTCATCTTAGTATTTTTTGATTTTTTTCAAACAAGTGACTAGAGGTGTTTCACTTTTAGAATTCAAAGACTCTTCAATTCCTGCAGTGAATTATGATTTATAAAAATTTATTTTCTAAAATATCGCTATCAATTTCAATTTTATAATCTTCAATGTTTTATAATGTTCTATGTTGTTAAAATCACTTATTTTCATGTAAATCATAAATCTCGGCAGTTTTATTTGCACATTTTTTTTCTCGAAACGCCATTTTTACTGACTAATGTTTTCAAATTTTGCACCATTTTATTTTAAACTATATGCTATTTTGGTAATGAGAAGCATAACTCCTCAGATAGATCATGTCATTGTTGTGGTCAACTAGGGCACTTTGCTCGAGATAGTCTCAGGGCGAAGAAAGCGAAGGCAAGAGGAACAGTCATTTGTTATAATTGTGGCCAAAGGACGTGCATCGTTTCAGTGCACGACTTCTGAAGAAAATGGAGTGAAAGCTGAAGAGAGGAAGATTGGAAACAACAATGTGAAATTGAAATATGCTGTGCATCTTACGAAAGGCTCTGAAGATGAAGAAAGTAAATCAGACAGTGAAACAAGTGATGCAAGTGTCTGGATTGTGGACAACGGTTGTAACCAACATACAACTCCTCATCGAGAATTGCTTAATGACCTTGTAAGAAATGTTACAGGATCAGTGCAAGTGAGAAAGAAGAGGGTGATGTGTGTGATGTGAAAGGGAGTGGATCAGTTGTGTTAAAAATAAATGATCAGTGTGGTGGATGGACTTCAAAATTAACAAAGGTATTGTGGGTTCCTGATAATATTTTGTCAGACAACTTGAAAAAAACGTGTGTGCACTATGAGATTGATAATGGAATATTGACTGCATATGATAAACTAAATAAAAATGAACTTTTCTGTGCTTATGCAAGAGAAGATAGGTATGTAATCAAGTGAGATGGGTATCAACTGGAGAAGTTCAATGGTAAAACTAGTGATGGTGAGCAAGAATCTGTCAGTGCTGTTGCCTTCAAAATGGTGAGTAGAGAAGTATGGCACAATCGTTTTGGTCATGCTGACAATTTACCTCATTGTCACCTAATTAGTAAACATAAACCAAGTGTCAGAAGTGAAGTTAGTTTGAAGGGGAAAGCCAAAAAATTTCCTTTCACAGAAGGAACAGAGTGATCATCTGCTGTTCTAGATCTTGTTTAATCAGAAGTATGTTATGTAAAACCTGATTCATTAGGAGGAGGAAAATATTTTCTAACTGACAGATGATTTTTCACGTTACAGTGAAGTAGGTGTGTTTAGAAATAAGGTTGATGTTTGTGAAGAAATAGTCAAGTATAAAACCAGGGTGGAGAACCTTCATGAAAATAAAGTGAATTCAAACAGATGATGGAGAAAGTATTGCAGTCATCAATTTGTGGACTTTTGCATCAAAAATGGTATTGTCCATAGACTGTCACTACCAGAGGAACTCTGTAGAATGAAAGTATTTGGGTGTAGGGCATGGGCTTATGAAGACCACAAGGCTGAAAAGTTAGAATCTCGTGCCAAAGAATGTATCTTTCTTGGATACCCAGAAAACAGAAGGGGTTACAGACTTTGGAATTTGCAGAATAGGTGTATAGTCTTGTCTAGAAATAATGTTTTCGAGGAGAATATTTTTCCCATGAATACGGGAGGTGCATTTTTACCACTGGGTAAGACTCTTAATGAACCATTAACAGTTGAGTTTGACTTTTTTTGTGATTCTGATTATGAATCTGATGATGTAAATGTGAACAATGAACAGATTGAAAATGAGAGAGGTAGAGGCAAATGAAGTTGAGGACAATGGTCTTAGTGAGAGTGTATGTAGTTCCAGAACATTAACTGCAGAGATCAGAAAGAATGAAGACTAGTAGAAAGTGTGATAGTTGTGTAGACTGTGTAGGATGTAATTTACATGTAACATGTGAAGTATCTGAGAAATTGCCTAGGAATGTCAAAAGTGCTTTGAGTGCCGCAAACAGTGACAAGTGGAGACAGGCAATGGAAAAAGAATTGCATAATTTTGAGAAAAATTATTGTTGGGAGTTATTCGAAAGACCAAAAGTAAATTATACGGACTAAATAGGTATTCGGAGTCAAAGAAGGATCTGACTTTCAAAGAAGGATTTATAGAGCTAGACTTGTGGCCTTGGGGTATGGGCAAGTAGAGGGGGTTGACTGCAATGACACATATAGTCCTGTTATTAGAAGTCAAACTGCTAGAATTTTGGTTGCCCTTTCTGTTGTGAAAAATTTGTGTATAGAGCATTATGATGTAGATGCAGCTTTTTTAAAGAGTGCGATAAAAGATGTTCTTGTAGAACAACCTAGCGGCTTTGGAAAAAAAACACTGTATTTAAATTAAAAAAAGAGTATGTATGGTCTGCAGAGTTCTAAAGATTGGAATATTTGCTTTGATGATGTGCTGAAAAATATAGGCCTGCAAAGATCAGTATGTGAACCATGTGTGTATTTTCGTAAAAAATTTATTATTGTAATTTATGTAGATGATATTGTGGCTATTGGCTCTACTGGAGTATTGAATTTCTTTAAATGTGAATTGGGTCATTATATAGAATTTAAGGATCTTGGGCAAATTAAAAATTTCCTGTCTATGTCAATTACAGTAACTAAAGATTGTGTGTGTGTTGATCAGTGTAAATATATTGATGATGTGCTACAAGAGTACAATTTGCAAAATGCAAAAGAGTATGGCTCCCTTGGATGTAGGTGGCAAGAAAATTGCAGGAGAAGCTGATGGCTGTAATCAGACCTTATATCATAAAGCTATATGTAACTTATTGTACACTGCAAGTAACACCAGACCTGATATTTTCAGTTTGCAAGCTGAGTCAGTATTCAGAGACTCTTAGTGTGAAAGATTGGCATAGAGTTAAAGTGTTCAGATATTTAAAGAAAACAAAAGACACTAAATTGCGTTATAAAGCTACTAATGATTCCATTATTATCTATTGTGATGCTGATTATGCTAATTCTGAAGACAAAGTCTATTTCTGGTTTAAATTTGCTGGTTCTCCTATTATGTGGTCAAGTAAAAAACAACAAATAGTTGCCACTTCAACTGTATAAGCTGAGTTTGTGTCAATGGTCTCCTGTGTCAACACTATGGTTGTATAATTATTCAAAGAACTGAATGATTTTAAGTATTTAACATTGCCAATTGCAATTTTTTGTGACAATCAACGAGCTATATATGCTAGTTCGACTTATGTTGTATCAGAAAAAACTAAGCATATGGATGTTCAATACTTGTTTATAAAAGAATGTGGCTAAAGGATTGGTAAAATTTGAGTATATGCCATCTGTTGATAATTTAGCTGATATATTTACAAAAGCATTATCCAGGGAGAAAACTGCTAAGTTTAGAAAAACGTTAGGACTCATTGAGTGAGAGTTGTGTTTTTGTTTGTTTTTTTTTTTTTTTAACAAAAATTTTTTTGACAAGGGGAGGTATCAGAATATGTATTGCAATTCTTTGCATGTCAAAAAAATTGTTTGAATATGAGAAGGGAAAATTAATTTTTTGATGTCGTGTGCTTGAATTTTTTTATGTTGGTAACAATTTTCAGATAGTTATTTGTTTATCTTTGTTATGATCTCAGCTCTTTGCGTGTGTGTATGTGAAGTGCCGTGAATGCTGTTTCAGATAAACTTTGTGTGTTACGAGTTAACCATGTTTCCGAGACACGTTGGTGTATTGCAATTGTGTGTTGCCGCTGAATTTGAATAAACCTGTTAGTCGAAGCCAGAACTGTCATTCATTTTTAACATAAGGACCATAAGTAATGTAACCAAAGATCCTCTGGACTATCTGACACACAACTGATCCACTGCCTGATAATTACAGACTCGTGTGCATACTACTACTATTATTATTATTAATCATCAATGTGGGTGCAGTTTTTATTAATCATATATTTTACACTACCAAATGTTTTGTAAATTGTTTATTTAGTTACTTCCATTACAGATTACATAACATTTTTGAAAGGAAGCTCCATTTACTTAGCTTTTCACTGCAAACATCTGTTGCAACTGAGCCCGTTTTATTCAAACTACGTTCAACTATTTCACACAGTCAAACCAACAACGGAACCCTTACCTTCCTCACTATACTCTCATCTGCTGTTGACTTTTTCTGGCCTGATGAACTAGACTTTCCAGCTAAAGCAGTTTCAAGTTGTCTGAAGGGAGTTGGTAAATAATTGCACTGTGTGAAAAACTTCCTCCATTCAGCAATGTATGCTTTCAGCAGGGCCTGATCCTCCTGGTGTGCCAGCACTCTCTGAAGGAAAGAAATATCTTTGAAAATAATTTTTTTAAGTGTTACAGACTAAACATAATGGAAAAATTCAATTGCTAATATTCACATTTCTCATAATTAAAGGTTTGACTTCTTAGGGTAACTAATCACAGTCCAAACACTGATTATTCTTTTGATTACTGCCTTTGATCCAGTGATCTTAACATCTTCAGCTCTAAAACTAGTGCTGCAGAGTTAAGTATATCCAGAAGTGTGAATACACACATCAAATGTACACTTCACTTTTTTGGGAAAATTGTACATTGCAGCACAAGTTGCAAGTCAGAATAAGATTTCAGCACAAGACCAAAACCAATAATTGGTATTTTTTAATGTTAAAACTATGACTTTTAGATGTGGTAAATTTATGAACTTTAGTCCTTATTTTAATTCATGGATCTTCGAGACCTCAGAAAAAATGCCAAGATATATGTATAAATTTATAACTGCATATGAAAGTAAAAAGACTTGTGTACAAATCTCACAAGAAGACCACACATGTATCGAATTTTAGAATTTCTTTATATTTATGGTACGTCAAGTTCAGAACTTAAATAACAATCAACCAAAGCCATTAGGTGCACCTCTCAAAAATTCGAGAAAATGGACTTTGAAGTTTTGCAAGTACACGTAAGTACCATAATAAAAACAGTTACAGCATCTGTCGGTGTAGTTCATTTGGTAGTGTTCTGGCCTCACAACCAAGGAGATTTGTTTTTTTGTTTTCGATCTCTAATTCCACATGTTGTGTCATTTTTTGTTTATGTGTAAGTACACAAGATGAAAACCTTGTCAAGTAAACGATGGTTGAGTAGCTTGGAGCAATTAGTAGCTATGGAGATCACTTTCCAAATACACTGTCTTAGCTCTTTACAAAGTAAACAATCAAAGACTACCGTTGTCAACTAATAGCAAAGCTAATAATATAAAAATATTATTAAAAATCTTCAATAAAATATAGAAAATTAAGAATTAAAATACATGCACCTTTCATAAAAAATACTATTAGATATTAAAATTGTGTAAATATTCAAACAACGGAAAAAAATAATCTGTCGTGACAAGATTCGAACCACCGACGCAAGGTTGTAAGGATAGAACGCTACTACCTGAGCTACACTAACAGATGATGCAATTTATTTAATGATTGCTACTTATGCTTACTTGCTAAAATTTCAAGTTGATTTTCTCCAGAATTTTTAAGAGTTGTGTTGAATGGCTTTGGCTGATTGTTATTTCAGTTCTGAACTTCACATACCATAAAAACAAAAAATTATAAAACCCTATACCCATGTGGTCTTCTTGTCAGTCGGTAATATTAAAATTACCTCTTTATAACATATACAGTTCTGCACATCATCATCATCATCATCATCATCATCATCATCATCATCATGATTTTGTTGTTGAGAAAAAACCTAATAAGTTTATTCTTTTCAGTGCAAAACCAGGAAATTAATAACAGCAAAACTGTTTTGAAAGTGGAAACACTGATTTCATGTATTAAAGAGAAATACAAATAATAATAAATAATTAAGGCTCTGAACTACTGCACAATAGGGCAATGTTCTATGTTAATTGCATAACTATTAGCTTCTTGTGCCAAATATATAAAATTTTGAAGCTTCTCCTAATCCTCCTGTATTTGATCTTTGGTGGTGGAGAATAGAAGTAGCTGGTGCTTTATAAATTATTCTGTCATATGGTTCTCTCTCAAGTTCTGTTTAAAACTTATGTCAATAACAGATTCCCTGTATCATATTTTGATTCAATGTAACTACCTGCATCCACTCACCATTTCAGCCAAATGACCCGACACGAGCATTTATGCTTTACAACAATCTTTGGTTGGTTGGTTTGTTAATGGGAGGAAGGGACCAAACAGCTAGGTCATCAATCCCATTACCTCTGAATGGAATGAAAGCAAAGATGTAAAAGCATGTACTGTATGACTGGCAGATTTTGATCTATCAGTGTGGAAGATTGTGGCACCCTGAAATTCTGCAGTACTGGGTGCAACAAATGCTGGAAGATTATGGGGGAGAATGAAGCTTTTGGACCTTGGAAGAGATCCAACTGGAGTTGCAGCTGGAGCACCATCCAAGGTGGTGTGCACAGTATAACATGGCACATACAGTCAAGGGAGGAAAGATGGAAGTCCCTACAAAGGAAAGTAAACTGCAATCAATAGGTAATCCCACTCAAGGGCGAGTATCAGGACGTCGAAAACAATCGCCAGCAAAACAAACTTGATATATGGGTGAGAAGGGAATCTATGAATGGCAATGGCTTAGGACACCAAAAGTGCATGCCGCCTAATCTGAAGAGGGAGGATTCCCACTTCAACAAGGAGACTCCAACAGCACTGGTCCAGAAGGCAACCATAGCCAAGCGGACATCACTATGGTGAAACGGTTTCAGGGCAGGAGGAGCTGCCTAGCCATACACCTGGCACCCATAACCTGATAGGGACAAAAGCAGTCCCCAATAGATATGAAGGAGTGTTGCACGATCTGCACCCCCAGGATGAGTGGGCTATGAAATGGAGGACATTAAGCTCCGGCAATCAGCTTATCTTCAGCTAGCAAATATGGGGCGGCCAAGTCAGTCTTTTCATCATAAACGTTGCCAAAGAAACAGTGCTGTGCCACAACTTCCAGGTGCCAAGTACCCAAGAAAAGTTCTGGATCAGCGTGGACTGTAGTACAACGACAAAAAGGCATTACACTTGTTTTAGAAGGGGAGAACTGAAAACCACAGGTGAGGGCCCATGTGAAATCCACGGAATGGCACCTTGGAGCTGGTGTTCAACTGAGGCTACCAAGTAGGAGCTGTACCATATGGAATAGTTTATGTAACATGCAACATGCAGAGCCCACCAGCCTCCTGATGGCAATTAGGAAGAGTATAACACTAAACACAGAACTCTGTGGAATGCCATTCTCCTGAATCTGTGGGGGGCTAAAGGAAGAGCGAACCCTAATCCGGAACATGCAGTGGGATAAAACCTGACTGACAAAAATCAATCTGGAGACTTACGCCCAAATCATGAAGGCTACTTAAAATATGACGACGCCAAGCGGTGTCTTACACCTTATGTAGATCAAAGAAAATTGCAACAATATTTTCACGTTTAGAGTTTCCATTTGAAGTAGATTGTCTATAGCAGACCGTCCCTCCCAGAACCCACACCGTTAAGTGTTGTGGCGTGGCTATTCGCCACAATGCCAGCAGTCCGCACAAGTTGCCATGTCCTTAGAAGACAGGCGGTAAGTAACTATATAGTAATTCGGCCGCAGGGAGCACCCGCAGTCTCTTTATCTCTTAGCTCACTTCACGTGCCGGCCAATAGGACGATGGGGGCTCACCTACATATGCCAGCTCACCACAGCGACAAGTTCGACGGTTCGATCTGGAAGTTCGATAGAGGAGTACAATCTACGAGAGCCGGCAGCCTACCTTATAGTATACTAATGCCAGGAGTCTTAGTGATACATTGCAGAACTATGTAATAGTTAAGAATTTTGTACCACTACAAGCAAAGAAAAGTTAAGTATTCATTTCATCAAATAAATTATATGTGGCCTAATCAATTCTTTTAGTTACAGAACCATGTCCACATCCTTGCTTGTCATGGTTCACCTCCTGATCCCACTGCACCCCGAGAGAGAACACTAAGGTGCCAAGTCCACATGATACTAGTACACAGCATAATCTGCAGGCAACCATCCGTACAAGCAATTTACACGGCACATTTGTCAGGCTAATCAGCCGGTAACTGTCCAGGGACGTTGAATCTTTAACAGGCTTAAGAACAGAAACCACTATACTGTCCCTCCACTATGAGGGGAAAACCCCCTTGGAGTCAAATATGGTTAAATACCTGAAGGAGATGTTGCTGTGGTGGAGGATTGAGCTGTTTTAGAAGTTGTTTATGAATGGCACTAGGGCCAGGTGCTGAATCATGAGGAGAAGAAAGGGGCAATCAGTAAAGGGTCTGTTATAAGGTTCTTCCTCGTAAGTGGTAAAAGGTAAGTTTGGAGGTTATGTCCTATTTCTTAAGAAGAAAGGCCACCAGGTAGGAGGCTGTTGCTGATGCCTTTGCAAAGTGAGCTGCTAGACGCGCTCTGAGAACAGACAGGTCAGTACAGACCCCATCTGGTATCACAAGGTCAGGGATTGAAGATGACCGGTGACAATCTTGGCTGGAGCGGAGCAGAGCATAGCCTACGCTCATGACAAGAGTACAGGAAAGAGCCCAAGGAAAAGAAAACGCTCCCAGCACACCAAATCGCTCTAATTATATAACGAGGCTTAGCACTAAGGTATTTGAAGTTTTTATGAGCAGCATAGGATGGGTGGCGCTTAAGATGTTGCAAGGCCCGACGATGCTCACCAATCGTCACGGCAGTAGTTTCATTCCACCATGGAACTGGGTAGCATCTAGGAGGGCCTGTCAATCAGGGAGCAGCAATGCTAGTGGCTCAAGTAATCACACAAGATGTATCACTCATGACAATACAATCAGATGGGGATGGTGTGAAAAACATCTGGAATGTATCATCCAAACGTCAATTAGCATGACAGAAAGCCAACGGGGTCGCCTAACCCTCGTCAAGTGGGAAGGGAGTGAATGAAACAAAAGCGGTCTCTATCACAGAGGTCATAATGTGGTGACCAATGAAATGAAGGGAAAAAGTGGGGAGATGTAAGTGAAGGATCTATGGGAGAGAAAGTGCTGTGAGCAGGGATTACAATGGGTTGGGAACCGTCACTGACATGGCACAGGTCATGGTCTGCAAGGAATTGGTCTATGTGGTGGCCCCATTAGTTGCACGAGCACTTTCCCATGAAGGATGATGGGCACTGAAGTCCCCAAGAATAAGGGAGGGAGGGAGGGAGGGAGGGAGGGAGGGAGGGAGGGAGGGAGGGATGGATGGTTTGAATTTTAAAGGGACTAAACGACTACGGTTATCAGTCCCTTGTTTCAAACAAAGAGTAGAATAAAAAAACACTACAATGTAATAGAAAATGAATTGTTAAAACTCACCAAGCAAAGGGTGTTACATCAAGAAATAAAAGAACCAAAGTAAAAACTAAGGAAAGAAGAGAAAGGTGGAAAGACGATGCCAGAGTGTCCTGGCCAGGTGACCACAGACAAGGCACTAGGGCATCTGGCCGCTTTTGCACATTAAAACCACCTGCCTAAAACGGTAGGTGAACGAAGAACAAACACATAATGAACACAGTACTAAAAATCAAATGGATCGGTATAACCCACTCACACGAATAAAATTTAAAACTGCATCAGCCATAGAGGCATTGTCAGCTAAAACAAGTTTCAAATCGTCAGGGAGATTAAAATTCCTTCTCTGCGCTGCTAAGTCTGGGCATTCCAAGACGATGTGGGCGACTGTCAGACGCGCACCACATCGACACTCGGGAGGATCCTCGCTACGGAGAAGGTGGCCGTGCGTAAGCCAAGTATGGCCGATACGCAGCCGGCAGAGAACAACAGAGTCTCTGCGAGGGGCCCTCCACCCGTTTGTAATATCCTTTATATGCCTCAGTATGTTGGGCACCTGTAGGGTGCGCCATTCACTATTCCACAAACCGAGAACTTTACGGCGTAGTGCAGAACGGAGATCAGCACATGGAATGCCTATATTGAGGACAGGCTGGTGGGTGGCCTCTTTGGCCAGCCTGTCAGCCAGCTCATTGCCGTCTATACCGACGTGTCCCGGAGTCCAAAGGAATGCCACTGACTGCCCACGTTGTTCAATGGTGTACAAGGACTCTTGTATAGCAACAACCAGAAGGTTGCGCGGAAAACACTGGTCGATGACCTGTAAACCGCCCAGGGAGTCACTACAGATGACTAAGGACTCCCCAGGGCATGAACGGATATGTCAAGTGCACGGTGGATGGCTACCAGCTCTGCAGTGAAAACACTGCAGCCATCTGGCAGGGACCGCAACTCCTTGTGTCCTGCAAGCGTGTAGGCAAAACCGGCATGACCATCGAGCCATCTGTGTAAACTACCGTAGAGCCTCGGAAGCCGTCAATAATTGATATGAAGTGGCGACGAAGGGTCTCAGGGTGGACTGAGGTTTTAGCGTACCATGACAAGTCCAGCCGAAGGTGAGGCCGTCGTATACACCATGGTGGTGTATGCGGCTGGTATCTGAATAAGGAGGGGACAGGAACAGACTCCAATTGGCTCAGCAGAGACCTAACACGAACACCAACCGTCAACCCTGATCTCTGCCGCCTCTGCGGAATGTGGAGATCAGTTAGAGGAAAGAGTAGACGGTGGTTTGGATGGTTAGGTAAACCACAGATGGTAGCCGCATAACTCGCAAGCAGTTGTTGTCGCCTGATATGCAGAAAAGGCACACCGGCCTCCACAAGGAGACTAGTCACAGGACTTGTTCGAAAGGTTCCTGTTGCAAGCCTAAACCCACAGTGATGGACTGGGTCCAACATCTGCAGAGCTGAAGGTGATGCCGAACCATAGGCAACATTGCCGTAGTCCAGGCTGGACAGAACAAGCGCCTTATAGCACTGCAGCAGCCTACTGCAGTCTGTGCCCCAAGTGGCGTTACTGAGGCAGCGGAGGACATTAAGGTGCTTCCAGCACTTCCACTTGAGCTCACATATATGAGGAAGCCATGTCAGCCGGTCATCAAACACTAGCCCCAAGAAACTGTGCGTTTCCACCACATTGAGCAGATGGCCATCGATGTAAAGCTCAGGATGTGGATGGGCTGTCCAACGCCGGCAGAAGTGCATAATGCATGTCTTGGTAGCAGAGAACTCAAACCCATGGGCTAGAGCCCACTTCCGCGCCTTGCAAATGGCTCCCTGCAGCTGTCGTTCAGCAACACGCATACTGCTAGAGCTAAAATATAAGCAGAAGTCATCTGCATACAGCGAGGTGGAGACTGAGGAACCTACCGCTGACGCTAGACCATTTATCGCCACTAAAAACAGAGGAACACTCAGGACAGAGCCCTGGGGTACGCCATTCTCCTGTACATGCAGAGAGATACAAGAAGCACCGACTTGTACACGAAACATACGAAAAGATAAAAAATTTCGAATAAAAATGGGAAGCGAACCCCGGAGACCCCACCCATGTAATGTGGTAAGGATGTGATGTCTCCAGGTCTCGTCATAAGCCTTAGATAAATCGAAGAAAACTGCCACCTGGTGTTGGCGGCGAGAGAAGGCTGCCCGTATGGCAGACTCAAGGTGGACCAGGTTATCCACGGCTGAACGCCCCTTTCGGAAACCACCCTGGCATGGGGAGTGAGAAGACCCCTGGACTCAAGGAGCCAACACAATCGTCGACTCACCATACGCTCCAGCAATTTGCAAAGAATGTTGGTGAGGCTGATTGGTCGGTAACTGTTTAACTCATGTGGATGTTTACCAGGTTTGATCACCGGGACTATCAGACTCTCACGCCACTGTGAAGGGAACGTACCAGAACTCCAGATGTGGTTGAAGATAGTCAGAACGTTACGCTGAGACTCAGGTGGCAGGTGTTTCAGCATCTGATTATGGATACGATCTGGCCCAGGCGCTGTGTCAGGACAGTGTGCCAGGGCACTGAGAAATTCCCATTCAGTGAATGGAGCATTGTACAGTTCAGTACGGCGAGTCTGGAAGGATAAGCGCTGTCGTTCCTCCCGCTCTTTCAGGGCGCGAAAGGCTCTGGAGTAGGCCGCAGATGCAGAACTCTGAGCGTAGTGTTCAGCAAACAGTTCAGCAACTGCATCTGGATCGGTGTAAACTGCTCCATTCACAGAAATCCCGGGCACACTAAGAGGACACTGGTAGTCATAAACACGTCTGATCTTCGCCCACATCTGGGATGGAGAGGTACGCGATCCAATGGTAGAGACATATCTTTCCCAACACTCCTGTTTGGCTCGTCTAATCAACCGTCAGGTGCGGGCACGAAGCCGTTTAAAAGCAATGAGGTTCTCCATAGATGGGTGCCGCTTGTGGCACTGCAGAGCTTGCCTGCGCACTCTAATCGCCTCAGCAATCTCCGGGGACCACCAGGGCACTGTTCGCTGCCGGGCTGATCCCGAAGAGCGAGGGATTGCGCCATCAACTGCAGAAAGAATGGCTGATGTCACGCTCTCGATTACCGCATCTATGTTGGAGAGTGGAGGAGAACCAATGATGGCAGCAGAAGTAAAAGCGTCCCAATCAGCCTTATTCAATGCCCATCGGGGCGGGCGTTCCGGGGCCCGATGCGAGGGTAGTGACAAGAAAATCGGGAAGTGGTCACTACCACACAAATCATCGTGGACACTCCAGTGGATTAAGGGGAACAGGCTAGGGCTACACACAGAGAGGTCCATGGCCGAGTAAGTACCATACGCCATGCTAAAATGCGTGGGGGCACCCTTGTTTAAAAGGCAGAGGTCGAGTTGAGATATCAAAGACTCGACATCTCTACCACGGCCAGTAGTCATAGTACCACCCCACAATGGGTTATGGGCATTGAAATCACCCAATAACACATAAGGCGGGGGTAGTTGTGCTATCAGTGCAGCCAGGGCATGTTGTGGTACTTCACCGTCAGGAGGAAGGTAGACGTTGCAGAGAGTAATGTCCACTGCAGTTCTTACCCTGACAGCTACAGCTTCCAAAGGCGTGCTGTAGACAGAGGTAAGGACGTAAATGCATACGCCACCTGACGCCCTGTCACCGACTGTGCGGTTCCTATAACAACCCCGATAGCCACGTAAGGCAGGGCTGCGCATCACGGGAAAACAAGTTTTTGCAGGGCAATGCAAAACGCAGGTGGAGTGCTGAGGAGTTGGCGTAACTCAGCTAAGCGGGGAAAAATCCACCGCAATTCCACTGGAGGATTGTGCTATTGTCATTAAATGCCATGATTAAAAGGATAAAGAAAATGGTTACTTCGATGTTTCACCAGTTACCGCCAATTCTGAACCGACCGAGTCCAAGATCATCGGCTCCGGAGAGTCGATGAGGGCGAGATCCGCAGGTGAGGTGAGGATCTCTAACTCATCTTCTGAAGCAGAAGATGAGGGTAGATGTGGCTTTCGAGCCACTAAAGGGTCCTCCTCCTTTGTCTTCTTGACTTTTCCCCTCTCGCTGCCCCTTCAATCTGAGGGGCTTCTCGGAAGTGGTGCTGGGTGTGGAAGAAGAGCGAGAAGCCCTTCGACCAGTAGGTTTGGGATCCGTAGGTCTTTGGCCAGGATCCTCTGAGACACCCTGAAGCCTCGGAAAGGGGTGTCCCGAGGGACCCCTTCCGAGCGAGAGGAGCTGGAGAAGGCCTCACCTTCTCCGGCTGGGAGGTGGGGACCGGTGTCCCCGATGTTTGAGAGGCTGATGCTCCCACTGCAAAAGGAGTGGGAGCCACCGAAGAGGAAGTGCCCCCAGCTGGCAAGGGGGCAGGGCAGTTGAGTGGGCTGGGAGCAACAGATGGTAGAAGAGGCACTGCAGACGATGACGATGCTGCCGTGGCATAGGTGTTAACCAGGCGCACAGGGTGGAGCTTTTGATATTTTTGCTTTGCCTCTGTGCAAGTCAATCGATTGCGGGTCTTATACTCCATTATTTTCCTTTCCTGGTGCAGAACCGTGCAGACAGATGAACAAGGGGAGTGATTTTGGCCACAATTAACACATACTGGAGGAGGGGTGCAGGGGACGTTTGGATGTACAGCACTTCCGCACTCCCGACATGTAGGGTTGGCATCACATCGGGAGGACATATGCCCAAACCTCCAGCACTTGAAACAACGCATAGGGGGAGGAACGTAGGGCGTGATGTCGCGCCGATAAAACATCACCTTGACCTTCTCAGGCAATGAATCGCTCTCAAAAGCCAAGATGAAGGCACCGGTGGCAACCCTGTTGTCCTTCGGACCCCTATGGATTCGGCGAATAAAATGGACATCCCGCCGTTCTAAGTTTGCATGCAGTTCGTCGTCTGAATGCAACAAAAGGTCTCTATGGAATATTATTCCCTGCACCATATTATGAGGTCTTGTGTGGTGTTATGCTAACAGAAACATCACCTAGCTTGTCACAGGCAAGCAATGCCCGTGACTGGGCTGGGGATGACGTCGTTATTAACACCGACCCAGAGTGCATTTTCGACATGCCTTCCACCTCACCATACTTGTCCTCCAAGTTTTCAACGAAGAACAAGGGCTTAGTCGTCTTAAAAGAGTCGACATCAGTGCGGGTACAAACTAGATATTTAGGGGCGTAAGCCTCACCCTGGTTTCTTGCCCGACGTTGCTCCCATGGGGTACCAAGGGAAGGGAACATCTTAGGGTCATATGTCGTTCCATCATATTCTGTTTTACCACGCTTTGAGAAGCCAGGTTTGCATATGGCGATGCTATTGTTTGCTCCTGTTCCCACGAACAGCTAGGGAAAACAGGTCCACCCAGGCAGAGCCCCGCTTTCCTGGGTAAGCCATATACAACTGAGGTGCGGCAGGTTCCTCAGAGGTTGCTCGCTAGCGGCTGTTCAACCTCAACAGACATGCATCTCCTCGGCACGTAGCACACCTTGAGATTGAGTGTTTTTTAATAGAGGTTTGTACCGTCCTCGTGACCCGGGCGATTAAGCCAAGATCCCCGGGCTCTGAAACATACAACGTTCCACCGTCGCGCCGAACGATGGTCGTTGAGGCACGCACAGAGCTTACGGTGCAGCGGACTGTTAGCGCAACACAGCCCACAGCTCAGGACCCCGGGTTCGCCAAGCCCGTACCCAGCAAATTAATGCTGAGCCCTGAGGGGAGGAAGGGAGGGGGCAGTTGCTGAAGGAGAGGTGTTATGACAGCAGATGTAGGTGGCCTGTCAGAAGGGAGATAGACATTACAGATTGTTAATGGCGTGTGTAAGTGAACTCTAATAGTAACCACTTCCAGTGAAGTACAGACAGGAATCCACCAGATGCTTGTAGGGGACCAACACGGTTCCAACAAAGCACAGAACCCATGAAGGGCCAATGTATGGCCATCACTGTAATGCTATTCCTTCAGAACAACACAAGCTGCAGAATAAATTGAAATGAGTTCCTTTAACTCCAGGAGGTGACAGTAATAGCCATTACAGTTACATTTGATGACAACAGAGCAAGGATCCAGATGGCAGGTGAACAGATTGAAGCCTATCACACTGCTGTGTTAACGTCTGCCACCAATGAGGGAGGGACGACATTCGTGAACAGTGGATCAAACCCAAGTTCAATGGAATTAATTAGCTGTGAAGACAAAGTTGGCACCACAGGCACTACGAGAGGTGCCTCGTCCTGTGACTTTTGTTTCTTCTTCTCCTTCTCCTCCTCTTTCTCCCTCATAGGTGGAGATTGCAGGTCCCAGTGAGAGAACTGGTGTCAGTGAGCTCTGGCACTGACGATTAGGGAACCTTGGTATTCATAGAGTCCAGCTGTCAACTTGAGGCAGAAGACTTCCATTCTGGTGAATGGACAATCTGGGGAGCAAAAAGAGTGGTGCTGACAGTCGACACAAACGAGAGGTAGAACAAAGGGGCACCCCTCATGGAATGGGTGTCAATGTTCACCACATACAGGGACTGCTGTACAACGAGTTAAGACCCGTGCCAGAACTGCATACATCAGAAACATTGCATGAAAGTTTTGGGGCCTAATATTTTCCTAATAATCTTTCTTTCTTTTTAATTTCTTTAATATCCCTCTTTGTATTTAAAAATGAAGTTTCTGATCCATAAAGACATTCTGGTTTGTAGTGCTGTACTGCCTAAGTTTACTGAATTTAGAACATGATCTTTTTATTATAAACATTTCGTGTTAATATGAATGCAACTGCCATCTTTTTTACAGCAAACGGTTTGCAGCTTTTTTCAGAACTTCTCTTGTATGATTCCTCCCTCCCCCCCCCCCCCCCACAAGTATTTCAATTGAGGAACAGTTTTCATTTTTCCATATTCTGTATTCAAAGACTTATTGAATCTCACTTATTTTAATTTTTTTAATGATATTTGTAGTCCTACTTTTTCCACAACATCAAGAATCTCAATTTGTTTTCGGGTTATGGTACCATCCCAAGATAAAATTACCAGATGACCTGCATCTACTTCTAATATTACTTCTTCCCAACTTTATTGATCTATATTTTGACTTTAATTTTGCACACACCATTCTGTAATTACCTTTTCCAGTACTCAAACAGAAATGGGGAGATTACATCACCCTGTCAAGCACAAGCTTTTATATCAAATGGTTCAGAAATATCTCCCATGAATTTAACTTGGAGCTAGTGTCAGTCAAGTTTCCTTAATTCATGATAAGAATTTTACTATCTAGCCCTTGATCGTTTAAAATTTTGAAAAGATATTCACAATTAACTGAGTCTTAGGCCTTTTTAAGATCCACTAATGTGGATGTAATATTGCCACAAGACCCCTAGTTAACCTACAGCCGGCATGGTGCAAGGGATAGCGTCACCGCTTGCGGTGCTGAAGGTTACCGTTTCAATCCCGTCCACCGGCAAAAATTTATTTCTTTTTAATTATTTCCAGAATGTTCTACATGCTTCTTATGTTCACTTTTAATTTCTACATGTTTCTTATGTTAACTATTCTTCTAATTTCTGGTACATTCTGTCTGTGTATAAATAGCAGAGCACTCTGCCTGAGAGGCAGTCAGTGCTATGTGTATGTTTCAGTTCGCAATAAACCTTTCGGTATAAGTGCTGTGTTCAGCCGACAACCCTGCCTTCGAAGTCAAGCTTGCTTCCATTTCAACACGACCTTGTTTGTTTGAGGTGCTGGGTATCCTGTGCAACAGGTGCATCACGTGGCTCTGGTTAGACAATGTAAAAGCCATCGCTTACACAGACTAGCACTGGAGCGCAAGGAATATACAGATATACTGAGTACATCCTTCCAAAAGTCCGTATCAGAAGAACCACGGACACGAAACCAGCGGTAAGCCAGCTGCACATCAGACACCCGGCGGTGATCTCTGGAGATGCTGGACAGGACCCCAACAAATGGCTAAAAGGGTTCGACCCAGTCGCCAAGTATAACAGGTGGATCATACAATGTGCTTGGCCAACATTTATTTCTACCTGGACGGAACAGCCCAGCAATGGTTTGAAAACTACGAAGAGATGCTGAATGACTGGGAAACGTTTCAGACTGAACTTAAGATGATGTTTGGAGACCCCCAGCAACAAACCCGCTCAGCGGAAGAACAACTGAAGAACTGGGCCCAACGACATGGTGAGCCAACATAGTCGTATATCGTTTTGGCCCTATGTAACATAGTAAACCCGAATATGACCGAGGCCGACAAAATCATGCACCTGATGAAGGGTACTGCAGAAGACATGTACCAAGCTCTTCTGATAAAAGTCATCGCTATGATAGAGTTCAAGTGGTGCCAGCATATTGAAAAGATTCAACAAAGGAGGGTTGGGCGAAAGAAGTATGACAGATTCCCCAATGTACTCCCTATGGCCGTTGTGGAAGACAAATTGTGAGACAAGAATTACAACAGTTTATGGCAGCCGGGACTATTGTTCAAATGTTTGTAAATCTATTGGACCAAACTGTGTGGTCATCAGTCCATAGCTGACAAATTACTTAAACTAAGGTAAACTAACCCAAGGACAACACACACACACACACACACACACACACACACACACACACACACACAAGGGAGGCCTCTAACCTCCGCCGGCGAGAACCGGGACTATCAGACCGAGTGAGCATTGGATTATGGCAATGGATGTAAGCCCTGTAAGTCACAAGGGAGCTGACGCCGCTGAGGAAGAGATATTTCAGACATTAGCTCTTGCCTGCTCCGCCAATCTCACCTGATGTGCAGAATGGCGTCGCCCTGCTATGACTTACGCTACAGTCACCAAACGGGAGCCAATGAACTGGTCGACGCAACCACAACCAACACTCATGGCAACTACGACGTCCCGCAGAAGAACAGACGTCTTAAAGACAGAACACAACACACAACTGTTTCCACTGTAGAAGCCCTGGGCATGTCTTATGCTACTGCAGAGAGAGAAGCAAGTATTCAACAATTATTTTGTTGCAAGATGTCAGCCATCAGAGCAGTTCTATCCCCGGCAGTCACCTGCTGATGACGTCAGTCGACCTATGGAAAGAAGCCCATTACTGTACCCTAGACCAGGTCGCTCCCCGACGCGTCACTGCCGTTCACCGTCGCCATACAAAGGTACCAGTCGCTCCCCTAGCCGCCGCGCCCAGCAAGGTGACCATCTACGTAGGTGAGGCTACCGCAGATGAAAATCCTTCATGGACGACAGTCGTTAAGATGGCGGGAAATCTCAATGACGTCATAATCGACGGCAACCTATCCAGGCACTGGTTGATTCAGGAGCTTCTTTCTCTGTATTGTCAGATGACTACCACCACCACCGGACACTATAGAAGACAATGTTCTGTGATACGGGGGCAACTGTGCTGAAATGGTAAATGGAAAGTTAGTCCAGCCAGCAGGAACTTTTGTCACAAGAATAACCATCAGCAACAGGATTCAGCCATTTGAATTTGTCCTTTTAGCAGAATGTAGTCATAATGTCATCCTCAGATGGGACTTCCTTCAGGCACCCCAAGCTATCATTGACTGTGGAAGATCTAAGATGCAAACTGA
Organism: Locusta migratoria; assembly: GCA_026315105.1. NCBI lineage: Eukaryota > Metazoa > Arthropoda > Insecta > Orthoptera > Acrididae > Locusta > Locusta migratoria. The sequence goes on along the minus strand of CM048755.1, from coordinate 742,540,247 downwards.
GGAATTCGTTCCAACAGGTAAACGTAATACATAATTTTCTGCGAAGTTATTTGCTGTTGACAATGTGACGATCCCGCCCTTGACAATGAGGAGAGTTCCAGTCACAAACACAGATGACTGGTTAAATTGTGAAGTGCTTGTTGATAGTAAAAAGTTTATTAAGCTCACAAAAGAAATTTACATTCCAGCAGCTATCATACATATCACCGGTGGTTGAGGAGAGATTTGGATAACTAATTGTCACAAGCAGTCGCAACTTATTCCCAAAGGAATGCGTATTGGGACAGCTGAACCAATCCAGGATGGTGAGCTCATTGACATCAACGAAGACCCATGCTCTGCTGTTAGTACAGACAACATGTTGGAGGAAACAATCATGGAACTGCCAATAGAGCCCAGACTAACCACGGAACAATGCCAGCCGCATGCTGGCTATACAACGCCAACTTTCGGGTGCATTCACACCTCAGCAGGAGAAAAGTCAGATAAACGGCCCACGATAAGGCACCGTATCAATACTGGGGATCATCCACCCATTAGCCAGCATTCGTATGGTGCGTCACCAGCTGAAAGACGGATAATTTGGAAGGAAGTGGAGAAGATGTTGCATGATGACATTATTCAACCTTCAGAGAGTCCTTGGTCATCTCCGGTAGTCCTCTTAAGGAAGATGGATAGCACGTGGTAATTCTGTGTCGACTACCGGCAGCTGAATAAAATCACAAAGGAAGATGTCTACCCACTGACGACACCTTAGACTGCTTGAAAGGAGCTACATACTTTTCAACTATGGACATGCAGAAACATTACTGGAAAATCGAAGTTGACAAAGCTGACAGGGAGAAGACGACTTATTACACCTGGCAGCCTCTATGAATTCAAAGTAATGCCATTTGGATTATGTAATGCTCTGGCCACATTCGAACGTATGATGGACAACTTACTTCGACACCTTAAGCGGACGATGTGTCTTTGCTATTTAGATGACATTGTCATTCTCTCGAAAACATTTGAAGAACATCTGAGTCGCCTGTCAACTATGTTGAACTGTGTTCAGGCTGCCAGACTCCGCCTCAATCCAAAGTAGTGCGGCGAGAAAAATCCTGGAGCACCTAGTGAACGGAAGATGGTGTCAGGCCTGATCCAGATAAAGTAAGGGCAGTCACAGAATTTCCAACTCCTCAGCACATTCGTGGTGTGGGAAGTTTTCTCTGGCTGTGCTCATATTACTAACGTTTCATAAAAGGATTTTGTAACAAGATACGTCCATTGCAACAACTTCTGCAGGGAGATGCTGACTTTTACTGGGATGGGACACAAGAAAGAGCCTCTTTAAGTGCCCAGAAAGCACTAACTTCTGAACCTTTTATAGCCTTGTACAACGAGAATGTGGAAACTTAACTTCACACAGATACCATGGGTCGCTTTTTTTTTTTTTTCTTCTTCTTCAAGAGAGGGAGCAATGCCGTGAGACCCCACGTTTAACCTCCTGCTGGCGTCGAGCAAGGGATAGCGTCACCGATTGCAGTGCTGAAGGTCGCCGGTTCAATCCCGTCCACCGGCAAAAATTTCTTTTTCTTTTTAATTAACATTTACAGAATGTTCTACATGTTTCTTATGTTCACTTGTAATTTCTACTTTTTTTCTTATGTTAACTATTCTACTAATTTCTGATACATTCTGTGTGTATAAATAGCAGAGCACTCTGCCCGAGAGGCAGTCAGTGCTGCGTGTATGTTCCAGTTCACAATAAACCTGCTTTCAGTACAATTGCTGTGTTCAGTTGACAACCCTGACTTCGAAGTCAAGCCTGCTTCCATTTCAACGTGACAATATTGTTACTAGAAATCGTTTGGAGCTTAAGGATTAGTTTTAAATTTATAATTTGTTCCGCACAGGACTAATTTGGTCTAAAGCCTGCTCGGTATTCACCAATTTTCGGTCTCAACTGTTCTTCGGCACAAGGAAGTACACATGAGTAAATTTTCTATTTGACCGGGAGAAATATTATTAACATCAGTTCTCTCTTTGTGCACTGCACGAATTAGGGCAGTTTTCCAGCACTCGCGTATTTTCTCAGTTTGCCAGATATGTCTTATTGGGTGAGTGACCTCTTTTATAGAGTTACGGATGGTATAATTATAGAACTACTAAAATCAACTGTCTCCTCCTGATGCTTTGTTTTGAAGTCTCTCTAATTTGTTTACTTGTAGACTCAAAATAAAATCTGTGGTAAGTGCCAAAAATGAAAAAATTCGTTTTTTTTTTTTTTTTTTTTTTTTTGTGAAAATGTGGGCTACATGTCTAACACTACTCATTAAAAAGTGGGCTATCTGTTATTTTATCTGGAAGTAGTTCTAATGTTTCTCACAAGAATGCCCAACGATCTATGTGCCACCTGTTGTGAAGTAAAATCTGGGCTATGTGCCAGTCGCCAGAGGTGCACGTGAGCTTTGTTATTACTGTGAGTTGAGCTTCCATTGTGTAGCAAGCAGTAACTATTCATTTTATGCTTTTTCTGCAATGAAAATGGTAAATAAGCTTAGAGCAGAAGGGAAGAACAGGTAGAATGTGAGTGCCTGAGAAACAACCTCCACCTGTTGTGGTAGGTTTAAATAGCTTTATAACATCATAGACCTAGGTTGTCGTTTATTAATAGCTCAACGTTGCATTCGTTATTAGATGTAGTGTTTACATTTCTGATGGCCATCTTTTATGTAGGTTTCATACCAATGACCGTATCTATGCAGAAGCATTGCCTTCAAACCAAAACTAAACATCTTCAATCAGTTTTATGAACTAGGAGATAACGTCAAGCAAAATTCATATCTAATGGGAAACATAAGTATTAAACATAGGCGACATGGGTTGTACACAGATTCGACAGAACGTAGAATACAGGCCAGTGTATTTTATTAGATTCCTGATGGCAAAGTGATCATGAACAAGTGTGCAAGCAAACATTTATGAAAATCCATGGCAACACAAAGCGTAGATTTGAAACATTCGTTAAATCGAAAAAGCGTGGTGACGTTACTTATGTTGAACGTAGGGGAAATAAAACCAAAGAGAGGAAGTAAACAGGTGATGATGCACAGCATATAGTCTAACAGAACAGCAATCCCCCCCAAGAGGAAAGTCATTACACAAGGGCCAAAAGGTCACTTATGTGTTTAAGCCAAGATTTGAATTATCAGAGAATGTATGACCCCTTTGTTGACCTTCATCCAGACCAAAGTCCAATACAGCTTTCCATTTACTCGAATTTTGGACATAGCCCAGTTTTTACAGTAGAGGGTATGGCACATAGCTTTATTCTTATTTTTCATCAGGAAAATATTTTTTTTCATAAAGATAAAAATTGAATGGTCAATTCAACTGTAATAAGTCTTTAACGGTAGACACAAATCAAGGTGAAAAAATTGCACATAAAGACAAACTGTTCGTTTTAGGAGGTTTTTCGCATTTTACTCAAAACATTCATTTTGGCACTTAGCACGGATTTTTATAGTCAGTCTGCAATTCCTCCTCCCCCCCCCTCTTCAATTTTGTCACGTTCTTTATAGTTAGGGTTGGTGTTATTTGTTAGCTGTGGTTGGACTATTTGCTGGTTCTGGACATTTTAATAGTTTTCAAAATAATTATGAAGTACATTACCATTTCCTGGTCGTTGATAACCACAATGTCATTTTCATTTCTGAAGCACAGGATGAGTTTCTTAACTGGTTAATTTTGTTTTGAATGTTTTATAAGAGTATCTGGTATTGTCCTTTTTGAAGTCTTTTCCACTTTCTACAAGTAGGGCATTTTCATAGTTTCTTTTAGTGGGAGGGATGGGATACGTTTCTTTTTTTTTTTTTTGGGGTTTTAGGGCGCACAACTTCTATGGTCATTAGCGCCCAGTCAAAAACATAGATTTGCTATGGCCTCAAAAAAAATGGGGACTGTCAGAACATCCAGAAGAGGCTAAAAACAAAAGATAAAAGACAAGTAAAAGGGTTAAATATCCTTGGATAAGTTGGCCAAGTTGATAAAACGCAAAACTCTAGCAACTGCTCGTGTGTCATCAGCTAAAATTTCCTCCAGAGTAGACGGAAAGTGAAGGGCTACACGGAGATGATTAAAAAGTACGCAAGACAGTAAAACATGTCGCACGGTCAGCAGTTCACCGCAGGGGCACAGCGGTGCAGGTTCGGCGGATAGCAAGTGACGGTGGCTGAAACGGCAATGACCGATCCGCAACCGAGCCAGGATGACCTCCTCCCGCCGAGAGGGGCGTGAGGATGTCCTCCAAGCGGTCGGGATCGGTTTGACAGTTCGCAATTTATTGTTGTACAGTGAAAGCCACACACTGTGCCATTGCGACACGATACTCCATCGAAGAGCCCGTTGAACATCGTCCGATGGGACGCAAAAGGTAGCCATGCGAGGTAAAAGAGCTGCTGCCTTGGCTGCTGTGTCGGCGGCCTCATTTCCGGGCACACCCACATGGCCAGGGACCCACAGGAAAGAAAGGTGACAGCTGTCATCCGCCAGCAACTGGAGGGAGCGTTGGATCCGATACACGAGAGGATGGTTCGAGAAAGGGTCCTTAAGACTCTGCAGGGCACTAAGGGAGTCAGAACATATGGCATAGAAAGGTTGGCGGTGGCGGCAGGTATACAAAACGGCCTGGTGGAGGGCGAAAAGCTCAGCCGTGAAGGTCGAGCACCGGTCAGGGAGCTTGTATTGGAACCGGTTGTCCCCGACGACGAAGGCAGATCCGACACCGGCAGTGCTCTTGGAACCATCAGTATAAATAAATACGGCATTATCGAACCGCGAACGGAGTTCGACAAGCCTCGAGCGGTATACCAAATCCGGAGTGCTCTCCTTGGGGAGCGAACTAAGTTCGAGGTGTGTGTGAACCTGGGCCTGATGCCACGGTGGAAATGGGCTTTCGCTCAACCGAAGGGTGGAAGGAAGGGTAAAATCGAGCCGCTGTAGCAGGCGGCGAAACCGAACTCCCGGTGGAAGCAAGGCAATCGCAGACAACTGATATTGGCGATCGAGTGAGTCGTCAAAAAATAATCTGTAAGAGGGATGGTTGGGCATCGACCGTAGGCGGCATGCATACCGACACAAGAGTATGTCACGTCGAGTGGTCAAGGGTAATACAGCAGCCTCGGCATACAGACTTTCAACAGGGCTGGTATAAAATGCACCGGTCGCCAAACGTAATCCACGATGGTGGATAGAGTTGAGACGGCGGAGAATCGACGGCCGTGCTGAAGAGTACACAAGGCTTCCGTAGTCGAGCTTCGACTGAACAATGGCCTGGTAAAGGTGAAGCAGGACGGTACGATCCGCTCCCCATGACGTGCCACTGAGGACACGAAGAACGTTAAGGGATCGGGCACAACGGGCAGCCAGGTAGGACACGTGTGTGGACCAGCAAAGTTTACGATCCAACATGAGTCCCAAGAATTTCGTAGTCTCCACGAAAGGGAGAGCAACAGGGCCGAGACGTAGAGAAGGTGGAAGAAATTCCTTGTATCTCCAAAAATTGATACACACAGTTTTCTCAGTGGAGAATCGGAAGCCGTTTGCGATGCTCCAGGAATATAGACGGTCAAGACAGCGTTGGAGAGAACGCTCCAAGAGACACGTCCGCTGGGCGCTACAATAAATTGCGAAATCGTCAACAAAAAGAGATCCGGAGACGTCGGCTGAAAGGCAGTCCACGATCGGATTGATTGCAACGGCAAAGAGCGCCACACTCAAGACGGAGCCCTGTGGTACCCCATTCTCCTGGCAAAAGGTATCTGACAAAACAGAGCCCACCCGTACCCGAAACTTGCGATCCGCCAAAAACGCTTGAATGAAAAGAGGAAGGCGGCCCCGAAGGCCCCATGTGTGTAATGTGCGGAGAATACCCGCTCTCCAACAGGTATCGTATGCCTTCTCCAAGTCGAAGAACACGGCTACTGTTTGACGCTTCTTTAGAAAGTTGTTCATAATGAAGGTCGACAATGTAACGAGGTGGTCAGCAGCAGAGCGGTGTCGACGAAAACCGCATTGGATATTAGTCAGGAGGCGGCGAGATTCGAGGAGCCAGACCAACCGAGCGTTAACCATGCGTTCCATCACCTTACAGACGCAGCTCGTCAGAGAAATGGGACGATAACTGGAAGGAAGGTGTTTGTCCTTCCCTGGTTTGGGGATGGGGACAACAATGGCTTCACGCCAACTTGTGGGAACATGACCTTCAGTCCATATGCGATTGTAGGTACTAAGAAGAAAGCACTTGCCCGCAGGAGAGAGGTTCTTCAGCATCTCAATATGAATGGAATCGGGCCCGGGAGCAGAGGACCGGGACAGGGCGAGAGCACGATCTAGCTCCTGCATGGTGAAGGCGACGTTATAGTTTTCACGATTAAAAGAGCGGAAAGAAGGCGGCCGTGCCTCCTCTACCTGTTTGCGAGGGAGAAAGGCAGGGTGGTAATGGGCAGAGCTCGAAACCTCCGCAAAGAAACGACCCAATGCGTTTGAAACATCAGCTGGGTCCACGAGGACCGCGTTCTCCACGGTCAGGCCAGGAATCGGGGAGTGGACCTTGATGCCGGACAAACGGCGTAGGCCACCCCAGACAACCGTGGAGGGAGTAAAACGGTTAAAAGAACTAGTAAAAGCTGTCCAGCAAGCTTTCTTGCTGTCGTTTATGATACGACGGCACTGCGCTCTCATACGTTTGTAATTGATGCAATTCTCCAAAGTTGGGTGGCGGCGGAAGGTGCGTAAGGCACGGCGTCGGGCTCGAAGCGCGTCGCGGCAGGCTGCAGTCCACCAAGGGACCTGCACACGACGTGGAGAAGAGGATGTACGAGGTATGGAACGTTCGGCAGCTGTGAGAATAACCTCTGTGAGGTAGTCGACCTGACTGTCACAGGTGGGAAAATGCTGATTGTGAAAAACAGCCATGGAAGAATAAAGCCCCCAGTTGGCTTTAGAAATGTTCCAACTGGTGGGACGTGGAGATGGGGAGTGATGTAGGAAGTGGATGATACAAGGGAAATGGTCACTCGAGTACGTGTCAGAAAGTGCATACCACTCAAACCGACCGGCAAGCTGAGGAGTGCATATTGCGAGGTCTATATGGGAATAAGTGTGTGTTGTGTCAGAAAGGAAGGTCGGTGCACCGGTGTTGAGGCAGACAAGATCGAGGTGGTGGAGAAGGTCCACCAAAAGGGAGCCTCTCGGACAAGGTGCCGGAGAGCCCCATAGGGGGTGGTGGGCATTAAGGTCGCCTACCAACACGAAAGGTGAAGGGAGCTGGTCAACAAGGTTTAGCACATCTGCCCTAGTAAGGGCAGATGACGATGGCGAATATATATTACAGAGGGAGAAGGTAAATGTGGATAAGGTGATGCGGACGGCAACTGCCTGTAGGTGAGTGTGCAAGGAAATGGGATGGAAATGGACGTCGTCTCGAAGGAGCATCAGAACCCCTCCATGGGCTGGGACACCTTCCACGGGTGGCAGGTCGAACCGCACAGAGGTGTAGTGTGGAAAGTCTGCACGATCACGTGGACGCAACTTAGTTTCCTGGAGGCAAACTAGAAGTGGGCAGTGCAATCGAAGGAGTAGTTTTAACTCCTCCCGATTAGAACGAATGCCGCGAATGTTCCATTGAAGGAGCGCCATGATAAAAATGAGAGAAGAAATAAGGATAAAAACCAAGTAGCGAGCGGGGTCACCTCGACGGCCGCTGAGGACCGGATTTCGAGGGAGCACTGCTATCGCTGTCCAGGGGCAAAGGGTCGTGGTCCATAGGTTCGACCGACGCGCCTGCCACCTCCCTGAGTTGATCAGGAGGGGCAGTTTCCACCGCCGGTAAAGGGCCGGGCGCCCGGCAAACGGAGCGTCCCGGTGAAACAGAAGACGGCCGAGGCCGGCAACTGTTGGACGGCGCGACAGATGGGTCACGCCTCGGCGGGGAAGGAGAGGAACTCTTTTTCTTGTCAGCTCTTCTGGAAGAGTGACGGCGGGAAGAGGCAGTTGACGGTTGGGAAGCCTGAGAACGCAGAAAATCCTCACGGACGGGTTCCTTTTTCAAGGTCCGGGCATCTTGTTTAGGTGCCCGCGGTTTACTAGATGTTGACGAAGACTGTACCTTAGAAGCAGCAGGAGGAAGCGGGGACGTGGAACGGGCAATCTTCGGGCTGGCGGATCGCACAACTGTGTCAGCGAAAGTGAAATCACATGTCTGGGTACTGGAATCTTTGGTAGGTCGAGGTGAGGTGAGTACCTTACTGTATGTACCCGCTGGGAGGACAGTGGGCTTTCGACTCGCCAACAACTTTCGAGCGGCAGATGTTGATACCTTCTTCGTGACCCGAATTTGCTGAATGATTTTTTCATCCTTATATACAGGGCAGTCGCGAGAGGAAGCCGCATGGTCGCCGTTGCAGTTAAGGCAGTGAGGGGACGGAGGTGGGCAATCCCCCTCATGGGCGTCCCTACCACAAGTGACACATTTTGCTGCATTTGGGCAATGTTCACGGGTATGGTTGTACCTGTGGCATTGGTAGCAGCGCGTTGGGTTAGGTACATAAGGTCGGACGGAGATGACTTCATACCCTGCTTTGACCTTCGACGGGAGGTCAACTCTGTCGAATGTCAAAAACACAGTACGAGTCGGTGTCAGCTGGTTATCTACCTTTTTCATCACCCTGTGGACGGCTGTCACACCCTGATCGGACATATAGGACCGGATGTCGTCATCAGATAACCCGTCAAGGGATCTCGTAAAAACTACCCCACGTGACGAGTTGAGTGTGCGGTGCGCTTCTACTTTGACTGGAAACGTGTGCAATAACGTAGTCTGGATAAGTTTCTGGGCTTGGAAAGCACTGTCCACTTCCAGCAACCATGAGCCATTGCGCTGACGCGAACAGGTTTTAACAGGGCCAGCAATTGCATCAACACCTTTCTGTATAACGAAAGGATTGACAGAATTGAAGTCTTTTCCGTCGGTGCGCGACACAACAAGAAATTTCGGCAAATTAGGCAGAGTCTTCTTTTGCTGAGGCGAGTCTATCTTACGTTTCTGGGTCAATGTCAGTGAAGAAGAGAAGGAAGTCATTGCGGAAGTGTCCCCCGTGATTACCGGCGTCTCCGATGGCGCGCTCCTTCCTAGTGGGGGCCCTCTCCGAGGGCTTACCCGCCTTAGGTGATTGTTCACACCTCAGGTCACACCTCCCGAGAACTGACGGAGGGACCAATTGGCATGTTCGGAAGGTACCAGCTCGGGTAATCACCCCTCCCTGGGCCTGGCCTTTACCAGGGGGTACGTACGTGCCCTACTTGTCTACCCGGGGCGGGGAATTACGCGTTACCCCGTCACCTGCTACGCATGATAATGCGTGGGTCGGCCTTCAGACACACACAGGGAGGAAAGAAGAAGAATAGAGGAAGTGAAGAGAAAGAAGGAAAGGTGTCTCAAACGCCGAGGCGGAGACTAATGAGGAGAAGAAGGCGAGGAGAGGACAAGGAGAGAGAGACAGAAACAAAGGGTAAGAAAGGAAGGAACCAAGGAATAAGAGAAACGACAACAAGAAAACACCTGAACTCGTGAAATACGCCCGTCTCCGGGCGAAGGCATAAACCGGGAGGGAAAGTGAAGCAGCCTGGGGCAGAAGAAAGGCTGCTCCGGCTCGGGGCCCCGTGCGCGCCACACACGTACCCACAAAAGAACTGTGGGCCCCCTGGGGGGATGGGATACGTCTCAAGCAACAAAAGAGTGCAATTGGCAGACCCAACCTTGGCCATTGTTAACGGGAGGGAAGTGCAGCAGATTGAAAGAGAAGCCTGCAATTTGGGTGATGAGGCAAGGCATGAACACGGGCAACATGTGAGCCTAGCAGCTGCTGCCATTGGATCTGCAGGGGAGGGATCCCAGCTCAACAAGAAGGCTTATTACTGAACTTACGCAGAACCCCGACCCCCTGTTGCTAAACCGACACTACTATGGAGGATTGGGTCCAGAACCAGCTCTGCTGAAGGTGAGGCTGAATTTCAGAAAAAGCTCCTGAAGTCAAGGGCCGATTGGACGAGGGCCTCTTAGACCTGCAAAAGAGTTGATCATGCGGCTCCCCAAATGACGTGGCTTCAGCAGTGAAGGGCGTAGAGATATCGCCAGTATTTTTGTTTCAGCTAATGGAGGTGGGGCACCAAGTACCAAGTGAGCCAGTCATTGAAGAGCAAGCTTAGGAGGCAATGTGTCTGCTAGATGCGAAGCTCTTTAGCCGTGTATAGCTTTGGGTAGGATATGATAGGGAGTTCTAGGCACTCAATAGTTAGATCTTCAGCGCACGAACAAATTTAAGTAGTAAAGAAGCGAGTAGTGTGAAGAACAAAGTAACAGACAACAATAAAGGAGAGAAATCCAGCAAGTAACATGCAGCTGCAGTAAAATACAAAATTAAATTTTAAGAGATGAAGATAAGAATAGTACCCCATGGAAAGTTTGGAGAGAGTGTTTAAACAACTAAGATGACAATGGCTAGCTGATCACACCAATAAAAAAGGGTGAGCCAGCCACTGTGCAACATATTAAAACCTAAAGCATAAATCACACTCAATGCAACGTAGTGGACAGTAATCTGCACATCACAGGCATCACAGATCAGGGGCTCCTCTCTGAGTAGGAAATCTTGGGTAAGTGGATAGTGCCCAAGTTGGTGGCATGTAATGGCAACTTCATCCCATCTAAGACGACGGCAGGAGGAGCGTCACGGACAGACAGTGGTCTTTGGGAAACTTAGGATATTATGATTCACTGAGAGCCAGTCCTCCTCCCACAACTGCAGAGACCACTGCCACAACAAAGAAGTGAACAAAGAAGTAATATTAGTCGGAGGAGACTTCAACCTTAAGAGTATAGATTGGGACCTCGCTAGTTACATTTCAGGTGGTACAGACAAGCAGTCTTGCGAGCTACTTTTGGACACATTCTCCGAAAACTGTCTTGAGCAACCCACGCGCAATGGAAATATTCTAAACCTTATAGCCACAAACAGGCCTGACCTTATTAACGATGTCTGTGTAGAGACAGGAATTAGTGATCATGATATCGTCATAGCGTCGATGGTCAAGGAGGCTAGGAGCGTGTTTTTGTTGGGAAGAGCTGATAAGCAAATGTTACGATTGCATTTAGAAAATGAATGGGCATCGTTTAATTCCGGGACTATGGATGTAGAGGAAATGTGGGCTAAATTTAAATGCATTGTTAATAAAGGGTTGGAGAAATATGTGCCAGTAAAGACGATTAATGATGGAAAAGATCCACTGTGGTATAATAATAATGTTAGAAAGCTGCTGAGAAAGCAAAGGCTGTTGCACTCTCGATTCAAAAAAGAACACGCAAATGATGACAGGCAAAAGTTAGTAGATATTCGTGCGTCTAAAAAAAGATCGATGCGCGAAGCGTACAATAATTATCACAGACATACCTTAGCAAAAGATCTTTCCGAGAACCTGAAAAAATTCTGGTCCTATGTAAAAATCAATAAGCGGGTTAAAGCCCACGATCCAGTCACTATCATTCCGGGACAGTAATAGAAGAAAGCAAACGGAAAGTTCTAAATTTAACCTTTAAGAAATATTTCACGCAGGAGGACCGCGCAAATATACCATCATTTGATCAACATACTAATTCCGAAATGGGGGACATAGCAATAGGTATTTCCGGTGTAGAGAAGCAGCTGAGAGAGCTAAATACGAAAAAGTCAGCTGGTCCTGATGGAATACCAGTTTGGTTTTACAAAGACTATTCTGCGGCGTTGGCCTCCTACTTAGCTTGCATTTATCATTAATCTTTAATTCAGCGCAAAGTTCGTAGTGGTTGGAAAAATGCGCAGATGACTCCCGTTAATAAGAAAGGAAAGAGAACTGACCCACACAATTATAGGCCAATATCGTTGACATCAGTTTCATGTAGAATTTTAGAGCATATTCTCAGTTCGAATATAGTAAATTTCATTGAAACGGAAAAGCTTCTTTCTATGAATCAGCACGGGTTTAGGAAACATCATTCATGTGAAACTCAGCTTGCCCTTTTCTCACATGACATCTTGTGAGCCATGGATGAAGGGCAACAGGCGGATTGTGTTTTTCTCGACTTCAAAAAGACGTCTGACGCGGTGCCACACTGCAGACTGCTAATGAAGATACGAACTTATGGAATAGGTTCACAGTTTTGTGACTGGCTGGAAGACTTCCTAAGTAATAGAACACAGTACGTTGTTCTCGACGGCGAGTGTTCATCAGAGACGAGTGTATCGTCAGGTGTGCTCCAGAGGAGTGTGATAGGACCGCTATTATTTTCTATCTATATAAATGATCAGATGGACAGAGTAAGCTGTAATTTGCGGCTGTTTGCTGATGATGCTGTGGTGTGTGGGAGGGTATCGTCTATAACTGACTGTAATAGCATACAAGATGACTTAGACAAAATTTCTAGTTGGTGCGAAGAATGGCAACTAGCTCTCAATGTAGAAAAATGTAAGGTGATGCGCATGAGTAGGAAAAACAATCCCATAATGTTCGAGTACAGCATTAGTAGTGAGCTTCTTGATGCTGTCGCATCGTTCAAATTTCTAGGCGTAACGTTGCAGAGCGATATGAAATGGAACAAGCATGTAATAAGGACAGTTGTGAGTAAGGCAGACAGCCGACTTCAGTTTATTGGGAGAATTTTGGGAAGATTTATTTCACCTGTAGAGGAGACCGCGTATAAAACGCTTGTACGACCACGTCTTTAATATTGCTCAAGTGTTTGGGACCCGCAGCAGATCAGTTTAAAGGAAGACAGAGGTGGTTCAGAGACGAGCAGCTAGATTTGTTACCGGCAGAAACAGGGGAAAATAAAACAGTAGAAGAGGAATGGGTAAAATTGAGAGATGAAATAGTGAAGGTAGCAGAGGACAAAATAGGTAGGAAGGCAAGACCTACAAAAAATCCTTGGATATCACAGGAGATACTAAATTTAATCGATGAAAGGAGAAAATATAAAAATGCAGTAAATGAAACAGGCAAAATGGAGTACAGACGACTAAGAAATGAGATTGACAGGAAGTGCAAAATGGCTAAGCAGAAGTGGCTAGAAGGCAAATGCAAGGATGTAGAAGAATGTATAAATAGGGGAAAAATAGATACAGCCTACAGGAAAATAAAAGAAACATTTGGAGATAAGAGAAACAGATCTATGAATATCAAGGACACTGATGGAAAACCAGTTCTCAGCAAAGAAGGGAAAGCTGAAAGGTGGAAAGAGTATATAGAGGGACTCTGCAAAAGAAATGAACTCCGAGACAATATTGTAGGAAGGGAGGAGGATGTAGATGAAGATGAAATAGGAGATACTGTATTGAGAACAAGAATTTGACAGAGCCCTGAAAGACCTAAGTCGAAACAAAGCCCCTGGAGTAGATGATATTCCCTCAGAGCTACTGAAGTCTCTGGGAGAACCAGCCATGACAAACCTGTTTCACCTGGTGTGTAAGATGTATGAGACAGGAGAAGTACCCTCAGACTTTAAGAAAAATATTATAATCCCCATTCCAAAAAAAGCAGGTGCAGACAGGTGTGAAAACTACAGAACCATCAGTCTAACAAGTCATGGTTGCAAAATATTAACACAAATTATATACAGAAGGATGGAAAAGGTGGTAGAAGCCGACCTCGGGGAAGATCAGTTTGGGTTCAGGAGAAATGTAGGAACACGGGAGGCAATACTCACGTTACGGCTTATCCTAGAAGATAGATTAAGAAAAGGCAAACCTACATTTCTAGCTTTTGTAGATTTGGAGAAGGCTTTTGACAATGTTGATTGGAATAAACTCTTTAAAGTTCTGAAGCAAGCAGGAGTAAAATATAGGGAACGTAAGGTTATTTATAACTTGTACAAAAACCAGACAGCGGTTATCAGAGTTGAAGGGCATGAAAGGGATGCAGTGGTTGGAAAGGGAGTAAGACAGGGTTGTAGTCTTTCTCCATTGTTATTCAATTCGTAAATTGAGCAAGCTATAAAGGAAAGAAAGGAGAAATTTGGAGAAGGAATTAAAGTTCAGGGTGAAGAATTAAATACATTGCGTTTTGCCGACGACATTGTAATAATCTCAGAGACAGCAAAAGACCTGGAAGAGCAGTTGAAGGGAATGGACAGTGTGCTGAAAGGTGCATATAAGATGAACATAAACAAGAGCAAAACTAGGGTAATGGAGTGCAGTGTAAGGAAATCGGGTGATGCTGAAGGAATTAGATTGGGAAACGAAGCAATAAAGGAGGTAGATGAGTTTTGTTACTTGGACAGTAAAATAACAAATGATGGTCGCAGTACAGAGGATATAAAATGCAGAATGGCAATGGGTAGAAAAGCGTTCTTGAAAAAGAGAAATTTGTTAACATCGAATATTGATTTAAGCCTAAGGAAGTCTTTTCTGAAGGCATTTGTATGGAGTTTTGGCTTGTATGGGAGTGAGACATGGACGATAAACAGTGCGGACAAGAAGAGGATTGAGGCTTTTGAAATATGGTGCTACAGAAGAATGCTGAAGATTAGGTGGGTGGATCGTGTAATTAATGAGGAGGTATTGAACAGAATTGGAGAGAGAAGAAATTTCTGGCATACCTTGACTCGGAGAAGGGATAGATTGGTGGGACACATTCTTAGACATCAGGGAATTGTGAATTTAGCATTGGAGGGAAGTGTGTGGGGGTAAAAACCGCAGAGGAAGACCAAGAGATGGATACAGTAAGCAGATTCAGACAGATGTAGGTTGCCGTTCTTATGTGGAGATGAAGAGGCTTGCTCAGGATAGGTATTGTGGAGAGCTGCATCAAACCAGTCTCCGGACTGAAGACCACAACAACAGGTTCGACCAATGCGCGAGTGTCACGGAAATGCTCCGGCAACTCAATTGGGGATCGCTGGAAGAAAGATGACGTTCTTTTCGTGATTTTAGGGCCGGACTTTGAAGCTGAGTATAGTACGATCTTGCTGCCGCCTACTTATATTTCACGTAAAAATGACAAAGACAAGATAAGAGAAATTAGGGCTCGTACGGAGGCATATAGGCATTCTTTTTTTCCTCGTTCAATTTGGGAGTGGAATAGGAAAGTAAATGCCTAGTAGTGGTACAGTGTACCATCCGCTACGTAGCTTACGGTGAATTGCCGAGTATGTATGTAAATGTAGGTAGATATCCTACAAGGGAATAGGGTACCATGTCACATCGAGGATGCTGCAGACCTCTATCAGACTGATCGGCATTATTATTACCCTAAATTCCCACAGTCCCAGCACCCAGCAAAATGACCCCTCTTTTCCACAACATTGGGAGGAGGACAGTTCATCATTTATATGATGCAGTAAAGTCTCAGATGGACATACCTTGTGCAACAACTGTAGTGCACTCAGAGAATCAGAACAAAGAAGAAATTGTTTGCCCTGAACACGACATAACTGCTTTGTGCCTTCAAGATCACATGTAGCTCCACGGAGAACACGGTAATTCTCGGACAGGCGAACCTTCTGACACTGTCGGGGAACATGACGGAAGAGCGGACCGAGTCCCCATACTTGGATCCATCAGTGTACACAACTGTGAAATTGTGATGCCTCTTTAAAACAGTTAGAAACAACGGCTGATATGTAAAGTCTGAAGCTCGGTCCTACCTGAAAATCGCCATGTCTAAAATAATTCTGGCCTCTGGAGAAGCAGAGGAGGACCCCTGCCCCAACATCTCAGCAAAACATTTAACAGGAAAGCCCTTTTGCTAATTCCTTAGGGTCTTTTCAACCTTTGACCATCATGAAAGCCTTTCCATTAGAGGCCGAGCATTGGTAAGGTACGTTGGTGTGAAAGTTTTCAGTATTTTATATGGCTGGCATACCATGAGAAGCAGTCACCTGATAAGTGGCAACTCTCCAACTTCAGCAAAGATACTTGGTATGGGGCTTGTCCTAAATGCCCCAGTTTGCCAGCCCAATTCCTGCACGGTGCACTGCATCCAACATCTTTAAATAAGAGGGATGTGCAGACACGTGGAGTGCATACAGGATAAATTGGCCGGTAGATGCGCACACGGCTGGAGCAATGAAGGAAAGTGCCACTCTAAACTGAAGCCTATGCTCTACCTAACCATACCATCGAAAATAACTTTTTCTTAATACTTAATTCATTGTTATTAATATTTCATTATTTTTATCATTTTATGAACATTATGTATCTTACTTTGAAATACATGTTACTTAAAGTGATAGTTAAGTAACATTTGCGATACAGGATATGGACCGATTTGTTAGTATTACTAGTGTGTATGCAGGAAGTATGTGTTTATGTTTAACTTGCAAACAGATAAATTTTTCATTACTCTTCAGTTTACTGCAGTCATATGGATAGCTCTCACAATATGAAAATAATAATAAAACCAATGGTATTTCTGTAGATGCATTATAGAATGTGTTTAAAAGGAATGCTCACTTTCTCCTGTTTTACAGTATTTTAGACCAGAAAAAAATGTTTCCTTTAGTCTTTAGACACATTAATACCTTTTTGTCTGCTGAACTACTTGTCCTTATCAGTTATCTCCGTGTACTATAATAAGACAGTGTCCTTTTGAAACTGGTGCCTTTACTCCATTACTTGATCCATCTGTCCACTCATTGGGCATAGTATGCCAACTTCAAATGTACGTTTCATCGACATATGAGAGGTCAACCCTCATTACGGTACCATTTTATTTACATAATCAACACTTTTACTGTTTATTTCTGAACATCGTAACCTGTTTTTTTTTGTGCCACCTGGTAAATATTACGTGTGTTAATTGTACGAAAAATAAAGCATGCAGGTATACATTGAAATTTAAAAAAACTAATGTACCTGACACCTAACTTTTTTAGTAGGTACCACAGTGAATAAATACGTCCCTTGAAAGATATATTTTCCCTTATTATGGGAAAAGTTACTTTATTGTGTAGCGCTGTTTGTTTGCCACGTGGAAATTTATCAATCTCCGCACAACTCTTTCATGAAAAACGTCTAAATCTAAGACCTTTTTCTCTGTATTTCATTTTTTCTTGCAATAAACCAACCACTAATATATATATATATATATATATATATATATATATATATATATATATAATCACTCACTCTGGACAATAAAAAAATGAGAAACCAGTAGCAGCCTGCATTCTTTCAAGGACATTATTAATGGGATTTTTATAGCCTCTTTTGCCTCTTCCGAAAAATTTTATTACACTAAAAACAATGTCTCATGCCTGGCTATGCAGAACTAATGCTGCATCTATCTATAGTGCTTCGAGACTGTGCTGCCACGCCATTTATAGCGGTGCTCCCACTATGGGCACTGCCCAGCAGGCAGAAGTGGACTGACGTTGTCTACCTTCCCAATGAAGGAACTCTCCTAGCTCTTCGGGCAAAACTCACCTCTGCGTGGACTACACCGTGCACCCATAATCAAGACGAGATCACATGAAGACTGTAAAATTGGAGCAAACAGGTTCTGTCTAACCCCCACCCCTACACACCCATCCCCCACCCCCAGAACAGTGGCTAAGACATTTTAAAATACCCAGTGCTTTGAGGCGTAGTGTCTTCAAGTCCTTAAGGTGTGACAAAAGTGAGTTTAAAATCTAATGTGAGGCCCAGAAACCTCTGTGTCTTTAAAAGACAGAATAAAGCCCTTTACCTCCAGTTCAGGTAAATTAGAAACAGTATATGAACAGTTAAAAAGAACACACAAACTTAAAACTAGCCTTCCCTGCCCATTCATCCATCCGCTAAAGAGTTAACTGTATCTGACGTGTAGTCATTGCTAGGTTGGAAGAAGAGCAAAAGTCATCCACAAATAGAAAACACTGGACAGGAATCTTCATGACAGCAGTTTGCTATAGCAAACAAGGTCACACTTTAAACACTACCCTGAGGGACTCCATTCTGCTCAAAGTGATCAGAGAGGGCATCACCAACTGTGTCTAAAATAACATGGAAAAAGGAATGATTGAATAAAATAAGGGAAAGCAACCACAAATACCCCAGTCTTCAAGCTGCCTGAGGATAAGATGACACCAAGATTTAAAAAAAAAAAATTACCCAAAAGATGTTTCCAGAGCAGAAAGCATGTTGTATATCCATGTCCAGGAAGGCCAGGTTACCAAAGGTGGAGTGATATGTCCTGAACACACAGTGTAAATAGCTAACAAGCTACAGGGATTCCAGCAACCAGACAAGGCGGCAGTTAATAATCTGCTATAAGGTCTTTCCCATGCAGCTAGTGAGAGCAACACTACGATAACTACTCAGGAATGTGCAGTTCTTCCCAGGTTTTGAAAGAGGAATTAAAATGGCCTCCATGCACGAGTCAGAGACCTGGCCCGACAACCAGATGAAATAAAAAAATTTTGATTTCCTTGTTCTGCCTTGTGAGGTGTCTCAACATGCTATAGTGGATACCATTGTGACTTGGGGTGTGTCATGGGCCACAGACAATGCAGAGTCTAGCTCCCATATGGAAAAGAGGCAGTTATACTGCTCATTGCTTGACCGCAAGTCAAAAATTCCTCTCTCAGCAGCCACCCAATGGCACCGGAAAGATGGACGGTAACTGGCAATAGCAGTAACAGTTAATGGAATTTAGGAATTGTTGCCACAACCTCTTCTTGCTTTCTCAAATAATCCGGTGACACTTGGCCCTTTCCAACCGAAAGGTTGCAATGTTTTCTGCAGTCGATCTACACTTGAACCTACACAGAGCTGTCCATCTGATCCTAATGGCAGAACAGCATTCATCATTCCACCAAAGAACTGTATGCCACTTTGGTTACCTTGTTGTTGTTGTTGTTGTTTTTGAGGGGTGCTTAACATCGAGGTTATCAGCACCCATACAGAACTATCAGGGTCAAACGGAATTAAATATATTTTATGAAAAATGGGATCTGAGGAAAATCAGGAGTTGTCTAAAAAGCGCCATCATGTCCTTCAAGACCTACCCGCAAGAACACACACATCAAAAACTTGCTTAAGTCATGGATAGGTAGTAGTATGGATAGGTGCACCCAATGTAAAACTGACCATTAATGTGAGTCATAGGTGGAAATGACTAGCTGACCAATAACAAAGATGGAAGTGCTAGTCAACCTAATGATTCCTTAAAAATGTTGCCCTAAATGTTTTGGGAGTAAGCCTGACGATTCACAAAATTTTGAAAGACTAATCACAGTCACTGGATCACCACTTAAAATAGAGGACATATCACTTAGCAAAAGAGCTGCCGCCCTTTGATATGAATATAAAACACAATGAATCAAGATGGGATGCACAGTTGGACTTAGTTCTGATGATGGTTGGACTTCACGACACACTAGTTGTTGCTCATTTTCCACGACTGATCCTCCCATCAACATATGACTGTTCCTGAACAGTTTGTCAAGAGCATACAAGGGAATACATCACAGATACCATATTCACACAACACACTTCTTTTGCTGCAGTGTCTGCCCTTTCATTCCCTTGAAAACCCATATGACATGGGACACACCAGAAAGACACCACCTTCCCTTGTCTTTGTAGGTGGCAGAGGGCAACCTGGATGTTCTGGACTACTTTATCCAGTGGGTACACAGTTTGAAGGGATTGGAGAGCGCTCAGCGAGTCTGAGCAAACAAAGAATTTAGTTGTTGGTGGTGGTGGTGGTGGTGGTGGTTGATGGGACCAAACGGCTAGGTCATCAGTCCCATAACATTTGAATGAAATGCAAGCAAGGGTGTGGTCAGCTAAGGACATACAGATAGTAAAATAGAGAAACTAAATAAGGGGCTAAAATCAATTAGAAACGGACTAAAAACAAACAGAAAATGCAGAATTCTGCAAAGCACATAACTACAGATGTAGAACCCTGTTTATTAATGACATGCAAGTACAGAAGAACAGTGTTCTCCTAAACCAGAAGCCTAAAAATGGAAACAATATTAATTAAAAACGAAAGGAGAAATGGAGGTCATGGGGGGGGGGGGGGCGGCTCGCAGGAAGACCCAGAAACTCCCCCATCCTGTTAGGGCATTAGAGATAAAATCTTATAGCCAAGAATAAAACCTGCTTTCATGGAGAAATCCAAGGACTCCATCAGCCATCCGTGAATCATCCACCAAAACCGAGTGCAATCAGTGCAGAAGTCCATATTTGGCACTGAGCGCCAAGAGGAGCAGACATTCCACTACAATATGAGCCACAGATTTTAAGGTTCCACAACCACAATGTGGAGGAGGCTCATTATGCAAAATAAAACCATGGGTCAGACTGGAATGACCAATGCGGAGACAGCAAAGGACAGTGGAATCCCTTCAAGAAGGGTGTAAGGAAAAACTCCAAGCTGCAGTGATCGACTTTATGGAGCGGAGTTTATTAGATGGGGCAGTAGCCTGCCAGTTGGTGTTCCAGTCCTGTATGAGTGGCTATATCATCTGCACCCGCAAATCCGTGTCCGGGATTGCCCAGGGGAAGGAGCAGGTTACGGCTACTCTAGCCAACTGGTCAGCCTGTTCATTTCCTAAGACACCCACATGACAGGAGACTCAGAGAAAAGTAACAAATCAAGCAGTATGACGAAGATCAGTGAGGAGATTGTGGATACCAATGACCAAAGGATGTGAGTAGCAGCATTGGTCTATGGCCTGCCAGCTGCTCATTGAGTCTGAATACATTAAAACACGGTCCAGGGCCCTACTAATAGCTGTCAGTTCTGCTGTAAACACACTGCACGATTCTGGCAGAGAATGGCATTCCATACCAATGGGAGACGTAAATGCATATCCTGTATGACCAGCAAATTGTGATCCATCAGTGTAGAAAATCTTGGCATCCTGAAATTCTGGAAGTACTGTGTGCAACAAACGCTGGAAGATTATGGGGGAAAATGAAGCTGTTGGAGCTTGCTAGAGATCCAACCGGATTTGTCACCGAGGCACCATCCAAGGGAGTGTGTGTGTGGTATAGCACAACACACATAGTCAAGGGAGGTGAGTTGGAAGTCCTACAAATGGAAACGAGCTGCAATCCGACAGGTAAACCCACCCATGGGCGAGTATCAGGAGTTTTACAACAGTCACTCTCAAAGAGAACGTGATACGTGGGATGAGCAAGGAATGGACGAATGGCAGTGGCATAGGACACCAAAATCTGATGCAGCCTAATCTGAGGAGGGGGGGGGGGGGGAATTCTCACTTCAGCAAGGAGACAACAGTGATAGTCCGGAAGATAACTGCAGCCAAGCGGAGGCCACAATGGTGAACTGGGTCTAACAATTTCAGGGCAGAAGGAGCTCCCGACCCATAAACCTGGCACCCATAATTTAATCAGGACTGAATCAGAGCCCGGTAGATATGAATTAGTGTTGTACGATCAGCACCCCAGGATGAGTGAGAGAGGTGCCAGCAGTGAGATCCCTGCCTTGTCAGGGGGGCTCAGCCATAAGGGTACATAACAGCCCCCCCCCCCCCCCCCGCCTGGACTGGCTACACAAGTTTGGGATCTAGTGGGGGTAAAGGGCTATGGCAAGGAAGGAAATGGGAAAGGAAGGGATAGGGATCCACACCATAGAGACTAGGTCAGGAGTTCTTCCCAAAAAGGCTCACGCTGGGAACTGAATTTTTGTGGAGGTCAAACCCCCAAGGGAGACCGAACTGTGCCAAAAACAGAGGAAAACAACTGAGATCAAAATCGCTACAACCATCATCAGAACCCTAGGAATAGCCGTGTCATTTTAAATGCAACCACCTACAGAGGGGGAGATGAGTGGGGTGGGGAGGAATTAGGACAGGGAGGAGAGGAACTGGGAGAGGTAATGCACCCGGGACAGTAAGAAGGAAGGCTTCAATGGCTCGGGGACCCGTGCACGCCACACACCACGTACCCACAAAAGAGCTGTGGGTTCCCGGAGGGGGGGGGGGCTGTTTCGACCCATCCGTGAATATGGCTACATAGTCAGTGTTTAGTTAAAATTTTATAACATAATGAAGTAAAAACACTGGCGTGAGTGCAGTTTCTGCTGTACTGCACTAAATCTAAAATTACTCTGAACCTCTGCAGTAGCCAGGGATGGATGAATAGGGTGATTTGGGCACACAACAGCATGTCTTTAGCACCCTTACAAAATAATTAGGCACTGAGTGTGACCTGAGTAAGAAGTGAACAAAGAGAAACAGGCAACAGGAAATTAAGTACCGAAACTATACAAATAGCATGGGGAACGAGGCCAACAAAGAAATACTATATGTCAACAATGTAGGTTGGCCCACTAAAGTACACGGTCATTCAAATGTTTGTAAATCTATCGGACTCAATTACTGGGTTATTAGTCCGTAGCTTACGATCTACTTAAACTAAGGTAAACTAACCTAAGGACAACACAAACACCCAAGCCTGAGGGAGGACTTTGACCCCCAACGGCGAACGGCCACGTGCACTGCATCACGGCACTCCAACACGCAAGGCTAATCTGCCGCGGCACACAAAGTCGTAAAAGTACTCTTAACACAGTTCCAGGGTATCATGAACAGATCACTAATAGAAAAGGGATGTACCAGCCATTCTTTAACACACTAAAACCTGCAGCCTAAAATCTCAGGCCAGAGTCCTGAGAGTTAAAATTTTAAAACATTCATCACACTTGCCTCATTATCAACTAAGACAGACAGTCTAGCACCATCAAGATTCACTGCTGCCCTCTCAGCAAGATATAAAATACAGTCAATTATAATGTGGCATACAGAGATTTGTACACCACAGGCGTCACAGAACGGGGTCCTCTCAACAGTAAATAGCTGTTTATCAAAGGGCAGTGTCTAATTCAGAGATGTGTCAAGACCACCTACCTCATGCTGCCTCACTGACTGGCAGGAGGTTTGCCATAGTCTGACAGTTGGCTTAACCAACCACACTTAACTGCCTGCCACGATTCCTCCCACAAATGAAGAGACCTCTGCCACACCACATATAGGATGTCCTGCAGGGGAATCTCACAACGTATGATATTACAGCCTCTGAGGACCTCCTTGGCAGCCCAATCAGCCATCTTGTTGCCACAAATTCCGATGTGTCCTGGTAGCCAACATAATGACTCAGCAAGACCCAGCTGCTCTTCTTTAAAATCACCCTCTTCAAACCTTCCAGGAATTCCTTACTTCCAACCTTGCCTTGTCTTTCCTGAGAAACCTTAATCCTACTCCCAACATTACCGCAGCTGAACCTCTAGCTATCCGTGAACTGAAGGCTGACCATTCCATCATCATTCTCCCAGCCGACAAGGTATCCAAGACCATTTTACTCGATCGGCGGGAGTATGTGGCTGAGGGACTGTGTCAGCTTTCAGATAGTACCACATATAAAGTTTGTCAAGGCAATCCCATTCCTGATGTGCAGGCAGAGCTTCAAGGAATCCTCAAAACCTTAGGCCCCCTACAAAACCTATCACCTGACTCCATTAACATCAGGACACCACCGACACCCCCACCTTCTACCTACTTCCCAAGATTCACAAACCCAATCATCCCAGCTGCCCCATTGTGGCCAGTTACCAAGCCCCAACAGAACGAATCTCGGCCTACACAGACCAACACCTTCAACCCACCATGTGCACACTCCCATCCTTCATCAAAGACACCAACCACTTCCTCGATCGCCTGAAATCCTTACCCAACTTGTTACCTCCTGAAACCATCCTTATAACCATTGCTGCCACTTCCTTATACACAAATATCCCACATGCCCAGGGCCTAGCTGCAATGAAGTATTTCCTTTCACACCGACCACCCACTTCCCTACCTAAAACATCTTTCCTTAATACCCTAGCCAGCTTCATTCTAACCCACAACTACTTCACTTTTGAGGGCCAGACATATCTACCACTAAAGGGAACAGCCATGGGAACCAGAATGGCCCCCTCGTACGCAATCTTATTTATGGGACACCTAGAGGAAGCCTTCCTGGATACCAAAGCCTGTCAACCCAAAGTTTGGTATAGATTCATTGATGACATCTACACGATCTGGACTCACAGTGAAGCTCAACTCCAGAATTTCCTCTTCAACCTTAACTCCTTTGGTTCCATCAAATTCACCTGGTCCTATTCCAAATCCCATGCCACTTTCCTCGATGCCGACCTCCATCTGTACAACGGCCAACTTCTCAAACATCCGTCCACATCAAACCTACCAATAAACAGCAGTACCTGCATTATGACAGCTGCCATCCATTTCACATCAAACGTTCCCTTCCCTACAGCTTAGGTCTTCATGGCAAACAAGTCTGCTCCAGTCCCGAATCTCTGAACCAGTACACCAATAACCTAATAACAGCTTTCACATCCCTCAGCTATCCTTCTGATCTGGTACAGAATCAAATTGCCAGAGCCACTTCCTCATCCCCCTAATTCAGAACCTTCAACAGAAGAACCCCAGAAGTGCCCCTCTTGTCACCGGATACTTTCCGGGACTAGAGCGGACTCTGAATGTGGCTCTCTAGCAAGGATACGACAATTAAATCCTGCCCCGAAATGAGATGCATCCTTCATGACATCCTTCCCACTCCACCGAGAGTGTCTTTCCGCTGTCCACCTAACTTCCGTAACCTCCTAGTCCATCCCTATGAAATACTCAAACCACCTTCCCTACCTTCTGACTCCTACCCTTGTAACTGCTCCCATTGTAAAACCTGCCCTATGCATCCTTCCACCACCACTTACTCCAGTCCTGTAACACGTAAGGTTTACACAATCAAGGGCAGAGCCACTTGCGATAGAACCCACGTGATTTACCAACTGACAAGCCTGCCCTATGAAGTGTTCTATGTGGGAACGACCAGCAACAAACTGTCCATTCACATGAACAGTCACAGGCAGACAGTGTTTGTTGGTAATGATCACCCTGTGGCTAAACACGCCTTGGTGCACGGCCAGCACATCTTGGCACATTGTTACACCATATGGGTTATCTGGATACTTCCCACCAACACCAATGTTTCAGAACTCCAGAAATGGCAACTTGCCCTTCAGCATATTCTCTCTTCCTGTTGCCCACCTGGTCTCAACCTCCGCTAAATTCAAATTCCTGCCCACCATCTTTAACATCTTTGCCTCGGTTCTCTGGACAGAGCCTCTGCCTCAAGTGGTATCTCTGCCCAACTTCTTTGCTTTCTGCAGTATGTCTGCCCAGGTGTGTGTATTTGTTTACCTTCCTTCCCCCCCCCCCCCCCCCCCCCCCAAGGTAAGTCTTTCCTCTCCCGGGATTGGAATGGCTCCTTACCCACTCCCCTAAAACCCTCGTTTCCTTTTCCCTCTCCATCCCTTCTGCCCGAAGAAACAACTGGGTTGCACATGTGTGTGTTTTATTTATGTTACTATCACTACCTGTTCTCCTTCGCCTGGTTATATATATAAGCTAATACTTACAGAGAATGAAAAATATTCATTTAAACTTAGAGTGTAAAACGTTTATCCTGGTACACTCATCTTAAAAGGGGTGGGGGTAAAGGACACCAAACGTAAAAATAAAGTTAAATGGGTGCACACAATCAAAGCATTTTTTAATCAGGGAGTCTACTGCATACTTGAAAAAGGTAGAGACAAGGGACAAAAGAGGAAGGTGCAGAAAAGACAGAGGTGGTAGACGGATATTGTTGTCTCCTTATGGGCAATATTTAGGTGGAGAGAGAGAGAGAGAGAGAGAGAGAGAGAGAGAGAGAGAGAGAGAGAGAGAGAGAGAGAGAGAAGTAGGTAGATCTACATAATAGGCTATTGCTCATGGTCAGGTACCATAAAGAAAGGACCTGATCAGGGTTGTGGTACCCAAAAAGAGGACCCACCCCAAGTGAAGGTGGAAGTGAGCAGTCAGGGAAAGAAACTTGCTGTGTCAAGTAGGGAAGTTTTTTTTTTTTTTTTTTTGTTACATGTTGATTAATAGATAAAGGTCTATTTTTCCACGAGTTTTAATGAAAGAGCATACTTCAAAGTTCCTTGTTCCCAATTAAATTAGTTAATGTAAAAGGAAATAAAAGGTTTTCCGGAAATAAGTGATTGCAGTGCACCTCATTGTTACTCAAGACCCCTAGATACCAGAGATTACCCTAAGATGCAGATTTAGAATTATTTGAATATTAATTCAGAATGAACATACTATTTTAACTTATCAGGAATGATTATCAGAAGCCTATACATTCAAAAGCAATAATTCCTTACATCCCAGACATAGATAATCCAGCCAGGTAGTAGGCAATACTGGACCTGAGGACTATGATATGAATTTGTTCAAAAAAGTCAAAATTATTATTTTTCTTAAAAAAAATGAAAGGTTTATGTAAAAGGAAACCTGAAAACTATATTATGAATTTGTTTAGAAATCAGGGAATGGTTTTTCCTTTTAAAGAAAAATAATAAATAAAATGAGATGTTTATGTGAGATGACTAAGCGAAAGATGTTAATGCTTACTAAGCTGTGAAAGCCTGAAATGGTATTGGCGGTGTAGGTGTCATTTGGCATCTTGTCTTTAAGGAGGAGGGGAGGGGGGTATGTAGTGTCTCAAACACTACGTGCTCACCTTGGATGGACAAGATGTCCAAATGAATTATTTTTTGTATGTTGTAGGAGGTTTTTTGTGGACTATTACTATCCTAAGTTATCTTTTACTGGATAATTGTTGAAAATAAAACTTCCCTTTGTCATAAGAGGTTCGAAAGAGACATTTTATTTCTTTAATAAAACTTTTGTGAAACTCAGAATAATTAAAGCATCATGGAATTTTAATTCAGTTGTTTTAGTTGTCGATTAGTTCTAACTGAGCTAACATGTTAAAGTTGTAAGACATCTGGCTGTACTGTGGTGTAAACCAGATGCTGGACTCAAATATTCTGTAGTTATGGGTCAAATAAAAACCCTCATGTGTTTATAAGAAATGCACTGTGAAGAGTTCTCATTTCAGTAGTTGCAATTTACCTTCTGGTGTAACTACTTAACATAATTTCATTACTTGTGACTAAGTTTAATGACCTTGACTACTATTGGAAGAGTGAATAATAGAGGCACTGGTTAACCAGGACCTCAACTAAAAATTTAACCGGACTAGACAAGAAGAGAAATTTTTTTTATGTGGTGTTGCAAGATTGAAGAGGGACTACACGGTCAAATCATACAATAACACGCCCCAAAAAACCAAGAAACATCAACTTTGACTAAAAGAAGGGATCGATTGGTAGGAAACATTCTTAGACATCAAGGAATCTTGAATTTAGCATTGGAGGGAAGTGTTTGGGGTAAAAAACTGCAGAGGAAGACCAAGAGAGGGATACAGTAAGCAGATTCAGACAGATGTAGCTTGCCATTCTTATGTGGAGTTGAAGAGGGTATTGTGGAGAGCTGCATCAAACCAGTCTCCGGACTGAATACTACTACTACATTTCCATCCATTAACATTTGATATTTTTAATATTCCTGGCGCGAGTCTGAACCGGCACGAACCGATTGGGGTATGGAGTTGCTTCTGCAGCACAAGTATCACACGTCTCCAGCCTGCTTTCAGCAGTAGCGTCTCAGTATGATTTTTTTTTTCAATTACACTTATGAAAATATGTTAATTTTTTTCTATTACTATTAATTCTGTAATATTAATAAAAAATTCAGGAATGTTTAGTTGTTCATATAAGGAAAATTCTCCTAATGTTAGTCGAAATTAATGGGATGGACCCATCCCAAATATTTCTAATGTGCTTATAATTCTATTAGTCCCTACAGTGTGCAAACAATAGTAATAAAATTACAAAATCAATTAACAGTTAGCTGGCTCAAAGTCGATGGCAGTGAGCAAGCACTGGTCACACGTGTTTCTTTCGATCTTCCACTGACAGTGGGTGACGATCACTTGTTGCTGGTAACAAGCCCATTAAGAACGAAAAAACAAATCAACATGAAACAAATGATACCTGCTTCTCATCCTTTAATGATCTGCAGTGGCTGAGGCTAAACTAAATCTGTGCATTTGTCTTTCATTTAAAGTAGAGAAAGTACCAAGGAGACAAAAAATTGTGAGATTCAGGAAATGTTCATAGAAAATCAGTTCCCATCAGACAGCTTCCTAACAAAATAAATCAAAATTCTGAGAACCGTGTAGAGTTCTTTGAAAGTGGAGATGAGCTGAAACAGAACAGCGTGTCCCACATAAAACTGGCACACCTGACATACCACCATGGCCATAAGTTGCAGCATCCCTTATCAGGACGTAACTAAATGTCTTTAATTTTACTGTTCTGCACTCCTTTTTACTTAGTTCACTCTTACTTTAATCTCGGTCTGAGGGATAGTGCTTTTATGTGAGACACTGTATACAAGTTGTTTCACCTTTCCGAGAGTTACAAAAGCGAAAATTAAAAGAAAACTAAATAGTGTAAGCGTAAGTGTAGATGCATCAATAAATGTAAGTATATTTTTGGACTGCTCCGTTTTCATCTCCAACTAGAAAGTCATTGAGTAGAATTTCAGAAAATTTTATTTCAGTCCATCAACAGCAAATTCGCAGTTTACATTAATTTATTGTTCTCTTGTAGTTCAAAACACGAAATATGTATTCTATCAATTGTACAATGTGGACAACAAACTAATTTAATACCTATTAAGTGAAGTATCACCTTACATAAAACTATAGCAGATCATTGTGAATTGTAATTGTCGCCACCCAAGAAAAATTAGGGTATAGCTATTTCCTGGTTATGGATTATTAACACATCACGGGGGGGGGGGGGGGGGGGGGGACCAACATACATGGCCAGCAAATAATGTTTTTGGCACTTCAGTGCTTTACGTCACACTCAACACACGCCAAGTTCGTAGGCCTGCAGTCGCGGCACGATGCTGCTCAGATAACTCAATTACTTGTGAAAGGAGGTAGATATCAGTGCACCTATCATTTCAGAAACTTTTCTGTTCTTTTACCTCCATTTCACTCACTGTAATGTAGGGTGTAAAATGCGTAGAACACTAAGCTACTCGCTGTCTAATTTTTTCAATACACGATTTGTAAATGAAGCACACACACTTGGCAAATAGTGTCATTTGAAAACGACTTATGAATTATGAAAAGGTGAATGATTTATTCGAAAGCAAAGATGTACTATCACAAGTCCAAAAAAATCAGATTTTTTTAACCGCATACGTTCATAAAAAATTGAGTGAGGAGCGTTATGAAACTAAAAACTCTGGCGGAATGAAAAGTAGACCTCTTTTTACAGACAAGGGAAAGCTTGTAAGGAGAAACAGGGTTGATAAAACATTGTGGGATGATCTTACATACTGCCAACATTTTTTTCCATCATGAAAATCTGAACTTGGATTTTCTCCCCTCCTTCTGTCTAGACCCGTCCAGCAGTGCGACCGCAGCCTTAACGTAGCATGACGGGCGCAATAATTAATGGCTTAGACGAGTTATAAAGCCATTTGCTCAATTCCAGCAGTTCTTGACATAAAAAGGAGCCTCAAATTAAAAATAATCAAATTAGGTACTCAAACTGGTAATTGGATTTGTCATAAGATTCCCCCCCCCTCCTTTCATTTTTGAGGTTTATGTCTACTTTCTCATGGAACTGTCTTAGAGCACATCACTGGGCTCTAATAGCGTCACTACATGTCGCAGTCCACCTGGGGGACTGGGACTCGACATGGAAAAGAGAAAGTATGTGGTATGGAATATTTGGCAGCAGTGAGAATAACTTCCATGGCGTATTCAACCCGATTGTCGCAGCTGGGGAAATTCTGATCGTGGAAAACCGCCACGGAGGAATTAAGTCCCCAGTCAGCTTTCGAGATGTTCCAGCTGGTGGAACACGGAGATGGAGGAGATGGATTATACAAGGGAAACGGCCGCTCGACTACGTATCGGAGAGTATACCACTCAAACCAACAAGCAAGTTGTGCAGTACATATCAAGAGGTCAAAGTTAGAATACGTATGCATTGTGCCTGAAAGAAAGGTTTGTGCACCGGTGTTTAGGCAGATTAGATTAAGGTGGTTGAAAAGGTCCGCTAAAAGGGAGCCTCTCTGGCAAAAGGCTGGAGAACCCCAAAGGGGGTGATGGGCGTTTAAGTCGCCAATCAAAAAAAAGGGGATAGGAAGCTGATCAATGAGTTGCAACACATCTACTCTAATAAAGGCAGACGACAATGGAGGTATAGATATTACACAGAGAAAAGGAAGAGGCGGGAGAGTGATGCGGATGGCAACTTTCTGTAGATGAGTGTGCAATGGGATTGGATGGTAATAGATGTCTTCTTGAATGAGCAACGTAACACCTCCGTGGTCTGGAATACCTTCCACAGAGGGTAGGTGCATGGAGGTATATTGTGAGAAATTGATGCCATTTCTTGGAGACCAACTACAGTGGACTGTGGAATCTAAACAGTAGTTTTAATTCTCCTCTGTTGGAATGCATTCCTCAAATATTCTATTGAAGGAATTCATGAAGAAAGCGAAAGTAGAAATAGAAGGAAAATGCTAGAGGGGATCACCATGATGGCCATTGAGGGCCTGACGGTGAGAGAGCACTGCTACTGTAATCCACAGGTGAAGAGTCATTCGATTGGTTTGTCTGGGGTTTCTGCCGTCTTCCTGGGTTTATCAGTAGGGGCAGCTTCCTCCGACAGTGAAGGGCTGGCTAATCAGCAAGCAGTAGCGTGCCCCAGCGAGACAGAGGAAGGCCGGGGAGTGGCTATTCCCAAGTGGTGTGACAGATGAGTCACACCATGTCTTTTTGAAGAATGACCGTGAAACGTGTGTGCGGGTAATGGTTGTGTCGGCTCAGTTCATAAGAGGTCTTCACAGACAGACACTCTTTGAATTCTGGGCATCCATGATTTGTGAGAAGCTGATGACAACTGGGTCATTCCATGTGAAAGGAACCAATATTAGAAAGTGTCCCCACTCGACCATCTCCAAATCTAATGAAATTTGGTTTGAAGATTCTATATGGTCTTTGATAGTTATATACCAAATTTCAATTCAATGTCCACAACAGATGAATTTTTACGAATTCATATGGACAGGCTAGTCATCTTCGCGTCATGTACGAAGGAGCAAAAGTGTCAAGTTTGCTAAGCTTTTTTGAAAGTTCTAGCAAACATTTGATCATTTGCTTTAATATACATAGACAACTCCATACACTGAATCACACCATGGCAAAAATTAGAGGTTTAGCCTCACCTAAATATAGACAAGCCTCTAAAGTGGCTAAAAAAATTCATCGCTCTATTCTGAGAGCCAAGGTTTGAGAGACCACTGTTACTTTTTATATGCACCAATCACATCAGAACTTGAGATGGTAATTCCCACCTATGATGTTTATATATGGATCAAATTTAATTAACACTGGATGCTTAGACTAACAGATATGCATCTGCAAAGTTGGCCAAAATTTTCAACGTGCGAATTTTTGGAGACTTCTAGGGGCCAATATCTCAACTGTGTCATTTTCAATCCTTTTTCTCTTGCCGCAGATAGAAAGAGCATGCTTTAAGCTTTCAAAGCTATATTGTTTAATTTCCGGATCTTTCATTTTGATGAGTAAGAATACATTTCAAAAACAGAGGAAATGGGCTATTGATAAATACAAAACATTAATAAAACTAGAATTGTAAATCAAAATGTGACTAAATTACAGTATATTTTAATATACTAAGATGTGCCTGTGGTTTAGGGAATTAACTATGCTAACAAGAAATATTTTTATATTATTTTACAGTATAAAATAAAAATATAGTAAAACTCAAAAATGTTCTTAACATTACAGAATGTATATTATTATGGAATGCTATGTTTCTTTAGAACGTTGTAACCCTACAATGCATGGTGCTGCATATCTGAATCAGCATTATTTAGTGCTTGCTAATTCATCACCACTTTCAATTGCTGCTTTCATTATTGACTATTTCCTCAGTGTCAGTCTCCTGTGTGGTGTTGCCTTAGATGTTGAAAATGTACTATCATAGTATAAGTGCTGAGTGTTATTCTTCAGTAATCATTGATTTATCTGCAGGTAAGAATTAAAAAGAAAATGTGATTTGATAGCTTAATTTTTCATATTTCATTCACAGACTAAACAATCTGTTACAAGTAAGGAATAATTTTTGCTTATTATAGGTTATTTAATAAAATCAACCAAGGTACCCTTGCACCCTGCCACTTTGGTGGATCAGATGAAGTTGACTGTCATAAGTTATTACCATTCTGTTATGGCAAAAGTCAACTACAACTATCCAAGATGATTACAAGTAATTGATCAAAAAACTGTATGCTGAAATTTTGTGAGGAATGTCCAGGAAAGATGCAACTAGAGGCTTTTCTTGAAGCCACTTTTTAGACTCAGATCCTGAAGAAATACTAGAATACAATCAATGGATCAACACCGACGGAGGCACATTGGAGATATGTCAAAGAACTCTTGAAGATTTCATGGATACATTGTTTTAAAATATTATCAGTTTGAAAAGCCATTACTTTGTGTCAAAACATCAAAGTTTATTCCTTCAACAGTTAAAAGGAAATCTTGCAGAAAATGAATTAATCATATTGATGGATGTGGCTGAGAACTATTTGTTTGTTGTTCAAGAATGTGTGCAAGAATTTCACTGGAGTCAGGCCATATTACATCCATTTGTTGTCTATTATGGTGGCAAAGAGCGTCAAAGTCTTAGCATTTGTATGCTCGGCGACTGCCGCCACCATGATACATTGCTGTCCATGCCTTTCAAGTAAATTTAATAGCAAAGACAAATATTGAAAACAATAAGAACATTTATTATTTTAGTGATGGTCCAGCTGCCCAATATAAGCAATACAAAAATTTAATCAATTTGTCTTCATAAAAAGGATTTTGGCATCATTGCTGAATGGAATTTTTTTGGAACAAGCCATGGTAAATAATCTCACTACATGATTGAAGTTACAACAAAAACACTAGCAGCCTGTGCTAGTCTACAGAGGCTCTTAGATAACGAAATATTGACTTCACATGATTTGTTCGATTTCTGTAATGATAGTATTCAAGGCATTAAGAGTTTTTACCAAAAGAAGAAATAGAAAAAAATTCAGCCTGATCAAGAAACAAGATTTTTCCAGGGGGCGTACAATTGCTGGAACAAGAGCAAATCATCAATTTAAGCCAATTAATTTTAATCAGCTCAGTATAAGCAGAATTTCCAATGATACTACAGCATTCACAGTTAATGTCTTCAAAGCACATCTACACGGGATACTCTGCAAATCACATTTAAGTGCCTGGCAGAGGGTTCATCGAACCACCTTTATACTATTTATCTCCCATTCCACTCTCTGATAGGGCGCGGGAAGAAAGAAGCCCTGAATCTCTCTGTTCGAGCTCTGATTTATCATATTTTATTCTGATTATTTCTAACTAGCCTATGTAAGTTTTTATGGCTTGTGTTAAATTAATGTTTGAAACTGAAATATACAGAAACTTGTATTTAACAAATAGCTAAGTGTTATCAGACTTAATAAGCAAAATATGTAATTTTTAATAACTTATCTAAGATATTCTTAATAATCAAAATTCAAGATACAGAAATTAAAAACGTTTTATGCGGTTTTATTATGTATGTATTTTATACTGCAAAATTATATAAAAATATTTCTTGTTAGCATAGTTCAATCCCTAAACCACAGGCAAATCTTGTACTATGAAAAGATACTGCAATTTTGTCGTTTTGATTTACAACTGGAATTTTATTAATGTTTTCTATTTATCGATAGCCAATTTCCCCTGCTTTTTAAATGTATTCTTACTCATCAAAATGCAAGATCCAAAAATTAAACAATATAACTTTGAAAGCTTAAAGCATGCTCTTTTATCTGTGGCAACAAAGGAAGGATTGAAAATGACACAGTTGGGTTATTGGCCCCTAAAATTCCCCAAAAAATTTGCACTTTGAAAATTTTGGCCAACTTTGTAGATGAATATCTGTTAGTGTAGGCATCCAGTGTTAATTAAATTTGATTTATATATAGACATCATAGGTGGGAATTACCATCTCAAGTTCTGATGCGATTTCTTCATATAAAAAGAAGCCGTGGTCTCTCAAACTTAGGCTCTCAGCACAACGCAACAAATTTTTTAGCCACTTTAGAGGCTTGTATCTATATTCAGGTGAGGCTAAACAATTTTTGCCATGGTGTGATTTAATGTACAGAGATACTGAACTGAAATTTGGTTATAACTATCAAAGACCACATAGAACCTTCATACCAAATTTCATTAGATTTGGAGATGGTCGAGTAGGGAGCCCTGGTCCCCTTTTCGTGGAATGACCCAATTGGGTTTTAGAGTGAGGAGGTTGAACAGGCAATCTCAGGGCTGCTTGATCGTACAACTGTGTCACTGAAAGTAAAACCACATGTCTGTATGCCTACCTCCTTAAGTAGGTCAAGGAGAGGCAAGGGCAGTGCTGTATTTATCCGCTAGGAGCACAGTGGGCTTCCTACCAGCTAATATCTTCCAAGCAGCAGAGGTCGACACTTTGACTCTGATAACCCACTCTACTTTGTAGACAGGGCAGCCCTTGGAAGAAGCAGAATGGTCGCCCATGCAATTGATGCAGCAAGGGGATGGAGGCAGACAGTCACCCTCATGAGTGTGTCTGCCACATGTGACGCATTTGACTGCATTGGGACAAGATGGACTGATACGATTAAACCTCTGACACTGGTAAAAGCACATAGGATTTGGTACATACAGGCAAACAGATTATTCCATATACCACTTTTACCTTATAAGGAAGATCCACTCTGTCAAATGTCAAAAATACAGTATGAATTCTTTGTCAGCCTTTTTCATCACTATGGACTGCTGTTACGCTCTGATCAGACAAGTACTCTTACATTTCTTCATCCGATAAACTGTAATGAGTAAAGCGTGTGATGGGCTTCCACTTTGTCAGGGAAGTGTGCAGGAGTGTAGCTCAAATCAGTTTCTGTGCCTGGAAGGCACTGTCCATTACCAGCAAAAAGGTTCCATTTCATTGGCAAGAACACTTTTCACAGGACCTGCAATCACATCAACACCCCTCTGAATGATTAAAGGATTTACTGTCGAGAAATCTTTACCATCAGTTTGAGTAACCACTAAAAACTTAGGAACATTTGGTAATGTTTTCTTTGACTGAGGTGCATCTGGCTTTCGTTTCTGGGTCGAAATCAAGGCAGAAGAAAGAGGTCATTCGGAAGTGTCCCCAATTATTACCGGCGTCTCCAATGGCGTGCTCCTTCCTAATGGGTGCCCCATCACTGAGGGCAAACCCACCTTACGCGATTGTTGACACCTTCTCAGAAACGGGCGGAGGGACCAATCGGCATAGTATGAAGGAATCTGCTCGAGTAATCACCCCTCCCTGGGCCTGGCCTTTACCAGGGGATACGTACGTGCCCTACTTGTCTACCCGGGGCGGAGAATTAACTGTTACCACATCACCAGCTACGCATGACAATGCATGGGTTGGCCTTCAGACATGCAAAGGGAGGAAAGAAGAATAACAGAGGAAGGAAAGAAGGACAGAAGACAATCTCAAACACCAAAGTGCCGGAAGCCTTCCTCCCCCCCCCCCCTGCTGTGGGGCCATAAGGGCCCCAGCTTCGAGGAGCCACATGAGCTCCTGTAAGGAGCTTGTAGAAAATGTTGGTGAGGTTGACAGGGTGGTAATTAACTGCCAGCAGATCTGATTCAGGTTTCAGCACTGGAATGACAACACTATCCAGCCACTGGGACAGCAAACACCCTCTACCCAGAGCCAAGTGAATAGGGTGAGCAGTTTACATTGTAAGTCCACTGAGAGGTGGAAAAGAAATTGGCTACGGGCATAATCTGGTCTAGGAGAGGTATCAGCGCATGCAGCAAGGGCGCTTAGGAACTCCCAATCACCAAACATGTCAACTGGCAGCATTTCCAAATTGGGAAATGCTTCAATTCGAGCTGCTCTTTAAGGGAACAGAAATCTGCACTGTAGCCTGCAGTTACAGAACTATGCATGTAATGCTCTGCCATGTGTTCAGCAATAGCGCTGCAGTCAATACAGAGTGTACCCTGAATGAAGAGAAGGGATTCCGCCAGTGGACAAAAGCCAGAAAGGCATTGAACTTGCTACAACACCCAAGAAGGGGTGTCATGGAATCTGATGTTGGCAATGTACCTCTGCCAAGAGTCCTACTTCCACTGCTGGATCAGTGACTGAGCTGCATCCCAGAGGTGTTTAAAAGCTCTACAGATGATGGTGCCGGGGTGCTGAAGCACTCGCCAATTGTCGCGGATGGCCTCCTGGTGGTGAATGTTAAGAACACTTTTCTTCAGAAAGCTTTTGTGATTTAGAATAAGACCTTATAGTTGCTGTGGTAATTCCTTAATATGTTTTCTCAATGATATCCAAAGTTTGCCACTAGTGCTTTATGTTCTTGGCCCAGAAGGGTGGTAAAAATGCACAAAGACATAATTGTTTTGCAAACTTATTGTTTCAATGTCTGCAAGTCACCACTGTCCATCACATACACATGCCACTAAGTCATTCAATGACAAAGATGTAATTTAACTGACTGAACCTCAAATTTTGGTTCATGATGTTTCATAGTATCAACCTATATTTTCTGTAATGTCAAGGAATTTGTGGACTTGGCTTGTTCCTTTTACTGCAAAACAGTTTTCAAATCTGGTATTTAGTACTGTTTTTATATGAAGAACTACATATTAATTCTTGACAAGGAAATGTGTGATGCCTTTAATATTATCCTTGCAAAAGATATACAGACTGTGTATTGTAAGAACTTTGTCAGGGGTGTTTCTTTGTAGGCTGTCTTTATTGGCTTCATCATACTTCATTGCATCCACTTTTACCATGGCAAGAGGCCACGTCATTCGGCCTCCAACCCATTTGTTGCGACAAAGATTTAAAAATTATTTTTGTTCTTATATTGACTACCACTTTTATCTGAAGAGTATATGAGCTACTCGGGTCAAATCTAGTCTCCGATACCGCTTTGAGCAATGACGTCATGTTTTACGTCATTCCCTCCCCTGCATGGTTTCAATACCTACTGTTTGTGTGTCTGATATTTTTGAAGACGCCTAGGTGGCATTGTATTATCCTTTAGGTCTTGTTTGTCCTATACCGAACCTAACTTCCAAGTTACCTGGAGCATAGCCCCAAGAAGGTTAGGTATAGATTAAACAATAAGTTTTTCTTTTAGTACGTGAGAGCGCGTAGTGCCCGAATCTCTGGTTCCGAAACACTCGATTTACGTATGTTCGACATAATTTCAGGCCATACAACTTCAAGTGCAAGCTTTCTTTAAAATTATTGAATTTTTCACCCATAATTATAGTTTCACAATACAATGATATAAACATATATAAAAAATAGATAACGGATGACTTACCCACAGGACAGGCTCGTCGACAGACAAAAATCACACACAAACACACAAGTTTTTGCAACCGTAGGTCGCTTCTTCTGGAAAAGAGGAAGAAAGGAGAGGGCTCCATTTCCACTTCCTTAAAACCCGTATCCCGTATTCTTCCCTTTCTCCTCTTTTCCTGAAGAAGCAACCTATGGTTGCGAAAGCTTGTATGTGCGTGATTTTATTTGTGCCTGTCAACGAGCCTGTCCTTTTGGTAAGTCATCCGTTTTCTATTTTTTACATAAATTTATCCCACCAGGAAAGTTTCCTTTGATAATAAGTGGATCTTCAAAAATTTTGATATCACACTTTGGAGGTCATTTTGACCTGTTATTTTTTAATTTAGAGTATTTCGTTTATAAATACTTTTGGTTGAGGAGACTTTCTAAAAAACAATCATGTCAATAGCAAAGCTGTTAACCCAGT
Organism: Locusta migratoria; assembly: GCA_026315105.1. Lineage (NCBI taxonomy): Eukaryota > Metazoa > Arthropoda > Insecta > Orthoptera > Acrididae > Locusta > Locusta migratoria. The sequence continues at coordinate 742,502,269 of CM048755.1, read as the reverse complement.
GCAGAGGTATTCAAATTATCGCTAACGTCTCCAAACTGAAAAATGGTTGCATGCTGACAAAACTGGCCGCCCTTCAGTAATGGTGCGAGGTAAAAAATTATTTAAAAACTGTTTTAGCTTCACAATTATACAGTAATTACATATTTAAAAATGGTCAAGCAACCATTATTGGACCACTTCATATGGATTGACCCAGCATTCAAGGTAGGAAGTGAAAGATGAAGAGGAAGCAAACTAATAATGATCTGGATACAATAAAATTAAATCAGGGGTAGATACAATAGACCAACTACAGTAGTTAGAATGTATAGTAAAGAGGATGACCAATGGTACTATTTTAGAATATGATTGAAATCAGTGCACTGAATGCATTTATCATATGGCTGCATATTACACCAGACTGGACAGGAAAGTCCAACTACAAGAAACTGGCCTTTTTCATAGAATTAAGAAAGCAACTCATTGGTAGGAAGGAAGACAACATTCGTCCTCCAGTACTTTTATCAACACCACAGACAAATAGAAGAGAACCGAGTCCATCTTGTAAAAGATATGATCAAAGAAAATACACTGTCAAGTGTTCAAAATGTGGATCTTCTGTGTGTAAAACACACTGCAGCTTGTTGCTATAAATGTATTGCCTCTCGATTACAATTTTGAATCTAATCAAATTTCATTCTACCTTTATTAAAAACATCCTTGATAAAAAAATTAAGTTCTGTTGCAGTCACACTAAGTACTGCTTGGTCTTTAGTAACAAAAAGAGCTCTGTATTAAGAACATTAAGAGAAGCAAATACACTACACAAATTGGTAGAATGTCACACACCATACAGAGAATACAACCAAATTAGAAAGCTTACAATGTAACATCCACCAGAAGAGCATGCCACCACATGCCTACACACACCAGCTGCAAAAGACAACTGAAAACTGCCACACAATTACCATCACAACACAACAAGCCAACAGGTGGAATCATGTCCTACAAATGACCCCATTTCATAGTCAACATTAGTATACTACACCGCCACTGCCATAAGTAACATTTATCCATGATGGGAATGCTAGCCATATCAATCAATAAAAATAGCTGTATTATATAACTTCAAATTAATGCAACTGCCAAGTCATTTTACTGACTGACTACAAGTTCTGAACAAATATGTTAAAACCAACAAGGGAAAAAGCCTTATATCTTTGTGCACACCTGAGTTCTATTTACACATAGGCCGACCGAGAAAGAATATATTTCAAACAGCCTCGATAGTAATGTTATTTGATAAATCCCTTTCAAATATTACTGATTGTGGAATTCTTAATAACACCCTTCAAAAATGCCTGTTTGTGGAATCTTCTGTGAGATATCCTAGTGCAGGGTAACTAAACACTGATGCTGAAAACCTGAAGTCAAACAACAACACTGGCTTTTAATAACCCCCATGGGTAAATCCATACCCAGTCCACACTTTGCTGTTTCCATTTATCTCTAACATAATGGCATGATGTAAATATACTACCAGTATGTCTGAATTTATGTACTCACGAAACAGCCTAGTTTATATTTCACTCTTATTACACATTAAAACTACAAAACTGAATCATTGAAAATTAGAAAGTAATAACTTGAAATCAAAATGTAAACTTTGGACGATCTTTAACTACAAGGTTATCTTACCTGTTGTGCCTGTTTAATGAAATCCATGATGTCATCCTTAAGTGCCTCCTTAACCTTAGGTGGTCCTTTTTCATCCCACAGGCACACCAAATGGACAGAATAGAACAGATCTTGCCACTCATTTTGTGTAACAGGTTCTTGCTGAAGTAGTTTAAGGATAATTGGCCTCATAGATGGCCATTTATCCTCAAACATCAACTGATTTCTGTCCTGAAACGTTCAATAATGATGAACATATCCTTTGAGGTGCCTGAACTTTGCAATATGACACACTTAAGCAATCAATGATGTGCTGCTATTGATAGGAAAAAATAAAAACAGGTGAATGACATGTCTTGCTAAATCTACACTACTGCTTAAATAAGGAAATCTGTTGTTTCCCTTTCAAAGGAATCATCCCAACATTTGCCACAGTCAGTTTTCTGAAATGACAAATCTTAAATCTGCATGGTTGGAATAGGACTTCAACTCGCCATCCCAGCTAAATAAATGCTTTTATAGTTACATTAAAACAGTAGGCATTGTTAAAGTCTAACATTCTGTTTTAACATCAACAACAGCATATGCTTCTTCAAAGCGTCTGTCACTTGTAACTGCAAAATTTTCTTGCTCTACAATGACATATAGGCCAGGACGTATTCATTGCTGACGTCGGTTTCAACGAAAAAAGAATCAATGGTGCGATCTTTTTCCAACCGCGCTACAGTCTTCTGAGTTTACAAGTAGTTCTATACCGATTATGGTAATCGGTACGCTTACATCATGCTAAGCATGAAGCCCCCACAAAATGAATCACATGCGCAGCTTGAAGGTGGGACTGGTGAATTTATTGAAGCGTGAGCGACTACATTAGTCTGAAGAACATGTGGCGTTACTGCCCACACCAACTGGCCAGCAAATTGTTCGTGCCTGCACTTCTGTCACTTCATTCTGATAGCTGATTTCAGAACTTCGGGAGTTTTAGTAACTGCAAACAATGCTTCGAACTCTCTCAACTGGAGAAGTGTATTTTCATTTAACGACCACCGAAATTCGGGATATTACAAGGGTTGTTTTTCCGCGGATTACTGCCAGTTGCATCTATAAGTTTGCAAATGAAACACGCACTACATAGTTGGGCACTTCACAGTTATTAAACAGCACTTTTCCAGGCACTCACGTTTGTTTGAAATTTTCCCTTTTCCTTTCCACAAATTTCATTTTTCAAGTTAACCTAACAACTTCGACACGAAAACAACGCTACTCTAAAAAAATCTGTACAAAATGTTATCGTATTATGCAAAGTGCCGTAAAACGACAATTTAAATTCGCCGGCAAAATCGTAATACCTTCAACATCACGGAGAGTAATGTTTACGTTCAAGTCATGCCGCACACGGAACCGTTGAATTTGGTGTTTACATCATACACATCTTAGGAGTCGCGATTATATACAGTCTTCACAAAGTAGGCTGGCACACCTTACGGGGACTGATGGGAGTGATCGTAAGGAAATGCCTTTACGTTTATTTCCATCAGCCACCGTGACGACGGTCAACTTAGTTACGCTGAGCTGTAGCCACTCGCGATTTGAAGCGTCAACCAACAAGCTTAAATTAAAATCTTTGGCTTCGCCCGATACAAGCGTCTAGCGACAGCGACAGACAGGAGAGAATTGGGGGGGGGGGGGGGGTGATTTGATGATACTAGCCCCCCCCCCCCCCCCCCAACACCATTATCAACACATCGCTGAATATATAATCGGTCGCCAGGGAAGTCTCTGCAACTTAAGATCTTTGGAGCAGTACTTTAAGCCCTTTCTACACGGGAAGTGAGAGCTTCAGTGTAGAGTGAGTGTAGACGCGTCCACTTGCACAAGATGCACGCATACGATCGCTAGTAGACAGGATAGGATGGATCCTATTCTCAGCAAGCCCCCACAATCGCGTAAGCGGCCGACTGCGAACAGCAGACAAATTGAAGAGCGCTTCGGCGGCCATTGTGGTGGCAAACTTCCGCGCGAACTTTAAATGTGCGTACTATTCTTTTGATTAGAGAGAGTATTCATTCGAGTTAAGTAGCGAAAACTATGTGTAATTGAAATATATAACTACAAAACAGCTTCAGATTAATTGAAAATACAGCAACTATCTGTTGTGTGTAAATTTATTACACATATGGTGTAGAAATTGGCCAACAGTTTTTCCTCTTCCCAACGAAATCGAACTATAACATGAAGTTTTTTTGCGTTCTCAGTGCAGCATATGAACGGAATTTATCGTCAGACACGATTTTTTGGCACTTTCTCAGTATATTCTACGATTGTGAAACTTTTGTACAAACATTAATTTCAGAAGAGTTTCATACTTTACGTCTTTGCTTTAATGCTCTATTCTCCAATATTTAGATATTTCACAGCATCAAAAAATCAAACGAACTGCCTGAAACAACTAATGTTAAAAATCGACTGTGAAAGTGAAATATGCCATTAGATACATAACTGAAAAATAGCTCCTTATGTTGTGAATACAGCAACCAGCCACTACCAAATTCTTTTAAGAACACGAAGTATGCCATAACGTTTTCTTAACTAAGGCATCTAACATTAGCATTAGGGTATCTAGCAAGAAAATTAGCATTTTTAATGCTGTAAGCCAAATACCTTACAGCAGAGTGAACTTCTCGAAACTCAGCAACTATCGTCACAGGGTTGAACTTCAGAATGTGCATCCACTGTGTTTCATTCATATATGGAACTATACACAGTACTGCAAACCCCTTTGAGTTGTTATACCTACATGTAAAGCAGATTACCTTTAAATTCTGCGTTACAAGTTGCTAATATTAATTTCATAAGCAAAAATTCGAACTGCAGGGAGGCAACTAATTTCGTGACCCGATAGGTTATTTTAGACAATCACAAAAAGAAAATTTTGAACTTCCTGTCCACCAGTACTGCCTAAAGTAGATCCTTTTTAAGAGCTACCAGTATTGTAAAACCCTGTTATTTATTTCATTCAATCCTATATTGTCTTGACAAACCGTCTGTTAAGCAAGAGTAACTACCTTTGAACACAAGTAGTAGGGCTACTTGTATTCCTGAGAAATATAAATGGAATACAGTATTCGGTCTTTTTATTTCTTTCTTAAATTGATTTATGTATTGAAACACTGAGCAGCTCTTCGCAACCATGCTTCATGTACACTACAATAGTTGAACAATAAAGACATGACTATCAATTGCATATATATCCCGCAGTAGCTATTTAATACACAATTTGCCTGCTAAAAAGAAATTAAAGGAATTTCTGAATGGCAACTCCTTCTACAATGTAGATGATTTTTTAGATAAAACTTTTAAAAAAAGAAAAAAAAAAAACAAATTTTTATTTAAAAAAATCCTTAAAATATTGATTGTCAAGTGTAGACAACATTTACTAGACTGACAAGTTCCACATTATTACGAAATGTCGTATATATGATCTATGGAAGAAGTATTAATCTAATCTAACAACATTCGTATTTATCTGATGCTTGCAACTACCATGGCAGCCGGGCGAATGTTTAAATTATCCCGCAACAGCAGCACTGTCAGGTAGTCTAGTTATTTTTACAAGGTCTTTGATTGTCCCGTGTATGGAAGGGGAGACATTAGTGCCACCCATAGCCCGAAGATAACATAGACTGCATATGTCGTCATTACACTGAAACCAACATCTAAGTCACATGACTTGGGGCAACGGATAACCTACTTTTCACACTTTTCCAGGCGAACGTGACGTCATAATGATGTAGAACTAGCTAAAAAAGGGTGTGTCGACTATGTGTGTGTGTGTGTGTGTGTGTGTGTGTGTGTGTGTGTGTGTGTATCAATACAGTGACTGGAACGATCTTTAGCCAAGGGTAGCCATCTTGATGGAGTAAAACATTGCTGTTCTGAAAGCTTGTGTATGTCTCCTTGTCACTCGTTTTTGGAATGATTTTTGATCTATTACGGTGACTTGTGTGGTGTTCGGGTGTACGAATCGTTCTGATTCTGACACGAAATCGAAGGGGATGATATTTCATGTGTAAGTTGTCTCACTGAAATGTGATTTTACCATTTTTTTTATTGTGAAGAAACATGTGCTATAGCGTATTTCTCTCTTATGATTTTAGATTTCCTAAAGATGAAAGTCGGAAAGCTCTATGGGAGAATGCTGTGAGGAGGAAGAACTGACGGGCTTCTAAATGGAGCTCTGCATATTCTCAGAATTTTCGTGAAGAAGACATAGATCGAACGTCGGTTTCAACAGTTCGGCTCCATGAAAATGCTGTACCATCATTTTTTCCTACAAACATTTGCAAAAGGTACGTTAATTTTTAGATTTCTATTACATGTTTGTGTGTAGATAATCGAGAAGTGTTGAATAAATCATTTTTTCTTTGCTATTTACGAAATTAAAAGGTAACTGGTTTAAAATAGCTGTCACCCTATACAGGATTCTGTGTATATTTACAATTTAATATTCGCATTACATAACTGTTTCATGGTATCATATTGTAACTTAACTGTTCCTTTGCTGTACGTTATGTATGAGGCCTAGGAGGGTGGGTATAGCTAACTTTTCATTTGTTATTCAGCCATAATTCCGAAAGTGAATACACATATGAAATAAGTTAAATGTTCTTAGTAACATGAATATTTAAGCCAATGGTTAAACATGTCATTTCAATTGTAGAAGGGCATACATTTTCATTGCACTGTCTTTAATGGTTGTAATGACCTAGGAGTAATTGAATTGATCGGTGGGGAAAGGAACTAAGTCACTTTTTGGCGATTTTCACTTTTTTACATAAATGTAGTAAACAGACCCAGGCACACGTTACTGTGATGAAAGGAACTATGTTTGGCTTCTTCCTGTGGGAATAACATGAGGTCGATTTTATACATGCTGAGGAGAAAGGAATCAAGTCAGTGACTTAGTTCCTTTCTCCGCAGCACGTCGCATCCCATCAGTAGATTTTACTTTCAGTGAGCTTGTACTACACCAACTACACGCTAGATGGAGTTGGTCTGCAGCATGCAGGTGTAAAAAGCGCAACAAAACAGTAACTTGGCGCAAACTTCATCAGGTGTCGCGCTTATTGTTGAGTGTTGTAAGTGATTGAATACCGTCTTTCTAAAAGTCAAAAGGACATGCGTGGAATAAATCCATCCATTACCAAAATTATGGAAAATGTAATAAATTTGATAGATACCCACATCACATATTTCCCACTCACAGATGCTCACTATTCTGATGAAATACCTAGATGCACGCTTGGACCTGAAAACTATGCACGAAATGTTCCTTAAGTAATATCCAGACGTAAATGTGAAATACGACTACTATAGGAAACATTTTCGTGAAAATTACAATTTTCATTTCGGACATCCGAAAATTGATGTATGTGTCAAATGTGAAGAACTTCAGGCTACGTTAAAATGTCCACATATCTCTTACAGTAGTAAACGAGCTGCACAACTTGAGTTGGATATTCACAAGCAGCGCAGCAGGAAGTTTTATAAATCCATTAAAATAACTGAGCAAGAATGTATGGGCAGGGATGATATTGTTGGAATAGATTTCGACTTTATGCAAAACTTGCCCCTGACAAAAATCCCAGTGCAAGAAACATATTTATTTCATAAACAGCTGTGTTAGTCACACCTTTAATCTGGCAAAAACTGAACTTGTTTCATTTGAAACTGGATTGAAAAGACTACATGATGGAAAGAAAGTGTGAATCAATATAAAGAAAATTGAAGATATTTTTGGAAAGTGATGAAGTACACCCTTGGAGAACACGCTGATTTTTTTATGAGGAGATTTTGAAATGGCCGACTAAGTGATAACTCACTGTGATATGAACTATTCCGATCTTTGAATTCTATTAAATAGTTGTTTTTATGTTCAGTTGAAGGTAATTTATCAATAAATTTGAGCTTTAATGGAGAAATGTGTATCTTTGAATGTATTATACTCACAAAAAGTACTAAATCTTTCGTTGACTGGAGAAAGGAACTATGTTACAAATTTTAATATTTTTTTTCAGAAGATACTTTTTAGAATATATAAAAATTATTTTCATTCACAGTATGTATAGTTAGAGTACAGCAAACGTCGAAAATTTCAATGCAATCCGTCAAATAGTTTAACAATAAAACAGTTTTTGTCTCTCCTGAAAAGTATGAAAAAGTGACATAGTTCCTTTCTCCACCGACCGATTCAATTGAATTTTTTATCTGTGTTGATTTTGGAAGGAATCCTTCAGGTCATTCGAATAAATTAATTTCATTTTCCACCTTATTAGCTTCTTACACACAACTTTTAGCTGGGTATGATTTCATGGTGCGCCTCGGTTGCACAGTGTTAGAGTGCCAGGCTACAAATCCAAAGGTCGCGGGTTCGATCCCCGCCAGGTCCTAGGATTTTTATCTGTCACTTTCCACTTCTTTCACCTCTGGCGGTATTGCTAATGTGAAAAATACCGAGTAGCACCGTGGTTCGGAACCCACGTTAAATTGTAGGTCCCCCTATAACTGGCTGGGTAAGTCAGTTCGAAGGTCGGAGGAAGGCAACGGCATACCACCTCCAAACAGGACCATGCCTAGTAAAGCACTGTGTGGTTCAAACCAATCTTCGGATTGTTGACTGCTTTACTTACTTATGATTTCATGCTGTATACAGGCTTTAAGAGGAGATATACTGGAACACTAAGGTGTTTCTACCTACACACATTACATTATAAAGAGTTTATTTGGCTCTCCACATTGTCATGTTGCTATACATTGCTGAACAACAGTTTTTTCGGTTTAATTATTTGCTGAAGTCACAGAAATTATCATTTGTTTGGTAAGACTTTACGATGCTTCTCGCCGGGCTCCAGTGCTTATGTTGGCAACAGATGAACAATGAAGTGTAGAATGCGTTAATATTTTTCACAAGCTACAGAGTTAGTGTTATTGCAGCTTGTTTCACTCGCAGCAAAATTAATACTGTACCTGATCTATGGTTGACAGTTTCTTGTATGTACCGTTTTCCATTCAGGAAAAAAAATTGAAGTTGTTAAGACAAAACATTTATTGGTCATCTGAGTTGCCATCATTAATCATTGGTGCTAACATAGCCAATGGAGCCAGGTGAGAAGCGTCATACAATTGAACCCATTTGTTCAGTTTGAAATACAACTTTGCATGTGAGGTAAATACAGCAAAGTAACATTTCTTCTATTTGATGTACTATGAATTGACATTCCCCATTTACAAATATCAAATTATTGATTTTAAAAGCTTTGACATAACCTTCTTGTTAAAATCATCCACTACTTGTTGAATATGCACCAAGCACTGACACAAAGTAAGATATGGAACACAATTTTGTTACATTAACTGTTGGACCAAATAGACTACATTAAGAGCTTGTCAACTGACAGTACCCATACTGATCAGGTGTACTAGTTAAACAAAAACGCCACAGCAGAAATATTTTACATGTTCATAGCATTAGTGTTCACTTTTTTTTTCACATGGGATGTGTATTAATTGCTATTTCCCACATGTGAGGAATCTCAATTTGTCTGCTGAACACAGTTTTGTTAGAGTAATGGCCAAAAACCAGAATTTATATTTATGGGAAGGATAAGGCCTTGAGCTATATGTTAAAAAAAGTGTTTAATTTTTTCTGTTTATTTTCTTTAGGAAGAGAAGAGAAAACCACCAGTGCAAGGACTACACTGAAAAGATGCAGGGCCTGCTAAATGACGATTGCTACCGGAAGATCAGCGTAGACCCCACAAAGAAGGTGGAAAACAAGACGAGGGCGCTTCTCAAGGATGCGGATTTACCGGAGGGTGTCGCCAAGAAACTGCTACCTCAAGGTCCGGTACCGCCAAGACTTTATGGACTCCCTAAGATTCACAAAGATAGGGTGCCGTTACGTCCCATTGTCAGTAACATCAGAGCACCTACATATTTGTTGGCCAAATACTTGACGGGAATATTAAGTCGTTATGTGCGTAAATGCCCTCATCACATCCGTAATTCCGTGGATTTTGTTAAACGGCTTAACAGCTTCAGGCTGGATGAGTCAGATATCATGGTGAGGTTTGACGTCGTTTCCTTGTTTACGAGGGTGCCCCTTCGAGAGTCACTAGATTTGATTGGCCAGAAGTTTGACGAGAAGACCACCGCACTTTTTAGGCAGGTCTTGACCTCGACGTATTTTCTTTTCAATGGCGAATACTATGAACAAACGGAGGGAGTCGCCATGGGTAGCCCACTCTCCCCTATGGTCGCAAATTTATACGTGGAGAATTTCGAGGAGGAAGCCCTGGCATCATCTGAATGGAAACCTACTTGCTTTTTCCGTTACGTGGACGACACTTTCGTCATCTGGCCACATGGTATGGATAAACTCCTCGATTTCCTTACACATCTGAACTCCATACACCCCAACATCAAATTCACTATGGAGACTGAAACGGAGGGTAAATTGCCGTTCCTTGACGTCTTGGTCAAGAGAAAAGCTGATGGCACCCTGGGTCATAGTGTATATCGGAAGACAACGCACACTGATCTCTATTTACACGCAGACAGCTGTCACCACGCTTCACAGAGGAATGGGGTACTTAAAACGCTAGTACATAGGGCGCGCACTATCTCCGACGCAGAGAGTCTACCCCAGGAATAGGAACACCCGAGAATGTGTTTTGAAAAAATGGGTACTCAGAGTGGCAGATTCAGCGGGCTCTCCGCCCAACCACTACATCACAACCTGTGGAAACGGATGAAAACACGAGGGAGGATGTGAGCACTGCGTTCGTTCCATATACCGGCGCACTCTCGGAGAAGATCGCCCGAATTTTGAAAAAACACCAGGTTGGAACTGTTTTTTTGTCCGCCGAATAAAATTCGTGCACTGGTGGGGAGCGCTAAAGATGATCTCGGTTTGAGGAAGGCCGGCGTGGACCAGATTCCGTGTCAGTGTGGAAAGTCATATATTGGACAGACGATGCGTACCGTCGAGGATCGATGCGTTGAACACCAGAGGCACACACGATTGATGTATCCGAGCAAGTTGGCGGTCGCTGAACATTGTTTGTCGGAGAATCATGCGATGGACTATGAAGGCACTAGGATTCTGGTACAGACGTCGAGATACTGGGACTGCGTCGTTAGAGAGGCCATTGAAATTCGCACAAGTGACGACCTCATAAACCGTGACTGTGGCTATAATCTTAGCAAAGCTTGGGAACCAGCGATTGGGTTAATTAAGAGTAAATCTAGCAAACGTAACGAAGTGACGACCACGGCGGACAGAGCCTTCACACCGACGTCATCTCAGACGCCGGCGCCGCCGCCGGGGTAGCTCCGCGGGCCGAGGGTATTTAAATCGCCCACTACCGGGCTAGAGCCCAGTTCCCTTCGAGCAGCCGTAGCGTGCAGATCTCCGTGCCGGCGCGTTTCCAGGAGCTCAGTCTGTCAGTTCACCTGATGATGGCGATATGTATGATCGCCGAAATATTGTGCCCGTTGGACACTATAGACCGGCAGTACACCCATGGATATTTTGTTTATCAAATACACCAGGAGAAACTGAAGAATCACATTTATCTATTATTCAACAGTATGTTATATTTAATTTGTTCTAGCCAGTATTGTGTTTAATGAAATTACCCCCCCCTCATCCCTGAGTGACAACATATTAATGAGAAATAGAATCCTAATTTTTGAAACATTCCCAACATTGTATGTTCTGGTTTTTGCTTGTGTGTCCATTATGAATTACATTTTTTCTGATCTAGTACAACAATTGTTTACCTTCAAGAAAGTGATAGAAGTATTCATAGTAGTGTTTATTGCTATGTAATTGAACACTAAATTTTCTGGCAGTCATAATTTTACTCGAAATTTGACCATTAAGTTTCATGGAATCCAGTCTGCAATACACACATTTTTGAAATGATCGCACATTTTCTTAAGTTACTATGGTTCACTTAATTCCTGGTTTATGCAGGACCATCGTGGTACATATCTATGTGGAAATAAATGATAAATAGCATTTCATTTGTGACTGGGGTAAGTGTCATTTAAGCCATCAGACATCACTATACAATCCACAGAAGTTATGGTCGTTTACTGATTTCAGATAACTTTGTCAGTTCACAAACTATGGCAAATAATACTTATGGTCTGACAAATCACGTGCAGTCACAGTAGATTCTTCATTTATGAGTGAATGCAGGCAGCAACCATGGCTATCTGTGAGAATTTTATTACCATAACTGAAGATCGGGATACCATCCATCAGCTTTGGCCATGACCTTATTTTTCAATATGGCAGCAACGTAAACATTAGACTTCAAAACCGGTCAATTTTGTTACCACACCATTCTTTGGGTTTCACATTCGCTGGCTTCACTCACAACTAAACTGTTACCTCCCAACCTAACCTAAACCTTGGGTTGTCTACAGATTAGTCTGTCACAACCAAGATTTCTGGGTGTGTCCAATATCGCACTTTAATCCATAAAAGTTACTCTATTTTGCTTGTAAACCAACTATTGTCTTTAACTCAGTCACCACATAATTACTCAAGCCATCTACAAACATGCACACACCTCAAAACTACCGCAAAACCGGGTCAAAACCGACAGGTGGTATCACCATCTTCAGGTGACGCATTTTATTTTATTAATAGCTGTGAGTTTGATAAAATTAAGTAGTTTTGTTTTGCAGAAATGTTCTGAATTTTTTTTTGTTAGCAGCATAACTACATCTACACTATCTCTCTGAAGGTAATTTAAAAAACATCGAAAAAGTGTTGATGCCCTCAGCATTATGGTATCACAAATGCAGAGGAATTGTGCCAAATACTTATAGCACTGGTCATCAAAGTCTAATTACCATTATATAAATATGGCTTGCAATTACACTGCAGAATATATATTCTCACGTTGCAATGGAAGTAGGCTTGACTTCGAAGGCAACTTAACACAGCACTTATACTGAAAGCACGTTTATTACGAACTCAACATACAAGCAGCACTGACTGCCTCTCAGGCAGAGTGCTCTGCTATTTATACACAGACAGAATTTACCAGCAATTAGAAGAACAGTTAACATAAGAAACAAGTAGAATTTACAAGTGAACATAAGAAAGATGTAGAACCTTCTGGAATTGTAAATTACAAAGAAATAAATTTTTGCTGGTGGGCAGGATTGAGCCAGCGACCTTCTGCTCTGCAGTCCGTGACGCTATCCCCTGCGCCACGCCGGCAGTTAGTGTTTGTCGTCTCTCGCGGCAATATGTCCACAGTCTTGTTAACAATGCTCATGCTTCTTGTTTTTTGATACTTGGTTTCACTGTTTTCATTTATGATGAAAAACCCGAGGTTCACGCTCAAAAATGTTTTTTCTTGCTTAGTTCCATCAAGAATGGTTTACGTCATATTGTTTTGTGGAATACATTTCATAGTGGACTCACATTATTCAATAAATTTAAGTTTTGATGTGGACCTTTCTGCTGTAATTTTATATAACACTGATATTTTTTCACATTGAGCTGTGCTACTTTTAAATTCCATACCTTGTGAAAAATTGAAAGAGTAACACTGTAATAATTTTTATGTATAAGAAAAAGCAAATGTACATGAATAACAAGTCAAGAACAGTTTCTTTTTCTAGAATAAAATTCTGAATATATATCTAACATGTATGCTTCATTTCATTCCTTACAGTTACTATACTTTGCAAGAATGAAGTATATTATTAGATGAATGAATTAAAAAACAAAACCTAGTTTCAATGTAAATATTACTGTACAAAGCTGTCTACTTCAGGAATGGAAAATGTTTCTTTTTCAGTGCTTTTTTTGTTTTGTAACTAGGTAATTTATTATGAGAGAGAGCTTCTTTCCCATAAGAGCTGTTACAGTTCTGGTAAAGTTTCTTCTTATTCTGGATCAATAATTCTTATTTTACTACTTGCATATATATGAGGCCATTCCACACTTCTCAAACTCTTCATATAGGGTTTTGGTGCATATCACAATCTAAATTCCTTCTTTTCATTTTGTACCACTGTAAATACATGTCAGCTTGTCAAAGGACTGAGTTTAAAAGATCATGAATTTATTAAAATAGGTACAAGTAGGTAACAGGATAAACAAAGCTTTGTTTTTTTATGTGCAAGTTACATAGTTAAGAAAACAACTATATTTCATACCAAAATAAGAATTTGGAAATTGATTTTAGATCTCAACCTAATTAACTGTGCAATAACAGACTCCTTATTAATATTAAAATAACTTCCATAACAGATGGTAATTGCAATACTTATACTGCCTTCACTTACAGACATACCGTGTAGAAAGTGTTGCTACAGCAATAGATTTTTTCAGTTACTGAAACAGCCCCACATACTAGAGTTACTGCATACCACTTAAGAGAAGAAACATGTATATTTATTGATGTATGTCTGAATGACAAGGAATTATGTTTTGTTCCTGAGTCAATATTATTGAAAGTATCATACATTTGTTTCTGTATAGCAATCTTCCATTTGATAATGGATGACAAGCGCAATGAAACAAAATTTAATGGCTAAACACTTGTTTACATTGTATTACTTCATCATGTTTTTTTTCTGGCTCTTCATTATATTTAAATCATTAGCAACAAAAGATCATTCAGTTACTTCTTCTGATATATGTGATGGTCAGAACTGTTAGCAGTCTGTTACAAATTAGTAGACAGTTGCTTCAGTACATCATTCCGAAGCCAAACGATTGGTTTGCGTGTCACGAAAGTCAGAAAAGACAATGTCACTGTACTCATAAATCTGATGTTGATTCAATCAATCAATTCCTGTATCAGACAATTGTAAGAATAAATAAAGAAAGAAACCACCTTCTGTGATATACGTTTATTGCAAAATTAACAAAATTTTATCGTTTAAATTTTAAATTGGTATGCTGTAGCTACTTGTAATATTGCAATAAAAAGTGTTTTTAAGTAGAAGAAAAATGACATTTTGCTTTTACGAGATTTTGTTTTGAACATAAACTTTAAAACAACTAATCTGAGGATGTTACATGCATGTATTGTGGTATTAGTGACTTAAATGCAGACAGCACTGTAACACTCTGTCAGTGTTTTGGTAGGAGTGTCATGGTGGCAGGCCATGCCCCCACGGCTTCAGAGTGTAGTACAGCTGGGATACGTAGCACCATCTCCCTTTATTCTTACCTACATAGTTAGGAGCACGCAGTAGACAGCATGATGTTTGGTCTTTTACTCTAGCAACAAAATGTAAATGTTTTTGTAAATATTGTGGAAACTTATTAGTGATGATAAATGCTGCAAATGATCAGTGTAAAACGTGCATGCTATGGATGTGTTCTGCTTTTATGAAAAGTGTGAAATTGCTTGACGAATAAAACTAAATTTTAATAAGTTTTCTGTTTCTTATATTTGTAAATAGTTTGCAATATTGGTGGAAATAATCATCCTTGTAAGAGACATTTTTCAGCTGTATGAATTGTGGGGGGAAACTGAGATAAATTTGAGAAATCTCAAGGGGTGAAGTGAAAAGCGAAATTCATAAATCATTTTTTTAGGAATGGCCTCCTCTGTAGTAAGCAGTCAAAATTTAACAGATATGATTTTTGTATTATGTATTTTTCATACTTCAGCTTAGAGAACTTCCCTTTTGTTTCTGTGAAAGTAACAGCTCTCTGGTATCCCTTTCATTCAAATGTTGATAGTGGCCAGTCAAATTAAGAATATTGCCCCATGATCTTATCCCTTAAACCAGCGTTACTAACATATGGTTTGAACGCTTGCTACTAACACCCGCCTTTCACGAGGTTTTGAACTTTTGTTAGTAACACCCGTTAATTCGGCAAGTGTGATTCCAAACAAACACTCTACCCATGTACACTTGTTTATCAATTGTTCCTCAAAACGTTGCAGCTCACTGGCAATTTGAATGTAGCTGTCATTTTGACGGATGTTACTAAGCTAGGGCTAATCTACCCATGAGTTTGTCAGACATGTGTGTTCTACTTAGTGAAGTGCTTCTGCACTGTAATTATGAAGTGCTCCCAAGTGTTCAAAGCTTCATCTAGCTATAAACTGCTTCAGTGCTTCTCGCTGGTACACCTACAATTGTTACATTTTAATATTTCATCAGTATCCAATATTAAAAAGTTTTCTCGTGGTTACCAGGTCTGAACAATCTGCAAAATTCTAAAATAATAAAATAAAATAAAAAAACACACAGCCATTTGTTAGTGAGACAAGACCCTACAAATGATGGGTATGAATAAAAAACACAAAAATACCATTTTTGGAACATGAAGATGGCATATTGAAATGCTGAAACTGGTTGCTTGAAAAAAAATAATATAGCCTAAATGTTGGACAAATTACTGTGGGAAGCTAAAAAGCCATAGTCGTAGTCCCGACATCCTTCCAAGGAGGTGGATCTGTATCAGTGTCTGTTATACTCCAATTAAAATTACTTCATCATTGACAGAGTGCGGTGTTTTTGGTAAGCCATGAAAGACAAATATCTGTATGTTCCTAGGAAAGTGGCAATACTGTGAGCATGTTTAGCTGGAGAAAGAACTAAGTTGAGCTTGTGGCTGCTCCGTACCATGCGACTCACTGAAGTGAGAGCATAAAGTAATTTTAAGCTGAGTATAAAATGGATGAGGGTCATTCCATGGTTGAGTGTGTGAAATTTTGACAATAAATACATTTGAAAAAAGTGTCATAAGTAGTGCAACATAGTTCTTCAAATTTTTAGTTTCTTGCAGAAAGTAGTCTGCATCGTAAGGCAGTCAGACAAGAAATTTGAGCCTTTTAAGGTAAACAAAATTGAACGTTATGTTGCATGTGTGACTCTCCAGGTCCTCCAGTTTCAATGAAACACTTTGTATTGTAAATTAGACATTCACTTTTAAGATAACAAAATAAAATATATCTCTTAAATATGCCTATCACATTTAAATTTTTGTTTGAAAATGTTGTTCGCGTGACTGCTGTATACATGACAAGAAAGACACGTAGAATATCAAATGGATGTAATGGGAAGTGATTTAGTAAATGACCTTCTTAAAACTAGGCAATAATTGAAACCTAAAAAACTCACTAATTTACACAGTGTAACATTGTTACAGAAACAGTAATAGGTTCTAAATTATCAAAGTAGTGTCACACATGCAATGCAATTTATGGCACATAAAAGTGGTGGTATAAAGTAAAGTTGTTATACAAAAATGTAGACCATGTGCATTACCTTACTTTCAGAAGTTTTCAAATTGATAGTTCAATTACTTTAATGTGACATAAATAAAATCGTGTTTTGTGATGGATGCGTGATGAAATATCATTATGTTTTCATTTGTTTCAGTACACATGGAAAAACTACTCTTATTTGCTTTAAAGTTTGACTGAAATATCTGAATAATCTGCTCAACTAGTGAGGCAAATGGTTGCAATAGGGAAAACAACAGTTCAGATGATTAAGACAGTCATCTCACTACCTGTATTCACTCTTTACGGAGCTGTTCCACAATGGTTAAATTCAAATATGTTAAAAAAATAGACTACTTCATTATTTTATATATACTGTGAGCTGTTAAATTATGAGAAGGTGCTTTCTGCTTCAGAAAAGTTATTTTTGCAACACATGAACTATTTTAATTTTTTTGTATAGAGGGTTGTTTCACATGGAATGAGCCATGAGCCACTTGAGAAAAATAACCTCAACAGCATATAGTTGTCAGCAGCTATGTGTTGTTTCATGTGTCAGACAGGCTACTTTGCCTATGTTCATTCTCTTAATAGCAATTGTATAGGCCCCCTAAATTTTAGGGTGATTTGGCATCATTACCCTAGCTGTTTTATATTCTGGAGGTGTCATACAAAAATGTATCTGAATATGAAAAAAGTACCATATTAAACAATTGCTTGAAAACCATTTACTTATGAAGAAAAACAGCTTTTCATGCAGGCTACTGACAGTGTAATATGACTTAACACAACAAATTAGGTATATATTTGTTAAACAATTACTATCACACAGCAATGAAGAAATTTGAACATGGAACATTAATATGGAGTACTTTTTCTTTATTAAAATCAAATGTATCTGAACTGCTGTAAAATTTATAGGCTAATTGTTCCATAATTTTTCCACATGTTGCTTATTTATAAAGTAAAATGTTTTAAATTGTATTTTTCTGAAATCACAATCCCAAAACATATGAAATGTAAATCATCTTTCAGCTGAATAAAGAAATAATTACCAGCTATCTTGCTTTTCAGTATACTTATCTCATTTTACTAAGTACAGGACATGTGTAGTACAAGAACATGTAGCAAATAATGGGAAATGTTTTTTGTAATGTATATGGATGGGGTAAAAACAACAAATCTCATGCTCTACAAGCACCACACACTTACGATACTCAACAGACTTTGTGTTTACAATTCTGTCTGCAGATAGCACAGTCTAATTTATTTATCATACAAGATACACCTATTACTTCTCCATATTTCACTTGCGGTTTTACTCTACCTAAATATTTGTAGTATTAAGTGTCCAAGTAAGCACTGAAGCACAATCACAAGCATTGCTCCCACTTGTTTATAGTGAAGCCTGTATCATTTCCCTAAACAGCAAGTTTCAGCAAAGGTGTAATGTTCTGTTCATGAACATGAAGGCGTGGAATTACTAAAATTCCAACAAATGTAATATATTTTGTATGATGTACAGGCGATGTTATTAGATTCAACTGTTAACTCCTTCTGTGTTTGATATAAACCTCAATTACAGAACTGATTTAGAACAACAAGCACGCAAAATTAAGAACTCTTTGTTGTAAGACTTCCGGGACAATTCGGAGTTATTTTAATTTCTCCACATATCACGATTCTGTCTGCACGAAATATCTGCAATTCATAGGAACTACGAAAATACCTAGATGCTTTACTTTTTACACACGTTATGCTCATAACACAATAGAATCCACAATTTCCAACATTCTACAGCTGCATAGTTTCCACTTTCCATTTTTGAATGAAGTTTGCGGTTCTACGATCGAAGGTTCAGCTAGTCACAGCTACTACTTTCGATAGACCCACGCATTTAGTCGATTTATGTCAGATCTATGTCACGATGACGTCATGTTCGCCTGGAACAGGGTGAAAAGTAGGTTACCCTGGGGCAACAAGCCGTTTTCCTCATTAAGAGCAATGTGAAGTGATGCTGACAGATGTAGGTGTTCTTATTTATAACTAAAATCAGGCATTGATTTTAATAATGAAACGTCTAATCATATCCTTATAACATTTTTAGCAGTACAGCTAACGTTATTTCTCTGCAGTTCCTAACACGGTGGTAATAGTTGAATACAAAAAATCAATTTTACAAACAGCATCAGTTTTCTTGCGTTTTCTCAACAAAACGTGTTAGTGTTATGTTATGCTTTTATACGAACTAAAAGCGGTCTAAATCCATAATATCAGATTTTTTACACAATACAAGCTTTTGTATATTACGACTTCTGCATATACAGCGATGTCAATACGTAAACCAAGGAAAGTACTCGCTATTTACATTAGAATAATTGAAGTGAAAACACAACTACTAAAACTAGTTTTATAGGTATAATGAATGTTCTGTATTCAAATATAGCTGTGTACAACGCCATTAAAAGCAGAAATGACTTACTTGATGAAATATAAATTTAGTCTAGACCAACTAGAATTGTCCTGCTGTCGATAATTACATTCATTAGTTAAAAAAATCATACTGCTGCACAAACGCTAACAGTAATTCTATTTCTTGTAAAAAGAACTGTCAGTGTCAACTTGTCACATATAAAAAGGATCATCGCATTAATATTAGTATAATTGTGCAAAAACTACATTACTTTAGGTCTACATGTGTAATAAACATATAAAAGTCGTTTCATTGTTAAAATCAGTACTTGACTTCAGCTGAAAACTAGAAAAACTATTGTTCATAACGACGAAAACTCAAGTCACATGATTAGGAGCAATGTTAGATGTTGGTTTCACTGGCGTCTGGGGACAGTAGTGAATGGACCCCAGTTACCCGTACGAACCGATAGATGTCTCTACGGTCATGCTCCTATGATGCTCTGCGACTCCAGGGCTTCTATTTATCATTCCTGCTGTTTCATTTACGTAAATATTTCTACCTTCGTATTTTGATATTCGAAATATGAATCATTCTAAGACTTCAGTATTACTGTAATAGAAGTGTATCTGTAATATTCCATGATATTTCTGTAACACTGCACTATTAAAATGACAAGTAAGACTTTCCAGCAGTCTAAAACTTGAAGTTCGAAACTTAAATTGTAAAAAGACGCAACATAAAGCTGAGGTTACTTTCCTGATAAATAAAGCAGAAAGCAGAGCTAAGGTTCTACATGAACTTCTGTTTTGTTATTGAGAATATTCACATTCAATTCGAGTGTCATTTGGATGAGAACGAATGGTACTGCTATATTAAATATTGTTATCATTTCATAGATGGTGACAGAAAAGATCGGCTTTTAGAGGAAACTGAATATATTCCTTTTTCGTTGACGGTAGCGCCTGAAGAATTGGCGATATTATGTCAATTTAGCTTACAGCGAAACTGGCGGTGGCACTAGATATTTTGTTTTGTAGGTTTATTTAGTAAATTTTTGGTGGTAATATAAGTGACAGGAGCCTACGCCTGAAATGGCAAAGCTTAGGGGAAATATATATATATTAAAAAGAAAAACGGATGTGTGTGTGTGTGGGTGGTGGTTCGTTTCTCGCTTCCGACAATATTTTTATTTTTCACCTTGACCGCCAAAAGTTTTGTGACACATTTATTAAATAGAATTTACGAGTTGCAATATTCTGACATATTTGCAAGTACAACAGCTGTTTCTTAAAAGTGTGTTGCTTCTATTTAGTGAACATGCCGTGAAATATGGTCCAACAAATTGTAAACACTGTTTTCTAAACCACAGTACCTGCACATAAAGTGCGGACACATTGTGATAGTGAATGTTGAAAAATCACATGCTGATACAAATAGTTTCATACATTTACTAGAAAATACGAAGCTCTTGAGATCAGTTAAATGGCTACAGTATTAGCGCAGTTACCCACAAACAATGCATATAGGACACAAGAACAGTTGCCACATAACTCTAGTACGTAATCTATATGTAAAATTATTTGAATCAGCAAGACATTTAAAACATTATTGTAGTGTGTCTTCAGTTTATGTACAGGTAGTTCACAAGACAATATTTACAATCCGTTGGCTAATATTTCACGGTATTTTCACCAAAGAGACCAATCGTACTTTTTAGAGAAAGCGCTTGTATGCGTAAATATGTCGAAATATCGCAAAATGTAAATTCCTTGTAATTAACAACAGTGTAAGAAAACTTTTAAGAGTCAAAGTAGAAAAGAAAAAAAACACTGTTTGGACCGGGAAGCAAACCACCACCCACGCTTCTCAGCTCCTCAAGGAGATGCATTTATCCGCTACGCTACAAGAAGCATACAAGTCAAATCTCTCTATTTAACATTGCCATCAATATCAAGGGTTACTCGCCAATATGGCATTTATTGACTGTAATTTACAACTAATTGTACTAAGAACGACATGGTTTTCGTACCTCTTAAGTGTGCCGTAACTTTGAGATAGCAACATACGAATTATAAGGAGAAAAGCATGAAAATACGAAATGGAAAATGGCGTCTCTGCAGGACGTAGCTTGCGACCGTAGAGACATCTATCGGTTGATACGGTAACTGGGGTCCGACGCACTACTGTCCCCAGATGCTTGTGTTGGTTTCAAACAAAGAGCTTGAATTTCATAGAGTGGCGATAGGTCCGCCATGTTTGAGGCAAATTGAACTGGCGTCCGCCATGTTATTTGGGGTATTGGCTGACAGCTCATATGCCACTCCTATCTACCTATCTACAGTTCCACGTTTTTAATAAAAAGGGACTATTGAATACAGATGCGCATAAAGTTCCATCAGACTTTATCGAAGCTGCGAATTGACAAGTCTGGTAGTATATTTCCTAAAAATGAAGCAATAATATTACAAACCTGTCAGTAACACAGTTCCTGTTCGAAGTATAACAGTTAGCTAAGGTTTGCAATAACAACGAAAATGCAGCTTTAAAAATATTTTTGTTGATTTTAATGCAAGTACATGGTCTAAAGGAGCTGTGAAACCTACAGTAAACAGTAATTGTTATAACGAAGAATCATGACCATAGATTTGCATCTGTTGTTAATGTGTTGTAGCAACTGCTTTCATAAAGCCTAGTACACATTTATCTTGTGCTTACTAAACCTATTAAGTCTACAATCTTGTGAAATTGCTGTAAAAGGCTTTGGTTACGAACTTTGGTGGCAGAATTTGCGTATAAAGACGAAAGTTACAAGAAAATACTGCAGTTAAAAATGCGCCTGGGTCATCTGCCACATCGATATAAGATGTCATTAATAAGTTTCCTTGTTGCCATGCTGAAATAAGTAACGTTTGGTACGTTTAAATCCGAGTACAAAGAGGAAAGTGACAATAGAATAATGCAATAAAAATGCGCCTGGGTCAGCTGCCACAAAAGCATTCCACACCGAAATAACGTTTCATTCATAATTTTCGTTGTTGTCACACTGAAATAAGTACATATTTGTTGCAAAGAACACAGACATACAGAAGCGAAAATATTCTGCCCGTAACTACTGATTCCACACTTTGTACTGGTTGCATGTCAACCATGCTCGATCAAGTATTGTCAGCAACAAGTGAATATATTTTTAAAGAAGCTGTAGACTCTCAAAAGTGTGGTGTGATAAACCACAAGAGCGACAGAAAAAAAACCTAAAACCACACTATGTAGAAAACTGAGCATATTTTTATGGTGTGTACTTCAAGGAAACTGCAGAATAGGTCATCTGAAGCTTCACTCTTGGGGCAGCTAAGTGCCATCAGTCAGGAATTTTGTTTGAGTAAAGACAGATTGAGATAATACAAGGCAAAACACTTGGTGTTCTTGGCCGAAGTACTTGTCGTTTATCACTTCGATTTATGCATTAAAATGGTAAACACACTTTAGGCATATTTCAGAAGCAAAAATTCTATAGGCAATACACACTAAATACAATATAAATTAAAGAAAACACTTCAAGCTCAACAACAACATACGGTAGACATACTCCTCTGAAGTGTACTGACCACCAAAAATATGGCAGCCAAGTTTACAGAAGTTCCTGCAAGGAGCGCTGTAACTCGTGTGTTAGCCATTCTATGAAATTTAAGCTCGTTGTGGGCAGTCAGTGATCTCTATACTTAGTATAGAGATCACTGTGCGCAGTCTATGTTATCTTTGGTCTATGGTGCCACCCCAGTAGACCACCATGCTGACGTCCGTATGACGTATAGACCGCCAGATTCGATCCTTCTCGATTTCTGCGATCGCATCGAGTTTCGCACCACTGTTTTTTCCACGTGCCTTTATTTGTAGAACCGTTTTCGAGTGGTACTTCGGCTCTTCGGCACTCAAGGACCTACTTTGGAGGCGACGATAAATATATGTCTGTGGTTGTCGAGTCTGTGGTAGCCATTCTAGCAGACGAATTAAACCAGTTGTTCATTACTTGTTTAGTTGTATAATTGGAAAGTGTTACCTGCATTTCCGTACCTGTTATGTATATATATTCTGAGTTGAAAGTAAACTGTTGCTTCTACTTTCCGAAACTACAATCCACTGCCAGAATGCTGCATTTGACTCGCGATTATTTGGAAAAGTGGAAGTTTCGCGTTTGAATTCCAAGGCACGTAGCTTGTGTATCATTGAACAATGCAATTTCAAAGCTAACGTGCATTAAATAATTACGACAAATACTTTATTTTTTACAGTTAAATGTCTTTGTTTACGTTTTAAGATCTTAAAGAGGACAACGAACACAATGTCTATAGGCCTGAAGACTGCCCACAAAAGGCACGTGTATTATGCCAGCAGACGATCTTGTTCTCTGTATTCTGTATGCACTTGCAACAAAAATTAAATTTATCCTGTTAGGATCTTAGTTAACCACACACACTGTAATCGTGACATTTTCAGAAACAAACCACCAAATATTGGTGATAAGGAATATCGGTCTAAGCACACTCTCGGAAATCGCGATATATTCGAAACTAAGCAGCAAAATATTGGGGAGAAACATGAAATAGCCTTTCCATACCCTCGTAAATCACGAGATATTCGGAAATAAATAGCCAAATCTTTCTGACTAGCGAAGAGTGTAGGCCTAAATGTCATTGATACTCGTTTCACTTACTATACCAGAAATTTTAACGTTCCCCTAGTTTGTCTCCAACCATATTCTTGAAAACCGCAACATAGTTGGAACAAAGTCAAATATTTGTGAGAAGGAAGAATATAAATGTCATTGCTGTTTGCACCACTTGCAGGAGCAATTTCATTTTCCGTTCCTCAGTCACACACAAAAATCACCAAATCGATGTTATTAACTCCTGAGACAGCATAGAAGAGTACTGGATAACATAATACTGTTATGTGAATAAGAAAATTCCACAAAGCGTTGCTGATAAATAGCTCCTACAATGTGTTACAAACATTAAGATTAAATAAAATTGCATAGGATAAGTTTTGATCAAAGAACCTTTTGCTTGGTAGTCCACCACTCTACCCATTACACTACAGCAACTCAACAAGTTTGGTCCCTTCATATACTCGTTCCCAAAAGTTTGTTTCTCAATGTTAATATGATTTTAATTACATTTAGTTATAATAAATTCGTCCAGAAATGATTTTGTAATTCATCGTTAATTCGCTGTTCCCCTGAAAAGGTTTACTGCAAGTTATAAAACCAAAACTGTGAGATATATGGCAAATCAAGGTGGTGTCTGTGACATGGAAGGAACAAGTGAATATCGTTTTTACGTCACTTTTCAAAGTCATCG
Organism: Locusta migratoria; assembly: GCA_026315105.1. Taxonomy (NCBI): domain Eukaryota; kingdom Metazoa; phylum Arthropoda; class Insecta; order Orthoptera; family Acrididae; genus Locusta; species Locusta migratoria. The sequence goes on along the minus strand of CM048755.1, from coordinate 742,477,556 downwards.
TTCATTGGCTAATGTAAGAGCTATTTTCATTGGAGGGAATTTTTTTTTGCTAGATATATATTTATTGTTGCCTCCAAAGTACGTCTTTGAGAGCTGAAGTACCACTGAAAAACAGTTCTACTAACAAAGGCTCATGTTTTTTCCACGTTATCCTAATTTCTAACGGCGGTATAAATGTTGCCAAATGTCGTAAAAAGATATTTATACACTCGTCGTTTAGCCTGTAGTTTAGCGTTGTTGTAATGCCGGTATAAATGTTGCTATCTCCTTTTCGAAAGTTCAATGTTAATATTCAAAGAAAAGTATTTCATGTGAATCTGTTCCAGTAATGTCAAAGCTGACATTCGTCTTCAGAAAAAGCGTTACACATTATTCTGTTACTTCAGTATTGTTAAAGGCCAATTCACACCGTCTGTCACGTCATGTCACCGTCTGTCAGTACATTCCGGAATATATTTCTAATGGCGGCATTCACACAGTCCATCACCGGACCGTCCCGTCACGTCACGTCAACGTCACGTCAAGCTTTCTCGAGAAGAATGTTTTGACGGAACGGCCGTCTGCTAACGTCAGAAGTTAACCTATTTTCGTCACGCGAATTACATGTTGCAGTCGACAATTGCACTGTTTATATGCAAATGTTTCTTATACATCTTTATTTTGTTGTTATACTTCGTTTTAGGGCTAAATCTCAAATGTTTCATGATGACTTAAATATTGTTGTCAAACGAGTGTCCCCCTAAAATCAAGATCTGATATCTGAAACCAAAAAATGGTTCATGTTACGTAACATTGAAGCAGAAAAGACCGAAGAAAACTGTTATTTGAATAAGATTGTAATTTTATAACGCATTTTTCATTAAATAACATTTTAAATGAAAAAGTCAGTTCTAATGAAAGACAAAAATTCAGTTGTTTACGACGGTATTAACAATGGCAGCGGGCAAATCGTATTGGTTAAAGTAAACAGGCGCTATTTATGCTCTTATAAGTATTGTTAGATGTTTTCATATGTTTATTATTTTTTTTTTTTGCTTGAAAATAAATGTCAACGTTTTGAAATGTTATTTCAGTTCCCAGTAAGTTGGGCAAAAACATACACTGTAAAGTTTTCTTTGGCCATCAATGACATTTAGCGTTGTTGTTCCCTCAATTCTAGTATTAAACTATGACTTTCTACATAACAGATCGCCACTCATAACCTTACTTTCAACATCGCGTATTGAGATGGGTGAATTGACATGATGGATACTGACAGACAGTGTGAATACAACTTGACGTGACGGTGCCGTGACATGACGTGATGGACAGTATAAATTGGCCTTTAGTGTGCAATTTCATCATTAGTTCTTGTTCTAACATACAAATGATTCAGTGTTTTGAGGAACATTCTGCAAGGTGCGAGGTTTGGAGTTGCTCTAGTATATATTTACACTGAGTTTTTAATAGCAATTTAAGAACACTACCTTATACTACACATGTACCACTTCCACGGCTAAAATGGACAAGAAATCTGGAATTCTTTAAATGTATTTAACGAAATGTTATAACATTTGCTTGTAGTGTGAATAAAACATACAATAAGTATATTTGCTTGTATATCAGTTTAAATGAATGGAAAATCTTTACAGCTCACAAGATAGAAAGCAACCTACTATGAGTTCCTAGGAAGACTGCCATTTATATGAATGTGATTGTTAAAGTAAATTAGCATGATTGTAGGTGGGGACATCATAGGAATTGAAGTTATTACTGAATAAATGGATTCTTTATATTACCTAGAGCAAACTGTTAAACCCATGTAGTGACTGGTTCTCGATGTACTACTCCAAATCAGGATCTAGTACCAATCTGTATTTCCAAAGAAATTCTATGAACTTGACTGTGACTTAACATACAATTTCATTTGTCAAAGCCGACATGTGGTGTCCCAGTCTTCAATGGACCCAGTATGTTTAAAAAAAAAACGTTCAAGTAGTTGTCAGGAGAAATTTAAATGAATCTTTCAAAGTATCTGTGTTATAACATATCTATATGCACCTTTACTCTAAATAACTGATGTCAGTTGATACACTGTATGTTTACATTGTAAATGTTTCCTAGATATTTAATGGCTATTATGAGGGTTGGAAACAAAGATTAATATATGATACAGAAAAGTTAATGGGAGTATAAATGGGAAAGGGCTATGGACTAAATAGAGGATTTGGACTACAAAAGTTCCATTTTTCAGTACATACTTTCAATTTGTAGGGTGATGGTGTACTTGAATCGAAATTAGAAAAGTTTAATTTTTGGGTTAAATGAATTCACTGACGAAAGTAATACTTGATTATTCGATTACTGATGGAAAATTCTCCACAGAGATAATACTTTATTGAATTTGTGACATGTCACTACAAAGAGAGTATTTTTTCTTTTCTTTTAATTAGTAGATTACTGATTAACATAATGTTTTAATTGTTGTATTTATTCATTTTGGTACTATATACATAACGAATTGTCATCTTGTTTTGTCTACAAAATGTAACTTTACCATATAGCAAACCTCTGAAATAGTGACATTGTAAAATCCAGCATTCGCAGAATGGCTGTGTTGCTTAACAAAGGAAGTAATAAAATTGATTTGTGAGAAATAAGTTTTCACAGAGGAGTTCTTGGTTGCTGGGCAACAGGTAGTCATCTTTAAATAAAAGTAGTTTACTGACATCTGTTACTTATGTTAATATACCAATATTGGCATAACTGTAGACTGGGATACCACCCATCTGCTATGACCCATGATGTCCAGAAGATGTCGGAAAATCAGTATACAAGATATCGTAATACTTCTGTATTGTAGATACAAATAATCTTCAGTTATTATAGATAACAGAATGTATCCTTGATCACAGGTCTTAGCTCAAAAATTCGCGCCTTCGACGATCACATACTAAAAAAAAAAAAAAAAAAAAAAAAAAAAAAAAAAAAAAAAAAAAAAAAAAATCTCTCAGTTAACCTACACCTAACCATCAGAGAGAAGCTACAGATCACTTTTTAAACACAAAATATTAATCTGTTTTGTTTGTAAACAAACTATCGTCTTTAACGCAACCACCACATAATCACTCAATCGCCTTCTACATACACACATGCATCTAAAAACTACCGCACTGCGATGACATCACGGGTCAAAGCTGATGGGCGGTATCCCCGTCTACAGGTGAGCCCCATATTTTCCCTTTTTTCTACCTGTCAGGAAGTTACTTAATCCCTGCAACAGTATTCACAATTTCGTATTCAAGTACTTTTGAAAAGGAGTGGCCCTCATTATTCTCTAAAATTGCCAACTGCACAGAGAACAGCATTAGTTCCTAATGGGCCTTAATAGATTTTTTTGTCATCTTTTACTTAAGAATATTAGTTTGTATATGCATGAACATATTACAAAATCCATGTAAGAAATATCACAAAAGCAACTCAAACATTGTAAGAACCTGTCTATTCTTCCTGTGCACATTTTAAAGTTTTATCTGAATGGTTGCCTTGCACTTGAATAAGGAGAAACAGTGTGAGATAAAGCTTACAAATAAATGAAAAATGCTTTAAATCACGGATTAAATACCTTGACAGCATAACAAAAGTGGAAATATTTAGTAGTGTGTACAACTTCCATACTGCAGTGAAAAAGAGTAAATGCTGCTGGTACAGTGAGTGCTTTCGTTGGCATAAAAGTTTCACTTTCAGATGTGCATGAAAAAATCCGAAAATGAACCCAGTACAATTTTCTCATTTGGTTGTACCTATTCAGTTAGGAAAATGTCTTAGGCTAATGTTTTTTAGCCTAAGGAACAACGAACAGTCTTCTTTTTTAGCCATAGTTGCAGCTTTGATACCATGTTTTGCCGAATCAGTATTCTTATAACATTTACATTAGCAGTCATAATTTTTATTGCTGTGGCACGTTTGTAGTTTGTCCCTACATAGTGCATAATAAATGTACAGATGGTTTAGAGACTCAGTAATTAGTGAAGGAATGAGTAGAAAATATTCCAAGCATTCTATATAAGCCCCAGCACTCTGAATGTGTAAGCTACTCACTGTGCTACACATTATTGTTTGCAAGCAAATGTACTGGTTCTAGGAAGGTCTATGCTAACATCACTATTTCTTATCTGATAGCCTGTAAAAGCTAAATTGAGACATGAGATTGCTTAAGAGAGGGTAATCAGATGCAAAAAGCTAGGCTACACTGTAACTATGATATATGCTATTTTAGTATTACCCCATGAACCCATGAACCACAGACATTGCCGAGGTGGGGTGGCTTGCGTGCCTCAACGATGCAGATAGCCGTACCGTAGGTGCAACCACAGCGGAGGGGTATCTGTGGAGAGGCCAGACAAACGTGTGGCAGCAGCCTTTTCAGTAGTTACAGGGGCAACAGTCTGGATGATTGACTGAGCTGGCCTTGTAACATCAGCTAATGTGGCTTTGCCATGCAGTTACTGCAAACGGTTGAAAGCAAGGGGAAACTACAGCCGTTACTTTTCCCGAGTACATGCAGCTCTACTGTATGAACATATGATGATGGCATCCTCTCGGGTAAAATATTCCGGAGGTAAAATAGTCCCCCATTCGGATCTCCGGGCGGGGACTACTCAGGAGGATGTTGTCATCAGGAAAGACAATACTGGCATTCTACGGATCGGAGCGTGGAATGTTAGATCCCTTAATCGAGTAGGAAAATTAGAAAATTTAAAAAGGGAAATGGATAGGTTGAAGTTATAGTGGGGATTAGTGAAGTTCGGTGGCAGGATGAACAGGATTTCTGGTCAGGTGAGTACAGGATTATAAATACAAAATCAGTTGGGGGTGTCACAGGAGTAGGACTGATAATGAGTAAGAAAATAGGAATGCGGGTAAACTACTATGAGCAGCACAGTGATCGCATTATCATTGTCAAGATAGATACAAAGCCAACACCGACAACAGTAGTACAGGTTTATATGCCAACTAGAAAATTAAGGGAGAGTAAAACTTAATTGTTATGGGAGACTGGAATTCAGTAGTAGGACAAGGAAGGGAAGGGAAGATAGTAGGTGAATATGGTCTGGGCAAAAGTAATGAAAGAGGAAGCCGCTTGGTAGAGTTTTGCACAGAACATAATTTAGTTACAACAAACACCTGGTTCAAGAATCACAAAAGAAGGTTGTATACATGGAAGAGACCAGGAGACACCGGAAGGTATCAGATAGATTTTATAATGGTAAGACATAGATTCCGGAACCAGGTTATAAACTGCAAGACGTACCCAGGGGCAGATATAGACTCTGACCATAACTTGTTAGTCATGAACTGTAGGCTGAAACTGAAAAAATTGCAGAAAGGTAGGAAAATAAGGAGATGGGACTTAGATAAATTGAAGGAAAGTGAAGTTGTGGAGAATTTCAGAGGGAGATTTAGGCAACAATTGACAGAAACAGGGGGAAATAAAACAGTAGAAGAGGAATGGGTAGCATTGAGAGATGAAATAGTGAAGGCAGCAGAGGACAAAATACGTATAAAGGCAAGACCTACAAAAAATCCTTGGATATCACAGGAAATACTAGATTTAATTGATGAAAGGAGAAAATATAAAAATGCAGTAAATGAAACAGGCAAAATGGAGTTCAGACGATTAAAAAATGAGATTGACAGGAAATGCAAAATGGCTAAGCAGGAGTGGCTAGAAGCCAAATGCAAATCTGTAGAAGAATGTATAAGAAGGGAAAAGTAGATACCGCCTACAGGAAAATAAAAGAGACATTTGGTGACAAGAAAAGCAACTCTACGAATATCAAGAACTCAGATGGGAAGCCGGTTCTCAGCAAAGAAGGGAAAGCTGAAAGGTGGAAAGAGTACATAGAACAGCTCTACAAAGGAAATGAACTTACAGACAATGTGGTAGGAAGGGAAGAGGACGTAGATCAAGATGAAATAGGAGATGCTATACTGAGAGATGAATTTGACAGAGCCTTGAAAAACCTAGGTCGGAACAAGGCCCCAGGAGTAGATGACATACCCTCAGAGCTACTAAAGTCTCTGGGAGAGCCAGCCATGACAAGACTATTTGAACTGGTGTGTAGGATTTATGAGACAGGTGAAATACCCTCAGACTTTAAGAAAAATGTAATAATCCCCATTCCAAAGAAATCGGGCGCAGACAGGTGTCAAAATTACAGAACCATCAGTTTGATAAGTCATGGTTGCAAAATTTTAACACGAATTATCTACAGGAGAATGGAAAAGCTGGTAGAAGCTGACCTCGGGGAAGATCAGTTTGGATTCAGGAGGAACATAGGAACCCGGGAGGCAATACTCACTTTACGTCTTATCTTAGAAGATAGATTAAGGAAAGGCAAACATACATTTTTAACTTTTGTAGATTTGGAGAAAGCATTTGACAATGTTGACTGGAATACACTCTTTCAAATTCTGAAGTCAGCAGGGGTAAAATATAGGGAAAGGAGAGTTATTTATAACTTGTACAAAAGCCAGACCGCAGTTATTAGACTCGAAGGGCATGAAAGGGAAGCATCAGTTAGGAAGGGAGTAAGACAGGGTTGTAGTCTTTCTCCGATGTTATTCAATTTGTACATCGAGCAGGCGGTGAAGGAAAGCAAGGAAAAATTTGGAATAGGTATTAAAGTACAGGGGGAAGAAATAAAAATATTGCGTTTTGCTGATGACATTGTAATTCTGTCAGAGACAGCAAAGGACCTGGAAGAGCAGTTGAATGGAATGGACAGTGTGTTGAAGAGAGCATATAAAATGAAAATTAACAAGAGCAAAACAAAAATAATGGATTGCGGTCTTAGAAAATCGGGCGATGCTGAAGGAATTAGATTATGTAACGAAACAATGAAGGTGGTAGATGAGTTTTGTTACTTGGGTAGTAAAATAACATGTGATGGTCGCAGTACAGAGGATATAAAATGCAGAATGGCAATGGGAAGAAAAGCATTTTTGAAAAAGAGAAATTTGCTAACATGGAATATTAATTTAAGTGTAAGGAAGTCTTTTCTGAAGGCATTTGTGTGGAGTGTTGCCTTGTACGGGAGTGAAACATGGACGATAAGGAATGCGGACAGGAAGAGAATAGAGGCTTTTGAAATGTGGTGTTACAGAAGAATGCTGAAGATTAGGTGGGTAGATCGCATAACCAATGAAGAAGTACTGAACAGAATTGGTGAGAAAAGGAATTTTTGGCATACCCTGGCTAAAAGAAGGGATCGCTTGGTAGGACACATTCTTGGACATCGGGGAATCGTATATTTAGCATTAGAGGGAAGTGTGTGGGGGAAAAATCGCAGAGGGAGACCAAGAGACGCGTATAGTAAGCAGATTCAAGTGGATGTGGGTTGCCGTTCTTATGAGGAGATGAAAAGGCTTGCTCAGGATAGAGTAGGGTGGAGAGCTGCATCAAACCAGTCTCCGGACTGAAGACCATAACAACAACAGTATTCGAAAAAATGACTGACAGTGTTCAGAGTCTAGGACTAAGAACCTTTAATTAAATAAAACATTATTTTAAAAGCACAGGATATTAAGCTAGACTCTAGCCGCCGACGAACACCGGAAGTGACGTAGTTCACGGACGTTACCACACCCCGAATTCTGATATACTTTGGATTGTGTTTGGTATATATAAGGTTCGATTAAGCAGCTGTCAGATTCCCCATCCCGTCCTCCGTTTGGCTTACCCCCCCCCCTCCTTCAACACCTCCCGGGAGTCCTTCCGGTTCCCCCCTTCTCCCCCTCCCCACCTCCCTCCCCTTCCCCCGCGCTTTCTCCCCCCCCCCCCCCTGCAGGGCCAGTACAGTGCTAGTGTTTTAACAGTGTTCAGTGCTTCGTGTGTATAGTGTTTCGTCGCCCAGTGTCTTTTTTTTTCTATTTTTTTAACGTTGCGTACGTGCCAGTGCGAAACCAGTGTTCAGTGTTTCTCAATGTCGCCGTCACGTTATGTCCAGTCGTCTGCAGTGAGTGTTTTATAGCCATCGTGTCAATGTCTTGTTTTAACAACCATTTACGTCTATCCACTGTCATGTTCTTTTCACATTCTCCCATGTTCTCATCCTGCACTTGTAAAAACGCCGTTTTATCACCCTTGTTAATTTTATATTCTGTTTGTCTATCGTTTTCATTCGTTAGGCTGTAGAGCAGCGTCATAGGCTGCCGTCAGCCTGCCTGTAACAGGGCATTAAAACTCAATAAAGGGAAAAAAAGGCAGCTGTCAGAAAACTACTTTCATGCGCGAGCAAGTAGGCATTACTGCGCATTCGCAGCAACGATGACGTATTTCGAGCTTGCACTGCTTGAACGCCTAATTCCGGTGGATTCTCATGCATAGCGATGGAACAACTGAACTGCGACTCGTTATTTTGCTATTTCTATATAATGCCGAGCAATTATGCTGAACAACAATGGTTTATTTTTCGGTGTTGTTAGTGTCACTTAATGAAACCATGACAAGGGTATTAAAACTTTTCACGTAATACATTATACTCACAAAGTAACGACAATGTATATAGTGATAAAACAGTGAACGATTTGTTGGCAGTGTGTTTCAGTAATTTGCCAAGGAATGTCAGTCTATAAATTTAAAACGTAAAAAACACAAATTTAAGCCTAGAGAATGTACCACAGATATATGAAACATTGTTTCCTGGAGAGTGGGTGCCTAAAATAAAACATTTTTTTCTTATTAAGCTGTCAATATATGTATTTATTTTATTCTCAATTACTGATTAAATCGCCTGTGTATTAACCTTCAAGTAAACATTTACTAATACCTGTACGTGCAGCATTAAGAGATCCTACATTGTTTCATGAACAACAACACATCCTAGGATAAGCCAAGAGTATCAATTTCGTAACCTTACTCGAACCACTATTCGCCTGTAAGAGTTTATGAATATGACCATTGACCAGACTAACGTATGTGTGGCTGATATTGAGGTTTTCTTTGTGGTTTTCAAAACACCAATTTCCTTTAAGTATACCCTTATGTTTAGTTCTTTATTATAGCAGAATATGAAATCTGTCAACAGTATATGCATTATAAAATAAAACGCGAGCTCTTTAAAACACAGCGAACAGTTTAAACTAGGCAACAGTCTGGAATATTGTTTCTTTCAAATAAATTGACGCCTCTGTGACAAAGAACAGTTTCCGAAACAACAGACGTCACTTCTGATCCTGCAGTTGTTATTATTATTATTTAATATTCACAGAATATATGACATCAGCTGCGATTGGGCAAAGCTGAAAATGTGTACCCAGCCGGGATTCGAACCCGGGTCTCCTGCTTTCTAGGCAGTTGCACTGACCCCTACACCACTGGGGACACAGCGATCACCGTACCTGCAAGGACTACCTAAGCACGCCTCCCGTCAGATACAAATTCCCAGCTTCGCCCTGCCCATAGTACTCAAACTCGTAGTTATGAAACTAATTCCCATAAGAGTAAGGCCTTCAAACTTTCCCAACCCTCCCCACTGACGATAGGATCATTGCCCGTCACCAGCATATTATATATATACATATGGCGTCTGTTCCGAAAGAACAGGTGTCACTTCTGACGTCTGGGAATTTGTATCTGACGGGAGGCGTGCTTAGTTATTCCTTGCAGGTGCGTTGATCACTGTGTCCCCAGTGGTGTAGGGGTCAGCGCAACTGCCTAGAAAGCAGGAGACCCTGGTTCGAAACCCGGTTGGGTACATATTTTCAGCTTTGCCCAATCACAGTTGATGTCATATATTGTGTGAATATTAAAGAACAGTTTATTGTAGTTGATTGAAAAAGCCAAATTTTTTGCAAACGGACAAAAATAACTTACATGTTATTCAAATCGAATAATTCTTGATCTTGTATGAACACTCGATAATGACTCGTGTGTCCAAATAACTACGATATTACAACAATAACAGACATTTACGCTTGGTGGTTATTATATAAAATATACATTTTTCAATATAGCATGTCAATTTCGTTCACTGATTGAAAATCTTCATTATAGATTAAGTCCAGGGAACTCATGTACACAGCACAATTTTTGAACAGCTAAAATATATAAAATGAGCCTTAGGTGTGCATTACACATTCAACTCAATGCTTGATCTCTGCTAATAACATGGAAATAATCAGAAAACTGAAATATTATCATATTATTTTATTAGCCTTCTGCGATTTTATGAATAATTTCACCTAGTAGTTCCCAGTCACAGAAATCCGTTTTATTTTCATATGACAAGACACTTGTAGACAAAGACAAACTATCATGAAACGTAAACACAGATCAGGTGGAGCGCCCTCCCACTATAACTCAGTTCTGCGCATGCGCGAATCTGGCAGCTTGAGCGCACCAAAAATATTTTACTGGGTAGAATCTTGTATATAGCTTGCGGTTACTGCTTAAACAGCAAACAGCTGCTCGGCAAATAGCCAGAAGCGGGCGAAGGCGCTGCTTGAACTCAATTTGTGCTCTGCGCAGGCGCGAGTAGCTCACTGGCAGCTGCTTAAAGGAACCTATAATATCCTTGAATCCTACCCAGATGTGCATACATCACACTCCCCACATCCTGTGTCTCCTATTAGTAACAACAACAAAAGTAGAGGTGTCAGGAGTACTCTCGAGTTGGTCATCATGCTGGTGTGGGCGTGGAGGGGCTCCATTTTTTTTTTTTTTAAATTTTAGTAACATATCACACTTTCCAGCACTTGCTTCCTTTGGAATTGGAATTATTAAAATATCTCCTTGAAGTCTGATGGTATGTTGTCTGTCTTGTACATCTTCAGGTGGAATAGTTTGTCTCAGCTGACTCCCAAGGACATTAGTAGTTATGAAGGTATACTCGAGGGACATAGTTAAGACTTAGGTCATTTAGTGTTGTGTTTAATTTTTCTTGCAGTGTAACATCTCGCACTTCCTCTACGCCCTATTCCCTCATTATCATACCTTGAAGTTTCAGTGTTGTGAAGTAAATGAAATAGCAGTAATTGAAGTGAGTCACACACAGCCTGTCATATGGATCCTCGCCACAAACACAAGCTTTTTTGAATTGTACAGATGGGAACTCTCCCTACAATATATACGCTCCCACAATACCCCAGGCCTAAACCTTCGCCAATTCCAGCCTCTACAGCCCTTTTTAAACGATGAACGAAGGTGAACAAGATAGATAATAGTCTACTGAAGCGCTCCTTGCGTACTAGCCCTGAACTACAAACTCATGCAAGATCTTGTGGCAGCGTGTTTAGACAATAAACGTAATCGAACAGCAATACCTGATGTTGAAAGTGAGGTTATAACAGGCGATTTGTTATGTAGGAAGTCATAGTTTAATACTGGAATAGTATTATAAATGTTATTGGCGGTCAAAGAAAACCTTGCAATCTATGTTTTTGGTCGGCTTAGTGTGGTAAAGTTCTGGGAAGTGAAACAACATTTCAAAACAATCACATCTATTTTCAAGTGAAAAAATAAACTTATGAACACATCAAGCAATATTTATAAGAGCATAAATGGACCTTCCTTACTTTATCTACTACGATTTGCCCACTGACATTGTTAATAACATCATGCACAGCTGAATTTATGTCTTTCATTTGGACTGACTTTTTCATTTAAAATGCTATTTAATGAAAATTGCATCATCAAATTACAATCTTATTCAAATAAACAATTGGCTTCAGTCTTTTCTGTTACAATATTGCAAAACATAAACCATTTTTCGGTTTCAGATGTACGACCTCACTTTTCAGTAGACAATAATCGAGATAAATATTTAAGTCGTCATGAAACATTTGCAATTTACCGCTAAACCAAAGTATAATAATAAACTAAAGATTAATAAGACAAATTTACATGCAAACCGTGTAATTGTCGACTACAATACGAAAATCGCGTGACGAAAATAGGTTAACTTCCGATGTTAGCAGACGACCGTCCAATCAAAACAATCTTCTAGAGAAAGCTTAACGTGACGTTGACGTTAGGTGACGGTTTGGTGACGGACAGTATGAATGCCATCATTAGAAATACATTTTGTAATACATTCTGATCATAAACTTCGACATAACGCAAAATATACGTAAATACGAAGGAAAATGACGGACTAACTGGAGCGATGACTGCAACTGACAGCTACTAGCTGTTGATTGTTTAAAACGGGCTTACCACCCTTCCCTTCCTCTCCCTGCCACTCTCTATCCGTACATTCGTCTCCCAACCCGCCACATATTTCATTCCCTTTCCTTCCTTCCCCACTGTCCGTCAGACAGACTGGCGTATTCCCTCACCCATGCCGCACATCCCTCCCTCCCTGCCTGCTTCCCTCTCCTTGCCACTTCCTCGCCCCTGCTTTCGCCTAGGATGCCGGGCGGTCGTGTCTGTGTCTCTGATGAAGGCCTAAAAGGACGAAAGCTATAATGTTCTTGTCTATTATTTATGTCTTTCTGTGGCTCATCGGACTTCACAGGAGATATTCAGCTTAATTTATGAAAGAAGAAAATATAAAAATGCTGCAGACTAAGCTGGTTAAAGGGAATGCAAACATTTAAATAATTAAACTGGCAGGAAGTGCAAAATTGCCAATCAGGAGTAGCTTAAGGACAAATGCAATGATATAGACAGATACTGACTGTTCAGTTTATCTGAAGACACTGAAATATATTGAAAACTAAACTCATAGTTAAAATTTGTTCAACTTGGAGAGACGACATTTAATGATAACAAACTCGACACCGTACCCCACTGCATCCTGTTTGTGTGAGAGTGGGGGAAACATGGAAATTTTAAATTTGGAACCCTATTTGTTGTTGCAGATTTGATTATACAGGGAAAAAATTGTCAAGTGTCGTCGAACATTTTTTGCGTTTCGTAACTGATGGCATTGTAACCACAATAATCAAACTGGGTAGAAAATGTTTCAAAATGCTATCCAAGGACACTTGAATAAACCCCCACCTCCCCATTGTCAGGGTAGGACAGGCACTCATTTCATAACTTAATGGATGGAGAAGTGAAGTGTACCTCTATAAATGGTGTCCTTTTCCTGAGGAAGACTAATGGCCGAAAGCTGAGGTTTTGTGTGCACGAGTGTCTTTTTTCTATGTGCCTGTCGCAGCTCAATGTGTGCCTTTGTGGTTAGTTGCATCGTGTCATTAATAAGACTCTATTACACACTTAAAGAACGATCATGTACATAATTGAAAATAAACCTCTCACATAATTTAACTGTACACATTTACACTTGACAGCAAAAAAAGTGGATCACCCCTGAATTCCAACCACCATTGCACAGCTGCGTCGCAGGTCGTCAAATCATTCCACAGTACAGTTATTACCTACCCACAATAGGTACTAAGTAAGTCTCCTATTTCTCCTTATGGTATTCAGGCAAGGTGCAAACCAATAGTTTCGCACAACAAATATTAGAATACACGTCATTAGAGATGACACAGTAAAACTTGTAAATTAAATTTCGTTGCAATAAGTGAAAAGTCAGATACGTTATCACACTTGTTTTATGACAAGATGTGTTTTTGTTCGTGATCTGAATCTCAACTCACTGTTAAGCAAACCACAGGTCACGCACTTTTTCGTGGTCCCTCTCTGACCGGCGGAAGTCGGCTGGGTTCGTGTGTCTACAGAATGTTTATTCTCTCTACCAACCTTACCTCGTAACAGCATTGTACACCGTAGGCCTCGTCAATGTATAGTTGATTATTGTTTACACTTTGATGTTTGCTAAAATACGTCCACATACCCCAACGACTTCTTTTAGAAGAAAGAAGGCTGTCCTTGAAAGTAGTATGAAGAATGTTAGCCGCGGTGGAGTAGCCGAGCGGTCTAAAGAGTCTCGCTGCGGTGCGCGCGGTTGCTCGCCGTGGAGGTTCGAGTCCTCCCTGGGGCATATGTGTGTGTGTGTGTGTTGTCCTTAGGTTAGTTTACCTAGGTTTAAGTAGTTTGTAAGCTACGGACTGATAACCACGCAGTTTGGTCCGATAGATTTACAAACATTTGAAGAATGTTAATTTTGATTGTTATTCAGTTACGACAGTAAAATGAAGCATAAAGCGTTGCTACACCTGATTAACAAGTCTCTTTAAAATATTAAAATTTCGTAGATATACGTTCCAGTTTTCTATTACTCAAACATTAATGTGATAATTTCGTGTTACATCTGTGACGCCTTAACCCCTTACATGTTGTTTCTTTTAAAACCTCTAACCTACACACCTTAAGCTGGCGCCACTGGGAGAAAGAGGCGGGTCTTGTTCTAACAGCCAATACTCTACGAGCTGAATGCAAGCTTCAGCTCGCAACATTCTCCGCTCAGAGGCCACGTTTAAGTGCGTGATCTCTAGGCATAAACAGACGTAACACACTGACCTTTTCATTAGTGTCGGTTTCCAAGACCGATTTCTGAACCCAAGCAGGCCGCGGTGGCCGAGGAGACTGAGGCGCTCCAGTCACGGTCTGCACGGCCACTACGGTCGGGGGTTCGAATCCTCCCTCGGGCATGGATATTTGTGCCGTCCTAGTTCGTAAGTAGTTCATAAGTAGTTTGTAAGTTTAGGGACTGATGACCCCGTAGTTAAGTCCCATAGACTATACAAACATTTGAACATTTGATTTTCTGAACCCAGAAATAAATAATAAACCTATCACTGCACTAGGAATTGCATGAAGCTCATATTGTTGCTGAGAGGTAACCGCTGAAGATATGTAAAATAATCATACACCATAAAGTTGTGGAATAGAATGCAGTATATTGATGATTTGTTAACTAAGCGCAATCAGAAGTCAGATATTAAATATGTTCTCAAATAGCGTTACACTAGTACCTGAAACGACGATACAATTAATTTTTTCCCGGCAGGAACGCTAACCCGGCACTATTTGCTATTGTATAATAGGAAGGAATACTGCTGATATTGTTTCTCCCGGGGACTCCAAACCCCGCACACACCGTCACTCTTGAC
The DNA here is from genome assembly GCA_026315105.1 of Locusta migratoria. Taxonomy (NCBI): domain Eukaryota; kingdom Metazoa; phylum Arthropoda; class Insecta; order Orthoptera; family Acrididae; genus Locusta; species Locusta migratoria. The sequence continues at coordinate 742,462,547 of CM048755.1, read as the reverse complement.
CTGACACGATGAAGCGCCAACTATCACATTGTCGTTCACTAGTAGTTAGCATCATACCGTTCGTAGAGACATGGAGGGGTTTGGTATTTTGCGAAAAAACTTTGTTTAACTTAGTAGCGCATGGACATGTTCAATGTTGATTTGAAACAACGCAGAGTCCTGCGTTCTTTACTTGTCGTTACTGTAGGTGCAGATGGTATTTTTGTGGCCGTTAAAAACTGTTACCGCCCCGCGGGAATCGGGCCCATACCTTAGCCATTACAAGTTAACCTCATCCCGGCCTCCAGCGAATTACGGATGCGTTAGCATAATGTTTTGTCATAATGGAGTACTCATTAGACGGTACGACCAGTCAAAGAGCTCAGAGGTGTCTGGCTAGGTAAGACATTCTTGGCTGCACGGGAAGGCCACGTGGTCTGAGGCGCCTTATCGCGGATTTTGCATGAAATTATATTACGTTATATTATGCTACATTACGATTTGCTATAAGCTTATTGAATGTTGGGTAGTTCTTGCCACGATAACTTGAATATTACGCATTTTTAAAGTTATGAGGAGCGTGGATTATGCATTAGAAAAAGGATTCTAAAATTGGGAAAATAACTTCGTTTTGACATCTATTATTCACCACGTTCAGGAACAAAAACAGACTTTGATGAAGGAGGTTTCTGTGATTTACTAGTATGGTTAATGACAAGGTATCCGATAACTGGCAAGTGTGTCGAGCAATTATTCTTCACGGTGTGGTTGCCTTCAATAGTCATATTGAGGTAAAAAAAAAAAAAAAAAAAAAAAAAAAAACCAGAATTGTGGATTCTGATACACTGTCGCATCGAAAATGCGATGCTAAGCATAATATCCATCTGGGAATGATGGGGGAGAACTCCAGTCTCTGCCATTTCAAAGGATGGATACTGGGATTTATCGGAATAGACAATGGAGACATCAGTGCTTCCACGGTGAGGTTCAGTTGTCCATTATATCCACGTGCTTTTCGGAAGCCAACGGCAGAGAAATAAGGATAGTATTTTAAAACTGCCAAGCAAAAACTTGTGAAATGAAGCATGTAGATGCAGATAAATATATCAAGGGAGGGGTAGTAGGAGAGAGAGCGGGATCTAAAAATGAATAGGAGTGCAGAACTGAAAAATAAAAGAGTGAAATGCTCCCAAAATACTCCTTACTTAGACATATATCACAGTTTGTTTTAGGGCGGAGAGAAAAGCAACGAATGTTTTACAGAACGAAGGATGGATTATCGGAGATATAAAAGAACACTGCTTCATAGAGAGGACCGACGGACAGTACAGAAAGCAGACATTAAGAGAGACAGTATTGTTTTTTTTTGTGTCCCAACTTCGTCGCCGCTTTTGTGTCCCAGCCTCGTCGTAGGTGTCGGTGGCCGAGTGGAATGAGCCCGACACAGGAACAAAAATAGCACGCTGGTGCAGGTACGGAGGGGAGCAGCCAGAAACTATAAACACTAGAGTAAATTAGAAAGAGATATATATTGCACAGAATGTAACAATACTTAACTTTTACATAGTACTGCAGAATGTTGATACATAGTTGTTAGAGGCCTGCCTAGTGCCTGTACGATAGCAAAGTCTTCACTGGTGCCTATCTGATTACGAAGGTCCTAACTGGTTGCTATCTCCGTCCGAAGTGACCGGTGTCTTTCCGTGGTGGCCACGAGCGGGGTTGCAGCAGAGGGCGCTCGTGGCTGTCGTCGTGAGAACGCCGCGCCGTGCGTGCATGGCGGCGCGCGGCGAAAGTAGGTGGCGCGCACTTTGTACTTGTGCGACACCACAGTTTTAACGGAAACCACAATTTCTTTTCAGCGTTTTGAGGGAATAGACCAAAAGGGCAACTGAGGTTATAATGTAAAGGAGGTGACAGAGAGAGAGAGAGAGAGTGAGTGAGAGAGAGAGAGAGATTGGAGGAGAAATTAACAACGAAAAATAGCCAAATCGTTTGCATGTTTTGTGAAGGATGGAGGGTCTATTAATGGATGGAGGGAAGGAGAGAGACGTGTTTGAAATAACATAAATTACTTTAACAGCGTCAATAAAAAAAGTTTGTAAATCTATCGGACCAAACTGCGTGGTCATCAGTCCGTAGCTTACAAACTACATAAACTAAGGTAAACTAACCTACGGACAACACAGACACCCATGCCCCAGGGAGGACTCGAACCTCCGACGGCGCGCAACAGCAGTGTCGATCTAAACTGATTACTCTGTATGCATGGAAGCTGGGTGTAAATGAAATAAAAATAGTATATTGAGGGAAATGAGAAGCACAGAATTAAAATTTGTGCCATGGGCGGTAATCGAACCCAGACATCCATACTTAACTTTAATTCAATATTATTCCTTCCACTCAATGTCTTTCACATATTGACACGGAAAACTGTCTCTAGGTATATATGGTTTCTTGTTGTTTTCGATGTGGATTCGTGCAACTCCTTTCACGAAAACAGCTAAAATATTCTACTCTAATGAGACCTGAACCATTGACCAAAGCCACTGTGACAGACGACTACTTTCCCTTTTTTCTTTTTTATGGCCTGCTTCCAGCCGTTTTCCCCCATTTAACTATAGGTTACACATATCTGCGAAAATTTCAGTTCATACTTACACAAAACTTATGCAGCCGGTAGGATACGAACCTACGCTCCCAGAGGGATCTGATTTCGAGTCATACGTCTTAACCACTTTTTTTTTTTTTTTAATTTTTTATACAGGGTGAGTCACCTAACATTAGCGCTGGATATATTTCGTAAACCACATCAAATACTGACGAACCGATTCCACAGAGCGAACGTGAGGAGAGGGGCTAGTATAATTGGTTCATACAAACCATAAAAAAATGCACGGAAGTATGTTTTTAACATAAACCTACGTTTTTTTAAATGGAACGCCGTTAGATTTGTTAGCACATCTGAACATATAAGCGAATACATTATCAGTGCCGTTTGTTGCATTGTAAAGTGTTAATTACATCCGGAGATATTGTAACCTAAAGTTGACGCTTGAAACCTTCGATGTTCAGTAGCGTGTTGTAACAAACACGGGCCACGGTCGGCGAGCGGCATCTGCAGGGACATGTTTACGATGACGACCGTGTTTACGAGTGTGGCTGTAGTGCATTGCTGTGATTTGGTCTAGCTGTCGCAGTGTCCGCATGTAGCGCTTGCTGCTATTGTTATTCTGCATTCGTCTTTGCATGCAGACTAACTGCAGTACACTGTGTTACCAGACATCTGTGATAGTGTAGTGAATGAGAATGTTTGTATAGTCTATGGGACTTAACTACGGGGTCATCAGTCCCTAAACTTACAAACTACTTATGAACTACTTACAACTAAGGACGGCACAAATATCCATGCCCGAGGGGGGATTCGAACCCCCGACCGTAGTGGCCGTGCGGACCGTGACTGGAGCGCCTCAATCTCCTCGGCCACCGCGGCCGGCGATAGTGTAGTGTTGTAGGAACTGTGACCATGGTATATACGAACTCTGAAAAGGCGGAGATGATACTTATCTATGGCGGGTGTCGACAAAATGCAGCTGAAGCCTGCAGGGTGTATGCAGAAAGGTACCCGGACAAAGAGCATCCTACGTGCTACACATTTCAAAACATCTACCGCCAATTGTATGCAACAGGTATGGTCGTAGCACGCAAACGGGTCCGTAAGAGGCCCGTCACAGGAGAAGCAGGTGCAGTTGGTGTGTTAGCTGCTGTTGCCGTGAACCCACACAGGAGTACACGGGACATTGCGAGAGCCGGTGGACTGAGTCAAAGTAGTGTCATGCGCATACTGCATCTTCACCGCTTTCACCCGTTTCATGTGTCGCTACATCAGCTACATGGTGATGACTTTAATCAGCGAGTGCAATTCTGTCAATGGGCATTAACAGAGAATGCGTTGCAGTTCTACCTGTTTACAGCTGAAGCGGGTTTCACAAACCACAGGGCAGTGAATCTACAGAACATGCATTACTGGTCCGTGGACAATTCTCGCTGGCTCCGACAGGTAGAGCGACAGCGACCGTGGACTGTAAATGTATGGTTCGGAATCATTGGCGACCACCTCATTGGTCCTCACTTCATTGCAGGGACTCAAACAGCTGCAACATACATCAGGTTTCTACATAATGATCTGCTCGAATATGTCCCACTGGAAACGCGTCGACGTATGTGGTATCAGCATGATGGTGCACCTGCACATTCCGCAATTAACACTAGGCTGACCCTTGGATGCCTTTGGATCGCTACTTAATTCGGTGCTCTCCGATACACAGGATCGAACAGCGGAGGTGTGGTACTCAAGCGTCAACTTTAGGTTACAATATCTCCGGATGTAATTAACATTTTACAATGCAACAAACGGCACTGATTATGTATTTGTTTATATGTTCAGATATGCTAACAAAACTAACGGGGTTCCATTTTAAAAAACGTAGGTTTGTGTTAAAAAACATACTTCCGTGCATTCTTTATGATTTGTATTAACCAATTACACTAGCCCCTCTCCTCACGTTCGGTCTGTGGACTCGGTTCGTCAGTATTTGATGTGGTTTACGAAATATATCCAGCGGTAATGTTAGGTGACTCACCCTGTATATAAACAAACGAAGAATAAGCGGCGAAGGTCTTTAAAAGAATCAGCAAAACAAACATTCAGCATTTAAAATTAAACCAACGCCAGAAAGCGTCCAAACCAGTACAAACCAGCACTTCCAGAGGAACTGCCGTGAGTGGTGGCGCGTCACATTGGCGGACACGCCGCCCCCACAACGCACAGCCACTATATATACAACTCAACTTCTCTCCTTTTTTTTTTTTTTTTTTTGTTTTATCAGCCTGTAGGCGACTCCAAAGTTCGTCTTCTCGATTAAGATTTGCTTATGCAATGAAGTCCTGATCCATTGTTTTTTTAATCATTTTGTGTTTCTTTGAAAGATACGTTGAGATATCTTCTCATAACTTCGAAGTCGCCAGTTGCTGAGGGTTTTTTTCTCTTCTTTTTTTTTTTTTTTTTTTTTTTTTCTCTATTTTCCCGATAAGAAGGTCATGCCATATTGTTATGCGAAAAGTAAAGAAAATTTGTTTCTCTGTTAGGTACAGTACTGATGACTGGTGTGTTCTTTTAATTACTAATTCAAACGCAACGGTTAATTCCTTGATACTACCAATATCTTTCGGGCAGTGTAAACAAAATGGAAGTAAAAACTTCCTGGCAGATTAAAATTGTGTGCCGCAACCGGGACTCGAACCTGGGACCTATGCCTTTCGCGCGCAAGCGCTCTACCACTGAGCTACTCCGACACGACTGTGAAGTTTGGAAAGTAGGAGGTGAGGTACTGGCGGAAGTAAAGTTGTGAGGCGGCATTGTGAGTCGTGTCGGGGTAGCTCAGTGGTAGAGCGCTTGCCCGCAAAAGGCAAAGGTCCCAGGTTCGAATCCCGGTTGCGGCACACAATTTTAATCTGCCAGGAAGTTTCATATCAGCGCACACTCCGCTGCAGAGTGAAAGTTTCATTCTGAAAATGTAAGTAGCTCTATATCCAGAACTTTTAATTTCAATTAGTAAATAAAATAGTTTCTTCAACTAGAAAAGGAAAATGAGGAATCGAGCCGCAGTGATCTTTCCTTAGGTGATACTAAAATTATTGCATGACCAAGAACCAAACTCGTAGTTCTTCTATCGGACAGGATACATTATATTGAAGTATTAACTCTTCTGTAAAAGAAAAAAAAAATCAGTATTTGTTTTATTTAACCGTTTCCTTCTGTTCTTTTTCTTCTTTTTTTCTACTTTCTTATATTTTCGTCGTTATCCGATACCTTCCTTCTCAAACAAAATGTCTATCATGTTCCCAAAATATTTTTTTTTTCTGTTGGAGTATAGGCGTATTTGAAAATACGCTTCAGTCATGTTTGAGGTAAATTCTATGAGGCTGTCACCTTCAGATCCTTTTGCTACGTAATTTACGTGATGTCCAATAAGCCACATCACTGTGTGTTTTTTTTTTTTTTTTTTTTTTTTTTTTTTTTTTTTTTTTTTTTTTTTTTTTTTTTTTTTTTAGCTGGATGGAATTCGGTGTCTGGCCGTAACAATATCTCCGTGGTATAAGACGTTTCCGAGGACCTCGTAAGAAGCCCTAGCTTTTTCTGTACCCATTTCCAGTTTATTAAACGATGTCCACATGTCTACTAGACCACAGGTGGAGCATTTATCGGTGTCGCTCTTACCAATTCTGTATAATTTTTCATTAGTGGAAATGAGGTTGTTAACGACTTTATACCATGAGGAGACGACATCAGAATTGTTTAATTTTCAGGCTAAAATTGTTCCACACGGTTTACCACTCTACTAACGGATATTTAGCTTCAATAGTGTTAGAATTGCAGAATTGCTGCCATTTGTCAATAAGTTATTTACTTGTTAAATGCGATTTTGTCATCGTAGCTTCCTCTATGTAACTAACTGCAAGGTAAAATTCCTTGATATGTTTCAAATTATTGTTCAAAGTACCGACATTAATGGGCTGTTGCATACTTGCAGGACTGACTGCTATGAATAGCTTGGTCGTTATGGTATGAGGGTCATTGTTTATAAGTGTTATTATTCTTTTTAAGTAGAGTGCCAAAGACTTCCTACAAATATCAGATAGACCAAGACCTCCTGCGTTCCTGGTCTTAGTCAAATGGCTGGGTTTCATTTTAAAAATATTTCCATTCCACACATACCTGCTAGCATGCTGCATGATTGTTTTTCCCTGCAATTTCGGCAGTGCGCCTCGTATTCTGTTAGATGTTTCCTTCCAGTTGGTAGCGGACATTTTCGTGGGGCACTTACTGATGGTAATGCCCCGAGTTTGGTGGGTTTCCACGACTCTTGCCCACTCTATATCTAGACGTTCAAGTCCTCTAAGGTTTAACATTTTACATTTGTCAGTATTAATTTTCGCCCCAGATGCTTTACTGTAGTTGTCAATTTCTTCCTTCAGAATGTCGACTTCATTCTTATGCCGTAAAACTACACCAACATCATCTGCATATGCTCGCGCAATAAAATGTACTTCTGACATTGACACAACTGTTAGTTTTTGTCTATCTTGCGGAGTAGGGGTTCGAGTGACAACACATACAATAACATTGAAAGAGGGCTTCCTCGAGGAACACCTCTCTTTATCTATATCTATAAATGTGAATGTCTATTCGTTGTATGTTTATCACGTCTGAACCACAAGACACAAAGAGCTAAAATTTTTTACAGTTACTAACGTCTACCCGGGGTAGGCTTTAGGCACGGTTTTATGGCGATCGGATAGCTATTTATCTATATATATTAATGTGAATGTCTATTTGGTGTACGCTTATCACGTCCGAACGACAAGATGCAGAGACTTAAATATTTGTACAGTTGCTAATTTATACCTGAGGAAGGTTTTAGGCACGGTTTTTAGCGGTCTGATAGATATTTAGTAATTTGAAGAATATAACGCGAAATATGGAACAATAATTACTTTTTGAAAATTATATTTACTCTTTGAAAATGGTTTTATTGGTTGCATTGTTGCTTGAGGGCTGATAATGATAAATGGGTGGAGTATATTGGGATGGAAAGTTATCGGTGTACATAAAATTCTACGTGTGTGTTAATATTGCGCTCTGCAGCGAAAACTACAAACGTAAACGAATGACCTGTGTGTAATTGTTATCCGAAGTCTCCCGTTGTACACCATAGCGGTTCCATGCTGATATCTATAAGGGAGTGGAAGATATGGTGGTTGAAAGTCGTCAAATTATAAAAAAAAATTCTAACTGAAGGCCAGCGATGACATTTGCGACTCTATAGCAAGGAGGTTACATACAGCGAGTGATGCCACAGACCATATCTTTGGTCTATGCGTGCTGTAATATATGTCTGTGGCTACAATGTCTTCAGCTCTTTTTCTCTGTAAGGATAAGCATACCAATAAGGAAATATAAGAATAAATAAATAAAGCAGTAAAAAAGAAAATTCTTTTAATACATCTCTTTTAAAAAAAAATCGATTTGACGTTTCGCGCATTATCTATCATAATCAACCAACACACGAGCGTAGCCGCGGGCTTAAGCTAGTAGTTAATACTTTCGTCAGCTGACCATTAATTGATATTGATGCCGTTATGTCAGTGATCATATTGTGTACTACCGCAAGAACTCTTTGTTCTATTCCTATGTGCTGTAATAACCACTCTATGTATCGGTGACTTACTCAATCGAAAGCTTTGGCAAAATCTAAGTACAGTAAAACACACTTTATATTCGTAACGGCGACAATAGAAATCAGATCTCTGTATTCGGTGATAGCTGTCATAATAGATCCCCCAGGGAAGCATGTTTGATGTGTGTTGACTACCTTTCGGATCAATGGTGTCAGTCTCTCATTAATCGCTCTAGCAAAAGTTTTGTAGTCAAAGTTCATCAAGGTTATCGGCCGGAAACTGCTGATTTTCTTCCGTCCTTTAGTCTTAGGCACCAGAACAATTTTCCCTTCTTTCAGATCTTGGGGTATGATTCGTCCTTTCAGTATTTCATTTAAAATTTCTGTAAAGGTTGGTCCAATAACATCCCAATAACTTAAATAAAATTATTTCGGAAGGTGATTTATTTGAAGGTGATTTGCATAAGTTCTAAAACTTCTTCTGCTGTAAACTCAAATAAAAATTGAGTGTTCTCTTCTGGTGTGATGACTCTGTTTAAGGAATTTACTACCTGCGGTAATGAAGCGACATCAATTTCATCGTCTGTGTATAGTTGTTCGTAGTACCAGTAGATTTCTCGCACAATTTCTTGTTGGGTGGTAAGCAATGTTCCGTTTTCTGCGACGAGTTCATCGATAAACGTACGTTCACGATGAGCTTGGTGTTTTATCAAATGGTACAGAGACGTAGTTTCCTGTTCCGCGAGAGTTTAACACTTTGATTTAATTTTGAGGCCCTCTAACTGCTTTCTTTTCACTGTCAACAATCTAGCTTTAATTTGTTTAATTTTTTGCAGTTCTGTGTTTGTCAGATGCGGTTTGTCGTATACGTCTGTCAATACACAATAGTAAAAGTCGAATGTTCTCTTCACGTTTCGAGCTTTTTGGCGACTATAGGCAATTAAACTTTGCCAAGTAGCTTCTTTTTGCCCATCTTTATCCACCACTCGGATTTGGACGGACACCTATTCATTGACCGCAAGCAAAAAGTCTACGTTTCATGAATCACGTCCCGTAGTTGATCATCCTTTAAAAGCGAAGTATTTAAATACCACTGCTTTCTATACATTTTTGTAGGCTGTCGTGGTAAATTTGTCACAGACAGCGCAGAATGGTCGGAAAAACAGGCCGGGATAACGTCCGCTACTAAAACTTTATCAGTAAGACTGTCAGAAATGTAAATCCTATCGAGTCTACTACTCGACGATGTAGTAAAAACGTGAATTTCACTAAGGTGGGGAACTTAATTTCCCAGGCATCTTAAAAGCGCATTTTGTACCAGATCATACAGTTCCTTACAAAAATTAAAATTAGGAATCTGGTCTTTTCTGTGGAGTACACAATTAAAATCTCCTCCTATAAGAACATTTTGAGGGTTCTTTCGTAATAGATAGATAATGTCTTCCTTAAAAAAGTTTCCTCTTGGGAGTTTATGCTGTTTCCGGAGGGGGCATATAAGTTTATAAAAGTGACATCGTAAATTTTACACCCGATGCCTCGTCCTGATTCCAAAATCAAATGTTTGTATAGCTTATGGGACTTAACTACGGGGTCATCAGTTCCTAAACTTACAAACTACATATGAATTAGCGAATCCTAAGGACGGCACAAATATTCATGCCCGAGGGGGATTCGAACCCCCGACCGTAGTGGCCTTGCAGACCGTGACTGGAGTGCCTCAGTCCCCTCGGCCACCGCGGCCGGCCGTCCTGATTCCAATTGCTCCGATTCGTGAATAGGAATGCCATCTCGAACCAGGAGCGCAACGCCCGTTTTATATTCACGTGCAACATTTAAGATCGTCTGGAAACCTGGTTCGTGAAGGGTCGTTGTCATGACCTCTGTAAGAATACAATGTCAGCATCCGAATCGTATATAAATTGCTGCAAGGATGCTTATTTAAGATCTGACCAAATTCTATTTATATTAATTGTTAGCACCTTATATATCTGTTGCATTTTATGAAATTAACAGGGAGAAAATTAAAAGGATTCACTTATAATTTGCTTGAATTATTTCAAATGACTATAACGGTGAAACACACAGGCAACAATTGTGCTCTCCTCCTCTAAACTCTTAGAACGCGGCATTTCGGAAAATTTTGCTAAGGACTTTAAGTAACAGTGTGCTTCAAAGAACTGCAATATGAGGTTGCAAATACACTTCTGCTACAGATGGATAGATAAGGTTGAATCATACCCTTCGTACTTGACCAGTGGAAATTAATAATAATCCATGTCACTATCCCCTTCCCTTCCCCGATTTGCCTCCTCTACTTCGTCTGCCCAATCCTTTCGTCCCTCCTGTTCTTCTTTTGTTTGAGATTCACGTGCTTGTGTATCCTATACGTCAGGCACCATGTGGTCTTCACCGCTGGAACCTTTGTGTGAAATTTTACTTTCGTTTCCTTTCCGCAAATTCCCAAGCGGGGTCTAACCCTTTCTTTTCCAGGGTTCCCGTACTGCCTTTGATGTTCCTCAGCTTTTCCCTTATTGCTGGGGCTAAGCTCTCAGCTGCCTGATGGGGCTATTCTCCTTTTATTCGTTTTCCGGGGGGATTTTTTAGGGGATTTATCGGACGAATTGTCCTGAGGTTCGTCGGCCGAGTCCTGAGGCAAAGTCCAAGAAGTTAGGTTTTCCTTACCAATTGAGGATTCCTCTTTGCGTTCTATGGGTTGAATCTGGCAATTTTCTTTCGCCAAAATGCTTGGAGACCCTGAAGGTGATTCACTGACACTGTTTTGTGCATTTTCGATGCTAACCCTATTCACGCGTTGTTTTTCATCCTGTTTGACGGCAGAAACAGCACAATCAAGCTGAGATTCTTTTACTACTTCAGCATTTCGTGAAGGTTCATTGTTGGACAAGTTTATTGTAATTTCTGCATGATGTTCACTAACGTTTTGTTCGTGAAGTTCGCCTAGCAAAGAATCTTGTCTGGTGGTGGTAACAGTGTGAACTTCGTTAATTTCCGAGACATCGGGCACTTGACTGATACCGGGTTGACCTAAGGCTTCAACATGTTGTGTAAGCGACATGCCGTGGTCCGAGAGTGAATGTTCGGTTCGCTTCAGTGAAACTGCGGCGGCAGCGTACGTCAGTTTCATCGTAGTTACCGGCCCGGGAGCCACTGCTTCCGCCGCAGGCAACTGCGTCACTCGTCTTCTACTGCACTCAGCACGGACGTGTGCAGTGGAACCACATAACGCGCACGTGCGAGGCTGCCCGTCGTATATTATCAAAGCCCGGTAACCGCAAATGTTCATGTATGACGGGAGGTTCCGTAATAACTCTATTTTCACTTGTCTCACGCCATTGAGGACGGGAAACATGTGAGCTTCCGACCATTTTTCGGCAGTGTTCGAAATGCCACGACCATAAGGGCGAAAAGCATTATTTATTCATTCTGCCGGTATCTAAAACGGGAGTTCGAATACTTTTACAGTTCGGATCCCTAGGCCAGGATGACTGACTAATACATCACTAACATTGTCGTCAGAATGATTGCATTTTACAGTACCACCAAATTTATCGACAATTACGTTACACATAGACGGATCTTTCAATTTAAGGTACATAGCACACTGCACGAAAGACAAATGTACACCTTCAATGTCGTTTTCACTAATCCTAAATTCTTCAGCAATCCACATTTTTTCGTTCCAAAGGTCTTGGTCTCACATAGTTACGATCGAACGTAAATTTAATCGTATCCTTTCTCAAATATGTTGGAGTGTTCATCGTTTTTCCGACATGTAATCATTTCACATAGAAAGTAAGGGTAAGCGCAGCGAAGACCAACCTGTCAACAGGTAAAAGCCGATGATTGCGCCCGATGCCCCGCGCTGTCGCCGCGCGTTCGTCCTCCGCCATGGCTGCATCGAGACTTCCGCATACAGGTTTAAATGCCGATCATTACAACAATTTTTTTTATTCTTTAGTCTCATATCTATTGCTTATCCACTTGTAACAACTGCCAAATTACATCCATCCTCTTGACTGAGCCAGCTCATTTCCCTTGCAAACTGAAACTGTAACTGTCAAACCTTAACCAGCCATGTGACCACAGTCTAGATCAATTGCATTGAGTTAAAACAGTGAAAGCAACTTGCATATATAAACCATATTTGGTTCTCAGAATGAAGGGCATTGTATGAAATCCAAACTACGTATTTGTGCATCTGTATGTACTCTTCTCTATAGAATTGGTGTTGAGCTGATTGGTGACTGTTACTTTCAAATTGTTATATTATTTTATATTATATGCAGATGCTATATTATAAGCAGATGCGTAATACATGTCATAGTTGAAGCACTTGTACTCTGCAGGTTGTCTGCATTGATACTGCACTTAGGTGTTTTTTGTTTTTGGACACATAATGTACAGTCTTACACAAAGAAATTGATTGCCGGCCGGCCGATGCAGAGGCTAAGTACGAGTCAGTCGCGCAGTGTGGACAATAAATTCGATCGCCCCTCAGAATTCTAAGTCCGGCGATATGCACGAGCTGGAAACACTGTAGAATCCGGTACTATCAGGACAAAGTGTTATCTCCTCCTTAAGGCACTTCTGTACTGTGTGAGTGCGTGGTCTCGTGGTAAAAGTCGCGTTTACAAGCGTATATGTAAGCAGTGACAAGATCGAATCCAACAACCCTCAACATTTTTTTTACCGCATATCGGCTGTCTTTGTTATCAGTGTGGAAGAACCTCAAATGTAACAGCGAAAAGTTCCAGAAAAAATTACACAAAAGGGCTCGTTGCTGCATCAAAACTGAACTGTTTACTCTCGGGAGTAGTGGGCATCGGCAGCCGCCTGCGGACTCAGTGACAGTGGCGCGCTAATGTGAGTCTATTTACCGGGTGTTATATCCTTACTTCCAGTTCTAGTACTTATATTACAGTCACATATTGAATATTTCTGACTGATATACGAACATAATCTAAACGTCGTAAAGTAGAATCGGTATAAAGGGTCATAGGGGTGACTATTACCACATTTTTCTTGAACGTCATCCGGCTGCTCAATCAGGATTCCTACTCACATTGTTACTAGCGAACAGCTATGATGCTCTCATGCTGAAATCTTAAGAAGAAATTAATGATTGAGTACTAAAAGATTTTTATACTCAGCAAAGTGCAACCACAACGCCAAGGTGCGCCCATTTTTTGCAAGCAACTGAGACACCAGTTAGTCGCACTGTAAGAACAAACGACCTAAAAAATTTTATCATGTGTTAGTACTACACTATAATAATTCCCGTTGATTTCACCAACAAAACCTCGAATAGTGTGATTTGGAAGTCATCCATTCCTCACCTACTATTTCGATCATATGTCCTCAAATGTTTATCTCTCCTGCCCCTACTCGAATTACCTTCGACAAAAATTATTTCCAGACGAAAAAACATGTCGAACATCGATTGGTGTCATAATTAGGTTGGAATCAGTTCGATTCTACAGGAACAGATTTGGTAAACTGCCAGAACGTTGTGAGACTTTTCCGTAATCTGAGAGAATATAGCAAGTAACCGCAAATAGTTTCTTGTTGTTTTCGATGTGGATTCGTGCAACTCCTGTCACGAAAACAGCTAAAAAATTCTGCTCCAATGAGACCCGAACCATTGAGCAAAGCCACGTCTCTGTGACAGACGACTACTTTACCTCAGAGCTAGCGAGGAGCTGTGGACGCCGTTTCTTTCATACTGCCACATACATTAGTAGAACATATAACTCGCACCGTAAGAGACGTGATTTGTTTGAATTTTGCCGTGTAAACAATTTTCTGGACCCAAAAGCATGAACAAATAGCCTTCTGTCGCCTCTCAACTGAGAAACCAGTCAGATTATTCAATGGAAATTACAGGAAACATCAAGCGAATTTATGAGCATAGTTCTGTGCCAACCCGGAAGTAAGACCTCGGTACCAGCGTTGACAGACTTACACTGTGATGTTGCCAAGCTTCAGTCATACTATCAACAGGAAGAATAAGAGGCGAGGTGATTGCCAAGCGAGCTCGACAGAGACTTAGCTCGCGCCTCTCGTGCCTGCTGGGGGCCCGAACACCTAAAGTATATGTCAATGAGCCCTGTTCGCAATTCCGTAATTAGTTTTAATGAGTACATCGTTGTCACTAATAAAAATATACTGATGCACCGACTGCTAACATAGTAATAAGTGTCTCAATTATTTGCTTATTTTGTCTTAAGCACAATGACAACGCAAGTCATTCACCAGTGCTGTTTCACATTTCGTCGAGCTATTCCATTGATTATACTGAAAACATTAGATGTAAGCATCAGTTTTCTTTACCATTATAGACTCAGAAAATATCTTTCTTGATATCGCTGTCAGTAGCACAAACGAACGAAGAGAGGCAAACATACGAAGAGAAATCAATGCAGCATTGTTTCAAGATGTGAACATTTCTGGGAAGGCTTCGTAACATGGAGTTCAAAATAAGAAGAGCTTCTGTTATCCAAACATAGAATTAGGGACAGTAATGTATAGATTAATTTATCCGTGATAATCTCCCATGTTGTATTTTACTTCTTTTTTTTTTTTCAGGATGTTTCCAATTTCTTATTTCGTCTTCTTTCAATAGCTTCTAACTTGATTACATTCTTTATTGTGGTTAGTTCATATTATTTGACGTTGTTTCTTTCTACTTATTTATTTTCTTCTTTGATCATACTGTTGTTGATTTATTCTTCCAGAATTATACGTATAATTGTATATTTAGCCTTTTATCATTCATTTAATACATATGTCAGAAAAAAGTAACTCTCACTTAACTACACCGACTGATATTTTTTTCCATATTTTTGTAGGTCTCATTACTATGGATTTTCCAAACGTCTGTACTTTTCTTGGACCCATTTTCTTTCTTATAATCCGTCTATTATTCTTTTTGTGTCGTCTGCACATTTGATAAGGTGTATATTTGCAACACTTAAACTAATATTTACTTTTCATTCTAGTATTAGCATCACATAATCATAATGTATAAGAGTTTATACAATGCTGGCACTATTTATTTGTGCCCAATTTCCTTGTCTTGAAGTTTCTCCACTATTATCCTTCTACACATGGACCTGACTTTCTGCTCTTTTGACCTCACAAAACCAATTTCACTGCAGATTAAATAATGATATGTATCATCAAAGAACCCCCTGAAAACACGTATCCTTAACTGTCTTCCTGAATTCGTGGTCTGTTATTATATAGTCAATGACAGATATGGTTCCCCTTCCTTCCCAAGTATAGCGGTGAATGTCTTTATGCTTAAAGAAGGAGTTTGTGATAACTAAGCCCATACTGAACCAGAAATCCAAGAGCTGTTTTCCGTTCCTGTTGGCCTCCTCTCCAACCTTACCCATAACCTTTTCATAATCTTCTGTTCGATTTCCTATCCTGGCGTTGAAATTACCCATGAGTAAAACACTTATCCTTCACTATAACAACTCCATCACTAAGTGCGTTGTAAAATCTGTCCATCTCATCTTGATCTGTCCCTTCAAAGGGTGAATACACTGCCACAATCCTAATTTTATTGCTGGAAATGGCCAAATCTATCCACATCAGTCGTGGATGTAAAACCCTACATCCTACTGTGCTCTTCCAACTTTGAATCCTGACAGGTAGACCTTGCATTCTCTGACTTCGTCCTCTTTCTCTGCCCTTACTCTATGTTGTGATTGCTTGTACAACACAAAACTTTATTTCTCGAAAAAGAACTACAATCCGTGCTACTTCTGCACACAAAAACAACACAACACTCTTCTGTTCTAGGCCGTCAGAAGGCTTCACTAACATTAGTATGTACGGCCCTATGACAAAGTCCTTACAGTCCTGGACAGGCCTAAAGTGAACGAGGCAAATACCCGTCCGTCGCGGCGAGCTGGATCTTCCGTTCCGGCGAGGGATCTTCTTTCTTCAGTCTTCAGGAGGCGAGTCCTAACCCATCCGTAGGCCAGGAAGAACTGGTGTGAGCTGTTTTTTTCTTTATTGTGATTTCAATTCCCCTAAAAAAGGGGCGGGCTGGCAGCGCTCAGTGGCGCTCTTCAGCCTACAGAAATAAAATTTGACAGAGGAGAAACATACGAACATAAAGGAGATAAAATGTTGGAGATAACACATACATAAAACGGAGATGTAAAATGGAGATAAAACAAAGTACATAAAATGGAGGGAAACGGTGGCGACATAAAAGATTTGGAACGGTGATAGTGGTGAATAAAAACAGCTGCTCGAAGGTCAGTGGCACACACACAATTAAAATGAGCGTAGGGCGGCGGCTACGGTTAGACCGTCCGCTATTGCGGAGTTAAAACAAAAAAAAACCAAACACACACTCGGAGAAATACACAAGTTAAAACTGGTGGTGTCGGCTGCGGGTTGGCCATCCACTATTGTAAAATAAAACAATGTAACTAAAACGCACCACACTTCTCGAAGCACTCACATGGAAGAACAAAGAAGATCCATAGATGGTGGAGCACTTACAGCATTGAAGATGTGGTGTGGTGGGCAAACGGGATGAGAGGGGAGGGAGAGGGTGGGGAAGAGCCACAGGGCTGGTGGGGAAGGGATGGGGGGGATGATATTCCAGGAAGCCACGGGGAAGAAGGAAAGGGGAGGGCGGGAAGAGGAAGAGCCAGAAGGACAGCTGGGGGTATGAGGAGGGGAGAACAGAGGGGAAGGGTGGGGTCGACGGGGCCCTCAGGGAGAGAAGGGGGAGAGGGAGCAAGGGGAAGGATCACAGCTGGTATGAATTGTAGATGTCAGGTCAGAGGGCATCATCCTGGAGGGGGAGGGTACGGAAGTTGCCACGGGAAAGGGTCTGGAGAGTGGACAAGTGGAGAGCAGGTGGAATACAGTGGTGGAAGCGCGGCAACAGACCAGGTGCAGAGAGGAGGGGACGGACTAGAGGATTAGGCGGGTCTGATTTGCGGGATATGTAACGGAGGCGGAGATGTTCAATAAAGAGAACGAGTTGGGGGAAAGGAATGAGATCATAGACGACCCGCATGGGGGAGGGGGGATAAAGGGGGATACGGAAGGCGAGGCGAAGGGCATGGCGCTCCAGTATCTCTAGAGGATGGGGGAGCGGAGATCCAGGCTGGATGGGCGACACATAGAATAGGACGAATGAGGGATTTGTAGGTATAAAGGACGGTAGAAGGGTTGATGCCCCCTGTTCGGCCAACAAGAAGATTGAGGAGGCGGAGGTGGGAGCAGGCTTTTTCTTGGATAGTGCGTAGATGGAGAGTCCAGGAGAGGGTGCGATCAATAGTGAGGCCCAGGTACTTTAGGGTAGGGGTGAGGCGGATGGGCCGGTTATAGAGGGTCAGATAAAAATCTCAGGGACGGAAGGAAAGGGTAGTGCGACCTACAATGATCGCCTGGGTTTTGGTAGGATTTATAGACAGAAGCCACTAGTTGCACCAAGCGGCAAAGAGGTCAAGGTGTTCTTGGAGCAGGCGGTTGGAACAGGCGAGGGTGGGAGCTAAAGCAAGGAAAGCGGTGTCATCAGCATATTGGAAGAGGTGTATGGGAGGGGCAGGCTTAGGCATATCTGAGGTATGCAGGAGATACAGGAGGGGAGAAAGGACAGAGCCTTGGGGCACACCAGCAGAGGGATAGAAAAGACAGGAGTCAGTGTTGTTGAAGGTAACATAGGTGGGGCATTTGGAGAGGAAGGAGGCAATGACCCGGACGAGGTTGATGGGAAGAGCATAGGTTTGGACTTTGAAGAGCAGGCCAGAGTTCCAGATCGTAGGTCCGTTCGAGGTCTAAGGACACAAAGATGGCCGCACGACGGGAATTTAGCTGGAGGGAAAGGAGTTGCGTAAGATGAAGGAGTTGGTCGTCAGTGGAGAAGGAAGGACAAAAGCCACATTGGGTGTCTGGAAGAAGGTGGTGAAGTTGGAGGTGGTGATGGATGCGATGGTAGCAGTCAGTGTAGAGGATGGTGGTATAGAGAGCAGCAAGAGTGGTGAGGAAAGGGAGCCGTGTTGCGTTTGGTGCGCAGAATCAATTGTATGTCGTGTACAGTGATGGGGGGATGTGGTCCAGGTAATGGAAGCCGGGAGCCAGGGGTGGGATGGAGACATCAGTTTTTTCATGGACATCTGAGAACAAGGTATAATCAAAGTTAGGATTTTCAGTGATGGAGAAGACATCCAAGAGGAAAGAGGCAAAATGGTTAGCCTTACTGGCATTATCAGGAAGGGGCTGGTCAAGCTGAAGGAGAGGGTACGTGGGCATAGATTTCGATCCAGTGAGGCGGTGGAAGGCGTTCCAATTCCGGGACAAGTTGACGGGGGGGGGGGGGGGGGTGGCATTAAACCGTGTCACTGTCTGATGCCAGTCCCGGCGTTTTTTGGCAGTCAGAAGGCTGTGCACGTGTCGATGGAGTTGCCGGTGGCTGAGGAGTGTATCTCGGTCACGGGTTTGGAGGAAGGAGCGGTACAGGCGGCGGGATTCCCGCAGGAGAAGGACAGCCTGTGGAGGGAGTGTGGGACGGTGCGGCTGGACAGCTTTGGTAGGGATGTGGGAATGGATAGCATCAGACAAGGTCTGCTGAAGGAAGGAGGCAGCTCGGTCGATATCATAGTGAGAGTGGAGGGGAAGAGGGTGGCTTTCGACCTGATGGGTGATGGAGAGGCGAAAGGCATCCCAGTCTGCTCAGGATTAGTTCAAATGTTCAAATGTTTGTATAGTTTATGGGACTTAACTACGGGGTCATCAGTCCCTAAACTTACAAACTACTTATGAACTACTTACAAACTAGGACGGCACAAATATCCATGCCCGAGGGGGGATTAGAATCCCCGACCGTAGTGGACGTGCAGACCGTGACTGGAGGGAGGGAGCGAATATTGGAGTACAAGATGTTAAATCGTTCCTGCGCCATAATGAGGTTGAAAGGCAGGGAGAGGGAGAGGAAAAGGGAGCGGTTGTTGGGACTAAACTAGGGTGTGGTGGCCGTCGGTTCGGGAGAAGGTGAAGTGGATGTGATTTTGGAAGGTTGTAGCTTTAAAATCAAGGTTTAAGAGGGAACGAGCGGCTAGGGAGACTTGGTGGAGGGTGTGAGGGCGCTGGAAATGGTGGATATTTTGGAGGACAATAGTCAGGAACGGGATGGTGTCCTCTGCTGTGGGGGGAGGGCATAAGGAGTTATTGGCAGGAATTGGGGGATCAGTGGGACGGACAGGGATGGTGAATTCTTCTTTGGTGGGAGGGGGGCGGGACTTACATTTGTAAGAGTACGTGGGGTGAGCCTCACCGCAGGCGTTACAGGAGGGGGTGGCAGCGAGGTTAGGGTAGGAGGTTTGAAAGTATTGGCCTTTGCAGTCTGGGCACACAGGGGGGAGAATGCAATGTTCGGCAAGGTGGTCGTTATAGTGAGTAGGTGAGGCATCGGGAGCAGTGATACGACTGGGGAGATGCTCGGGAAGGTTCCACCTGATGGAGACGGTTGTAAATGAGGGCCCCATTACAGAGGAGGTGGTTGACGGATGGCGCGTCTTCTGTGAAGACGCGCACAAGGTAGGTGGGGCCCATCGCACCGTTAATGCGACGAGCGGAGCGGACGGATAGGCGGGGATCCTGCCGGAGTTCCTCCGGCACCTCTTCCTCTGTGATCCCTGGGTTCAATTTAGTGATCACAGCAGTGAGGGTGGGAGGACGAAGAGGAGGAGGGGATTGGCGATTGGAGGACGGAGGGGGGAGGGCGACAAGGGTGGCATCGGGTCCAAAGTGGACACGAGGGATCTCGTGGAGGATCTGTGTGTGGAGGTCGGGGTAAGCTGATTTGAGGAGAACAGAGTCCTTCCGTGGGACGATTCGGGAGACGGGGGCAGACGGGGCATACTGCCAGAAGAGGAGAGTGAGGGCACGGCAGTCTAGGAGTTGGGGGTCAGGGTTATTGGGGACGAAAGTATGGAGAGGGAAGGAGGGGTGGCGGGGGAGGTGGTGTAAGCTGGGTAGGAGGGAGAGGCGCAGCTTCCATCGGGACTGGAGGGCCAGTGGCGACAGGGTCGGCGGGCTTTATTGTCACTGGGGATGTGGCGTCTGTGGATGCTCGTTTTGTCTTCTTCGGTTTTAGGAGTGCCTGGGAGACAGGAGTGAGGACAGGGGTGACCGAGTGCCGGGTGCGAACCGTGGAATGGTCACCGCGGAGGTCGGTCGAGGGGGGGGGGAATCGAGCGGGGGAACGGAGGAAGAGACAAGAGAGTGTGGGTCGAGGGCAGCAGCTTGTGTGGGGGCAGAGGAGAAGGCGACAGCTGAGGGAGTGGTGAGGGTGAGGAGGGAGGGAATTGTGGCAGGGAGGAGAGGGGAGGATGTGCTCCAGGAGATGGTGGTGGGGGCATGGGAGGGCGAGGTAAAAATGATGGTGGGGGACACAGTAGTAGGGAGCAGAGTCCACATGTCAGAGTCGAACAGTCACCTTAACCGCAGAGCACTGCTACAGCGGCGGCGGCCCAGGTGGGGGCAGGAGCGGCGCGGCGAGGGAGCGGCGGTGGGACGCGGGTGACGGCCAACCCGGGCGTGGGCGGCAGAAGCACCTTCCGGGGCGGCGGCTGCGGCGTTGAAAACACCGGAGGCGTCGGACGCCGATGGGGCGGCGACAAGACGGGACTGCAGTCCGGATCGGCCGGGCGGGCGGGCGGCGGGCGGCGGGGCGCTGGTCGGCAGTCGGCGACAGCGGCCTTCACGGCGGCAGACAACCCGCGAAGACGACAGCACACAAACGTAAAAACACCAACTGTGAAACACGAAACAACAAAAACCACACAAACAACGTAACGGTAACGATTTGAAGTCCTTTGAACGTGGTATGAACTGTTCCTGGTCGAGCTTCTATAGCCGGCTTAGACGTGCTGGAAACTTCCTTCTTCACTGGCGACCTCTGGAAAACAAAGATCTAGAATTAACGGACAGTTGTTGTTGTAGTTGTCGTCGTGGTGGCCCGGCAATGTTTGCTTGTAGGTTGACTGGTAGCCTCGGCGCCTGTCGCAGTGAGGTCTGCCGTTCCGCTCATCTGCGGGGTTTTGCTGGTTGCGTGTAGCCAGCTCGCAGGCGTTGCTAGACGCTGGTGGAACACTCTAACGTCACTAACAGCTAAAACATCTAACCCCATCTTACTTGAAGCCTCCGCCAGCTCTACCTTCTTCCCAGTGCAATCCAAATTGATATTAATAGCTCCCCATCTCATTCCAGGTCGTTTGCCAAGTCATATCGGACGAGTCCCTGGTCTGTCAATTAGAGGTGGGACTCCATCACCTCCAAAGTCTGAGGCATTTTTCTCTAATTGTTGCCAGCATGATATTGAAGTACCTGGGAAGCAGGTTGCTAGCCTTACTTGCCCAGGGCCCCACTGGGCTTTACACCTAACGGTTGAGGGACTATCCGGTGGATTTGGTAGTCTTCGCCGTCTGAGCACAAAGGTGGCCACGACTCAGAATATGTCCGAGATGCCCAACCTTATTCCAAAGTAACTGGTATCCCAACTGTCAGGACAACTTACTTGGCGATTCATACGTCGCCCATGGTTCATGAACTTAGGACATGACTACAGGAACCCACACCATGAATCACAAATACATAACAATGATCTCGGAAAGGAGAATGTATTGGAACTGTAGTGTGTAAAGGTAGGAAGAAGCAGACAGCTTGGTGGAATGACACAATCAAGGCAGCCTGTAAAATGAAAAGGAAGGCATTTCAAAAATGGCTCCATACTAGAAATCAGGCAGACAGAGAAAGTTATGTTGAAGAAAGAAACAAAGCCAAGCAGATAATTGTAGACTCCAAACAGAAATCATGGGAAGACTTTGGAAATAACCTAGAATCTCTGGGTCAAGCCGCGGGAAAACCACGATGGAGTGTATTTAGTAATCTTCGAAAGGGAGCGAAGAAGGAATTAACAAGTGTTTTGGACAGGTCAGGAAAACTGTTAGTCAATCCTGTGGATGCCTTGAGCAGATGGAGGGAATATTTTAAAGAATTGCACAATGTAGGAGAAACGTTCAATGATGTGTCAGATTTTCAGGTAGAATGGGATAGGAACGATGATGGAAACAGGATCTCATTTGAGGAAGTGGAGAAAATGGTCAGTAGATTACAGTGCAATAAAGCGGCTGGGGTGGATGAAATTAAGCCGGAACTCGTCAAATACAGTGAAATATCAGGTCTCAAATGGTTACACTGGATAACTGAGAAGGCGTGGGAATCGGGACAGGTTCCGTCTGACTGGACGAAATCGGTAATCACGCCAATTTTCAAACATGGAAAAAGAAAAGACTGTAACAACTATCGATGTATCTCTTTAATTAGCGTTATAGGCAAAATATTCTCAGGTATTGTTGAAAGGAGAGTGCGAGTATTAATTGAGGACAAGTTAGATGAAAATCAGTGTGGGTTTAAGCCTCTTAGAGGCTGTCAGTACCAGATCTTTAGCTTGCGGCAGGTAATGGAAAAGTGCTATGAGTGGAACAGGGAATTGTGTATTGTTTCATAGATCTAGAAAAGGCTTATGACCGTGTTCCTAGGAGGAAGCTACTGTCAGTTCTACAAGATTATGGTATAGGTGGCAAACTTCTGCAGACAATTAAAGGGCTTTACGTAGACTGTCAGGCAGCAGTTAGAGTAGATGGCAAATTAAGCTCATGGTTCAGGGTAGTTTCAGGCGTAAGACAAGGCTCTAAACTTTCACCACTGCTGTTCATACTATTCATGGATCACATGGTGAAAACAGTAGACTGGCAGGGCGGAATTAAAATAGGTCAAAACAAAATAGGCAGTCTTGCATATGCGGATGACTTAGTTGTAATGGCACATTCGATTGAAAGGTTGCAAACTAATATTTCAGAGCTCGTTCAGAAGTACAAGGATTATGATATGAAGATCAGCATCTCCAAAACGAAAGTAATGTCTGTGAGAAAGAGATTTAAACAGACCGAGTGCAAAATAGGAGGAACAAAGTTAGAACAGGTAGACAGTTTCAAATTCCTGGGATGTATTTTCTCACAGGATGGCAACATAGTGAAAGAACTGGAATCGAGGTGCAGCAAAGCTAATGCAGTGAGTGCTCAGCTAAGATCTACTCTCTTCTGCAAGAAGGAAGTCGGTACCAAGACTAAGTTAGCAGTGCATTGCTCTATCTTTCGACCAACTTTGTTGTATGGGAATGAAAGTTGGGTGGATGCAGGTTACCTTATTCATAAGGTAGAGGTTACAGATATGAAAGTAGCAAGAATGATTGTAGGTACTAATAGATGGGAACAATGACAGGAGGGTGTACATAATGAGGAACGCAAAGAAAAACTTGGAATGAACACAATAGATGAGGCAGTAAGAGCGAACAGACTGAGATGGTGGGGTCATGTTACACGCATGGGAGAAGCAAGGTTACCTAAGAGACTCATGAGCTCGGCAGCGGAGGGTAAGAAGAGTCGAGGTAGACCAAGAAGAAAGTACTTAGATTCGGTGCAGAATGATTTTGAAGTAAAAGGCATAACATCAGACGAGGAATCAATGTTAGCATTGAATAGGGGATCATGGAGGAATTTTATTAGAGGTACTATGCTCCAGACTGAACGCTGAAAGGCATAATCAGTCTCTAATGATGATGATGGCACTATTTATAATTTTCAACATCCCTTGTGCGGTCCTTAACCTGTAACTACATCGATGGGAGTTATGTGCGCAGTATTGTTGCAAACACAGAATATCAAATTGTCCAGTGTTTTTTATACCACCTAAGGAGATCACACACACACACACACACACACATGTTTGTAAATCTATCAGACTAAACTGCGTGGTCATCAGTCCATAGCTTACAAACTACTTAAACCTAGGTAAACTAACCTAAGGACAACACACACACACCCATGCCCCGGAGAGGACCCGAACCTCCGACGGCGAGCAATCGCGCGCTCCGCAGCGAGGCACCTTAGACCGCTCGGCTATTCCACCGCGGCTACAACCATCCGTGCTGCGTTTACCTGGTCGTGCTTGCATTTACATCTACTACATCTACATGGGATACTCTGCAAATCACATTTAAGTGCCTGGCAGAGGGTTCATCGAACCACAATTATACTATTTATCTCCCATTCCATTCTCGAATAGCGCGCGGGAAGAAAGAACACCTGAATCTCTCTGTTCGAGCTCTGATTTCTCTTATTTTATTCTGATGATCATTTCTACCTATGTATTATTATTAGGTATAAAACTTTCAATCGCTGTCGATACCACTTCTTTGAATTTGAGCCACATCTGGTCTACACCTACGTTTGTAGTGTGTCACTGTGAGAATGCAGCCACTGTGATTCCACTCTCTCTCTGTGGGCGTCGGACCAAATTGCGGCCTTCATTTTCTAATAAACAGAACCTGGATTGATCTAAAAACAATATGATGCCATTCCTGACCCAGTGATGTCATTCCATTCGCCATAGCCGACTAGCATGTTGCTGCAAGTTAGTCAAAGGAACGGTATAAATGCAAAAGAAAATGACGCGCACTTAACCCGTGCCGCAATAAACGGCGAAGGACTGTCGGCCCAGACAGTGTGTGATGTGTGACTCCGCCCCAATGTTGCTCCAGAGCCGAGGATGATTTGTACCTAGGCGGCGCGGCCGTGTTCTGCGGACCGCTCTGCACACGCCAGCCCACACGAGCAGCAGTGTCCCGGATGGATGCGTCTCATGCCAGGACTGCCAGACACATTGATTTGACCGTAGCGTACGGTTCACGCATACATCCGCGAGGCAAACGTAGAACAAATGTGAGTCAAGAAATTTTCACTGATTTAACCGTCGGTTATTGGCAGTACAACATCACACTTACTTAAAAGTAGAATTTTGTGTATGTTCTACACGTTCATTTCCACGTAGTTACCCGTGTCTCTACTTACTAGGACATATTCAAACTTTAAACTACGTCGAAAACCGGTTATTTAAATAAAAGTCAATATGGTGATCTACCAAGAACCGACGAAAGAATCAGTCAAAATTACAAATCATTTTGTTGTACATACCAAGAGCTGTATCTCTGTACCCAGTAAAAACTGGACACACGTTATATAAAATTGTAAGTGAAAATCGTCTTTATTACCATCTTGTAAAATATTTGATGTTTTTCCTGAAACATGCTGTGGCGGCGCTAGACGAAAACTGGTCGTCGGCGAACTCGTCTTTGCGAGGCGCCTTTCATTTTTTCAGCAAGGAAGAAAATGTTAAACAAAATGATCTGAATTATACAGCAATAATAATAATTATTATAATCATAATTAAACTAAAATTTTATTAGTATAATATTCAAGTATTATTGCAATGACAAAAATTAAAATAAACAAAAACAAATTAAAATAGAAAAACCTTTCGGCTTTTGACCTCACTGAATTTTTTTAAGATCTCATAATAATTAATATATCCGCTATTTCGGCTTCAGTTGATAGTACTGAAAACGCAGATAGTCTTTATATAATACTGTGATATGTTCGAAATTCTTAGTATGTCTGATTCATTACCTGTGATTTATAGTGACAACAACAGCCACTGGCACATATTTGCGGTGGTTAGGTTGTGCTAGGGATGATCGATATTAGAAAAGCTTCGATTTCGATATCGATATTAACATTACTAAAAGAAATCGATGTGTGACAAATATCGAAAGGAAAAAATCGATGTCCGATAAAATCGATTTTTCAGTTGCAAAAATAAACAATTCTGAGCAAGGCAGCGACACTCTGTAGTGATTGTACTTATGTGACTTGTCGCAGCATCGTTGAAAGCAGTCGCTGTGCAGCATTCTGGCAAGAAGCTGCGCGCGTCAGTTTGTTTATGTGTGTCAGGTGAGATGGCCCTCTTCCAACGAAAAATGTAACGTATTAAATTTTCAGCACACTATAATATCCACAATAATAATTTCGTGTGGCTCATTGGCCTGGTGCAAGTCTTTCAATTGAACGCCACATCGGCGTCTTGCGTGTCCCTAGCTTACCCCAGTTATCCAATCGGGAAAGGGGGACATACAGCTTAACGTGGAATCCGAACCACATGCCGTTTTCAGCGACTCCTCACATCGTTGAGAGGTGAAGGATGTGTTACAACTCAGACTGAAAGAATCCGAGGTCCGACCGATTTTCCAGTAGAGCGCTTTACCCCAAGACCATCGGGCCCGACGTAATAACCATTACAAATAATAGTTTAGACTTTTTAATTAAAAACGAGGCTCGGTAGGTGAATGCGTGAACGTAAATGGATCAGTTTTTATTGTTAGAAATAATCAGACTTTCTTAACAAATAAGACAGATGATGAGTGTGTCAAATGATTAGTGTCTTTAATCTAAACATGGAGTTCGATAGGTGGATTGGCCGAAATCACTGCCATCAGGGCGGGTGTGGAGGAGAATTTGCGTATGTATCGTAGCATCTATATCTATTCAGACAGCCAGGCAGCCCTGAGATCACTGGCAGCTCCTACAACAAGGTCTAAAATTGTTGCAGAATGTAACAGGGTTCTGATGGAGCTAGGGGAAAGCAATAGAGTAAACCTATTGTGGGTCCCTGGCCACTCGGGGATCAGTGGCAACGAACATGCCGACAGATTAGCCAGGATGGGGGCAGAGGCTCCATTTATTGGACCGGAACCTGTCCTGACAATCACCAAGACAATGATCAAATTGGAGCTACGTAACTGGCTCAGAAGACAGCACGTAGAATATTGGACCAAAGTCTACCATCAAAAACATGGCAAGGTAATGATGCCAAAGCCATATTTTAAAAGAAGCTCTGCAATCCTGGGTCTGAACAGGAGAGAGATTAGACTCATGGTTGGATTGCAGACAGGCCATGGGAATTTCAAAAAACCCCTACATACAATGGGAATAACAGAAGAGGACCCTAAATGTAGGATCTGTGATGACGGTGATGAAACTGCATTACATCTAATCTTCGAATGCATTGCATTGGAGAATAAAAGGCACAGAACATTTGGGACAACCAGACCCGAAGAAATTGTGTCTAACAAAGAACTGGTAAAGGGACTCCTTGCACTGTTCAAGGGCATCGGTTGGCTTTACTAGATATGCAGGGAGCGATACCGCACAATAAACTTAGTTTCGGTGTGGGCAGTGACGGATTGGACCAAGACAGTTTTCGCTTCCCTGAAAAACTCAAATCAAATCCTTTACTTACTTATAAATAAAATGTTCACAATATCTCATTTGTCTCCCAAGCAATCACAAAACAATATACGACTTTTATTTAGTTTTATTGTAAATTACTGACAGAAAAAAAGAGCAAGATGCAATTAAAAGGAAGCATAACACAACAAATCAATTTACGTAATGTTAATTACACGGATTAATTATTCTTATGCTGAGATTTTCTCTCTCCCTCCCTCTCTCTCCCTCTCGCCCCCTTTTCTTTCTGTCTCTCTCTCATTCTTTGTCAGGCTGCCTGGAGGCACGTGTCCGTCTGCCCCCCCCCCCCCCCCTAAATCCGCCCTTGGAACAAGGCAGTCGCTTTAATTCCGGTATTATAAACTCATTCAATCTTTACCCGCCTGTCATTGGTCACATCAAAGTGGCGATTCTTTGTGCCTACGGAAAAGATGCTGCCACTCCCATTACCTGTGATCATAACTTCAGCCCCTTTGCAGATCAACTGACATACACTGCTAGGCTAGCAACAACGCACACAGTATCATTGGTGTGACAGTCACTTTTAATGGCTTATAAACGACTATTTGTGTCTGGATAAAACAGCTGTAAGAAACTGCGTTAAATTGATATAAATTCGACTGTTAAATTTTACTTACGGCGTCGTCGTAGTGTGTTTATGTTGGTCACAAAATGTTCACCTTACGACTAACATTTAGCGGGCGTTGCCAACTTCCACATATTACGCCACCGCTGCCACGGAGTAAAATCTTCGCCTCTACTTATAATTATTATAAGAACAGTATAAGTGATCTTGGCTGTTTCTCATAATAAACCAATATTTTTATTAGATCATCGACTTGAATCTTCAACATGGAAATATTGATGGTCCGATGTTTTTTCCTACCATCGATGTTCCCGTTTAATCATCGATATTTATTGAATATCGATCATCCCCAGGTGTTACCCAAGTAGGCCTACCGGTATTCTAATATTTCCGTAATATTTTAAAAATATTTACACAGTTCAAGAGCTAAGCAAGGAACATAGACAATTATCAATAAAAGAAATGATTTTTCCGAAACAATGACATAAGCTACCGTATTCGAGATACAAACATATGAATCATACCGTGAGATGACAGTTGTGTACAAAGTTTGTGTAGAAATGATTAAAGCCGCGGGCGAGAGAACGGTGTGCGAAACTCGTCAAATTATTTAAAGAAAGTACGCGGAGGAAATAGTTTCAAAATGTTCAAATGTATGTAAATCTATCGGACCAAACTGCGTGGTCATCAGTAAGGTAAACTAAACTAAGGACAACACATACATCCATACCCCAGGGAGGACTCGAACCTCCGACGGCGAGCAACCGCGCGCTCCGCAGCAAGGCGCCTTAGCACCTTAGACCGCTCGGCTACTCCACCGCAGCGGAAATAGTTTCTCATAGCTGCATCAGTCCTGCAGTTGCTTTACCTCACCAGGAAGAAAGCAGCCAAGATATTAAGGGGAAAAAAACCCAACCTGTTTTAGTTTTATCAGACCGCTCTCGGTAGTCTAATGAATAAGTTCACTACCGGTAAATGTTTCATCAAGTGCAGAATAAAAACTGGATTTTAATCAAATGTTTGTGTAGTCTATGGGACTTAACTACGGGGTTATCAGTCCCTAAACTTACAAACTACTTATGAACCAACTAAGACTAAGGACGGCACAAATATCCATGCCCGAGGGGGGATTCAAACTCCCGAGCGTAGTGGCCGTGCAGACCGTGACTGAAGCGCCTCAGTCCCCTCAGCCACCGCGGCCGGCGGATTTTAATCACGCGGAAAGAAAACTACATTTGGATATATGACGAACGGATGTCCAAGTCTGTTGGATAAAAATAAATAAACGAAACAATAAAAATGACGTTGAATGTTTGTGGTAAACTAAGCCACTACCTTCGTGATAAATACAGGCCTTAGCGCAGAGCTGGCGGGCATAGTCGGCTGTTTCACTGAGTCGGTAGAGTGTGTTAGGGAACATTTGTCTATGTTAAGTATCCCGTTCTTTTATATTGGAAAAACGCCCAGAAGCTTCAGTGTTCCAGGCCGTGTATCTTATTGCTATAAATAGGAATATATTCCAGTGTTTTCTTTTCCTTAGACAATGACGAAGAGAAAGATGTGAATAAAAATAATAATAAATAAATAAATAAATACACGTGCAAAACATGGTAGCGTTGAAGAAAATGGGAGTCTGCATCCCAATACTATCCTGATGATCACATTATTCGGGAAATCAGAGCAATTTGACCTGACGGCAGGTAATTATTAACAGCTTCCTTTATAATGGGGTATAAGATGAGTGGAGATCGGTACCGATACTGACGATCGCTTTGTAGATTCCGAGCTAGTTATTCTTGTAAAACGATGGGTTTGGTAAGTAAAGCTGTCCCACATTTATTTCCAAGGCTACCATGGAATTGTCACGTTGACAACTGCAGGTGGTCTTCCACAACGGCCATGGGGATTACATTTGCGAATCTGTCATACCGCTTTCGTCCAACCCTCCTCTGTCGCATCTCCTCAATTTTTCTGGCACCATTGGATAAACTGTTGTGTTGTTGAAACGTCGTTTAACAGAAGAGCTCGGTACATGTATTCCGCAATGCCCTTAATCAGGTGTGAAATTTTATCAGCCTCCGTCGTATCCGGGTTAACTACGTGACATAGGGACAAAACACTGTATATACGACTGTGTTGACTCACCATGTCTTTGGGCCCTGTTCTTCAATTGCTCTTCTGATAAAAGGACTTGTTGATGGTGGTCTCCAAACGTCTTCTTAAGTTCTGTCTGGAATTTTTGCCAGCTATCGAGCTTGTCCTCGTTATTTTCAAACCACTGCTGAGCCGTCCCATCCAGGTAGAAGTATACGTTTTCCAAGCACATAATGTTGTCCCACCTATTATAGTTGGCGACTCGGTCGAATCCTTTCAGCCATTTATTTGGGTCCTGTACAGTGTCTCCAGAGAACACCGATGGCTGTCTTATGTGCAGCTGGCTTACCACTGTTTTGGCATCCACGCTTCTTTTGATGACACGGACCTTCGGACGGAGGCAGTCAGTATACCCTTTGTATCCCGGTTCTTGTCCGTGTAGGCGACGCCTCTTAAGCTGCGTAGTGGGAGCCACGATGATGCACATGTATTGCAGGCTACCTGGCGCGTCCACCAAAAAGTGAGACTTTGAAAACTGCAGGTGGTCTGGAATTCAAAGGCTGGTCGTTAATAGAACACAACTCTTTACACTTAAAACACGTTTATTGCTAACACAAGCGTACACTCAGTACAGACTGCTCAAATGTTCAAATGTTTGTAAAGCCTATGGGACTTAACTACGGGGTCATCCGTCCCTAAACTTACAAACTACTTATGAACTGAAACTTCCTGGCAGATTAAAATTGTGTGCCGGAACCGGGACTCGAAAAAAAAAATGTTTGTATAGTCTATGGGACTTAACTACGGGGTCATCAGTCCCTAAACTTACAAACTACTTATTAACTACTTACGAACTAGGACGGCACAAATGTCCATGCCCGAGGGGGGATTCGAACCCCCGACCGTAGTGGCCGTGCAGACCGTGACTGGAGCGCCTCAGTCCCCTCGGCCACCGCAACCGGCCGGGACTCGAACCTGGGACCTTTGCCTTTCGCGGGCAAGCGCACTACCGACTGTGCTATCCCGACACGACTCACGATGCCGCCTCATAACTCTACTTCCGCCAGTACCTCGCCTCCTACTTTCCAAACTTCACAGAAGCTCTCCTTATGAACTAATTGCAAACTAGGACGGCACAAATATCCATGTCCGAGGGGGGATTCGAATCCCCGACCGTAGTGGCCGTGCAGACCGTGACTGAAGCGCCTCAGTCCCCTCGGCCACTGCGGCCGGCAGTACAGACTGCCTCCAGCTTGGAGGTAAAATCAAATGTTTGTTAAGCTTATGGGACTTAACTGCGGGGTCATTAGTCACTGAACTTACAAACTAACTTATACTAAAGACAGCACCAACATCCGTGGCCGAGGGAGGATTCGAACCCCCGACGTGGAACGGCCTCGCGGGCAACTTCGAGTGCTTCACTATTTAAACATAGAAAGAATTTTCTGGAACTTACAAGTATATCAAACATAAGAAACATGTAGAACATTCTAGAAATAGTAAATACAAAGAATATTTTTTTCTGCCAGTGGCGAAGATTTGAACCGGGGACCGCCAAGCACAGCGATCTGCGACGCTGACCACTGCACCACGCATTCCGGCGGAAGATTCGTGCCAGCATTAAAACCGTAGCTCACGGAAAACATGAAATGGACAAACATGCAGAGCGGCTCTCTGAAGCCAACGTTTACAGTTTAGATGACGTTAGCAATGATGTGGGCAAATTTAACCGCAACTAATGGGTACTTATAAAGCAAAATAACTGATTAATACGTTGCTTGTAGTGGGCATTTGAGCAGCAGCTGAATACTATGCATTTCACTGTAATGTTATTAAAGAAAACGCCATTTGCTACTGCAAATGAAGGGTTTTATTTTTATAATTCACCCATACGCGTTTCGCCTTTGTCACAAGGCATCATTAGAGGGTGTCCTGAAATATTTACATGTTTCTGTTTACACACAAAGGTTATGTTTCTTACATATGTACAAAACATTTCGTTTCTGATATAAAACTGTTCGTTGTTTGCTATAAAATGGTGTACTTACAGCACTTGCTACTCCATATCAGTCTCTTTCCGGCAACCAGATCGAAAGGTTCCACTGTTTTCGGAAAAACGTCACATTTTTCTGGTTCCACTGTCATGGTAGGAAAAACCAGCAGAACATTCGATACCCGATACAAGGAACACATCAGGGCATGGAAATACGGGACAAACCATTCCACTTTTGCAGAACATCTGAAAGAATGTAACCACAAACCCAGCACAATAGAAAAAGACATGAAGGTAATTAGAATAAATAATGAAAAACATCTGCTAACACTACAAGAAAATTATCACATATATAAAACAAAAGCTCAGAAAAATTTGCTACTAAATGACCAAATAAACCTGACCAATCAATCATTGTTCTCACTGATTGACCATATGATAGACACAAATCCCAACACATAATCACAACCACCCCCCTCCCCTCACACACACACACACACACACACAAAGTTAAAAAAAACCCACACACAGACTCACACTCACTCACTCACACACACACACACAGATACCTTCAACACACTTTCAATGAAATAGCTGAATTTCAAATAAGCTGAGAAGGTTGGCAATACTACAAAACAATCTACAGTGGACACAGTATGGCAGCAGATCACAGTGGAGCCACAAAAATGCAAAGTTTTTTAGAAAACAGTGGAACCTTTCGAACTGGCTGCCGGAAAGAGACTGATATGGAGTAGCAAGTGCTGTAAGTACACCATTTTATATCAAACAACGAACTGTTTTAAATCAGAAACGAAATGTTTTGGACATATGTAAGAAACATAACCTATGTGTGTAAACAGAAACATGTAAATATTTCAATACACCCACTGATGATGCCTTGTGGCAAAGGCGTAAACGCGTATGGGTGAATTATAAAAATAAAACCCTTCATTTGCAGGCAAAGGCGTTTTCTTTAATAATATTTACAGTGAAATACATAGTAACTGATTAAACGTAATGCTGTTATAATCAAATGAATGCCCTTTCATTTGAAAGGTGTTGACACTGAACAATAATTTCGAAACTTGTATACTGTGTGGCAATTGCAAACATAGAAGCTGGTTCTTTGAATTTGATTTTAGGACCACAACATCTCTGTAAGACGTACGTTAAACTGGAGAATATATTAACAGCTCTAAAATATTTAGAGTACCCCCTCTTCCTGACCCCCTTTGTTCCTTCCCCATCTACACTCATAGCATTCATTTTCATCTGTGTGTGGATCATCTGTGTCTTCGTCGGACTGTTATACATCACTGCTTTCTAACGTAACTGCGAACGGCCATCCCGCAGCCGAGAAAGCAAAGGAGAAAGGGATAATGTAGACAACTATAGACCTATTTCTATGCCATCGGTTTTTTTCTAAAGTTATTGAAAAGGCTGTATATTCAAGATTAATTGATCATTTCAGTTCACATAATTTATTGTCAAACGTACAGTTTGGCTTTAGAAGTGGTTTAACGACTGAAAATGCTATATTTTCGTTTCTCTGTGAGGCACTTGATAGGTTAAATAAGAGGCTACGGACATTAGGCGTCTTCTTTGATTTAACAAAAGCGTTTGTGTTGACCACAAAATATTGTTGCAGAAGTTGGAACATTATGGAATACGGGGAGTAGCCCACAACTGGTTCACCTCTTACTTTAATAATAGACAACAGAAGGTAATTCTCCGCAGTTTAGAAAATGGCTATGACGTTCAATCTCAATGGGGCACAATTAAGTACGGGCTGCCCCAGGGGTCTGTTTTGGGACCATTGCTGTTTCTTATTTATATAAATGATATGCCTTCGAGTATAACAGGTGACTGTAAAATATTTTTGTTTGCTGATGATACTAGTTTGGTAGTGAAGGATGTTGCTCGTAATATTGACACAGTATCAAATAATGCAGTTCAAGAGATAAGTTCATGGCCTGTAGAAAACAAGTTGATGTTAAATCACAGTTTTTACAATTTCTAACACATAATTTGACGGAAGCTGACATTCTGATTACACATAATGGGCATGTGATAAGTGAGATTGAACAGTTCAAATTTGTAGGTGTTCATATAGACAGTAAGCTGTCATGGAAAGCCCATGTTCAGGATCTTGTTCCAAAACTAAATTCTGCTATATTTACCATTAGAACAATATCTGAGATAAGTGATTTTTCAACACGAAAAGTAGTCTATTACGCTTACTTTCACTCACTTATGACGTACGGCATTGTTTTTTGGGGTAACTCGCCTGATGCAAAAAGGATATTTCTGGCTCAAAAACGGGCGGTTCGAGCAATATCTGGTGTAAGTTCGCGAACGTCATGTCGACCCCTTTTCAGTAGTCTGGGAATTTTGACTCTGGCGTCACAATACGTTTTTCCTTTAATGTCGTTTGTTGTTAATAATATCAGCTTATTCCCACGAGTTAGTAGCTTTCACTCGGTGAATACTAGACAGATGTCTAATCTACATTTGCACCACACCACCTTAACACTTGTGCAGAAAGGGGTGCAGTATTCTGCGGCATCCATTTTCAATAAGCTGCCACAAGAACTACAGAATCTTAGCACTAATCCACACGCTTTCAAATCTAAATTGAAGAGTTACCTCATGGCTCACTCCTTTTATTCTGTCGAGGAACTCCTAGAAAAGTTAAACAATTAAGTTAATTCTTTTTTTCTTTATTGATTCTTTTCACTTTGTCTTAAGATTGTCGCGTGCAAAGGACTACTTAAAAATTTGTGTAACAATTAATGTATTGACTTGTTCCATGACCATGGAGTCTCATTCCTCAATTGGGTCCTATGGAACAGAAAAAAAACCAATAAAAAATAAAAACCAACGCCTGTGTCTTTTAATTTTCCATGTGAATCAGTGCTTCAGTGTAGTGTTTCTCCGTTTTCGTCGCCTTGTGTTTTTATACATACATCGTACCTGTCACTCCATTTCCACAATGCACATCTTCAATTTTTTCGCCTTGTTCTGTGTCTTGTCTCCCTTTTGTAACTCATTGTATTTTTTGTAATCTATTTAAATGTATCAATTCTGTAGGCTGAAGAGCGCCTTAGGAGCTGACAGCCCGCCCCAGCCGGGGAATGAAAGTACGATAAAAATACTGAGAGTCAGAAATTATCATTAACGAAAAAGAAGGTAGAATTCAGACATTATTAACTGAATATACGCAGAAGAGTAGAGACTGTCGTATAATATTAGATCGTAAGTCTAGAAAACTAAGGTATTCGTTTTTGCTTGCATTTTTTATTTTATTTTATTTCATTTTATTGATTCCCAGCTGGTTACAAATTTTTCTGAGAGTAGAAAATTGTTTTGCCACATCCACATTATTTGGAAAAGTTTGATTGATCAAGTAATACTGGAATAAACAAACCTCTTAAAAATATTTGCAAACTGATTAAGTAGTCCATGAAGAACGTGAAAGTTTAGTGTACACTCTTTGACAAAAAACCTGGCCGCCGGCCGGCCGCCGCTGAGCCTAAGTCCGAGCCGATCGCGACATGGGACAATAAAAGTGGCCGCGCTGATTCGCTCTAAGTCCGGCTATCTGCACAATCTGGCAACACTGTAGACTGCGGGAGTTCATACAGTACTCCTTGTGTGCTGTTAGAAGGTGTGTAGGTTAGCTACATCCGTGGTCCCGCGGTAAAGCGCGTGACTTGCTTGTGAAAGTATCAGCGATCGAAACCGACTGTTGACAAAAAATTTAAATCCACGTTCCTCGTGCGTATTGATGCCACATGTGTAAGGGAAGCATATGCGTAACGTATTTCATTTTTTGATACACTGTTAATAACATTTCGGCTCAATAACACTGTTGCCTCTGGCCGCGGCACTCGGCAGAGCTCTCCTCGGCCCACTCGCCGGCAGCAGCGGTGGCGGCGCTACACAGCGCTGCCTCGCCCTCTGCCCACAGCGCCTGCTGCCGCTCATCGCCCTGGATATGTAAAATGCTGCAGTGTTGCGATGTGTATTTCAGACACGATATCAACGGAGCGGACCACCCATTTTGAATGATGACCATACTATTACACTAATACATAATACATTAGAGAGGCAAAACATTTTCATAGTCATTGATCCAATCAAATGGCACTCTACGATGTTTAACACTTATTTCTGGTTTAAATCGCGATCCTTTTCCTTTCAGAAAAGCCCTTTATGTAATTTGTTATTGTCATCACTTCATATATTTCCATCAAGACACTGTGCGTAACTGCACTACAATGTTTAGTGCCGTTGTTTGATTCCCTATGGTAAATGTATGAGCTAAATTATGTGAATACGTTTCAGCGCACGTTATAAAGCAACACAGCCACAATGAAAGGTGTCTCATTTCTACAGCAGATATTTTGCATGAACGAACTATATTAATCATTATGTTCACTTCCTCTGTAAGCATCTCCTAGCATGTGGGTCCTAAGGAAATAGTAAAAATTCCCATCGAGGGAGGTCAATTCGAATTCCTTCAAAGGTATTTGTATGGTGAAGCAAAAAAGACATCTAATACCATTTCCGTAATTTGGAGTCGACCTTTCTGAAAGCCTTATTGTATAAAGCTTTTCTTCTGATTCCATTAAAGAGTTTCTTCTTGCAATCTGCAGCGTATAAAGTAAAATAAAATAAAGTAAAACAGAATACCACCGCGAAACGGACTGTCTCCAACCAGGATTAGAACTGCCGACCCACAGCTTTTTTTTTTTTTTTTTTTTTTTTTTTTTTTTTTTTTTTTTTTTTTTTTTTTTGCTCTTTGGGTAGTTCTGTCTGTCGCGGACGCTGTTCGTGTTGGTTCGTTCTTGTTCGATGTCTTGTTGGCTCAGCTTTTTTATTACAGAGGGCGTTGAGCCCTCTGGCCGGGCGCGCTGAGCCACGGCGCCCGGCAGCATTACTTTTTTTTT
Source organism: Locusta migratoria (assembly GCA_026315105.1). NCBI lineage: Eukaryota > Metazoa > Arthropoda > Insecta > Orthoptera > Acrididae > Locusta > Locusta migratoria. Next base: position 742,425,465 of record CM048755.1, on the reverse strand, counting down.
CTGTCATCTGGTAGATCTATGGTTCGCGGTCGTTCGTCCAGTTTATTCGTGGTTTTTCGTTGAATAGTTGGCCTAGCTTTTTTTATTGCAGAGGGTGTTCAGCCCCCTGACCGGGCGCGCTGAGCCACGGCGCCCGGCTGTCTCCAACCAGGATTAGAACTGCCGACCCACAGCTCGGTTGCATCGCGAGACACGAGCAGAACCACACAGCCAACCACACGCTGCCGGCTGGTGCCCTCAGTCTCTCACATATTCAATGCTGAGCCTCTAACGTATCTCGAAAGTTAACCTGAAAGTCACTTATGCGAATAAAAAAATTCCTTGAGTGCAAAAGTTAAATTTCTGTCTCTCATATCACATGGGCATTATACTGCATGAGTCATGAAAGTAGAAGAGGAATGTCAAGTGAACTTAGCTAGACAACTCAGTACCACTTGCGGAAGTAACTGCACTGTCACAGTGTTGCCAAATATTAGCAACGATGTTGCCAGTTCTTAGCTGTACTAGGAAGACCTGTGTAGCGATAAGCGACGCGAAATCGCCCTCGTCTCATACGGGCTTCAAGAGGGAAGTCGCGGATTTTGGTTAATACGCGGCGCAATCTCCTGATAGTTTCCATCGTCACACTTTAGGATGCAGATATTTAATTCGTCCAATGAGGCCGAAACCAGCGTTCATATATTTTGAAACTTAACAGCATTATGATATAATTTCAGCAAATGACTAGAGAAGTTAAACATACTGATATTGTCCCCCCCCCCCCTAAAAACAGACTAAAACAAATACTTTGTTAGATTTCGATATTTCATTAAATGTTACTGGAAATGAACTTTGCCCCATCCGTCACTAAACAGTATGGTATCAAACACTTACCCTCACCAACTTTCAGTGAGAGCTTTTTGTAACAAAACGAAAAAGTAGTGCGAACGATCATTTTGTCCAATGATACTAGGCACGGTAGTTCGAAAACGGACTGTCTCTACGTTGTGTCTTGCCATGCGCGTCTCACATTCAAGGTATATTACCTAAATGAGCAGCTATTATGGAAATGTACCCATAGCATCGACGCAGTGTAATAAACAAATTATGTTTAGATAAGCATGTTTTGAATTTAGTCCTCTTGAAACTGAAACAAAATAGAGAAAGTGGGTAGTTGTGCATATTAGTAAGTTTTTTACGTTCCCGTAATACTTGATGCAAAGATGAACAAAATACAAATGCGTCATCTATCTGTTATTTTCGATTCTTTAGACAGTCTTCTTTAGTTTCGACACCTTCACTTCGTCGGCAATCTACTGGTTTCTTGGACAATAAAGTAATCAAAATTACGCGACTATTTGTCCACATTTTAACGTCGTTGGATTTTATTCCGAACGACAGTAATAATTTCCGTTGGGCTGGTTCCATATATCCGGGCCTATTTAATGAAATTTTATTTCCATGACAGATGAAAGTGATTTGAACGTTGGGTCTCTGTAATGAATTTTCATATGAAAAATATTTAAGATGAAAACGGTCGTGGACCTGTAAACCAAGTATCTTAATTAAAAAACAGCTCATGCGGTTTCAGAATTTATTATTTACTTTATGTGATGACAAAATTTGAAGTAATTTACAAGTAAGTTGTTTTATCAATATTTAAAAGTTGACCATGATTTTAGAACAACAGATAAGTTAATTTAAGAAAATGTTCTGTCGTTTTGTTTGTGATGTCACTTGATATTCTTGAAGTAGGTGGCTATGCCATCTACTATGAGGTTGCCAGGAGACAGTTGGCACGAATGGTTTTGTTTGACAGTAAGCGGATAATTTAAAGGCGTAACGCCGCGGCGGAGCGGCCGAGCGGCCGAGCGCATCGAGGCGCTATGCTACGATGTGCGAGGCCGTTCCCCGTCGGGGGTTCGAATCCCCTCTCGGGCATGGCTGTTTGTGTCGTCTTTAGTATAAGGTGGTTCACAAATAGTTTGTATGATTAGGGACTGATGACCCTGCATTCAAGTCCCTTAAGCCTGACAAACATTTGAACATTTGAAAGACATAACGAGATGAATTGATAAGATCCAGCTTTTGCAACAAAACTGACCCGATTTCGAAAAAAGCTAGGTGTTTAGAAAGTGACTATTATACAGCTAGACATTACTGCTGTAAACCTTACCTCATTGATTAACTTACAGCTGAGGCAGATTGCTCGCAACGTGAAAGAGTGTAGGAGTAGTTAATGTATGAAACGACCTTCTTGAACACAATTCAGCTACTACAATGTGCATATTCTGATATTAATTTTACAGAATATTTAATGGAGGTGACGAGAAAAAGTCAACTGTTTGCAGATTTACAAATCAGACTCACATCTACATGATGCCAAAGTTGCGAAACAATAGACCCTAGCTACGACGTTGGGAAATCTTGATTACATTGGTGGCCTGATGAACGAGTTTTTGTAGCTAGCGTACTGCATGTTAGGATCCGTAATTCCACTCATGCTCGAGACACTGTACCCTCCAAATTGCATATGTGCCATGTGGCCAGCTATTTTAAAAGAGTAAAGAAAAAATATCAATGAATACCTCATTGAGAGTTTTTCCAGTTTTGTTTCTCGGTTTATGGTTGTATACTAGGTAGGCCTTATCGTTATGTTTACTTTACTCCATTAAATAACAAAAAGACGCACAATTTGTCGCAGAAAAGTCTTCGTAAATACTCAAATTCTGTCCAGTTTCCTTAGAGTTTGTTTCCTGATAAAATAAAATGTCGGCAGGTCAATATGGAAATTACAAGCGACCTGTTATTGATAGAACATCTTGCTACGTTAAATAGAGTTCCATTTGAATCAAACGCTAATTTTTAGCACGTTCCTTGATATGCTCGATAGATTTCGAACCTGTCTTACTGTTGCCTGCCTCGTTGATTTCATAAAATGTTACGTAGTCTGATGGCCAAATGCGTTGCAGACATAGTTTTAGTTGCAATTTGCTCGCTACAGCGCGGTGATAGGTTTCAGAGTACAAACTTTATGGCGACTTGTAGGTTCCATGTATCTCACGTCGATAGATTATCATTCGAGCGGTATCGTCGGCAGATAGCGGACGACATTAATTTACTAACCATTCAATGCAATTCGTCAATTTCATTTATTTCTTATGTTACAGTCCACCGCGAAAGTTCGGGGAGGTCTACCGAACATCTGTTAGACTCCGTTTGATGGCTTCGTCTATTCAGAACAACAACTATCCTTTCCCTCCAGCAGGCGCGCTCCGCCTTTTCCGTTTCCAAATGCGCGCGCCTTCGCTCGCTCGTTGTGCCGCATTTACCAAAACGACCGTGGCTGCCGCCACCGCGTCATACCTCTTATCGACTTCAGAATGTTAATGAAATAAATTACCCTTCAAGTCGATGGCGACTAAACGCTACTGCTAGCATTACTCATGAAGCAAGGACACTTTACGTTCCAGTGTAACTACGATGACGGACATAGCTATTAAAAATTCGAAATTTTTTTGGAACTATCTTTAACGCGGTAGCAATTTTCGAGTGGATAAAGTTACTTTATACGTCTTAGTCTATTTTAAAACCATTTTACAAGCATTTTTCATTTAAATGATTGTTTTACACTTTTCAAATTTTGTATGTGTGAAATTTTTCATTCAGTTTCAAACGTTTGCATGAGAATACAACAGACATTCGATAAATCTGTTTTATTTCTAATTCACCTTACCCCTCGTACGTATTAGTCACGGAAAGATCGCGAAGATAAAAGATAGGGCCATATGAACTCATATTATGTCTTACCAGAAATTGTTTTAACGGCGAACCATTCACGACTGGAAGAGAAACAGGAGGAAGCAGTAGTTGTATAAAAAGTGCCCTCCACCACACACCAATTAAGAAATGGCTTTAATGTAGCAGTGCCATCCAGTTCTAAGTTGAGTTGAAAGTTTAAGGTCTCTTGTTCAGTGGGAATTAGGTTTGAAATGAACTGCAAAATTTGTACCAACACACTGAAACATAAACAAAATATTGCACACTAGACACGAAAGAAAGAAGGAAGGTTATGGATTTTTGTGATAAGGATGTGGAAGGAAATCGGCCGCACACTGCCGCAGGGACCGTCCCGGCATTTTCCTAGACTTATTTAGCAAAATCATGGAAAACTCAAATCCAAATGGCCGAAAATGAATCTAGTGTTTTACCACTACACCAACTCGCAAAAATGAATGCGAGTAGATATTGCATTGTCACACGGTTCTGAGTTACGTTAATTAAGTTTCTGGCCTATCGTTAGTATAAAATCAATTGTAAAATTTGTAAGAAACACACAATAGACAATAAAGCAACCTAATAAATACGTGTTTCAACGATTAAAATTAAAATTGATCGATGAATTGAGCCACGGTTTAAATCAGTATTATGGAAAGCAATTGCACTGTTGCTTGTTAAAAGATAGTAAATAAACGTATTGACGTATCTCTTATTCATTGATTTAGAACAGATGCCGTAGAATGCGGAGGTTTGTAATTTAATTAAATGGACTGAGTACAAAATTTGTAAATAAATCTGATCCTAATTATCATTATCAATGACGTTAATAAATGAGTAATCCGTGAATGTCCCCTGCCTACATATCGGTTTCAAATGAAGGGTGTTAAAAGAAGTGTTCCACATTTTGAGAGGAAGTTGTAAAGATGAAACAAGACAAAAATGATCGTTATACATTAGCTCTAACACGCTTATGTTAATGGATATGAGAACTTCTTGACCTTCAATACTGTCAAACATACTCAACAAACAAATGTAACGGTAATAAAAAATACAAATTCAAAGCTCAACTTGAAATAAAAACTAATGGTACTAACAATAATAAAGCACAGTTCATCCACTTCACGAGGAGAATTTTAGAGAATTGGAGACGAACAGCAAGAGCAAACTATTTACGCTTGCGAACAATATTCGTACAAGTAAATATACCAATGGTAAATATACGACCGCCTCCTGCGAAATGAATGATGTGGAGGACATTTTTCTTTCGACGTGAGATCTGGGACGGCAGAGACAAAGTATGATCCATCTAGAGACAACGGAAAATGTAATGCTACTTGCAGAGAAAAAGATTTGTCATTTTTTTGTGTCAAGTAAAGGCGAATATAAGCCTGAAAAATATAAATATAGGAGAAAAATAAAGATAACAGGCAGGTTTCTTAGATATGAATTCTTTTTTCAACACACAATTACATCTCTTCTCCACAGAGGACCGGCTATCCGAGCCGAACTGTACTAAGAAAGAGAACCGTCCGCCTCTCTGCCTTTTGTGGAGATATTTCACTTGGAAGCGTTTGCCCATGGACGATAGACCTAAAGTAACCAAACTGTTTGGTTTATTGTACAATTTCACTTTTCGCGGTTGCAATTACTTTACAAATAATGCATCGAATAAATGGATTAATTTGAAGGGAAGCTAATTATTACAATTACTTTGAAGCACCTGCAAAGATAAATATATTTAATGCTAAAAGTTCTTCTGAAGCAACATTAAACAGTAACATTATAATTCACATAAACAGGGGCATCATTATACGAAGAAAACAGTTTCTTGTCGGGAAAGGTTACGCGGATCTAATAGAAGTCGCTATAGTCTGCAGCAAAACCCGGCTGGTCAGTTTTATGATTATCGGCAAAAACTTGCGTAATAGCTGCTCTAAGACGGTACACGCCAGATACTCATTTTTGTGATATTCCTGGAATGTGAGCCGCGTATGACAAGACTGAACGTATATACATCCATTTTAGGACAACAGTCCGTAGGAAGTTTGGAGAAAGTAGTCGTTTTGCACTTTCTTCGTTTTGTTAGAATAAACTCTCCCCGGAAGTTGATGAGTGTAAGTCATTTATTCATCAGCACTTTTCAGTGCTGTTGTCTGCTTTCGGACTGAAGCCTTACTTAGAATGGCCTCTGGTAGCGTAGAATGACTAAAAGTCAGTTAGCATGCTGTTTGTAGGAATGAGGATATTGTGGGATGCCCAAGAAGTTCTTGCTATTGCTTGGCAGTATTGCTTACAACGCTAGACAACTCTAATCGTTTCCTCATTTCCAGCATTCTAGGTATTTTCCAATATTCTTGAGGATATGAGTTTGATCATTGACTTAATACGACTCTCTTATCCTGAATTAAATTTTCGACCGCAGGAAGGTCGACCCCTGTTAAAATTGCAAACAATTTTGTAGTTTATTTCGGGAATGTATTAACTGCCAACAAATGTCAGACAACTGAACCAGTACTCTCAATTTAGGTCGGTGACGCTCCTCATCTACAGCAAGCATAGTTGATTAGTGAGATATCGTTGTACTATTGATGTGTGTGGCTTTAGGTCTATTTTTCTCCTCTGAAAAATGTCCTAAACGGTATTCAGTAACTAAATACCAAAACTCATTTCAGTGTGTCAACCAAGAGATCGGCATTTTCTATTGTTATTGTAATCGTTATCATTCTGCTGTAATGAGGTAAACGCCATTGATTACTATCATTATTATCATTAATTCAGTTGCAAAAGCGTTCTTTCCCATGTGGCCAAGAGACCGGAAAGAATGTGTGGTTTAACGGAAAATACAACTATATGAAAAAGAAGGCAAAAAAATTGTAATAATTTCGGTTGATTTATCATCGTGATGACAGATACTAAGCAACAACACATGCAAGTCTTGGGTGGCATAATTCGCAGAATCCATCATACACATCGATTCGGATTCTCATAATCATTAGTTGGGCCAACAAGGCTGTAACACTGCGAAATCAATAAGCTAGTTAGTAGTCTATGGATTATATGTATATGTTGGCAGATGAAAAACCGCAGAATTGCCCATTTCTCACATACACAGTTTAGTTTCTGTGTTCATGGCCGTAATTTTAAGTATCCTGTCTTCTGAATCCGCAAATGAACTAATTACTGTGTTGCACACATAATCAGTTGATTATGTTTCTTGCCGGCCGCGGTGGCCGAGGTGACTGAGGCGCTCCAGTCACGGTCAGCACGGCCACTGCGGTCGGGGGTTCGAATCCCCCCTCGGGCATGGATATTTGTGCCGTCCTAGTTCGTAAGTAGTTCATAAGTAGTTTGTAAGTTTAGGGACTGATGACCCCGTAGTTAAGTCCCATAAGCTTAACAAACATTTGAACGTTTTTTGTTTCTTCTGGCTTACAAACAAACCAACACGTGAAATATTACTTGTGCGGTCGTAAGGCTGTATTTTGAATCGCAGATGCGAAGATGCGAAGTTTTTCGTGACGGATGAGACAACGTTGATTACCAGAAACTTTTCACGAAAAATTAAAAACAAAGTAGCTTTTGATGAAATCTAACTAAAAATAATTGTTTTAGTCTTTTTTGGGGGGGAGGGGGGAGGTGAAACTGAAATCGTGATGGAAGTTAACATATCTCAGTCTCTGACCTGCCCTATGTTTCAAGAACAATGTCAGTATTTTTAACTTCTCTAGTCATCTCATCTAGTCGAAAAAAAAACAGATAGATGTCGCATTTGTATTTTGTTCATCTTTGCATCAAGTATTACGGGAACGTAAAAAACTTACTAATATGCACAACTACCCACTTTCTCTATTTTGTTTCAGTTTCAAGAGGACTAAATTCAAAACATGCTTATCTAAACATAATTTGTTTATTGCACTGCGTCGATGCTATGGGTACATTTCCATAATAGCTGCTCATTTAGGAAATATACCTTGAATGTGAGACGCGCATGACAAGACACAACGTAGAGACAGTCCGTTTTCGAACTACCGTGCCTAGTATCATTGGACAAAATGATCGTTCGCACTACTTTTTCGTTTTGTTACAAAAAGCTCTCACTGAAAGTTGGTGAGGGTAAGTGTTTGATACCATACTGTTTAGTGACGGATGGGGCAAAGTTCATTTCCAGTAACATTTAATGAAATATCGAAATCTAACAAAGTATTTGTTTTAGTCTGTTATTAGGGGGGGGGGGGGACAATATCAGTATGTTTAACTTCTCTAGTCATTTGCTGAAATTATATCATAATGCTGTTAAGTTTCAAAATATATGAACGCTGGTTTCGGCCTCATTGGACGAATTAAATATCTGCATCCTAAAGTGTGACGATGGAAACTATCAGGAGATTGCGCCGCGTATTAACCAAAATCCGCGACTTCCCTCTTGAAGCCCGTATGAGACGAGGGCGATTTCGCGTCGCTTATCGCTACACAGGTCTTCCTAGTACAGCTAAGAACTGGCAACATCGTTGCTAATATTTGGCAACACTGTGACAGTGCAGTTACTTCCGCAAGTGGTACTGAGTTGTCTAGCTAAGTTCACTTGACATTCCTCTTCTACTTTCATGACTCATGCAGTATAATGCCCATGTGATATGAGAGACAGAAATTTAACTTTTGCACTCAAGGAATTTTTTTATTCGCATAAGTGACTTTCAGGTTAACTTTCGAGATACGTTAGAGGCTCAGCATTGAATATGTGAGAGACTGAGGGCACCAGCCGGCAGCGTGTGGTTCGCTGTGTGGTTCTGCTCGTGTCTCGCGATGCAACCGAGCTGTGGGTCGGCAGTTCTAATCCTGGTTGGAGACAGTCCGTTTCGCGGTGGTATTCTGTTTTACTTTATTTTATTTTACTTTATACGCTGCAGATTGCAAGAAGAAACTCTTTAATGGAATCAGAAGAAAAGCTTTATACAATAAGGCTTTCAGAAAGGTCGACTCCAAATTACGGAAATGGTATTAGATGTCTTTTTTGCTTCACCATACAAATACCTTTGAAGGAATTCGAATTGACCTCCCTCGATGGGAATTTTTACTATTTCCTTAGGACCCACATGCTAGGAGATGCTTACAGAGGAAGTGAACATAATGATTAATATAGTTCGTTCATGCAAAATATCTGCTGTAGAAATGAGACACCTTTCAGTGTGGCTGTGTTGCTTTATAACGTGCGCTGAAACGTATTCACATAATGTTACGCCTAGATATTCGACGTCGCGACAACATCAAGAAGCTCTCTACTAATGCTGTATTCGAACATTATGGGATTGTTCTTCCTACTCATGCGCATCACCTTATATTTTTCTACATTGAGAGCTACCTGCCATTCTTCGCACCAACTAGAAATTTTTTATATGTCATCTTGTATGCTATTACAGTCAGTTAAAGACGATACCCTCCCACACATCACAGAATCATCAGCAAAAAGCCGAAAATTACAAGTTAGTCTGTCCATCAGATCATTTATTGTTGTTGTTGTTATGGTCTTCAGTCCGGAGACTGGTTTGATGCAGCTCTCCACCCTACTCTATCCTGAGCAAGCCTTTTCATCTCCTCATAAGAACGACAACCCACATCCACTTGAATCTGCTTACTATACGCGTCTCTTGGTCTCCCTCTGCGATTTTTACCCCACACACTTCCCTCCAATGCTAAATTTACGATTCCTCGATGTCTAAGAATGTGTCCTACCAAGCGATCCCTTCTTTTAGTCAGGGTGTGCCAAAAATTCCTTTTCTCACCAATTCTGTTCAGTACCTCTTCATTAGTTATGCGATCTACCCACCTAATCTTCAGCATTCTTCTGTAGCACCACATTTCAAAAGCCTCTATCCTCTTCCTGCCCGCACTGCTTATCGTCCATGTTTCACTCCCATACAAGACAACACTCCACACAAATGCCTTGAGAAAAGACTTCCTTACACTTCAATTAATATTCGATGTTAGCAAATTTCTCTTTTTCAGAAATGCTTTTCTTCCCATTGCCATTCTGCATTTTATATCCTCTGTACTGCGACCATCGCATGTTATTTTACTACCCAAGTAACAAAACTCATCTACCACCTTCATTGTTTCGTTACCTAATCTAATTCCTTCAGCATCCCCTGATTTTCTAAGACCGCATTCCATTATTTTTGTTTTGCTCTTTTTGTAATCTTCTCGGGTTTGCAGCCGGATACTAAAGTCAACTTGACACAATATTTCAGCGGCGCAACTGCCCGCCATCCTCAGGTGAGCTTGCTGATAGACAATCTCGCCGGGCCGGCCGCGGTGGCCGAGGTGACTGAGGCGCTCCAGTCACGGTCAGCACGGCCACTACGGTCGGGGGTTCGAATCCCCCCTCGGGCATGGATATTTGTGCCGTCCTAGTTCGTAAGTAGTTCATAAGTAGTTTGTAAGTTTAGGGACTGATGACCCCGTAGTTAAGTCCCATAAGCTTCACAAACATAAAAAAAAATCTCGCCGGAACTGAGTTACCAGTGCAATCGGCGGCTCCTTTATACATCGAGGAAGGCCTATAGCGTGTGCACAAGAAGTGACAGTGACTGCCCTCTGGCGCACAAGACGTACAGCGCTCCGGTGGTAGAGACCGGCGAAATCGATAATCGATGAAAAAAATTATTATTCAGATTTATGAAGTACCAACCGTTGTTTTTTAACATCTGATAACACCGGGTTCCAGGATTTACTAAGAAGGTAGCCTTTGTCTCTGTTAATCAGATTGTCAGATAATCGAATTTCTATGGATTCCTTTAAGACACAGTCCCAGTAACGAGATGCTGAAGCAACCATGTGAGTTTCGTTATATAACATTCTATGTCCCTCATCGAGACAGTGCTCAGCTACCGCCGACTTCTCGGGCTGGAGCAAACGTGTGTGCCGTTGATGTTCAATACATCTCTCCTGAATGGTGCGGATAGTCTGACCAATATACGTTTTCCCACATTGACAGGGAATCTTATATACCCCGGGCTTCCTCAGACCCAAATCATCCTTCACAGATCCAAGAAGTGCTCTCGTCTTTACTGGCGGACGAAAAACACTCTTAATGTCATACTTTTTTAAAATTCTTCCTATCTTCGATGAAATACTCCCGGCAAAAGGTAGGAAAGCAACTGATTTATGGGTCTCATTTAATGGTTCAGGTGAAGGACCAAACTGTAAAGCACAGCGGATCTGCTTATCTGTGTAGCCGTTCTGTTGAAACACAACTTTTAGATGATCTAGTTCTTGCGTCAAACACTCTGCATCTGAAATGGCGTAAGCTCTTCTCGCTAATGTCCGAATAACGCCAGTACGTTGGGCCGGAGGATGACAACTCGAGGCATGCAGATAGCGGTCCGTGTGCGTAGGTTTTCGATAAACGCTATGTCCCAGTTTCCCATCATCTCTTCTGTAAACCAGAACATCAAGAAACGGAAGCTTCCCCTCCTTCTCCTTCTCCTTTTGCTCTTGTTAATGTTCATTTTATACGCTCTCTTTAACACACTGTCCATTCCATTCAACTGCTCTTCCAGGTCCTTTGCTGTCTCTCACAGAATTACAATGACATCAGCAAAATGCAATGTTTTTATTTCTTCCCCCTGAACTTTAATCCCTATTCCAAATTTTTCCTTGCTTTCCTTCACCGCCTGCTCGATGTACAAATTAAATAGCATCGGAGAAAGGCTACAACCCTGTCTTACTCCCTTCCCAACTGATGCTTCCCTTTCATGCACTTCGAGTCTAATAACTGCGGTCTGCCTTTTGTACAAGTAGTAAATAACTCTCCTTTCCCTGTATTTTACCCCTGCTGATTTCAGAATTTGAAAGAGTGTATTCCAGTCAACATTGTCAAAAGCTTTCTCCAAATCTACAAAAGCTAAAAATGTAGGTTTGCCTTTCCTTAATCTATCTTCTAAGATAATACGTAAAGTGAGTATTGCCTCCCGGGTTCCTATGTTCCTCCTGAATCCAAACTGACTTTCCCCGAGGTCAGCTTCTACCAGCTTTTCCATTCTCCTGTAGATAATTCGTGTTAAAATTTTGTAACCATGACTTATCAATCTGATGGTTCTGTAATTTTCACACCAGTCTGCGCCTGATTTCTTTGGAATGGGGATTATTACATTTTTCTTAAAGTCTGAGAGTATTTCGCCTGTCTGATACATCCTACACACCAGTTCAAATAGTTTTGTCATGGCTGGCTCTCCCAGAGACTTTAGTAGCTCTGAGGGTATGTCATCTACTCCTGGGGCCTTGTTCCGACCTAGGTCTTTCAGGGCTCTGTCAAATTCATCTCTCAGTATAGTATCTCCTATTTCATCTTGATCTACTTCCTCTTCCCTTCCTACAACATCGTCTCTAAGTTCATTTCCTTTGTAGAGCTGCTCTATGTACTCTTTACACCGTTCAGCTTTCCCTTCTTTGCTGAGAACTGGTTTTCCATCAGAGTCCTTGATATTCATAGAGCTGTTTTTCTTATCTCCAAATGTTTCTTTTATTTTCCTGTAGGCTGTATCTATTTTTCCCCTATTTATACATTCTTCTACAGATCTGCATTTGGTTTCTAGCCACTCCTGCTTAGCCATTTTGCACTTCCTGTCAATCTCATTTCTTAGTCGTCTGTACTCCATTTTGCCTGTTTCATTTACTGCATTTTTATATTTTCTCCTTTCATCAATTAAATTTAGTATTTCCTGTGATATCCAAGGATTTTTTTGTAGGTCTTGCCTTTCTACCTATTTTGTCCTCTGCTGCCTTCACTATTTCATCTCTCAATGTTACCCATTCCTCTTCTACTGTTTTATTTCCCCCTGTTTCTGTCAATTGATGCCTAAATCTCCCTCTGAATTTCTCCAGAACTTCACGTTCCTTCAATTGATCTAAGTCCCATCTCCTTATTTTCCTACCTTTATGCAGTTTTTTCAGTTTCAGCCTACAGTTCATGACTAATAAGTTATGGTCAGAGTCTATATCTGCCCATTTATATAGATAGAAAAATAATAGCGGTCCTATCACACTCCCCTGGGGCACGGCTGACGATACACTCGTCTCTGATGAACACTCACCGTCGAGAACAACGTACTGCGTTCTATTTCTCGAAGTTACTGGCTAAGCGGAGACTTAAAAGCCAAAGTCACTCAGAATCTGAAGTGGGAAGTTCACAGTAAGTGTAAATTTCTTGTTTTGAATTATACCACCGAGACCTGATAATAGGTGCTTCGTAAGGAACCGCATTAGAAGTTTCTGTAGTGTATGCTACTGGTAAAAGTACTTTCTGCTGTAGTTGCGGACGCCACAAGAGCACATTCTGACCTTCCAGGAATCCAATATTATCCGATCGATATGTCGGTCAGGTCTGTTGTGTAGCAACCTTCAATGTCCGCATCATATTACTCCTTTAGATATCTGCATGCTTATATAGGGATTACGATAAGTTAATACAGCGACACACAGGCTTGAAAACATTTAAGGGACGAACTCGTTTGCAATTTTCACATGCTAATTTTGTCAGAGAAAGAGAGAGAGAGAGAGAGAGAGAGAGAGAGAGAGAGAGAGAGAGAGAGAGAGAGAGAGACAAGAATTGCTTTTGAAAGTGTTGCACATTTTGACTTCAAGAGAAATAAGAAGTGCAGGCCTGTGTTATTGAAAATTTAGTTTAAACTTTACACACATGCAGGGCCCTGTGCGATTTCGTAATGTTTCGTTTACAAGATTTACTCGACGCATACAGTTAAAAGATATGTACCTTCACATGTGTACCGGTTTGCGACCATACAAGAGTATCACACCACTGTAGCAGAGAATAATATAGCACTGATTTATTGTGACTAAAGTAGGCTACAGATTTGAAAATGTTCTAATGTTTGTCAAGCATAAGGGACTTAACTACGGGGTCATTACTCCCTAAACTTACAAATTACTTATGAACTACCTTATACTAAAGACGACACAAACAGCCATGCTTGAGGGGGAGATTCGAACCCCCGACGGGGAACGGTCTCGCGCATCGTAGCATAGCTCCTCAATGCGCTCGGCCGCTCCACCGCGGCGCTAGTCAAGAGAATGTTTTAAATTTTTTCTTAGCCTGCCTGTACTATCCGCTTATTCTTCTCTTTTATAGTGTTCTACACCTACGACTACATACTTCTCCCCAATCCACCGCAAGGTGCGTGGAGGAGGGTACCTCTTACCACTATTAACCATTTTTTTTTTTTTCACTCCCAAATAGAGAGAGGGAAGAATGAATACTTGAATGCCTCTGTAGAGCCTTAATTTCTTTTTTGTTTGTGGTCTTTATGAGAAATGTTAGTTGGCGGTAACAGAATCGTTCTTCAGTCAGCTTCAAATTCTGGCACTCTAAATTTCCTCAACAGAGTTTCTCGAAAAGGGAGCTGGGTTTCACCAACACTGTCGTTTCATACGAGAGATTCTAATGGCATGGACAGAAGCTTTTCTGACTCAAGGAAATTTACTATACTCGAATCTGAGAGTACGTTCAGCAAACTGATGACCTTTATACTGCCATCCCAAGCCCGCAAATTTATCGAAGATAACTCAAAAATGCTATCTGGCCATGGGGAAGCTGCAACTTTAACGTGAAAGCTGGTCGAGAGTCGAAGCCAATATAGAAGTAGAGTTGAAATGCCTTATACTGCTCACAAGGATATGGTCCACACAGCAAAACAAACTGCAAAGACGGTTTTTTGTGCATGGAAGGGCTGGTGGAGTCCCGGACACAACCATTCACGAGAAAGAAGCTCTTGTATTTGGCAATTCAATAGCTGCACATGAACTAACTGCCTATTGCTTATTTTCTTACCTCGTGAAAAAGGGGATACTGTATTTCGTTATATCAGGTAAGAGGGTGTGTGCATAAGTTTTTTTATTATAATCAATGTTCATTAAGAGTACAGAAATTTCCGTGGTACCACAAAGGAGTGACGGTAATGGAGAATCGTCATGTAGTAATCTTTTGTGGCGTTCGTAAACTCAGAGAGTGCTCATTGTTGAGAAATCTTTGGTTGTCAGTGACGAGTAAGTTTCAGTGACACATAGATAGTGTAAATGCCTTACACATTCTTCAACTTAGGCACTAAGCGTAGGTAAATGGAATTTTGCCGACCGCGGTGGCCGAGGGGATTGAGGCGCTCCAGTCACGGGCCGCACGGCCAATACGGTCGGGGGATCGAATCCCCCCTAGGGCATGGATATTTGTGCCGTCCTTAAAATAAGGTAGTTGATAAGTAGTTTGTAAGTTTAGGGACTGATGACCCCGTAGTTAAGTCCGATAGACTCTACAAACATTTGAACTTTTTTTTTAATGGAATTTTAAATACGTTGGTCTTTTGTCGAATACATTATTACCACATGTTAGACAGTATTCTCACTCTCCATGCCGCAACAATAATTTGTTCGATATATATCGCTCCTGCTTCGATTCCCAAGTATTTTATGAAATTACTCAATTATTGAACTAATAGACCATAATCGAGAGGTGTGGGGCCTGAGGTCAACGACACAGAAATTGTGTTTAACTCAATATTCTGAAACTCTTTATATATTTAAATCGAACCTTTGGGACCTAACTGCTAACGTCATTGGTCTCTAGAAAGCAACTTATGCTAAGAACAACACACACACACACTCATGCATCAGAGAGAACTCGAACGTCCGAATGAGAGCGTTATTGTGTATGTTTGAAAGCTATGGGAGCAAACTGCAGCGACCATTAGTCCCTAGACTTAAAAACTACTAAAACTAACTTATGCCAACGACGACGTAGACACACACAGACACACTCAAACACACACACACACACACACACACACACACACACACACACACACACACACACACGCCAGACGGAGGACTCGAACCTCCGACGGGGAGCAGACAAGCACTCCAGAGCAAGGCGCCTTAGAGCGCACGCCCACTCTTCTGTGTGTATGTTTGACATTGTAGTACAAGCCAAAGGGGCGACCAAAAAAATAATTTTACTGGTTACTATTAAAAAAAACAGCTACGCCTACTTTTATTTCATAGTTGGTCTCGACATTTCTTATTTGTCATGTTGGGATCCTATGTAAATACATTTATAATTGTGCGTCTCGTTTGCACAGTGCTATAGTGCCAGACTCTTAATCCGAAGGTCGTGGGTTCGATCCACACTAGGTCCTAAGATTTTTATCTGTCACTTTCCATTTCTTTCATCTCTGGCACTATTGCTCATGTGAAAGATACCGAGTAGCACCGTGGTTCGGAACCCACGTTAAACTGAGGGTCCCCCTATAACTGGCTGGGCAAGTCAGTTCGAAGGTCGAAGGAAGGCAATGGCATACCACCTCCAAACAGGACCGTGCCTAGTAAAGCACTGTGATGTTCAAACCAATCTTCGGATTGTTGACTGCTTTACCTTTTTTTAATGTAGAGATCACAACTAAGAAATGTCAATACCTACCAATTCAAAAAAAAAAAAAAAAAATGAAAATAAAAAAATCTCTGGATTTAAGCACATCTACAATTCTGATATTTAGTGAAATGGAAAAATTTTTCTGCCAAGTGTTTACTTCTTTCCACTAAACATTTGTGCTTATTGCGAAAAGAGCAGGCAATTCTCAACGGAGAGAGGTCTTGAGACTGGTGTGCCCCTTGGCCGTGGGAGTGCTACAACCGTGGCACCCGACTCCTGCCGGGTCGACTACCCGTGAAACGGCGCGATCTTACAGGCAGCCAGCACAACAGGCGTCAGTTCCCACGAACTGTCAAAACACGCCAAAAGCAGCACGAAGCGATGGGTCGGAGATATCGAAGCGACGGGGGGCTCCACTAGAGCGATCGCTGGCGCGGCCTGCAACAGTGCCCTCCGTGCCAGCCAGAGTAACAGAGTTAAGGCCAGCACAGACCCACCAGCGACGCAGCTCGTCGCCCGCCGAGGAATCGTAGAGGCGCAGACACAGTTGTATGGCCTAGTAGTGTTGTGTTTGTGCTAGTGCCCTCACACTTTAGCCGGCCACAACATAGTGACTTGTTAGTTTCACTTGAACCTTGATAAGACTGTAGAGTTAAGAGTATAATGAAACGTTTTCGTTTTCATCTGGGCGTCCACATTTAAGCGCTACTGTAGCGTGGTTGTACTACCTTGTTGTGCTTTGTGATTTGCGCACGTCTGTAGCCGTCTTGACGTGTATTCCTGCCGCCGCATAGTTCCGCTGCCAGCAACTGTCAAAGAGGGCCCCACCCAGCCGATCCGGATTGCTGCAGTACGTCGTGTTGACGCCTGACGCCCCCGGAGTCGTCGCCGCCCCTGCCGCTGTTCTTGCTGCAGTTTTCGACGGCTTGGGTAACTTGGTAACTTTATCGTGTCGTCCCCGCCCCCCGCTACTGTGTCCTCCACCGTTATTTTCACCACCCCTCCAATGCCCCCACCGCCATCTCCTGGAGTACCTCCTGTCCCCCCTCCCTGCCACCACCCACTCTACAGTCGCCCCCGCGCAAATCCTCGGCTCCCAGGCAATTGCTTCTCACGCTGCCCCCGCCCTGAACTTCTCCCCTACACTACCTGACTCTAGTGGTGCGTCTGCTGCGGTTCACACCCGGCGGATAGCCGGAGACTACTCTCGAGGAAGCTACATTCGCACGGTCTGCCCGGCGCTATCTCCCCGTAAACCCGGTCCCCGCACCAGTCTCCCGGCCTTTTGTCAAACGTAAGAAGTTGGAACGCTCGTCCGAAGACACCGCCTCCTCCGGCTCCGGATACCCTCGGCACTGGGCCCCGAGTCCGGACGGAAGCCGGCCCCCTCAGCCCCACCCGAACTCCCCCCCCCCCCGTCCTCGGCCCTTTCCTTCGCTCCCTCTCCAAACTCTCCCCCCTCGGAGGCCATTGACAAGTGTGACACAGATAAAATACTATCAGACTTTTATACATGAAGGCATCGTTATGATATATTCAAGTTGCGTACATCGTGTGATGTGTCCTAGAAAGAATCACACACCGTGATATCTATGGTACACAGATACAAAGCCGAACACATGAAATCACGTAAGAGTCAAAAGAAGTTTTGCGCATCACCAAGATTCGTGCTCACAGAGTTGTGGCTAGGCATGTCTGGGACTTTACTTTGCTTGATAAATGATGACATGTATTTACTTCTCAATAAAAATCGCTGCAATTGTATTTATAAAGTCATTCTGGCATCTGCCATCATCAGATCTAAAATCCTCTGAACTTGTAAAGTACAGTGTCAAAAATAAAATCTCTTCCTGGTAGGGGCGTCTGCTAGATAGAAATTTTATTATTGGCACAGAACTTTACTTTGCAAGTTCAGAGACTTTTAGATCTGCCGATGACAGTTGCCAGAATGACTTTATAAATACAATTTCAGCCATCTGGACGGATTTTTATTCTTATTGAGAAAAAAATGAAGCTCGTGGACTTAACATAGGAAATTCGTTTCCTTTATGCAAAATATGTATTTTAGTTGCATGGAAAGCATTGCACACATCAGATGATCCTAACATTACCAAAATCAAAAACGAAGATACAAGTATGCCATGATATAAATAAATGAGATCAAAGTCCATGAACTGAAGATAATTAAATTTTGTACTGTTCATTTGATTCGTTACACTTGGTGATTTTTTTAGAATGTTTGGTTTACTCGGTATTCTTAACTTCGTGAAAGAATAAAGAATTTATCCACATATGCAGAAATGATTCTGGAATCGTTGCTTTAATTTAAATATTTTCAAATTTAAAATTGCAAAATATGTGACACCACGGGAAGAAGTCATGCTAATGTGACCACCTGTGACAAGGAGAGGATGGCGGCGGAAGGAAGGCGCCAAAACATCGCGAAATTTTTGTGACGTAGTTTATGGTCTTCGTATGGAAACGCTGAAGTCACAGTGTTTATATGTGATACTTAATTTCTTTCAGGAAAAGAGATACCACTGCAGTGGTTCAGTGAAGCCCAGGAGAAAATGTCGTGGTGAAAAAAAGTGAACAAATAAATAAAGAAATAAACTGTTTTTAACTATCATTCTTCGTTTCGTTCTCGTAACAGATCGTTTTATATGCACATTCAAAGTATTTTTATCGCATGAGAAACGTTTTACGTTGCGGACACAGCGGACACATCACACGATGTATGCAAGTTGAATACATCATAACGCTGCCTTCATGTATAAAAGTCTGATAGTATTTTATCTGTGTCACACTTGTCAATGGCCATCTTCCGTCTGATGCATTATGCAACAGGACGGCATTTCAACAGAGCTTCAAATGAAGACGTGCAAGTAAGAGAGCTTTTCAAAGTATATGCCACAAAATATATGACAGTTGTACTACTTTCAACTTTATTATCGCCTCTTGTGTAAAAGAAATAATAGATTTCGAATATGAATGTTGATATAAATTAGTAATTTTACATAAAAAAAGAGTATTCTGTGACATCATGTAAAGATACTTTTCATTAAACCGTAAAGCTCGACATCATTACGTAATGTCATGTTCATGATGTATGGAACTAGTATTAATGTATTATTACTGGTAGTCTATATTCTGCTGAGAACTGCCGGCGTTGCCCTCAGGTCTGGTCGCCGCTCTGCTCAGCCGTCTGCCTAAACCACGATTCATTTTCTGTGCTAGTTTCATTTCAGATCGCTCCTTATCTCTACTCCTAGATATGTTATAGAAGCGACTGCTATTTAGTGACTGTTTAATAAAGGCTCTCTCTTTCTGTGTAGACTCAGAACTTCACATAATATTGGACCACTTTAGGTTACGGTAGTAACACTAAAAGTGGGCCTTTGTGATAGTCTTTTGACAGCTCGAAATTTAAATGAAAATAACGGCTTAACCATTCATCTGAAACAAAAACTGAATAACCCAAATAGTAGAGGAGAAAATTCTCTACAACTTTGCTCTCTTACGTTTTTTTTTTCATATCTCGTATCGTTTCAGAGATATTTGAAAAAATAACGGCGATTTTGGGATGTCTGTCTGTCTGTCCGTAACGTGTTCCCAGTTTTTAAGACGAACCGTTCAACCGATCAGCACCAAATTTTACAGACATAATTGTAGGCCGCCAGAGACCAGAACCTCCCTCTTTCAAATTTTTTGGACAAAAAATACGGTAGTAATACCAACGAAAGCAGTTTGTAGTATAATTGTAGCGCGGCCGCTGAAAGGTACTGTTCCTGTCATGCGGCGGCGCCTGCGTTTGCGCCGAGGTCTACGAGAAAGACAGCACGTCATATCACGCTATCAAGTGCGGCCTGAGCCGGCGCGATCGCTAGACGTCACGGTCTGCGCCAGCTGTCGCAGTCGTCTGCGCTAAAGCACTAGATATACCGAGCTGAACAACCCGCCATTTTGAATCCCAATCCAACGAGAGTGTTGTATGCTTTGTGTGGTGTAGCGAAGTGAATCAGCGAATATTTTGTGATTTTATTGTTTCACAGTGTGAAATGGTTGGTTGTGCTGCACCGAACTGCTCAAATAATAGTAGACATTGTCGCTATAAGTTTTATTGCTGTTCTTCAAAAATCGATCGGCGTAAATACTGGCTTGTAAAAACCAGACGCGGAAGTATGGACGCCAAAATCGAGCAATTATCTGTGCAACGTTAAGAACAAAACCTTTTTTATTTGTATTAGTTATGCTCACAGAGAGGTAAGAATGGAAATATAGGCCTATAATGTAAGCAATGGTTTAATTTTGCTACAGATTGTTAACATAACACAATATACAGTCTGTTTAAAGTAAGCTACTTTTCTTGATATTATATAGACCCACTAAGGAGCTATTCTAAGGGCTGTTAATTGTATTTCAAGTGAAGCATGCATGCAGCTGTCATTACCCAGACAGTGGTTTTTAAATTATATTATTTCGCGTTAGATCAGTGTGTAATTTGAATATGAGAATCTCAACGCAGGAATATGTAGGCCTAAGGAGGAAGGAAGTCGTACATAAAAGGCTTAAAATTCAAAACTTAGCATTAAACATTCACTTTATTTCTAAGTGCATGCTACCAGATATACTTTATTTAGTCGTTATCTAACGAAACCAGAGATTCAAAGTTATAAAACACTTTTTGACGTAGAACGCTCTTTGAAATATGATGTGTGTAAAATATGCGAGGCATTACAATGTTGAACATTATTCCGTAACTGTTTTCGAATGGAACTCTTAGTTACCGAAAACGAATGTTGACATACCATTTATAAGCCAGAAAATATGATTGTTGTAACGGATTTTACCTGTGTGTGGTAAAGGCATCATATGCCTTACTTTGGAATGTAAGTGAAAGTATCATGTCTCTAAAAATCCACCTAGTCACTAACTTTAAGTTGCCTGCCTCTTTCAGTGAAATGTAAGCAAATAAATTTACAATGCTGTAATATTTTCTGCGTTTGGAAAGTATATTAAACGGCCTTAAGAGCATGTTAAAAAGCGAAAGAGTTCAGTAGTCTGTAAATGCGCGCCTTCAACGTGGGATTTAAAATGGCGGATTGTTCTGCTTGTACTATACAGTGGTATAGTCTGCCCCATTGGAAATGGGACAGGTGCGCGGCTACACCGGTCGGTGAGCAGGCCAGCTCATGGCACTAGAGTTGGCTCCTGAGTTGATGTTTCGACTGT
Organism: Locusta migratoria; assembly: GCA_026315105.1. Lineage (NCBI taxonomy): Eukaryota > Metazoa > Arthropoda > Insecta > Orthoptera > Acrididae > Locusta > Locusta migratoria. The sequence continues at coordinate 742,404,041 of CM048755.1, read as the reverse complement.
GTGCGGACGCAGGAGGAGTTGGCCGCGGTTCGCGAACAGCTGAGCGTGCTGCTGTCTACGGTCAGCCGTCTTCCGGCTGCTGTCTCGGGGTGCAGCGATGGTGGGGAGTCTGGTGCGTCGAGTGGGACACCTCAGGTGTCTCACGCTTCGCTCTCTGTCCCTGCTACCGAGGCACCTTCAGGTGTACCGGACGTCGTCGAGCCGCCTTCTCCGCAAGGGGAGTGGCGGGTTGTACGGCGTTCGCGTCGCTCGAGGCGGAAGGCCAATGTGGAGGCTGGACGTCCGTCCGCGCCCGTTGGTCCTGTGAGTGAAAGTGTGGCCACTCCTTCAGCGGGGTCCGAGCAGGTGCACGGGGGGATGGGATTATTAGTTATTGGGAGCTCCAATGTTAGGCGCGTGATGGAGCCCCTTAGGCAGATAGCGTCCAGATCTGGTAGGAATTCCAACGTGCACTCGGTGTGTCTGCCGGGGGGCCTCATCCGAGATGTGGAGGCGGCCTTGCCGGCGGCTATCGAGGGTGCGGGGTGCAGTCGACTGCAAGTCGTGGCTCACGTCGGCACCAATGACGCTTGTCGCTTGGGTTCTGAGGACATCCTCAGGTCCTACGAGCGGCTGGCGGAATTGATGAAGGCTGCTGCCTTCGCACGCGGGGTGCAAACAGAGCTGTCGATTTGTAGCATTGTTCCCAGGGTTGATCGGGGTCCTTTGGTTTGGAGCCGAGTGGAGGGTCTGAACCAGAGGCTTCGCCGACTCTGTGACAGTCATGGCTGCAGATTTCTGGATCTGCGTTATCGGGTGGGGAATTGTAGGGTGCCCCTAGATCAGGGGTGCACTACACTAAGGAAGCTGCTACTCGGGTAGCAGAGTACTTGTGGAGTGCACATGGTTTTTTTTAGGCTAGGCGCTAACTCTGATGAGCACTCGCCTGTCAGCATTCAAACAGCGAATTCAGGCCACGATCGGAACAAAAATTCGAACATAAAAATATTAGCCACGAACTTACAGAGTATTAGAAACAAAGTTCCCGAATTTGTAGCGCTGCATGGAAGTTATTGCGCTCAGATAGTTTTAGGCAGCGAAATCTGGCTAAATGATGATGTGGCAAGTTCAGAAATATTTAGCGAAGCATGGAATGTATATCGGAAAGATAGATCCGATACAACTGGAGGAGGAGTGTTCATCGCTGTGGACAAAGATATTGTTTCTACAGAGATCGAGGTTGAAAGTAACTGTGAAGTTATCTGGGCACGTATAACAGGTCTAAAAGAAGTAAAGTTAATAGTTGGGTGTTTTTACCGGCTCCCCAGTGCTGCTGTAGCAGTTTTAGAATCATTCAAGGAAAGTCTACACCAGGTAGTGCATAGATATCCGGGCCATGTAATATTAGTCGGAGGTGACTTCAAGCTTAAGAGTATAGATTGGGATCTCGCTAGTTACATTTCAGGCGGTACAGACAAGCAGTCTTGCGAGCTACTTTTGGACACATTCTCCGAAAACTGTCTTGAGCAGTTAAACCGGCAACCCACGCGCAATGGAAATATTCTAGACCTTATAGCCACAAACAGGCCTGACCTTATTAACGATGTCTGTGTAGAGACAGGAATTAGTGATCATGATATCGTCATAGCGTCGATGGTGACCAAAGTTCATAAACCAGTCAAGAAGGCTAGGAGCGTGTTTTTGTTGGGAAGAGCCGACAAGCAAATGTTACGATCGCACTTAGATAATGAATGGGCATCGTTTAATTCAGGGACTATGGATGTAGAGGAATTGTGGACTAAATTTAAGTGCATTATTAATAAAGGGTTAGAGAAATATGTGCCAGTAAAGACGATTAAGGATGGAAAAGATCCACCGTGGTATAATAATAATAATGTTAGAAAGCTGCTGAGAAAGCAAAGGCTGTTGCACTCTCGATTCAAAAAAGAACACGCAAATGATGACAGGCAAAAGTTAGTAGAGATTCGTGCGTCTATAAAAAGATCGATGCGTGAAGCATACAATAATTATCACAGCCATACCTTAGCAAAAGATCTTTCCGAGAACCCGAAAAAATTCTGGTCCTATGTAAAATCGATAAGCGGGTCAAAGCCCACTGTCCAGTCACTAGTTGATCATTCCGGGGCAGTAATAGAAGAAAGCAAACGGAAAGCTGAAGTTCTAAATTTAACCTTTAAGAAATATTTCACGCAGGAGGACCGCACAAATATACCATCATTTGATCAACGTACTAATTCCGAAATGGGGGACATAGTAATAGGTATTTCCGGTGTAGAGAAGCAGCTGAGAGAGCTAAATACGAAAAAGTCTACTGGTCCGGATGGAATACCAGTTCGGTTTTACAAAGACTATTCTGTGGCGTTGGCCCCCTACTTAGCTTGCATTTATCGCGAATCTTTAATTCAGCGCAAAGTTCCTAGTGATTGGAAAAAAGCGCAGGTGACTCCCGTGTATAAGAAAGGAAAGAGAACTGACCCATACAATTACAGGCCAATATCGTTGACATCGGTTTCATGTAGAATTTTGGAGCATATTCTCAGTTCGAATACAGTAAATTTCCTTGAAACGGAAAAGCTTCTTTCCATGAATCAGCACGGGTTTAGGAAACATCGTTCATGTGAAACTCAGCTTACCCTTTTCTCAGATGACATCTTGCGAGCCATGGACGAAGGGCAACAGGCGGATTGTGTTTTTCTCGACTTCAAAAAGGCGATCGACGTGGTGCCACACTGCAGACTGCTAACGAAGATACGAGCTTGTGGAATAGGTTCACAGATTTGTGACTGGCTGGAAGACTTCCTAAGTAATAGAACACAGTACGTTGTTCTCGACGGCGAGTGTTCATCAGAGACGAGTGTATCGTCAGGCGTGCCCTAGGGGAGTGTGATAGGACCGCTATTATTTTCTATCTATGTAAATGATCTGATGGACAGAGTAAGTTGTAATTTGCGGCTGTTTGCTGATGATGCTGTGGTGTATGGGAGGGTGTCGCCTGTAACTGACTGTAATAGCATACAGGTTGACTTAGACAAAATTTCTAGTTGGTGCGAAGAATGGCAGCTTGCTCTCAATGTAGAAAAATGTAAGGTGATGCGCATGAGTAGAAAAAACAATCCTATAATGTTCGAATACAGCATTAGTAGTGAGCTTCTTGATGCTGTAGCGTCGTTCAAATATCTAGGCGTAACATTGCAGAGCGATATGAATGGAAGGAGCATGTAAGGACAGTTGTGAGTAAGGCAGACAGCCGACTTCGGTTTATTGGAAGAATTTTGGGAAGATGTACTTCACCTGTAAAGGAGACCGCGTATAAAAAGCTTGTACGACCACGTCTTGAGTATTGCTCAAGTATTTGGGACCCGCAGCAGATCGGTTTGAAGGAAGACATAGAGGCGGTTCAGAGGCGAGCAGCTAGGTTTGTTACCGGTAGGTTTGACCAATGCGCGAGTGTCACGGAAATGCTCCGGCAACTCAATTGGGGATCGCTGGAAGGAAGACGACGTTCTTTTCGTGAACTTCTATTAAGTAAATTTAGAGGGCCGGAATTTGAAGCTGAGTGTAGTACGATCTTGCTGCCGCCTACTTACATTTGGCGTAAAGATCACAAAGACAAGATAAGAGAAATTAGGGCTTGTACGGTGGCATATAGGCTTTCTTTTTTTCCTCGTTCTATTTGGGAATGGAATAGGAAAGGAAATACCTAGTAGTGGTACAGTGTACCCTCCACCACGCACCTTACGGTGAATTGCGGAGTATGTATGTAGATGTAGATGTAGACTCAGTGCAGGGCCGGATCTAGGACATTTGCCAAGGGGGGCAAGCTTAAATTTGCCGCCCCTTCTTTCACCCCCCCCCCCCCCAGTAAGCATCGACTTTTTGACGCTAATTGGGTTACATAATTCTAAATAAATGTCACAATCTCACAATATGAACTTATTTTATTGACTGAATTAAGATCAAAGGAAAACAGAATAATTTTAATACATACAAAAATATTACTCGTACAAAACTCAAAATTTCGCTTTTCGAGCTTTTTTTGCTGCAAAACTGTTTTTGATAGCATCATAGTTTAGAGAAGCAGCTCGTTTGTGCTCTATGGATATTATACTCAGATTTGTTAAGCAGTCGTGCTCATCAAGTGTATTTAATTAGCTTGCTGAAACTTCTTTCTTCAGACGAAACAGAAACCAGAATGGTGAGATATATTTTAACTCTGTAGTAAGGTTGGGATACCCCTCTACCAATTTATTTTTATAAATTAAACTTAATGTTGATGACGCAGTGGAATCTTGCAAGGCTCTGTCTACTGCCAGCGCATGTTGTCTGACACTTTCAACTTCAAGTTCTTCCTCGCTAAGATCTTCTGCCAGTTCTGCTGCTTTATCCTTCAAGTCCTCCACTTCAATTTCTCGAATTTCCACACCACACAGAAAATTAATTTTTGCGCCAATTTTCTCAAGTGCGGTATACCTGGTACTAAGCTCTGTCAGTTATTTCTTATTTTTCTGTGAATGTTGGATACTTCATCCTCACAAAGTTCATCGGCCATTTTCTTCTTTCTTCGAATCCTTTTTTCTGAGAATACCGTTGATACCTCATCTTCTGCTAGCACTTTGGCCTCAGAAATAGCTTCAGAGGTACAAGAATCCCGGGAAGTTTTGAGAAAGCCCAAAAGTTCTAGAATGTTTCGAACAGCTTCATCAATTGTAAAATATTAACGTCGCAGAAACTGATTAACGTGAGCAATTTATTTTAATATTGCATACCAGAAACAAGTTAAAGTATTGAATTTGAGTTTGATCATATTTTTTAAAATACGATCTTGTCTCTGATTTTGTTTCTGGTGTTGACAATTTATAAGTTTAAGTTTCTTCCAGGGCCTTCAAAACTTTATGAAAATGCTTGTAAACAGCTTCAACCGCATCTACTCTTGCAGATCACCTAGTCTGGCTAAATGTCTGCTGAATTTGCTCCTACTAAATGTAAAGAGTGAGCAGCACATGGTACGAAATAGGCCAGTTCATTCTTCTGAAGTATTCTTGACTGGACCTCTATGTACTTTCCAGCCTTGTTTGCCCCATTGTCATGAGACTGCCCCCTGCAGTACTTAATGTTCAACCCATCTTGTTCCAATTTTTGCAATATCTCTTGACTAAGGCCTTCTCCTGTTTTGTCTGTAACTGTAAAAAATTCAGTAAAATTTTCCACAACCTCTGAGTCATTCGACTTGACATATCGAATTACTTACGTCATCTGCGCATTGTGGCTGATATCTGGAGTGCAGTCAAACATCAGTGAAAAGTATTTAGCAGCTAAAATATCTTTAATTATATCTTTTTTTATTTTGTAAGCAATCTAGTCACGGAACTCATCTTGTATATTTTTGTAAAAATAGCAAATCTGACCTTTCTAGTGGCGTTCAATACGCAAACGAAGGGGGACACTATAGTATGATATGAGATCAATTGTGTTTAGAAATTTGCCACTATGTGATCACCAAAATCACCATCTTCTTTTGTTCTTCTAAAACGACTTTCTTTTCGTACTCATGTGGACGACTTCACACTTCTAAATGTTTAGAGTCAATTGGTAATTTTTACACCATAGTGATATCTTATTTAGATCGTTCTGCAATTGGTTTTGATCTTCAGATGATTTTACTGGTCGGTAAATGACGACGTCATCTACAAACAACCTAAGAAGGCTGCTTAGATTTCCTCCCAAATCGTTTATGTAAATAAGGAACAGCAGAGGAACAACAACACTACCCTGTGGAACATCCGATTTCACCTCTGTTTCAGTCGATGCCTTACCATCGATTACTACAAACTGTGTCCTCTGTGACAGGAAATCCCCTATCTAGTCTTAAATTCGGGGCGATATACCGTAACCACACAATTTGATTAAAAGCCGTTTGTGAGGTACGGTGTCAAAAACCTTCTGGAAATCAAGAAATACGGAATCAATTTGAAAACCCTTGTCGATAGCACTCATCACTTCGTTTGAGTAAAGAGCTAGTTGTGTTTCGCATGAACGATATTTTCTAAATCAATATTGACCTTGGGTCAATAGATTATTCTGTTCGAGATAATTCATAATATTTGAATACAGGATATGTTCCAAAACTCTGCTGCAGATTGATGTCAATGAAATAGGCCTGTAGTTTAGTGGGTTACTCCTACTGCCTTTCTTGAATATAGGTGTGACTTGTGCATCTTTCCAGTCTTTTGGTACAGATCCTTCTTTGAGCGAGCGGTTGTGTATGGCTGTTAAGTAAGGAGCTATCGCTTCGGCGAAATCAAATAGAAATCTAATGGATATACAGTCCGGACCAGAAGACTTGTTCTTGTTAAGTGATTTCTTTCTCTTTAGGCATGTTTCCGTACACGCAGGGTCAGCTGTGTTAATTTGGATTGGAATAATAATATTTACGGAGTGGCCGGATGCCCTTCCTGTCGCCAATTTAAGTTGCATCTACATCAACGTTACTCATTCTGGCCTCTGTATGTAATTAGAAATCTGGATTATTGGTTTAGTCTTCTTTGGGGACTGAGTTTCGAAAAGCTGCGTTTAGTAACTCTGCTGTAGTAGCGCTATCATCGGCAGGATCGCCATTACTATCACATAATGAGGGTATTGTTTGTGTTTTGACTCTGGTATATTTAACATATGACAAAAATACTTTAGGGTGTTCAGTCAAATTTCGAGAAAGAGTTTCGTTGTGAAAAATATTCTAGGCATCTCACTTTGAAGTTTGTAAGTTTAGGGACTGATGACCCCGCAGTTAAGTCCCATAAGCTTTACCAACATTTGAAAAAAAAAAATATTTTAACTGTTTTTATCATGTTTCTTACTTCACATGGGGCTGTATTTTGAACCATGACAAGATGGTTGGAAATACGGTAATTTACAAGAAAGGTTTTCTATCGATATATCGAACGTGCGATTATGGTTCCAGCGAGAGTTACGGCATGCGTTTACGTCATTAACTACTGTCACAATACAAATACAAGTATATAGTGTACTTACATTATTCGTGAGCGCCGGTTTTGTTAGGAAGGAAGCCATTTGATGTGTAAGCTACCTGGCCGGCCGCGGTGGCCGAGGGGACTGAGGCGCTCCAGTGACGGTCTGCACGGCCACTACGGTCGGGGGTTCGAATCCCTCCTCGGGCATGGATATTTGTGCCGTCTTTAGTATTAGCTAGTTCTTAAGTAGTTTGTAAGTTTAGGGACTGATGGCCACGTAGTTAAGTCCCATAAGCTATACAAACATTTGAACATTTGTAAGCTACCGGCACCGCCTACAGAGACAATTTCATTTGTAACAATAACATAACATATTTCACGGCAGATCGCAAAATACTCATATACCGTGGTGACGGGCAAGTCTGTCTCCGCTGCCGTTTCCTGCAGTGTGTAGCCTCTGATCCAGCAAGCTATAAAAATGACATTTTTGTCGATAGAGAATTTCGGTGCCTCAAACCATGTGTTCCTTCTCATCGTTGTTTTCTTCCCACATTTATTGCAAATCAACAAAAGGAATTTCCTTATCTGCCGATTTAACTTCTACCCGCACTGTCTGAACACCTTCGCAATTAATGCAATTTCGAAGTCTGTCATGAGGTAATAAACCGTACTTTCTACAAAATTCCACTTTTGTCCACCGTCGACAAGGAAGGAATTAAACTCTTCCACGTTAAGCGTTCACCCGCCGAAATTGTGTAACTCGAACTCATACCAATGACACTAGTATACATTGCAATACCTTCAGTCACACTCAGTAACACAGACTGAGAGAATGCGCCCTGTGTATGACAAGCAAACATCTCAAAATGCGCGGACGTCATCATCGACCACGACGCCCGTTCGGTATGTCGGCAGGTGCGTGGCTATTTCGATGGATAGCTTTCACGTAAATTACCGTATTTTCAACCATGTTGTCTTTGTGCAACGTGTTACCACCAATACAAATTTGGTCGCAAATTCTCCAGTCCTTCTCCGTGTAGCATTTTGCGTGACCAGAAGTTTATTTTCTAAGTTTCAGAATGTGGTCGATATACATACAACACCAGCAGGCGGAATAATAATCTACTAATTTAATACACCAGTTGTGGTTTGTTTATGTCATTCTTCTGACAGATGGTACTCAATCTCCCTAAGTAAACTTACTTTAATGCAGCAATGCACACCCTGCCGCATCTTCGTTTCTTCTGAAGGTTCCTTTATAATTGTAGACACAGAATTTTGTGCATTAGTGAAGTGTTTTGGACTTAACTACGTCAACCCACATTGTGCGTTCACGCGATCGTTAAGCAGAAAGGCACAGCGCGATAGCATCTTATCAATTACACAATTAACCTCATCGCCAGGTTCCGAAGCTACTTTCCAATTCATTGTCCATCTTAATATTACCACGAAACATTCTTCCAATTAACAAAGTGTAGAAGCAGTTAGTTGACATTGATCAGCGTCAGCAAAATTAATTTCCTGTTGGGGAAACATGTTTTTGACTTAATGACAAAAGTACAGAGGTCTCGACAATGGCAGATGCTTCTTCATCAATACTCACAACGTAAATAACCTGGCGGCGACGTAGAATAACATGATGTATCAATATACGGTGTGCAGTTGCCGCGTTTACCGACAGAACTAACTATATGCCCTTCATGCCAGCGACCGCACCCGAAAAGTGGCACAAATTTTCATGTGTCACCGTTAAATTGTACAGCTAATGCTAATTCATATTCGCATTTTTGAATATAGAGGGTGAGTCATAAATGAGGAAAAATATTTCGTCCAAATTGTCACACACTATGCTACAAACATATATTCGTTTTCCGCATGTTCCTGTGTCAATAAATGACAGTGCAATTGAATGGAAAAAATCTGGAAATATGAAGTGAACTTTTGGGTGTTACTGTGCGCCAACATTGACCAAGGGGACAAAAAATGTTCAAATGTTTGTATAGTTTATGGGACTTAACTACGGGGTTATCAGTCCCTAAACTTACAAACTACTTATGAACTAACTAAGATTAACGACGGCACAAATATCCATGCCCGATGGGGGATTCGAACCCCCGACCGTAGTGGCTGTGCAGACCGTGACTGGAGCGCCTCAGTCCCCTCGGCCACCGAGGCCGGCCCAAGGGGACAGATCGGCAACAGGGCACAAGTTCTATTTCCTATGCCAACTAGCCACGATACATAATACCGGCCAGCAAAAACATGAGAGCTCTGTCATTGCTCACAGAGTCATGCAGACCGTCGCTTGACATGCCTCCCCTTCTTGTGAGCGGCTAGACTACCTACAACACACAGATGTCATGCCCTGTTGCCGATCTGTCCCCTTGGTCAATGTCGCCGCACAGTACCACCCATAATTCCACTTCATATTTCCAGACTTTTACCATTCATTTATTGACATAGGAACGTGCGGAAAACGAATTTATTTTTGTAGCACAGTGTGTGACAATTTGCATGAAATATTTTTCCTGTTTTATATGTCGAAATATTCACATTTAAAGAACACATGTGAAATTAATGAGTAGATTGTTAAAGAGAATTCATTTATTATGACCAAGGAAAGTAGTTTATTATCGTTAATCCTGTTATTGTTGTAGTAGAGAGCAATTTATTATTGTTAAATTAGTAATAGTAATCAGTATGAAAGTAACACCTCATAAAGAAAATAATACCATATACAATATCTCGAAAACTAGAAATACAAAATAGATGTATACAATAGGAACTACCTTAATGAGTGGATGATTTAATAAAATCATTTTGCTGCATAAAAGAAAGCTATTGACTTATATAAGAAAGTATTTGAAGCCATGCCATGTAACAATTGCACAAGAGTTATTTTAGACTGTAGCCATGTAAAATTTGTTTACTACTAAATTGTAGTAGCTAATTGGTAATCTAACAAACAACAACATATAAAACACTAATAAACTTCACCAAATTAATGCAGAGTAGATCCGCATGGACGGACCAAATCGAAGTTCTCTGAGGCGAGATGCTGATGCAGATAATACTAACAAGCATCACTAGGGGATGGTGGACTCGAAATTCAGTACCAACTTTTCTTCATCTATATTCATTCTTTCCTGTGCTTTATGTTGCTTTATTATTAAAATACAACATGAAATTCCAATTTAAACAGAAACTCTACTTGTAATTTAATTTCCTATACACTCCTATGTTTTTGTTTTCAGGTAATTTTTTTTGCAAATTTAACACTATGCTCTCACAGAATGCTAGCACTATTGGCTGTGGATACTGATCAAACCTATCCGGTTATAACTGAGGCTTCTACTTGTAACAAGTTAAAGGCAGCAATAAAATTTGTAAGAAATTCGCCCAATGTCGTGCTCTTTAGCACTTTGAGTCATTGGCCCCGCAGCTTTGTTTACTGACCGATGTACAGGCCCATACAGATTTACCTACACCCAAGACAAACATGCATAGAAACTTACATTTAAAAATAATTATGATCTGCAGACAAATATACTATTCACAATATAATAAATACATGAGGAACCTGAAATTTTTGTATTCCAAACTCAGTAGAGAAGACTGCAGTTAAAGAGATTATACTGTTGCACATGTTGTCACTTTTGTCATTTAAAATGAAGTCAGTTTTTTTTTTATTTTTTTATTTTTTTTTTTTTTTTTAGTGTTTGTATACATGGGGTGTGTCAAGAATATTCAGTGGTTTTTGGTTAGAATGCATATGTATGATGATTTTTTATATTGGTTTGGTGTTTAGTTTCATGTATGTGGTTATTTCTAATGTGCGGTATCTATTGCTCTTTAATGTTGCATTGTGTTCCTAGAAACAAATCTCAAATGACCTCTGTGTTTGACCCATGCAGAAACAGTCACAGTACAAACTTTTAATTTTGTATACCCCTGTAAGATGTATTGGATTGCTTATGGGATAACTTCTGTCCAGTCTTGCTTGCGGCCAACATGCCCCACTAGATCATCAGTTACGCTGCCTGTTCGTTGAAATTTTGCGAAGAGCGTACGAATGGTTTTCGCATCGGGTCCTTTTGGAACATTAAATCGTGCTTGAAAATTTCGCCTTGTTGCCGTAGGACTCTATTCTAACCTGTGGTACTCTAGCACCAGAAAAACGCGTTGTTCAATGGAGTACATGGTTTTAATCTCTTCCTTCGGTACGCTAACCTCCTTTCACGTTTCAATAGTGGAACTAATCGCTCTGGGCTTCGGATCTCTATTTTATACTATGCATTACGTATGACGAGTCCAGCACCATCTGTTACCAGCTTTTGTAACTATTATTTCGAACTGCTGAATTAACTTCTTACAGCTTTCACAATAAACATACCGTTTACTGCATTCCTCCAACGATCTTTGTTTTCGAGATATTTAATTTTGAAATTAGGGAGTCCGTTTCTGGACACCCTGTATATACTTCATTAGATACTCTTATCGTTTTGGCCAGTGTATGTATGCTAGCATTTTGTTAGAAGTATCACAAAACCATTGACTGTATAAATTAATTCTACAAGTTCAATATTAGAACAATAAGCTTGCCCTACGATAAATAGCGAGGAGTCTGTAAACATACATACTAACTCGACGGAATAAGTCTACGAGAAACGATGATGGAAACGGCGATAATGAAATCGTTACCTCTCTCGTAATTTGCGGTACTGTTATTAGTCGAATTTAATTAGCTGATGGGAGAGTCGTCGATTGTATGAAATATGGAGAGCATCAAATTTGTAGTTTTCCCTAGTGCTGGGAACAAAACTATTGAAATATCAGTGTACACTGTTATTTTAGTGGAGGGGAGGAACATATTCTAAAAGTGTGTGCTGTGATGTTGACGTACAGCTGTATTTATGACTGGCAGAATATATGTACACTAAATGTGTTTGTGTGTTAAAGTGAAGCATTCTCTTGCTAAAAGTTCCAGTATTTCTGTTAGCTAAGGTAACTTTTTTTCACACGTTTTCACTCACAAACAATAGCAAGAACATTATTCTCTATGTTTGGTTCCTTTAATGAAATAGAGCGTGTTTCATTATGCATCATTAGTATCTTCAAATGAGTTGTTTCTCTTTTAAGTTTCCTAATAAAATCCTATTAAATGTGCATAAAATATAATGTTCTTAGCCTCGCGGTTTTGATGTAAAATAATTATACATCAGTGTCAATTTGCATTGTAGATTTCTTTGCTAGGTATACATTATAAGAAAGGTTTGCAGTAAACTAACACACTTGCAAGGTACACTGTGATTATGAAGTTTTCAGAGCCACATTGACTGATGTAGAAAAAGATGTAGAGACAATCTCTCTCTCTCTCTGTGTGTGTGTGTGTGTGTGTGTGTGTGTGTGTGTATGTGTGTGTGTGTGTGTGTGTGTGCGCGCGTATGTGAGCTTCTTCATGTACTGAAATACTATGGGACCGCCTCATTTTCGTTAAAGACTCAGAGATTTTGAGACTTCTTGGAAGATTAAAACTGTGTGCCGGGCGGGGATTCAAACCTCGGACCTCTGACTTTGCGGAAAAGCGCTCTACCAACGGAGCTATCCTGGCACGCTGAGGTATTACCAAGCTTCGTGAGTTACATAGTGAAAAAAAATCCTCTGTTCTTTGGAAGTATGCAGGTGACGTCAGTATCAGTCAGTATGTCAGTAATTTTACCTTAGTAGAATACAATTAGGGTTGCCAGTAAGCTTCTTTGGCAGTTGGAGATAGCTTATATAGTTTATTGACAAGCCTTTAGTTCATAATTTTAAAAAAAGTGAATACTTTCAATTTTCCAAAGTGTGTGAAACACCAGGAAAGATAATAATATTCTTCACCTTGATTGTTCATCAAGTTCCATACTAGAAAAATCGGTGAAGAAGACCGGTGTCCAATGTTTGTTTGTCTCATTCGAGATGAGGGTCGCCAATGGCGATAGAGAACGCTGGGTGCACCTGGGTATATATCGATATTTGTTGCACATATCTTTATCAAAGACGCTTGGGTTCATTCGCCGTCCTCAGTTCCCACTGGTGACTGGCGGATTTGGTGAAGACATCTAGTCTCGCTCAGGGGGCGGAAGCAGAGCTATCGATTTGTGGCATCGTTCCAAAAATCGATCGGGGTGGACTGTTTTGGAGCTGAGTGGAAAGCTTCAACCAGAGGCTCAGACGATTCTGCGACGAGCTTCGATCCAAATTGCTCGACCTCGGCTATCGGGTGGAGAAATATAGGAGCCCCCTCAAAATGTTCAAATGTCTGTAAATCTATCGGACCAAACTGCGTGGTCATCAGTCCGTAGCTTAGAAACTACTTAAACTAAGGTAAACTAACCTAAGGACAACACACACACCCATGCACCAGGGAGGACTCGAATCTCCGACGGCGAGCAACCGCGCGCTCCGCAGCAAGGCGCTTGGGTTAGACCGCTTTTTTTTTTTCATTCCACTTTTTTATTTTTTTATTTATTTAGTTTAGCGTTTTTTTCCTCCAAAACACAGAAAATAAACTGCTTCTTTGGTCCAGTGTAATAGGATACAAGGAAAAAAAATCTTCCTTCATCTGTGTGAAGGTGAGCCTATTTTTCGTCTCAAAACTAAATAATTTTTACCTCTGCTAAATGGAAAATTGGATAATTAAATAGATATTATCCAGTTTCTTCAAAGGTTTCTTGAATGTTGAAAGCAAACTAAACAAACAAAAACTGAACTTGTAATTTTTAGTATCGTTATACTTTTGAATTACTTTCTTCTCTACTGTCTTTTAGTTCATCAAATATGCATTTACGTAATGTCTAAAGGCTGTTAATCACAAATATGTTCTTCAGATATCGACTTTCCTGTGTAAATAATTTTCCTTTCTATCGTTAGTTTACATTATTGTTTTAATTAAAAAGTTTGCAAAGTTTTCTTTATATTTTTTGGTACGCATTAACGTATGGTGCTCAATTGTGAGATATGCCGTGAAATCCTCCCTGGAGGGCGATTCTCTGGTTAGGAGGTAATGTATTGTTTGGCCTTTCAACCAGTTGACAGCGTTCCTCCTTGTTCTGGGGTAAGGTATTTCTTCTGGGTATAAAAATCGAGCCGACGTGATGACATTGGGCGAGGTCCTACAGATGCTCGCTATCTTCTGTCTGATGTAGTGCCATATGTCTGTTACCTTAGCACCTAGTTGGCAGGTGTCTACTGTGTATGTTCTCCCAGATGGCATTCCAATTGTTGAACGGATATTTTTGTTCTATATTGTTCCTTGCCTTGTTTTTCATCAGGTTGTTGTAAAGATGTTTTACTTTAACGATGTCCTTTTCGGGGATTCTGGCATGTAGGTAGCTATACACCACTAAAAAATATTTGAGGTGCCGCTCGGCTACTCCACCGCGGCGGAGCCCCCTCAATAGTTCAGATGGAGACTACAGTCAGGAAGCGGCCACTAGGGTAGTGGAGTTCGTGTGGAGTGCACATGATGGTTTTGGCCCACTTTAGGTTAAGGTAGTAACACTAAAAGTGGGCCTTTGCGATCGTCTTTTGACAGCTCGAAATTTAAATGAAAATAACGGTTTAACCATTCATTTGACACGACAATTGAATAACTGAATTTGTAGGGGAGAAAAAATTCTCTACAACATTGATCTTTTATGTTTTTTTCATATCTCGTATCGTTTCAGAGATATTTGCAAAAATAACCGCGATTTTGGGATATCTGTCTGACTGTCTATCCATCCGTAACGTGTTCCCACTTTTTTAGACGAACCGTTCAACCGATCAGCACCAAATTTTACAGACATAATTGCAGGCCGCCAGAGACCAGAACCTCCCTTTTTCAAATTTTTCGGACAAAACATACGTTAGTAATACCCAAAAAAAAGCCGTTTGTAATATAATTGTAATTGCAAACGAACCGTTCATCTGACACGAAAATTGAGTAACCTAATTGGTAGAGAGAAAAATTCTCTACAACTTTGTTCTCTTATGTTTTTTTTTTTTTTTCATATCTCGTATCGTATGAGAGATATTTGCAAAAATAACTGACATTTGACAGCCTCCATTGAATTAACGAAAACCAGCCGTTCGGAGAAATCACGTGACATTCCTCGCCCAGAACTCTCTGGCATACGCCATCTTGCGTTGGGTATTTAATGATTTCCTTATTGTAAGTTACACGATGTCATTTCAAAGCAATGGCGCACTGAAGAATTAACACGCCGTTTTAGTACAATAAATGATAATCTATTGTCTAAAAATGCCATATTAGCATCAGTTAACTACTATCAATCGTACGAGATTAAAGAATACATCACTTTGGTAGCCGTAGCGTAGTGGGCAAAGCGTTGGTCTGTGATGCTGAAGGTCAGTGGATCGAAACCGCCACTATCAAATCTTTTTTTTCTTTCCTAAAAGGGTTTCAGATACTCTTATTAATTAAATAGAGCTATGTTCTTCAATGTTTAGAAATGTTGATTGGAATAAACTCTTTAAAGTTATGAAAAAAGCAGGAGAAAATTATAGGAAGCGTAAGCTTATTTACAACTTGTACAAAAACCAGACAGCGGTTGTCAGAGTTGAAGGGCATGAAAGGGATGCAGTGGTTGGGAAGGGAGTGAGACAGGGTTGTAGCCTTTCTCCAATGTTATTCAATTTGTACATTGAACAAGCTATAAAGGAAAGCAAGGAGAAATTTGGTGAAGGAATAAAAGTTCAGGGGGAAGAATTAAAAACATTGCGTTTTGCCGATGACATAGTAATTCTGTCAGATACAGCAAAGGACCTGGAAGAGCAATTGAATGGAATGGACAGTGTGCTGAAAGGTGCATATAAGATGAACATTAACAAGAGCAAAACTAGGGTAATGGAGTGCAGTGTAAGAAAATCAGGTGATGCTGAAGGAATTAGATTGGGAAACGAAGCAATAAAGGAGGTAGATGAGTTTTGTTACTTGGGCAGTAAAATAACAAATGATGGGCGCAGTACAGAGGATATAAAATGCAGAATGGCAATGGGTAGAAAAGCGTTTTTGAAAAAGAGAAATTTGTTAACATCGAATATTGATTTAGGCCTAAGGAAGTCCTTTCTGAGGGCATTTGTATGGAGTGTTGCCTTGTATGGGAGTGAGACATGGACGATAAACAGTGCGGACAGGAAGAGGATTGAGGCTTTTGAAATATGGTGCTACAGAAGAATGCTGAAGATTAGGTGGGTGGATCGCGTAACTAATGAGGAGGTACTGAACATAATTGGGGAGAAAAGGAATTTCTGGCATACCTTGACTAAAAGAAGAGATAGATTGGTAGGACATATTCTTAGACATCAGGGAATTGTTAATTTAGCGTTGGAGGGAAGTGTGTGGGGAAAAAATCGCAGGGGAAGACCAAGAGATGGATACAGTAAGCAGATTCAGACAGATGTAGGTCGTCGTTCTTATGTGGAGATGAAGAGGCTTGCTAAGGATAGGGTATTGTGGAGAGCTGCATCAAACCAGTCTCCGGACTGAAGACCACAACAACAACAAGAATGCTCCCTCTAAAATGTGTGTTTGTTCTATTTCGTGAACATGCCGTGAAATACATAACAACGAATTGAACAATGGTCTTCAGAAGCATATGCACGTAAACTGGGAGGATACTGTAATAATGAACATTCTACACAAAATGCTGATACAGGTAGTTCTGTATATAAAGGAAGTCCCAGATTTCTGTGGAAAGTGTAGTTCCTTAATCAAACAGAAGGGAAGTGTATACATTGCAACAAATTACCTTGTTTATTTTTTCTAAGCGTTTATTCACTATTTGTGGAATATATTGAAAGTCATTAATTAGAATCGATGGATCTACGCCAAATATACGCTGTGTTCCATCCAGGCTATAGTCACTCGTCCGAACGCCAAATGTTCGCTATGTTCGTTCCAGACTATAGTCATTTGTGACCAGTACAGGCAAAGAAAATACACATACAACTACCAAGGCAAGACAGGTGATAATATTTTAACGGAAAAATATAATAAAAATGTGGGAGAGATATTAAAATGATAGTTCAAAGAGGTAAAAGTTCAAAAAAGAGTATGTTTGGGAAAGCTAAACTCAAACATCATATAATTTTGGCTGTTTGTTAAAATACAGTCAGAAAGAATATTACGTGTTAAGTGCATAGATATTACCACAATAGCAGAGTCGTAATCTTATCACCATAATTTTTTATTGTTTAGATTATTATTTTGGTCCAAAATGTTTGCAAAAACTTATAAAATACAAATATAAAGTGGGTCGTAAAACACGCCAGTGCGATTTTTTTAAGTTAGAAAAACCCATCACAGCTCCGGTAAGACAGATGCTGGGATCGGACAAAGCAGCACTCAGCACAGCAGAACGGAGAAAGAAAATGTGACTCCAGAAGTATGTATGGAGAGATTCCGGAACGTCTCTCACTCATTAATGGTCACAATGCCCACATATTACTAGGGACGGAAAGCTACCCGAAACTAGATGTCAACAGTAATGAAATTCTGAATTAAGTCTGCAATTATATCGAAGACACAGGCTGAACATTGCAGATGGAGACAGTTTATGGTTATAAAAATCGAAAACATCGAGTGAGAACGTCGTAGATCCGGAATGTGAAATAATTTCGGTGGGGATCAGGGTTAAAAGTTACGCGAACACTGGGTGTTCTTAAAAATCGTCGGGCTCAGAGGGAAAACTTGGAATATGAATCGCGTAACTTTGCTTGTCATCTCATAGTATTAGGTGGAGATTTTAACTTACCGGATATAGACTGGGAGAGGCAAATGTTTAAGTCGGGAGGTTCGGACAGAAAATCGAGCAAAATTATTTTATTTGATAAATCCTAAAATTATTATATGCAGTTAAATAGAGAGAGAGAGTCGCGGAGATAACATATTAGACGTGCTGAGGACAAGCAGACCCGAAAGTTTCGACTCAGTCGGATAGAACAAGGAATATGTGAGCATTAGACCATTCATATAGCTTCAGTGAATATAGCTGCAAATAGAAATATCAAGAAAGGCAGGATGATCCTTTTGTTGAGGGCGACTAGAGACAGACTTCGGACTACTTGAAGGATAAATACGGAAGTTTCATCTTCAGCACTGATGGAGTTGAGCCACCGTGTACAGAGGGCAAGAGCATCGTACAGTACGCTTTAGAGAACCACGTGCCCAGTAAAATTATGAGAGATGAGAAAGGTCCACCATGCTTCAACAACCGATTAAGAAAACTGATACGAAAGCCAAGACAATCTCACTGAAAATATAAACGTAGCTGCTGATCATGAAGATTGGTGTTTTAGGGCGCTAGACGTCTAGGTCATCTGCTTCCGATAAATGGTGCAAAACCGTTGCTAACAAACGAAAGTTGTACGATGCCAAAATTAGTCTACGGAGGGTCAACCGTGCAAAGTTCAACGAGCTGGAAAATAAAATTTTGTGTACCGACTTGGCAGAAAATCTTGAGAAATTTATAAATGTTAAATCTATTAAACGGATCGTAACCATATGTCCAGACACTCTGTTACCGTAATGGCGTTGAAACAGAGGATGACATACAAAAAGCCAAAATACTAAATCTTTTTTTATATCTGTTTCACAAAGGAAGATTGCACTGTAGTTCCTATTGCAAATAATCACAAAGACGACAAAATGGCGGAGATCGAAATAAATGATAGAGGGTTAGAAAAGCAACTGATTTGTCTCATCAGAGGAAAGGCCATTGGACCTGGCGGAATAGCAGTTCGACTATACACGGAGTATGCGATGTGTGCTCCATCTAGGAGCAGCGTACCATAGGTCTCTAGAGGAGCAAAATGTTTTTAATGATTCCGAAAAAAAAAAAAACAAAAAACAAAAAAACAAAAAACGCAGGTAAATCTCGTTTTCTAGAAGCGTCGTTAAACAGATGCGCAAAACTATAGGCCTATATCTCTGAAGTCTCTCTGTTGCAGATCTTTTAAACATGTTTCATGTCCGGGTATTACAGTATTTCTGGAGACCGGAAATCTCTTATGTGTAGGAATCAACATGGTTACAAAACTAACGATCATGCGAATCGTAGCTCCATGTCCATGAGATCCAAAGGGCATTTATATTACTTCTGCAAGGCGTTCGGTATGGTCCCCATAATAGCCTAATGAACAAAAGAACGGCGCACGGATTACCAGCCCAGCAGTGTGACTGCAGGAAGGGTTTCTAGCTAACAGAACGCAGCATGTCATTCTCAGCGGAGAGAGGTTTTCCGGCTTTAAAGCGGTTTCTGGCTTGCCCCAAGACAGTATTACAGGAGAGATTGTGTGACATAGCTTTAGCACTGCTTACAATAAAATCACAAACAAAAGGTAAGAAAATACCGTTCCTTACTGAAGAAGATTTTGATGCGACTCTGGGATACAATATTCTTATGATTTGAGGCCCCCCCCCCCACGCCAAAATCCTGGTCATGCAGCTGATCTGAATGCGGGGCGATCTTCATCGTTTCCACGCAGTATGCAAAGAGTGGCAATTAACTCGCAACACAAATAAATGTAATACTGCCAATATATAAGGATTATTCATTACATAATTACGCAGTAGCAGTACAATCACAGCAAGCAGTTACTCCCATAAAATATCTGCGAGTAGGCGTAAGTGCGATTTAAAATGGAACTAGAGGACCCGTGCGAATACGTCACACCGTCGGTGGAATGACAAAAAAGTTGGGAAAAAAGGGTAAAGTTGAATGTTCACACTTTCTTCAGAATCATTCAATGCCAGTGTTTAAAAGCACAAATGGAAGAACTTGACCCGTTGACTGTAGTTAGGTAAGAAAGAACTGCCTACTTTAATTAGAACCGAAGACATCGTAAAACAAACCGATAAAAATATGCTATGCAAGAACACAAGGATACCGCGTTTGAATAAAACTAAAGGATAGAGAGACTTGAGTTAATTCTCATACTCGATGACAAATCTGCGAATGAATACCTTTCGTTTACAGCAAAAATGAAGGAAATACTTCGGATAGAACGGCATGACCGACTGACTTTAGTTTACAGGAAGGACATTCCGATAAGAAATATACAGAAGGAATTCGCCTTTGAGTATAGAAAAAGGAAGGCGAGAGTTATGTAAATTCTGGTACTTGATGACAAAAAACAAAAATGAAGGAAATCCGCCGGGTAGTTTGGTCTGGCCGACTGACTTTCGTTTTCGTTGATTCTTTTAATAT
Source organism: Locusta migratoria (assembly GCA_026315105.1). Lineage (NCBI taxonomy): Eukaryota > Metazoa > Arthropoda > Insecta > Orthoptera > Acrididae > Locusta > Locusta migratoria. The sequence goes on along the minus strand of CM048755.1, from coordinate 742,383,820 downwards.
ATAAGATTAAGCAATAGCAGTACAGTTACAGCAAGCACTTACTCCCATAAAATATCTGCGACTAGGCGCAAGTGCGATTTAAAATGGAATGATCACCTAAAACCAATCGTCAGTTAGGCAGATGTGAGACATGTTCGTAGGAAGAAAGGAAGTGTAATCCTTCAAGAACGAGGGCTAATGAAACACTAGTTCAGCAAATACTTCAATATTGGTCATCAGTGTGGGATCCGTACCAGATAGGGTCCATAAGAGAGATGAAAAAGATACAAGTGAGAGGTGCTCTCTTCGTTATAGGGTCATTTAGTAAGCGCTAAAACGTCACGTATATGATCGGATAACTCCAGGGGCCGCGGGGACTGAGGCGCTCCAGTCACGGTCTGCACGGCCACTACGGTTGGGGGTTTGAATCCCCCCTCAGGCATGGATATTTGTGCCGTCCTTACTCTTAGTTAGTTCATAAGTAGTTTGTAAGTTTATGGATTGATAACCCCGTAGTTAAGTCCCATAGACTATACAAACATTTAAACATTTAACTCCAGGGGCAGACGCTCTGGATCGCTGTATGGGCATCTGTCAGAGTTCCGAGTGCATACGCTTCTTGATGAGTCAACCAGTATCTTGCTACCTGCTAAGTATATCTCACGTGGAGACCATAAGGATAACATCACAGACACCCCGTTTACATGGGCTCCCAAAACCGGATTTCGTAAACCGATTTCCCAATTCCGCTTTTGGTTGGTCATATAAACACTCCAAAATCAATTCTGGAAATCCGCTTCTCTAAAGCGGTTTTCCAGTTCCACAATCGATTTTCGTGCCCATGTAAACGCAACCGTTTTTGAAGCGTTCTTGGCTTGTCAGATTGTGTTTTCTTGTTACGAATTTTCGGCAGATATGGAAAGAGTGATATTTTCTAATTTGAAATAAAAGTATAAATATTAGACTGAACATAAATCTGTGTATTTGAATAAACAAAAATAGCGATTGTGCAGACTAGATAAGGAACTGAATCAGCTGTTTTCCAGCCGCCATGTTAAGTGAGCTTGGAAATCCGATTCAGGCTATACCATGTAAACACGACAGCGAAAAACGGTTTACGAAAAGGGGTTTTCGTCTTCCGGAAGATGTGTTGCATGTAAACGTAGTGAGAGATTAGGGCCGACACGGAGGCGTACAGGGAAACATTTTTCCCGCGAACCGTACGCGACTGGAATAGGAGTAGGAACCGACGGTGGCACGAAAATTACGCTCCGCAGTACACCGTCAAGTTTCTGGCAGAACGCGGATGTAGATGTTGTTCAGTCTACTTTCTTTCATCATTGAGCTGTATACGACAGTGCGATGCGTCTTGCTGAGACGCCATCATACGAGTTGCATCACGTACTGTGTTCGTTGAACCACTCAATCATATTCCTGGCCTTGTGACATGACGCATTGTCTCGTGCAGAATGCCAGTGGCGTTGTGCAACGTGATCGGCGCGAACGGGAGCACGTGTTCTGAAACAGTATGCGACTGTTCGCGGCGCCTTGCACTAGGCCTATGGATGACCTCACTAATGTATTCACTCACTGTTCCGTCGGTTCTTGACAGAATACTTTATTCATTTTCAACCAACTTCATTCCCGCTGGTTCGCACGCGTCGACTGCATTGGTTGTTCCTACTTCTAAATACAAATTTTCATAGATTTAGCTTTATTCGGCTGCGGTGGCCGAGGGGACTGAGGCGCTCCAGTCACGGTCTGCACGGCCACTACAGTCGGGGGTTCGAATCCCCCCTCGGGCATGGATATTTGTGCCGTCCTTAGGATTAGCTAGTTCATAAGTAGTTTGTAAGTTTAGGGACTCATGACCCCGTAGTTAAATCCCATAAGCTATACAAACATTTGTTAAAAAAATAGCTTTATTCCTAATCAAGTATTTTGATACAACTTGCCACCCCCCATTGCACCATAGATGGCAGAATTCAAAACATCCCAAAATAATTTTTAAAATGGTTACAATTCCAAATTTTCGCATTCCTAGCTTCAAAATAGTCTCAGTAGCACCCTTAAAAATTTTCCCTTATTTCACTCGCTTAACGGTTGAATTTCTAAAAAATATCGAAACACTTGTTTTTAAAATTCCTATCGAAAATCTAAATCCGAAGTTTTCTATTTCTTGCTTCAAAATTGCCTGAATAGCAGCGTATTTTCAAAAAGCCGATTATCCCCTATTTCACCCCCTTAGGGATGGGAATATCGAAAACTCGCTGATGCCTATAGTGTAAGATAAACAACGGCTACAAATTTCAAGTTTCTATCATCTGTAGATTCACTTGTCAGCACCGTTTTCTGTCTTTTAGAAATGGATCGAGAACGTAAAATTTCTGTCTTACTCTTTGGCATATTTCTTGGTAGTCTTACTTTTCAAACCGGAGTATGCACTCATTTTTCTTTATTCGTACGCTTCTTGCAGAAAAACAACCGACGAATGTGCATCACGTTTCGCTATAAATGACCTCTTTGCTATTATAGTGTCAAAAGTCATCGCTGGTATTCAGTCAGAATTTTATATAAGCTGACGACTTTCAACCATTATATTTTATAGCTATCGACACGGAACTGCTATGCTGTACAGCGGGAGACTGTGTACTACAACAACAGAGAGAGATCGTTCGTCTCCAATGTGTAGCTTTTGCTGAACAGTAAAATATTGACACCCACATGTAGAACTTTATGTAAGTTGGTAACTTTCAATTCCCATATCTTTCACCCCCTTATCGTTATCAACCCACTACCAGCTTAGAGCACAATGACAGACTGGTACTTACTACCACATACAAACATTATACGTTTGTGATGTGTAGCTTTGGCTGCAGAGTGAAATATAGGTACAAACACCTCAATTTTCACATATATTAAGATAAAACACACCAAATAATTGTTTAATATTCTGCTAATTTATTGTTTTTACAAATCGGTTTTCGGCTGTTACGTCATAATCGGAAGGCACTACAGAGATATAGCATAAGGATTGGAAGTTTATAGTTCAAAGATCTTAACTTGCTGTACATCTATTTTTAAAGAAGACTTGTGTAAAATTTACTCAACATTGATAAAATATGTGACACAACATATAAATTACAATTTATTTTCTTAGAACAGATGTTGTAACAATAGAAATTGATTGAACAAATTATATTGTGTTTAACAGGTGAATAATTTGAAACATAAAGGGGTTAGAATAAACTGAGAGATACTTCTGTGAATATATAGGTTAAAAATTTAAACTGGTAAGTTATAGTTACTGTGTTATAGGTCCAATATTATTTACAGCCGGCCGCGGTGGCCGAGGATGTGATCCATTATTCTAGTCTCAAAGGAAATGATACGGTGAATTATCTCGGTAATTTTGCCGGGCGCCATGGCTCAGCGCGCCCGGTCAGAGGGCTCAACGTCCTCTGTAATAAAAAAGCTGAGCCAAATGATCAACGAACGACCAAAAACAAACAATGAAAACGACCGCAAATCACAGAGCTACCTGAAGGGAAAAAAAAAGGGGGGGGGATTAAGGCGCTCCAGTCACGGTCTGCACGGCCACTACGGTCGGGGGTTCGAATCCCCCCTCGGGCATGGATATTTGTGCCGTCCTAGTTCGTAAGTAGTTCATAAGTAGTTTGTAAGTTTAGGGACTGATGACCCCCGTAGTTAAGTCCCATAGACTATACAAACATTTGAACATTTTTTTTATTATTTACAATAAAAGAATTGACATCAGGCAAGTAGCCAAACAGTTGTGAAGGTACAAAGTAATTAGGGTATGGACCTGAAGTAGGGACACGAGGCAAGCGAGTGCGAGTAGGTAGTTTACATGGTTTGATTAGATTCTGCGGACAGAAATGCTGAAATTGTCTGGTCATTTAGAACGTTTGGGGAACTTGACATATGTTCCTTAATTTCCAATATTTCAAAGATGCTGATTTGCCTCCCTTCCTGGATATGGTGTAGCTCTTCATGTGCTACCTTGTAGCTGTGGCCTTTTAACAGGTGCCGCGCGGGAGTAGCCGAGCGGTCTGGAGCGCCACGTTACGGATCGCGCGGCATCCCGCGATGGAATCGCCCCTAGGGCATGGATGTGTGTGTTCTCCTTAGGTTAGTTTAACTTAGTGTAAGTAGTTTGTAAGTCTAGGGATTTATGACTAAAGTAGTTTGGTCCACAGAATTACGAACATTTGAACATTTTTTTTTAACACGTGATCAGCGAATGTCGAATTTTCTTTCCTAAGTTTCCAACTTCTGTCATATGATTTCAATTTGGTACATATCGCCCTGACGTAGCCACACCTACTCGCTTGCCTCGTGTCCCTACTACAGATCCATAGCCTAATTACTTTGTACCACCACAACTGTTTGGCTACTTGCTTGATATCAATTCTGTTATTGTAAATAATATTGGACCTATAAGACAGTAACTATAACTTACCAGTTTAAATTGTTAACCTATATATTCACAGAAGTATCACTCAGTTTATTCTAACCACTTTATGTTTCAAATTGTTCACCTGTTAAACACAATATAATTTGTTCAACCAATTTCTATTGTTGCAATTGATTTTCTTAGGACAAATGTAATTTGTATGTTGTGTCAGATATTTTATCTATGTTCAGTAACTTCTTTCATTAATCTTCGTTGAAAATTAATGTACACTAGCTGACACCCGGCGTTACCCGAGTGTTTATTTATTTATTCCTGTCTTGTCCAGGTGTATATTCATTTTTATTAGGGCTGTATGTCTGTAAAATCTCTTGGGAATACAATTTGAGCTAAAGAAGTAATACATTAAAACTTGGTGCGTGATGGGGCGGTTTTAGATGAACATTACTGTTTATGTGCTCATATCTCATGAACTACGTGTCCTACTGTGATACAGTTTAGAAGGTACACTCAGCTTTATACATGTATACCGTCTGTAAAATTTCCCGCGGCTACAATTGTAGTGTAGAAAAATGTTCAAATGTTTGTACAGCTTAAGGGACTTAACTACGGGGTCATCAGTCCCTAATCTTACAAACTACTTATGATCTAACTAATACTAAGGACGGCACAAATATCCATGCCCGAGGGGGGATTCGAACCCACGACCGTAGTGGCCGTGCAGACCTTGACTGGCGCGCCGCAGTTCCCTCGGCCACCGCGACCGGCTGTAGTGTAGAAATTATAGATTGTAACGTCATACCGAATGCCGTAGTTTTAGTCCATGAACAGCGGAACGTTACTATTTATGTGCTCATATCTCATGAACTACGTGTCGTAGTGTGATACAATTTAGAACTTACATTCAACTATATGTGTGTATACTGTCTGTAAAATATCCTGCGGTTACAATTTTTAGTGTTCAAATTAAAATTGTAACGTCATACCGAGAGCCGTAGTTTTACTCCATAAACAGCGGAAAAGTAGTAAGCTAGATACTTTTTTCCTTTCATCATTTTACTATGGTTGCCAGCGAGAAAAAGTTTAATAAAGGTTTGAAATTATGTTTAAAGTTTGTTGCAAGTCGCTAAGTACTGTCATTCTCATACAGTGTATTTCGAAAGTCTCAACTCATTATATGGCATTTTTTGCGATTTCTATTGGTTATGACGTAATATCTTTTGAACCATGTGCCATATGTGATTCTTAACCATGCAGCAATTGTTACCTCACGGTAAGGAATGTGTGTACCAAATTTGGTTAAAATCGGTCCGATGGTTTAGGAGAAAATGAGCAGCATTGTCGCCAAATGGAGCAGTTTTTCGCGCATCTTATTGTTTGTGACTTCATATCTCGTGAACTATATATCGTATGTGATTCTTACACTTACGGCGACCGTCCTCATGGATTGAAGCTTACGTGTACAAAATTTCACAGAGATTGGAACAAAACTGTAGATTTGTATGCAACACGTATAAACATACGGACACTCTGCTTTATATATTAGATAGAAGAGAAGATATACTATCCATACACCAACTTAATATCGTGGAACATTTTTTCTTTCAATCTATATTCCTATGTCTCTGTAGAGTCTACCTGATGATGGCGTAACAGCCGAAAACCGGTTTGTAGAAACAATAAATGTACAGAAAATTACACTGTTATCTCGTGTGTTTCACTGAAAATGTGGACATGAATGTTATTCAGAGCATATTTGTCTCCTACCCGCACTGCGGGTGTCAAGGAGATGTTTCCTTGCAAGAGGCGGGTTCGCAGCCTCCCATCACCATTAAGGCTAGTCTACACGACGACACTACGTTTCATGAAACTGAGCTACTGGCCAATGCGCATGCGCGGGAGGCGTTCGCGCAACTCGTCGAAGAAACGAAACAGTTTCGGCACGTTCCAACTTTGGCGAAACTGACTGCGCGTGTTTTTAGGTTAGGTCATGACCAATACAGAATAAAATACAACATAAAGGGGGGAACGAGAGAAATGATTCGGTTTGTGAACATATACGCATTGAGTAGGTGTTTGTGCGATTTTAACGGCGTGTTAGTGCTCTTCTGGCAATTATTTGTGAAATTAAATATCGATGGGTTGACGATTAATGAATTGCAGACTAAAATACATCCAATTCGAAATACTGTACCAAACCGAGCGAGGTGGCGCAGTGGTAACGCACTGGACTCGCATTCGGGAGGATGGTGGTTCAAATCCACCTCCAGATTTAAGTTTTCCGTGATGTTCCTAAATCGCTCCAGGCAAATGCCGGGATGGTTCCTTTCAAAGGGCACGGCAGATTTCCGTCCCCATCCTTACCTAAACCTCCGAGCGTTAGCTCCGTCTCTAATGACCAAGCTGTCGACGGGACGTTAAACGCTAAGCTTCCTTCCTTCCTGCTGTACCAACTATTCATTTTAATAATACAAGTTTGATTGACTGAAAAATATAATACTCAACTTTAGAACACATGACTGTTTCTTCTCTCTTCTTGCTTCTCGCGTCGTCGTCCGTATCGTGCTATCTGCTCTGAGACCTAGTTACCCACTGCTAAGTTCGTAGCCAAGTTCTGACATAGTAACTGCCTGAGTTCTGCCCAGTAACTGTCTGAGTTCTGAACGGTAACTGACGGGCTGTCCAGACGTATAGCAGCTTGTAGAGGCCGCGCATCTTCGGTTACTCCCTTCAGGCTGCGCGGCGCCTGCTTGCGATTGGCTTTCGTTCGACTGCTCCCTTCTCCACCATCGTTCTCTTACGTCTGGCGTGTGGCGCTGACTTTACGCCACAAGAGTTTCAATATTTCGAATTCCTAAAATTATGGCTGTTATTGTCAACCAACTCTTATTTCGGACATATCCGAACAGAACAGACGCCATATAAATAATTGTATAATATTTTAAAGAGTTTGCAGACGTAAAAACACATTGCGTAGAATGTGGGCCGAGACGCCCAGTTGGGTCACGGAGTGTTACTTAGTGACACTGGATGCCTAAAAATCACTTTAAGATACAGTTAAAGTAGCAAAACTACTTAATAAGCGAAAACGTAAGGCTGTTATTAATTATTATTTTGTCCATTGTTATTTTACTCGACAATTAACATTCATATTTTACTAACTGAATGATTGTGTTTGCTGCTGGTTAAGGGTTTTCACTTTCATTTTTGAAGATATACAGGGTGTTACAAAAAGGTACGGCCAAATTTTCAGGAAACATTCCTCACACACAAAGAAAGAAAATATGTTATGTGGACATGTGTCCGGAAACGCTTAATTTCCTTGTTAGAGCTCATTTTATTACTTCTCTTCAAATCATATTAATCATGGAATGGAAACACACAGCAACAGAACGTACCAGCGTGACTTCAAACACTTTGCTACAGGAAATGTTCAAAATGTCCTTCGTTAGCGAGGATACATGCATCCACCCTCCGTCGCATGGAATCCCTGATGCGCTGATGCAGCCCTGGAGAATGGCGTATTGTACCACAGAGAACGACGTATTAACCAATAGTCAACACGGATTCAGAAAGTATCGCTCTTGCGAAACACAGCTTGCCCTTTATTCACATGAAGTGTTAAGTGCCATCGACAAGGGATCTCAAATCGATTCCAAATTTTTGGATTTTCGGAAGGCTTTCGATACTGTACCCCACAAGCGGCTTCTAATGAAATTGCGCGCTCATAGAATATCTTTCCAATTGTGAGATTGGATTCACGATTTCTTATCAGAAAGGACACAGTTCGTTGTAATTGACGGTAAGTCATCGAGTAAAACAGAAGTGCTATCTGGCGTTCCACAGGGAAGCGTTATAGGTCCCCTACTCTTCCTCGGGTTTATAAACGATTTAGGAGACAATCTGAATAGCTCCCTTAGACTGTTCGCGGATGATGCTGTCGTTTATCGGTTAGTGAAGTCAACAGAGGATCAAAAGCAGCTGCAAAGCGATTTAGACAAAATTTCTTCTTGGTGCGAAAATTGGCAATTGACAGTAAATAAAGAAAAGTGTGAAGTAATACACATGACCACTAAAAGAAATCCGCTGAACTTCAATTACTCGATAAATCAGTCAAACCTTAAGGTCGTAAATTCTACCAAATACCTAGGAGTTACAATTACGAACAACTTTGACTGGAGAGAACACACAGAAAATATTGTGGGGAAGGCGAATCAGAACGCTTCGAAGATGCACCAGCTCCACCAAAGAGACTGCCTACATCACACTTGTGCGTCCTCTCCTGGAGTACTGTTGCCCCTTGTGGGACCCTCACCAGGTGGGACTGACGGAGAATATTGAGAAGGTTCAGAGAAGAGCAGCTCGTTTTGTTTTATCACGTTACGGGGGGGGGGGGGGGGGAGCGTCGCGGAGGTGTTGCACGAGTTGGGGTGGAAATCATTAAAAGAAAGACGTTATACATTGCGGCGTGATCTGTTTGCGAAGTTTCAATCACCGACTTTTACTTCTGAATGTGAAAATATTTTGCTAGCACCCACCTACTTAGGGAGACATGACCATCCCAATAAAATAAGAGAAATCAGACCGAAAACGGAACGATTTAGGTGTTCTTTCTTCCCGCGCGCTATTAGAGAATGGAACGGCAGAGAAAAGTTATGAGAGTGGTTAACGAACCCTCTGCCAGGCACTTAAATGTGATTTGCAGAGTATCTATGTAGATGTAGCCGTCCACAATACGAGTCTCTACATTTGGTACCGGGGTTGCGTAACATGAGCTTGGACATGCCCCCATCAATGAAAGTCCAGAGGGTTGAGGTCAGGAGAGCGTGGAGGCCATGGAATTGGTCCGTCTCTACCAATCCATCGGTCACCGAATCTGTTGTTGAGAAGCGTACGAACACGTCGACTGAAACGTGCAGGAGCTCCATTGTGCATAAACCACATGTTGTGTCGTACTTGTAAAGGCACATGTTCTAGCAGCACAGGTAGAGTATCCCGCATGAATTAATGATAACATGCTCCAGTGAGCGTAGGTGGAAGAACATGAGGCCCAATCAAGACATCAAAAACAATTCCTGGCCAAACGTTCACAGAAAATCTGTGTTGATGACGTGATTGCACAATTGCGTGTGGATTCTCGTCAGCCCACACATGTTGATTGTGAAAATTTACAATTTACATTTAAAGAGAAATATTAAAATGAGCTCTGACATGGAAATTAAGCGTTTCCGGACACATGGCCACATTACAAATTTTCTTTCTTTGTGTGTGAGGAATGTTTCCTGAAAATTTGGCCGTACCTTTTGGTAACACCCTGTATAGCGGTTTATTAATTTCTTTGGAATGTGTACTTTTGATGATGTCACACTCTCATATGACAGTACGTCGTAGTAAATTACACATTGAGATATATTGTTCATGACAGTAAAACCGACTTTATATAAAAGTCAGCGAGTCTGTAGTTTTTTCTATTCTGATTCGCTTCGCCACTGCTACTTGCACGAAAGATGAACGGCTGCGCAGGTTTTTTTACTTTACGAAGCGCGAAGACACAATAATCACGTCTCTACTCGCTGGCGTACTCGGACATCTGATGGAGGCGAATAAAAACATCCGTCACCGCTTCCTCTCACCGAATCTCACCCTCACTGCGAATACCTTCCACAGCGCATTTCTCTGTTTGATCAGTATAGTATGAATAGAAAGATAAGTAGTTGAGGTTGTTCTGTTAAGATTCTGGGAGGCGCCACAATTGTTTATACTTCGAAGGGGTGCATATTAAAAAAAGGTTGAAAAACACTAGCGTGAAGTTTGCCTATGCTTGGTTTTACCTGATCTGTAGCAGTGTATTAAAATGAGAGGGGGAATCAAAATTGAGTCTAAAATTGATAGCAAAACAGTTTGCTCTTGCGGTCCCGAGATATTTTGCCCTATTTAAAGCGGATCAACCTGGGTGTTTCGCCCACTTCTAACCAAGAGGATTTTGCAGCCGTCACGAAATACTCACCACTCTAGCTTAAGAAAACGGTTATATGAAAAACTGGATTCTGGACCTCATACAGTCTAATATGATCGTCATATCCTATTGTAAATATATTGAATCATAGAAAGAAATCATCGTATATAAGGGAACACTCACAACAACAAGGAAAACAAAGCAACTATCGGAAAATTACTTCGATAAGAGCGTTTAGGTGGCTTTGAAGGGTGTGACTGACATCTGAAGATCATATGTCAGGTACCATAGCAAAGCTTGCTATGGAATCAGAGACAGTATGTTGACAAATGCATTCTCGTACTCTCTGCAGTATTGCTAGATTTCCCCATCGCCATATGCCTGCAGTCTTTCCATATTTTGCCCTCCCGTTTTCCGTCTGATACGCGCCGATTGCCCTTTGGATAAAATTGTGAGAAATTGAGAAAAATCGCCAGAAATTTAAAAATGGTGGAGCATTCAAAAGACACCAGTTGTGCTAGAATCTCCTTTCCCCCTTCCAGTGCTGTAAGATGCCACTGATAGAAGGAGTCTCGTCCTAATATAAATTGACAGAAAGTTAAAAAAACTCAAAGCGGTTCTCATGTTGTGGAAATAAGCCTCATTTCCTAAATGTGAAATCCAAGATAAACTAGGTTTTCCTCTCATGTCACCGGGCCACAGACAAACGATGTTTCTGTCCACTGTAGGTAAAATAGTCTCTCTTCTGTCACTATAACTGTGTTGGCTATTTCCAGCATACGTATCGTCCGCAACTGTTTCATGCTTGACCAATGCCCAGCACCTGTGGGAGGAGATATATGTCGTAACCTGTCTCAACCTTCCTCCTGACCAACGTTCAGAGACAACAAAGATAACGTGTTTCCCCTAGGCTAATATTCACTCAGATGTATAGAGACCTGCAGGGATTTTGTTGAAATCAGGCCACTTACTAAGGGCTGGAAATCTGATGAGATTGAAAGAGGAGCCAATAGTTTCTATAATATTCAGGTAGTTGTCATATGGTGAATAACCGAGGGGAAAACACAGCATAAAAGCACTTGGCACAATTAAAAAGACAATGTATGCAGATGAATGGGAATAAGTAATTGGTAAGACATAGGACAAGACAGTAGCATCTGGAGGAATCATGTGAGATCGGCACAGGATCTTAAGAGCCCCTTAGAAGACAACTACTTCCACTACTACTACTACTGGTCACTTACAGAAATCAATATTCCCCTAATTCTGGGCATGATACTTGTCTGACGTCACCATTTGGATCTGGCTGGTCAGTCTGCAGTGTTGTGTCGGTGCGCCCACCCTGCTGGCAGCAGAGAGCTGGCCCAGGCATCAGCCAGCATGTAAAGCGCCAGCACTGAACACTGACATCCCACTGATCTGGCATGTGGACTCCCACTACACAGTACTGCTACTCCCTGAAGCATCGGCCTGCAGACTGGCATGTCAGACGATATTACACCAATGCCCTCACTGGATGCAACGTCAACTCCATCTTATCATGTGAGAGTCTACAATGACCAGTGGGACTGGCTGAAACAAAACATTCTTATCTCATTCCATATCCCTATGGGTTGTTATTCATAAGCAGGTCGAAAGACGTCTCTTTCCCCTCGTTGGTCCAAAAAAAATGGCGCAAGGCTTGAGGAATAGTATTTTTATTTCATTTCTTAAAATATTAGTTAATATCGCTAGCTTTTCTTATTTTGTTATTTCAATTATTTATTATTATATTAATTAATGTGGCACGAGTACGGCTTCTCCGCTACGCCACAGTCCCTGTGAGAATGTGCAGTGGTTGTACTTTTAAGTGCGTGCGAGAATCTATGGCTGTCTGAATGTGAGGAGTGATAGCTCGCTTTGCATCGTTTTCTCTGGCTCAGTATCGATAGCAGCTGATACTACCACAGAGGTTTCTTCACCCTTTGGTTACAGTACATTAAGCGAGCCTTCTTTAGCGCGGGTCTCGCAGTCTGTCCCCACCACCGTTGTTTTCTTGGATTTTCCGACTTCCGGTGGGTTCCCGCGTCTGGTAGGAGTTTTCCCATCTTATGACCGCTGGATCTTCATTCTGTTCTGGGCGTCTGGTGAGGTAAGGTTGGTTCTGCTCTTGTTTCTGGAGATGGTAGCGTTTCATTGACTAGCACGTTCAGCTTAGATTCGTGAACTTAGAACTTTTTTTTTTTTTTTTTTTTTTTTTTTTTTTTTTTTTTTTTTTTTTTTTTTTAAGAATATTTTCTCCGATCGTGTGTGGAAATGTATTCTCGTTTTTAAATTCAGTGATTTCCAATAGATAAACGCGGCATGTGTGATTCTAGTTGCAGTTTGATAATGGCCTGATATGTTAAAACCTTTTGTGATAATGTGGCGGGGTATGAACTGTGTGTAAATACTTTCTAGCTTTATTGCCCCCCCCCCAGTAGCATTTAATCATGTATAATTTATGCTGGGCAATGTCCGCATTAATCCATGTAAGAGATACATTTTTATTGTGTTAACGAAATTGGTTCCCCATTTTGCTTGTTTTCTATCTGAATAAACAAGTTTATGTTCAGCATAATCCGTAAGTTGCCTATAAATTATAGTTTTAAAGCACCTTCCCTCTTTTATTTAATATTGTTCTTCACAAGTGCTGAGAACAAGCTCAGATGCAAATTTTCTTAAGTGTAAATTCCTTTGCGCCACAAATGTTTTCTTAGCCACCTTCCTAAGATAACTTTAATTGTGGTGGCTTGCTTATTAATGTCTGTGTGTAATAACGTGTGAGCTGCTATGTATATTGACCACTGTAGTATTAACTTCCTGTTATTGAAATAATTTGAAACGAGTAAGTTCTCAGTTTGGGCCAGGGAACAAGGCTTTATAGCAGGGAGTAACCGGTAGTTCACACGGACCTTATTTGCTAATTTTAGTGATAGTACAAGGCTCTTCTTTCGTACAGTGGTCGACTTTTATCATGTAACTGAAATTGTTTTTTGGCATATATAAAAACAACAATCATCTATTTTTCGTTGCATTATACACTGAATACATACTTCTTCTTTTGAGTAGTAGAAGCTCCTAAAACATATTACAGTTTTTTTTCTAGATTTTTTTAAAGCTACATGAACCTCTGCTAGATCACTACAAACTCTTAATATTTACAGTTTTATGCAGCTTTTCTTAAAACTATAAGCACTTCTGCTAGAGCAGTACAAGCTCTTAACATTTTACAATTTTTTTTGTGCAGATTTCTTAAAACCTAAATGCATTTACACTATACAGTTTTGTGCACTTCAAACACTTAGATTTCTAAAGCAGAAGTATGTCGCATAATGACTTTTTTTTTCTTCTTAAAATTACATATTTCTAAAGCTGAGATGATACATTTACCATAAGATACACTACAACTAATGTGAAATTCCTCCCAGACAGCACACATGGTTACACAAAAGAGCTGGAGCGCTTGATCCAGATGACAATAATGTAGTGAGTTGGAATACGTGTTCCAAGGAATATGTTACAATGATGTGGAATACTTGTTCCATATAATTATACAATGTTCAGTAATCTGGAATACTCGTTCTAGTCGATATGTTACAACAATCTAGAATACTTGTTCCAAGTAATTCAGTAAACTGAAATAATAGTTCCATACGAACTGTGCGATATACAAAGAGCTCTTTGCCCCCTGATGAATGAATGTTTCTAATCTTCCACTTAAAAATAAGTTATACAATAAACTGTTGCTGCCTTTATATATAGAATGACTAGAGCAAATGGATGGAACTCACACACTTAAAATCTAAACTGACTGGATGGCTAGTGTTAGGTGAAACTAAAAAAATAAAACCAACTAATGTACCCAATATGGATAGAAGCTACAAAAAATAAATACAGCACATAGTGTGCTTACGTAAAATGTTACAAATGTTTTTCTTTTGGTTTTGAGCCAATATTTAAACACAGCACACAATATGATTACAGTAAAATCTATTTACAAGGCACTAAATTCCTTCAGGTTTTTTTTACTAGAGTTTTATAATTTTTTCCTGATATTTTATATTTTATGATTTTTTAGTTGTTGTTTTCAGTCTATGTAAACTTTTTTCGCAGCATACTTGGTATGATATTTAGGAAAATTATTTACATGATCAGCCATACTTATTTACATAGATAAACGCACCGATTCACACACACACATACACACACACAAACACGCAACCCAACCCAAGCAACGCAATCATACACACCTAAGTACAATGTGACAAAAGGGCCATACTATTCTATACAAGCACACAAACAAACATACAAAATCTTTCTCTCTCCCTCTGTCAATCTCACTCACATTTTTCAGTTAGTGCCGGCCGCGGTGGCCGAGGAGACTGAGGCGCTCCAGTCACGGTCTGCACGGCCACTACGGTCGGGGGTTCGAATCCCCCCTCGGGCATGGATATTTGTGCCGTCTTTAGTATAAGGTAGTTGATAAGTAGTTTGTAAGTTTAGGGACTGATGACCCCGTAGTTAAGTCCCATAAGCTTAACAAACATTTGAACATTTCTTTTTTTCAGTTAGTGTCCCTCCAACACCCTCTTTCTCCCTAAGCGAATGGTGTGAGTAAGGCAAGGTTTTGATACCGTCATCACAGATGGCCATTTTGCTATCATGAGAAATTAAACCGACTGTAGACTGCAGCATAGTGTACACTTCATGTCCAACTGATCGAATACTAACCAGCTGAATTCTATGTGTAGGCTGTGGTAGGGCGCCGTGAACATCTCCATCAAGACACCACAGTAATCTTCGATCATCAGATGACGATCGTCTAACACCCTTCACGCACCTCTGAGTGTTACCGTCTATTGTGTTTCAAGCATACACCTTTGCCCTGAAGCCTACAAAGTCAATCGGCGAAACATTCAATTCATCCTTCATAAGACCGATAACCTCATTATTCTGAAGAATAATTCCGTAATGATTATCAGCCTTACAAGCAGGAGTATCGAATTCTTCACTGATACGTTTCATTACTGCATAAGGATCGCAGTTATTCACCCAGTAGATGTAACTATCTGTATCCATATACAGCAACTCTGGTTCCACAATATGAAGCTTAGCAATCTCATAGTGGAACCTGTACATGTGGAGTTTGGAAAGATTAAGTATACTCATCCCCTGATAGTTAGGTACTGAAATCTTCATTATCTCCACAGCAACAAAGTTTTCATTAAATATGGTGAGCCTCTTAAATCTTGGGGGCACAATTAATTCTTGCACACCGTAACAACCACCCCAGCTCGAACTAATTTTAATATCATGTTCATGTCTTACATTCTGCATTGTCTTCCCAAAAATGGAATTATTCATGAGCTTATAAAAATCTCTTTAAAAATCATTAGTCGTGACCGCCCTCATTGCTGTATTTAATTCGATGTACTGCTTCAACCATGGGGATTGGTTGAAGGAAATAGCTCTCATGATTCTAATAAGTTCCATTCCCATTTTGATGCAATGCTGCAGATTGCAGTAATGAATAATGTACCTCTGCTTGTGTGCAACAGTTGTTATCAACTTGGAGATGGAACCCTTGGCTCCTGGTGTAACTAGTTGTTCTGGGGATAATGGTAAGTTGCTTGTCACCCCATGCAAACTAATTGCATATGCAATATCTGCCACTACTACATACCCAACATGAAACTAATTGGATATGAAACAAAGTTTTTATGAAATATTGTGAGCCTCTTAAATCTTGGGGGCACAATTAATTTTTGCACACCGTAACAACCATCCCAGCAATGCAACATCTGTCTCTGTTACATACCTAACATCAGATTTCTCGGAGAGACCCATTAATTTTTCACCTAATCTCTCTAATTCTTCTTCAGACACCCACTGGAAACCCCCAATCAGCAGAGGTTGCATCATTGCGAGCCCATACAAGTTATTCACATCCAAATATAGAATATAACTTGAATCATGGGATACGTTGTACCTCACACCTATATGTGGGTTATTTGCCTTAGCATGCCAATGAATACAGTGGAAAATTCCCCCATGTATCCTGCACTCAAAGAAGAGAAGCATACCTGGATCAGTTAAAAGTTTGATGTTACACTTCAGCTTCTTGAGCACTACGTCCCAAGACAACCCAGGTGCCGTATAATAAAAGGCAGGGTCCAAGGAGTATGTGCTCAAGCATACACTCCTGAACTTCCCAAAACATCTGCAAGTAAGTACACATCTGTGTCCATGTATATCATCGCATATTCACCTAAACTGGGGATGTTGAATTTCCGACAGACATTTATGGCATTCTAATATTCCGCATCTGTTATGGAATCGCCTGTGAGTGAACTGGTAAATGCGGATATGTCGGGAAGCTTCATTTCGTGGAGTTTCTCCGTGTAGTTCAGGATTCATATGAGAAAACCCCTCTTCATGTTATTAGATGAAACTTTTCCTCATTAGAATATGCAGATAGTGTGATGTGTATATCCTTCTGATATAGAGTCTCAATAAGTATGGGAAACGACGACTGCATGAAGTGTAGCTAATCAAGGAAGTGCAGAGTAATTTTTGCTCTCACTTGTTAGAGAATGACATGTGTTTCTCTGTGCTATCAGGCAGAATACTTGCCGGATATATATCTAGTCCAAATTTATCCAAGTGCTCAACTAAAAAGTGAGCATCATAACTACTCAGGTTGTGAAAAAATAAAGGTATATGGTTTGGAACCTGGTACTTCAATGCTCCATGGAACTCCCCAGTTAGATGACAGTAGCCTCTGTGGGGAAGTTCCGCTTTCCTATCTAATAGCAACCCACAAGTAAGACTTATTGCTTTTTAAATGACTCCTCATCCTCCCGCGACATAGTCATCGGAATATTTTGACTGAAAAGTTTATCAACTTTCCAGGCAACCCGGTCGAGTTCAGTGAGCAACCATATCACAGGATCGTTCGATACATATGACTCGAATTTATTCAAAGAGGAGTTAACTGTACTTACACCTTGGAACGCTGCTGTGTACAGCACATGTTCTTATGTAAAGTTGCTATGTAAGGCATTGGAATTACCTTCACATCCAGCAACTAGAGCAAGTAAGCACTCAAAATCAATGTAAATGGTTATGGGACATCTCTCCATTTTAAATTTAATAAAGCTTTTTTCAGGGTTTGGCATAATAACATGTACCAATTCTTTGGATTCGCAATCTATGAGGTGTTTCTCTTAATACTTTTCTTCCATAAAGTTACTGAGACACCTGTAGCATATGTGTTTTTTTATGTTCATGGCTATTCAACTGGGAGGAAACGAGGTGGGACATGTCTGATCCACATGTAATGCTGCTTTTCATATTGGCCATAAGCAACAAATTAATGTGAAGATCTCGCCCAACTGCAATTTTTTTTAAATAGTATGGTTTCACTACTATACGACTATCTGGTTGATCTTTTATCTTCTACTGGCTTCCTCTTCTTCTTCTCCAGACCATAAACATGTACCGATATTCCAGGATTTTGAGCCTCAAACTTCGGAATGTCTTGGAATTTGACTGGAAACTGTATGTAAAATGTAAACTTTCACGGCCGGAATGGTCAAAATTGCTAAAAATTTCCGGGTTATTATGCCGTGATCTAGTGGATTTATTGTCGAAACCCAACGTTTCGTCCCCGACTGTGGAGGACATTCTCAAGGGGGATCGTAGCGCTTTCAATGTCCGATACACACACTGGCTCGCTATTGACTGAAGCCAAACTCCGTTTACGAGGGCACGCGCGCAGAGGTGTGACGTCAGATGTTTGAAATGCGCGCGCAATTCGTCGTCGCCGATTGCCGTCGTCCGTTGATATCGTCCCATGGTGGAAGACTGTTACATTTCTTCTTCAAAACCGGAATCCAAATTTCATTTAATTTCACGCCCTCCTCCATCCTATGAAATTTGGATTTCGGTTTTGAAGAAGAAATGTAACAGTCTTCCACCATGGTACGATATCAACGGAGGACGGCAATCGGCAACGACGAATTGCGCGCGCATGTCAAACATCTGACGTCACATCTCTGCGCGCGAGCCCTCGTAAACGGAGTTTGGCTTCAGTCAGTAGCGAGCCAGGGTGTGTATCGGACATTGAAAGTGCTACGATCCTCCTTGAGAATGTCCTCCGCAGTCGGGGACGAAACGTTGGGTTTCGACAATAAATCCACTAGACCACGGCATAACAGCCCGGAAATTTTTAGTAATTTTGGAAACTGTATACCTGTAAAACTGTGCTCTCTGGGATTTTCAACTTTGGGTCCTTTGTATTTCAGTTTGGGCTGTGGATCTTTGTCTAATTTTTCTCTCAAAAGCCAGAAATGACCAAGGGAAACAGTATTCGCCTCTGGCAATGGTCTGACCACTACAGGCCTTCTTGGGCCCATTATTTACATTAATACAAGCTTTCTTTTTTTAATATTAACCGGAAGTTGAATAAAACTGGACCCTCCCTTTACAGGATCATTGAAATGAATATGGATGTCGAGGTGTACTACCTGGTTGAGTGTATGTGCTGAACGGCGTACTTACTTCTCTGGAAACGGTTCATAATGACACTTGAGATCGATTCACTGTACCACGAAGTGCTCCGCGTAATCACACCGTTAGCTCCCCAGAGGTAGTGGAGGCTTGTTTCTTCTCCCACTACACCCTCTGAAATCTGTACATGAGTCAACTCACAGCACAGGACTGCACTGATTTAACGTCAGAATTACATGGATCACTAATTGATTTAACTCTTTCAGTCACACTTTTACAATAGGAACATAATTACCAATGTCTGTTCACACTTGTACAATAGGAACATAATTATCAATGTCTGTTCATTAAAGCATCTGTTACAACTGAAATATCACAGACAATAGAGGAAACATAATACAGGTATTCAGGCTTTCAAGGACTGAGGTTGTCACTAACGCTAACCACCATGACTATTGCTATAAATAATACTAGGATGATTGTGAACATTATTTATTAGACGAATCATCATTAAAAACGTACAAAACTAACAAAAGCAAATTATTTTTTTATGAAAATCTGCAAAACATGTTTTACCATTGCGTAAGCAAAGAGGCACTTTACATGTACTACACTGCAATACAGTACGCACGGGAGATATATTAGTGATACAATTGCAGCATCTTCTTGATGTGCTTCTTTCAGGTTGATGGCGACTGGATTCTAGACGAATTTCCTGCGGGACTGTAGGTTTGTGGCGTTTTATAAATGCAGGTCCTGGAGATGAGGCCGCGGAATTACGGCTGCTGTTCACTGAATCCGTCCTGTGTTTGTCTCTGACATATGCTGCTGCCGGTAGGTCCCGATATACTTCTCTCCGGAAGTCTTTCAGAATCAGCTTGTTGAGGTCTGGGCGTGAAGAGGACTGCAGTTCCCAGCTTGCTTACATTCCCTTTGTAACTACTCAGTGAAAACACAAAAGTAACAGTACCTGCATGCCAACACACATAAAATAGGTCTATGAGAATACGTTCAATAAAATACATTACAGAAAACATGTTACGTACCCGTTGAATTGATGTTTTCATCAGACACTCGAGACAGGTACTTTAGCGCTATATTCAATGCAATTAGTGTGCACTGACATTCATGCAATGTACCCGGAATCTGTCATTTGTTTTGAAACACAGTCCAAACGTACATACTAATTCAACCGTTTATCGCTAGATGGCGTGGAATAGAAGTACCGTGATCGAAAAGAGGTGGTTAGTAACACTAACCATCAAGACTGAAAGAGTTAAGGAGCTCAGTCTCCAACATGGGATATCAAGCCTCCAGGAACATGACAGGGTTATGGTATCCTCAAGAGGATTCTCTAACCTTGTGAAAGAGATGTGCCCTTCAGAAGCTTTAGCGACCTCAGAGTACTGAAGGGGTGCATAACACTGGTAATGTCATGTCTAACATTATTATCAACAGGATGGGGGAGAGAGGTACTGCTAGCCACAGAAAAATTATTACTAACACTGGTGGTCAATGGAGATGGTGATGCCCACCTGGTGGAAAAAGATGCCAGTGAATGAATGGCTTCATGCTGAGGAGCACATACCTTTCGTGGTCAGTTAGGACATGGCTGTGAGGAAGCAGCTGGTAGTTAGGAAGAATTTTGCATCCCTGCCCCAAGCTGCACTTTCGCTTTCATAGCAGATCTTGCTGTTAACAGGGCGTGGGCGGTGATGCATGTCTCAAAAGCCATCTAATAGTATCGAGAGCAGCTGGTGCTTTTAGACAGCCTGGCCAGATCGAAGTGAGATGTTTCTGTAACAGACAAAAAAAAATGTAAGTACAAGAACCAGCAGAAATATAGAAAATTTTGTTTTTGGATCTTCATGATTATCAATGGTGGAATATATATTTACCTTGGCCACTAAGGCTCTTTGGCTCATACAGCTCTGGCGTCTTCATTTTAGTCTTTGACTCTGTCTCTCAAGCTGCTTCACCATATTTTCTACTCACTCAGGCATTTCGTCCTCACCCCCACCATAGACCCATGAGTCCAGGCCCGAAATTGAAGGTAACGAATCCTTCCCAATGCATAGCCAATCTGATGGGAAGCTGACATGTCTTTCTGTAATAACTTTTTTTGTTCTCATATACGTCTACTCAACGAAACAAAAAACAAAAATGTTCATCTACATAGCATGAAATATAAGCATCTACTTTCGGCTGATGTTATCCACCACAAAAGTAACGATATTGTGTGTAACAAGAAAGGATAACATTAGTATAGAGATCACATGGGCTTGAACATTAATCGAGAGCCTTTGGCCTCATAACTTTCACTGGTGATTGGCAAAGCCGTTTGGCTTATTTTTGCCAAAGGTGTTGGCCGCTGATCCACTGCTGTTAGAACATAACAACGGAAAACGAGACGAAGAATTTACCTTAATGAATGCATGCAGTTAATTTCAGATTCTCAGGAAAGATACACTACTGAGTAATGCTTCTGACGACGAATAGATATACAGTATAATGGTAGCTGTACAAACATGAAGGAAAGGTGAATGGTTAGGTACAGGGACATACAAGGTTAGTTCAATGCTGTATCTACCTGCTTATAAACTAAGCTACAAAACACATAGAAGGCATTTAATATGATGTGAGCTATTCATAAGTTTCAAGATGTACCACTTATAGACCATCTCCACAAATCTGCAAACTAGCATAGTGCATGAGACGAGATCTTAAAACTGTGATCTGAACGAATATATAGCCACTTCCAGAGCTATGAAAGAGATGTATCCTACTAAAGAAACGGAACCCAATAACTGATATGAAAAATATGTAAATACATTGCAAGGCATCGCGATAATTACTGCTACTGCTGGAGTTTATCTTCAAGTGATTTTATTCGAACTGGTTAGAAATGATGACTAAAGATGAATGAGGAACATGATCTGTTTGCTGGCCCTTATATACCCACCGACCCACCTCCCCCCAACAGATCTATAGGTACTTCAGACGTTTGACCAATGGGAATGCAGTATTTCCCCACCCTTCCTCATATTTGAGGGGTTAGGAATTGTGGGTGGTAGAACGATCCTAGCGGTCACTCAAACATTGTATGAATAGCGGTCACTCAAACATTGTATCGATAGCGGTCACTGAAGCATTGTATGGATAGCGGTCACTGAAACATTGTACGGATAGCATGGGTAATAGACTGATCCTAGTGGTCACTCCTTGGAACTCAAGCATCGAGCAGATAGCAGTAAAATATCGGCAAAGCAGTGATTTTTCAAGAGGAAAAAATGTAGGTGTTGCGAGTTTGAAAAATAAAATTAGGTTCATGATAACTAATGTTAGCGGTAAAATATTTATGTCAAATGTGAAATGATTAGGGAGGAGGTTCATTACAAAATTTGTATTTCTTGAAATTATTTCGTGAAGTATAAGACATTTTATTTTCTTTAAACAGGGTTTCAATGAACTTTACTGTGCTAGATGGATGAATGATTTGCAGGTTGTGTGAAACATTTCACTTGTAAAGGAAGAACTCGTCCATTGATTTTTTTTTTTTTTTTTTTTTTTTTTTTTTTTTTTTGTCCATCTGCAACCATGATTTAATGTAGCGAACATTGACACCTGTAAAATGATTATATGAAGACCTTTGTTTGTCGATTCATGTATGCGACCTCTTTGAATAAAGAGCTCAGATATCGTTGGCTTTAGAGTGTTTCTTGAAATAGAAGATAGGTCATTAGAAAAAAAAAATGTTGTCAATAATATGATGCATGGAGTTTAGCAAGGAACATGTTAGTGGAATTTATTTTGTGTTGAGTTTATGAATTACTAAGGTCTCAATAGCTGTTAAGAAATAGATGAACGCATAAACTAGAGCTTATTTCATGAGGTAAATATTTCCAGCCCAACGATGTTTTTTGTGGGATGATTTGGTAAAAGATAAGTGTAATATGGTTTGCAAGGGAGGTATTTGCTCATATTTAGTTGTAAGGAAAAATTGATAGAGAGGCGCAAATGTTTTTCTATAGATACTTCTGTAAAGTATTAGAGAAGATAAATGATATATGGTTCACAGCTGTCATGCTTTGCTGTTAAATATTGATACTTGCAAAGCTTTTAGCGAAACGTTTCGTTTCACAAGCAGAGAAGTGGCTGGTGTATATAAGAGCACACATTGCTAGCTATTTCAGTCTGCATCATTCACTTTCACATTTCTCAGGTGTTCGTCACCAAATGTAGACAGGTTTGGAGCTGTTTATGCATGGTAAACAGGTTTGCAGAATGCAGGTCAGGTATGTTTCTAGTGCACTCGTATCCTGTGCAAACATCTCACTCCTAACAGATGCTTGGACCTTGCCTGGAGATTTGGCTGAAGAATATTTACCATCAATAACGTGAGGGTGCTGGGTTTTGCCGTATTTGCATATAATTAATCTGATATTGTATGTGCAGCACAAATAGATTTATCTTCCACCATTAGAATTGATTGTACTGGTTAAGTAAGTTGTTGCTATGTATAATGATAGTTTAAGTAAGTTACGAAAATCCTTTGGGGTAATTATTTACATACAAAGCAGTTAGCATATAGTTCTTCATCAATTGTTTGTCAAAGTATTTTCGAGGTCACTACAGAATTTTACCTAGACAAAGATGAATAATTAGATTCATTATGGGTAGCTTGGGAGTTAATATAAAAGTAGCCCCCCCCCCCCCGAAATGTGAATTCCGAGATATGATATGTTGTTTTGGGAAATGCTAAAGTAAAAAAAATGGTCCCTTGACATCACTCATATTTGTTTATAAACAATTGCTGTTTTTATTAAACATTACTTACGAACAACATTGCAGCAGATGACGAATTCTGAGAAAAATAGTCTTTCTCGAAAATTGATAATGCAAAAAAAGTACGTTGACACAGTTAATAAGAACTTGTTTCATTTCAGCGTTGGTGTAGAATAGAGTTTCTGGATGGAATACAAACTGTACATAGATACTTAATAAATACTTACTAAATACGATTTGAGATGCAAATTACTCGGAGGTACACCTGTTGGTGGCGGCAGAAATGACGGAGGTGAAGGTGAATGCGAACAAGTCAATAGATGGCAGAGAGGGGTGGTACTCACACAGAAGTCGTCAGTTGTGGGGGGTGGTCAAGTTGTTTACATGAAATCAATGTGATATGTAAATTAATTGGAAGCGGGGAGGAGGCTGCTGTTTAAGATATTCCTGTGTTAAGTGCACTATTGTACGAATGTGGTGCCGTCCGTTGATTAGCTGCTGGGCAAGCAGCCTAGGGTGGCGGGGTGGGGGGTAATGGTACCTGGCGTCGATTGCACTAACGTCGACGGTCGATTCTCACTATGCCAGAACCAGCTTTGCTATACTACTACCCTTGTTCACCTGTATCCCAGTTGTAATTTGGAAATTGTTGTTTGTTTTAAGATTAACTAATTTAAATAGTACCAGACTCATTCGAGGTATTTTTATTTTCCAGATGCCTTCAGCAATCCTAAGCACGACGTCAGCTACTAGGCAGCTATTGTTGGCTGCAAAACCGTTCTTCTTTGTGTGCAAGGTGTTCGGCTTAACACCGTTCACAGTCAATGAGAAGACGGCGTCAATCGACAGAACGAGGACTGATAACGTCATATTAACTTTGGCCGCCACAATGCATCTTATTTCTAATTGCATTATGATACATATTTTCAGAGAAATGATAAAAGACGTTTCTGTAATCAACGTAATTGCAATTTGTGATGTATTCATAAACCAATTGTTGTGTATGATTTCGGTAACCTCTGATGTATTCTGGAACAGTGAAACATACAAAGAAATATTTCATCTTTTGGCGTCATGTGATAGAATATTGATGTGCCGTGGGAGGCCAGAGGTAACATCGCCAAAAAAGTGCATCGCTGGTGAATTGGTGTTACTGCTTTCGACGTTTATACTGGGATGCGTGGGAATATTTACTGCAGGACACAGTGCATTTCAAAATTTTTCCCTCGTGCTCGGTACGAGCTCTTTTACCACAGTGATGTTGACACTTGTCAGATTCGCAAACATGCAGTTGGTTATTTTACAGAGACTTACACTGTTGAATGCTTCCGTGCGAAATATGAGGTTCGAAACGCTCTGTAGCCGTCAGAGAGGGGTGGCACGAGAATGTAGCACAGTACCTCAGAATCGGGTAGCATCCCGAGTACGATCACGCGGACGATCTTACGCGATGCTGTGCGAATTGTCGACGCTCGTGAGTGGCGTACACGAAACTTTTGTGACAGTGTACTTGCTGGCCCTCTCGATCCGCACGGTGGAAATAGTTTACTACACGGCCTCAGAGGCGACGTTCTTCGCCATAAATGGGCCTAGCAGGTGGCACATGGCGGGCGGCCTGGTGCTGCAGCTCACCACCGTGGCGCTGGTGGTAGCGCCCGCCCATTGGCTGTCGCTGGAGACTGCGCGGGCGCAGCGGCTGCCGGCGCGTCTCCTGCTGCAGCTGCGCGGGCGGCGCGTGGGCGGAGAGCTGCGCCGCCTGGCCCGCCAGGTGGGCGCTGCCCGGCCCGAGACACGGCTGCTGGGGCTTCTGCCGCTGCACCTGCCTCTGCTCGCCCGATACGTGTCTGTCGTCACCACCTACTCCACACTCATGCTCACCTTCCTGCCCTCAGGTACGCCGCCGTCAACTTCACCGTCGGTGGCAGCCGCATAAGACGACGCGGCACGTAACGGGCGAGATTTCCGTCGTCGTCGCGGTCTCCGGTCCGCGGACCGGTTTCGTGCGACTCTCCGCGCTACCCTGTCCTGTGCGAGCCTCTTCGTCTGAGAATACGTATGGCGACCTACATCCCTTTGAATATGCTTATTGTATTAGACCCTCCTTATCGCTCTACGAATTTTACCCCACACACTTCCTTCTAAGTTGACGATTTCTTGATGTCTTGGAATGTGTTCCACCAACCTACCCTCTTAGTCAGGATATTTCAGGAACTCCTTTTCTCCCCCATTCTGTTGAGCACCACCTCGTTAGTTACCAGGTCTACCCACCTAACCTTCATCATTCGTCCTAGAACATCTCCACACCATTCTCGAGGCAGTGGCAGTCAGAATCCCGACAGCGCAGGAATTAACCGTCTGCGGCATATACCTTCCGGCATATGAAGTCGTGTTTCTCAACAACCTTACTGCATCGTTCCTCCTTTTGGGGGACTTTAATGTCCACAGGCCCACAGGCCGCAGTAGGGATGTTGAAACGCTTTTGGTACAACAGGACCTTTGCCTTCTGAATAATGGTTCCCCATGCATTTCAGCATGGCTTGTGGCACATATTCCGCCAGAGACACCTCTGTCTGCAGCCCAAGCATTCGACTACACGTCAGTTGGCGGGTGCATGACGACCTGTGTGGCAGCGATCACTTTCCCATCTTTGTGTCACTCCTGCCATACCAAACTGCAGAGCACTTACCTTGATAGTATCTCTGTAGAGCTAACTGGCTGGCTTATGCCTCGGCTGCTGTAATCAATGCTCCACTACCAGCTGGCGTCGATAATGCAGTCCATCATGTGACTGACACTATTATATTAGCCGCTGAGGCAACTGTTCCGCAAACCACCGGTTCCTCTCGGCGCAAGTCTGTGCCTCGGTCGACACTGGATATCGCTGAGACTATCCGGGAACGTCAGCGGGCGCTCCAGCGTCACCGACGCCACTCTTCCTTGGAGAACCTGATAGCGTTCAAATGGCTACGTTCGCGTGGTCGGCGACTGATAAAGCAGAGTAAGCAGGACTCCTGGGATAGATATGTGGCCACTATTGGCTCCCGCACCTCCCCGTCTCAGGTATGAATACAGGTACAGCGCGTCTTTAGATACCGCCCACTGACAGGAATCCTATCCCTCACCATCCAGGGTATGATCTGCACAATCACAACAGTTATAGCTGAGCATATGGCAGAGCACTATGCACGTTGGTCCACGAGTGCCACATACAGTGACGACTTCCGCACCCTCAAAGAGCGGGCTGAGAGGAAACAGTTCACATTCCACTCCTGCCTCTGGGAACTCTACAACGCCCCATTTATTAAGTGAGAGTTCCGATCTGCCCTTGTTGCGAGCCCAGTACCACTCCATGACCATATAGGTTTCACAGCCAGTTCCTCTAATTCCTTTCAACAGAGTTTCAATGCAGAATTCTAGCCCTTTTTAACCGTCTATGGGCAGAAGGGTTTTTCTCGTCACAGTGGCAGGAAAGCACTGGCATCATGGTGCGGATCCTCTGCTGGCTGACTATTACCGATCTATCAGCCTTATCAACGTTTTCTGCAAGCTCTTCGAATGTATGGTGAGTCGGCAGCTCATGTGGATCCTTGAAAAACGTGGACTCCTAGCTCCACAACATGGAGGATTCCGCCAAGGCCGCTATGCCATTGACAATCTAGTGTCACTGGAGTCGGCTATTCGCACTGCATTCACTAGGCATGAGGATGTGGGTGCGGTATTCTTTGATCTTCACAAGGCATACGATACCACCTGGCGCCACCGTATACTGGCTACATTACATGACTGGGGTTACGGAGCCCCCTTCCAATTTTTATTTGGAATTTCCTCTCCTGCAGCTCGTTTTGGGTGAGGGTCAGAGCCCCTCTTAGCTTCCCCAACTCCAAGAGGTGTCCCACAGAGCTCCATTCTCAGTGTCCCATTGTTTTTAGTGGTTCCTTGTTCGCCGATTATTTCTGCCTTTATTTCAGCTCCATTAGTATGTGTCGCTGAACGGCGGCTACAGGGAGCCATTTGAAAGGCCCAATTATGGATTCCAAGTCTCCACGCATAAAACTTGTGTAATGTACTTCTATCGCCATCAGGTAGTTCACCCTGACTCAGAGCCCTACCTGGGTAGTGTACCCCTTCAGGTCGAGGAAACACATCGCTTCCTAGGCATGTTTTTCGATGCCCAGCTACACGTATGTCGGCTAAGACAGAAATGTTGGCGACATTTAAATGTTCTGCTATGTCTCAGCCATACTGGTTGGGGAGCAGCCTGTGCTGCTTTACAAGGCTCTTATTCAGTCGCACCTTCATTGCGGGAGCTTGTTATATGATTCAGCAGCCCCTTGTGCCTTGCAGGTCTTAGACCACATTCTCCACACTGGTGTGCGTCTCCCAATGGTGGCTTTTCACACCAGTCCAGTAACAAGTTCCTTAGCCGAAGCTGGGGTTCCCCCTCTGCGGCTCTGCCGCCAACAGTTGTTGGTGTCATACATTGCCTGGGTCCATGCTTCACCCCGCCATCTAAACCACAGGCTTCTCTTACCAACTGCTGCACTCCCTTCCCCACGACGATGGCCCAGGTCGGGTCTCCCGATTGCGGTCTGTATCCGTTCCCTTCTCTCATCACTTGGTTCCTTCCCTAACCGTCCTCCTTTCCACTACTCTCCCCATACCCCTCCTTGGACCAATTCCTCGCTTGGAGCTTCGGTTGGACTTATCCTGGGACTCGAAAGCGTCTGTGACACCATCAAATTTCCGTCGCCAGTTCCAAGTGCTGCTTGACTCAGTTCACGACGAAAAAAAGTTTACACAGATGGTTCTTTGGTCGATGGCCATGCAAGATATGCCTTTGTCTGCGGTGACCAAACCGAACAGCGATCGTTGCCTTGTGGAATTAGCATATTCACTGCAGAGCTGATCACTATTTTATGGGCCCTCGAACATCTCCGAACTTGCCCCAGGGGGTTGTATGCCATCTGTAACGACTCTCTGAGTGGCTTTCAGGCCATAGACCAGTGCTTCCCTAAACACTTGTCGTGCAGTCAATTCAAGATGCAGTCTTCACCCTTGACGAGACAAGCCGTTCAGCAGTTATTTTGGGCACCAGGGCACATCGGCATATCAGGTGATGAACATGTCGGTCAGTTGGCCAAGCAAGCCACCATTTCACGGGCCTCGGGTATTGCCATCCAGGATATGGACCTCCGATTCCAGTTACATCACAAGGTAATTGGGGTTTGGAGTTCTGAATGGGCGGACTTAACCGAACCAAACAAGCTACGTGCTGTCAATCCCTCTACCGCTGCATGGAAGACCTCACTGAGGGCTTCTCGCAGGGAATCGGTTGTCCTTTGCTGGAAGCATGTAGATGTACCAGCCGCTCTCCTAGCCGCCGCACCCAGAATAACTAAGTGAGGCGACCATCTACGGAGGTGAGGCCAACGCAGATGAAAATCCTCCATGGACGACAGTCACTAAGATGTCGGGAAATCTCATTGACGTCATAGTCGACGGCCAATCAGTCCTCGCACTTGTTGATTCAGGGGCTTCCTTCTCTGTATTGTCGGATAATTACCGCCGCACACTAAAGAAGACAATGTTCTGTGGTGTGGGGGCAACTGTGCTGAAGGTCGCAAATGGAAAGTATGACCAGCTAGCAGGAACGGGAGTCGCAAGAATAACCATCAACAACAGGACCCTGCCGTTTGAATTTGTCGTTGTAACAGAATGTAGTCATAATGTCATCCTCGGATGGTACTTCCTTCAGGCATCCCAAGTTATTGATTGGGGAAGATCTAAGCTGCAAATTGAGGAAGACGTTCCGACGGGTACACATAATACAGAATTTTCTGGGAAGTTATTTGCCGTTGACAATGTGACGATACCGCAGTTGATAATGAGAAGAGTTCCAGTCACAAACACAGATGACTGGTTAAACTGCGAAGTGCTTGTCGATAGTAAAAAGTTTATTAGGCACACAAAAGTACTTTACATACCAGCGGCTATCATTAGCATTACCGGTGATCGAGGAGAGACTTAGATCACTAACTGTTACGAGCAGTCACAACTTATCCCCAAAGGAATGTGTATCGGGACAGCTGAACCAATCCAGGACGGTGAGCTCAACGTCATCGACGAAGACCCATGCTCTGCTGTTAGTACAGACAACACACTGGAGGAAACAACTGTGGAACTGGCAATATGGCCCGGACTGACCAAGGAACAACGCCAGCGGGTGTTGGCTATACTACGTCAATTTTCGGGTGCATTCACACCCCAGAAGAAGAAAGGTCTGAAGAAACGTATAAATACTGGGGATCATCCACCAATTAGCCAGCGTTCACATAGAGTGTCGCCAGCTGAAAGATGGATAATTCGGGAGGAAGTGGAGAAGATGTTACACGATGACATTATTCAACCTTTGGAGAGTCCTCGGTCGTCTCCGGTGGTCCCCGTAAGGAAGAAGGATGGCACGTGGCGATTTTGTGTCGACTGTCGGCGTCTGAACAAAATCACAAAGAAAGATGTCTACCCACTGTTGTGCATTGACGACACCTTAGACTGCTTGAAAGGAGCTGCATACTTGTAAACTATGGACAAGCAGACAGGTTACTGGAAAATAGAGGTTGACGAAGCTGACAGGGAAAAGACGGCTTTTATTACAACTCAGAGCATCTATGAATTCAAAGTAATGCCATTTGGATTATATAATGCTCCGGCCACATTCGAGCGCATGATGGATAACTTGCTTCGACACCTTATGTGGACGACGTGTCTTTGCTGTTTAGATGACATTTTCGTTTTCTCGAAAACATTTGAAGAACACCTGAGTCGTGACCCCAAAGTTTTTCCTGGCGTAATAACTGTTTGTAATATTCTCGGGTTTACACCGGGTACTAAAGTCAACTTGACACAATATTTCAGCGGCGCATCTGCCGCCTTCCTTAGGTGAGCGTACTGGTACACAATCTCGCTGGAACTGAGTTCCCAGTGGTTTTTTTTCCTTTATTGTATTTTCAAGCCAACTGCGGGAAACAGTTGGCAGGCTGGCAGCAGCTGAGTTCCCAGTGCAATCGGCGGCTCCTTTATACATCGCGGAAGACTCATAACGCGTGCGCAAGAAGTGACAGTAACTGCTCTCTGGCGCACAAGACATACAGCGCTCCGGTGGTAGAATCCGGCGAAATCGATAACCGATTATACAGAAAATTATTATTCAGATTCTGAAGTACCAACCGTTGTTTTTTAACATCTGATAACACAGGGTTCCAAGATTTACTAAGAATGTAGCCTTTGTCTCTGTTAATCAAATTGTCAGATAATCGGATCTCTATGGATTCCTTTAAGACACAGTCCCAGTAACGAGACGCTGAAGCAACCATGTGAGTTTCATTATACAACATTTTATGTCCCTCATCGGGGCAATGCTCAGCTACAGCCGACTTCTGGGGCTGGAGCAAACGTGTGTGGCGTAGATGTTCAACACATCTGTCCTGAGCGGTACGGATCGTCTGACCAATATACGTTTTCCAACATTGGCATCATCCTTCCCAGATCCGAGAAGTGCTCTCGTCTTTAGTGGGCACGAAAAACACTCTTAATGTCATGCTTTTTTAAAAAAAAATCTTTCTATCTTTGATGAAATACTCTCGGCAAAAGGTAGGAAAGCAACTGATTTGTGGGTCTCATTTAATGGTTCAGGTGAAGGACAGGACTGAAAAGCACAGCGGATCTGCTTATCTGTGTAGCCATTCTGTTTAAACACAACTTTGAGATGATCTAGTTCTTGCGTCAAATTTTTTGCATCAGAAATGGTGTAAGCTCTTCTAGTTAATGTCCGAAGAACGCCAACACGTTTGACAATCTGATTAACAGAGACAAAGGCTACCTTCTTAGTAAATCTTGGAACCCTGTGTTATCAGATGTTAAAAAACAACGGTTGGTACTTCAGAAATCTGAATAATAATTTTCTTCATAATCGGTTATCGATTTCGCCGGATTCTACCACCGGAGCGCTGTATGTCTCGTGCGCCAGAGGGCAGTTACTGTCACTTCTTGCGCACGCGTTATGGGTCTTCCGCGATGTATAAAGGAGCCGCCGATTGCACTGGAAACTCAGTTGCAGTCGTAGTGACTCGCCAGCGTGAGGAGAGGAGCGTCGCTCTGCTGCTGCACTTAG
Organism: Locusta migratoria; assembly: GCA_026315105.1. NCBI lineage: Eukaryota > Metazoa > Arthropoda > Insecta > Orthoptera > Acrididae > Locusta > Locusta migratoria. The sequence continues at coordinate 742,351,966 of CM048755.1, read as the reverse complement.
CCGCGTAAACAGCGAGTAACTCTCGCCGGAGATGGCACATCGAGCTGCGAAAAGGAATCGACGGGGACAGCCACGAAGTGGCGTTCTAGCGGCATTAGTCCAACTCGCTGCCGAGGTGATGGCCTCGGCAGGCGCGGGTAGGAGGCAGCGCCGACGGCGGGCACGGAAGTATGTGCAGTGCTTCCGCTGCCAAAAGATCGGACACGTGGCCGGTGACTGCACGGCGACGTGTGCGTGTTTGCGCTGCGCGGGCGCCCACGACACGCGCAACTGCACGCACCGGCAGGACGTCGACAAGCGGTGCGTCAACTGTGGCGGCCCCCACGCCGCCAACGTCCGCCGTTGCCCGTACATTGAAGAATGGCACACGAAGAAGAAGTCGGGACGTGCGGAGAGATCGAGGACGGGCACTGCGACGCCGGCCGCGTCCGCGGCCGGCCTGTCCCCTGCGCCTCGTGCAGCACGTGGGACCGTTCGAGGGTCGGCTGGAGGCGACGCCGTCACGTCGGGTGCACACGTTATTCTGAACCCCACGGCGGATGACGCCCTGCTTCGTCTTCGGGCCGCGATGGCGGCAGAACGGGAGCAGTATCGCGCCGCCCTCGACGCCGCGATGCGACGAATTGCGGACCTCGAGCGAGAGTTGAGGTTCGTCAAAGCGACGATTAGCCACATCCCGCCCTCGCATGCTGGGGTGACCTGCAGCTCTACTGATACTGCGACTGAAACAGCTTCCCTCGACTCCGCCATGACGGGGGACACGGGCGTGGCGAAGATGGAGGTGGACGCGCCGCCGACACGAACTGACGACAAGGCTGCGCCGCGCACGTGGAGGGAGAGGACGTGTCGGAAGACGACGCGACCTACTTGGAGACGCCGACGAAACATGACGTCAAACGAGTCCTGCTACGAGTATTGACGAAAATCCGCAACAAGGACGACGACGACGGAGATCTCCATTACCCGTTCCTACTAGAATCGAAAATACCACCACCCCCTCACCACCCAGTTAAATTAGCTGAAGAAATTCAGCGTCCTATTTGGCGGTTAGTGAGCTGTCAAAGTTTTAACGATTTAAATAATTATTGCGTTTTCACAGAAGAGCAGTTTAAACAGATAGCCCAGGAATACTTGGACCTTCGGCGCTCTCACAAATAGAGCGGCCCCCCACTCCATCTATCCGGGGTGCCTTACCGGACGAGGGCTTAAGCCCTGCAAAGAAAAAAAAAACTGGAAGCTCAGTTCCAGCGAGATTGTGTACCAGCACGCTCACCTGAGGAAGGCGGGCAGTTCCGCCGCTGAAATATTGTGTCAAGTTGACTTTAGTATCCGCCTGCAAACCCGAGAAGATTACAAACACTTGAGTCGCCTGTCAACTGTGATGAAGTGTGTTCAGACTGCAGGACTCCGACTCAATACAAAGAAATGCATCTTCGTCGCCAAAGAGATAAAAATCCTGGGGCACCTAGTCAACGGAGATGGTGTCCATCCTGATCCAGATAAAGTAACGACAGTCACAGAATTTTCAATTCCTCAGCTGGACGCTCCACTGTGCAGGCTCGATGCCTAGGTACTCTGGGGGTGAATTTCAACATGTATATCATTTTCCCTGTTTCGTAATTCATGGCTATAAACCAAGGTTATGAAAAACTGCATTATAATTTATCGTTTAATCTTGATTATTTTGGAGTGGTTTCATTACTTACATGAAAACAGATCGAATTAGTTATGTATATGTTTACTTACTTTTGATGAGATTTCATACACTGGCATTGCAACAGATTGATATTACTTCCCTTAATTGAACTGCCTTGGGTAAATACCTTGCATATTCAGAATGAAACTTTCACTCTGCGGCGGAGTGTGCGCTGAAATGAAACTTTCTGGCAGATTAAAATTGTGTGCCGGAACCGGGACTCGAACCTGGGAACTAAGACTTTCGCGGGCAAGCGCTCTACCGACTGAGCTATCCCGACACGACTCACGATGTCACCTCACAACTTTATTCCGCCAGTACCTCGCCTCCTACTGTCCAAACTTCACAGAAGCTCTCCTGCGAACCTTGCAAGACTAGCATTCCTGGCTCCGGCACACCAATTTAATCAGCCAGGAGATTTCATATCAGCGCACACTCCGCTGCAGAGTGAAACTTTCATTCCGGAAACATCCCTTAGGCTGTGGCTGAGCCATGTCTCCACCATATCCTTTCTTCCAGTAGTGCTAGTCTTGGAAGGTACGCAGGAGAGCTTCTGTGAAGTTTGGAAATTAGGAGGCGAGGTACTGGCGGAAGTAAAGTTGTGAGGCGGCATCGTGAGTCGTGTCGGGATAGCTCAGTCGGTAGAGCGCTTTTCCGCGAAAGGCAAAGGTCACAGGTTCGATTCCCGGTTCCGGCACACAATTTTAATCTGCCAGGAAGTTTTGCCTTGCATATTAATACCATTATCAATATGTGGAATTTAATAGGCAGGAATATTGACAAATCCTTACATTTAACTTCCCCCTAAGAAGATACGACCGCTGTTCAATGAACAATGCTTTTTTTTTATTGAGAACATACCTTTACTCATCATAATAATTTTGATGTTCCTTCTCAAAATGCGATGCACTTGTCCCAGCGTTTCTGCCTGCCTTGCTTGCAACGTGCTGGAAACCATTTGTTATGAGGTCTTTCAAAACCGCCTCTGTTGATGGACGAGGACGAAGGCGTTTCTTCAAGTTAAAGAACAGTAAAATCCAGATAAATCCGGACGATTGGGAGTGTGAGGGATGCACTTCATGTTGATTTTTACAAGATATTCAGCAACAACATGCGTGGTGCAGCATCCGACTTGCTTCACAGAAATGTGGTCTTTTACGCCTAACGTGGACTTGAAATGTTTTCAGGACATCCCTGTAGTATTATCCGGTTACTGGAGTGTGTGCAGGTACATGCTGATAAACTATTCCATGAATATCGAAGAATTAGATGACCATAATGTTCCCAGCAGAAACAACCACCTTTGCTTTTTTGTGGGTGTTTGAGAGCTGTTTGCTCTCGGGATCAAAATGATGTACCCAAGTTTCATCAGCAGTGACTACATTTGAAGGAAACTCCGTATCTTTCTGTAGCATCAACTTTAACTGAATGCAATCCCTTTTGTTCGGGAATCAACAGCCTTGGAACTTTTATTTACTTATTTAAGGTTTCATCACCAGTTGACTGAAAGCTCTTTTTTTTATTTTTTTTATTTTTTTATTGTCACAACCTGGTTTCGGCCTTAGGCCATTTTCAAGTGCTGTGATAAAAGTTGTCAGACAGGTTTCCTTATGTCGTGGTCATAATGATGAAAACAATAAAAATGTTCGGAGTTGACATGGAGTCAACTCTGAACATTTTTATTGTTTTTATCATTATGACCACGACATAAGGAAACCTGTCTGACAACTTTTATTACAGCACTTGAAAATGGCGTACGGCCGAAACCAGGTTGTAACAATAAAAATAAATAAATAAAAATAAAAATAAAACTTTCAGTCAAGTGGCGCTCAGTTCTTTCAAAAAATTGTCTTGGAACTATCGCATACAAACGCGTCTCATGTGTAATGTTTCTGTAACCAACGTGTGCGTGACACCCAATGAAATGTTGAGTATTTCAGAAAGTGATGTTAGGGTAATTCGTCGATCCTCTTTCACAATGGCAGCAGCAGTGTTGATGTGAGAGCAGTAACCGGAGCATCACGGCCACCTTCCTAAGAAATTGTCTTCCCTCTTCGAACATTTTAAACCACCTTAGTGCTGTATTGTAGGGAAGAACAAACCTTCCATATGCCTCCTGAAACATTGTATCGTCATTCATCAGCTGAAGATTTCTTACGACGACAGTACAATTTCAAAGCCCCGTATTGTCGATGTTCACGTGTTACCTCCATTACAGCGGTAGTCGGTACTAAACCAGGGTTGCCAGGTATTTCCATCGCTCTTTCGCCAAATTTTAAAGAAAATATCGCCATCATTTTATCAATAAAATGCCAAAATATAGCCATCTTTTTATTAATAAAATGCAAAAATGTAGCCACCTTTTCGTGGGTAAAAATGCCGATTATCGCAATGTTAATCAGTTAACGTTATTTCACTATGGTCATTATGTCGTTTGACTCGACAATAACAATCCTGAAATTTGTGACAAGTGACACAAAACTGTGGCCTCTCGCATTCACAGAGACCAGTCTGCACATTCCAAGGAACCTCGTTCTTCACGGAAACGTTTTAGTCCAGCCACGAACTGAACCCAGTCACTGATCAATGGGGCCAGTCAAAATATGGTCGTTTTGTAAATGTAATAGAGAGACTCGGGAGGTACAATAGATACCAAATTTAAACACAGTAACATTTAACTATCTCGTTTATTAATTTCAGAACTAATTATAACACAAAACTGCTGAAGAATAGTTCTAAATGTTCAAATGTTTGTAAATCTTATGGGACTTAACTACGGGGTCATCAGTCCCTAACCTTACAAACTACTTATGAACTACTTACGAACTAGGACGGCACAAATATCCATGCCCGAGGGGGGATTCGAACCCCCGATCGCAGTGGCCGTGCAGACCGTGACTGAAGCGCCTTAGTCCCCTCGGCCACCGCGGCCGGCGTGCAGACCGTGACTGAAGCACCTCAGTCCCCTCGGCCACCGCAGCCGGCGAAGAATAGCTCTACCAGACTTACACAACGGATGTTCTCATGCATAACTTCGATTGCCAGTCACTTTCATCTTCTGCAAACTGATATTTACAGATGTTAATTGGAGTTATTGTATGTTTCAAACATATCTTACTACATACAAATTCATTACAACGTTTTCAGGTGAGGTAGACTGTAATTCATAAAAATGCACTAAGCGTTTCATATTTTGGGGTGAGATGGACTTTAATTCGTAATAACGTGTCATGAAACACTGCAAAGTGAGCCATTAGAACGACAGGGGAATTATCGTGTATTCTATATCCACAATGTCCTGCAACCTATTGTTGAACACTGTGAAATGTGTAGCAAAGGGTTCGTTTCACAGTAGCAATTATTACGAATTTCTGTTGTGTTGACGTATGGAGTGCGGAAAAAATACTGTTTAAATGACATAATTAATGTAATCTTAACCTCGCGATCTTTACCGGAGTAATACATACTGAGTTTTAGTACATTTCAGGAGTCATCGGTTAAAACCTGTTCTTGAACCATCGTAAGGAGGCTCCTTGAAGTAGTTTACGTCTATCTTCATGAGTCTGCAAGTTCAGTTTTTTTGGATGTCTGTGACACTCTCCCGCAGATCAAAGATAGCCTACCTGCAGACATTTACTCAGCATTCTGCCGATTTTTAGGTGGTGTCATTGACGAAATGTCTCAAGAGCGATTACTTTAGATTGGTTTTATTTGAAGTAAAGTTATATAGCCATCAAGTCGTCAACTAATTCGCTTACTAGCCACATTTAGTCACCAGTCGCCAGAAAGCTAGAATAGCTACTATTCTAAGAAAAAGATAGCCAAGAATGCGAAAACTCTCCACATTGGTAACCCGGTACTGAACATGTCTGAACTTGTCCGCCTCTCACAGGCGGCAGTCGAGAATGCCAGCAATGAAACTACTACGGCGTGATTATTTCACATTAGGCTAACAGAATATCACAAGATTAAATTTTAGCGCTGGTAATTATGACCGTAATAATTATGATCATTCTTTAATGAACAGCCCTCGTATTTATTTATTTATTTATTTTTATTTGGCCTTCTGAGTGTTAACTCAATATGGCCATCTACAACACACAATGGAAATGTACATATATTTAAATGAACAGACAAAACAGGAGTACATTTTGTCAAAATGGAAAGTGGAAGCAAAGCGAAAACTTCATTACATTATAATTTAAATACTGTTGGAACATTTCCACATATTCACAAGCAAAACCTTTTATTACCAACACACTTTATGCTTATAGATTGTGTACAGTGATCTTCATAAACATAACTATGATTTTATATACACGAATGTCTTTTGTAAACAAAAGGGAAGAAGCTGACTGGGGAAGGGGATATCCCATCTTCACCAATGTCTGCAGGAAGTTCAAACGTTCTCGGTCAAATTTGGGGCACCTGAACAGGATGTGGTTGACATCAGCTTCCGTTTCAGGATCACACTCACATGCCGCCGAATCGTAGACGTTGATCCGATGTAGATGTTTTGGATAAGAGACGTGATTGAAGCGAAGACGAATAATGGTAGCAATCGCGGATCGGTCCAGATGAGTCCTCGTAAACCACGGCTGCGAAGAAATCCGAGGTTGCAGCACAGCGTAGGAAGCGCCTTTCGTTTCTTGGGAAACGTTCCACATCTGTTGCCACTGTTGTTTGGCGTCTTCCTTGACCGCAGATAAGAAGTCCGTGTATGGTAGTTGTAGGTCCAAGATAGTGCCTAAGGATGCCGCTTGTTTAGCCAATGCATCAAATTCCTCATTATAGCAGATACCAGCGTGAGAAGGTACCCACAGTAAATTAACTGTCCGTCCCGTATTTGTACAACGAATATATGCCGAAATCACAACCAGAATATAGCCGTTGGTTTTTTTGTTCCATCTCCGGTGTTCTATGGTTTGAAGGACACTTGAGAGTCAGACACAATTAATATTTTCGGGAATGAAATGGTAGAAACAAACCTAAGTACTTCCAGAATTGCCACTGTCTCCGCCGTAAATATAGAGGCATTCGTTGGCAGTTTGAAGGTTCTCCGAATCTGAATCTGAGGGCAGAAAAAGGCACATCCAGTACACTCTTCTTGTGGAATTTTGGACTCATCTGTATATACACAAAGAAAGTCAGGCCACTGTTCTGCAACGAGGCGACTGAATCCGTTATTAACAGTGTTACTTCCTAAGCAAGTCATATTAAAATAGAAGACTGGAATCTGGCAGCCAAGTGTTCGTAGATCGTATTCAAAAGGAGGCGGATGCGGTGGTGAACAACGCACAGAACGTATCATAGGAGACCAAGTGTCGAAGCTGGTACAAATGGCTGGAGGTATATTCCTTCTGTAAGAGGCAACCCATAGTCGATAAATGGTGTCTCTGTTTCTGCAAACTGAACTGTCAATGAAAGCCATTCCTTGAAAGTAGAATTTATCTGACAACATTTGGCGCCTAATGCTCAAGGGCATCTCTCCTGCTTCCACTAAAAGGGCGTTGGTGGGAGTCGATCGCATGGCTCCAAGACAGATTCGGGTATATATGTATACTCATACATTCAAGACTATCTTGATTTTTTACCGATGCGACTTCCCGTTACTTTTCCTCTGCCACATTAACTTACGCGTTCTGTTTTCTTTGTTCTCAACGTCCCATGTGTTTTTTCTGGTATCCTGCTATTGGGCCACGGCCAGTTCGTTGATATTGCTATCCTGTAGAAAGAGTAGTGCCCATGTATTAACAACCATAAAGGAACGAGAAAAACTGAGCACCCCAAACTTTAATACAGATTTAATGACAGAATTAGAGCTGCAGAATACAAAGAATCTGGTGCTGTTAAATGGATGATATAATATGCCTGAAAAGCAACCACATATACACAGAAAAAGGCTATATAATGAAATAAACAGTCTGCACCGAAAAATTCACTTCACCTCTGAAACAGATAACACAGTAAAGTTTCTGGGTCTCAGCATGTTGTTTTTGTTTTCAGTACATAGACTGGTTTGATGCAACTCTCCACACTGCACAGCCCTGTGCAAGCCTCCACATCTCTGAATAAGAACGGCAGTCCACGTCCTTTTGAACCTGCTTGCTTTAATCGTCTCTCGGTCTCCCTCTACGATTTTTACCTCACACGCTTCCCTTCAATGCTAAACTGGCCGTTTCTTGATGTCTCAATGTGTCCCTTTTCTTAGTCGGGATGTTCCAGAAATTTCTTTTCTCCTCAATTCTATTCAGTACGTCCTGATTAATTACACGATATACCCACCTAATCTCCAACATTCGTGTGTAGCACTACATTTCGAAAGCTTCTATCATCTTGCTGTCTTAACTCCTTATCGTCCACCTTTCACTCCCGCACATTGCTACACTCCAGACAAATGCTTTCAGAAAGGACTTCATAACATTTAATAATTAATGGATATCAATAAATTTCTCTTTTTTCCATAGTCAATCAGCATTTTAGAAGTTATTTGCTGTCCAAATAACGAAACTGATCTGCTACTTTTATTCTCACATCACCTAATTCCTGTCTCGCATATTCCTCTATTTCTCTGAAATCCAAACTGATCTCCCTCGAGGTCTGATTCCGCCAATTTTAACGTCTATAAAAATGATAATTCGTGTCATTATTTTGCAACCATGATATAATAAGCTGATAGTTCTGTAAATTTGACACTTTTTTCACCATTAAGAGAATAAAAAGCACACGTAACATTCAGGAAACCAGCTACAGCTGGCTCCACAAAATACAATTTATTGAACAACCATTTGCTGCACAAGCAAGAATTCCACCTCCATAGTCAAGCTTGCCACGCAGGGGACCGGGGTTCGATTCCCGGTCGGGTCGAGGAGTTTCTCCACTGAGGGACTTTGTGTTGCGTTGCCCTCATTATATCATCACCATCGGCACGAAAGTTGTCACCTAAAGACTTCCACCAGGCAGGCTGAACACGGTCCCAGCTGCCAAAAGTGCCTCGCGGAATCATCATCACAAGCAAGAAAGCTTCAGACTCATGCTCAACTAACTGAACACAACGCAAACAGAACTAGACGTAGGAGCTAAATATAATAAACAGGTAGCAGCGGAGAACCGGCATATACGTAAATGGAAAAGGACTAAACAGGCCACACACATACAGGGTGTTTCACTAAGTGTGTTTGCCTGTGTAACTTATAAAATAATAGGTGACGGGAAATTTTAATGCGGTAGGTCAGCACAATAAATGTTACACATTCTGCGGAGCTATGAACATAGTTTATTGTATCATTTTCCAAAGAGTTACACCACAAAGATATAATTTTTTAAATGGAACAATAGTTTTTTCTATCGTGTATTGGATTAGTTTAAACCAGCTGCGTCCAAATCAATTTAAACTACATTCCTATCACTGTTAGTTTGGGAGCTACAACCCTCCAAAGTTCCGGGGCGGAGGCTGCGATAGCGTATCTGACTGGCCGAGAGGCTATCCCCTGGGGCACGGCCCACTGTCCGATGACCACCAGCCAGTCAGTTACGCTGTCATAGCCTCTGCCCCCTAAACTTTGGAGGGTTGTAGTTCCCAAATTAACAGTGATAGGAATGTAGTTTAAATTGATTTGGGCGCAGCTGGTTTCAACGAATCCAATGCACGATAGAAAAAACTATTGTTCCATTTAAAAAATTATATCTTTGAGCTGTAACTCTTTGGAAAATGATACAACAAACTATGTTCATAGCTCCGCAGAAAGTGTAACATTTCTTGTGTTGACCTACCGCAATAAAATTTCCCGTCACCTATTATTTTATAAGTTACAGAGGCAAACACACTTAGTGAAACACCCTGTATAACACCTCGCACTTGCCAGAAGAGCACAACACACTGATAATGACCACTTGAGGAACAAAACAGAATGGCACATACTCACTTAAACCAACGTAAGAGGCATTATACTGCAGAAACTGGGATTTTAAATTGATACAGGCTAGAAAATACAACGCAGGAAAAACTCAAATACCGATAACATCGACAGGCAAATTCAACATATCAAGCATATATGACCTCTCATACAAGACGTGCCAGTATATACAAGACAAACATGAAGGAACTTCAAAACAATACCTCCAGAACGCTTCAGGGCACTAAACAGTAATAGCTCACATACGACATTTGCTGACCACCTAATAGCCCACAGCCAACATCCACCTTAAGTAGAAGCAGACTCCAGAAAACTAAAATCTAGCCACAACTTACGATTTAAGCTAGTAACGGAGGAAATATACCACTCACAGAAGGCAACAGCAGATGTAAAACACGAATTAATATATGAATGTACCACGTTATGCAACAGCACCCTATTTAACATTCTAAAGCAACGATAGACAAATGATCACACAGACAGCTAAACGACACACATACACACGTATATAACACACACACACAGAGAGAGAGAGAGAGAGAGAGAGAACAAATAAATACCTACTAGGCAACCGACCATCTGAAATTATCACGAAGTTGACGTCTGCATTGGTTTGGTCATAACTTATATCACCGTGGAATGGTTTCACTATTCAACAAAAGTAATAGATACAGGTATGTGGAACAAAGAAAATTCTGTTGGTTGTTCTGCTGTTGATGATTCGATATCAAGAACCAAGTCAGTTTAGTTATTCATACGTCTGGCTATTTTACCTCTCAGTGGTTCTCTATTTGATGTATCGATAACGATAGCCTGTGACATTGGCTAATGTGTAACAGAAATTAAAGAATTCCGTAATGGATTTGACAGAATATGGAAAGTATCAGTCATGGCCAAACTATGGATAATCCAGTAACACTGTTTTATGTTTCTAAATAACAATTGTCGGACTGTACTATAAGAGTTTGGAGACAGCGATAGGCAGTTATGAGATAGTTTATGTAACTTGGACCGTGTTAATTTTTGCCACTTTTAAATGTACAGTATTTTGATCAGTATAAACAGTAATATCTATAACATGTAGAGAGCAGTAACAGATTCATATACATCATTATTCATAGATTTTCGTGTTTAAGATCGTAGTTGGTGGTTGTGAATGTGAGAGAGAAATGTGTCACAAGAGTATTCGTAATATACTGAATTTTATTTTTAAACTGATCCCAGAGAGTAAAACATTTTGAAGTTATTTAGGCGATTCATACACACAGTGACTCAGCCGGGAAGAGCTTATCAGTCAAAAAATTATAAAAGAAATATATGTAGTTTGTAAATGTAACACGAGTTAAAATTTAATTGCATTGTTGTTATAGTCTTCAGTCAGAAGGCTGGTTTCATGCAGCTCTCCACCCTACTTTAATCTGAGCAAGGCTCTTCACCTCCTCATAAGAACGGCAACGCACATCCATCTGAATCTGCTTACTATATTCGTCCCTAGATCCTGCTCTGCGAATTTTACAAATTTTTACAAATTTCTCTTTTTCAAAAACGCTTTTCTTCTAATTGCTAGTCTGCATTTTATATCCTCTGTACTACCACCATTATATGTTATTTTACTGCCCAAGTAACAAAACTCATTTACCACCTTGACTGTTTCGTTACCTAATCCAATTCTTTCAGTTTTGCCTGACTTTCTAAGACTGATTACCATTACCCTTGTTTTGCTCCTGTTAATGTTCATTTTATACGCTCCTTTCAAAACACCATCCATTTCGTTCAAGTGCTCTTCCAGGTCCTATGCTGTCTGTGACAGAATTACAATGTCATCAGTAAAACGCAATGATTTTATTTCTTCACCATGAACTCTAATTCCTTATCCAAATTGCTCTCTGCTTTCCTTCACAGTTTGCTCGATGCACAAATTGAATAACATTGGAGAAAGGCTACAACCCTGTCTTACTCCCTTCCCAACCAATGCTTCCCTTTCATGACCTTCGACTCTAATAACTACTGTCTGGCTTTTGAACAAGTTGTGAACAACCCTCCTTTCCCTGTGTTTTACCCCTGCTGACTTCATAATATCAAAGAGTGTATTCCAATCAAGATTGTCAAAATATTTCTCGAAAATCTACAAAAAAAATGTAGGTTTACCTTTCCTTAATCTATATTCTAAGATAAGCCGTAAAGTGAGGATTGACTCCCGTGTTCCTACATTTCTCCTGAAAGCAAACTGCTCTTCCCCAATGTCGGCTTCTACCAGCTTTTCCATTCTCTTATAAATAATTCACGTTAAAATTTTGTAATCATTATTTATTAAACTGGTGGTTCTGTAATTTTCACACCTGTCTGCGCCTGCTTTCTTTAGAATGGCGATTATTACATTTTTCTTAAAGTCTGAGGGTAATTTGCCTATCTCATACATCTTACTCATCAAGTGAAATAATTTTGTCATGGCTGGTTCTCCCAAAGGCTTCAGTAGCTATGATGGATGTCATCTATACCAGGGGCCTTATTTCGACTTAGGTCTTTTAGTGCTCTGTCAAATTCATCTCTAAGTATATTATCTCCTATTTCATCTTTATATACGCCCTCTTCCCTTCCTACAATATTATTTCTAAGTTATAATATTCATCTCGGGTGTGCAGCCGGATACATTTGTCAACTAGGACATGGAGTGTATCGCAAACCCACACATACCGATCTTTATCTTCGTGCGACGAGCTGTCATCCGCCACACCAACGTATGGGGCTCTTGCGTACTCTAGTGAAAAGAGCGTACTCCAACTCTGATACTGAACATCTGGGTGAAGAACTGGAGCATCTCAAAGTTGTCTTTAAAAAGAATGAGTACACTTCTCAACAAATTTGTCGTGCTTTTCAATTTGGTCCAAAAGGTGAACCATTAGAGGACAATTGTAAGTCTATTGTCTTCTTGCCTTTCGTCGGGAATATTTCCTCAAAAATTTCCACAATTTTTTCACGCCCGCACCAAAGACTAGTGCCCTCCTTGAGTCAGTCAAAGATGATTTAGGACTGAGGAAACCCGGTGTTTATAGAATTCCATGTCATTGTGGTAAAACTTACATCGGCCAAACGATCCGCACAGTTCAGGATCGGTGTGTGGAACACCACCGTCATACTCGTTTACTTCAACCTAAAAAGTCAGCTGTTGCTAAACATTGTCTGAATGAGGGACTAAGATATTATATAATGAAACTAAACTGATTGCTCCTGCTTCCCATTACTGTGAATGTGTTCTTAAAGAATCCATAAAAATTCGTATGGTCGATATTATGAATAGGGACAAGGGCTTCCCTCTAAGTAAAACTTGGAACCCAATCTTATCTGATATTAAGCAACAACGGTCTTCATTTCGACCTGCTGTTTCTTTTAAGTAGTCTTGTTTCGAGCCATCGTTTTGCCGATATTCTCCATCGGCGCGCTACTAGTTCTATTGGCCTAGAGGGCCTCTACTTTGGTTTCGCGCACGCGCTGTTGGTCGTCAGCGGTGTATAAAGGGGCCGCTGTTTCTGTTCTGCCTCAGTTTCCGGCGAGTAAGTGTATCAGCGCACTCACCTGAAGATGGCAGCCAGTTGGTCTGCCGAAATATCGTGTTTAGTTGACGACGGTATCCGGCTGCACACCCGAGATGAATATTATCAGTTATTACGCCGGGAAAGTCTATGCAACCATATTATTTCCAAGTTCATTTCTTTTGTAGAGTCCCTCTATATACTCTTTCCACTTTTCAGCTTCCCCTTCTTTGCTCAGAACTGGTTTTCCATCTGACTCCTTGAGATTCATACAGCTATTTTCTTGTCTCCAAATGTCTCTTTTATTTTCCTGTAGGCGGTATCTACTTTTCCCCTGGTTATACATTCTCCTTCAGATTTGAATTTGGCTCCTATCCATTCCGCTTAGCCATTTTGCACTTCCTGTCAGTCTCATTTCTTAGTCGTCTGTACTCCATTTTACGTGCTTCATTTACTGCATTTTTATATCTTCTCCTTTCATCAATTAAACTTATTATTTGCTGTGATATCCAAAGATTTTTTATAGGTCTTGCCTATTTGGTCTTCTGCTGCCTTGACTATTTCATCTATCAAAGCCGCCCATTCCTCTTCTACTGTTTTATTGTTCCCCCATTTCTGTCAATTGTTGCCTAACTCTCCCTCTGAAATTGTCAATAACTTCGGGTGCCTTCAATTTATCCAGGACCCATCTCCTTATATTCCTACCTTTCTGCAGTTTCTTCAGTTTCAGTCTGCATTATTAACTGAAAACGACCTCCTGCGACAGCTGAGGTCTGAGTTCTGCTAATCAATAAAATGTAATTTCATATTTAAAAATGACATTTTATTCGGTTGCACGGTATTGGATTACAGAGTTTTAATTATCAACTTCAGTGAGCTGGATTTTACATTATTTTAGTCCACAGTCATGTAGTGAAATTGCAATGAAAGTTCCATCACTAGACTATGCAGTAGTTTTTATTCATTTACATTTACATTTTAGACTGTAAATATTATTTAAGTGTGTGGCAGAGAGTATATCGAACTGCTTACACAATATTTCTCTACCGTCCCATTCTGTAATAGTACGCAGGAAAAATGAACACCTAAGTCGATAATAATTTTGTCCTTAGACCATTTTCAAGTCACACATTGAAAAATCCACATAGAAAATATAAAAACAGTAATTATCAAAAACTAGGTAACATTTTTCCAATACCAAGTTTTACAGAATTAAAAAAAAAAGAAAAAAAAACACTATTGTAGTAGATGTAAAAATTATAGGACCTCTGTAAGCGAAATTTGTTTCAACGATGACGTCTTTTGTAAACCTCTAATAATTTCTTACAGGTGACTAATATAATTTTAGTAATTGTTTAAAAATTCTGTACAATTTTGTGTGGGAAAAATATTATTTTTTCTTTCGTTCAACAGCACTTTTTATGGGTACAATATGGATATATTTTTTACTATAAGTTTTGAATATGGCTAAGGAGGAGATCATTTAATTGAAGAAAAGACTTTGTACAGTCAAATGGCAGAGCATTCATTGAAAGACTTAAAGACCTCTTCAATATTGGCCTCAGTCAGATGTGATGATTGCCTATACCAAATGTGTTTCGTGGCCGCAAATTTCCTGATATGAAGGAAGCATTATTTGCTTGTGATTTTACAGAGTACAGTTTTCTCTTGTTAGTGTGTATTGCAAGACTGCATATAGGCACTGTCATTGGTTTGTGTAACAGGAATAAAAGCAGGTGCCAGTGTACATACGTATAAATCTTCATTGGAAGCAGAAAAAGAAATAGCAGTAAAATGTAGAAAGGTGCAGGATTCAAAAAATTTAATAACTTGTTACAAATGAAGAAACTGAATGGAATAATACGATGGAAAAATTTTAATCGTATTAGATATATTATGAATATTGACTATTTGTTATATTCTATATAAATGTTCTATCACAGAGTAAACTTAATGCAACAATACAGTACAGAATTGTCATGTGCAAAATTAAGAAATACTGCATTGCTCGAAGTAGATATATCGAGTCCTGACAGTGGCATGGATGTGATAGTGCTAAGTAGTAATAATACTCAGTAGTCGTTAATAGTAGTTCTGCCTTCATTTACAGATGGTGCTGGAAAGTGACTTCATTCCTACAGGACTAAACGCTACTCAGGAGCTGCTGCTGGTCATCAAACCGTTCCACTGGATACGCAAGTTGTTTGGCCTGACGCCGTTCGCCATTCTCAGTTGATGTGAAGACTGTGTCCCTGCAGAGATCTAAGTTGAATTTAATCATACTGACGTTCATCACCGTGGCACATCTGATTTCTGCCTGAGACATACTTTGCTTCCGTTTTATCATGTATTCAAATTTTCTACTGTTACAGTTATACTTGAAGCACTTTTCCAGTTTTCATCTTCGTTTCCATAGCGTCTTCAGCGGTTAGTATTATGTGACAGTATTTTGACGACATACATACATGTTGGCAGTGTCGTGAAGTTACAGTTAATAATTTTAGTTTGTTATTTTTTTATTGTTAAATGCAACGTGATTCACGGGTTATGTGCAGCAATAGGTTTATACAGCTAAGGTGCATCACAGTTAATACTTTTAAAACTCGTGAATATTCAGTTGGTAGTAAGACAGATATCTCACTTACGAATGCTCGTGCACTCGATATGCGCTGGTATGTCTCTGCCACGCATGCTCCACCAGAATCTTCGTGCAAGCATTTGGTGGCCGAACAGTTATTTGCAAGTAAATAACGGAGATGTATGTTGTATGTTACTCCCAATACTGTTTGAAAGATGGATTTCAGGTATTTTGGTCTCAGCAGCTGCTGGTAGGCGTTATAATTTTGGACATACGTAAATCTATGACAGCCCCGGTATCGATCCCAGAACCTGCTGCCACGAGTCCCGCCCTCGTGTGAGCCTCAGTCCTAAACATGGGGAGCTACATCTCTCGAGAATTGCGGGTCTGTTCTTCTGACGTGCCTTGTGAGATACCTGTCAGTACTATGCGTCACATAGGTACATTTGTTAACCATGTAATTATCGATAAAAGATTTCGTCACATTGTAAATTAATTTAAAGACTAATTAGAATATTTGTAGTATTCAATATGTATCAAAAGCATGATCATTAATCACAAATTTATTGTAAAGCATTTTTCAGAACATACAAAATATCT
Source organism: Locusta migratoria (assembly GCA_026315105.1). Taxonomy (NCBI): domain Eukaryota; kingdom Metazoa; phylum Arthropoda; class Insecta; order Orthoptera; family Acrididae; genus Locusta; species Locusta migratoria. The sequence goes on along the minus strand of CM048755.1, from coordinate 742,335,646 downwards.
ATGAAATTGCTAGGAAGGGATAGTGGTTGTTCTTTCCTGGTGGACGTTAAGAGTATTCGGGACAGGTGGATTATGACTTGCTTCTATATGGAATGTTAATAGATGTATCACGAACGGTCAATATATGTGTCAACTCAAAAGTAAGTTCTTCATTCGGCTGCAATTATTTAACCTCTTGCACTTTAAATTTCTGTTAAATACAAAGGTAGCCTACGGGAGGTACCTCATATGGAATTAAGAACCTGCAGATTATACACACGAGACTTTATCTGAAAGTAATCGTAAAATTGACTGTTACACTAGACACAGAACTGCTGGCAATTCCAAATTGCGTGGTGGAGTATCCGTTCGGTGCAGAAAGACTCATTTCCGAGACTCTCTCTCTTGTGAAAAAATCGAATTCAAGGTTTACACGTTCACACAATTGCAGACCATGAATCGAGAATCTACGAGCTTCATCGACACCTCAACGTCGAGTCTGTGGTGGTAAGGAACAAATAAACTGTTCTCTTTCAGGATTTTATAACATCTTATCAGAACATAACCAGAGAGTGTTAAATTTCATCGTGTCTAAAGAAAGAGTTAATTTGAAATAATTTATTAGCTCAGAGATATTGAATTTATATATTTCTTCATTTATTAATTTGCAGCCTGAAATGCCCCGGGTTCCAGTCCAGTCCATGTTGTATAATAACGACACCTACCTGCAGCTGAGACAAAAACGGAAACAGAGGTGTGTTCTTTCGGACATGTCTGAAACAAGAGGCGCCACATGTCTCGACAATATAAGTCTCTCCGTCGAGGAGAGGTGCTTATTTCAGTGCGGGTGGCCCCGAGGAGTGGCCTGCTGGCAGGAACCACAGAGTAACATATACAGAGAAGAAGCCCCCCCCCCCTAAACCTCTGTCCTAAGCTGCCCTCGTAGTTCCGTAAGATGCCACCAGATGTCAGGCGGTTCCCCGGCTTAGTACCGGTAGATCTAGGGACAGCAAACCTCGTAGCAGGCGGCACGAGCTCTCCCCTCAGCCTCCCCTCCACCCTACCCTCTGATGTGCGAGAGGCACCCTAAGCCAGCGAACCGCCTGACACCTGCTAGCATCTTACGGAACTACGAGGGGAGCGTAGGAAAGTGGTTTAGGGAGGGCTGCTTCTCTATATTTGGTACTCTGTGGTAGCGGGCAGCTGCCTCCGGCTGGCCGGACTCGCCACTTCACCATACCCTGCTCCTCGCCTTCTTCAAAAATGTTCAAATGTTTGTATAACTTATGGGACTTAACCACGGGGTCATCAGTCCCTAAACTTACAAACTACTTATGAACTAGCTAATCCTAAGGACGGCACAAATATCCGTGCCTGAGGGGGGGATTCGAACCCCCGACCGTAGTGGTCGTGTAGACCGTGACTGGAGCGCCTCAGTCACCTCGGCCGGCCCTCACCTTCTGACCCTCACTTATTGTCCTTCTGATATTTAAAAGGCCTTACAAAGAGAATGAAAGGCGGCTAGTTTTAGCCACTGCCACTCCTAACTAGCTGGTAAACCCGGCGTTGCCCGGGTATATATCCGTTTTTCCAGTCTTATATTAGAAATGAAAATAAAAAAGATTTCACCTTCATGTGTTAATGAAAGCAGCTTAGAAATGATGAAACAGTAAAACAAAGAAAACTGCATAATGTAGCCTACAAAATTTTAAGTGTAGTATCCAAGAAAGGAGGAAGGAAGCTTGGAGTTTAACGTACAGTCGACAGCGTGGTCATTAGAGACGGAGCTTACGGTCGAAAGGTATGGGTAAGAATGCGAAAGGAAATCGGCCGTGCCCTTTCAAAGAAACTGAAGTATTCTCCGTGTAATAGTTGACAATGATTTATTAACTAATCACTACTCTCACAATCAAATATACACAGGTTGACACAATAGTAACCGTCGAGGTAGATAGCCCGGTCTCCTCACTAGTAGCTGGAAGAAAAGGTCCAAGTTAGGATCTAGATAATTATGTTTGATTTGTTTGATTTCCTTGTCGCTTGTTTCGTTTCCTGGGTCGCCTGCACGGAGTCGTGTATGCTTCCCGGCGTTCAGCGATGTTCTCACTGAGGTCTGCCTGCCAGGGGCTTCTGCCGACAGACAGAACAGGAACCATCCCGGCATTTGCCTCGAGTGATTTAGGGAAATCGCGGAAAACCTAAAGTTGGATGACCGGAGGTGGATTTGAACCACCATCCTTCCGAGTGCGAGTCCAGTATCCAAAAAAAAAATAGTAATAAAACAAAAATGATGTATAACATTAATTAATTCAAAACTTGACTATAAACAATATTTATTGATACTTCCGATCAGAAAGTTTTTGTAACTCATTGTTACGACGTCGTATGTCCTGAATTATATGGCGTAGTTAGTTTTAATCCCATAGCGATTGTCGTCTGATAGTAAGAAATATGTGTACTAAGTTTCGTTGAAATCGGTCCATTATTTTAGGAGAAGATGTGGAAAAATAGTGCATGATGTAGCAGTAAATCGGAACTTTCATTGTTTATGACGTCATATCTCCTGAAATATGTGTTGTACTACGAAGTAAATTCGAAGGTACATTCAGTCGTATATGTGTCTATTATCTGTAAAATATGTCGTGAATGATGTTAGCAGTAGTAATAAATTGAAACCTCATTCGTGATTATGCGGTTTTCCATGAACCAAATAGTTTATCACTTCATATCTCATGAACTATATGTCGAACTATCATATATTATCGAAGGGGCATTCAGTAGTATGTATGTGTACAGTCTGTCTAATGTCTTGCGAATACAATTTATTGTGTACAAGTAATGTAGCGTCATGCCAAATACCGTAAATATACATAATGAACATCTTAAAAGTAGTAAGCGATAAACATTTTTCCTTTCATCATCTTACTGGAGTTGCCAGCGAGAATAGTTTCTAAAGATTTGAAATTATATTCAAAGTTATTAGAAGTCACCAAGTGTTCTTATTGTCAAATGCTTGACGAATAAAATCACGCTAACAAGCGCCTCAATATGGGGCAATTTTCATTGTTTATGACGTGTTATCGTGTGAACTATGTATCTTAGGTGGTTTTTGCAAACATAGCAAATGATTCCTGACTTTAAAGAATAAGTGTACTAAATTTTGTCTAAATCAGTCAATTAGTTTAGGAGCAGATGTAGAATATTATCACATGACGCGGCTGTTTTTCACGACTGTCATTGTTTATGACGTCATTTCTCCTTAAGTATGTGTCGTAGGTGGTTCTTACCACAACAGCAATTGTTGCCTGATTGTAAGGGACATGTGTACCAAGTTTGGTTGAAATCGGTCCATTAGTTTAGCAGGAGATGTGGAACATAAATGCACACATACCAATATCAACATCTACATCTACATACATACTCCGCAATTCACCGTAAGGTGCGTGGTGGAGGGTACACTGTACCACTACTAGGTATTTCCTTTCCTATTCCATTCCCAAATAGAACGAGGAAAAAAAGAAAGCCTATATGCCACCGTACGAGCCCTAATTTCTCTTATCTTGTCTTTGTGATCTTTACGCGAAATTTAAGTAGGCGGCAGCAAGATCGTACTACACTCAGCTTCAAATTCCGACCCTCTAAATTTACTTAACTGAAATTCACGAAAAGAACGTCGTCTTTCCTCCAACGATCCCCAATTGAGTTGCCGGAACATTTCCGTGACACTCGCACATTGGTCGAACCTACCAGTAACAAACCTAGCTGTTCGCCTCTGGACTGCTTCTATGTCTTCCTTTAAACTGATCTGCTGCGGGTCCCAAACAGTTGAGCAATACTTAAGACGTGGTCGTACAAGCGTTTTATACGCGGCCTCCTTTACAGATGAAGTACATCTTCCCAAAATTCTCCCAGTAAACCGAAGTCGGCTGCCCGCCTTACTCACAACTGTCCTTACATGTTCGTTCCATTTCATATCGCTCTGCAATGTTACGCCTAGATATCTGAACGACACGACGACATCAAGAAGCTCAGTACTAATGCTGTATTCGAATATTATGGGATTGTTTTTCCTACTCATGCGCATCACCTTACATTTTTCTACATTGAGAGCTAGTTGCCATTCTTCGCACCAACTAGAAATTTTGTCTAAGTCATCTTGTATGCTATTACAGTCAGTTATAGACGATACCCTCCCACACACCACAGCAATATCAGCAAACAGCCGCAAATTACAACTTACTCTGTCCATCAGATAATTTATATAGATAGAAAATAATAGCAGTCCTATCACACTCCCCCAGGGCACGGCAGACGATACACTCGTCTCTGATGATCACTCGCAGTCGAGAACAACGTACTACGTTCTATTACTTAGGAAGTCTTCCACAAATAACAAATCTGTGAACCTATTCCATAAGCTCGTATCTTCGTTAGCAGTCTGCAGTGTGGCTCCGCGTCGAACACCTTTTTGAAGTTGAGAAAAACACAATCCGCCTGTTGCCCTTCATCCATGGCTCGCAAGATGTCATCTGAGAAAAGGGCAAGCTGAGTTTCACATGAACGATGTTTCCTAAACCCGTGCTGATTCACAGAAAGAAGCTTTTCCGTTTCAAGGAAAGGTACTATATTCGAACTGAGAATATGCTCCAAAATTCTACAGGAAACTGATGTCAACAATATTGGCCTGTAAGTGTGTGGGTCAGTTCTCTTTGCTTTCTTATAAACGGGAGTCACCTGCGCTTTTTTCCAATCACTAGGAACTTTGCGCTGAATTAAAGATTTGCGATAAATGCAAGCTAAGTAGGGGGCCAATGCCGCAGAATACTCTTTGTAAAATCGAACTGGTATTCCATCCGGACCAGCAGACTTTTTCATATTTAGCTCTCTCGACTGCTTCTCTACACCGGAAATACCTATTACTATGTCCTCCATTTCGGAATTAGTACGTTGATCAAATGATGGTACATTTGTGTGGTCCTCCTGCATGAAAGATTTCTTAAAGGTTAAATTTAGAACTTCAGCTTTCCGTTTGCTTTCTTCTTTTACGGCCCCAGAATGATCAACGAGTGACTGGACAGTGGACTTTGACCTGCTTATCGATTTTACATAGGACCAGAATTTTTTCGGGTTCTCGGAAAGATCTTTAGCTAAGGTATGGCTGTGGTAATTATTGTATGCTTCGCGCATCGATCTTTTTATAGACTCACGAATCTCTACTAACTTTTGCCTGTCATCATTTGCGTGTTCTTTTTTGAATCGATAGTGCAACAGTCTTTGCTTTCTCAGCAGCTTTCTAACATTGTCTAACATTGTATCTTTTCCATCCTTAATCGTCTTTACCGGCACATATTTCTCTAACCCTTTATTTACAATGCACTTAAATTTAGTCCACAATTCCTCTACTACATCCATTGTCCCGGAATTAAACGATGCCCACTCATTTTCTAAGTGCAATCCAAACATTTGCTTATCGGCTCTTCCCAACAAAAACATGCTCCTAGCCGTATTGATTGGTTTATGAACTTTGGTCATCATCGACGCTATGACGATATCATGATCACTAATTCCTGTCTCTACACAGACATCGTTAATAATGTCAGGCCTGTTCGTGGCTATAAGGTCTAAAATATTTCCATTGCTCGTGGGTTGCTGGTTTAACTGCCCAAGACAGTTTTCGGAGAATGTGTCCAAAGGTAGCTCTTAAAACTGCTTGTCTGTACCGCCTGAAATGTAACTAGAGAGGTCCCAATCTATACTCTTAAGGTTGAAGTCTCCCCCGACTAATATTACATGGCCCGGATACCTACGCACTACCTGGTGTAGACTTTCTTTGAATGACTCTAAAACTTCTACAGCAGCACTGGGGGGGGGGGGGGGGGGGGTAAAAGCACCCAACTCTTAACTTTACTTCCTTTAGCTAAATAGTAATCCTTATATCATTAGATGATAATTTTAAATTGTATCTATTTTCCTGATGTATTTTTAAGTTAAATTGTATAAGATTTTACCTGTTTTAAATTGTACGACTGATAGTTTTAGATCCCTAACAGTCTTACTTTAGGCGCTACCTTTTATATACAATCGACTAACAAGTAAATATTCCAATGTGTCTTTAAAAAATTTTAAAGCACCCTTTTCATTATATAACTTTCTATTTGCATTATTTATGATCTTATATATACAAGTTAGAGGGAAAAAATGTAAATATAATATGATTGCAAATCTGTTTTCTATGTAATTACTTTTTGTTAAAAAATAACATGTAACTACTATATTGTACCTGATTGTATCAATTTTCGCCCATTTTAAATTGTATGACTGACAGTTTTAGATTATAAATAGACTTAAACTTCTAAACACCCCTTTTATATACAACTGACTGTCATGTAAATCTTCACTTCGCTTGTTTTACATTCTTAATGTGTTTTCAAAATTTCTCTAGGGGATCATTTTATAGTCTTTTATTTCATGATCATAATCTTATCGTCTCAGACAGAATCCTGTATCTATACATATACATAGGTTTCAATACAAAAATCATGTAAACATACCTTTACTTAAAACTAACTACAAGATGTTAATATTCTATTGAGACCAACTCTGTATTGCCTATACCTACTTCAAATAACAGGATTTCACTGCAATCTTACTATACCATTGTCTTGAAAATATTTCAGTACAATTTAAATCACTCCGTTGTCTATGTAATCATTCACTACTGTAATTAAGATATTGTACCCGATCACAGGTCAACTCGAAGACGTTGACTCTCTTTTCAGATTATTTCTATACTGATGTGATGCACCGTAAATAAATAAGAAATGATTACATCTTTATCCTACTACTGATCTTTACTATCTCTTGTTATAACTTCAATGTAATTCATGTTTAAAAACTATTTCTAATTAATTGTATACTTATCAAATTTTATCTCTGTAGAATTTAGGAATAATGTTTTTGTAACACAGCTCTGTAATTATACATGTATTATTTTCAATTTCATGTTTATTTCAAATGTCTATCTCAAACAAAACAATGTAAACAATATTTGGTAGAAACTCTAACTCACAGTGCAAGCTCGGTACGGTGGCAAAGAACTGGTTCGCTTCCATGTGCCTAGGGACGGGCAACGGCGTAGAACACACGAAGGTAATACTTCCAGTTCCTTCGACGGCTAAGAAACCAGCAACCGTTACCAATGCTACTAACACTGGTAGTATACGACCCACCTTAGAGAATCAAGGTGGTGGGTCACTCTGTATTGTTAATGAAAATAAAAAATAAAAAAATTACTTCTTGTAGACCTATTATACGTGCCCAGATAACTTCACAGTTACTTTCAACCTCGATCTCAGTAGAAAAAATATCTTTGTCCACAACGATGAACACTCCTCCTCGAGTTGTATCCGATCTATCTTTCCGATATACATTCCACGCCTCGCTAAATATTTCTGAACTTGCCTTTTCATGATTTATCCAGAATTCGGTGCCTAAAACCATCTGAGCACAATAATTTCCATGCAGTGCGGGTAATTCGGGAACTTCGCGGCTAATATTTTGATATTCGAATTTCTGAGCCGAACGTGGCCTGAATTCGCTGTTTGAATGTTGACAGGCGAGTGCTCATCAGAGTTAGCGCCTAGCCTAAAAAAAAAAAACCCATGTGCACTCCACAAATACTCTGCTACCCGAGTAGGCGCTTCCTTAGTGTAATGCACCCCTGATCTATACACGCATACAACCTATTTTATAAGATGTATAGATTATCCACAGATTTAACCCTGTAATGTTCGCAATACTTGTTGTGGGTATATGTTTCACGAATACTGGCTAATTATTCGGACACATCCGCTATGGTCGAATATCTCTGCAAGTACCCATTACATTAGAACTTTATCGTGCACGATATTGTTGCAGGACGTTCTGTGGTCGAGTTGTAGCCACTTTTGATTGACAACTGTGTTCCAATCAAACGGTTACTGTGCTTTCTATGAGAAATATTTGATTATATACCATTGTTTCAAAATATACTTGCATGTGGAACTGTTATTCGAAAGTTATTTTGTGCAATAACCCTGACCTAAAAGGAGAGAGAGTGATTTTGCTGCAGTACGAGAGGAATCAGTCTGTAAATGGAGGGACAGAGGCCAAAAATGTGTTTTTACTGTATCAAATATGCACAATTCAAATGCATCGACAGAAAATCAGAAGGAGGAAACAGGGGACAAGGAAGACACTCCCTGCCCTTTGTGTATATATGAGTACAAAAATATGTGGGTGCATGTTTGACAAACTATTGTCTTGCTACTCTATTTCCTGACACTCTAGGGCTCTAGGAGATGGTGGATGAAACTGTAGTACCTTTTCATAGATTCTGCTGTTGTAAACTGATTCATTACATACAAGGCAACTATGCAACTGTCAACATCTGGAGAAAAGCATTGAGTTTCCGTAGGCTGCTCGCAGATGAGCTGATTGGAGGTTATTACTGTAGAGTTGACACAGGGAAAACCCCAAATAGTATTTAACAAGTTCGAGTTACGAGATAAAGAAAAGGAGTGGCAGAGCTATAAGATCATTGTGGAAATGTGCTACCGCTGGTACTCATTTACCAGTTAGAGGTAACTGCAGAAGATGTGCTTACTGTAGCACAGAGAAAGCTGTCAAAAAGTCCAACATTATCTGCAAAGGATATGAAGTGGCGCTATGTCTAGATTATTTTGTATCATTTCATGGTTACTTTTCTTCGTTATTTTTCACGTGTTCTGATCAATTTTTTTGTGTCCCAGCTTCGTCGCCGCTTTTGTGTCTACTTTCCGTCGTAGGTGTCGGTGGCCGAGTGGAATGAGACCGACACAGGAATAAAGATAGCACGCTGTTGCAGGTACGGAGGGGAGCAGCCAGAAACTAGAAACACTAGAGTAAATTAGAACGAGATATATATTGCACAGAATTTATACAATACTTAACTTTTACATAGCTGATACATAGTTGAGCTAGAGTCCTGCCTAGTGCCTAACTGATAGCAAAGTCTTCACTGGTGCCTATCAGATTACGAAGGTCCTAACTGGTTGCTATCTCAGTCCCAAGTGAACGATGTCGTTCAGTGGTGGCCACGAGCGGAGTTGTAGCAGAGGGCGCTCGTGACTGACTTAAGCACGCCGCGCCGTGCGTGCATGGCGGCGCGCGGCGAAAGTAGGTGGCGCGCACTTTGGACTTGTGCGACACCACAAATTTAGTGTGGTGTTAAGAGGCTGTTTTGAAACACTACTTGTACGGTTTGTGCAATGTGTTCTTTTCTTATATTGAATGAATAAAACAATATGAGTAACGACACGCCCAGAAGAAGATGTCCATATTTTTGGACACTTGCTACGTGTCGTTTAAAGAAATAGTGTCTAAATATTAAACCACCAAGACTGTCAAACTAGGAATAATATTCACTATTAACCTATAGCTTATAGTAATATGAGTAACTTAGAATTAAATTTACTAACACAATCCCTCTGAATTAAGGGGGGGACGTACACGGAAAACAAGTACAAATATAACCTGTCACAAAATCCACAATTTTTAGTTACGTAAATGAAATTATTCACTTCGTTGGAGAAAGGTCAGGGCTGAAAACTCATGTATCAAAACGATGTTCACCGCCTTTTTTGATAGTCAACGCATCATCCGCAAGGAATTTCTAACTGAGGGAACGACGTTAAATGCTGCAAGGTACATTGAAATTTTGACCCGTTTTGTGCAACTTCTGCGCAGGATACGATCGTAGTCGCACGACAAGGTTCCTGGCTTTTTGTTCACGCTCGCCTACACACGGACAATATCGTTAAACAGTTCCTGTAAAAAAAATGGCGTGTCGGCACGTGAACATCCACCATATAAGCCGGACCTCAATCCTTCTCACTTCTTCCTATTCCCTCAACTCAAACTCGCTCTGAAAGGAAAGAGATTAGACTATATCCCTGATATCCAACGAAACGTGTCGAGGCTTTTGAACACCGACCCAAAGGAAGACTTGGTGCAACGTTTGCAGGTCACGTATCGCAGAGCCAACGGTGCGTACGTAGTTGACGGAGGCGACTATTTCGAAGGACAGTAAGGTAACTGTAATTCACAGTTAATGTTACAGGACTATTCTTCAAATTTTACTGTCAGAGATTGTATATAAAGATAATGAGATCGATATTTCAAGTAATTTACGCAGGGTTAATAAAATTTACAGGTGAATAAGAGCTCGAGACGTATGATATACAGAAGCGTTTTGGGATTATGAGTTTTACTCTGAGTTTTATCTGGACATTCTCCCATTTAACAGACATAAAAACACGACACAAAAGTATATTTCCATTCAGTGCTTCATATGCCTTTAACCCCTTAGATGTTGGTCATTAAATTTTGCGAAAGTTGTTCCAGATAGGAAATTGTATTATGCAAATGTTTGTTAAATGTGCTTTAATTTCATTGCAAATGTTTATAAATGTTAATTTAAATTGAGAAAATCTTAGTACTAATTTTCATCAGAAGAAAGTTGATTAAAATAATAAAATTTTTAAATAATTTTTTGTTTTGCACAAAAACAGTTTTCACAAAGCATTCCGAAGTTATAATCTTAGTTTTACCTGCAACGAAACATGTATTACACGTTTAGTAATATCATTTTAGTCACAAGTTTCGTAGACCTAAGTCACACAAATGCGTTCTTTGCAGGTTTCATTTATCGAATTCTTCCTGTCCACACACTGGATATTCCCATAAAAGAAATTATGAGTTAAAATCGAATTTGTCACCTACCCCTTTGTTTTTATGGAAACCTTAGTTAACGTAATTTCCATAAAAAAAAAAAAAAAAAAAAAAAAAAAAAAAAAAAAGTTGCGCCTTTACTCGCATTGGGAGGATTGATCCGTTTCTTTTTTCTTCCCCCCCCCCCCTCTCTCTCTAGGGGAGGCTGCAGCAAGTTCTGAGGGGGGGGGGGGGCGACCCCTGGTGGGTCTGGAAGAGGGGGGGGGGGGCTACAGCCTCACTACCCCCCCCCCCTTCCTTGATACGCCACTGGAAAAACATGATTCTATTCATTCTTCATTCACAGTTGATAAAAGGGAAGCACGATTTGCATTACTTATGTAAGAAACTTGGAATAATACAAATTCTGTCCAGAAAACATATCTCTAAGGTTCTTGGTCATTTCAATGTGGTCTTGCATGGGTGTGATATCCTAGGTAATGGGAATAAGCCTCCGTGCATGGCACTGGAAGCTGAGAATCTGCACTAGATGTCACACTAGCAGGTACCATAAACAATTTTCATAGATATGCTTAAAATTGAACCATGTTTCTTTAGTTGTACATGTAACGATAGCAGCATAATGAGAACATCGTGCAATACTGTGTATCAGCTTTTCCAATTCCTTCTGGAAAATGGGCCTGCACTTGCACCCCCCTGAAATATCCTAATAGTATATTTAAAGGGATCAACTGCCATGAAGCCTCATCAAGTAATAGTTGGAAGTAGGCCACCTTTAAGGCTATTTCGGAAAAAATACAGATCTCCACGCAGCTTAAGCAACGGTTCCTATGGGTGATGCAACATATATAAATCAATATAGCTAGCTTAGGCAACGGTTCCTATGGATGACACAACAGACATAAATCAATATAACCATCTTAGGCAATATAAAAATTCAGCAAGTGAAACAGGAAAAAGGGACTACAAACGTCTGAAAAATGAAATTGACAGGAAGTGCAGACTGGCTAAGCAGGAGTGCCTAGAGGACAAATGCAGAACCGTAGAAGAATGCATAACTAGGGGAAAGATAGATACCGCCTACAGGAAAATAAAAGAGATATTTGGAGACAAGAAAAGCAGCTGTATGGATATCAAGAACTCAGATGGAAAACCAGTACTAAGCAAAGAGGGGAAAGCTGAACTGTGGAAGGAACATATAGAGGGCCTATACAAAGAAAATAAACTTGAAGGCTGTATTCTAGAAATGGAAGACGAAGTGGAGGAAGATAAGACAGGAGATATGAGACTGCGAGAAGAATTTGACAGAGCACTGAAGGACTTGAGTCGAAACAAGGCCCCTGGAGTAGATGATATTCCGTCTGAACTGCTGATATCGATAGGAGAGCCAGTCGAGAAAAAATTGTATCACCTGATATGCAAGATGTATGCGACGGGAGAAATACCCTCCGACTTCAAGAAGAATATCGTAATTTCAATTACAAAGGAAGCAAGTGCAGACAAGTGTGAAAATTACAGAACTATCAGTTTAATAAGTCATGGTTACAAAATACTAACACGAACTATTTACAGACGAATGGAAAAACTTGTGGAATCCGATATCGGGGAAGATCAGTTTGGATTTAGGAGAAATGTAGGAACACCGGAGACAATACTCACATTACGACTTATCTTAGAAGATAGGCTAAGGGAAGGGAGACCTACGTTTTTAGCGTTTGTCGATTTGGAGAAAGCTTTTGAAAATGTCGACTGGAATACACTCTTCCAAATTCTGAAGGTAGCAGGAGTAAAATATAGGGAGCTAAGAGTTATATTCAACCTATACAAAAACCAGACAGCGGTTATTAGAGTCGAAGGGCAAGAAAGGGACGCAGAGGTTGGGAAGGGAGTAAGACAGGGTTGTAGCCTTTCCCCGATGTTGTTCAATTTGTACATTGGGGAGGTAGTGAAGGAATGGAAGGAGAAATTTGGAGAGGGCATTAAAGTGCAGGGAGAAGAAATTAAAAGTTTGCGGTTTGCCGATGACATAGTAATTCTGTCAGAGACCGCAAAAGTAATGGAAGAGCAATTGAATGGAATGGACAGTGTCTTGAAAGGAAGATATAAGATGAACATTAACAAGAGTAAAACGAAGGTAATGGAATGCAATGTCAGAAAATCAGGCGATGCTGAAGAAATTAGATTAGGCAGTGAGACAATAAAAGTAGTAGATGAACTTTGTTATTTGGGTAGCAAGATAACTTCTGATGGCCGAAGTAAAGAAGATATAAAATGAGGATTGGCTTTGGGAAGAAAAGCGTTTCTAAAGAAGCGAAACTTGTTAACTTTCAATGTTAATTTAAATGTTAGGAAGTCCTTTCTAAAAGCATTTGTCTGGAGAGTAGCATTGTATGGGAATGAAACGTGGACGATAAGGGGTTCAGATAAAAATATGATAGTAGCTTCTGAAATGTGGTGCTATAGACGAATGATGAAAATTAGATGGGTAGCTCACGTAACTAATGAGGAGGTGCTTAACCGAATCGGGGAGAAAAGGAGTTTCTGGCATATCCTGATTAAGAGAAGTGATAGATTGGTTGGACACATTCTGAGACATCAAGGAATTGTTAACTTAGCATTAGAAGGAAGTGTGTGGGGTAAAAATCGTAGAGGGAGACCGAGGGACGAATACAGTAAACAATTTCAAAAGGATGTAGGTTGCCGAATGTATTCTCAGATGAAGAGACTTGCACAGGACAGGGTAGCGCTAAGAGCTGCATCAAACCAGTCTGCGGACAAAACACCACAACAACAACAGGCAGTGGTTCCTATGGGTGACGCAACAGATATAAATCAATACAACCAGCTTAGCCAATGGTTCCTATAAATGACGCAACAGATATAAATCAATATCTAACAATAGAAAATACGGATTATAATTACTCCTTGTAATATATTGTTGGATATAGATGGTTGTTAGAGTAGGATTTAACTATAAAGTGACAGACACGTAACGACTCATTTGGTTCTTAAGGATCACAGTAAGTATAGCCCATACACTGTTGGAAACTGGGAAAAAACACCAAGATCCTGAAACCCAGAGATCTCTGCAAGAACAGCACCACGAATCGCATAAAGAAGGTCTCAACCTAGGCCACGTTTTGGGACTATCTAGGGCCTGAAAGAAATGTGCTGCGTAAGGTCACAAACGTAACTTAATATCAGTTCAAAAACTCTCATTCTCGGTAGAATGTGCACAAGACATCATGATCAGAGAAAGTCATAGTGAGTGACACTAAATTAACTAAATCTTCTATTGTGGACTTTAAAGTGAGTCGACAATGTCAGCAGCCATAAGAGAACACTTTACAAATCTTTGTATTTATCTAGCACCGACAGTTCACCAAGAAGAGGAATGGCTGTGTGAGTGTAAGGCAGGAGAGGCCGCTTGGCACGGCCCAGTGGAGCCGAACCCGCCGGCGGTTCGAATCCTCTGAGTAATGACAGGGCTGTGTCACTGTCCAGAGGAAGTCAACAGTTGCAAAACCAATGTGAGCTTCTGCAGCAATAAGGATGAAAGTTCTCTTAATAAAAAATAAAGCGTCTGGCATGATTGTGCGTGCCGGCGTGAGTCTCCGGCTTATGTGGCTACTGGAGGATCAAGGTCTCCTGGCTCCACAACAGGGAGGCTTCCGTCATGACCGTTCTACTCTAGACAATCTCGTGTCCCTGGAATCAGCCATACGCACAGCATTTACTCGCCGACAACACCTTGTCGCAGACTTTTTTGATCTCCGTAAGGCTTATGATACAACCTGGTGTCATCATATTCTCTCCACACTTTATGAATGGGGCTTACGTGGTCCGCTCCCAAATTCCTGTCGCTCCGCTCTTTTCAGATTCAGGTTGGCACCTCTCTTAGCTCCCCTCATGTTTTAGAGAACGGCGTCCCACAGGGCTCTGTTCTAAGTGTACCCTTATTTTTAACTGCTATTAACGGACTAGCCGCGGCAGTAGGAACGTCAGTCTCTTCCTCCTTGTTTGCAACCAACTTTTGCCTTTACTTCAGCTCAGGCAGCATTGGCGTCACGGAGCGGCGGCTGCAGGAAGCCATCCGAAAGGCCCAGTCTTGGGCCTCTGAGCATGGTTTCCAATTTTCGGCGCAGAAAACCCGCGTCGTGCACTTTTGTCGCCGTCGGGTAGCTCATCCGGACCCTGAGCTATATTTGAATGACGAAGCCCTTGGGTGCCGCATCTTCGACAACTAAAGCAAAAATGCTGGCTTCACTTAAACATCCTCCGCTGCCTCAACCACACAGATTGGGCAGCTGCTCGCCCCACTCTACTGCACCTGTATAAGGCACGTATCCAGTCACGCCTGGATTACGGCAGCCTTGTGTATGATACTGCAGCTCCATCTGCACTGTAGAACTTGGATCCGGTCTATCACAGTAGCATCCGTTTAGCAACAGGGGCCTTCCGTACAAGTCCTGTGACAAGCCTTCTTGCTGAGGCTGGGGTCCCCCCCCCCTTGCGATTCAGAAGGCAACAGCTAATAGCTTCGTATTTTGCTCGTATTCATGCCGTACCTCACCACCCGAATCGCAGGCTCCTCTTCCCAGCTGTCGCACTCCCTTCCCCGTGGACGCCGGCCGCGGTCGGGTCTCCCGATTGCGGTCCGTGTTCGTTCCCTTCTTTCTTCTCTAGAGTCCCTTCCCATCCATCTCGCCTTTCAGTACCGTTCTCGTACTCCTCCTTGGGTCATTCCTCGCCTCCAGCTTCGGTTGGACTTGTCCCGAGACTCCAAAGCCTCTGTTGCACCAACGACTCTCCGTCACCACTTTCAGGCCCTTCTTGATTCGTACCGTGGCGTTGAATTTGTATACACCGATGGTTCCCTAGTCGATGGCCATGCTGGGTATGCTTATACTCACGGTCGGCATATTGAAAAACATTCATTGCCCTGTGGGAGTAGTGTGTTAACAGCGGAACTTGTCGCCACTTGGCGGGACCCTGAACTTCTCAGAGCCTGCCCCGGAGAGTCTGTGGTTATCTGTACTGACTCCCTGAGTGGTTTGCAAGTCCTTAACCAGTGCTTTCCGAAACACCCTTTGGTACGGTCCATTCAGGAAGCTGTATACATACGAAGTACATCTGGTCGCACTGTGGTCTTCCTTTGGACTCCAGGATACATTGGCATAACAGGGAATGAACGTGTCGATCACCTGGCTAAGGAGGCTACTACCTCAACCATGCTGGCAATCGGCCTCCAGGAGAGGTATCTCCGAACGTTGCTCAATCAAAAGGTACTGGGACTTTGGAATACTGAATGGGCTGCATCGAACGCACCGAGTAAACTCCGTGCTGTTACGGCAATGTGGAGGTCCTCCCTGCGAGCCTCTCGTGGCACTCTGTTGTACTCTGCCGCCTGCGCATTGGCCATACGTGGCTAACACACGGCCACCTCTTGCGTCGAGAGGGCCCACCAGTTTGCCGTTGTGGCGCCCTGCTGACCGTGGTCCACATACTGTTGGACTGTCCGCTTTTAGCCGCTTTGCGGCAGTCCTTTAGCCTACCAGATTCGCTGCTTTCAGTTTTAGGTGACAATGCCTCCTTGGCTACTACTGTTTTACTTCGCGCATCTGGTTTTTACCATTCCATTTAAAGGAGGCGCTTATGCCTGATCCCAAGGCCCTCATTTTTACCGTGCTTTTAAGTTACTGATAGCGTCTGCCTTTTCGGTTGATACGGTTTTTAGTGTGTACAGCATAGTTCGCTCATCCCTTTTTTATCCTAGTGATCAGCCAGCCATTGCATTCCGCTGTGAAATTTTAGTCTCCTGCACCAGTACTTTTATCCCTTTTGTGCACTCCTCTGTGTTTCGGTGAAGTGTTTATTTTCGTTCTACATCCATCAAGAATTTCTCTCATCCGCGTTCTCTCTGTGTTTTCATTTCGTCAAATGTCACATCATGCTTGGAACAGGGGACTGATGACCTTGTAGTCAACAACAACAACAACAGATTATTGCTATTCAAACCAAGCATGTTCAATGACCAAAATTTTTGCCACAGGGTTTAAGAAAGTGGGTATTGGCAAATCTTCTACTTTTGTTTTAGTTTACACTTTTAAATAAGCTAAGGGGAGTGTCCGGACCCCCTGGACCGCTCCCTCATATACGTCGATGTCCCAGACAAACAGTTAGTACCCAGTATAATGGAATCAGTCTGAAGTGTTCATTATATAACCTTCATTCACATAACAACATTTAAACACATTTGAAAGATATTAAATATTTTAATTATGCAGTAATTAATATAATCCATGAAACACTGAAGCTAATAAAAGTTTATACAAATGTGCAATAAACATTTTTATTTTATTACTATTATTTTTGTGGGGGGCCTTATGTGTGTGTAATATTGTAGTTGGTCTGGTCCACCAGCTCCGCTGATTTTCCGTGTACTTTTGTGGTGTCTGAGTTTATGCTGTGGTGACACAATTTATTGAATAACGTGGGGGGCTTGGACGTATTTGGATTCTAACTGAACTTCACCAGTTCTTCTTATGCTGGAGGTTGCACCTATGATAGCTGTGCTCCTGTGTACTGATTGTGATGTCGAAATCGAAATCAACTGTGGGAGGACGTAATGTGACTGCACCAGATGGACAATATGGACCCTCCTGCCTTTTGCCTTACGGCCAAGGTAAAAACTCTGTGAAAAACCTTAACTAATGCGGTCAGTGTTCTGACAGGTTATTTATATAGTAAATGTGCATGTCTGTTCTTCTGACTGGCAAACTTGTCAATTACTCTGATGCTGAAGTTTGGAATATCACTGATTTCCTCCTTGTGAATGGAACAAACAGGCAGTGAGGTCAGCCTTCCCTGACTCATACCATTCCTGAGGAAGGTTTTGATTCTTTTTAAGGTAATGAAACTGCTCTCTGCTTCTGAAATTTGTTCAAAATGTTCAAATGTTTGTTAAGCTTATGGGACTTAACTACGGGGTCATCAGTCCCTAAACTTACAAACTACTTATCAACTACCTTATACTAAGGACGGCACAAATATCCATGCCCGAGGGGGGATTCGAACCCCCGATCGTAGTGGCCGTGCAGACCGTGACTGGAGTGCCTCAGTCCCCTCGGCCACCGCGGCCGGCTTGAAATTTGTATAGTTAGCGCTATTTTTAATGTTTTGTACACTCCAGTGAACAATTCTTCAATGGAATGTTCCACAAAAAAAGTAAACAGCTATCAAATTGATGTAATGCCTCTAAATGTATCATTGCGATAAATCACTGACAGTTCATTTTTCAATTTACGGTGGCAAATTAACGGATTGTAGTTCAATGAACAAGTATTGACCAAAGTGGTTGGGAAATGTTCTCTAAAAGAAGCAAACTTTTTTATCAATGATTTCGAAGTTGCTAAATACGTGAGAGTTTTGGAATCTCTCCTTTGGTTGGTTGGTCATAATGTCACACACTTCTTTGGCGTCTGCTGTCAGATAAGTTCACTGCTACATTTGGAACGTTTTCTTGGAGGAGCAATACACTCATCATCA
This sequence comes from Locusta migratoria, assembly GCA_026315105.1. NCBI lineage: Eukaryota > Metazoa > Arthropoda > Insecta > Orthoptera > Acrididae > Locusta > Locusta migratoria. The sequence goes on along the minus strand of CM048755.1, from coordinate 742,317,370 downwards.
GAAACTTTAAACTGTTGAATGTTTTCTCGTATTTCACATACAGCACACTCAAAATGAAGTAATGCATTGGATGTGGTAACAGCATTTGCACTTTGTATCTGAACTGTGTTATAGAAAATATCAACGTGTTTCATGATATCATAGAAAAAATTTAGGAGGAACAAAAAGTGTGGATTGTGAAGTAAATTTCTTAAGGCAAATGCTTCTCTTATTGTAGCATCATCCCAGGAATTCTCTTCCTAGGTCATTTCAAACGTGAGTTACTTTAATTAACATTACAAACGTCATACTAGATTATCCTAGCAGTCAAACAAACATAAAATACAAGAATGGGCTGTGAATAATAAGAAGTGCACGTGCTAATTGCATGAGTCAAAGACTATCATAACCGATGCTATCAAAATTGATTATACAAGTGTGGAGTCATTCTTAATGTAAAGTCATCATAAGATGAAAAGCAACTGCAAAATTATTTAGATGAGATATCTGGATGGTGCAAAACAATGGCAATTGACCCTTAATATTGATAAGTATGAGCTCATCCATATAACTACTAAAAGAAATGCAATGAACTTCAGTTACACAATAAATCAGTCAAACGTACAGCAGTCAATTCTTCTAATTATCTAGGAGCATAGGCGGATTTAAGGGGGGGGGGGGCAAAGGGTCGTTGGCCCCCACCAGCAGCTTTTTTTAGTTTTTCTTTTTTTGCTCAGCCATTTGTTTATATTAACCACAGAAAACCCAGATCCTGATAGCCAGCAATCGAACTCGGGACCCCTATAATGCGAAGCTACCACTGCGCTAACCCTGAAACAAAAAACAAAAAACAAAAACAAAAAAACAAAAAAAAAACTAAGTTTTCAAAACTGTGAGACCTTTGTTTGATTGGGGTAAAAAGAGGTGGCTGGTACCAGAGTCTTTCTACTGAGCCAGGGTTTAGTTGACGATGAGAATACTTTCACCCTCCACCACAGACAACTATATACAGACGGGAAACCTCCGTAAGGGTCCGGTCCTACGCTCAGGGGTGGGGGGCGGGGGGTTCTGAAGCAGTTCCGTAAGATGTTCCATGATGGCGCTGCCGTCAGAAGCAGCCCTTTAAACTGGCCCGAGCAGGCGGCAGGTAGCGGCTGTCCCCATCACCACCTCCCCTCAAACGCCGGCACGCCGGACATAGCCGTGGCCTCGTGGCAGGCAGCAGGAGCTCTCCCTTCATCCTCCCCTCCACGCTATCCTCAGAAGCGCCTCTAGTGTGGTATACCGGTACTAAGCCAGGGAACCGCCTGACACCTGGTAGCATGTTACGGAACTACGAGGGGAGCGTAGGACAGTGGTTTAGAGGGGGCTGCTCCTCTGTATATGTTACTCTGTGCCTCCACCCACCCCCACCACCAGCAGCAGCCCGTCCTGGATCTGCCCCTGCCAAGAGTGACATTTACGAACAACTTAAATTGGAAAGAAGACATAGAAAATATTTTAGGGAAGGCGAACCAAAGACTACATTTAATTGGCAGAACACTTAGAAGATGCAACAGTTCTATTGAAGAAACTGCCTACACATCACTTTTGCGTCCTATTTTGGAGTATCGCCGCGCATTGTGGGATCCACAGCAGGTAGGACTGATGGAAGATTTAGAGAAAATTTAGAGAAGGGCAGCTCGTTTTGTATTACCGCATTTTTTTGGGGGGGGAGGGGGAGTGTCACGGAAATGATGCACCTTATAACGTTTTAGTAGATTTTTAAGTAATGACATCTCATTCTACCACTTTCAGACATAATACTCATCTTTTCAACATTGCAATGTACGGGGTTTCTGCTCGCTGCAACATTATTCTCCTGGGGCGTTGTGGTAAAAATAAATACTCGATATGTACTATTTTTCACTTCTTCTTTAATCTGAATCAAACTTCTTCTCCACCAAAACATTACAAATTCAAAATATCCACAATACAACAGAACTTGGTTGACAGAACTTCCATTTTAAAACAACAGACTGACATAGCTTCCACAGCACTTGACAAACGACTAAAACTCGAAATCCCCACGCAAGGCGGTGAGGCAAATATATAACATCGGCAATAATGACCTTACATTATGCATTGTTCATAACAATTGAATATACTAATTTACAATTAACAAACACACAAATAAAAGATTTCATGTATACAAAAATAATCACAATATAAAATGAAAACTATACATACAATAATTTTACATGGCACGTATTTTTTTAAGTCGAAATCTCTGATCTTTCTGTTGACAACAAAGTGCGATGTTAAATGTCAATTAATTAGTTAATGAGTACATCATACATGTTACTAACATATATTGAACTATCAATTATCTTCGCAAATCTGAAAATAGGTTCAAAATCTCATGTCAGTCAATATATACAAAGAATTACAATATTGGAATTTCGACTTTTACATTAATTAACACAATTAGCTGGTCAACACAACTTGTTTATGAGCTTGACATATATACAATCCTATTTATTTTAATGTCTTTATGTGGATAAAGAAGTTTTTATCATTCGTCTGTCTATTTATTGAAATAACATGCAATGACAAAACTATTGTTTATAGAACTGTCTGGAAAGCATCTAAACAGATCTCTTAATTAATTAAATCTATCACTTGTTTTAATCACAGTATCACCGAGACACTGTTCTACACTGATTCCTAGGCTGGCTATTTCGTTTGTAACTTCACACGCAAAATGTATCACTATTGAACCACACGATTCCGGATACGACGCAGACGGTATCGTACAATAACATTCAGATGAGAGGGCCGGCAGTATCGTCACATGTTGGGTTGGAAATCATTAAAAGGAAGGCGTCATTTGTTGCGGTGAGATCTATTTGAGAAATTTCTTACACCAACTTTCCTTTCAGAATGCGAACATATGTTGTTAGCACCGACATACATAGCGAGACATGACCATCAGATCGAAAACAGAAAGATTTGTGTGTTCCTTTTTCCCGCGAGGTATTAGAGAATGGAACTATAGAGAAATATCATAAAAGTAGTTGAGTGAACCCTCTGCCATGCACTTCCATGTGACTTGCAGAGTATCCATTTTCCTCTTCCGTTTTGTGTGGGTTCACGAACACCGGATCACTCATGTAGTCTGCGCCCTGGTAATGTAAGCTGTAGCATGGTTTTCTTTACATAACTAATTATAAGTACTTGAAGTTTCTTCATGCCCGTTCTGTAGTTATTAAATACATAATATCTCGACAGCACCTGCACCCGTGCTATTTAGATTATAAAAATATTGGGGGAGTTTTCCCGAATCCGCTAACCACGGAACATTAAGTCTACTTATACAGTAGTATTGCGACACCCGCAGGAACACGAACTACGAATTTGTTAATTGTTATTGAATTGCCATTTCAGTGTTTACTTTTGTTGTCCCTTCTCTGTTTTACTTTGGCGAATGCATTTGAAGTGTTTTAGACTAAACTAATTCTGAGTGATGTAACTCTGATTATAAGTATCAAGTATTAGTCTATTCATTAAGTGTGGAGTATGGGAAGTTAAAAGAAACCTGTCTGGAGCGTCTTTCAGGAGCAACATCCGACAAAAAGAAGAGGAATGTCAGAAATCTTCTTCGTTAATGTCAAGAGGAATTGCAGAAGGTGACTTATTAGATAAATAATTAATTTTAGTCAAGTCAGAATCATGATTTTAACTCATTTGTTGTATCAATTCCAAGTGTTTTATAGCCGTGAAGTGATCTCTCTTTTCAGAAATGTTTCTCTGAAATGCAGCAGTTATATTATGGAAGTAGGCCTACTATTTGGAATATATTACCGTTAAAACATCTTTGAAAAAATCCATTCATCATAATTTTAGAGGCACACTAACTCTGCGTTTTGTTGATTTGCGTCGTAAATGTATCTTAAAAACACCTGTTCACGCCATACATCAGTTACATTTGACAGACAGTGGCCTAAACTGGCGACGTAATTCTGGTACAAACGTGCCTGAAATAAATAAATAAATAGATAAATAGACGAAAATTGTGTCACCGCAACCCATGTCATTCTTTATTAAGTACATACTTTACTTTTTTCTAGTAAAGTCCTTAACAATAGCAATGCTAGCACATTTTCCGTGATGCATTTACCAGAATGTGGGGTATTACAAAAAATTAGTTAGGACTTTTCCTAAGATCATTCTTTTTAAAGAGCTACTAAGCGATATCGATTACTAAGACAAATTTTTGGGTTATGTTTAACTGAAAATTTTAAAACATACGGAATCTGATAACTATGAATACAATGTGTTTTCATAGTTTTAAAATGTTTAGCCGGCCGCGGTGGCCGAGGAGACTGAGGCGCTCCAGTCACGGTCTACACGGCCACTACGGTCGGGGGTTCGAATCCCCCCTCGGGCATGGATATTTGTGCCGTCTTTTTTGTGTCCCAACTTCGTCGCCGCTTTTGTGTCCCAGCCTCGTCGTAGGTGTCGGTGGCCGAGTGGAATGAGACCGACACGCTGGTGCAGGTACGGAGGGGAGCAGCCAGAAACTATAAACACTCGAGTAAATTAGAAAGAGATATATATTGCACAGAATGTAACAATACTTAACTTTTACATAGTACTGCAGAATCTTGATACATAGTTGTTAGAGGCCTGCCTAGTGCCTGTACAATAGCAAAGTCTTCACTGGTGCCTATCTGATTACGAAGGTCCTAACTCGTTGCTATCTCAGTCCGAAGTGACCGGTGTCTTTTCGTGGTGGCCACGAGCGGGGTTGCAGCAGAGGGCGCTCGTGGCTGTCGTCGTGAGAACGCCGCGCCGTGCGTGCATGGCGGCGCGCGGCGAAAGTAGGTGGCGCGCACTTTGTACTTGTGCGACACCACACCCCTCCCCCCCCAAACCGCCGCGCCGTCGTGGCGTAGGGCTGAGGGCCACGGCGACGGCTCTGGGAGGAGGGCCTGGGCGGGGGCGTTACTGGTGGGACGGGCGTCGTAGCTGAGGCCGGGATCGAGACGCCGTCCGCGCCCCGGCATCCGCCTTGCGATCCTCCAGGGAACCCGCCGAAACCTGGGGAAGGGCGCCCGCCCCCGCCCAGAGGGAGCAGGTCATCTTCTTCTGAGGTGCGTGGCCCAAGCTGGGGGGGCCCGCACGGTCCCGGAGTCCCTCTCGGTGACGCTGTCATCTGCGGCGGCGACAGCGGCGGCGTCGCGTCGATCTCCATCGGGACGATCTCGTAGTCCGGGGACGAACGATGTGGTTGTGCTCCCTGGCGGTGAACTGGGTCTGGAATCAAGAAACCGGAGACAGGATCGCGCGGCCTATGCAGACGCAATTGGTTTGCGTGGCACCGCAGCTCCGACCCTGTGGAAGAACGTACAACATACATATTCCTACCGAGCACGCGCTGAATGGTGCCCGGCAACCATGTCTTCTTGTTTCCAGCAAACACCCTGTACAGCACCGGCGTAGAAACCTGAAAACGCGTAGCGCCATACGAACCGACTCGGTGCGTGGGAGGCTGCAGCAGGTGAAGGAGAGTGCGGTGACGGCGGCCGTGTAGCAGCTCGGCAGGAGACGGGCCGTCACGTGGCATGCATCGATACGTAGACAGGAAAATTTGAAGAGCTTGCTGCCTGGAGTGCTGACCTTTCATCTTCTCCATGTGAGACTTGAATGTTCGAACGAAACGTTCTGCTTCACCATTGGACTGAGAGTGAAAAGGTGCAGTGGTAATATGCTGAATGCCATTCACACGACAAAACTGTTGAGAGTCCGCACTAACAAACTGAGGTCCATTGTCACTGACGATAGTTTCAGGCAAGCCTTCGATGCAAAACACTGATGTTAAGGCACTGATTGTACTAGAAGCTGTCGTTGAGTTCATGGCAATCACAAAAGGAAACTTGCTGAAAGCGTCTACAACAATTAACCAGCGCGTATTCCAGAAAGGTCCGGCAAAGTCAATGTGTAAACGTTGCCATGGTCCCTTGGGGCGTGGCCAGTCTGAGAAACGTTGCGGAGGAGCCGCCTGATGCTCCGCACAAACAGTACACTGTGATGTCATGCTCTCTATCTGAGCGTCCATACCAACCCAGGTACAATGACGTCTGACCAGTTGCTTTGTCCTAACAATGCCCCAATGTCCTTGATGCAGGAGGCGTAACACTTCTCGTTGCAGGGAACGAGGAACAATCACTCTTGCTTGGTCGTTGTCGGTATGCAACAACAGTACACCCTGACTTAAAGATAATGCATGACGTTGTGCAAAATAACGTCGAACCAGAGGCCGATCAATGTCTTTGGCTCTGGCAGGCCAACCAAAGCGAACAAAACGTGCTACCACACTTAAGTCTGCATCCGCAGCTGTTTCCTGTGCAACCCGACGAGAGTTCAAAGGGAAATCTGCGACAGCGGTAGCATCTCTGGAGTCTATCTGACAACATGCCATTTCCGAAGAATCAAACGACACATCCTGGCCAACCGGAAGTCGGGAAAGTGTGTCCGCGTTGGCGTGTTTAGTGGTAGGTCGGTACAAAATCTCATACTGATAATTAGACAATATCAAGGACCATCTCTGAAGCTTTTGTGCCGTACGTGGCGGAATTGGCTTTGCGGGTGAGAACAACGACGTGAGAGGCTTGTGGTCTGTCAACAAATAGAATTTTCTGCCATAGAGATAATGATGAAACTTTGTGACCCCGTAAATTATTGCTAAGGCCTCCTTTTCTATCTGACTGTAATTCTGTTGCGTTGGCATCAGTAGCTAGGATGCAAAGGCAATAGGACGATCGTAAGAACCAATACGATGTGACAGAACTACACCCACACCGTACGACGAGGCGTCAACTGCTAACACTACAGGCTTCTGTGGGTCAAAGGGAATCAAACATGCATCACTGAGTAGTGCAGACTTTAGTTTGTCAAAGGCAACCTGACAATCTTTAGACCATACAAAAGGAACATTCTTCCTACGTAAGTGATGCAGTGGAGCTGCAATCTGAGAGGCATTGGGAATAAATCTGAAATAATAGTTAAGCTTTCCCATCACTGCTTGCAATTCATGCACATTTTTAGGAGGAGGCAAGTCTTTGATTGCTCTAAGATGTGACTGTAAGGGATGAATTCCTTGGGCATTAATCACATGGCCTAGGTACTCTATTTCAGTTTGAAAAAACGAACACTTTGCTTTATTACAACGTAGACCTGCTGCAGTCAACACTTTGAAAAGGCACTCCAGGTTTGCTAAATGTTCTTCAACTGTACGTCCGGATACCACAATATCATCTAAATAGTTCGAACAACACGGTACAGAAACTGTCAGCTGTTCCAAAAAAGCGCTGAAAAATAGCGGGAGCGGAAGAACTGCCAAAGGGTAGGCGTTGAAATTGAAAAAGGCCCATGTGAGTATTAATGACGAAAAACGTTTTTGACTCGTCATCAAGTGGAATCTGTAAGTATGCCTCTGCTAAATCAATCTTGGAAAAGAAACGAGACTGTCCTAATTTGTCCATAAGTTCGTCAGGTCTGGGCAGGGGGTAAGTGTCTACAATTGTTTGACTGTTTACTGTTGATTTGAAGTCCGCACAGAGACGAAGTTTTCCTGACGGCTTGGGTATAATTACTATAGGCGAGGCCCACTGACTCGCAGAAACAGGAGAAATCACCCCACTATCTTGCCAACGTTTAAGTTCGTCGGCAACTGTATCACGCAAGGCGATAGGCACTGGTCTAGCTTTACGAAATTTTGGAACTGCAGATTCTTTTAAAGTTACATGTGCCACGAAGTCTTTTGCACAACCTAGTTCCGGCGAAAACAAGTCACTATATTTGTCACACAATGCATTGATTTTATCCTGAGGCACTATTGACGAAATTTGAACACATCTCTTTGAATTGATAAACCAAACAAGTCAAAAGCATCTAGTCCAAAAATGTTCTGTGTCGATTTGGCCTGAAGAACTACAAAAGCAACTGTTTTTGTTACACCTTGAAAATAGGCGGGCAGGCTACACGTTCCTAGCACGGGAATATTTTGACCTGTATAAGCTGTTAACACTTGCTGTGACGGCGACAATTTTGGCGAACTCAGAAGTTCATAAGTATCGTTATTTATTAATGTGACAGCGGAACCAGTATCAAGCTGAAATTGCACCGTCTTATTTTCTATGAAGAGAGTCACAAACAGTTCTTGCTTGCGGCGCTCGACAGGTGCGCGAATGTGGGCAACGTCTACTACGGTTTGTTTACTGCGCTTGCGCGGGCCGCGTAGTGATGTAAGCGGCGCAGACTCGGCACGCAGCGGATTAACAACACTGTCACTAGATGGCACTACCGCTGGGTCGGCGTCCGCGCAAGCATGCGAAGCTACTCCAGATGTACTAACTACTGCACTACACTTTTGAGTAGCTACTTGATGTCTACTGTCACTAGCTACACAGTACTGGGCACTATTACAAGGAGCAGTTGCAGAAGGCACTATTTTCACTACAGGAATGCACTGTTCATAGTCATTTTGCTTGTCCCGAACCCGTTTCCGTTGCACTGTTTTACTCGCTCGTCGGCGCTTGCTACGTGGTGCACTATATAGTTTTGCAATAGGTGTAGAAGAATTTCCTTGCAACTGAGAACCAAGTAAAGCACTGTTCAATTCCACAGCGTCTATGACATTGACTGCATGCACTGCTCTCGCACTTTGCGAAGCACAGTTTCTAATGGTACCGTTCTTTGAGTTTTTAATTTGCATACACACAGACTGTACATGTCCTGATTTGCCACATTGATAACAGGTTGCTTTGCGACTAGGGCAATGAGCACGCTTGTGGCGAGACACACACTGGGGGCAAGATTTACGTACATTTTTCTGAAATGAGCGTTGGCGCCCGTTATTCAAATCACTGTTTCTAACACGACGGGGCGACCTTTGTGTCGCACTTTTACACTGGCTACTGTTCACTGTCTGTTCAGCACGGCCTGTACTATTGTAAGAACCACTAGTGCTACACTGAGAACTACGGCTAGGAAAGCGTCCGTTGCGGCGCACTGAATTTACACTGTGGCTTTGCATTTCTACATCTGCTAAGTCAAAAGTATCATGCGCTTCTATAAGCTGCAGTACACTGTCTAATGAGGGGTCAGACTGTTTCAGAATTGCTGCTCTAATTCTGGGGTCCTGAATATTCTGCGTAATCGCATCCCTCAACATCACGTCACTACACGAAAGTCCACAAGAGCAAGTAAATTTACATTGGCGGGTTAAGCCCTTCAATTCCGTAATCCACTCTTGGTGTGACTGCTGCGGTAATTTTTTAAGTCTGAAAAATCGGTACCGCGCAGCGGCTACGAGACCTTTTCTCTCATAATGAGCATTCAGTGCATCTATAATTTGTTCAAAGTCTACATCACGAGGGGATGCTTGCGGGAATAGTTTATGCAGTAATACGAAGGTCCGGGGGCCCACAATCGATAAGAAAAGGTTCTTCACTCTCTGACCTGTAATTTGATGAGCCGCGACGAGTTCTTGAAACTGTGCGAAGTAGTCGCTCCATTCTTCCTCACGTTCGTTGTATTGGCGGAACGTCGGAAGCGGTGCGGCGGCAGGTGTGGGCTGCTGATGCGACGGTTGTTGTTGAGTTGTCAACTGCGCCACCGCCTGGAGAAGTTGTGTTATTTGCGCCGTCTGTAACTGAATAATTTCCATTAAGTTTGGGTTCGGGGTAGTGGCCATGCTGACCGATTAGGCGCCGCGTATACAAGTAACTTATAACAAAACACAAATGCAATATGAAAGAGGACACTCTGCAACAAAAAAGTCCACAAACACGTAACTGAAAATGTTCCCCCAAAAATCTTATAATAAGGGTGGGTGGGCGGGAGCAATTTTTGCGTGCTCCGACTGCTGCTGTCTGGCTGCTGTAAGCGGGCTGGTCCAAGGTTCTATCACTCCTCGTCGCCACTTTTGTGTCCCAACTTCGTCGCCGCTTTTGTGTCCCAGCCTCGTCGTAGGTGTCGGTGGCCGAGTGGAATGAGACCGACACGCTGGTGCAGGTACGGAGGGGAGCAGCCAGAAACTATAAACACTCGAGTAAATTAGAAAGAGATATATATTGCACAGAATGTAACAATACTTAACTTTTACATAGTACTGCAGAATGTTGATACATAGTTGTTAGAGGCCTGCCTAGTGCCTGTACAATAGCAAAGTCTTCACTGGTGCCTATCTGATTACGAAGGTCCTAACTCGTTGCTATCTCAGTCCGAAGTGACCGGTGTCTTTCCGTGGTGGCCACGAGCGGGGTTGCAGCAGAGGGCGCTCGTGGCTGTCGTCGTGAGAACGCCGCGCCGTGCGTGCATGGCGGCGCGCGGCGAAAGTAGGTGGCGCGCACTTTGTACTTGTGCGACACCACAGTCTTAGTTCATAAGTAGTTGATAAGTAGTTTGTAAGTTTAGGGACTGATGACCCCGTAGTTAAGTCCCATAAGCTGTACAAACATTTGAACATTTTTTTAAAAATGTTTACAATATTTTCTGAAGGTTGACATGAAGTACTCCTCTCCTCCTAGGTACTGCGAGGGTCAGTTATGCATACAGTACTGCTTGGCCAATAGATGATCAAATACAAGTTGACCTTCGGTTGTATTTTATCTCAGATGATGCGGAACTACACAGGGAGTTAGCGGGAGTATTTGCGAACATGTATCTATAGACGGGCATCAAGTACCTCCCCACGATTCAGAGGAGGAGGAAGCGGAACCAATACATCGTCAAGAATGCGATTGAGGGTCTGCCTCTACAGCAAAGGAAATGCCGGGCACTTCAAATACGGCTACAGCCATTACTTTTTCTTGTGATCCCTCTGCAGGTCAACAAAAATCCATATTTTATTTTAAGTATCTCGGTATCTGGCCAGTTTGGCTTTCAGTTGCAGCAAGACGTCTCATTGTTGAAAAACTCTTAAGTGAAGAGAAAACTTAACCAAGCATAGGACGAAGTGTTTCTCTCATAGAGGAAAGAACATTGTCGAAAGACTGGTGTTATAAACAGCTTCCTAACGAACAAAAGGTGTGTCGTTCTTGGTTAGCCTGCAGTAAATCAAGAAATGCTTTCTTTTTCATACTGTACAAACTATTTCATGAGAACATATCTGAGACAAATCTTCATCGTATGCCTAAGAATGGACTCACTCATTCCTCTTTTGTGCCGCTGCTGCTCCTTTTCTCCATTTTTAGTTTCGTATTGAGAAACCTCATGCGAATGAACACTCTGCATGTTCATAGATTTCTTTGTTGGGTCATGGTCTGTTATATTCTGTTCCTGTTGTCCTTGGGCCATGTATGCTTCTCTTCAGTCTCCTTTCCATTTTCATTAGTTTATTGATCCCTCCTTTTTGGACTAGCTTTAGTGTTTCAGCACCATACAGAGCCTCTGTGTCCACCGGTGAGCTTTAGTGTTTAATTTTGGTGTCCCACGATAATGCCTTCTTCTTGTATATGTATCTGGTGGTCTGGAATGCTATGTTTAACTTTTTTCTCATTGTTCTAGACTTTTTTCTCATTGTTGTTTATGGGTAGCCACTCACCTAAATATTTGAATGAATTAACTTTCTTGATTTTGTTTTGATTTTGAATAGTTTCTCTGGGCAATTTTTTTACATTCGTTATAAACTCTCTTTGTGAAAGAGATTTACTTCTTGCTTGCTCAATTAGTTTTTCTATTTGGATTTTCGCATTTTCCGGTGTATTTGTGATCTGAGCAATGATAAGCAATTTATATAAATGTTATCTTTTTGGCTTCTCATTTGATGCCTTTCGTATTGGATTTTCTCCACTCTCTTATCATTGTTTCAAGGGCACAATTAAAAAGTATAGATGACAACCCTTCTCCCTGTCTGACTCCTGCTTTTATTTCAAAACTTTTGGAGAATTCTCCACAGAACCTGACTTTAGACGAAGTGTTTGTGAATGTGTCTTTGATAATGTTTGTAGTTGTTGGATCTAGGCCGAATTCTTTTATAATACTTATAACGGGTTCCCTATCGATGGAATCTTAAGCATTCATGAAATTGACAAAGGTAACAGTTATGTCTTTGTTTTTCAGTTTTCTTTTTCTTTTTTTTTTCATTTCTAGGATGGTTATTAGATTCCAGATCTATTCAATGCATTTTCTATTTTTGCGAAATCCACCTTGGTCTTCCCCTATTTGTGTGGCTACTTGATGATCCACCTGATTGAGTACTACTTTAGACAGGATTCTATAGGTTACTGGCAGAAGTGATATCCCCCTATAATTATTGGGGTCTGTTTTAGGGCCTTTCTTGTACAGAGGGTGTATGATGGCAGTTTCCCAGTCTTACGGAACTACTTCTTTCTCCCAGATTTTATCCATTATATTTTTGAGTTTAAGAATGGTGTCATTATTTAGAGCCTTCCACAACTCCACCTTAATTCCATCCTCTCCGGATGCCTTGTTGTTTTTTAAGGCATATAGGATTTCTTTAAGTTCTTTTACATCTGGGGCCATCGAATTGTTATTTTGAGTGTAATTTTCACTAAAAGTGAATTTGTTTCCCACTTTATTCAAAATATTTTGCCATTATGTCACAGTTATCCTGTTTAGAATGGGCCATTTGGCTAGTTTTTGGGCTCGCTAATTGTAATGATGGCGGTATAACAATTTCTCATCTTATGCCTTTTCAAATCTTCATTGATTTGATGTAGCTCATTCATTATTAACAACTTCCTCTCTTTCTTGAAAATTCTAGTTGATTCTCTTCTCTTTTGTAGGAGGTTTTCTCTGTTTTCTTGACTTTTGTTTGCATTCCACTTTTTCCATGCTTTTTTCGTTCTTGAAGAGCCTTGTCTCATTGATCGTTCCACCATGTCTGTTTATTACGTTTGGTAGGTGGTGCAGTTCTGATTGCTGCTTCGATGATGCCATTTCGGAGGTCATTCCAAGTTTGGAAGTCCTAGTTTTGAAGTTCTGTCTTTAATCTCCCGGTTGCAGTTTATCATGGTCATATTTTGGGATATTAGTTTGTCTATTGTGTTTCCTGTGTGTTTCAGGCTTAATTCTAAATTACAGGCATGTAGTGATCTATATTTGCGGATTTTATGACTGACATTCATTACTTCCTTGGATGACTTTCTGCTTATTGCTATGTGATCCCGCTGCTTTTCCGCACATATTGGGTTTGATGATACCGATGTCATTAGTTTTTTCTTATTTCTTTCAAAGGACGTGGATTTAGAACTATAGTCCGATTATCACATAGAACTATCAGTCTTTCTCCCTTTTTGTTGTAACCTATATTTATTTTTTCCCCTTTCTCATTTGTGCTCTTAAGTCTCCCAGTAGAATAATAGTGTATTTCGATGACATTTTACTCATGTAGTTATCAATTTTCTCCCAGTATTCATCTGCATTATGTCTGGATTTCTTTCGGTTTTTATCATTTGTGGGGGCGTGGACATTTAGAATTGTGTACACTTTGTTCGTAGATTTAAATGTTAGAGAGGATGCTCTTTCATCAATTGGGTCAAAACTTACTACTGAGTCAGTTATTTTATTAGAGATGAATAAACCACTGCCGAAAATGAGTGCACCTTACCATATCTTGCTGCTGGCCTTGCTTTTATAAATTCTGTATCCATTTGATTCAGAGGGTTCATTTGTCTACATAACGGATTTCCTGTACAGGGACATAAGACAAATATTTATTTTTGTTGAAACGTTCTCGTTTGCCATTGTTTTCGCTGGTGGAAACAAGAAGTGGGTACAAAAGAAACAGATTAACGGACTTAGGACAAGTTGACGGAAGTTAAAGAGTCCGTTAATATTTTTTTGAATCAACTTAAAAGTTAATCTGTTACTCAAAAAGTTAACTTCGTTAATTAACGATTAACGAACTTGTGCCGAGCTCTGGCTATACAGTTTATTTGCTTAGATTTAATTTTGTGTGTGCTATCTTCAGGGTGCTCCGATTCACCCAAAACGTTGTATTGTTCTCCCCCATAATCCGAATGACCACTTGACACCTTACCAGTGGGTATTGTGGAGGATTGACCTCCTGCGGTATTCTGATTACATAAAGCCTTCTTATCCATATTGATTATTGTTTTGGAGATTAGTCTGTGCTAATTGAGTTCACCTCTCACTTTTGAAGGTAAGATGTATAGGAAATGGCCGCACCTCAGATGGTGAATAGACACCTGCCAGGAAGCCGCTCTATATGAAACAGACGCTTCTGGATTTAACGTCTTTCGCATAATAGGTAAGGTTGCCTCTTCCGCCAGCTTCATCTTACCAGAGTCCATCTCTTCCGTTGCTGCTACCGTTGAGGTCTTCGTCGTACCCTGACAAAGGACCCTCACAAGGTACTATCACACGGGCCTGATGAACCAAGGTTTCTTTAACGAGGTGTTACTCTATATGTACATTACCCTTGCGATTTTTCGTGTCAACCGTTGCCCATTGTAAAATTCATATAAATTTATTGTGGTGTCGCACAAGTCTAAAGTGCGCGCCACCTACTTTCGCCGCGCGCCGCCATGCACGCACGGCGCGGCGTTCTTACGACGTCAGCCACTAGCGCCCTCTGCTACAACTCCGCTCGTGGCCAGCACTGAACGACATCGTTCACTTGGGACTGAGATAGGAACCAGTTAACACTTCGGAATCAGATAGGCACCAATGAAGACTTTGCTATCGGATAGGCACTAGGCAGGCCTCTATCTCAACTATGTATCAGCATTCTGCAGTACTGAGCTATGTAAAAGTTAAGTATTACTAAGTCTCTAAGAAATATATATCTCGTTCTAATTTACTCTAGTGTTTCTAGTTTCTGCTGTCCCACTGGCTGGTCACCTCCTACCTGCACAAGCGTGCATCCTTTATTCCTGTGTCGGTCTTTCTACTCGGCCACCGACACCTACGACGGAAACGAGACACAAAATTGACATACTGGAAAAAGTTATATATAAAACATGCGCATGTTTCAGTAGAACGTTGTGTTACAATTTCAAAACATTCCGTCAAGAACTTTCGGAGATATAAGATTTTGAACATAACACTAAACTTGGCTCTAGGTTAGGTATAGTTCTAAGAGGAGACAGAGGAGGCGGACGAAATTGATGTAGAGGGGGAAAGTACGAACAGGTAGAGAGTGGATATTGATACGCAGTTACTCGTAAAACGAGAGAGTTTCATTGCGACAACCGTTTTCAAAAAGTTACTTGAAAAAGAGTGTCGTCTTAAAACAATCGTTATGAATTAAGAAAAGGTTAATGTTTTATTAGAAAGCTAAGATGCTGAACTACCACGTGTCAAAAAATCAGATCTTTAAATCAGATGCTTTTTTCAAAATAGAACGAGAAGCGTTATGAAACTAAAAAGTCACACAGAATGTAAATTAGACATTTTCGATTTTCACAAGCAATGGAAAACATCTTAGGAAAAAATAAGTTGATAAAACGATATGGGGTGGTTCCATATAATATCAACAGTTTTTACGGCGAGAAGATCGGAAAAGTGATCCCCCCCCCCCCCCTTTTTCCCAGCCCGACCCTACCAGGAGGATGCCATCCTCGTGCGACTCAGTGTAATTAAATATTCCTTCAAATCAAGAATGTGTATTTTACCTACTATCAATTTTGGAGTGGGTACAGCTTCCGCGGTACCCATTTCAACCGCCGATCCTGCCCAACATGAATTTTTAGAAGTGACTGCATCCAAAACAAGGCGGCAAGTAATGACTGATATTAAGGAAGCAAAATATTGTTCTAAACCATTGTTAGCAAATGCTACAAGTTATCAGATACGTAAAATTAAATGGAAGTGGTGAAGAGATTTGTGGAAGTTTTATTGACTTTTTAACAATTAGTGACAAGACAAAGGTGGCACTTTTTGCAGAAAATTTAAAGTGATGGTTTGGATTTTAAAAATTGTCGAGGCCAAAACTGGTGCTGATATGGCTGGGTAGGGCAATGGTGTTCAATCTTGTTTACAACACAAAAACTGCGGCGAAGCGGCCGAGCGCACTGAGGTGCTATGCTACGGCCCACGAGGCCTTTCCCTGTCGGGGGTTCGAATCCCCCTTGGGCATGGATGTTCGTGTCGTCTTTAGTATAAGGTAGTTAATACGTAGTTTGTAAGTTTAGGGACTGATGTCCCCGTAGTTAAGTTCCTTAAGCTTAAAAAACATTTCATTTCCTCAACACGAAAATAAGCAGTGGCGGATTTCCATATAGGCACACCAGGCACGGGGGCACCTTAAGGGGGGCGGCATTTTTTTGCTCTGTACTGATTTTAACCCTTTACGTTTTAAAATAGCTGCGCTTAAAAACGAGAAAATTTTTTTATTATTGTTAAAAACTGACTAGTTTAAATAACCCTAAACAACGAAATTCGACTATACACGCTGGGATATATACATAGTTTACCTGGTGACTGACTGGAAATTTAACATTGCGTTTCTGTCTGGAATCATCTTCATGACCGATCAAAATATTTTGAAGTGGGCTGTCAGGACGGCAATCTACAATACAATGTTTGAAACGTTATTACTCCGAGAATGTTGTCGGCTTCTACTTAACCCTACCATATTTTACCAGTGGCGGCTCGTACAAAATTTGACGAGTGTGCTACAATATTACAAAAATAAACAGGAAACAAAATATACTAAAATAAAAAGTCAACCTTTGTATGATTGCCTTTAATTAAATATCAACTAATACTGTACTGACAGTAAGACGTTCAGGGGAATCTATAACAGCGCTGCCAACTGCATGTATTCACTGCAGGTAGTAAATATAACGTTTAAAAAATAATAATTTTATTCACAGAAATTAAAAATTTAGACTCAGAGGTATTTGAATACGAACCCCACACAGGAATTGAGAGACAACGCGCAAGACGCCTGAGTCAGTGCGCTGTTTGACTCTGTAAGCCGCAATATTCATCATATACTATTCTTCCGCAACCGTCACACGCAGCGCGAAGAGAAATATTGATCTGGTGCTGCAGTCGGTCTCAGCGCACATGAGTCGCCAGGCCTGATGTCACGTCTGCGCATGCGCACTAGCGAACAGCCGACTGCGCCGCCTCTCTGCGCACGTACCAGCGCGGCTGAATCCCACTTCAGCACACGGAGCTGGTTTCCAGCTATCGCGGCGAGAGCGCTCCAAAATGCATTTTCATCCTTATTACTAGCATTGTAATACGCATTGGAAGGGAATTGGCATAATTTTATTGTGATATCTGGCTTGTATTCCAAGAGAAAGGATGTAATTTTACAGCGATTTCTCGCTTGCATTCGAAGCATGATTTTAGTAATATATTTACAGTGTGCTGCAGCACATTAGCACATTACCACCAGCCGCCACTGTATTTTACCCGTGAAAATACCGGGGCCCCTGAAAAGCTGTGATAAACTACTCAGCAATTTCTTAAATACTGTAACATGTGTGGTCCTCAGTACGTAAAACACGACTCTACTTAAATTTCTTGTAAAAATTACGGGGAAGTATCAAGTCAACCCTCCAGTACTGTAATTCATGTGAAAGCTTTTTGATCTTCAATGGCTGAG
Organism: Locusta migratoria; assembly: GCA_026315105.1. Lineage (NCBI taxonomy): Eukaryota > Metazoa > Arthropoda > Insecta > Orthoptera > Acrididae > Locusta > Locusta migratoria. Next base: position 742,299,798 of record CM048755.1, on the reverse strand, counting down.
CTGTGATTTAATGACACCCCTTTAACTTGACATGTCGATACTGGAAATGTTTTAAATTTTTAAACACATGTTTATACTAAACAATATAAGCACAATATCTAATAACGTGTGAAATACACTTCACAACAGTTCAAAATATTATTTATTTATTTACTTTGTTAATTTTTTTGGCGAAGGAGTCAACAGTGTTCTATAGCTTTGCTTCCTCCACACTAATTCGGGGTACAAGTTGTCGAGAACTGGGGTAAGTGCTACGACTCTAAATTTCTCCCTTCCAGTCAGAGAAACTTCTTCAGAGTCCGCGTCTTCGTCATCATGAAGTTTGCGTTTTCGTTATCTTTTGTAAGTGCATTCATAGTCTATAACAGTCACAATCTCCATGGCTTTATTTTCATAATAGTCGAAACTGCCACGAATAGATGCAATAAATCCTACAAGTGATTCATATAATTCATGCACTATTTTAGTATCAATATATACACTTTTCAATTTCTGATTTACACTATTAAATCTCTGGAGTATCTCCGTCCAAACTGTCATCATGAATACTGTTTCTAGTCTGCTGAGTTGATTCAATAAAACTGAAGCCTCATTTCGCACAAGTGGTTTCTCAAAAGTATTATTGGCTATATATGTGAGGGCATTGATAACGCTCTCCCAGTTTTCATATAGACTTACACACGCTTCTTCCCGTGCTGACCAACGTGTTTTTGATAAACTTTTGACCGTTTTGCTTCCTGTTTCATGAAAGAAAGAAGTTTATCTCAGCGCTGTGTACAAGCACTACATTTGGCGAAAAAAGAAGAAGAAACCAACTTTGTCTCATTTACTGTGCTGCAGCCGGCACGGTATCAGAGTTCCCACTCTGTGCAATAGAGTAGTACGTGGCACAGAAAATTTTATATTAATCTTTTTTTCTTAGAACTTTGTAGTTTGCCTTCTCTGCCCACAGAAACCGCTAAAAAGTTATAAGAATAAGTAAAATAAGAGTCGATAGTCGATCCAGCACACCTGCTTTTTAAATCAGAAAGACAGTGTTATGAATATTCAGAACATATTTGCGGCTGAGCTAAAATTCCTGCGACGCCGGAAACAGAAGCTAGAAAAGGGAATGTCTGTTTTTTTTTTTTTTTTTTTTTTTTTTTTTTTTTGGACTTAACAACGGGGTCATCAGTCCCTAAACTTACAAGCTACTTATGAACTAGCTAATGCTAAGGACGGCACAAATATACATGCCCGAGGGGGGATTCGAACCCCCGACCGTAGTGGCCGTGCAGACCGTGACTGGAGCGTCTCAGTCTCCTCGGGCACCGCGGCCGGCATGAATTTTTAGGCCATAAAAGAAAAGTTATTTTCCTTGTGGTCGTTTCTGTTGTTTTTCTACAGAAGAATGTTTTAACACAATGCAGCTTTAAGTTTGTTTCATCCGCTGCTTTACACCAAGTATAGTTCAGGAACCATTTGATTTGATTGATTGATTTTCTCAGGGAAGCCAAAACAGTCTTGGTCCAACCCGCCACTGCCCGCACCGAAACTAAGTTTATTGTGCGGTATCGCTCCCTGTATATCTAGTAAAGCCAACCAATGCCCTTGGACAGTGCAAGGAGTACCTTTACCAGTTCATTATTAGACACAATTTCTTCGGGTCTGGTTGTCTCAAATGTTCTATGACTTTTACCCTTCAATGCAATGCATTCGAAGATTAGATGTGATGCAGGCATCATGGCTTTGGCATCATTACTTTGCCATGTTTTTGTTGATAGACTTTGGTCCAATATTCTACGTGCTGTCTTCTGATCCAGTTACGTAGCTCCAATTTGATCATTGCCTTGGTGATTGTCAGGACAGGTTCCGGTCCAATAAATGGAGTCTCTGCCCCCATCCTGGCTATCTGTCAGCATGTTCGTTGCCACTGATCCCCGAGTGGCCAGGGACCCACGATAGGTTTACTCTATTGCTTTCCCCTGGCTCCACCAGAACCCTGTGACATTCTGCAACAATTTTAGACCTTGTTGCAGGAGCTGCCAGTGATCTCAGGGCTGTCTGGCTATCTGAATAGATATAGATGCTACGATCTTTGTGGCACCTACGCAAATTCTCCTCCACACACGCCCTGATGGCAGTGATTTCGGCCTGAAATACTGAGGCCAGTTTCCCTAGAGAGATTACGCCCTCCAGTCTTAGCTGCACCCCGTATACCCCGGCCCCAACGCCTTGGTCTGATTTTGACCCGTCAGTGAACCGGACAATATCCCCCATACGGTGTCGAACTATTTTCTCCCACTGCTCCCTACTTCCAATTGTTATATTGAAAGGCTTGTTGAAGCAGTATGGGGTTATAATATAGTCGGCTGGCATTTCCCCAACCTTTACTATATTTACCTCACTCACTATTTTAGTGTGTTATTCTGGATATCCCAAAGAGTTCCAGTTTTTGCCAGTTTTGCGTCTGTATGCACCAACCGCTGCCTCCATCTTGACCCAAAGGTGTAATGGGGGCATATCCAACATGGTTTCCATCCCAGCAGTTGGTGTGCTGCTAGTTCCGCCTGTTTATTACACTTTGATTGAGCGCGACTAGACCGCTGATGTGTCCTTCAGAACAACGAATAGCAGAGTACGGAAATAGCTCCCAGCCAAAACGGCAATTGCGAACTGATTTTGCAATAGTTATTACTTAAAACCTTTTTGGGGGGCCGGCCGCGGTGGCCGAGGTGACTGAGGCGCTCCAGTCACGGTCGGCACGGCCACTACGGTCGGGGGTTCGAATCCCCCCTCGGGCATGGATATTTGTGCCGTCCTTAGTTGTAAGTAGTTCATAAGTAGTTTGTAAGTTTAGGGACTGATGACCCCGTAGTAAAGCTTAACAAACATTTGAAAATTTTTTTCTTTTTTTCTTTTTTTTTGGGGGGGGGGGGGCAAAATAATATGGTGTGCCTAAGAGCGCAAAATTTTTAAATCCGCCACTGAAAATCAGTGTACATACTTCGTGCTGTGCGGCGTACACTCATTAAATGTGAGTGGAGGCAATGCTCCAAGTACCTTGCGTGATGCAGAAACTTATTTCGAAGTAATACACTTGCCATACCGGTATTTATTCTTTGCATCCTTCCACAGCTAGGACATTATGTTGAAGTATTTATCTGTATATCTAAAGCTACAGAATTCTACTACATTGTCAACACGAATCGATAATGTAAACAAAATTATTCTTTTCTGTTAATCATATGATACAACTTATCAAGGAATTTGATGAAACTATAACAAACGCAACATCAGTAACAGATATTATCTCAGAAACCAAGACAACAACTGGAAATCTCAATTTGATCGTCGATTCAAAGGGTTGTGCATACAAAAATGATGGTCGACAAAGGCTGTAAAGACAAAAGCTGGGATTGGACCGCTGGAATATTCGAATATATAAAAATTCCATAACACAATTGAAGATCAAGAATATGCCACAGGAAGACGCCATGGATCAGTATTGTTAAGTGACAGACTCCAAACCCAAAGGTCGTTAGTTAGATCCTAGGATTTTTATGTGTCTCTTAACTTTTGGCAATCGAGTCGTACAAACTGCTGTGTTGCAGTTCTTCAGAATCTTTGTTAAATCTTTAGGTCACCCTGTAACTGCCTTGCGTGGGTAAGACAGTTCTAAGGCCGGAGGAACGAGGAAGGTGACGACGAACCACCTGCTAATAATCTTCTAGAAACAGTGTAAAACAAACTCGCGTCGCAGCCTATATTCATTGCCTATTCCCTTTGCACGCAGGGTCGTCCCCACAGCAGTCGACAAAGACTACCTGATAAAAACTCCCATTTTTAACTCTGCTATAACCAATAACACACCGTTTCACAATGTTAATAATTATTAATGCGCCGCAGATCTTTTATGATCTGAGGCTTCCAAAAATATTGAAGAGGTACAAGGCAATGGAGACTCGAGTTCTTCGTGGTAACAATTCAGCCACCCAATTTAATTTATATAAAAAAGAAGGTAAGATGTTTTAAATGGTAATGATTTATTTTTCCTGATTGGTAATATATCCACAAGTTCCCAAAGTAGCTGAAACACTTACATATTACAATTGTAAATGTTTTCTTCAATTTAATGCCTATAGTTTTATCGTACGAGTTTGCAGATTTTATTTTGTTTGAAGATTCACGAATCCACGTCACGCTAGCACTTCGCTCTACGGCCGCAGTGTAGCGCTAAAATAACGTGACCTACAGCGCTCCTAGTGCCAATTCGCCGTCAGTACAAAATCAATTGCGTGGTAGAAACAAGCAACGCCATCTAGGTGGAGTTAAAAATTGTCTAGAGACGAACCGATAGATGTCTCTGCGGTCGCAGAAATCAGTGGCTATGCGCACCTGAAGTACTTCGTTCTGCGGCCGCAGTGTAGCGCTACAATAACATGACGTACAGCGCTCCTCGTGCCAACTCCCCGTCAGCACAAAATCGATCGCGTGGTAGAAACAGGCAACGCCACATAGGTGGAGTTGAAACAGTTGTCTAGAGACGAATCGATAGATGTCTCTACGGTCGCAGACATCAGCGGCTATGCGCACCTGAAAGTAAATGTGTGGGAAACTGAACTGCTACTTCCTCAGTATTTCATAAATGTTATTTATATTCGTATGCTTAGTGTTTTATTCCTGCTATTTTTATGGTGATGTCCAAAATCAAGTATATCAGGTCTTCAAGCACTTATATTTTATTCTAGAAACCAATAGTGTCTTCTTCCAAAATATGCCGTGTAATGTGTCATCTAGTTGCACACCGTATTGTAAGTAGCGGGATCGGGAATTAAGATTGTAAAAACAACGAAGTATTTAAGATGATTTCGCTTTTAGCAGTACAGTGTCACACAATGAGCATAAAGCGAGTGAAATTATGAGTAATAAACCATGTTATTGCAACATAATGCCATGGTAAATTGTCAGTTAAATAAAATATATAATATTTCACTATGCAAGTGTAGATACGGCATCCAGACTCCAAAGCTGGAAGTGTAATTTATGAGTGCAACGATCAAGATCATGAAGTAAAATCGTGTTCCGGTACGTCTGAATTACTATGAGGGAAGACTGTAGAACTACACGAAATTAATATAAGAATGTGGAAACGATATAGTAAGTGCAATTAACTAATGAATTACAAAGACGCATGAGATATATGCATTGCTTGGAACAAAGTCAAATTGGGCAACGAACTCATCCTCTGAACATTTGTTTTGGCTCGTCTGAAATATAAACATCACGCAACCGATAACTGTGACAGCTACAGACAGAAAATCAGGTAAATAGACTCTGTTTTCTAAATGAAAAAACGTCTGATGGAATACAGTCACGCAAAAGTTGCGCAGCCAACATAAAGCACTTGAGCATAAACAAAAAATCTTACTTAAAGCCTCGACGACTCCAAACAATCAATCACACGGAATGAGAGGGATTAATTTTACGTGTTAACACCGAGATGTACAATTAATGCTGCTATGTTTTTGTTAGGTTCTTGTATCTATCCTTGCCCGGTGACTGCCCGACACATGCAGCCTCGCCGCCGCCGCCAATGATGACCAGCGGTCACTCCCCTGAACCTGCAGCCTCACCACCACCGCCACAGACGACGAAGACAAGCAGTCACTGCCTGGCACCTGCAGCCTCGCCACCGCTGCCAGCGGTCACTGCACGCCACCTGCAGCCTCGCCACCATCGCTGCCGCCGCCGCCGCCCTTGCTGCCGACCAGCAGTCACTGCGCGGCACCTGCAGCCTCGCCGCCAATAGTGCCGCTGCCGACGACTAGTGGTCACTGCCCGGCAGATGCAAACTCTCCGCCACCGTTGCCGCCGCCGCCGACCAGTGGTCACTGCCCAGCACCTGCAGAGTCGCCGGCGCCACTGCCGCCGACCAACGGTCACGGCCTGGCACTTGCAGCCTCACCACCGACGACGACCAGTGATCACAGCCCAGCGCCTGCAGCATCGCCGCCGCCGCCACTGCCACCACCGCTGGCGCTGCCGACTTGGGGTCACTGCCTGGCACATGCAGCCTCGCTGCCGTTGCCACCGACAATAGCAACAACACCGCCAACCAGCGGTCACTGCCAGGCACCTGTAGCCTCGCCGCCACTGCCGCCTCTGCCGCCAACCAGCAGTCACTGCCCTGAACCTGCAGCCTCGCCGCTGCAGCCGCCGCCGCCGACGACCAACAGTCACTGACGGGCACATGCAGCCTCGCTGCCATTGCCGCCGACAATAGCAACAACACCGCCAACCGGCGGTCACTGCCAGGCACCTGTAGCCTCGCCGCCACTGCCACCTCTGCCGCCGACCAGCAGTCACTGCACGGCACATGCAGCCTCGCCGCCGCCGCCAATGACGACCAGCGGTCACTGCCCTGAACCTGCAGCCTCGCCGCCGCAGCCGCCGCAGCCGCCGCCGACCAGCAGTCACTGCCTGGCACATGCAGCCTCGCTGCCGTTGCCACCGACAATAGCAACAACACCACCAACCAGCTGTCACTGCCAGGCACCTGTAGCCTCGCCGCCACTGCCGTCTCTGTCGCCGACCAGCAGTCAGTGCCTGGCACATGCAGCCTCGCCGCCGCCGCCAACGACGACGACCAGCGGTCACAGCCCTGAACCTGCAGCCTCGCCGCCGCAGCCGCCGCCGCCGTTGCCGCCGACAATAGCAACAACACCGCCAACCAGCGGTCACTGCCAGGCACCTGTAGCCTCGCCGCCACTGCCGCCTCTGCCGCCGACCAACAGTCACTGCCCGGCACATGCAGCCTCGCCGCCGCCACCAACGACGACCAGCGGTCACTGCCCTGAACCTGCAGCCTCGCCACCGCAGCCGTCGCCAAGGACGACCAGCAGTCACTGCCTGGCACATGCAGCCTCGCTGCCGTTGCCGCCGACAATAGCAACAACACCGCCAACCAGCTGTCACTGCCAGGCACCTGTAGCCTCGCCGCCACTGCCACCTCTGCCGCCGACCAACAGTCACTGCCCGGCACATGCAGCCTCGCCGCCGCCGCCAACGACGACCAGCGGACACTACTCTGAACCTGCAGCCTCGCCACCGCAGCCGCCGCCACCGACGACCAGCAGTCACTGCCTGGCACATGCAGCCTCGCTGCCGTTGCCGCCGACAATAGCAACAACACCGCCAACCAGCGGTCACTGCCAGGCACCTGTAGCCTCGCCGCCACTGCCGCCTCTGCCGCCGACCAACAGTCACTGCCCGGCACATGCAGCCTCGCCGCCGCCACCAACGACGACCAGCGGTCACTGCCCTGAACCTGCAGCCTCGCCACCGCAGCCCCCGCCGCCGACGACCAGCAGTCACTGCCTGGCACATGCAGCCTCGCTGCCGTTGCCGCCGACAATAGCAACAACACCGCCAACCAGCGGTCACTGCCAGGCACCTGTAGCCTCGCCGCCACTGTCGCCTCTGCCGCCGACCAGCAGTCACTGCCCGGCACATGCAGCCTCGCCGCCGCCGCCAACGACGACCAGCGGTCCCTGCCCTGAACCTGCAGCCTCGCCGCTGCAGCCGCCGCCGCCGACGACCAGCAGTCACTGCCTGGCACCTGCAGTCTCGCCACCAACAACAACCAGCGGTCACAGCCCGGCGCTTGCTGCATCGCCATTGCCGTCACTGCCAACGACGACCAGCGGTCACTGCCTGTCACTTGCAGCCTTGCCGCCGCTGCCGCCAACAACCAGTGGGCACTGTCTGGCACCTGCAGCTTTGCCGGCGCCGGCGCCGCCACTGCCACCGCCGAGCAAAGGTCACGGCCTGTCACCTGCAGTCTCACCACCTACAACGACCAGTGATCACAGCCCGGCGCAGGCAGCCTCGCCACCGCCGCCAATGCCGCCACCGCTGGCGCTGCTGACCAGAGGTCACTGCATGGCACATGCAGCCTCGCTGCCGTCGCTGCCGACGATGACAACAACACCACCATCCAGCGGTCACTGCCGGGCACATGTAGCCTTGCTGCCATGCCGCCTCTGCCGCCGACCAGCAGTCACTGCCCAGCAAATGCAGCCTAGCCGCTGCCACCAACTACAGGTTTATGTACTTGGTTAACAGATTGACAAAAGTATTTTCTTGCGTACTAAGGGGTTTGTTTTTGCAGTGCTGTATTTTATCTTTGATCTCTACGTAGAGTGGGCATTGGTGACGGAGGGCTGTCGTCACTTCGTGACGGAGTATTGGAACGGGATTCCCGCTCTTAGCTATTTGGTAGTATTGTGCGCAATGCCACAATCTGCCACAACAATCGTCACCCATGCCTTTCCACAAATATTTAAAACAATCCCAACAACATTTGCAATATCGGCACAAACATATAACTATTAAAGTCACTATTACAGCTCCTAGAACGAATAATGATACCAAGAATCATATGAGAAATTATGCTGTTCTTGGAAAGCTATCTCCTATTCTATTTCTGCTATTTTATGACGTACTACTTTAAGGTCATCTTAATGTTGTATTACATGCTCCAGGGGCATGTCTAACTTTAGCTCTGAAATGTTCCTCTTTTTCTAGTTAACTATACAGCAATCAATCTGCATGTTTGAAGCGGGCACTAAGTCCTCACTAGTGACGTTAAAATGTTCAAATGTTTGTTAAGCTTATGGGACTTAACTACGGGGTCATCAGTCCCTAAACGTACAAACTACTTATCAACTACCTTATACTAAGGACGGCACAAATATCCATGCCCGAGGGGGGATTCGAACCTCCGACCGTAGTGGCCGTGCAGACCGTGACTGGAGCGCCTCAGTCTCCTCGGCCACCGCGGCCGGCTAGTGACGTTAGTTCGTATTATTTGCTCAGACGGTATGACTACTTGGGTTCCACATCCCTTACATTTGCCATAAAATGTCAATTTCTCGGTGCCTTTGATTAGTACATCGGTTGGCTTATGGTCATTACACAGTATTGTTAAGCCTTCATGTGTCGGAGCAACGAATAACAATTGATCTTGACTCAATGGAGTCCAAATACTATCATTTAATTTCACAAATTTCTGTATGCAGTCCTTAGGAATTTCCCTTACGGTCTGTAGCATTCTTGCTTCACACGTCTCATGATCATATGTAGACATTAAAACAAATTTATGTTTGCAGATTTTGCGAACCCGGTCTATCATCTTACACAACAGGTGTTCGTTGCTCAATTTTGCATAGTGCCGCTTTGCTTCATCAATTAATAAATAATCCTTTTCTGGCTGTTTATACATGAATAAGTATTGACCTGCCTCAACTTCTGAAGGTAGGGGTAATACTCTGTACAAATTAAATAATTCGTTCTCTACTAATGGCACATTCAATACATAACTTAAGATGTGGTCTGAGATGAACACAGCAACATCAATTACGCGCAGTAACTGGTATCCGCTTTGTTCTGTAAGGGCAATGGGGAACGTTTTGTCTTTTATATCATCACGAATTAAATGCAAATATTTTACTATTTGTACTGGATTAATTAAATGTTCAAATGTTTTTTAAGCTTATGGGACTTAACTACGGGGTCATCAGTCCCTAAACTTACAAACTACTTATCAACTACCTTACACTAATAACGGCACAAATATCTATGCCCGAGGGGGGATTCGAACCCCCGACCGTAGTGGCCGTGCAGACCGTGACTGGAGCGCCTCAGTCCCCTCGGCCACCGCGGCCGGATGGATTAATTATGTATGGGTCCAGTATTCCCTTCTGTGCGTTGACTATGGCAGAAATTAAAAGGTCATATTTCCTTTCTAATTCATTAAAAATTGATACTAATTGTATTAGTTGTTCATTTACATTGGTCATGACAGCGAAATGTTGTATCTTCCGGTCCGTGCTATTAGCATATTCATTCACATATCTATGGAGCTTCTCCATATTACTGACAATCATTTCCTCATTACGTGCAAGGCTAGCTACTGTGTGGTTGAAACTAGTTAAAGTAGCTTTGACCACTGTCACTTGCTCCTTGGTCAGCTTAAGCAGTTGCCTCTGTTCATTTTCTATTAAGTCAATCTTTGATTTGAAATAGGAGGCATCCTGCTCATCTAGTGTCCCAAACAATATCTTAGTAATTTCCTCAACAAAATTTAACACGCCGCGTTTTCGCCGTGTTTCGTGACGGGTTAATTGTCCAATTAGACCTTGCGACGTCCTGATCTTTTTCACGTGCCAATCTAAGGCTTGTTCGACTACGGCACATTCTTGATCGCTTATTCCCAAACTTGTCGACTTTTGCTTTCAATACCCTACTGCTAAATGTGCCAATCTTTCTGTTCAAATGTTTGTATAGCTTATGGGACTTCACTACGGGGTCATCAGTCCCTAAACTTACAAACTACTTATGAACTACTTACGAACTAGGACGGCACAAATATTCATGCCCGAGGGGGGATTCGAACCCCCGACCGTAGTGGCCGTGCAGACCGTGACTGGAGCGCCTCAGTGCCCTCGGCCACCGCGGCCGGCCCAATCTTTCTGTCTCATCGGCTTTTCCCTGAAGCTCTCCTAAGCGTATATAGCTAACAATTTTCCATGTCACACTGTAGATTTGTACTTTACCAGCACTGTCATAATACAAGCCTGGCGATGAAGGAAACTTTTCTATACTGAAGTCTTGATACTGTCCAAGGGTGTACACAACTGTGATACAGCTCACCAGATGCAACAGTCCCGCCAGTTTCCACATCTGAAATTTAAACAAAAATTCCACATCAGTGGAACTCCTTTAACCGATTTGCATGTACTGTTAAGAATTTGTTTCTCCTTAATCGAATGACCACATTTGGACCTTTTATTCGTACTACAGTGTATGGACCACGCCACAGAGAGTCTAACTTACGGCTTCGGCCCCTTCTAACGCTTTCATCGTATAGCAGGACCTGATCACCCGCTTTAAATTCCTTGGGATTCTGATCGCGGTCATAGTACGTTCTATTCCTCTCCTTACATTGTTTACTATGATCTCTGGCACATTTGTGAGCTGCCTCATTTTTTCTTTTAATTCAAGTACATAATCATCATAATTGTAAGTAACACCTGTGTTTCCCTTTGCAAGATACCGGGTATATTGCATTCTCTACCGAAAAACAACTCATGAGGTGTATAATTCGTAGCACTATGTGGTGTCGTGTTGAAAACGAACACAGCGTACGGTAGCCATTCGTCCCAGTTTGACTGCGCTTTATTGATATAATGTCTTAGGAATTCCGTTATGGTACGGTGTGTTCTCTCCAGAGCCCCGTTTGATTGTGTATGATAACACGAAGTCTGTACTCTCCCAGTCCTTAACAGTTTGCACACTCTGGTCAGTGAGTCACTTAAAAATTGACTACCGTTATCACTAAGTAGTACCGAAGGTATACCAAATCTCAAAATTATTCTTTCCACAAGGACACGAGCTATTGTATCAGCGTCCTGTCTTTCTATCGGCTCTGCCACAATGAACTTGGTTACAGCAAATTGGAAGGTTAGTATTCATCGATGATTTCGATCTGTTACCGTTAATAGACCTACTAGATCGATATCACACCGAACACACGTTCTGGCGTAGGTGTTATCACCAGTGGCATTTTTGTCTTGTTTTGAGGTTTTTTTTTTGTTTTTTTTTTTTTTTTGACAACTAGCACATTTCCTAATATAGTCCTCAATATCCTTCTTCATACCGGACCACGTTCGGTATTTCCTGATCGGATCGTAGGTTTTTACAGTCCCCTGATGACCACCTATGGATGAGTCATGGAATTACCGCAGAATTGCAGCTTTTTCTTCGGCAGTTATTTCCTCCTGGGCGTCTCTTCCTCGGCAACTTTCGCCTTCAGTTGATTCGGAATCCGCCGCAACTAATGCTCTTATTCTCGATAGTGCGTCTGCGACCTGATTGTTCTTGCTTGCCCTTCTTGTACACAATTTCGTAGTCATACTCTTCTAGTTTCAATCGGAACTTCATTAGGCGTGAAGAGGGGTCGCTAATATTCAGCCTCCAGTCCATCTCCTCCAATATGCTGATGACACCGCCTTCCTAGCCCTCGCCCCCTCCCTTGCCCAATCCCAAGTTATGCTCCAATCTCAACTCACGGAGTTTGCTGCATGGTGCAACCGGTGGCTCCTCTCCGTCAACCCTGAGAAATCCCAGGCGATCATTATAGGTCGTACCACCCGCTCCTTCCGCCTCCCCGACCTCTACCTCACCCTCCAAGGCTGTTCCATACGCCACACCCCCACCCTCAAGTACCTTGGCCTCACCCTTGACAGACACCTTGCCTGGACCCCCCACCTAAAATCCATACGAGAAAAAGCCATGTCCCGCCTCAACCTCCTCAAACTCCTCACTGGCCGGACGTGGGGATTAAGCCCTTCCACCATCCTCCACACCTATAAATCCGTCATGCGCCCCATCCTCTGCTCCTTCCACCCCGCCTGGGTATCTGCTCCTCCCACCTTTTATCAGACCCTTCAAATCCTTGAACGCCACGCCCTCCGCCTCGCCTACCGTATCCGACTTCCCTCCCCCACGCGGATCCTCTCTTCCCCTTTCCTCCCCTCCTTCAACACTTTGAACACCTCCGAATCCTATATGTCACCCGCAAAATAGATTCCCGCAACCCACTCGTTTACCCCATCCTCGCCAACCCTGGGCCTCTGCCACGCCTACACCACTGCATTCCTCCCTCTCTCCACCTGCACACGTTACATGTCCTCCCCCAAGGCAACTTCCGCACCCTTCCCCTACCGGATGATGCCCTTCGTCCCGAAATATACCCCTCCTATCAACTCTGACCCCATCCCCGTAGCATCAGCGCCCCCTCTTCCCGTCCCCTCCTCCTCCCTCTCCCCGCTTGGTCTCCCCCCCCCCCCCACCTGGAGTCTCAATCGCACCCGTCTTTCCTCTCCCCTACCCTCTCTCTCTCTTTTCAACCTTCCCCCGCGCTCCTCGCCTTCCCCTCTCTTTGCCCTGCGGGGGCTGCAGTAACGCATTTTAACACCAGTGTCGTCTAGTGTCAAGTGTATCCATGTCTCAGTGTACATTTACAGTGCGTCGAAACACGTCTCCTCTTCACCTGTGTCGTCGTGTTACTTCTTCGTGTGTCCAGTGATGTTCCTCAATGTGATTTTCTCGCCACCGTGGCACAGACTGTTTTTAACTGTTTATGTGTCAGTTTCTCTCATGTTCATGTGTTTTAAGCCTGCATTATTGTCTCCAGTGTCCAGTTTTAAGGCTTCACTGTTTTTCCTTCGTACAATGTTTTTACACTCCTTGTTTTTACCTTCGTGACATTGTTTATTTTTATCTCACGTTGTCATGTACATGTACACTCGGCTGAAGAGCAGCGCCTGATGCTGCTGCCAGCCTGCCGACTCCAGTCGGCGTTAAAATAACAATAAAGAAAAAAAAAAGTCGCTAATATTACCGTTCCCCTGCAGTGGTTTGTGATCTGTGCAAACAGTAAAATGACGACCAAACACATATGGTCGGAAATGCTTAACTGCCCAACCTATGGCCAGTAATTCTCTCTCAATTGTACTATAATTTCGTTCTGCATTATTCAGAGTTCTGGACGCATAGGCAACTGGCAGATCCTTACCTAATTCTCCTTGACTAAGTACAGCCCCGATAGGGTCCTGGCTAGCATCTGTGGTGATTATAATTTTTTTTTTTTTTTTTTTTTTTTTTTTTTTTTTTTTTTTTTTTTTTTTTTTTTGAAAAATCGGGATACTGTAGGATAGGTGGCTGAAGTAACTTCTCCTTCAGCACCTGGAACGCATTCTCTTATTCAGCACCCCATTCGTACTTGACCCCCTTTTTTAATAGCTCGTGCAGTGGCTTTGCCACTTTACTGAAATCACTCAAAAAACGCCTATAGTAACCAATTAGCCCCAAGAAACTCTTTAATTCCTTTGTTATTTTAGGTTGAGGGTACTCTGACACTGCTTTCAACTTGTTGGGATCTGGTTTTAAACCTGTCTCAGTTAAGACATGTCCTAAATAGGTAACCTCCTTTCTCAAGAATTCACACTTATTATCCTGTAATTTCAAATTATTTTTCCTTCGTCTTTCGAAAGCTTCACCCAATCGGGCATTGTGCTCTTCCAAAGATGAACCAAAAATTACAACATCGTGTAAGTAATTAAACATTTTCTCACCTTGCAGTCCCATTAGCACTGAATTCATCAATCGTTGAAATGTGGCAGGAGCAGAACGGAGTCCCATGGGCATTCTTTTATACATGTAATGGCCATAGGGTGTGCTAAATGCAGTAATTTCTCTGTCATTTTCATCTAATAATACCTGATAGTACCCTTTAGCCAAATCAAGGGTTGAAAAATATTTGGCTTTGCCTAGTCCATCCAGAATCTCATCGATACGTGGGAGGGGGAAAACTGTGTTAGTCGTAATATCATTTAGTTTCCAAAAATCGGCTACCACCCTCCATTTCTTCTTTCCTGACGCATCTACCTTTTTTGATAGCATAATTAACGGAAAGTTCCACGCACTAGTGGAAGGCATAATTATATCGTCCTCCAACATCTGATTTATTTCCTGTTGTAATGCTTCTTTCTGTGCATCCGGAATTCGATACGAACAAGAGCAAATTACTCGCCCCTCTACTTCAGGTACCAATTTTATTTGGTGTCGAACAGTATCTGTATATGTCAACTTTTCCCCAGGCAGATGAAATATATCATTATACGCAGAACATATCTCTATTATGGACTGCGTCTCAATGGCATTTAAATGATCCAGCCGTAAATTCTCCTTTAGCAAGCTAATTCTTGATTTCTTTTCTCTATTGACCGTGTCTATCTTACGCACAGTCTGCTCCGGGCCCGTACTGAAATTCGGAACTGCTTCTACTTTAATTTGAGGCATCTCAATTGAAACTGCCTCTTCCCGAGTGTTTAACACACTAATTAAACAGAAATTCTTTTATACTCGCACCAGCGCCTCTGGTAGGTACACGCCTTCTTGTAACTCTTGTTTCTCTATGATGACTTCTGTTAGACTAGTATCTACAACCTTTATTCTCAAAATTCTCTCTTCACGTGGACCGATCTCTATAGTTGCCACGTGGCCTACTTTGGCGCCGCGCCTTCTGTTTCCCGACTGTGGCACCGCTGCCTACCGGAAATTTGTGTACTTCGCTCTTGTGTTGACATACTTTCGCGTCTCCGCGAGCTATGTATTCTACTTCTCAGGTTCAAAATCTGTCTTGGCGCCTTTTGCTTCTATCTCCGTACACAACTGTAACAACTTATCCCCGATTCTTAGGTTTCCTCTGGCGTAATCAATCACTACGCCGTGCTTAGTAAGGAAGTCTCTACCCATTGAACCGGTATATGGGATGTCTAGCTCCCCTCCTACCAAATGAAACTCATGTTTCACCCTTAGTTCATTATCTATTTCAAGATCTAGAATTACTGTATCATATGTATGGATGACTGGACTTGTGATCCCTTTAATTTTTATACTATCTGACCTGGCTTTGCAGATACTTTATATTAAACAAGCTAATCTGGGCGCCATTGTCTAAAAGCAACCTTATTGGACTCTCTGTACTTTGTGTACATTGCAGTTCCACAAATTCATTTTTACTTTCGCAGTCAACTTTAAATACCCTCCCCAACTCAGCATAAGGCGACTGCAATCTTATGCTTTTCGGAAGTTTTCCTGCTTTGTATTTTTCAGGGATGACCCCGAGCTTTCAGTACAGTCTCTGGCCATGTGCCCTGGCCTATGACACACGAAACAAACAAAAGGCTTTGCCTTCTTACAAGGATCTCTGTGCCCCACTAAATTGCAACTTTCGCATCTAACTGGTTTCTGCGTGCCTGTCTCTCGAGGTGCTTGAGCAGTTTCGACCTTGCGAATTCTTTTTTCAAGCCGACAGTCTCGTATTAAATGCCCTGTCTTGCCACAGGTTTTACACTTGACCTGACTTCGTCAATCTTTAGCCGTATGTCCTACACGCCCACATACGTTTTCCCGTTTTTCCCTGATGATTCTTATCATTAAAACCTTTTTCTTTGGTAGATATAATCGCCGACTCTTCTGTCAAAGCTACCTCAACAGCCTCAGTTAGGGTAATGTTTTCTCCCCTTGCACGCACAATTGTCTGTATACGCTCATCATAAATTCCCTGAATGAATACTGCTCTGCTTAATTTTCCTACTAGTGACAATGACCCGGCTAATTCGGCTTCAGGCATGACACCATGTACTGCCTCATGAAATTGATGTTGAAGAGAATCCACTTTGCTTGCCCAGTCTACAATCGATTCACCCTTCGATTGCCTACTGGAAAACATCTTACAAGCATAGAAATCCAAAGTACGTTTGTAAGCGTAATTTTCTAATAAAATATTTTTCATTTCTTCCCATGTGGAAGATAATTCACGCACGAGGAGTTTACTGCGCGCAGGGCTCTGAATACGTGTTTTTACAAACTTCAGTAATATTGGGTGGTCTCTTTCACGCACCAATTCGAACGCGATATCAACATTATTAATGAACTCATTTAATGAAGACTTTGTGCCATCAAACGCTTGGGGTATCAATTTAAGTGCGTCACTGATAGTGATGTTAGAAGCGACCTGGCTATCAGCATCTGCATTGTTAGAAGTGGCCATGACCTACTTTCTTGTTGGTGAGCAGTGTCGAGGTGAGATGCGGTGGGAAGAGCAGAGATTGTGGGCCGCTGTGCTGGCTGCTGCGTGCTGCCGCGTTTACCTCGGCGTCGAGTTGCTACCAGCTGGTGCGGCTGAGGAGCCCACGCCACGGACGCTCCGGCGTCGCGCTGCAACCCGACCGACCTTCCGGAACCCCGCGTTGCCGTGCAGTCGTGAAGGCGGTTGCCTGATGACCCCCGGGAGTCGTGAAGACTGGTTTCCTGCCTCGTGTCCTCCGTTATCTTCTCTCTTCTCGCTCCGTCTGTTCCCACGGGAGTGCGAATGCTGCTACTAATAAAGTCTCTAAGCCGTCAGTACAGTCATGACATCGGGCTGAGTACAAACGAAGTATCCCTCTATCTCAAAATCAGGAATAGCAACCCCACACTTGGCATCAGAAAGTGTCCCTATGTCGTGTCCTACATAGGAAAGAGGGAAGAGGTAGCAAGGTCAATCTGCATATCCCGAGCGGAAAGAAGTAATTGCAGAGAGACAGTACAGGCATCTACTAGAGAAGCGGATTTCGGGACTCTAGAGGATACTTGTTTAGGAAACTTTATGGAACTCCTAGGTACCTTGCATTGAATTTATTGAATCCCATACTAAGTCTACTACACTGGGGTTAGTTATTTAAAAAACAAGAAGTATAAATCGTTTGCCACAACAGAAACCAGTAATTACGTTCCCTAGCAGCATGCCCTAGACAGACGCACTCCCCGCGAGAAACAGACTGTCATGGAGCACCCCGAGGCCGACGGCGATAGTCACGGGCTGGCGCCCGACTCGTCTGACTGAGAACTCCCCTCTTGATCCAATAACGGGGGTTTTAACGGCCGGTGTGGGCGCACCTCTTTTCCCCACTTTCCGACAGTTAACAATTTTCTATTGGCCGCTGCTTGGTTCAACCAATCTAAATTGTGGTTTGCCCTCTCTCTGAGTCCTCTGGTGAACCACGTTTTCGCCCTGTCCTTTCTGCCATTCCCCGGGTGGGGAGGTGGCTTGTTTGTGCACTAACAAAATCCATACTTGGTAGCAACATTGTTCAGTTGAAATTAAAACGTCACGACGCTACCCAATATGGGCAACAACAACAATGTTTTACGCCAGTTGGCCACGCCTTAGGCTCCGCCTTAGGCCACGCCTCAGGGGAGCTGCTAACTTGCAGTTTTTCTTCTTTACCCTCTCAATCTAGCATCGTGAAACCACTGACGTTTCTGTTCCAAATGTTCCAAATGTTCAAATGTTTGTTAAGCTTATGGGACTTAACTACGGGGTCATCAGTCCCTAAACTTACAAACTACTTATCTACTACCTTATACTAAGGACGGCACAAATATCCATGCCCGAGGGGGGATTCGAACCCCCGACCGGTGGCCGTGCAGACCATGACTGGAGCGCCTCAGTCCCCTCGGCCACCGCGGCCGGCTTTGCTGTTCCCAAGTGACTGGTATCAACTTTGCTACGTACATTAAAACGTGCCTGTTGGACACCAAGTACTAACGTAACATCTTACAACAGCATCTAGACGCTATATGAAGTTACGCCCATCTTCTCCGAAAGGTAACCTCCACCCTGGGACGGTGACTGAGGGCATCAGCAGTTCGCTAGGAGATTTCTTTAGTGCCTACATTCCGTAAGATATACGTGTCTGTTTTAGCCTGTTATCTGCAATGGTCTCTATTTCTCAGCCTGGAGTGCGTCTCTGTGGCTCACACAGCCTCTCAACAATTCCAACAGTAAAATCAATATATGACAAAGGTCATGAGCGCTAACATTTTTAAAATTGGAGAAGAGAAATAAATTTGTTGACGTCGAATATTAATATAAGTGTTAGGAAGTCTTTTCTGAAGGCATTTGCCTGGAGAGTGGCCTTGTACGGGAGTAAAACGTGGACGATATGCAGTTCACACAAGAAGAGGATAGAATAATTGAAAGTCGGTGCTACAGGAGAATGCTGAAAGTTAGATGGGTAGACGTCGTAACTAATGAGGGGATACTGAACAGAACTGGAGAGAAAATAGATTGCTGGCATATTTTGACTAAATGAAGGGATCCATTAGTGGGGCACAACCTCAGATATCGAGGAATCGTCAATTTACTAAGGTAGGGAAGCGTTGGGGTAAAAGTGGCAGAGGTAGACCATGAGACGAATACAGTACGCATATTTAAAGGGGCGTGGGTTGCCATTCGCAGAGATGAAGAGGCTTGTGCAATATAGAGTAGCATATATAGAGTAGCATCAAAACAGTTTATGGACTGAAGATCACAACAATACTGACTGGATGGATACGTGTACCGTCCGATGTGTGATTATGAAAAATTATTTATGATTCAGACTTAAGAGATATATTTGAAAACATTGAGTTCCATAAGAATTCCATCTGTGCTACGCATCTACACATTTTATACTCAGAAGCAATATTAAATAACGAAGAAAAATTTTGGTACTAGAAAATTTCCGTTTTATCCAGTGTAAGTCCAAACATTTCGACCCCCTGCCCCCCCCCCCCCTTCCCGCGCCTTTGATTTCAGCAGTTCTACAGTCACGTGGGAAGCTTTAATAACCTTGTCTTAAAATGACTCTCAAGAAACACTGCGACACAAAACAATCTTGTAGGTGTCAAGTTGTCTCAGCTCTTCACAATAATTTAGCGTATGTATACAAGGCCTTTAGGGGTGTGGTCTGATGTATTAATAAGATTGGTGTATACTAACTAATTGCTGCAAGGGAAGAGTGCTACCCTTGGTGTAGCATCCAGTTTGCTGTCTGGTTTGGTGAAATATATTAAACATCTGAGTGTGGGAGAAATACGCAACTAAAGCCAAAGATATTTGTGATTCTATATCCATCGAAAGCAACTTTGCTGTTATGAGATTGAGAAAGGTGAAAGATGTCTTGATGCGTGCCTGAGAGCGAGGCACACATTTCTGTGCTGAAAAACTGTTTCCGACAGAGTGCCATCGAAGTATATGATAGATTGGATAAGTAAAGCAGTCAACAATCAGAATATTGGTTAGCACACACACACACACAGTGCTTTACTAGGTATGATCCTGTTTGGAGGTGGTATGCCGTTGCCTTCCTCCGACCTTCGAACTGACTTACCGAGTCAGTTATAGGGAAACCTCTTTCTTTTCATTTAACCTGTTTACGGATTTAAGTAATACGCTTATAAAAAATGAGAGGGAGGGGCAGTTTGTCAGAGCGCCCACTGGGTGCGGATCCTCCGCAATGCCGCTGCGAGCGTTTCGTCATCGTGACGTAGCACTGATGTAAGCAAGCGTATATCCACCATATCAAGTATATCGAATTTTATAGTCGTACCACTAACCTCAAAGCTAAACGAAAGTACATGTTAGATGTACAATATCAGGTTTTCGTTGCGAGTTTTATTGTATACTAGCTGAAAACCCGGCGTTGCCCGGGTATTTATTTATTTATTCGAGCCTTCAGTTAGTACTTTTCCTATCCACTCTCTCTGTCCATCTCCTTTTTTTTTAAACATGTTACATTTATCAGACAATATATAAGAAATAAGAAATCACACGTAAAAATGCACTCGTTTCGAAGAATCCAATCTCGAAATTCAACAATAATGACTGTAATAATATCACAGATCGATCGCTTGATTTACTGCACGAAACGTAAAATCAATTTTTTTAAAGAGATGTATTAAAAGATTTTTCTTTTTTACTGCTTTATTTATTTATTCTTAGATTTCCTTATTCGTAAGCTTATCCTTACAGAGAAAGAGCTGAAGACAATGTAGCACGCATAGACCAAAGATATGATCTGTGGCATCACGTTTCGCTGTATGTAACCTCCTTGCTATAGAGTCGCAAACGTTATCGCTGGCCTTCAGTCCATTTTTTTTTAATAATTTGACGACTTTCAACCACCATATCTTCCACCCTCTTATAGCTACCGGCATGGAACTGCTATGGTGTGCAACGGGAGACTTCGGACAACAGTTACACACTGATCATTCGTTTGCGTTCTGTAGTTTTTGCTGCAGAGCGAAATATTAAAACACACACACACGTAGAATTTTATATACACCGACAACTTTCCATCACAATATACTCCACCCTTTTATCATTATCAACCCTCAAACAACAGTGCAACCAAGAAAACCATTTTCAAAGAGTAAATATAATTTTCAAAGAGTAATTATTGCTACGCATTTCGCGTTATATCCTTCAAATTACTCAATATCTATCAGATCACTGTAAAACCGTGCCTAAAACATTCCTCAGGTATAAATTAGCAACAGTGCAAATATTTAAGTCTCTACGTATTGCCGTTCGTACGTGATAAGCGTACACCGAACAGACATTCACATTAATATATATATATAGATAAATAGCTATCTGATCGCCTCAAAACCGTTCCTAAAGCCTTCCCTGGGTAGACATTAGTAACTGTACAAATTTTTAGCTCTGTATGTCTTGTGGTTCAGACGTGATAAACGTACACCGAAGGGACATTCACATTTATAGATATAGACTAGCTGTAAACCCGGCGTTGCCCAGGTGTTTATTTATCCTTCATTCTCGTAGTTCACACACCCTCCCCCCCCCCTCTCTGCATCCACCTCTTTCTCTCCCATCTCTCTGTTCGTTTCCACCTATCCCTCTCTCGGCAAAGTTTTCTGCAGGGTACATTCTGTCATGTACCATGCAAACATTTATGTACCCAGTGATCTTCCTCTTGGATTAAGGGTTATGTGTGTAAAAATTCAAAAAGATTGAAGCAAAACTATGCATTTTGTAAAATTCCGTAAGTTAAGTACCCTCCACCATGCACCGAACGAAATTTTATACAGAGAGTGACATTCCTCTTGTTTTTAAGGTGAAGTGTGCAAAATTTCATCAAAATCGGAAGAAAACTACAGATTTCTATGCAATAGAAACGCAGGGTCACATCGAAAAACGGACTTCGTTGTTCTCAAATATTCCAGTTTGATATCATACAACCCTTGTTCAAAGAATAACGAAAAAAGAAGTATCTGTGAAATTGGTCGAGCCGTTCTCAAGTTATGGCGCGACTAAGGTATTTAGGGATCCATTTTTAACCATGCTAAATTTCGTAAAGATCGGAATGAAACTGTAGATTTCGTGAGTCTATAGGAGAAGTATGCTCCGCCAAGCACCTATCACAAAATACTTCCTTAGTTGACGTTTTCTGCTTATAAACTACATTCCTGCCAAATTTCAGCTTCATAGGTGAAGTAGTTTTCGAGATTTCGTGTTTAGTCAGTGACCTTTCGCTTTTATATAGAGATTAAGACAACAGACTGCTTAATTTTGGTTGCAAGAGAATTAAGTAACATGCAAATCTGTAATACTAACTTTATTTGATACAAGATCATGCCTGATGCGACAGTTTTGCAGCATCCACAGCGAAACTGCTGTGAGCGGTAGACTTCTTTTCGTTTAATTATTTGGGGGGGGGGGGGGAGGGGGGTGTCAGTTACAAAACGCTTCATAAACGTCCGAAATTACATGCAAACTTTGTTGCAGGTCCATAACTACTCCCATTTTCCAATAATTGACGCATAAATCTGGGTATTCTCACGCAGTGGCCTCTCATTATTTCTGACGTAAGGGGGGGGGGGGGGCGACTCAGGAACCTTCGTGGGCGTGCGGTGAACAGTTCACCAAAGTTTCATTGCAATCGAATGAATGGTTTATGAACACATAGAGGAAATACCGACAAACATTCATTTTTATTATATAGATTTCATTAACGTAACGAAAGTGCGATGAAAACAACAATAACGAAAGTCAAAAACTGGCGGTTTCGCTCCACGTGATAGCAATGGCTGCCGAAATATCACGAAGTAAGTAGTAGTAGTGGTATTACGAGAACACGCACGTAATTCTTTTCAAAATGTTACAGTATACGATGTCAAAGCAACGACGCAGTTAAAATTTGAAAGAAAACACGACCGGTTAGTTAACGTCTACCACCGGCGGCAGTGGTACCTGAAGCTGGCTGCTGCACGCAAATTTCAATTTTATATTCGGCACTTACACGGAAGAAAACTGTCAGCGCCTGGCCTCTTAAGGATCCGGCAGAGAGCGGGCAGACCGCGCTGTTGTCCGCAGCAGTCAGGCTCAGCGCTCGCCTTCCGGTTGTTGACTGGCGCTTGCAGTGTCTAAGTCAGCAGCGGAGCGTATAAACGTGAGCAGTAGTTCAGACGAGGATGAATTTCTGCTTCTCAAAAATGTTCAAATGTTTGTTAAGCTTATGGGACTACGGGTCATCAGTCCCTAAACTTACAAACTACTTATCAACTACCTTATCGGTTCTTAGTAGTACAACTTCACACTTACTTAAAAGTAGAATTTTGTGTATGTTCTACACGTTCATTTCCACGCAATTACCCGGTTTTCTGCTTCCTAGGACATATTCAGACTTTAAACTACGTCGCAAACCGCTTATTTAAATAAAAGTCAATTTGGTGATCTACCAAGAACCGACGTAAGAATCAGTCAAAATATCCAAATCAGTTTGTTGTACATACCAAGAGCTGTACCCAATAAAAATTGGACACACGTTATATGAAATTTTAACTACAAATCGTCTTTATTCAAATGTTTGTAAAGTCTATGGGACTTAACTACGGAGTCATCCGTCCCTAAACTTACAAACGACTTATGAACTAGCTAATACCAAGGACGGCACAAATATCCATGCCCGAAGGGGGATTCGAACCCCCGACCGTAGTGGCCGTGCAGACCGTGACTGGAGCGTCTCAGTCCCCTCGGCCACCGCGGCCGGCAACGAAAAATATATCTTTTCAACAGTTTATCGGTTAGTGAAGTCAACAGAGGATCAAAAGCAACTGCAAAGCGATTTAGCCAAAATTTCTACATGGTGCGAAAATTGTCAATTGACACTAAATAAAGAAAAGTGTGAAGTAATACACATGACCACTAAAAGAAATCCGCTGAACTTGAATTACGCGATGAATCAGTCAAACATTAAGGTCGTAGATTCCACCAAATACCTAGGAGTTACAATTACGAACAACTTTGACTGGAGAGAACACACAGAAAATATTGTGGGGAAGGCGAACCGAAGGTTACGTTTCATCGGCAGAACGCTTCGAAGATGCACCAGCTCCCCCCTCGGGCTTGGATATTTGTGCCGTCCTAGTTCGTAAGTAGTTCATAAGTAGTTTGTAACTTTAGGGACTGATGACCCCGTAGTTAAGTCCCATAAGCTTAACAAACATGTGAACATTTTGAAATTCATTCGTCATTTAAAAGACTGAAAATAAGAGACATCATACACTTTAAATTATAAGCACACTTATTGTTATCTCATCTGCACTGAAAATTTGCCCTCCTATCTTTTATCGGTGCAAATTCATCAGTCACCCGCTGATTAAAGCAAAGTGACCATATTTCTGGAAGCCGAAGCTGCGACCATTTCTAAAATTCCTCACTACTCGGAATGCAACGATGCCAAGTATTGTTACGCATTAATAAAATTTACATCAAAATGAATAATCGTCATAAATAATAATACAACAAATATGAAACAGAAATTCACAGTCACCGTATAATTATAATACACCCAAAAATTAAATACAAATGTTTGTAAATCTATCGGACTCAACTTCGTGGTTAGTAGTCGGTAGCTTGCATACAACTTAATCTAAAGCCCTTTCTATACGAAACGTGCAACATGCACAAGGAATTCGTCGTCAGCTGCAGCGCTCCTTGCTATAGTAATTGAAATGTTTGTATAGCTTATGGGACTTAACTACGGGGTCATCAGTCCCTAAACTTACAAACTACTTGTGAACTACCTTATACTAAGGACGGCACAAATATCCGTGCCCGAGGGGGGATTCGAACCCCCGACTGTAGTGGCCGTGCAGAGCGTGACTGGAGCGCCTCAGTCCCCTCGGCCACCGCGACCGGCCCTTGCGATAGACCGTCGAACTACAATGAAGCGTTCAAACGGTACGCATTTATTGAGTCGTCAACTTCGTTTGTTGTCAGCTTACAGCAAATGAATCGCCGCGTTAACATCACTTTTCGAATCTGTATTGTGTTTTAGACTGCCACTGTGAAACTGTATTTAATTGTTTTCGTGCAGTTCGTGCGTAACTACATCGCTCACGTGTGTTAACGCCCTCATTATAAAATGCGATTACATACTTCCAGCCCCTGCGGTTTGAGGTACTTATGTATATGATGAACTAGCTCAGATGTCTATAGATAGACCTTTCACTTTGATTAAGCTTCAAATAATGCTCACCCAAAACAAATGTTTCATCTGTTAACTACAGCTTGTTTAAAGAAAAATAGTACATATTTTAGAAGATGGTAATAAAGACGATTTGTAGTTAAAATTTCATATAACGTGTGTCCAATTTTTATTGGGTACAGCTCTTGGTATGTACAACAAACTGATTTGGATATTTTGACTGATTCTTGCGTCGGTTCTTGGTAGATCACCAAATTGACTTTTATTTAAATAACCGGTTTTCGACATAGTTTAAAGGCTGAATATGTCCTAGTCAGCAGAAAACCGGGTAATTACGTGGAAATGAACGTGTAGAACATACACAAAATTCTACTTTTAAGTAAGTGTGAAGTTGTACTACTAAGAACCGACGGATAAATCAGTGAAAATTTGTTGATTTACATTTTCTCTACGTTTGTTTGTATTTCATATTAACAGCTATATCTCTGTATTAAATGAAAATTGTATACAGGTTATATTAAATTTTTTATGCAATTCCTGTATAGTATCACCTCCTAAGACACTTACGACTGAGTCGAAAAACTACGTTCCTCTGAGAACGAAAGAGCTCTTTTCTTTGGGTTATCAATATCATTCGTACGATAGCGATAAAATTTTGCACATTTGACGTTCAAAGCAAGAGTACATACATATTAGCAATTGCGAAACATTGCCGAGGCGACTAGATGACCCGTATCACTTACCTCTTAATATAAGCCATATTAATTTAAATCATATGTATTTAGACCCAGTAGCTTTATAAAGGAATTATTAGATAGTCTAAGTATCGGCTCGATAGTGGGCGGAAAGAGTGGGCAGATGACGCACACATGTCCAGGATAATGTTCATGTCACATTCGTGGAAGTTCGGGAACGGTTTAAACACTGATAAAATATGGAAAAATTGCGAGGAAAATTTAGATTTAAAACATGTAAAATAATGATATGGCTGTTGTGTTGGATGCATTCAGAAATATACTTTGAAAGAGTATAGCTCGCTTTACACGATCTGAACCCTATATGAACTGTCAAAGATAAAAATGAATTGTTATTCGTTAGTCTCGCTAAAACTCGATAACGGCAGAACCGATTTGGCTGTATATCATTACATAAACCACAACTCTATTGTGATGAAATCTGATGTGGAGATGGCTTGAGCGCTGAAGTACCGGATAAGATACTTTAGAATGTGTGTAATTTAAGATATTTTTTGATTTGAAGTATATAAAGTGAAATATCGAACAATAATTACTCTCTGGAAAAACTATTTACTCTTTGACTTCTTAACTATTTTTCAGAAGTTATAATTAACTTTTAAAAATGCATTGTCCCTTTTATAAAACGGTAAAAGAGGATGGACAGCGACAGAAGGGATAGGACAAGAACTAACTCACGGTTTGAATAAATAAATACCCGGGCAACGGCGGGTTTTCAGCTAGTTCGTATTAAATATGTATATTGAGACCTCTGAAATCAGTTACTGCATTAGAACTTGCTTACCGATAATCTTGTAGTATTTTAACACCTCTTCAAGAGCAAAAGAAAACGCCAACTACAAAACTTTCACCGATAATATTAGCTAGGGTTGCCAGACGTCCTCTTTTACCTGGACATGTCCTCTTTTTTGGACCCTACAAATAGTCCGGCCGGGTTTTTAACAGATTGGGGAAATGTCCTCTTTTTTGCGATGTGCGACTGCTTCAACTTGAAAGTGCTTAAACATAACTCTCTGAACTGTCACAATCACTGACTCTAGAAAATTTAACCTTTCTTGAAACAATGTGTTTTTTTTATCGTCTCTATGCCGTCGCTGCCGTGAGGTGAAGCCACTTCGGAACAATTGAAATAATTGGCGTGGCAATTGTCGCGGAATACGAGCTTCGAGGCGGACAATTAAAAACATACGTCTGCAACAATGCAAGACAGTGCAATACACATAGTATACCATGAAACTCTTTCCCCCTTTCTCTGGTCGGGGTGTTGTGTGACACCCAAAAATAAGACGTTCAGTCTTCGTGTTGGGACTCAGCAGTACTGTGTGTTGTCTGTCAACCACACTTATGTCTTTAAGATCACAAGCTAGTGCAATGTTCATTATACATAAGTTTAATCCTTGTTCAAAACTTCATACAAATAAGGTCAGATGCCACAGTCACCATTGCCGTTTCACCATTCACCTGTTTAAGACCAAAGACACGTAACTACATAAACAGTGTTTTGAAAACATCGATTTTAAGCTTTTGTCCTAAAAACTGAGTAGTTTTTAATAATTAAGCGGGAGCCTTTGTACGGTAAATTAAAAGATTATTATATTAATTCCATTCACTCACTAGAATCTAGATGCTAATCATGTATATAGTCACGTTGGTCTGATTCGAAATGGAAGCATAGCTATAACAAGGTACGCTTAGATAATCTTTACAGTTATTTTATTCGTGACGATTTTACAGTCAACAGTTCTATGGTTTCCGTAAATGATGCCACGTAAAAAAATTGAGGTGAAAACAGGGGTGATCGGCAAGGTATCTTATAAGTATGGAAAGTGTTCAGCACTTAAAACGATGATTAGAAGTGGTGAAGTGATGAAGTATTATGGTTTCACTGCTATGTAGTCATGTAATTATTTCTATGGGTCTCAACATTTCATGTTCCTTAATTTGTAAGAAGATGAACGAATTTCGTAAGATGCCTAAGATGTATTACAAACTAGACTCTCATAATACAGCAGAGGCATCACTAGTACTTGAGTTGTCAATACGGGAGAGAGAGAGAGAAAGAAGGTTTTCTTATGAATCTAGAAATGTCCTCTTTTCTGAAGACGGACATATGGTAACCCTAATATTATCAATATACACATAAATGGTGAAGCAGTCAACAATCCGAAGATTGGTTTGAACACCACAGTGCTTTACTAGGCATGGTCCTGTTTGGAGGACCTCCTCCGACCTTCGAACTGACTTACCCAGTCAGTTATAGGGGGACCTACAGTTTAACGTGGGTTCCGAACCACGGTGCTACTCGGTATTTTTCACATGAAAGAAGTAGAAAGTGACAGATAAAAATCCTAGGACTTGGCGGGGATCGAACCCGCGACCTTTGGATTTGTAGTCTGGCACTGTAAAACCGAGGCGCACTGTGAAATTACAGGGATTTAACATGACATCTGGTGGCGGAACTTGAACTAGACAATCGGCACGCAGGCATTTAAGAATGCCGTGTAGCTCTGCTGCCCCACTGCACACAGCGAGCGGCCGGGTACTAGGGATGCAAACGATACATCTATGTTTTGAAAACACCGATATTTCGTCCATAAACATCGATGTTTTGAAAAGGGATGTATCGCCGATGCATCGACGACAGAAGTCCAATACTATCGACATTGTTCAACAATTGACTGTCAACTCCATTATTACTTTATTAGTTGCTCAGCCAGCGTCAGCTCAAGTGCGGTGCTCCTGCTGTCGTCGCTGTTTTCATACTTTTGGAATAGTAGGTAAGTGAAATAAGAAACTAACAACAATATCATTTATTCACCTTTGTTTGCTATTCTCTCAGTGCTGCAATCACTTGTTCGAGTGAAAACAATAGTATGTTTCACTTTTGTTGCCACTCTAAATGATTTTTGTCGGAGTATTGTGTGCATAAGAGGATTTTATATGAAGCTTTTTGTTCTACTACAAAAAAGAGTCAGAAACTTGAAATATTGAATAAAACTGTGCATTAGAATTTTTCTTATACCGGTAATTATTAGATTAGTGACTGTAGAAGTTATTCGACCTTCACGACACTGGAGAATGCAGATATTCCGAAGACAAATCCCAAATCCTTAAACAAAATTAAAAGCTTTCATGGTTATTATTTGTCATATTGCCTCTTTGAATCTATCTCGTTTTTTATGTCGATCTTTGATGATTAACCTGATGTTTCTCCAGCACGGGCTACTGGAATTGCTGAAATTTCACCCTGCAACATTAGTGGATTCGAATTTTTGACAGTGTTACCCAGTTAGACTGATATCGTACTGTCAAAACATCAGTTAAAACATCAAACAAAAGTCGACGAAAAATCCGAGACAAAATCCAACAAGCCAAGTATAACAGATTTTCATTTCAGCAAGGTACATGATTTGAAAAACATCATTGATGAATTTTCATTTTAAAAATACATTATTAAGTAATAACTGAAAGGTGCACAATGTTTAATTTTCTCCACGTCGACAGCTAAGAAAAATGCAATACGTCAACAAAATACAAGTTATTTCGCATGGCCGGCCGAGGTGACTGAGGCGCTCCAGTCACGGTCAGCACGGCCACTACGGTCGGGGGTTCGAATCCCCCCTCGGGCATGGATATTTGTGCCGTCCTAGTTCATAAGTAGTTTGTAAGTTTAGGGACTGATGACCCCGTAGTTAAGTCCCATAACCTTAACAAACATTTGAACATTTATTTCGCATGTAATGAACAAATCGATTTAAATCCCAAGTAAACTCAGCGCAATAGGTAGCGAAACCTTATTTCCAACTTCTTTTTCATTCTAATCTGCCATTTCGCTGTGTATTCGTAGCCTAGTGAAAGAACATAAATAAGGCAGATACTTTCTGGCAACACAGCTTCATTTCAGTGTGTTTTTCCTAATATTTCTTAAACGTATGGAAACATCGGAAAAACATCGATGTATCGTTTTTCAGAGCGATATTTTTTTAACATTGATATTTTTCCGCAGGATCATCGATGTTTTTATCAACGATGTTGCATCCCTAGCGGGCCCGTGCAACAGCGCTACAGGCGGCGCTGCGCAACACGTAGCGTAGGCATCGCGCACATTTTTCATTACCTGCGTAGCAATTTATATGTTATTGCAATGTCTCAAATAAATAACGAACAGGAAAGATCATACCAATGTGCAAGGAGTAGACGCTACTTAAGAACGTTTCTAATATTCCTTTATTAGTTCATCTTTTAATTGTAACAACCATATATTTAGCCAAAAGACAATTAGGCTCTGTCATAAAGCTGTAATGTTATGTAGAGTTTATTTATTTATTTTTTATTCCTGACCACAGTGCCTCTTAAACGTTTTTGTCCTATTACCATATCGCAGATATATAGTAGTTTAAACTTCACCTTATTAAAATTAAATAAAGTGAAATACAAAAATAATAGACGAAAAAGTTTCTTACTGGTACGTACAACTAACGGTTTTTGTAGTTTACACATCAATGGTTTCGTGGCAAAAGGGCAGACGCAGGCTTTTGCATAATGGAGAGGTGCTGTTGTTTGTTGTTTTTATGGTCTTCAGTCCGGAGACTGGTTTGATGCAGCTCTCCACCCTACTCTATCCTGAGCAAGCCTTTTCATCTCTTCATAAGAACGACAACCCACATCTATTTTAATCTGCTTACTATACGCGTCTCTTGGTCTCCCTCTGCAATTTTTACCCCACACACTTCCCTCCAATGCTAAATTTACGATTCCCCGATGTCTAAGAATGTGTCCTACCAAGCGATCCCTTCTTTTAGTCAGGGTATGCCAAAAATTCCTTTTCTCACCAATTCTATTCAGTACCTCTTCATTAGTTATGCGATCTACCCACCTAATCTTCAGCATTCTTCTGTAGCACCACATTTCAAAAGCCTCTATTCTCTTCCTGTCCGCACTGCTTATCGTCCATGTTTCACTTCTGTACAAGGCAACACTCCACACAAATGCCTTCAGAAAAGACTTCCTTACACTTAAATTAATATTCGATGTTAGCAAATTTCTCTTTTTCAAAAATGCTTTTCTTCCCATTGCCATTCTGCATTTTGTATCCTCTCTACTACGACAATCGTATGTTATTTTACTACCAAGTAACAAAACTCATCTACCACCTTCATTGTTTCGTTACCTAATCTAATTCCTTCAGCATCGCCTGATTTTCTAAGACCGCATTCCATTATTTTTGTTTTGCTCTTGTTAATGTTCATTTTATACGCTCTCTTCAACACACTGTCCATTCCATTCAACTGCTCTTCCAGCTCCTTTGCTGTCTCTGATAGAATTACAATGTCATCATCAAAACGCAATGTTTTTATTTCTTCCCCCTTAACTTTAATCCCTATTCCAAATTTTTCCTTGCTTTCCTTCACCGCCTGCTCGATGTAAAAATTGAATAACATCGGAGAAAGGCTACAACCCTGTCTTACTCCCTTCCCAACTGATGCTTCCCTTTCATGCCCTTCGAGTCTAATAACTGCGGTCTGTCTTTTGTACAAGTTGTAAATAACTCTCCTTTCCCTATATTTTACCCCTGCTGACTTTAGAATTTGAAAGAGTGTATTCCAGTCAACATTGTCAAAAGCTTTCTCCAAATCTACAAAAGCTAAAAATGTAGGTTGGAGAGGTGCAGTATACAATATTAAAGTATTTTACACTTGTCTGTTAACCTACAAGTTTTCGTTATGGAATTAAGCAGCTAAACATTTTAGTAGAGGATCCACCGACGTTCAAGCGAGTCTCTGGTTACTTTCAACGAGAAGAGTGTTTCTATATTTATTTGTATCTAAGTGTTAGAAGTGAAAGTCTTTTCGCACAACGAGTGAAGTAGACATGTAATAAATGTGTTACCTCTTAGCAATACCATAGATTTATGTGACTTAAAGTTACTGGACGTTTCCAGAAGCTATTACTATTAATTTGCAGTTATATGAATTCTAAAATTATTGCTCCTTCCAAGAGATTGCGAATCCCATTGCTATTAGTAGACAAGGAAGGGAAATAATGTTTGAAAGTTTTTCAAGTCCCTCCAAATATTCTTCGGTTATGTTCTTGACATTTTCTTCTAAAGAAAGATGAAGATGATTTCCACCAGCAAGTCGTCGAGATTATTGAAGCACTCATTTTGAATGAAATTCTTACTCATTTCGCAAACTACTGGCTTTTTAAAGAGTTCCTGTTTACCTTGACAGAATTTTAGCTAGATAATTAGGACAACCTTGAATAAAATTAAATATTATCACATCATCGTAGGGTATATCATTTTTCGTCACACACATGACAATATGTAGATTTACCAGGAAAAGGAACTGAAGAGATTTAAGGTCTCATCTTGCTCTTCATGATAGAGCCATCACTTAGTTTAATATAAAGTGAAAGTGAAACACTGTGTAAGTAAATACTGAGCGAAGTATAAAACTGCCTACAAACGAATCGGAGCCGGTTAACGCGAAGCCGACAACTTACAACAGGTTTAATATTTCCGGCGCGAGCGCAAAATTGGGCGTCTTCTGTCTCCAGCGATACAAAACTGATGACTGCGACCTTGAATGTCACCTCTCCGATAGTGGTGACTCCCTCGGAGTTTCAGCTCGCCCCAGCCAAAGGAAAAAGGGGAAAAAAATAAAACAACAATGAACCAAACGCCTTTATCGATGGACAGTAAATAGTTTACTTCCCTTGGAGTGCTTGAGCGTAAGCTGAACTTTCCAACATTCTAACAGTTAATCGTTTCTAATGACCTCGATTGCAGCTGAACGTAACAACCCGATCTTCCTTTCTTCTTTCAGCAAGGATACATCAAGCAATTTATCGAAATGTCGACAGAAACACTGTTAGAACAGACACTTGTGCCGGCCGTGGTGGCCGAGGGGATTGCGGAGCGTCAGTCACGGTCTGCACGGCCACTACGGTCGGGGGTTCGAATCCCCCCTCGGGCATGGATATTTGTGCCGTCCTTAGTTGTAGGTAGTTCATAAGTAGTTTGTAAGGTTAGGGACTGATGACCCCGTAGTTAAGTCCCATAAGCTCTACAAACATTTGAACAAATTTGAACATACACTTGCTATCGCGGCACTAATGCTCCTTAACTCGCAATTACTCGTGAAATGAGACAACTCTATGTACCGTATTTTATCACATAAGCTCCCCCCTCGCATATTCCCCTCCCCTATGATTTTTCATAATTAAAAAATTATTTTATTAATATCGCGCATAATACCCTCTCCTGGTTCGTTCTAACAGGATCGGCCTTCAAATAACTTGACAATGGACGCAGAGGTACTGCCACGAACGAATATTTCCATTGTCACAACATACCGTAAATTTGAAACGTTAAGCCGCAGACATATTTCTAGGTCAATTTGCTACAAGTCGTCATAATGGCGAAATATTCAAATTACACGGCAAAAATTAAACTGAATGTGTTATCTTACGCCGATAGAAACGGAGTAAAAGCTGATTGAAATCCTAATTCAATACGGGATTGGCGGAGACAAAAAGATAAACTCGCGCCTGCAAAAGGCAAGCTCCAGATCTTTCCGTTGGCCTTGTGTTAAGAAAATAAATACCGCTACAGGAAGTTTAATATTAGTTGCGACTTGTGACGTTTGGCTTGTCGGAGTGAAGGAGACGCCGTTGGCCAGGTAACAGCAATAATGAGCCGGCTTTCTCCACTCCCGCCGCCACCGGCTCGGCTTGTGAGGCACCGCTGTTGCCAAAGCATGTAGCACGTGGTGTCGCGCGGTGGCCCTTTGCATTCTCTATCCAGCATTGTTGTATCCTACCGACAAAGAATGTTTTCAGGCGCCAACGTGGCTTTAGATGTTGCCGGCGCACTGTAGGTACCATTTTTTCACAGTCTGCCGTATACCGGTATCTTTTACTGCCTAATACATAGTTTTTCTTCCTTTCTGAATAACTACTCGCATAATTCCCTACCTTGTATTTTCAAGAAAATTTTTCGAGAAAAAAAAGGGGGGGGGGGAATTACGCTATAATGTATGGTCTAAAATGCATAGGTCTTTTAAGCTGCCTGCTATCTATTTCAATACATGATTTGTAAATGACGTGCACATACTTCACTAATAGCGTCATTTTATAACGACATTTACGAATTGTGGAAAGTTGAATGCTTTGTTAGAAAGCTAAGATTCAATACTACCACATGTTCAAAAATCAGATTTTTTAACCTCATAGTTTCTTCAGAATCGAGTGATAAGCATTATGAATCTAAAAACTCATGCGGAATGAAAAGTAAACTTTTTATTATTATCATTTTTTCACATGCAAAGTAAAGCTTTTAAGGAGAAACTAAGTTCATAAACCGATGTGGGATGGTCGTGTGCCGGCCGCGGTGGCCGAGCGCTCTGCGGCGTGGGGTTGCGACACTTGTGAGGAGCGACAGTTGCACAGAGTAACATATACAGAGGAGCAGCCCCCCCCCCCCCCCCCTAAACCACTGTCCTAAGCTCCCCTCATAGTTCCGTAAGATGCTAGCAGGTGTCAGGCCGTTCCCTGGCTTAGGGTGTCTCTCGCACGTCTGAGGGTAGCGTGGAGGGGAGGGTGAGGGGAGAGCTCGTGCCGCCTGCCACGAAGCCACGGCTGTGTCCCGCTTGCTGGCGTTTGAGGGGAGGTGGTGGTGGGGACCGCCGCTACCTGCCGCCTGCTCTGGCCAGTTTAAAGGGTCGCTTCTGACCTCAGCGCCATCATGGGACATCTTACGGAACTGCTGGAAACACTCCCTCCCCGCACCCCTGAGCGTAGGACCGCGCCTTTACGGAGGTTTCCCGTCTGTATATATTTGTCTGTGGCAGTTGTGAGGAGCGACATTTGTGAGGAGACCCGGCCGAACAGGTAGCGGCCGGTCTACAGGGACACCACAAAGTTCACAGACTAGAGCACCGCGGTACAGTACTGCTGTTAGTCTCTCGCTGACAAATTGTGTTCCTGATTCATGTTATAAAGATGGAATTTACCATGACAACGAAAGGGAGCCTCTAGTAGTTTATAACGGTTATCAGTATATAGTAGAATATACCAACAATGAAGGTATAAGTTATATATGACTGCATGTTTTCGCGGCGATATGCATTAATGAAATCTTCTCGGGTTACAAGCCGCGTCATGTGGTTTACTGCCCACGAGCTTTCGACAGAGAACTCCTCTGTCATTGTCTCTCTCTGTCGAAAGCTCGTGGGCAGTAAACCACATGACGCAGCTTGTAACCCGAGAAGATTTCATTAATGGATATCGCCGCGAAAACATGCACTCATATATAACGTACCTTTACAGGGAGGAAACGTAACGCAGCATCAAACGCCTGGGGAAGCTGCGCGTGAAGAAGGCGAAGTTACTGAGCTCTCTAGCCTTGCTACAACGCTGCCGTGATGAGAAAACGGTTCCGCAATTTGCCATCATAGACCATCACATCGACACCTCGGCAACCAGAAGAATTTTTCGCCGTGCTAGCTTCGCTCTGGTGCGGGAGAGAATACATTTCACTAGAAATCAGTTGGACAAAAACGGCCGTGAGCTTTTGACCGTTCATCTGTACCTGACACGGGCACTTTCGGCTCTAGATTGGGAATGAATCGACGCAGCAACGGTGGCACAACAAACATCGTCAAGTCAGAGAGCCATGGAGAAGCAGAAGGGAAATTCAGTCGCCTTTCTCAACAACATGGAGCATAACATAAAACTTTGGAACGTACGGTGATCAACATGACCGCAAGAAAATTCGATGCAGGTGCCACCTCAGCACTTCAGAAGGGCCTTAACTTTGCTCCTTGGCCTCGAAGCATCCCATTCGCTGACATATTAAGTGGGGTTGAACAAGCGGTTCGTAAGTTCCCCGGTGAAATAGCAGAAGAAATTCGTAGGGAAACGAGCCGCATTCTTGTAAAATCGGAGCCTCCAGCCCCAAACATGACTAGAGCCGAACTCTGTGGCCTTCGTGCTCTCCGCAACGATCCTCTCACAGTCGTTTTGCCAGCTGATAAGGGCAATGCTAGTGCCCTGATGGAACGAGCCGAATATGGTGAAAAAATCCGACAGATGTTGGAAGAAGATACGTACCAGAAGCTGCCTCGGGACCCAACATCCAGAATTGTGAGGAAGACGTCAGAACTTTTTTAAAGATCGTTTCTGGAAGAGAGTACAATTAAGAACCTCCTTCCTCAGGCCCCAAGACCACCTACTTTTTACGGTCTGCCAAAGTTGCACAAGAAGGATACACCGTTAAGGCCAATAGTGTGTACCATCGGCTCTCTTAACTATAGACTTGCGAAACACCTGGCCATACTCCTCTCCACGCACGTTGGGCACTGTGAACATCATATAAAGAATACGACGGACTTCATCGACCGAATGAAAGGACGGCGCCTAAGGGAAGAAGATATTATGGTTATCTTCGGTGTGGTCTCCCTTTTCACGTCTGTTACCATCACAGACTCTATTGACTTACTGGCCCAGTTGTTTGACGACACCATCGTGCATTTATTTAAGCACACCCTGACGTCATCATATTTCTTATATGGTAGAGATTATTTTAACCAGACAGACGGCGTTGCGATGGGAAGCCCTTTAGCTCCAGTTGTATCCAACCTCTTCATGGAGCATTTCGAAGAAATTGCCTTGGACACGGCTCCTGCAAAGCCTAGCTGCTTTTATCGTTACGTCGACGATACCTTCGTCATCTGGTCTCATGGACAGAAAAAACTAGAAGAGTTCCTGGAGCACATCAACAGTATCCATGGCCACATTAAATTCACGATGGAAGTAGAGAAGGACGGTTCCCTGCCATTCCTGGACGTTCTTGTCCGTCGTAAGCCCGATGGAAGTCTGGGTCACAGCCTTTACCGCAAGCCCACTCACACGGACCGGTATTTGCACGCCACCAGCTACCACCACCGAACACAGAAACAATCTGTTCTGAAGACCTTAGTACACAGAGCCGTAACCGTATCAAATGCTGATAACCTGTCAAAGGAGCTTAGCCACTTACGCAAAGTTTTCAAGGATAACGGCTACAGCAAGAGACAAATATCTCAAGCAGTGTCACTTAAAGCACGAAATCAGAAGACATCTGAAGAAGAAGTCAAGAAGACCGTATTTTTGCCGTTTTGTGGCTCCACAACAGGGAAAATCGGCCGGCTTCTGAAGAGACATAAAATTGACACAATCTTCAGACCTCCAGCAAAGATCCGACAACTAATGAAGCCTGTGAAAGATGATGTAGGTCTCAGAACACCAGGCATCTATAAAATTCCGTGTGAGTGTGGGCAGTTTTATGTCGGCCAGACTGTTCGCACTATTGAACAGCGACACAGAGAACACGAGCGGTGCTTTCGATTACGCTATCCCGAAAAATCAGCTGTGCTGGAATATGCTTTAGAAAACGGACACCGAATTGCTTTCGACGAGACATCTATTATTAAACGGACCAACAGCTTCTGAGACAGCGTAATAAACGAGGCAGTAGAGATCAGAATTTCAGAAAACACCCCCAATAAAGACGGCGGTTTGCAGCTCAGTACGGCTTGGGATCCCGTAGTTGCGGAGTTGAAGTGGGCGCGGCGTACGCGCGACCAAAACATTGCCTTATATGGTCAGGAACTGGGCACCAGTGACGTCACTGGCGGCGGCGCGCCTATATAAGCACGGCAGCGGCCGCGAAACGACAGTCATCCACTTGACAATGGCAGAGGAGTTCTCTGTCGAAAGCTCGTGGGCAGTAAACCACGTGACACGGCTTGTAACTCGAGAAGATTTCATTAAAGGTATAAGTTATTGGCGATGCGTAAACGTAAACAAGAAGTGTAAAAGAAGACTATCCACCAGAAACAACTTTTTAGGCGAAAGCAGTCATACTTGTATTCCAGACGTCGCGGCTAATGAAGTGCGAAAACACGTGGCAAACGCCAAAGGGAGTGCAAAAGAAATGGACAATTCAATTTCTTCTGTTTACGCCGAAGACGTATCGCCACTGTTCAATCAAGGATACGACATCGTCACATCACTGCCGTCACACAGGAGTGCAAAACGATCGCTGCAGCGCATCAAGCAAAAAGCATGGGGTCTTCACAAACTTCGACCGATGCTGCAGGAATATTTCTGCAAGAAAATCATTTGCTAATGAATGACGGGAGCAAATTTTTACTTGCAGATGACGACAGAGGACCAAATGATTGGATATGGATGTTCGCCAGCGAAAGGGGAAAATTCTGTTTAACAGACTTCAATTCGTTCTTTGTCGATGGCACATTCAAAAGCTCCAGCAAGCACCTTAAACAGTTATTTATTGTTCATGCTGATATTTCTAGTTCTGAGGAGGAAACGAACTCGGTTCCAACCGTGTACGCCTTCCTACCCAATAAAAAGCGAGAAACATACGATCGATTTTTCACAGCTGTTAACAGCAACGTACCTAGATGGAATCCAATAGCTATCATTATGGATTTTGAAGCTGCACTCATTCAATCAGTAACACATTTGTTTCCTGATGCAGAGATTAATGGCTGCAACTACCATTCCCATCAGTGCTTGTGGAGGCAAGTGCAGAATTGCAGCCTTAGTGCTGCCTACAAGGCAAACGAAGAAATTCGTTTTCACATAAGATTGTGTTCCGCTTTGGCTCATATTTCCCTGGACATGATAGATGATGGGTGGATATGCATTCAAGAGAGCACGGCAGATAATGAAAAACTGCAGGATTTTTACGACTATTTTGTTGAACAATGGCTGGATAATGAAACCATGCCAAGGGATTTACGAAACTGCGCAGGAAGGCGTCACTGCACCAACAATGTTTCAGAAGCATGAAATCGTAGGATAAACACATAAATTTCGAATGTTCATCCAAATTGTTATTCCTTAGTAAAAATTCTCAGAGATGACGCAGAATATCATAGGTACTAATTTGAGCGACTAGTTTTAAATGTAGGTGGGAAAAGAGAAAGAAGTCCGCAATTAAGACAGATGAGATAGTTTCAAAGGCCCTTACAAGACTCCAAGTTGACGGCAATATAAAATCATTTCTGACTTGCGTGGCCTATGCACATAAATTAGAATGAAAAGGAAATGGCTGAAGCTACAGCAACAATTATAAATATTGAAAAGGGGTTCAGTTCACGCCGATCGCCCTATTGTATAAACTGTAAATAAATAATAATCCTGTAAATATTGTAAATAAATAAAATGGGAAGCGCCACAAAGTTGGCTAAATGCCTCTTGCAAATTATAAAGGATTCACTAATGAAGTCTGAAAATCAATCACAATCAGAATTTTTGTGTAGGGAATTTTAGAAAAAATGTCTGTTTGAGTGGATGATGAATACATCTTGTTTCAATACATAAATTTCATTCCTTAACGCTAATTACTAGCAGGACTCACATCAGAACTCAGTACATTTCCCTGCGTGGTACGGGAAAATTCAGATTTATTTCGAAATAATTAAAGAAAAAAGTTTCTAGCGAGGACCATATTCTTTAGTTGGTTCCTCTTAATATATGGTAAAGGGTTTCCACTCTTATCATATCAAATTTTGGGTGAGGGGTTGAAACTTAGAAAACATTTTCGGTTTCTATAGTTTCTGTAAAATACATCGTTAAGTACGAGGTTGAGCGAAAATTCAGCCCTATGTAAGATTAACCAGAACAAAAATTCCAATGAAAAAGGTCTTACGCATAACAGCGCTGCAACTAATGGTTGACATAATATCGTGGGGGCAAAATGTGACTGTTCTCAGTTTCGCCAAAAAATGCAAAAATATCGTCTAATAATTCGCGTCCCATGTACCGTATTTTATCGCATAAGCTCCCCCATCGCATATTCCCCTCCCCTATGATTTTTCATAATTAAAAATTATTTTATTAATATCGCGCATAATTACCTCTCCTGGTTCGTTCTAACAGGAGCGGCCTTCAAATAACTTGACAATGGACAACAATGGAGGCAGCGGTACTGCCACGAACGAATATTTCCATTTTCACAACAGACCGTAAATTTGAAACGTTAAGCCACAGACATATTTCTTGATCTGTTTGCTACAAGTCGTCATAATGGCGAAATATTCAAACTACACGGCAAAATTTAAACTAAATTTATTACCTTACGCCGATAGAAAAGGAGTAAAAGTTGCAGGAAGGCATTTCTCCGTCGATCCTAATTCAATACGGTATTGGCGGAGACAAAACGATAAACTCGTGGCTGCAAAGGCAAGCTACAGATCTTTCCGTGGGCCTAAAACAGGAAAATGTCCCAAAATTTATAATGGTGTAATTGCTTATGTCAATGAACTTCGGAATGATGGTTGTGCTGTCTCTAATGAAATGATTCAGAACAAAGCTCGCGAGATAGCTGCCATGCTAAACATTGACAGAAAGGACTTTCAAGGAAGCATTGGTTGGGTGATTCGTTTTATGAGAAGGCAGAATCTCAGTCTACGAAGGAGAACGTCTTTGTGCCAGCGATTACCTCGAGACTACACAGATAAGGTAATCGAATTCCATCGTTATGTAATACAAGTGCGACAGCAAAATGACTATTTGCTCTCCCAGATTGGTAATGCTGACAAAACGCCAGTGTCTTTTGATATGCCACGGAACACAACCATTGCTGCAACTGGCTCAAAAAGTGTCCTTATGAAGACGACTGCAGCACAGAAACTAAGATGCACAGTGATGTTGTGCGTTACAGCAGACGGCAATAAACTTCCACCGCATGTCATCTTTAAGAGGAAGACATTACCAAAGGAGACTATCCCCCATGGAATTCACTTATGAGTCCAAGAAAAGGGCTGGATGACAGCAGAATTGATGGTGGATGGCTGGAGAAAGTCTGGAGAAGACGACCAGGGGCATTATTACGAAAGAAGTCCCTTCTTGTCCTAGACAGTTTCTGTGAAGTTTTGAATGTAGGAGGCGCGGTACTGGCGGAAGTAAAGTTGTGAGGCTGCATCGTGAGTCGTGTCGGGATAGCTCAGTCGGTAGAGCGCTTGCCCGCGAAAGGCAAAGGTCCCAGGTTCGAGTTCCGGTTCCGGCACACAATTTTAATCTGCCAGGAAGTTTCATATCAGCGCACACTCCGCTGCAGAGTGAAGTTTCATTCTGGAAACATCCCTTAGGCTGTGGCTAAGCCATGTCTCCACCATATCCTTTCTGCCAGGAGTGCTAGTCTTGCGTGTTTGCAGGAGAGCTTCTGTGAAGTTTGGAAAGTAGGAGGCGAGGTACTGGCAGAAGTGAAGTTGTGAGGCGGCATCGTGAGTCGTGTCGGGATAGCACAGTCGGTAGTGCGCTTGCCCACGAAAGGCAAAGGTCCCAGGTTCGAGTCCCGGTTCCGGCACACAATTTTAATCTGCCAGGAAGTTTCATGACAGCAGTAGTCAAATAAGTGAGGATGAAGGGGAAGATGCTGTAAGTGGAAGGCCAGCAAAACTAAATCCTTCTGCAAAATATAGTTGTGCTTGGTGCATGCAGAAATGACTTGTGTCATCTGTTGCGAAAAGTGACGATATTAGAGGACGATATCACACAAACTATTCGTTGTATTCACAATTTCGATTTATATAACAAAAATGCAACAAGTCTGCTTGTCAGTTCTAAATGTTCAAAATGCTCAAATGTTTGTATAATCTATGGGACTTAACTACGGGGTCATCAGTCCCTAAACTTACAAACTAGTTACGAACTAGGACGGCACAAATATCCATGCCCGAGGGGGGATTCGAACCCCCGACCGTAGTAGCCGTGGAGACCATGACTGGAGCGCTTTAGTCCCCCCCCCCCTTTTTTTTTTGTCCCCTCTGCCACTGCGGCCGGCTGTCAGTTCTACAAATTATTCTAATTTATATTTGTATTTCAATCCAATTTACTTGTACTGCCAGTGTGTTTATATTTATTACTACAAAGAAGTACATTTCTACTTTTCTTTATTTTACAGCAATTGTGAAATTGAGAACGTTGAAATAACGTCCCTGCAGCATTTGGTACGACCTAAACAATATAAAAACTCGTCATTTAATGCAAATACACTGTTTCGGCACTTGTCATAAGCATTTTAATTGTTGGGTCCCACAGACCCAGCCCGACCGTTCCTGAAACTATTTTTAGGCCGACCGTTCTAGGGTTAAGAACGTAGCGGCTGGCGGGCGCGTGCCCCGGATAGCGGGGACCCGACCACAGCGGGTAGCGCAAGCCCCCTGCACGCCAAACCCCCTGAGGCAACAGGACGTTATACCAACAAAACTAGTCGTTTACAAGAGTTGCGCAACACTGCAACAATACCGCGCACCGCCACTACCATCTACGATATTACATTACACATTAGAGAAACGTTACTGAGAAGCTCTCGTGGTGGCGTGGCTCGGCGTTGGAATCGCCGGTGGGAACTGTCTCGGGTTTGCATCCTCTCTGGTTCAAAAATTTTGCATCAATTTTAGCGTTTTAAAAATCATTCTGCGTCTTTATTATGTGCGTAAGATAACTATGTCCTGCACTATCCAACGATGTTTACATTTCCATCTGATTGTGAAACAAAGGATGAAGTAAATATTGCCTGTTATTTCCGAATATGTGGCGATTTTCGAATGTATGGTTGTTCACGCGATAAAAAAAGACAATAATAATAAAATATTCTCCTAGAAGCAAACAAATTACTCGGATGGGTAATGTCCCTGATCCAAGTACTTTGGCAGGGATACATACTTTTAAGTACTTGAGACATGTTAATAGACAGTTTTCATTGATTGGTTGTTCG
Organism: Locusta migratoria; assembly: GCA_026315105.1. Lineage (NCBI taxonomy): Eukaryota > Metazoa > Arthropoda > Insecta > Orthoptera > Acrididae > Locusta > Locusta migratoria. The sequence continues at coordinate 742,257,322 of CM048755.1, read as the reverse complement.
ATAAACATAGCATCATTTTAAAGCACGGGGTTAGCCAGGAACCTAAGAGTACATTGCTGCCGGCCGTGGTGGCCGAGCGGTCTGCTGCGCGTCAGTCACGGTCTGCACGGCCACTACGGTCGGGGGTCCGAATCCCCCCCTCGGGCATGGATATTTGTGCCGTCTTTAGTATTAGTTAGTTCATAAGTAGTTTGTAAGTTTAGGGACTGATGACCCTGTAGTTAAGTCCCATAAGTTCTACAAACATTTAAACATTTGATTTGAGTAAATTGCTGTGGGCGATCCAAGAAAGAATTCTAATTAACAAAAGGACTACTATTTTTGCGATTATGTCAAGACTTCAAAAATATGGTTAGGCAGGAACTTACAAGTACAGCTAAAATTTTTGCGAGTTTAACAATGAACAATGACAGTGGCGTAACTAGGACTTGGCTTAGGAGGGGGGGGGGGGGGGTATAGGCCTGCTTGACGAGCAAAATTTTAGTCAGTTTGCAGACAGACTACCATCTACCACGCCCGTTGAAGAAACTAATTCAAACGTTCAAACATTTGTAGAGCTTATGGGACTTAACTACGGGGTCAACAGTCCCTAAACTTACAAACTACTTATGAACTAACTAACACTATTAGGACGGCACAAATATCCATGCCCGAGGGGGGATTCGAACCCCCGACCGTAGTGGCCGCGCAGACCGTGACTGGAGCGCCTCAGTCACCTCGGCCACCACGGCCGGCAAGAAACTAATTCACTCCCATCCATCATCCAATGAAAGCTTATGGTAAAACACCCCAAGTTTCCAATCTTTACCTTTACCAGATTGCTGTTATACGATTTCTTTTTTCTTTTCTCTCTCTCTCTCTCTCTCTCTTTTTGTTCTGGGGCGGGAGGGGGGTTCTATCCCCCTCATCCCCCCCTTAGTTACGCCACTGAACAATGAAATCTACATTCTAGCGTGACAAAACGACTTCGCCGTTCTCTGTGAATATCTGATATTTGAAGAATGTTGCCGGCTGCCGTGCACTGAAATCGATATACGTTCGACAGGGTTTACTTACGTCTGCGCTACGTCACGATGGCGAAACGCTCGCCTGAGTTTTGGTGAGAAGAAAGCTACCAGTGGCATGCCCATTGCAGATTATAAACGCAGCCTTAGCTCGCTCGAAGTCGGCAGTAGACAAGGTTTGGTCGCCCCTGCGTTTCCTTTGATCTCCCGACGGCCGTGGGTAGGGAGTCCTTGCTGGCGACAAGCCCGCCAAGGAGAAAACAAAACACAACGAGAACCTTTCGAAGCAATATTCTTTATAACTAGTCAATGTTCATGTTATGCCGTTATATACTTACGGCAATTAGTAACTTTGGAAACATGAACATTGACTAGTTATAAAGAATATTGCTTCGAAAGGTTCTTAGAAGTTTTTTCGATATACGGTATCTTGAAATGTAAGAAAGCAGTCGATACATACAAAAATGCAATCTATAGATAATCTTAAGGCCTATACCTTTCCGATTTAACATTTTCTCATAGGAGCTATCAGTTTTTACTTATTTTTAAGAAAGACAAGTTTTTGCACATATGTGAATTTTTAGGCCATGTTCGCTATCTTGGTTCGAGTTTCATGAAATAGAAACTCCGTTTAAAAATTTTCTACACGTTCATATTTTTATTTTCAAAAATATGTTCAAATGTTGGTAAATCTAAGGGACTTAACTGTTGCAGTTATCAGTCCCTAGGCTTACGATCTACTTTAACTTGTGCTAAGGACAACACACACACACACACACACACACCAGCCCTAGGGAGGGCTCGATCCTCCGACGGCGAGCAATCGCGCGCTCCGCAGCAAGGCGTCTTAGAGCGCTCGGCCACTCCGCCGCAGCCTTTTGTTCTCAGGTGATGATTTTTGCACTCACCTCTCCCTAATGTTTGGGCTACAGCTCGTCTCGGGCCTGCGGGCAGTGTAGATGTAGAGATTTCTGCGTAACCACGTCCTCAAAATCATGACACATTCATAAAAAACCAATAAAGTAGTCTTTGTAACCAGAACATAGTTTTCGTACCTGCTCCGTTCATCCGCACCAATTTCAGCTTTAATCTTAGCTCCCCACATAACTACATCATTTAAAATCATAATATATTCGAAAAAAAGGAGGGAACACTGCAAACTACATTTTAGAAGGCATATTGTCGATCTTCGGTTTCCACATAATCATATCATTTAAAATGATGCTGCATTTGTTTATCGACATATAATTACATTTAGCTTGAAGTTAGCGGTACAACTACAAAGCTCCATACACCTACTCAAGTACACATGTGGTCGATATGCGCTAATTTACGTCAGCGCGTACGTCACGACGACACAATCGCCTGAACTTGGGTGGAAAGGCTACCCTGTTAGTTTCCTGCTCATATAGGAAACGAAATAAATGAAAAACGGCTTTCTCATCTACGAGCTGACCGCTTGTGTTTCTTAGATAATTGCAAGCACTTTATTAACTTTCTTGCAGCTCTTTAAGTAAATGTTTCAAGTGAAAAGCAACGTTCACAATAGATGTCTGCACCTGACTCATGATTGGGCGCTCCTACTTTCCATGAATCATCTCGCCATTACCAACGTTCACATATCACGAGAAAATCGTGGACCCCCTAGGCGCTCTTAACCTGGAGAAGCTGAACATCGATATATAAAACATATAACTTCCGAAGAAGTCATACGTTTTACAGTTACAAGGGAAAGTATATTGTAACAGAGAAGAAAATATTTTTCATGTGGAAAGAAGAGTAATTTGAACTGATAAATTGTGGACCCCCTCCCCAATCTTTCCTTTATCAGTTAATGCACACTCAATTAAGTTCATATTGACGTGGTTGTTTACAGGTACAACTTTCTACATGTGGCTGAATATCCATGTGGTGTACATGTTTCAAATTCTAAAGATATTTAACTTGCGTAATATTTTTTTCTGTATACTAAATATTGATAGCGGTTTTGTTAACCATTAAAAAGTTATAGAAATGGTATTAAAATAATTTATAAATAATTGAAACAGACTTGTCAAAAAAATTCAGTTCTTTTATAGTTCAGAAAATTATTTTTTGTCTGGGAACATAACCTTTTAGCTTTCTAGAGCTATATCTATGCAATTAATATTTAAAAATTAACAGACAGTTGTGTATCGGCACAAGCAATCACAGAATATTCCTTCTATACATTTTATTTTACTGTCATAAGAAATATTTCAATGTGGCGCAGTGCACACTCTGGTGCACAGATTGGTACACCTACCTCAGAGAAGGCAGCTCTAGAACATTCTAGAGGCTCGCCGTGGGGAAGACAGTGGCTCTGAGGACCAGCGAACCAAGGAAAAATATGGGACCTATTTGCCCAGATGATGAAATTGAGCCTCAGATGTCGTACGAGGAAATCGTACAACTTGTAGAAGCCATTAGACTATTGCCAAGTAAGATATTTCCCACAAATACCTTATAGTATATCATTCTTGTAACCACATGGCCTATTTAAGAATACTAACTTGGGGTCTCTTGTGTGTTCCATTTCTGTGCATTTGGCCTTCTTTTTTTCTGAATATGGTGAGCATTGGGTTCGGAAGTGGCAGTATTTCTCGCCAAAATTGGGCTTTGACTCTATGCATGAAGAACAAGTCAAATCGAAGTCACAAGGGAAATGACGGCTTAAGATTGATTTGTCACTTTAGATCATTTGTGACTGGCTTGAAATTACCTTCCTCGACCATTTTTTTTTTTAAATTTCGTCAAGTGAAATTACAATAATGAATTTCGTAAAATAGTGCAGTGTTATACAATACAATTTTCAGAGTTCCGCTGTGCGTTGTGTGTTAAATCACCAGAAAAATGACTCTTAAATCAGTAAAGGAAAATAAGAACCTTATGAAAATGTTTGCAGTTTTCCTATGCTTTAGTATGGCTGCAGTACAGTGGTCCACTGTGACATCGAAAGATGGACACTGAACTGCTAGTAGCGTGAAAGAAAGTATTGTTGGTAACAGGCAACTGATTCTTGCCTTTCTTTTATTTCCTGATGAAGCGAGGAACTCGGGGGCAGCAAATCACAATATCTCGTGCAGTTAATGCAGCCTTGAGCTTAATGTCGTTTTTGGACATCAGTGAATATTACTACTCATTTTTTTTTGACTGGGGCATTAGTCTGGTACTACTTTCGGAATTCCACTAGTGCAAAGACAAATTTTTTGGTTTCAGGCTGTGTAGGCTATATCCAAAAATAAGCTCGTACATATTTGTAACTACAAACTTGTAATGTCGTTGTGGAAAGCAGTGACGTAACGAGAACTTGGCTTTGGGGGGGGGGGGGGATAGATCTGCTTGCCAAGCAAAATTTTAGTCAGTTTCCAGACAGACTACCATCTACCACTCCCGTTGAAAAACTAATTCACTCCCTTCCAATGAAAGCTTATGGTAAAACACCCCAATATTGCTGTTATACAATTCCTTTTTCTTTCTCTGTCTCTCTCTCTCTCTTTACAGGTTCTGGGGGGGGGGGGGGGGGTTCTATCCCCCTCGTTCCCCCCATAGTTACGCCACTGGTGGAAAGGTATATTGGGGAAAATGCTTATAAAAGTCGGAGAGACTAATTTTGTTATGAAACTTTTGTTCAAAAATGTGCTCTTTAGAGTTTCTGTTTCCTAGCTGACTATTCCACATGGAGAGTTTCACATTAAATCCCCGAATATCTTTCAGTATACTTAAGTTGCTGTAAAACTATATTGAAAGCATTTCATATTGTGCTTGATATTGCAAAAAGCTAAATCTCCTACTTGATGTTCATTTTTCAGTTCTTCAGTAGGCATACCACTCGTGTCTTCCACTCAAAAATTTTAAAAACGCGTGAAAGAACTTACCTCGTCTTAGCCAAGGTATTTCACTGTGATATGCCTCGTGAACATAATTGCTATACAGGCCTACGAAAAAGGTTTTAAACTAACAATGTTTTGAGATGATAAATGCTTATAACATTTGTTGTATGTGAGTCACCAAAGTCATCACTTACCTCCAATTCACCTTTTAGCACATGAATTCTTGTGGTGGTGAATGCTGTGTGTTGCTTAAATCTAGTGTAGAACAGGTAATGATTTTACCATCTATTGTTAAGTTGCTGGGAAATAGAAATTTTGGCCTGCCTAGCTGTGACACCCTCAGACCGCAGAAATGAAATACTTGCAGTCCAGATATTGTCAACACTCACCTGCACACCTTCACAAGGATACCTATCTGTGGCATACTGTATTCCAGTGGAACACTTGTGGATTTAATAACAGAATTCATTTATTAATTCCCTTCATCACCATGGAGCAATATACATCATATTTAGTGTACCCTAGTTCATTTAAGACATTGTTCATGCAAACTATTTTGCACTTTGTTGGACAGCGTAGCAGAACACAACAAGAAATAAACAATAACATTTATTAAGAATATGTAACAATGTGATATTTTAATTTGGTACTGTTTGATGCATAACACTTGATGTCCTATATCTAATGCAATCATGTCCAACAAATTGTGCAGTCTCTTGGAACTGTATGAACTGTCCACTATAAGTAATTGAAACTGCACACACACTCTCTACCGTCGGTGTCCTGAGCTAGCTGCAGCACTAACCTCATGTTGGGTGTGAACTGAGCGAACTGGCTGTAGACTCAAAATCTTTTCATTTAGATACTTATATTTGCTCAGTCACCAGCCTAACTAGCCGATAATCATTAATACACAAACCATTTACTACTATTATTTTTGCAGCTGCTTTCACCCAAAGACTAACGTAAGAAAGACATTTCTCTACTTAATGGCAATCTGTGCTCCTGCTACCTGAATACACCACAAGATACTGTGCTTGTGTCAGTACTTCAGTAATCAAAGCATCTCCGAGTACCTAGTTAATTGTGCAGGTATAGTTTGTCATTTTTGTTGTTACAAGGCACCTTTACTAATTTCAGTCACATATAAACATCTAATTTGTCTAGTGTATTGCTAAAAAAAATTATGTCAAGTAAGATTAACATAATTAAGCTTGCAAAGAAATTTTTGGCTTGGGTTTTCTGAAAAAATAAATTCTTTATTGAAGATGCACACTCAATAAGTTCAGTAAAGTATGGAATGGGTATCTACTTTGTTATGATAAGTCTAAAATTAGGTAAGATTAATGTATTTGGCAATCAAATTTTGATGTAGGTTGTCATAGAATCAGCACTTCTTCTTTACAAATACACATAAAATAATTTGGGTAAAATATTAAACTTAGATCTCTTATAGATAGGTCAGCCCAACTACTGTGTACTCTACATTCACTGAAATACTCATTTTTCCTACAGCATAGGCTCTAAAACTGTTCCCCTAACGATACTCACAGTGATAATGAATTGTTACATTCAAGATTGATGTTACATGAGAACAACGCTATTCTACTGATTAAAAAAGATTTCTGTCTGAATTAGAGAGAGACCTGTTATCAAATATTTACTACTCAGTAAATGGTTAATAGGCTCATGTGACTGAAATGTTATGGAGGCTTTACACAAATCACTGATATTTAGCTCTGATCTGTAATGTACTACTAACTATGAAATGACATTCATGAATTGATAATTTTAATATTCAGGTTGAAATTAAGCGTGCTTGTATTTATTTATTTATTACTACATTGGCAGAACACTTGGAAGATTCAACAGTTCTACTACACAACACTTGTGCTTCTTATTTTGGAATATTGCTGTGCATTGTGGGATCTACACCAGATAGGACTGACAGACAATTTAGAGAAAGTTCAGAGGAAGGCAGAGAGTGTCATGGAAATTATGCACGATTTGGGGTAGAAATCTTTAAAAGATCATGCTGAACTGAACCCAGAACACACGTGAGTTTCTGGAGGACCGAAGAAGCATTTAAGAAACACAAAATTAAATACATCTTCTGTCCTCCCCGTACAACTCGGCTGTTGTAGGTGAAGTTAAGCATGATCTTGGTTTAAGGAGGCTAGGGCACTTTTAGTTTCCATTTGATAAGATTTCAAAACAAAATTTGCATATGGAATTTTTATTAATAAGAATATAAATTTTGGAATGGTGAGATAGGAGTGGCTCAAATTGTTGAGTATCACAGTACTGAACCCATTAATTTCACTATCTAAATATATAGGTTTGCAGTTTGAAAACTGTAACCATTCTTTCATCAACGTAACCCCCTTGAAATGAGTTCTACTCAATTATTTGTTCCTTTACTTTTATCCTTATTGTTAGGAAAACAGTATTGAAAACTTGACATAAAATTCAGATCACAGTCCTTTGATAATTCCTAGAAATACCTTTTATATTTATTTTTGGATTTGGTAACACTGTATAAAGAAATGTCAATTTGATAGAAATCCGTTAAAGTGTATTTACATGATAAATCAGTCAAATCTGCAGGCGATAAATTCAACTAAATACCTAGGAGTAACAATTACAAACAACTTAAATAGGAAAGAACACATTGAAAATATTGTAGGGAAGGCGAACCAAAGGCTACATTTAATTGGCATAACACTTAGAAGATGCAACAGTTCTACTAAAGAAACTGCCTACACAACACTTGTGCATCTTATTTTGGAATATTGCTGTGCATTGTGGGATCCACACCAGATGGGACTGAGACAATTTAGAGAAAGTTCAGAGAAGGGCAGCTCGTTTTGTATTATCGTGATATACAGGAGCAAGTGTCACAGATATTAAGCATGAGTTGGTGTGGAAATCATTTCATTGCAACAAGATCTATTTGTGCTATTTCTTTCACCTACTTTGTCTCCCAAATGCAAAAATATCTTCTTAGCACCCACATACATAGGGAGACATGATTATCATAATAAAATAAGAGAAATCAGATGAAAAATTGAAAGATTTAGGTGTTCCTTTTCCCCATGAGATGTTATAGAATGGAACTGACGAAAAATTTCATAAAAACGGTTCAATGAACCCTCTGCACTTCAATGTGACTTGCATAGTATTTATGTAGAAGTAAAAGTTAGTTGGTGAGGTCATTGTGTGCACAAAATTGAGCAACATGCCAGGGAGGGTACAGGCAGATGTCTTCTTCATTTGGTGTGGTGTAAGTATTGGGGGGATGAGGGGGATAGAAACCCCCCCCCAGAACCTGGAAAAAAAAGAAGAAGAAAGAAATCATATAACAGCAATCTGGAAAAGGTAAAGATTGGAAACTTGGGGTGTTTTACCATAAGCTTTCATGGGATGGGAGTGAATTAGTTTCTTCAACAGAAGTGGTAGATGGTAGTCTGTCTGGAAACTGACTAAAATTTTGCTCGTCAAGCAGATCTATCCCCCCCCCCCCTCCCCAAAGCCAAGTCCTAGTCACGCCACTGGCCTGTCCTATCACCTTTTATTATTATTTCTCAGAAAACCCTGCAATTTCCTCACAAGCTTTTCAGACTCTTTCTGCCCATCATTTTTACCCAGATTGACAATTTTAAAATAAACAGACATCTGGTGAAAAATTAATAAGTTGTCGATTTTGCTAGTTCCTCAATCATCTTTATATATAAAATAGTGTGTGTGTGTGTTTGTTTGTATGTATTGTATACAAATCTACAGTTCTGTTCCAGTATTTATGAAATTTTGTACATGTAATGTTCAATCCATGAGGACGGTCGACATAAGTGTAACAATCACGTACAACACATAGTTTACAAGATATGACATCGTAAACAATGAGATATGCGAAAAACTGTTGCATTTTGCAACAATGCTGCTCATTTTCTCCTAAACCACTGCACTGATTTCAACCAAATTTGGTACAAATATTCCTTACTTGATATAACAGTTGCTGTAGGGGTACGAACCACATTCATACATGGTCCAGGAGATATGATATCATAAACAATAGGAATAGCAAAAAATTGCCATATCGTGTGATGAGAATTTATTCATACTCTGTATGAGAATGAGAGTACTTAGCGACTTGCAACACACATTAAACATTATTTCAAACCTTTATTACACTTTTTTCACTGACAACCACAGCAAAATGATGCAAGAAAAAAAATTTCTCGCTTTCTACTTTTCTGGTGTTTACGGAGTAAACTACGACAGTCAATATGACGTTACAATTTATAATTTCTACACTACAAATTGCACCCATAGGAAATTTTACAGGCAGTATACACACATATAGCTGAATGTGCCTTCGAAATTGTATCACAGTACAACATGTTGTTCATAAAATATGAGGACATAAACAGTAACTTTAATGGAAAACTGCCCCATCTCGCACCATGTTGTAATCTGTTACTTCTTTACTACTAAGCGTATTTGTAACAGATTTTACCAATATGCAGCACTTATACAAATGAATATATACCTACAAAATTATACAATTTTACAACATAAAATTCAATAAATATGAGATCGTATATACTGTGATGGGTAAAAACCTTTCACATCATGCACCACATTTTAATACTTTTACGTATTTACTACTAAGACATTCCTATACTCCTGAAAGTTGACAGTGCTGTTGAAATCTGTGAACCAACTGTGAAGTGTACTCAGCTGTAGGTTAAAGCAAGAGACTTCTATAGAGCTACAGGGAAAGGAAGAGAATGAAACAGTGTACATCCAACAAATACCAATTATTTCTGGCAGATCTATCTTTTAACTTCAAGAGACTGTAGTTTCCAGTGAGTCTTGCATTTTCTATTATGATTAATAAATCACAGGGCAACCTATTAAATACTGCAGAGTGGTTTTGACATCTTCCACGTTTCTCACACAGACAACTACATGTCGCTTGCTCAGGGGTGGGCTCCCCAAAGAATTTATTCATATTAGATTTTGGACAAGTAACCAGAAATATTGTTTATAATGATGTATTTAATTAAATGAATGTATTAAAGGTACATATCATTTGCATCTTGATGACTACCTTTCTTTGGTTGGATACTCCACTTATTATTTTGTTCATTAAGCAAGACAGCCTTACTTCTTGAATACTTTCCCATAAATATGAGATGTTATTATTAAAGAAAGAAAAGAGAGAGAGAGAGAGAGAGAGAGAGAAGAGGTATGAGAAGTACTAACTCAAATCTCGAATGAATAAATAAATAAATACCTAAGCAACGCCTGGTTTTCAGCTAGTTTTGTTCGTAAAGTAATCTCACCAATGTGGTACATTCCCAGTCCTTGTCATCCTCAATTCTTACTGGCAGCCTATCTCTTAAATGAAATGTGAACATCACATGTGGGAATGAGTAGAAGGGGGAAGGGTGGGGGAAGGGGGAGAGAAAGAACACTAAGAAGCAGATTGCTGTCCAGCAGTGCACTCGCTCTGTGCTGATTAATGTGTGCATCCTTGCATTTAGTTACTAATTTTGGTATTACATATAATGTTGTTGGAAATGAAGCCTACTTTACTTAATAAAATAATCAGGGCACAATCAACATTCACAATGGATAAACAAGAATCACAATTATACGTCACCTTAACGTGAGCAGGGTACGTGTTTGTGGGCCCGGCAGGCCAGTGCAACTGACAGAATGTTACGTTACTGGAGGCCCATCTGTGTACGAGGCTGAGCAGTTGCTAGCCAGTGATTATTAAATAGTGCCCATATATCTAACTTATCAGTAGCAGAAACATTTCTATGATGCACTGACATTATATCCCCTACCTGATGCTGCTGACCAGACACTTCCTTCACGACTGACCAGAAGGTTTTAATTTTATCCGGAGAGTTTGCTATTCTTTTTGCATACCACATACTTTTTGCATTCTTAATCACATTTTTCAGAACCTTACAGTACTGTTTGTAATGAGCTACTGGATCTTCATTCTGACTGCTTCTAACATTTTGATACAATTCCCACTTTGATCTACATGATACTCTTATCCCCTTTGTCAGCCACCCTGGCTGCCTGTTACTGGAAGTACTCTGTTTTGAGCATTCTAGTAAAAAGCAACTTTCAAACAGAATAAGAAATGTGTCCAGGAAAGAATTATATTTATCAGCTGTATTATCATCACTATAAACATCCTGCCATTCTTGTTCCTTAATTACGCTTCAAAAGGTCTCAAATGTATTAACTTTTCTAAGTAGTTTATAATTACATTTATTGAGAACAAATACCTTTTAGAATTAAAGTGTATCATGGTCTGATAGCCCATTTATTATTCTGCTAACAGAGTGCCCCTCTAATAATGAAGAACGGACAAAAACATTGTCAGTGGTAGAACTGCTACTGCCTGGCACTCTTGTTGGAAAGAATACTGTTTGCATCAGATTATAGGAATTAAGTAGATCCAACAGCTGACTTTTTCTTGAGCTATCACTTACACAATTAATGTTGAAATCTCCACACACAACTAAATTGTTATACTTCCTATAAAGTGAACCCAGAACCAATTCTAGCTTGAGCAGAAACATTTTAAACTCTGAATCAGGAGGCCTATAAATAACAACAGTTACTAGTTTAGTTCCATTTAAACTAACAAATCCTGAACAACATTCAAATATCTTTTCTGTGCAGTGTTTAGAAAAATCGATTGACTCCAATGAAAAATCATTTTTAACATACATGGCCACTCTCCCACAATGCAAGGAACTCCTAGAGAAGAAGGCAGCTAACCTGCATCCTGAGAAAGGAAGTCTCTGAATTGTTACTATACTTAAAAAGTATAAAAAAAAGTATAAAAGCTCTGAAATACCAATAGTATCAAATTCAACATCAATAAGCAGTTTATTAACTATCTCTGATAAGTTGTATATTTTGATGAAATATAGTAATTCCCTTATTACTTAGATTCTTAAACTTTGTTAAAAGTGGTTCCTTTGATAGAGGGACTTCCTTTAAGCAGGAATATCTATCAGCTGTCTTCAGTCTAAAAAGGTGCAGCCCTAACACCAACTACTACAAGAATTTTTTCCATGAGTGACACCCCACCCCCTACTACACTCACCTATGAGCTTTGCCAACCTTCCCTTTCTATACCTATTGAGGTGCAGTCCGTGCCTAGTGAAATCAAACCTTTGGATAGTCTCAACTGCCACCACTGCAATGTGATCCATGCCCTCCATCATCAGCACCTCCTCAAGCCTCGTGTTAGTATGTCTGACAGCTGTATTAAGACGAGGCCTATTGTGACAGTGAAACAGCTGCAAAAAATGCAAATTTGTGCCACCAGTTTGAGTTGCTATACTTTCCAGATCACCACCTACATCCCTGTCCCTATCAAGACTATTTCCGGTCCCACCCACTATAACTGCCTGATCCTCTTTTAAGAAATTCCTGTATAAGTCTCCTATGTTACAAGTATCCTGAGCTGACCCTGCACTGGGCTTCACTATGCTGGTGACCTGGTACTCACTCCCAAGTACTTCCTGCAACTGTTAGCCAACACCTCTGCCATGAGAACGGCCTAACAGCAGAACCTTCTTCTTCCTAATAGACCTATCTATAGATTTCGGCTTCCTAACAGCTGAGGACTGCTGCATACTTCCTACACCTACAGCTACTGGAGGTTCACCTCCACTCAACTCTGACAGTTGGTCAAACCTATTTGCAACTGGTAACATGAAGCTATGTGAAAACCTCCTCCTAGCTACCTTCTTGCCAACTGCCAGTTCCTATTCCCCAGCTCCCCTTCCCCTTCTCAGCCTACCTAAGCTCCTGCTCCTCTGTCAGCTTATTCCTGCTTCATATCCTGCAATTCTAGGAGTGAGCCTCACCACAGTGCCCACTGACTTCCCCACTGCATTCACCCCAATGAAAATCCCACACTGCAGCCCACTACTCACAAGCCTACGACAAAGCCAACACTGCGCTTGTCCGTCCATTTTTGGAGTATTGCAGCCCAGTGTGGGATCCTTATCAGGTGGGTTTGACGGAGGACATCGAGAGAGTCCAAAGAAGGGCAGCTCATTTCGTATTGTCACGATATGGGGGAGACAGCGTTACGGATATGATACAGGATCTGGGATGGGAATCATTACAACAACGGCGCTTATCGCTGCGGCGTGGGCTACTTTCGAAACTCCAATCGTCAACATTCTCCTCCGAATGCAGAAATATATTGTTGACTCCCACTTACATAGGTAGAAATGATCATCAGAATAAAATAAGAGAAATCAGAGCTCGAACAGAGAGATTCAGGTGTTCTTTCTTCCCGCGCGCTATTCGAGAATGGAATGGGAGATAAATAGTATAATTGTGGTTCGATGAACCCTCTGCCAGGCACTTAAATGTGATTTGCAGAGTATCCCATGTAGATGTAGATGTAGAAAGCCCACACTTTTCAATCGTGGTAAAATTTCACAGTTACTTGGTAAGAAAAACTAGACATCTATGTTCTGTAAGTTATGTTTCTACAAAAGAACAAGGAAGTACCTTAACTACAACAATCAACAAATCTCAGTCTCTACAAATCAAGTAACACCAACAAAAACTACTACTGCTGCTACTAGTATCAATACAGAGCAAATAACACTACCATAAAAACTTTACACTGTTGCTTGTAAAAACAAGAACAAATTTAAGCATCACTAATAAATTACTTATATTCATCTGTCTCATGACTGTTGAGTGTAAATTTCTTACCAAGTATCCTTGTCTCTTTTCGGCATAAGTAAACAATTGTGAAGTTCAGTGTAATTGTTTCTTTTGAAGTCACAAATACTCAGAGAAAGTATTTACTTTTAATTAGGAATTTTTATCTTGCTTTCACGCTTATTTTTAAGCATTACAATTATGCTTCAAATAAAGATTTTTGCTGTCAAATCGTAAAATAAATTATTTGTTGGGGCCTCATCCCTGCCCTCCCTCTTCTCTCCCCTTGTAATCCAATTGTACCCATTACAGATATCGTCTTCCAAAGTTGACAGCATTGCTTATAGTGCACCACCTCCAGCTGGCTCCTTCCAAACCCTCCAATAGTATCTTCACCTCCCCCCCCCCTCTCTCTCTCTCTCTCTCTGATAGGGGAGATGGACAGAGGAAGGAAGAGAGCTCAACATGAGTAGGCCAAAAGACACTTCAATTTTCTTTGCGAACAAGTAGAATACATTTGTTTCACATGAACCTATCCGAGCTCGTTCTATTCAGTGTATATTTCCTCCAGCTAGTTGATGGATCCATATCCTTTATAATTGGAAAAAAACTAAACACAACCCTGCCCACAGGACCACACTTCAGACTCTTTGAGCCTTTCAATATTTGAAAAGTAGTTTTGTTGATCATGAAGCATCAATAACTCTTGTCTCTAGTTACACCCTTAAAAATATCAGTTCTGCCCTACAGGTCCCACAACTTGCCATCCCAGTCCCACAAGGTCTGCTTGCTGACTCCCTATTTTCATTGAGTTCAAGACATGTCTGTGACATTATTTGAAATTTAGCCTTTTCGTTTTATTTTCTGGGGATTATGTCATTATTTTACATTATTTGAATGGTTATTGAATTTGAGGTGAATATCACATTTTTTACTCATTTTGTGTTATTATTTATTTGTTTACAAGCTAAAGATGTTTGAATTACCTCTAATACTATCTTAATTGCACTGTCAATATTATTAATTTCAGGTGAAACACTTAGTAATATCTTAAATATAATCAGGTTGAATGAGCCTGAGACTGATTGGGATGCAGATGACGGTGTAATAAAGTTCGATGAACTAAGGCAGCCAACTCTTCAAGCCATAAAGGCATTACTGTACTCACAAGGATTAATACAGATAGGTAAGTCACATTACTGACATCCTGATTCCCCCTTCTCCCTTTTTTTCCCCAGTTTAAACAATGTTTTCCTAATTTCAGTTTTTGTGGTAATATTCTGAGTTTTCAATATCACTATTTTAATAACCATGGATAGTGACAATTATAACAACAACATAGAGTGTATAGATTTTTTATTCACTCCATAGAGGAGGTACTGAGTTACACATAGGCACTACGAAAAAGACTGCTCTGCCTTGTGAAATAGAAAATACATATGCACACAGTTATTCGCACGTAGTACACACATGCCCATTCTCTTCAGGCACTAACTCCCAGAGACAGTGGTTTTGTGTGTGTGTGAGGGCGGGGGGTTGTTTCCTGTTACACTAGGTCTACATTGTCAGATAGCTTAATATTGTAGCAGTGTTCTTAATTTCAGTTTTCTGTGACTCAACACCTCCACATTGTGATGAGTAGCAATCCATCCTTTCCATATTATTGTTATACCATCCAGGACTTTTCATTATTTTGATAGTGTAACTTATTAAGTATAACAGAATTGTATATCATCCATTCACTCTTATTACTTGGAATGTTTAAGTACAAGTGTGATTCTGCCACTGTATTTCATTGGTGTTCTCATGTGACAGGTAAATAAGTAGTAGCAATTAGTTTGCATATAAAGCCTGTGTGGAAGCTTATACCCACAAGTATGCCTGTGGATCTCAACAATAATAAAAACTTTGAGCTAAAATTGGATGGAAATCATAAGTATTATAATAAAATTTTAATTTATATGTGCCATGAACTACACATTTACACAATTGCATGAAGCAATTACATATATTTGCTGAACTGACAGTTGAGACACTGCAATCATACAGTATTCTTCAAAGGAATTTTGCTTCTGTTCTTATTCCATAGCTAAAACTGCTTTACCTGCAAAGATTGACTTTGTGTTGGTAAGACCTCTTCTTTTGTTCATTGTAAGAAACATGTTCCAGAAATGTTGATTAGACAACTAAAGTATGAACTGAAGCTGGAATTATTGAAACTGTATGAATAACTACATGATTTAAGTTTCATGGTTGGTGAAGCAGACTGACTGCTCACTAATGTGTGAAATCAAACTGAAATTGATGTGTTGAAGTTATGTTGTTTTTCTGGTGGTAAGGGGTCTCTTTTAAGGAGTCTATTCTGCCACAAATCTTTCACTTGAAGTTTGATATAGAGAGTGAGGGCACATGAAATACTGCAATATTTTATTTCATTTTTTTAATTTTATATTTATTTATTTATTTATTTATTCATTCATAAGTCTGCAGTTTGCATATAAACTTATGATGATGGTTCATTTACCATGTAACAAACTATAATATTATATAAAAATAACATTGAAATTGTCAAAATAGCTCCATAACTGGCGAAAATGTAGCAGAGAATCTAACAGAATATGAAGCACAGCAATGTGAAAAGAATGCTGAAATTGACTACATATGACACGAAAATTAAAAATTAGTGCTAAAATAACTGCAAATTTAGCAAGAAAATATCAACAAAATTGTCAAGAAAATAGTACTGAATTTGGCAAGAAAAGAAGCAGCAAATTTGGCAAGAAAATAGCACCAAATTGGGAGAGAAAATTAACATCAAAAGTGTGAAAAAAGAAACCATGAAAATGTATGATAAAATTAAGTGATTGTTGCCTGTTACCTTTAGTTCTTCAAATATTTCTATTAAACTCATGCTTTTTCATGTTCAATTAATTGCTACCGTTACTAAAATTTTTAAGGCATTGAAACCTGTTTCTTTTTAGTTTTTCTGTCTCTAACTATAGGTAATAATTCACTGTACATTTGAGGCTTTGGATACATAGTAAACACATAAACAAGAATTTAAACATTACTATGCAATAATCAGAACTAAGTGATTTAGAAAGAATGAGACTATGTTTGAGATAAATAACATTGGAAAATCATAATATTTATTTAACTTGTTTCGTGCTTATTGTGCATCATAAGAACAAAACGTATGCTGGTACATGGACAGCTGGAGACCAAATAGTTCTGTCTGACAAAATTGTACAATAAATCCAGTACCTTATGATTCTTCAGGAATTTCCACTCCAGCCATTACCCAATACCAAACCAGACTGAAACAACTTCACCTGACTCAGAAATGAGGAATAGTGAACCCAAAAATTCAATCCACATAGATCCTGCAAAAGATGCAGGTGAGAGACCTGGTCCATTAATCTATCCAGAATATCTAATTTCTGTCTCTTCACAGGAATGTGTATTAGAACTCTGATAAAACATTTGCAACCAGTTCTCCACTCAAATGGTTGGCCAGTGCCATATTGTGGTCAGTATCAGAGTAAATAAGTCAGACTCAGAACACACTAATGAGCACAACATACTCAACTTTGACGGCTAATTCACAACTGATACCGACCGAATCTCCTCCACTTAACACTTGGAACACCAGCTTCTCTAAATGAAATACACCAAAAAATGAAGTTATCACGGCTAGGATATCCCTGCAGGGGTTCGGGCGCCTACTGCAAGTCTTTCTATCGACGCCACTTAGGCGACTCGCGTGTCAACGGTGACGACAAGGACTAACACGTGACACCCAAACCCCTGTCGAGAATTGTACCCGGGCCCTCTGCACTGATGCTGCCAGTGAGCTGCAGAGGTGGACAGTGACATACGTATCTTCAGCATGCTCTTCATCTGGCCTGTCTTCACTAGTCGTGTCCCATCCATCCTACTAATGTGACTTCATTCTACATTCACACCCTCCTCTCTGGTCTCCCTATCCCTCTGATCTTCTTGTCCACTTCACTGTGAGGCACACACACATCCCCTGCCTATGGCAGGGTGGACTCACTGTTGCCACCACCCCGTCTTGTCCTGTAGCCTTGCTACCCCCCGCCCATCCCCAGCCCAATGATTGTCCACTTTTCACACCTTGCCCCTATCTGTCTTTGTTATTTCACTTCCTCACCGTAGCCAACCTGCTGCGCAAGTACAATGTAGTGAGCTAATGAAGCCTTTGTGTGTGTGTGTGTGTGTGTGTGTGTGTGTTTATGTTATATAGCTCTGAAGGAGAATGATTTAAGAAAGCTTAGCAATGTGTTCAATCTTGTTAATGTGCACATTGGTCACTCTCTGCCAAAGATATAAGGTAAAATCTTATCTTTATTTCTTCCAATATTAATCACAGTGTATGCTGATCAGAGACTCATTATCGTGTCTGGTTCGTCTACACAGACCTCCTACTGATGTCTGTGCTATTACATATGAGGGACACCTGTGTCCTCAAACACTTGCAGCTTGACAAAACTGTGCTTAGAGTTACATTTGGTTAAAAAAAAAAAAAAAAAAAAAAAAAGACAGTGGTACGTGTCATTTCAATGCAAAACACTAGATTCTACAACAATTGACATATTAATAGAGACAAACGGAGTATAAAGATGTAAATATTGTGGGAGGGAAATTATACTCAATTTAGTAATGTCAGTGTATCATTACATTTAGGATTTGCGGTAGGTGTGGATTTTCAATAAAGTTATTGAAACAAAATGCATGAGAGCTATGTGCACACCACACTACAGCAATGTTTTTTTCATCATTCAAGCAATTCAAAATCATTCAAGCAGTCCAATATTAAAGATTACATTTTCAAATAATAATACAGATATGTCAGTGCCATAACCTGCCTTTTGCCGGGCATATTAAAACATAGACTTACAATTGGTTTCAGAAAAGAGGATTGACAGTCATGAAATGGATTTATTTGATGGAATAATGATCATGTACCTTCGCTTGTGGTTGGCCCATTGTAATACAAAGTCAGTCATATTTCACGTGAACTGTAGTTACAAAAATGAGCTCTTTCATTTGCATGCATGCACAAGAACCTATCCATAAGCACACCTGCACATATTGTAGAAGCGCACGTGCACACACACACACACACACACACACACACACACACACACACACACCATTGAAATTTGTCTTCCTGCATATAAATTTTATCAACAAAGAGGACATTCTTTGTCATCAGCCACATTTGGCTTTTGGGCATCTGTCCAGACAGACCTAAAACAGAAAGGATAGTGACAGGAAAATTTTCAGATGCTGAGAAACAGTAATTCAAAACCACACAACAGAAGGCATTTAAAAAGCAGAAAATTTGGAAATAATAATGGAAAGGTAATAATGTATTTCTAATTTAGAAGTGGAATTTTAATATTATTGCTTTCTAAGTAATTTTTTGTGTCTTATCTCTGATGTAATGCACCAACCATGGTGACATAGCGTATATGATATTGGACTCACGTTTGGGTAGAACAAAGATCAAATCCCTGTTGCGACCACCCATATTTAGGACTTTATATGTTTCTGCTGAAAGATATTACAAACATTATTCCCATCCTTTTAAAATCTTAGGTTGTGATTGGTCTTGGATTCCCTCTTTGTTGAGATAGTGTTAAAGCCAAATTTCTCCTTTCTTATCTCCTCCTTCTCCCATTCCTCCTCCTCTAATCTGTACTGTGAATCTGCTATACTTTATTGCCTTGCTGTTCTACCATTGCCTAAACAATGTGACACTTGCCTCTGCTTGTGTCATGTGTGCAATTTCAGGATGTCAACAAAACAGTGTTAGGATTTCCCAGCAGTATCTGTGATACATAAGGCTAAGGCTAACAGTTTTCATATGCTAGGAACTTGGCTGGAAACTGAGGAAATTTTGGACTTGTTTCAAGAGAAGAGCTAGATTTGATATAATGAGTTTCATATATAAACAAGTAGTACACTTCAGTTCACTTAGTCATCTCACGACTAATTTAAGATCTTGGATGAAGAGTAAATGACTTATTAATATTCAGTGGCTGGATAAAAAGTAATGAGAACTGGCTGCACAACCACTCATGAACCTAGTTTACTTTCCCTACACAATAAACTGTCATATTCCTTACACTATGATTGCTTTGCAAGTTGCACAGTCTCTTCATCTCCTCTTTGCACCATTTCCCACTCACCAAGTTCATTGCCTTCTAGTTATAGTACTGTGACTTTCCTACTCAAACCATCAGCATTGCCATGCTTCTTACCCAGTTTATGTACAACATCAAAATCAAAGTCACCTAACCTGACTGCCCACCTTGTCAACCTACTTAATGGATCTTTCAACCTTAACAGCCATTGTAATGCTGAATGGTCTCTCACAACTCAGAATTTCCTACCATACAAGTAATAGTTGAAGTATTTTATAGCATCAATTAAACATAACAGCTCCTGGTCAGTTGTTGAATAGTTTCTTTCTGCTGAATTCATTTGCCTAGCTGTGTAAGCAACTGGATGCTCTATGTCATTAATTTCTTGAGCTAAAACAAATCCTAAACCTTAATCTGATGTGTGACTGGAGTCTACATCTACATCCATACTCCGAAAGCCACCCGATGGTATGTGGCGGATGGTACCTTGAGTACCACTGTCAGTTCTCCCTGCTATTCCAGTCACATATTGTTCACGGAAACGGAATGAAATATTGTCTTTGCGAGATATACTGGGTAATCAAAATTGAAACACATGCTTGGAA
Organism: Locusta migratoria; assembly: GCA_026315105.1. Taxonomy (NCBI): domain Eukaryota; kingdom Metazoa; phylum Arthropoda; class Insecta; order Orthoptera; family Acrididae; genus Locusta; species Locusta migratoria. Next base: position 742,236,959 of record CM048755.1, on the reverse strand, counting down.
TGACACAGGGTTTTATTAGAACAAAAATAAATAAATAAATAAAAAATAAAAAGTTCAAAAAATGTCCAACAGATGGCGCTTCATCCGATCAGAAAAGCAATAATTAGCATAACAAATTAAGACAAAGCAAAGTTGATGTTCTTTACAGGAAATGCACAATATGTTCACCATCATTCCTCAACAATAGCTGTAGTCGAGGAATAATGTTGTGAACAGCATGTCTGGAACTATGGTAAGGCATTGGCGACGGATTTTGTCTTTCAGCATCCCTAGAAATGTTGGTCGATCACAATACACTTGCGACTTCAGGTAACCCCAAAGCCAATAATCACACGGACTGAGGTCTGGGGACCTGAGAGGCCAAGCATGACGAAAGTGGCGACTGAGCACACAATCATCACCAAACAACGCACACAAGAGATAAAACCCCATGTCATTCCAAGCATGTGTGTCAGTTTTTACGTCTCTATCTACATTATTCCATGATTTATAAAGTTTTCAAATTTATACTGACTTTTTGATCACCTGGTACGTAGGAGGGAGCAATATACTGCTAGACTCCTCGCCTAAAGGTATGTTCTCGAAACTTTGACAATAGCCCGTCACGAGCGACAGAGCATGTCTCCTGCAGAGTTTTCCACTGGAGATTGTCAATCATCTCTGTAACACTTTCACGATTACCAAATGATCCTGTAATGAAGCATGCTGCTTTTCGTTGGATCTTTTCTACTTCCTCTGTCAACCCCACCTGGTACGGATACCACACCGGTCAGCAGTATTCTAGCTGTGGGTGAACAACTGTACTGTAACCTTCCTCCTTTGTTTTCGGTCTGCTTTTCCTTAGGATTCTTCCAATGAATCTAAGTCTGGCATCTGCTTTACCGACAATTGATTTTATATTGTTGTTCCATTTTAAATCACGCCTAATGCCTACTCCCAGATAATATACGGAATTAACAGCTTCCAGTTGCTGACCTGCTATATAGTGTAGCTAAATGACACAAGATCTTTCTTTCTTTATGTTTACAGCACATTACACTTGTCTACATTGAGATTCAATTGCCATTCCCTGCACCATGCGTCAATTCGATGATGATCCTGCTGCATCTCAATACAATTTTTCATTGTTACAATATATACTACAGCATCATCTGCAAAAAGACTCAGTGAGCTTTCGATGTTATCTGCAAAGTCATTTATATATATATCGTGAACAGCAACGGACCCAAGCACACTGAAATCCGCTTTTTGTCACTTTTTCTCAACAGAAAAATCTTCCTACATTTTTAATATTTCTATTTATCTGGATATACTAAAATTGGACTTTTTGTCAAAACTTTTTTTTCAATATCTATGTCCAAACAAATTTAGTCCCGTTTTTAACAATTTTGTTAATGGTCTTGTGATGTCAGCAAAGTTGCTGCCTATAGAAATGGCTATATAAAATCACAATCCTGAGCAATGATTGTTACTCCTTTACACAACTCGGTATTTGTAATTTGTGCACAGTTGTTAGTAAAATAGGATCTGATTTCACTCCATCTTTGCTTCTTACATGACCCAAATATGCAATTTCTCTGCACTTAGCATTAAATTAGCAGTTCTTAAGTCTCAAAAACACTTCCCTTAGTCACTGCAAATGTTGATCCATATCAATTGAAAACACTATTATATCATCAAGGTAAACCATACATTGCCGAGGTTTGAGACCCCTCAGAACCCCATCGAATAGCCTTTGGAATGCAGCAGGTGCATTTTTCAACCCAAATGGCATCCTCCTATATTGATAATGACCCCATTATGAAGAAAATACTGTTTTGGCCAATCTTCTCGATGAACCTCCAACTGATGGTAACAACTCTTCAAATTCATAGTAGAAAAATATCTGCACGGGCCCAAATTACTGTCTTAGCATTAATGGTAGTCACAATAATACCTATATTTCTTAGAATACTCCCCACACTATTACTCTTTTCTATGATTACATCTCTAAACTGTTGATCAACAAACTGCTCTAATACAGGTTGTAAGTGCTTCAGGACCCTATACGGTTTTCAATATATGGGTGCTGCATCTCCAGTTGGTATCTGATGCTGTGTTATCTTTGTAGCTGGTAACAGACCTTGTGGAGAAAACGAATCTTTAAACTCAACCAATAAAACCCCCCTCCCCCTCACACACACACTTCTTGTCAGCACTGTGTAAATACTCGACTTTTGTTCGTAATGGAGTTTCATCGGTGCTTGGCGACTGCTTGTGGATCACACCCCTCATGTCTCACTCCTCATCTTCCAGGATATCCATATTCACAATTAATAACCCCTTTGTTAATTTCACATCTTCAGCACCAAAATTATCTACTAGTATCAGTATTACTGTTTCACCATCTATCTCCTGTACGTGTACTGTGTTTCTATCTACGAAACACCCTGCCTGATCTAAAACATCATTTTCCTCCAATTTTTCCATCATTACCAAAACTGCTATTGGAAAACTAGATATTACACTCCCCAAAGCGATTTCCAAGTCTCTTACGTATGCAATTATGAGAATCAAGCCTCAGCGTCAGAGTTCGCGGTCTAACTGGTTTTTTCATGTGTGACCAACTTCCCTTGCAACATTGCTACAATGGCAACAGTTTCACTCAAACAGAAAACTAATCCATTAAGTTCCACTCTACTTTCTGAAGGTCTATTTTAGCATAATGCTGACACAGGAAATCTGACCCTAGGATCATGTTATATCCTTCTCACTTGTATGGCACAATTTCTATGTACTGACTAAACAACCGTTTCCAATCAGGTCTGACATCCCTGACCCCACAACACTCAACCTGTACTGTAGCAGGTTCATGGCTTGTCTCAGCAGTCTCTCACAGGCGGCTGATGCGTGCACCCTGTGTCCAATAATATCCTGCATTTTATTTCTTCTACTACACCTTGCACTGCACAATCCAGCTCTACTTGTAGCATTCAATTTAACAGTGAATGGCCTTAGGTGGCTATCAGGTTCCCTTTGCCATTTAAAGCCCAATAAAAATTTCACCTGACTATTACAATGCCCTCGCTGATTGCGCCTCCTGCTACTAGTACCCTGGAATTGGCGACAATACTTCCTAGTGTGTCCTAATCGATCCCAGCCGTAACATTTTATATCTTTTGTAAACATTCCCTGTGTCGTCTGTGGTCCTTCGGTTTTGTCGATCTCCTCACACTCGACTGTAATTTTCAGTGCTGCTTGAAAACTTTCAGGTGACCTCATCCTTACTCTTTTGGACATGTGTTCATAATCCTCTTAAAAATGCATCCAAAGCTCTTTACTCTGATTCTCTTAAAATTACTAGATTTAACACAGCCTCCTGTTCCAGTTCATATGTGCACCCATTGATCTTCTGAATTCAATACTGAATTCTCATTGCAAGCTCCTCTATATCTCCTCATTCTTTTTCATCACCTTCAGTTGCTCCCTATTGCCTGGTACCATTTTGTTTCCTACACCTCTCAATTAGAGCTTGCTTAAACTGATCAAATGTCTCCACTTCCCTCAGAGCTTCTGTATACCCTGCATACATTTTTGCCTCTCCTGACACCCTTTGATACCCTTAATAACTCCACATCTGACTAATATTCATTATCAGCTACATTCCTCAAATCAGCCACAAATCTCTGCACATCCTCACTAGACTTACCAGAAAAGGGAGTAATTACACTGAAGGTGCCATGTTTGTTGTTTTGTGCATCATTGGGTTTGCTTACAATCTACCACACAGCTCTGCCTTATGTGATTCCAATTGTACTATTCTCTCCTGCAATATACAAACTGCTTCCAACATGTGAATCCTGTGTCTCTGACTCCGTCATGGCAACACAATCATTCCTAGTCATGTATTTAAAAAAAAAAAAAAAATAAAATAAAAAAATAAAGAATCCCCTGTGACTCATTACTCATGTAAATCGTCCACTCTATTTTGACATACTCATGACCAAATCTATTAACTAAATCATCACCAGGTGCAGATTTTGGACGACAATCCACACAAAAGTACTTCCGTCAGGTAGAGATGGGTTACGAGCGCACTCGAGAAACACGTGACGATAAGGCAAATTCTCGAGTACTGTCGAGAAGTTGTTTACAGTGCTGCACTCTCTGGAGGCTTTGTGAAACTACTCTGCAAGAAAGCATTTAGCCAGAGCAGTTGCAATCGTGGTCTTCTATATGTGCAAGTTAGAAATTGTACTTTTCACACACTGGTGTCAAGTACACGGCTTTATTTGTACTCAATTAGTAGTAGTAGTAGTAGTAGTAGTAGTATGTATCAAAAATGACAAAAATCTTAGGACTATTAATAAAACACCTATATCACACGAAACTAAAACTTCATTCTTACTTAAAACAAGTATGCATTCCGCATGTATTTATACTTAAACACGAGAGACATGCTAAAACAAATTACATCCAAAAGCTCCTTGCATACATTTACTTCTTGTAGAAAAAAGAATCAACAGAACTTAACATTATTGTTAGTTTTTGCTTCCATCCTTACGATTCAGCTTAAAGTTCTGTTTCCGGGACCATCCAACATTTTTTTACCGAATTTCCGGTTCATATAGTATGAATGGATAACATACAAAAAACCTTGGGTATTTTATCAGACTCTCATTAATAGAAAAATGTCCTTCTCTGTTTGTATATTTACGAGTTCTGTTGCTGGATATATTGTGTAATTTTAAATGTCTTATCATGCCTGTTGAATTTTTGCTACATTATGGAGCTTAAAAAGACATATGTTGCAATAGACATTATCTCTATTCTCCGTAAAGTACTGCCAGCTCCACGACTTTCGTTTTCATGTATCCGTATTTGAATCACAGAAAGCGTTGCCTTGCAGCATTCAAACAACAGCAGCGGGTGTCGCCCCAATCAACTGGCACACAGTGACGCATGCAGCAGCATCGTTTCTCGTGAACTTCTCGAGTGCTAGCAGCTCGAGAAATTCTCGGTGCGCTCGATTTGCCGTGCCTAGCAGTCCCGTCCCTACCGTGTACAACGTGAAATTTCTTTTCCACCAAAGCAACAGTCATAACAACTCACCGGTTCACATTAACCTCCATTGTAGAGCAATCAGATAATGAATTTTTCACTCACCCTAGGCTGTAGTTTCAAGCTCTGCACTGAAAACAAGCAGCTCATTGTTCTGACACCAGTGTAAAAGTACTGGTAGCAATGTGGAATGTGTCGGGCCAGGATGAGATGACATGCTGGGTGTAGGCATGTCCTGGCTCCAGTAAAATATTGCTTTCAATTAAATGTTTTTATTCATATCCTCAATGCAGCATTCCTCCAATGTATGTCATCTGTCTCGCGTCCAGCAATGCCTAACTCGGCAAGCTGCACAGCACGAGGAGTGGCAGCCTTGCTGCGGTAGCACTACTGTGGTCCCGTCGTGGCCCAATACCGCTGACTGCCACAGAACCTCCTGGCAGTCACAGCGGCAGTCGCCCAGTGCGGCGTGCAGCACTTCGGTATGGCGGTGTCTCATAGTGCATCCTGCCTGCGAATGATGGCGAGGCTCGTTAGTGCCGACTGCTGCAGAACACTCCGCGGTAACTGCAGCACGGCATCTGACCCGAACTTCGCCCTACCCACTCTACGTCCCGCACTGGGCACCCGTATTCAAAGCACCGTGACGTCACGTAGCATGGCCACCTGCAGGCGAAAGGTGCGGTCTCAGTGTGGTTCTCCTGCAACAGCTGACGACACTTTCTTCGAAACTACCAATATGTATACCTCTGTCCCCAGTGTCTGTTCACCCCACGATTTGGCTGTGGCCACACGCGACCCAGCGTCACAGACTTACCCAGGTGGCCATCTTGCACAGTTTAGTAAACCATTAAAACACCTAATAGCGACACACTTTACCACCGCCTACCATTAACTGCTGTTTTGCTCTACTAGTTGCTTCTAATTTAACCATATGCCTATAATCCACTACACCAAGACTGTTATCTCAAAGAGCCCTATGTGATACTGATAGTGGGGAGATGGAGTTTATAATTAAATCACTAAAGCCTAAGTAATGATGACAGGGAATCTAGAAAAATACAAAAGTACTGTTCTATGTATGTTAGCCAAGTACTTAGCCACATTTGTAATTTTCCCTTTGGAAATATAAGTTTCTTGACCTTTTAAAGCACTCAAAGGCGTCAGACACGGCCAACTGATTCAATTCAATTATGATGAGCAATTGACTCAAAATTGACTGTATCGACACATAATTGTAAACAGAGCATTTTCATCATCATGTATGGGGTCTGCAAACACATACTTTTCCAGAATTCAGGGAAAGAAACTTTCACAGCTGCTGCTTATTATGTAACCACATGGTAAATTCTTTTTGCTGAGAGCACCAATAGCGTAGTGGCAAAAGTAACTGGCTGGGAAGTGGAGAATCTGGGTTCAAATGTCAAGGAAACCTAGCAGATGTAGGTCTCCCCCCTCCCCCCTTAGATATCTTAGTTGATACGGATAGGAGTGTTAATAAGGTAAGTAAATCAATAAGAAGCGATAACAACATAGGCAAATAAACTTGCCAAACTACTTGGGATAGTAAACATAAAAAATGTTACTGCTGGTCACTTGACAATTGCTCTTCCACTCACTGTTACGTGTTCTTACTTGTCTCTGAACAACTAGATGGAAGGTACTAGTCATATAAATATTCAAAATGAATATACTCACTGCACCAAGAACATATAATGAATGCTATCTTTTGCCAACTACAGTGTTCCTTCTAAAGAGTCAGGGAGTAATTTGTTTGCCTACATTATTATTATTTTGCATTGAGTTTTGTGTGTTATGAACTCTCCTATCCCTCTGAATTTCGATATGAAAAACTACAATTTAAAGAAATGAAAACTGATCAGTTTCCTCAAGATTCAAATCCAGGTTATCCACTTCTGAACTAGTGGCCCATCGATGCTATCAGCAAAAGTGTTTATCATGTGGGTACATAAAAGGCAATTGCTTAAGTTTGTTTCCTTAATTTCTGGAAAAGTATGCATTTGTGGACCCTAAGCACATTGATGAAAAATGCTCTATTTACAATTATCTATTGAGTCCATCAATTTTGAGATGCCTGCTTGTCATACTTAACCGTTAGGGGTGATTTTCTCAAAAAGAAGGGGGTACTGAGCCAAAATATCTTAGAATCTTTGTTTTAGGTTGTACACAGGCAACTTGCCAAAACAACAAACAAACCAACTAACCATTGGAGTAATTAAATAATAGGCTGTGAATGCTTGGCATCTTTGATTTAACAAAGGCATTTGCTTGTGTTTATCACAAGATATTATTGCAGAAGTTGTACTATTATGGAATAAGAGGAGCATCTCATGGTTGGTTGACCTTTTACTTTCAGAACAGACAGCAGAAGGTAATTCTTCACCTTGTTGAGTTAAGTGGGGGTTAGTTCTGGGATTACAGCTCTTTCTTATTTGTAAAAATGATACAATTTATATAAATTAGACGCTGAACAGCCAAAGAAACTGTTATAGGCATGCTTATGCAAACACAGAGTTGTGAAACACTCAGAGGACAGCTCTGTGTTCATCAGTGCCTATATATGACAACAGGCATGTGGCACAGGCAGTAGATCAGTTACTGCTACTACAATAGCAGGTTATCACGATTTAAATGAGTCCGAACACAGTGTCATAGTGTTACGGAACACAGTATCTTTGAGGTAGGAATGAGAGGGAGATTTTCTCCTAATACCACTTCACGAGTGCACAGTGAATATCGGGAATCTGGTAAAACAGTAAATCTTTGACATCGCCGATACCGGAAAAAGATCCTGCAAGAATGGGACCGTCAACGACTGAAGAGAATCATTCACTGTGACAGAAGTGCAACCATTCTGAAAAATGCTGCAGATTTAAATCTGGGCAAATCAACAAGTGTCAGCATGTGAACCATTCAATGAAACGTAATAGATACGGATTTAAGGACCTGAAGGCTCACTCATGTAACCGTGGCAACTGCACGACACAAAGCTTTACACCTCGCCTGAGCCTGTCAACACCAACAATAGACTGTCGATAACTGGAAACACGTTGCCCAGTCTGACGTGTCTCGTTTCCAATTTTCCTGAGCAAATGGACATGTACGAGCACGGAGACAACCTTGTGAATCCGTGGAAACTGCAAGTCAGCAGGGAACTGTTCAAGTTGGTGGACATTCTGTAATGGTGCAGGGTGTGTGCAGTTGGAGTGATAGGGGATCTCCGATACATTTTGATATGACTCTGACGGGTGACACAGATCCCGGATGGTCGCACGCGTCTATTCGTGTCCTTCGTTTATTCCGGCAGATATGGGCTATTCTGGCAGGATAATTTGACATCTCACACATCCAGAATCGCTACATAGTGGCTCCAGGAACACTCTTCTGAGTTTAAACACCTCTCTGGCCATTAACCTCTCCACACATGATCATTATTGAGCATATCTGTGATGCCTTGTAATGTGCTGTTCAGAAGAGATTGAAACCTCGTTGTATTGTTATGTATTTATGGACAGCCCTGCAGGATGCATGATGTCAATTCCCTCCAGCACTATTTCAGACATTAGTCGAGTCATCCCACATCGTGTTGTGGCCCTTTTGGGGGCAAGGGGGAAGCTTACATAATATAAGACAGGTCTACCAGTTTCTTTGGCTCTTCAGTGGTGTATTCCGGTATGTCAGTTAGTTTATGGATACATAAAATGTCTTTATCATGCCAGAACTCATATTTAATTTTAACCTATGGTATATGTTTTGTATCATTAGATTTTTTGAAGATTGCATTGCCATATGACACCATTTATTGTTTGACAAATATGGTGTCACATGTCCTATATTTTAAGCGTGGCAATTTTGTTTGGCATGTGCAGACAGGTTGATGAAAAATAGTTCATATTGTGATCTGTTTTTCTTAACTGCCTGCCAGTGACTTTTGATACATATCTGTGCACTGTGAGCCTTGGATGTCCTGCATACATAAGCACACAAGTGCTCTTGCACACCTCCCAAATATGTCCCATTGACTATCGAAAAATGTGACAGATGGATTTTCCTAGATGCTCATCAAAATAAGCGTCAATACTGTGTGCCAAATGAGTGTATGCATCAACCTGATGGAATAATCTATCTTTTTGAGGATACTTAAAGTGTGATTCGGGTTTTATGTTCTGAACAGTCTTTTGCAGTAGCCACAACCAACTTTAGACATACAGAATGATAATTAAAGTAACTACAGTCATGTGTAGTGGCAGCTCGTGAGAATACATTTTGGGTACTCAAAAATTTTTAGATTTAGACAAACACAGAACCCTCAAGTTGCATCTGTTTTATAAAAGTTAGGATTGCAAACAATGTGCACAAATTAGCCACTACCAGTAATAATAATAAGTTTTCTAACAAAGAAAAGAATTTTTTTATAAGTTTGTTGATTTGTACAAAATTACATACAGTATATGGCAGGAACAAAATATTGTAATGTATAAGATTTTGTTGCTCTCTTATTTTGTCAGCCATATGGTAATATTACCAAAGTGTTATCACTCACAAGTTCTCCTATCCTGAAGTAAGAAACAACATAATTTCTTTTTATTAAGTACCCTGTCCACATGTATGACTTAAAAAGATATTAGTATGTCTGTAAAAGTTTGTTTAATATTTATGTATCCATCTTTAAGAACATACTGCCTATGGAAAACAATCAATCAGTTGAGTCAGTGGTGAATACGAGTCTCTTACACACAGTACCACCACTATGTTTTGTGCATATGCAAAGCCTACTATAATTCCTCATCTAAAGCATTTAACTATTTGTGACAATGATGAAGATTAAAATATGTCTTTGCTGCTCATTTTAATCACAGGAATCTGTGATTCTGTGAATCTGTACTATTAACTTTTGTGTCAAACCACACCTTAGGTAATCACAGTTTAAAGAGTAAATATTCTTGACAGTTGATAGATATTATTTAAGCTGTATTCTTAGGTTTTAGCCTCATCACACCCTTCAAAATCATGACATATTCTAAAACAATTGGTTAAATATTTGCGACATTAAGAATATGTACATCACTGCTGGTCCCAGAATCTGTTTCAAACAGGAAGCTAAGAGAAAAAAAAATATTAGTGCATACCAGGAGTCACAGAACACTCTCATCAGGCCATACTAAACATCACTGCCTGACAGTTTTCATTAGTTTAGAACTTGTGACAACTTTTACAGTCAATATGTCATTGATTTACACTTAATTGTAAGAAATCCTACCAAGGATGACATGAATATGACAAATCCTCTGTCCATAAAAGTAGTTAGCTCCAGCTATTTGAGAAAGAAAGCAGACTACAGTGTCTACTGCACTTGAAGCAGCGTTGCCAGCTAGTGACTGAATACTAAATGAAGCGTGCACATAAACCATAAAATTCATGTGTATTGCGCCCATAAGGCAATGACGTCATGCCAGTTGTGCATGTGCAGAAACGCCCTAAAAGGAGTACTCCGAAGCATGTGCTCCTGATGCTGATGCCAAGTTTCACAGAGTCTAGACGAGCAGCGATGTAGCATAGTGTGATAAATTTTAAGTGCAGTTCATTTAAGATTACCACTTACATATTATGTTTAACAGCGTTCAAACAAAAATAATACAGAAATACATAAGAAGTTGGAAATTAGGGTGTTCACGGGCTCCTGTGATATTATACACCAGCCACCACTGGTCACGAGAGAGCTCTTAATGCACACATATAGAAGTGCATTGTAGACAACCAATCTGTGCTCCACTGAAACCTAGATATTGTGTTAATAACCAGAAGAAGCTACAGATTGTGTCACTGTACTCTCAGATAAACACATTTAGTGCCCTTTCCATTGTGGTGATAAAACTATTTAAGCATTTTTTTATGCCAGTCATCACTGTTCGAAATCATTCTGCAGTAATGTAACATTCCAACTCTCGGTTCACGGTGCCCTGCTGGGCATTAAGATTGCACCACAGTGAAGGCAGAATGCGACAAATGTAAAACTGACATTATGTTTCAGCGAGATGTGTTCACCATGCTGCCATAACCTCCCTCAATACTATGGTTGACAGCCCTCGGTTTGGCCAGCACATTTTCTTCAGCTCTGATAATGGGCTACCGTGAGACTGGCACACATCTGTTCACCAGCTACTGTGATTGATGACTGTGTCACAGAAATGAAGCAGCATCAAATGATCAGAGCTATTATCCTAACTCGTATTGATTCAAAGCCTAGCTGGATTAGGACCATAGTTGTCAGATGTGGGAGGTCTTTATTATGTATACCTGCAAATAACATACATATTTAATCACATATTCTTTCTACTATTCTTTACACACATAGTAAATGGAATTTAATTTTTGCTATCCTTCCTGGCTTTCCAATTTTAATGCATGACTGTAGTTTGAGATGCTGGCCATGTATTTATCTAGCAACTCGTCAATACAGTAGTTCAACTCAATGAAAATGCAAAACTGATAGGTCTCTGGTTTTACATCCCACATGTATCCAGAGTAAAACAGAAGTTGTTCTTACCACAAGATTGTTTCTGAAACTGCCTTTTATGTGACTTTATTTGTCAACCTCGTTACATTGTTATGGATTTGTAAAATTTGTTTATAATACATCACTATATCATTAAACAATAAATTTGACTTCTTATCAGAGAGATTTGGCTTTCGCTCTTTTGGTTTGCCTTATAATGTGCAAAATTTGAACTATTTGAAGGCTGACAATGGTGTATATCCTTCCCCAATTATAGTGTTTCAGAGTACGAAACGTTTGCTTTCCCACAAATTTTGTGTACCTTTAAAAACGATATTTCACTTTCAATGTACAGTGTGATTATAATTAAGGTTATACTTTCAAAATGCTGTAAAAACAACACTACTGGACAGAATTACGTCAAATTGTAACAGAATAGTTTTGGAGAAGAGGAAAAATGTATGGCAGGAGAAAAATAAATGGTGTGAAAATAGATCAATAGATTGGTAGAGTAAGCATTATAATTTAATATTGGTTGACTACAAACGACAAATGAATCATACAATAATGCCTAAGGTGTAAGTGAGATATTAAAAAAACTGTACTACTCAGTGTGCACGGATGTACAGGTGTGATACTGTTGGTTACGTAAGCCCATCCACCATAACAAGGTGATATCACATAGGATGGGAAAAATCAGTTTTCCTCAGGAAGAGGATAGAGGCTTTTGAAATATGGTGCTACAGGAGAATGCTGAAGATTAGGTGGGTGGATCGCGTAACTAAAGAGGAGGTACTGAACAGAGTTGGAGAGAAAAGGAATTTTTGACAATCCTTGACTAAAAGAAGAGATTGATTGGTAGGACATATTCTTAGACATCAAGGAATCGTAAATTTAGCAATGGAGGGAAGTGTGTGCGGTAAAAATCGCAAAGGAAGACCAAGAGATGAATACAATAAGCAGATTCAAATGGATGTAGGTTGCAGGTCTTATGAGGAAATGAAGAGGCTTGCTCAGGGTAGAATAGAGTGGAGAGCTGCATCAAACAAGTCTCCAGACTGAAGACCACAACAACAACAATTGTCCTTAGGCCAAAAAACACAAAAAAACATATCAATCAAATCGGTTTTTAATTGTCCTGAAGCCAAAAACAGCATAAAAAGGATCAATCAAAACCAAATCGGATTTTTAATTTCTGTGTGGCAGGTGCAAAGCATGTTCAATATGCTGCCCACAATTTTCTGCAACAAGTTGGGGAAAAAAAAAAGTTTGCAACTGGAATACTGAACACACTATCTTTAGATAGCCCTACATCCAGAAGTCACACGGATTAAAATCAGGTGATTGGTATGGCCAGGCTTTAGGAAAATGGCAGCTGATAATTCTATCATTTCCGAAATGGCACTTTGGCAGCTACTTAACTGGAGTTGCAATGTGAGGAGCTGTGCCATCTTACATAAAAATGATCCCAGCCACACATCTGTGCTGTCGGAGAGTCAGAATAACGTGGTTGTGCAAAAGATACTCGTAGTGCTTGGCCTTACGATAAATGATGCCGTAAACCCCCACCACACCATGACAGTGCTAATTGATTTGTGTGTGGATTTCTGTTGCCCATATTCAACAATTCTGTGTATTGACACATCCTGTCAGATGAAAGTGGGCTTCATCTGTCCACAAAATCTTCCATGGCCATTCATCATCCACTTCCATGAGAGCAAGAAATTCTGAAGCAAAAGTCTCTCTTGCTGGCAGGTCAACAGGAAGCAACTTGTGGACATGGATGTTTTAGAATGGATAGCAAAGAAGGATGTTCCATAGGATTTTACACACAGTGCTCACAGGTTTCTCCAATGTTCGGGCAGGTCTCTATGTACTACATGTTTGCACACCACCACTCGACTCCTCCTGCATTGCTGTGGCCACTTCATCCAATGACGTCAAATCAATTCGTTTCCTCCCTCTACCAGGTTGCACACCAAAAGAACCCTTCTTTTCGAATTTCTGAATAATTTTCTCCAGACCCATGTTAGTCATTGAACCAATGCCTTTTTTCAAAACCTTCAGTGTCCGGAACTTATGCAGAGTGACTTGTGTTGTCATAATTCTTGTAAAACAGCTTTGCAAGCAGAGCAAGATCCTATATTGAGATATCTCAGACTCAAAACGAGGAAAAGCCATGTACCTGGCGTTTTTATATCAACTTCAATGGGTTGTGCGCATGAAAGTTGTTTTCATTTACATATTCTGACACATACATCACCATATATTGATCAATTTTCACACTATTTATTTTTCTTCTGCCATACATTTTCCCCCTTCTCCGATAATATTCCATTGCAATTTGATGTCATTCTGACCAGTGGTATTATTTTTACAGTGTTTTGAAAGTTTAACTTTAATTATAATCAGCCTGTACATTTCATAACATTATTACAAAGAATATAGGAGATATCAGGACACATATGAAGGCATATAGACAGTAGTTCTTCTGTTGCTCCACTTGTGAAGTTTCAATCTCGGCCTGTCTTTCCTGTACAATTTGTTATAATTTGTAGATTTTATTGTTAGAATTTTCTATGTATTTCACACACCACAATATACAGGTTGCATAAAAGTGGAAACAGAAACGAAATTTGATGAAAATCATAAAACATAAAGAGAAGTTTATTTTATTTACTTTGAAATAAATTCACACTGGTCCAAATACACTTTTTACTATGTCAATAAAGTTTTTGAAATTTTTGGTGAATACTTTTGGTTAATTAATGAAAGTACTGATTACATTCATCTCTGGATGCCTGAGAAAATAGACACACACTCAACAGTGCACGAAGAATGCTATGGTTGCTTTGTGAATAAACACAGTCTCATTATCTGTGAAAAGGGCACATAGAAAACATTAAACTCATGGCACAATTTGGTAACTAATCCAAATCTGTGTAAGTGATGGGCATTAATATTTTGATTTTTCAGATCACATATGATGTTATGGGACTTGAATGGAAATGACAGCTGTGAGCAGAGTGTACTTCTCAGTGTATTCTCTCTCTCTCTCTCTCAGGTCAAATTTTACTTACTATCCCAGCGACTTTGTGTGATAATGTTGTGAAATGATGCTGAATGCTGTCAATCATGTCATGTTGGCATCCACCATAATACAGGGACAGTATTATTTATTTGCTTCATGATATCACATGACATCTTGCGAGCCATGGATGAAGGGCAACAGGCGGATTCTGTTTTTCTCGACTTCAAAAAGGTGTTGGATGTGGTGCCACACAGCATGTTTAAATGAGTTAGGAATCAACTTTTTTTATTGCAGATTCGGTTTCTTCACCAAATGTACCTAGGATTTGTTCAGCACACAATTTCCCCACTTGTGGTAGATGGTGCTGTAGTAGGTTAAATATGATTTATCATATGTTTCCTAACATTGTGCAGTTAAGTGGACAATAAAATGTACTTTTCAAATAATGTAAGGCAAGACATGTAATGTAGGAATGCATTGTCTCGCAGTGATAACTTTGAATAAAAAGTTCTCGGGTTTCCGTCCACGTCAAGTGGTTTTAACCACAGTCCTCAATTTAAAATCCTTCTACCTGTGCTGAAATGATGAGGGTGGTAAATTAATAACTACAGGAGATGAACTGTCTTAGAATCTCTTGAAAAACTCACATCAAAGAAACATACTATAGTCATGCTGAAAGTAACATACAGATTGCACCATCCATGAATGTTGTCTACTTATTTATATTTGCAGTATTATGTTGTACACGGCGGAGTAGCTGCTATAATACGGTACACTGCGGCTCAGTTCACTATGATCGGGCTTCACTTTACTTTACAAACTCTCAATGGAACATAGAGGTGTGGGCTTCGCTGGTATCATTAGCAACATTTATTAAGACTCATTGAACAGCTGTTTCATTATTATTTAATATAAAGTGTAATTTCATGAAAATAAGTGGAAACCACATTTTTTGTGAATACAGCATCATATACCATGACTGGAAAATTTTGTGTTGAGCAAACCCTAGATATTTTTTGGTGAGGAACTCGAATCTACTATAAAAAACTGGCATTATTATTTAAAATTTAAAATTTGCCCCTTCTCCCAACATCAGGGGATGAGGGTGGTGGTCAAGTAAATGTTCCTCTTGGAAATATTCATTTTGTGTCTGGGACATTTCTGTGTACCATGTGTAGTTTTATTGTTATTTTTATTTGACAGGTTAAATGTGACATCTGGTATAATGAGCTTGCATTGGCTCAAAAACTTAGTCATAGGCAAATAAAAACATCCATAAAAGCAGCTGGTTGCATATTTTTATCAAAATAAATCACCAGTTTACACTACACTTGCAGTTCACAATCCAAGATGAATATTTTGAATAACAATAATAATAAATTACTATTTGGAGTGGATAATGATGTCATGTTTCTAGTAAACTGATATCCCTTCATTACTTTGTTATGTGTTTCTTCTAGATGTGAGTAAAGTATATTAGATATTTTTTAAATTTCCACATTTTCATATGAATTGCTCAATTCATTTTCACATATTTTATCCAGAGGAAGAGGTTATTGAGAGTATGGATGAACCAGATGATATAGCTGGAAGAGGACTCTAGAAAAGGTAACTCCAGTGTACATTTGCCAGTAGTGAGTTGTTTTTGAATCTGAAATTATGTACATTTATTTTCTATGATTTGTTGTTTGTACACATAGAAGCAAGCTGAATTATGACACACCTACCTAGCAGCATGTACCACACTCAAGCGCCCAATCCCCTTTGCATTGGTCAAATACACACATCTACAGTAAATTTCTGCATTGAACACTAGTGATAATTGTTGGCAAACCTAAGATAACTCTTATTTCAACCCATGTAAACATCTCCAACACTAAAATATCTCCACCAGTTGCCCTTTTGCATTGTTACCTGGAGTTTCTGTCTTACTGGTATGCTTTGATATGGGTTTATTTGGTAAGTGCAAAAGCAATTAGAAAACTCCAGTGGTAGTCAGTGCAAGAGAGATGTTCTGTATTATGGTACGGACTTCTGTCAAAGTTCCAAGAACATACATTTCTCAAAGAGTCAACTGATATGTTGCTTCCTCCTACATATATCTCTTGAAATGACCACAAAGAAAAAGTTAGAGATTAGAGCCCGAACAGAGCCATACTGGCTATTGTTTTATCCGCAAATCATAAGCTACTGGAATAGGAGGAACTGACAATGGTACACAAAGTACTCTCCGGCTTTTAGAGTACGGATTTAGATGTGGATGTAGACTTCAACTTTGCCCTTGGTATGTACCAAAGTTTGCTATTAAATATCCATGTGGCCTGAAGTGCCTTCTGTTCCCCAAAGAGAGGCGATATTCTGTATTATATTTCTGTTCATGATTTGCCATTGTCTTGCCAAGTGATTCTCTGCTCTGTAGCTTGCTTACCCACCATTACTACTAGTGAGCTGTCATCAGTTATGTTGCCCACTTTAGTAGCTTCTGGAGGCAATAGTTGTCCCCAAAGTGAAGGCAACATAGACAAAACCAGTTCCTGTGTGACTTCTGAGGAGACAAAGTGTCCAATAAGTTGGGTTACCTATACTGTAAAATGTGCTGACATAACATGTTGTCCACATACTGTAGCATACCTGGACCAATGAATCTGGTGAGCTATAGCACTGTACTCCAGCCAAGGTTTGCTCACAGGCATTGTGTCTCATGGTTCTCTTTAAGGCCTTTTCCTTTAATTGAATTCTTCTGTTGAAGTTACGATTAATGCAAAACATGAACTATATATAATATGTTTTGATGCTGCTTGTTAATCCTCAGCTTTTTTTACTGATTTTTCCACTGTTCTTTGACTGTCATTGGTCATATGGATTAAAAAATGGATCAAGTTACTTCTTTAGAGGGAGATTTAGTCAGAGAGACAGAATACGTTCCCACTGTTGTAATATTTTCCATTGTGAATTGGTTTCATTGAAAGATTGGATGCCACATAAAAAACTTTTTTATTGATTCATTTACAACCAATGTTAACCAATAGTACAGTTTCTTATATATTGCATTCCTATTCAGTAGAGGAACTTCAGTGTTACATTTTCAAGTCAATCAAAGATGAAGTTTGCTGTTGCTCATTTCACTTACTTGTTACACTGATGGCCTGTATAAGATCATTATTTATTATTCACAGTTCGTTAGAAATTGGCACTGCAGCCATAACAGGTGTGTCACAAAGTAAACAATAATGTTTGTTGTTGTGGTCTTCAGTCCAAAGACTGATTTGACACAGCTCTTCATGTTACTCTATCCTATATATGAATAACAACAGCAACCCACATCCATTTCAGCCTGTGTATTGTACCCATCTTATGGTCTCCCACTGCAATTTTTATCCCCCACACTTCCCTCTAATACTAAATTGACTATTCCTTGATATCTCAGAATGTATCCTGTCAATCGATTCATGCCTTTTGTCAAGGTGTGCTACAAACTTCTCTTCTACCCAGTTATGTTCGGTTACTCACTATCTTTTGTACTCCAACCATTGTAAGTTATTTTTTTGCTCAAGTAACAAAACTCATCTTGTTTCAAAATCTAATTCCATCAGCTTTGCCTGATATAATTCCATTACTTTTATTTTGCTCTAAAGGCTACAGGTACAATAATCCTCTCCACCTCTTCCTCACCTTGGCATCTACCCTCTCACCATATCTGTTGTCCAACTTGTTCTGCAATATAACTATGTAGGTTTCTGCTGCCAGGTAGGTTGCAGAATACATATTAAATTGCTGAAACATAGTTGTGCTTCTGTAACTAATGTACTTAGCTACATTTTCAGTTCATCCTTATAACATGGAACTGTGCCTGACATACTCAAATATGCTGTTGTAAAACCACTTTTCAATAAATTTGACGAAACTGAAGACATAAACTACAGGCCAATTCTCTTGCAAATGATTTAAACTTTATGTATTCAAGAATTGTGGAATGTCTATATACCTGTAATATTCTCAGCAATGTCAGTTTGGTTTCCAAAAGGAGCTGTCAACCAAACAAGCAATATATTATTTCACAAATAAAATTCTCGAATCTGTCAATTACTGTTTTGTCATTTGTCAAAAGCCTTTGACACTGTTAATTATAAGATACTATTACAGAAACCTAACCTATTAGGAAGAAGTGGTTTAGCAAACAGGTAATTACAGTCACACCTCAAAGACAGGAAGCAGAAAGTAGTACCAGATGGTACAGATTAGCTCTGTAGAGGTCTGGTTTAATCAGTATGGAGAACAGTTAAATGTGGAGTGCCTAAAGGACCCAGTCTTGATTATTTACTGTTCCTTATCTTTATAAATGACATACCACAATGTACAAGGCTACAATGCTATTTTGCAATTTTTGCAGTTGACACCAGCATTGGAATTGAGGGCCATACAAATGAACATCATCAGTGATCTATTAAGAATGTTCTTAATGATTTAGTGAAATAGTTTAACGTCAGTGGTCTCTCGCTGAACTTTAATGAATCTAACTATGACTGCTAAATCCGAGGAATATCCTACTGTAAAGTGTGTCACAGAGACAAAAAAATGAGGTGAAACAACAAAGTTTATAGGTGTTGTAATTGACTCCAGAGTAAACTGGTCTCCCTATATAATAAATCTTCAAAAGAGACTCGTGTCATCAATTTTTTCCATGTGCATTACCTCCGAGGCGGGAATTTACACACAATGAAAACAGATTACTAATGGATACCTACATTCTCTAATAACATATGGTACTGGTACTATTTTTTGCGGTAGCCAAACACTAGCAAAGAAAATATTGTTGGCCCAAAAGCATGTTGTTAGAATAATGAGTAGTGTAGACTCTAAATGTAATGAAGAAACCTTTTTCCGGGATCTAAAAATTCTTGTTGTTACTTCCCAGTACATATTTTCTCTTATGTGTTTCAAAAATGTTTGTTAAGCTTATGGGACTTAACTACGGGGTCATCAGTCCCTAAACTTACAAACTACTTATCAACTACCTTATACTAAGGACGGCACAAATATCCATGCCCGAGGGGGGATTCGAACCCCCGACCGTAGTGGCCGTGCAGACCATGAATGAAGCGCCTCAGTCCCCTCGGCCACCGCGGCCGGCTCTTATGTGTTTCATCAGCAAAAGTAATGAGTTTTATGAAAGAAATAGTTAATACTGTGGATATGATACTAATAGAAAGCATGATTTTAAAATGATTGTAAAAACCTGACTTTGGTCCAAAAGGTGTTCACTTTTGTGATGCAAAAGTTTTTAATGCTCTCCCTCCAGATATTAAAAGTAAGTTCGAGTACAAATCCATGTTTATGGAACATCTGAAGCAATTTTTACTGGAAAAGACTTTCTACAGCTTGGAAGAGTTTTTTAGTCATAATGAAAGAACCTCCTAGGGCTGTGAATTAGAAATTTTGATTGTGATGTACTATGTGTAAGCTTGTGCAACGATGTAGGTTTTCATGTAACATACATAAATGTTTTAACTGCATCTCTCTTTGTTTTTTACTTACACTGTCTTTCTTATGAGATAAGTGTTATGCAAACATGGTCTAATATTTCTTTTGTATGACTGACTTCTACATACGTATGTAATAATTGTTTACTGCACACAAACTATGTCCATCGTTTACTAACACACACACACACACACACACACACACTATGTCCTTGTCAGCTTATCATATTTGGATTGAAGAGTAAGAAATAAATCAATAGGGTATATACAAAAATGGATGTGTGTATGTATGTATGTAGATGAATTACAATACTAGTTAAATGTTACCAAATAAATAAGATAAATTGATACACATTAATATCTTTATTTGTTGTTGTTGTGGTCTTCAGTCCACAGACTGGTTTCATGCAGCTCCCCACACTACCCCGTCCTGTGCAAGTCTCTTCACCTGAGAATATGTTCAGCAACCTACATCCTTTTGAATCTGCTTACTGTATTCGTCCCTTGGTCTCCCTCTATGATTTTTACCCCACACACTTCCTTCTAATGCTAAGTTGACAATTCCTTGACGTCTCAGAATGTGTCCTACTAATCTATCTCTTCTCTTAGTCAGGATATGCCAGAAACTCCTTTTTTCACCAATTCAGTTAAGCACCTCCTCATTAGTTACTTGATCTATCCACCTAATTTTCATCATCCATCTGTAGCACCATATTAAAAAAGCTTCTATCATCTTTTTGTCTGAACTCCTTATCATCCACATTTCACTCCCATACAATCCTACACTCCAGACAAATGCTTCCTAATATTTAAATTAAATTTTGGATGTCAACAAGTTCCATTTCTTTAGAAATGCTTTTCTTCCCATAGCCATTCTGCATTTTATATCTTCTCTATTTCGACCATCAGAAGTTATTTTGCTACCCAAATAACAAAACTCATCTACTACTTTTATTGTCTCATTACCTAATCTAATTCTATCAGTATCGCCTGACTTTTTTACATTCCATTACATTACCCTCATTTTACTGTTATTAATATTCATCTTATATCTTCCTTTCAAAGCACTGTCCATCCTGTTCAATTGCTCTTCCAGATCCTTTGCAGTCTTTGAAAAATTTATTATGTCATCGGCAAACAGCAAGGTTTTTATTTCTTCTCCCTGCACTTTAATGCCCTCAATTTCTCCTTGCATTCCTTCACTGCTTGCTCAATTTACAGATTGAACAACATTGGTGCAAGGCTACAACCCTGTCTTATTCCCTTCCCAACATCTGCGTCCCTTTCTTGCCCTTTGACTCTTAAGAACCGCTGTCTGGTTTTTGTATAAGTTGGATATAATTCTTCGCTCCCTGTATTTTGCCCCTGTTACCTTCAGAATTTGAATGAGTGTATTTCAGTTGACATTGTCAAAAGCTTTCTGCAAACCTACAAACACTAAAAATGTAGGTTTGCCTTTTCTTAGCCTATTTTCTAAGATAAGTCATAATGTTAGTATTGCCTCCCATGTTCCTACATTTCTCTTAAAGCCAAACTGATCTTTCCCAAGGTCAAATTCCACAAGTTTTTCCATTTGTCTGCAAATAATTCGTGTTAATATTCTGCAACGATGACTTATGAAACCAATAGTTCTGTAATTTTCACACTTGTCTGCACTTGCTTTCTTTGGAATTGTAATTACAATATTCTTCTTGAAGTCAGAGGGTATTTCCCCTGTCTCATGCATCTTGCATACCAGGTGGAACAATTTTTTCTTGACTGGCTCTCCTAATGATATCAGCAGTTCAGATGGAATATTATCTATTCCATGGGCCTTGTTTCGACTAAAATCCTTCTGCGCTCTGTCAAATTCTTCTCGCAGAATCACATCTCCTATCATCTTCCTCCACTTCATCTTCCATTTCTAGAATACTGCCTTCAAGTTTATTTCCTTTGTATAGGCTGTCTATATATTTCTTTCACAGTTCAGCTTTCCCCTCTTTTTTTGGTACTGGTTTTCTGTCTGAGTTTTTGATATTCATACAGCTGTTTTCTTGTCTCAAATATCTCTTTTTTAATTTCTTGTAGGTAGTATCTGTCTTTCCCCTAGTTCTGCATTATTCTACGGTTCTACATATGTCCTCTAGCCACTCCTACTTAGCCAATCTGCACTTCCTGTCCATTTCATTTTTCAGACCTTTTGCCTGATTTACTTGCTGAATTTTTAAATTTTTCCCTGTCATCAATTAAGTTCAGTATATCCTTTGGTCTCCAGGGATTTCTATTAGGCCTTGTCCTTCTGCCTATATGATCCTCTGCTGCTTTCACTACCTTATCTCTCAGAGCTAACCCATACTTCTTCTAATGTAGAACCTTCCCCCTTGTCTAATGCTCCCTCTGAAACTATCAACCACCTCTGGTTCCTTCAATTTGTCCATGTTCTATCTCCTAACATTTCTACCTTTCTGCAGTCTCTTAAGTTTTTATCTACAGTTCATAACCAATAAGTTATGGTCAGAGTCTATATCTGCTCCTTGATATGTCTTACAATTTAAAACCTGATTTCTAAACCTATTCCATACCATTATCCAGTCAATCTGGTACCTTCCAGTGTCTCCTGGTCTCTTCCACATATACAGCCTTCTTTCATGATGATTAAACCAAGTATTGGTGATTATTTAATTGGGCTCTGCACAAAATTCTACCAAGTGATCTCCTCTTTCATTCCTTTTTCCCAGTCCATATTCACCTACTGCATTTCCTGCTCTTCCCTTTCCTACTACCAAGTTCCAGTCCCCCAACACAATCAAGTTTTCATCTCCCTTAATTTTCTGAATGATTTATTTTATCTCCTCATACGGTCGGTTTTGGTTTTGTGTCTATCTTTGCTACAATAATGCGTTCACTATGTCGTCATAGTAACTTACTCGCATTCCTATTTTCTTATTCATTATCAGACCTACTCCTGCGTTACCACCAACCGATTTTGTATTTATAACCAGGTACTCACCTGACCAGAAATCCTGTTCATCCTGCCAACAAACTTCACTAATCCCTACCATATCTAACTTTAACGTATCCATTCCTCTTATAAAATTTTCTAACTTACCTACGCAATTAAGGGGGACTATTTTACTTTAGGAATATTTTACCCAAGAAGATGCCATCATCATATATTCATACAGTAGAGCTGCATGTCCTTGGGAAAAGTAATGACTGTAGTTTCCCCTTGCTTTCAGCTGTTTGCAGTAACTGCATGGTAAAACTATGTTAGCTGATGTTGCAAGGCCAGCTCAGTCAGTCATCCAGACTGTTGCCTCCGTAACTACTGAAAAGTCTGCTACCCCTCTTCAGGAACTACATATTTGTCTGG
The DNA here is from genome assembly GCA_026315105.1 of Locusta migratoria. Taxonomy (NCBI): domain Eukaryota; kingdom Metazoa; phylum Arthropoda; class Insecta; order Orthoptera; family Acrididae; genus Locusta; species Locusta migratoria. The sequence continues at coordinate 742,213,539 of CM048755.1, read as the reverse complement.
CCTCTCCACAGATACCCCTCTGCTCTGGTTGCACCTACAGTACGGCTATCTGCATTGTTGAGGCATGCAAGCCGTCCAACCTCAGCAATGTCTGTGTTCATGAGGGTGGATCTTTATTTTTGTTCAATATTATTATTCTGTATTATTAATTTATTTGTACAACTGTATTCACACATTTCACATCAAAGCAAATTCCTCGCATGTGGTATTTGCATGCCAAATAAAACGTGCTGCCGCTTTGAGTGCTAGCATCGCTTTAGCGCTGCTACAGTTGACTATTTCTCTACTGGGTTGGCTAGTGTCTTTCCAGGTATCAGCTGTAAAAGTTTACACATACATTAGACTAGCTTATTAGTGTGTAAATTTGGATTAAACACAATGAGGATTGTACAAGCGCAGAGTGCATTGTGTTTAATCGTATTATGTAGAACTTAACAACAAATAAAATACATACATACATCAATTTTTGTAGATACAGAATGCAAATTCTGTTCTTGTGAAGCTGGGTTGGGCCACTAGTAAATAAAATAAAATTCAGGTGACATAAAGGTTTTTTTTTTTTTTTTTTTTTTTTTTTTCCCTTTGTATGTATGTGTGTGTGTGTGTGTGTGTGTGTGTGTGTGTGTGTGTACTGTACCACATCATATTTCATACACAACATTTTTACCACATTTATAGTGGCTGAAATATCTGTTTCTTTAGTAATAGCCAGTTTTATGACATCCCCAATACCCAGAAAACTTTTATTTTATGATGACGATTTGTATAACAGGTTAATAAGCTCTATTTTATTTATGAATAAGGTATCCTACATCATTTTTATCATAATAGTTATTTACCTTCTGGTCTTTCTGATTTTATTTATTTATTTATTTAATAATTTAGGAGTGAAGGTCAGCATTCCCTGCACATCAAAAGTGTTGCATCATAAACAGACACACACAAAAAAGAAATAAAACTTGTTTGTTAGCTTACATTTGGAATAAACCCTTTTTCAAGAATGTGTTCTCTCTCTCTCTCTCTCTCTCTCTCTCTCTCTCTTCTCTCTCTCTCTCTCTCTCTCACACACACACACACACACACAAGAGTGGTGTGGGAAGAATGTGGAAGGGAGGCAGTTGGTTTGCTGGTTAGAAATGTGACAGGCACACAGTTACAGGAGCCAAAGGGTTCAGCACACAATGGTGATGTAGCGATAGATGGGGAAAACAGCTGGGTGCAGGTTGTGGGGTAACAAAGTGAGGATGAGTTGCACAGTTAGCTCCTGTCTGTGTAGTTCAGAAAGCCAATGGTGGAGAGTAGGGCCCAGAAGTGTAGTGAAACAGCCACTGAAGTTGGGCTCTACTGTATATTGTGCCACTGGGTGGTAGATTGCTCTTGGACACAGGTTGGCAGTGGTTAGCAACACCTCTTCCACCTTCTCACCTCAGAGAGCAGGCTTATTTTATTTTATTTACTCTTTTTTTTATTGGCCCTCTCTGTGCCAATTCACAATTGAACTTTTCTGTTGTTCATTAAGTGGCCTTCTTTAGTCAAAAATCATTTACATTCTACCTGGACTTTCTTACTGTATTGGCACTTGCCTTTAAGGTAAAATCACAAGATTATTTTTTGAAATGGATTATGTTACAGATGTAAAACACCAACCAGGCTTTATGCGAAGCAGTTCTAACAAAGTGTCTGGCATCTCTAGTATTTCTAGTGCCACTGATACTCGTGATTCAGAAGCAAAAAATTGATAATTGTAAATTAATTGTACTTCTCATAAATTTACAGTTTTCTTTGTATATTTTTATAGAAATATTTGTACAATTTATTTCTAGTAAACATTTTACTAAGATTTCTATATGACAGCTATGCAGCATTTATACATACAATAATTTAACATAGTTTATGCTTGTTTTATTTTTTCTGTTTTAGTTTGAACATGTAACAACTACCTGATGGTCAGTTTACAAACTAATGTGATTCCCCATGAGAAATGCATGTTCTTATATATGTGCTAGCCATGGAATATTTATCTATGGTTGAACTGATTGTTGAACAATTGGATAATTCTTGCCTTTAGTATTTTTCATTGCAAACCTGTAGCAAAAATCATTTTCAATACACACATACTCTTAGCAGAAACACCAGTACAATCAAAACCGCTTTTTGTCCCACAGTAACTTCATCCACTTAAATGAAAAACATATTCAATATAGGTCACAATCTGATAAAACAAATTGTAGCTAAGAACCTCTTCATTGTTCCTAATTTTGAAATTTAATTCATATTCCTATGTAGTTTTCTTTTTTCATCTAAGTGTTTCCATTTTTCATTTGTGTGATGTTAAAATTTTTTCATTGGTGTTTTTGTTGCAGAGTGATGTGCTTGTTCTTCAGACTGGTGACATGTCAAGCTTCATTGGAAACAAAACAAACTGTAATGGAACACAATAGTTTACAACTCACCACAAACACATACAACGAGCTGTGACAGAGAAATATGAAAGATACTCACACATACAACACTTCAGCTATTGGGCATTAGTCTTTGTCAGAAAAGGGAGCTTTCACAAAATCACACTTCAGTTATACTACCATTACCTCCAGCCACTGCACTTCAATTCACAGTGTGGTGGCTGGAGATGATGGTTGTGTGTCTGTGAAGTGTGCCTGCGTAATTTTTGTGAATGGTCTTTTCTGATGAAGGTTAAAGGCCAATACCTGAAATTTTGTATGTGTGAATGTCTTTTACGTGTGTCTGTTGCAGCTCATAGTACATCTTTGTGGTGAGTTGTAGTTTTGTTTCTAATTTCCTGTTTAGTAATAATAAATTCCATCAATTAATAATTGGAGATCCTGGAATTTATGTTGTATGAGTATTACCATAAATTACCACACCTGGAACTGTTATATATATCTTCATTAATGCACTCACCCTCTTTTTTAAAAGACACAAATGTGACTTTTTAGTTAATATTTTAGGCCCTTGAGAAGAGGTTCTACAATAGTTATGTCTTAAGTCTTAACTGTAAATGCTAATCAATGTGTATAAATAATGGTTATTGGAGAGAAAAATCTGCCTCATTTGTATATTGTGCTGCAGTAAGCCGCAACCAGTTTCAGGGTGTACAATGAATGTTTAGCTAGGTCATAGAACTGTGCAATAAGGCCAGTTAGTGATGGCCGTGAGTTACAGTATGTTGACTCGTTACTGCCTGTCACTATGAGTCGAGTGTTTACCTAGCAGCAGATAGTAACCAGTCAATGTTCTGTGAGTGGGGGCCTGCACAGACTGATACGATTGCACAGTTTTATGGCCTAGTTGTGAACATATATTGTATACCATAAAATGGACTGTAACAGCCATAGCCATAAACCAATCATGGCTTAATAAAACACAGTTTACAACTGAAGTGGACATTTTCTCCAATGACCATGCATCTCCGTTGTGGATGACCTGGAACCAAATCTTATCCAGTTGTTTATCAATTTGTATGCCTGAATTGGTAGTCGATAACTTATTTGTACCAATAACTTTTTTATGCCCCCTCACTTTGTTCCCCTGTATTATCTTAGGAAAAGAAACTGTTTCCATTATAAGCCTGAAATGTCACCCTGTATTATTTTCAGCAACAGTGCAAGAAAACTTTTGTATCTATTTAAAATCTGTGATTAAAAGTTTATCTTTGTAACATTCTTTTGTTTCATGTTTCATATCCCTAGCAAATGTAGGGTTTTCTATATTTTTTAATAATATATATTTCTTACACTTTTGTTCAAGACTTTTTACCCTACACGAATTAATGAAAATATTACTAAAGGAACTGTTTATACACATCTGAATACTGCTGAATTAAAAAGGACATAAACTTATATATTGTTTACTCATTTATAAAATGTTCTCAACCTAACTTTTATGAAGCGCAGTAACCTCATCCAGGGTGCTTCAAGTAGACATATTTCAGAAACTCAACACTTATTCTTGCATTACATATTGTAAGTAGTGCATTAACAGCAACAGCTATAGGCTTAAGAAAAAGTGTAGTTGATTAATTTACATGTAATGTTAACACTTTTATATGGTACCAGAAGTATTTCTCTGCCCTTTACTCTAAATTAACATGAATTTGAAATAATACATTAGCCTTCAGATCAAATGCAGTACAAATAACAAGAAATATCAGAAATACATGAATGTTTATGCTCCATGGCCACAAAATTTATCAGAAAAGGTACATAATTTTAAATACACTGGAATACAATGACATCACCAATACAAATTGAGTACTTTCTGGTGCCACAATGAAATGAATTAAGAGCTATGTATGGTAACACAAGTCTTCAGGGGGCCTGTTCTGGTAGTCTCTAAAAAACTGCTTCAGTTCAAACCAATAACTGATTTGTTCCAGTTGATAAAAAATGTATTTCCTGCTGTTTAGTGACTGTTCAGTCCAGAATGTATGCAAGACAAATTAGCTGCACAAGTCATCATATTATTTTCTAATACATTTCAAGGTGTTCAACAGCACTATTAATTTCCCATTCTCTTGCAAACTTGCTAATAAATTGCAAGCAGCAGGTATTTTCTGTGATTTGTCAAAGGCATTTGAATGTGTGAACCATAACATCCTTCTAAGTAAATTAGAATCCTATTGGGTCATGGTAAATGCTGCAAAATGGTCCAAGTCATACCTCACTAACAAGAAACAAAGGGTGTCAGTGCAAGTGACCAGTGAATTAAGCCAACAGTCATCATCAGATTGGGAAAAAAATTACATGTGGTGTCCCACAAGGATCCGTCTTAGGGCCATTGCTTTTTCTTATATACATTAATGACCTCTCATTAGTTACACTACCAGAAGAAGAGTTCCTTTTGTTTGCAGATGATACAAGTATTGCATAGTTATAGAAAGGTCTGCTAATGATATTTTCATGAACATTAATAAATGGTTCAAAGCCAACTCTGTCATTAAACTTTGAAAAGACTCACTACATGCAGTTCAGAACATGTAAGAGATTTCCCGTCAGTATATGCATTAAGTATGAAGAAGAGCAGATAGAAGGGGTTGACAGTATTAAATTCCTGGAATTACAGCTTGGTAATAAATTTAGTTGGGAGGAGCACACCACAGAACTGCAGAAATGACTCAACAAATCTGTATTTTCAATACAAGTGGAATCAGACATAGGAGACATAAAAATAACAAAGCTTGCATACTTTGCTTACTTTCATTCCTTAATGTCATATGGTATAATATTTTGGGGTAACTCTTCAAGTCAGTCAAAAGTCTTCAGAGTCCAAAAGTGTGTAATATATATTATTTGTGGAGTAAATTCACGGACGTCCTGTAGAAGCCTTTTCAAAGAACTGGGTATATTAACTACTGCCTCCAGTATATTTATTCCTTAATGAAATTTGTCATAAATAATATATCCCTTTTCCCAACAAACAGCTCAGTTCATTCATACAATACTAGGAATAAAAATGATCTACACAAGGACTTAAAAGCACTTACTTTAGTTCAAAAAGGGGTCCACTAATCAGGAACACACATTTTCAATAATTTACCATCAAGTATAAAAAATTTAGCTACAAGTAAAGTTCAGTTTAAGAGGAACCTAAGACTTTCTAGTGACCAACTCCTTCTACACCATTAGTGAATTTATAAATTGTACCAAATGATGCATGCACTCATACTATATCAGTATTTTTGTACTATCAGCCAAAAAAAAAAGGCTGTATCTGTATTTATATTATTAGTATTATCTATTATTCATCTATTATTCAACTTGTAAATTTTGTTTCTTGACATGTTCCACATCCACGAGGATCTCCTCAACATGGATCTACGGAACGAAAAACTAATCTAATCTTCTGTTTGATACATCATTTTAGACTGGAGCTCTGATGTTTTACAACTATGACACAATTGGATGTGGTACATGCTACTGTTTTTATAACTTGATTTGTGTAATTTAAATTCTCAGCTGAAACTGGTTGTGAGTACTCACCACAGTAAAAACTACCTTGAGGAAGGCTTAGATGCCAGTGTGCCATTCTTCATTAAACCATAGTATTCTTATTACTAACTTGACAGCAAATGTTGTTCTCCATAATGGAAATATTTTTCATAGTGGAACAGGTACTCCTACTTAACTAACTTGCATACTGGATTTGATGCTAAAAGTGTGATTGATTTTGTATCAGTTATATGCTAATGTTGGCATCTAACCAAATAGAATTATGAACATTTGAGAATAGCCGCAGTTGCAATGTAAATCTTCACTACAGCCAATACTCTGTGTTGTACTCTACCAATACGCTGCAGTGGCAAAAGTCATGGGATAATGATATGCACAGATATACTTGGCAGCAGCCTTCATATAAAAGGGCAGTGCATTGACATTTGTACTCCAGCAATTAACATAAAAAGGTTCCCGACACAGGCGTGGCCACTCAATGGAAGCTGACAGAGTTTGAATGGGGACTGGTAGTTGGAGGCATATGCATGGGACTGTTAATTTCAGAAAGCATCAGGGAATTCAACTTTCTGAGATCAAAGTTTGAACAGTATACTGGAATACCAAATTTCAGATATTACCTGACACCACAGTCACTGCAATGCAGCACAATTTGGCATTAACAGGCTATTGCAGAAGATAACTCAATTGACTGACTTCGCTAAGAGTTCAATATCACATGTAGAACCTCACCTGGGCTCACGACCATATTTGTGGGACCCTACATGACTAAAAAAATGTGTCTCGGACAAATGAATCCCAATTTCAGTTAATAATAGCTGATTTTAGCATTGGTGTGTGTTGTAGACTCCACAAAGCTGTGGGTCCAAGTAGTCAACAATGCACTGTACAAGGTAGTGGTGATTCTAGAATGTTGTGGGCTGTTTTTCATGAAAAGACTAGATTCTCTCATTCAAAAGAACAGATCCTTGACTAGAAATGATTATGTTCAGGTACTTGGAGACCATTTGCAGACATTCATGTGCTTCATGTTCCCAAACAATTAAATTGTTGTTGATGACAGTGCACCAAGTTACATGACCATAGTTACACACAATTGGTTTGAAGAGCATTTGGAGATTCCAGTAAATAAATAAAAGTTTAATAAACTTTGAATACTGTTGCAGGGATAAAGCAACTTACTGTCAGGTAGAAGCTAGAGAAAATATTAGTATAGAACAGAAGTAACAGTTGTCAGTTCACTAATTGTATTTAAAGGCAACTGCACCTCAATATATTCTTCAGCAAGTAAAAATTTCTCTGTGACAACAAATTAATATTTTGCGAATACTAGTTTTTACTATATTATGAATTCAGAAGAAAGCTATAGTAAATCTAAATTTATTGAAAAGCACATATAATTTTGTAGCACACCACAGTCACATTCATAGCATTGCTACTGCCACTAATTCTAAAGGTGGCTCTCGGAATCGATACAACTGCAAAAATCAAATAGTCAACAGATATCCCAGACAGTTGAAACTGGCAGTGTACATATCATTAGTGGTCTATGCATCACAGTGATGTTACAACTGTGTGCAATCACAGTATTCTTGAAGTATTCAGTGGCAAAGCAGGAGTTTAGGTGAGCTCGTAGATGGCAATGTCATGGGAGAGACACAGTGTAGTAATCTTCCAACCAGTGCATCGGGGGCAGGGGTGTTACAGCCTGGGGCGGTCAAGGAAGGAGATGGGATTGGCTGTATACGAATGGAAATAGCGAGCAGGTCAGTGCTGTCGATGAGGGTGCATACGTGATCGACATTCATGCCTGGCGGTAGGCTGAAATGTTTCGCAAACATTATGTTGACTGGTGGCGAGGAATCTAGGAAATGAGGAGGATAATGGAGGACAAATATTGTATTGTCCCAGAACTGGACAAAGAGGTCGTATGGTGCGAAGTTGGCAATTTCAACCTGTAGGATCACAATGCTGTCGACGTTTGTCAGTGATGCGAAGGTTGGAAACCGTCGCTTGAGATCACTATATGTCATATCAGTACTGACACTTCTGTCAGTGGCCACTATTTCCTACCGTCACACGCGAGCACTGCATTGTCGTCAATTGATGTGTGCTGTTCGTATAGTGCAACTGTGTCAGGCATTGTCCTTGAGGTACTATGATAACTTCATTGAAAGAAGGTATGCCAAGAAGCACCCAAGGTAACACTTCTGTCCACCGCTCGTTGTGACAGAGTTCGGTGGGTTTGTTCTTCAAATTACTCTCTAGTCTGAGGATGGTAGGCTGTAGAATTAAATTTGAATACACCACATAATGAACATACATTGGAGATAATGATGATTTTAACTTTTGGCCTTGATCTGTCATGATTGAGGAGGAGCAGCATCCAAAGTGTGATATCCGACATGTAATGAAAGCCGGCGCCACAGTAACAACTGAAATATCGGTACTAGGGATGGTCTCTGTTTGATGGCAGAAAGTGTGTATCTAAAACTCTCTGGAAGTGAGAGGGGAACGGACAGGTTGTTATGCACATGCCCAAATGTCCAATGGCCAAGTGGGGACTGGGCATGTCTGCCAATCTTACTGTGTTGACAGTGGACGCATTCACGGACCCATTTGCAGCAGTTGCATTTGATGTCTGGCCAGACAAAAGTTTGTTTAGTAACTCTGTGGTGGGTTTGAGACCTGGTGCCCCAGAGTATGAAGTTATGGGAAGATGGTACGGTGCAAGAGGGTGGGACAGAGAGCAAGAGGAGCCTGTGGAAGTGTTGCACAAGATTTGAGTGCTTGCGCCAGGCAGCGAGGGAGATTTCCCACAGGGAAGTGCTGCACTCAGTCAGGAAAGATTGTGTCTCAGTCCTGTTCTAGTCAGCTGACAAACTGATGGAAGAGATGCACACGATGTACTCCACAGCCATGCTGTCAGTGACCTCGATGTGATGCACGTGCACGGTATATTGACAGATTACGTCCATGTGGCAAAAGTGACAATTCTGTAGCCAGATTGTGGATGGTATCTGTGAGTTGGCAGTGGTTGGTGTAAGTAGTTGCCAGACTCGTCTCAATGTGTTCAGAGAAACATTTTACTGCTTCGTAGACTGTGAAAAATTTGTGTTCAAAGGCAGACCATTTGCGCTTTGAGGCCGAAAGTTTTTTGGAGACGATCTGGAGAGGCTGTGATACAGTGCCTACGTGTCGCTGTAAGATGGTGCCGATGCACGTGTCTGTCATGTCCATTGCCACCGTGTTGGGGCCAGGGTAACACACCAGGCTAGTGCTCTGAGAGTCGTGATCCTGATGTCTGACCACGTAACTCCTGATGTGTTTTAGCAGACAGTGAATCAGTCAGAAGAGCCTGCAACAATTCTGTAAGTGTGGGTGGAATGTGCCATCATAAAAAATTCACCATACTAACAAATATCCAGAGGTCACAGTATGTTTACACTAATGGCAAATCCATTATCAAAGCCACGTGATCTGACATGGGACAGATGACACTGGCTGTGACCTTGTGCCCAATCCTTGTCACCTGAACAGCGAAGCTGGGATTTATCATGCTTTATTGTTACACCATCGACCTCAAGTGCCTAGAGAACTCGCATGAGCTGTTCCTTGTGCTATTCTTATGATGCAGACAATATTACAATGTCATTGAGATAAGTGGATAGAAATGGAAGAGGGACACAAATAGAGTCAACAAAATGCTGCAATGTCAGGCCATTGTATAGTCGTGGGACTTAACTATGGGGTCATCAGTCCCTAAACTGACAAACTACTTATGAACTACTTACGAACTAGGACGGCACTAATATCCATGTCCGTGGGGGGATTCGAACCCCCGACCGTAGCGGCCGCGCAGACCGTGACTGGAGCGCCTTAGTCCCCTCGGCCACCGCGGCCAGCAAGTAATTATCGATCACAGGTGTAGCCGGGATATGATTTCGGAAGGGGTTATCTAAATCTACATAATTCTCTGCAAATCCCATTTAAGTACACAGTAGAGGGTTGATCAAACCACTTTCTTGATATTTCTCTATCACTCCATTTTCTAATAGTGCACGGGGAAAGAGAAACACCTAAATCTTTCTGTTTTCAATCTAATTTCTCATATTTTATCATGACGATCGTGTCTTTCTATGTATGTGGATGCTAACATGTTTGCATTCGAAGGAGAAAGCTGGTGAAAGAAATTTCACAAATATATCTTGCCGCTACGAGTAACACCTTTCTCATAATGATTTGCACAACTTCTGTATCATTTCAGTTACACTCTGTCCCCATATCCCAATAATACAAAACAAACTGCCCTTCTCTGAACTTTCTGTATTTCCCTACCAGGGCCGGATCTAGGACATTTGCCAAGGGGGGCAAGCTTAAATTTGCCGCCCCTTCTTTCAACCCCATCCCCCTCTAAGAAACGACTTTTTGACACTAATTGGGTTACATATTTCTAAATAAATGTCACAATATCACAACATGAACTTATTTTATTGACTGAATTAAGATCAAAGGAATCCAGAATTTTAATACATACAAAAATATTAAAAGATTAGTCATCGTACAAAAATCAATTCAGTATTTCGCTTTTCGTGCTTTTTTTGTTGCAAAACTGCTTTTATATCATCATAGTTTAGAGAAGCAGCTCGTTTGTGCTCTATGGATATTATACTCAGATCTGTTAAGCAGTCGTGCTCCTCAAGTGTATTTAATTAGTTTCAGTTTGCTGAAACTTCTTTCTCCAGACGAAACAGAAACTAGAATGGTAAGATATATTTTAACGCTGTAGTAAGGTTGGGATACACCTCTACGAATTTATTTTTATAAATTGAACTTAATGTTGATGATGCAGTGGAATCTTGCAAGGCTCTGTCTACTGCCAGCGCATGTTGTCTGAAACTTTCAACTTCTTCCTCGCTAAGATCTTCTGACAGTTCCGCTGCTTTGGCCTCCAAGTCCTCCACTTCCATTTCTGGATTTTTCACACCACACAGAAAACTACTTTTTGCACCGATTTTCTCAAATGCGGTAAACCTGGTACTAAGCTCTGTCATTTATTCCTTATTTTTTCTATGAATGTTGGATACTTCATCTTCACAAACCTCATCAGCCATTTTCTTCTTTCTTCGAATCCTTTTTTCGGAGAATACCGTCGATTTCTCATTATCTTCTGCTAGCACTTAGGCCTCAGAAATAGCTTCACAGGTACAAGAATCCCGGCATGTTTTGAGAAAGCCCAAAAGTCCTTGAATGTTTCGAACAGCTTTATCAATTGTAAAGTATTAACTTCGCAGAAACTGATTAACATGAGCAATTTATGTTCATATTGCATACCAGAAACAAGTTAAAGTAATGAATTTGAGTTCTGTCATATTTTTTAAAATATATCTTGTCTCTGATTTTGTTTCTGGTGTTGACAATTTATAAGTTTCAGTTTCTTCCAGGGCCTTCAAAACTTTATTAAAATGCTTGTAAACAGCTTCAACCGCATCTACTCTTGCAGATCACCTAGTCTTGCTGAATGTCTGCTGAATTTGATCCTACTAAATTTAAAGAGTGAGCAGCACAAGGTACGAAATAGGCCAGTTGATTCTTCTGAAGTATTCTTGACTGGACCCTTTTGTACTTTCCAGCCCTGTTTGCCCCATTGTCATGAGACTGCCCCCTGCAGTACTTAATGTTCAACCCATCTTGTTCCAATTTTTGCAGTATCTCTTGATAAGGTCTTCTCCTGTTTTGTCTGTAACTGTAAAAATGTCAGTAAAACTTTGCACAACCTTTGAGTCATTCGACTTGACATATCGAATTACTTGTGTCATCTGCGCATTGTGGCTGATATCTGGAGTACAGTCAAACTTGAGTGAAAAGTATTTAGCAGCTAAAATATCTTTAATTATATCTTGTTTTATTTTGTCAGCAATCAAGTCACGGAACTCATCTTGTATATTTTTGTAAAAATAGCTAATCTGGCCTTTCTTGTGGCGTTCAATCTGCGTAGGAAGGGGGACACTATAGTATGATATGAGATCAATTGCATTTAGAAATTTGCCGCTATGTGGATCACCAAAATCACCATCTTCTTTTGTTCCTCTAAAAGGGCTTCCTTGCTTAGCTAGAAAAAGGACAGCATCAATAATACAGTGAGATTCCTCCTGTGTTATCTGGTCTTGCTGCCCAGTGTGCGATACTTATCAGGTGGGTTTGTCGGAGGACATCGAAAGGGTCCAAAGAAGGGCAGCTTGTTTTGTATTGTCGTGATACAGGGGAGACAGCGTCACGGAAATGATACAGGGTCTGGGATGGGAATCATTAGAACAAAGGCGTTTATCGCTGCGACGTGGGCTACTTACGAAACTACAATCGATAACATTCTCCTCCGAATGCGAAAATATATTGTTGTCTCCCACTTACGTAAGTAGCACAAATCATCTGAATAAATACGTGAAATCAGAGCTTGAACGGAGAGATTCAGATGTTCTTTCTTCCCGCGCGCTATTCGAGAATGGAATGGGAGATAAATAGTATAAAAGTGGTCCGATGAACCCTCTGTCAGGCAGTTAAATGTGATTTACAGAGTATCCTGTGTAGATGTCTATCATTGCGCGGCGCCTAATCGGTCAGCATGGCCACTACCCCGAACCCAAACTTAATGGAAATTATTCAGTTACAGACGGCGCAACTACTCCAAGCGGTATCGCAGTTGATGGCACAGGTCACCAATAACAAAACCAGCCATCGCTATAGCCGCCCACATCTGCAGCCGCGCCGCTTCCTACGTTTCGCCAATACAACGAACGTGAGGAAGACTGGAGTGATTATTTGACGCAATTTCAAGAACTCATCGCGGCTCATCAAATTACAGGTCAGACGATTAAGCATATGTTCTTAGCAGTGGTGGGTACTACCAAATAGTAGATGCACTGAATGCTCATTATGAGAGAAAAGTTCTCGTAGCCGCGGTGCGGTACCGATTTTTCAGGCTGAAAAAATCACCGAACCAGTCACACCAGCAGTAGATCACAGAGTTGAAGGGCTTAACACGCAAATGTAAATTTACTTGCTCTTGTGGACTTTCTTAGAGTGACGTTATGTTGAGAGATGCGATTACGCAGAACATTCAGGACCCTAGAATTAGGACAGCAATTCTAAAACAGTCTGACCCTTCATTAGACAGTGTACTGCAGCTTATAGAAGCGCATGATACTTTTGACTTAGCAGATGTAGAAATGCAAAGCCACAGTGTTAATTCAGTGCGCTGCAACGGACGCTTTCGTAGTCACAGTTCTCAGTATAGCACTAGTGATTCTTATTTTTCTACTGGCCATGCTGAACAGACAGTGAACAGTAGCCAGTGTAAAAGTGCGACACACAGGTCGCCCCTTCGAGTTGGACAAAGTAATTTGAATAACGGGCGACAACATTCTCATCAGAAAAATGTTCGTAAATCTTGCCCCCAGTGTGTATCTCGCTACAAGCGTGCGCAGTGCCCAAGTCACAACGCCATTTGTTATAGATGTGGCAAATCGGGACATGTACAGTCAGTGTGTACGCAGAATGTAAATTCAAAGAACGGTGCCGTTAGAAACAGTACTTCGCACAGTGCGAGAGCAATTCATACGGTAAATGTCATACACGCGGTGAACCTGGACAGTGTTTCCCTTGAATCTCAAATGCAAGAAAGTTCTGCTTTTTTTTTTCTTTATTGTGTTTTATGCCAGCAGCACTATAGGCCGCTCTTCAGCCGAGAGTAATAAAAGACATATAGAGTTGAGAATTAAAATACAAAATGGCAGATAAAACAACGGAGATACAGTGACACAGACAAGCGACAGTTTGAAGTACATTACAAGAGACAGATGATTAAAACCACATTTAGTCAGTTAAAAATGATGAGCCACGGTGACCTAAAAAAACAATGTAGGACGACAATAACACAGGACGGCGAGTACATGGAGACACTATTTAAAAACACATGGTGCGACACTTGTCTGATTGCGGTGGACACAGTTAAAAAACATACACTTCACTGGAGCACAGCACACAACACTTGACGTAGCACTGTTAAAACTGTCGGTCCAGGACCCCAAAAAAAGGGGGGGCAGGGAAGTGTGGGGGAGAGGAAAAACAGCGGGGAAGGAGGCAGTAGGGAGGGGGTAGCCAAGCGGGGGAGTGGAAGGGGAGGGGGGGGGAGAGGGGGCCCTTTATCTATGGGGGCGGGGGATCAGAGCTGGTAGGACGGGTATATATTGGAATGGAGGACGTCATCAGGGAGGGGGAGGCGGCGGAAATTACCCTGGGAGAGGACATGGAGGGTGTAGAGATGAAGGGAAGGGGGTATAACGCTGTAGAGGCGTGGCAGAGCCACAGGGTTGGTAAGGATAGGGTGGACCAGGGGGTTGCGGGAGTCTATTTTACGGGTGGTATAGAGGATACGGATATGCTGGAGTGCTGGAGGTATTCGAGGAGGTGGGGAAACAGGATCAGGTCATACAGGATCCGCGTGGGGGGGGGGAGCCGGATGCGGTAGGCGAGGCGGCGGGCATGGCGCTCAAGGACTTGAAGGGTTTTATAGTAGGATGTGGGAGCGGAGATCCAGGCGGGATGGAAGCTGCAAAGGATAGAACGCATGAGGGAGCGGTAGGTGTAAAGGATGGTGGAGGGGCTGAGACCCCACGTCCGGCCGGTGAGGAGGTTAAGGCGGGAGAGGGCTTTCTGTCGGACAGTGCAGAGGTGGGGGGTCCAGGAAAGGTTACGGTCGAGGGTTATGCCAAGGTACTTCAGGGTGGGGGTGTGGCGGATAGGGCGGTTGTGGAGGGTAAGGTAGAAATCCTGGAGATGGAAGGAGGGGGTGGTACGACCTATGATAATTGCCTGGGATTTGTCAGGGTTGATGGAGAGGAGCCACCGGTTACACCATGAGGTGAACTCGGTGAGATGGGACTGGAACAAAAACTGGGGGCGGGCAAGGGAGGGGGCGAGGGCTAGGAAGGCGGTGTCGTCAGCATATTGTAGGAGATAGACAGGAGGTTCGGGTTGGGGCATGTCGGCGGAGTAGATGAGATAAAGGAGAGGAGAGAGGATGGAGCCTTGGGGCACCCGGCAGAGGGGTAGAACAAACGGGAGTCGGAGTTGCAGACAGTGACATAGGAGGGGCGGTGGGTGAGAAAAGAAGCAATGAGGCAGACATAATTAATAGGAAGGGCGTAGAACTGGAGCTTGAAGTGGAGACCGGAATGCCATACATGGTTGTAGGCTTTTTGGATATCGAGGGAGACAAAAATTGCAGAGCGACAGGAGTTGAGTTGGACAGATAGGAGATGAGTTAGGCGAAGGAGCTGGTCGTCGGCAGAGAAGGAGGGTCGGAAGCCACATTGGGAAAGGGGGAGGAACTGGTGGCGATGGAGGTGCTGATGGATACGACGGGAAAGGATGGTTTCCAGGACCTTGCTGAACACGGAGGTAAGACTGATGGGACTGTAGGATGAGGTCTGGGATGGGGGATTGTCAGGTTTTAGGAACATGAGAATACGGGAGGTCTTCCACAGGTCGGGGTAAAAGCCAGTGAAAAGGATGACATTATATAAGGTGGCAAGAGCATCGTGGAAGGAGGGGGGGCAGGCTCAGAGGTGGCGGTAGGTCAGCCGGTCGTGACCGGGGGCGGTGTTGCGTTTAGTCCGAAGAGTGTCGTTTATGTCATGGGCGGTAATGGGTGTGTTCAGTTCTGAGGGGGGGATGTGGTCCAAGTACTGGAAGCCAGGGGTAAGCGGAGGAGTGGAGGTATCGGTTCGCTCATGGACGTCCGGGAAGAGAGAATAGTCAAAGAAAGGATCATCAGGCATGGAAAAGACTTCAGAGAGGTAGGAGGCAAAGTGTTCTGCCTTACTGGCGTTGTCAGGAAAAGGACGGTCATCATGGAGAAGCGGGTAGTGGGGGGAGGAGTGACTGCCAGTAAGGCGGCGGAAGGCATGCCAGTACTTGGAGGAGTTGACAGGGAGCGTTGAAATGAGGCAGGTGCATGTCTGGCGCCAGTCCCGGCGTTTTTTCGCGGACAAGAGGTTTCGGATGTGACGTTGGATTTGCTGGTGGCGTTGGAGTGTGTCCCGGTCACAGGTCCGGAGGAAGGAGTGGTACAGACGGCGGGATTCGCGAAGGAGAAGGACGGCCTGTGGAGGAAGGGTAGGGCGGTGAGGATAAATCGCCCGGGTGGGGATGTGGGCATGGACCGCGTCAGCAACGGTCTGCTGGAGGAAGGAGGAGGCATGATCAATATCGGCGGGAGTGTGGAGGGGAAGTGGGTGGCTTGCGACCAAGCACGGGGAGGGCGGGGGCGGTGGTCACGGGTAAGTAGGACAGGGGCGTGGTCACTGCCTATAAAGTCGAGGACATTCGCCGTGATGCGCCCAAGGAGGTTGGGAGACGCCAGGACGACGTCGGGCGTGGTGTTGCTTTTGGGGCGTGTTGTGCGGGGAAGAGGAAGGACGTCGCCCTGGAGCGAGGTGGTGACAAATTGACGCCACCGCCAGAGTTCAGCAGGCGGACGGGAAGAAAGGTTAAAGTCGGCGGCAATCACATAGGTCGTGAAGGAGCGGTCTATGTGGGAGAGGAAGGCATATGGAAGGGGAGCAGTGCTGCGGATAGAGATGGTGGCGAGGAATGGGAGAATCAGGTGTTCGGTGGGGTCATTAAGGAGAGGTTGCAGCCGGACTGGGTGGTGGCGGAGGTGGCCGATCGCCACTCGCCTCGGGCGAGGGGTGGGGGGCCATCGGTACAGTGGAGGACGTAGGGAGCGGTGCTGATTGGACGACGGGGTTGGAGGAAGGTCTCGTTCAGGAGGAAGGCATCCACGCGGTGGTGGGAAAGGGTGTGCATAAGGAGGTGTTTATTGGCAGGAAAAGAGCGGACATTATGATAGAGGAAGGTATAGGAAGGGCTTGCCATAGGGGTCGAAAGGGAAGGGCTAGAGGAAGGAGGGGTGGGGCGACAGGAAAAGAGGGTAGGGTGTGTCTAGACTAGGGTAACTTGCCGGGAGTAGGTGAAGTGGGAATGTGGGGAATGTGCACGGGAGAGGGTGGCAAAGGTTTCGAGGTGAAAGACGGAACGGGCGGCAAGGGCGATCTGTTGGAGGGTATGGGGACGCTGGAAGGGATGGATGTTCTGGAGGACAGTCGTGACAAATCGGATGACGTCCTCTACTGTTGGAGGGGGGAAGAGGGAGTTGTTGGGATGAAGAGAGGGATTGACAGGATGAACAGGGACGGTAAGTTCGGAAGTGGTGGTGGCAGGGACGGATTTACATTTATAGGAGTAGTGGGATGGGGGCCACCACAGGTGTTGCAGACAGGAGGGGTGGTGAGGTTGGGACAGTGTTTGTGGAGGTGATTGGACTTGCAGTGGGGACAGGTGGGTGGGTTGCAGCAGTGCTGTGTCAGGTGATCGTTATAAACGAGACACCTGGCACAGCGGTAGGATTGGGGTGGGGAGCAGGAGGGTTCTACCATGTGATGGCGGTCATAGATGAGTGCCCCCTCGAGGAGAAGGCGATCGATGCAGGATGCGGTTTGGTGAAAATCCGCATCAGGTAGGTGGGGCCGGTGGTGTTACGGATCCGCTTGGCAGAGCGAACAGAGATGTCAGGGTGGGCGTCGAGTTGGCGCAACACCTCCTCCTCCATGATAACCGGACTAAGTTTGGTTATCACGGTGGTGAGGGTGGGCGGACGGCGGGGGGGGGGGGAGGGAGAGGTTGATGGGGGGAGGAGGAGGAGGTATAGTACGGAGTGAGGGTTGCGTGGGGGCCGAGGTGCATGGCAGGGAGGCACCGAAGCATGTCGGTATGGAAAGTAGGGCTGGGAGATTTGATAACGACAGAGTCCCTACGGGGGATGAGATGGGCGATAGGGGCAGCAGGGAAGTACTTTCGGAGTTCCAGGAAGAGGATACGATTGTCAAGGAAGTGGGGATCGGGACGGGAGAGGAGGTAGGTGTACCGATCCGGTTGGGGGGGGGGATGGGTGCAGTGTCCATGATGTCAGCAGGCTATGGAGGTGGAGGAGGGGGAGGGGGAGCCTTCTTAGAGGCGGAAGGGACGGGATCCACGCTTCCACGTTTGGTGGTCTTTTTACGGGCGCCAGTGGAGGAGGAGAAAGACGGGACGGGAAAGATGGGGATGTGGCGGGGGGCGGAGCCCTGTTGCGGTGCGGCAGAAAAAGGCGGCGACTGTGGGGTGTCGGCCACCGTTGGCCCAGCGTTGAGTGATCCTTGCTGGCGAGATGGGGGGGGGAAGTATGCAGGGGAGGTGAGGGAGAAATACACGGTGGCTGGGGGTGGAGCAGAGACGTGGGAGGCGGCTGTGGTGGAGAGGAGCACGGAGAGGGGATGTCGTGGGAAGAGCGGGCGTGCGTGGAGCTCTAAGTCGTGATGGTGGGGGTGGTGGTGGGGGTGGTATATAAAACGGTGGTGGTGATGGTGACTGGGGTGTCGGACATCACGTCGGACGAAAGAGGGAAAGAAGTCGAAGAGGAAGAAAAGGTGGACAGTTCAAGCGAAAGGTGGCGACCACTGCAGGTGGCCGGCTGGGGCTGGCAAAAGCCTCGGGCCGCGGTGGAGCGGCGGGAGGCCACCGGCAGCTGGCTGCAGGGCGGCGGCTGAGACGACGCCGGCGGCGGCCGTGGCAGCGACCAGGCAGCGAGGACCGACCCAAGGGGATTGGGGCGGCTCCGTAGCGGCGGCGACGGGGCGGCGAACCGGTCCGGGCGGTCAGCGGGACCCCCGGGGCAGAACCTCCGGGCGGCGGTGGCGAAACGATCCCCGGGCTGGATTGGGGCAGCGGGGCAACGTGGCAGCGAGCAGATCCGGCAGGGCCTCCTGGCGGTAGTGCCTCCAGGCAGGGCTAGGCGGCGACGGCGACAGCGGCGGCGGCGACAGGGGCGGCGGCAAGCAGCAGGGCCTCCTGGCACTGGAACGGCGACGGCGACGGGCAGCAGGGACGGCAGCAGACCTGGAAGCACAGCAGAGTTACGGATTCAATCGTAACGGGAATGCCTGCTACCAGGCGGAAAGGATGGAAAGTTCTGCGCCTACTGCAAAACTATGTAGTGACCCACGTCGCAAGCACCGACGAGCGTGTAAAACTGTGCAACGGAAACGGGTTCGGGACAAGGAAAATGACTATGTGCAGTGCAATCCTGTAGTGAACCTAGTGCCTTCTGCAACTTCTCCTTGTAAAAGTTCCCAGTACTGTGTAGCTAGTGACAGTAGACTCGGTGTAGCTACTCAAAGTAATTTTAGTGCAGTAGTCTCGCATTCCACTCCCACGAACCACAGACATTGCCCGGGTGGGGTGGCTTGCGTGCCTCGACGATACAGATAGCCGTACCGTAGGTGCGACCGCAGCGGAGGGGTATCGGTGGAGAGGCCAGACGAACATGTGGTTCCTGAGGAGGGGCAGCAGCCTTTTCAGTAGTTACAGGGGCAACAGTCTGGATGATTGACTGAGCTGGCCTTGTAACATCTGCTAATGTGGCTATGCCATGCAGCTACTGCGAACGGCTGAAAGCGAGGGGAAACTACAGCCGTTACCTTTCCCGAGGACATGCAGCTCTGCTGTATGAACATATGATGATGGCATCCTCTCGGGTAAAATATTCCGGAGGTAAAATATCCCCCCATTCGGATCTCCGGGCAGGGACTACTCAGGAGGATGTGATAATCAGGAAAGACAATACTGGCATTCTACGGGTCAGAGTGTGGAATGTTAGATCCCTTATTAGAGTAGGAAAATTAGAAAATTTAAAAAGGGAAATGGATAGGTTGAAGTTAGATATAGTGGAGATTAGTGAAGTTCGGTGGCTGGATGAACAGGATTTCTGGTCAGGTGAGTACAGGATTATAAATACAAAATCAATTGGGGGTATCACAGGAGTAGGATTGATAATGAATAAGAAAATAGGAATGCGGGTAAACTACTATGACCAGCACAGTGATCGCATTATCATTGTCAAGATAGATACGAAGCCAACACCGACAACAGTAGTACAGGTTTATATGCCAACTAGCTCTGCCGATGATGAGGAAATCGAAGAAATATATGAGGAGCTAAAGGAAATTATTCAGACAATTAAGGGAGAGGAAAACTTAATTGTTATGAGAGACTGGAATTCGGTAGTAGGACAAGGAGGGGAAGGGAAGATAGTAGGTGAATATGGTCTGGCCAAAAGGAATGAAAGAGGAAGCCGCCTGGTAGAATTTTGCACGGAACATAATTTAGTTATAACAAACACCTGGTTCAAGAATCACAAAAGAAGGTTGTATACGTGGAAGAGACCAGGAGACACCGGGAGATACCAGATAGATTTTATAATGGTAAGACATAGATTTCGGAACCAGGTTTTACAGTGTAAGGGGCAGATATAGACTCTGACCATAACTTGTTGGTTATGAACTGTAGGCTGAAACTGAAGAAACTACAAAAAGGTACGAAAATAAGGAGATGGGACCTGGATAAATTGAAGGAACCTGAGGTTCTTAAGAATTTCAGAGGGAGCTTTAGGCAACAATTGATATAAACAGGGGAAAATAAAACAGTAGATGAGGAATGGGTAAAATTGAGAGATGAAATAGTGAAGGTAGCAGAGGACAAAATAGGTAGGAAGGAAAGACCTACAAAAAATCCTTGGATATCACAGGAGATACTAAATTTAATCGATGAAAGGAGAAAATATAAAAATGCAGTAAATGAAACAGGCAAAATCGAGTACAGACGACTAAGAAATGTGATTGACAGGAAGTGCAAAATGGCTAAGTAGGAGTGGCTAGAAGTCAAATGCAAGGATGTAGAAGAATGTATAAATAGGGGAAAAATAGATACAGCCTACAGGAAAATAAAAGAAACATTTGGAGATAAGAAAAACAGCTCTATGAATATCAAGGACACTGATGGAAAACCAATTCTCAGCAAAGAAGGGAAAGCTGAAAGGTGGAAAGAGTATATAGAGGGGCTCTACAAAGGAAATGAACTTCGAGACAATATTGTAGGAAGGGAAGAGGATGTAGATGAAGATGAAATAGGATATACTGTACTGAGAGAAGAATTTGACAGAACCATGAAACAACTAAGTCGAAACAAGGCTCCTGGAGTAGATGATATTCCCTCAGAGCTACTGAAGTCTCTGGGAGAACCAGCCATGACAAAATTGCTTCACCTGGTGTGTAAGATGTATGAGACAGGCGAAGTATCCTCAGACTTTAAGAAAAATGTTATAATCCCCATTCCAAAGAAAGCAGGTGCAGACAGCTGTGAAAACTACAGAACCATCAGTTTAATAAGTCATGGTTGCAAAATATTAACAAGAATTATATACAGAAGGATGGAAAAACGTAGAAGCCGCCCTCAGGGAAGATCAGTTTGGGTTCAGGAGAAATGTAGGAACTCGGGAGGCAATACTCACTTTACGGCTTATCCTAGAAGATAGATTAAGAAAAGGCAAACCTACATTTCTAGCTTTTGTAGATTTGGAGAAGGCTTTTGACAATGTTGATTGGAATAAACTCTTTCAAGTAAAATATAGGGAGCGTAAGGTTATTTACAACTTGTACAAAAACCAGACAGCGGTTGTCAGACTTGAAGGGCATGAAAGGGATGCAGTGGTTGGAAAGGGAGTAAGACAGGGTTGTAGTCTTTCTCCATTGTTATTCAATTTGTACATTGAGCAAGCTATAAAGGAAAGCAAGGAGAAATTTGGAGAAGGAATTAAAGTTCAGGGTGAAGAATTAAAAACATTGTGTTTTGCCGACGACATAGTAATTATGTCAGATACAGCAAAGGACCTGGAAGAGCAATTGAACAGAATGGACAGTGGGCTGAAAGATGCATATAAGATGAACATTAACAAGAGCAAAACTAGGGTAATGGAGTGCAGTGTAAGAAAATCAGGTGATGCTGAAGGAATTAGATTGGGAAACGAAGAAATAAAGGAGGTAGAGGAGTTTTGTTACTTGGGCAGTAAAATAACAAATGATGGTCGCAGTACAGAGGATATAAAATGCAGAATGGCAATGGGTAGAAAAGCGTTTTTGAAAAAGAGAAATTAGTTAACATCGAATATTGATTTAAGCCTAAGGAAGTCCTTTCTGAAGGCATTTGTATGGAGTGTTGCCTTGTATGGGAGTGAGACATGGACGATCAACAGTACGGACAGGAAGAGGATAGAGGCTTTTGAAATATGGTGCTACAGAAGAATGCTGGAGATTAGGTGGGTGGATCGTGTAACTAATGAGGAGGTACTGAACAGAATTGGGGAGAAAAGAAATTTCTGGCATACCTTGACTAAAAGAAGGGATAGATTGGCAGGACACATTCTTAGACATCAAGGAATTGTGAATTTAGCATTAGAGGTAAGTGTGTGGGGTAAAAATCGCAGAGGAAGACCAAGAGATGGATACAGTAAGCAGATTCAGACAGATGTAGGTTGCCGTTCTTATGTAGAGATGAAGAGACTTGCCCAGGATAGGGTATTGTAGAGAGCTGCATCAAACCACTCTCCGGACTGAAGACCACAACAACAACAGTCTCGCATTGCGCGGACGCCGATCTGGTGGTAGTGCCATCTAGGGACCGTGATATTAATCTGCTGTGTGCCAATTCTGCGCCGCTTCCTTCACTATGCGGCCCGCACATGCGCAAGTGCAGCAAACAAACTGTAGCAGACGTTGCCCACATTCGTGCACCGGTCGTGCGCCAAAATCACAAACTCTTTGTGACCCTTTCTATAGAAAATAAGACTGTGCAATTTCAGCTCGATACTGGTTCCACTGTCACATTAATAAATAAAGATACTTATGAACTTCTGGGTTCGCCAAAATTGCCGCCGTCACAGCAAGTGTTAACAGCGTACACAGGACAAACTATTCCCGTCCTAGGAACGTGTAGCCTGCCCGCCTCTTTTCACGGTGTAACAAAAACAGTTTCTTTTGTTGTTCTTCATGCCAAATCTACACAGAACATTTTTGGACTAGACTCTTTCTTGTCAATAAGGCGTTTCGTGTACATCCACAATATCTTGGCCAACACCAGAAGAAATTAGGCCTTTTGAGAAGGCGGCACCTAGGAAGCAAACACAACATGGAAGGAAATAAAGGAAGTCAGCTGTATTGACTGAGAGTCCAGTTAAAAACCAGATGAAAAAATAAATTATCTATTTAAAGTATAATTGGAAAACTTGCCCCTGTACATTTTAAGTAAGCTGGAAAACTTGCAAACAAAAATTAAAAATATAAAAAGGTGGAAAACATGCCCCGGTCTCCCCTAGTGCCTCAGGACAAAATTAATGCATTGTTTGAAAAATATAGTGACTTGTTTTCGCCGGAACTAGGGTGTGCAAAAGACTTCGTGGCACATGTAACTTTAAAAGAATCTGCAGTGCCAAAATTTCGTAAAGCTAGACCAGTGCCTATCGCAATTCGTGACAAAGTTGATGACGAACTTTAACGTTGGCAGGTCAGTGGGCCTCGCCTTTAGTGATAATAACCAAGCCGTCAGGAAAACTTTGTCTCTGTGCGGACTTCAAATCAACAGTGAACGGTCAAACAATTGTTGACACTTATCCCCTGCCCAGACGTGAGGAACTATTGGACAAATTAGGACAGTCTCGCTTCTTTTCTGAGATTGATTTAGCAGAGGCATACTTACAGATTCCGCTTGATGACGAGTCAAAAAAGTTTTTCATCATTAATACTTACATGGGCCTTTTTCAATTTCAACGCCTACCATTTGGCAGTTCTTCCACCCCCGCTATTTTTCAGCGTTTTTTGGAACAGCTGACAGTTTCTGTACCATGTTGCTCGAACTATTTAGATGATATTGTGGTCTCAGGGCGCACAGTTGAAGAACATTTATCAAACCTGGGGTGCCTCCTGCCTGGTTTTACATATGTCACAAACCATTCAGCAAGCAGTATTGACAGGATTTATGTGTCGAGCAATCCCCGGAGGCACATTCTACAGAGCAAAATATGGCCGACGAGCTTCTCCAATCACGCGGCATACATTTGTACCCTCAAATATGAAGAGACAGGAAACCTACAGAGGCAGAGGTCAATGGAAATTTAACGTTTCACATTTAAATGATCCAGAGTGTCGAGAAGCTTTCAGTAAGACGTGGGAGGAATGAGTGTCTAAATGCAACGGCTACTACTCTGTTTTAACTTGGTGGCTCAATTGCACCAAACCAAAAATTCGCAAATGCTTCATGAACTATTCGCGTGGGAAATACTGGTGGCACAAATTCTACTTCCAATGTCTAAGGGAGTTATATAAACTTGATACAAACGTCATCGATGATTAGACTAAAATTAAGAAAATACAATCCAAAATTCGTCTGCTTAGATCGAAACAGCTGGAAGGCGTTAAAATCAAATCAAGAGCCACGAACACAGCACTCAATTAAGCAACGTCTATATTCCACATCATACATGAAAGGGAAAGAGGTTCTACGAATATACTGTCGGAATTAAAGTTGCAGGATGGAAGAACACTAAAATATCAGAAAGACATTAGAAATACGATTCAAAATCATTACCCCAATCTGCTGGCCAACCAACCAATAGATGTAAATCTGATGTATGAATTGACATCCAATCTGTCACGAACAGGGCCGGATCTAGGATATTTGCCAAGGGCCCCCCCCCCCCTGTAAGCATAGACTTTTTGACGCTAATTGGGTTACATATTTCTAAATAAATGTCACAATCTCACAACATGAAATTATTTTATTGACTGAATTAAGATCAAAGGAAAACAGAACAATTTTAATACATACAAAAATATTACAAGATTACTCATCGTACAAAAATCAGTTCAAAATTTCGCTTTTCGAGCTTTTTTTGCTGCAAAACTGTTTTTGATATCATCATAGTTTAGAGAAGCAGCTCGTTTGTACTCTATGGCTATTATACTCAGATCTGTTAAGTAGTCGTGCTCCTCAAGTGTATTTAATTAGTTTCATCTTGCTGAAACTTCTTTCTCCAGACGAAACAGAAACTAGAATGGTAAGATATATTTTAACGCTGTAGTAAGGTTGGGATACCCCTCTACCAACTCTTCAAGTTCTTCCTCGCTAAGATCTTCTGCCAGTTCCGCTGCTTTGGCTTCCAAGTCCTCCACTTCCATTTCTCGAATTTGTACACCACACAGAAAACTAACTTTTGCACCAATTTTCTCAGGTGCGGTAAACCTGGTACTAAGCTCTGTCAATTATTCCTTATTTTTTCTGTGAATGTTGGATACTTCATCCTCACAAAGCTCATCGGCCATTTTCTTTTTTCTTCGAATCCTTTTTTCGGAGAATACCGTTGATACCTCATTATCTTCTGCTAGCACTTTGGCCTCAGAAATAGCTTCAGAGGTACAAGAATCCCTGGAAGTTATTAGAAAGCCCAAAAGTCCTTGAATGTTTCGAACAGCTTTATCAATTGTAAAGTATTAACTTCGCAGAAACTGATTAACACGAGCAATTTATTTTAATATTGCATACCAGAAAAAAGTAATGAATTTGAGTTTTCTCATATTTTTTTTTTTTTTTTAATAGATCTTCTCTCTGATTTTGTTTCTGGTGTTGACAATTTATAAGTTTCAGTTTCTTCCAGGGCCTTCAAAACTTTATGAAAATGCTTGTAAACAACTTCAACCGCATCTACTTCTGCAGATCATCTAGTCTTGCTGAATGTCTGCTGAATTTGCTGCTAATAAATTTAAAGAGTGAGCAGCACATGGTACGAAATAGGCCAGTTGATTCTTCTGAAGTATTCTTGACTGGAACCCTTTGTATTTTCCAGCCATGTTTCCCCCTTTTTATAAGACTGCCCCCTGCAGTATTTAACGTTCAACCCATTTTGTTCCAATTTTTGCAGTATCTCTTGTCTAAGGTCTTCTGCTGTTTTGTCTGTAACTGTAAAAAAGTCAGTAAAACTTTCCACAACCTCTGAGTCTTTCGACTTGACTTATCGAATTACTTGTGTCATCTGCGCATTGTGGCTGATATCTGGAGTGCAGTCAAACATCAGTGCAAAGTATTTAGTAGCTAAAATAACTTTAATTATGTGGTGTCGCACAAGTCTAAAGTGCGCGCCACCTACTTTCGCCGCGCGCCGCCATGCACGCACGGCGCGGCGTTCTTACGTTAGCCACGAGCGCCCTCTGAGACAACTCTGCTCGTGGCCACCACTGAACGACATCGTTCACTTGGGACTGAGATAGGAACCAGTTAAGACTTCGGAATCAGATAGGCACCAGTGAAGACTTGGCTATCGGATAGGCACTAGGCAGGCCTCTAGCTCAACTATGTATCAGCATTCTGCAGTACTGAGCTATGTAAAAGTTAAGTATTGTATAAATTCTGTGCAATATATATCTCGTTCTAATTTACTCTAGTGTTTCTAGTTTCTGCTGTCCCACTGGCTGGTCACCTCCTACCTGCACAAGCGTGCATCCTTTATTCCTGTGTCGGTCTTCCTACTCGGCCACCGACACCCACGACGGAAACGAGATACAAAAAATTATATCTTGTTTTATTTTGTCAGAAATCAAGTCACGGAACTCATCTTGTATATTTTTGTAAAAATAGCTAATCTGGCCTTTCTTGTGGCGTTCAATGTGCAGACGAAGGGGGACACTATAGTATGATATGAGTTTAATTGTATTTAGAAATTTGCCGCTATGTGGATCATCTTCTTTTGTTCCTCTAAAAGGGCTTCCTTGCTTAGCTAGAAAAAGGACAGCATCAATAATACAGTGAGATTCCTCCTGTGTTATCTGGTCTTGCTGCCCAGTGTGCGATACTTATCAGGTGGGTTTGTCGGAGGGCATCGAAAGAGTCGAAAGAAGGCAGCTTGTTTTGTATTGTCGTGATACAGGGGAGACAGCGTCACGGAAATGATACAGGATCTGGGATGGGAATCATTAGAACAAACGCGTTTATTGCTGCGACGTGGGCTACTTACGAAACTACAATCGTCTACATTCTCCTCGGAATTTCGAAAATATATTGTTGCCTCCCACTTACATAAATAGAAAAAAACATCTGAATAAATCCGTGAAATCAGAGCTCGAACAGAGAGATTCAGATGTTCTTTCTTCCCGCGCGCTATTCGAAAATTGAATGGGTGATAAATAGTATAAAAGTGGTTCGATATATATATATATATATATATATATATATATATATATATATATATATATATATATATATATATGGAACGTTATTCAAATTCACCTGTTCTACAAATATTACTTTGATATGAAATATGAATACTCATTTCTCTGAAAAAGGAAATCTATGCAAATTAATAAAGATTGTGCATTTACTTATGGAATAACGCAAACATCTCCCTCATTCTGGCTAATATCTAGAAGATTTTTAAAGTTTGATTATCTGAAATACCTGTGACAGGGCAACACTGAAGTCAGCAACCAGGAATTTTAGTTTTGTTAAATGATGTCGGTATTTCTTGCAGTCATTTTACTTTTAATAACTTTGTATCAGTTAATTTTATCGAATTATACCAGAAAGATACATTCTGTACCTGGTCAAAAAATTTGCCGCCCTCTAGATTCTGCCGCCCGGGGCAACTGCCCCCTTTGCCCCCCTCTAGATGCGGCCCTGGTCACGAACACTCACCCCCGACGATGTCAGGCTTCTAATGGAAGAAATAGACGAAGATGACTTGAAAGCCATAATTTTTCAAAGCCCAAAAAACAAATCTCCCGGACAAGACAGCATTCCTATAGAAGTCTGCCAAACTTTCTGGCGTATGATGAAGGATAAACTTCTATCTCTTTACAATGAATTACTGAATCCAAATGTTTCTATTCCCCAAGAATTCAAAGAAGGAATATTTGTCTTCATTCCAAAAAGTCCAAGAAGTAATTCAATTGAAAAGTTGCGCCCCATTACATTGCTTAACAGCAATTATAAAATCGCTAGCACAAAGAATGAAACGTGTGATGCATCTTGTTACGGGGCCTCATCAAACTAGTGTGGGCAAAGATAGAACCATCCTTCAGACTTTAGCAGGTTACAGAGACATATTGGTGATAGCTGATCTCTGCAAACTACGATGTGCGGTAACAACAATTATCTCGACAAGGCGTTCGACAGAGTCAACCACCAGTTCCTGTTTCATACAATGCAAGAAATGGGTTTCCCACGTCGGTTTACCGACATAATAAAGAACTTGCTACAAGGTAGCACTTCAAGAATTTCGATTAACGGCCAGCTAGGCAACGTGATCCAAATCAGCAGTTCGGTCAAACAGGGGTGCCCAATGTCAATGACCTTATTCGCCATCGCAGTAGAGCCACTACTCGCAAGGCTGCCACGCCGGCTGCGAAGTCTACAGATACACAGTCAGCATATCGTATGCCACGCATACGCCGATGACGTAGGATTTGTCACAAACAACGCAGTTGAAGTCGAGACTGCATTGCGGACCATTAAGGAGTATGAAGCGGCGTCAGGTGCCAAATTAAACTGGAAAAAATCCGGTCTCGTGAATATTGGACTTGGTATAGACTGGCACCACCACGAGCATCTGAAGGAGGTCGAAAGTATGAAATGTCTGGGCACTGATTTCAAAAATACAATTAAGCACACCATTGCTGCGAATTATAAACATATTCTCACGTAGGTACGAGCCCGCGTACAATCCTACAATACAAGACACTTAGATGAACTGCAAAAAGTTCAGCTGCCCAATACATACATTTTGTCAAAGGTTAACTATGGCGGCACAAATTTTACCGATGCCTGCAGCCATCGCAAAGTGTATACTAGCAGCTATTGGACACTTCGTAAGTCGTGGACGGATTCTTAAAGTCAAATATGATACACTCACTCTACCTACTCGATGTGGTGGTTTGAACTTAACAGATGTGCTCAGTAAGGCCAAAGCTCTCTATGTTTGCTGCACTTTCAAGCAGTGGCGAAAAGCTCCAGACAGTCTCATTTTACAAGCTTCCTAGGGTTTTTTATTTGTGGATGGAGAAGTTAGTGCTGCTTCCTCCCACAAGTTCCCTAAAACCTCCGCATCCTTGCGGATGTTGTTGCGTAGCAGTGTGCGTTTGTACCGCCCTACAGTACGCACGAGGTGCCGTAGTTGCTGTCCAAGTCTTTATGGAAAGCATAGAGTTCTGACTAACCTGTTGTCTTCTATATTTGTATCCCCAGCGCAGAAGACAGCACACAGGTCGTTGGTTCTTCTACAGCATACATGGGAGGCTAAAATAAGTGCTTTTGGATGGAAGCATAAGAAGCTACTCGCGAGATTTTTAATTGTCAGGGATGCCATTTATTAAATAAATAATAAAATATGAACAACTATTGTTAATCTGCCACGGCCTATGCTGCCCGTAGTTCATGTTGAGACCTCGACTGTTATCACAATTATACAAAACGTTACTCATTACCGGTGCGGTCCGGCGCGTATAGTGGTCAGCTCGAGACTGAAACTGCGGCGCGTTGCGAGACTAGAGGGCTCCTGACGCTCTATTTCGCGCCAAAACAGGGCCGTCGCGCGCTTTCTACAAAATCGCTCTTCTCTTGTTACGATAAAAGAAGGCACCTTAAACTTTTTAAACTGTCAAAACCTATCCTGTCTTTGAGAGATATTTATCACAAATTCTAGCTTTGAATAATTAATATTTAGTATATAATAAACAAAACTAATTTCAAAAGATATCACGTGACGTGCAATGCAGCAGCCAATGCGAGGAGAGTACCACCTACTGTGCCATATGCTACTGCTCCCGACCCCACATTTCAACATATGCTGCACTTCTGTCTTTCTTCCGCGTTTAAGACTCGTACGATGTTAGCAAAGAAACGACCAGCGGCCAGAAATATGAAGTGGCCATAGGCCAGGAATATCACACATCCCCTTCCTTCGGAAATTTCCAAACTTGGAATGTTCTCAAAGACAACAGACAATTTGGAAATAAGAAACCCTCTAAATTTTGAAAAATAGTACCCATTACCTCTCCAGAACTTACATAAATATTGAAACAATTACTTCTGAATCTCCCCATCTAAATTAAAAAAATGATTACACAAAAAAGTATAGAAACATCAACATTATAACCCTGCCTAAATTGAACTTGGGCACCTATGAATTAGCTAACTTTACAACATATGAAACTACATATAAATGCTGATATACACCCTAAATATCCTTCTGAAAATACACACACAAAATCTCAAAGTTACAAATTACTTAACACATTCTATGAAAATGTAAAGGAAATAGACGATTAAACAATAGGTGAGTCACACTGTTACTTTGAATAATTCCAGGAAATACAGCAGGCATATAGCCTCTCAATAGTTGTGATTGAAAATCGGCGCATTGCCGTCCATGTTTACAAAATTTATTGGCACCTTGCCATTTGAATATATGACATATAGACTTTCGGCTCATGGCCGCTTATAACACTAAGTAAATTCTTGACGCATTGCCGTCCATCAATACCACCACAACACATAATACATTGCCTTACATAAAATTACTAACTTTCGGCGCATTGTCGTCCATCAAAACCACCACAACTCCGATTGTTGACTTACAAAACAAAGGAAACTATTTTTGGCACGAGGCCATTTATCACTTACATCGGCACAATGCCGTTCACCAAGACTATAAACACTTTCTCTTTTTATTAATTGAATTGCCTACTCACTTTCGGCTTTACACTTTTGACGCACACATTGAGTGCAAATTCAATACTAGGCACTCACGACTTCATACTTTTAATAATATATCTCATAGCCTACATTGCACTGCTGGCTTCACACGCTTGAACATACAAAGGACATAAAGTGGTACATAAAATTTATGCATACAAATAATTTATAAAATCAAATCAATGCAGACATTTTGCATTTTGAATCAAGAATAATACACATATCGTTCAGTGTTTGGTAATTACCGATCAAGTTTAAGTTGCTTTCTGCGGTCATTGACCTTTTCCAATATTTCTTCAGTTACCTATTCTGTCATAAATTTACATTTAATTATCTTTTGTGACACACTTTAAGATATATTAAGTCATATACATCTGTTTCCTAATTGGGTCACTGACCCTTCATTCATTGACAATACTCTATATTGTCAACCAATGTTACCCCTATTCCCATATTACAATTGGCAACACATGCCATGTCTAATATTTAATACCGTACTGTTGGCAAACAGATGCCACGTTTATATTCACTGTTCAATAGGCTACATATAGCTTGTGATAATGCTTAATATTTAATGCAAAATGCAGATCACAGAAATCAACAGAAACCATTTGCTGCATAAAGGCAAAATATAATTCCGACTGACGGATGGTTGCTTTCATTGACAGCTGACCGTGAAATTCCATAATGTATGATATATATATTCCATAGTATATGATGTTTATCGCTCTGATGTGATATGATTTCTTGAGGTTTATGTGGAGGCGAAACAGGTAAAAATATCATATAATTTATACATACACTTATTCATAGATGTGTACGTGTAAGAGCGTAAGGCAAATGTATTCCAAAATGCTGCAATTTCTGCTACTGTGTATTCCTAATTTTAAAAATGTAGAGTGGGGCACACACTGCATCCCCTACCTATTTTCATTATTCCACAAATGACGACTTCACTGCCGCCTGAAACACCATATATATAACATAATGAGTCGACTTCCAGGCTGGATCCACCAGTCGCCTGTACTTGACCCTTGTTACCGCCTTACTACCTTCTTAATTATGAATGTATTTCCAGGCCGACCTTGTCAGTCAGCTGTACTTACCACCTTCCCAATACTTGTTTAAAACTACACATAGCAGACCATACACCTCGTTCCTCATACCATTCATAATAAAACCATGTTTTACATTGCCTATGTCCAACAGCCATTTTCACTGAGTTCACTCACCTGTTGTTGCGCCGTCCTCTTCTCAGCGGCATATATTACCTTACAATAATAATAATAATAAACAGTATTGGAATAAAATAAATAAAAAAATCCTTAAATAATGTAGTCAGCTGTTGTTTCGTTCCTAGAAGATCTGTAACTGCCACCGAGAAGATCTGTGACTGCCACTTAACTTTGTAAAGGTAACTCGTGCTATGCAGATGTTTACTGCTGAGTTACAATATTTACCGTGCTCCATAATTGTTACATACCCACATTAAGCCAAATTCAGTACGTATCAAGTCTGTAAATCTCATATTCCTGCTTACTCATGTCAAATCCTGTTTTTTATTTACTCGTCTAAATTAGTGTTTTCGTGCAATCAGGTATTTGGGTAGAGAAGAAAGTAAAGGCGATAGAAAAGAGTTCAGATTGAATAGTAAGAGGAAGAACTAACAGTGTGAAAGGAAAGGAAGTAAGCTGCTAGTTAACTAGGGTACCTGGTAGGCGTCAGTTACATGGCAAAGCAAAGAGCGCTATTGCCCCCTGAGGTACTTGTACTTGTTTGCATATGAAGGCAGATGTTGATATTTTCAGACCAAAGGCAACACTCTGATCTCACAACACCTTCCTCCATATACATAAGCAGTGTATTTGCAACAATTTTTCTTTAGAAGTGTTTGCCAGAAGCTAAAAGTCAAGTCTATGCTTGTTAATATCTTGACTCCATGAAACTTATGAACAAGTTCCTCCAGTATTTCGGTCCTATCCATTTGTAGTAATATAATTTTATTTAAAGCCCTTGCATCTAGTGTGATTCTAACTGAATTATCTTTCTTTGGAACTATGACAAGAGGACTGGAATATTCACTACAAGACCTTTCAATTATGTTCCATTCTGTCATTTTTTTAGTCTCCTGCTCCACCGCTTCTCTTTTGGCTAATATGATTGAATAAGGCTTCAATCTAAAAGGTTCATGGGCCTTGACTTTAAATTTATAATTGTAGTCTTTCATGCAGCCTGGTTTCTTTGAGAAAGCTCTTTTATGACGTAAAAGAATGGCATCTAATACCCCCGTTTCGTGTTCGTTTAAGCCATAAATGTTTACAATCTTTTCCTTAATCTTTATTTCTATACTTACCTCAACCTGAGGTTTCACCTCTATAAAGAAACATTTTCTTTCCTCTGTTTCAATATTCCAAACCATTTGTTCCCTTATTACCTGTACCCGAGGTTCATTACAAATACTAAGTGGGTTATGGTTTCCTTGAAAATTAAACATTTGCTCTTCCTCATCTTTTATCACTCTCACGGGACCTGCATTGAAATCCAACATAGCCCTATTATTTATAAGCCAGTCTGCGCCCAAAATCAAACTGACACACAGTCCTGTGACTACCATGGCATTTACAGTGAATTCACGGCCCTGTATTTTAAATTCAAGCAACACCTGTTTCTTAATTATTTTACTCCTTGCCCTACAAGTAGTAACCACCTTAACTCCCTGTACAGATAATTCTGGAACTTATGTTTTACTTTTAATCTTTTCATATAAGTCATTTGAAACAGCGCTAATTTCACAACCTGAGTCTAAGATTGCAATGGCTTTCATGTCCTTAATTTCTACATCCAAAGCTGGTTGGTAAATCTCTTTAATATCTTGCCTATCTTCCTCTAATAGAGCCTCTTTGATACCATCACTTTCATCATACCCTAAAAATCTTAAAAGAGGTCCAGTACCTTCGGCTGTTCACGATTGGACCAGGTCCGAACAGCCTATTAGTTTTCCGCATCTCTTGAGTTTCGATTTCTGTCATTACCTTGGTCCCTGTCTTGATTGCTATTATAGTATTCTCTATTATCCCTTTCGTGTCCACTTCTAGCCCTGCCTCGGTAGAAATCACCTCTTCCTCTACTACCTGGACTACAACTGTGATTTGACCTTCTGTTGTCACCCCAATTATTGTTTTCATTATTCTGGTGAGCATCATCTCGACCAGAATCTCGGTTATTACGACGATTTGTACTCCACTTATTCTTTCTCCAATTCTCTCCTACCTGTTTATTGTCATCCAGTATATCTAAATGTTCCAAGGCTGGTAACAACTGCTTAGCTTCAGTTTTACTTGCGTACATTAATTCATTTTGTACAGGTTTGGGAAATTTAAGTAATATAACTTCTATTATGTCAGACTCTTTAATGGGATTCATTAGGTACTGATTCTTTTCCCAATAGTGCTGAAAAAAATTCTTTATAACTACCACAACCACTGTTTGTGTAATTGGTACCTTGCAAAATTTCAGTGCATATACTATTTTGTGTACTTTCAGACTAATACTGATTGAGAAGTGCGGTAACAAATTCCTGATATGTTTTACAAATGTTTATAGCTCCTGTTCCCCACGAAATTGCATCACCTTCAAACCTACTCGCTACGAATTTAATCTTTTGTTGTTCTGTCATGTTATTAGGAATAACACCATCGAACTGCCTGATGAAAGCAACAGGATGTACATTACCTGTCTTTGAAAAATTGTGAAATTTGTATGGATAAGGATTATTTGCAACATCAACTATGTTACTTATACCTTTCTTACGTTCTTGTTCCACCCACGCTTCAAGTTTTCTCCTAAGTTCATTTTCAAAGGTGCTGATATTTTCCACTAAATTACATGAATCTGGCAGCTCATTCAGTTTCTGCTCGATCTTTGTTAATTTTCTGTGAAGTGCATTTGCATTACTTGTACATGATGTGCCTACCTGTGACACTTTATTGTCAATTAATGCTACATTTCTGTTCATTTTTTCGATGTCTCATTGCTGTGACAGATATCTGTCTTTAAATGTTTTACTAACGCTAGCCTGTTCTCTTCTCAAACACTCTACGTTATTTGTAACAGTGTCACTATTAACCTGTAATCTTTCGTTAATTTTGCTTTCTTCAGAGTTCACCCTGGGCACAACGTCATTTTTACAATTATCAAGCTTTTTATCCCATTCCTTTACTTTCAAATCTAATTGTTGAAAACACTTTTCTGTTTTTTCTTCATTAACAACTACTCTGTTTTCTAAACCGTGGAATTTATGATTTACACTAGCCATTTGTGTACGTATTTCCTCTACTGCACGGTCTAATCTTTCATTGTTCTGGTCAAGTTTTTCTGCTAACTTATTTATGCTTTGTTTTTGTTCTTCTTTGTTTTGATCAAACTTAGCAAGCATGTTTTGATTTAAATTAGCTATCGTGACTATTATTGTCAATACCAGCTTCCTTCTCCCCACTACTTTCTACTGGAAACGTATCAGCTGAAGATGTGCTATGGCTTCTGTCACTTGATACCTCCATCTGCTCCTCTGTTATGAAGGCGCTAGACACATTTTCTCTGACAGCTGCATCCAGATTTACCACGTCAGTATGGTTAGGAGCGA
This sequence comes from Locusta migratoria, assembly GCA_026315105.1. NCBI lineage: Eukaryota > Metazoa > Arthropoda > Insecta > Orthoptera > Acrididae > Locusta > Locusta migratoria. Next base: position 742,178,202 of record CM048755.1, on the reverse strand, counting down.
CAGATTGACAAACTTGTGTATCTCTCAGCACGTCACTTACAAAATTCTCAACAGCACTTTGTTCTACGTTATGTGTGCTATTGATCTGATTAACATCCATATCCTGGACAATATTAAATTGCAATTCACTCATATTCGCTACAAAATATGGACTGATGTAGTCACCCTGCATCTGAGGTTGTTGACCAGAATGATCATTGCCTCTATTTTGAACACATTCTCTGTCCCTACTTCTGAGATAATACCTGTCCTCTCCCTGTTTTTCCGTCTCTAATTTACTTTTTACGCTAGTTTTTAGTTTCAAAATTTTACTAACAGATATACACAATTAATTATAATTTACAGGAGTTGGCACTTACTCCCGTTTTTCCTCGCGTCGCGTTGTGCAGTTGTTGCGACGTGAAGGCTGGTGGTTGTAGCTCCACTAATAGATGGAGTCGTCGTCTGCCGCTGCTGGCGATGTTTACGGCTGTTCCTTTCAGGCGCCGCACCCCTCTTCTGTCTGCTATGGCGCTGAGCGTAGCTGTTCCGTCGACGTGCCCAGTGAAGTGTTGCGACGCCGCCGTTCTGTAGCTCGTCGATTCTTGAAGTTACGTAATCCAATGGACCGTGAACACTTGCACTTGCTTTTACAAATTCATGGAATAAACACTTTTTCACATCACTCGGATACTCCAGCTGGCTAGTGGTCACTTTATCTGTAAAATTCTTAATGTCTAACAGTTCGCGAATCACTTCCACCGTTTATCGCTTCACTGTTGGCCTATCTGTTTATTTCTGTCAGTTGTAAGGTCTATTCCTCAGCCAATGTTCATTAACCTAGATTTATTTTTGTTTAATTTCGCTCCGGACGCGGCTTCGTAGGTTGATATAATCTGGAAAGCTCTTCCTGTATGTTCGGCTTCTGTGACCAGGAATCTCACGTCATCCGCATATGCCTGGCATATGATTTTGTGAGCATGTATTTGTAATCCTGGTAGGGTCTGAGTCAGGGAGATCAGGAGAGGTTCGAGGGCTATTGCGAAGAAAATCATCGATAGAAGGCAACCCTGCCAAACTGAGCTCATGACCGTGATTGATCTACCTAATTGCCCATTCACACTGATTCTTGATGTGCCATTCGTCAGAAGTGTATGCACTGTGTCAATTATTTTCTTCGGGAACTTCATTGTCTCCGTGGTTCGCAAAAGATAGGAGTGTCTCACTCTATTAAATGCCTTTTTGAAATCAAGCGACGCTATGGCACTTTGGATGTGACATGCTTCAGCTGTCGCTACGATGTCTCGGTATGCATTTAACTTCTGGGTTATTGTCCTGACCTTGCCGACACTCGTTTGATAAGCACCTGTAATCTTGTCAATAACCGAATTAAACCGTCGCATGAGGATGCATATGATTTTGTAACCATGTTTTTGTAATATAGATTTTATAGTCGGTATTTAATAAGGTTATTGGCCTGAGATTGTCTACAGTCTTCCCTCCTGGTGTTCTGGGGACTAACACCACGATTCCTTCACAGAATTCCTTGAAGGTGTCATTCTTCTGATTCATGATGTCGTTGCATACAAGAGTCAACTTACTAACCAGTCGTTGTCTGAAGGTATCGTAGAACTCAGCTGGCAGTCCGTCGGGCTGGGCGATTTGGTTTTGGGACTGTTTCGTATGGCACCTGTTACTTCTTCCTCGGTAATCTCTGTCGCGAGTTCTTCAGTAGTTAATCTCGTCAACGACCTTGCCAGAATAGCGAGTTGTGCCATTTCGTCCACGGGTTTGTCAGCTAGCAATAGAGAAAAGTGGTTGTAAATTTCCTCTCGTATTTCAGATTGGGTGGTCAGATATCTTCCGTCTGTAGTTTTCAGCGCAGGCCGCGGTGGAGTAGCCGAGCGGTCTAAGGCGCTTCGCTGCGGAGCGCGCGGTTGCTCGCCGTCGGGGGTTCGAGTCTCCCCTGGGTCATGGGTGTGTGTGTTGTCCTTGGGTTAGTTTACCTTAGTTTAAGTAGTTTGTAAGCTACGGACTGATGATCACGCAGTTTGGTCTGATAGATTTACAAACATTTCAGTGCAGTCAGTATTTTCCTATTTCGTTTTTCTTGTTCTTGTATCACGTGATGCATTGACGTCGTCTCTTCATGTGTTGCATTTTGTAGGCGAGTTCTAGCTTGGCAACCTGGCAGTTGTTTCCGTCTAATTGTTAAGATCGTGGCCTTGATTCTTTTGATCTGTGCGAAATTTTCCGTAACTGTTGCATACTCTTTATATAAATATCTCAAACATTCGAAGTAAAATTCCACGGTTCTTTCCTGCCATGAGTATTTCTCACGGAAGTACTGTGTCATAGCTTTTATTAGTGAAGGTTTTGCACATTTTGTCCACCAGTTAAAGGCCGAATCGTATCTCGCGATCTTTCTTTCCCATTCCGCCCATGTATTGCGAAATATGGCATAACACCCTTGATCTGACAGGTGTGATGTATTCAGTTTCCACAATCGTCTTGCTCTATATGTTCCTTGTTTCTCTAAAGTTATGGTGCAGATATACGCGGGGTGGTCTGGAAAATCCATTGGCCACCTCTTTGCCTGCAGAATATGTTGTCTCAGGTTCGATGTTGTATAGATTTTATCGAGGTGACTGGCTGAATGATACGTCACATAGGTGAACCTGGGTGCATCTCCATGTTTCAGCTCTGTGTGTCTACCAGGTTGATTTCCCTGATTATATTCTGAAGTTCCATGGACGTATTGAAATTGGGAGTCTGGTCTTTTGGGCTAAGCACGCAGCTAAAATCGCCTCCAACAACTACTTGTTCAGTCACCTTTAAAGAACTCTTCCTGCTGCCGCTTTTTTCCTGTTCCGGAAGGTGCATAAATATTAATAATCCTTGTGTTATTGACTGTAGCGGCGATACCTCTACTATCTGCCAGTTTCTCCACGTTTGTGACCATAATTCCTTCCCTGGTCATGATGGCAGTCCCGTGTTCATTGCCATTACCGGGATTAATTAGCGCATTGTAGCCTGTTATATGTTCTAGGCTAAGTTCTGCGACTTCCTGCAACAATGCGATGTCTATCTCAGCTGCGTATAGAAAATCTTGAAAATTTCTCAAGTTAAATGTGCTGTTGATCTTGTTGATATTTATCGTAGCAATGCGGTACGTCTGCAGAGGTGTCATGTTGCCAGAGGTGTGTCAGGTGCTATGCTCCTTTCGGGTGAATATGGTAGTGCACCATTTAGAAAAAGTCCGAGTCACCCTCTGCTTCATGAGCAAGGGCCGTGGACTCCCGTTGTTGGATGTCGTCTGCCTCCTTCCGGACTCCTGTTGAGGTCCCTCCTATATGTTCCTATAGATCAGACATTACTTCATCTGGAGGACTCTCTTCCATTTCGTCTGCCCAATTACCTGTAGGGTTGCGGTCACATGTTGCTGGTTCTCTTTCTGTTGGGTGTTCACTTTGGTCATCTTGGTAAACAGTGTCCATCTTCGTCGGTATAGATGAGGTCTGTTCCCCTGGTCAGACTCCAGCTCCTCAGTCCGAGACTTTTTCAGGGCCTGAGAATTACCGGAATGATTCTGAGTTGTTGTTTCCACCATTTTTGGCGTATCTGTTTTGCCTTTTCGCGCAGTATTTACGCGTTTTCGTCTGCTCCTTGGTGTGCCTTCCGTCTTTTGTTATGTTTCTTCGGAGAAGTAGTCTCGGCCTGCCGTTCGTTGTCCTCTTGGATCCCAGATTATTCTTTCATGCAAGTAAGGTCAGAAACGTGCACTGCCTCGGAAAGTCCTTCAGTATTCTTTCCTTGTTCTCGGTGCAGTTGTCTACTCTCCTCCACTTCCTGCGGGCTAATTTGCGGAGTGTTTTGTGCAGTTTCCGCCTCCACGGGTGTGATTTGTTCGTTTTGCTCCGTGTAAGCCTCTAGTGTGACATCTAAATTGGGCTGCGGTGCGGTGTTTACTCGGGCGGCAGCTGCGAAGGTTATCGGCAGCGTAGACATTGGGCCCTGCTTCTCTCGCTCGCCTGTCGGTATTTGCGCCACGCGCTGCTGTACCCACTGTGCGCGGACGTGCGTTGTGGAACCGCATGCCGAGCAGGTTCGCGGTTGGCCATCATAGATCACAATAGCTCTATAACCACATACCGTGATGTACGACGGAATGTTTTTCACCATTTCAATCCCTATCCGGGGTACACCATTTAGGACCGAGAATATGAGCTGTGCAGACCATTTTTGGGCGACGTTACTTATGACGTTCCCGTAATCTTTCAGCATTGCATTAATTTGTTCAGCAGTTACTTCAAATTGAAGATCGAATATTCTGACTGTTCTCAGTCCAGAACCAGCATATGAAATTCGTACTTCACCAACATGACCATCCAAATGTTTGAACTTTAATGTACCACTACAAGATTCTACTATCTGCCAGGGGCGGCTCCTGTATAGGTTTGCAGGTTTGCGCTACCTCCAGGAATAATAATATTGTTAAACTCCGTTTGCTGTTTAGAAATTCTATGCAGGTGGAGAAGTAGCGCTCCATTTATCTCTTTCGAAACGCCCGGGCTGTTACGCAGTGACCACTCCCGAGTGGACCGAACTTCCCCGACAGCGGCTGGGTTTGCAGCCGGCCTGCAAACGCCGATCAGTGGGTCTCAGGGGGTGTGCGGGGTGCGGGGGCAACGCTTGGCAACAGTGTTCCCCTATAGGCGCCTCGAGTGTATACACTTCGCGGCCGAGACACCCTGTCAGCGGCAGAAACAGAGACCGAACTCTCCCGAAGACAACCAGAGTCGTCCGCCCTTCGAACGAAGCGGGCTTTTCGAGCCTTCTTAACCAGTTCACGTGTAGCTGCAAGCGAAGTAACTGTGCGTTGTGTCCGTTGTTTAGCGTATCTTATAGTGAGTTTTGAGGCTCAAGTGAACAGGTGAAATAATGAATCAGATAATTTCCTTGCTTTCTGAACGCTTCAGTTTACGCAAGTTTGAATAGAAATTAGAAATCAAGAGGCTAGGTAGACCGATTTCCAGATGGACAATTTCACAGACAGTTAAAACGAAAAGTCGTCAATTCAACATAAAATTAAACTCGGAACTGCACAGCAAGTATTAATGTGTGACTGCGATATGAAAAACGCCTTAATTTGTTTTCCTTGTTTATTATTTTGAGGAGAGTTTCCTGGAGTAAACAAGGAGTCATTGACATTCAACACCTTCAAGATAAAATAAGGAAACACGAACTTTCTTCGGTCCATGTCAATAATGTTTTGAATCTGGCAAGTCCAGGCACTGTAAATATAGTCACTTGATTAGTCAGGGATAAAGTCCGTGCCATTACACAATCAAAAGGTTACAGATAATAAGTACACTCTAAATCTAATAATTAATTGTATTCATTCCTGTGATTCTTATGAACTTGCCATCAGAGGACACGATGAGACTGAATCAACTTCCAATCCTGGCATTTTTTCGCCTTGGTTAATTTTAGTGCAGAATTAGAATTATTATTAAATCCTATTTGGAAAAGGCAACAGTTTTTTTTATTCTTCTACAACTATGATATCTTGGCTCAATAGCGATTTTTTCGGAATGCGTTGAGCTGCCATACTGGAGAGGTGGGCAACTGGTGAAAAAAGTGCACTACCATCTTTTCTGGTCACCAGCCGCCACTGCTATCTGCTCACATTTTGTCGGGCTTACTAAGTTGAGGTACACCGTGCTACTGTTAATTGAAAAATGGATGCCAATGATGGTCAAAAAATGTTCAAATGTTTGTAGAGCTTATGGGACTTAACTACGGGGTCATCAGTCTCTAAATTTACAAACTACTTATGAACTAACTTATACTAAGGACGGCACAAATATCCATGCCCGAGGGGGGATTCGAACCCCCGATCGTTGTGACCGTGCAGACTGTGACCAATGATGTCATCTATGGAAATTTTCGTAACATCACTAAGAAATAATTCAACTTCGAAAGATTTCGGTCTCGGAAAATTCGGATCGAAACTCAGTTTCATGGTATCTATTCGTTCTTGTTGATTATCCATTTTTTTCGTTTAACATTCTTCTACAAACACACCTCACGGCGCCCGGCCACCCGCAGCGACGATGTAAACACTCGGTCGCTCACACTTCCGCACAACACAGCCACCGCCGGCGGAATGACGCCATATTTCAAAAGAACCTGTTCTGAGTCAGTATTCTCAAGTTCCGGGGAAAGATTCAGAATTCTAACAATCTACAGTTCACAGTTTGCATTGCTAACATCAACCAAGCTAACAGAATCATCGCGGTGGCGAAACTGAACCTGTCCCGTAGTTTGCAGTAAAATCTTGTCACACAAAACCGAATTATAGAACTTGACAGAAACACAATACTTTTCACTGTCAAGCTGAGTAAATTCTGCATTATCTCCAGAAATTACAAATGTTTTGTATAACCAGTCGTGTATTTCTAAAGCAGTAGGCTGAACATAATGAGTATGCTTGTCAAACTGGTAATCTTCATGTGTTTTTCCTGCTAGAATCTGACATGATGAACGAGCAGATAGCGGATGCACCGCCTCGCCACCAAAAGCAATAATAAGCGGAACTTACAAGCCCCGGCGACGTAAACAACACCGAGACCGCCTGTTGTCAGTACTTCCAAGGTCTTCAAAACAAAAACACAAACACTGCTACGCTGCGACCGCACGTCCGTACCGTTCGCCCGCCGAAAGTGGATTGCCACTAGCTCACCGCACCACGAGCGATTAGGCGCTTTGGAATAATCTAACAAGGGAATGGTCAGACTTGTCATGTGGAAACCTGTGTTGCTATTTTTACCACTGTGAGTTACCATTGAAGGAAGTCTGTATGCCAACTGTTAGCTGCTGACATGACCTGGAACTCTGTAAAAACTTTTATGAGGTATGGCATTATTGTCGCATGGTTTCCGCGCTTATAACTGCCTGTTGTAGAACCCTGACCTCTCTCGCTACGTTATACCAACGTCATCTAGGGACAAGGTGGCGTTAGCTACGCGCTGCTCTCCTGCTACAGCAGTGAGACAGCTGATTCGCCCAGTGAAAGCGATCGTACGATAATTAATAAATACGATAATAATAAATTCGTTGACAAATGTAGTTGATATGTTATCTACAACATTCTTTCCCAATAGCTAAGAAATAGACACAAATACATAAACGGTTTAAAACACGTCAAACTTTTTATTGTAATTACCGGAAAAATGCAAAATATTGATACAGTGTTCAAAACATAGGTTTTTTTGTGCACCAAGAACATACAAGTAAAGACGACATGTGACAGCCCTGAGAATCGCAGACGTTGTTAGACGTCCGTAGACAAAACTCGGCCGGTGTTAGGAAGGAATCAGGCCTAATATCAGTATATTTCGAGGCGTGCCACGCATATTTAATCACATTTTGAAACCATTGGGAGGAAAACTGATAATGTACGACTGATTGCAACTTGAGAATATTGTCACGGTGATCGACAGGAAACTGCAGTGATTTGCACACAATAATTTTCTCTGTTAGTTTTCTGTAAAATGCCTGCCACTGGCGGAAAAATTCTCTGTCTAACGGTTGCATTACGTTCGTCGTGCCGGGTGGAATCTGAGCCGGCCGCGGTGGCCGAGGGGACTGAGGCGCTCCAGTCACGGTCTGCACGGCCACTACGGTCGGGGGTTCGAATCCCCCCCTGGGGCATGGATATTTGTGCCGTCCTTAGGATTAGCTATTTCATAGGTAGTTTGTAAGTTTAGGGACTGATGACCCCGTAGTTAAGTCCCATAAGCTATACAAACAATTGATCATGGAATCTGAAGTATCTCTACTTCTTTTTCAGGGTGAGCTCGAAATACAGCTTTTAATGAATCAGAATTTTTATGACCTGACCACGAATCTAGAAGAAGAGATTTGTTCCCGCAGAACAGAAGAAAAGCATGACGCATGAAAAGTGTAACGTTATCATTTCCCATTTTTCCAGACTTCGATGCGTCTACCACAAGATTGTCTGCGTAGAACATTGTTTGTTTGACACATGGTCCAAAACGTCCAGTTGGTTCTTGAAGACACACATATAGTTTAGGCAGCATTGAACCATCCAGACATTATGGGCATTATAGTGTATGAATGGGTGAGTGCAGTCGTGGACTGCACAATTGCCTCAATATGTTTTCCCCTTGGAAATGACAGTGTTCTTTTCGCACGCATTTCTTTTTGAAAACCTGACTGATCTGCATTGTAAACGTAAGATTCACTAAAACTGGCGATCTTATTTTTTGCGGTCGTAAGAAAAGCTTCTATCATTTACATTTGTGTCACTTCATTTTCCGAGCTGTTTCTCGATACAAATTTTGTTCTTTTTCGTGCCACAATTGTATGTGATCTTTTGAAGCGACCACTCCAACTTTGGAAAGCTGTAAATTCTTTAGCGCCTATCGCGTTGGCAATCTCTAACGCCCAATCGCGCAAAGTTGTGTCGTTGACACTCAATGACTACAGTCTGGAATCGGTAAATGGCTCAAAAAGTCTCGCATTTATCTCCGTCGCAATTATTACGTCGTCCTGCGACTTCCTTTTTCCATCTATACAATTCACGTTCAGAACGGACAAAGCGATACCTATTTTGAACAGCGTTTCTTACCACTTTCTTTCAACCAATACTTCACCGCTTTTTCTTTGTCTGATAATGTAATTGTAGTTGCTGGTGTTCCTTTCGGAGATAATTGATGATGGTACGTGGCACTATCACTCGAAGAGTCTTCATGTGTACAACTTTCTTCCGTTTCACCGCCGTCTGTAGATCACAGTCTGCAATATCGAGTGTTTCAGTCGTTTCTAGCCACATGTCTGCTCTATTTACATGCTCGTCTAGAAGTTGAACCACCATGTCGCACTTCATTTAGTCTTCACGCGTGTTTTCTGTTGATTGCTTCATTTGGCGTCTGTGGTATATCTCCATGGCAAACAGCAAAACATTTACAGGGTTTGCCATCACCTGTGATGGCAGATGGAATGTTCCCGTAAAGTGGCTTGCGGGGTATAGATGTAGATGTAAATAGTATCTTTCACATCTCTAACCAATTTCAGGACGGTATGTTTCGAAATACGTACCAGAAATGAAAAGGAAGTGTATGCCACAAAAATTATTATTTTGTTTTCCCTTTCGACCACAACCGTGCAACGCTATTCCTCTTTAGTGAACGCCGCTATAAGACGGCCGCACCACCCGAACATGCGCACAACGCTCACCATAACAACGGCTCGCGACTCGCCATTTCCAGGGGTGGCCAGCCGTCGCCACAAGCGCCAAGTAGGAAAAACAGCCATTTTCGTGATTTTTTTAGGTGACTTCCAGCTCATGTCAGCAGCTAACATTCTGCATACAGACTTCCTTCAATGTTAACTATCAGTGCTAAAAAAATCAATACATGTTTCGGCATGACAAGTCTGACAACTCCCTTCTAAGTACTACTCCCCTCCACGTCACAAACTCTAATTCAGCTTCTGTGTTCCATGAAATGTTGCCAAAACTATCAAGGCTCTCCATGCAGCGGAATAGCACCTCAGCAATGGACATATTGGAACATTCCTGCCTTTACCCTTAGGCTAAGGTGATGTACATATCATTATAAATAGAAATTTACAAACCCTGAGACTGTTTTTCGTCTCGAACATGTCAAAGACATTAAAGATAAAGGTGAAGCACAGAATTAAAATGTGTGATGCAGCCCAGAATCAAGTCCAGACTTCCATGCTCACTAGGCAGACGTATGACCACTAGACCACCGCACCACTAGCGATTAGGTACCTCGGAATAGTCTAAGTTTGATTCCCGGCTGCATCACAAATTTTAATTCAATGCTTCACCTTTAGCTTTAATGTCTTTGGCATGTTCAAGACGACAAACAGAGTCAGGGTTTGTAAATTTCTATTTATAATGATATTTATATCACCTTAGCCTAAGGTTAAAGGCGGGACTGTTCCAATATGTCCATTGCCGAGGTGCTGTATGGAGAGCCTTGGCAGTTGCGGCAATTGAGAATTCTTTCACCGCAGCAGGCCCTCCTGGATCCTCCCCTGATTGAATTAGTTTTTGTGACGTGGAGGGAAGTCGCACTTACACTGTTTCTAGGCGCCTTAATCGCTAGTGGTGTGGTGGGCTAGTGGTTGCCGGGCGCCGTGGCTCAGCGGTCTGAACGTCTTCTGTAATAAAAAAGCTGAGGCAAATCATCAACGAACGACCAAGTACGAACATTGAAAACGACCGCAACTCATAGATCTACCCAAAGAAAAAAATCCCACTGACGTGTTTTACAGCCCACTTTAGATTTGTAGTTTTATAAGTTTTTGCAAACATTTTGGACAAAAATAATAATGTAAATAATAAAAAATTAATGAATAAGTGTCTGAAACCCTTTTAGGAAAAAAAATGTTAGGTAGTGGTCGGTTTCGAACCACTGACCTTCAGCACCACAGTCCAACACATTGTCTACTACGCTACTTCTTTTTAATGGGTCTCCCTTCTCCCCTTACAGCCCATCCTGTCGCTCGCCAATATCGCCTTCTGCGGCGTCGGCTTCAATGCCTTTTAAAACAAATTGGTTTCTGGTTTCCCTTATCAATTTACGCCATATATGTAAATGAAAGTGGTATCTTCTATCCTGGTACCATAAAATGTACAAGTGTAGGTTCCAGTTATGCCGCACGATCTCCGCAGTACGGTGCCTTCGAAGCGAAGTCAGGGCTCAGAGTTCGTCTTCTCGAAGTTCTAGGTTTCTGTGTCGTATCGGTCAACATTTTCTTCAGTTTCCCGAAGCCTATAATTAATTATGTATGTGTTTAGTTCCTCTGCTCTTAACTCTAAGGGTAGAACCACCACCACCTAGAGAGAAGGCCGCGGCGCTCTCGTGTCACGTCACGCAGAGTAGGCATCGTTCGCGTAGCTAACTGGGTGGCCGCTGGGGCCGTAGCGTGCAGCCAGTCAGCTTCGCGAACGATGCCTACTCTGCGTGACGTCACACGAGGGCGCCGCGGCCTTCTCTCTAGGTGGTGTTGGCAGAACCCGCTGAGAGCGCCGTACTGTCATTGGTCTGTGGCTTTAGTGCCCACAATTGTCTGAAAGCTGCTGCTATTGGCGTGACCTCTGTTTCAGAAAGAAACATAAATAAATTAAAAGTTTGTAGCAAAGAAATATTCCCTCTTCAATGTACACAGAAATAAAGAAAGACTTCTCCAATTAAGAATATGATTTCCATAATAAATCAGCTAGTACAAAACTTCAGTATTGTAAACACAAATGGTGCGTAACTTCCGCAGCCTTCAGGAATTCTCCAACTTAAACAGAAGGAAGGACACTTGAACATTTTGTGCAGCGTCGCTGGCGTAATACACAGAGTATGGATAGACCAAACGGCTTGGAACGCACAGAATTAGAAATAATAGTAATCAACAATAAAATTAATAAAAAAGAAAAGAAACTGCCTCGTTTTTCGATAACTTCAAGGCGTCCATCGTTTAATGCAATGGTGAGAAAATTCTGAAACGTCTTTTTATACTTTCGATATTTTTTGATCGCAAAATATTCCACAGTCAGGTACATATGATAACCTTGAAGAGTTGGCGTTTTGTCGGTAATCATGTAATAAAGAAATTTTCCCGATAATCAGATATAACTATTATTCTTGGATTCTGGAAAGAGCCGCCAATCCGGGTGAAGTACGTCTTGTAACTGTATGGAATTCTCCGACGTTCTGTTGATAAGAGCCAGTTTCTTCCGTGTCCAAGTCCATATTTGATTCTGATCCCTACACAGCAATATACTATGCAATGTTTCCACGAGATTACATTTTGTACAGAGTGGTGATGGTCGAAGCTTAATGTTGAACAGTTTTTCTCCGGTGGGGATTACTTCATTGACCACGTCATACCAAATCGAACTGACGCAGGATCGAAGAAAAGGATTACTAATATTCTTCCAGATATGCTTCCAATTTCTGCTCACATATTTTTGCTCGATACGGTTTGGTGGCTGCCGTTTAAGTAGTTCCTTATAGATCGTCGCAGTGTGGCATTGTTGTTAGTGTTCAGGAAAATAGCTGAGCTCCTCATAATACTTTTGGATATAGTCAAGGTCGGCGTGTATATGACCCACAATCGTCGTCACGGACAAGTCCACACGACGTAACTGCCTAAAAAGGGTAGCGGTGAGACTGCTTTGATCGCTCTGTATGATGCGTGAAGTACGGGACATGAAAATCGCCAGGCATTGTGACTGAACATCTTTAACACCCAATCCGCCTCTGGACCGAGGTAGCGACGTCGACTTGAACGATACTTTAAAAATATTATCCCTCCAAACATACCAACAAGCAAGCGATAGAATTTTATGCGCTACGTCTGTGGGAATAGGTAGAACAGCAGCAAACCTGACTGAGAACATACGTATTGACAAAGATCGCTCACTGTATTCGATCTAAGGTTTGCACCTTGTGGTCTTTGATCATTGCCCGTAAAACATTAAACTTGCGTTCCCAGTTTACTTTCACCATGTCCTGCGGATTCGGTGCAATAATCAATCCTAGATGTTTTAACTCTGCCGTACTGTCAATCCAATCGGTGTCAACGTAGTTAACATGAGGTCCTAGCATCATTACTTTGGATTTGCGTTCATTAAGTCTCGCTCCGCTGGCGTTGGCATACCGTTGCACGAGTCGTCTGACAGTCGCCATCTCGTCATTGTTGTTGATGATGACGCTGATATCGTCGGCATAGGCGTGGCAGACTGTTTTCGTATTCAGCGTCTGTAGACCCCCGAGACTGACGTCAAATGCCTTAAGAAGTGGCTCCACTGCAATGGCGTAAAGGGTCATGAAGAGGGGGCACCCTTGTCCCACGCCCTGTTGGATGGGCACAGGAGCAGTCAGCTGGCCGTTGATCTTGATGCGAGAGGATGTTCCACAGATACAATTCCTGATGAGATGTCGCAAATTCTGCTGGAACCCCATTTTCTCCATTGTTTTTAATAAAATCCGTGACTAACTCTGTCAAACGCCTTGTCAAAGTCAAAGAATAGGACAGCCAGTTTAGTTTTGCATATCCATGATAAATGTGTTATGTCCCGGTATTCACAAAGCGCGTTGAACATTGATCGACCACTGACCACATTCGTCTGGTAAGAGCCCAGTAGTTTGCTAAGAACCGTTTTCAATCTGGCATTTATAAGTCTCGTCAAGATCTTGAAATTTGCGTTGAACAGAGTTATTGGCCGAAAGTTATTGAGCTTATCCTGTCTCGACGTTTTTGGTACGAGTACCACCACGCCTGCGGTGAACGGAGGAGGGAATGAAACGCTTGCTAGCAAGTCGTTATACATTCGTGTCAGTTCATCACCAAAAATGTCCCAATACTGCGTATAGGATTCGAGTGGTAGGCCATCCAAACCCGCAGCTTTCTTCTTTGGAGCTGACTTTATTTCTGCGTCGGTTATAGGTGTTAAAATTTCTGCGGTGTCGCCTTGATTGAGTGCGGAAGTAATGTTGGATAAAAAATCATCGCCGGCCGCGGTGGCCGAGGGGACTGAGGCGCTTCAGTCACGGTCTGCACGGCCACTACGGTCGGGGGTTCGAATCCCCCCTCGGGCATGGATATTTGTGCCGTCCTAGTTCGTAAGTAGTTCATAAGTAGTTTGTAAGTTTAGGGACTGATCACCCCGTAGTTAAGTCCCATAAGCTGTACAAACATTTGAACATTTTTTGAAAAAATCATCCCCAGCCGGCGCGTCTGCTTCCTGCTCGGAGTAAAGGTGTCGGATGTGATTGTAGACATAGGCCTTAATAGTGGCTTGCTCATTATATATCGTTCCACCTTCATCTTGAAGTTGTGTAATGATTTTTTGTTTCCCTCTTCTATGTTCCCGAATGACGTGAAACAATGATGTCCGCTCATGGGCGATGTCGTCTGAAGTACGTGCCCTTACCCGTGTACCCGCCATACTTTCTCGGACCAAAGCAGTGATTTTAGCTTTGATACGTTTAATATGGATCAAATTGTCAGTCAGATCTGCAGGGCAACTATACAACTGACGTAAACCGGTGAAGTAAAACTCCAAAGTTTGTTTCCTCCAATAACGCTTTGGCCTTGGCAAACTGACAGATGCACTTCTTAAACTGGGGCTTCACGAGCTCCGTCCACCAGACAACGCGCTCCCTGTACCGCGCCTGCCTCTGGAGGCAGTGCCGCCACGTAGCAGCAATATCTCGCCGCAAGGCGGCATCTTCCAGCAATGAGGTATTCAACTGCCACACCCCACGACCCAAGAAGGTGTTCTGTCGCGAGTGTCTGAACGTGACATGGTAGGCACAGTGGTCACTAAAACTAAGCGGCCATATTTCACAGTCACGGACGTCCAAATGTTCAAATGTTTGTATAGTCTATGGGACTTAACTATGGGGTCATCAGTCCCTAAACTTACAAACTACTTATGAACTACTTACGAACTAGGACGGCACAAATATCCATGCCCGAGGAGGGATTCGAACCCCCGACCGTAGTGCCGTGCAGACCATGACTGGAGCGCCTTAGTCCCCTCGGCCACCGCGGCCGGCCACGGACGTCCATTAAAATATTTTGGGACACGTAAAACCTATCCAGACGACTTGCAGACGTGGCAGTCACATACGTGTACCCTATAGTATGAGAGCGTAGGTGGCACAAACTATCTTTCAGTTCCAGACCGTCAGTTAAACACTGTAGTTCGTGGCAAAAATTAAAATTCGGCTGCTGGTCTTCTTTGCGTAAGACACAATTAAATTCGCCACCGAGTATGATATTTTCGCGAACACGGCTTAGATGGGTTATGATTTCGTCACGATAAAAATCAGACCTCTCCCTTCTGGCACTGGATCCAGACGGAGCATAATCTTTAGTAAAATCAAGTTGTCCGGTAACAGAGCAGCATTGCCCCGTCCTGTTGGTAGAATGGCGGTAGATGTACAAGAAATGCCTTCTTTAAACAGAATTGCCGTACCTGCTTCATCGCCGATATTTATTATGACATCATAACCCGGAATCTGATTTATGTTCGCTGTTACATCTTCCTGAAGGAAAGCAATGTCCACATCGGCGGCATAGAAATAGTATGTCAATAACTTAATTTTAACGTCAGATTCGATTCAGTTTAAGTTCACAGTCACTGTTTTATAATCTTGCATTATGTAAGAGAGAGAACTGCACGCCATTCCGTATCCTCAGACCAGGACTTGGCCGTCTCCGACATACGCGAGCGATCGGCGTCCGTGTCTTCAGGTCCCGAACTGTCTACGTTCAGACCTTCGGCTTCCCCCACACGTTGTGAGACTTGGCCGCCGTCCTTAACGTTTGTGGTTCCCTCAGTTGTGATTTGCTTGATGGTTCGCTGCAGTTCCTTTTTCGGGGTGCGGACGTCCTCCTCGCTCTGCTTACGTGAAGTTCTCTTCGCCTTAGACGCTCTTAGGCGTCCTTGTCAGAGCCGTGTTGGGTGTCAGCCGCAGAAGCGCCCTGTGTCGAGACTTCTGTGGCGGGAGGAACTCGTATTTGAGACGATAGTCCGAGAAGGGGACGAACTTGCAATCCTCCGTCGACATTCTGTTCCGTAATCTCCATGGAAATGTCCGTGTGGGCACCGGAATCCTGAGGCGGAAGTTCGGCACGTAGTCGGTCAGATGCGGAAAACTGCGGGTGTGCGTGGCAGCCGCGGGCATGGGCAGCACCCCCTATAGAAGAAAGCCTGCGCACGACGTCGCAACATGGCGGCGGTGAGAGGCTTAGAGTCCTCTGAAAGATTGTAAACATTAGCAGTGCACGCTGTTTATAGTGCATTCTTTCGTTCAGGAGTGTATTATTGCGTAAATTGGTGTTGTGTACGGTGTGATCGCTACACTGGACGATTTGTGTGTGTGAGAACAACGTGTGATCTCTTTTTTACTGACAAAATGCCGCTTCGCTGTTTTGTGCCGAAATGTAGAGGAAATTACGACTGTGGCCCAAAAGTTACCGTCTTTAAACATCCGGAGAAGAATAAGCTAATGGGGGTGGTTACGTAAATAAAATGAATCGCAATATCCAACAGTAAACAGTCATCACTTAAAACTCTTTTATAAGGTTAAACAAAAACGAAAACTTACTCATCAACTTGAAGAAGGAGCCAAGTTATCCTGGGAATTGTAGATATCCATTTCTTCGTCTCCGGACGTTTAAAGAAGGTAACTTTTGGGCCACAGTCGTAATTTCCTCTACATTTCGGCACAGAACAACGAAACGGCATTTTGTCAGTAAAAAAGAGATCACACGTTGTTCTCACACAGACAAATCGTCCCGCGTAGCGATCACACCGCACACAACACCAATTTACGTAATAAATACACTACTGAACGGAAGAGCTCACTATAAACAGCGTGCACTGCTAATGTTTACAATCTTTCAGAGGACTCTAAGCCTCTCACCGCCGCCATGTTGTGACGTTGTGCGCAGGCTTTCTTCTATAGGGGGTGCTAGCATGGGTCGCCGAGTCGGTGTGCGCGGCCGCTGTGTTGTTTACGTCTACTGGGGGCAGTGCTGGGGTCGCAACCGGCTCCTGCAGTGCCGGCGTTCCAACCAGCATGTCTGCGTACGTGGTTCTGATACCGTCCTGGCCACCCACCGTAGCGGGTGCACTCCTACAGACAGGTTTCACACGAGGACACGCACATTTCAAATGGTGGGAGGAGCCGCAGAGGACACAATTTCGCGGCTGCCCGTCGTACGTGACGAGAGCTCGAAATCCGCAGACAAGAATGTTGGACGGCATATGCTTTTTAAGATCTACTTTAGCATTCCTCACGCCGTTATTCACATTGAAATGCTTCGACCCGGACCACGTTTCCGCGCGAATCTCCACAACGTCACCATATTCAGAAAGGGCCTGTCGCACATTATCGAGTTCAATCTCAAAAGGTAGATTCAATATGCGGACCGTGCGCAGACCGAGCCCGGTACGAGAAACTGATACTTTGCAGATTTCGCCCCTGTAATTCACAAATTCGGTGGTACCTTGAGTTAATTCCATGACACGTAAGCAGGGATCGTCACTAACGACTTTCACAAACACGGCATTCGCAAGGAAATCGTACGAAAAACCGAGTACTTCTTCATCTTTCAGTCCCAATTTTCTGTAAAGCCAGTCTACGAGTTCGTGTACTTGCGGTCGAGTGCATCCGTACGGACATTGAAAACGAAGCGTGTGTCGTCGTAATTGATCATCGATGGCGCACGCCATAGTTCTCACAGTCCCTGTAGCTGCAGGCGGCGTAAACACTCGCGGAGCAAGCACACCGGTGTGTCTGCACACGGCCGCTGCCCAAGCGGAACTGTCGCTACGGATAACACTTAAAAGTTGCGTTCTTTAATTTCATTTTATTCATGGCCGTTGTTAACTGATGCTAACTATGGCATTTGTAGACATTAGATTATCATTTATCGTACGAAGAACGACGTGTTTTTGTTAATTCTTCAGTGCGCCATTGCTTTGAAATGACAACGTGTAAGATGGCGTATGCCAGGGAGAGTTCTGGGCGAGGAATGTCACGTAACATCTGCGAACGGCTGGTTTTCGTTAATTCAATGGAGGGTGTCAAAACTCCGTTATTTTTGCAAATAACTCTCAAACGATACGAGATATGAAAAAAAAACATAAGGGAGCAAAGATGTAAAGAATTTTCTCCTTTACAATTTCGTTTATTCAATTTTCACGTCAGATGAACGGTTTATTTGCCATTAAAATTACATTACAAACGGATTTTTCTGGAATTACTAAAGTATTTCTTGTCCGAAATATTTGAAAAAGCGAGGGTCTGGTCTCTGGTAGCCAACAATTATGTCTGTAAAATTTGGTGCCGATCGGTTGAACGGTTCGACCTAAAAAGTGGGAACACGTTACAGCCAGACAGACATCGTTAAATCGCCGTTATTTTTGCAAATATCTGCGCAGCGATGCAAGGTATGAAAAAAAACATAAGGGAGCGAAGTTGTAGAGAATGTTCCCCTCTACCAATTAGGTTATTCAATTTTCGTGTTAGATGAACGGTTAGTTTGCAATTACAATTATATTACAAACGGCTTTTTTTGTATTACTACCGTATTTTTTGTCCGAAAAATTTGTAAAAGGCAGGTTCTGCTCACTGTCGGCCTACAATTATGTCTGTAAAATTTGGTGCTGATCGGTTGAACGGTTCGTCTTAAAAACAGGGAACACGTTACGGACAGACAGACAGACATCTCAAAATCGCCGTTATTTTTGCAAATATCTCTGAAACGATACGAGATATGAAAAAAAAAAAAATAGAGCAAAGTTGTATAGAATTTTCTCCTCTACAAATTCGGTTATTCAATTTTCGTGTCAGATGAATGGTTAAGTCGTTATTTTCATTTAAATTTTGAGCTGTCAAAAGACGATGGCAAAGGCCCACTTTTAGTGTTACTACCGTAACCTAAAGTGGACAGAAAAAAAGTGGTAAGACGTATGCCTAGCGAGCATGGAGGTCTGGGTTCGATTCCCGGGCACAGCACAAATTTTAATTCAATGCTTCACCTTTATCTTTAATGTTTTAAACTGTAATTAGTTATTTACCAAAGTGAATATTAAAAAAATTAAATCAAATAAAATTCAGTAACAAAAAGTAACTAAAGAAACATGTGCACTGTGATAAAAAAAGAAAGATATTAAAAAAGTAAATGCTTTGGTGATATATGATCCGATGCACACCACTTACAATTAACTAGGAAGGCCGACAATCTATCAGTGAGCTACCTGTCCTTTCTTGTTAGCATAACGGTCAAATAGTCCTACCGGAGTTGAAGAACGAATATTAAACTGGAAACAACAATAATGGAAGGCACAGCCACTCACTTGTGTAAGCCGCGTAAGGACTTGGAAAATTATGTCTGTCTACTGATACATTTATCTTAGCTTAACACTAGATTCACCATGTGGCAGTCCAAGTAGTTACAAATACATGCACCCATTTTAAACATTTTTACTATGGCTATCATTTGTCTCATTGTTTAAAGATTAGGTTATTACAATATGGAATATATTTAAGAATGTGGAGTCTATAAAAGCCTATAATTGCACAATCCATAGCGAATTAACATTAAAAAATATTGCCAGCACATGTGTGTAAAAAAAAAAAAAAAAAAAAAAAAAAAAAAAAAAAAAAAAAAAAAAAAAAAAAAGTGGCTCCAGTGGTACTCGAACTCTTGCCCCTTGCGTTCGTAATCTGTCAGCCCATTCGCTCAGCCAATGAAATACATGTAAGAAACAGTTCGTTGTAGTAAATCTACCGATGTGGAGTTCTTGTACCTCAGCCACTCCTACGTGCTCGAATAACGTTTTCCAGAATAAATGATATGTGAGTTAAGGTGCTATGAATCGCGACATGTACTGCATACTGTTATATTGCTTCTATTTGACGATGTTAACACCGAGCTGAAGTTCTGTAGACCGCTAGAATTGACAACTCTTTCACTTTGCAAGTAGGGCATGTGATGTGCTCGTATATAGCCAACTTCTAGGTAAAACTTTCGGATGTGTTCCAGTTCCGGCTTGATACAAGCGAGGTTTACTGGCACAGCCTTGTCCGCAGGTTCTAAGCGCACAAACGAATTTTTGGTGATGTATTGTAATCGGCCTGCAAAATTTTGATGGTTCTGCTGACAAATAGTGCCGTACACTGCGCTTCCAAATTTTTGAGCCCGAGGCCTCCCTTACTGCAGCTAAGTGACGCTGTATGAAAAGCAACTTTAAAGATGTTACCTCTCCACAAGTACCAACCCGCACTGGCAGTCATTTTCTGAGCTGTGGTGTTGGGGATAGGTAAAGTTGCATTTCCGTGATAAATTTTACTGTAGACATAAACATTGATGAATGAGGCTTTTCTAACGCGGTCTAAACTTCTTGTAGAATTATCCCATAGAGTCGCACGTATGATGTTAAGTTTTTCTTGCCAGTCGAGCTGTACCATGATACGGGGATTAGCCGCGAGAATCGGTCCCAACTGTTTTCTGCTCTCGGCTATAGGAAGCCACGTAGATACAATATAGTCTTTATGCGGTCCTAATAATAGCAACTGAGACTTCCGCTCGTTCACCCTGGCACCACAAGCATGAGTATACTCTTGAACTATCCTCTTGGTGGTATCGAGTTCTTCTCTCGAGCTGACAAGGACACTGACGTCGTCGGCGTAGGCTTGGCATACTGTTCTTGTATTGAAAATCTGTAACCCTTGCAAGTTGATGTATAACGTTTGGAGGAGTGGTTCCACAGCTATCGCATACAGAGTCGTAGACAGTGGACATCCTTGTCGGATACCCCGCTGCTGTGCAATTGATGGAGTGAGTTGACCATTAATTTTGCATCTGAATGTCGTATGGCAAATGCAATGCCTGATGATTGAAATAAATCGATCGCTGAAGCCCATAGTCCTCATAACTTGAAATAAGAAATTGTGGTCGACTCTGTCAAACGCTTTATCGAAGTCGAGGAATGCCAGTGCCATTTTGCTTCTACATATCCAGGTGAGTATGATCAACATTGAACGCCCAGTAACCGCACTTTTCTGTTAATGACCAATAATCTTGCTAAGGAACGGTTTCATTCTCTTGTTCAAGAAACGAGTCAGTATCTTAAAATCCGTGTTCAGAAGCGTGATTGGTCTAAAATTCTGCAGTCCGCCAGCATGTGGCGTTTTCGGGATGAGAACGAGGATACCTTCAGTGAAATTCGAAGGAAAGTCATTGCCGGACATTAACTCGTTATACATTTCGGCGAGTTGAGGTCCGAGTAAATACCAAAACCGGTCGTAGAATTCTATAGGCAGGCCGACTGAACCAGCAGCTTTGTTTTGCGCCGCTTCTGCGATGACATCTGCAATTTCTGCACAAGTTATATTCTCCAGCAACTCTGCGTTATCCTCGTCCGCTATTCCTAGCGTGATATTTGCTAAAAACTTCCGCATTACGTTCAAGTCCGTCGCCAATGCAGCGACGAGATTCGTAAAATATCCTGCAACGTATGCCTTGATTTCACCTTGATGTGTATGCTCCTTTCCCTGCTCATCCGTTAGCTTGTATGACATTTGTCGTCTGGCTCTTTTCGGTTCCATTATTACGTGGAAGATGGAAACATTTTCGTGTGCTATGTCGTTGACATGCCTTCCAAGGATTGTCTCGTAAGCGCCAATATTTTTGCTTTAGTCTTTTTGAGTTTGATTACGTCCGCAGCCGTGGATGTCAGTTTGTTATAAAATCACGAAGGAGAGCAAAGAAGTATTCGAGTGATCGTTTCTTCCAATGCGCTCTATCCTTAGCGAACTGAATAATACATTTTCGTAGTTGTGGTTTGGCGCACTCCAACCACCATTCAATACATCTGGCGTAACGCGGTATTCGCTGAAGACATCGTTGCCAGGTGCTCTCGATTGGCCGGCCACGGTGGCCGAGGGGACTGAGGCGCTCCAGTCACTGTCTGCACGGCAACTACGGTCGGGGGTTCGAATCCCCCCTAGGGCATGGATATTTGTACCGTCCTTAGTCTTAGCTAGTTCATAAGTAGTTTGTAAGCTTAGAGACTGATGACCCCGTAGTTAAGTCCCTTAAGTTCTACAAACATTTGAACATTTTTGCTCGCGATTGTTTGTTGGAGTGTCGTCATTAATGAGGGAGACATCTCAGGACTACTTGAAAACCACTGTTATCACTAAAACTGAGCTGCCACATATCACAGGCTATAAAACTGGTTTTAAAATCCTCGATGACATAAATTCTGTCGATTCTACTTTGAGACACATTGCTGATGTATGTGTACGCAATGGCGTGTGGCCGGAGATGTATCCAAGTGTCCGTGAGCTGAAGGCCACTAACAAGCTTTTGCAGCTCCTCGCAAAAGTTAAAATTTGGAGCTTGATCTTGCTTACGTAAAACACAATTGAAATCTCCAGCTAAAATTAGTTTGCAACGTTGTCTCGTGAAGAGTGTGACCAATTCATTTCGAAAAAAATCGCATCTCTGTCGTCTATTGTTGCTTCCTGATGGCGCGTAAATGTTGACCAGTAACAAATCTTGTATACTGATGGAGATTCCTCTACCCGAGCTTAAGAGGGCTTCTGTAGTAAACTGGATGTCTTCCTTACATAAAATCGCGGTACCAGCTTCGGGTACAATATTAATTATGGAGGTGTAACAAAATATCTGTCCTATTTTGGTGGAGACCACTTCCTGGACTAACGCGATATCTATATCTGCAGCTTGTAGGTAGTCCTTAAGGCATTGGAATTTGACGTCGGACTCTATTCTATTGATGTTTAAAGTGGCTAACTTAAAGTCTTGCTTGATTGTAGGGTTTGCAATTAATCACAGACTTCGTCCGCCCAATTGATATTTGGGATCTTTGTGAGTGCGGAGTCTTGCACATCGACGTGCATCAGATTGTCCTCCGTCTCCGGGCACAGAGATTGTGAACGGTCTTGCTCGTGAGATGGCTCATCATACCCATCCTTTTTGAGTATTTTTCTCACGCGCTGTGATTTCGTGTCCAGTTCCTGAGTTTCGCCCTGACTTTGTGTCCTTAGAGGTCGTTTGGTTTTAGACGACTTCTGTTTTGGGTTTCCTACTTCACTGACTGGATTCTGCGGACTTTCTAAATGTCTGTCACCACCACCAGGGCTTCCTGTAGGCACTGAGACAAATTGTAACGGCTGCAACGTGGGAGCAGCTACAGACTGCTGCAATACTTCCGTCGCCATGGTGTCGAGGGAGTGTGGCGATACATTCTCCGACTCCTTCACGGAGGAGTGTTCCGGCACACAGGTGTTGGGTGCAGGATCGTTTGATGCAGCAGTGGAGGGAACAATATGAGTCTCGGCCGACACGACATCCTGTTTGGGGGTCTGCTCTTGGTGTTCGTCGCCATGTTCGGAAAGATTAGCACTGTCCGTGCCTGAAGCCCGAGTAACTCGTGCGTACATTCTAGTACCCGCAGGCGGCGCCCGGTCAGTGGTAACTACCTCGCGAGGCAATTGTGGCGGTCTTGCTCGTGGACATGTTGCTTTCATGTGCTCTGACGATCCACAATGAGCGCAGGTACGAGGTTGTCCGTCGTATGTGACAAGACCTTTGAACCCCTGTACTATGATATAGGACGGTATATGTTTATTCAAATCAAGCATCACGATTTTTACACCGTTGTCAACGTTAAAGTGTCTGAGACCCGTCCACTTTTCTCTTTGAATTTGAAGCACCAACCCGTAAGGGGAGAGGGCCTCTCGTATATGATCTAAGTTGACTTCAAACGATAGGATGTAAATATGCACCAACTTGAGGCCAAGTTGGGAACAAGTGATTGTAACCTCACTAATTGCGCTATTTGAGTGAGCGAACGCGGCCTTTCCGTCAGTTCGAGTCTTAGTTCGCAGGCAGATTACGTCATTACGAACTTGCACATCTACAGCATTGGCTACGAAATCAGAAGCGAAACCTAAAACGTCGTCGTCTTCTAGTTGAATCTTGTCACGGTAACCGATCGTCGAGTTCTGAAATTGTCGGTCGCATGTATCCGTATTTAAATGTGAACTTCAGGGTGCGTGTTGGAACTAGAGTTTCCGTTAGAGAGAGAGTTCGAGAGCAACACTCACAATAACAGTCAACAGGCTGCGGCTCCGCCGGCTCGCACGCTGGCGTAAACAGCCCAGCGGCGTGCACTCCACCGCGGCCGCGGCGAGACTGATGCGCTCGGCCGCTATGCCGCGGCCAATTTCTGTCTTCTACAGAACTATTTCACATGTGCGCAACATCTGCCTGAGTCGAACACTAATAGTGCAAATATCAGTGCTGTTAATTTGAATTTTCATCCAACCACTGCACCGCCATGTGCTTCAGTGTATTACTCTGACTCCCACGTGCGTGGCCAGCAGTTGCACAATAATTTGTTTCAGCAAGATGTTATTTGCTGTGCCCCACCTTCTGCCACATTTAATGAACACACGCTAGACTCTTCTTTGAATTCGGTCTACGGTCGGAGTTCCGGTTCACAAGTTTCTGCTGCACCTTTTTCTTCGCCCTCGATGTCTGTGACCAGTAGCGCCATCGTATCATCCTCAATACAACCTCCAGTGCAGTTTCTCAACTGTGACAGTGTTCTGAACAATCAGAATCTCGCGAGTGCTTTTCGACATATGAACTCTTTGAACAATGACAATTTTCAGGACGTGCAGTCATACTCGGCATCCTGGGACGCACGTACTGCGCCGCAAACACGAGTGCTGCCCTCTTCCGCTCATATGACTGGCGCATCTCGGAACTCTTTCGTGTCCCCTCGCATTCGACCGCCCGTTTCTCCGGAAAAATTTCGGTGCCACTGCCACGTCAGCATTTGCTCGCTTTCCCCGTCCCATCGGGGACTTCTGCCGTGACACGTGACGCTGTGGCGTTGCCACAGCAACAACAGCCGCCGCAGCCGCAGGCACTAACAATCAGGCGCAATGATCGTCGCCTTCTCCTGTCTGGACGTCTACCAAATCTGCTACACTTCTCATTCGATGCACCGACGACGTTGTTCACCTCAGTATAACAAATCTTGGACCACTACTCACTCAACGATGTGACTCGTTACCTGTGTTTAATAACGCACCTGCACGAGCACGTCCACCTCATCTGTGTCTCGGTCACTTCGCCTCCTACCTCTCACCGCTACTACTTGGGGTAACCCACATGCCTGATGAAAATACGAGGGTGAGTCAAATAAAAACCTAATTTTTTTTAATATTATTTATTGCGCAGAAGTGGTACGAAGCTGTATCACTTTTCAACATATTCTCCCCCACGCTCAATGCAAGTCCTTTAGAAAAAAGAATTCTTTCGGTAGTCTGCGCAACCGCTCGTGCACCGCGTGGCGTACCTCTTTACTAGAACGGAACCTCTTTCCTCCCATTGCTTCTTTGAGTGGTCCAAACATATGGAAATCACTTAGGGCAAGATCAGGTGAGTAAGGTGGATGAAGAAGACTCTTTAAATGAAGGTCTGATTGTTGCAACTGTTGTCCAGGCAGTGAGGGACCTTGCACTGTCATGTAACAAAAGGACACCTGCTGACAGCAATCCACGTCGCTTTGATTTGATTGCAGGCCACAGATGATTTTTTACCAAATCTGTGTATGATGCACTGATGACAGTGGTCCCTCTAGGCATGTAATGCCTTTTTCTTCCCAAAATAGTCAGTATAACCTTCCCTGCTGATGGTCCTGTTCGCAACTTCTTTGGTTTTGGTGATGTGGAATGGTGCCATTCATTGCTCGCTCTCTTCGTTTCCAGTTGGTGGAAGTGAACCCAGGTTTCGTCCCCAGTAAACTATTCTTGCAAGGAGGCCATCACCTTCTCGTTCAAAACGCCGAAGAAGTTCTTCACGAGCAACAACACGTCGTTCTCTCATTTCAGGAGTCAGCTGCCGTGGCACCCATCTTGCAGACACTTTGTGAAACTGGATCACATCGTGCACAATGTGGTGTGCTGACCCATGACTAATCTGTAAACATGCTGCAATGCCATTCAGTGTCACTCGGTGGGTTTCCTTCACTACGGCTTCAACTGTTGCAATGTTCTGTGCAGTCACAACTCGCCGTACCTGTACCTCTTCATCAGAATGGAACGTCTTTCCTCCCGTGGCTCGTTTGAGTGGTCCAAACACATGGAAATCACTTGGGACAAGTATGGTGGATAGAGAAGACTGTGCTGTGCTCTGGACGAGGAGCATCTTCCACTGAAGTCACACCATTTGCGAACTTCCTACTCCATTCGTAGACTTGCTGAAGTGACAAACATGCATAACCATACTGAACCTTCATTCGTCGATGAATTTCAATAGGTTTCACTTCGCAAAAACCGAATAACTGAACGCTGTTCTTCCCTGGTGGAAGTGGCAAGTGGGGCGGCCATCTTTATACTCAGTGGCGTAACTAGGACTTGGCTTTGGGGGGGGGGATAGATCTGCTTGATGAGCAAAATTTTAGTTAGTTTCCAGACAGACTACCATCTACCACTCCCGTTGAACATTAATTCACTCCCATCCAGTGAACGCTTATGGTAAAACACCCCGAGTTTCCAATCTTTACCTTTACCAGATTGCTATTATACAATTTCTTCTCTCTCTCTCTCTCTCTCTCTCTCTCTCTCTCTCTCTCTCTCTCTCGAGTTCTGGGGGGGGTTCTATCCCCCTCATCCCCCCATAGTTACGCCACTGTTTATACTGATACTGCAACGGTATGTGTGCATCTGCACTATGTCACTATGTTGCCATTCTGCACGCTATTTGTAGGATAATGGCGCGAAAGTTCGATTTGTTATTACAGATTTAAGATTTCCATTTGACTCGCCCTCGAATCTGTCACATCCTGCACGAGGAACATCTCGGCGACAAGAAACCTTCGCAACTGTAGTGGCGCCTCTGCCTACTGTTCAGCAAACGTGCTATGCCCGACTCGACACCCATGGCAAGTTGCCACTCTCGCTCCAGACAGCACTCACCTACAATATACTTGAGTCGCACAGCGAGAGCATTCACATTGCAGATCGAGTGCACGAGGCATATCTTCGGAAGGCTCGTCTCAATCTGCAACATCGGGCTCCTTCACCTAAGGACGTTCCCGAGTACCTGAAGAACTGCTCGAGCTGTCCGGTATTCCTCGCCGCTACACCACCGAGACGCCGCAGCCTCTCCCTCCGAGTGACACGAACGCCACGACCCCGTCTGCTGACTCTGACGAGGGCCCGCCTCCACTTGTCCGCTCTCCTCAGGAACGGGCTTCACATTATCAGCACTGCTACTTCCACACCCGTTTCGGGGACGCCACACAGAAGTGCCGCCAGCCGTGCCTTCACCGCAACACAGAGTGCAGGACGACTTAGGCACTGCAGAGGAAACCGGGCGCCTAAGTACGCCGCATTCCGCACGAGGGTATCTGCCTCCGGGTGGTCGCCTCTACCTACACGACTGTGTTTCCGGCAGTCGCTTCCCGGTCGACACGGGTGCCGACATCTCGCTGCGTCTGTCATTGGTGGTGACTGCCATTCTACGACCTCACTGAATAGTTCTTTGAGCTGTCAACGCCTCTTAACTTTCGTGTGCTGGTTCAACCTCGTATTCTGTTCATCTGTCTTCCGAGTGAGTGTTAAAAAGGAAATTTTTTATGATTGACATTCCGACACCTATAATAGGCGTGGATTTTCTGGCTCACCACAAACTTTGTCCCGATGTTTTGTATCACGCCGTCTTCCACCGTACCTCAAACAGACACTTCCAATGTGATTCTTCGAGCTCTACCCCTTCCTGTTTCGTCTGTAAAGACCGTCCACGAGTGTTTGACAACGATTAAGAAGTTCGACAAACTTTTGTCAAGGAGGTCTAGTGAACTTCACGATGTGACTAAACTGTGTTGCAAAAAGGAAAACATTGTCTGCCACTGCTTTGACACTATTAAGCAGTCGGATTTGCTTATGTTGAAGTGGTGTACTGAACATTAACAAGTGCGCCTGCAGTGCGAGAGAGAGGACACCATTTGCCACCTCGCCGACGCTGAATCTCAGCTGCCTTCCGACAAACGGCACCTCGCTTCTCTCCGAGCATCTTCGAAGGACACTAATTTCGAGGTTAGTCCTCGTTTTCTCAGTGCAAATAGTGACGTCGCGCCCGTGTTCTAGGCGAACAGTGATTCTGACAGTTCGGTGCCCCTACCCACTCCTACGTGAAGGTGTGTAAACAAACGCCAGCCACCACGACAACCCCGCACACTGTCAACACAGTGCGCACATCCTGCCCTCTCGTGCCTGCTCCGTGTACCGTTAAGCATGCAGCCGACTTGAGAACTAAAACTTTAACTTCCCCATTCTCGAGGCAGCTTTCCTGTCGTGTCACCATTGTGAACTGTGCCAGTAAAATAATTGCTACTCACGCTAAACGTGCTCCTTCTCGAGATTTCAACCATTCCTCCAGTGTTTTCATCAAATCTCGTAGTGTTTCGAGCGCGCAATCTCCGTCGTTACACCTGCCGCTCGACCGCCATCTTCTGCTTCTGCACTGCACTTCTCGCACTGCAGTGGTGCCCCCACTCATGTAAGTGGCCCCTTGCAGAAATTTATCCCCTCCCAGCCTGTCTGCTGCTGACTGGCCGCCATCTCGCCCGGCGGAAGCTCAATGCTGAGACTATCGTGGACTGTTATTCAGTTCCAAATGTCGCGACTTTATCCGTGCACTCGTGGGTGCGAAGGTTTTTTTCTGTTATGGGCTGTAAACAAGCATGTCATCAAATTATGATGGCTCCAGAGGACGTTGAAAGAACTGCCATAACGACTCCGATCGGTTTGTATCATTACCGTTTTGTGCCTTTGGACTAGAGAATGCCACACAAACTTGGAAACGCTTTATAACCGAGGTTCTTTCCACTTAAATTCTGTTTTGTTTACCTGGGCGATGTTCACACCGACCTAGTTGGCCCCCTTCCTCCTGCCGACGGGTTGTTACATTCTCTCCACCACTGACCGCACCACTCTCTTGGTGGAGGCCAGCCCCCTTACCAATATCACAGCCAAAACAGTTGCTGAAATTTTCAATAATCATTTCTTAACTAATACTGAAAAGGTGGGGTTATCAAGGTCAGTAACAGTTGCAATGTCTGCCACCCATAGCTCAGACGGCAGCATCACTGACTACCTTGCAGGGGTTATGGATTCGATTCCCGGCAGGGAACTGGGTGTTGTGTGTTGCCCTCATCATCATTTTCATCATCATCGACATGCCAACGTGGCGTCAAGTAAAAAGACTTGCACAATGTGGCCAAACTATCCCACATGGGATCTCCCTGCGAAAAATGCCATATGATCATTTCATTTTTATTGCTGCAATGGAATATCTCAAACCTGTCACTACAAATAACTGCAGTAATATGAGCGTAACACCACAAGAAGTAAAGTCCACCATAAAATCCTTAAAATAAAATAAAAAATCCAATGGCTATGATAATGGGTCATTCCACATGAAGTGTCCATGGGCACCCAGCTCGTATGCAAAGTTTCAGGCTCTCCTGTAACTTTGTTCACGTACTAGAGCCCTTTTTGCGAAGACCACTTTTACCGACACCGAAAAGTCACAAAGAAATCTTCAAGTTTAGCATTCCATTGTCCCTAATGTAAATGCCTTGGTTGTTGGCATAGTGGGACAACTTCTTGTGCTCTACACACAAATGATGCAGATAGAGTTCAGAAAGCAATGCATCTGGCATAATCTCAGTTGAAATTGGGCAACAAATCATGTGGCGAGAAATTTGCCACATAGTTTAACGAGGCATAAGTAGTGGAGAAACTGTGGTACAGACCTGGTCTTTTGTCAAACTATTGTCTGTCTGATGTTTACTATATCAACAATTTGGACCTGGTTCGTGTGTTTAATTACTGTGCTACGATCCTGTGAATATGGTAAAAACCGTGGATGTGTCAAAATATACACTTGTTCAAAGTCATGTATCTCAAAACAGACACGGACCACATTATTTTCATCGACACCATTAAACAGAGTACATTACATTCTATTACAGAAACGTATTTTCATTTTGGTGTCTCTTTGGGTAAGGTGCAAGAATTTCGCTTAAAAATTTGAAATCTTTGTATAGCTTCATGATGGTAGTATATTTGAGCATTTTCAGTAGAGTGCAACCTACACCGTCTAGTAATTCTTGTTCTTCTAAGGAAAGTTCCTTTACAGTTTTTAGTCCTTTTGTGGTACTGTATGTCGTTTAATGTCATAGGGAATCAATCCTTGCAAGTGCACTGTTCACTGAGTACTCAGCAGTGTAGTGGTCAGCGCAACTTCCTAGAAAGCAGGAGATCCAGGTTCAAATCCCAGCTGGGTACACATTTTCAGCTTTGTCCATTCACATTTGATGTCATATATACTGTGAATATGAAAGAATAACAAGTGCAGGATCAGAATTGACATCTGTTCTTTCAGAACAGAATGTATATCTTCTGTTTTAGCCCGCATCCCATTAATAGCTCACTGACATCATTGTTTATGAATTGCTCAACTGTGTAGGACTTTTGTAACTTCGTAGGCTTTTTCGGCGTGACAAATCTTCGAAGTCTCTGCGGGTTTTCTGCCGGATAATAAAATCAAACTGATTCAATATTTCGACGGTACCGCTGTCCGCCATCTTCAGGAAAATGCTGCTGCTGAGTCACGCTGAATACTGGAGCAAGATCGAAGTACCGCGACCTATATAGGCGTCGGTCGCGTGCACGACGCATGCGTCGGCCGTCACAGTTGTTGCCTCCTAGACAGGGCTGGTGGTGCCGTCCCTAGTGGAACAGGGCACAACGATTTATCGCACCTTACGATAACGAGTCCCAGATGCTGGAATCTGGGTCGAACAATGCAATTCGATATTATTAAATAATAATGGATTCCATGTTCTACTAAGAGGAAACCCAATGTCTCTATTTATTAATTGTCCGTCACCCTGATTTCAATGGCTTCTCTGTAAACACTGTTCCCGAAACCGGAGGTATTGGTTACTATGCGGGTTTCATCGTATATCATCCTGTGTCCTTCCGTTAAACAGTGTTCTGCTATCTTCTCAGTGCCCTGTCCTCGAAGTCCTCCATAAATAAATTGAGCAAAAGGACGGAGTGGCTATGGGCAGCCCTTTATCACCCATAGTCGCCAATTTATTTATGGAGGACTTCGAGGACAGGGCACTGAGAACTTCAGCATGCAACCAACGTGTTTTTGGAGATACGTTGACGACACCTTTTTCATCTGGCATCATGGACGTGATAAGCTCAATCGATTTTTGGATCATTTTAACTGCCTTCACCCAAACATCAAATTTACACTATGGAGGTCGAAAGTGACGGTAACCTTTCATTTTTGGATGTAATGGTTTACAAAAAAGATGATGGCATCCTTGGACATAGTTTTCACCGAAAGCCGACCCATACTGACATGTATTTGCCTGTTAGTAGTTGCCATCCACCATACCAACGCAACGGCGTCCTTAGAACTCTGATACGCAGAGCATATGCCATTTCAGATGCAGACAGTTTACCATCAGAAATGGAACATCTGACGACTGTTTTTAAGGAAAATGGCTACTTTGAAAAACAGATTCGCCATGCCATGCAGTTTGGACCATCTCCAAAAGTGCTTGAAGAGGAGCATAGGGCTCTAGACTACATTCCTTACGCCAGGGGCGTTTCTTTCAAAACTGGAAGACTTTTAAAAAGTTTTAACATAAAGACTGTTTTCTGTCCGCCGTCCAAGATTAGAGCATTGCTTGGCTCCATCAAAGATGACCTCAGACTCAAGAAACCCGGTGTTTACCAAATACCGTGTGAGTGTGGCAAGGCGTACATTGGCCATACGCTTCGAACTTTATATGGGTGGAACATGGGTCGCGGTACTTCGATCTTGCTCCAGTATTCAGCGGGACTCAGCAAAATGTTCAAATGTTTGTAAAGTCTATGGGACTTAACTACGGGGTCATCAGTCCTTAAACTTACAAACTACTTATGAACTAACTAAGACTAAGAACAGCACAAATATCCATGCCGAGGAGGGATTTGAACCCCCGACCGTAGTGACCGTGCAGACCGTGACTGGAGCGCCTCAGTCTCCTCGGCCACCGCGGCCGGCGGGGTCTCAGCAGCAGCAGTTTCCTGAAAATGTCAGACAGCTGTACCATCGAAATATTAAATCAGTTAGATTTTTTTTTATCCAGCAGAAAACCCACAGAGACTTCGAAGGTTTAACACTTTTCTTTCAACCAAGATTCTATAGTTTTTCTGAATTTACTTGTTTTCATAAGTCTTATCTCACTGTGTAATTTGTTAAAGAAAGATTTTCCTGTATAAATAAAGTTTTTTTTAATTATTTTTTTTAATCTGGTCCTGGGAATGTCCAAAGTGTTTCTGTTCCTGGTTTCATAAGTAGGAATATCAGATCTGGTATCAAGCTTATCCAAATTGAGTTTGGTGTGCATAAGAGCCTGGGGACAGTCATTATTTTGTGGTGAATAAAATGAGTTTTACAAGGAGCTTTCACTCTTAGACCATATGCTTCAAATTGCTTCCTTCTGCCAGAGGAAAACTCTTCTGGCTCCAGCACAATTACCCCACAAGATTATTCCATAGTTTATATGTGTGTGAAAAAAGGCATAGTATTCTAGGAGTAATTGTTTCCCACTGACGCAGGTTTTTAATTTTCTGATTAGGTACAGTACACATGATAGTTTTCTACATACATTATCTGTATGTGCATTCCAGTTCAGTTCAGTATCTAGGTGGATTCCCAATAGTTTGATTGAGTGATTGTCATATTGGTCATTACCTGCACCATTTATGGAGAATACTTACTCTCAGTTATGTTATTGTTTAGTGTTAATTCATTTGTGTGGAACCAGTGGGTGTGTTCTTCATCATTACTTCATTCATTTTCCCACTATGTTTTTGTCAGTATGGGAGGTGATGAAAGTAGTGTCGTCACCATACATTACTGCTTTTAAAGGTATTACAGTAGCCACGTATTTACACTACTGGGCATTAAAATTGCTACATCAAGAAGAAATGTAGATGATAAACGGGTATTCATTGGACAAATATATTATACTAGAACTGGCATGTGATTACATTTTCATGCAATTTGGGTGCATAGATCCTGAGAAATCAGTACCCAGAACAACCACCTCTGGCTGTAACAACAGCCTCGATACACCTGGGAATTTAGTCAAACACAGCTTTGATGCCATGTACAGGTACAGGTACAGGTGCCCATGCAGCTTCAACACGGTTCATCAAAAGTAGTGACTGGCGTATTGTGACAAGCCAGTTGCTCGGCCAACATTGACCAGACGTTTTCAATTGGTGAGAGATCTGGAGAATGTGCTGGCCAGGGCAGCAGTTGAACATTTTCTGTATCCAGAAAGGTCTGTACAGGACCTGCAATGGGCAGTCATGCATTATACTGCTGAAATGTAGGGTTTTGCATGGAGCGAATGAAGGGTAGAGCCATGAGTCGTAACACATCTGAAATTTAATGACCACTGTTCAATGTGCCGTCGATGTGAACAAGAGGTGACCGAGATGTGTAACCAATGACACCCCATACCATCACAGTGGGTGATACGCCAGTATGGCGATGACGAATACACGCTTCCAATGTGCATTCACCGCGATGTTGCCAAACACAGATGCGACCATCATGACGCTGCAAACAGAACGTGGATTCATCTGAAAAAATGATGTTTTGCCATTCGTGCACACAGGTTCGTTATTGTGTGCACCATCCCAGGCACTACTGTTTGTGATGTAGCATCAAGGGTAACCGCAGCCATGGTCTCCAAGCTGATAGTCTATGCTGCTGCAAACATCGTCAAAATGTTCATGTATATGGATCTTGTCTTGCAACTGTCCCCAACTGTTGACTCAGGGATCGATACGTGACTGCACGATCCATTACAGCCATGTGGATAAGATGCCCGTCATCTCAACTGCTAGTGATACAAGGCTGTTGGGATCCAGCACGGCGTTCCGTATTGCCCTCCTGAATCTACCGATTCCATATTCTGCTAACAGTCATATGATCGTGACCAACGCAAGCAGCAATGTCACGATACAATAAACCGAAATCGCGATAGGCTACAATCAAACCTTTAACAAAGTCGGAAACGTGATGGTACGCATTTCTCCTCCTTACACGAGGTATCACCACAATGTTGCACCAGGCAATGCCGGTTAACTGCTTTTTGTGTATGAGAAATCAGTTGGAAAGTTTCCTCATGTCAGCACATTGTAGGTGTCGCCACTGGTGCCAACCTTGTGTGAATGCTCTGAAAAGCTAATCATTTGCATATCACAGCATCTTCTTTTTGTCGGTTAAATTTTGTGTCTGTAGCACATCATCTTCGTGCTGTAGCAGTTTTAATGGCCAGGAGTGTATGTTACAGTAGACCTGTTCTACATTTTCTACCTGAATATTTATTCCACAACTTTCATTGGATTTATTCCACAACTTTCATTGGACATTGGTCGGTAACAGGATAAACATTGTTTGCTCCATTGCTTCTTGTGTGTACAGTTCCATCCCTAAAAATTCATCCCTTATCAGTTGGCAATGAGGTTTTTGTCGGGCTAAAGTTTTCACTCCTATATTACCCATCCTGGATGTTTTCTTATGTGCCATTTCCAAGTTACTGAGCACGGACCATTTTGCAATTCCAGTCATATGAATTAACTCCAGGAAGATGATTTTCTATTCAGAAATCTGAGTTTGTACTGTGACTTGACCAGTCAATAATAATTGTTAATGGTTTACAGTATTTTTGTCCCCTTTAGTATTTATTTCTGGCAGTGTCACACATGTGGTTTGACCTAGACGGTAGATTTCCTGTGCTGAATCACCACACATGCTTTCTGACAAGCATAACCATCATCCTTCTGCTCCTTACTGAACAAGATGCAACAATGCCTAACAGAAATGATGAGCAGTATCCTTGCCACACTGCAGGTGCCCAGCTGCTGCAGGTGCCCAGCTGCTGTACCTGATATGCTTCCAGAGCCAACCACAACACCTGCACGATTGTGCTTCTGGCACAGTGGCAGACTCCTCAGCACAAATTGTCATAACACCAGACAACTCCCACGAACATCCTTGCTGCTCCCCCATGGACAACATGGCCACAGTTCCTTTCTTAGGAATTCGTATCAATCCGTTTCATTCAATCACCACAAAAGGGATGCAGTCATCTATTCAAGGGAAACAAACTTGAAGGCAGATTGTAGGAACAGAAGGAAGTAGATGAAGATAAGATAGAATATACGACAAGGTGAAAAGATTTTGACAGAGCACTGAAAGATTTGAATTGAAATTCCAGGGATCCAGGGGTAGATGATATTCCTTCTGAACTGCTGACTTCATTGGGAGAGCCAGTCAGGAAGAAACTATTCCTCCTTGTGTGCAGAACGTATCAGACAGGGGAAATACCCTAAAACTCCATGAAGAATATAATAATTACAATACCAATGAAAGTAAGTGCAGACAAGTGTGAAAATTATAGAGCTGTAAGTGTAATAAGTCATGGCTGCTAAATACAAACCTGAATTTTTAACAGAAGAATGGAAAAAGTAGTGGAAGATCAGTTTGGATTTAAAAGAAATGAAGGGACACGTAAGGCGGTACTCACATTATGACTTATCTTAGAAGGAAAGGAACACCTACATTTTTAGTGTTTTTACTTTTGGACAAAGCTTTTGGCAATGTTCACTGGAGTACACTCTTTCAAATTCTGAAGATAGCAGAGGTAAAATATAGGTAACAAAAAGTTATATTCAAATTGTACAAAAACCAGATAGTAGTTATGAGAGTCAAAGGGCATGAAACAGAAGCATTGGTTGGAAAGGGAGT
Organism: Locusta migratoria; assembly: GCA_026315105.1. Classification (NCBI taxonomy): domain Eukaryota; kingdom Metazoa; phylum Arthropoda; class Insecta; order Orthoptera; family Acrididae; genus Locusta; species Locusta migratoria. The sequence goes on along the minus strand of CM048755.1, from coordinate 742,142,703 downwards.
AAGATAGGGCTGTAGCCTTTCTCCAATGTTATTCAATGTGTACACTTAGTACGCTGCAAAGGAATGCAAGTAGAAATACGGCGAAGGAATTAAAGTCCAGGGAAAGAAATAAAAAAAATTGTGATTGCCGATGACATTGTAATTCTGTCAGAGACAACAGTATTCATTGCACAAAAGCGTGTGATCAGAATAATTGCTGGAGCTCATCCAAGATCATCCTGCAGACACTTATTTAAAGAGCTAGGGATCTTCACAGTAGCTTCTCAGTATATATATTCACTTATGAAATTTGTTAGTACCAATCCCACCGAATTCAAAAGCATTAGCAGTGTACATAACTACAACACTGGAAGAAAGAATGATCTTCACTATTCAAGGTTATATCTAGCTTTGGCACAGAAAGGGGTGCATTATGCTGCCACAAAAGTCATTGGTCACCTACCAAACAGCATCAAAAGCCTGACAGATGGCCAACAAGCATTTAAAAATAAATTGAAATAATTTCTGCATGGCAACTCCTTCTACACTATAGATGAATTTTTAGATATAAAATAGTAAATTTGAAAAAAAGAAAAAAAAAAAAAAAAATATATATATATATATATATAAAATTGTGTCATGTAATATTTAGTACAAAGTAATAATTTGTAAAGACACCTTTCATTAACCTGACACATTCCACATCATTACGAAGTGTTGTATTCATGATCTATGGAAGAAGTACTAATCAAATCTAATCTAGAAGAAGAGCAAAATGAGGGTAAATAAATGTAGTCAGAAAGAAAATCAATAAATAAATAAAAAATAAATAAAAAATCAGGCACTGCCGAAGGAATTAGATTAGATAAAGGGACAGTAAAAGTAGTAGAGGAGTTTTGTTATTTTGGAAGAAAAATAACTTATGGTAGCCAAAGTAATGAAGATATAAAAAGGCTATAGGAAGAAAAGTATTTCTGAAGAAGAGAAATTTGTTGACATCCAAAATTAATTTAAATGTTAGGAAGTCCTTTCTGAAAGCATCTGTCTCTGGAGTGTAGCTTTGCACAAGGGTGAAATGTGGATGATAAGGCATTCAGACAGAAAGATGATAGAAGCTTTTGAAATGATGAGGATTAGATAGGTTGATTGCATAACTAATGAGGTGGTCCTGAACAGAATTGGGGAGAAAATAAATTTCTGGAACATTTCAACTAAAAGAAGGGATTTATTGGTGAGACATATTGTGAAACATCACTGGAGGGAAGTGTATGGGGTAAAAATTGCAAAGGGAGACTGGGAGATGAATACAGTACCCAGGTTCAAAAGGATGTGGGTTGCCATTCTTATTCAGAGATGAAGAGGCTTGCACACAATAGGGTAGTTTAGTGACCTACATCAAACCAGTCATTGGACTGAAGACCAGCACTACAACACATTCCGTTTGACCCCTCCAGACAACTGGACCTTACAGAGACTTCCACCAGCACACTTCCACAGTTGCATCTGTTCCCTCCCACATAGCCCAGCCCATGCCCAGTCCATACAGATATCATCCCACCAGTGCATATTTTAGTACTATTTTCTTCCATTTTAACCGAGCACGAATCTTTTGAGCTCCCTGCCCATTCTCATCCTACATTGTTTTCTATGTCTATTGTGTGCACTTGATTTCCCTTTTCTCAGGTGCTCCTGTTCCCATCGATGCCCTCAACTTAAAATCCTTCTGCTCCCTAAGTGCTTTTGCACTCATTTCTACCCTCTGGGCACAGTTTTCCTCCTGAGTCCTATCACAGTTGCACCCGACTTGGTCTACCAAGGCCAAACTGTGTTTTACACTGTTTAGCGTCCTTGCAGATTCATTCCAAAAGATTTTGTCCTGTGCTGCTGCCCACCTTGTCAGCATTCCAGGTCCACCCACACCGTCCTTGCAATGTATCTCAGAGCACCACCTCTGGACACTTCTCTCACCACTTCCTAAACACTGATGTTGTGAAGGCTTTTTCGTTCTGTTTCTCCCAAGGGTATGTGACAGCAACACACTCAAGCTCTGTGGAATACGACATATCAACTGTCGGCAGAGTGTACTTCCATAACCGTGGCACTGTTATTGTGAATTATATATTGCAATGCAATATCACATTCACTCTATATCCGTGTGCCATGGCAGTATTTAGGCCAGTGCATAACTGTGGAATGACAGCCTGCTCTGATTGAGTGAATCTCCTGGGCCAGGCGTCAAGAGCAAAAAGCATTCCTTTGATTGGAATTCCACTTTGAAGCCACTGCTACAGTGATGACGGTTTCTAAAGTATCTGTAGCAGTGTTCTTCATCGAATTCCTATCCAGAAGCTCTTCCATTACACATAGGTCATTGTCCACACCATGTAAAAAATGATTAACTGAGCCATGTCATTAATATATGTGGACTTATTGAGTGTGATGAAGTATATTAGGAGGGTTTCAATTTTGGCTGCCAATTGTTCATCCAAATTCCAAGCAATATCAATGGATACATTTTACTTGTCTAACATGTTTTGGTCCTGTACATTGATGCAGAAATATAATGTATTTTCAGTGTTTGCTAATATTACACTCAAAGAGTAACTGTACAATTAATCGGCACTGTCCGAGGGACTGGCACTTAAGTGATTAAATGTGTATATTAAATGTACAATTGAATAGTTCCATCATCTAGCGTAATTTTCTTGAACCTTCAATACGCGTAATTCACCCAAAGTTCATACGAGGTGCTTCTGTTGAAAGTGTTACATTTCACTGTTCATTGAAACAAACTCAGGTGATGTTGCTGTCTTTGCTCAGCATGAATGTTAAGAAGTAGGACTTCAGTGCTGCTAACACTGGCATGTTTTTCAATGTAAACACAGTTGAATTTTGATATATTATCTTGGAAAATTATGTCCTGCACAAGGAAGAACATTGAAAAGAAAAGAAAAATTGCCCTAAATTTGTGATTCATAAGAGAATGATTGAGTAAGGAAGCAATCAGGTAAATTGGACATCAAAATAATGAAAATCGTAAGATTAGAAGTAGGGAAAAAACTTTTGGAAGTTGTAGAGGATTCATTGTACTGCAAAATATGTGAAAAAGACAAGAAATTTCCTATGATATAGTGTGTTCACTGCAAAACTTGATTTCATGAAGAATGTTGCATCATCAGTAAGGAAAAGTAATTTTCCAACTTTCACTTGCCACAACTGTGTTAATGAATAAATATTTTCATATCACTGCTTCACATGGGCAAAATGTTATCTTAATTATAATTTAATGAAACAGGTGAATTAGGTAGTACAGCAGGCACAGGGAGGAGTCCCATTCCCATGGCAGTTGTTAACGAAGTTGCTGCAGCTAGCCGACTGCGCAGCACACACCTCAAATTTTGTAGCCATTGCTCGAGCTGTGATGCGGGACTGTCTGTACCCTAGTTAACGGTTCAAAAGATTTTGCAGCTGTTTTTATGCTGGTATCTCTACAAGATTCATAATGTGCAACAAATGCAACCCCAGGATAGGCTATTAATGGCGTGACTTTGTCCTCAGATTTTGACACACACGGAAATGGATGACAAGTGGCCAGGAAACTGTTTTGGATGGACAAGGCAAATTTTACTCTGCACAGGTGTGTGATTGCACGGAACTTTGACATACAGAGTTCCGTTCCAGCACATGTTACATGGGAACATCCACTGCACTCAGTTTATGTGACTGTATGGAATGGTTTCACAAACTCCTTCATTCTCAGTCCGATTTTATTCCATGGTGCTGACTTTACAAGAACAGAACTGTGTCCACACCACTATTTTCATGCGAGATGGGAAGACACGACATGTCACTTTTCAGGTGAAAGATGTGCTTTGAGAAGCCTTCAGTGATGACCACATCATCTGTAGGCACTTTCAAAATGTATTGGCCTTCTAGATCTCCTGACATAAAACCTTGTGACTTCTCGTTGTGGGGTATTTGAAGACTCGTATCTTACCAGGCATGTATTCAGACTCTTACTGATCCGAAGGATAGCATGTGACAACATATCGCCCACATTACAGCAGATATTCTGTGGGTAACTGTGAACAGCACCAGTGTTACAGATGCGGCAATCTACTGAGATGGGAGGCCGTATTGAATATGTGTTGTAACTTGTGCCCACATGCTAATAAATATTCCAGAACCACCATCATCACATGTTTGGCTGTTCCTCCCCTATTTCTGCCATCACAACACATTCTGACTTCTTACAGTCGCCTGGTGGCAGAAAGTGTAATTATACTTTTTTTCACCATACTCCACAGACCCACCGATTACTGAACATCTCACAAAGTTTCATTGTCCTGTGATTTATACAGCCCGCAACACCATCAGTTTAATTAAAACCACCCTGTATTTGTAAATGTAGTCTGCTACAGTCTCCTTCTACAGACAATTTTGTTACACACACAATTACTGTATTGTTGATTAGACGTTCGCCTTTATAGTTACAACTGACAAAATAATAATAATAAAAAAATATAAAAATTAGTTCCAACTTGTGTTTAAATGTACTTTTGAAAATCATTGTTTTTGAAAGTCAGATAATGTTATTCTTTTATTCTAGTAACTTTTTTCATCTTACCTATTTCAGTGTGAAATAAGCTGTCTTTCGACACACTTGGCAGCACACCACAGTGACTTCTCTGTGCGAACCGAGCAGATTTGGACCAATCTACTGTGGAACAATCCCTGCACTTCACTTTGCATGTGTGTTTTTTTCTGCATGCTCATAAGTTTGAAGTACATCTTCAGTAAGGGCAACTTGAAGGAAATGAGAAGGGCATCTTGTTTTCCATCACACCCATTGCTGGGATGTAGTGTATGAACTGAAAATGGCAATACATAAGTAATGGAAGATTTTGATCCCTGTAATGAGATGTCTTTCTTGGAGGATACATGGACTGAAGCACTGCAAAACATAAAATATGAAATGAGCATATAAAGGGAGGTTCACGAGAGCAGAATTAAGAACCCAAAGGATGCGCAGCTACTAAATGTATTAAGTGATGTTTTAACCACTCACCTTAAATGGACCTGTGTGTGAACACAGCAATGCATAACAGAAAACAGCATTAACACTAGAGTTTGAACATTGTCCTTTCCAGGAGTTTTCATTATTGATAAAAACCTTTTTTAGGATGAGTCATCTCAAAAGAAATGATGGAACAGTAACAGAAAGCTGGAAACTGTCAGCTACTGTACTACTGGAAAAATGATGCAGAAAATGAGGGACAGACAAGTGCAGTTTACAAGGAAAACTAAAATAATAACCTTATGTGCCCTTTAGAACAATAAGAAATTAGACAAATAGTTCTAAGACTGAATAGGAAAAAATCTCTGGGATTGGATGTGATTGTTACAAAAGTAATTACAGTCAAGCCAATATCAACCTATGCCAATTATATGATAAATATCTCTTGTACAGAAAGGTACCTGCACTGTAGAAGAATGCAAAGGTGTTTATGATAAGTAAATAGCAAGATAATGATCTGATGATACTCAAATCCTACAGAAAAAAATTGTTTAACATTCTGTGTACGTGGGATGAGCCCTCATCAGTATGGATTTAGTATTGGTAAGTCAGCTGAAGAACAAAAACATAAGGTGTTCTTGTAAGTGACAAACACTTATTCTAAAACCATCCACATGTTGTCCAGACTTTTGGGATGTGATTCTGGAGTACAGAGTATGAGAGTCACATTTCTACCAGTAGTGTAATACACATTTTGGCTCATAACTCAAAGACTACAACTTCTACTTGAAATTTTACAATTGCAGCTCAATAGCACGCATTGTCCTCCATCCACAGAAAGCTTGTTTTTCAAATTTGTACCATGAAGGGGTAAAAACCGTAGAGGGAGACCGAGGGACGAATATAGTAACCAGATTCAAAAAGATGTAGGTTGCCATACATATTCCCAGATGAAGAGGCTTGCGTGCGCAGGATACGGTACCGTGGAGAGCTGCATCAAACCATTCTGCACCATCAACAAAAAAGGCTCCGGTAACGGTATACTATGCCTTCCACATTGCTGGCAACTGGTTCTACACAACGCTGGTGACTACTTTGAAGGACAGCAACAGGTGCAAACATCTAACAGTTTTGTATCAGTTGTGAATAAATAGTTGCCACTATTTAAATTCCAACACTTGTATATCTGCTAAAACATCATCACACCATCTTCTCCATTCATCTACCAGAAATCATCTGGTTACAGCAATTAGTGCTACCTGTGTAAAGCCATGCAGGTCACTAGTTACATTTTAATTTTATCATTTTAAAATCCTTACAACAAATTAACTACTGCACCATTTTGATATGTGTTAACATACTAACATTCATGTTAATATTCTGTAGAAAATGCCACTACTAGTTTTTCTGTCCCGTTTGGGTAATGTTCAGGTATTTATTTTAGTCTTTGCTTTGTCAAATCATCTGTAGCTGCTTTCCTTTCTTAACAGTCATGCAAACTTTTTCACAGTCACCATGAGGTTTGTGTGTCCATAAGCATGAATTTCCCAAACCTACATGACGTTAGTGACCACCAAGCCATCTATTGGGTGACCACTCACAGACAACCTTCAAAATTATGGCCTCAAGCCACACCAAGACAAGATGTAAACAAATGTTATGCTCGCAGTCGCGTCAGTTCCAATGCACTTGCAACATCTCGTAAATGGCTGTATCATTACATGATCACAACCCAGCTCATCTTCCAAAATTCCTTCTATATAGCTTCAATAGGCTGTATCTGAGACTGGATATCAATGGTTACACAGATCAGTACATTCAGACTAACCACAAGTAGGACGAGATATTTTACTCTAAAGAACTGGAGTCCATCAGCCTATCAGGTTACATGAAAAATTGAGGCAGTGAGAGCTTCAGTTTTGCAATCTTCGTTACATTCTGTGCACAGATACATATCTGCTTTTGTACTTTCTGATTGTTCACTGGCATCTTCATGAGGACCTCTTTTACCATATTTAGATGTTGATTGTGTATAAACTCTCCAAATGCAACTTCAATTCTTGGATGAACACAAGTGAAGCACTTCTCAAAAACGTGTTAGAGGACGCATCCTATCCCCAGCCACCAGTGATCAAGCACATTTTCACACCACTGTGGATGCATCAACAAACAGATATGCCCTGCAGAACCAACACCAATCAAGAATGGCATCAGAGCCATCTCCAGCCAAATAAAGTCACAGTGTGTGGTGTAATTTTCTCAGCTGGGATTGTTGGACCCCTCCCCCAAGAGAACAGCATCACACTAACAACTAATTGAGCCCAGTATGTGAATTTCCAACCCCAATAAGTTAAGATATTGGACTTAGGGCAGCAATGGCTGCTTTAAGGGAATACTTTGGAGAACACGTCATCTGAATGAGGTTAGAGTGACTAGCCTACTCCTTAAATTGGCTTCTTACCTTTTTTTTACGTCCTACACTTATCTTAGGATCCTACAAGACTTGAAGGCCAACATCAACATATAAGTGTAAATTGTGAATGTGCCCACAGCTGTGCTGGTAAAGGTTAGGAGAAATAAAAGAAATGAGTTCATTTAGTGTACAGGCAATAGAGGTATGGTATGATTTTCAAAACTGTGTAAAACAAAACTTGTATGTCCAAACAATTTTTTAAATATAATCTGAGCCATGAAATGGGATTTATTGTGTTTTGAAATCAGGAAATTATGTTGTCATACGCTGTATAACTTTTGTAAATCACTGATTTTATTGACACATATCGCATCAAGGAGAAAAATATTGCCGTGAGACACCATGTAAACCGACTGCCGGTGTGGCGCAGGGGAACAACTGAAGAACCGGGCCCAACGACATGGTGAGTCAACACAGTCGTATATACAGAATGTTTTGGCCCTGTCTAAGATAGTCAATCCGAATATGACTGAGGCCAAAAAAATCACACACCTGATGAAGGATATTGCAGAAGACATGTACCAAGCTCTTCTGATAAAAGACGTCGCTACGACGGAAGAGTTCATTAAGTGGTGCCAGCGTATTGAAGAGATGCAACAAAGGAGGGTTGGATGAAAGAAGTATGACAGACTCCTGAATGTAGACCCTATGGCCGTTGTGGAAGACCAGCATGACTTTACTTCTCTCATACGACAAATTGTGAGAGAAGAATTAAAACAATTTACGGCAGCAGGGACTATTAGATCGAGCAAGCATCAGATTATGGCCATGGATGTAAGCTCTGTAAGCGACGAGGAAGCCGACGCTGCTGAGGAAGAGGTATTTTAGACATTGGCTCCTGTTTGCCCCGCCAGATGCACCCTACGTGAAGAATTGCGTCGCCCTGCTATGACTTATGCTGCAGCCGCCAAACGGCAGCCTATGAACCGACCAACGTGGCCACAACCAATTCCCCCGGCAACTATGACGCCACGCAGAAGAACAGATGTCTGGAGTACAGAAGACAACACACCACTTTGTTTCCACTGTGGGTGTTCTGGACATGTCGTACGCTACTGCAGAGAGAGAAGGCGTTTATTCGACGATTATTTTCCGCAAGAGGTCAGCCATCAGAGCACTTCTATCCCACGCAATCACCTGCTGATGAGTTCAGTCGACCTATGGGAAGAAGCCCATCTCCGTACCCTAGACGAGGTCACTCCCTGACGCGCCGCAACCATTCCGTTCACCGTCGCCGTACAGAGGTACCAGCCGCTCCCCTAGCAGCCGCACCCAGGAAAACTAAGCGAGGCGACCATCTATGGAGGTGAGGCCGCCGCAGATGAAAATCTTCCATGGACGACAGTCTCTAAGATGTCGGGAAATCTCATCGATGTCATAATCGACGGCCAACTTGTCCGGGCGCTTGTTGATTCAGAAGCGTCTTTCTCTGTATTGTTGGATAATTACCGCCGCACACTAAAGTAGACTATGTTCTGTGATACTAGGGCAATTGTACTGAAGGTCGTGAATGGAAAGTACGTCCTACCAGCAGGAACTTGTATCGCAAGAATAACCATCAACAACAGGACCCAGCCATTTGAATTTGTCGTGTTAACAGAATATAGTCACAATTTCATCCTTGGATGGGACTTCATTCAAGCATCCCAAGCTATCATTGACTGTGGAAGATCTGAGCTGCAAATTGAAGAAGTTGTTCCGACGGATACACGTAATACAGAATTTTCTGGGAAGTTATTTGCTGTTGACAATGTGACGATCCTGCCGTTGACGATGAGAAGAGTTGCAGTCACAAATACAGATGAGCGATTAAACTGTGAAGTGCTTGTTGATAGTAAAATGTTTATCAGGCTCACCAAAGACATTTACATACCAGCGGCTATCATATGCATTACCAGAGGTCGAGGAGACATTTGGATCACTAATTGTAATCAGCAGTCGCAACTTATCCCCAAGGGAATGTGTATCGGGACAGCTGAACCAATCCAGGACAGTGAGCTCAACGTCATCAATGAAGACCCATGCCCTGCTGTTAGTACAGACAACACGCTGGAGGAAAAAAAAAGTGGAACTGCCAATAGGGTCCGGACTGACCAAGGAACAATGCCAGCAGGTGTTAGCTATCCTACGTCAATTTTCGGGTGCATTCACACCTCAGCAGAGGAAAAGTCAGACGAAACAGCCCACGATAAGGCACCGTATAAATACTGGGGATCATCCACCAATTAGCCAGCGTTCGTATAGAGTGTCGACAGCTGAAAGACAGATAATTCGGCAGGAAGTGGAGAAGATGTTGTAAGATGACATTATTCAACCTTCGGAGAGTCATTGGTCGTCTCCGGTGGTCCTTGTAAAGAAGAAGGATGGCACGTGGCGATTCTGTGTCGATTATCGGTGGCTGAACAAAATCACAAAGACAGATGTCTACCCACTGCTGCTCATTGACGACACCTTAGACTGCTTGAAAGGAGCTACATACTTCTCAACTATGGACATGCAGACAAGTTACTGGCAAATCGAGGTTGACGAAGCTGACAGGGAGAAGACGGCTTTTATTACACCTGATGGCCTCTATGGATTCAAAGTAATGCCATTTGGATTATGTAATGCTCCGGCCACAGTCGAATGCATGATGGACAACTTGCTTCGACACCTTAAGTGGATGACGTGTCTTTGAAGAAGATCTGAGTCGCCTGTCAACTGTGTTGAAGTGTGTTCAGGATGCAGGACTCCGCCTCAATCCAAAGAAGTGCCTCTTCGTTACCAAAGAGATAAAAAATCCTGGGGCACCTAGTCAACGGAGATGGTGTCCGTCCTGATCCAGATAAAGTAAGGGCAGTCATGGAATTTCCAACTCATAAGCACATTAATGATGTGAGAAGTTTTCTCGAGCTGTGCTCATACTACTGATGTTTTGTAAAGAGATTTTGTAATAAGGCACATCCATTACAAGAATTTCTGCAGGGAGACGCCAAGTTTTACTGGGATGAGGCAAAAGAAAGAGCTTTTCGGGCATGTAAGGAGGCTCTAACGTCCGCACCAGTGCTAGCCTTGTACGACGAGAATGCGGAAATGGAACTTCACACAGACGCCAGTGGTTACGGGATTGGTGCAGTGCTTGTACAAGTTCAGGAAGGTGCAGAAAAAGTGATAGCCTATGCATCAATAGTACTCTCAAAGTCCGAGATAAACTACTCTACAACTGAGAAAGAATGTCTTGCAGTTATCTGGGCTATCAACAAGTTCTGTATTTATTCGGCAAACCATTCACTGTCGTGACAGACCACCATTCTTTATGTTGGCTGACTAGCTTGAAGGATCCATCAAGTCGACTAGCAAGATGGGCACTAAGACTCCAAGAGTACGATGTCACAGTGGTATTCAAGAACGGGCAAACACAAGGCTGCCGACTGCCTTTCGAGGAATCCATTAGTGGAACACAACAGCATCAATGAAATTTCAGCCCTCACTGAATTAGATGACATTACAGCTGAACAGAGGGAAGATCCAGCACTATTAAAAATGATAGAGGCCTTGAAGAAAGGAGAATCGACCAATGGAGAGTTCCAACTTATAAATGGAACATTATATAAGAGCAACTACGATCCACTGGGCCCAAAATGGCTACTGGTCGTTCCAGCTCATCTCCAGCCAGCTATTCTCAAATATTTCCACGATGCTCCAATATCCAGTCATCTGGAATTCGTGAAGACCCTAGACAGAATCAGACACAGGTATTACTGGAAAGGTCTCTACCGATCTGTCAAGCACTATGTGAGTCACTGTAAAGAGTGCCAGCGATGGAAGCATGTGGCGCAATTACCTCCAGGGCATCTCATACCGATTCCGCCTGCAGCAGCTCCATTCCACTGAGTTGGGATCGATCTTTTAGGGAGGTTCCCAAAGTCGACAACCGGTAACCGATGGATAATAGTCTGCACTGACTACCTCACATGCTACGCTGTCACCAAACCCGTGCCGACTACAGAAGCTCCAGAGATTGCATAATTTCTTGTAGAAGATATTATTTTGAAGCATGGACACCACGTGTCATGATATCTGATCGTGGAAAAGTATTCCAGTCAAAACTAGTATCAGAGGTAACGTCACAGTGTGACATTGTCCACAGAATGACAACGGCATACCATCCTCAGACAAATGGTCTTACAGAACCTTTTAACAAGACGTTAGCTGATATGCTATCGATGTACGTCGATGTTCAGCAGAAGGATTGGGGTACAATTCTGCCAGCCGTGACGTTTGCTTACAATACCGCAAGACAGGACACCACAGCCTTCACGTCGTTTTTCCTGCTCCATGGCCGTGAAGCTGAGATGACAATGGATACGCTGTTCCCGTTCCAACTGGACGACACTGAGGATGATTATGTTAAACAGCTAATCAGCAGGGTCAAAGAAGCAAGACAGCTAGCTCGTATACGGATACTGGACGCCCAGGAGAAGGACCGTCAGCGGTATAAAGACAAGCACCGACCTACTGTGTACAGCCAAGGAGATCTGGTATAGATTTTTACCCCTGTACAGAAGGTTGGACTGTCAGAAAAGTTATTGAAGCGATACTTTCATCTGTATCGTGTCATACGCCACCTGTCAGACATCACATACGAAGTTGAGGATTATGACCCATAGTCGAAATGACAAAAATGAAGAGACATTGTTCACGTGCTCCGTATGAAGCCTTACTACGATCCTGAAGAGCAGGTAGGCGACAATGGCTTCTTGTTCAAGGACTGTAAGGACAGTAATGTTACCAATGAAGCCACGACAGGAAGGTCTGTCGTCGATAATGGCGGAGAAGGAAAGAATTCTCTAGAACTGCCATACAGAGGACCCATGACAAGGTCAAGATCCAGGAACATAACAGCGGGTCACTGTTTTTCTAGGAGATGGATGAGCCGTAGCAGACCACTTAGGGAAACACCTAAAGACTGTACATTTGCAAGTTGGCAACACCAATACAACTTGTAACTCTTGTAAGAAAATCCCTGTGTATTAGCCCTATGCTGATCTACAGATGTCACATAACTTTAGTTTAAGTATGTTACCAGATTGTAAACACACAACAGAAACTAATAACTACTCAGTTAATGTTCATCCATTGGTAGGAAGCAGAGTTATTGCATATTAAAGCTGTATTCCAGTATGTAAAGTAAGCACATGTAGAATTAACAGATAGTAACAGAAAACATATTAAATGATATTAGAGTCTCATCAAACTCGGTACATGGACTTAAAATGCTGTCTGATGCATTAATGCAATACTGGCAATAATTTATTATGTGGATTCCGAAGCCTTAATCTGAAACCAACATGACCACATGGTCAGCTTTTAAGCATTACTTGGAAACTATGATATTTATAGAACTAAAAGAAACTGTCAGTACCGGTAGTTAAGCTTGCAAAAACATAAATCTGTACATGTTAGGAATTATATTCATAACATAATTCTCATGTTATTAACGTCTTTATGAATTCCATTGTTCGAATACATGCTTAACTGTGGCAGTTCTTATCAAAGTGATTGTATTTAAAAGAATACACATTTAATGCTCTACTTACCAATATTAAGTATATCTTGTAACAAATCCATTGTTAATGATAAATGTATAACTTCCTGGTTCTAACAATAATATGTATTTTTGTCACAAGTCAAAATAGTATATAAGGACCCGAGCAGAGAGACTTGGGGCGTCATTATTAAGGCTGTCTTTGGGCAGTCACTATGTATGTCAATATGCAGATCAACAATGTAATGTATTATTGAATACAGTTTTATGAAAAGTGCGACTTGTGTTTTGAGTTCACATTAAGTGATGTAGGTCTGTAAGATATCACCCAGCATGCAAATTAACCCGAATTTCACGCATGTGGCGAACTTTACAAGCGAAGCAGATTCTACGAGATACACCCAACCTACGACAATCTGGTAATGTGTTGAACTTAATAATTTTGTAATTGTAACCTTGCTACATGGAAGTGACATTTATTTAGCATCAGCTTATGGTTTTCAGTTTGTAGAAGGTACATGACAAGGAGCAATGCCGTGAGACACCATGTAAACCAACTGTCGGCGTGGCACAGGGAATAGCGTCACAAACTACGGTGCTGAAGGTCGCCAGTTCAATCCTAACCACTGGCAAAAAATTTATTTCTTTGTAATTAACAATTCCAGAATGTTCTGTATCTTCCTTATGTTCACTTGTAAATTCTACTTGTTTCTTATGTTAACTATTCTTCTAATTTCTGGTACATTTTGTCTGTTTATAAATAGCAGAGCACTCTGCCCGAGAGGCAGTCAGTGCTGTGTGTATGTTAAGTTCGTAATAAACGTGCTTTCAGTATAAGTGCTGTGTTTAGTTGCGTTCGAAGTCAAGCCTTCTTCCATTTCAACGCGACAATATGTAGCAGGTCAGATGATTCAGCAGATATAATATCATGCTTTTTCTTTTATGGGATTTAAAGATTATGATGGGTAACATGATACATTTTGTTATGAATCAGTTTTGCTCTGTTTCTCCACCTCTTTCCAAACAAAATCTTGCATACTATATAGCAATATATACTTACATTCTCTTGCGCAGTGTAAAACTAGTACAGTACCTTTTAGTTAACAAAATTATTTCTTCCCCTTTCAACAAATTAATTCATATTCTTTCACTAAAATTTAACAAGTGTTACTCCAACTCTATTTAATGTGGCACATCCTGTATGTTCTCAACATATATTATTATTATTATTGATTTTATTATACACATTATTCATTATTTGCTCTTACTGTATTAAAATGTTGGTAAGTTTGGGGAAGCTCTCAAGAATGAAGTCCCACAGGATTCAGTCTTGGGTTCTCTGCTGCTCTTAATATATATTCATATATATGTGGTGTCTGTTAGTACAGCATTTGTGATCCTGCAGCTCATAAAATTGAATACACAAAGTAATTTACAATGAGGAAAGTTGGAATTTGTGCCCATCCAGGATTTTAATCCAAGTCTGCTCACTGCGCAGGCATACTTAACCACTGCGCCACTTGGGGGACAATGTATCCAACCCCTGCTCAATTCCCACACCCATTATTACTCATTAACTGCAGCATTTTACTGTTTCCCATGAGATTCCTGGCATAATGAGTGTGCATCCATACAGAAGAACACACACACACACACACACACACACACACACACACACACACACCTCCCAATGTACAGGTGATAATTGAAGTTGTACATTTATAATAAATGAGGCTATGAACTTAAAAAAAAAAAACATTAACAATGTGTCAAGTAGGCATAAAAATCACAATTTTTAAATAACATAACGACAGAAATAACTCATAAACTGTATTTAGCATTTCCATCACAGAGTACAAAAAATTTATAACAGAAATCTACGCAACGACAGTATAATTACAAAAATATCTTACACAGTATTATACAATATAAAATCAGCTAATGATGCAGCAAATTATACCTGCTAATAAGCAAAAGTAATGTAACTTTCATAAAATTTTAATTATTAACAAAATAGTAATGTTAATTTTAAGAAGTGTAATAAGTTGAAAGAGCACCAATTATATTCAAGATATTCACAAAAAAGAGCTGCATTTACAAGGTGAATGTAATTTATAGTGGTGCCTACTTGTACATTCACTACAATTTTATACACAGTCATGAATCAGACATATGAGCTAAGGGTTAATTGTCACTGACAGTGCACCAGCCAGTGTCAACCCACTGTCAAGAACAATCTTTATGAATAACAAGGAGTTCTTATAGTTTAGTAATATTTTACAGGAAATATTAACACACATGACTTTTCAGAAAATTAGGCCTTTACACAGTAATGTATCATTTATAATGACTAAATGAAATACACACAATTAAAATACGAAGAACAGCTATTTTTTGTCTTTATTCATACATTAGTAAGTTACATGTTCTTAAATTCATGAAGTTCTACAGTGGTTTTAGAAAGAAGAAATAAAAAAAGAAATGAATTTATACATCTTTTAATAAGGTTTTCAAATTTCCAGAAGAAATAAGACCACTAATAATTTAGTTAGGGGAAAAGGGAAGAATGGAAACTGGACTATCATAAATTTGCACACACATGCTAACAATAATATTGTTTTAAAATGAGCTACATGGCTTTATATCTCACATCACATATGAATATATCTTTTGTTCACAACATTAAAACTCTGAAACACAGGTTTTTCTGCAATAGATTAGAGGGAAAATAATTATTCTGTGCTTCAAATGCTAAGAAATAAAAAACTTAAAACTAAATGGCAAAACATCAACACAGGTACAAACATCACTGAATATACTTTGGAAAAAGGTAAACTAAATCAGTTAAAACAGGGTTGTGTGTACATAACAAATACAATACATAAAGTGATTTAAAGTAACAAAATTTGAAGTGCATATTTTATATATACAAAAAAGAGAAATAAATAGAATATAAGCTGTTCAAATTTGTACATGTAGTTAAAATAGTTCTTTAAAATATTTCAATGGCTGAAAATTGTTCCTCAAAATATTATAAGTATTCCATTGAATAAGCTATCACATTTCACACAACCCCACTTCAGTACACTGACATCAGAAAACTGAGTGTCAACCACACTTATCACACTTTGATGATATGCTTGAATCTTCACACCAACATATACACATAACTATCATTATTGCAATGGTACAACAAAGAATACACCAGATGATGCACATGCACCCTACCTATAATGACACATTATTTCTATCTACCTACTTAATTATGATATGACAATGTGTAAAATGAAGAAAGTTTTCCAAATGGACATCACAAATACACAGGAATTTATTATTGTAAGTTGAATTATTTATGGTTTCATTTTAAGGTATTGTAAACTAGTTTAAGGAATTCTACTTATATTTATAAATATATCTTCATTGTTAATATGAAATTACTTTGTTACTAAAACAAAAAATAAATTTTGGCATCAATATTAAAACATTTCATAAACAGGAAACTACATACCATTTCAGCAGTGAAACAAAATTACTGGTGGAGTATGAAATTAGTCAAACTTTCATGTATAAGAATTTTCAGTACAAGTATTCAAAAATGTAATTCATAAATCTGTAAGAAAAATAGAAGTTATTGCACAATTCTCATAATTCATTAGGCCAGTGACATATTAGGTATCTCAGTACATCAATGTACCAACATTTCGAAATGCTGAGACATCACGAGAAATGCAATATGTAATATTTAAATAAAAAGAATTCAATAGCACCCGCATTAAAACAAAGTCTATTTGTTTCTGCCTTTGTCACACAATAAATAATTTGAATTTTCATAAAAGATCTGGTTCGTTGCATCGACTTATTGTGCATGATTCCTGACAAGAGTACACACAATGCTACTGAGGAAGAACTTAATATTTTTTACTGCATGATTCTAATACAAGTTCATGATGTTAATTAACTTAAAGCTCTACATCACAATTTACATTAAAGCTCTCTTTTATGTGTACCAGCATATTTCAAAAGAAAACTTTTGATTTTTGAAATAATGTTTCAGTTTTCCAATTCTGGCATTCATAATTAATATAGCATACCTCAGGGAAGGTTTGGCCTTTGGTTAAACAGCAAGGTTAATTTGTATTAAGTGAACTACATTACCTAAATATTCATCAAAGAAAATTAGAAAGAAAGGAAATGATATAGAAGCACAAAAATAAATAAAAAAAGGTACCTATTATATTTTACAACATGTATTACACGTTCGGAAGAAAACATTCTGTGAAAATTTCTCCAGTACTATCCATCATTTAAATGTTTTGCCTCATAGTTTTCTTTGTTAATTCCTAGAAAGAAGTGCAGTTTTTGAAGTATGTACAGGTTACGGCAGTTCTTCAAGCATTTACAACAAATGATGGGTATTTCTGATCCAGTTCATTAGTATTTGTTACTTTACATTTATTAAATACAACAACAGTATTACTATTGTCTCTTTGGGGAAAGAAAATAAGCCAACTGATTCAGTCACCAGTGCTAATGTTTTTCTTTCCATTTCCTGCACATTGTGTAAATGATGATGTGTAACTATTGACTAATAAAGTCATCTCATTTATAACAAAGACTTTCAACAAAACTTGTGTGCCTGTGAGTTAATGAAAACTTCTGCAGTGTCCTATAATTACATTATATTTTGCAGTGATCAGATGTCTGCAGACTGTATAGCCATTTCCTGTCATGGCACAGGAAAAGAATAGGGGCAGATGCAATGGAGGACATAGTATGACTGCTCTCCAAATTTATATCACAAAACACAAGTGAAAACTCTTGTTACCAAAGTAAATTTATAGATGCACTTTACAGATGACTGGGCAACAGCTACTCAACACAGGATTTCTTCAGTTGTTTTAAAGATTTTATATTCTGATCAACACATCTGAAGCAAATTAGTATGTAAATCTATATTACAATCTAACACAAAGAAAATGGAAGTTGCACATTTTCATCAGTCCAACAGATTTGCACACAGAGCCTTCAATATCTATTTTGAGGGGTACAAATTTCATCAACACATATCCAAAGTACCTCACAATCACGTTAGACGGACACACTCTTTTAAGAAGCATTTGACACCAATATCTGCTAAAGCAAAAATATCCTTCGTAAGTTCTGTGATACTAGTTGACAATTGACAAAACACACTCCATAAGGAGCGCCAGTCTGACTGATATATTTATCTGCAGAGTACTGTCACTAAGTCTGTTTTAATAATATATATGTGAAAAAGATAAATTTACAATGTAACGGATCCATGCATGTTGTCAGTGGATCAACATGACCTACAACCACATAATGGATACATATCCTGAATCACATTCCACCTCATATCAGATGAGAAAAGCGTAATAGTAGAATACTGTCAGATTAATAAAGCCACAACCGCACTGTACTGAACAATGTATTCCTTGTGGAGTGAAAATGAACTTCTTACTCCTTACTGGAAATAAATTGAGTGCCATCGATGGATGGAAATTCTGTAGACAGCAAAACTGTCATTCTCAATGCTGCACACTGCCCTATCTCTAGGAGAAGGCTCCAGAATTAGTCTCCGGCAATCTGGACTACTTTAAAACACATCTCCAATAGTGGGGCAAAAATTCATTGCAATCTTGTGCTGCATGACTGACACACTTGACATGTCCAGAACGTGTATATTGGGGGGAGCGGGGTGGGGGGGGGGGGGAGTGGTCCACTTGAAGATTTCTTTACAGTGATTGATGAGTTGAGGAACTATATGAAAGAACTTGATGTACAAGCATGGCTATTTCCATTTGTAATATGTTATTCCGGAGATATGGGTTGAAGTGTTGATATATAGTTTCAATGATATTTGATGTGTACAGTTATTCTCATGATTCAAATACTAATTGTATTCCACATGATAAATAATAAACATCCATTCAAATGTTCTCTTTTGCCCCTCAGGATGCACAGTGGTGCAAAAGGAAGTCATTGCTTGTTTACAGATTTGTATATAGTCTTCAGTAGCACAAGAACAATGTCATATAAAGAGTTGTTGCATACAGTCATACTGTTATGATCAACAACTCATCAACAAATATCCAAGGTGTTGATAATTGAAGTAAAATTGAAAATATACCCCACTCAGAGACATTTAACCTTTTCTCTTAGATTGTTGAGATATTTAAATATCTCTCTCCCAATGCATAATTTTTAACATCCTTGGAAAAGTGACATTAAGTTAAGGTGTTGGTACTAAATCTGAGAACAGAATGTTGTTCTTACAGTGCAAAGCTAAATTGTGTATAACATAAAACAGAACAAAGATGGAAGGGCCAACAGAATTTTCTTTTGCTCTCATTAGTAGCACTTACAGAAGAGAAAGGTGTTCCACACTGATGGTGCTATAACTGAAACTAAGAGAAGAAATGATAGGTAATTTTCCATTTTTAAAATCAATATTTCCCAAATAAATATGTAATAATTAAATGTTAGGTGTTCCTACTCTAGATGGTTTAAATAATCAATTGTTTAGAATTTTTCTGTATTTTAAGTAATAAACTATCATATTCTAACAAATAACTTTTCTTCAGGAACATTTTCCTAAAATTATACCAAATTATTAAGCCACTTTGGGTATAATAAATTACTGCAAATGTAAAATATTTTATGAGGTACTTAGGGGCACTGATCTTCTAAGCATCAATTTTCTCTAAAAATGAATGAATATTAAATGTGATGAGTATAAGAAGTCTATCTTACCAGATGTCTGGACTTTATCAGACTAGACTTTTTTTTAATACGACTAGACAAAGTTGTGCAACACTTTCAATACATAGTTGTTGCAGTACTATTAATATATTACTTCTGCTTGAACAAAAAATAAGGAGTAAAAGAAATTGGGAAAATACTGTAACTATCTGTTTTCGACATTGAGCTGGCTCGATTTATCCCACTACTAATTGTTAATACAATCATGGGGTTTTAATAAGCACGGTATGACAGGCAGTGGATTTTCAACAGAAATTACTCATATAAAAGTAAATGCACTTAATTTGTATTTATGCAATACATTCAAAGTGTTCACCAGATGTCTGTCATGGTTAAAGTTATTTGAATACCTGTCAGTGCTAATTCATGTAGAGTCAATCTAGTGTATATTACTACAAAAATATAATTAAGAACATATACCTAAATAAATTAGTATAAACTGTTCTGTCTTTACTGAGTTTAGTAGAATGTTTTCATGTAAGACACTAAAAATACATCACACGTAAAATTCACTAACACTTATGTGCATAAAATTTTTCTCGCAATGGCATTAGTTACTGCCAAACAGTTGTAAATGGAAGGAATGTGTTTTCCACTCAAATAATTTCTTCACAAATAGTAGGACTCCAACATATATAATAAATATATTGCATGTGGAGGCAAAATACAGGTGTTTAAATCTTAACAGACTTGGTCCTAAAGGTATATAGGGAGTATGACTATGAAACTGTTCATTTTAATCTGTGTGCAACCAAGGACATTATGAATACAATTATAAATGTCATTCTCTTTCATCCTAGCATACGTCTTAAATCTGAAATAATTATGAAAGATAGCTTCATTATGACTGAACAAAATGTGATTAAAAATACCATGGGACAGAAGGTTATCCATAAAATGCCTGTTGTCTATGATGCGCTTAAAATTACACTAGTTATCATCTTATACAAGAACAATAATAACTAAATTAGAAATAAAACAAGAGAAGTTTATTCTGATCTACAGTAGCAAAGAGACAAACACAAAATGAAAAAACCGTTTCTTTAACCATTAGTTTCCTTTACCTAACAACAGAAAGAAAAGTGTTTCATAAAATGAGTCTATTTGAGATTAAGTACAGACATGATGCACTACTCATGTCAAAAGACACTGTACTGAAAGTAGTATGGATAACAAAATCTTTCATTCTGGAAACTGACATAAGGTTCGTGTATGGTACCCAATTTTGGAGACACCTCAATTTTTGTACTACTGACACTGACTGTAATTTTTAATTTCATTGTAAAAATTTATCAAGTGTCTGTATAAAAAAATTGTTTAGTAATGTAATATTGACAACACAGTCAGAAAAATGTGACTGTTTTTATGAATTTCTAATAGCAATTTAGTGCAAAGGATTATTTAAGTTTTCAACTGGACAATTCATCATGTAGCCTGGTGATGTGATACTCCCTATCATGTTGTGGTAAGAACACTCAGTGCATAAAGGTAAATGAGCCTTTTTTTTTTTCAAATATGTTTGCCTGCAGAATTATGCCAAGTACAGGCATCACTTAGAAACCACATAATTATTTGTGTGTGTGTGTGTGTGTGTGTGTGTGTGTGTGTGTGTGTGTGTGTGTGTGTGCACTGCAGTTGCAAAACCCAATAAATGAATACTAAAAAGCATTTTGATTCAACTTAAGACACAGATTACTGTGATTTCTATATGGTTGAAGGAGAAATAATTGATCTATACACACACAATGAATAGAGGAAACTGCATAATTTATATAAGGAACTGAAGGCTCAATTTTTTTTTATCTTGGAAGAGTGGTACTATACATATTGTACGAAATTGCATTTTGAGAAGCTGAAATATGATAGAATAACAACACTATCAACAACCTTTAATATTCCCCCATTTTCATGGTGGGTCATACACTTCTTATAACAGTTAACTACTCACAACAACAAAGCTTTTTCAGGTTGCAGTCCAACTGAAAATGAATCAAGATACAAGAGAAAATAAACACCCAATATACAAAGTCACACACACAATATGGAATAATAAAAATAATTTGCCTTTATCTTAATACATGATAGAAACCTGCATTAAAAACACCCACAATCAAGAAATGTATTATATGATAAATGCATTAGTTTCATTCAAAATATAAATACATTTTCATACTCAAACATAGGACTTACACATCTGAACAGCTTTAAATAAAGAGAGAGCATATATTTTTATCAGATAATCACCAATGAGGTGAAGTTTCATCAATTCAACTATGAAAACAATGAGTAAAAATTATTGTTTGGTTTTCTTCCCACTACTATTGCAATATCTAATCACAAACAATCTAGTGCAAACAGATTTTTAATAAAAATTTCAGCAAAAATAAAATAATATGAATCATTTTCCTTCTGCCACCATGGTACCACTGTGCTAAGAAATGTACCCAAAAATAATGTAAACCATTTAGTTTCAACGACACCAATAACAACAACAATGTAATCTCGAATATAAATTGCAACATATACAAATAATGTGGTGTGTGTATAGTGGAACATGGAGACAGTAAAATGAAAGAGAGATGTGAATAAGTAAGTAAGCAACTAATCGGGCATTGCTGGCAATTCAGCAGTTTTTGTGAGAAAAATTAAGTATTCATCATAAATTATATATACAGATAATCTGCTACAAGATATCAAAAGTCACCTTATACTAACCTTAATTGTAACTATCCTATCTTCAATATTTCTAAAGCTCAAATATTTTCTTATGTACTTTATTGGCTGCTCTCATCAACTGCATTAGGACAAAACAACACACAGCTTTTGTTTTTCTGTTACTTTTTAAACATTTATTCAACAACACAAAAGAAAAAAAGACACATAATGACTAGCTTCAAAGAAAAAATCAACTACAAATAAAAATTAAAGTGCATATCATTTTTACTGAGGCAACAACATGCAGCTAATAAAAACCAATAAAATTATAATA
The DNA here is from genome assembly GCA_026315105.1 of Locusta migratoria. NCBI lineage: Eukaryota > Metazoa > Arthropoda > Insecta > Orthoptera > Acrididae > Locusta > Locusta migratoria. Next base: position 742,119,935 of record CM048755.1, on the reverse strand, counting down.
GTAATAATAATACTATTATTAATAAGTAATAGATAATAATAATAATAATAAAACACATATGGCACTTTCCTCAAGTGATATAAAATACATTCATTCATCATTCAGATACTATGAGATATTTATACACAAGGAATTTAACAATGGCCAAAGAAAATATATTATTTACACAAGTTAAAACAACCATTTATATCATTATCTGGCATAAATTTTCTTAACTAAAACAGATTGCATTTCCATATATATACCACCTAAGGATTGACTTTTAGTACATCATGGATGAGAGTGATGCTAGTAGTGCTTACACACACAGGGGGGGTTCATATTGAGTAATGTGTTTCTGTACTGTAAAATACAACCATTCTTTTTTTTACATAAACTCATAAAAAATTCAGTGGTACAAATAATATGAAATAAGTAAAATTATCAAAGTTATTAGAGTACTGAACTGTAATATATGTTTCATACAAGCAAATTAAATACACAATAAAGTAAATACATGATAAGGCTGTTAATGACTTTTAACTGGAAATACAAATTTCACCAGTGTCTCCAGTTTAATGTTTAATAGAAGGGTAAATCAAACCTTCCAAGGTAGCTATGTAATAGCTGTAACCTCAAAATATTCCATCATTTCTGCTACGAACATTTGAAAACACAGAAACAAAGGGTTCAGCGAAATATATATGAAATACTATTAGCAATATAAAAAGTTAAAAAATAAAAAATCTCAATCTATTTTGGAAGAGCACAGTGACAGTAAATGTTCAACGACAAAATAACTATAAAAATATGACAATACTACATACTAATAAAAAGTGTACATTATATTTAAGCAAAGGAAAATAAATTATGTCAGTTCAAACACAATGGCTTAGAAAAACAACTATATATTTAGCTCCTCTGCTTCTCTCCTTCTCAGAATATTTCTACAAACTTCTGTCTCATGTGAAAACCACATAATGACTTACAAATGATAGGTTATTACCTTTATAGCAATATACACTGGAAAACTATAGTCTTTCTTCAGTCTCAAAAGTGGAACAATAAATTGTGGTCCAAAAGATAACACACAATTCTCCCACCATATCAAAGGCAAAAAAGTGTGTCTGTGTGAGTTTTATTCAAAATTTACAATTATTAAGGTGTCAAACAAACCCTCATGTGGCTATAGCAGAAAACGAAGGAAACATATACAAACACATAATAGTTCAAATTGACATCATATGCAACAACAGACAAACACATGACACTCGACTCACATTTCAATTGTCATAATATATGTGAAATGCTGAGATGGCACTTATATCCCTTCAATACAATATCGATAATATACAGAATGAAAAGTTGCAGAATCTATACTTTTGATGAATTAATGCTGCACTCACACAGTATGGACATGACAGCTTACATATTTTGTACTGATGAAAGGGCTAAAAAGTAAATATGTCAAACCCACAGAAAATTGAAGTACATCACTATTAACACTGCACTGATCAAACCTAGTGAATGAATTCATGATACCAGAACAAGAAATCATTTATGTATAGTGAAGATGTAACTGCTGTAATGTATCAATACTGTTTAACCAAATACATCATTAAGACTATTTAATCCTCCATCGGCAGTTGACGCAGACAGGTTAATTCACTTCTCTCCAAACATTTCCGTGTACTGTTTGTAGGTCAAAAGTAACTATGTTCTCAACAGATCCTTTCATTTTGATCTGAAACATTTTGAGATATTGTGTATGGAACATGTTTTTTTAATGTTCAACATGACTTTTGGCATTTCCAACATTATGTGCACAAAATGACAATTAAAATTCACTTCAAAATTAGATTTTTGACTTCCTTATTACATTCCTTTATTATTTCCTGTATTCCAATGAGTAAATAACAATGACTGGCAATTTTGTACAGGAAAATCAGAAATCACCCACGACTGGAGTATTAAACATTCGATGAAACATAGAACAATGGCAGCATTGTACAAAGTATTGATTCTCTGGAAGTGTCAATGATGTCTATTTTACAGTGGTGTCTGCTACACATTTTCCCTAATGGTCTGCATTTCATGTGAAGGGTACAACAGAAACTAATATCTGCAGATAACATTCAAATTTCTTGCAAGTTCTGGAAGTTTGTTACCCAACAGCACCGAGAACAGATCCACAAATTTGCCAATCTAAGTTATAAAACAATTTTTTCCATTCCTATTTGCTTCCTCACAAATTTTCTATGGTACAAGATGGAAGTGAGGTAGCAAATCGATACTCAATTATTATTTTTCCATATATGTAATAAATAACCAGCATGCTTGCTAGAGATGAAACTGGAACTCTATAAAAGCTTAGTGGTAGTTAAAATTTCCTTGTAATATGACAGTAGTGTGACAACACTTTTATGCATGGCTGCAACATAGGAGAATGTGATCAATTACTATTTATTGTTCCTGTTACCCACTTAAAAATTATCATGTCCAGAGTAGACACATGAACACTCTGAACAAGCATCTAACTCAAATATACAGCGTGTGTCACAAAGCTACTAGATAAAATACTTATTCTTTAGAAACAATCTATAGCTTCAATTTCTTTAAATTAGAAGAAAAACTGCATTTTTATTACCAAGGATGTATGCTAATTCTTGAACTATATACTATTACAGCACTCAACTACAAACTTCAAACCAGAATGCAGAAAATGACATGAATCTACTATTATCTATAAAACTTTCCAATTTCCTTCCATTTTTTTAATATGAAAAAGCGCTCTGAACTGATTATTCAGCAAACTTGTGGCTCTGATCAGTAATATTTTGCTTGATAGTCTAACTGTCGTTGTGCAGTTAGGCTTCCAGTGCAAACAGTACTTGATGTTTTCAACAGGAAAATGCCTTGTTCTATGCATAATTAATTTCAGAAATTAAGAAACAGATGGGAAACTAGACATTATAATGCCATCTCAGATTAAGGTATACTGGAATTTAACTCACAAGTTGCCATTAAGTTTTTCAATTTTTTTTCTGTTGGTCCAACAGAGGAAAACAAATACAGTAAATCTACAAAAGTAGATTATTATTATAGCAAGATTTCAATTCTTGTAGTTACCAGACACACTATTTTGCCTTTAGGTTGGGTAAAGTTAAAACTGCAAGCACTGGAGCAGCACAGAATACTATTTTAAGGATAACACACAATCATAATAATAAATGTATAACTGATTGAATGAGAAATTACCATTGATGATTTCTTTTTACTGAATGTGAAAGTTGGTCCCCCTTAAATGTAAATCATTACAGCCTTTGACAACAAAGGTGGAGGAGAACTGAAATTAGCTGCCTGAGTTAATTATTTCACTCACATCTGCCATCTTACAAAAATAAATAACTAAGTATACTATCACAAGTACTTGTACATCAGCAATAAAATTATAAAATTGCATACAAAAATATTATTTAACAAGACGACAAAATACATAAAGCATTTTTATGACCTTCGGAACAGCTGCTCGATCGAAACTGCTTCACGTCGGACACGATGTGAGCTGTGATGTAGTTATACCAATGTGAATTCACGACTGGGTTTTCTTGCCCCCTCGCGGTTTAATTGACTCAGAGATTTGCCACATTGCTTCCTCACAGAGAAATTCATCAAAATTGTTGAAGAAAGCAATAATTCTATCATGTTTTTTGAAGGAGTATGTTCTGAAACAAATGTTTTTAATGTTTATCAACACACACATTAAAAGATTTCAGAACTTTTACTACATAGTCTCATAGTAAATTAAAAAGAAACTAAACACTAATTAAATCTAATTATTTTAAAACACATGATGGTACAGAAAAAAGAAAGAGGGAGAACAAAAAATTGTTTCAGAAATTATAATGTACACAAAAAGTAACTACACAGAATCCTCTTATTGTTCCTTTCAGTATATTATGTGATGAAACAAATCAGTTGATCAGTTAAATGGCCAGTGACAGCAGATATAACAATGGCCTTCCAAAAGTGTGCCCAGAGAAAGTATGTGAAGAAAAATCTCTCTTGACAGAGATCTGGAGGGAACTGTTCATTGTAGCTCATATTTAAAATTTACACATTTCAGAGTCATGCAGTCTCTCACATAACAGCGTATTATGCACTTGTTCTGGGCACAGGCAATAACTACCATGAAATAAAATGATGGTGGGGTAGAAAATAAAAAATAAAATTAAAAACTTTTTCTTCCAAACACTTTATACAAGACAAAATGCAGTTAGTCTGTAATAAAATTCTGACAGAGAACTTCCAGTGCATAAAAAGAATTCTCATGAAAGAAATCTTGGGACTGCATTCCTTTATACAATGGAAGAAGGCTCTATTACAGATAATGTGAGGCATGTCCTATATTTGCAGTTAGAGAGTAACAACAATTTACATAAAATATTACTTGATTCTGGCATTGTGTCATTACCAGCCAACAGTGCACACACTTTCAGTTAAATGGTAACAACAGAGAAAATAATCTCCAAACATTTTTATGAATTTATTGAAATTATTATTATCAACTATAAGGAGTGCAATTCGCAGGTCCTGAAATTATTCCTGTGGTATTCTTTTAACAAGTTGGAGCCAAATTTTCTGAGCCATGGACTGAAATGTTCACTGTTTTGCATAAGGAACAACAACAGCATTAATGGAGAACGAGTCCAAAAATCAATGGGAAATTAAATCAAAATTTATTACAAACATGTATCCCAAATATTAAGTGAGGAAGTAAACTGAAAATGGGTAACTGACAAAATGAATCTTTTATGTATGTATCAAGACAAGTGATATGCATGATACAACTCCTACAGTTCTCTGCCATTTCTTGATATCACTGATGACCAGTTACACACCAATTCATACTGAATACCTGCCAACCTTCAAAATGTGATAATCATGAGATCCAGCTCAACAAATCAGAAGATTCATCAAAAAGATCTATCATAAATGTGCCTAATTTTAGTATAAAGATTAACATAACTGATTTTAGTTTTTTCCTATGATTTCACAAGGGTAGCTGATCAAAGGCTTCCATGTCCCAATATCCAAAATATACATTCGGTCACAGAAAGAAAACGAGAGCACACATGCTTCAAAATTTTCCTCAACTGATATAATTTCTGAAATTATATCAGATTCTCTTTTTTATTCATGCTCCTTTGCAAAAAAAAAAAAAAAAAAAAAAAAAAGTATATGTCCAGGAACTAAACGTCAGTCTGGAATGGTAGAGTGTCAGTTCCCATTTTTTGCAGCCAATTTTAATAAATGAAATATTGCTCTTTCCACCGACAAACTTTAAATGACATACCTTTCCTAGATTGTATGTGCAAATCGGACCAAAAACAACTTCAAAAACATTTATATTTTTTTGCCATACTGGAACACATACCTCCGAATCGAAATCCCACGAAACATGAAAAGTTGCATTTCTGCAATTAGCGTATTAAACAAACTGTCACAACTATTCACTCTAAAGGTTTCCACCGATCAAGGAAACCCTCAAGCGACTTTACTTCCCCCCAATGACGAAACATTGCCTCCAAATAGAGCTCAACACTGAAAGTGTATGCGCATATCTGCCAACAGCGCACGGAAGAGCAAAAATAATTGATATCCAAGTGGTGCATGGCTCCTAAGTTCTATGAATTTCGATACTTAAGTTGATTAGACTGACTATTGATGAAAGGACTTTCGACCATTGGCAATAAAAATTGCTGTATTTTAAAAATTAATTTTAGGTTCCACGATAAAAGCTAAAAATTGGGAGAAGTAATGGAAAATCAGAAGATGGCAGAAGTGAAAAATTGGGAGACTCCTGCCTAAATCAGAAGCATTGGCAGGTATGATATTGGATAGCCATCTTGTAGCCTCCAGCACTTCTAAAATTTTAATTTTTTTAACTCTTTGCTTTTCATTACAACCCACACATACAGTTTCCATCCCAATGCCTTATCTAGCCCACCTATTCTGGCAACAGTTTGCAATGTAGTGAATTTAAAACCAAGTTTAATTATAATTAAATCATATATACATCAAATACGTTAATAACGTGGTGCATGAAGGAAGTCAGTGATACATACCCTTTCTTGAATCTCTTCATATTTTCCACAATGTGAAACTGTTGCCATCTTTTTGAAAAATTAATTGCACCCTCAGGCAGGTAATCATTGTTTCCAATGTGAACAAATGTCAGATCCTGAAGTACTAGGCCTCTGTAAAGAGTGAACATTATTCAGTAATCATCAGACTATTGGAATATGGTAAAATTAGGTGAGGAATTAAACTGGATATGAGTAAATGACATTGCATGCATAAAATATCACCAATAAAAACTGCATGGGTTGACCATCTGAAGGTACATTAAAATGTTTCATTTTTATTCTTATAACTTTCTTCTTCTTGAGGGTACTCAATTAAATAAATTAATGAGCAACTGACTTAAAATATATAAAGCAATTTGGATAGTGAGGTCTCCAGTTATATGAGCAATAGAGATAGATTGATATGATATATATACCAGTTATGTCATTATATCTTGTTTATCCTACCCACAATTATCATTCATATTGCTGACACATTGTCTAAGATATTACTGCCTTTTCTTGTAGTCAGGACAGTGACTCATAGAACAATTAGCTTTCATGAATATCTACCACATTTGAAAAAAAAAACTATTACCATGTTCAGTTTTATGATCAATATCATCTACATAACAGCAACCAACACTGGATTCCTCTACTTGTAACGGCAAATTAACATGTCACAGAGTAGCAGATCACTGTAGAATTTCACATTTAATAAAAGTATCTCACTGTTATTGCATATAAAAAAGTATCACTCCTAATTATATATCACACAGTGTGTGCAAGAAACACTGTCACTATATTTCCAAAGTATGGAAATAGTTTTGCCAGACATGATCACGCACACTGTTGGTATGGTAGGCTACGAGTGTGACACTTCATACAAATGGTATCTTAACAAAGAAAAAAATTATGTAAGGCGAAATGGGATCCCTAAGAGGATTATTTGTTTGTCACTGGCATCATGTTGTTGACCTGTTTGATGAACAAGAAAATACAGCACACTGTGCTGGAGCTATATTTCATCATTCCAAGGATACGAGAGTTTTTGCATAGCACCAAGCCTCACTTAACAGCAATCCTAACAGGTCTTGGACATTGTCATGAGAAACTTTTTCCCTAGAAGCAAATAAGAACAATAAAAATAAAAATTAATAAGTACCTAACCTGAGATAGGCTGGTAAGTTATGGATAAGCAAAAGTGTCTTGTGAAGTCTATGTCACAAATTATTATATCATTACACTGTCATTTGAGTTGAAGGGGAGTAACATTCTACTGGAGATGCCTATCTAACTGAATTGTTCATCACTGTGTTGTATTCCAATGTTCTATAAGTGCCACTGCGAAACAAGATGACTCAATATAAATGCGTACTCTTGCGTGTCCAGAGTCGGTTGACATAAAAGTTTTCTGGGTGTTGTACTGCGTCATAATGTAAGATGGCTTTACCTTAATAAAGAACAAGTTTCCACTCTTCCACTAAACAAATCACCAATAACATAGATGATTTTAAAATTATTTTAGTGTGACAGATGATAAGCATTGGCTTGCATAGAACACAGCTCTACTGGCCAAAGAAATATACATGGGAAAGAAGGCACACCTACACCTACACCTAGAGTCCTTCATGATAAGATGGCGCCGATCGGTAATACAGTGCGTGAAGAATGCTCTGATAAAAGTGATTGCAGGGAAACTAATATCGTGGACCGATTCCTATGGAATTAGGTCCGAAAAAACTGATAAAGCGCGGGATCGTAAATTAGCTATAGGCCTAAAAACAAGCTTAGGTGTAAACTTTGCAGTCAGTTTAATAGAAAATATAAATGCTTTAATGGGTAAAAATAGCTTCATAATGCACCAAAATGTAGGCAGCGTGTCAGGGGGAATGATAAAAAAACTATACAACTTGGAAATATTCTTAGAGAAGATGAAATCTGTAAAAGTCATATGTTTGAATGAACATTGGCTTAAAGGGGACACTGTCACTCTATTAAATTCATTTCAGGATACAAGTTAGCAGCGAGTTTTTGTAGAAAAAATGGGTATGGAGGATCTGGTATATTAGTTGAACCGACACAAAATTTCGAAGTCAGAACGACTTTCAATTGTTTGAATGAGGAACAGGTATTTGAAAGCTGTTGCATTGAGCTGTTGGATCATGGCTTACTAATCATAAGCATTTATCATGTCCCGGAATATTGGGCTACCAGTGCATTTCTAGAGAAATTTGAAACTTTACTAAGTAGGTTACAGGTAGGGAAACCATATAAAAAGATTGCAATTTGCTCTGATTTTAATATAGATATAAGGGATGATAACAGATTTGTCACTTCACTGAAGGATTTGTTGGCTACAAATGGCTTAATACTAAATTTTAACGAGTTAACAGCTACTTCTGCAACAAGCATTGATAATATAGTGAGCAGCAAAAATTATGGTGACACAGAAAAACTTGGGTTAGATTTAGAAATATCTGATCATTCAGCACTGTTTATCTCATTGCCATACTTAGACAAACCATATAGGTCTACAGTAAAACGGGTCAGAAATTTCAGCCAGCCAAATGTAAACACTTTTGTCTCGAAATTAAATGAACCTCATTGGACCTTCAGTAGTCAGAGTTCAGTAAACAGTAACTACAACACATTCATATCTGACATCAAAAACATTTTCAATGAATGCTTTCCCCTTGTAACAACACGTGACAAATACAATAACAGAAACACATGGATTACGGAAGGTTTCCGGATCTCTAGTATTAGAAAGAGGGAATTACATAAGGAAGTTAAAACCAATCATGATGCTGAATTTATCAGCTACAAAAACAAATATATAAAAAAATATTTGACAGGTAGTGAAACAGGCAAAACAAATGGCAAACAGTACATACATCGCTAATGCATCAAATAAATCAAAAGCAGTATGGCAGGTTGTTAACAAGGAAACTGGTACAGAAGAAAGAAAAAAATTTAAATACAAACTAGAAATCGACGGGAAAATTGTTACTAATACTAGACACATCTGTGAAGAATGTAATAAGTACTACATAACTGCGAACGAAATGAATAACTTAGCCCCACCACAAACAAGGCCTAACGCCGTACTGCAAGAACAAATAGGGTTTAAATTAAGTCAAGTATCATGCCAGGAAGTAGCCAATACCATAAAATCTCTAAAAAATCTTAATTCTGTGGGCTGGGATGAAATTCCAACAAGAATCATAAAGGCAGGATGTGACAGCATTGCACCTCAACTCTGTAGAATAATAAACCAATCCTTTGATGAGGGCTGCTTTCCGGACAAACTAAAATATGCAGAAGTTCGTCCAATTTACAAAAAGGGGAAACAAGATGAAATAGGTAACTTTCGCCCAGTGTCTATAATGCCAGTTTTTTCCAAAATAGTTGAACAAATAGTATGTAATCAATTAGAAAAATATAATAAAGAAGGTAATATTATTCTTAATAACCAATATGGGTTTAGGAAGGGATGAAACACATTACACGCGGTTAATGACCTAATCTCTAAAATAAGTAAATGTATCGACACCAAACAATGTGTATCGGGTATTTTTTGTGACCTGACAAAGGCGTTCGATACACTAGACCATAAGATACTGCTCCAAAAATTGGGTACGTATGGCTTCCATGAAAACTCTATAAGATGGTTTTCTTCTTACCTCAAAAACAGACAACAAAGGGTGGTGATAAATCAAATGGGTGAGAAAACTTGGTCTAGCTGGAAAGAAATACAAGCAGGCGTATCCCAGGGCTCGATACTAGGGCCACTCCTTATATTACATAAATGAAATGCCTTGCAAAGTAAATACAGACACAATACTTTATGCAGATGACTCAACAGCAGTGGTCTGCTACAAAAGCATTGAAGAATTAGTATTGACCACGAAACAAACTCTACAAGAACTTGAAGAATGGGTAAGAAACAATGCCATGAAATTAAATCTGGAAAAAACCCAAATCATAAACTTCAGGACCAAAAAAGCTTCTGAATGTGTATCACAAATAGAGTACTCGGGTAAAGAACTGACCACAGTCGAGTCTGTAAAATTCCTTGGGATAATTTTAAATAAAAACTTATCGTGGACTGATCATGTAGACAGTTTACTGAAGAGACTAAATAGCTTAGTTTATGCAATGAGGGTACTACACAAAATTACGGACTTAAAGGTGAAGAAAGTTGTTTATCATGCTTATTTCGTAACTGTTATAAAATATGGAATAATATTCTGGGATGTTGAAAAGACAAACCTGCTTAGAGTTTTCAAACTGCAAAAGAAAATAATCAGAGCAATGACAGGAACAAATAGTAGGCAATCATGCAAACCATTATTTGAAAGCCTGGACTTAATGACAGTGCCTTCAATCTTTATATACAAAGTACTCCTCTTTGAAAAGAAAAACTCACATCTGTTCGAAGATAATGCATTCATACATGACTATAACACAAGACATAAATCACAATACATGTTACCTTGCCATAGGCTCAAATTATTTGAAAATACTCCATATTACATGGCTCTGAAGATAAAAAATAAAATGAGGAAAAAATTAGGGGAATCCACACTGGGGACCATTGCTAAATACCTTAAAAGCAGGTGTTATTACAGTCTAGAAGAATTTTTAAATGATTAAAATCAAATGATGATATAGTCTAGAAAAAATGTATATTCATGTTTATATATACCGGTAGCCCTAAACTTACTGCCAAAATGGCATATGTATATCTGTACTCCATATGGGTGAATGAAGTTTTATTGTTAAATTTTGATGATGTGAAACATTTATAATGAAATTTGGTATGCTTCCTATAATTCTTAATGTATATACTATATATTTACTATAATCTATAAATCAATGTAACATTTTAGGTTAAAGACGAGTCACCAATGTTCTCAATCAAACGATTGTATAAAAACATGTAATGTGACAATAAAGTTATCTTATCACAGAAGTGGTCTACAATGTGTATAAGAATACATGCACAGGGACGAGTTTCTTCTTAACAGTAAAACAAAAGATTAGCCTCAAAACCGTGAGAAGTCAGGAACACTGTATTCTTAATATCATTAGAAAGTATTATGACAGATAAAAATTTCTGATTTACTTACTGGATGTAACCTACTTGACGAGTACGCTCCTTCGGATTATGGATTTATTGTATACTAAGGACCTGTGATTTATTTGAATGAAACCTGGGATTCACAAAATGAAGTGAACAAATATTCATCTGCAAGTGAATGAGTACTAATCTGGAATGACACTAAGGAGAGAGGTGGCTTTACAGTACCTGCCTCTTGAGGTGTCCAGCTCATTGGGGCTTAAGCTAGATCCACAAATATTGATGTTAACACCATGAGTTAAAAATATTTTAATGTCTATTGATATCCACCATTTAGAAACAAAATACAGTGTTTCAACATAATTGGTTGTTAACAATTTGCACTTATTGGAAGGAGGTTGCATTACTGTAATGGAAATGCCAGGTGCTAGCCCATATCATTTGCAGCCACCATTTACAAACTGGCTTGCAACAGATATCACGGAATGGTGTCTCCCCCCCCCCCCCCCCCCCCAAAGAAATTTTAAATATGGTGACATCAAAGTCTAATTGAGCAACAGATGAATGACATATGGCAAACTTGAATAAAAGCTTGCAAAGTTGAACAGATTACAAACAGAACTGTTAAGCTTACTTGTCTGAAAATTTGTGTATGTAAATATGAGGATATATGTGAAGCAGAAAAAAATCAAGCAATGCAACAGTCAATCAAATTTCAATATGACTTAATGATAGCACATACAATTAATTTTAATCAGAATTAGAAGAGGACAAATTAAGAAATTTACACAGTGAAAGATATAAAATTTCAAACTTTTATTCGTTTTAAATTATGAATCCCTTATTATATGGTCAGTCATACTGTTTGTCAACAATAACAATGATGAAGCCTTTGTTTTCAGGTTGTGAAAGGTTGTGCTTTCTTTTGCTAAGAGATTAGTGATCTTAGTAAGTGACCTGGAGAAGTTAAGACATTCATGGGAACTGATCTGATCATGGGATGATCAGGTAATGGGTGGTATTAGCTGGACGGTGATATGAAGTGGGAAAGGCAAGGTTCAATGTTGGATGTGAATAGAAGGGACTGGTAGAGAATAAGTGACTCCACAGTAGGACCAGGAGAATAAGAGTACTTACTTGACAAGTCCTGCATGGTTAAACTTTGGGGTGGGGGCTGAAAATGAAGTTTGTGCACATGACTCAAAGATCTGGAGAAATGAGACTTATTTTAAGTAGAGAGATTAACAGCAGTGTTTTGTGTTTGGTTGGTTCTAGATTTTATGTAGTGTTAGGAATAAATTTTTGGAGGATGTGGGAAATTGTAAATTTCAGTGAGGCATAGTCTCAGTGTTATCAGAAGTAGATAAATGGATTCACTGCGGATAGGATGTCAGCAGGGTGGAGATGGGGTCTGGAAGGCTGTTATGGCTATTGGAGGACAAAAGTTTCCATTTTACGGGTGGGAAGTACATTGTTAAAATTTATCAGTGGAGGGAGAACAGATGATTCTGAGATGCTTGCACCATGGAGATGTGTATCTGCAGAACAAGGTTCAAGGGAGGGAACAGGCAGAATCTGAAAAGTATAAGATCATTGTGAAAGAAAAAGTGGAACCCAAAAAAGCAATTTCTATGGTGATGCCACTAGAAGAAGGGGGCTTAAGGCAGCATTTAAGGAAAAGGAAGTGGGATTTGGGTTCAGCTAAGGAAAGAGACTTTTCTGAACTGATGTAGACAAATGCAGCAGGGGTTCATTTAGTATGTGACGAGGCTATGAAGACAGAAAATGCATGAGTGAAAGTGGTGGGTGATTGTAAAGGGAACCCGATAACACGATGTGAGTTTGGCGAGTCGAATTGGCAGAATAAATTGTGCTGAGGACAATACAATTGTTCTGTTATTTGAGGACATGGACTGATGACCATAGCAGTCTGGTCCAAGAGGTTTACAAACATTATATAAGGATATCTGAAGCGCCTTTAGCTATCATCATGTGTAAGGGGAATAAAGGACAGAGGTATAATTCTGCTGGGTGCAGTTCCCTTTTCACTCCACAAACCTGCAATTTGTTATTCAGTTTCCTTTACAACCATATTATTCACTCATCCATTTTCTTTGTCATTTCAAGTTATACAAGTTCCATCCTAGTCCAAATGGACCCCTGCTCCTTCCAAAGAGTGGAAACACTTTTTTTCTATTTACACCAGAGATCATAACACCACCGTCAATCACATCACCAAGGCCACAGGAACACCTACAGCTGGAAATAAAAGTTCTCAGATTCCCATCAGAGCCCAAGTACATACAAACACTATCACATGCGTTGAACCTGACTGGCTGAAGCACTGTTAAATATCCAGCACATACGGCCTGTAAGACAGTGTACATCAATTCATTTCACTGTACATCGATTCACCAGAGAGGACACTGCTTTGCTGAACAGTGTACTCACTCTACACTGGGTTTGGAAGTGCCTCAACACTTCTCACTGCAGACTCATGAGTTGACATCACTTTCTTACATTTTCATACATCGTCGATGGAAGCAAATGTTGAAATATCACTCTGTGACACAAACTTCGTAAGTCCAGAATTTCTGTAATTGCTACAATGCCCAAAGATGAGTATTTATTTTTTAAATAAATATTACATATAGTAATGTCCATGGATTGTTTCATTTAAAGTGTACCTACACCTTCTTACTAACACTCTCAATACTTCCAACCATGGCCAAGCTAATGCCAACATTGCATCTTGCCTCTCACACTGATACCACCATCCAACTGTAACTCCCCCTCCCCCCAACCCCTTCACCAAATAATTATACCCTGATCACCTTCCATGAACTACTTACCTACAATGTGGCCTATCATCCATCTCAGGGTCTGTTCTCTCAACAAGGCAGCCTTTTACAACTTTAAAACAGTTACAACTACAATCGATCATCAAATGAAACTTATTGACCACTTTGTGAGGATAAACGATGGTAACTGTGATAAGTTTTGTCTTAAGCATGTCACTGGAAATACAGTCAAAAAATCTATTACGCATGTTACATCAGCATTTACTGGGGAAGATGGTATCACAGTCCAAATGATTAAGCTTATTAGTGATTCACTACTACCCCTTATAATGGATGTAATCAAATCTGTCCTTATCCACAAGTGTTTTTCCTGATGCATGGAAATGTGGACTAGTTAAGCCACTGCCTAAAAGGACAGTGCCAAAGCAATTACTGACCTATCTGCATTCTTCCGGCATTAATCAAAGCCCTAAAATATATAATAAACAACCAGGTAAGCAGCAGCTATTTGACTACTAACGACCTTATTGACTAACACCGATCAGGTTTCCACAAATATTGCAGCACATCATTTGCTTTGATACAAGTAACATACAACCTGAAGAAGGCGATGGACAGACAAGAGGCTACTATTGTCTGCTTCTTTGTCTTTAACAAAGCCTTTGGCACCGTGGACTTCGATATATTACTTGCTAAACTTAGCAGCCTATATTTCTCTCAAAGTATGGTGCAATGGTTTAGCTCATACACAACATCACGGCTTCAGTGTGTTGTGTCTGGCACCACATATTCACAATGGAGAAACATACTATGAGGTGTACCACAGGGTTCAGTATCAGGTCCAAATACCTTTTCATTGTATGTGAATGACATGCCATCTGTTTTGTCCTTTTGTAAATACCACATGTATGCCGATAACCTTCAGTGCAAAACCAAAAAACCTGAATACAGCAATCGAGAATTTCAGTACTGACCTAAGTGCACTATCAAAATGGGCACAGAATATAGGATTATAGCTCAATCCAAGTAACACACATGGAGTTATGGGAAGTCATACTTGGCTTATTAGCCAAAAATATCGCAAGTCTCCGCCATCATTAATATTAAATGGCACAAATATCTACTTCTTATCCTTGGTAAAAAGTCTGGGAGTGATAATAGATGACAAACTAAATTGTTTGAACACACAGCTGCACTGTGTAACAAGGCATCAGCATTTCTCCGTGCCCTACAGAAATATAAGAAGTTTTTCCTCTCGACCTTAAATAGAAACTTGTACAAACACTTATAATTCCAGTTATTGATTACAGTGATGTTAGCTTGCAAGGTCTTCCTTGGGAAAGCTCACAATGTCTGGAACCAATCAAGAATGCCTACATTCAATATATCTGTAATATCTGTCTCTTTGATCATATTTCACCATCTTATACGCAGCTATCCTGGCTTTGTGCTGACAAGTGCAGAGTTTTTCATACACTGTTTCCTCTACTCTCTTATCAATGTACATTGTCCCTTATATATTTTTTCGGCCTTACACTCTTGTCTGTACACCATATGTAGTCCACATCTCCTTCCCCCCTCTCTTTGCATCCACCTCTTTCTCTCCCATCTCTCTGTTTGTTTCCACCTTTCCTTTTCTCGGCAAAGTTTTCTGCAAGGTACCCTCCACACAAACATTTATGTACCCAGTGATCTTCCTCTTGGTTTAAATGTCATGTGTGCAAAAATTCATTGATTGGAAGAAAACTATGCATTTTGTAAAATTCTGTAAGTTAAGTACCCTCCACCCTACTCCAAACAAAATTTTATACAGACAGTGACATTCCTCTTGTTTTTAAGGTAAAGCGTGAAAGGTATATAAGATACATGTCTTAAAAACTGAAGGAAGTTCAAGAAATATAAACTCAACTAGGAGGAAGTCTTCATTATCTTCTGTACGGACCTCACATTTGCAGCTGTATCCAACCACTTTGCAATCAACAATACAAGCTAAAATTGATCTGCAATGAGAGCACGATATTCAAAGAAATAAAATATGACACTGTGTACGAATTCTTACAGACAAGAATAAAAAAGTAAGCTGACGTTCTCGTCCTTCTGGAAGGACATCAGCGCTATCTGGGTTAATACATTATTAATTGTTTATCTATTAAAATCACTGTTACAGGTAACACATATATAAGAAATTATTGTATGTTTAAAACCCTGGTCCGATGTAAAGAGTGGACCTGATTTCCCTAATCTGATCAGGCCAAATGAATAAATAAACTCTATCTAAGAGATCTGCCACAGTGGTCCCATCAAGGAAGTAAAACGTAGCCTCCAAATCCTACTGAAATCTTACACTCATCCCACAACCTCTTCCCCAAGTCCATCTTGCACCTAACACCAACAACACTCTGCTCACATAACTTCTATATGCTCTCCAAAATCCACATACCCAACAATCCTTGACACCCAATGACTCCTTGTTATTGCGCTCATAAAGAAAAAACTTCCACTCTTGCTGAACACCACCAAAATATTAACCACTTGCTTCACTGACTCACCGCCATTCCCACTCCTTTACCACAGGGATCCCTGCTTATCACATCCCTATACATCAATAACTTCCATGCCCACAGCCTTATTCCTATCAAACACAATCTATCTCGATATCCTTAAGACAAAACCCAGTACCTCAATCTTCATACATCTTACCAACTATCTCTTCACATCTAACTATGTCTCCTTTGAGGGAATGATATGCAAACAAATTCATGGAACAACTATCTGCATCCTGCTTTACCAAACTTTTTATGACCCACTTAGAAGAAACTGTACTAGACTCCCAATGTCCAAAACAAAACCCGGTCAGGTTCAAGTTCACTGGTGCTATATTCATGACCTGAACTGGAGGGTCAGGGCATTTTATCATTTCTCTACAACCCCAACACCTTCCTTCTCTCCCCCTCACCTTCAGTTGGTCCTCCTTAGCTCACCATGTTAACTTCCTAGAAGTTGACATACACCTCTCTGATAGTTCCAGCCACATCTCTCTGCACTTAAGCCCACTAATAAGTGGTAGCTGAATCAACCAGCTGTCATCCCTTCCACATTCAAAAATGATTTCCATGCAGCCTGAACACCTGTCTATCTGCTAGTGATGAAAATATCCTTGCCCAGTATGCTGAATATTTGTCAAGAGCCTTTGCAAACAGTAACTATCCCATCCAGCATAGTGTGCAAACAAGATTTCTTGTGCTATATCCTCATACAATCTTAATTCTTCTACCACCCCCAAAAGGTGCAAACCTCTCACACTTGTAATCTAGTGTTAGTGGAAGTTATCAGATTTTCTAGTTTTCCCACCAAATACATTATACTTCTAAATTAACAATGCTATTAGGAACCACTATAGAAAATTATGGAACGAAATTTCAATATTAATAATTAAAATAAATGAACACACTTACGGATAACACTGCAGGGTGACAAAAAAGTTTCGAAAGCCTAGCATGAAATTTAAATTTGTGTGTCAAGATATAACAAGGTCTCCTGTTGTACACCACCACATCATCTCCAGTTAGCATGAGATACCTAATGCATTTTTCTGTTGACTTCACACCTAATGTTGAAAACATATATTTATAGAAGCTGTGCAGATGAAATGTTAATTGCAGATCACAATGCAGTTAATGTTCTTAAAAATCCAAAACTGAAACAAACATTATTTTTTTATAACTGGAGCTAATATCCTCAGTAAGGGTTTTACTGGTGCTGCCGTAAGCAGCGTACTTGGCACTAGTTGAAAAAATATTCACTTGTTCTGAGCACAGTCAATGTAAACTTGACTCAGCGTGTGTAGAGTACACACTGTTACGGTTAATGGTGCCAGCACAGGGGCAAGACCTTTCACATTGACAACTGCATGAATTGACTCCTTATCAAGGACAAGTGTAACTTGCAGAAACACTATTATTTAACAATACACTTATTAAATTTCAAACAATACTGAAACGCCAATTACTGCAAGTAGTATAAACAGCACAATGATCAGAAAATGCAGGATTTATTCTGATGTTTTCTTCCCTTTTGTGTGTGCCTGTTATTGACTCAATGTTTCTGCTGCTCAGTGGTGCCCTTTACTCTTAAGATATTATTAACATTCTGCAGGAGTGTTTCTTACTATAATATTCAACAATTCATATATTTTATGTCTGTGATCTGACTGCAGAGGGAGAACACAGCAGAAATATGGGTCTCAATATCAACAAAAAATATCGTCACTTGTCATTCAGAGGAATATCAAATGCAGAACTAATGTATAATAATGAATCCATAGACAGGGTGAGTAGATTCAACTACTTAGGGACACAGTTGCACAAAAACTGGTCAACTGACATGGAAATCAGATGCAGATTAGAGAAGGCATTTGTGAAATTTAACAAAGTGTTTACAAGCACTGACTTTGATCTCGATCTCAGAATTAGATTTATGAAGAGTTACATGTGATCAGTAGTTTTGTGTGGCGTGGAAAGTTGGACATTGAAAGTGAAAACTATGAACAAGTTGGAAGCATTCGAGATGCAGTTATATAGAGAGATAATTAAAATTCCATGGACAGCAAGGAAAACAAATGAAGAGATTCTGACTATAGTGAAAAGATAGTGCAAACTGCTAACCACAATAAAACGCGAGAAAACAGCTTTTTTAGAATGTGTGATAACAAATTAAAGGTATCATCTTCTTCAACTGTTTGAAGGCAAACATGGAATTGACAGGAGGAGGATGTCATGGCTCCTCAACATCAGGCAATGGACAGGGACTTGATCCATGCTGGAAAAGATAAAGAAGACTGGGCAAATGTGATGACAAACATTCATTAGTGAATTTGCAGCAGCAGCAGAAGAAGATTTTTTAATCATAAAAAACATTCAAAAACTGTGCATCATTGCTCAATGAGCACTGGAAAGATGCATGTCAGAAATTCCTGGGAGCAACAGAGAAATGAATAAATAAGTCATGGTACACACCAGGCACTACACATAATGTAAATGGGTTGTATGTGTACTTAGATGAAATTCATTGCTGGTTTCCAATAAAAAAAGAGAAGATCAATGTGAAATTATAATAGTTGGTGAGTGAGTGATATCTTAAAATATGCAGTAACAACATAGATGCGTACAGATGAAAACTGTGGCGTTCATCCCTTACAAGGTCTCAAATGTCTATGGCTGCTGATGACAAAAATGTGTCAGTCCCACATTATAAAATCAGCTTTGGAAAAATTAAAATTCAGTGTTTTCTGTGTTTTCAGTGCAGTAAACATCAAAATATGTGTTTTAAAATTTTTGATCAAACTATTGATTTTTTATGTCATGTATTTCATGCGCAACACAGACGTTTGTATCAGGATATTTTATTACTTGGAAGTTATTTTGTTGATAGTTAACACTGCCAGATCAATTCACTGCTGGAATAGAATAAAAGGAACCACACTCACGGCCACACACTCAGCCACGTACAAACAGCAATGCAACACAACCTCCATGATGGACACATTAATGCCTCAGAAGTGGCTACATGCCATACCAAGTGGCAAAATGTCATACTAGTAGCATTTTGTTCATCAACAAAAATGCAACTTTAAGGATTGATGCACAAAATACAGTATAAATCAACTTTTAATACATTGTTGTCCAGGAACAACACTGGGAATGTAAGCATTAAGTAAAATAGGGAATGAAACAATGCAAGGAATTTTTGTATCATCTAGGCAGACACAGGAATCAATTGAGGAAAAATTACAATACTTACATGTATGGAATACATGGAGGCTGTGTGTCACCAAGTGCTTGCCTATATGCACGAAAGCTGGATGAACTGTCAATAAGTGCACAGTATTCCTTAAGACCTTCAGTGATATGCTTCTGCCATTCCAACCGACGAATTGGCGCAGAATCCAGGGCTGATAATAGTGCCAGATAAGAATTGAAGTTATTGATTTTTCTCAGATGTTTCATGATTTTTATAAATTTTACAACATAGCGCTCCCTGTCTTTTGCTTCATTCTGCTCCAGGATTCTCGATCTTGCCCTGAAATAGAGAAGTGATAACTGTTAGGCAGATAAGCATTCCAAATATACCTACATCATTTTGTTAACATCTTATTGGTTTTATAGGTTCTTTATTTAACCATTAGTGTTTATAGAGAATTGCCATATTAAACTGTAATAAATGATTTATCTGTAGAGTATTACATTTGACTCTGAAATTTTATGTGTGTTCTTACATAAGCACATCAAGCACTGTTAATAGGTGCAAAGTGACCTAAAAGGTGCCAGATATGTATTTTAGAAAAAATATGGCTTATGGAATATGGAGATGCTCATAAAGGGCACTTATTTCTCTTAAGTTGGAACTAGCATATTGTTTTGTAATATGTACACAACATATACCAACTATTTATATTATGAAAAATTTTTTCAGTCATTCATTGGTTCAGAATTTGTTCCTGTAGTCGGACATGGAATAGACAGTACTGACATATATTCCTTTAGTGATGGGGGAAAAGGGAATGGAGGAGGAACTTAGCATCTCATTCTGTCATTATTATATTATGCATGTACCTCACTTACATACAATGGGAATAACAGAAGAGGACCCTAAATGTAGGATCTGTGATGACGGTGATGAAACTGCATCACATCTAATCTTCGAATGCATTGCATTGGAGAGTAAAAGTCACAGAAAATTTGGGACAACTAGACCCGAAGAAATTGTGTCTAATAAAGAACTGACAAAGCGACTCCTTGCACTGTTCAAGGGCATTGGTTGGCTTTACTAGATAAACAGGGAGTGATACCACACAATAAACTTAGTTTCGGTGCGGGCAGTGGCGGGTTGGACCAAGACTGTTTTGGTTTCCCTGGAAAAATCAAATCAATGCATGTAGTTACATTATTGACAAGCAGCACTGCAATGGAAAAGAGTTACCACAGGATATTTTAAAATCATTGTAATAAAAAAAAATTGCAATTATTCAATTACCTATCACTATTTTGTGAGGGCACAGTCAAGTGCACTATTATAAAAAGTAATTTATACATACCAATAATACTGAAGAACACAAGCAATTCTTATTTCCTGTATTTTAATTTAGTCTCATCTCGTTTAAAATTTTATTTGAAGGATGTAGCATGTGCATGTGCTCACACACACACACACACACACACACACACACAGAGAGAGAGAGAGAGAGAGAGAGAGAGAGAGGAGAGAGAGAGAGAGAGAGACTGTCCCAAAATCACAGGTCAAACTGGATGAATAAGTTCTGAATCATCCTGTGATAATTAAATTAGGAAAATGAAATAACCACTCAAAACAAGTAATGTGGTCTCTTAACCTAGTAGTGTTCTGGTTTTTTAAGACAATGCTCAGCCACATTGGTAGGTGAATGTAAAATCTATTGCATCGGATTAAATGGAATGTTTTTGAACATCCACCCAAGAACCCACGTGGGGTCCACCTCTATATGCACATTAAGAAAGTGGGTTACTACTCTCAACTTTTAATCAGGTTAAGAACTAGAGATGCTGTCACAGGCTGGCTGCAATCAGAGGTGACAAAATTTTATGCAGTTTGTGTTTGTCAATTACAGTATTGGCCCACTTTAGATTAGAAACACTGAAAGTGAGCCATTTGTGATCGTGCTGTTCAAATATTTGTAGACCTAAGGGACCATACTACTGTGGTCATTGGTCCGTAGAATAATGAACTACTTAAGCTAAAGTATCCTAAGGACAACACAAACATTCAAGCCCGAGGCAGGACTGAAACCTCTGGCGGAAGCAACCACGCACACCTCAACATAATCCTCCACATGGTCATTCCCATGCAGCGCAATGGTGTTTTGACAGCTCACCACCATTCAACTGAGATGAAAATTGAATGATTGGATCTGTAGGGGAGAAAATTCTTTACAACTTTACTCTGTTTCCACATCCCTCACTGTTTCAGAGATTAAAGAAAGTATAAGAATTGCACTGGCCTGTTTTATGGCACACTTTTTCAAATATTTCAGAGAAAAAATAAATAATACAAAATTAAATATATAAAAATATTATATATTATTATTTTCAGATATTTAACTTTTATAACATTAATTATTATATATTGTTATTTTTATATAATACTTCATATTACATCATTTATACTATTATTGCCCAAAATATTTGCAAAAATCACAAAAGTACAAAAAAACCTAAATGGGCAATAAAACAAGCAAGAGTGATTTTTTTTATTTGCATTTGAATTGACAAGTAAACCTAGTCACTCTCTGATTTGTCTAAAATTTGGATATGTTATAATATATGAAAAACTAAGGGACAAACATCTCCCCCCCCCCCCGACAGTAAAACATAACATATTTAAGGGGTTGTTGTGGCCGCGCCCTGCTCAAATCACCTGCCGCCCGCCGGCTCGCTACATACGGCGCTCCCCTCAGCTGCAACTAGCGCCACCCAGGTGACCGGCGGGCGGCCTGGCGGACGAGCGGGACACAGCGCAGTTTCAGTTGAGTTTTCCGATAGTCAACAAGTGTAACATTTATATCTCATGTGATTCAATAAAGTACTTTTGAGATACTACACTAAATGGCGACGAGTTAAGGGATATACTATGATACCCGCGTCAGTGAAAAGTGCTATCAGGGCCACTATGGAACCAATACTAGCTCAGTTGATGGAACAGCTCAAGACGCAAAACACAGCACTTCAACAGCTGCTCATCTCATTCCAGTCTACTCGACAGTCGGCGCTGCACGTGCCAATGTTTCCTCCATATGACGAGACAGCAGAAGATTGGCGTGAGTATGAAAAGTGTCTTCGCAAACACTTCCACACATTCGGCGTTGACGATCAACATTTATGTAAGTCTCTTTTTTGTCTTGGATTCCCCCAAATTTGTATCGTCTTCTGACACCACTAGTGCCGTTGAAAGAACCTTCAGCCCTATCTTTTGACGAAATGTGCGCTTCCCTCTCCGTCTTTTTATCAAAAGCAGGCCCATGTAGTTGCGTCGCGAGTGGCGTTCTATCAAAGCAAAAAGAAACCGGACCAGTCCTACAGGGCCTTAGCACAAAATGCCACTTTGTAATGGACAAACACAGAGAATCATATGCACACCATATGGTTAGGGATGCTATTCTTCGTTCCACGCCGGATAGAGACGTCCAGCAAAGGGATCTTCAATTGGATAACCTTTCTTTAGACGAGGTGTTGCACATCGCTCAATCATTTGAAATTACTAAAGCAACGGTTGTACAAATCGAGTCTTGGGGCGATGTTTGTGACGTTCATCTTGATAAGACACATGTTGACGTCGTTTCGCGCAGTGGAGATGAGGAAGTTGCAGCAATACGCACACAGCCTTGCCTTAAATGGCCCAAACGGGGCTGCACTCATGGTAAACAAGGCAATATACAGTCTTCGTTACCCTCTTGCCCGTGTTGTTTTCCACATGCTAGAGATGACTGCCCACAATGCTGGGCAACTTGTCACAGTTGCAAAAAGCTAGGACATATATCTTCTGTGTGCAAATCAAAGCTGGTACAAGTACTTCAGGAGAATGAGCAAGACAACTCTTCTATTCCTTATGTCAACACTACTTTAGCTGCTTCTAACAAACTTTACATTGAAGTCACAATTTTGGGAAAGCATCACGTCAGACACGTACGTCTTGCTAGGTTCACCTCCTTTGAACCCTGTCACGCGCAAATTACGCACCTACAACAAGCAGCCAATTTCCCTGCTGGGGCAGATAGAATTAGATGTATCTTACAAATAGGTAACCAGAACTCTTATCGTTTTTGTGGTCGACAATACTGGGTCGGAAAACTTATTTGGATACGATGCCTTTCGACTGTTTGGCTTCTCTGTTGAATACACTGTTAATGTCGTCTCAGAAGAAATACCTTACTCCAATTTAGAATCTTTGTTCATGGAATTAAAACACCTTTTCTTGCCAGGCGTAGGACGCACCAACAACTTTGAAGCCCACATAACTCTCAAAAACACGGCAAGGTCAAAATTCTTCCGCGCACATCCAGTTCCAGTAGCCTTGCGCAATGACGTAAAAAAGGAATTAGACAGGCTCACAGTCTTGGGCGTCCTATTGCCCATTACAGCAAGTGAGTGGGCGGCACCACTTGTTGTTGTACGCAAACCAAATGGTTCTCTCCGCCTCTGCGCCAATTTCAAGACCTCCGTCAATTCACAATGTTTAATTGACACCTACCCTATGCCTCGACCGGAGTAAATGTTTGCAAAACTAGCAAGAGGTCAATATTTTTCGAAAATAGACTTATCTGAGGCCTATCACCAGCTGCCTTTGGACAAACCTTCTCATCAGATTCTTGTTATAAACACACCTTTCGGTCTCTTTCAATATCAACGTCTCCCCTTCGGTCTGGCAAGCTCGCTGGCCATTTTACAACGTTTCCTAGAGCAAATATTGATCAACATACCGGGGTGTGTAAATTACCAGGACGACATTGTGGTCACTGGGAAAACAACCAAGGAACATCTTGCAAATTCACAACAACTCTTTTCGGTTTTACAGACTGCTGGTGTTAAGTGCAAGCTACAAAAATCACAGCTTTTTCAATCCTCGGTGGTTTATCTAGGGTTCAAGCTTTCCCGCGAGGTGATACTTCTGCTCCGCGAGGACGTGGCGGCCATAGAGGCTCTCACAAGCCCTCAAAATGTTAAAGAGTTGCAAGCCTTCCTAGGTGCAATTGCCTACTATCATAAATTCTTATCATCTGTGGCCGAGGTGGCCCATCCACTCCATAGGCTCGTCTCGTATCATTGGACAGGGGAATGTGAAACAGCGTTTCACCGCCTGAAAACTCTTCTGTTGCAGGCTCCATGCCTAGCTACATACACGTCCGGACAGTTACTTGTACTTGCTACAGATGCCTCGCAACACGGCATTGGAGCAGTACTAGCCCACCGATACCAGGACGATTCAGAATGTCCCACAGCCTATGCGTCCAAAACACTCAATCCTTCTCAACAGAATTATTCACAAATTGAAAAGGAGGCACTGGTTATAGTGTATGCCCTATGCAAATTCAGTGTTTTCCTATATGGCACTAAGTTTCACCTAATCATGGACCATAAACCCCTGGTTTTGCTCTTCAACCCTTCTGCTTCCTTACCTCACAAGGCCGCACATCGACTGCAAAGAAGGGCCTTGTACCTCTCTTGCTTTAATTACGAGATCCACTTTCGCCCAACCACACAACATGCCAATGCGGATGCATTATCTCGCCTACCCAAAGGCCCCGACCGAGCCTTTGATAAGGATGAGCTTCTCTGTTTCCACATTGACGAAGCAGAACAACTCACAGTGGACGGATTTCCAATCACAGGGGAACAGCTAGCTGCAGCCACAGCTGCGGATCCAGTGATTCGACAAGTTCTCCAGCACATCAGGGACGGGTGGCCCGACCATCCATCCACGAAGGCGTCGGATCCACTTAGAAACTACTACTCGCTGCGACTCCAACTCACCTCTCACAACGGTGTGGTTCTCCTTTATACAGTAGAGGCTACACCGAGAGCAGTCATCTCTCTCAGCCTACAGAATGAAGTACTGAAACTATTACACCAAGGACATTGGGGAATCTCACGAACAAAACTGCTTGCCAGGCATCATGTGTACTGGCCGGGCATCGACGCCGACATCACTCACATGGTGGCGAGCTGTGAGGTATGCGCCGCCCAGGCTCCTGCCCCTACAACGTCAACAGTTCCTTGGCCGTCGCCCACGCACCCGTGGGAACGTGTTCGCATTGACTTTGCCGGGCGCTTTCTCGGCAACTATTGGTTACTGGTAGTCGACTCTTATTCCAACTTCCCATTTGTCTCCAGATTATCCTCCCCCACAACAGCAGCCACCTTACCCACGTTATCAAAGGTTTTTGCCCTTGAAGGATACCCAAAAACATTGGTATCCAACAATGGCCGTCAGTTTGTATCCTCTGAATTTTTGGACTTCTGTGCCCACAGGGGCATTAAACATGTCACATCCCCACCCTTTCATCCTCAATCCAATGGCGAGGTTGAGCGCCTCGTCAGGACTTTCAAAAATCAAATGAAGAACCTTCTGACCTCTGCTGCCACTGAAGAGGCACTTACTGCCTTCTTAGCCTCTTACTGTTTCACACCTATGGGCACACACAGCCCCGCAGATCTCTTGCACGGCAGACAGCCGCACACACTTTTACACCTCATTTGTCCCCCACTCAATGCGCGTAAGCCCCTGTTACTTCCAGAAAATTTTCCTGTTACACAACAGTATGGGTGCAGGGTTATGGCCAAGGCCAGAAGTGGATGAAAGGAAGAATATTGGAACAAACAGGACGGCGATTATACAAGGAATGTGAATAAAACAGGTTTGAGTATTTATTGGTTTTAACCGCCGGCGTTAGTGTTGCCTGTGATGTAGCGCATAGAGCTCGCATGGCCGGATTTACATCTCTTCTTCTTCTTCTTCTTCTTCTTCCTCTTCCTCTTTTGTCGTTCAAATTTGTATTTTATGTGTTCGTTTCATTTATATTTCAGTATTACATTATTTTTTAAATTGCTGCTTTGAAATACAAATTATTTGCTGAAACCGTTGCATATATGATATTCGTTAAAAAATGTATTATGCACACAGATTTTTTGCACCAAGCACATCGCATTATTGAGCATACATTGCAGGACTCACAATTTTTACAATAGAAATGAATGGGGCTATGAAAGTTCGCTGATGTTTCTTTTCTATGTACACTTTTATACCATGAGTATTAATGAATTTTGAAACCTAGTATAAGCAAACTGATTGTGTATTAGTAATTGCAGTTTAATGACATTATTTTGATGGTGCAAATTTATGTCATAGTTGAGTAAAAAGACATTACC
Organism: Locusta migratoria; assembly: GCA_026315105.1. NCBI lineage: Eukaryota > Metazoa > Arthropoda > Insecta > Orthoptera > Acrididae > Locusta > Locusta migratoria. Next base: position 742,092,988 of record CM048755.1, on the reverse strand, counting down.
TGAAAAACACCTAATAAAATTCTTCCTAGGTTAAAAGGAAAGGACATCTAGGGGTTGTATCATCCCCGTTGTATCAGCAAGAATGGTTTTTATTAGAACGGATTTTTCAGATGTTGATAAAGTATGAATCATTTCTGAATTCTCTCTACTACAAGAATCTAACAATAAAATACTATTATCATTAACTGATGGCAAGAACACCATTTTTGGACTATATGTGTCATTAATTTATGTGATTTATAGGTAAATATGTGGATATTTCATGAATAAATAAATTATTTTTTATTCTCGGGCCAAATATAACATCTTTTTCCTGGAGTACAACTAACAACAGGGATAGTAAAGTACCATTAGCAGAAACAATAGTTTGAAACATGTAACTGTGAATCATTGAATGTAAAGATTGTGTCAGTACTTCAATCTTTCAGTCTCCTTTAAATGACAGAGTGCACCCAACATACATCTCTACATTAAATGCAGACTGATCAGTATTAAATACATTACATTCCTCTACTTCTGCAATATGTCTGCTTATAGTGCCAATGAATTCAGTAGCTCGTACTTGACGTTTAGCTTGATCGAGTACAGATTATAAACTTATTAACTTTTCTTGACACACTCTAGTAATATGTTTTAAACTTATGAAGCCACATCAATGATACCATGAATGACTCAGTGGGAACTGAAAAATCATCATGATCTTCTAAAGCCCATCTGCGAATATCAACATTGTGAATTGTTATTGACTTTTCAACTACTTCTTGAAATCGGGATGTAACATATTCTGATATTTTTCTCAGTTTTTTTATTCCTAGTTCCACCTTTTTCTAGTTGAGCTTCCCAATGATATAACTGATGGTTTATTTTAATTGTTTAGATTGATTATGAATGGTTTCAAATTTCAGTTTTCTTTTCTTTCTTGATTTCCAGCATTCAATGACTTTTCGTTTATACTCATCACCGATGTCATCAACTTTGACACTGTCTAATTGTAAGTCAGAAGATGTTTCAGCCTCAATGATGGAAATGTCATCATTGTGGATTAAAATAGGACCTTGAATATCATTTTCATCTTCAAAAAGTAAGATTTCATTTGTTACTACTACATAGGCATTATTTGTTGAATCTTTTATTACAGTTTCTAATTGAAAACCAAAAGTCCTCACATCGTCATTTATAGCAGATACTGTAGTCGATCACATGCTTCTTGCAAAAGGCTAATAATGTTTTAGGATTCATTGCAGCCAGTGATACTGATCAGCAGAGAATTTCCTTTTCTATCAATTACAGCACATAGAAGCTATACAGGCACCACACGGTCATCCTACTAATACAAAGGTCAGTAAGCAATGCACACTGACGTAACCTCTGCCTACCTCTATTCCCTTTGGCCCACTAAACAGAGTGCATCTAACAACTGTGGACGGTGTGACCCCTGTATCAGACGAATACATCGTGTTGGCATGGCTAGTCTCAGCGCTTGATGGGAATTCTTCGTCAACTGGTATCACCATCCACAATCAATCCTAGTAGTACTATTAGACTTTTGGAAGTAGCATTTTATCAACTGCAGTATGATTTTGTGTCTACTGTGATTGATGCAAACAATGTTTTTACATAATATATTTTTAATGATTATCATGTATGAATGAATGTCAAAAAGTAATTTAATCGTCAAATCAGCAATTTCTGAAATAAAGTAATTAAAAAAAAAAAAAAAAAAAAAAAAAAAAAAAAAAAAAATAACAACAATCGAAAGTCCAGTAAGGAATTTTAATAATAGTATGTAGATAAAGAACAACTCACCGTAAAGACAAACATTGAGCCGCTAAGAGACATAAATAAAAGATACACAAACACACACACACAATTCTAAATTTTCGGCTGCGGCCTTCCTCAGAAAAGAACACTCATCCACACAATCACTCAGGCACAATCATCCACACACGTCAGCCATCTCTGGCCACCCAACACAGTGTGACTTCATGGCAAGCGGAAGGGATGGGAAGGGGGAGGGGGAAGGAATGGAGGAGGGGGGGGGGACTGGAGAGGGTAGATAAGGGTGGGGATACAGCAAGCAGAGGCGATGTCAGATGGGATACGAGATGCAGTATGAAAAAGGGGGGGTGTATGTATATATTTAAAGAATGTATATATTTAAAAATAAATAAATATATACTGGATGATCAAAAAGTCAGTATAAATTTGAAAACTTAATAAATCACAGAGAGGTAAAAATTGACACACATGCTTGGAATGACATGGGTTTTTATTAGAAAAATAAATAAATAAAAGTTCAAAAAATGTCCAACAGATGGCACTTTAACTGATCAGAAAAGCAATAATTAGCATAACAAATTAAGACAAAGCAAAGATGATGATGTTTACAGGGAATGCTCAATATGTTCACCATCATTCCTCAACAATAGATGTAGTCGAGGAATAAAGTTGTGAACAGCACTGTAAAGCATGTCTGGAGTTAAGGTGAGGCATTGGCGTCAAATGTTGTCTTTCAGTATCGCTAGGGATGTCGGTCGATCACAATACACTCGCGACTTCAGGTAACCCCAAAGCCAATAATCGCACCAACTGAGGTCTGGGGAACTGGGGGGCCAAGCATGATGAAAGTGGTGGCTGAGCACATGATCATCACCAAACAATGTGTGCAAAAGATCTTTCACGTGTCTAGCAATATGGGGTGGAGCACCATCCTGCATAAAAATCGTACATTCCAGCAGGTGTTTATCAGCCAGCTGGGGATGATGCAAATCTGTAACATATCGGTATACCTCTCACCCGTCACGGCAGTAGTTACAAAACCGGAATCACGCAGTTCCTTGAAGAAAAAAGGCCTGATAAGGGTAGATGTGGTAAATCCAACACATACTGTGACATTCTCATCGTACAATGGAGTTTCCACAACAGTTCTAAGATTTTTTGGTAGCCCAAATTCTGCAGTTGTGGGCTTTGACAGATCCTTGGAGCATGAAATGAGCTTCGTAGGTCCACAACACGTTACTCAACCAATCGTCATTTTCCGCCACCTTTTGAAATGCCCACACCACAAATGCCCCTCCGATTCACTGAATCACCAGGTAACAGTTCATGATGCCGATGGATTTTGTAAGGATAGCATTGTAGGGTACACCTAAGTGCCAACCAAACAGTAGTGTGTGGAATGCTGGTGCAACATGCGACTGCATGAGTGCTGACATCCCCATGCATAGATGAAGCCGCAGTCTCCATTTCTTCCTGAACTGTCTCAGCAGCATTACGCCTTGTGCTTGGTCAGCCACTATGGGGTCTATCATTTAAACAACCCGTGGCTTCGAACTGCAAAATCATTCTCGCCACAGCTGCATTTATTAACAGACCTTTACCCATTCGAATCCCCTTCCTATGGCAATAGGATCGTAATGCTGAACTAGCACATTCCCCATTCTGATAATACAGCTTCACTAAAAGTGCCTTTTCAGGTAATGTCAACATGCTGCGACTGCTGGTGCATCTGATTCTCTCTCTCATTACAGTTCCTTTTATAAACGATTTTCATGCACAGTCACTGACGTTTTGCTGTCCAAGGCCATCTGTCGGATATTTCTTGAACTTTTTTTGTTCTAATAAAATCCCATATCATTCCAAGCATGTGTGTCAATTTTTACCTCTCTATCTACATTATTGTTCAATTTATTAAGTTTTCAAATTTATATTGACTTTCTTAACACCCGATACATAAAAATAATAAGAATAAAAATAAAGACAGGAAGCACAGAGTGCGGAAAGGGGCATGAATCAGAAGGAAATGTAGGATGTGAGGGGAGGGGAACTGTGGGGCATGGAATGTAGGATGTTAGGTTATCTGAGGTTGAGGCCAGGATGGTTGCAAGACTGTAAGATGTGCTGTAGGGATAATTCTTGAACTTTTTTTGTTCTAATAAAATCCCATATCATTCCAAGCATGTGTGTCAATTTTTACCTCTCTATCTACATTATTGTTCAATTTATTAAGTTTTCAAATTTATATTGACTTTCTTAACACCCGATACATAAAAATAATAAGAATAAAAATAAAGACAGGAAGCACAGAGTGCGGAAAGGGGCATGAATCAGAAGGAAATGTAGGATGTGAGGGGAGGGGAACTGTGGGGCATGGAATGTAGGATGTTAGGTTATCTGAGGTTGAGGCCAGGATGGTTGCAAGACTGTAAGATGTGCTGTAGGGATAATTCCCATCTCCGCAGTTCAGAAAAGCTGGTGGAGGAGAGGAGGATCCAGATGGCTCGGGTGGTGAAGCAGTTGTTAAAGTCCAAGGTGTTGTGCTCTGCTGCATGCTGCGCCACAGGATAGTCCACATTGCTCTTGGCCACAGTTTGACGGTGGCCATTCATCCTGATAGAGAGCTGGTTCATTCCAATGTAGAATGCAGAGCGGGATTGCAGCAGAGTTGGTATATTATGTGGCTGCTTTCACAGGTCGCCCAGCCTCTGATAGGGTAGGACAAACCTGTGACGGGACTGGAATAGAAAGTAGTGGGTGAGTGGATTGGGCAGGTTTTGCATTGGGGTCTTCCACAGGGATATGATCCCTGTGGTAAGGGTTTGTGATTAGGAGTGGCATAGGGATGGACTAGGATGTTGTGGGGGTTGGGTGGGTCACAGAACACGACATTAGGATGCCACTCTTAATCCCAACCCCTTACCACAGGGATCATATCGCTGTGGAAGACCCCGATGCAAAACCTGCCCAATCCACCCACCCAGCACTTCCTATTCCAGTCCCATCACAGGCTTGTCCTACCCCATCAGAGGCCGGGCCACCTGTGAAAGCAGCCACTTGGTATACCAACTCTGCTGAAATCACTGCTCTGCATTCTACATTGGAATGACAACTAACCGGCTCGGATGGGGTAGGACAAGCCTGTGATGGGACTGTTAGCCAAGGATTGGAAAAAAGTGCAGGTCATTCCAAGTTACATAAGTATCATTGTTCAGGTGTGCAAAACCATAGGGCTATATACCTTTGACATTGGTCAGTTGCAGAATTTCAAAACACTTTTTTATGTTCGAATATTAAGTCATTTCTGGAGACTAGAAATCTCATTTGTAGAAGTCAACATGGTTTCTGAAAACAAATCGTGAAACACAACTCCACGAGATCCTTGGGGCAGTAGATACAGGATCACAGGTAGACGGCTTCCACAAGGCATTGAATATGGTTCCACACTATGGCCTGAGGAATAAAGAGTGAGCATACAGACTATCAGACCAACTGTGGGGCTGGATAGTGGGATTTCTAGCTAACAGAATGCAACATGTCATTCTCAACTGAGAGAAATATTCAGATGTTAAAGTGAGCTCATGCACACCACAGGCGGGTGTTATGGAAGACTGCTGCTTTTCACAATATACATAAATGATCCTGTAGATAACGTAGAACGTTTCACGAGGCCGTTTGTGGATGAGACTGTAGTTTGAGAGGTTGCAACACTGGAAAAGGGTAGCGTAATGCAGGATGATCTGCAACGTATTGACGTATTGCAGGGAATGTCAATTGAGCTTCAACATAAATGTGTATAAAGTACTGTGTTTACATAGATAGGAAAGATCCTTTATTATCTAACTACAATATAGAGCAGGATAAACACTGGAAGCAGTCAAAGCAGTAACTTCCATAAAATATCTGGCAGTAGACATAAGGGGCGATTTGAAATGGAATGACCATATCAAAGCAATCGTGGGTACGGCAGATGCCAAACTGAGATTCATTGGAAGAATTCTACATGTAGTCTGTCATAAAATAAGTAGGATACAAAACTCTCATTTGACCAGCACCTAAGTATTGCTCATCAGTGTGGGATCCATACCAGGTACAGCTAATAGAAGATATAAAGAAGATCCAACAGAGAGCAGCACATTTAGTTACGGGACCAGTTAGTAAGTGCGAAAGCATCATATTGAAGATTATGAAACTCCAGTGGCAGATGCTGCAAGGGAGATGTTCTGTATCACATAACTTTTGTCAAAGTACCAAGTACATTTCATGAAGAGTCAACCAATATATTGCTTTCTCCTCTCATGAAGCGACCCCACGGATAAGATCAGAGAGTTTAGGGCCCAGGAGGAGGCCTACAGGCAATCATTTTTTCTGAGAACCATATGGACTGAAATAGGGGAAAGTAACAATGGTATACGAGGTGCACTGCACCGCACACAGTGAGGTGGTTTGTGGAGCATGTATGTAGACAGCTAATCAATATGTTCTACATAGAGGATTCAATTTCAGTCAAAAATAATTAACAATGGCAGCTGAATATAACTGTATAAGGAGTCACTAAGTCTTCCAACAGCCTTATCAAAGAGGATAGAGTATGAGGTTCAGAACAACATCTTCCCATTCTTGTAAGAAATTGATCAAAAAATGTAGAATAAACACCACTGATCAACAGCATAAGTATACAAAGTGAAATACAAACCACTGTGTTAGACACAGAGACTATCCTTATAAACAAGAAAGCTGGTCTATAGGTGGGCCACATCTAACCAGTTAAAAGACTTCTAACATTCCATCTTCCTCCCAGTTCTTGGAAAAAAATTGCAACAAGCGATTTTATGCTGAAATGTACCTGTCAGTGACATGGCCTCATGATTTGTCTTTGCAAACATTTTTTGTGAAAAAAGAAAAGAAAAAAATATTAGGGACAGAGGTAAGTACACAAGAGTGACAGAGAAAGGAAAAGATGGAGGAGTATATGGACTAACTGAATCTTGGAAAAATAAATACCTGATCAATGCCAGGTTTTCAGTTGGCTAATATAGATAGAAGCCTAAGAGGCCATAGAGGAATGTAACAAATATCCATAGAGATGTGGGAAGTGATAGGCAGAAGGATTAACGAAAGGATTGTACATTTAGCAATTGCCGAGTTCACTAGTGTTTTATAAAACCTCATCTTTCAACTTGTTGGTACTGCTTGCACTTGCTTGTAAATTTCCATTTTGATACCTCTAAATTGAATTATGTTACCATAACACAGACCAGGTGCTGCTGAGTGCACTCATGTGACACACTGTAGAATCACACGAGCCCGACAGAATAGGAAAGAGAAACTCAGGAAAGCATACAAAATTCGTTTAATATGGATACAGTGAAACTAAAACCATATTACTCAAATGTCAAAGATCAATATCTTGCTTTAAAGTTGCAATATTGACATTTGTGTTTACTTCTGTAGTGACTGAGTCTTATAGTCTCTGTTAGAATGATGTTCATTAAATTCAAAGTGCTCTTGCTCAATGTAGATGTCCAACCCGTTATACAAAACATGGAACTGTAGGTACACTTACCTCTCAGCTTGGACTGATGGGATTTATAATGTGATAAATATACTTACCAATAAGACATTTTATTGAAGTGTTCTGTGAATTTAGTCAAGTTTGGGCTACGCTCTTCATTTTGTTCTTGAGCCCATATTAAGACTTCAGGTATTTCAATTTTCATAAATAAATTAGAATCTAACAATGTCATCTGTTCAGCAATTTGTTCAGATTTGAAATCCAACAGTGTAGCTTGCCTGAAACAGAAACAATAATGTATATAAAAACAGATCAATAATGATTAACATATAGATCATTTGTAGAGCTGTGTTGTGGAATAGCTCAATGTCCTGGCACATATCTGTAATATATTACATGGATGTTGTTACCTTAACAATTTATGACAAGACAGATTTCTAGAGTATCCACCTAATGTCTGTTTGCATTTTGTAGTTGATGAGGCCACTTTTGGCAAAAATGTGGAAATTCTCAACTTTTCCCTGCCCACTATTACTCAAGCTCGCAGATTTTTTCAAACTGATTCTCATACAGTTAAAGGCCTAGGAGTGCTTCTGCAATGAAGAAAGGATCATTGCCCATCATTTGCATGTTGTGTAAGTTATATTCAGGTGCTTCATAAAAATATGCAAATATTTTAATATGTTATTCTACAAGTAAATCTAAAGAAGAAAAAGAAATCATACAAACATAGGTCCACAAATTTTTAGTTATGGAGTTATGGCTAATAAAAGATTTTGCCCAAAATTTAGCAACATTGTAATATGAGGTCTTCGCAAATCTGTACAAGGTTAAAGTAAAGCACAATTTCCATTTATTTTGTTGTTATTGATATGGTGAATCTAATAAAACATGTTCCATATGTGAATCTGTAGTAGTAATAATTTGGAAAAATTTGTAATTTATTAACTTCTTTAATTCCAGACAACTGTACAAAGTTTTCAACATAAGTTGTAGAGAATTTAATTTTGGAAAATGATGGTAATGTAAAATGAGGTGAATCTGATCAGGTGGTGTTAATACGATCATTTGGATTTTTCCACGTTTCGATAACTGAGCATAGAATTTTAACAATTCATTGCAGTGGCCAACCCACATATCACATTGTCAGTAGGTGTACAATTCTTGTGTTACACTCATCTAGTCAAAACAACAGTGTGAAAACTTCTGTTGGTGCCTGTTACTTTCAAAATGTAACTGGTAATTTGCAATATTTACTGTTTGCATATGAACATCTTCAGTGACACAGTTTCGTTTTTTGTTAATTGTTAATACTGCTTAGTCACTATGCAAACCTCATTACAAAACTGCAGTTTTGCAGGGAGAATCTGATCATCTGAGTATACCAAACGGTTCTAAATGCAGTGAAAGCTGTCAAATCAGGATAATTATGCATCCAGAAACCTTCAGAGAAATACACAGTTCCATATACCACACTGAATGACAAACTCAAGACAAGATACTAATACAAAATAGGCGGCCAACCAGTGTTAACCAATAGTGAGGAAAAAAGCCTACTTGAAGGATTATCGTGTTGTGCAAAATCGGGGTTTCTGTTGAAGAATAATAATGTTAGGGACATTGTACAGGAAAGTCACACCAAGCAAAGTGTTTAGCATGAATTCCAGAAAAAGGAATTGTTATGAGTAACTTCAATAAAAATAATGGTGACAAGGCTACAAGCAGTGAGTTCCTATGTGGAAGAGTGATATAGAACAGCATGAGTCAAATGAAAATGAAGAAATGGGCAAGGAGAAGGATAAAGATTTGCATTAATTTAAAGAAAATTATTTTGTTGTGGCGTAAAGTCAGTGCCACACGCCAAACATAAGAACGATTGGGGAGAAGGCAGCGATCGACCGAAAACCAATCGCAAGCAGGCGCCGCACATCCTTGAGGGAGTAACCGAAGATGCACGTCCTCTACAAGCGGCTATATCTAAGCCGACATACTTCTGGAACAGCCCGTCAGTTACTAGACAGAACTCAGATAGTTACTAGGTCAGAACTCGGCTACGAACCAAGCAGCCACTAGGTCTCAGCGCAGCTAGCATCATATGGAAGATGCCGTGAGAAGCAAGAAGAGTGACAAAACAGACACATGTTCTAAAGTTGAGTATTATTGTAATTTTCAGTCAATAAAACTTGTAATACTAATCTATATAGAAATGTTTTAGCTGACCATCGATTCCTCCACCAGTACCTTTCCTGACAACTAGACCAGGATGAGCACTCAACCAATGACAGAAAGAATGAAACAACAAAAGGCTATGAGGATACAACAAATGGCGAAGAGGACTACAACCACCCACACTGCTGCACTCTTAATATGCTTTCTTCCAGGTCTCAGTGAATCCAGTAAAGAATCTTTTGATTCTATTGCAGGGTTATGAGTAAATTTCTATATTTTTGCTTATTGTTTTTACACAATGGCTAATGCTACTAACCCTGCCACTGCCACTGCCACTGTGCCGCAGCTTCCTGCGCTCGATGCACAGCAGCTAATGCAGATGATTCAGTTTCAGAGCCAACAAATTGCATCTCTACTGCATACCGTGCAACAACTTCTGGTCACACCAGTGCAACAAAATACGCAAGTACCGCTGCAGCAGCCACCACCTCCAGTAATTCCACCATTCCGACAGTATGATGAAAAAGAAGAGGACTGATTGGACTGGCTACAACAGTTTGAAGCCTATGCCACAGGGCACAGGATAGAAGGTACTGTCAAACTTCATTTTCTGTTATCGTGGGCAGACCCACCAGTGTTCTGTCTTGTGAAAAAACTGTTTCCCACTGTGGAGCCTTCTGAACTTTCTTACGATTCAGTGATAGGAGCCCTCACAGCATATTATGAACAGCAAATCAATGTAGTGGCTGCAAGGTATCAGTTCTTCAGATGTAGGAAAAATCCGAACCAAACATACAGACAGTGGATAACAGGTCTTTAAGGTCTCACTAGAAGTGTAAATTTAAGTGTTCGTGTGGAGCTTTGTATTCAGATGTAATGTTACGTGATGCTCTTGTCTATAATATTCCCGACAGACTTAGAGAACAGATTCTGAAAATGTCAGATCCGTCTTTCCATCATGTAGAACAGAATTTGGAACAGTATGATACGGGTGCCCCAGCAGTGGAAAACTTTAAATCAATTCCACTGTGTAGTACAGCCACGTCACGCACCGGCAAGCATGAGGCCGGCAGCCGTGTACTTCCGCCTGCCTGCTCTAAGCGTAAACAAGTTGGTAATGCAGAGCCTTGCCAAATAAGAAAGTGAAGTCTTGCCCGCAATGTTTCTCACAGCACACGAGGCAGAACTTACCGTCCCGGTCAGCGAAATGCTACGCGGGCGGCAAGAAAGGTCATATACAAACAGTTTGCTTGCAGTAAAAGAAACAGAATTTGCCCTCCCGGCCCAAACGGTGACAAGACAGTACTTATTCAATAAATGCAGTATTTTCCAAACCAGTGGCTGCCCCTCATAACATCAAGGACACACAAGTAGCACAAGTTGTACGTCAGGCTAGTAAAATGTACATCAATTTGCGTGTGAATGACATTTCTGTAAAGTTTCAACTAGACACAGGTGCATCAGTCACATTGCTCAATCGGAAAATGTATGAAGAGTGAGGATCGCCGTGCCTTTCTCGCCCTAAAACAAAGTTAACAGCATACAATGGCAATGAAATTCCTGTACTAGGACAGTGTTCACTACCTGCAGTATACCAATCGCGAATGTGCACAGTGACATTTCAAGTGCCTAAGTCTCATGAAGGAGAGAATATTTTTGGTTTAGATTCTTTTGATCTTTTTGGTTTTACTGTAAAAGACATTGTTTTGGTTGTGAACAACTTTGGCGCTAAAGACAGTGTAGACAAGATGCTGAAAAACTTTCCAGATTTATTTTCCGCAGGACTAGGAAAAGCTAAAGATTTCACTGCACACATTACTCTCAAGGAAAACGCCAAACCAAAATTTTGCAAAGCTTGTGATGCACCACTCGCTTTACGCAAGAAAGTAGGACAAGAACTTTGCACATTGCAAGAAAATAGTGCAATTGAACCAATACAAGCTAGGCAGTGGGCGAGTCTGCTTGTTATTTTTCTGAAGCCATTAGGTAGCTTTCACATTTGTGTCGATTTCAAGGCTACAGTGAATCCACAAACAGTTGTAGACAGTTCTCCTTTGCCGAGACCAGAAGATTTAATGGACAGATTAGGTGCAGGAAAATATTTCTGAAAAATAGATTTAAGCAATGTCTACCTTCAGCTGCCACTTGACAAAGAATCACAGAAAATTTGTGTTTCAATACTCATCTGGGCTTGTTCAAATATTTGCGTTTACTTTTTGGCAGTGCATCCGCGCCCACAATTTTTCAAAGATATTTGGAACAACTTACTGCTCGGGTGCCTTGTTGTTCAAACTACTTGCATGACATAGTTGTGTCAGGCCATATCCCAGAACACATTGCAAATTTGAGGAAATTGTTTCAAGTTTTGTCAGATGCAGGTCTCAAGTGCCGCTTAGATAAGTGTGACTTTTTTTTTCAAACCGGAACTGCAGTATCTAAGACACATAATAAACAGTCAAGATGTGCACCCAATTTCAATCACATTTGCTTGCCATTCGCGACCTGCCAGCACCAAAAGATGTGAAAGAATTACAGTCAGTCTTGGGAAAGTTAACATACTCTATTAGATTTATTGCAGACGCAGTTCAAATTGCAGCCCCTTTGCATTGGCGACGCTGTAAAAATGTTAGTTTTGTTTGGACAGACGAATTCCAACACACATTTCAACAGTTAAAAGATGCTTTGCTTACTGATAGATGTTTGGTGCACTTCGATCCAGAAGTGGACGCGTCATTGTTTGGTCTAGGAGCAGTACTGTCACATAGACGTGGGGTACGGACCGTCCGATAGCGTTTGCCTCACAACTTTTGACAAACACACGGTGCCACTATTCTTAGATTGAGAAGGAAGCTTTAGCAACCGTGTATGGTGTCACAAAATTCCATCACTACTTGTATGGGAGAAAATTCTATTTAATCACAGACCACAAGCCTTTGCAGTCATTGTTTCATCCAGACAAGCTGATTGCTATGCGCACGGCACACAAATTGCAACACTGGGCACTGCTGTTATCACAGTATTAGTACGAGATTGTGTACAGACCCATAATTCAACCATGGAAATGCCAATGCAATTTCCCATCTTCTGGTTAGCCATGACAAAGACTTTGATGCTTCTGAGATGTCATGTTGTCAGGTAGATGCACAGGAAGATAGTTTGTTGCAATCTTTCCCTTTGGACTATAGGAAAATTGCTCTGGCCACAGAAGCAGATTGTGATTTACAAATTTTGCTACATTACATTAACAAAGAATGGCCTTGTTCACAATGTGACATTGAAAATTCCCTGGTGCGTCACTATTTTGCTAGGAGGAATGAGCTTTCAGTGCATGGAGGTGTCATTCTAGTTTCCAATGACAATGGACAATCACGTGTTGATCCCACGATGGTTGCAGAAAGAATTATTGAAATTACTTCACCAAGAACATTGGGGGCATGGTTCACACTAAGCAATTGGCATGATGACACTGTACTTGGCAGGGTATTGACGCCCAAATAGAACAGATGACGTCACAGAGTTGAGTGTGCACTACCAATCAGACAGCCCCACCTAAGAAATTTTTTGCGTGGCCAAAAGCAGATTCACCTTGGCAACGGGTGCATATTGACTATGCTGGTCCCTTCTGGAACACTACATGGCTTATTGTGGTTGATACTTTTAGTGGTTACCCATTTGCAGTACCAATGTCTTCTACAACTTCTAGTAGCATGATTATGGTGTTGTCTTCAATTTTTTGTCTGGAAGGTCTTCTTGAACTGATAGTCTTTGACAAAAGCCTTCAGTTCACATAGCAAGAATTTCGCTCCTTTTGTGAACACATTGGAATTAAGCATCTCACCAGTGCACCATTTCATCCACAGTCAAACGACACTACAGAACGCTTCGTCCCGACATTTAAGCAACAGATGTCAAAATTTCGTTTGGAGCACTCACGAGAGGCAGCCTTGCAACTGTTCCTCACCTCCTACAGCTCACATCCACGAGAAGGGTCATCACTGGCAGAGATTCTACACCTCACCCTGCTCCATCTGCTCCCCCCCCCCCTTTCCCCCATCCCCACACCGCCCGGAGCAACATCAGCCACCGGCACACAAGTATTGCTTTGCTCTGCATAACCCAGTCATTCTGAGTCTGTGGCGGTCGTAGACGGTGGAAGCGAGGTGCGATCTTACAGTATTGCCGTGCTCACATGTTTGAAATTTCATGTCCCGATGACATCATACACTGGCACTGCAACCAAATTCGCCCTTGTCATGGATTCTTCTGCATTTCTTTCGGCATATTCACGCAACACACAGACCGCACGGCATTAACCGCCACTGCAAGCTCGGCAGCCGCCCCAGCAGCAGATCTACACGGCACCGCAGCCCGAAGTCATGGAGACAGCCATAGCCGTCTCCACCTCACATGGACATCCCCATGGACTTGCTTGATGCAAGATGCCACGCAGCATCCGATGCCGACGTAGCCACCGACGTCACTGTCTACGTCTTCAACTTAGCCACAGGTCGTGGATGTGGGCCCTTTGGAGGTTTTCACAGAGGACGTTCCATCACGAGCTCAGGCCGGATGGTGGGCCCCGACCAGTGGTCTGACGTCCTCTGAAGCTACAGACTCCGGTCCATCAGTACGTCCACGAGCCTGCCTCCTCCCCCGTTGTCAAGCTCCATACATGACAACAGTTTGGCACTTCGGGGGGCAAGGATGTTGTGGCGTAAAGTCAGTGCCACACGCCAGACGTAAGAGAACGATTGTGGAGAAGGCAGTGATTGACCGAAAACCAATCACAAGCAGGCACCGCGCATCCTGGAGGGAGTAACCAAAGATGTGCGCCCTCTACAAGTGCTATATCTAGGCTGATATATGTCTGGACAGCCTGTCAGTTACTAGGTCAGAACTTGGCTATGAACCAATCAGTCACTAGGTCTCTGCGCAGCTAGCATCATATGGAAGACACTGCAAGAAGCAATAAGAGAGAAGAAACAGACACATGTTCTAAAGTTGAGTATCATTGTAATTTCAGTCAATAAAACTTGTAATACTAATCTCTATAGAAATGTTTTAGCTGACCACTGATTCCTGCACCAGTACCTTTCCTGACAACTAGACCGGGACAAATGGCAGAAAGAATGAAACAACAAAAGGTGACGAGGTCACAACAGATTTCACAATAGTAAAATTTCCTATGGAAAAAAAAACTTCGTGTTTTTTTATTTGTAAAATTGAAATCATCTCTAGTGACACCTATGAAACGACATTTCTGAGAAAGAAAGTTCCTGATAGTAATGTTTACTTTCTCTCTCCAGAAACTGATGATGGAACATAGAAGGTGAGGTAAATTTATTTTTGAAGGATTAAATGATTATGACATTGAGTAAATGAATACTTTTCACATTGATTATGACATACACTGTAAAATTGTTTTGTCTAGAAACTGTAAAATTTTGTTGTAAATACAGCAATATATTTAAAAAAAAATCAAAATAGTGATCAGATTCATCCCAACTGAGGAGGTGAAAATAATCAACAATTAACATAAAATAATAACTGCAATTATGAAGTTATTAGGGTTGTCAAATTTACATACAGAATTTTTACTCCAATATCAAAATAGTAAATGGATGAAATTAAGGAAAAAAACTGCCGCCTTTGATCGGATTCACCTCATTTTATAGTAGTAAAGGTAACTAAAACTGTATGAATGTGTCAGAAATCTGCTTTTACTAATACACAGCACATATAAACAGGAAAAATGAAAGCTCGGTGTTAAGAAAGCTGTACGGTTGCCAACGTTCTTAATGAGATGTAAACAAATTTACTTGATTAATGATGGGAATTCTCCACGGAGATGTTAAATTGTTCTTCAAAAGAAATAGATTGGCTGGCCAGAAACTTACCTCTGTGCTGTACTGCCGATAGTCACACAAAGAAAGAAAAATGACGAAAAAAAGAAGAACAAGCTTTCCGAACAGGGTTCCTTCATCAGGTCAGAGAGAAGGGGAGAAAAAGGGAGTGGGAACAGAAAGGTGAGATAATTCACGACCTAGGTCATCCTCAATAACCTAGGTCATGAATTACCTCCTCCTCCTGTTCCCATTCCTTTTTTCTTCCCTTCTCTCCTAGCTGATCAAGTAACCCAGTTCTGAAAGCTTGTTCTTTTGTCATTTTTCTTTCTTTGTGTGACAATTGGCAGTACAGCGCAGAGGTAAGTACTGGCCAACCAAACAAATTTACTTGTTTAATCGTTGGTATTTCTGTAGAACTACTGCAGAAACATGTCTGGGACATGTTTTATTAGATTCACCAGATCAATTATAGAAAAATAAAAGTAAATAATGCTTTACTTTAACATCCTACAGTATTACCACGGCTTCATACTAGTGCGGTGAAATCTTTTATTAGCTGTAGCTCTGTAACGAAGCATTTGTGGGCCTATATTTATATGAACTTTTTTCTTTAGATTTACTTGCAGAACAATATATAAAATTATTTGCATAACTTCGTGAATCAACCTGTGCATGTGATGGTTGATGTTTTCGACATGTCGAAAAAACAAACATTATATACATATTATTTTGTAGGGAAAGACAAGTTGTGTGCATGACATATTAATGCTACAGAAGAAAGCTGTTAGGGTAATTACTGATTCTTCACTTAAAACCATTATTTTGGAACAAAAAATCTCAACTGTAATAAACGTATTACATGTACACACACTTTTAATTTCTACAAAGATGATGTAACCAGAAGTAACACATAGAGAAAATGTCCATGGCTACAGCATAAGACACAATCATATGAATTTACAATCTGTACCATAGATTGTCAAAATCAGTAACAAAATCATAGGGCACAAATTATTTAATTGCTTCTACAAAACAAGATTTACCAGACAAGTATTCAAACAAACACTGTATGAATGGTTAATTGCTCTTCCATTCTCCAATATAAAGGAATTTAGCAACTGCAATATAAAAATGTATACTCAATAACTAGACTGTTATTTGTGTTCAATTATCAACTTGTTTTTTACTTTGTCTATTGTTGTAATGGCCTAATAACAATAAAATTATTATTATTATTATTATTATTATTATTATTATTATTATTATCATCATCATCTCCTTGTGAAGGATGTACAGTCCAGAGTCAGTGTGCCAATCATGCAAAGTCACTGTGAGCAGTGAGGCAATCAATCATCTACATAAATAGGGGGGAGGGGGGGGTTGGGTTGTTTGGTTGGGTTAGGGGGACTAAACTACTGAGTTTATCAGTCCCCCAGTGGGGAGGGAAAGGAGTGAGGATAGGAAACGAGGGGACGGGGAAAGGAAATGCAGTCTGGGAAGTAAAGAAGGAAGGAAGACTGCATTAGCACGGGGCCCCGTACTCGCCACGCATGTACTCACGAAAGAACCGTGAGCCCCCTGGGGGGCATCTACATAAATACCCTGCAAATCACATTTGAGTGTATAGCAGAGGGTTCATCAAACTGGTTTTATATTTCTCTACCATTCCATTTTCTAACTGTGTACAGGTAAGAGGAACACCTAAAGCATTATATTTTTGATCAGATTTCCCTTATTTGATTATAATGATCATGTCTCCTTATGTAGGTGGGTGCTAACAAAATATGTTTGCAATTGGAGGAGAAAGTTGGGGAAAGAAATTTCGCAAACAGGTCTCACCACAACAAATAACGCCTTTCTATTAATGATTTCACCTCTGCTCGTAAATCATTTCCACGACACTCTCTCCCACGTACTGCAGTAATACAAAATGAGCAGCCCTTCACTGAACTTACTTCATATCTTCCATCAGTTCAACTTGGTGGGAATCCCACAACGGGCAGCAATACCCACAAATAGGATGCACAGATGTAGTGTAGGCACATTCTTTAGTAGAACTGTTGAATCTTCTAAGTGTGCTGACAATGAAACCTAGCCTTTGGTTCGCCTTGCTTATATTTTATCTAAATTGTTTTGCAGCTGCTTTTTATCTTCTGGTGACTTTACTGATCAAAATATGACAGCACCATCTGCAAACAGTCTAAAAGATCTGATCAGATTGTCTCCTAAAGCATTTATAAAGATAAGGAACAGCAAAGAGCCTATAACACTTCCCTGGGGAACGCCAGATATCACTTCCATTTTAATTGATTTTCCAACAGTTACTACATACTGTGTTCTTTCTGACAGGAAATCTTGAATCCAATTGCACAACTGTGGCAATATTCCATAAGCACGTAATCTGAATAGAAGTCACTTGTGAGGTATCTATAGTGCTTTCTGGAAATCAAGAAAAATGGAATCGATTTGAGATCCTGTATCAAGAGCACTCATCAATTCATGTGAGTAAAGAGCTAGCTGTTTCGCAAGTAGGTATTTTCTGAAATATGTGTTGACTATGGATCAATATAACGACTTATATATTGGGCGAAGGAATTTTGGAAAAACATCCCACCCACATGTGAGGTCGCAAGAGTCCTATTTGGTAAACACTATAGCCTGCTATATGAAGTACTCCAACTGCCAACTGCACATTATTGTCAGACAGGAATCTGTCTTCAGGACCTTTTTATGGGACCAAATGCATGATAAACACTTGGGGGTAGTTCAGGGCTATAGGGCAGGTGTCCCCCTGTCCCTTCCAGATCAATCTTATATTGTGTCCAATTGTGCCCAGCAACAAATTTAGTGGATTATTCCAAACTGGTTGTTTTTGACAGACACGCTATCCTGTATACATTCGTCACTCTCTGACGGATGTCTGCTGGTATTTATCCTGCGACAGACAAGAAAAGAATAAGAGCACGTCAGTTTCATTTGGATGAAGCTGGAAATATTGTTTGCCATAGTTCATATTTCCACATTTAGCACATGCACATGAGAAATAAATTAACGCCACACAAATCCCTTGCCAGCATTTCAGTGCATACCCACACCAAAGTCATACTATGATGCATAAACACTGTAGAACACCCTCAAATGGAAAATTTTTGATCACCCCTTTACAATAACTCATTGTGACACCTTTTACAAAAACATACACAGCTCATATTGTGTGTGGTTTTTATTACCTTGTATATACATTGAGTGAAGACAGTAAGGTACTGGCACTGCTCTGCAGTTTTTTGGCATTGTACTTTTCTAGGATCTTTACACGAAGAGCTTTTGCCATTGTGAGATCTCCACTACAAAGCAGTTGATAAACAAAATCCATAAGAGTTTTCAGCACCACATCATCCAGGTCTGAAATTCTGCAACAGAGAGTTACATTACATTTGACCTTATTTTCAGAATTGCTTGTGGTTAAAGTACATAAAAGGTGACACTATATTAAAAAAGGAAATTACAAACTTATATCAATAATTCATCTAAATCTACACTGAACACCAAATTCCCTCCCAAAACATTCACATTATACATTTATTTAGTATTGTTCCAGCTATGTCTGATTCCAAGTTTGCTTCTGAAACACATATTGTGATGATGAGTTGTCAAGTAGCAATTTCATTTGTTCTGATGACAACCATAGCTCACCACACAAAGTACTTCTGGAAGCATTTGGACAAAAACCACTTGACACTCTACCATAACTTTTTGAGACTGTTTCAGTGGGTGTAAATCATGCACAGCACATGTAACATATCAGGTCTCCTCGTTATGTGTTATGTCACATTACTGTGCAGCCACTATCTATGGAGGTATTTGCTATATTATCCCAATTGAATCTGAAAGCGTCTGGGGTGCGTTGAAAGAATATATCTCCTATGGATTTTGGGGTTATAAATTCACAACCCTTACAGTACATAGGACCATACCAATGCAAACAAAGTATTATTGTATAACTTCGTAGGCTCTCCCGGCGTAACAAACCTTCGAAGTCTCTGCGGGTTTTCTGCCGGATAATAAAATCAAATCGATTCAATATTTCGATGGTACAGCTGTCCGCCATCATCAGGAAACAGCTGCTGCTGAGTCCCGCTGAATACTGGTGCAAGATGGAAGTACCGCGTCCTATATAGGCGTCGGTCGCGTGCACGACGCATGCGCCGGCCGTCACAGTTGCTACCGCATAGACAAGTCTGGTGGCGCCGCCCCTAGTGGAATAGGGCAAAACGATATGTCGCACCTTGCACTAATCATTCCTAGGTGCTGGAATCCGGGTCGAACATTGCAATTTGATGTTGCTTAATAATGGATTCCATGTTCTACTGAGAGGAAACCCCGTGTCCCTATTAATTAGATTGTCCGTCACCCTGATTTCAATGGCTTCTCTGTAAACACTGTTCCAGAAACCTGAGGTATTGGCTACTACGCGGGTTTTATCATATATCATTTTGTGTCCTTCAGTTAAACAGTGTTCTGCTACCGCCGATTTATCCAGTTGCAATAGTCTCGTGTGGCGGCAATGTTCTACGCATCTATCGTGCACAGTTCAAAGCGTGCGGCCGATGTATGCCTTTCCACACTCACACGGTATTTTATAAACACCCGGTTTCTTCAGTCCGAGGTCATCTTTGACGGAGCCAAGTAATGCCCTAATCTTGGTCGGCGGACGGAAAACAGTCTTTATGTTACAACTTTTTAAAAGTCTTCCAATTTTAAAAGAAACACCCCCGGCGTATGGAATGTAGGCTAAAGCCCTGTACTCCTCTTCAAGAACTTTAGGAGACGGTCCAAACTGCATAGCACAACGAATCTGTTTCTCAGAGTAGCCATTTTCCTTAAAAACTGTCGTCAGATGTTCCAGTTCAGATGGTAAACTGTCTGCATCAGAAATGGCATATGCTCTTCATACTAGAGTTCTAAGGACGCCGTTACGTTGGTATGGTCGGTGGCAACTACTGGCATGTAAATACCTGTCAGTGTGTGTCGGCTTGCGGTGAACACTATGTCCAAGGGTGCCATCATCTTTTTTGTAAACCATTACATCCAGAAATGGAAGTTTACCATCACTTTCGACCTCCATAGTAAATTTGATGTTTGGGAGAAGGCAGTTAAAATGATCCAAAAATCGATTGAGCTTATCACGTCCATGAGGCCAGATGAAAAAGGTGTCATCAACGTATCTCCAAAAACACATCGGTTGCAACGCTGAAGTTCTCAGTGCCCTGTCCTCGAAGTCTTCCATAAATAAATTGGCGACTATGGGAGATAAAGGGCTGCCCATAGCCACTCCGTCCTTTTGTTCAAAGAAGTTGCCACAAAAAAAAAAAAATTACGTGGACGTCAGTACATGACGACAGGTCTTCACCACCTCTTCATCCAGTATTTCACTAATTAAGCTCAATGACTCTTCCAATGGTACCCGTGTAAAGAGGGATACCGCGTCAAAGCTTACGAATCGATTTGATTTTATTATCCGGCAGAAAACCCGCAGAGACTTCGAAGATTTGTTACGCTGGGAGAGCCTACGAAGTTACATCAAGTACCTCTACGGGGAGGAGATAGTGAACCTGGTACAGAAGTTGGATAAACTACGAAAGAAGAAGGGAAAGCTGTTGAGTACACTCGCCTTTTTACGAAGATGCAATGACGAAGGTATTAATCCTAATTTTGCCAGAATTGTTCATTTTATTAACATCCAGAGAGCTAATAGAATTAAGGAGAGTGCCAGTCGAGCACTGATTAGAGAAAGGATTCGTTTTACCCGTAGACAGCTGGATATTATTTCCAAAGATTTATTTTAACGCATCTGGACTTGTCATCGAAGCTTTCTACTGATGTTTGGGAGCGGGTTGATTGTTCTACTTGGGCAATATCGGACTGGGAACATAGGAGCGCCGTTACCATACAGTCCTCTAAATTTGAACGATTTCTTTCTCGGTCTAGATTGTCACGAGATACACCTAGGCGCACTGTAATCAATCTTTCAAGCAAGGATTTGGATGGACCAACTATGACTGTATTGGAGAAAGGCTTAAACTTTGCTCCCACGCCTAGGAGTCTTCCGGTTAGAGACATTATTTGCTCTGTAGAACAAGCAGTGCATAGCCTCCCTGAGGATAAGGCGGAAGAAATAAGACAGGAAGTGTCCCACACCTTGCGTCGGGCTCGGCCACCACGGGATAACATCTCTTCTGCTGAGAGAGCAGCTATTCGCTCCCTTAGGAATGATGATGAAGTTGTAGTTTTACCAGCATATAAGGGGAATGCTACCGTTGTTTTGACAAGTGATGAATACGTCCATAAAATTGATGACCTACTCAACGATCCAGCGTACGTAAGATTATAGAGTGACCCCACTGAAAGGATTAAGCGCAAGACTCTTTCACTGTTGAAAACGAGCACGTTGTCAGAAGAACTGTGCAAGAAGCTTCATCCCGGTGCTGCTGTTTCTCCTAGGTTGTACGGTCTTCCTAAAGTGCACAAGGAAGGTGTACCGTTACGTCCTATAGTCTCTAATTTGGGTGCCCCCACATACAACCTGGCGAAGCATTTGGCGTCCATTCTCGGCCAATACGTCGGCAAGTGTCAACACCACATCACCAATTCTATGGATTTCATTAGACGGTTGAAGTCCTTGAAGCTGGGTGCTTCGGATTTACTCGTAAGCTTTGACGTGGTATCCCTCTTTACACGGGTACCATTGGAAGAGTCATTGAGCTTAATTAGTGAAATACTGGATGAAGCTCTGTCGTCATGTACTGACGTCCACGTATTTTTCTTTTGGTGGCAACTTCTTTGAACAAAAGGACGGAGTGGCTATGGGCAGCCCTTTATCTCCCATAGTCGCCAATTTATTTATGGAAGACTTCGAGGACAGGGCACTGAGAACTTCAGCGTTGCAACTGATGTGTTTTTGGAGATACGTTGACGACACCTTTTTCATCTGGCCTCATGGATGTGATAAGCTCAATCGATTTCTGGATCATTTTAACTGCCTTCTCCCAAACATCAAATTTACTATGGAGGTCGAAAGTGATGGTGAACTTCCATTTCTGGATGTAATGGTTTACAAAAAAGATGATGGCACCCTTGGACATAGTGTTCACCGCAAGCCGACACACACTGACAGGTATTTACATGCCAGTAGTTGCCACCGACCATACCAACGTAACGGCGTCCTTAGAACTCTAGTATGAAGAGCATATGCCATTTCTGATGCAGACAGTTTACCATCTGAACTGGAACATCTGACGACAGTTTTTAAGGAAAATGGCTACTCTGAGAAACAGATTCGTCGTGCTATGCAGTTTGGACCGTCTCCTAAAGTTCTTGAAGAGGAGTACAGGGCTTTAGCCTACATTCCATACGCCGGGGGTGTTTCTTTTAAAATTGGAAGACTTTTAAAAAGTTGTAACATAAAGACTGTTTTCCGTCCGCCGACCAAGATTAGGGCATTACTTGGCTCCGTCAAAGATGACCTCGGACTGAAGAAACCGGGTGAGTGTGGAAAGGCATACATCGGCCGCACGCTTTGAACTGTGCACGATAGATGCGTAGAACATTGCCGCCACACGAGACTATTGCAACCGGATAAATCGGCGGTAGCAGAACACTGTTTAACTGAAGGACACAAAATGATATATGATAAAACCCGCGTAGTAGCCAATACCTCAGGTTTCTGGAACAGTGTTTACAGAGAAGCCATTGAAATCAGGGTGACGGACAATCTAATTAATAGGGACACGGGGTTTCCTCTCAGTAGAACATGGAATCCATTATTAAGCAACATCAAATTGCAATGTTCGACCCGGATTCCAGCACCTAGGAATGATTAGTGGAAGGTGCGACATATCGTTTTGCCCTATTCCACTAGGGGCGGCGCCACCAGACTTGTCTATGCGGTAGCAACTGTGACAGCCGGTGCATGCATCGTGCACGCGGCCGACGCCTATATAGGACGCGGTACTTCCATCTTGCACCAGTATTCAGCGGGACTCAGCAGCAGCTGTTTCCTGATGATGGCGGACAGCTGTACCATCGAAATATTGAATCGATTTGATTTTATTATCTGGCAGAAAACCCGCAGAGACTTCGAAAAAAAAAGTATTATTGTGTTTATAAGACTTCACAAAAAGCGTACATAAATATTTGCACCTCTCAATAAGAATAAATCCTCAAAATAAGTCATTTTAAACACGTAAAGCTACTAGTTGTGCAAACTAAGTTGATATTCAGTGCGATGGCTGATGGAAGGAACTGTGAATGGAAAAGCCTTTATGATTCTCTCATCAGTCACTGCCCCATGAGTCGGTAGAGACTGTAATCAACGAAAAGCAGAATATATGTTTGAATAAATGCAAACTGTAAGGGAATTTCACTGTGTAAAGTTTATGAATACCACTTGAAGATGAAAGCCATGCAAGCATAAATTTATGTCAATTACAACAGTTTTCTTCTTTTTCACAAACATTGTTTCATACATTGTGAATACGAGAAATTTGACAGAACCAACAAAAAATGGTGTAAATCATGATAAAAAGTTAATTATACAAATGTAAAAGTGGGGTTATACTGCAGCTTTATTTAAATATGGGGATAACTTAAGTCTTGCTTATTTTTAGCTCATATGTTATTAATATGATTAGTATCAATTCTGAGGACCATCATGATCACATTATAAAAAATAACCTATTTATAATGAGTGCCCTCTAAAAAGTAGGTATCTTTAGACCAACATAGTGTCTACAATGGTTTTACTTGAAATAAGCACCTCAGTGAAGTTTCACAGAATATACAGGATGTACATAAAACTTGGAACACTTTCAATTCCAGTTTGTTTGGCGATATGAAGTATTTATTTAAAAAAAAATTACATATCAATTTCGTTCCCATGATGCAACATCATTAGTGCAGAATGCAAGTCATGATGACTCATGTACTTCGCATAAAACATTTAACAGTCATGTCCATAAAATAACTAAAAAGGTCTTCCTAGTACAGGTACAAGTCCCCCCCCCCCCCCCCCGTAACCGTTTCATGGCTACAGGCATTCATATATGAGAGGGCCCAGATGGCTACGAGCATACACGTATGCCCAGCTGGCAGGAGGCCCAGACGGGCTACTGGCATTCATATACTTCCAGCAGGTAGAGCAGCCTGAAGGCTACAGGCATTCATGGATGTCCTCGGCCTGGGTGCACAATGGAGCGGCGGCGACTCAGTTTTACCCGCAGCTCAACATTCCTGGTGGCACTTCCATTAACAGGCTTTCTTTGTTATGTTGGTAAGCACTACAGTTTTCACTTCTGAGGTTCCTGCTCTCGAGCTCTCCCTCGGGCTAGTCCTGTATTTTTTACTGGTGAGAGAACAGCATTTCATTATACTGTCATTTCAATGTCAGACTGTAGTTTATTAAACAAGGAAATAATGGACATCCTCACGAATATTAGTGATGAAGCTGATAGTGCTACTTCAGACGAAGAGCTGGATGTGTCTGGATCCAATGTTATTTATTCAACATGATGAAGAACTTCGCCAGACGATTCCTCTTCTGAAGAGGAAAAAGATAATATGTTAAGTGAAATTTCGACATGAAAAAGTGTATATGACTGGTCAGATAATCGTCCTGTGATGAAACGCCACCGTTTTGTGAACACTTTTAGTGGTTTAAAGATAGATTTCAATGAATCGACATCTCATTTAGATTTTTTTTCTCCACTTTATCTCATTAGAATTTGTTTCTGCGATTTGTACAGAGATGAGCAAGTATTACCCATGACTGAAAAATGACGACAATGCCCGCAGATGACAAGATGGAAACATAAGAACCTCCAGAATCTTATTGTTTTTTGGCTTGTTTCCTGCTTATGCAAGGTCTAAAAAGTTAGCTGTGAATGAATATTGGTCAAAAGATTCCTTGATGCAAATACCAATATTTTCTGACATAATGGCAAGTGACAGGTACAAGGTGATACTGCATTTATTACACTTTAGTGACAATTGGTCAGTACCACAAGATATTCTTGTGAAAATATGCATGGTTGTGGAACACACCAAAAAGAAATTCCGAGAGGCTGTAGTCCCATTTCAGAACTTAGTAATTCATGAAAGTCTGCTACTTTTCAGAGAAGGCTATGGTTCCAACAGTATATACCAAACAAACGTAGCTGTTTTGGGATTAAAATGTTCATGCTTTGTGACGTTCAGGCTAATTACGTTCTGGATTATATTGTCTACATTGGTGCCACTACTGAAGTAGAATCTGGAAATGCTGATTGGGGTAAGTAAGGTGATGTTGTCAGTTTGTTGTTATCATACCTCAACCAAAGGTCATACCATTTATTTAGGCAATTGGTATTGGAGTACTGAATTGTTTCCTGAATTGGCTCCATGAGAAGTGCACTAATGCCATCGGCACAGTGCGTAAAAACAGGAAACATTTATCATGTTTACCTAATAAACTGAAAAAGGGGAAATACAAGTCAAGTCTTGTGGAATACTGTTGGCACTAAAGTGGATGGACGGTAAAGAAATCTGGATGCTTCCCACTGTAAATGGACCAGAGTTTGTTCAGACAGAAAAATAATAACAAAGTGGAAGCAAATAAAGTGGGAGAAAATAGAGTAAAACTCACTTTTGTAGTTAGTTACAATAAGTAAATAGGTGCTGTTGATAACTCTCTCATTAAGTTCACTACAGTGAAAAACAATGAAATGGTACAACAAAGTATTCTTTCATTTAACTGACTTGTGTGTGCACAATGCAAAATCTATTTTTGAAATGCAAAAGAAACAGAAGATGCCACCTGGGAAATTACACTTGGAACTAATCCATCAGTCGGTGGAGAAGTTTCATTCATGGACACCAAAAGAGGACAGCCCATTTTTACTGGAAAATAAAGGAGACATTATCCTGGGTTCTTTGGAACAATGGAGAAAAAGGAGATACCGCAGAGATGCTGTATAGTGTATACTGCCCATTCAAAATGGAAAATGACAAACATCAGATGTAAAAAATGTAATGTTATTTTCTGTATGGTGACATCTTTTGAGACATACCACACACTAAAGAAGTATTAGTTTCTTCAGTTACCTTGAATGTTTAAAGAAAGAAAATGGAACGAAAGCAATAAAAACGTGAAAAAGTTGGGAAGAAAAAGAAATTGTTTTAAACCTGTAACATGTACTAGGAAGACCTTTTTAGTTATTTGAGGAAACTGACTGTTAAATGTTTTATGCTGCGTACATGAGTCATCATGACTTGCATTCTGCACTGATGATGTTCCGTCATGGGAGGAAAATCGATATGTAACTTTTTTTAAATAAATACTTCATATCGCCCACCAAGCTGGCAATTTCTTGATTTTATTACAATCCTGAGGTGGGTAGGCACATTCTCCATTATGAAGTCAAATTACACTTTCAATTATTTACTGCACAAAAAGTAAAAAATTTATATGAAAGCGTGAGTGAGCCGGCAGGTGTCAATACGGTAATCGAATTTCTTGCCAAACCCATCCCAGCATGGCATCATCGTCTGTGGCAGTCGCTTCCAATATTCTCTTCCAGAGCTCAGCTACATATGTCATATCTTTAATGTGTTGCCACAGAAAAAAGTCACACGGAGTGAGATCTGGTGATTGGGAATGCCATTTCATGAAATAGCTGTCCTGTTCTGTAGCACGACCGATCCATCAATGCAGCAGCTCCGTGAAAATAAGGAGCCAATGCATTCGCATGGATGCTTTGTACCCGAGATTTGACAATTACGCCTGTTCACTTTCCAATTAGTGTGAAAAGGGGCTTGGAAAAAGTTTTGCTAAAAATTAAGTGATCAACAATGCCATCCTCATCCTCAATCATTGTTGTAACTATGAACAAAACACTTGTCTTTGTCTGCGTCATTCAGCTTCTGCATTAGCTACAATTTGAATGGTTTTGTGGTGTCGCACAAGTACAAAGTGCGCGCCACCTACTTTCGCCGCGCGCCGCCAGGCACGCACGGCGCGGCGTTCTCGCGACGAAGGCCACGAGCGCCCTCTGTGACGACTCCGCTCGTGGCCACCACTGAAGGACATCGTTCACTTCGCACTTCGGACTGAGATAGCAACGAGTTAGGACCTTAGTAATCAGATAGGCACGATTGAAGACTTTGCTATTGTACAGGCACTAGGCAGGCCTCTAACAACTATGTATCAACATTCTGCAGTACTATGTAAAAGTTAAGTATTGTTACTTTCTGTGCAATATATCTCTTTCTAATTTACTCTAGTGTTTATAGTTTCTGGCTGCTCCCCTCCGTACCTGCACCAGCGTGTCGGTCTCATTCCACTCGGCCACCGACACCTACGACGAGGCTGGGACACAAAAGCGGCGACGAAGTCGGGACACAAAAGTGGCGACGAGGAGTGATAGAACCTTGGACCAGCCCGCTTACAGCAGCCAGACAGCAGCAGTCGGAGCACGCAAAAATTGCTCCCGCCCACCCACCCTTATTATAAGATTTTTGGGGGAACATATTCTGTTACGTATTTTGTGGACTTTTTTGTTGCAGAGTGTCCTCTTTCATATTTCATTTGTGTTTTGTTATAATTTACTTGTATGCGCGGCGCCTAATCGGTCAGCATGGCCACTACCCCGAACCCAAACTTAATGGAAATTATTCAGTTACAGACGGCGCAAATAACTCAACTACTGCAGGCCGTGTCGCAGTTGACGACACAGGCTACTCACCAACAACAACAGTCGTCACATCAGCAGCCCACACCTGCCGCCGCACCGCTTCCGACGTTCCGTCAGTACAACGAACGTGAGGAAGAATGGAGCGACTATTTCGCACAGTTTCAAGAACTCGTCGCGGCTCATCAACTTACAGGTCAGACTGTTAAGCATCTTTTATTGTCTGTGGTGGGCCCCAAAACTTTCGTGTTACTGCAAAAACTATTCCCGCATGCATCTCCTCGTGATGTAGACTTTGAACAAATTGTAGATGCACTGAATGCTCATTATGAGAGAAAAGTTCTTGTAGCCGCTGCACGATACCGATTTTTCAGACTTAAAAAATTACCGCAGCAGTCACACCAAGAGTGGATTACGGAATTGAAGGGCTTAACCCGCCAATGTAAATTTACTTGCTCTTGTGGACTTTCGTATAGTGACGTGATGTTGAGGGATGCGATTACGCAGAACATTCAGGACCCCAGAATTAGGGCAGCAATTCTAAAACAGTCTGACCCCTCATTAGACAGTGTACTGCAGCTTATAGAAGCGCATGATACTTTTGACTTAGCAGATGTAGAAATGCAAAGCCACAGTGTTAATTCAGTGCGCCGCAACGGACGCTTTCCTAGACGTAGTTCTCAGTGTAGCACTAGTGATTCTTACAATAGTACAGGCCGTGCTGAACAGACAGTGAACAGTAGCCAGTGTAAAAGTGCGACACAAAGGTCGCCCCGTCGTGTTAGAAACAGTGATTTGAATAACGGGCGCCAATGCTCATTTCAGAAAAATGTACGTAAATCTTGCCCCCAGTGTGTGTCTCGCCACAAGCGTGCTCATTGCCCTAGTCGCAACGCAACCTGTTATCAATGTGGCAAATCGGGACATGTGCAGTCTGTGTGTATGCAAATTCAAAACTCAAAGAACAGTAACGTTAGAAACAGTGCTTCGCAGAGTGCGAGAACAGTTCATTCTGTAAATGTTATACGGGCTGTGGAATTGAACACTGCTTTCCTTGGATCTCAATTGCAAGAAAGTAGTTCTGCGCCTATGGCAAATCTATATAGTGCACCACGTAGCAAGCGCCAACGAGCGCGTAAAACAGTGCAACGGAAACGGGTTCGGGACAAGCAAAATGACTATGAACAGTGCATTCCTGTAGTGAAAATAGTGCCTTCTGCAACAGCTCCTTGTAAAAGTGCCCAGTACTGTGTAGATAGTGCCAGTAGACTTGTTGTAGATACTGAAAGTAATTTTAGTGCAGTAGCCTCGCATTGCGCGGACGCCGATCCGGCGGTAGTGTCATCTAGTGTCAGTGTTGTTAATCCGCTGCGTGCCGAGTCTGCGCCGCTTACTTCACTACGCCGACCGCGCAAGCACGGTAAACAAACCGTAGCAGACGTTGCCCACATTCGCGCACCTGTCGAGCGCCGCAAGCAAAAACTGTTTGTGACTCTCTTCATAGAAAATAAGACGGTGCAATTTCAGCTCGACACTGGTTCCGCTGTTACCTTACTTAATAAAGATACGTATGAACTTCTGGGTTCGCCAAAATTGTCGCCGTCACAGCAAGTGTTAACAGCATATACAGGACAAACTATTCCCGTGCTAGGAACGTGTAGCCTGCCTGCCTCTTTCCAAGGTATAACAAAAACAGTTGCTTTTGTAGTACTTCAGGCCAAATCGACACAGAACATTTTTGGACTAGATGCTTTTGACTTGTTTGGTTTATCAATTCAAAGAGATGTGCTTCAAATTTCGTCAGTAGTGCCTCGGGATAAAATCAATGCATTGTGTGACAAATATAGTGACTTGTTTTCGCCGGAACTAGGTTGTGCAAAAGACTTCGTGGCACATGTAACTTTAAAAGAATCTGCAGTTCCAAAATTTCGTAAAGCTAGACCAGTGCCTATCGCCTTGCGTGATACAGTTGCCGAAGAACTTAAACGTTGGCAAGATAGTGGGGTGATTTCTCCTATTTCTGCGAGTCAGTGGGCCTCGCCTATAGTAATTATACCCAAGCCGTCAGGAAAACTTCGCCTCTGTGCGGACTTCAAATCAACAGTCAACAGTCAAACAATTGTCGACACTTATCCCCTGCCCAGACCTGAGGAACTGATGGACAAATTAGGACAGTCTCGCTTCTTTTCCAAGATTGATTTAGCAGAGGCATACTTACAGATTCCACTTGATGACGAGTCCAAAAAGTTTTTCGTCATTAATACTCACATGGGCCTTTTTCAATTTCAACGCCTACCCTTTGGCAGTTCTTCCGCTCCCGCTATTTTTCAGCGTTTTTTGGAACAGCTGACAGTTTCTGTACCGTGTTGTTCGAACTATTTAGATGATATTGTGGTATCCGGACGTACAGTTGAAGAACATTTAGCAAACCTGGAGTGCCTTTTCAAAGTGTTGACTGCAGCAGGTCTACGTTGCAATAAAGCAAAGTGTTCGTTTTTTCAAACTGAAATAGAGTACCTAGGCCATGTGATTAATGCCCAAGGAATTCATCCCTTACAGTCACATCTTCGAGCAATCAAAGACTTGCCTCCTCCTAAGAATGTGCACGAATTGCAAGCAGTAATGGGGAAGCTGAACTATTATTTCAGATTTATTCCCAATGCCTCTCAGATTGCAGCTCCACTGCATCACTTACGTAGGAAGAATGTTCCTTTTGTATGGTCTAAAGATTGTCAGGTTGCCTTTGACAAATTAAAGTCGGCACTACTCAGTGATGCATGTTTGATTCCCTTTGACCCACAGAAGCCTGTAGTGTTAGCAGTTGACGCCTCGTCGTACGGTCTGGGTGTTGTTCTGTCGCATCGTATTGGATGTCACGATCGTCCTATTGCCTTTGCATCCAAGCTACTGACGCCGACGCAACAGAATTACAGTCAGATAGAAAAGGAGGCCTTAGCAATCATTTACGGCGTCACAAAGTTTCATCATTATCTCTATGGCAGAAAATTCTATTTGTTGACAGACCACAAGCCTCTCACGTCGTTGTTCTCACCCACAAAGCCAATTCCACCACGTACGGCACAAAAGCTTCAGAGATGGTCCTTGATATTGTCTAATTATCAGTATGAGATTTTGTACCGACCTACCACTAAACATGCTAACGCGGACACACTTTCCCGACTTCCGGTTGGCCAGGATGTATCATTTGATTCTTCAGAAATGGCATGTTGTCAGATAGACTCCAGAGATGCTTCCGCTGTCGCAGACTTCCCTTTGAACTCTCGTCGGGTTGCACAGGAAACAGCTGCGGATGCAGACCTAAGTGTGGTAGCACGTTTTGTTCGCTCAGGGTGGCCTGCCAGAGCCAAAGACATTGATCGGCCTCTGGTTCGACGTTATTTTGCACAACGTCATGCATTATCTTTAAGTCAGGGTGTACTGTTGTTGCATACCGACAACGACCAAGCAAGAGTGATTGTTCCTCGTTCCCTGCAACGTGAAGTGTTACGCCTCCTGCATCAAGGACATTGGGGCATTGTTAGGACAAAGCAACTGGCCAGACGTCATTGTACCTGGGTTGGTATGGACGCTCAGATAGAGGACATGACGTCACAGTGTACTGTTTGTGCGGAGCATCAGGCGGCTCCACCGCAACGTTTCTCAGACTGGCCACGCCCCAAGGGACCATGGCAACGTTTACATATTGCCTTTGCCGGACCTTTCTGGAATACGCGCTGGTTAATTGTTGTAGACGCTTTCAGCAAGTTTCCTTTTGTGATTGCCATGAACTCAACGACAGCTTCTAGTACAATCAGTGCCTTAACATCAGTGTTTTGCATCGAAGGCTTGCCTGAAACTATCGTCAGTGACAATGGACCTCAGTTTGTTAGTGCGGAATTTCAACAGTTTTGTCGTGTGAATTGCATTCAGCATATCACCACCGCACCTTTTCACCCTCAGTCCAATGGTGAAGCAGAACGTTTCGTTCGAACATTCAAGTCTCACATGGAGAAGATGAAAGGTCAGCACTCCAGGCAGCAAGCTCTTCAAATTTTCCTGTCTACGTATCGGTGCATGCCACGTGACGGCCCGTCTCCTGCCGAGCTGCTACACGGCCGCCGTCACCGCACTCTCCTTCACCTGCTGCAGCCTCCCACGCACCGAGTCGGTTCGTATGGCGCTACGCGTTTTCAGGTTTCCACGCCGGTGCTGTACAGGGTGTTTGCTGGAAACAAGAAGACATGGTTGCCGGGCACCATTCAGCGCGTGCTTGGTCGCAATATGTTTATTGTACGTTCTTCCACAGGGTCGGAGCTGCGGCGCCACGCAAACCAATTGCGCCTGCACAGACCGCGCGATCCTGTCTCCGGTTTCTTGATTCCAGACCCAGTTCTGCGCCAGGGAGCACAACCACATCGTTCGTCCCCGGACTACGAGATCCCTATGGACGTCGACGTACATCCGACGCAGTCATCGCCGCCGCTGTCGCCGCCGCAGATGACAGCGTCACTGAGAGGGACTCCGGGACCGTGCGGGCCCCCCCAGCTTGGGCCACGCACCTCAGAAGAAGATGACCTGCTCCCTCTGGGCGGGGGCGGGCGCCCTTCCCCAGGTTTCGGCGGGTTCCCTGGAGGATCGCAAGGCGGATGCCGGGGCGCGGACGGCGTCTCGATCCCGGCCTCAGCTACGACGCCCGTCCCACCAGTAACGCCCCCGCTCAGGCCCTCCTCCCAGTGCCGTCGCCGTGGCCCTCAGCCCTACGCCACGACGGCGCGGCGGTTTGGGGGGGAGGGGTGTGGTGTCGCACAAGTACAAAGTGCGCGCCACCTACTTTCGCCGCGCGCCGTCAGGCACGCACGGCGCGGCGTTCTCGCGACGACGGCCACGAGCGCCCTCTGTGACGACTCCGCTCGTGGCCACCACTGAAGGACATCGTTCACTTCGCACTTCGGACTGAGATAGCAACGAGTTAGGACCTTAGTAATCAGATAGGCACGATTGAAGACTTTGCTATTGTACAGGCACTAGGCAGGCCTCTAACAACTATGTATCAACATTCTGCAGTACTATGTAAAAGTTAAGTATTGTTACTTTCTGTGCAATATATCTCTTTCTAATTTACTCTAGTGTTTATAGTTTCTGGCTGCTCCCCTCCGTACCTGCACCAGCGTGTCGGTCTCATTCCACTCGGCCACCGACACCTACGACGAGGCTGGGACACAAAAGCGGCGACGAAGTCGGGACACAAAAGGTTTCAGAGGCAACTTCTATCACAGGACTTTTCACACTGTCAGTGGAGCCATGCACTATGCACCGATTTCTTTGGACTCCATATGAATCTCTCTCATTCGTACTTCACAGTCACTTCACTCAAACTGGGATGTCCACTTCTCTTTGCCAGGCACAAGCAACCCGTCATAACTAATTTTGTTGTGCCAGTGGTAAATTGCCTTCCTTGTTGGTGGCTTCTTACCATACTTGGTTCTAAATGTCCGTCGAACAGCTGTAGTACACTTGTTTTTGTCAAATTCCAACACACAGAAAGCTCAATTTGCACCTCAACTTGCCATGTTTGCGACTAGCACTATCAGCAAATTACCAAACTACGCTGTGGTGGTATACATGAAGAAAACTTTTAGGGTTTCTCTTCAAAATCACACATATATATCTGTACAATGTTTGGTTCTTGTGTAATAAATAATTGAGTGTTCCTGGACTTTATGTACACCCTGTAATAGATGAAAAGTCAAATGAAGGATAATTTATTTCCAACTTAGTAGATTGTGAACAGAGTGCACACAGATAACTTACTTATACACCACTCTCTACACTGAAATGGGAGGGGTTCTTAGACAACTGTTTAGGCCTGACTGCCATGACAATAAACTATTCCCTTGTTCTCTCCCCCCCCTCCCCACAATACTAGTTTTTATATTTTTACTATCTCGTTCATTATTTTTATTTGTACTCTTGAATAATCAAAGACTCACAATAAAATTGTTACATAAATGTCAATTTGCTTGCAATAGATCATTTTTTTAAATTTTACAAGTTAAGTAAATATATGTATTATAATATCAGTAACTTACGTCAAGTCGCTGACCACTCTGACTAGAAGTGAAAAAGCTTCACGAGCTGCTCGCTGTTTGGTCAAGTCTGAGGAACAACTAAATCGCTGGTGCCTGTGACACAACTTGCAGACCAGCTCCAGTGGAGAAAGGAACGTTCGGTATGTGGTCAAGAATGCTTCTTGGTACAAGAAGTCTGTGAATTAAGAAGGAGAAAAAAGGTAGAAGTACAATTCCAGCAATTTGTATCTTAAATAGAACAATGCAAATTACAATGTGGCTGGCTGATTATCACTAATAATTTCAATATATGTTTGTAAATCAGTTCTCTGTTTTAGCCAAAAGTTTATGATGAAAAGAAATTGCTCATAGCAATATTCTGAACTGCCATGTGCTATATAAATTACTTGCAATAAATATTTACATGATAGATGTGTTCTGGATACTTCAATACAATAATCTATTGCAATGACATGCAGCAGCAAAAGATAAAACAACAGTCATAAAAATGTAAAAAAACACATAAACACACACAGATTAAAAACGATTCAGATCCAATTCTAAAACTGGAATTTAAAAGACATGAATGAAATAGATAAAATAAATAGTGTATGATTAGTTTCTCTGAATTATCACTAGACTAAGAAAGTATTAGGCAGTCACACTGTAACACACTAAAATCTCCAATATAAAAGTATTAGCTGGAATCTGAACAATTCATAAAAATTTAAAATGTACACCACACATCTTGTCATAGGTGAAAATAGAGGGTACATCCCAGACTTAAAATTTACTACTCTCATTTCATCAGAATATAAACACACACACACACACACACACACACACACACACACACACATTGAGTGTGATGTACTGAAATACCTTCTCCAAATGCTCCACAGATTGGAGGAGGGAAACTTATATGGAAACAGGTCAATGCTATTTTATCCCATCACCACAGCAGAAAGAAACACCACCATTACCATGAGCACAGCTGGTTTCACAGACAACAGCATATTTTCTTGTCACTCACAGCCACTTTGCTCCTCAATGACTTATGGCCTCCTGGCTCAACAGCAATAAATACTCTGAGGGGGACAGCACAATCTTTTTCTGTAGGAGTTCCTGCTTGCAATGTCACTTTTCACATTTTTGATGTGCCACGGTACTTAGCAGTAGACTTTCCTTTTTCTTGTCATCTTGTTGAACTAGGTCATCTGCAGCATTTTGTGTGCTCAGTACATTAGTGAAGTCATATGGATGGCACTGAGAAAATTGGAATATGAGAGACATGTATGCCCTTGGTCACACTACACCTATATCAGTCTTTTCAGAATAGCATGTAGTTTTAGAGTGTAGACTGTACAGTCATTTAGCTGGCAAATCCTGAAGATATCGAAATGGAAAATGAATGAACAAACATATGAATCCCTCCTTCTTAGAGCCACAAATATACACTGTAATAAAGTGGCAATGCCCAAGTATAAGTAGCTCAAAAAACCAGTACCAGAAATGATACCATGTCTTTTTTTAAATTCTCATCTATAACAGCCCTGGGCAAGGTGGTAATTTACTATAACCATGGTACAAAACATAAACAATTGCCAATTTATAAATTTTATCTTTTTGCAAGAACCCCGAACAGCCTTGTTGCTTCCAGAAAGTCATTAGAAGTTTTCTCCTTGTGCATGAAAACAATGGAATGGTGCACAGGTAGCAGAATTGGGAGAGGGTCTCAAATACCTGAGCACACTATGAATTGCCACCTGGCACAAAGTGGTAATTCACCAGCCTCAGCAGAGGCTGGGACTGGCTTTGGTGCTAAAAGTGCATGGGAAATCTTCAAGTAAAACGGTTAGTATGAAGAACACATAGTACAACTGTAACCGAGCTGTGATTATACTACTGCTCTATGAAATTACAGCAAATGTGTGCTGTCTTCTCCCCATGACACAAACTTTATATATGAAATAAAGTGGTGTTAGAAATGTTCACAGTGAAAGTAGAAGATGCCTTTAAAAATAAACAAATAAATAAAAAATAAAATTGCTCACACAATTCAAAACATTGATCACTTTGGAAAGTCATGCTTTCAGAGCCCTCAAATTTTTTCTAAATTTGATTCCTAACAATGTAAGGTCCAGGTTGGAATGTAAATAATGTAATTAGGATAGACAGCAATTCACCATAAAGAACTGCAACTGCTTGGAAAGCAGGAGACCTGGGTTCACATCCCGGCTTGGTACACATTTTCAGCTTTGCCCATTCGCAGTTGAAGTCATATATTCTGTGAATATGAAAACAATAACAACTGCAGGATCAGAAGTGATGTCTGTTCTTTCGGAATAGACACCACATGCATATATATAACATGCCAGTGACAGGCAATGATCCTTTCGTTAGTGGGGAGGGGTGGGCAAGTTTGGAGCCCTTACTCTTACGGGAATTAGTACATAGTAACTACGAGTTTGAGCACTGTGGGCAAGGTAAGGCTGGAAGTTTGTGTCTGACGGTAGGTGTGCTTAGGTAGTCCTTGCAGGTGGGGTGATCACTGTGTCCCCAGTGGTGTAGGGGTCAGTGCAACTGCCCAGAAAGCAAGAGACCCGGGTTTGAATCCTGGCTGGGTACACATTTTCAGCTTTGCCCATTCACAGTTGAAGTCATATATTCTGTGAATAAGAAAATTTAAAGCCTGTTTGTCTGCCCATTTCTCCAGCCTCTTAATAGGTAACTGCAACTGCTGGGTGGTTGCTGGATGTCTGGGAGAAGAGCAAAAAATTGAAAAGTCTTTGACAAATAGTGAACATTATATGGGATTATTATTATGGATGCAATACCATCAGCAGTTATTAAACAAAAGAGGGTCACACCTAGAAAATACTTTGAGGAACATCACTCTCTTGTACAAAACAGTCTAATATGACTTTTCTAACTTTATATATGAAATAAAGTGGTGTTAGAAATGGTCACAGTGAAAGTGGAATATGTCTTTAAAAAATAAATAAATAAAACACAATGCATGAAGTAGGTCAAGTATTTATAAACTCCATTTACTATTTTAGGCCTTCTCAAGGTTAAAAAAATGCTTAGTTGTTGGAACCTGAACAAGAAATTCTTTTCTATAGCCCACTACTGAAGTCATATTAACAATGATAGTCATATCCTCCAAATTTGCTCCAAAATCAGCTGATGAGCTGCCTGTATGCTAAGGTCCAGACAAGAAAGTAATCTTACTCTTCAAGGTATCCCAAGCAGCTGGTGAAGATAACAAGGTGACAGCTATTATACTTTGTATTATCTACCCCAGCTTTGAGGTGGAGAGTTAAGTGTGTTTCCTTCCACAGGTTGGTGAATAGTCCTGTTTCAAAAATAAAACTGAAGAGATCATGTGGTATTTTTAGTGTTTCCATTAAGGAGGTACAATATTCTTTAATGAATGCTATCAGAACACTGTGATATACCATGTTCCAGAAACAAAGTCCACTCCACAGTGAGAAAGAGAGGCTATTTACATCAAAGTTCGAAGAACTGAAAACACCATCACCCTTCACAGCAACAGTTTGATGTTGATGGAATGCTTAATCTTATCTGGCAGTAGTGATTAAGTGAGCAAAATATTTCACCAAACCGTTTTTGTTGGTCTCGAGACTACCATTTTTCATTATAGATTGTGGAGATTAAACCTCTGTCTGGAATCATCCTGACAGGCTCCAATAAAACTAACTGTAGTAACTTTATTAACACACAAAAACAAACTCTATGCATCTAGTGTATTTCATCATGGGCCACCGAAGACTGCTGAGCCCCACTGAGCTCATGTGAGCCTCGGTTCACTTAGGTGGCACTGTCTAATTGCTGTAGCGCACCTATATTACTTTACGTGCATTACGTACAGCGGTAGATTTGAATTTACGATGCACTGTCACAACACTAATTGTTTAGTAAATGATGTATTGAGTTCTGGAATGCCTGATGCTACCTCTTCTACCATTTTCATATAATATGACAGCATATTTATTTTGTGACCTGAAAGGTTTCAAAGTTCTTAAGTGATTAGTTCCACTTGAACATTTGTAGTGCTGCATTGATATCCCCTCTTCTGTAGCAGCTGTCTTCTTACCTGTCCTAAAGTCTTAGAAACAGATGCATCAGTGGTGTGGTGGATTGTGCTAGACTCACAATCCACTCATTATTAGGTTGATTGATTGATTGATTGGTAATATAGGGCGCTCAACATCATGGTCATCAGCACTCATGCTCTAACATAAGCGGATGGAAGGAAAATGATGCATGTCAGATAGAGTTGCGAGATATGAAAGCACACCTACAGTTGTGGGGATAGCTTAAAACAACTTGTAAAAGGACTAAAACTGAGGATGAAACATTGAGAGATGTATGTGGCCCAGTGACAACATAAAAATAAAGAGTAACCGAGCCACTCTGAAGCATATTAAAATCGCACACCCAGTATTTTGGGGAGAAGTCCAGACATAGTACAAAATCGTAGGACACGATCCACAGATGCCTCATTGTCACGTAAAACAGATTTCAGGTCCTGTGAGAGACCCAAATTTGCCCCGGTACCAGCAAATAAAACGCATTCTGTTAAAATATGTCCTATTGACAGTTGTGTCCTACATCTGCCACACTCCGGTTGTTCTTCACTGTGTAAAAGAAAACTATGTGTCAGCGGCCAATGTCCTATTCAAAGGCGAGTGAGGGCAACTTCATCAGCTTATCCAGGACGGAAGGACGTACGCCATGGGCGGACTGAGGATTTTACTGCGCGTAGTTTATTGTCCACCACATCCAACCACAGATCCTCCCACAATGCCATGGTTGTGCTTGTCACAAAGGAGGTGACGGCTTTCATCGGGACGGAACAGCATATGGCAGGGGGGAGAAAACAAGCCTCTTTAGCTGCTGCATCGACCACCTCAATTCCCTGGATCCCTATGTGCCCAGGAACCCAACAGAAGATTATCTCCTTGTGGTGTTGTTGCAATGCAAGGAGAGCGTCCTGTACGTCCTGCGCCATCCGATCTGCTGGATACATTTGGTCGACAGTGAGGAGGGCGCTGTGGGAATCTGAGCAGTTCAGAAATTTCATACCTTGATGCCATTTAATCTGTTCTAGTGACCTCAGGATAGCGAACAGTTCGGCATAGTAAACGGAAAACTATTTTGGGAGCCCTATCTGAAGAACAGAGTCAGGGAACACAATGGAGCAGCCGAGACGATCTCCCTGCTTGGATCCATCTGTATAGACAATAATAAAATTTTCATGGTGGTTTAAAATCTCCAAAAATCTACTTTTATAAAAACTGTCTGAGGTAAAAGGCTTCTTAAAATCAGTCAGATCTAAAATCAATGTAGGCCTATAAAGGAGCCAGGGAGAACCCCTACTCCACCCCTGGCATTGAACCTTGATGCCTTGCACCTGCAGCAACTCAAGGCTCTCCTGTGCTCAAATCCCAAACGGTCTCGTAGTCTGTGGGTGATTGTGGAACAAACGTTGGTTGGGCTGCTGCGCAACACTGAGAGAAAGTAACGTGTGCGGAGTTGACAGAGCTCTGTACACCAGGCATGCCACAAGCAGAAGACTGCGAATAGAGAGCAGGAGCTCACCAACTTCTGCACACAGGCTAAGTACTGGACTTGTGCGATACACACCAGTCGCCAGCCTGATACCTTTGTGGTGTACTGCATCCAGTATTTTGAGGTATGAAGGCCTGGCCGATCCATAAACCTGGCAGCTATATTCCAGTCTAGGCTGCACGAAAGACTTATAGAACTGGAGCAGACATGCCCTGTCGGCACACCAAGACCGATGGCTAAGACAATTTAAGCTAGTTAGAGCCTTGAGGCATCACAGTTTGACGTCTTTAAGGTGCAGCAACCATGTCAGCCTCTCGTCGAAAGTGAGGCCAAGATATTTCACCTTGTCCTGAAAGGTGAGAACAGTGTCTCCTAGTTTTAAAACAGGTGTATTAAAAAGGGAACAGGAGCGATTAAAATCCACACAGGCAGTTTTCTCCAAGGAAAACTTGAAACCAGTGGCGGTACACCATTCCTCCAACCGCCTGATCGTCAAATGTAATTGACGAGCTGCCGTTTCAATGGAGGAGAATGCACAGAAGTTGGAGAAGTCGTCCAAGAACAAGAAACACTGTAAAGGCAGTCACACGGTGGATATAATGCTGTTAATGGCTATGGAAAATGCCGTTACACTTAAAACTCTCCCTTATGGGACACCATTCTCTTGTTTAAAACGGTCAGACAGAGTACTCCCAAACTTGTATCTAAAATACCTGTCAGAGAGAAAAGATCGGATAAAAGTGGGCAAATGTCCACAAAAACCCCACTCGTAAAGCTGCTGTACAACAAGGTGACACCAGGTAGTATCATACGCCTTTTCCAGGTCAAAGAAAACATTGATTAGGTGTTGCTTCCATAGGAAAGTTTGTTGGATCGCACTTTCAAGCAGGGTGAGGTTATCCAGTGTAGAGTGGTACCACCTGAACCCGCATTGAGAGCGGCTAAGTAAGGATCTCCTTTCGAGGACCCATACTAAGCGCCAGTTGCCCATACCCTCCAATGTCTTATCAATGCAACTCGTGAGTCTAATGCTCCAATAACAACCTGAGTTGGTGCGATCTTTCCCCAGTTTTAAAATCTGAATTAAAATGGATTCTTTCCAGGAACATGGAAAGTTCTCTGTAATCCAAATTCCATTAATAAGACGTAAGATGACCTCCTTTGACTGGGGTGCCAACTGTTTCAGCAGTCTGTATGGTATCTCATCATAGCCAGGTGCAGAATTACGAGCTGCTGACAATGCGGACTCCAGCTCCCAAGTCGAGAAAGGTTGGTTGTAGTCCTCAACGTTGGAGGAACGGAGGTCAAAGCCAACCCTCTCCTGTATCATGTGATATTGACGGAAGACTGAATCCTGGCGAGAATCAGATGTAACAGCTGCATAGGATTCTGCCATAACTTGGGCAATGTCCCTGGGCGATTGTAAAAGACACCCCTGCCCTCTCACAGCTGCTATTGGCGGTCGGGAGTTCCGTCCCGAAATCCTCCTAATGGCTTCCCATACTTTACCTGCAGGTGTGGACCTATTGACGTAGTGCAGGAACTCCTTCCAAGACCTCTGCATACTCTCTTTAATAATCCTCCTTGCCCATGCCCTTACCACTAGAAAATTGGCCAAATTCACATCGGTAGGAATTGCCGCAATGCCGCTCTTCTTTCTCTGATCGCTGAACGACAAGCATCGTTCCACCAAGGAACAGCTGGTCGTTGAAGCGTTGGCTTCGATTTAGGGATGGAGGCATCAGCAGCATTGTGAATCACTGTTGTGATGTGATCCACCCAGACTTGGACACCATGACATCGCTCAAAAATAGCCAACTGCTGAAGAGGTGTGCAGTTAGCTTGGTGCAGCTGCCATCTCGGTGGCTTCCCACTGTAATCTAGGGCGATCGGCAAATCTATCCAAATGGGATAGTGGTTGCTGCCATGAAGGTCATCGTCCACGCTCCACTGAACAGAGTGTGCAAGAGCAGGTGAGCAGAGGGAGAGGTCTATGGCTGAAAACGAACCTGTAGCAGTGCTAAAATGTGTAGGCTGGCCTGTGTTCAGAAAGACAACATCAGAGGAGTGTATGACAGTCTCAACCATCCGTCCCCTGGGGCAGTTGTTGTTAGAGCCCCATAGTGCATTATGCGCATTAAAATCTCCTAAAAGGGACAAGGGAGTTTTCCAATAAGCTGTGTCAGGAGATTACTGTCAACAGGCTATCCATGCGGTAAGTAGAGAGAGCAGACTGTGATATCATGATGGGCCTGTATATGAACAGCAACTGCTTGGAGTGTAGTGGTCAATGGCACAGGTGAGGAGTGCAAAGTGTCCCTGACGAACACTGCCACACCACCCTTTAGGTCGTCTTTCCTATTGAGGTGATAGCCTCTCAGGACACGTACATCAGCCCGTTTGAAGTGTGTCTCTTGAAGGGAGACACAGAAAGGCTTATCCTTCATAAGAAACTGCAGTTCCTCCAAACGAGTCCTGAATCCAGCCAATTTCCACTTCAGTATGGGAGCCATGTCACCTGTGTGGGTCTATCTTCTCTCTACCCTTGTACCGTAATGGTGAGGCACTCTTGGAGCACTAGGTAGCAGATGGACTGCTTGGTTCAGGCGATGACGCATCGAGGTCCATAATAATGTCCTCCTCGTCAGTCAACACTGCCATTAAGACGTCCAATGACGCTCCCGAAAGAGTGACAAGCGGACGTGGAGATACTTTCCTCGGCTTCTTCTTTTGAGAAGATGAGGAGGAAAGGGGGACTTGGGGAGCACTCTGCTTTGTCGGAATATTCTTCTTTTGAGAGGCACTTCACTGGTGAGGTGCCTTCTTAATGATTTCCTGCGGTTCCTTATTGAGTACAACTTCTGTAGCAACAGAGACTACACGATCTGCAAAAGCGGTATCTGTAGCTTTTTTTGGCCGTATTTGGTGTGGCAAGGGGCAGGTGAGCTTCAGCTGCCTGACATGTACACGTACATGTGCAAGTATTGGTGCTGACACTGAAAGCCTCAGCTTGTGTCAAGGCATCTACTGTGGTGATGGGTTTCTGTAAGGCAGCAGCGAACGAGATGGGAAATACAGGTGGCTGCATGGCCTTAAATATATTCTTGGCCTCAGCGTAGGAAATGCGCCTGGTCGTCTTTATCTCCTGTATTTTCCTTTCCTCAAGATACACCTGACAGTCCCGACTCCAAACACAGTTCCCCCAGAACATTTGATACATTTTCAGGTGGCGTACAATCAGAGCCCTCATGTGCCGTCTTTACACATTTGCCACAAGTGGCCTCCCCCTTACAGCCGAGTGTGGTGTGGGCAAAGTGCTGGCATTTAAAACAGCGCATGAGGTTATGGAGTATTAAAAGTAAGGATGAAGCTCTCAGATGACGCATGTTCTCCATCCACCCTTTTCTTAATATTCTGGACGTCCACTATGCCTTCCGTTGCCCATTCTGCCTTGAGTTCTTCAATTGGAATGTCCAAAAGGTCCCTACAGAAAACTACACCCTTACTGTAGTTCAGGGTACTGTGTAGTTCGGCTTCGATTTCGAATTCACTCAGATACTTTGCTTTCTGCAGATTTTCAACCCGTTGGGAGGTTGATGTTTCGAACAACAAGGTCTTTTAACAGATTTCAAAGTGCCCGCAAGTCCTTCTAAGCCCTTATTGATATAAAAGGGCGAAATCTTCTCAAAAGAACCTTCTTTTCTTTTAATGAGAATAAACACATTCTGGCTAGCAGCCTGTGTTCTGTTACTATGGACAAAACTCTTTTTACTACTGAACTGGTCTAGGGGACTAGCCACCCGAGACCTTTTTTTTGACTGGGTGTTGGTACCCCACAGTGTTACACCCATCCCATTGGAAGGTTCGAGGGACAAATTAGGATTTTGCATCTCGGTCCCATGAGTAGCTAGGGAAGTACGTGTCTGCCTAGATAGAGTCCCCCGTGCCTAGGTAAGCCTTATACAACTGAGGTGTGGCAGTATCCCCAGAGGTTGCTAGCTAGCGTCTGTTCCACCTCAACAGCCATGCATCTCATCAGCACGTAGCACACCTTGGGATTGAGGTTTTTCTTTATAGAGGTACTTCCTTCCTCGCGACCCGGGTGGTCAAGCCAAGATCCCCATTCTCCGGTAGACACACAGTGGTTGCTGAAGCGTGCCCCGAGTTTACGGTGTCTAGAGGACTGGTGGTGCTTACCAGTCCCCAGCTCAGGACCCCAGGTTCGCCAAGCCCATACTCAGCAAATTAATGCTGATCCCCTGAGGGGCATTATTAGGTACTATCTCTACGTAACAACCAGATGAATGTGTGCTGGCAGTTTGAAATTTTGTTGCTAGAATGCAGACCAACTCTCATAGAGAACTGTGAGCATGCAATGAAAGATCAATGGTGAGGGTCAGTCCTGTGCCCCTGCTACACTATGTGCTCTGTCCCACATTAAGAAGAGGCAGATCTTCTGCCAACAATAAAATCTCAACAAATTAATAGAAGAGGTAGGTTGTAGAATAGACACATAGCACACAGTGTGCATTAAAATCCCCATGAGGAAACAATGGGCCAGCTGCACAATAATGTTAGAGGAGCAAGTTTATGGAGAGGCAGATGGAGGGAAAGCATAACAGCTCTAAGTTGCAGATAAACTGTAATAATAACTGTATATAGGCTGGTGTAGAGACACCTGTGGAGTCAGTAACCTATTAGCATAGAGATGTCAAATAATTTTAAATTCTTACAAACATAACCATGAGGTTTGCTATATACAAGAGTTGGACATCGTTCAGACGTGTCCTTAACGCAAATACATTCCAGTGTTTAATGGAAGCCAGCTTATACTAAGTTATTTTTTTGTTCTCATCTTTCTATCAATGTGTGAATGGTGCAACAGGAGGAGGATTTGTTAGTGGAGCTCATCAATTACCTAATGCAGAGTTTCTATTTAAATCCAATAATTTAGTCTGCAAATCACACTGAAGCACCTGCCAGAGGTTTCATC
The DNA here is from genome assembly GCA_026315105.1 of Locusta migratoria. Classification (NCBI taxonomy): domain Eukaryota; kingdom Metazoa; phylum Arthropoda; class Insecta; order Orthoptera; family Acrididae; genus Locusta; species Locusta migratoria. Next base: position 742,048,301 of record CM048755.1, on the reverse strand, counting down.
AAACCACTTTCATACTATTTATCTAGCATTCCATTCTCAAATCTCTCCGCTGGAACTGTGATGCCTCTTATTTTGTTTGATGTTAATATCTCCCTATGTAGCTGGGAGTTGACAACATATTTTCACATTTGGAGGAGAAAGTAGATGATCAAAATTTCATAAGTAGAGCTCGCCACTATGAAAAACACTGTTGTTGTAATGATTCCCACTCCAACTCCTTCATCATGATAATACAAAATGAGCTGCCCTTCTTTGTATTCTTTCAATGTCCTCTGTCAAGCCTACGTGATAAGTATCATACACAGTGCAGCAATACTTCAAATGAGGATATATTGTAGTATATACAGTATCTTTACTAATTCTGTTACATCTACTAAGTCTTCTGCCAATAAAACACAGTCTTTTTTTCAACATTCTCATGTTTAATGTGTGTTCTGTCCAATTTAAGTTTGTCATAATGGTAATTCATAGGTATTTAGTTGAAATTACAGACTTCACATTTGATTGATTAATGTTAATGAATTTTAGTGCATTCCTTGTAGTATTCATGAGGAAAACTTCACACTTTTCATTATTTTTGCACCATACTCACATCTTATCTAAATCATTCTACAGTCAATTTTTATCTTCCCATGACTTTACTGGGCGATAAATGACAGAATCGTCTCCAAATAAACAAACAGGACTGTTCAGGTTGCTTCCTAAATCATTTATATAGGCAAGGAACAGCAGATGACCTATAACACTACCCCATGGGATGCTAGATATCACTCCTGTTTTATTCAATGCCTCTCCATCAATTACCACTAACTGTGTCCTCTCTGACAGAAAATTTCTAATATCGAGACAATATTCCACAAGCATGGAATTCGATTAAAGGATACTTGTGAAGTGTTGTGTCAAAAGCTTTCTGGACATCTAGAAACTTGGATCAATTTGTGATCCCTTGTTGCTAGAATGCATCGCTTTGTGCAAGTAAAGAGCCAATTGTGTTTCACAAGAATGATATTTTCTAAATCCATGTTGACCAAGGGTCTATAAATAGTTCTGTCTGAAGTAATTCATATGGTATGAACTCAGTGTATGTTCCTACACCCTGGTGCAAATCGGCATCAGTGATATCAGTCTGTAATTCAGTGTACTACTACTACTACTACTACTACTACTGCCTTTCTTGAATATAGGTATGACCTGTGCAACTTTCCAGATCTGTCTTTGAGTGAGTAGTTGTAAATGACCTAAGTATGGAGCTATTACATCAGCATACTCTGATAGGAACCTAATTGGCCCATATTATCTGTAGTTTCCTCTTGATTGGATTCATCATACAAGACAGGTGAAGTAAGGTACCTGCAGGGTTTTTCCTTTGATTGTGAGCTTTTATTATTGATTAGGAGAGATAGGGGCATTTGTGACAACTCTACCATGCAGAAGCACTGGTATAGGCAGCTGTTTGTGTCGGCCTCCCCTAGTAAAAATGTGTATTTTCTGAAATGTTTCGACCAATGAAGCAAAGAAATGTTACAGTTTTCTTGGTTTCTGAGCAAATGTACTGTTTTATAGTTTAATTATGATACTCTCCTTGTGACTTTTGCATCTTGATATCCTTTCCAACTACGAACACTTAACAGACACTAAGAGCACATCGAATTTGAAACTAACACAGACTAAAGAGACTGAATGAGGGGTCCCACCTTCACATACAGCTTGGCCACTTTTTCCACAAGTTGTTGTAAATAGCATGCTGTGATGGTGTAGCTGTAGTGTTGATACTTGTAATAGACCACTAACATAGCTCTAACTTTCAGGTGAATGAATTATGCTGTGTTGTGCCCAGGCAATGCTGGTGCACTGAAAATTAGAATAAACATTACTGTCTTCCTTCGTTTACAGTGCACTTACTTAATTATGTTTTTTACTTCTGTAATATTAATATTTTCCCATTGATCTCTCTTAGTGTGTCTTGCAATTCACTCACAATTTCTCCTCTCCCTGCTAACAGTTCATCTTCTCCTCCTCCTTCTCCTGTCCATCTTCTCTGCCTCTCTCTCATTTCTGGCTTTCCCTGTGTATGAAAACTTACCACAACTGGTAGCATCTCTGGAATTCATCCTTTGTTTACTAAAAGTCCCTCATTACAGCTGCTCAGATGGCCTACACTGTTGCAAATTGGTGTCCTTTAACAATTGACTTCACTCTTGGGAATTATACTAAAAATGAATCAAGACTATCTTAGGTAGCACTACAACAGAGTTAAATAATAAAACAAAACCTAACCAACAGACAATGCACTATGGGACGGTACAGTATTGTGATGCACAATGCAGTTGTAAGCGACAACAGAATGAACAAGATGGAGCCATTTTTAAGTCTTTCAAGAATTTCTCAGTTTACTATCTGACCTAGAGGTATGTGCACTTTCTTTAGTTTTAACAATTTCTTCAAACACTATTTTGAACTTTTGTCATTTCAGAGGATCATACTACAGAAATCAACTTTCACACCTGATGGAGATGTCACTCTTTAATTCTGGGTCCAATTCCTTTCGCCCCAGTAGATCAGCATCCAGTCCTCTGTTAATCATTCTGCTGTTCTGTGAAATTTTGTGAATCATTTTGACACAAAGTTTCCTGATTAATATTCTATCTGTTTGCATTTTCATAATCTTCAACCAGCTCCCTCAAGCGTACACACCCAGTTATGTTGTAGAAAAAGCCTGTTGAAGCTTCCTGTACACTACTACAACATTCTCCCAGATATTCGAAAAGGGATAGCATATCATTGTACAATACTTTAAGATTCCATTGTTGGTTCAAAGAGTACACGCAGGGCTTCACTCTTCACACTGCTACTACTCCTGACTGAAACATTGTAGGTGCAAGCCAGTTGCTGTTGTGGTTGGGAAAGACCACAGTGATGTACTGCCTGCTGTAGCATGTTGCCAATTTGCCTTCTCATAACTTTATTGTCACACCTCATATAACCTATCCACAAAATAAATTTCCCTTTCTTCAACCATAGCACACTACTATACTATGACAGGCTCGGCGCACACAATCTTTTGCCTTGGCTTTTAGTACTGTAGCAAGACCAACTACAATAAACCAGACCTTGAAGTGCATATCAATACCTATTATTTATGTTATATGCTGTGAATGACATCAGAAGTTCTACACTAGTATTTATTTCCTAGATACTTTATTACATCCTTTACAATCTAAAGTGGATGGCGGTTGTTCCAATGGAGCCTATGTGTACACTTTTAAGCATCATGTGCAACTATCAGCCTACAGAATTTGTAGTAAACCACTTTGAGGTGGGAAAAAAGACATTTCCTTTACTGACATTTCCTAACAGATTAAAACTGTGTGCAAGTCTGGGCCTTGAGATGTGCCAGGGTAACTCAGTCGGTAGTGCATGCCTGTGAAAGGTAAAGGGGGCCAGCATTCCAAACACACACTGTTAATCTGCCAGGAAGTTTCGTATCAGCACACATTCTCCTTGTGAAAGAAAATACTGTTCATTCCTTTAACATGTACCTGCTTCAAATTGGAAATTAAATTTTATGTCCCTGCATGTGTACTGTTATTAAATGAGTATATTAATTCAAATAATACATTCTTAACAGACTGATTCATAAGACAAGGACAAATTAAAGGAAATCAAATTTGAAACCAATAGACTATAACGATCTTTTGTAAGAGAATTAATGACACAGTTAACACAGTACATATAGTTTAAACCATAAGAATAACTTAATCTCTTTCAGTACATAATTATCGTTAAACGTAGTTCAGCAATAAAAAATTACACTACATGAAGTGGTGAATGGCAAAAACTCTACACAGTGTGTTGTGACATCATCTTGTGCTGTAATCCTGTTTTATGAGACTGGTGGACTACTACTGTGTTTAACCATGTTTAACATATCATGATTACACATTGCATGCACCTAACTTTTGTATATCATGCTACAGCAGGAGCTATCAGCAGTCTAGTAATAAAAGTTTACAAAAACAATTGAGATTAAGCAAAAAAATTAACTTTATGTGTTGATCTGTGTTTGAAGAAATGAGGTCAGGAAGTCTTGCCTACAGAACATAACTGCATCCACAATTAATTTAATTCTTTGCAAAATAATAGGCATAATTCCATCAGTTTAGCTTAAAATACATAAGATTAAGAGTTAAAAACCAAATTCCTGGGTTTTCCTCAATTTTCTAAACAGGAACAAAAATCCTGGGTATTTCCCAGTTTTTAAAAATTCCTGGTGCATACAACATTTAACAGTCAGATCCATAAAACATATAAATAAAAAGGTCTTTCTAGTGAACGTACAAGTTTAAAATGGAGTAGCTGAATAGATGAATTAAGCATATACTCCATTTTAAACTTATATATGGACTAGAAAGACCTTTATATTTTTATTATAGTCAACATGTTTTATGGATCTGACTGGGAAATGTTTTATGAGGAGTATATGAGTACTCATAACTCAAAATCAGCTTCATGTGAACAAAATCAATGTGATTTTTTAAAATAAATATTTCATATCACACCACCATGCTGGAAATTTATTTTTATTATAAAATTGAGGTAATCTGGCACATTCTCCATTATGGAGTCGACATACAAAAGCATATGACACTTCAACGTTTAAATTTCCCAGAGAAACATCATTAACAAACAAATGGATTAAATTACTTCACATAAATAATTTCGAAGTGAATGATAGAAATATTATATGCATTAAGCATTTCAAACCAAGTTTGTGATAAGGGAATACTTTTTTTCCTGTGGAAAATAGTGAACCTATAGATGTGCCACAAAAAAATACTGAAACTAACAAGTGATGCATTTCAAACTATCTTTCTTAATCAGCCATCTTATCACCCAGTACCAGTTCATAAGGAAAGGAAGAATCCTGAAAAATGCGCTCAACAACTGCTGGAACATGATAAATTCATTCCTACATCGTGATAAATGTAGTTTCAGTGATTGATGTTAGAAAGACAATACACTTGACTTTCAGCATTTTACACCGAAGTGCAGAAAAATAATGTTCAGTCATTTACTATTATAGTCAAGGATGACTGTGTGTCTTCTATTAAATTAAAGGATGATTCATTCAGTGAAGTGCCATTACTTTCTATGTGCTTCAAAATATCAGGTTCCTTGCAAGTACAACACACAAATGTGTGTTTGCCTACAGAAAATTTACAGTCTAAAATACAAGAGAAACTGAAATGTGACAAATGGACAAAATTTGACAATCTGGTGAGTTGCTTAAAAAGATTCACTGATAACTCTACTGGTAACATTGACAAGGTTAAAATTTTAATCACTGTTATCAAACAAGAACTGAAAGTTGGTAGTAATTTTGATGAATTAGAATTTGTTTTGGAGCAATTACATCTGTCACTAACAAAGCAAATTAGATATTCTCCTGGGCTTTCGATACGGGCGGCAACCATTCATTTTTCATTTCCTAGTGCTTACCAACACTTGAGAAAAACAAATGTGTTAATGTTACTCCATCCTGCCTATTTAAAGCAGTATCTATGCAAAATGGATCCAAATAAACCTTGTATTGCCCCATCACAGATAGATTTTGTGAAGGAAAAAAAAAATAATAACAGTAATAAATTTCTTCAGGAAAATGACAAGGTAAAATTTTAGTGATACTTGTTACTGCTAAGAATATGTCGGATACTACTAGAGCAGGAACATTGCAGGTTTTCATGGCATCATCTTTACTGTTTGATTATAAAGAAGTAATAGATCTTATTACTGTAAAAAAATTATTTTGATACACTGCCGAAAATGACAATTGATATAATAAAAATAATGCACGAGCTTGGATATGATGTAATAAGTCTGATAATAGATAACCATGGCACTAATAGAAAATGTATCAGCTTATCTGTGGTGGCAATTTAAAGCCAAGTTTCCAAATCCAGTTGTTCCATCAAAATCACTCTTTCTTCTATTTGTTAGTTTGCACTTGCTTAATTGTATCAGGAATAAATGGTTGCAGAAAGAAAAAATAAAAGAAAGAATCATTTGTAATGCCAGACATTGAGGAAACATTTTCTTTCATTAATGACTTTCTACACACAGATGAAAGGAGTGCAGCATGTGAATATAATGTCAGTGAAGAAAAATTTTCAGATTTGAGGACCTATTTCATTCAACTTGCCCTGAAGCCAGTGAGAATGGCAGTATACCAAACATCAATGGAGATGCAGAATATTTCTCATGCACTGAGTATTTTTGAGTCTAAAAATGTGGCAGCACTAAAAATTTTGAAAAATTAAGTGATTGACAAACACAGCTGCACAGAATGCCCAAATACACCTCCCTCCCCACAACAACCTCTTAATTCCACCACAGCCTATCCTGATGTTTCCCTTTTTAATTCACATTGTAATTGCAGAAGCTCTCCAATATTGTAATAGCATGTCAGAATAGAACAAATTGGGACTATCCCACCTTTATCTCAGGAGTAGGTGGTACTTGGTTAAATAATTATGTTTGATGTTAGTTTGTTTGATCTAACATCTTAACCCTTTACGGCCTGAATTTTTATCTTTTCACTTTGATATTTCAATTTTTTTCTGTGGTATTTTAGTTGTTGGGAAATATGTTTAGTATAAAGAAAAACCAAATCAAATGATATTATGTAGGCCTGAAGAGACTTACAAGTACAAAATTTTTCCGATGATTTATAATATATTCTGCTTCTAACCAATCATAATCATAAATTGGCATACCGAGTAACAGGAAAAATATTTATGAAGAAAGCTTTCCCACAGGAAATGCACAGAATACAAACTAAACAATCACCCGCAGACAACTACATAGTCTATGGTCTACGTGCCAAAGCTACGTACTGAAATTCAAATTGCTTTGGCGTCACAAGTATCACATCAATGAGAGAACTGAGATGCATTAACAATGTGCCAAATCAAGAATAAGTGGCGCAATACACTCATTTTCATGAAGTGGGACTTTGAAGTCCTGTCAGATCATAAAGGATTAAATAATCACTTGAATATACCAATTTGGTGTAAGTTTTCCTAACAGAATGTTGATACACATCTCAATATATGTTATCTCCTACATACTAGTGATTCAAACTACTTGCTCATGAACTGAAGTGGCCTGAGAGATTATTATAATTTCAAATGCAACAGTCCAATGTATGTGATGGGGTGAAGAGTATATATTTTCTCTAATCATTGTTGAAACACAAAGTCCATTTTTCTGTTGGAGGGTGATTGGACTGACTTTTATATTCCAGGGAATCTGTTTCAATCTCTCAATTGTTTTAGATGACAAGGAAGACTCTTCCAAAACTTATAGTGGATGTTCATACTTTCATCGCAGATTATACTTGATACTGCTGTAAGGTATGTCTTATAAGTGCAATTAAACTACATTTCAGTTACTCTACAATATTTAAGAGCAACAATTTCATCAACAAAGATTAACCCCACACTTCAAGTTTTCACCCAGTAAGAGGCAGAAATGGAGTTTGTGTACATACCTGTTTCATTCTCCTCTGGACAAAATGAAGCATGAATAAAAAAAGAAATGCAGAGTATTTTCGTTTATTTATTTTGTTTACTCTAATCAAAAAAGTGTAATTGCTCCCCCCCCCCTCTCTCTCTCTCTCACACACACACACACACACACACACACACACACACACACACAAGGCTCAGGCACAATTGTTCTTAATGCAGAATGAACCATAATCACAAACAATTTCAACCAAATTACTTCCCTTTACCTATAGAAAATAGCAAATATGTTTCATATTATGTCTCTACATTTACAATTTATAACAACATTAGAAGTGAAGCAACATAATACATTGCATGTCGTCTTAATAAAATGGGGGTTGGGGATAACAGGAAGGAGAGCAGGGGAGAGGTGTAAACACTCCGAAGCATAAATTTGTAAACTGTACAGTAATGTTCAGTTTGTTTTAATCCTCTGGGTAGTCAGTGATTTTTCTCTACTCATGCAACTATTTAATGACAAAAAAGGTAATCAACTAAAAGAAGTTGATACATGAAGAAGATATGCTTAAAAGTAGCCTGATAACACAATAAATGGTAATTTCTTTAATTATACCTCCCTGAAATTAAAAATATTGCAGGAAAACCTTTGATGAATGTTAGCTAAGTTTTCACAGCCAATGAAGTTGAATAAAAATTGGAAAATAAAATGTCACAGATAGGAATCAAAGTGGAATAAAAATAGGAAACACAGATTAAGAAAGCAAAAACAAAACACTTAGCTCAAAGCTTCATCTTTTCTGAAAAATACTTAACCCGAAATAACATACAACAGATACATAAAGTATATTGCTAGACTAACAGAATATCTTAAAGGAAGTTGTCTGAAGACTTTTACAGAAAATAGGATCACATCACAGAAACAAAGATTGTTAAGGTATTGTTCAGCAAACCAAACTGTAAATGTGCCAAGCTGGCATCATTGCTGTGTTTATGCACGAGGAAGCAGGGAATGAATGTAGCAATGGTGTACACTACAATACTCTTAAAAGGTGAGTGCTGAAACATCAGCATGTTTTCAACTGCCACTGAATGAATGACTAATTAGGACAATAATAGAAACAGAATGTACAGTAATTTTTTCACTTTATCTGGTCATGATAATTCACTGGCAGTATTGTAATACTGCACCATCCGTTGAAGTCATTGTTTTTCACATTGCTGACTGTCAATTTATCGTCTACTGTTTCAGTTGCTGGTATAAATACTGAACGTTTGTCCGAATCTTAAGTGGAATGATTATGCCGTGCGAGTACCATTTGGCAACCGCTAATCGACCTTGTATCTTGTGAGTTGGGCTAATGGCAAGCACCATCTCTGTTATGCTCTGATGTGCGTAATAACTTCTTGAGAACACAAGCCTTCACTGTTCACAAACACTTCAGGGCTTGCCAACAAAGGGAATCCAGGATGCCTCTAGTACAAGCACTGTTTTCACCAAATGGCACTGTCCAAATTGACAGAAAAAGGCATAGCTGGTGCAGGACTATGTCGCATGTTTGTAGCGCAGTTGAATAGTTCCTGTGAGCTATTATGGGTAGAGTTTATACCTGAAAAACATAAGAAGTTAATAATTGGTTCCTTTTACTGGCCTCCCGACTCTGATGATACAATAGCAGAAAGGTTCAAAGAAAACCTGAGTCTAATTACAAAAATGTACCCAACTCACATGATAATAATAGGCGGTGATTTTAATTTACCCTCAATCTGTTGGCGAAATTATATTTTCAAATCATGAGGTACGCATAAAACATGGTGTGAAATTGTACTCAACGCATTCTCTGCGAATTACTTCAAACAATTAGTTCATGAGCCAACTAGAATTGTAAATGGATGTGAAAACACACTTGATATCTTGGCAACAAATAATCCTGAGCTCATAACGAGCATCAACACGGATACAGGTATTAGTGAACACAGAGCTGTCATAGCGAGATTGAATATCGAAAGTCCCAAAGTTACAAAAAAATAGTCGAAAAGTACATTTGTTCAGGAAAACAGATAGAAATAAAATAAATTGCTTCTTGAAAGACAGCTTCCACTCGTTTTTAACACTAAACGTAAGTGTAGATCAGATGTGGCTCAAATTCAAAGATGTGGTATCAACAGCAATTGACAGTTTTATACCAAATAAATTAATAAAAGAAGGAAATTATCCCCCTTGGTACACAAAACAGGTCAGGACACTGATTCAAAAGCAACAGAAAAGTCATGCGAAATTTAAAAGAAAACAAACCCCCAGGATTGGCGGTCCTACACAGAAGCTCGAAATTTAGCGAGGACTTCAATGCAAGATGCCTACAATACTTATCACATTGAAACTCTTTCTCGAAATTTGACTGAAAACCCTAAGTGCTTTTGGTCATATGTTAAATACACAAGGGGCAAAATACAAACAATACCCTCACTACGTGATAGTAATGGTGATGCTGCTGATGACAGCGCTACTAAAGACAGCTTTTAGAAACTCATTCACCAAAGAAGATGAAACCAATATTCCAGATTTCGAATTAAAAACAGACGCCAGAATGAGTAACGTAGGAGTAGATACCATTGGAGTAGTGTAACAATTAAAATAACTTAACATGAACAAGTCTTCTGATCCAGACTGTATATCCATTAGATTTCTATCTGATTATGCTGAAGCAATAGCTCCTTACTTAACAGCCAAAAGATTGGAAAGTTGCACAGGTCACACCCATATTCAAGAAAGGCAGTAGGAGCAACCCACTAAACTACAGGCCTATTTCACTGACGTCAATGTGCAGCAGGGTTTTGGAAAAAATCCTGTATTCAAATATTATGAATTATCTCAAACAGAATGAGCTGTTGACCAAAGGTCAACACGGATTTAGATAAATCGTTCATGCGAAACACAATTAGCTCTCTAATCACACGAAGTGATGGGTGCTATAGACAAGGATTCGCAAATCGATTCCGTATTTCTTGATTTCCAGAAGGCTTTTGACACTGTGCCTCACAAACTGCTTTTAATCAAATTGCGTGGTTACAGTATATTGCCCCAAATTTGCTATTGGATAGGGGATTTCCTGTCAGAGAGGACACAGTTTGTAGTAATTGATGGCAAGGCATCGACTAAAACAGAAGTCATCTCGGGTGTTCTACAGGGTAGTGTTATTAGTCCTCTGCTGTTCTTTATTTACATAAATGATTTGGGAGAAAATCTAACTAGCTCTCTTACGTTGTTTGCAGATGACGCCGTCATTTACCGTCTAGTAAAATCATCTGAAGCTCAAAACGAACTGCAGAACAATCTGAATAAGGTTTCACTATGGTGTAAAAAATGGCACTTGACTCTAAACAATGATAAGTGTGAAGTTGTCCACATGAGCACGAAAAGAAAGTCGTTAAACTTTGTTTACAAGATAAATCAATCATAAGTGAAGGCCGTAAACTCCACACAATACCTAGGAATTACTATTACTGCAGACTGGAAAGAACATGTACATAATGTCGTGGGAAAGGAGAACCAGGGAATGTGTTTTATTGGTAGAACCCTTAGAAAATGCAACAGAACTACTAAAGAAACTGCATACACTATGCTTGTCCATCCTTTTTTGGAGTATTGTTGCCCAGTGTGGGATCCTTATCAGGGGGGTTTGATGGAGGACGTCGAAAGAGTCCAAAGAAGAGCAGCTCATTTCATATTGTCACGATACAGGGGAGACAGCGTTACGGAAATAATACAGGATCTGGCCACCACGGAAAGACACCGGTCACTTCGGACTGAGATAGCAACCAGTTAAGACCTTCGTAATCAGATAGGCACCAGTGAAGACTTTGCTATCGTACAGGCACTAGGCAGGCCTCTAACAACTATGTATCAACATTCTGCAGTACTATGTAAAAGTTAAGTATTGTTACATTCTGTGCAATATATATCTCTTTCTAATTTACTCTAGTGTTTGTAGTTTCTGGCTGCTCCCCTCCGTACCTGCACCAGCGTGTCGGTCTCATTCCACTCGGCCACCGACACCTACGACGAGGCTGGGACACAAAAGCGGCGACGAGGAGTGATAGAACCTTGGATCAGCCCGCTTGCAGCAGCCAGACAGCAGCAGTCGAGCACGTAGAAATTGCTCCCGCCCACCCACCCTTATTATAAGAATTTTGGGGGAACATATTCAGTTGCGTGTTTTGTGGACTTTTTTGTTGCAGAGTGTCGTCTTTCATATTGCATTTGTGTTTTGTTATAATTTACTTGTATGCGCGGCGCCTAATCGGTCAGCATGGCCACTACCCCGAACCCAAACTTAATGGAAATTATTCAGTTACAGACGGCGCAAATCACTCAACTACTGCAGGCCGTGTCGCAGTTGACGGCACAGGCTGCTCACCAACAACAACAGCAGTCACATCAGCAGCCCACACCTGCCGCTGTACCGCTCCCTACGTTCCGCCAGTACAACGAACGTGAGGAAGAATGGAGCGACTACTTCGCACAGTTTCAAGAACTCGTCGCGGCTCATCAAATTACAGGTCAGAGAGTGAAGAACCTTTTCTTATCGATTGTGGGCCCCCGGACCTTCGTATTATTGCAAAAACTTTTCCCTCACGCCTCTCCTCGTGATGTAGACTTTGAACAAATAGTAGATGCACTGAATGCGCATTATGATAGAAAAGTTCTCGTAGCTGCAGCACGGTACCGATTTTTCAGACTTAAAAAATTACCGCAGCAGTCACACCAAGAGTGGATTACGGAACTGAAGGGCTTAACCCGCCAATGTAAATTTACTTGCTCTTGTGGACTTTCGTATAGTGACGTGATGTTGAGGGATGCGATTACGCAGAACATTCAGGACCCCAGAATTAGGGCAGCAATTCTAAAACAGTCTGACCCCTCATTAGACAGTGTACTGCAGCTTATAGAAGCGCATGATACTTTTGACTTAGCAGATGTAGAAATGCAAAGCCACAGTGTTAATTCAGTGCGCCGCAACGGACGCTTTCCTAGACGTAGTTCTCAGTGTAGCACTAGTGATTCTTACAATAGTACAGGCCGTGCTGAACAGACAGTGAACAGTAGCCAGTGTAAAAGTGCGACACAAAGGTCGCCCCGTCGTGTTAGAAACAGTGATTTGAATAACGGGCGCCAATGCTCATTTCAGAAAAATGTACGTAAATCTTGCCCCCAGTGTGTGTCTCGCCACAAGCGTGCTCATTGCCCTAGTCGCAACGCAACCTGTTATCAATGTGGCAAATCGGGACATGTGCAGTCTGTGTGTATGCAAATTAAAAACTCAAAGAACAGTAACGTTAGAAACGGTGCTTTGCAAAGTGCGAGAACAGTTCATTCTGTAAATGTTATACGGGCTGTGGAATTGAACAGTGCTTTCCTTGGATCTCAATTTCAAGAAAGTAGTTCTGCGCCTATGGCAAAACTATATAGTGCACCACGTAGCAAGCGCCAACGAGCGCGTAAAACAGTGCAACGGAAACGGGTTCGGGACAAGCAAAATGACTATGAACAGTGCATTCCTGTAGTGAAAATAGTGCCTTCTGCAACTGCTCCTTGTAATAGTGCCCAGTACTGTGTAGCTAGTGACAGTAGACTTGTTGTAGATACTGAAAGTAATTTTAGTGCAGTAGCCTCGCATTGCGCGGACGCCGATCCGGCGGTAGTGCCATCTAGTGACGGTGTTGTTAATCCCCTGCGTGCCGAGTCTGAGCCGCTTCCTTCACTACGCGGCCCGCGCATACGCAGCACACAAACCGTAGCAGACGTTGCCCACATTCGCGCACCTGTCGTGCGCCAGAAGCACAAACTTTTTGTAAATCTCTCCATAGAAAATAAGACTGTGCAATTTCAGCTTGATACTGGTTCCGCTGTCACATTAATAAATAAAGACACTTATGAACTTCTGGGTTAACCAAAATTGTCGCCGTCACAGCAAGTGTTAACAGCGTACACAGGTCAAAATATTCCCGTGCTAGGAACGTGTAGCCTGCCTGCCTCTTTCCAAGGTATAACAAAAACAGTTGCTTTTGTAGTTCTTTAGGCCAAATCGACACAGAACATTTTTGGACTAGATGCTTTTGACTTGTTTGGTTTATCAATTCAAAGAGATGTGCTTCAAATTTCTTCAATAGTGCCTCAGGATAAAATCAATGCATTGTGGTGACAAATATAGTGACCTGTTTTCACCGGAACTAGGTTGTGCAAAAGACATCGTGGCACATGTAACTTTAAAAGAATCTGCAGTTCCAAAATTTCATAAAGCTAGACCAGTGCCTATCGCAATGCGTGATACAGTTGCGGAAGAACTTAAACGTTGGCAAGATATTGGGGTGATTTCTCCTGTTTCTGCGAGTCAGTGGGCCTCGCCTATAGTAATTATACCCAAGCCGTCAGGAAAACTTCGTCTCTGTGCGGACTTCAAATCAACAGTGAACAGTCAAACAATTGTAGACACTTACCCTCTGCCCAGACCTGAGGAACTGATGGACAAATTAGGACAGTCTCGCTTCTTTTCTAAGATTGATTTAGCAGAGGCATACTTACAGATTCCACTTGATGACGAGTCAAAAAAGTTTTTCGTCATTAATACTCACATGGGCCTTTTTCAATTTCAACGCCTACCCTTTGGCAGTTCTTCCGCCCCCGCTATTTTTCAGCGCTTTTTGGAACAGCTGACAGTTTCGGTACCTTGTTGCTCGAACTATTTAGATGACATTGTGGTATCCGGGCGTACAGTTGAAGAACATTTAGCAAACCTGGAGTGCCTTTTCAAAGTTTTGACTGCAGCAGGTCTACGTTGCAATAAAGCAAAGTGTTCGTTTTTTCAAACTGAAATAGAGTACCTGGGCCATGTGATTAATGCCCAAGGAATTCATCCCTTACAGTCACATCTTCGAGCAATCAAAGACTTGCCTCCTCCTAAGAATGTGCATGAATTGCAAGCAGTGATGGGAAAGCTTAACTATTATTTCAGGTTTATTCCCAATGCCTCTCAGATTGCAGCTCCACTGCATCACTTACGTAGGAAGAATGTTCCTTTTGTATGGTCTAAAGATTGTCAGGTTGCCTTTGACAAATTAAAGTCTGCACTACTCAGTGATGCATGTTTGATTCTTCAAAAATGGCATGTTGTCAGATAGACTCCAGAGATGCTTCCGCTGTCGCAGACTTTCCTTTGAACTCTCGTCGGGTTGCACAGGAAACAGCTGCAGATGCAGACCTAAGTGTGGTAGCACGTTTTGTTCGCTCAGGGTGGCCTGCCAGAGCCAAAGACATTGATCGGCCTCTGGTTCGACGTTATTTTGCACAACGTCATGCATTATCTTTAAGTCAGGGTGTACTGTTGTTGCATACCGACAACGACCAAGCAAGAGTGATTGTTCCTCGTTCCCTGCAACGAGAAGTGTTACGCCTCCTGCATCAAGGACATTGGGGTATTGTTAGGACAAAGCAACTGGCCAGACGTCATTGTACCTGGGTTGGTATGGACGCTCAGATAGAGAGCATCAGGCGGCTCCTCCGCAATGTTTCTCAGATTGGCCACGCCCCAAGGGACCATGGCAACGTTTACATATTGACTTTGCCGGACCTTTCTGGAATACGCGCTGGTTAATCGTTGTAGACGCTTTCAGCAAGTTTCCTTTTGTGATTGCCATGAACTCAACGACAGCTTCTAGTACAATCAGTGCCTTAACATCAGTGTTTTGCATCGAAGGCTTGCCTGAAACTATCGTCAGTGACAATGGACCTCAGTTTGTTAGTGCGGAATTTCAACAGTTTTGTCGTGCGAATGGCATTCAGCATATCACCACCGCACCTTTTCACCCTCAGTCCAATGGTGAAGCAGAACGTTTCGTTCGAACATTCAAGTCTCACATGGAGAAGATGAAAGGTCAGCACTCCAGGCAGCAAGCTCTTCAAATTTTCCTGTCTACGTATCGATGCATGCCACGTGACGGCCCGTCTCCTGCCGAGCTGCTACACGGCCGCCGTCACCGCACTCTCCTTCACCTGCTGCAGCCTCCCACGCACCGAGTCGGTTCGTATGGCGCTACGCGTTTTCAGGTTTCCACGCCGGTGTTGTACAGGGTGTTTGCTGGAAACAAGAAGAAACTATGGTTGCCAGGCACCATTCAGCGCGTGCTCGGTCGCAATATGTATGTTGTCCGTTCTTCCACAGGGTCGGAGCTGCGGCGCCACGCAAACCAATTGCGCTTGCACAGGCCGCGCGATCCTGTCTCCGGTTTCGTGATTTCAGACCCAGTTCACCGCCAGGGAGCACAATCACATCGTTCGGCAACGGGTCCAGCGTCCCCGGACTACGAGATCGTCCCGATGGAGATCGACGCGACGCCGCCGCTGTCGCCGCCGCAGATGACAGCGTCACCGAGAGGGACTCCGGGACCGTGCGTGCCGCCGCCGCCTGGGCCACGCACCTCAGAAGAAGATGACCTGCTCCCTCTGGGCGGGGGCGGGCGCCCTTCCGCTGGTTTTCGCGGGTTTTCCAGCGGATCGCAAGGTGTATACCGGGGCGCGGACGGCGTCTCGATCCCAGCCTCAGCTACGACGCCCGTCCCACCAGTAACGCCCCCGCCCAGGCCCTCCTCCCAGTGCCGTCGCCGTGGCCCTCAGCCCTACACCACGACGGCGCGGCGATTTGGGGGGGAGGGGTGTGGTGTCGCACAAGTACAAAGTGCGCGCCACCTACTTTCACCGCGCGCCACAATGCACGCACGGCGCGGCGTTCTCACGACGACAGCCACGAGCGCCCTCTGCGGCAACCCCGCTCGTGGCCACCACGGAAAGACACCGGTCACTTCGGACTGAGATAGCAACCAGTTAAGACCTTCGTAATCAGATAGGCACCAGTGAAGACTTTGCTATCGTACAGGCACTAGGCAGGCCTCTAACAACTATGTATCAACATTCTGCAGTACTATGTAAAAGTTAAGTATTGTTACATTCTGTGCAATATATATCTCTTTATAATTTACTCGAGTGTGTACCAGGATACCCATGTGCAGATGCTTCAGAGTACATTACAGTTTCAGTTTCCTCACCCATGTCAGGATCTCTTCTCCAACAGGCATCACACACATTTTTGCTGTTATGCGTGGCCTTTCAGGTCTTCAAATATCACAATATTAAATGCCAATTAATATGTAATTGGCAAAGTGGATGGCCCAGTCACCAAGTAGTGAAGTAACGAATAGCTTATGCCAGGGAAGGTGATTTGATGTTTAAATACAGGCACACAATTACTCAGCCACAACTCACACACACATGACGGCCATCTCTGGTAACTATAGCTCAACTCACATCTTAACAGAGAATGGGAAAGGGACGGGAGGGGAGCAGAGAAGGAAGGAAGTAGGACAAGGGGTGGAGCTAGAATGTTCTACACAGCCTGACAGAACATACAGGCTTTGAATGTCTGCAAATGTGAAATGCAGCTTGGAATGGAGTAAATACAATATATATCAAAAATAATAAATAAATAGCTGACACAAACTTTAATGGGATACATGAAATTGGAAGAAATTTAGGATGAGGAGGGGGTGGAGACGGTTAGGCATGATAGGTTACCTTAGGTTGAGGCAAGAATGGTTGTGGGTCCACAGAATGTATTGTAAGGAGACCTCCCATCTGGACATTTCAAAAGAGCTAGTGGTGGAGGAGAGGCTCCAGATGGCCTGGATTGTAAAACAGCCATTGAAACCGAGCAAGTTCTGCTCAGCTGCATGCTGTGCCACAAGGTGGGACATTCCGATTTTGGCCACAGTTTCAAATGTTCAAATGTTTGTATAGTCTATGGGACTTAACTACAGGTTCATCAGTCCCTAAACTTACAAACTACTTATGAACTACTTACGAACTAGGACGGCACAAATATCCATGCCAGAGGGGGGATTCGAACCCCCGACCGTAGTGGCCGTGCAGACCGTGGGCCACAGTTTGACAGTGGTCATTCATTCTGATGGACAGCTAATTGGCAATCATACCAATGTACAAAACTGTGATGAGAGTGATTACAGCAGAATTGGTAAATTACATGGATGCTTTCACAGGTGGCCCGGCCTCTGATGAGGTAGGTAAGCCTGTGACGGAGTAGAATAGGAATTGGTGAGTGGGTGGACTGGGCAGATCTTGTGTATGGAACTTCCACACTTCCACAAGGATATGATACATGTTGTAAGTAGATGGCTTGTGAGTGGCATAGGGATAGACTGGGACGATGTGCGGGTTGGGTGGGTGACAGAG
This sequence comes from Locusta migratoria, assembly GCA_026315105.1. Classification (NCBI taxonomy): domain Eukaryota; kingdom Metazoa; phylum Arthropoda; class Insecta; order Orthoptera; family Acrididae; genus Locusta; species Locusta migratoria. Next base: position 742,030,475 of record CM048755.1, on the reverse strand, counting down.
CATTACTTTTGGAGAGGTTGGAAGAATATTTGGTAGGATTGTGATTCTTCAGTTTCTCCCGGCATATTTGTTGCTCCAACAGTCCACGGGTGTAATGATGGTTCATAGTGTCCAACGGGCACAATATTTCAACGAAAAGACACGTCGCCATCATCGGTGTGCTAAGATACTGAGGTTATCAGAGTGGGTGGCCGTCTTATATCCCCCCACTCCCCCCATGACGTGTTCATTTAAGGTCTACACCTGTGGTCACCCATCAGCAGTTGTTGAGATGCTGGTGTCGGCATCTGTGGTTGAGTCGATGTACTTGCCTCACCTCTAGTCGCCAGATCATTTTGATTGCTGAATGTCCTCATCTTAATTAGACTCAGTGTTGGTTCCTAAGCCTCACCCAGACTGTAGCCACAGTCTCAGTTGATGAGCCCTTCCCTGGTGTGGATCTATGGCCTCTTTAACAATGTGGTCCCAGTATCTAGAAGTCTGTGCCAAGATCCTGGTACATTCGTAATCCATCTCATGATTTTCAGACAAACAGTGCTCTGCAACCGCCAACTTGTGAGGATATGTAAATCAAGTGAACCTCTGATATTCACAGCAACGATCCTCAATGGTCTGAAATAAGACTTCAAACACCAACACGGAATCTGCTATATGCCGGCATTCTGCAAACCGGGATTGTCTTTGACACTTCCCAATAAGGTTCATGTTTTATTGGGCGGGCAAAAGACCATTTTTACTCAGTGTTTCTTTAATATGTGTCCTATTTTTTTCCGACAGTGAGCCAGTGTACGGTATAAAGGCCATGGCTACCTCTTCCTCCATGACTTCTTCTTCCTTCTCCACATTCTTTGCTGTCGTGGTGGGGCGAAGAGCACATTAAATATCCCATTCTGAGTAACAGTTTTCTTGGAAAACTGATCTGAGGTATTCCACCTCCTGGGGTAGACACTCTGCATCTGAAATGGTGCACACCCTATGTACCAGTGTTTTTAGCACCCCATGGCTCTGCGACAAGTGATGGCAGCTGTCAGCATTCAATTTTAGGTCAATGTGGGTTTTCTTCCGGTAAACATTGTGCCCCATAGTGCCATCAGCTTTTCTCTTAACCATGACATCCAGGAATGGTTCTCTTCCTTCTGTTTCAGTCTCCATAGTGAATCTGATGTTTGGGTGTATGGAGTTCAGGTGTGTGTAATTCTGGGACTAGGGATTGGATTGATGGTGTTATCTGGATGACAGCTGATTCTGCACATAAGAAGGCCAGAGGGCGTCACATGTCTAAATTCTCACTTCTCTCTGACAAACTGTCACTGGAGGTCCCACGAAAGACTGTTATCAATCTCACTGACATTGAGCTGACTGGTGATGCGATTTCACTTCTGAAAAAAGGACTTAACTTTGCTCCCACTCAACGTTCACACTGGTAGCTGACACTGTCAGTGCAGTGGAGCAGGTTGCAGTGCAACTACCACCTGAAGCAGCTGAAGTACGTCGGGAAACCTGCCGTGCTCTGACGAGAACTGAGACTACGAAGTCGAATATCACTAGCAGAGAGAGGGCAGCCATTCGAGACCTGAGAGAGTGCCCTGAGATTGTTGTCTTACCTGCAGACAAAGGCAATGCTACTGTTATTCTTTGCAAAATGGAATACATTGAAAAGATGCAGAGCCTACTCAATGACAATTCTTGAAGGAAGATCAATGCTAGTGGAAAATGAGACAAGGACTCTTGTGAGCAAGGCCGATTTACCACAGGGTGTTGCCGAGAAATTGTCACCTCAAGGACCTGTACCACCTAGACATTAGGCCTTTCCTAAAGTGCACAAACAAGGAGTGCTTTTACACCCTATTCTTAGCAACATTAGGGCAGCTAGGCCCTACATATTTGCTGGCCAAATACCAGGTGCAAATACTTAGTCCTTATGTAGGAAAATACCCCCACCACATCTGCAATTCTGTGGATTTTGTAAAATGTCTTGGCGACTTCAGGTTGAAAGACTCAGACCTTCTGGTGAGCTCTTATGTGGTCTCATTATTCACCAGGGTGCCACTACGAGAGTCAGTAAAGCTTTTGTGCAGAAATTTGATGAGAAGACAAGCAAACTCTTTAGGCACGTCCTGACCTCCACGTACTTCCTGTTTAAAGGATAATACTATGAGCAAACTGAAGGAGTCGAATGGGCAGCCCACTCTCACCTGTGGTACTTCAAGGAGAGAGCCCCATGGAAGGGATAAGCTCCTGGACTTTGTTACACACCTGAACTCCATACACCCAAATATGGAGACTGAAACAGAAGGAAGATTACCATTCCTGGATGTCATGGTTAAGAGAAAAGCTGCTGGCACTTTGGGCCAAGGTGTTTACCAGAAGAAAACCCACACTGACCTGTACTTGAATGCTGACAGCTGCCATCACCCTTCACAGAGGAATGGGGTGCTAAAAACACTGGTACATACAGTGCACACCATTTCAGATGCAGAGAGTCTGAGCTAGGAGCTGGAACACATCAGAACAGTTTTCCAAGAAAACGAGTACTCAGTATGGCAGATTCAATGCGCTCTCCACCCCACCGCTAAGCAAAGCCTGTGGAGAAGGAAGAAGTCATGGAGGAAGAGGTAGCCATGACCTTCATACTGTACACTGCTCACTATTGGGAAAAACAGGATGCATATTAAAGAAACACTGAGCAAAAATGGACTTTTGTCCACCCAATAAAACATGAACCTTATTAACCTTATTGGGAAGTGTCAAAGACAATCTCAGTTCGCAGAAGTCCAGTATATACCAGATTCCGTGACAGTGTGGGAAGTCTTATATCAGACAGATAGTGGCACCATCAAGGATCGTTGCCATGAACATCAGAGGCATACTCAACTTAAGTATCCTCACAAGCCGGTGGTTGCAGAGCACTATTTATCCGAAAATCATGATATGGATTATGAACACACCAGGATCTTGGCACAGACTTCTAGATACTGGGACAGCATTGTTAGAGAGGCCATAGTGATCCACACCAGGGAAGGGCTCATCAACCAAGACTGTGACTACAATCTGAGCAAGGCTGGGGAACCAGCACTGAGTCTAATTAAGATGAGGACATTTAAAAAGCAAAACAATCTGGCAACTAGAGGTGAGGCAAGTACATTGACTCAGCCAGCCACAGATGCCGACACCAGCATCTCAACAAACACCGACGTATGACCGCAGGTGTGGACCGCGAAGTGAACACCTCGCAGGGGGCGGGGATATAAAATGGCCACCTGCCCTCAGGCCCTCAGTATGTCAGTGCACTTGACGATGGCAACATGTCCGATTGCTGAAATTTGTGCCCATTGGACACTATTAAGCGGCAGTACACCTGTGAACTGTTTGGTAGGATTTTTCTCATTTTACAGCATTATGACAGAAAATCAAAGCTCTGATGAAGGATGTGGTTCAGTTGTTCCAGTCCAGAGTAGTATTGGGTGACAAGGGAGGTACTCCTTTGTGGGCAGTTATGAGGGATGGAGGGAGGATTGGCGGTGTGTAGGGATAACACACGGAAATCTGTTTGCAGACTAGGTTTGAGAGCTAATGCCTCTAGGCCTTTCTGAGACCTTCAGAATATTGTGTAAGGGCATTCTCATCACTGTAAATATTCCATGCATGGGTGACAAGGGTGTATGGGAGGGATATTTTTTTTATGGAATGAATGGCAGCTGTCAAAGTTTAATGCCCAGGAAGGTAGCATCCTGAGTGAAAGGAATGGGGGAGAAGTTCAGGCTGTGAAGGAAAAAGGATAGGGTGTCCTTGTCCTGAGACCAGATCATGAAAACAATATCAATGATCCTGAAGCAGACACAGGGATTAGGTTTTTGGAGGCTAGGAATATTTATTCTAGACAGACCATAAGTAGGTTGGTGTAGGAGGGATCAGTAGGTGGGACACATTCTGAGACTTCAAGGAATTGTCAATTTAGCATTGGCGGAAGAAGTGTGTGGGGTGCAAATTGCAGTGGCAGACTGAAAGATGAATACAGCAAGCTGGTTCAAAAGGATGTGGGTTGCTGTTCATAATCAGAAAAGAAAGAGGCTTGCAAAGGGCAGGGTAGTGTGTAAAGCTGCATCAAACCAATCTTTGGACTGAGACCTCCACCACCATAACAAGAACATATTTTTAATTTTTTCCTGCTCAATTCCCTCTGATGTTTTCCTGTTATAATCATACAAGAATTAAACTCTGTATTCACCATCAGTAAAATAATGGACCTGGTAGTCTTGTTGGACAAGAATCCTTCAATAATGTAAGTTCTCAACATTCATACATAGCCTAGAGTGTATGAAAAATAAATGACATTTATTCAAGAACCTTCTAAAATCAAATCTCATAGATGGAACAGGTTTGTTTTGGAGTCTAGTCTGTAAGTCTAGTTTTTTGGGTGACATAAGCTGTGAAATTTTTGCAAAGAGTGTATTCTTCGTATTATTCATAAAATTGTAGGTATTGTTGTTTAGTAATATATTTATCAATGTCACAAATGAAATATTTAATGTATGCATTTTACATGGCTTTCTTTGGGGTTGAAGCTTTTACTGCTAACAAATTAACATGTAGTGTCACCCTGCCTGGTGCAAGCCTTTCGATGTAACACTACTGCAGTGACTTGCACATGTTCACTGCTGTTATATAAGAGTAACTTTTCATTGTAGATGTGGCTGAAGAGGTGTGCCACCATTCAGTTATACAAATGACTCTAAATAGGTTGAAAGGTCGAGAAAAAGTATTCACATGATGTTTTACTTTTCTAATTAATTTATTTATTTTTATAAAAGATAAGAAGACAGGCCTTAATAAAAATATATAGATATGCAATCTCTGTTTGGACATTTTGGAAACTCTTCTTGTTGTTTCAATCACAAATATTGAGAAACCAAAGTCAGCTACTGTGGTTTGTTAATTATTATCTGGCTTGGAACTATATGACAATTACTGTAAGCTTTTAGCTCGTACAAAATATCAAGGTTTTTTACCACCCTGAAGAACTAGAAGTTCATAGTAATTGCCGTATAGCTCCAAACCATATAATTATTGAATAAACCACTAGTAGCTTTGATTTTTCAATAGTTTTTTTGAAATTTTCTTTAGACAAACAGCAAGTTGAGCAGCCAAAATGTCCAGACAGAGATCGCATTTTTTTAATGATTCAGACGTGTTTTCTTATCTTTTATAAAAGTAAATTAATTAATTTAAAAAAAATCAATATAATTTCTTAAGCAGCATCATATGTTACATTAAATTGTAACTTTTAGTGTTGTACACAATTGTACATTTGTTACACAGAAGGAAGTAATGTATTAAGTTTTGGATTCTGTTATGTTTTTATATAAATGACTTTTCTGCAAAGTTTGGCTTGTGAATAGTAATTTAAGACAATTACCAACATATTACTTTTGACTATCGCCTAGTTATGGGCAAATATATTATTTTGCATTAACTTTTAGTCATAAAATATTGGTAGGAAAATATTTAATATTTCAAATTACACACTAGTGAAAAAAGCAATTAATTACCTGCCCAGCAGTCACAGCAGCTCGTGGCAGTTTAGCTCCAGTAACTATCCAAGTGAAATTCTATTATATAACTACATTTTTCAGTTTTGATGGTGTCTTACCTTTTTTATGGTATAATGCCTACAAATTTGTTCTATGTTATGCTCATTTTGTCACCTTATATTATGTTTTATTTTTTATGTTTTTCCTTTACACACTTTGTCATACATTAAAGCAGTGTTTTTCAACCTGTGGATCATGACCCCCACAGGGAGGTTGCAAAGTAGTCTCACTCTGGGTGTCGCTGTACAGGAGGAAGTAGTTGCACCGTAAAACAACCAGACCAGTGTATGTCTGAATACTAGGGATTTCTTAATGCAAAAACATACGCCCAAGAAAAGTGAAATGTATTTTACATTAAAAATACGCAATTCCTTAGTGATCATAGATTCTCAGTTGAATAGAACAATGATTGTTTTATAATAAATACAGTGTGTTAAACTGTTATTAGTTACCAGGCTATAGCTAAATTTACAAGATACAATAAGTAATTTTGATAGATTTGATTGTTTACAAACTGACTAAACAGCAGGACCTTGCTCAACGAGCATAATTCGCTTCTGAGCTTTACCTGCAACGCAAAACCTCATTATAAATTATATATTTTCTGGAGTTCCATTCAGAAAAATGGACTAAAAATTTATAATCACCAAAATATTTTTTGTTGGAAGGGGGTTGCATTTTCAAAAAGGTTGAGAAACACTACATTGAAGTGTTATGCAAAAAATTGTAAGATGCCACTCTGTATGTTCCACCAGGTAATCTGAAGTTGGGCAGAGCCTGAAATTGCGTCATGCAAAGTAAGTGTATTCAGAAACATTGTGTGAATACTTTTCCGGGACCTTTTAGCCTTTTTACAGCCATTTGTATAATTGAAGCAACTTTTCATAAAAAAAGTATATGGCCATTCATACAGACCTTACAAAAAATTGATTTGATCACTGGAACTTCAATCTGAGACATAGTCATTACAAACAACAAATGATAATCACTATGCTATTCTGTAAGGCACAGACACAGCCGATAACATATGTCGGGAGTCGGCAGCGAGAGTGCGCCGCGGGAAAATGCGGCAAACGCCAGAGCACGCCACGAGCGAGTCAATGACATAAACAGTGCGGAGTTGTGCTCTGCGCGCAGTGTATTGTTTATCAGGTACAAGCTCACTTCGCGGGTATTCGTACAGCCAGTGCACGCCAGTGTTCTGTGTAGTGGTTGTGAGAGTATTGTTGTCTGTGATTACAACATTTGGCGACGAGTGCGGTATTTTTTTCTCCGCGCGTTTTCCGTTTGAAGTGGTTGTTCGTCTTACACAATGTCTACTGGTTTTTATGATGAGATTCTGCATCGCCTTGTCGAACAACAAGAGGTTTTTGCAACGGCGATTCATGCTCAAAACCAGGTATTACAATCTCTTGCTACAGTCTTGTCTAGTGGGTCCCAAAACCAATCCACACCACAGGTTGTTTCGCCTCCCGCGCCCCCTCTGTCTTATCCGCCACCCTTTCCGGTGTACGACAAGTCCGTCGAAGACTGGGACGCTTGTGAAAAACGGTTAAGACAACATTTTCAGGCTTTTGGCTGGTCTGATGGCACCTTCTGTCGTGCATCATTCCTGTCGTGGCTGTCGCCTCGTCTGTATCAGCTCCTTTGCCAACTCGCCCCTTTGCAGGATCCTTTGTTGCTGTCTTTCGATCAAATGTGCGGCCTTTTTTCACAATATTACCACAAACGGACTCATGTGATAGCGGCCCGTGTTGAGTTTTACCGCTTCAGGAAGCAGCCACAACAGTCTTTTCGGGCGTGGGCCGCGGACCTCCATGGCCAGCAGCCCCAGACTCTGCTTCATCTCCTGCATCCGAGCCCGGGACATTCACCCATCACCAAGAGATGTTGAGAGTCAGCATCGAGAGGAACTTGCAAATATGCATCGGAGAGATCTATCTTGGAGAAGAACTATCCACCCACCAATTTCGCAAGAAGCTCTTGTCTCCATCTTCTCGCTTCCGACCAGGGATTGCTGTCTGGGCAAGTGGGTTTGGATGTCGACCGAAATGGATTCCTGACAACTTCTTGCAAAATTGGCGGGTGGACAGTTCTTCTCCAAGATAGATCTCTCCAATGCATATTTGCAAATTCCTCTCAATGCTGACTCTCATTGTCTCTTGGTCCTGAACACGCCCTTTGGTTTGTACCAATACTTGAGGTTGCCCTTCGGGGTGGCCAGCGCTCCACCAATTTTTCAGCATTTCCTCGAACAACTCACACTGTCGGTGCCAGGTTGTGTCAATTATCTCGATGATATAGTAGTGTCCGGGCCCTCAGCCGATGAATATTTACGCAACTTATATGCGCTGTTCACAGTACTACAGGAGGCAGGGTTGACGTGCAATCTGGAGAAATGCCACTTTTTTTAAGCCTTCTATCACTTTTTTGGGGTTTGAGGTTTCTAGTGAGGTCAGCAAGCCCCTCCGTCACAATGTGTCCCCCATGTTGGCCCTCCCTCGGACGACATCAATCAAGGACCTGCAAGTGTTTTTAGAACAGGTCCCTTATTGTCATAAATTCTTGCTGGGGGCTTCATCTATTGCAAAACCCCTGCACAAAGGGACTTCCTTCCATTGGTCATCGGCTTGTGAAAAAGCATTTTGCACATTAAAGGAGCTGCTACAATCGGCCCCCTGCCTCGTCACCTATCAAACTGACCTCCCCTTTGTCTTAGCAACAGACGCCTCCCAACATGGGACTGGGGCAGTGCTCGCTCATAAATATCCGAACGGATCTGAGTGACCGATCGCTTTTGCCTCTAAGATGCTCACTCCGGCCCAAACCAGATATTTGCAAATTGAGAAGGAGGCTCTTGCTATTGTCTACACTCTGAAGAAGTTTCATGTCTTTCTGTATGGCGTAAAATTTTATCTCATAACTGATCACAAACCACTGGTTTCTCTTTTTCACCCTTCGGCATCGCTACCCGACAAGGCCGCTCACCATCTTCAGCGTTGGGCGCTGTTCCTATCTTGATATAACTATGTGATACACTTCCGCCCTACATCCAAACATGCAAATGCGGATGCGCTCTCCCGGCTTCTGGCTGGACCAGACCCAGACTTTGATCGGGAAGAATTGCTGTGCTTTCATGTTGACTTAGCCGCTCAGCAAGCAGTGGACGGTTTTCCAATCACGGGTGCCAAGTCGGCTCTGGCTAGTGCCGCAGATCCGGTCCTCCGCAATTTGATCCATTTGGTCCAGCAGGGCTGGCCTCCAACTCCGCCAAAACGGGCATCAGACCCCCTCAGAAACTACTATGCACTTCAACGCCATTTTTACATTGTGGATGGTATGCTTCTCCTTGATTCTGAGGGTTCCTGTCCTTGGGTCGTCATTCCATCGGCCCTCCGCTCCGAGGTCCTCAAGCTGCTACACACCAATCATTGGGGGGTATCTCGTACTAAGGCATTGACCCGCCGTCATGAGTTTTGGCTGGGTCTGGCCAGTGACGTGTCTCGTATGGTTACCTCATGCTCGCTCTGTGAGCAACATCAAGCCTCCCCTTGGGCAACATTCGTCCCATGGCCTCAACATTCGCAGTCCTGGGATCGCCTGCACATTGATTTTGCGGGCCCCCTACTTAATGCCTATTGGTTGCTGGTTATTGATGCCTTCTCTAAGTTCCTGTACGTGGTCCGTTGCCTTTCAACCTCAGTCACGGCCACGGTTGCAGCCTTGTCACGCATTTTCTCGATTGAAGGCCTCCCCACTACAGTGCTGTCAGACAACGGACCTCAGTTTGTATCACGCGAGTTTGCCTCCTTCTGCAACACCCAGGGTATCCGCCATGTCCTTGCCCCACCCTTCCATCCGAAGTCAAATGGGGAGGCTGAAAGATTTGTTTGCACCTTTAAGACCCAGTTGAAAAAGTATGTGGCTCGGTACCCTTCAGATGTTGCCCTTGATCAATTCCTCTCATCTTTTCGGTTCACCCCATTTGGTGACAAAACTCCTGCGGAACTTCTCCATGGCCGGCAGCCCCGGACTCTGCTTCATCTCCTGCATCCGAGCCCAGGACATTCACCTGTGTCTCCATCTTCTCGCTTCTGACCAGGGATGGCTGTCTGGACACGTGGTTTCGGACGTCAACCGAAATGGATTCCTGCCATCATCACCAGATATCGCGGCCGCCGTCTCTGCGACATACGCACAGACGACGGCATCACTGCACGTCACCACGGCCAGCTGCGCCTGCGTGTGGAAGATTGGGAGCCCCCCATCACTTAGCTGATGCTCCTGCACCAGTCTGCTCCACTAACCAGCCCACAGGCCGAAGAGAGGTTCCTGCCAATACCTGCAAGTTGTCTGCCTCAGCCAGGGACTGACCCAGGTCCCTCCCCTCAGGCCCCTATACCTTTGCGGGTACAGCCACCACCCATGCTGGATTCATCTCCTCCTGATGTATTTCTTCCTTTGGGTCCACCATCACCATCACCAGGTCCGGGGCCCGAGGTGGAGATGGAGACCGAGCCACCATCACCGGTCCTGCCATATGGGTTGTCGGGGGAAGGGCGCCGCGCTGCCCGCGCCCCAAGTAGTTCTGACCCTACGCAACGGTGCCTGCCCACAACCTCAGGTCACAGCCCAACGGATGACGACGTCATGATGGACATTGCTCGCATCCAAGCCTCCCCAAGGGGAAAGGACTGCTGTAAGGCACAGACACAGCCGATAACATATGTCGGGAGTCGTCCGCGAGAGTGCGCCGTGGGAAAATGTGGCAAACGCCAGAGCACGCCACAAGCGAGTCAATGACATAAACAGTGCTCTGCACGCAGTGTGTTTTTTACCAGGTACGAGCTCACTTTGTGGGTATTCGTACAGACAGTGCACGCCAGTGTTCTGTGTAGTGGTTGTGAGAGTGTTGTTGTCCGTGATTACAACACACTATAAAATGTTATCAATTTGCTTTTACTGCTATGATATTAGATTTTATTGTGGTAACATATAGTTGAAAAACTGTGTATCACAAAAAAAATGCATGTGACAACCATTGGAAGAGTATTTTACAAAGGAAACTGAAAACTTAATATTGGTTGGCACTGTTTTTTTACACAACATTGACTTACTTAATTTTTGCTTGCACTTTCCATCTCCTATCATACATTCTGATTCTCATTATCAGTAAATTTAACAACATTAAGAATACACGGTCATAGCTTCCCATGTAGGTATTTTCTGGGATTACTTTTCACACTTGTACTGAGAGGTAAAAATGCATGCTACTTTGAACTGGAACATCACTACATCTAGTAAAATGACCAATTTACTTCCTCCTATGACTGTGTCACCACTTCGCCATGCTAAATAATAACATAGTAGCTAACATTTATAATAAGTGAACTGCTTTCCATAGTACAGGTTTCATCATTATGTCACGAATACACTCAGTTAAAATAAATATTATTTTAAATAAATGTTTAACACAACAACATACCATTCTTGTTAGCTTTGGTTGCATGAATAATGAGTGCATCAGGATGGCCACCCCTAATATCTGGACCATCCTCATCAGGTTTCTTGAAGACAAGGTGCTGAGTGATATCTAATTCATCCAAGGGACTTGGTTCCGTTTCTTTATCTTGAGTAACATCACTCAGCTTTGGAACAGATGAAACTCCTCCACCAGTTTTGCCTTCATTTTTCCACCTTGTTTCATCATCTTGCCTGTAAATTACAACAAAACCCATACAACCTTCTAAAGGAATATTACATTCATACTAAATATGCATGTGTATCATCTCCTGAAGTAACATAAGAAAAATATTTTAGTATCAACAATAAAACAGCATTATAAATATCAAACTCAATATCTTTTCATTATTTGTCAGTAATAGATGGTAGCAACTCACTGTAAAGGCAATTGCTGAAACACAGACAGGCATGTAGACAGTTACATTCACACAACTAAATTTTTGACCATGGATTTCATCAGAAAAAAAACACAGACACACAATCAAACAGACATAACTCAAGCACTCATGACCACCACCTCTGACTGCTTCAGTGGTCGTGTGTTTGAGTTATGTCTGAGCGATTGTGTGAATGCATGAGTGAAAATTTAATTGTGTGAATGTGATGATCTACCTTATGTTCCTGTCTGTGACTGACTGATCATCTGTACGGTGAGTTGCCATGTACCCACTGTTACTGACATTATAATCTGGGTTTTCCATTGTTAGATTTTTCAAACAGCCTGTTCATTATTTATTAGAAAAAGTTGTGAAAACTATATCTGAAGAAGGAAAAGAGTCATCAACATACCAGATCTAACAAACTGTTGACAGTAATCATGGATGAGAGCAACACAGTTTTATTTGATTGTACTGGAGTGTGTATTTTTTTTTAACATGGTACTACTGTATTACATATTTTACCATTATTATGAGAAAAAAGTGTCTTTGGAGCATGTGGACAAGTATTGCCCTTTGGAATATGGTCCCAGCAAAGACTAAAGAAAGGGAAACAATTTGGGCTCTACAACTTCCCCAGTGTACTACTTTCTGTAGTAAGTGTAGTAAAATTAGATTTTGTTACTAACAAGTTGAGCATGTTTATAGTTTGTGGAAACCTACATTGTCCTACCACATCCCCAACAGTATGTACTTCCAATTGGGAGCCACCAAAGTTACTGACATCAGAAAATGGCACCTCATATCACCACACCAAGCCATTCTCTTATTTGATACTTAATAAAGCACTGCCACCAGTGTTATTTACTTCTACAGTATCGTACATGAACTACTCACCATAATCATAAATGAGGTGGAACTCAATTGGGGGGAAAATGTGTGGAGAAGTTACATTTCACAATCTCAATTGACGAGTACATTGAAGTGAGTGATGTATTTGTCTTGGGGTCAGAGAAAAAGGAATATATGTCTGCAGTCCACACATACAGCACACTCTGGCTTAGTGTTATGACAATGAAACATTTGTAACACTACTTTAACATTACACTAACTCTTTATTTGAATCTCTTCAGACTATCCGCCACTGATACGTCAACAAGACGCCTTATCATCCAATGCCTATGTCATATTTAAAAAATAGTACATTTTATGACATCTAAGTTTCCAGTCACTTTCAGCAACAATACTGTATACCTCTGACTTTAACAAGAAACCATTGTAGTGACTCATAATGGTTCACTAAAGGCAACATAATCAACATGAAAGAATCACATCTCAATTCTCATTTCTGGACAGTCACAGTTGCAAATATCTGCTCTTCAATAGCATGTTTCAATCCAGTGGATCATCTTCATATCTGTAAGTTGCACCTGCAACCCATCTCAACTGACTACATCTGAAGGTGATCTAACGGATCTAAATATGTTCTTCAACAGAAAATATTGGCAACTAAAACTGACAATAAATGAGAACTGTCATAATGATTCCTTGCAATAACTATCACTGTCAGCATTTTGTTTCGAATATTTTAACCACAGACAGTATCAATGAAGGTAGCAAAAAGTCTCACTTACGGTGGGGCTATCCAATCATCCACCTTACGATGTGGCTCTGGAGAGGTGCCAGGTAATGTCGGTGACATAGGAGGTGGCGTTGCAGCAGACTTAACACTTGCAGTTCGGCTTCGTTTAGGAGGCAGAGCAGGGGGCAAACTTGCAGGTTGTGCTTTCACAGGTGAGGAAGTTGCAAACTCTATGCTACAAAATGACATTCATTAGAAATAATATAAATTAAACACAACACATAAAAAATACTACACAATATTAATTACAGATGGCCTTGGGATGAAGAGTTTCAAAAAATATATTTCATCTCTAATGGTTCATGACAACAAACACTTAATTAAACATGTAAGTGATAATGAAACAATAGCTTTATAGGAGTCACTAACCTACTGTCAGTATTTTTTGTGAGGGGGGTGGAAGTGTGGGAGGAGATGAATTATGATGTTACTTATAAAACTTCCTCTAATCTACTCTGCTACTTCATAACTGGTATCCTTTTCCAACGGAAAAAATGAAGGAGAACATGCCGTCAACTGTGGGTCAGCTGCTGACAATGACTTCAATATGCTATGCAACAGGCTAGTCATTTTCATCTTTACCCTCAGTCTCAATTAGGCAGTGATCATTCATAGAAACAGACAGTAGGACTATTACCATGCACAACTAAAATACTGCACAGGTTTTAAGGAAAATTTCATGTGAGACAAGGCTGCTTTCACAAGTACCACTGTTTTTTACATATAAAGGTACACTGGTAACAAGACTACAAATCAATTGGATTGGGTTAAGTCCAACAACACTGCTTAGTTGGCAGAATTGAAACACATGCTGGAATATTTGTTGTGGATTATTTTACATAAAACACTTGTTTATTAGAAGAAAAATGAGACATTACCTTTGACACAATAGCTCCTACTGATGATGTTTGCCTTCTATACAATTGAGAATTGTAACAAGACTTTAAATAATAAAGTTAGTACTTACTGAAAAATTAACATATTTGAACTTCTTAGTTAGACATTTCTATATTTTAAGTTTAATTTGTGAATGTCTCTAAAATGTTGGATCCTTGGATATTTCAGATATTATTCTGAGTACAATCTAGGAAACAGGCAATATTACTGCAGTCTGGTTTTCAACTTATAATGGTAAGGCAATAGCATAGTGTAAAACTGGAAACTTTCAAGATATTAAGTTGTTTTCAAGAAGGTTATTAAAGTAATATAGATGTTTCCTGTGATGGGGAAGGAAATGTTTAAGAATTTGTAAAAATATGTACCTATTGAAACCCAGTGAGGTGCTAAGCATACTCCCAGGTTTACTATAAAATTGTAATGATCCCAGTACTTCATATTGTACTGATACAGTTATGAGAAGAGAGATACAACTTAAAATACTGGAAAACAGACAGAACCACTGGTTGGAAAAGGTTTCAGTTAAATCATTTCAGGACTTTCTGAGTAAGTTACAACAGAAACGTAGCTAGTACTAACTGGAAACAGTGTGCAGAAAATCCTTTTGTTATTATCTACAGTTTACAGTCTGAAGTTATACCCAAGTGTTAGGACAAAAGAGGATTCAAAAATTCAGGTTTGTGCTACAGCTATTACGGATATCTCCTGGTAAGAAACTGCAAAGATACTCTCAGTTGCCAACTTCTTGTTTAGTTATGTTGCCACAGAAAATGTTGAACCTTCTACGTTAATATTTGACTTGCACAGATTGGCACTTTCATACATGAAACTTCTCACAACAAACCATTGAAAATAAGTTAAACAATGTTGAAAAAACACCACATATTATTATTAACATAATATTTATTTAAACTTCACAAAAATATGACAATACAGAAGAAAGACATAAAACCACCAAGGGCACAACTAACATCACGTTTAACTTCCCCAACAATTTAGAAATATCATGAGGAAGACTCAATGCAAACCTTCTTTATTATCACTGTAAAATAGGAATTGAGGACTCATAAATAGCTGAAATTTCTTTCAGAAGTTGGTCTAAACATACAGGCATCTTGTGAAGTCACTGTAGTTGTGCAATTTTAACCAAAAAGTTAACTTTGCTAATTATTATTAAAAAATAAACTTCATTGAATGTTAAAGTGTAACTTTGCAAGAGATTTACTGAAAGTCAGTCGTTAATTGTTTACCTGTAATAATAAATTTCATGTTGACTGTGCAGTGAAATGAGCAAGTGAATAAACCATATTAGTGTAGGTTAAATAAAAATGTTTCGGTTGGGTAAGTTTAGGTAAGACATCGAAGAGAAACAAAAGAAACTGTTCAATCATTTACTTTCATGATTATTCAGCAGTCAATATTAAATCATGGGGGACTATAAATAGACAAAGACATGTCTTGACATGACATGAACATCAACATGTTCAAATTTTTCATCCAAGAGTGAGGTTCATTTAGGCAACAAAATGTCTTTTCCAAAGAAAAAAGGGGATTATATTTACATAATAAATGAAACAATCACTTATGTGTGGCCATCAAATTTTATCAGTTGTATAACTACAATGTGATTCCATTATTTATTTTCAATGATCAATCCACTAACAAAAAGTAGTACTTCAACCAAACACAGTAATCAAACAACAATAAACAGTCAACATGTGGTTATTTTCACTCACACCTGATTATTTACATCAATTGTACACAGCCCAGCAGAGCCATGCACATACTGACCTACAAGACTGATATGCCCAAGCATGATTTCTGGAGGCCGAATGGCATCATTTTTGACTTTAGTAGTAGGAACCTAATAACAATTAACAGACTCAGAAAAATTTAACACAAGTTACATTTTTCAAAATTAACAAATCAATTACTTGAAAAGTTAGCTTAGTCAATTAACGGTCTTTTGTCCAACTATGGCAGTCAAATATTCTGCATTCACAGAAGAAAAGGTGGTAATTTACTTCTCCACACAACATAATTCATGAAACTTGAACTGAATGCCACTAGCTGAGCCTTTTATTCATTTGCTGCAGTCATAATTAGCATCATATTATGTTTGAATACTATATCTTCAATATTATCTAACTTTATGCCTTTCTGGTTTCCAACCTTATTCACAATAATTCTGTTCACATATAACACAGATTTATTGCAAACCAGTTGTTAAATTTCTATCACAGGAAGGAATCAACCTGTTCTACAGTTATATGAAAAGTTACCCAAATATTCAAAACATTTAGTCACTGTGTCAAAAGAGCTCATAAACAATCCATCATAAACATAAAACAGCAGCACCAGGTTTTAACCATAGTCCTCTACCATCATTGAAGCTCTCTGGTTAATACATGGAAATTTCCTCTTTCAAAATGTTGTGGCGTAAAGTCAGCGCCACACGCCAGATGCACGAGAACAATCGTGAATAAGGCAGCGGATGACTGGCAGCCAATTACATGCCAGCGCCACACCTCCTGGAGTGAGAAAACGAGAAGCGTGCCTTCTACAAGCTACTATATCTGGACCGACATGCATCTGGAAGAGCCCATCTGAACTCAACTCCGAAATAGACATTCACTAGGACTCGGTGCAGCTAACATCATACCAGAAGATGCCGCCATGAGAAGAGAACAGACTGAAAGATCATAAGTTGAGTAACTTTGTAGATAATAGTATATAAAACTTGTATTACTAATCTGTATAGCTGTTTTAGCTGTCCACGAATCCCCATCCAGGCAGAACCTTTTCTGAAAGATAGGCCAGGAAGGACAAAACACATGGTTGCGAGGACGACTAAACACATGGCAATGAGGATGACAAAACACAAAATACCATTGTGAAATGCTGCCAATACATTGCATCATACATCAAATATTGAGTAGTTCACTTACAATGCCCTCCATTCAACAAAGCTGTGATAGGGGTTGGAAAATGAGCCAGAGCCTGACTCAGTCAGTCTTGGAATCTTGCTAACTAGTTGGGGTTTCAATTTAGTCAAAGTATATACTGTCAAAGAACTTTCAAATCTGCCACTGATCTAAATTTGTACACTAGTTAATTTACACAAACATTGTTCATTTCAACAAATGATAAATATCAATTCTTTTCTTTGCATACTGAGCTGCCTCTACCTAATCTTTTGATTGTAGGCAATGCCGATGGATAAATATCTGCATTCTCACTGAATTTTGTATATTTATGTATGAGTAGTTGGAATACACTTGGTGTGTGTAGCACACAGTTTCTTAATCTCAACAATTTCCGTTAGAGGTATCTGGCCAAAAATTAATTGAAATTTGCTACCTGTTTCAATATACATAAATTAATCAGTTTCAGATAAATACCCAATATGTAAACAGCTTCTTCAAAATAACAATAGCCAACTCTAGTGCTTGCAACATGCGCAGCCTCTTTCCTACAGCATTTCAACAGTCAAATCCTTTGCAAACCATCATGGATTATTACTTCAGTTGCTTTTGTAATACATTTGTGAGCAATACAGCCAACAACAACAACAACAACAACAACAAAGCCTGCCATCAATCATACACACTAAAAATTCTCTAACTTTCAAAACAATCACTGAACCAAAGTAACTAAGTGAAAACCATAATACGTCAGAATTCATACAACCTCCAACATACAAGTACGAGTGGCAAGAGCTCCATAGTGATGTTATGCACTCTACAACACTCAGAACTAGACCATGTGGAAGAAATGTTCTCCAAAAATGAACAATATCACTCAAAACATTTGTTTGTAGTTACTGAAATGCAAGTCTAGAACACTATTGTTCAACAAAATTTTCATTCCTACGAATGTTAATTTGACCACATTCACAGAGTTGAACGTCTTTATTTTTAAGTGTTAATTTAAATCCAAACTGCACAAACAATGGATTTTATACAAAATAAAAATGTACTATGTTAATGATAATTTATGTTTATGTGCTCACACAAATTTATTTTTCCCCTCATAATTAAATGAGCTGTGAAGAATAGATCTTGCAGAATGGTACGACTCATAGATAGTGAAATTGTAGGTTGGAAATGTTCAAATGAAGTTTTCAGTGAATGCTCTAAATTTTGGTAATATAAAAATCAGATGATTCACATTTGTGTTCTGAATAGAACTTGCTCCTGGAACCCAATTTTTCTTGGCAGTGTGCTGCCTTCTGGACAGGTTGAGTCAAAAGTCACAGTACACTCTTTCATTTCAATACTTCTGCAAGAGTAGAAGAACCTGAATATTCCAGTACAGTATATATGATGCAATCTATGGCCTATCTTTTACAGTATGTACTGAATGTGGGTGCCATTTGTTTCTTTTTTTTTAATTATTATTATGTAAAGGGGGTTGTGTGATATATGAAATAACATCAGCATTTTCTGATGAGTTCATAGCTGTAAAACAGATTTGATGTAACATTTATGGTTCAAAACATTCAACACATTTTGTTTGGAAGTACAAACTGGAATGTTCTCCATAAAGCCTCTGCAACGACCCATACAAATGTTGGTCTGGTGCCTGCTTTCGTATAGAATGATCAGCCCCAGTTGAACCGCTCTGTCAGGAGGGTCAATATGGTGATCAATCAGTTGTGCAGGGTGGCCACTCTGTCAGACATTGGTTTGGTTCCTTTAGAGGCTACAGATAGGTGGGACTTCACAAGGCATGGCCTACACCTCAATATGAATGGGAAGGGTAAACTGGCTGGGTTAAAAGCAAAACCTTAAAGGAGGACACTGAAATTCATGGATGTACCTCTTTTTTAGGCTAAGATTGGGGTCCAATGGGAAGCTCAGGCAGGCATGTGCTAAAGATGCTCATAACTCACAGGAATCTGACATAAGTAAAAAGTAATGTTACCATGTTTAACCAAAATATTAGGGGATTAAAGAATAAGGTTGAGTCTCACAAAAGTGCAGTAAAAAATAATGTTACCATCTTTCACCAAAATATTTGGGGATTAAAGAATAAAGTAGATGAGCTTCTGGTTTGTTTAGATGACATAGAATCCGAGACTGTATTAGATGTACTATGCCTATTCTCAATCACATTGTGGCGGATATGGAAAAAGTAAAAATAAGCAGATGCAAATAAGGTGAGAGGAAGAGTTGCCATCTATGTCAAAAGTTATCACTGTGTAAAAAGTTTAGAAACACAAAATTTGTGTGTATAACAACTTACAAAAGCATTTGCCTGTCAGCTTAAATCGAATAAAGGTTCTTCTTTTATAACTGTAACAGTATATAGGTCCCCTTCAGGAAACTTGCAGTTATTTATGGAAAATTGGATGCCCTGTTGTGCTGTCTGTCAGATAAGGAGGGAAAAAATTTATTTGTGGGGATTTCAATGTTGATTCACTAAAGGACTGCAATAGGAAGAATGACCTAGAAGTCTTACTTGGTTCTTTCAATTTGTCATCTGTAATTGATTTTCCTCCTCAGATAATAAAGGACAGCAGCACATTGATAGATAACATTTTTACAGGCCAAGATAAGTTTAAAAACATAACAGTTTGTCCTGCTGAGAATGGTCTTTCTGACCATGGTGCACAGCTAGTTACAGTAAATGACATAGCTCCTTTCTGTAATTCAAAACAGCCCTCTAAAGTTGTGCGTTCAGTTAACGATTCAACAATTAGAAATTTCAGGGAAAATCTTGAGCAGTTAGACTAGGATGAGGTGTATAAGGAAACTAATGCTAATTTAAAATATAACTTATTTCGTGATACATTTGTAAGAGTATTTGAAAATTGTTTCCCCCAAAAAATAGTTAAATATAATGATAAGAAACAATGCAAGAAACCATGGATTACTAAAGGAATAAGAATATCTTGTAACCGAAAAAGGAACTGTATCTAACAGCAAAAAAGAGGAATAACCCAGAAATAGTCAAATATTATAAAAAACTACTGTGCTACATTAAGAAAAGTTATTAAAAAGTCCAGAAGCATGTGCATCATGTCTGGGATTAGTACCCCTGATAACAAAATTAAAACAATTTGGAATATTATTACCAGTGAGACAGGGCAACCAAGAGCACAGGGAGACAGCATTACCATCAAACTGAATGAAAAGTTTACAACTAACAAGCCAGAAATTGAAAACATTTTTAATAATTATGTTTTAAATGTTGTGGATAAAATAGGATCTAAATGTTCATTAGAAGAGGCTAGGCAGTTAATGGAACAGGTCATACCTACACAATTTGATACAATAGAAATTCCACCCAGCTCTCCGTCTGAAATTAGGAAAATAATAAACTCTCTCAAGAGTAAAACTCACATGGAATTGATAGTATTTCCAGCAGGGTAATAAAAGCTTGTTCTCAAGAAATAAGTAGGATTCTTAGCCACATTTGTAATAGTTCTCTGAAGTAGGGAGTTTTGCCAGATAGACTGAAATATGCCATTGTTAAACCACTGCACAAAAAAGGGGATAGGTATGATGTCAACAACTACCACCCAATTTCACTTCTGACAGCCTTATCCAAAATTCTTGAAAAGGTAATGTATTCTAGAATAGCTTCACACATATGTAAAAATAAACTTCTAGCAAAATGTCAGTTTGGTCTTCAGAAAGCTTTTCAACAGAAAATGCTATATATACTTTCACCAATTTAATATGTTCCACATGCTGCCCCTCTTGTTCAACACAAATTTGATAACAGTGAATCCAACTGTCAGTTTTATTTTTCCTGAAATTTTCAAGCCATCCATTACTTGCCCGAAACATATCGTATTTGAAATATCAAGGTTTTGAGTATCCAAGGGAAGGGAATGAAGAAAACATTTGATACAGACAGGTCTTCAATATATTGAGAGTGGACTGTACAATTTGCTTTAAATGGCCCCACAGATAAAATTCAAATGGTGTGAAATCAGGTGATCTGGGTGACCATTCTACAGAATCACATCAGCTAATCTAATGAACAGGACCAACGAACAATGGCTCCATAGTCGGGTGGAGTCCCATCATGTAAGAGAGAAAGTGGCCAACTTCACTCAGAACTCGGGGAAACATCAATTCTTCCAGTATTTCCAAGTAGCTCTAAGCATTTAGGTTTTGGTCAATCAAAATGGCTCCAATTACTGGGTACACCACATTTCATACCACACCATAATCTTTACATTAGCAACTATCTTTGAAGGTTCTATCAAGTGAGTATCTGTTGCTAACATGGTTGACTTCATCACTGACCAAAAAAATGCCTTATCACTGAACAAGATACCATGTGCAAAAGAGTGATCTTGCTGTGGTAACTTTTGAACCATGACTACTACAGGACTTTCACTCAGAACTCGGGGAAACATCAATTCTTCCAGTATTTCCAAGTAGCTCTAAGCATTTAGGTTTTGGTCAATCAAAATGGCTCCAATTACTGGGTACACCACATTTCATACCACACCATAATCTTTACATTAGCAACTATCTTTGAAGGTTCTATCAAGTGAGTATCTGTTGCTAACATGGTTGACTTCATCACTGACCAAAAAAATGCCTTATCACTGAACAAGATACCATGTGCAAAAGAGTGATCTTGCTGTGGTAACTTTTGAACCATGACTACTACAGGACTGAACATGTGAGAAAACATTGTTATTCAACACGTTGGCTGCCGCAATGACATCAGAGGCGCGCCAGAGCTGCTTGCTGTGGCCTCCGCCGGCCACACGGCAGCCATCGTGTTAATATATTACATGAGCCCCCTTTGCACTAAAAATAGAAAATACAAACCTAACTTACACTCAAGATGGTCAATTACAAAATGGTTCCCATGGAGTTTCTGAAATAAAATGGTAGACTGCAACTTTCAACTCACTTTGTATAATCCAATCATGCCCCACAGACCACCTCAAAGTTTGAACTTGTCACTTGTTTTTTCCCATATCTTCTAAGCTCCACAGAGGCTCTCATGCTATACAGTTGTGTGATCGATATCCATTTGTAGGTATTGATTTGGTAACATTAGCAATTATTCTCACTCTTGGCGTCAATTAGTTGGACAATCTATATTTTCTGCTTATGGACTATTTAATATGCAAGTATTTTGATATTTTATTGTGACTAACTATAATGTTTTCAAACTACAATGAATTTGTTTCCAGTGAGATAATTGTTTAGATGGAAGCAGAAAACCTCCTTTTTTGAGGCATTTGGTGGAGTGGCTATTAGATGACTCATAAGGAACATTTGTTTGGTCTGAAAGCACAAGCAATATTGAAAAGTAATTTAAAAAACTTAAATCATAGTGGCTGGATGGATTCAGAAACAGAATTCTCAGAGTTTTCAAACTGTATACAAATTACAGGAGCTTTAGAAAATAGAACATTAGTTAATTAAATTATAAATGCAGGGTAAAATGAAGAAGAAGCAAAAATGTGTATGTGTAAAAGATATTATACAACTTACCTATCAACTGTACCAAATGCTGGAAATATTTGACTGGTGGAGACAAGTGAGAAAGAGCAGGATTGTGTGGATGACAGCGACAGCTCCTGCTGCTGCCACTCTGCTTGCAGCAGATTATATGTATGTACAGAATGTCTCATGAATTCGCTTGTGCTGCCATGTGTGCAGTTGCCAAACATTTCCATGTATGCCATTACTGAAAAATTTAAGCTAAATAAATATATTTTGTTCACAGAAAAAGGCTTTCTAAATAAAAAACCATAAACAATATAATTATGTTGTATAGAAGCATTGACATGCTCACAAGCTCACAATAGTGATAGTTTTCACTAAAAAGCAGAAAATGATTAAAAAAAATTTCAAGATAAAAGGCTTAATGGCCAAATTATACAACTAGACAATTAGACTGTTGCCACAATGTATTACAATTACAGCAGCTTTAAAGTACCACATTATTTATATTAAACTAGAAATGATGGATTAAAATGAAGTAGTAGTAATCATGTGATATGTACAATGAAGAACTTACCATTCGGATAAACGATTCTAAGCAAACAAATTAATGTGGAATGGCAGGAATTAACTGTTTAGCAACTAAAAATGGTAAAACTCACAGTAAGCTACTTTTTACTATTCATTAAATGAAATTAGTACAAATTAATACAATAAAATTCCAATTAAACTTTTAACTATCCAGGTCATCAAACATCCAGATCACTTTGTGGAAAAAGAATTTTGTACTGTATGACTAAAATTGTTCGTTTTGTTTGATAGTTACTACAGCATACAGTACACTGTATGTTTCTTTATCACTTTACCATTGTGCATGTCCAAGTTCCGAAGTGCGAGTGTTGCCAACTCTAGTGGTCTTCGGACCTTCAGCTTGGTGTTTACATCATCGTCAAATAGAAGCAATATAACAGTTAGGATACAGTATACGTCAAGATTCATGGCAGCTTAATTCACGTATCATTTATTTTGGAAAACGTTATTCGAGCATGTAGAAGTGATTGAGGTATAATAAATCCAAATGGGTAGGTTTACTACAGTGAACCTCTTCTTAAATATGTTTCATTGGCTGAGTGGATAGGCTGACGGTTTACAAACACAAGGAGGGCACGAGTTCGAGTACCACTGGTGTCAACTTTTACTTTTTACAACTGTGCAGGTAATTAATTAGCTACAAATTGTACAATTATAGGCTTTTCTAGATTTCACATTCTTTAACATATTCCCTTGTGCATAATTTTCTAAGTCCTTATGTGTGGTTTACATGAGTGAGTGGCTGTGCCTTCCATTATCCCTTTTTTCAGTTTAATATTTGTTCTTGAGCTCTGGTAGGACTATTCAACCCTTATGCTAATGAGAAAGGACAGGTAGCTCACTGACAGAGTGTTAGTGTTTCTGGTTAAGTGATGTGCATCAGATCGGATGCCACCAAAGCTTTTAACTTTTTATTGTGGTTTTCTTGCTTTAGTTATTTTTTGTTATAAAATTACATTGGTTTTACATTTTTCGGTATTCTTTTTAGTAAATAACTGATTACAGTTTGTCAATTTTATACCTAAAAATCATCTTCCTTGGAAGATAATATTTATTTGATGACCCATGACAAAAAATAAACACACTTGAAGGGTACATTTCATCTGACCTCCCATGAAAATAATCTTCCGTGGAAGGTAGTATTTATTTGACCTCCAATAACAAAAAAATAAATATACTTGGAGGGTGTTATTCATCTGACATCTCATAAGAATAAAAATGATCTTCCTAGGAGGTTGATATTGGTATGAACTCTCATTAAAATAATATAGTGTACGCTACGTATACCTTCAGTATTTTGTCCACATGTCACTGGCATCAAGAACAGCCCAGATCCTTCGAGGCATAGAATCTACAAGTTTGTGGGAAAAGGCCTCAACCATGGCAATTCTCCGGAGGAAGGAATAAACCAAATCCCACAAGGCATCCCCAATACTTGCAGGAGAGTCTGGCCAATTATCCTGCACAGTCTTTTTGATTTTAGCCCATATGTTCTCTATGGGATTGAGATCAGGTGACTTTGGAGACCATGGTAGGCATTGAATAATATTTTCTCTCCTTTGGAACCAGCTCTGAATCCAAATGCTGGTGTGCAATGGATGATTATCATTTTGGTAATTGAGCCATCCTTCGGGATACTTAAGTCGAGCACCATGAATGATTACATTTTCAAGATAATGTTCATAGAATGCTGAACTGAACATTTATTGGATTTGTTCTAAGGTTCCTGCACCAATATTAGACATCCAGCCCCAACATTTCACACCTATGTAATCGCTTGTAGCGTGCGTATAGCCACGAAGTAGGTGTCATATGAGACGTAACAGACCACTTAGGGATACACCTAAAGACTGTACATTTGCATGTAGGCAACACCAATACAACTTGTAACTCTTGTAAGAAAACACCACAGAAACTAATAACTACTCAGTTAATGTTCATCCATTGGTAGGAAGCAGAATTATTGCATATTAAAGCTGTATTCCGGAATTTAAAGTAAGCACATGTAGAATTAACAGATAGTAACAGAAAACATATTAAATGATATTAGATTCTCATCGAACTCGGTACATGGACTTAAAATGTCATCCGATGCATTAATGGCAATAATTTATTAAGTGAATTCCGAAGACTTAATCTGAAACCAACACGACCACATGGTCAGCTTTTAAGCATTACTTGGAAACTATGATATTTATAGAACTAAAAGAAACTGTCAATAGTTAAGCTTACAAAAACGTAAATCTGTTCATGTTAGGAATTATATTCATAACATAACTCTCATGTTATAAACGTCTTTATGAATTCCATTGTTCAAATACATGCAATATCATATATTGCTTAATTGTCGCAATTCTTATCAAAGTTATCGTATTTAAAAGAATAAACATTTAATGCTCTATACTCACCAATATTAAGTATAACTTGTAACAAATCCGTTGTTAATGATAGATGTATAACTTCCTGGTTCTAACAATAATATGTATTGTTGTCACATGTCAAAATAGTATATAAGGATCTGAGCAGAGAGACTCGGGGCGTCATTATTAAGGCTGTCTTTGGGCAGTCACTATGTATGTCAGTGTGCAGATCATCAATGTAATGTATTATTGAATATAGTTTTATGAAAAGTGTAACTTGTGTTTTGAGTTCACATTAAGTGATGTAGGTCTGTAAGATATCACCCAGCACACAAATTAACCCAAATTTCACGCATGTGGAGAACTTTACAAGTGAAGCAGATTCTATGAGATACACCCAACGTACGACAATCTGGTAATGTGTTGAACTTAATAATTTTGTAATTGTAACCTTGCTACGTGGAAGTGACATTTATTTAGCATCAGCTTATGAAACTTTTCAGTTTGTAGCAGATACGTTACACATATCATTGCCTATCTGTGCAGTAAACAAGAACAGGACCTCTGCTTGTGGACTCAATTGTGTACTCATCAGTGAAGATGACTTTCCTCCAATTGACATTTTCCCAGTAACTCACAATTGCAAGTCTGTCCACAACTTGATCCACAGATATTGATTCTTTAATGAGATCAAAACAGAACCTGATTTGTCTGAGAGCAGTTTCTGACAATCCTGGGAAACGAAAGCTCTCCCTAGTTCCCAGATGTTTGAGAAACGGGTAGTCTCGAGTAGGGACTCGTGGTTTTCCAGGTATTGGACATCTGCTTACCAGGTATTGGACGTCTGCTTACCTCACCATTATCTCTTAATTGTCTGATCCATCTCCTTGCTGTTGATGCATCAACACCATATCGATATCCTGCCTCAGATGCACTAACACCGCTTTCAGAAAGAGCAATTATGCGCTTGCGAATGTTCACATCAGCCATTTTGAAGAAGACCTATGACGTATGCTAATCAGCAGATACATTTCTCTTACCTGAAAACTACAGACACACCACATGGCAGTCAAAGTAATTACAAACAAAATACATCCATTTTCAATATTATTATTATGAACCAGTGTCTGTCTGGTTAAAGATTAGATTATTAAAAAATAGAACCTTCTAAAACCAATAGAAGCCTACAACGGCACAATTTTTAGCAAATTAATATTTAAAATATTACCTGCAAGAGGTCTAAAAAAATAAAAATAACAAATTGACTCCAGTGGGATTCGACCTCACACCTGTTGTGTTCATAAACCGTCAGCCTATGAATTCACCCAATGAAACATATGTGAGAAGTGGTTCGTTGTTGTAAACATATCCATGTGGAATTCTTATACCTCAACCGTTTCTATATGCTCAAATAATGTTTTCCAAAATAAACAATACGTAAGTTAAAGTGCAATGAATCTCGACCTATACTGTATCTCAACTATTGTATTGCTTCTATTTGACGATGCAAACATCAATCTGAAGTTGCACAAACTGCTGGAGTTGGCAACACTTGCACTTATGAGCTTCAGCATGTGCAATGCTCTGTTCTTGGAGTGTAAATTATTCAGACCAGGTAATCTTTTTGACCCCCATTGTACATGCAATGCATGCATTGTTATGTTTGTGGTGCCCATAATTCAGTGCAGCCTTCATTTGTTGCTGCACACTCTGTCTTCAGTATATTTTGTTTTGTTTTGTGCACGAGTTTTAAAATACTATGCAGCATATGTCTTCTAATAGGAAACACACCATCTTGTAATTAGCATAAAAATTAAAAAAAAAAAACTTTGCCAAACAAACAAAGGTGGGAATGATTAAGCTGGCTGATGTTATGTTTACTGCGGGAAGATAAAGAATTTCAATTTAAAATAAGAAGTCTTTTAGAACAAAGATGGGAGTTTGCCAAGAAAAGTGATGGAATCAGCAGAAAACAACGAGCTAGAAGAGGCTGTTTTCTGTGCCTGGATATGCCTTGCAATTTAAAACCTGGTTCTGAAATCTATGCCTTCCCATTACAAAATCTATCTGATACCTTCCGGTGTCTCCTGGTCTCTTCCACATATACAATCTTCTTTCATGGTCCTTAAACCAAGTGTTTGTTACCAGTAAATTATGTTCTGTGCTAAATTCTACCAGACATCATCTTCATTCATTTCTTTCTCCCAATACAAATTCACCTACTATGTTTCCTTCCCTTCCGTTTCTTACTATCAAATTCCAGTCCCCACATCACTATGAAGTTTTCTTCTCCCTTAACTTTCTGAATCATTGCCTTTATCTCCTCATCATCGCCAGAGCTATTTGGCATATAAACCTGTACTACTGGTTTCATATCTATCTTGACTACAATAATGCAATCACTGTACTGTTCATAGTAGTTTACTCACATTCCTATTTTATTATTTATTATTAGACCAACACGTGTAATACCCCCAACAGATTTTATATTTATAACCATGTACTCATGGACCAGAAACATTATTCATCTTTCCACCTAACTTCACTAATCCTCACGACATCTAACTTCAACCTACCCATTGCACTTTTGAAATTTTCTTCCTTCTTTATTAAGGGATCTAACATTCCTTACCTAGGTAAAAGTTCAGATGAAGGCAACAACATAACAACTCTAACAGGATCGCACCTAGCAAAGTGCTGTGGTGTTCAAATGAACAGTTGGGCCATTGACAGCTTTACTATGACTCATGCACTTACGTGTTATTCATTGCATATATTATGCATATTATATATTAACACATTTGCCACTGCCAACTCTTATAAGTGTCAAACAGAAACCCAGTGCTGCTAATGCACAGCAAAAATATTAATCGAGTTATCTGTACAGTGTAAAAAGTGATACTGCCATACAGCTCCATCTGGCAGTAACAGACTTTATTTTGTTCCTGACAATCAAAAAAATCCTGAAACAAACACGGCATTGGACACTGGAGCTGGTAAAGGCAGCTTCAAAGACTGACCTGAACCTGAAGGAGATCTTTGGGTGACTTCAATGAACAGGTGAAGGGTTGGAAATGGCACATCAAAGCAGGGTGATCATGTTTTGAATAGACTGTAAACAAATGTTGAAATAAAGTAGTAGTTGTTCTCCCCCCCCCCCCCCCCCAGGAACTTTTAGGACAGAGCCTTCTGGCTATTCCTTATCATTATATTTGTATTTATCATATCTCACAATGCAATTTGTCTTTATGGTAAGCTGCAACCTATCCTCATTATATTATTGATATTCCAACAAGGACTTTCCACTGTTAGGTTTTACAAAAACAGTCTTATATGTACAATTCCATTAATACAATGTACTTGGATACATTCAGAGAAGAAACATGTTATCCACTGAGGGAAAAAAGGAATATTAACTAAAGCACACAGGGAAAGATAAATACAGATTGAGAACATATAAACAGGCTTTAGGTTGTAGGGTTTCTAAAAATCCTATCTCAATGATGATCTCCCAGATTGTCAATTTGATTTGAAGCTGAAAATGAACAACTTAACAAAGGAATTCATAGTGTGGCACAAACTCAGTTTTATAGGAAAAGATGGATGATATTACTTATTATTATTATTATTATTATTATTATCATTGTACATCTGATGAAATTTGTACAATCTATATGCCATTATCATAAGCAACAAGGAACATAAAACTGATCTGGAAATGACTGATGTTGGTCATAATGAATAATTTGTGTCAATTATGTGTGTTTTATAATTTTGAAGTTATATCCCCTGTAATATATCACTATCTGTAGATAAAGACTAATTTCAAGAACTACCACAGGGTTTTTATATGGCTTTCACTAATCAATAGACTGATTCATAAGGAAGACTTTGATATAATTCATGTAAATAGGCTGAATTATGATGAGCTGAAGTCCCACAGCCACATTTGTTATCTGTGTCTGATGGCTAAACTCAGGATTATAATACAGTTTTCATTAATAAATAGACTCATTCACAAGGGAGGTTTGTGTGAATAATTTATTACCACGATGCTAGACAATTTGCTCATCTTTAGATCCTTAGTGTTGCCCTTTTGTAGCCAGGGCAGGTCATAAGTACCTATATGATGTTTAAAGCTCACTTACATATCATTTATTGCACTGTTACATTCATACTGAACAATAAATGGTAACTGTTAAATATAAGTTCTTCCAAGTTTTAGGTAAATCCTTTTAAACATGATTCCAGCTGAATTGGTGAAACTATAAAAAAAATATTCAACATTTTAATTGTTACTATGAGTTGCAATCCCACTGTTGCTTTGAACTCTCCAACTACCAGTAACATTCATACATTGATGGAATAAAATTGTGTCTCCTCTTTTTATGAGCGAAGTTCTGTGGCTGTCTCATTTCACTTTACAAAAGTCATAACAGATAGAAATAATACATGCAACATTTACTTAGATACATATTTTATGTATTCCTTTGAACAGTGGTGTTTCAGGAAATAAATTTCTCAGCAAATATTTTTTCCACAAAGTAGAGAAAGAGAAATAGATTAATACTTTGGTTATCCTCAGTAAATGTACTCATTACATAAAAAACTGCCAACTTGTTTACTTTGATATGTGGAAAATAAAGTAGATATTGGCTAACAGTAAACTGACATATTGTGAGATAATGAAATATATTATAAAAATCCAATTTTTAAGCTATTTGATTTCCTTTCATAAACTGTACTAGACTTTTAAACATGGTTAATGGAAACAAAATTTCTAAAACTAAGAGGATCCACACAGACAACTGGATACACATGCCCTCCAAGTAATTTTTCCTCATTATCATTCTTGTATCCACACTCAAAAAGTCGTTACAATTCAAAAGTAGCAAGAAATTATTTCAATTAATGTACTATGAGGATTTGAAGTAAATTAAACTTTCAACTAGTCCACAACTAACAAACATCTTTCCACAAGCCATTCATTTACAAACTACCTACAGTGCTAATTTGGAAGTAATTAAACAGAACTGTTGAGTTAAGAAGATATTCACAAAAGAAAAAACAAAACAAAAATCTCTAAATCAGAGATGAGTTCTAAACAAATACTATAAGCTAATAAATTACATAAAACACTGACAGAAAAGTCTATTGCTAATTATGTAGCTTTTGTACCTCTTCCTCTAATCTATTCATCTAGTAACTCACTTCCATTCCGACATAGCATTCACACTTCATGCTTACCTAATCAATCATCACATAAGATTTTTTAAAGTAAATGTAACATTTATAAAGGGAAAAAATTCAGATGCATTTACTACTTAGAATAAACACTGCAACTATATGAATTTCAAGAAAATATAATGATCACTGTGAATCAAAACTAGGTACATGTGTCTTTTGAGAGTTTCTATGATCCTGATTAAATCACTGTGAATCTTTAGAGAACGAGAGGGTTCTGGTCCTTTGCAATACTTATGCCAGCAGCTTACTATTTTATTTAGTGTTGCAAAGTTCTCCAACTACTACTGAAAGATATGTAAAGTCCTCTGATTTTGTACTGCAGTCATTATCTGTTAGCTACTAAAATTAAATTGGAGACTTTCAAAGTAGACCTTGGTGGGAAACATTGCCTTTATTGGCATTATCTGGAATCTATGCAATCATTTTCTAATATAGCAAAGGATTTTTGGTAGTTGAACATGTTCAGGCACGAATTAAATTAACTAGAAGATAAAAGTCAACCTGGACACTAACTGTCACTACTAATGAAACAGGCTGCGTGTCTGAAGACAGATAAACTTACCTTCGTATGCATTGTACCCGTTACAACAATTTCAATCTGACAGATCAAAACTGATAATCAAAATTATACTTGATCATAAAGAAAGGGAGGAAGATTAGAGCTTAATGTCCTGTGGTCATTAGAGCTGGAACACAGGCTCAGGTGTTTAGCTTGCAAAGATTTATGGAAAACATTAAAACCCAAATGTGGGTGGACAGTGACAGGTTTTAACTACAGTCCTCCCAAACTGCAAGTCCAGAGTGATAACCACTGTGATACTTTGCTCAGTCTGGTTTTGGACTAGAGAATAAGCAGGTTTTGTATATGGATATGCTAATAAAATAAACTGTTGAGAAAAGTGAAAACAGCACAAAGTGGAAGTACAACATTTGTAACCATTTAGTCACTGGAGACAAAGTTCCTGCTACTTATGGGTGTATGGTTCACTTTAATGGGTCAAGTTTACATAAACTAAAGTATAAATTACTTTGTTAGAATTTTCAGAGCAACCCTTAAATGGACAGATTATGATTTTTGTAGTTGCTTCATACTGAACTGTATTTTTGCATGACATAATTATCTTTTAACTAGTTTTAATAAATATACATCATCCTTCATCTTATGAAACAAATTCTGAGTATGTAATAGAAAAAAATTAAGAGTTTTCACTGGTCCATTCAAGCTTTAACTTTAATAATATATTTAAGTAAGGAATTGTATGGGGGTAAGGTTAAAAGTTCTTGGCCTGATACTCAACTTGCACTGATACCAGTCTCAATTTGATAATGTTATCTGCCTTTGATGTAGCACTATAACTCAAGCCAACAGTCAATTTTATCTGCAATGAATCAGTGTTCAAACAGAGGAAGAAGCACCAACTGTGTCAGTTAATGACTTTACCTTGCAATTGAGTACAATTACAAAATAGCACCATTTGACTGTTTTGGTTGACTTATTAAACACAATCACAATTCTGCCATGTAGCCATTTTCAAGTGCCATATAAAAGTTCAAAATGATTGTGTAGTCTTATAAAAAGGAGAGTAATTCCAATAGATACATTTCACATTTCTAACATCCTCACATTTCTAACATGTTTCGGCCCTGCACAGTGGTGTAGCAATATACCAGTAATATATTCAGTTTTCGCTAATTCTTATAAACCAACAACTGATTTTATAAAAACATATGTATATTTATGTTATAATGACATGCAGTTTAGGCATGCCAGACAATTTTAAACCTGTATTTGACACTTGAAAATGGCTCTGTGACCAAAATCATGATAGAGAATAAATAATTATTGTTAAAAAAAAGTGTGAATTCTGGAAGTGCTGCTGGTACTTTTAGGATCATATATTAGAGTTCATGTGTATAACAAAGAAGTTGTACGAGGTAAACAGTTTCACAGTTCATTCATATAATGAACTCTGGACATCCACTTTTGGAGTTGCACATTACCAAGGTTGTGCCGTAAACTTTAGTGAACTCATTCAAGGATCATCCTTCTACAGATTCTTCCACTTACAAGTCAATACCAGATAGTATTTGTGGCTAATTACAGAAAACTTAAATGCAACGTGCAATTCCTAACTACAATACTAAAATCATTTTACATATAGATCATGTTTTGCTATCTAGGATTTAGAATGGAATTCTAGAGCAATTGTAAAATGTTGTCAAAAAAATCAGGCAGAAAAAAATATTCACAGACAAAAGTAGTACCTATTAGTCATTTCTCCATAATTTGTAACAATATTTGGACTCAGATTACGTATAGTGCATAATTTTAATCTTCACATTAAAAAGATTTTGACTTAGTATATAGACATCTTATAGTGTTCCACCTAAGTTTAAATATACAGTTTTTCTTTTCTCAGTTTTAGGTATTAGTTAAAAACATAGAATGAAAAATGTAATAGTAGGACGGCAAGCATGTGAAACCCAGCTCACACTATTCATCCACGATGACCCAGAGAGCAATAGATACAGGATCAAAGGCAGATTCCGTTCCACACCATTGCCTGATGAACAAAGTGTGAGAATATTGAATATCAGACCAACTGTTTGACTGGACTGAGGAGTTTCTAGCTAACAGAATGCAGCAAGTCACTTTCAATGGAGAGAAGTCATCAGAAGTGAAAGTTATTTCTAGCATGCCCCAGAGGAGTATTACAGGATAATTGCTTTTTCACAATATATACAAATTACCTCATATATAACCAGTGGCGTATTTAAGGTGGGGGGGGGGGGATTATAGAAATGTTTTTCTTACACACCTGCACACAATATCGTAATACTATTGGTAGAAAACAAGTACTAACAACACCTCAATTTTAGAAGTAGCTACGCTTTACAAGGGGGAATCTGTGAATGGGGGCCGTAAGGCTGTCTCCAGGAAGGAAACAACTCTGACTTAATCGCCTATGTATGGGCGATAGGCTCTGCCTGATGGCCAGGGCCCGGGTGCGCCGGTTCCACCGGCGAGCGGCTAACTGCTTGCCCTGACCGCTACCTGCCGGCCCACACTCAGCCACTCACGGCAGGCAGAGCTTGCCGATGTCCATATACAGCCGTGGACGGAAGCCTCAGAGACACAGGCAGCAGCAGGTGAGCGATTCCCGGAATTCTCCAGCCCTCTCGGAAATACCGTTATGGAATTCGGCAACAGTGCGAAATGCTCGCCCGTGCAGAACTCGAGGAGTGAACCAGTGCGACCTACAAAACTGAACAGTACTGATGTCTCCCACGACTGATGATTTTGCAGCGGACTTAGTGGGTTTAGGCGTCGAGCTAACTCGGGAGCTCCCCACAAAATGCGCAGTTATTTTGTTTGGCATTGCCCGTCGCGGTCTGTACCGCGATCCACGAGTGCTCTCCGACACGCGATACCGCGGGACACGCGCACCAGTTTCCGTGCTCATGCATTCGGATGTGTTTCACTACTGCGGAGTGTATACCCTACGGGAGCAACACACTGAACCTTCTGTAGCCTACCGCCGTGATTTTTCAAAGTGATTAATAAATAGTACCACTTTAAGACTGCTTATCTCTGCAGTCTTGTCTCCGCGAACGAACTATAGTTTGTTTCATACACGATTCTCTGTGTTACCTGTTCATAAAGTGTTGATAATACAGTGTTGTGAAAACCAGTGTTATCAAAGCTAGTATAGTGAAATACTGATTTTGAGTGCTAAGACAATGGATCATAAAATAAAAAGTGGAAACATTTTGAACTGCTTCTCCAAAACACCACAACTATAAGAAAATATGTCCTCTCAGACCAAGAAAACTGATGATCCACCACAGTTACCTCCCCAGCTGTTTTCATAGTACTATTATTGTTAATTTAAAATCACCTGAAGCAAAATCAACATATTTCAGTGACACATCAAGCTCTGACAACCCACCGCCAGGCTGTAAGTATGACATAAATGATTGTTTGCTATCAAATAACGAAAAAGTTGATGACCACATGAGGCTACAACATTTCCAAAACCTTTTTGTGCCCGACGCTACTTACAAATTTCCCCTCACTTTGCTAAGTGGCCAATATCGTAAGTTCAACCGGAGTTGGATGGAGAAATATTTTTGGTTAGTATACTCCCCTAAAGAGGATGGTGCCT
The DNA here is from genome assembly GCA_026315105.1 of Locusta migratoria. Classification (NCBI taxonomy): domain Eukaryota; kingdom Metazoa; phylum Arthropoda; class Insecta; order Orthoptera; family Acrididae; genus Locusta; species Locusta migratoria. The sequence continues at coordinate 741,995,655 of CM048755.1, read as the reverse complement.
TCTGTAAGTACTGTGTGTTTTTTGCTAAGAGAAGTTTGGGTAAAGGTAGTCATCAAAACGTTGGAGACCTGGTAACCTCCAAGTTTTCCAATTGGAAACATGCTCTTGAATATTTCAACCACCATGTGAGCAACACTTACCATAAGGCTGCTGTAATCGATTGTGACAATTCTGTTCACATGATGATGAACAAGACAAAAGATATTAAGCACTGTATAGACCAAGGCTTGTTGGAGCAGGTGGAAAAAAATAGAAAACGCATTTTCCCTATCATCGAAGTGGTGATTCTCTGTGGATGCCAGGAGATTGCATTAAGGGGGCATGGGGACTTCAGGCCTAATGAAGTTGACAAAGATGATTGGAAGGAACTGGTAAACGCAACAAGTAAATTAGTGCCCCAGTCCAAAATCAGATCAGTAGTTGCATCAATAACCAACTCCTGGGGAAGACTGTTCAGCACATTAATGATGCCAAAGGTTTTACAGTTCTTGCGGATGAAACTGTTGACTTTGCTGAAATAGAGCAACTCTCTCTTTGTGCCCGTTATATTTCCCCAGATCTAAAGATTCATGAAGATTTCCTGCAATTTGTTCCAGGGTTTGATGTGACCGGCAAAGGAATAGCTGGATCTATAATTGAAAACTTGATAAGATTTGGTCTTGATGTGTCATTTTTACGAGGGCAGGGCTATGATGGTGCTGCATCCATGTCAAGAAAAGCCCGAGGTGCTCATGCATTCATACAAAAGGACTACCCTTTAGCTGTATATTCTCACTGTGCAGCTCATAATTTCAATTTGGTCATCACCGACACATGCAGCATTCCACTTATCAAACTGGAAATGGTACGTAATTTCTTTGGGGCACCAAAGCATAGGCAAATATTAAATGATGCCCTTGAATCATTAACTGATGTTCGAGTCATGTACCACACTCACTAGATGCATTGAGCGTCTTTGCAGTGCACAAGACTTCAAGGAAATATATGGTTGTATTGCTTTGGCTCTGGTAAACATTCAAGAATCTGATAACAAGACCACATCCCACAATGCCGCGATTCTGTTAGCAGCCATCACCAAGGGAGATCTTGTTGTCTGCTCGGTTATACCCTCTAAGCTGTTTGCTCTGGATGAGTCCATCTGTCGTCAACTTCAGCACCGAGATAAATTTTGCAGAGTTAATCAATGTTGCCAGGGATCTCAAAATGGAACTGCTGGCAATGAGAGAAAATGTTGATAATACTTTTAGCTGGCTTTTCTTAGAACCAAAGGAATTGGCTTCGGCCAATGGAGTTGAAATTGCAACCACGCATTTCTAAGAAGCAAGCACATTGTGCAAATCAGAATATTGGTGATGATGTTTGGTTACTACAAAGTGTCTGTGTTCATACCCTTTCTTGATTCCTTCATTAGTTCACTGCAGGATCGGTTCTTAACACATTGTGTACTTTTTAACAGCTTCAATTGTCTTCTACCACTAACAACTGAAGACCTAGGTAACATTGATGGAGTTATGAAACTCCATTCATTTTATGCTTCAGACCCATTAGTCGCAGATTTAACAATGACAACAGCTGAGTTGAGACTTTTTCATTAACGTCTGAGCCGACTGGAGCAGTTGCGTCAAAAAGCAATGGAAGGTTTGTCTGTCTGCGGCCGTCAGATCTATCCTAATGTGTTTTGGTTTCTACAGCTCTTGGCGACTCTACCAGTGACAACAGCCACAAATGAGCACAGTTTCGCAACCCTGAAGAGAATCAAGACGTACCTAAGGAATGCAACTAGCGAGGCACGTCTGAATTGGCTTGCCATGATGACAATTGATCGAGAAGAAGAGATTGATGTCCAAACTGTGATAAGTGAAATGGCTAAACCAAGAGACCACCATCTTCCTTTTGTAATTTAAATTTGCAGTGAGTAACTATTCTAAAATCTTGTTTCATAGGGCTTTTTGTGTATGAAAACTACAAATTTGATGTGCTATTGCGAAAACTACTTCAATTTTTTTTCTCTTGCTTTATGTTACGTCATCAGTGTTCTAATGAGACAAATGTTTATAATCTTGAGCATTAAATTAGTATGGATCAATAACATTGACTTTCAATTTGATCTATTGTAAAATGAAAATCATAGCCCCCCCCCCCCCAACACAAAATTGTAAATACGCCACTGTAAATAACACAGGAATTTCAATGCGGATGATGCAGTTTATTGAGAAGTCGCAACACTGGAAAAGGGTAGTGAAAGGCAGGATGAGCTGCAGTTTATCAACACAGTGCAAGGAAAGGCAATGAGCCTCAACATAAACAAGGCAGTTACACAAAAACAGATATCCTCCATTATACACTCCTGGCCACTAAAATTGCTACACCATGAAGATGACGTGTTACAGATGCGAAATTTAACCGACAGGAAGAAGATGCTGCAATATGCAAATGATTAGTTTTTCAAAGCATTTACACAGGGTTGGCACCTGTGGCAACACCTACAACTTGCTGACATGAGGAAAGATTCCAACCGATTTCCCATACACAAACAGCAGTTGACAGGTGTTGCCTGGTAAAACATTGTTGTGATGCCTCGTGTAAGGAGGAGAAATGCGTACCATCGCGTTTCCTACTGTAATGAAGGTCAGATTGTAGCCTATTATGACTGCAGTTTATCGTATCGCACATTGTTGCTCATGATCCGATGACTGTTGGCAGAATATGGAATCGGTGGGTTCAGGAGGGCAATACGGAATGCCGTGCTGGATCCCAATGGCCTCATATCACCAGCAGTCGAGATGACAGGCATCTTATCCGCATGGCTGCAATGGATCGTGCAGCCACATCTCGATCCCTGAGTCAACAGATGGGGATGTTTGCAAGACAACCACCATCTGCATGAACAGTTTGATGATGTTTTCAGCAGCATAGACTACCTTTTTTTTTTTTTTTTTTTTTTTTTTTCGTATCACCTGGCATGATGGTATGAGATGCCATTGGTTACACGTCTCGGTCACCTCTTGTTCACATCGACAGCACTTTGAACAGTGGCCGTTACATTTCAGGTGTGTTACGACCCGTGGCTCTACCCTTCATTTGATCCCAGTGAAACCTTACATTTCAGCAGGATAATGCAAAACCGCATGTCGCAGGTCCTGTATGGACCTTTCTGGATACATAAAATGTTCAACTGCTGCCCTGGCCAGCACATTCTCCAGATCTCTCACCAACTGAAAAGTCTGGTCAATGGTGGCCAAGCAACTGTCTCGTCACACAATATGCCAGTCACTACTCTTGATGAAATGTGGTATCGTGTTGAAGCTGCATTGGCATCTGTACCTGTACAAGCCATCCAAGCTCTGTTTGACTCAATGCCCAGGCATATCAAGGCCGTTATTACGACCAGAGGTGGTTGTTCTGGGTACTGATTTCTCGGGATCTATGCTCCCAAATTACATGAAAATGTAATCACATGTCAGTTCTAGTATAATATATTTGTCTAATTAATACACGTTTATCATCTGCATTTCTTCTTGGTGTAGCAATTTTAATGGCCAGTAGTATATAACTGTGAACAAACACTGGAGCAGTTACCTCCATAAATATCTGGGAGTAGACATAAGAAGAGATAATTATACATATGGAACCACCGTAAAAAATTAATTGTGTGTGGGGTAAATGCCAAACAGATTCATTGGAAGAATCCTTATGAAGTGACATCTTTCAACAAATTAAATAGCTTACAAAACACTTACTTGGCCAATGCTTGAGTATTGCTCATCAGTGTAGGATTTGTATCAGGTAGGGTTAATGAAAACATAGAAAAGACCTGACAGTGAACAGCACAATTTGTTACAGGCTTATTTAGTAAGTGCACTAGTGTCACAGAGATGATTAGAAAACTCCATAGTAGAGGCTACAAGTGAGACATTCTGTATTATGATATCGGGTTCTGTCAAAGTTCCAAGAACATACTTTCTTGAGGAGTCAACCAATATATTGCTTCCACCTACGTATGTCTCGTGAATTGACCGCAAGGATAAAATTAGACAGATTAGGGCCCACAAGGAGGTTTACCAGCAATCATTTTTCCTGTGAACCATAGGGAAGTGGAACAGGAGGAAAAAGTGGCAATGGTACACAAAATACCCTCCACCATATACTCTGAGTTGGCTTGAAGAGTATGAATGTAGTAGTAGTATAGTAGCAGCGGCAGTAGTAGTAGTAGTAGTAGTAGTAGTAGGTGTCATCCCGGAACTCAATGTCTTAAGTGTGCCTGCAGACTTGTCTCACAAGTCTCCAATGCTGCCTATGTAACCAACAACATGGTGCGTGATCCTGCTGTCAGATACAACTTTTAGCATGGAAAGGGAAACGAGTACATGAGTTTGTGAGTACAACCACGGCCTTGCAGCAATGCCACTGGTTCACACTATGGTTGGGCATGAGGATAATTGATTTATACATTACAAACTAGGGAAAAACCCATATTGCCTAGTAATTTATTTGTTTCAATCTTCTATTGGTCCATCTTCTCTTCCCACTCCTATCTGTCCATATCTTCCTCCTGATATAAATGATTGTATGTGTAATTCACAGTAAACTTTCCTACATTATGTTTTATTCCAAACCTTCTATTAGTCCATTTCCTCCTTCCCTCCCTTTCTGTAACCCAACACCTACCCGTCCAATGACCCCCTCCCCCTGTCTATTTTATCTCCCCCCCCCCCCCCCCCGAATCTCAGTCAATCTCCTCCTACCAACTATGATAAATTACAGACAACTAGGAGGCGAGGTACTGGCGGAAGTAAAGTTGTGAGGCGGCATCGTGAGTCATGTCGGGATAGCACAGTCGGTAGTGCGCTTGCCCGCGAAAGGCAAAGGTCCCAGGTTCGAGTCCCGGTTCCGGCACACAATTTTAATCTGCCAGGAAGTTTCAACTACCAACATGATGTTCAGTTAAAATATGTTGAAGTCTGTTACAAGGTATTCCCTAAAATCCACCATACAGTGGCTGGTGGAGTATACAAACATTCTCTATGTAAACAAACGTACATACAGGGTGTTTCATTATGCTTGCCTCTGTAAGTTACAAAGTAAAAGGCAACAGAAATATTTATTGCCATAAGAAACATTACACTGTCTGCGGAGCTATGAACATAGTTTATTGTGTTATTTGTGGGTTTTTTTAAAATGAAACAACAGTTTTTTCTATCAAGTGCTGAAATCAGTAACACCAGCTGTGTATACATCAATTTAAATTACATTACCATCACATTTAGTTTGGGAGCTACAGCCCTTCAAAGTTTCAGGGGCATATACCACACAAGCTGCACAAAACGCAATGTGACTTTGTGCGGTGACCAAGTTGTAACATCAGCAGTGTCACAGAGTGAGAAGCTTCCTTGATGCGCTGTCAGACTACCGACTGTCACCGCACAGAGCTATATACCTGACAGTTTGAACCATACAAACAGACAGGGCACAATATCCCAAAGTTATTGACACCAGATGAAGATGGCATACATGAACAATGAGTACATTGCTCAGCGAGTGCCGACACGATGCCACTGAAGCACCCACGGCATATGTTGTGAGATATCCTAAGGCGAAGAACTCTGGCAGCCATTATGTTCTTATGTGTCGAACAATGACTTCGAGTAACAGGTAACTCGGTAATGAGTTGCAGTAAAAGACGAATAACTGCAAGAAGAGATGAGACAGAGGTGTTTGTTTTAGCTGCAGTACACCATGATCCTCATGTCAGCTTATGAGCCGTTGCTGCAGTCACTGGTGTCAGTCTCACATCTGTATGGCGTTGTGGAACAACAAAACAACAACAGGTTTGCAGGAATATGGTTGGGGCACCATGGTCCTCATTCATGGTCCACAAGGTCACCTGATTTAACACCATTAGATTTCTTTTTGTGGGGATATCTAAAGAACAGCATTTATGCCACTGAGCCCACATCCCCAGATTATCTAAAATGGTGCATCGAGGAAGCATGTCGCTCCATGACACCAGCGATGTTATGTCTGTGATACCATAATTAAATTTTTGAATTATTTATTTTATTATGCTTAGATTTATTATTGGAAAAACTGTGTACAAGATATTGATGTATGCAATGAGTAACCTATCTCTGAAACTTATGTTCATTGAAAATGACTTTTATATTGAAGAAGGTTAGAAAATGCGTTTTGTTAAATATATAAGTAATATTCTTAATACAATATGTTTGTGTTAATATTTGTGTACGCTGAAAAACTTGTAGAGGTTCTGACTAAAGGCTTTTATAATTTGTACTGGAATAGAAAAGACAGGGAGCATTCCCGCCGTTACGGATACTGACTGTGTGGGAGCAAAAAGGTGGGAAAATGCGGGAAGTTGTTGGCTGGCGCAGTGGCTAGTGTGTGGCAAGGGATTACGGTTAGAGACGTGATAGTGTGCAACTGCAGTGGTGGTAGGCTCAGTGGAATGTACTGAGGTGCCTTTGTTTCTTGGTGGCTATGTTCTGGAGGCCTTTACATACAAGAAGATCATAATATGGCCTCGGATGAAATATTGTTGCTGTTGTAAGTACTGGCATCAATTGGTGGCTTAATATTCTGACACTAAGAAGATTGGTTTTTGGCCACATACTTCAAGAGCCAGTAAAGCAACATTTTGCACCACACGAAGCCACACTGCAGCGCCAAACTTCCACAGTCAAGTAGGAAAGTTTTTTTATTATGTATAACAGTCCGAACCTCATTTTTGTTCAGAATTTTGAATAATTACTTCTTTTAACGAGAATTGACTTTGAACCCATTATTGTACTATGACTTTTATCCAAGTAGGGTCCTATCCTTTGGTACAGTGATTATTTTGAGAGACCCACTGAAATAACTATAAACGATTCTAATAACATTTGTTTTGCTTAAATATATAGTGGAGTTTGCACTGAAAGTGAACAGTAGAGTAAATCTTATCTCCACTGAACAAATGCAGTTTCAGTTAGTTCAATAATGATGTTTTCTAAAGTGCTAAATTTAAATCTGATGATTAAAAATATATGTCGAGCAGTGATATAAACTTTGGTGTTACGTAAATTCAGTGCACAGTAATTTGTGTGCAAACGAGAGTAGCATATCAGATTCAGGGACCACATTCTTAAATACTGTATTAGTTTTCTAAATTGTTGAACTGAAGACAATTAATTACTTAGAGGAAAGTAATTTATTACGCAACAATTTTACATTCAGTAGTTAATGAAAATATAAGTTTGCTACTGTTATAAATAACTCTTGAACATTATTTTACTAAGAGATCACTATTTTGAAGTGCTTACACTATGGTAACACAGAATAACAGTTTTTCTTAAAGTTATTCATGAACATTGTGAAGTAGGCCTGAACTGAAAGTTGGCTAAGTTAGTGTCTGAAGTTTAATAATTACCCACAGAATAGTAGATTTTTCCATTCAGCACATTGTTGGTTCTATCAAGGACCTTAATTGAATTTTTTTCCATTTCCATATAATGCTTACTTACAAGTATAGATTATGGTGAGGCTGTCTGCTACCTTAGAAAGCGACCACACCACATAAGTGTTGCATTTAAATTATGTTTGTTAATGTTCTCTAAATTTTTAGGAAATATTTTAGTTATTCAGTAATCATCGAGTCATTGAGGTACTTGGTAATTGTGGTCCCTAACGGACAGGCGACCGTAAATTGAATTTGTTTTAGTGGTAATTTTGTTTGATAATATTGCTTTTTCTGACTCCTGATAACTTTATCACTGTTTTGTTTTACAAAGCAACTGATGTTCACCGCACTGAATGTTTTCACCGATGCCCTTGTTCATTAGGATAACACACGGTTAAAGAAAAATCCTCTCGGAGGTGCACCATGTTGTAGACGTAAGCTTGTAGCAACTAATAAGTTTTGTTATCGATATCTCAATATATGTAGCAACTCTGCCACATTATATTGGATATCAACACCTGAACTATAGGTAGCTGCAAAGCTTATCAACCCACAAAGAGTGTTAAAGGTCTAGTCTGCAGATCCTTTAGAAGGTGCATTGCATTGTGCATTCAGGTACATGGACACACATTTGAACATCTCAATTAAATCAACTTCCCACCACCAGAACATCAATCACCCACCACACAGTCATGTATTACATACAGCATGTGGTATCTGCCCCTGGAACTGTGAAGGCTTGTAGCTCTCAAACTAAAAGGGATACGAATATAATTTACATTGCAGTATACACACCTGGTGTTACTGATTCCAGTGCACAATAGAAACAACTATTGTTCCATTTTTTTTTTTTAGTGTATCTTCTTGCTGTAACTATTTTGAAAAATAACAAAATAAACTATGTTCATAGCTCTGTAGACAGTGTAACGTTTCTTATGGTGACCTACCGCAATAAATATTTCTGTCACCTATTACTTCTTAACTTACAGAAGCAAACACATTTAGTGAAACACCTTGTATGTTAACTTCCACAGTTATTGATACAATGGTATAAACGTCTATTTTAAGGTACCCTTTACCATGCACCAAACAGTGTTTTGTGGGGTATAAAAAGCTTCCCCATGAAAAAATACAGATATGTTCCAAATATAATGATAATCGCCAAGAATATCATTCCTATTATCAGTTATGATTGAGGGTGCATTAAAAGGTATTTGAATTTTGTTTTTCCGACAACAAACAAACAAATATCATATGTATTGTTTGACCTGTGGATTATGTTCTTTAGTTCATACAAAACAAAAATTCTATAGTAAAAAAAACATTTCTCTCTCTCTCTCTCTCTCTCTCTCTCTCTCTCTCTCTCTCTCTCTCTCTCTCACACACACACACACACACACACAGTACTATTTTTTCAAAAAGTATAGTTTCAACAAAAATGGGTTATATGGGCTGTCTCTATGAATGTAATAGGAGACTTAACTGCCAAATTAGTTACAATAATTGATAACAGAATATGGTGGGTATATGTGTCAAATGGTCGAACTTATGAAGGGATCTATAACCCTTGACACACTGGCGACCTGCATACTGTTTGTTAGTTGTTATTGATAGTTTATGTTGCAGCCTAATGTTCTTCTAGCATATTGTAAGCGACTAGCCTTATCATTAGAAGGGTTATTTATCATTGTTATTCAGTGCAAACAATGGCAGATTGAGGGTTTTAAAAAGCAAAGGAAAAAAGGCTGGCAAGGCATATGTTACTGGCACTGTAATAAAGGTGAAGGAAGTCCTATCGCAACTAACTATAAGTGCAAATAGAACTGCAGCTGTCTACCCTTCTAACAGATATAAACCTTAAGTTCTTCGTCAGATGACCATGATTTTTATGCTGTTGTAAAGTGAAAAAGGCTTATTAAATGCACTGCTGCAGAAGACTTAAAAATGTGTGATACAAAATTTTAAAAAGCCAAATTCATATACAGTAAACATGTTAAGAGAGTGTGATTTACTTTTTCTTCTGTTGACACTGCAAAAGTTAACATTCCAAAACTTTCATAAATAAGTTCCTTATAATAATCTAGGCAGAATCCTGGTTAAAAGATCCTTCAGTGAACTCAAACAGTGGACTGAAATAAATGCTTTCAGTTAAATGGATGACCAAAACAAAAGTATCACAGAAAGCAGTACACATGTTGTTGTGCAAATCATGCTTTACAAAAGAAAAGAAGACAGATTTAAAAATTATGATTGGATTTTTGCCAAAACCTGAAAACAACTGTTTTATGAACATATTAAATCTTAAAATTAAAGCCACATTCAGAATGTTTTTTATTCCAATACGATCATATTACTATATTTTAATAGTGTTATTCTAACACATTTGGATATTACTTAAAAGGATTAAAGTTTTTGTATTACAGTAACAGTTATTAATGGTATTATACAAATGAAGAATAGGTAAGGAATACTTATTTTATGATTAAGTAATACCCAATGTAACATTTGAATAAGTGTATGTAAATGCCTCAGGCACTTACAGTCTGTTTTAGGCCGAATACTGTGTACACAGGACCACTTTCGTGTTCTCACTTTTGCATTTTTTAACTGTTATTGATTAACTTTTAATGATTAATGATTTTTAATGATTGGACACAGTGTAATGTGTCTTAAATACACTAACCTAATTTGGATAAGAAAATCAAGTACTAACCAAAGAAAAAATGCAGTTACTGCAAAATGTTGACAATGGCAGATGGTCTGAGAGGGAGAGAGGAGAAGATGGACAGAAAGAGGAGGAGGAGGATATGGGTAACATGTGAAAGTATACCATGATATATTTAAAATATCAATCTGAAAGTAATGCATTGAGAATAGCTAGTTACTAGCTGAAATCTGGATTTGTGGTGATAAAAAATTGTATTTCAACAACAAATGATTGCAGCTGACTACCCTGTTTTAAAAAATGAACCCCATAACACACATATAAATTATGAGAAAATATGATGTATGAATACCTATACGTCTTGTGTGAAAAAAGTCAAACTCAGCTATACTCATGTGAAAATGAATTATCTACTTGTGTGCTGCAACTCTTCTCTCCATATTGTGACATGGGCCAAACAAGCTATCCTGAGCCATGGCAGCTCACAGTGAATGGGTGAGAGGTCAAGATGTAGCACATTGGTGCACCAGATTATCTACTCAACGGGTTTAAGGTCAGGTGACCTGGGAAGGCTTTCAGAAAAATCCTCATTTCTGTACAGTTTCCTTAAAATGATTACGATGCACTTTAGTAGTGACAGAATAGTGCTTTGCCTCACTGAAGGTACGAGTCGCCTGCAGATATGTGTGACTGGGCAGTAGGTGCCTACACTTTTCGCTGGTGATGCACGATAGTACACGAGTGGAGGCCCATTATTTTTACTCGCGTATAAATGCCCACACAAGAATGCATCCACAACTTGCCTGAATTGTGACATCTTGAAATGTACAATGCATCATCTACGTAGTTTATGATGGATGTGTACTGTGTCATTGGCATATACCTACAGGCACTGTTATTGATCAGTCAAAATTTATTTTCTCTGGACTTTTAGGATTTGTGCCAATATTTCTGTGCCCATAATAATCTGTGTGCCAATGAGCAGAAGTGGAATAATGATTTCTATACACAATACATACCATATTTACTCAAAAATAAGCCACACTCGAATCTAAGCCGCACCCCAAAAATAAGACTCATAATTCAAGAGGGAGGGGGAAGAGTTATTAGGTCACATTTTGAAATCGAAACAAATGTGTTTCATTCTATCATCAGACACAAATGAGGTAGAATGGATGCCGATACAGTTACAGTAGTCAAGTTCGAATTGTAAGCTTAGCAGTCGAGCATTTGTTAGGTGTCGGTGGTAGTTGTCGGAAACGCCGCTATGAATCGTGGGAAGCGTGTGTGGCTGATCGTGTGGCATTGCAGATAGCCACTGAGTCTTTGCAAATGAAATTAAATCTTCATTTCCATCTTATTTTGAGTGTGCTACTATATTCAACCAAAGTACAAATTCAAAAATTATGAAATATTCATAGAAACATATAAATATATTTCTGACAAGTAAGTGTATGAATGAGGCAAGAGACAGGTACTGCATTCTGAAGAAAAGTGTGATAAAATATGAGTGTTTGATTATGCAATAAGAAAATGTTGCTTTGCCACAATGCTTCGCAAAGCAATCATAATGTCTAATGAGCAATGTTTCTAATAATTAGTGTTTTGCAATTAATTTTGTGGGTAGACTGTCAGTGGATCAATTTGTATTGTCACCATAATCACAAGGAATTATGACAATCACTAATATGCACTGACAAAAACACCAAACCAAACAATCACTTCAGTTTTGGTTATAAATTCACTCCATCTTTTCCCACCACCAATTAGTTACATGAAATATTTCTGAGTTGCAAAACTGTGTATTTTAATGCTGTGCTACTAAGTTCCTACATAACCACATATTAAAAAATCATGACATATTCACAGCTACAAACTCGTACAAAAATCCTAACGCCTTGTTCGTACTGATGTAAATAAATTTATTTTTTGTTGCTACATTTATTTGAAACACTTACATTTGAGGATCAGTAATAGTCCTACTGAATTAATCTTTCCTTTGTGGCACTGATTCAATTGCATTGTGTTGGTTCAGTGGCAGAAACTCTGAAAAGTAGACTCATTTTCTACCATATTTTTTGTACTTGTATTTTTATTAGTGTAGAATTTTGGTGCCAAGTGGCCTATTTATCTTTGAGTCTGCAAAGCATGCCTAGTGCTGCTTATCTTCGACAGCAGAAGTTAGTTGTGGCAGCTGCTAGCACCATTTTTCGGAACTTCTATTTGCTTTGCACTCAATTCTAAGCTGCAGGCAGTTTTTTGGATCCCAAAGCAGGAATAAAGTCTGGCTTAGTTTCAAGTAAATATGGTATGTGGTCGACCTAGATAGTATCAAGTTGCCATTTTCTTCAGACGAAGATACTCACAATAAACCCCTGACAGGAAAAAGTTTTGTGTGTCTCACTGACACACAATCTGGTTGCAATCAAATTCAAAGAACAGTTCTAAGCTCTTTCATGATGAAATCTGAGTAGGACTTATGTAATGAGAGTTAAACAAGCAGGCAGCACCCCTGTCTTGCTTGTAGAGTACATAAAACTTTCAGTGAGTTTCCTTCCTTCCCTCTATTGAGAACTATGTAAAATGGGAGGAGGAAATGCCTCTGCAGTAAGTTACCACATATAAAAAGGTTCCAGGTTCGAGTCCCGGTTCTGGCACACAATTTTAATCTGCTAGGAAGTTTCATATCAGCGCGCACTCCGCTGAAGAGTGAAAGTTTTGTTCTTACCACATATAGTTCGAATTCGGATATATTTGTACTCTAATACAGTGCCCTTGTACAATGAAGCTCTGTGTTGTGTCCATTCTACTGTCTCTAAGAGACATAAAGGAAAAATGTGCTGAAAATAAAACGTCCTAAAGGTATTCAACGTGACATGTAGCTGATAGTTTGCCCAAGAGTTTCAAATAGAATACACAGGGCAAATTATCTAGAAAAATAGCATGTAAATTTATTCCCTCTGAATAAACCTATGCTTCAGTAAAACTGTATATCTGCTGGTATTAATATCTCATGATCCAGCTGACATGAATAGTAAGATCATGTTTCATCATTTCAAATGGCACATCACACATGTCATGATTACAATGTAATAATCATCAGAAAATGTGTTAAAAGTAGTGATTCAGTTTTCCAAACCAAGGTTACTGAGATCAACTTCAAAAGTGTTAAATCTATTATGAAGTTTTGAGTTGTATGTCAACTCCACGATGGAGTGTCTGCCAGGCCACCACAATAATACAAATATATTTATTTAAAAATATCACATATTGTTTTCCTTCAAATGATTGAATTATCGGTGCAAACATTTTAACAGTCAAATCCATAAAACACACAAATAAAAAGTCCATGTAACGAGTTTAAACTGGGCTAGCTGCTTACATTCAAATTTACATTATCTCCACACAAAAGTGAACTAACAGAAATAATGTATAATATAAACAGTCTTAAAAACAGTATATTTTGAAATGTAGGGTCTACAGAAGTAGTACTAACAATTACTGATTTTTTTATTGGACCATAACACTGATCCTCCAAATTAATCAAATGCCACTGAAAGGGAAAAAAAAAGCATTCCTTCTGTACAACAGAAATGTTTCTATAAAAACTTCGTCGAATTTATGAACATCCTAACTAATGACTCCTAAGCATATGTATTGTCCCTAATAAATATGAATGATGGCTGCAAGCCCTCTTCATTTTTTATGGGATGTTTTGAAAAGTGCTGTTGAAAGAAGTTGCAAAGAATCAAATCCCATGGCAATAGAAAACAAAGTTCTTGGATTACTGATAGCATATAGACCTGTAGCATTCCAAAGAGACAAATTTCTAACATGAAATTTACACAAACCAGCAGTTCATAGAATATGTTAGAAATTGTGGGATAGCATAACACTGCTGAGGCAAAATAACACCTCAATTAGACAGTTTGAAAATAAATCAAAAGCTGTGTGGCTTTTTGGAAACACTGAAACAATGAAGAAAGATAAAACCCAGCATGTCATTCACAAAAATGTTGACAACAATATTAAAAATAAGATTTGCAAATTGTATCAACAATTCAACAACTCCATTAAGATGAAATTTCACAAAAAAAAAAAAAAAAAAAAAAAAAAAAAAAAAAAAAAAAAAAAAAAAAAATCCATAATGATCAAAAGCATCTTGTGGAGTGAGAGTAGAGAGACAATAAATGGTCACGAAGAGTTAAAAGTGGTAAAAATTTGAGATACAGTGGTAGTAGATGAGGTGCTGGTGTCTATCATAACAATGAGAGCTCAAACAATGCAGAACCCTTGGCATACATAGCCAACTTTTTATTTAGGCGCAGAATGTTTCCTTGAAGGCATAAATCTCAATAGTGAAATCATTATTAAAAAATTGTGGATTGTATAAGTTTGTATCAGCTAATATACATCTTTCCTGTATTTTTCAAAATACCAGAAAAATTGATGAAGCACCGAATAAACAAATATCCATTGCAGCCCACCTACCTATTATCAATATAAACCCATCCAAGTGATATCGAGCGTCAGAGTAAGTGTTAGCTGGCATGGGGTCCTGTGCAAAACATCACCATCCCCTCCCGCAGAGGTAATATTCCTTTTCCACATTCATAAGAATTATAAGTTTTGTGACTGACATATTACCAATATATGAAAATACTGTCAGAAGTAGTTTCAGAAACAAAATTACAGATGACAGTTTATAAATTACATTCTAATGTTTTATACAAGGCTTCTAGAAGCACGGGGCCCTGTGAGACTGCACGATTTGTACTTGTCTAAGGCCAGCTCCGATCAGCGTCAGCTGACAATGAATGGCTATTAGACACACACACCCACAATGCATATGGTATCAATGAGCATGCTGTCTGTGTGTAGAATAAAGAAGGCACACGACCTATCCGAGTTTGTTGAAGGGCAGATTGTGACAGCCCACAGGCTCTGCACAAGCATTTCTGAAACTGCAGAACTCTTTGCACGTTTGAGAACTGCTTTGGTGAGTGCCTTCGACAAGTGGAGAAACCAAGATGAAAGCACATCCAATTGTCGAGGGGTCGGGTGGCTACCCCTTATTAAAGATTTCGGACACTGTAGGCTGGGCAGAGTACATCTTGAAAGCTGGCCATAGTACAAAAGTATCTGGATATACAGTGCACTGAAAAAATGTAACTACGGGCCTCTACAGTCAATTACCCAAGTACGTGCCAATGTTAATACCATGATATCAAAAACTGTGAATGAAATGGGGATGTGACCAGTGTCACAGGACATTGGGGCAGTCGCAGTGTGTCACACGGTCTGACGTAGTGCTGATGGGAGGGTGCAAATCTGACCAGGGGAACTGCTTCTTGACAATTGTACTGAGAGACAGGGACAAGCTAGCAGCGGCTCAGTTCTGCTC
Source organism: Locusta migratoria (assembly GCA_026315105.1). Lineage (NCBI taxonomy): Eukaryota > Metazoa > Arthropoda > Insecta > Orthoptera > Acrididae > Locusta > Locusta migratoria. The sequence goes on along the minus strand of CM048755.1, from coordinate 741,980,133 downwards.
TGGGAAACATTCATGTAGCCATCGACGATTCCAACAGAGCTAGTGCAAGTCACCACTATGGGCATAAAGTATTGTACACTGGTTACAAACCAAATACTCCCCTACGTGACAATCACATTTCCCGGTGGCAGTGACATTTAGACAAAATAAAGTGCCACATAATGAGGCCAAAAATGTTACGGAGTGATTCCAGGAACACAGTGGTTAGTTAAAACTGACATACTGGCCCTCCAACTCACCAGATCTGAACCCGATCAAACAAATGGGAATTAAGCGAGTGTGTGTGTGTGTGTGTGTGTGTGAGCGTGCAGGTGTGGTGAACACTCCCTCCATCAATCTACTGAGGCCTCATTGTTTACGAGACAATTTGCATCACCACTGTTGTCCATGCCATATGTGGACATGCCGGCTATTAGGTAGGTGGCCGTAATGTTCTGGCTGGTCAGTGTATATGAGTAACATTCACAGCTCAAACAGTGCAGCCAATGCCACACTACTCACAGGTGCTGCTAGTTGAGATAGTAAGTGTACCAAAGCAATAGCTGCAAAACTGATTTTGTCCTATATTATCTGGATAATATTGCAACTAATTATGTCTCAGTTCAACACAGGAGGTGCTAAACACGTCTCCCGAAGGACAATCTGGATGTGCACGGGTTCCACAGGGCACGGGAGCCTGGCTGCATGTGGATCACACTGTTAATACAACATGAAAGAGCAAATCAGGTCACATTTGTCACTAATTGTCATCGAAAGTCACTCCGTTTGTCTCCAATAATGTATCTCCTGAGTACAAATTGATTTGAAAAGAATTGTAGCAATTGTACGGTGAAGTGTCAATTAATAGCAGTCACCACTAAAGAAACATTTTATTGTCACTTGGCATTCCAATTATCCTCTCTCTCATAAGAAAATTTTAGTATCCCATATTATAAACTATTTCATTAATACAAGGTGCCTATTCATCCAAAGTCCAAAAATAAACATACATAGCAAGTGCAGTTGAATAATGTCCTACTGATGAATATAAACCTGCTAACCCCATATTCATATTTAATTTGAAAGGTTAAATAATTTAGTATTTCTCATTTTTTTTATTTTCCAGAATACAAATTATTCCATGCATAGAAGCTCTTATTAAAAAAATAAAAAAGCTAGTGGTGAAAACTCTTACCGAGTGGCAAGTATGTACGATTACAGTGACAACGTGATAAACAATAACATAAAATTGCAGCCAAAAGCACTACTTGTGAAAAGCCTGGATGTACAAGTGGAAAAACAACTGAATTCAAACCATAACAAAAATTTATTCCTCTGAAAGAATGTTAAAAACACTACTTTCAAACAAATTAACCACACACAACATTTCCTGAGAACCATCATTTCACAATTCATTTTGCAAGCTCTTATCAATGAAGATTTTCTGAAAAGTAAGTTAACATATTTAGTTTATCATTAATGAAGACAAAAATTATTATTATTCACAAAGAGAAAGTCTTTGCTCAAGTTTTGATGGAGCTGTTCATGGAGGATCTTTCACAGACATTGTAATAATATCTGTACAAGCAGGCGTGAAATCCTAATTAACTTTACCTTTCAGCAGAAAAACTAATGCTCTTTATTGTATCAATTATGATGTGTTATCTAATAGCAAAAAAGGGCCTCTTTTTTAAAGATTGTAAATGGACTATTATATTTTCCCTCCCCCTCTAGTCTGTATGCCAAGAAATAAAACTGCAGAGAAAAGAAAGATGAAAATGCAAATAAAGTGAAACAAAGAGGAAGAGCATGTTTTTCAGTGAGGACAGTAGTGAAGTAGAACTGAGTGAGGGAAGGAATATTTTATTAAAGAGTACCACATACACAACTTCACGGTACTAACTAATTATAGTGAGGAACCTACATTACACAAAGCATAAAGTTGTGTGTTTCTCTTCTGATGCATCAAACACAAAATCCCACTTGAATATTAAATATGGTCCCAGGAGAAAACAATATATAAATGTAAATTCTTTACACAAGCGATATAAAAAAATGGGTACTAAAATTTATTGGATTATATTTTTACAGGGGACCTCCAGACTATCATTGCTGTTTGTACTAACCAAAAATGAAATTATTATTTTAATACCAGAAAACACAAAAGACAAATGATACAAAAACGTGAATGTGTTAGGCACTGTTTCAGATAAACAACATTACAACGATTAATATTATCTTACTTTTCAGAAAACTCGTATTTCCTTAACTATAAACACACCACCACAAATACAGAAACAAAAAACACATATACAAAATATTGAACACTGACAATATATCTACGTGCTATCCATACAAAATAAATAACAGTTGCTCTTTAATGTGTAACTTAACAGTAACTAAATTTCAACACGAACATAACAGGATGGTGATACAATCAATCACAAAGGAAAGTATTACAAATCTAAAAGCACATACCCGCACGAAACTTACCAGAGTACGCCACTGATTGGAACACTGAGAAACAAACATACGTCATTTAGTTCACTGCCCTGAGGAAACCCGAGGGCGATTCCATGATCAAAAAAGGGGGAAAATAGTTACAACTATCATAATACCAGCAACTACATGTGTACAAAACCAGTACCAGTAAACAAATGCACGCGCGCCCACGCACGCACGCGCACGCACACGCACACACACACACACACACACACACACACACACACACACAACACACACACACACACACACACCCTTCTTTTGCCTACTGGAGATGATTGGTAAGGTTTGCACAGTACAAGAAATAGACTATCAGCAACCACATCTTTAGACTCTTCTACAAGAATATTATAAAAATGAAACATAATAATAAATATGAATGGCATTGGTTGGCACAGTACTGATGGTACGTTCTATGGCTGTGAAGAAATTTACTAACATTTCCTCAGCCAACAGTTTCTGTATGTTACTACTACACAACTCCATTGTTACTAATAACAATATTGTCTGACAGCACACAGAAGCATTGTAAGTAGAACAAAAACACACGTGTACTTACTGTGTCTCTTCTTCAGCGGCAGAGGTGGGGGTTTGCCATCTGGGCTGCAGCAGCTGGCCTGCTGCGCCGCGTGCACGGTGCAGCCTGTGATGGCGGGCCTCTCCACTTCTGCGCTGACAGCCTCTGCCCCTCCTGGCACATTATCGTACTGCGACAGCTGGCGGTCGCGCCTCCGTGTCGACTGACGGGTCTTCTGGGGAAGTGCCGGAGGAGATGGACTACTTCCTTCGGCTGATACTACACTTGTGTTTGAGAAGCTTGTTTCCGTTTTGGTGCTCGACTGGTGAACCTGTAGTCAGAATCTTACCTTTACTCTTTGGATTCATCACTACACACAAATTTGAGCTGCTGTACAATTTAAATAATAAGATATCAGCATTCATGTTTTATGTATTTGTCATTAATTCTGGTGTTTCATATACGTAATGTAACGTAATCCAAATAGCTAATATCAAATATTCTGCAATACACTAAGCAAATACATACAGGGTGATTGTAATTAAAGTTAAACTTTCAGAATGCCGTAAAAATCACACCACTCATCAGAATGACATCAAATCACAATGGAATATTATCAGAGATGGGGGAAACGTATAGCAGAAGCAAAATAAATAGTGTGAAAATTGACCAACAGATGGCGCTGTAAGTTTCAGAATATGTAAACGAAAATATCTGTCATGTGCACAACCCATTGAAGTTTGCATATACATGCCGGCTACGTGGCTTTTCCATATTTCACGCCTGAGATGTTCACTACAACTGTCTCGAGGCAGGATCGCACTCTGCTTGTAAAGCTATTTTACAAGAATGATGACTGTGAGGTCATCAGTCCTCAGTTCCTAGCAAAGATGTTCCTCTTGATGAAATGAAAACATGATACAGAGACAACACAGAAGGAAAATCCTCGAGGAGTACAGATCGAAAACAAACATGTTACTGACAATACAGGGAAAAACACAAAAGGGATAAAAATAGTGTCGCATGAAACTAAAATTTAACAGTAGAATGCCATGGCTGGCTGATCACTAGGATAAAAACAGATCAGCCAGTCACGCTGTACACACTAAAAATCTCTTCTATTGAAAAGAATGAGGCTATCGACAAAAGTACTGGAGGAATGTGGACCTGGATCAGGCTAAAGCACCTACCATTAAATGGAGTGCTAAAAACCAGCTGTGTGAATAAAATGTAAAACAGTATTAGCCATAGAGGCATTGTCACCTAAGACTAAAGGTAGTGCATCAGGTAGATTAAAAGACTGCCGCAAAGCGGCTAAACGTAGACAGTCCAACAGGATGTGGACCACTGTAAACATGGTGCCACAACGGCAATCTAGTGGGTTCTCTCAACACAAGAGGTAGCTGTGCATTAACCACGTATTGCCAATGCGTGTTCGGCAGTGTAAAACAGACCCCCAGTGAGAGAACCGCAGGGAGGACCTCCACATCGCCATATAGGGTTTAACTGCACGGAGCTTATTTGGTGTGTCTGATCAGCCCACTCAATATTCCAAAGCCCAAGTACGTTCTGATTTAACACCATTTAGATATACCTTTCCTGGAGACCGATTTTTAGGACAGTTAAGGTGGTGACCTGCTTGACCAGGTGGTCGACACGTTCATTCCCCTAGATGCCGATTTGACCCGGGTTCCAAACGAAGACTACAGAGTGACCAGACTTGCCTAGACTGAACTCAGCATCCTGAATTGCATACCCAGAACGACCATCAGCTAAGGACAAGTCTATCCTGAGAAAGAGCCATGTGCCACACTGAAGAGGAGAAACGGTAGGGGTAATTGGACGACCAATGCAACGAGATCAGCAGGAGAGACAACAACATCCGGAGGAAGGTAAAGGGAACAAATGGTAAATTCCTAGATTGCACGGATGCAAATGCCCACTGCTTCTTGGGTTGTGTTGAGAGGCACAGCAGCACTGGGGAAGATACCAAGGATGTAGACACAAACTCCGCCAGATACCCTGTCATAGATACAACCATTTTCGTAATAGCCTCGATATCCACAAAGAGCTGGGGTCCTCTGTGCAGGAAACAAAGTGGGTTCTGCAGGATCATCTACTGTCACTAAAGGAGGAGTCTCGACATGCATAGCTTCTGAGGTCTTGGCAATTTGGAAGTCATCAGGGGACACGAGAATCTCCACCTCATCTTCCGAAGCAGAGGTTTGTTGTGGCAGCATGGAAGCCACCAAGGATTGTTTCTTCTTCTCCCATTGAACATTTGGTCTCTTGCTTGAAGGGCTTTGCTGTCTCAATCTCAGGGACTGGGGACACCCTTGAGGCCCTACAAGCAGCAGTTGGTGGCTTTTTCATCCACTCACTGGTACCCACTGTACTAGTGGGAGAAACTGTAGGAGGAAGTGTTATGAGGGATCCCTTCCTTGCAGGAAAAGTCAGAGGTGGTTGTTGGTTCTGTGGCTCAGGGGTGGGGAACGATGTCCCCTGTTGGTGTAGAGTTATTGCTTCCAAAGTAGGGACTTTGGGGCCAACAGAAGAGGAGGCGCCCCCTGACATCTAGGGGGTAAGTGTTAATGGTTGGGCCGGAGGGCCCAGCATTGTAGATTGAATAGGAGGTGATTTTAACATGGATGTTAGCATATGTTGATTTCATGCTGACAGGGTGGATCTTTTTGTATCTTTTCTTAGCCTCAGAATATGACAGCCTGTCCAGGGTCTTGTAATCTATTATTTTCCATTCTTTTTGAAGAACTGTGCAGTTTGGGTAGCAGGGAGAGTGGTGCTAGCCGCAGTTAACAGAGACCAGAGGTGGGGTACATCGGTCGTCTGGATGAGATGTACACACGCACTCTGACAGGTGGAGTTGGCATCACAGCAGGAGGACATATGGCCAAACCTCCAGCGCATAGGGGGAGGAACGGAGGGCTTGACATCACACTGGGAAATCATCACTTTGACTTTCTCGGGCAGTGAATCACCCTAGAAAGCCAAGATGAAGACACCAGTGGTGACCCTGTTGTCCTTCGGGCCCCTGTAAACATGCCGAATAAACTGCACTGCTGGCTTCTCTAAGTTATTTGGGAATTCTTCTTTGGACTGTAATAAAAGATCCCTATGAAAGATAATACCCTTAACCATGTTCAGGCTTTTGAGGGGAGTATTGGTATCAGGAACATCACCAAGCTTGTCACAAGCAAGCAATGCCAGTGACTGGGCAGGGGATGACAACGTTATCAGAACAACCCAAATCTCGTCTTTGACATTCCTTCTACTTCCCCAAACATATCTTCAAGGTTCTCTACAAAAAACAGAAGTTTCATTGTCATAAACGATTCACCATCTGTTCGACTGCACACCAGGTAGCTTGGGGCATACGCCTCACCTTGATGTCGAGTCTGGGAAGGGAACGATTGGCAGTCATATGTTGCTGCATTGAACTCTCTTAGAGACGGTGGTTTGGCATCCAACATCACAATTTTTAGCTCCCTTCATTGCGTTACCATGAGCAGCTATATATGTATAAAATAAAGATTTTTGACTTACCTAAAGTACAGGCTGGTCGATAGGAACACTAAACACACACAAAAACACACAACCATTCGAGCTTTCGCCACCAGTGGTGGCTTCTTCGGGAAAAAGAGGGAGGAAGGAGAGGAGAAAGGGAAGGATACGGGTTTTAAGGAAGTGGAAAAGGAGCCATTCCAATCTCAGGAGTGGAAGGACTTACCTTAGGGGACAAAAAGGAAGGTAAACAAATACACACACACACTCACACATATCCACATCCAAACACACTTAGGCAGACATTTGTAGAAACCCGTATATATATATATCCACCCAGAAAGATCCCTGCTTGCCTGGGTAAGCCTAAAACAATGGAGGTGCGGCAGGTTCCCCAGGGTTGCTTGCTAGCGGCTGTTCAACTTGCCGGGCATCTCCTCGGTGCGTAGCATACCTTGAGATTTATTTTATTTTTTTTATTTTTTCCTTTCATATAGAGGTTTGTACCGTCCTCGGGACCCGGTCAATTAAGCCAAGATCCCCGGGCTCTGAAACGTACAATGTTCCACCATCGCACCGAACAGTGGTCACTGAAGCGCACACAGCTTACGGTGTGGTGGACTGTTGGCGCGACACACTCCACAGCTCGGGACCTTGGGTTCACCAAGCCAGTACTCAGCAAATTAATGCTGAGCCCCTGAGGGAGCTTGCATGGAAGTAAACAATGAATGGCCATGGAAGAGTTTATGGAGAGATGAAGCCCACTTCTATCTGACAGGCTATGTCAATACACAGAAGTGTCAAACACGGGCAACAGAAAATCCACATGTAAATCAACCAGTACTGCTTCAGCCTGAAAAGGTCACTGTGTGGTGTGGGTTTACAGCATAATTTATCACAGGGGCATATCTTTTCGAAGAGACTGGTGCTTCTGGTCCTATTATCTGTCCAGTCACTACCACTATCACATCATTTTTATGCAAGATGGCTCACCTATGCACATTGCAAATCCAGTTCAGCAGCTACTGAAGAGCCATTTCAGAAATGCTATGATTATCAGCCATCATTTCCCTACAGCCTGGCCATCCCGATCACCTGATCTCAAACCATGTGACTTCTGGCTGTGGGACTATTGGAAAGATGATGTGTTCAGTGTACCAACTGTGAACTTAGCTGCATTAAAAAAAGAAAAAAAAACAGTAATGCTTACAGTTTGGTGTAAACTTCACTACATGATGCCACAACAGGATACTTGTCATTTATTCAAGCACCTTCTCAGCTAGCATCATACTTTAAGGATTGGATTTGGATTGGATAGGATGTTATGGGCACACAACAACTAGGTCTTTAGCACCAGTACAAGATAATTAGGTGATACGTGTGACCTGAGTAAAATGAAATGAACACAAATAGGGAACAGAAACGGAAGTAGCCAAACTAGACAAACGATAAGGAGAACGAAGCAAAGACCCAAACAAATATGGCAAGGTAATAATAGAATGTGATCGTCCAAGGTTTACAGTCGTAGACGTCCTCAAAATGCTGTACCAGGGTAGTGGTGGGTGAGCCATTCGTTAATATCCTAAAACCTCCAGCCTAAAATCTTAGGCCAGAGTGCAGAAATTTCACAGAAATTGAAAACTTTTGTCACACTCGATTCGTCATCAGTTAAAACAGAGGGCAGGGCACCACAAAGAGCCAACGCGACCCTAGCACCACGGTATGAAATCCATTCAAGAAAAATACAGCATACAGTTATCTGCACACCACAAGCATCGCAAATCGGGGGATTCCCTCGACGGAGTAAATAGCCACGTGTCAGAGGACAATGTCCAATTCGGAGATGTGTCAAGGTCACTTCATGCTGCCTCAATGACTGAGAGGATGTTCACCACAGTCGGACAGTTGGCTTAGCCAACCACAGTTTACTGCTCATCACTGCTTGCCACGCCTCCTCCCACTAACGAAGGGACCTCCGCCGCACCACAGAGAGGATATCCGGCAGGGGAATGGCACAATGTGTGATATCATAGCCTTCACAGGCCTCCTTGGCAGCCCGATCAGCCATTTCGTTGCCACAAATGCCAATATGGCCTGGTACCCAACAGAATATCACTTTCTTCCCCCGCTGCTGGAGAGTGTACATTCTGTCAAGAATGAGCTGTACTACAGCTGGATACAAATTGCATAAGGATTGCAGTGCACTGAGAGAATCGGAGCATAGGAGAAACTGTGTGCCACAAACCCACTGCATTTGCTATAGCACCCGCAGAATCGCATGGAGTTCTGCTGAAAAAACGGAGTACGCAGGGGGAGGCGAATCCTCATGGTGGTGTCGGGGAACACTATGGAGCAGCCTAGCGAGTCCCCCTGTTTGGACCCATCCGTGTACACCATGGTAAAATCATGATGCTGATCTAAAATGTTAATGAACATAGATTGAAATGTAAAATTGGAAGTAAAATCCTTCTTAAAACATGTCAAGTCTAAACGTAATCTCGGCAGCTGGAGGAGCCAGGGTGGACATTTACTTCAAACTCGATATAAAATATTAAAATCAGACACATTCGTAACCAAAAGACAATCCTGAGAACGTATGTTGTGCTGACTTTTAGTTAGCAGTGATAGTCTTCGCAACACTAGGCAATTTAAAACACATGCATTCTTTGCAATTACAGCTATCCATAATGAGTGCTTACATAGTTTCCAATAGACACTGAAAAAACATTCTGTACATGAAATAAAGGTGGAATATAAATTTTGTTAACAACAGAGGTCATTGTGATAGGGATATAAATCTAAAAATCAGTGCCAGCAGCAACTTAATAGTAACAATGGTTTCAAATCAAGAGATGTAAGATGTGGAGTCTAAAGTAGTGATACTTGATTCTAATGGCAACAGGAATCTCTATGGGGATTAAAATATGTAGTTTCAAGTAATTTCTCTATTCTATCAAATTAATAACTAATTCTAGACCACATCATCAGACAAGGTGGTGCTCGACTCCATCATTACTGAAAGACGAAGACTGTTTCCAAACAGTGTCAAATGGTTTTGTTTCATGCATATCCTACATTATCCTGATCCAAACAATGTGAACAGTTCTTTACTTAATGGGCAAGCAGCTGTATGGAGTGCTGTTCACCAAGTGACAGCAATAAGCTAGATATGCAATACAACATGAGGCTTTACTCCAAGAAAGAGGTGACCCACCAGTCTCAAATAAGAGTCAGTCATTGGGCAAGTTTTAAATACTCCTTATCAAAAATGAATCTCTACACAGTGCAGAGTACACTTTCCATCCATAATGAGAACAGAACTGCCAAACGACTTATTGGGCAAGTTTTAAATACTCCTTATCAAAAATGAATCTCTACACAGTGCAGAGTACACTTTCCATCCATAATGAGAACAGAACTGCCAAACGACTTGTATAACTGAACCAAATGCACTCTATTGCCCATTGTGTATACCTATAGCAATTATGTCCTAATATCCTGTAGGTGGAACAATTATTATAATTTGTCATCAAAATCATTACATATTCTTTAAAATTTTGAATATTTATCCATATGCTAGATTTAGTTAGGTTATAAATATCCATTAAGAAACCAACATGCGCACATGTGTGCCACACTCACACAAAACAATCTTCTGGGCAAAACCACTTTCACTTCATTTGTTTCACTCTTGTTGCAAATGATGAAGATGCAGTAGATGAACAGAAAATCATTAGTCAAATATAGAATTGGGTTCTTTACTATGAACAAAATGCAATGTGTTCCATCACCCAGTTAACACAAGAATAATTCAACAACAGAACAAAGGTGCAGGTGCGAAAAAGTTCAGTTTTCAAACTAGAATTCCTATTCAGGTAGCTCAGTTGATGCCTCCTTTTCCCTCCCTCTCTGACACACACAGCAACTGAGAAACATTGTGTAGGAAAAAATACTCTAACATGCATGTCGTGGCTCATTGTAGTATAGCAGGTGGTGTATCAGTTTTAAGTGACACTTAATAAACTAAAAGGATTAGCAATGGGCTGGAAAGAATCTGTAGAAACTTGTAGGACTTCAGGTGTAAGTCAATACCATCTTTCAAAAGTACACGTGTTGCGAGCATGGGGCCCCTAGATAATGCAGTCTTTATTCTGTCTTTCCTCCCTGGATGGCATTTCCTTTCCTTTCCCCTTCTTTCCTATCCTCACTACTTTCTATCTCCACTGCGGGACCGATGACCTTACCAGTTTGGTCCCCCCATCCTAAACAAATAACCAATCAATACCAATGGCTAAAAGACCAGTTCACAAATTCACAGTGAAACCTTACAAAGGAAACAGTAATGTGCTGATTGCCCAATTCATGTACTATTGCTTGACATCAGTAATGCAACTGGCTTTAGCAGATTACTGGGCAGACATACTGTAGAAAGCTTTCTACAGTATGTCTGCCTAGGTGTGCTTGTGTCTGTGTGAATGTGTGGGCGTGTGTGCATTTGTTTGCCCTCCATTTTTTCCCCCAGGGTGGGTCTTTCCTCTCCCGGGATTGGGGTGGCTCCTTGCCCCCTTCCTTGAAGCCCTCATCGTTTCCTTTTCCCTCTCCTTCCCTGCTGCCTGGGGACGCGGCTGGGTTGCGAAGGCTTGCGATTGTGTGTGTGTGTGTGTGTTCATTTATTTGTTTGTGATGCTGTCACACCTGTGCTCCTTCGCCTGGTGAGTGGTCTTCGTCTATTTTTTATATTTTATTTTTCCTGCTAGGAATTTTTCGTCTTAATAATCGTTTCATATATTTATATTATTAGTATTATTTGTTATTCAACTTGTAAATTTTGTTTCTTGACATGTTCCACATCCACGAGGATCCCCTCAATTTGGATCTACGGAACAAATAAATAATCTATCTATCTATCATGATGCAGATATCCATCTTGAAATGCTGTTCTTTTCAATGAACCACTGCTGCATTGACAACAGAGTATTGAAAATTGTTGCCGATTACATTGAGAGTCTCTGTGTAATTTGTAAACAAGTATGTGGTGTGCAATACAGCTAATGTGCTAGTGTTCTCTACTGACAAAGGCTGTAGCCGAAAGCTAAGTCATGGGTGTGCATGATTATCCTTTTTTCAAGCCTAGCTGCAGCTGAACAATCATGTTTGCAGTGAGCTGGAACCCATCTACATAACATCGTTGAAGTCCAACCTGGAATTTCCATTGTGGTTTAACTAGGATTTTCAAAAGTGTTTCCTAGGTGGAGGTCAGATTTCCTGTAAACCAGTTCCTCATAGAGCAGGGGCTGTTGGCAAGAATGTGCAACATAATGTACTTAAGATTAGGGTTATATGAGAATTATATAAGGAAGAAGAAGAAAAACATGCCCATCTGTGCTCAGTCAGTCATCTAGTAAGCCCTCATATACACTGTGGAAGGCCGAGAGTACATTTGGAACAATGGACAGTTCCGCCCTCTACGTTACAGCGCCGCTAGCGGTAGAAGCCAGTGTAAATGATAGCCCACTATTCAGCAAGTCTAAAGAGAGACCGCTGCTTTTTTATGTTAAACAAAACATGGTTCTACATTTTACTTAAGGTATAAACTTGTCTCTATTTATAATGTTGTCAGAAAGACAAATTTCGATCGTCTCTTTTAAAACACAGTCCCAATAGCGAGACTCAGAGGCAACCATTTGGGTCTTCATTCTATGTCCCTCAGTAAGAAAGTGCTGAGCCACCGCAGATTTCTGTGGCTGAAGCAACCACCTTCTCAAGGGGTGCTCCTTTTTAAGGGAAAAGAAGCTTCCACAGATCTAGGTTGTACCTGTGGCACAGATAAACCTAGTCGAATGAAAAGTGACTTATAAGGGCTGCCATCAGATGCTGTTGCTACTATTTCACGAGCCTTGGCGTACAAAGGCTGATCAAAGTCACTATTGTTGTGCTTTGTCCATTGCTGGTGCCCTTTGTGGCAGCTTAAAGAAGAGCTGTATAAATTGTTGACGGATTTGAAGGAGCTAAGTTGATGAATGGAAGACGAACTGCAGCGAAAGTTTGGATCTCTCTCACAGCATACAACATTTCACTGCAGCCACTCCAACCAGGTTTACATTCTTCTGGGCGTTCCAACCAGATACCAGTCAACTAAAACTAAGTGTTCAGCCATGTATATATAATAATGGTTTCATTTTCAGAAAAGCCATGTTTGTAGCAACCATTTTAGAATATCCAGATGTACTTGTTGCTCTGTAGGTTTGCAAATCAAACAGGCCTCGTGTTTCTATAGCTAGAGCAGTAATAATCTTTCAAAGTACATTGTTCTCTAACAGAAGGGTGGTTTTAGGTGTTATGCGAGCAATTCCACCCATGAGATGAAATGTGTTATGGCAATCCACAGTGTGGTCATTGTAGTCTGCAACATCAAAAACAAATTGCAAGTATCTATTCTTAGTTCTCGTGTTCTCTTGGGAAGTGACCAATCTCTCATATTTTAAAACTTTCACCCAAATTGCACAGGATGTCAATCAGGAACTTTGAGCCAATGTAACAACCGTTCCAAGTTGGACAGGGGACAAAAATGAACTTTGACATACAGTTTTTTTCCTTTCGGTAATTTGTTTCGTCCATTGGGTTTTTACGGGTGTTATTCTTATTTCATTTATCAAGACATTGTGCAGTTCAGCTCCTTCTCTATAAATTTCTACAATTTTTGGAAATTAAGACTTTATCTCATCTCGAATAATAGCTGCTGCAGTTTTGATCACTCTCAGTTCCTCCTGAGCTTCGTTATCAGTGTTTCGATTTCTATATCAAGTGTCTGTAAAATATTATAGTTGCTCCTGAGAAACAAATCACACTTCTTATCCCTGGTAATTCTGTTAAATTCAAGCTATTACTATAGTGCTGGATAAATTTTCTTTCCTTCGGGACTCAGTTGAAGGAACAATATTTGTAATTATTCAAAAATGTACTGACATTCATCATTTTCTTCCAAATAAGCATACAGCTTTTCGAAAGCGTCTTCTCCTTTAGCATCAGTACTTGACCCAACTTTGGTTGTGGCCACTCCTTTCTCAGGCCGTGATGATCCTGGCTTTTGAAATGTCTGGTAACAGTGCCAGTGGTATCTCTCATCAGAACTGGCAAGGTCAGTGACCTGTGAGTGACTCACAGTTACCTCATTTCCCCACTTGTAGTGCCTGTTATTTGCTTCCGCTCGGATGCTTACAATTAGTTCATGTTTCTGTACTGAACTCCATTTTTCTTCAGTTGGTTTCCTGCATTTAGAAACATCTGCACACTTGCAGCCAGAAAACACATAAGTTTTTAAAATCAAATGATTCATTGGGAATCTTTGATGGAGGTTCCTCGTCATGTTGAGATGACTTTGGATGTAGCTTATAAGTTTATTGACATATTTGAGATGTAAATCCATCTCTGGGACTGTTCATTTGTATTAATTGATGCTTATAAGTTTGTCAACACTTATTATGTACCTGAAGCAATCCATTCATCAGAAAGTTGTCTTTAACACCATCTTTACAAATTTCACTGCACTGAATTATTTTGTCCACTGCCTTTCTACTCAAAGTAATTAGCTTACCACCCTTGTTTTTACAAGGTTTCACCAGACACTCTGAGACAATTCACACATCTACCAGTGATTATCACGTAATTCGCCCAATATTCCAAAGACAAACAATAAAAAACTTACAGCAGAACTAATACAAACGCACTCAACGGATCTCCCAACATGACTGAGGGAAAGACAATGGGTGACAGGGTGTGTGCTGGGGAGGGCGGGTGTCAAGGTGCAGGCACAGCAGTCGGCAAGTGTCCCTTTTACAGTCTGCTTTGTTCTAGAGGCCCCGCTCTCATTCTCAGTATTTCTATGCTTTTAACGCTCCATGCTGGCTCCTAGTCTCTCTTGGACTACAATATGATTGTTCACTATTACTTTTATTAAAATTTTTCAGTTATTTCTGTACAGTTTCATTTATCCAAACAAATCTAAAAAAAAATCCAGCAATGTCTACTTTTTCATCTTCCATAACTCTAAAACCGTTCACTTTAGCAAGATTATGCATGGTACCATTTTTGTTCGCAATTTAATGTAGATTATTTTTATATTTGGCACTTTTCACGCTAAACCCCGTAGATTCCTAAATATTTAAGAAAAACTGATAAAAACTGCTAAATCCTAACTTTTCACCCCCTTCCCCAAACCCGACGCTTGAAATGGTGTAACTTGTTACCAAACGATATGCGGACTGTATAGAGCAGTTTAGAGTTGGAGGGAAACTTTTACTTTGGATGTCTGGGTTAGGCCGCTTTTTGGGCTAATTGCACCGTTGTGTCGGGTGCTGCCTCCATGGAGTAACATCTCTTCATGTGAAAGGGCTGCCATCCAGTCCATAAGAGAAAATCAAGATTTAATAATTTTACCAGCAGGCAAAAGTAATTCCACAGTCGTACTGTCACGCGACGATTACCTGCGGAAAATGGATCTTGTACACGAGGATTCAGCGTACCACAGGTTGCAGAATGACCAAACCGAGCAGATCTTTCACTACTGAAGAAGAGTTCCTTACCTGATGAAGAGCTCAAAAAATTTCATCCTAGTACCACCGTTGCATCGAGATTGTACGGTCTACCTCAGATACACAAGCCTGGGATCGCATATAGACCCATTGTGAGAGTGGAGGTTAAGATATTTCGCTGAGTGTGTATGTTAAGGCCAGTTTCGGCCAAAATATTGGTTCTGGCCGCAGTTTCGGTTTCGTCTAGATATCAGCCAAATCTTCAGCTTAGCCGAAATTAGCTTTCTTGAAATTATTGATGAAGTCAACAATAATGCTTGACGGTGCGCCGTTTAACTGCTTGGAGTCTCTCCTGCTGCGTAAAAATTTTTGGTATTTTGTTGTTAAGCACAATAGAAAGCAATCGTACCTTATAGTGATATTCTATTTTAGTAACAATTTAACTTAATTAGTATTGTACATAATTATGGGTTATCTTATTGTTATGCGGTATACTTTTATTAATAAGTTTCCTAGAAAGTGATGAGCTTTCCTTAATAAGTTTGTCGACTCTTATGATGCTCAGTTTGTGTAAATTTATCCTGACAAGAATCATACAGTTAGTCGGAACTGTGACTTTATATTTCCAAAAACTTTCTGCAGCACTGATTGAAGCTGCTATGTATTCAGGAATGCCAAAAAGGAAATATGTAAAGTAGTTTGACAATTGCTAGAAACGAAAGTGAAGATGGCAATATAAAACTAGCGCTCTCAACAGCAAAATCATGAAGGCTACTTACGGAAACAAACAAATGATTACTTTCTGTGTATTTCGTATTGTGATAGTCTTGTTGAGGCACTGACAATTCATAGTATCTATTTGGCATGTTCATGTTTGTTCTGTACCCAAAGACTAAGGACTATATTCAAGCAAGAAGGTATGCAGGACTGTGGAATTCATAGTAGCTATACAGTAGTCTAGTTAATTCAAGTTAAACAGGACTAGATTCACATGGAACTATCGAAATTTATGTGTGAAAAAGAAGAAAACTGAACTTGAAAAGAATACAAAAAAGTCTTGTCACTACTTACTTCACTTTATAATAATGGTGTGTCTTTTTCTGTGATGAAAGAATGTACCCGCACTTGTTTTGTTTTATGACGCTCGTATTTATGGTAAACTCCTAATTCCAAGACTCGTCTGTACCAAGTCCAGTTTACTTACTGTCTAACTTTCTTTAGTTTTCCTTTTTTGGGTACAAAATGTCACAACAAGGAGAAAAGAATCCAGTTTGGAAGTGCTTTAATAAAAGTACCGTCAATTTGTCTAAACTTGTTCACCTTTCATATCTTCTATGGACTGCTGATTAGTCTAACACAAACTCAAGAAGGCTTAGTACAGGGAGGGGATCTAGAAAAATGTGGAAAAACTAGTGATTTTTTGGTAATGAACTCAATGTTGAAGCTCATAGTACACACTACACAAAAAGCATGTCAAATCTCATAGAAGGCATCAAACAATATATATACTTGAAACTTCCTGGCAGATTAAAATTGTGTGTCCGAACTGGGACTCATACCTGGGACCTTTGCTTTTCACGGGCAAGCTCTCTACCACTGAGCTATCCCGACACGACTCATGGTCACACCCCACAACTTCACTTCTGCCAGTACCTCGCCTCCTACTTTCCAAACTTTACAGAAGTTCTCCTGCGAAACTTGCAAGACTAGCACTCCTGGAAGAAAGGATATAGTGGAGACATGGCTTAGCCACAGCCTAAGAGATGTTTCCACTATGAAACTTTTACTCTGCAGAGGAGTGTGCGTGACCGTGAGTCATGTCGGTATAACTCAGTGGTATAGCACTTGCCCGCGAAAGGCAAAAGTCCCAGGTTCAAGTCCCGGTTCTGGCACACAATTTTAATCTGCCAGGAAGTTTCATATCAGCGCACACTCTGCTCCACAGTGAAAGTTTCATCAAGGATATACTTCATTATATTTCTTGCGATATTTATGCTACATGTGGTCTTTTTTAATATAACGATGAAATGAGATAACATTTATTGGTGATTTTATCATAGAAATCTATTTTACAAATAAGAAATGTTCATCATACACTTTGGCAAAGCATATCACACACATGAAATCGCTGTGTTAGTATATACAATGCAATAAAAAAAATCATTAAATTAAAAAACCTTAACTTCTGAACACAGATTAATGAACTAGGACATATCATGAACGTTGTTTATTATTACCCACACACTTCATGACTTTTTCTGTAGTGGCACAGCTGCAAGTCAAGTGAAATACCACATTTTCATTGACTGCTGCTAGATTCCACCTTTGTGGATTCATCCTGGATGCCGTATTACGCAGTTTTCGAGTTCGTAGACGTTACTGTCATAGTGACAATTTCCACAAGAACATGCCAGAAGGTGTTGCTCATAACCTGTTCATTCTTGTTGATGAAATCACAGGAACAAACTCGTAAGGAACCAAGTTTTGCCGATGGAAAACAAATGACATCAATTTATTATGTAATCCTCAAAATCGGAATTCGAACCGCTCCAATCATAAACTCATAATTTTAAACACTTTTTGTAACAATTACTATTAAATCGTAATGGTTGGAACTTCTGTATTTCCAATTCTACAGTTTTTATTCAGGTCTTTGAGTCCAAGTCCCTCTGACTTGCTGGTCAGCTTTGATGTGGCGTCACTTTTTACCCGGGTTCCTCTGGAAGAATCCCTGCAATTAATTGGTGAAATTTTAGTCAAGGAGGCAACAGAGCTTTGCTGCCATGTGCTGATGTCAACGTACTTTTTATTTAATGAGCAATATTTTGAAAAATCTGATGGAGTAGCTATGGGGAGCCCATTATCCCCGATAGTCGCCCATTTATTTGTGGAAGATTTTGATGACACAGTGCTGAAAGTGTGTTTTAAAACACACATGTTTCTGGAGGTACACTGACAATACTTTAATGGTATAGCCACATGGGAGAGATGCTCTGAACCATTTTTTGTATCATTTTAACTGTCTTCATCCTAGCATTCAGTTCAAGACAGCGGTGGAGTGACAGCTTCTGTTTTTAGATGTCATGGTGTACAGGAAGGGTGACAGAACATTGGGACATTGTGTTTACAGGAAGCCCATGCACATAGACCATTACTTGCATGCAACAAGTTGTCATCCTCAATACCAGCGCACCGATGTCCTGCATATGCTGACAAAAAGAGCTTTAGCCATTTCAGATACTGAAAGTCTGACTAAAGAGCTGGACCATCTGAGAGTGGTATTGAAGCAGAATGGTTACAATGACCAACAGATCTACTGTACTTTCCAGTTAGGACCATCGAGGGAACCACAAGAAGTAACTTGCAAATCACTGGCTTTCCTACCTTTTGCTGGAAGCATTTCTATGGAAATAGGAAGAATTTTGAAGACATGAAATCCACTGTATTTTTCATCCACCAGGCAAGGTTAAAGTGCTCCTGGGCTCAGTAAAGGATGACTTAGGATTGAAGAAACCCAGTGTCTACAAAATTCCTTGTCAATGGGAGAAAGTTTACATTGGTCAGAGAATTTGAACAATTCAAGATCAATGTACTGAACACCATTGACATACAAAATTGCTTCAGGCAGAGAAATCTGTGGTGGCTAAGCACTGTCTTACTGAGGAACATAGAATGAAGTATGACGAGACACAAATAGTTGCCTCTGAGTCTCGCTATTGGGACTGTGTTTCAAAAGTGTCGATCAAAATGTCTTTCTGACAACATTATAAACAGAGACAAGAATTTTCCCTTAGGTAAAATGTGGAACCGTATATTGTTTGACATAAAAAAACAATGGTCTCTTTAGACATATTGAATAGCGGTCTATCATTTACACCAGCTTCCATCACTGGCAGTGCTCTAACGTAGATGGTGGAACTGTCCATTCTTGCACAAGCCCTCTCAGCCTACCATGGCATATATAGGAGCCTCTGCTTGTGACTTGTACTCAGTCTCGGCGAACTGGTGTACCAGTACACTCATCTGAGAATGGCGGCCAGGTGAATTGCTGAAGTATCATGTCCAAATGCTGTCTTTATGTGGTAGGAGACCTGAGAAGAAGAATATCATTACACTCCTGAACTGAAGAAAGCCAGTACGAGTGACAAGGTGTAGTGACGAGAGCATCAGCGAAAGCCAAGTCACTCTACTGCTGGTAAGGTTGCCGTAATATCCATGTCTGTACCCATACACATACACAGGCCCTTGCAAAGGCAGTCTGCTGATCTGATTTTTTTTCCCCTGGGAAAACATTCAACTATTGATGCTGCCTACAACTGCAAAAATGTTTGTCAACTTTGAGCAATGTACCACTCAGAAAACTGCAGTACCTTACCAGAAGTGACTTGCTCCTCTCTGAATGGATAGATTAAGGAATTAAAACTGTGAAAGAAATAAGAAAAGAGCCCTTGCAAGAGATCACATAACAGCCAAGATGGTATAAGCATTTTGCAAGACTGGCATTTGGAAGGTTGCAGATGCAGTCCCATGACATGACAATAGGAGGCAAGAAACCTAGAAAGAGAAGGAAGATTAGGGTTCAACATCCCATCGACAGAACAGTCATTAGATATGGAGCACAAGCTCATATCGTTCCTGCTAGGGATGGTGAAGAAAATCAGCTGTGCCCTTTAAAAGAATCCCAGCATTTGTTTCCAGTGATTTAAGAGATGCAGAAGAAGATAGAAGAAACAGAAGAAAATTACAATAATGAGTAGGAAGAGTTATTCACTGCTTGAAAAATAGTGTAGAACCCAGAATATGGGTGTCACTCTAAATTCATATATGTACACAGTATCAGCAGGTTATGTAAATGTTTTAGTGAAACAATGATCCATGACAGATAGGACACCTATCAGAGTTCAATAGTATTGTTTTTGTTTATTGTTGTTTCCAGCCCCAGTATGGTATATAATGTGCAAAAACAGTCTCAGACGTTGAATGATCACTACGATGGACACAAAAATGCCACACACTCATGAGAGTTTGAAACAGACCAAATTGTGGATCTCCATTTGACCAGCTGGTAGATCCAGTTTTGTGAGGCAATCAGATAGGAGAGTGATTTAGTGTCCAACTGTATGAGAACTTGAGGACAGGTATATTTATTTAAGAGGTTCTGGATGACCACATCAGATTGGTACAAGGGTCGATAGCCAAATTGTACCTTGGTCAATTCGAAATATTAACTCTTTCATATCTTCCCTTCTATATAAAAGCAACTAATGGTATCTCTGCAGCGTGCTGTGTCACGTGTCTCTATTCGTCGGGGATCAGCAAGAGCTGGACCAGAGAATTACCGAAGGACTCTGTTAATAGCACAATACAAACAGCTGTATTTCAAGCAGTGTTTGACAGGACAGCATGGACTGGTGATGAATGACTCTGCATTGTGTTTAGCTACAAACTGTGGTTCCGGACTACTTGGGATGACAACATCAGCAAGTTTGGTGGTGACCTGGGGAGCTGTCCCATTCATCCAATGTATTGGAGGGGTATACCAGTGTTATACTTGGTGTGAAGATGTGAGAAGTCACTGGACACATCAGATAACAGCTAGTGGTAACAGGGACAACTCTTGACAGCACAACAGTCTCCTGACAGCACAACAGTACATCACAAATGTACTGTGACCTTGTGTGTTCCCTCTTGTGCAACGGAATTACGGTGTCCATTTCCAAAAAGGCACAGATCGGTCATACAGGGCATATGTTTCTGTGAACTGTCTGTGAAATGTTGAGGTACTCTTGTGGCCACTGAGATCTGATCTGTCACTGATAAAACTGCCTCGATGCCAACTCTGTTCCAGGATTTTAAGGACTAGTTATAACAGTTCTTGGCTCAGCAGAGGATACATACACTTTAACAACACCTTTGCCAACTGAATGAGTGCACGAATCCAAGGGTATAGGACCATATCGATAAGTAGGCTCATACTGCCAACTAATCTGTAAATTTTACTCTATTTTATAACCAAAGAAATAGATCTTATACCCTCCCATACATGACTTTTAATTTCATTTCCCCTCTTTCCTTATAGTGATTCAAATTTTTGGCAGACAATAGGCATTTGCTAACTGCTAAGAAAACATTTTCCTTCTGTTTTCTCCAAGTTATTAATTATTAATTTAATTTACCTGAATGGTTTTTCACTCTGTAATGGACTTTTCACTGATATGAACCTTCCTGCTTGGCTAAGCCTGCATGTCACACTTGAACAAAAACCTTGGTACTTTTGTCTTTTGCAGGCAAGTGCTCTACTGACTCAACTACCTGAGCACAACTCATATCCCAGTCTTCACCAATGCCTCACCTCCTACCTTCCAAGCTTCAAAGAAGTTTTCCTGTGTAAGTAGTGGGACTAGGACTTCTGGAAGAAAGGAATATTAGTCCCCCAGATTGCAAAGGAGAACATCTGTGAAACTGTGAAAGTACGATGAGTTACTGGCATAAGTAAAGCTGTGATAATGGGCCATGAGTCATGGTTGGTAGTTGCATTTAGCAAGGCACTTGCTCGTGAAAGGCACAGGTCCCTGGTTTGAGCCCCAGTCCAATAAATATACTGTAGTTTAGCTTATTTCTAGCTTTCAAAGAAATGTTTACCTCATTTTTAATAAGAATTGTGATTTCAAATGGTACTTACCACCTTTAGGGTTCTGCACCCAAGGAATGCTTAATGTGCCCTTTGTTATATCAATAATTCATAATGTGAGTCAAAATACAAAGTTAATAAAGTTTTAGATGGTCACCTGCCACGTCCTGCTGCTGGTCGATTCACAGGAAATAGTACTCTGCTGAGAAGAGCGTGACACAGACGAGCTGAACTGCTGAGAAGATACTGATGATGCGGTGTAGCTCTGACATGAATTTCGAACTGAATGCAAAGATGCAAAGCCAGATTCAGATGCTGAATAATCAAGCTTGTTAACTGATGAATCAAATCCTGCAATCAATAAGTATTATGTCACAAGAATTGTAAAGTACCACAACAAATCACTATAAACATTTTTCAATTTCTGAATGGAAAATACTGAGTAGTTGGTAAGCATTCACAATTAGTATAGCAAAATGGACATGCTGAAAGAAGAGGGACTTTTAACAGTGATTTATAAAAAGGTTGTAAACACTGTCACATTCTGAAAGAGTTATTCTTTTTTCAAGAAACAAGTTGCCACAGCCAGTATCCTAGCCAGGATGCTTTATTTTATGCTAAGCTTGCACACAAAGTTCCCTTCCACACCAAAAAAACGCATGTAACGATGTACCTACCAATGACTGTACCGGGCATTATTCCAGGCATATCCGTAGAGAACATTGGGGACTTGAGTAAGTCAGAATGAGGGGTCAACAGGGAAGGACTTTTATCACTTCCTATCACAGACTGTATTTGATCACTTGTCACAGTGGATGACACTTCATAATAACTAGAAGACGAGCTGCCATTCATTAACACAGTTGAGCCTGTAATGCAACAAGTATGTCGTTTGTATTAGCTACTGATTTCAAAATGTAATGGAAAAATATTTTATATTTACAGCCAAATGGATGCAAAAGAAGTAAAATAAAATAAACTGCTGAAATGTGATGAAACATAATAATACTGTCACCTATCTCTCAGATAATACTATTTAAAATGAAACAAAACAAGCCTAAAACTCAGAATGTACAGTAAGTGTTAGAAGCATTATTAGTCATTTACCAACATGGTAACTTATGCCTATAATGAACAGTAAAAGCTGAAAGAACTATTTTGTCTAATATAAGTAAATAATTTACTGACTGTGTGTGCACATGACACACACACACACACACACACACACACACACACACACTTAATAAGATTTGAACAATAAATATACCAGCTTCTTTCTGCAGAGGAGAGTTACAAGAAAATAGATAAAACCTATGACTATAGGATGTAACCAGTGCACATGAGGTTGATGACAGTGAAGGAATATAATATTTTATAGTACAGCAAGACATTAATGCCCACAACTGGTGAATTCAGACCTCTCTATCTCCATCTAATTATAAGCTGCCCACTCTTCATAAATGAACAAGGAGTAGCAATCTTCTAAACGAAAATTGAATTGGTTTAAATTTAAAAAGGGGAAGTAATAGCCTATTGAGTATTCAAATTTCGGATTTAAATATAAAATATTAGATAAACAGATTAATGATGATAAAATCAAACAAAGAAAGTAGTAAACTTTGATACTATGATCACCAATACATAGCCAAAATTGAGTTGTTGTGGTGGGGTCACTGGTGGGGCTTGGGGGGGGGCACACAATGTTGTGTCACTGTTGTGTATTTTGCATTATAAGGCAGCCTATGAGCAACAGAATACACTACACCAGAAAAAACTAATAATTTCCCCCTACAGATGTCAGGGTAATGCTTTATGGTAAGTACCAGTGACTGACTGCTGAGAAAACATAACGGAAAGTGGCAAGTAAAATGGCTGGTACTAAGAGGAACTCATTACAGCAACTTCTGAAATTACTGCTACACTTGGTCCGTTGCAAGAAAACAAATATGTACTTAGTAAGTGTGATATCTCTTACAAGGTTCATGAGCATATTTCCCACGACTAAGCTAATTCATCACATGTTCTACTTAGTATCTTTCACAAACATGATGTTAAGTGAATGAACATACCATTATATTCTGGAGAAATAAATGAAAAATGAGACTGTTATTATTGAGCAGCTGCTATTGAAGGTTTTATGGTGTATACAGACATATTTCTTCATTTATGTTGGTAAAATTACTAATAATATCAATAGTGGTGGTGGTGATGATAATTTTTGATGCTATTCAGGTAATGTTTAAAGGATATTGAATTGGCTTTTAATACTGAGCAGTCTATTATTGACTCAGTTGCCTGTCACGAAAGTACAGAAGAATAGATTTCTAGTCCTCAAGCACCACTTCACTGTTACCAGTTACAGGAAGTTACTGTCTAATAGAGATTTTGCAACAATTGAAAATAACATGTGCCAACAAGTATAATACCTGTACAATCCATAATAATGATCTATTATTAAGGAGTAAATGAAAATGGAGCATTTTTAAGACACTTCAAATAAGTATTTGCCTTCAAAAAGAAGACTACAATAATAATTTCATGTGCTTCAGTGGCCTGGTGCAACCCTTTCAATTGAATGCCACTTTGGTGACTTGTGTGTCCCTAGCCTACCCCCATTATCCAACCCGGGAAAGGGAACCTACGTGGAATCTGAACAACATGTTGTTTCTGGCGACTCCTCACATTGCCAAGAGATGAAGGCTGGGTTAAAACGAAGACTGAAAAATTCTGGGATCCAACTACATTGTTGACTGTTTGACTGACACCCTAAAGAATAGAATGTATTCAGGTGGAAGGTGACTTCTGAATACTCATCATTGTTATGTTTGGATAATGGACATATCAGGCAATGAGTTAATTTCAAAACAAAAAGGTGAGTCACATTTTAAAGTAGGTAAAAAAATTTGTGCTCAGGACAGCCAGTGCAAGGTTCCAAGTCACAGCATCTTAGCCAGTACCAGAGAAGGAGAGGGCATAGTACAACAATGGGTCAAAGTAATATATATTTTTCTTTCAGTATTTTATTTTACAATACACTTGTGGTTTCCTAAAGCACACTGTTCAACTAAATAGAATTTTCACAATATATCAACTGAGTTATAAAATTTGTTATTAACAACCCAACCCAATTCAAAAGTAATAGCAATGTGCGTAGTTGCAGCGCTAGGATAAAGTATGAGCTTCACTATTCAAGGTTAAATCTAGCATTGCACAGAAAGGGGTGAATTATACAGACAAAAGTCTTTGGGCACTTACAAAAAAGCATCAAATGTCTGACAGCAACTACCACTTAAATTATAAATTAAAATAATTTCTGAATGATGACTCCTCTGATTCAATAGATGAAGTTTTCAATATAACAACAACAACAAAATTAATACCATGTAAAGAAACCTTGTATTAAACTGACACATTCCACACCATTACAAAATGTCATATTCATGATCTATGGAACAAGTACTAATTTAATACAATGTAATTGTGAGGATATGGATCAAGAATTCATTTAATCAACTAAATATGCCACAAAGGGCATCTGCAATCCTTCTCCTTTATACTTATTGGCTTTGTGCTGCAGTCAAGCAAGACTCTGTAGACTGTAACCATGTGTAATAGGAAAAAGAAAATAGTTATGGTATGGTACATTTCATTAAATAATTACCAAACAATTTAGATTTGTCATGCTGATGCTGCAATGTCAGTGTTCCCAATATGCCATCATACAATGGTTTCACCGTCCTATTAAGCCAATTCATTATGCTTATGCAGACAATTTACTCATATCCATTAGGCATTGTTCTCTTTAAATAAGTTCAGATAAATATTATTATTACAGCATTGTCCTTCGCTGCAGCTGTGCTCACTTTGATACTGCAGAGGAAGTGTCAAGTTTTAGATGAAATATGTGGGATCATACATGTCTTTCAAAAGAGAGATAAGGCATAGTGGAAGATGTACCCCACACCACCATAACAAATTGTTTAAGGTGGGATTCTTTGACAACTGTAAGTTAAAGTAATTGCACAGTGTGATAAACACCTAATTCATTCTGACAGTTGAGTTAGGATTCTTCCATTAAACATTTCTGTATGTTAACAGTTGCTGAAATATTGGGTGTCAGTCCTCGAGCTGCCGCAAGACACAGAATACTCAAGTGTTAGAAGGTGAAGCTGGGACATCTCTGCAGTTTTTACTCTCTTTATCATGGGAAATAGTTGTTCACAACAGTACATCAAGCCAAACATAGATATGATGTCAGCTGCAATCCTGTGTAATTTGGGAAGAAGATCATGACACCATCTGAACAAATTTGTGGTGTAGTATCTGTGCTTGAGCAATGTGCTGTTTTGCAACTCTATTATTTCTAGTTGCATTTCTGAAGGAACAGTGTCTGGTACAACTGAAAATGGAGGGCTAAACAGTTTGAACTCGTTTTGTAGACATTTCACATCATGAAACCTTGCCTCAAAACTTTGATGAAGCTGTACAAGAATTTGCTGATAATCACCAAAATGTATGTCTTCAGGCAATTGAAAGGATGGAAAAAAAACTGGAAAAAGTTAAGTTTCCAGTACCAAGCTGCCTGTTAAATAGATTAAGTTTGTCCACAAATGCATTAATTTTATCACACATAGCAACAAATATTTTCATTGAACTGACATATTTAAGCTGTTTAACTGTATTGTAATGTCAGTTAGGAAGGCCAGGTCAGCTATCCATTTCTCGACAGTGAGTGATGTTTGCGTCTCTCCTTTTATTTCCATAAGCAATGCAATTTCTTTCTGAATAGCACTGTGCTGTGCAGTGATAAGGGATATGACCATAGGCTGCTTCCAGGTTGTGCAAAAATCCTTTGAACTTAGAGAGCCAAATTCCTTCAAATTCCATAATGTCTGCTGGTACTAAGCACTCTACGAGGGCGAGCAGGCATGATTTCACCAAGGGAACCATTGAGAACGGTGTTCCAGTTATTGCACTGATATGTGCACCTTTGTAGCTTGCTCAAAGCACCGTATCAGTTGAATTTTTGTCGGCATCAGCAATCCAGAATAGTTGCACAAAATTTGTATAATAAATGACATCAATACATACACAGAGTGCGTAGAAGTCATATGTATTCAGTTTTTATACATTTATTTTTATAATAAGGTACCAGAACTTCTAAGTATTTAAGCCAATTGATCACTGTTTATCATTTATAGTTATTTATTAGTAATTGAACAAATGATGACCAGTTTAAATGTGCTTAGACATTATCATCAAATCGTAAAATACATTACCCTGTCTAAATATCTGTAAACAATGATGTCAAAAATGACCAGCTATTATGACTTGTCTGTCTTAAATTTACATTATTATAAAAACAATCTGATAGCAAATCCATCCCAACAGTGTCAGGTAGTATACAAAAAATTATTCAATTCTTTTGGATAAAATTTACCTGCTGCTTAACTTCCCCCTTCAGTGTGGCAATCAATTGCTTTCATGTATTACCGCCCAGCTCATCGTACTGTCTCGTGTGAACAGACATGTAATGACACTTTATATTATACTTCTTCATCATATTTAAAACTTTATGGCACACAAAGACACTGAGGCAAGCCACCTTTCTCGACAAACAAAAACTATTCTTCCCAACTTCGTGAAACGGCAACGGGCTGCTTCTAGAATGCATTGTCATCACTAGTCCACTACTAAGTACAAGACATAACTATTTGACAGGCACATAATGCAGCAGTACACATTGTGCGTGCACAGTGATATGGGGCCTTGTGGGCAGCCTAGCCCCCGAGCACCTGCCCGCCGGGCAAGCCAATGGGTGCCTGGGCTCCATGGGGCACGCTTGGAACAGTCTGCTCTAAAGGGACTGGTTATAGAACCTTTTAAGATTTTCAAAGATTTACTTGGAGAAAAAGGAACATCTTTGAGGCATCAATGAAACAAATACCATTCACAAGCTATTGAGTATGACAAAAACCTTCTTCTTAGCTTTCAACATCCTGAACTTTATGTCATTTACCGTCCTGAAATTGACATCATTATGGTAGCAAGGTATCCTGAAGTTATAAGGGAACGGAGAATGGTTGTATTCAATTATCAGCAGTATAATCTTCTGTGGGCATCAAAATATTTCTTTCAAAGATGGCAGGAACCTGTACCGAAGAAGTACTAACGCAAAACATATGCTCTTGATTGTGCAACAGATAATGTGACTGACAATTATGAGAATTTCATAGCCATTTTGCACTTCAGGGTTAATTCAAATCTACAATGTCTTTTAGAAATCAAATCTTTGAATGCAACATTGACAGATAGAAGAAAATTCCACAAAAATCAACTGACATGCAAATGCAAAGTAGAAATTCAAGGTAAGATTTCATCCAGAGTTAGAGAGGGAAAGTTCTTTTGCACTGTGTCTGACAAAACCACCAGCATTTATCATGTTGAACAGATCAGTTTATCTGCCTCTTACCTTTGTGGAGGAATTTGTAGGAAACATATCACATTCTGTAATATTTGTAAGAAGATATGCCCTAAAGGTAAAATCATCATCTAACAGGATTCGCTCTTGCTCATATTGTTCAAAACCTTAGCAATAGATGTAATATTAACTTGAAAATGTGTGTGTTAAATGAGAAAATAGGAATGTGGGCAATCTACTATGGACAGCACAATGAACACATTATTGAAACCATGATAAGATGTGAAACTTACCCACCACAGTAGTACGCGTTTAGATGCCAACTAGCTCTGCAGAGGAGGAGATTGGAATATATAGTGATAGTAACAAATAAAACACACACAAACGCAAGCTTTCGCAACCCAGTTGCTTCTTCAGGCAGAAGGAAAGGAGAGGGAAAAGGAAATGATGGGGGTTTAAGGGAGGGGTAAGGAGCCATTCCAATCCCGGGACAGGAAAGACTTACCTTGGGGAAGAAAAGGAAGGTGAACAAATACACACACACCCACACATTTACACAGACGCAAATACACCTAGGCAGACATACCGTAGAAAGCAAAGCCGATTCACTATGGTAAGAGGCAGATAAACTGATCTGTTCAACATGATATATATATATATATATACATGCAACATAAAGTAAATAACTCAGATGTTTATGAAAGCAGGAAACTTGATTGTGATGGGGAACTGGAATTTAACAGTAAGAAAGGAAGAGAAGAAGAAATGTTCAAATGTTTGTTAAGCTTATGGGACTTAACTACGGGGTCATCAGTCCCTAAACTTACGAACTACTTATCAACTACCTTATACTAAGGACGGCACAAATATCCATGCCCGAGGGGGGATTCAAACCCCCGACCGTAGTGGCCATGCAGACCGTGACTGGAGCGCCTCAGTCTCCTCGGCCACCGCGGCCGGCAAAAGAAGAATAAATAGAAGGTACAGGAGAGAGGAAACGATCTAGTGGAATTTTCTGCAAAGCATAATTCAGTCAACACCTGATTTAAGAATGAAGGAAGATTAGTTTTTAACAACCCATCTTGATTTAAGGCTCATGGATAAAAGCTGTACACATGGAAGAGACCAAAAGACACCAGAAATTTTCCAATTGATTTTATAAAGGTAAGGCTAAGTATTTTGGAATCAGGTTTTAAATTGTAAGACAAATCCAGGTGCAGATTTGGACTCTGACCACAACTTACTGGCTATGAACTCTAGATTAAAACTGAAGAAATTGAAAAAAATGTACAAAAATAAGGAGATGGGACCTAGAAATGTGAAAGGAACCTGAGGCTGTTGTGATTTCAAAGGGAGCATCAGTCAATGATTGACTGAAATGGAGGAAAGTATCACAGTAGAAGACAAATTGGTAGCTTTGAAAAATAAAATAGTGAAGGCAGCAAAGGACCTAATATGTAAAAGTAAGGCTTATTAGAAATCCGTAGATATCTTCAGAGATACTGAATTTAATTGATGAAAGGAGAAGATATAAAAAATACAGCCAAGTAGTATATGAAAGGCAATACAGATGTGTTAAAAATATTGACAAGAACTGCAAAATGGCTATGTGAACTAAAAAATGGCAATATGGGACTGACAACAAGACAAATTTAAGTTTTTAGTAGTGTGAATACATTTAAGAAAATGTATGAATATCATGAGTGCAAATAGTAAACCAGCACTAAGCAAAGCAGGGAAAGTGAAAAAAAATTTAGAGAGATGCTTTACATGGGATGTGTACTTAAAGGCAGTACTTTAGATGGGAGATCCAGCTATAAAAATATAATAAATAAATAAAACTACTCTAGTAGTGTGCAACATGAATTAAACAGATGAAACACCCTCAGACTTCAATAATAAAGCAATTACTCCAGTTCCAAAGAAAGAATTTTGTGACAACTGCTGCTCTTCTATCTTTGCAACATCAGCAGTTGTCAGAAAATTTTGCAATTTGTGATATATCTATCTAACATGAATTACTTACAAAATCATGGAAAATCGCAAAAGTCAGGGGAAGATCTGTTTGGGTTACAGAGAAATGTTGTAACACGTGAATCTATACTGGGCATATATAACTTATGTTACAAAATAGGTTAAGGAAAGGAAAACCTACTTTAGTAGCTTTAAAAGATTTGGAGAAGGCTTTTGACAATGTTGACTGGAATACACTCTTAAAAATTCGAAAGTTATCAGGGGTAAATTATATAGAATGAAAAGTTATATACAACATGTACAGGAACCAGACAGCAGCTATTGAGTTGTTACATGACTCAAAGGCCATGATAGGTGCACAGCATTTAGAGAGAGCAAGAAAGAGCTGTAGCCTTGCCCCAACAGTATTCACTCTGTACATTGAGCAAACTGTGAAGGAAAGCAATGACACATGTCGAAAGGGTAATAAACTTCTGAAAGAAGGAATACAAATTTTGTGGTTTACCGATGACAACATAATTTTGTGAGACATGGAGCACCTGGAAAAGGAAATGAATGGTATGGTCAATGTCTTGAAAGGAGAGTAAAAAATGAACATTAACAACAGCAAAATAAGGGAATACAATCAGATTAAACTAGGTGCTGCTGAGGGAATTAGATGAGAAAATGAGACATTAAACGAAGTGGATGAGTTTTGTTATTTTGGCAGTAAAGTAACTTATTACAGCTGGAGAGCGGGCACAAAACATTGACAATAAGCAGTTCAGACAAGAAGAGGACAGAAACTATGTGATGTGGTCCAACAGAAGAATCCTGAAGAATAGAACTGAAGAGAATTGTGGAGAAAATATATATGTGGCATAACTTGACTAAAAGAAGGGACTGGTTGTTAGGAAACATTCTGAGACAGCAAGAAATAGTCAATTTAGTATTGGAGGAAACTGTGTGTGTGTGTGTGGGGGGGGGGGGGGGGGGGGGGGGATCATGGAGAAAGACCAAGCATGAGTAAGGAAGCACATTCAAAAGGATGATGGTAGCTGTAGTTACTCAGAAATGAAGAGGCTGGCACAGGATAGGATAGCATGGACAGCTGCATCAAAACAGTCATCGAAGTGAAGACAACAACAATTATGTGTGTGTTGGAATTGGCACTAACTGTTGTTCGGTTATGTTTTCTGTGCCACAAGGTGCCATTCTCGAGCTTATGAAGACTGCCATTAATGTAAAACATTGCTCTTGCAGCAATCATCTATTGAACAACTGTCTCACAAATTCTTCCATGGTCACTACTTGTTGGATGATTTAGCAACAGTGAAAAATATCACAGCATTTGTTAATGCCTCTGCAGAAGGACAGAGCACCTTCAAAAAATGTTATTGGGGCAGGGAATCTATAAGATGCATTTTGTAGAGAGATATGACAATCATCTGAAGTTTCAAAGTGACAATGTGAAGAAGATATGTGATACCTTGCATAAGATCTCACTGAGGTGTGACAGTACAATGACACCTGAAGCCGAGTGCTTATGATAGGCAGCACATAGTGCTGAATTCATTCTATCGGCTGTCTGCTAGGGTTGTCGTATATTGATTTTACTGTTGGAATTGTTGAGAGGCTGTGTGAGGCACAGAGACGCACTCCAGGCTGAGAAATAGAGACCATTGCAGATAACAGGCTAAAACAGACATGTTGTAGCCACTAAAGAAATCTCCTAGTAAACTGCTGATGCCCTCAGCCACCGTCCCAGGTTGGAGGTTACCTTTCGGAGAAAATGGGCGTAACTTCATATAGCATCTAGATGATGTTGTAAGACATTACATTAGCACTTGGGGGCCAACAGGCACGTTTTAATGTACATAGCAGAGTTGATACCAGTCACTTGGAAACAGCAACGTCAGTGGTTTCATGAGGCTAGAGTGAGAGGGTAAACAAGAAAAACTGCAAGTTAGCAGCTCCCCTAAGGCATGGCCTAAGGCGGAGCCTAAGGCGTGGCCAACTGACGTAAAACATTGTTGTTGTTGCCCATACTGGGTAGCGTCGTGACGTTTTGCTTTCAGCTGAACAATGTTGCTACCAAGTATGGATTTTGTTAGTACACAAACGAGCCACCTCCGCACCCAGGGAATGGCAGAAGGGACAGGGCTGAAACGTGGTTCGCTAGAGGACTCAGAGAGAGGGCAAGCCACAATTTAGATTGGTTAAACAAAGCAGTGGCCAATAGGAAATTGTTAACTGTCGGAAAGTGAGGAAAAGAAGTGTGCCCAAACCAGCTGTTAAAACCCCCGGTTTTTGGATCAAGAGGGGAGTTCTCAGTCAGACGAGTTGGGCGCCAGCCCGTGACTATCACCATCGGCCTCGGGGTGCTCCATGGCAGTCTGTTTCTCGTGGGGAATGCGTCTGTCTAGGGAATGCTGCTAGGGAACATAATTACTGGCTTCTGTTGTGGCAAAGGATTTATACTTTTTTTTTTTTTTTTTAATAACTAACCCCAGTGTAGTAGACTTTGTATGGGATGCAATAAATTCAATGCAAGGTGCCTAGGAGTTCCATAAAGTTTCCTAAACAAGTATCCTCTCGAGTCCCGAAATCCACATCTCTAGTAGATGCATGTACTGTCTCTCGGCAATCACTCCTTTCTGCTCAGGATATGCAGACTGACCTTGCTACCTCTTCTCTCTTTCCTACATAGGACACTACATAGGGACACTTTAACATGTCAGAAGTGGGATTGCTATTCCTGATTTTGAGACAGAGGGATACTTCGTTGGTACTCAGCCAATGTCATGACTGTACCAACGGGTTAGGGACTTTATTAGTAGCAGCATTCGCTCTCCTGTGAGAACTGACGGAACGAGAAGAGAGAAGATAACAGAAGACACAAGGCAGGACACCAGTCTTCACAACTCCACGGCAACGCGGGAGTCATCCGGCAACCGCCTTCACTACGACACGGCAATGCGGGGTTCCGGAAGGTCGGTTGGGTTGCAGCGCAACACCGGAGCGTCCCTGGCATGCGTTCCTCAGCCAGACACCGACCGCAGCAGCTGATAGCAACTCAACGCCAAGGTCAAGGCAGCAGCATGCAGCAGCCAGCACAAGGGCCCACAATCTCTGCTCTGCCCACCGCATGTCACCTCGACACTGCTCACCAACAAGAAGGTAAGTCATGGCCACTTCTAACAATGCAGATGCTGATAGCCAGGTCGCCTCTAACATTACTAATCAGTGACGCACTTAAATTGATACCCCAAGCGTTTGATGGCACAAAGTCTGCATTAAATGAGTTCATTAATAATGTTGACATCGTGTTCTAATTGGTGCATGAAAGAGACCAACCAATATTACTGAAGTTTGTAAAAACATGTATTCAGGGCCCTGCACTCAGTAAACTCCTCATGGATGAATCATCTTCCACTTGGGAAGAAGTGAAAAATATTTTATTAGAAAACTACACTTGCAAACGTACTTTGGATTTCTATGCTTGTAAGATGTTTTCCAGTAGGCAATCGAAGGGTGAATCGATTGCAGACTGGGCAAGCAAAGTGGATTCGCTTCAACATCAATTTCGTGAGGCAGTACATGGTGTCATGCCTGAAGCCGAATTAGCCGAGTCGTCGTCATTAGTAGGAAAATTAAGCAGAGCAGTATTCATTCAGGGAATATATGATGAGCGTGTACAGAAAATTGTGCATGGAAGGCGAGAAAACATTACCCTAACTGAGTCTGTTGAGGTAGCTTTCACAGAAGAGTTGGCAATTATATCTACCAAAGAAAAAGGTTTTAATGATAAGAATCATCAGGGAAAAAACGGGAAAAGTTACCCTTAAGTGTTTTGTATGTGGGCTTGTAGGACATACGGCTAAAGATTGCTGAAGTCAGATCAAGTGTAAAACCTGTGGCAAGACAGGGCATTTATCACGAGACTGTCGGCTTGAGAAACGAATTCGCAAGGTCAAAACTGCTCAAGCATCTTGAGAGACAGGGACGCAGAAACCAGTTAGATACGAAAGTTGCAATTTAGTGGGGCACAGAGGTCCTTGTACGAAGACAAAGCCTTTTGTTTGTTTCATGTGTCATAGGCCAGGGCACATGGCCAGAGAGTGTACTGAAAGCTCGGGGTCATCCCTGAAAAATACAAATCAGGAAAACTACTGAAAAGCATAAGACTGCAGTCGCCATATGCTGAGTTGGGGAGGGTATTTAAAGTTGACTGCGAAAGTAAAAATGAATTTGTGGAACTGCAATGTACACAAAGTACAGAGAGTCCAATAAGGTTGCTTTTAGACAATGGCGCCCAGATTAGCTTGTTTAATATAAAGTATCTGCAAAGCCATGTCAGATATAGACCTGAAGAAAGTATAAAAATTAAAGGGATCACAAGTCCAATCATTCATACGTATGGTACAGTAATTCTAGATCTTGAAATAGATAATGAACTAAGGGTGAAACATGAGTTTCATTTGGTAGGAGGGGAGCTAGACATCCCCTATACCGGTTTAATGGGTAGAGACTTCCTTACTAAGCATGGCGTAGTGATTGATTACGCCAGAGGAAACCTACGAATCGGGGATAAGTTGTTACAGTTGTGTACGGAGATAGAAGCAAAAGGCGCCAAGACAGATTTTGAACCTGCAAAGTGTAAATGCAGAAGAATACATAGCTTGCGGAGACGCGAAAGTATGTCAACACAAGGGCGAAGTACACAAATTTCCAGTGGGCAGCGGTGCCACAGTCAGGAAATAGAAGACGCGGCGCCAAAGACAGGCCACATGGCAACTATAGAGATCAGTCCACGTGAAGAGAGAATTTTGAGAATAAAGGTTGTAGATACTAGTCTAACAGAAGACATCATAGAGAAACAAGAGTTACAGGAAGGCGTGTACCTACCAGAGGCGCTGGTTCGAGTACAAAAGAATTTCTGTTTAATTAGTGTGTTAAACACTCGGGAAGAGGCAGTTTCAATTGAGATGCCTCAAATTAAAGTAGAAGCAGTTCCGAAATTCAGTACGGGTCTGGAGCAGACTGTGCTTAAGATAGACACAGTCAATAGATAAAAGAAATCAAGAATTAGCTTGTTAAAGGAGAATTTACGGTTGGATCATTTAAATGCCATTGAGACTCAGTCCATAATAGAGATATGTTCTGCGTATAATGATATATTTCATCTGCCTGGGGATAAGTTGACATATAAAGATACTGTTCGGCACCAAATAAAATTGGTACCTGAAGCAGAGGGGCGGGTAATTTGCTCTCGTTCCTATCAAATTCCGGAAGCACAGAAGGAAGCATTACAACAGGAAATAAATCAGATGTTGGAGGACAATATAATTATGCCTTCCACTAGTGCGTGGAACTTTCCGTTAATTATGCTACCAAAATAGGTAGATGCGTCAGGAAAGAAAAAATGGAGAGTGGTAGCCGATTTTCGGAAACTAATTGATATTACGACTAACACAGTTTTCCCCCTCCCACATATCAATGAGATTCTGGATGGAGTAGGCAAAGCCAAATATGTTTCAACCCTTGATTTGGCTAAAGGGTACTATCAGGTATTATTAGATGAAAATGACAGAGAAATTACTGCATTTAGCACACCCTATGGCCATTACATGTATAAAAGAATGCCCATGGGACTCTGTTCTGCGCCTGCCACATTTCAGCGAATGATGAATTCAGCGCTAATGGGGCTGCAAGGTGAGAAAATGTTTATTTACTTAGACGATGTTTTAATATTTGGTTCATCTTTGGAAGAGCACAATGCCCGATTGGGTGAGGCTTTCGAAAGACTAAGGAAACATAATTTGAAATTACAGGTTGATAAGTGTGAATTCTTGAGAAAGGAGGTTACCTATCTAGGACATGTCTTAACTGAGACAGGTTTAAAACCAGATCCAAACAAGTTGAAATCAGTGTCAGAGTACCCCAACCTAAAACAACAAAGGAATTAAAGAGTTTATTGGAGCTAATTATTACTATAGGTGTTTTTTGAGTGATTTCAGTTAAGTGGCAAAGCCACTTCACAAGCTATTGAACAAGGGGGTCAAGTACGAATAGGGTGCTGAACAAGAGAATGCGTTCCAGGTGATGAAGGAGAAGTTTTTTCAGCCACCTATCCTACAGTATCCCGATTTAAAAAAAAAAAAAAAAAAACTATAATCACCACAGATGCTAGCCATGGTACTATCGGGGCTGTACTTAGTCAAGGAGAATTAGGTATGGATCTGCCAGTTGCTTATGCGTCCAGAACTCTGAATAATGCAGAACGAAATTATAGTACAATTGAGAAAGAATTACTGGCCATAGTTTGTGCAGTTAAGCATTTCTGACCATATGTGTTTGGTCATCATTTTACTGTTTGCACAGATCACAAACCACTGCAGTGGATCGATAATATTAGTGACCCCTCTTCATGCCTAATGAAGTTCCGATTGAAACTAGAAGAGTATGACTACAAATTGTGTAGAAGAAGGGCAAGAACAATCAGGTCGCAGACGCACTATCGAGAATAAGAGCATTAGTTGCGGCGGATTCCGAATTAACTGCAGGCAAAAGCGTAGAAATGTAGTTGCCGAGGAACAAGCCCAGGAGGAAATAACTGCCGAAGAAAAAGCTGAAATTTTGCGGTAATTCCATGACTCGCCCTTAGGTGGTCATCAGGGGATCGTAAGGACCTACGATCGGATCAGGAAATATCGAATGTGGTCCGGTATGAAGAAGGATATTGAGGACTATATTAGGAAATGTGCTAGTTGTCAAAAAAACAAAATAACTCAAAACAAGACAAAAATGCCACTGGTGATAACGCCTACGGCAGAAAGAGTGTTCAATCGGTGTGATATTGATCCAGTAGGTCCATTAACGGTAACAGATCGAAATAATCGATATATACTAACCTTCCAGGATTCTCTAACCAAGTTCATTGTGGCAGAGCCGATAGAAAGACAGGACACTGATACAGTAACTCGTGTCCTTGTGGAAAGAATAATTTTGAGATTTGGTATACCTTCGGTACTTCTTAGTGATAATGGTAGTCAATTTTTAAGTGACACACAGACCAGAGTGTGCAAACTGTTAAGGATTGGGCGAGTACAAACTTCGTGTTATCATACACAATCAAACAGGGCCCTGGAGAGAACACACCGTACCATAATGGAATTCCTAACACATTATATCAATAAAGCGCAGTCAAACTGGGACGAATGGCTTCCTTACGCTGTGGTCGTTTTCAACACAACACCACATAGTGCTACGAATTATACACCCCATGAGTTGTTTTTCGGTAGAGAATGCAATATACCCAGTATATTGTAGAGGAACCCCACAGGTGTTATCTACAATTATGATGATTATGTACTTGAATTAAAAGAAAAAAATGAGGCAGATGCACAAATGTGCCAGGGATCATAATAAACAATGTAAGGAGAGGAATAAAACATACTATGACCGCGATAAGAATCCCAAGGAATTTAAAGTGGGTGATCAGGTCCTACTATACGATGAAAGCGTTAGAAGGGGCCGAAGCCGTAAGTTGTACTCTCAGTGGCGTGGCCCATACACTGTAGTACGGATAAAATGACCAAATGTGGTCATTCGATTAAAGAGAAACAAATTCTTAACAATACATGTAAATCGGTCAAAGGAGTTCTACTAAAGTGGAACTTTTCTTTAAATTTCAGATGTGGAAACTGGTGGGACTGTTGCATCTGGTGAGCTATATCACAGCTGTGTACACCCTTGGACAATATCAAGACTTCAGTATAGAAAAGTTTCTTTCATAGCCAGAGTTGTATTGTGACAGTGATGGTAAAGTACAAATCTACAGTGTGACATGGAACATTGTTAGCTATATACACTTAGGAGAGCTTCAGGGAAAAGCCGATGAGACAGAAAGATTGGCACATTTAGCGGTAGGGTATTGTAAGCAAAAGTTGACAAGTTTGGGAATAAGCGATCAAGAATGTGACGTAGTCGAACAAGCCTTAGATTAGCACATGAAAAAGACCAGGACGTCGCAAGGTCTAATTGGGCAATTAGCCCGTCACAAATGGGCAAGCCACAATTTAGATTGGTTAAACAAAGCAGCGGCCAATAGGAAATTGTTAACTGTCGGAAAGTGAGGAAAAGAAGTGCGCCCACACCGGCCATTAAAACCCCTGGTTTTTTTTATCAAGAGGGGAGTTCTCAGTCAGACGAGTTGGGCGCCAGACCGTGACTATTGCCGTTGGCCTCGGGGTGCTCGACGACAGTCTGTTTCTCGCGGGGAGTGCGTCTGTCTAGGGAATGCTGCTAGGAAATGTAAATACTGGATTCTGTTGTGGCAAATGATTTATACTTTTTTTTTAATAACTAACCCCAGTGTAGTAGACTTAGTATGGGATGCAATAAATTCAATGCAAGGTACCTAGGAGTTCCATAAAGTTTGCTAAACAAGTATCCTCTCAAGTCTCGAAATCCGCATCTCTAGTAGATGCCTATACTGTCTCTCTGCAATCACTCCTTTCCGCTCAGGATATGCAGTCTGACTTTGCTACCTCTTCCCTCTTTCCTTTGTAGGACACGACAGGGTGATGTATTAAGTATGTTGTGAAATATATCTTTTCTGTCTTTCATCACCTATTACACTCCAATTAAAATTTCTTTGTGATTGACACACAAAAGCTCCTATTCAATGTACCACATGCTCATACGATCAACAGTTGAGGGTGTACCAAAAAGGAAACAAGTCGTGTCAGCTTACTGTCTACTGCTGCATCATCGTCGATAGTGGGAAGTGAAGAGGTGTGGGCCGCTACTGCTGTACATGTGTGTGTGTGTGTGTGTGTGTGTGTGTGTGTGTGTGTGTGTGTGTGTGCGGGGGGGGGGGAGAGAGAGAGAGAGAGGGGGGGGTCATCTTTAGGAGACAAAGATAAAAAATTATTGCCAATGGAATGTATTACATTAAATATGCATAGAAATAATTTCATTAACTAAAAATTGAATGAATATTGTTTATGTCAATGTACTTGATGAAATATATTACATTAATCTATTAGTTTTGCCTGATATTTAATTTAAGAGTAGGGGCAATGGAAACCAAGTCTGATCATTTAATACTAAGCTGGCATTCTGTGTAGTATGATTTCTTGTATTTCCAGCAGGATCATCTTTCTGATTTTCTTTACAGAATGTAATACATCTGAATTTTATGGGTGGTTTTATGATATGAGGTGGTATGCAAAGGTTAAGTCTTTCTTGTTTAATCTCCAGCTTCACTCATGTTCACATAATCTAACTGCCACAGCTCTGGCTGATGGACCTATGTAAACTTTTCCACTTTGTTTACATATGATTCTGTATACACCACTTTGAGCCAGGGGTTGCAGTTTTTCTTTATTGATGAATAAATTGTTTCATAAGTAGTAATTTCTAAAAAGAATGTTTTTAATTTCCTTTCAAACTAGTTAGTAATTCTAGCTACATGTATTACATAGAAAATATTGTGGGGAAGGCGAATCAAAGGTTACGTTTCATTGGCAGAACGCTTCGAAGATGCACCAGCTCCACCAAAGAGACTGCCTACATCACACTTGTGCGTCCTCTCCTGAAGTACTGTTGCCCCTTATGGGACCCTCACCAGGTGGGACTGACGGAAGATATTGAGAAGGTTCAGAGAAGGGCAGCTCGTTTTGTTTTATCACGTTACGGGGGGGGAAAGCGTCACGGAAATGTTACACGAATTGGGGTGGAAATCATTAAAAGAAAAACGTTATTCATTGCGGAGTGATCTGTTTGGGAAGTTTCAATCACCGACTTTTACTTCTGAACGTGAAAATATTTTACTAGCACCCACCTACTTAGGGAGACGTGACCATCCCAATAAAATAAGAGAAATCAGATCGAAAACGGAACGATTTAGGTGTTCTTTCTTCCCGCGCACTATTAGAGAATGGAACGGGAGAAAAGTTATGAAAGTGGTTAATGAACCCTCTGCCAGGCACTTAAATGTGATTTGCAGAGTATCGATGTAGATGTACATATTCTATCTATGTGTACCTTGTTATACATAAATGCACTGATGGTTATATGTTTGTAAATGTACATTGGGTAGGGGTGAATATTACTTTTATTTCTCTAATAATTTCTATTACTATGAGTGACTGCCTCATTTTCTGCCCAAAGTTTATCATCTTCAGTTAGTTATATTGTTTATGCATAAGATTGTAGCATTTTAAAAGAGAAATTATGAAGCATAAAGAAAAGTTTGTAAATCTAAGGGACTTAACTACTGCGCTTATCAGTCCCTAGGCTTACAGACTACTTAAACTAACTTATGCTTAGGACAACGCACACATTCATGCCTGATAGAGGGCTCAAACTTCCGACAGCAAGCAACCACGCACTCAGCAGCAAGGCGCCATAGAGAGCTCAGCCACTCCACCATGGCTATGAAGCATATTGATAACTATTTATGTAATAGCAATGTACGCATATTCTTACGAAATTGCGTGATGTTCTTCATTTTTATAGTCCCTATTGTGAACAGGAAGGTACGCATTTATTTTTAAAAAAATGCCATGTAAAAAATTAATTTAACTGTGTTTTGTTTTAGTGAGAAAGGAAATATTTGTTAATTGATAAGTATGATTAAAATGAAATTACTGTAATTACCTAATACATAAAACTAAACGAAAGTTTATTTGTTTGTATGTTTGTTCGTATTTTATGAGCTGCCGTAAAGTTCATTCATAAAGATGAAACTTTGTCAATATGTTGTTTGCACTGTCGGGAAGGTTGTAGGCATAATTATATCACTGTATGACACATACTTAAGGAAAAATAACGTCATGAACACAAATGCGTGAAAAACTGTGGCGTTATGAATGACTTATAAATTTATTAATTCTTTGCTACTAGATGTATTTGCAACATATTTTGCAAACAGTATCCATTAATTCCAATGAATGTACCTACGAAATTATTTCATTGTACGACTTATAGTTTAGAGGATATGACATTATAAACCCTGATACGCGTAGAAACAGCCGCCTCATGTTTGTTCAAATTTTATCTGCTATTGTACCTTTCATCTATGAACTTTGACTAAACCTACAGTTTTATTCCAATTCTGATGAAATTTTGTATACTTGCCCTGCAAAATAAAAGAAACATCACCGACTACCTAATATTTCATGTGGTGTATGGCAGAGGTTACCTTGCAATCAACTAAGACGCCACTTCACTGATCACCATGAAAGTTAACAAACCTATGTTATTTTTCACAGATGGGGGAGTCAATGAACTCAGAAGGTGGAGGAGGAGTTCTATACAAAGACAGTGAGGTGATTGGCAGAGAAAGGGGAGGCTGGAGATGGGCAGAGAGAGGGCTAGGGGGAGATGAACGGAGTGAGAGGGAGGTGAAGGAGAGAGAGAGGAGGGGAAGGGAGCGAGAGTAAATATGTAAAACTTTAATA
Organism: Locusta migratoria; assembly: GCA_026315105.1. NCBI lineage: Eukaryota > Metazoa > Arthropoda > Insecta > Orthoptera > Acrididae > Locusta > Locusta migratoria. The sequence continues at coordinate 741,938,609 of CM048755.1, read as the reverse complement.
ATTTATTCAAATAAATATATGCATTTATAAATTTAGTTTTCATATCTGCAGTTTGAGTCCTTTTCTCCAGAATTCAGATATTCGAACTCTTCCTCAAATTCAGCTTCCTCTGCACCTATTCTAGTACATTTACCATGACAACCCATCATGTAAAGTTGCTTTGTCACAACAAGAGGCTGGAGCATGTCTTGAAACACAAGGGGACTGTTGTATTCTGCTTATACACTGTTTGACTCATTTATGATTGGAATTGTGTTCCATTGTACTAATTGTCAACCACCAATTTATTTTTACATCAGCTGGAATTCATTGTTCCCAAACCGACGGGTTCCATATTGCAGTTGGCATACAAATAAAGTTAAATTGGTTACACATTTATGCTTCAAAGATCCTGTATATTTGTCATAATAGCACAAAGCACTTACAACTAGTAAACTTACTCTAACAGAGTGGAAACGTCTTTCCTGTACATTATTTGTGTTTGTGAGTTGTATATTTGAAGTACTTGATGAAAAGGCCTATTTTTATAAAAGGAAGGTTTGTGTTGTACGAACGTAGTGATGTGACTCTCTGTCAACGTGTTAGCCTGCCGGTCAGCCCAGTGGATAGGAGCTGGCGGGGCTGGCCCAGTTTGTGTGGGCGCCAGAGAACTGGGCCGGTCAGAGCTCACTCGCGCTGTGTGGTCCAGCCCGTCTGAGGCCAGCTAGCAGGGCACGGTGCGTGCCTCTGCTTCCATCACTCGATACTAATCTGAACTGGAACAACTGAACTGCACCTTTCACCGAGGTTTTGATATTCTGTCATCGTGTCCAGAAACGAGACACATCCTCCCCGAGATCCTCCCTATCCCTCCTAAATTCGTCTTCCGACTCCCACCCAACATCCGTAATAGCGTAGCCCATCTCCATGCTACCCCCAACATCAACTCCTTGCCACAGTGATCGTATCCCTGTGGAAATCCCTGCTGCAAGATCGGCCCAATCCGTCCATCCTGCACTTCCTATTCCAGTCGTGTCACGAGCTTATTCTACTCAATCGAAGGCCGGGCCACCTGGAAGATAATATATTATGAAAAAGAAAATACGTAAAATTCCACCACTTCTATATGCTGGATAACTACTCAGTAGTTACAATAAAATATAGTGTACCATCCCATATATGAACAAAATTTCAATTTTTATTCAACAGTAAAGGCAAACTGCAACACCTGGCTCAATGTGGTGTCTACAAAATCACATGTAAATGATGTAGTAAAGTTTACATAGGCCAGTCATACAAATTTGAAATATTTTTAAACCATTTCAGGGCATTGAAATATATCCAATGGCAAAGATGAACATTTGTGCTGGACCAGGATTCGAACCAGGATTTCCCACTTTGGGTTGGAATGAAAGCATACCCTGATAGCCAAATTCCCGCTGGCCCAAAGCAAGAAATTCGGGTTCGAATCCTTGTCTAGCACATATTTTCATCTTTACCATTGGATTTATTTCAACGCCCTGAAATGGCTGAAATGTTTAAATATTTCTAATTTGTGTTGCTAATGTCAAAAAATAGTGTCTATTCTTTCAGACATGTCCAAAAAAAAACAGGCACCACATTTAATAAGGTAGACAAAGCTGTGGCAGTTAGATTATCTGAGCACAAGAGAATCTGGGGATTAAACATCAGACTTAACAGACTATATCATATAAGAAAGTCACCCATATTATATAAATTTTAAAATATTATATTCTTTAAATACAAACAGAAAGATGATCCTGCTGAAAATACTGAAAATCAACAAACATATGACACAGAATGCGAGCTTAGTATTAAATGATCAGACTCAGTTCCAATTTCCCCCTCTCAAGTTTCAATCAAAAATAATAGTTCGATGAAATATATTTCATCGGCTGTTAACTGTACATCGAGATAAACAACATTGTTTCTATTTTTAGTAAATATAATTGTTTCTGTACACATTTAACGTAATACACTCCCTTGGCATTTGTCTCTTCTGTCTAAATATCTTTAAAAGTGGCGAAATTTAGCTGTCCCCTGAAGGTGGCTTAAGAAGCCTCTTCTTATAAGAACAAATGAAAAGTTTATAAAAATTTAAATAAACTTATGATATCAGGCCTCATTATAAGGAAACATTGGGTGCTTCAGTTACTCCACAACAATATAAAACAAGCTGGTAAAATAAGGCTGTTGTCTCTTGACCTACCTGGTACTAGAGAACCATCAATAGAATGGAGTGATTCATCAGCAGGTCCTGAAAGAGCCTGTAACTCTTCTTCATCCCGTGAATGATTGAGAACGGAATCAAGACTTCCAGCTGATGCACTTAGTAAGGAAGAGGTATCCTCTGGGGAACGACTGCGTAAACTGAGCCTCTCTAGGCTGGTACCGAGGTGTCCACCACTGCCTTCGAGGCTTGAACTTTCGATATCTCGCTGCTGTTGTTGCAAGTGCTGCTGCTGCTGCTGCTGTTGCTGTTGCTGTGTTGGTCGATTCGAGCGCTGTCGACGTTTTGGTGGGAGCGGTGGTGGTTCATCACTGCCTTCTGATATATGGTAACTCCTAGAAACAAAAACTCATTTTTAGATCCAGTATATTATTTGAAAAATAATACTTAATTTTCCGGTGTTATTACTACATATGGCAGCAATATAGTCAACACATAAAAAATATCTATGATTGTTTACTTCGCCACTTTTATTTAACATAAAAAAGGAAAGTTTTACATCTACAAGAGATGCAGCTAAAGTTTTTCATTTTTTCCTTAGTACATTGTACAACAAAGTTACAGGGTCTCTGTTTTAAAGATGTAATTGTCTACCACTGTGATAAAAACATTTGAAATTTGGCTCTAAGTTGCCAACCATCTTCCTCTACAGTAGCACAAAAGTGTGGTACCTTGCAATGTCCCCTGTCACACTCACAAGTGCATCTAATAGAAGGATGTCAACAATAGTGTGAAAAAGGCCACAGCTCAAAAGATTATGTGAGGTGTACAGTGGGTTAATGAAATCACATTGGCACAAAATTTCATCACAATTCTGTGTAACACAGTCATAAATATGATACGAATATTATAGATGGAAAATTCCTAGCAGGAAAAATTACATATAAAAAATATACGTAGATTACTCACCAGGCGAAGGAGCACAGGTGTGACAGCAGCACAAATAAATAGAACACACACACACACACACACACACACACACACACACACACACACACACACACACACACAAACGCTAGCTTTCGCAGCCTAGCTGCTTCGTCAGGCAAAAGGGAAGGAGAGGGAAAAGGAAATGATGAGGGTTTAAAGGAGTGGGTAAGGAGTCATTCCAATCCTGGGACAGGAAAGACTTACCTTGGGGGAAAAAAGGAGGGTAAACAAATACACACACACCCACACACATTTACACAGACATAACCTAGGTGTACTTGCGTCTGTGTAAATGTGTGGGTGTGTGTGTATTTGTTTACCCTCCTTTTTTTCCCCCAAGGTAAGTCTTTCCTGTCCTGGGATTGGAATGACTCCTTACCCACTCCTTTAAACCCTCATCATTTCCTTTTCCCTCTCCCTCCTTTGCCTGACGAAGCAGCTAGTCTGCGAAAGGTAGTGTTTGTGTGTGTGTGTGTGTGTGTGTGTGTGTGTGTGTGTGTGTGTTCTATTTATTTGTGCTGCTGTCACAGCTGCGCTCCTTCGCCTGGTGAGTAATCTACGTCTATTTTTTATATATAACACAGTCATAAGTGTGTCATACAATGGACAGGTCATTACACCCTCTCTTATCTACATTTTATCCCTCATTTTAATGCCTTTGCAATGGAGGTCAGAACTATGATACCCAACACCTTCTTAACCATATAGTTCTCTTACGAGTGACTGAGGAAAACATTTCAGAAGTAATGCTGGTCAGAATAGACATAAAAAGGGCTAAAGGGCCTAGGAGATGACATGTAGGTGTCAAAGAAATGAGTCCTTCCCTTGTGTTGTTCATTCTCACACATTTTATTCACCCCCATGTCAATGTTGCATCACCTCGTGATCACCTCCAGAGTGCATTCCCTTTTGATTCTGAGCAGCTGTGTATCAACTGTAAGAAAACCACACTATTTTAATGCTGGTTATCAGCATTTCGATTGCAGAGATGTCAAAAGGAGGTGAATATGTGGGTAAGATGTGTGACAAAATTCCTATCATTTGACAGCCACAGTAGTGTAGAGCACAACTGATGTGGAAATTGGTGCCAATGTGAAAATTCACCTCACTGAGCTGTGGCCTCTTTCTGGTACATGTCGAAACCTTGCCATCTGTAGAGACGCACAGTTGGGGGAGGGGTAATGTCTCAGGGTGTCACAATTTTGCACCATTACAGAGGAAGGTTACAGGTGCCTATCAGTCTTCTGCATTGCAATGAGAAACAAATGTTGTTGAATGTAATGTCAGTTGTGGATCAAGATGAAACAATGCCTAAATAACACATTTAGGTTACCAGTACAACAATACTTTGTTATTTTTATCTAAAGTTCTTGACATGCAAAAAAATATACAATGACACAAGCAATACATTATCATGCATAACAACCTACATCCCCATCCCTACATCAATAAAATGATGATAGTTTAAAATAGGAGTACCAAATGAAAACATGAAAATGGTGTGGTAGAGAACAAACAAGCAAACACCAGTCACAGTGATTGCAAGAGAGATATTCTGCATCACAGTCAGGCTTCTGTCAAAGTTCCTAAGAGCGAACATTTCTTGAAGAGTCAACCTATATACTGCTTCCTTCTACGTATATCTCGTGAAAAGACCGAGAGGATAAAATTAGAGAGCTTAGAGCCTACACAGAGGAATAGCTGCAGTCTTTTTCCCCAAAAACCATTGGCAATAGGAAGTTATGGTGGTAGAGAAAGTGCCCTCTGCCACATAGTTGGTGGCCTGCAGAGTATAGATGTAGGGCCTAGAAATAGAAGTATGGAGCACAAAATTCAATACTGCGATACTCTGTCAACACAAAGTTGAAATTCCACAAATAAAGAATTTGTTACCTACAAGATAATGGTAAGTAGAAGAGTCTAACAGCAGCACATTCATAACAAATTTTGTGTCTCAAGTAGCGGGACAGTATCATTTTGTAAATGTTGAGAATGAGGTGGAGTACCAAAAGCAAACACCAAGGAATATGAACCCGTATAGCAGAGTGTCAAAAACCTGCATAAGGACAAACATGGAAATAAGAGAGTGTGACAGCATGGAGAAACAACAACACCAAAGGCAAACAAGTGTAAGCCTAGTAAACAAGAATCCAGGCTAAAAGGTAGCACACAATGGACTCCACTGTCTTCATTGCTAAACCAAGAAAGTTGGGAACTTCCCAATGAATGTGTGACTCATGAAAGTTGGGAACTTCCCAATGAATGTGTGACTCATATTACTTACAGGAGAGTCACTGATCTCCGAGAATTTTGACTGTGAACAATTGCTCATCTGAAATGCCTCTGTCTAGTGTTATTAATGCCAAACAAGTTCCCAAGTAGGCTGTTTATTATACAGAGAGAGAGAGAGAGAGAGAGAGAGAGAGAGAGAGAGAGAGAGAGAGAGAGAGAGAGTAGTTACAGGTCAACCATGAGTCATGAATATATCTTAGATTTTAGGTAAAAACCTATTTTGTTCCTCATTAAATAAAGGCAATGAAACTTAATTTTGTTGGCTTCCACAGAATTGCCGATGTTTTGACCACTGTGCAGTGGTCCTCTTCAGGGCAGTTAACTGTTGGATGCTGCTGAACAGTATATAAGGGTATACATACAGCAGCATCCAACAATTAATTGCCCTGAAGAGGACCACTGCACAGTGTTCGAAATGTTGGCAATTCCTTTGCCTTGTGTTTTAAAAAATGATGTGGCCAAATACCCAGAATTATTTGATTTAAAAAAGCAATAAAAGTTGCATATAAACAAATTATGCCAATTTATGATAGAAAACACTAGTTTTAAAGCACCTTAAATACCCTGTTTCAGGTTAGTAGCTGGTTGTACCTAAATTTTAACAATCCAAAGAAATAACTTTTTTTTTAAACTAACATTTCTCATAGTCTTCCCAGCTAAGAATTAGGCGAATACTTAATAATTGTAATTTTATAGTAGCTAAAATAACTAATTTTTATGTTAGAACATAACTGTACCTCATTTCTAAAAACCCTAAAATTACCTAATTTCATTATACAACCTGACCGTATCTAATTTTTAAAAATCCAGTCAAATAAAATTTGTATGACTAAAACTACTGGTCTTCCCGGTTACTTAGAAAAAAGTAATTGGTAACTGTTTTTTTTTTCATGTGTGAATGCCAAACATGGGTCAGATGACAGTCTGCCCTGCTCTGTAGAGTGTTGTCACTCACTGTGAACTATCAAATGGGTTGGAAATGGTATGGAGGAGCCTCTTGATCTGCCTGCCATGTCAGAACAGCCTGTTTAAGACATCTATACTGTCTTCAATGGGTTACGAAATGCTTCATAAACGTCCGAGATTAGATGGGAACTTTGTTGCAGGTGCCTAACTACTCCCATTTTCCAATATTTGATGCATAAATCTGGGTATTCTCATGTGGTGGCCTCTCATTATTTATGACGTCATATCTCCTGAGCTAGGTGGCATGCTCTTTTTGTTTTTGGTTCAGGAACCTTTGTGGGTGGACGATGAACAGTTGCAATCGAATGTGTGGTTTATGAACTCATTGAGAACATACAAACATTCATTTTGACATATATAAGATTGTGCCTACATTTCACTATGCAACGAAAACAACAAATCTCAAACAAACAGTGATTGTATGCATAGTACTCATCAGTCTCCCACTGTCCACCATGGTTATTGAGAGTTGATAATGACAAAGGGGTTGACGATATTGGGGTTGAAAGTTATTGACATACTAGCTGCAAGTACCTGGCTTTGCATGGGTTTAAAATAAGGATTTCTGTTTATCACACGGCTTAGAACAGGCACATGGCCAGAGTGAGATTGGGATGGAACAAAACCTATTTAAAAACCTTTCCCATATCATTTTGTGTATGTGTACTGAATTTCACATTATTTGGTTGTCTGGATGTTGAGTTATAGGGGAATAGATAACAAATGCGTCTTACATGTATAAATATTGCAATCGAAGTCTGTAAGTAAAGTACTCTCCCCCACGCACCGAACAAAATTTTATGTAGACAGTAATCTTCATCTTGTTTTCAAGGTCAAGTGTACAAACTTTCATCAAGATCGGAGCAAAACTGTGAATTTTGGTGAAATCCATAAGTACCCTCCACCGTGCACTGAACAAAATTTTATGTAGACAGTGTCCTTCCTCTTTTTTTTTTTTGAAGGTCAATTGTGCAAAATTTCATCAAGATCAGTGCAAAGATATAGATTTACACGAACACATTGAAAATAAGCTTTCACTTTTTCTCAAATTTTCCAGTTGGTCTTTCAAAAAATGAAACAAAACCTGTTTAAGAACCTTCCCCATGTAATTTTGTGCACGTGTACAAATTTCACTTTATTTGGTTGTCTGGATCTCGAGTTATAAGAGAACAAACAGACAGACAGACAACAAATGCATCTTATAAGTATAGAGATATAAAATTCTACGTGTGTGTGTGTGTGTGTGTGGTTTTTTTTCCCCCCACAATGCAGACGAATGGTCTTTATGTATCATTGTAGTCCGAAATCTTGTGTTTTATACTACAGCAGTTCCATGTCGATGGCTATAAGGGGGTGGAAGATATGGTGGTTGGAAGTTGTCAAATTATAAAAAATTCAGACTGAAAGCCAGCGATGATGTTTGGGACTATATAGCAAGGTGGTTATATACAGCAAAATGTGATGCAAAAGACCATATCTTTGGTCTATGTGTGATACACAGTCTTCAAAACCTCATTGGGGCAACGGTTTTGTCAGGAACATCAGCCGGAAAAGATGTTTCTATACCTCGCATTCCTTTAATCCCCTCCGATATGCCATTTGAATTCAAAAGACTTCAGTTTCAAATTCGTCTAGCTTTTGCGATGACAATTAACAAAGCACAAGGACAGTTATTAAACATTACAAGAATCTATTTACAGTCCTCGTGTTTTTCACATGGTCAATTATATGTCACATGCTAAAGGGTCAGCAACTCACAAAATCTAAACATCTACACTCCAAACAATACAACAAATGATGTTCTTTACCAGAATGCCTTAAAAACAAATTAAAATCATTTTGGACATTACCCTCAGCATACATGTTGAGATAATGCAACACAGGCTGTAAGGTATATTGTATTTATTATTTATTTTAAATCATTAAGCACTTGACATACTTTTATATTTTCATTTGAATGTTGATTGAAAATATTTATTGCTAAAGAAGGTATTGTTATTTCATTTCTTTCTTCAAAACCAATCTCATAGCACACTACTCAAAGAACGTTTATCTATCATACTCTACCAACACAAGACGGAGCCGTGGGTTTAAGCTAGTATATTTAATGAAATTATTAGAGAAAATATTGATACACCAGGCGGGATTAGATATTAAAATGTAATCATGTTTATTTAATGACTGCCACTGTGGTTAGCTTATAAGTTTGATTTCCAGAGAAAACCTTGAGTCTTTATATGGTAGATATATTTGAGAGGGCGAGCACTCACTATCATGAGGATACATGAGAAGATGCTTGACAACATAAGATGCAAAATTGGCAAATAAATCACTAAAGTTGCATCACATTGGGAGACTCTTACAGGGCCATGAACCACAGTTTATCTTAGCCAAATGAAGTAGACATCTGCATAACTACATCCTCTCAATAAATTATACCATGTTTTATGTTTGGAACAAACTCTCATGTTCAAATGCACTGTGGTTCAAAATTAATAACAAATGTACCACATACACTAGCTGATCAAAAGTATGCCTACACCCATATGGAAGGCACAATTGATCATTTGTATGTAAAGAGCTGGACTCGCCCCTATAAAAGTATGAATCGAGTATTGTTGTCAGCAGAAAAGCAGGGTTGGTGAAGAGCACAGTGACTTCGAATGTGAATGTCACCTGCTGGACAAAGACTTTTCAAGACTTGTAATGTTGCCACTGCTTATGTGATTGAGAAGTTCAAATGTTAAAATGAGACCAGCTCTCATACACTGCCTGGCAGGGGCCACCAAGCAATGACTCTGTGCAGGGAGTTAGAAAGAATGTGGTAGAATGGTCAAGCAGTACCTCAAGAGCAACGTATTTCTATAGTCAATGTTACACAACAGTGTGGTGAAACGGGTAATGCCACTGGACAGTGCAGGACTGAAACAAGTTATTTGGAGTTACGAGTGGCAACCAATGGAAGTTTTTGGATTTGACGAATGCCTAGAGCACGATACATGTCATAACAGGAAAAATTATGAGGCAATGGCTATACCAACAGGACAATGTGCCCTCTCATAAAGCAGCACCTGCGAGGCAATGGTTTGTAGACAATAATATTCCTGGCCTGCCATTTGGGGATAAACACTGACTTTGGTCCGGACTCCAGTGCACAATGTCATTTTCCGGTTTCAGGTCTTGAGGAAGAAAATGTCAACTTTCCACCATAGTCCTTCAAACTCCTTATTGAAGGAGGCTCCAGCAGAGTTAAAACTGGAATAAAAGTGACGGGTGGCTATGCCCCATATTAATAGGTGTCTGGATACTATTGTTCAAATAGTGTACATTACCACTGCAGTGGTACCACAGACTGTCCACATCAGCTACCTGTACATCCACAGGGCAACGTCGACTGCTGCACATCTTCTACTGACCAAATGGAAAGTCAGTGAGACTTAAGTTCCTCTGACTGTTCGATAGACAGTGCTAACCTCACCCTGAGAGCCTGCTAACTCTGTCAGACTATTTTCTTATACCTGCATCCATATTGTAAATAGGGTGGCATCGTATCTGCACCCCACTAATTATTTAAACTGCCACACTGAACTGCAGTGGCAGTTCAGCTGGTGTCAAGGAGTGGGTTAGGCACCAGGTATTGCCCTACCACATCATTCGGGAGCTCACCTTCAACCTGTCATCGACTAACTCACACATCAAAGAGGATTTTGAATGTGAGGAATCTTACTGGAACTGTGTAACGTGAGTTTGAGTGAGGTACTATCTATTCTGAGTGTAACTTCTGCTGTGGACTGGACTGGTAGACTTGACTGAACTCTGTGTTTCATTGCAAATTCTGGAAAAGTTGTATATAGACACTTTCGCCATTACTTAGAAAAGTGCATTTTTCATTGGCATGAGTGCATGGACACTTCTACAGTTACTCAGAAAGAGTTTGTTATTTTTTTGCAAGTGTGTACACACATTTTCACACTATCTGGAATATATTTATTATTTGTTTGCTAGTCACATACAAGTGAGGCCTGTTCAGTAAATTCCTTTTCAATTCTGATCTTACAAAAATAAAGGATCATTATGTTTGTCACCAAAGTACTTAGCAGATAGCATCCATGGACATAAAAACCACTGTATACTAAAATATTTGTGAATGAAAGGAGTGAATTGGTATGGCTCTTCGATTTGGTAAAAGCCTTTTTTAATTGACACCATTTGGTTGACATGTATATTGGTTGTCTTTAGTGTAACTATCTTATTATGGAGACTGTGTGTGTGTGTGTGTGTGTGTGTGTGTGTGTGTGTGTGTGTGTCGCACTGCATTTGTCTTTATGCTGTTGATTTTGATGTGACAAGGCAGAGTGTGAGCCATTGTACCAACATATAACCCCAAACAGCAATTAGGCTGTCATGCTTAAGGTCACTATTCAACACAGTGACAGCCCCCACCAGTGCCACACGCTTTCATTCCATAAGGGATTGTGCCTTATTTTGGAATTTCATCCATGACACTGACACAAAGTCGAGTGGTGTGGAGCTATACATTGCCACCTCAGCATCTTTTGCCTATCGAAAAATGGTGATGGAAATTTCTTCCACCACAAGCACTGGAAATGGCTACCTCCAAGTTGAGTGCTACAACACAAGTGTTTATTAGCAAAGTTGGTTATTGAGGTGGGTAACTCATCAGTTGCTTAGTGAACTGAGCATGTACTGCAAGCAAAATGCATTTAAATTTCTAGTTAGTTTATTGGTCTGAAAGTGACATATAATGGGCATTCTCTGGAGGAGTGGACAATGTGGTGACTACAGTTGAAAGAAGACGAGAAATGTATTTGCAATTGTGAATACAAATCAGCACCAGCTGTACAATTTATTGGTGGCATGAAAATTTGTCACAGACCCAGATTCAAAACCAGATTTTTCACTTTTCTAAAGTGGTCATGTTACCTATTATGCTATCTGTGCGTGCTCACGCCTTTCCATTAAATTGAGCCAAACTCCCAAATGCCACGCAGCGACCAGGAAGGAAAATGACAACATACTGCTTTATTGATAACCTAAGAAAATTTTGCAATGTACATGTCTGTGTTAGTTGAAATGCAGTTACAATTTGGCAATTGTCAAAGGTTTAAATTCTTTTTGGAAACAAATAGTTTTGATAGATTTGAAAATATCATTTTTCTGATAAACATATAGTGTTAGGATTTTTTAGAAATGTGAGACATCAAGTATGATTTAATTCTGTGTGTCAATTAGTTTTCCCTGAGGCTTTGCCTAAACTAATTGAGTCATAATGGCTAACAACCCACCCCGGCTTCACTACAGCTGGACAACTCGTGTAACACTACGAGTAACATTCTGGTACAAATTACAGCACCGTGTCAGTTGTCTGACTCCAGTGCCAGTCCAGCTAGAGTGACATTTCCTGGGGGATCTTTTTCTGCATTTCTCTGGTTAACATCACTATGAAACACCCTCTGTTGTGCAACGTCGGTAAGATGCACCCCCCTGCTATGAAATATTGGCCGGAGCAATCTCTGCCACAAAATGTCGATACCAAGCACTGACACCGATCATGTACGACTGGTATGGACCTTGCTCCATCTCTAAACATATTACAAAGAATGAAACTTCCTGGCAGATTAAAATTTCATGCTGTAACCAGGACTTGAATCCGGGACCTTCGCCTTTCAAGGGCAAGCGCTCTACCAGTGAGCTATCCTGACAGGACTCACAGCTCCGCCCCACGACTTCAATTCTGCCAGTACCTCATCTCCTACTTTCCAAACTTGGGGCAGAGCTACGAGTCATGTCAGGATAGCTCAGTGGTAGAGCACTCGCCCGCGAAAGGCGAAGGTCCCGGGTTAGTGTCCTGGTTCCGGCACATAATTTTAACCTGCCAGGAAGTTTCACATTGGCGAACACTCCGCTGCAGAGTGAAAGTGTCGTTCTATTACAAAGAATGTTTACCACAGAGAGCTAGTACATGCACCGTCTACTGTGCAAACCCTGCACCACAAAGAATTGCTAGAAATGACTGTCGTGCAATATTGGTACAGAGCAATCCCTGCCACATAACACTGGTATGGTGCACACACTGTCAAGCAACAAAGTTGAAAATCACCGGCTTCCAGTCAATATTTCTCAAAGCACCCGCTGCAACATAACACTGATACCCACACAACAGTAGCATCAAGTTACTTGAGCTATCACATTTCCGAGAATATCTGCCATTCACCGCTAGGTGGAAATGGCATTGTTTTCACAGCAGTAGTGACTTTAATTCATCATAGTTTAGTCTATTTGCAATTTATGAATAGTGTACACAAACTTTCCTCATAAATAATTTTACCTGTTAGTAAAAACTCAGTATCAAAATCTGTATTATATTTCCTGAGATTAGCCTAAATTTTCAGACAAAACCACCACAATAGACTTTAATTTATAAATTATAGAATACATAGAGGCATAGAAAGATTACCACACCCAGTAGCAATCTGGAGTGGAGAGAGAGAGGGGAAGGATAGCAGGATATGGTGGTGCAGAGACAGTGTTATCTATCAAAGCATGCCACAACTAGAAGACAATGATAAGGCTGCTAGGTTCAGTGATGGTAGCATGTGGGCGAAGGAGGAAGGAGGGGGAAATGGAGAGCAAAAAAGTAGAGAAGTAGTGAAAGGGACAACACACGTGGATGTGTCGGCTGAGAGAAGAACAAAATTAGTGTGTGGAAACGTGAATTTGGAGGAGGTGATACGACAGATGTGGTGATAAATTTGGTGTGGAAAGAGTGGAAACTGTAGGTTCCAATAAGGAAGAATAAGAAGATTACAGTTTAATGTCTCATCTACAATGTGATTACTATGAGAGGGTGGTTATTGTTGAATGAGGCCAGGATGATTTCAGAAGCAGATAACGTGTTGTAAGGGAAACTAGAAAAATGCAGAGCTGTACAGTGAGAGCAGAACAACTTGTATGGCATGGCTGCATTCACAGGAGGATCTGGCTTCTGATGGGATAGGATCAGCCTGTGATGACTGGAGCAGGAAGTGCTGGAAGAGTGTATTGGCCAGGTCTTGCACCCGATTCTTCTACATCGATAGGAGAATTGATGGCAAGGGGGGGGGGGGGGGGGGAATATGGAGAATATGGCATGGGAAATCTGTTATTGGATTAGATCTGGAGGATAGGGCATGGGAAATCTGTTAGTGGATTAGATCTGGAGGATAGGGCATGGGGAATCTGTTAGTGATTAGATCTGGAGGATAGGGCCAGCATGTAAGGATTTTGTGAAACCTTCAGCATATTGGGAAAGGAAGTTATCATCGTTACAGAAATGCTGTCGGCAGGTGGCAGGAAGACGCTGCCATGACTTTTTGGTGTTGGCAGCTGTAGAAATGCAGTTGCTGTTAAGGTTTCCTCTAGATGGTCCATAAATAGGATGGTATAGGAGTGTGTTCACAATGCAGGTGCCGACTGCTATGCTGCAGATTTGTTTGTATATCTACACTGCAAAGGAGAAGTATTTGTGTATTAGGATATAGTGTATGGAGAATGAGGAGGGCATTGGGAGAGGTCCAATAGCAGGAAGACCATGGGCATAGGTGATGTTTCTGTGAAGTGCAGTAGTGTCAATAGTGATGAGAAGGGGTCCTGGAGATAAAGCAGTAGGGATGATGGAGTCTCGATGAAGGAAGTACCTGGTATCTTTGATGTGGAAGGGTAGATTTTCTGCAAACAAACTAACAATGTTGGTCAATGAGGACAAATTCTTTCAGTGGGAGCATAAACCAGCTACAATGGGGTGTTTGTAGCTTTTAGGGAACATGCAGAAGGTGGGCATGAATGGTTTGTTGGAGTGAAGAGGAATATTGATTAAGGGGGGTGTTTTTGAGAAGGGCCTAAGGATTTCAGCAGGGACTGGAGGGTACATTAGACTTTTTAGAAGAGATCACTCTGGCACAGATTTTAGATGGATGAGTCAGACAATTGGCAGAGACCTTCTGCTGGGTAGTCACTGCAATTCATCACAACAGGAGTTCAACCTTTGTCTCCAGAGAGGATTATTGGGCAAAGATCTGTTTTGAAGTTGTGTATGGTTGTTCTATACTCTGCTGAATGGTTGGTGTTTTCAAAAAGGACCTGGGAAAGGATAGTGAGTGAGGCCAAGTAGAAATTAAGGCATTCCTGGAAGAGGACCATGGGGGCACCTGCTTGGCACCATCTTATGCCAACCTGTTTATGGTTCATCTAGAGAAAATTTTCCTAGCCTCTCAAAATCCCAAATCCCTGGTCTGGATATCTTCACGATTTGAAATCAGAGCGAAGACACCCTACACCATTCCTTCAAAACCTCAACATCTTATCTCCCATCTGCTTCACTTGGTCATCCTCATTCCAGCGTGCCAACTGCCTCGACTTGACCTCTTCCTCTCTGATTGCTCCATCCACACCACTGTCTACAGGGAACCAATAGTACCTACATTTTGACAGCTGCCAATACCAAAATAACCCTCCAATGCAAGCAAGCCACCTGCAGACAGTGTATAGGCAGTGATGAGAACTCCCTTGCCCAGTATGCTGAATGTCTCACAAAGGCCTTCATAGACAGTCACCATCCCCTAGACCTAGTCCACTCACAGATTTCACGTGCCCTACCTCACACGACCCTAAACCTGCCACCAATGATGATAAGCAGTCACAGAGGAGTACTCCCTCATCACCAAATACCACCCTAGAAATGATCAAACTGAACTATATACTTCATCAGGACTTTGATTATCTATCATCTGGCCATGAAATGAGTTGCATCCTACTCAAGCTCTTTCCCCTACAACAAAAAGTGATGCCCCATCACCCAAGCCAGCTCCACAAAATCCCAGTCCATAGCTTTCCTAACTACTCCTAATGGCAACACCTTTCACTAATATTAATTAAGAGAGAGATTATATTGTAACAAAAGAAACTGTAAAGAAATATGTTTTTAACATTCATTTTTAAGTGCAGTACACATTTTCATTTGTTTTACAGTATGCATTTACTAATTTCATGGCACCTCAATGTGACTACGATACCCAAGGGTGTTGGGGCACCTAGTTTGCCACCATAGTCTATTCCAACACTACAAGACTGTGGCCAAGAACATAGTGGACTACCCTGTGGCACAACAGACAGCTGAATGTAACATGCTCAATTTCAATGACTGATCCACAATGCAAACATTATCCCTACACCGTCCACCAACAATTTTCAATCCTCTGCCTTATCACCTCCTGCAGTTCATGCCCCCTCCTAATTTTGCTCCACTCTCTGCCACCACACACATCAGTCTTTTCCTCTTCTCTCTTTCCCCACAGTCTTCCATCAGTAATCCTACCTACACATCTAGTCCCTCCACCAGACAGTACGGTCTCTCCCCACAATGTGCTATCCTTCCCCTCTCCCACCCCAATCCAGATTGCTACTTTCTCTGAATGTTGCGCATTCTGGCTAGATCAGCTGAAGACGGCGGTCATGTGTGCACGAGTTGTGTGTGTATGAATGTGTGTGTGTGTGTGTGTGTGTGAGAGAGAGAGAGAGAGAGAGAGAGAGAGAGAGAGAGAGAGAGAGAGAGAGAGAGAGAGAGAGAGAGAGAGATTTTCATTCAGTTAATTACACAAACAGTTATTTAAAAACAAATTTAAAAAGTAAAGGAAAAGTCACACTACCTTGTTGGCAGAGGTGGTTTTGGAGGTGGACTAGTATCATTTAATATTGACTCTGAGCTCTGTGAATGTGGTACAGAACTTATTCCATGCCTGTCTGTTACAGAACTCGATGTCTGCTCTAGTATTTGCCGCTCCCTCGGAGTGAGAGGGATATCGGGCAAGGAGCTACGCTGTGGAAAGTCAATTCCACCCAAACCATAGTTCGATGCTCGATCCAACAGTGGCCCACGGTGAGTTATGTGATTAGTTGTAGCTTTTGTACTGCTCTCTCTGTGGGCTATCTGGTCCTGAGCTAAGGTTACCAAGTGCTGAAATGAGGAGAAAATGTAATTTAAAATTGGAAATGGCAATTAGAAGAAGTAAAAGTATTGCAAATACAATACTGCTGCAATGTCTTACATTTATACTTAAGATGTGTGCCATACAGTGCAATGAACCTAAAATTGTTTGTCTTTGCAGTTTTTATCTACAGTCATATACATACATACAAGAAACTGTATTACTCTGTCTCTCTACAGGTGATGTAGTAGTTTTTGGTATGCATCAACAAAGGATTGTTGTCTCAAATGAGTTTTAAAGCTTTTAAATGGCTTAGCAAATGGGACAGGAAAAATACTGAAGGGAAATGGGTTCACTTATGACATAGTGTGTGTACCTGTATGAAGTAAAGATTCTGGTAGAAATATTCTGATACTATAAATCTGTACTTGTTCAATTTTACATTGAAATTCCACCACACTCCAAAATTTTCCATTAAATTATTACTCTTTCCGGGATGGAAAATTGTTTGTGTAATGCATTTATTTTTTCATTTTTATTATCTTCTGATAATGTAAGCTAAAAGTACTGGAACAAAAATATTTAAAGAAATTATCACTTCCTTCATATGTGGCCTCTAATAATTTCCACATCATTATTAATGAAAGACATTTGGAGACAACACAGCATGCATTTTTGCCAGTAATCAATTAGCTTCTAGCAGGACTTGTTTAAAAAAATTCTGATGTGTAACTATAAATATTGTAATGTTTGTTTGTCAAAGGTGTACATGAACTAATCAGCAATGTCTACCCCATACAACATCTATTTTATTTAAATATGAGATATTCATCAACTACAAAGCTCACAATTCATATCTGTGTAAAGATACCAATATGTTCAGATTGCAGAGTGCAGAAATATTTTATATGAAATTACCTGGACTGCTTCTTCAACAAGATGGATAACGTCATTTACATTTTCTTTATTTAAAGCTTTTTCCCCTTGTAGTAGGACATCATCACAGAGTTTTATTAGCTTGGCAAGACTTTGATATACTTGGTTTGTTGCAGAAACCAAAGCTGAACTGCAAAAATAAGTTCAGATTTCATTGTAAATCCACATATTAACACAACAGATTGTGAACTGATGCAAAATAAGCTACAGATTCACATACCTTTGTTCATTGAGGACGTACATTTTGAGCATACTATGGATGGTAGTTACAGTCTCTAATACAACAGTCCCATTTCCTGGCAAAACTTCAAGTTTGTTTTTGCCAACAACATCACGAAAATGTTTCAGTGCATACTGAACCTTAAATGAAAACAAAGAAAACAGGTATTTGAACATAGATATTAAAACATTTATTATTAGTTGCAGACAATTTAATTCCATACAATTCCAGTTTAATTCCATACAAATACCAAATTTGATTTTAAAACTTAAAAATTTCAGTGATTCATCAGGATACATTTTCATGTTTCTTTAGAGTTTTGCACAATGTAATAAAACTTTTTCAAAAATCAAAACGAAATGCAAGTAGAATAAAATGTTCTTGGACTTCTGGCTTGGGTGGCTGGTTAAAATGCCATGATCTTTTGGCCATTTTGAAGAGGAATGACAGCTGATGGGCTACTGTTTATAATCCTTATAAGTAGAGGTCTGCGCGGATAAGAAAAGTGTTGTCCGCATCCGCACAACATCCACAAAACCCATATCCGCAACCACATCCGCGGCACTTTATCAGCATCTGCATGTTCGTTATCTGCAGATATTTAAGTTTTGAATGGGTAATAGTAATAGATAGCAGTATTTAAAACCAAGGTATGTAATGATGTAATTATTGTTAGAGTGTCATTTCTGCGACAATGTAACTACTTCTGACTTCTCAAATCACGGTAACTGTTCTATACTTATTCCAAAACAGGTTACTCCAAACAGGAAAATATTGGCACTCCGGAAACACACAGTAGCACTTCAGAGCCCGTGTAATCGGAGCACTACTTCAGCTGTTTAATACAGGCATCTTCTTAAATTGATCGGCATAGAGGAGATTTTACTGAGTTTATACTCAAAAAAGAAACAGTTCTTTCAGAGTTTTACAAAAGGGACACTTTGTTTTCTCCATATTAGCGCACAAGAGGTTATTGACACAAAGCACAGCATGTCATTTCAACTGCCGTCTACTTCTAATTGGTAACTGTCAGCAGAAAAAGACAACGTCGGCTGCGGCTGCAGCTGGGGCCAGCCTATACAATCTAACATTGTGTACCTTCCTAAATACATTACTTCAACTGTACACCGTATCTGATTATGAAATTGCTATAAAATGCTATCGTCAATCTCTATTACTTCTTTTGTATCCCATCCTCGTCGCCACTTTTGTGTCTCGTTTCCGCCGGTTGTCCTGGGTGTCGGTGGCCGAGTAGAGAGAGACCAACACAGGAAAATAGGATGCACGCGTGTGCAGGTACGGAGGTGACCAGCCAGTGGGACAGCAGAAATTAGAAACACTAAGCTAGATTAGTATAAGAGATATATTTCATAGAAATAATACATTATGTAACTTGGAGAGCAGCAGACTAGTAGAATGTTGATACATAGTTTAGATAGAGGCCTGGACTACTTTATCTGGTGGATGAAGGGATTGAAGGGCACTAATTGAGTCTGAGCAAACGAAGAATTTAAAACTTGTTACACATCTCATATGCTGCACTGCCTACAGAATGGCATGAAATTACACATCAAAGACAGTAAACTCTGGCAGAAGTCGGATATTTGTGACATGATCAGGGAAAATTACAGAGTTCCCTTGTTTAGACCCATCTGTTAATGCAGCTACATAGTCACAGTGCTTAGTTAAAATTGTATAGAATAATGAGGTAAAAAAACTGGCAGGAGTGCAGCTTCTGCTGTACTGCACTAAATCTAAAATTACTCTATGCCTCTGCAGTATCCAGGGTGGCACGCAGTTAAAATACTGGGTTTGGAGCCATACTTGAGCTACACCAAGTGACTCCAGCACTTGCTGCATGTGGATCCCAAACGGCCTGGTTGCTTGTGGGCGATTGGAGAACAGGCGCAGCATATCAGGGTGAGCAACAGTTCGATAAGGTGGAGAATATGGGTTAGCAAGAATCTTACAGGCCTGACGCACCACGAGTTGCCACCAGACGGTGAGCAGCTGTTCGCCAGCCTCAACACAGAGAAAGGGGATGGAGCTGGTCCTGTAAGCACCAGTGGCCAGCCTAATCCCCTCACGGTGAACAGCGTCAATGGTTTTCAGATATTAAGGTCTCTCTGATCCATAGACTGTGCACCCATAATCTAGCCGTGACTGTACGCATCCGTATAAAACTCAAGCAGATGTGCCCTATCTGCTCCCCACGACCTGAGGCTAAGGCATTTCAAAATTTTCAGCACCTGGGCCATGGTTTTCAAATCAATCAAGTCTGGGAGTCACAAAAGTTTGGATTCAAAAAAGAGTCCCAGAAACCTCACTGATTCTTTAAAAGGGATAATGGTGCCACCCATCTGCAGATCAGAAAGATTAAAAATACCATGAGAATGATTAAAATGGACACACACACACACACACACACACACACACACACACACAGTTATCAGCAGAATATTGAAAACCTGTCTTACAGCCCACTCCTTCAGCCTCTGCACTGTCATTTGCAACTGACAAGTCACAACAGCAGTACTGAAGGAAGAACAGAAAACAGCAAAATTGTCCATGAATAAGGAGCACCGTACAGGACTCCATACAGTGGACATGATACTATTGATGGCTATAGCAAAGAGGGTAACACTTACAACACTCCCCTGAGGGACACCATTCTCCTGCTCAAAACAGTGTGAGAACATGCCACCAACTCGGTACCTAAAAATTTCTGACATAGGAAGGACTGTAGAAAAAGTGGGAAGCGATAGAAGCCCCATTGATGGGGTTGCTCTAGAATAATGCATCACCAGGTAGTGTCGTATGCCTTACTGATGTCGAAGAAGATCCCGATACAGTGCTGTTTACGCAGGGAAGCCTGCTGGATAGCAGACTCTAACAGTATCAGGTTGTAGACAGTTGAGCAGTATCTCCTGATAGCACACTGAGAGCTGCTAATCAATAGCCTGATCTCTAACATCTAGACCAGTTGGTGATTGACCATTTGTTCCAGGGTGACACTCCAATGACTACTAGGAAGTGTTCGGTCCTTTCCTGGTTTAAGCAGCAGAATTAAAATTGCTTCCCTCCACAAGTTGGAGAAATCTCCAGCCTGTCACATCAAATTAAAACAATCACTGAGGATTTCCTTTGATTCTCCAGACAGATGCTGTATCATATTGTACTGTACACTGTCATAGCCAGGGGCAGTATCACAAGACGCAAAGAGAGTAGATTCCAGCTCCCGCATGGAGAAAGGGCAGTAGTAGGATTCAGCATTGTTGGACCTGAAGTCCAACTTGCCCCTCTCCAGGGTCGCACGATACCGCTTGAACGCTAGACCCTGGCTAGCCATGGCAGTAGCATTTGCAAAATGCTCTGCCATTGTTTGGGTGATGTCTCCAGGTGTTATCTGTATACACACCTGCCTCAGCACAGCTTCGATAGGTAAATGACTGCCTTTACCAGAAATCCTCCTGATGGCTTCCAATACTTTTTTGGAAAAAGTGGAGCAGTTGACATGTAGCTCAGGAATGCTTGCCATGACCTTTTCTTGCTCTCCTTAATAATGTGTCCAGTCTTGGCTCTTGCAACTCTGAAGGCCGTAAGGCTGTCAGTTGTTGGAGCACCCTTAAACTGCCATAGGGCCACACGCCTTGCTTTAACTGCCATGTGGCACTCATCTGACCGCCAAGGAACAGGATGCCTGGGAAGTTCAGTAGCATGGTGGATCACTTATGTGGTCCACCCAAGCAGTGATGTCATCTCGGTGTTGTAGTACATCCAGGCAACTGAACAAAGGCCAGTTTTCCCTGCTAGTTTTCCAACTCGGCAGCTGCTGCCCCAATGATGGGTCATCTGGTAACTGGACCCACAGTGGAAAGTGGTCACTGTTGTGGAGGTCATCAGTGGCTTCCCACTGAGCACAATCTGCAAGAGCTGGAGAGCAGAAAGAAAGGTCAATGGCTGAGAATGTCCCTGTGGCAGCACAAAAATGTGAGGGTTTGCCCACGTTAAGCACACAGAGTTTCTGTGACGTCATGAGGCACTCTACAACGTGACCCCTTGGACAGGTAAAGTAGGAGCTCTATAACACATTGTGGGCATTAAAGTCTCCCAGTAGAAGATATGTGTGGAGGAGCCGCTCTATGAGACTGGTGCGAGCCTCAGAGTCTATGGGTTCCTGAGGATGTAAATGTAAGGAACAAACTGTGATCCTCAAACCCCCATGAACTTGCACTGCCATGGCCTGGAGCTCAGTAACTAAGGGAATGGCGGGGGAGTGACATGTATCACTGACAAATACAGCAACTCCTCTTTTGGCCCTCTCACCAGTAAGGTCATCCTTACAGTAGATGGTCATCCTCACAGTAGATGGTCTATCCCATGAGTACAGGGGTATCTGAGACTTTGAAGTGGTTTTCTTGTAAACACAAGCAATGGGGATGTGTCCCTGCTAGCAGTTTTAGGTCTGCTATGTGGGTCCTGAACCCATTCAGGTTGTACTGTAATATGGGAGCCATAGGTTATGGAGGTAGCACCTTCACGTTTTCTTTCCGCTGAGGTGGTGAACTGGGTGGCGCTTCAGTTTTGGAGAGAGAATTATGCCCCCGATTGACATCCAGCTCCATAAGCACTGCAGTGGTGTCAGAAGTGTCTCGTATAAGAACTTCGATATAGTCAGAAGGTTTATTACTTGACTTAGTTTGCAACTGGGACTTACTGGACGCCTTTTTTAACTTCATTTGGTTTGTAGCGGCTACAATAGATGTGGTAATGGACATGGTGGATTTTTGGCTAGTCTCTTCCACTGAAGTAACCAGGGGCTCAACAATGCTGGTAACTGTAGCTTTCTCCACTGTGTTTTCAGGAGGTATAGGCACTACGTCAACCGCTGCTTTGCAAGTGCATTGACAAACACAGGTGTTAGTGGAAACAATAATAACCTCCGTTTGTGTCGAAGCATCATTGTTGTTTGGATGTTTTAGGGAGCCAAAACTGAAGAGATCATCAGTCCCCCCCACTTTGGAGGCAGTGAACAAGCGACCCCATCATGGGCAGGTTTACCAAATGCACCACAGGTGGCTACTCCATAACATCACTGCGTTGTATGCCCAAAGCACTGGCATTTAAGACAGTGCATGAGATTTGGCACATTTAGTCGCAGAAATCCTGCCTGAACATGCTTTGGACTATTAAATGTAAGAATAAAGGAGTTCGATTTCTGTAGCTCTCCATACACCCTTTTCATTGTGTGTTGCACATCAATGATGCACTCTTATGCCCACTCAGCCTTTAATTCTTCCCTGGGAATGACCACGAGGTCCCTACTCGTGACAACTACTTTACTGTTATTCAGAGTGTGGTGTAGTTCTGTCTCAATGGAATATTCCCTAAGGCAAGTCACTTTTTGAAGGTTTGCAGCTTGTTGTGAGCTAGATGTTTCTATTAGCAGAGTCCCATTGCGCAAACGTTTAACCGATTTCAATGAGCCAGCAGTGCCTTCCAAACCCTTTTCAATGTAGGATGGTAACACTTTCTTGAAACTACCTTCTTTTCATTTCATGAGTGAAAACACATTCCGATTTCCAGCATGTGTTCTGCTACCTTGACTGAAAAATTTGTGACACTCCTTGGTCCGGAGGGCTGGATACCCAAGCCCTTTTTGATGGTTGGGTGTTAGTACCCCCCCCCCTCCCCCATAGACACACACACACACACACACGTAAAAAATAGATGAAGTACACTTACCAGGCGAAGGTGCACAGGCAGTGATAGCAACAAATAAACACACAGACAGACACACACACACACACACACACACACACACACACACACACACACACAAACGCATGCTTTCGCTGCCTAGCTGCTTCGTCAGGCAGAAGGGAAGGAGAGGGAAAAGGACATGATGAGGGTTTTAAGGGAGAGGATAAGGAGTCATTCCAATCCCGGGACAGGAAAGACTTACCTTGGGGGGAAAAAAGGAGGGTAAGCAAATACACACACACACACACACACACACACACACACACACACACACATTTACACAGACACAAGTACACTTAGGCAGACATACTGTAGAACTGTAGGTGTCTGTGTGTTTATTTGTTGCTATCACTGCCTGTGCACCTTCGCCTGGTAAGTGTACTTCATCTATTTTTTACGTATATTTTTCCTGTTAGGAATTTTTCCTTATATACGCCCGTGATGGCTAATACGAGTGTTACAGCATAGATCGACATCTCATACCTCAATATCACATGAGTTACTGATCTGTAAATGTTATCATTTCAGGTACTCCACATGCACTGTTTCAACAATAAATCCTGAGTGGATTGGAAAGCTCTAAGAGGGTTACTAATTTTTATTTCCAACAGTGAACACATACCTTTACACCCACCTACTGCTCACTGTAGCTCAATGGTTGTTGTATATTCAGCACCTTTGGACTTACTGCATCTCTATTCAAATTACAATGACACACTTAAAATCAATGCGCCCCCCCCCCCCCCAAACCATCACTTGCTGTTACCTACAAATCAAGTTTTATACTGTTTTCCACCCTCAGATCCTCCACTTTTAAAACTTGGCCAATGCAGCAGTCAATCCAGTGCAAGTCTCTCCTGCACACATTTGAAATTGCACACTGTAATGAAGCATTAGTTTCCACCTAAGATTTTTACCACACTCTTCCACCTATTGTAAAACTAAGTTCTAAAATTCATTTATAACTTTTCTTGCCATTAAACAATTTTCCTACTTTATTCATTAATTCATTATTTCTTAGTTTCCTCATTCTGTTTCTCATCATGACTCCCCACTCCATCTGCTGCCTGGTGACGTACCTGTTCTGTAAAATAAAATTTCAAACTCTATTTTCCACGTTTCACTTTCTTACAAGACTATGTTCCAGTGAAATATTTCAGTAAAGATTTGTATTTACTTTTTCTTGCTTTGCCAAATTGTGTTTTATATCCACTTTGCCTCTGCCAATGTGAAAACAAACCTTACATACTTAAAAAAAGAAAATAATTTACAATAAAGATTTGTTGAAAGCACATTTCATAGGACTGACAATTATACTAATGAGATGATTATTCAAAAGAAAATAACTGCATGTTTAGCTCATTACATTAGACAATGAACATTCCACAGGGACTAGTTTAGTAACAGTTGATGGACCAATGCAATTAACAGGAAATAGGTCGCTTCTAAGTGCATATGACATCAATTACATGGGATACCTAACCCTTTCGAACTATTAGGATTCTATATACTAGCTGGACTATGGACAACTGCTGCCAATTGTATCAAGAGGAACTTTCATGGAACACTGTAAAACTAATCTGGTCATATTAACTTTCATGTTGACTTAATGAACCAAATAAAATGTCTATATCATCAAACTAAGACTGCATGAACAACACTTACTACTGGAGATACACACTAATTTTTGTCTGTTTATGTTGTAAAATGGCTGCAGTTGATTCTTATAACATATCTTTCAAGACATACTTCTGGATTAATACAAGGACAATGACTCAGAGAAAGTTATCAGTGTTCTGTCACATAATGTTCTATCTGCTTCTCACCTGTCTAACATGAAGATCAAGGTCTCGAGCAGGGTTCTTGTCACTAGAATCAACCAGGTCGACACTAGCCGTTGTTGTTGTTGTAGCTTTATGGGATGATCTTGATTTTGGTGAATGTGGTGATCCAGAACGTTGGGATCCAGATCCTGCCCCACCGCTCCCACCACCACTTCCTGGGGAACGCATCTGTGACAAGATTTCGAGGAAGTCTTCCTTGAATGAACGTGCTCGGCGTGCCAGCTTACCCCCACGGGGTTTGCTGCTGCTGCCGTCCGCTTCTGCAGAAAATTACAATAATATTTCAAAATTACTGTTCAGGCAGAATTCACATAATGAATATGAATTACACTATAAAACTACAATCCTGGCTACAAAGATACATCAACAAGAAAATACCACCAATATAGCAATTAATGTATTGATAAGATTTCATGATTTATCAGTATCCTCCAACTGGTACTACTCAAATAATATATAATTTTTATGTTTGTCCACAATAATTTGTGTTAGAATTTCAATTGTATTACTTACATAAAACATGAAAAACAAACAGAAAACCATTCTTCAATTAAAAACAGTAATTTTATTTAATGTATATGATGCATTTTGAATACATTCTGCAGTTTTAAAATCAGTTTACACTGCTTCTATTGCATGTTACAGAAAACAACATTACATGCCCCACCCCAATTTTCAACTTTATCTACTTACTGATTTCAGTAGCGATTGTTCAGATCAGAGGAGCAGACAATTTACATTATACAATTTATTATTATTATTATTATTATTACTGTGCTTTTCTTATATGTTTAAGTGAAATGCAGGAGGATCTACAGCATATTGACACATGGTGCAGGCAATGGCAACTGAGCCTCAACATAAGTGTAAAGTGTTGCATTCACATAAAAAGAAAGATCCTTCAGCATATGACTACGCAATAGTGGGACAAACACTGGAAGCAGTATTTCCAATAAGTATCAGGGAGTAGTCATAAAGGGCTATTTGAAAGGGAATGACCATATAAAAGCAGTTGTGGGTAAGGAAGATGCCAGACTGAGATTCATTGGAAGAATTCTCAGAAAGCGTAGTTCATCAACAAAGGAAGCAGGTTACAAAACTCTCGTTCAGCCAGTGTTTGTTTTTTACTCATCAGTGTGGGATCTATACCAAGTAGGGTTAATAGAAGACATAGAGAAGAAACAGAGGAGAGCAATATGTTACGTTAGGGGCTAATTTAGTTAAGTGCGAAAGTGTGACAGAGACTATTAGGGAAATCCAGTGGCAGACGCTGAAGAGAGGCATGCCGTATTGCGGTACGGGCTTCTGTCAAAGTTCCGAGAGCGTAGGTTTCACAAAGAGTCAACCAACATATTACTTCCTCCTACGTATATCTCACAAAGTGACCACATGAAGATTGGATATATATGTGATGTAAGCAGAGATCATTACGTCACACAGTCAGTATAGTGTATCCTAGTAGGGAAAAAATAGCTGGAATGTTGTATATGGATTCAAGGGGAACTGGCCGCTATTTGTAAACAGCTAGAACCTGAGTTGGCAGGCTTCAGGCTGCTGCCGTGGGCTACTGAGGCAATGTGGCACCCCAGGCAGACTATTTGTTAGCTCTGCAGCAGTGTTTTTCAACCTGTGGGTCGCGACCTCCAGGGGGGGTTGCATAGCCTTGCTCGGGGTGGGGAGTGTGTACTCGCACAAAAAAATAACCAGCGCAGTCAGCCCCTGAATATAAAAGGTTCGGTAATACAAAAATATAGGCCTAATAAAAGTGAAATTTATTTTTTGTTAAAATTATATAATTCCTAGTTTAACATTAATTCTGCACTGAATAGAATGTGAGTTTTTTTAATATAACAGTTTGTGAATGATGAATAAATGCAAAGCCTGAAAAACTGTTTTCAGGAACCACTTGATAGGTAAATGAAAAAGATGCAATAATTAATTTTAAGAAATTTAAAAATATATACTTCTTTAAATACTGTCTATACAGTGGTATGTTTGTTAATCATCATAACTCGGTTCTGAATCTTGCTTAAAGTGGGAGACAGTTAATAAGCGCAAGCCGCAGTGACCGAGCGGTCTGTGGCGCGCCAGTCACAGTATGCGTGGCCGCTGCGGTCGAAGGTTTGAATCCTCCCTCGGGCATTGGTGTTTGTGTTGTCCTCAGCGTAAGTTAGTTTAAGTTAGTCAAGTAATTAGTGTGTAAGTCTAGTGACTGATAACCACAAAGTTTGGTCACGTAAGACCTCACACACATTAGAAGATTTTGAACTTGTTCTGCAAGATATATATTTCTATTGGCAACCATGTAAAAATAGAATACCTCTTCCATTCCAAAAATACACATTAATAAAAATCCAACAATTTACAAGAAAGCAGTAGCAACAAAGAATATTACATTTGTTGCCTTTGAGATAGTTTTGTTAGAGTTTGTGATGAGGGGGTCACCAGAATATTTTTACATGGGAGGAGGTCATCAGAATATTTTTAGTTCCAAAGGAGTCGCATATTCAAAATGGTTGAAAATCACTGCTCTACAGTACCTCCTGGAATCTCTGATTCTGCTACGCCTTCCAATTCCCGCATCCCTGCTGGTCGACAATTGTTTGACCAATTTCTCAATTAAGATGGTGTCACAAATCTCTGAGCAGAATGTGAAACAGAGGACCATCCACAAGACTGTCCCTATACACATCAGAAACAGGTATCACTCATTGAAGATAATACCTCTGAGAAAGCACGAGCTGCCTCATATATTGCAGCAACAGCCAATCTTCCTGAGAGGTTTTCATTGAAGATTTGAACATAGCCAAAACCTCACTGAGGCAAACCCAACACTAGTGTATGGAGAAAAAATGTTCAAATGTTTGTATAGCTTATGGGACTTAACTACGGGGTCATCAGTCCCTATACTTACAAACTACTTACGAACTAGCTAACACTAAGGACGGCACAAATATCCATGCCCGAGGGGGGATTCGAACCCCCGTAGTGGCCGTGCAGACCGTGACTGGCGCCCCGCAGTCTCCTCGGCCACCGCGGCCGGCAGTGTATGAAGAGCCATACATGATGTGTTTAACGAATTCAGATTTGTCAGGAAATTCTAAGATGTTTTGGTCTTTTGTTAAGTCAGTGAGCAGATAGCACCATATAACCATACACCCAGCGACCACACTTGCACTTAAACAGAGAATGCCACACTAAAGGCCAAAATATTTAAAAAAATCCATATCTGTTTCACAGCAGAAGATTGCTCTATAGTTCCTCTGAAACATCACAAGGACAACAAAATTGCAGATATAAAAAATAATGACAGAGGAACAGAGAAGCAACTAAAATTGCTCAACAGACGAAAGGCCACTGGAGATAATTTGGTAAATATTCAATTTTAAACAGATTATGTGAGAGAGCTTTACTCCTTCCTAGCAGCAGTGTACCATGAGTCTCTAATAGAGCTAATATGTAGGCAATGTGTTGGACAGAATAACAGAGGAATTGATGAATGATCCATTCTACAAGAGATGTGGGGGTTCTCCAACAGATGGCACCACTGTGAGATCGCACGAAGGCAAAAGCTGCAAGCGTACCCAGTGTGCAACCACGAGTTAGATGAGTGAGGAGTCATCAGGCCATTTGCGTATACGTTCACTTGTGCATAATACACATACATGTTCGTGTGACTGTGACAGAATGCCAAAGATAGTTCCCTGATTGACAATTCCCTTCTACCAGGTTCCAAACATTACATGAATCTAGAACAGTATCCAGTGTACAGGTAACATAACAACATAAAGCCAACCAGGAGAGAAGGAAAGGAGACATTATTGCAATAGTATTCTTTCACAGCCATATAAGCACTGCCATTACATTACCCATACACAAACATGTTGTCATATTCTGCACAGATGAATGTATGCAGCTTGTTGGCACACAACAGACTTGGTCAATTAAACATCACTCGAGAACAACACACATGTGGCCTCCTGACTGCTCAGTGACCCAGCTCACAATTGCACACTGGGTACATGTGCAGCTGTTGCCTCGCTGTGTTACTAAGTAGGTGCTACCTGTTGAAGGACCCCAACACCTCTTGTATGATGGATCACTCACCATCATTCAGTCCAACATAGCACCTAGTAAGCATTTTAGTAAATAACATTCACACTTGTTTGCATATTCATTCTCAGATGTTTGTAGTCTTCAATCCATGCTCTCCAGATTCGTAACTCCCAAAAACTGGAAGCACGTACATAGGACTTTTTTTGTTTGTTTTCACAAGTAGAATCACCTCACAAATTATATGACATTCCTCCTGAATCATCATGTATAACAAAATTTGTGTGTCCCTTCACTAATTAGTTTAATGTTCCATTTGCTATTTGTATGAATAACTGCTATGATGTGTTATGTGTCCTTTTACATGTATGTGTAAATATGCCCACATGAAGATCATTTTCAGTTTTCCCTTTATTTAGTTTTTAAAGTGTAAATTAGAAATTCTAAATTACATACAAAGAAATTCTTCTACAAAAAAAAAAAGTTACCAAGGCGTCAATTATTCAGTTTGTTTTCAAATTTTACTATGCCATTGGGGCATTTTATACCACTGAGTAAAAGATAGGAGGCACAATTGTGCAACTTTTTCTACTTAAAGTTTCCATTAATGTTATTTTTTCTTCTGGTTTTGTAATTATGAGCATCATTATTTGTTTCAATCTGTAGTAAATCATTTATGACAAAGTTCTTGCGGGAATACATAGACCCTGAAGCAGTAGTCAAAAAATTCTCAAACAGATGTCTACAAAATAATCATGAGTGATCATCAAAACTTGCAACATGTTTCTGAGCAATAAAAACTTTCTACATGGAGATGAGTTACCAAAGAATATTATTGCAGAGACCATTACTAAACAAAAATAAGCAAAATGTGTCAACAAACTGATTTATCTCAGCCCAATATCTGCAATGTTACGAATTAGAAATGTGGCCAAAAGAATTGTTTTGGGAATTCAAGAACATGCTGACTCCAGTTTAAATTCACATCACAATGAAAAGTTTTGAAGTTTCCACCTTAGTTATTAGTTTCTCATACCATCAATTACATTTATCATTTGTTAAAAAAATTTGGTTCTAGGGGGTGATCTGTTCAAAAGTTTTATTATGTAAAACAACGGCAAAGATAGCTAATTACCTTTCATTTACATGACTTGTTTCAGCAGATATTGGTTGATATTTGTTTAATGTGCCCATAACCACATCACACTGTAACAAGATGTGCGGGAAAATTTACTTGTATTGCTACAAGCCAAGAATAATGTTGGCGAACAAGTGCACTTTTATCAGGTTTCCTCTGTAATGTGCCATACATAAATTACAAATCCGGCGATTGCAGTACCGGTATAATGTGCCGAAAAGAATAATCTAAATAAAAGATAATTAGAGATGTTGACTGTTGTTTTACATGATAAACTTAACCCTTGTGTTGTAGCTCTAGATATGCAGAACTAATTATGTTGTGCAATTCTGAAATTGAAATTGAGACCATCTGCAGTAGATTTCTCAATAATATTTTAATGAGGTTGTTAAGCATTTCTTCTTTTGCAGTGTGTACAGTACCTGAACAAAAGTATCCAGTCACCCCTATCAAAAATAACAAAAGATGGATCTGCCACTAGAAAAGAAGGTGGGAGAGTTTCGTTGTCAGTAGAGAAGTAGAGGGCTGGTCAGCAGAGCTCAGCGAGTATGAAACCAAAGAGGGAGATTTCAGCTCCTAAAGCTGTCCAAGTGGTCAGTTGCTTAGGTGATGTTTAGGCTAACAAGGATAAGGCATCACACACGACCTACCGATTCATCTGAATTTGGCAGGTCGCTTGTTAGCCCAGCCAACGGAGACTGAAAAATGGCGATTAGGGGAAAAAATTCACGTAGTCTCAAATTTTTGTACAATGGTAGCAGGGAGTGTCAAGAACAAGATACTAAAAATCCTGACATGTAGGGTATGAGCGTTGGGGTGGAGGGGTGTTTAAAGGTCACTTTTTCACGTTCTTCTAGTGAAAATGTTTCCCAGTACAAAATTAAAGTACGTAAAATTTCCTACAGAAAAGGTCCTATTCATTTTTTCTCTAGGACCAATAGTTTTCTCATTACTAGGGATGAAAAAAATGGCAATTTATGAAAATAATCTTTTAATTGTCTAAAATTAATGTTTATTGTTCAATGAAGCGGCTTAAGAGCAAATATTAAAAGACTATACCTCATTTAAGTACAATAGAACAGTACTGAGGGATAAATTTTGTTCTGAGGATGTGCCAGGTGGCAGCGGGAGAGGGTGGGTTTTGGGGGGGGGGGGGGAGAAGATGAGGGAAAGCATGATGCTGGAATGATGTCAAGCACTTCCCTTATGTGTGCTTCTGCAAAGCAAGGAGCGAGCTAGTGAGTCCCCACTCCATCTACCCCATTAGGTCGCAGAAGCAACTACAGGATGTTTCACCAAGTTCCACAGCACACCTCGTAAATAACTGGTGACGCAGTATGCTGACACACATGGACAATGTTGATATTCCACAAGATGTGTTGTATGATGACAGTTGTTGGAAGTGTTTTTTCACAAACACATTAACACAAACTGGAATACAGATATTAGTAACTAACAGAACTACACAGTACATCTCTGTACCTTGCCTTGTAGCTGTAGGCGTGACACTGTTGGGCATACTGTATGTTTGTTGCGGCTTATTTCTGGGGAAGGTCCCTTCACCTACCATGAGAACTGCTCGCTCTTCAACTTAGAGACAGCATTTTCTGTCCAGTTCTCTTATGTGAGTAATGAAAACAACTTTACTGTGCAGTGAGTTTAGTGGTTCCCACTGCCTTTATAATGTATGTTTGTACCTCGTACTTTTTGTTTATACTGCCATTTAATGACTTAGATAGGTTAACGAATCAAAAGTTTCATTGCACTTCATCACTTGTGGCAGTTTACATGACGGTGCACTAAGAGCATGAAATGAGTTACTGATAATTAAATATTGCAGCAGAGACTGTCCTATATTTGGAATTACTTTCATGAAGTGATTACTTATTTTCAGTAATTAAGAGTATCTGTACATGAAATCTGTTCCTATAAACAATGGAGGAAAAGTGTTTGATCTGAGAGTGTGATGTTGTTGGTGACCTATGCAATGTTTCTGGGAAAGGAATACATGGATTTTTAAATGCCAGTTACTTGAGAAAAGATGGGGAAGCTGAAGGTTTCAGAAACAAAACAAGTGGTATTGTCCATGCATCTTGCAGGAAAGAGTACACCAGAGGTGACTTAAAATTTTTTTAAGAGAATCTCTTCCAGAGGAACAGCCTTCAGCGTCAGCTGGAGTCAAGCGATTGTGTTCAGATGAAACGAAATTTGATTTTAAAACTAATTGCCTGTTTTGAATGTTCAAACGTTTGTAGATTTTATGGGACTTAACTGCGGGGTCATCAGTCCCTAAACTTACAAACAGCTTATGGACTAGCTAATAATAAGGACGGCACAAATATCCATGCCCGAGGGGGGATTCGAGCCCCTGACCACATAGGCCGTGCAGACCGTGACTGGCTCGCCACAGACAGTTCGGCCACCGCGGCCAGCTGCCTGTTTTGTACAGAAGCAATTGTGATGAATTTCTTGATAAACAGAAGAAAAAACCCAAGGAAGGATGAATGGGGAGACATCATCCAAAGACATATCTGTTCTGTTAGTGATCTACACGCTGCAGATGCGAGGTATCAAGAGGATTGCTACAAAAGGTTCTTTATAGGCTCAGTGCCTAAATCTAGACAGAATGGACGCCCTGGCGATGATCAAATCAATGTGTAAATGGAGGAAATATTCAATTACATAGAGGGGAAAGATGACTGCCAGTTCACCTTAGACGAGTTGTTGGATCAAGTTTCTGGAACACTGCCTCATATAAAGACAGCTAAGGAGAGACTGAGAGAAAAGTATGGGGATATTATTGTTTTTAGTACAATCCACACTAGGGAAACTGTTGTGTGCTTTCGTAGTTCTGGTGAAAAAATTTTAAAAGACGCTTGGTATTCTTCAAAGTGCAAAGATGAACAAGCAGAACGAGACAGAACTGTAAAGGCAACTGCCACTATAAAATTAAATGTTCAGTCAATGGCGTATGATAGTTCTGTTTTTCCACCCTGTGACATTAATTTTACACCATTTAAACACAGTTTTTTTTTTTTTTTAATTGAGACTTTTCCAACCCTTGTAAAGTGAAAATCATTACTTCTAGAGAAAAAATGAATATGACCTTTTCTGTAGTAAATTTAACGTACTTTAATTTTGTACTGGGAAATATTTTCACTAGGAGCCATGGTTTTCGAGTTATTTAAGAAAAACGTGAAAAGGTAACATTTAAACGCCCACCCCCCAACCCAACGCTCACGCCCTAAAGGTCAGGATTTTTAGTATGTTGTTCATGACACTCTCCGTTACCACTGTACAAAACATTGCGACTACACGAATTTTTTCCTCTAATTTTCCTTCTTTGACTGGGCTATATATACAACGTCAAATGATGGACCCAAGATATTTTGGCTCAACATCCTCCGCTCCCAATTTTGAGAAAATCAGAGATAATTGTAAATAGAGCATTTTTCATCAAACTAATGCTTTTCCAGAAAATGAGGAAAGAATCTTTTATAACTGACGTTTATGTACCCACAAGGTAAACACTTTGCGCCGATAACGCAACAGCCGAGGTAATTGGCTCGGAAGCAGAGAACCTGGGTTCAAATCTAGAGGAAATTGTACAATTGGCATTTCTTTAAATTATGTGCCAGGCTTGCGATGTTTACTTCTATCACCAGGTTAACATATTTATTTAGAGGCTTCAAAATTGCAGTGCGCTCCTAGAAATCCAACGGAAATTGCACAGCCGTACAGATGCAATAACTGTTCATAGCATAATTCACAATCAAACTTCTAGACCGATTTTTTAGGCAATGATATCGTATGCGTGGTACGCATCAAAAATAATTCCTGAAAAAGACATTTTTAAATGTAAACAAAAGCAGCCGACTCTTTGGAAGGTAGAGAGTAGCTGTCTCACGACCGGATTCATTAGGTGTTCCTGGTGCAGCGGGTACATCTGTATATCACTAGGACACGTAACAGTGAGTGAAAGAACCATATCCAAGTGACCAGCAATAACGTTAAGTATCCGAAGTAGTTTGAGAAATTGAGTTGCCTACCTTGTTATCATTCCTTACTGATTTACTTATTAAGCCTCCTATCCCTATCAATTGAGATATGGAAAAATAAAAACGCGAAGAATTACATCCGCTAGGTTTCTTCAAGATCCGAACTTGGATCTTCCAGCCGTTGCGCTATCGCGTTTTCTTGTGGGTCCTTTTTTAGGTTGTACACAAGCGACCTGCCAAATTTGAGCCGAATCGGTTGGCCGTGTCTAAAGCCATCGCGTTGCATACGCCTTGAGTAATGAAGAACTATAGTCGGATTAAAATGACTCGCTGGTTGACATGTGTCACGTGACGCTACAGTGTTGCCGGTTACCTCTCGGCTGTAGGCGACGCACAAACACGGCGAATCACTTCAAAAATGTTGTTAATACCACTGTTTAACGTGGGGCAGTATCGGAAGAGCCCGATAAGAGTTAATGGCGAGAGCTAATTTTAAGTGCTCAATGGGTCTTCTCAGCATAAGATCCGTTTTGTAGTTCTCAAATTTCATCCACTGTTTTAAACTAACCACGCGTTCAACCATTTCCAGCAGTACTAACACCATGATTTCTTCGTTCACGGCCAATAAAGTTATCCCTGTGAGAAAACTCATAGAGAAAAATTTCAGGTAAGTGCTAAAAGCGAAATATTGCTATCATTGGTTTGGCTAGCTTACCTGAAAATATCCTGACACTGGCTAGTGGTTACACGATCTGCCACGTTATGAATCAGTTAGCAGTCCTGCTTCGCACTTAATTACAGGTTATTAACGACACAAGCAGATTCCAATCAAAAATAGAAACATACAATGAAAAATAAGAGCGAAAATGTCAATAATATTGCCGGCCGCGGTGGCCGAGGAGACTGAGGCGCGCCAGTCACGGTCTGCACGGCCACTACGGTCGGGGGTTCGAATCCCACCTCGGGCACGGATATTTGTGCCGTCCTTAGTGTTAGGTAGTTCATAAGTAGTTTGTAAGTTTAGGGACTGATGACCCCGTAGTTAAGTCCCATAAGCTATACAAACATTTGAACATCTCAATAATATTATGAAACATATGTAAAAAAGTATTAGAACGTAACTGAATTAAGTTAATAAAAACAACAAAGTAAATTTGATTTAGAAATTAAAATAATAGCACACGACGGTGTTCAAACATAAGAAGGTCTGCACGGGAAGCTATGGCTTTACCATTACGCTACGCTGCCACGGCCTCAGTCGGTTACAATTTGCGGTATACACTAGGGTGACCAGATACCCAAAAATCAAAATACGGGACACATACGGGAACCGAAGATTGTTAAACCAAATGTTGCTTTAGCTGTGGCGTCATCAGCATGATTGTTATCCCTTAAAGCGAATACAACATAACGGCATTGATTGTCACTCATTAACGCAGATATAAACACACGAATTAATGCACACACGCATTATAGTAAGAAAAAAAGCCGTTGTTTGTTTCTTTTTCCCTCTCTCCCTCCCTCTCGCATCCTGAAGTTGACGTGTCGTACTTGGTGGATGTCGTATTTAGATTTGCTTCTCTCTTTCTGTATGTTGTGCAACAGTGTTACATTCGAGTATAAAAACTGAGTAAGGTGGACTCGCATGCGGGAGGACGGAGGTTCAAATCTACCTCCGGCTATCCAGATTCAGGTTTTCCGTGTTTTCGCAACATCACTCCAGGCGAATGCCGGGATGGTTCCTTTCAAAGGAACGGCCGATTTCCTTCTCCATTCTTATTCAAAAATCTGAGCGTGAGCTCCGTCTCTAATGACCACGCTTTTCTGTTCGTTTAAATTTTTCACATGGTTCACTACCTGGGTTGGGTTGTTTGGTTGGGATAGGGGGACTAAACTACTGAGGTTTATCAGCCCCCGGTGGGTAGGGGAAGGAGTGAGGATAGGAAAGGAGGGGAGGGGGAAGGAAATGCAGTCCGGGAAGTAAAGAAGGAAGGAAGACTGCTTTAGCTCGGGGCCCCGTGCTCGACACGCACGTACTCACGAAAGAGCCGTGAGTCCCCTGGGGCGGGAGTTCACTTCCTCAAAAAGATGATGTTCACATGTATCTTACAAACTCCGCTAAAGATTTAAAGTCTTACTAAACAGACTTCCGAAGATGACGGTATTTGAGCTAATACCAGTTAAATGCTTTCAGAACGTAAAATGGGTAATTAATGACTGAATTTTTATAGTTGCAAAGCTGCACATGTCAGGTGAAGGTGTTACGTAATAGCAACCAAAGAATTTTTAAAATCGTCCCTTATTCACTTTGAATTATAGCCTATTTATTGGTTGATTATGATCACATTTGTTCTCCATTTGCGTACCCTTTACATGTTATTTCAAAATTTATAGAACGATTAGTAAAAACCGGGACAATATACATCCCGTATTTATTTTGTCGGGACAACGGGACACTTAGGCTAAATAAGGGAGGATCCCGTTACATACGGGACGTCTGGTCACCCCAGTAACAAGCTGGAATTGTAGCCTTTGGAGCATTCGTTTTCACGTAAACCACACGGATCGTCTATAAATGTAAGCTGTTACCTGTGATATGATACTTGTATATGTTACATTAAATCACGACTTATACGAAACGATTCAGTAGCGTATTAGGCCAGTCGTCGTAGACAAAAAAAATGGCCTTAGGTCCAAAAAAAATTGCAGGAAGCTGAATTTTTGGTATGTTGTTAGAACATATTAGAGTAGTACTAAACCAAGTTTGCAGCTTCGAAATCCTTTAGCTTAACTTTTAAGAGCCAAAAAACCTCAAAATTTTTGGACTTTTTTCTGGTTTTGGCTTATAACTTGTGAAGGGTGGTTTTTTGACGAAAAGTCACTCGCACCTTTATTAATGTCGATAAAATATTCTAAAATTTAAGCCAAACTGCAGCTCTGTAAGTCCAATAGTTCCCGAGTTATTAGACTTCAAAAATTGACTTATTTCTCCAAATAGTTCAAATTTCAGATTTTAGTCATCTTTCGGCTACAATATTTAGCTTTAATCTAAGTACAGAACGAAGTCCACAGGCCCAATAGATTTCTAGTTATCTCTAAAAAACGAAAAGTTGGAAAAATCTGATTATTCAATAAACTGACCCAGATGAATTGCAGTCCTCTTATCCTATATATGTTAAAGAAAGAGGAGGAATTACTTATTGACGATGATTATTAACGCATTGTATATAGATATGTGTAATTTGTGTGTTAGTGCATAACAATATATTTTTGAAACTAAGTATTGCTGTAAAAACAACGAAAGCCTCTCCGTTTGTGAGTATTGATCAGCCTTTGAGGGACTGGGACTTTCATTCGTAGCGAGGCCCTCACTCCGTGTGGTGACTCAGCGGGTGTTCTGTACTCCCTCCCAAACTTCTTGTCTCCGAGGTCTTCCTCACTACGCACAGTCTGTCCTTAGAAACGGCCGTATTCGGGTCTTTGAAGAACGTTTCAAACAAAAATCGTCTAAATCTCGAAAGTGGTGGTATTATAAGTACTTGTTTTTTACAATATGTCGGCGCTACCCCCGTCGGATGTTTGTTTCGGGGTCATCAGGAAGTGTTTGGAGAGGAAACAATGAGAGTGAAAAAGCGTGGAATTTAGATGCTGATAAAAGTGTCAGAAACGTGGGCTTTAAGGGAACATGAGGTTTTTTTGCAATTTAAATGAATTGTCTGTACATGAAGCATGCAGGAAGAGGTACACTGTGGAAAGTAATGTGAAAGGATCTGTCCAGCGAGGAAGAGAAAATTCATCAGCTCAACCATCGTCTTCGCGTGGGGAAAGGCGTACGTAGGGTTCAAGGCGTCACATTGGAGATTTTTGTTTCCCTTGTGGTGAAAAATTCTCCAAGAAATATTTCGAAAAGCAGATAAAATTGACTAATTGACTAATTATTGAATAATCAGATTTTTCTAACTTTTCGTTTTTTAACGATAACTAGAAATCTATTGGGCCTATGGACTTCATTCTGTACTTAGATTAAAGCTAAATAACTTCTCTATAACTTCCCCGTGGGATGATCATTAGAGCCGAAAGATTGTGGCCGAAAGATGACTAAAATCAGAAATTTGAACTTTTTGGAGAAATAAGTCAATTTTTGAAGTCCAATAACTCGGGAACTATTCGACTTACAGAGCTGGGGTTGGGCTTAAATTTTAGAATATTTTATCTACATTAATACAGGTGCGAGTGACATTTCGTCAAAAAACCACCCTTCACGAGTTATAAGCCAAAACCAGAAAAAAGTCCGAAAATTTCGAGGTTTTTTGACTCTTAAAAGTTCAGCTACAGAAATTCGAAGCTGCAAACTTGGTTTAGTACTACTATAATATGTCCTAACAACATATCAAAAATTCAGCTTCCTGCAATTTTTTTGGACCTAAGGCCATTTTTTTGTCTACGACTGGCCTAATACGCTACTGAATCCTTTCGTATAAGTCGTGATTTAATGTAACATATACAAGTAACATATACAAGTAATGCTCCTAAGGCTACAATTGCAGCTTGTTACTGGGTGTATACTAGGGTGACCAGACGTCCCATATGTAACGGGATCGTCCCTTATTTCGCCTAAGTGTCCCGTTGTCCCGACAAAATAAATACGGGATGTATATTGTCCCGGTTTTTACTAATCGTTCTATAAATTTTGAAACAACATGTAAAGGGTACGCAAAAGTTCAGCTACAGAATTTCGAAGCTGCAAATGTTCAAATGTTTGTTTAGCTTATGGGACTTAACTACGGGTCATCAGTCCCTAAACTTACAAACTACTTATGAACTACCTTATACTAAAGACGGCACAAATATCCATGCCCGAGGGGGGATTCGAACCCCCGACCGTAGTGGCCGTGCAGACCGTGACTGGAGCGCCTCAGTCCCCTCGGCCACCGCGGCCGGCAAAGCTGCAAACTTGGTTTAGTACTACTCTAATATGTCCTAACAACATACCAAAAATTCAGCTTCCTGCAATTTTTTTTGGACCTAAACATACCTGGCGACTGGCCTATATGCTCAGTGTTGTGCACGAGTACTTATTTCGCTAACACCGTTGTCCGTGTCTTGCTGTTTGGATCATTAAGTGATGAAATGCGAAATAAAAAGGGCGGACCTACGAATCGTCAGCAAAGAGAGCCAGATAAGGAAATGAGTGTAGGGAAGCAGCTGCAACCGGGGCCACTGCAGAGGCAGAGGCAGAGGCAGGGACAAGGCGGGCTGACAGTTATTTCCAGCGCCGGCCTCCCGCGTTCCCCTGCCACTCCGTGCTCCGGATTCTCATCGCGGCCCTTCTGCTACACGACCACAAAATAGCGTTCCATTCGCCGCCGGGGTCAGGGTGAGGTCTCTCTCTCGTCGCGTCACCGCAGGGTGTGTACGCGGACAAGAAGAAAACATTCTCGGATTTTTCCAGGATTTCCCGGGTAAAAACTAAAATTTATTCCGCGTGAAAATACACGTTTTCGGAGTGAAATACAACTTTTACCGCGTGAATTGCGCTTTTTATGTTGTACTTGGCTCGGAGCAGTAAAACTTATCAATTCGTTAAGATGTAAATATCTTACACACCGGCGTACCACTTACAATGTAGGCGTATTTCTTTCGTGACGTAATGGCGCGACAACTGATGGGAAGTAAGAAAGGCGCATCACGAGTCAGGTGAAAATGTTGTTTTCCACTTCTGTTTCGTAAATTAAATTCGCGTATATTCTATTTTTTCAACACAGATGTAATTTATGAGAATGTCATTTATCACTTAGTTTATTTTGTAAAATATTTCGCAGTTTTGTAGAGACAGGTTATGATTTTAGTGTCTGTTGTTACGTTGTAACCGAATACAACAGCTGTAACTGCTGTCAAATATATTTTGCTGTTTTCTTTTTGTCGTTTTCTTCGACTGTGTCACGATTTTCGAGTACCCTAACAAAACAATAAAAGTGTGACCACACGCATAATTATTTACGAACTCCTGATTGGCTATCTCCACTTCCCATAATTTTTTACGGATAATAATACTTTTTGCCATCGTTATTGCATAATTCGTAATCTATTTAATAAAGAATCAAAATAAATACGATGAACTTACATTGAAACTTGTATTTTCTAGTTGTATTACCCTTTAAGGTGCCGCGGCGGAGCGCATTGAGGCGCTATGCTACGATGCGCGAGGCCGTTCCCCGTCGGAGGTTCGAATCCCCTCTCGGGCATGGATGTTTGTGCCGTCTTTAGTATAAGCCAGTTCATAAGTAGTTTGTAAGTTTAGGGACTGATAACTCCGCAGTTAAGTCCCATAAACTTTACATACGTTTGAACATTGCCCTTTATGACAATAGATAAATGTACCGGTAAAAACTTTAATAATGTCATAAATCGCAAGTCTTCAGACCTCTAAGTGCCTGTTCCCCAAAGCGTCATTTTGAATTGGAGTAAAACGGTTTATAATTTAAAAAATCCATAGCACATTCTAACTATCAATGTAACTCATACTGCGTAAAGTGCCATGTAGGTACTTTGAAAGTATAGCCTCCTCACTATTCGCAATTTTTACCCAGTATCTGCTCTTAAAGCCCACCAATAAAAGTTTTTCTTTTATTTGCCTATTGTTTTAGCAACAGCGAAAAGTGGGTTTTGTATACTTACTGCTTTTAGGCCTAATTTCCGAGGGTGCATATTTAGCGTGACACCTATATTTTAAGTGCATTTTCAATTAATTTCCATACATACCAGTGTCTAATACATAATTATATTTGTGGTTAATATCTATATTATCGTTATCGATAAAGTAAATTTCGTAATTCATTTGTAAACAATCATGAATCCAGGTGTGTGAGCTGCCGTAGGAAAGTTAGTTTAGGGGTTTCATGCGGCTGTTGCGAAAAGTGACAGGAGGGGAAGATTAGAGCCCTTCAGGCTGAATCGGATAGAGCGAGAGAGGAATTGATGAGGTTAAGGGGGGAGGAGGGAAACCAGATATGGGAAGTGAAGTGATAGCTGGGTACAGAGGCCAGAGAAAGAGAACAGTGAGGAAGAGGCTCCAGTAGAAGTAGGAGTAGTTAAGATGCAACAGAACTTCATTAGGAAACCAAAAGTGTAAAAAAAAAGTAGAAAGTACGAAGAAAGTTCTGTTGTTAGGCAGCAATTAATGGAAGAGGTGTGGGCCAGATTTTGCACAAAAAGTTAGGTGACACGTACCAGGTCACAAACATTTTCAAGTCCAGCGTATGTCTTATCCAGGTGATAGAGGATTTAAGTTCCCTGTGCAAAGATTTCACTAAACAAGATCATGTTGTGGTAGTGGGTGGGGTGAGAAACAGTATCGATAGGGATCAGGGCTACAGTACTGAGTGTGACCTGGTGAAAATAGCCTCTGCAACGACCCACACAAATGTTGGTCTGGTGCCTGCTTTCGTGCGTAATGATCAGCCCCAGTTGGACCGCTCTGTCAGGAGGATCAATATGGAGTTAGATCAGTTTCGTAGTGCGACC
This sequence comes from Locusta migratoria, assembly GCA_026315105.1. Lineage (NCBI taxonomy): Eukaryota > Metazoa > Arthropoda > Insecta > Orthoptera > Acrididae > Locusta > Locusta migratoria. The sequence goes on along the minus strand of CM048755.1, from coordinate 741,896,732 downwards.
ACTCTGTCAGACATTGGTTTGGTTTCGGTTGAGGCTATAGATAGATGGGACTTCACAAGGCATGGCCTACGCCTTAATAGGAAAGGGAAGGGTAAACTGGCTGGGTTAATAGCAAAAACCTTAAGGGGGGACACTGCAATTCATTAATGTACCTCTTTTTTAGGCTAAGACCAGGGTCCAATGGGAAGCTCAGGCAGGCATGTGCTAAAGATGCTCAAAACTCATATAAATCTGAAAAAAGTAAATTAAAAAATAATGTTAGCATATTTCACCAAAATATTGGGGGATTAAAGAACAAAGTAGATGAGCTACTGGTTTGTTTAGATGACATAGAATCTGAGAATGTAATGGATATACTATGCCTATCTGAGCATCACATTGTGACGGATATGGAAAAAGTAAACATAAGCAGTTACAAACCAGCAGCACATGTGAATAGAGAGAATTAGGTGAGTTATCACTGTGTAAAAAGTTTAGAAACACAGAAGTTTTGTGTAGAGCAACATATAGAAGCATGTGCCTTTCAGCTTAAACGGAATAAATGTCATTTTATAATTTTAACAATATATAGGTCCCCTACAGGAAACTTTCAGTTATTTATGGAAAATTTGGATGCCTTGTTGTGCTATCTGTCAGATAAGGAAAAACAAATTATTATTTGTGGGGATTTCAATGTGGGCCGGCCGCGGTGGCCGCGGGGACTGAGGCGCTTCAGTCACGGTCTGCACGGTCCCTACGGTCGGGGGTTCGAATCCCCCCTCGGGCATGGATATTTGTGCCGTCCTTAGTATAAGGTAGTTCATAAGTAGTTTGTAAGTTTAGGGACTGATAGCCTCGTAGTTGAGTCCCATAAGCTTAACAAACATTTGAACATTTGATTTCAATGTGGATTCACTAAAGGACTGTAATAGGAAGAATGACCTAGAAGACTTACTCAGTTCTTTCAATTTGTCATCTGTTATTGATTTTCCTACTTGGGTAGTAAAGGACAGCAGCACACTGATAGATAACTTTTTTATAGACCAAGATAAGTTTAAAAACATAAATGCTTGTCCTGTTGAGAATGGTCTTTCTGATCATGGCGCACAGCTAGTTACAGTAAATCATATAGTTCCTCTCTATAATTCAAAACAGCCTCCAAAGTTGTGCGTTCAGTTAACGATTCAACCATTAGTAATTTCAGGGAAAATCTTCAGCAGTTAGACTGGGATGAGGTGTATAAGGAAGCTAGTTAGTGCCCTAACGCCGAACAATATGTACCTGTTTGGACATAAATATGGAAAAACAATAAACGTCATACACAGTCAATGGTCATACATGTAACAAATGCAGGGAAAGTAATGTATAACATAAAACAATAAATTGATATTTTAGCAGCTGTTTAACGTAAGAACGTTATTTTCAGGAGCGAAAAGTAACACTAAATTCACAGTAGCTGCTCAAACTGTCCTCCTCCAGCCTGACGGCACGCATTGCAACGCTGCGTCATTGACTCCGCAAGCTTTCCGAAATCAAACGTTTCCCTGATTTCATCGAAGGCTAAAATTATCCTCGCAAGAAGCTCTTCAGTTGTCTAAAAGTTTAACGGTGTCAAATCTGGTGAACGAGCTGGCCAGAGGAATGGACCGCCTCAGCCAATTCACCATTGCGGGTACAACACATCTAAATGCTTAGGTACCGCAAAAGCAAAGAGCGGCGGTGCGCCATCGTGTTGGAACCACATTCCCTGACGGACCGCCAGAGGAACGTCTTCTAAGTATAGCGGAAGGATGTTTTCATGGAATGCTAAATACGTCGTTCCATTTAAATGGGGAGGGAGTAGGACGGGACCCAACAAAAAGTCGCCTACGATACCTGCCCAAATGTTGACGCTAAACCTATGCTGATAGGATTTAACGTAAGTGCCATGCGGATTTTGCGTCCATCCAAACGTTGCTGTTCAGGAATTGAATGGTCCTTCTCTGGTGAAACATGCCTCGTCTGTCCACAACACCATCTTTGCGAAATGTGGATTTTCGTTACGTTTATTTAAATACCACACGGAATATTGGTGACGAGAGGGGTAGTCGTCTTCAACCAAATCGTGCACATTCTGTAGGTGATACGGAAATAGGTTTTCGTCGTGTAAGACGTCCAATACTACACCGTGCGAAACCTGCAACGACAAACAAAATGATACATTTTAACATGTGTAGTTTGCAGGCATTCTTTACGAAAGTAGTAATAACGTGACTTACTCCCAAAGCAGTACCCATGGCCCTCGAGGTGGTACTAGGTGTTGCAGCAACCATTTCGAGAACGTTTTCTTCGAACTGAACGTTCCGTATGTAACGTTCTCGTCCAGCGTAAACATTGGGTACAGCAAAACTTCCAGACTCTCTTAACCGTCTTTCATCAGCTAAAAAGGTATTTACACACGAAATAACTCGGCTGGGAAATCTTGCGTGGTAGATGTTGCGGGCAGCTGGTGCATATTGACCCGTAGCGCCGTAAGCTAAATGCATATCTGCGTATTCCTTGAAGGAGTACCGATGACGGGCCATTTTACCACTACTTGTGTGCCACGACGACGTCCGTCACTGCTCTACCGCACATCCTTCCTTGTACCTTCGCAGCTACACGAACTCTTCCGGCAAAGATCGATTGCATACGTACGATTCTCAATGATGATCCAATGACAAGTAGAAAAAGGGTCACTACACGGCCGATACAATTACGGTCAGATGTTGGCATAGCGTACATCGTAGCGCAGGGATTGCTGATGCATTGGCCCGAATTCAATCCCCACTGCCGTCGAATATTTTCACTTTTTTTTTTTTTTTTTTTTTTTTGTATTGTCCCTTGTTCGGTCTGACAAGAAGAGGACGCCTACTCGTAGTGGGCGATTGAACACACGAGGGGCGTACGATTTAATCTGCGTGTGGGAGTGTTCAAATGTTTGTAAAGCTCATGGGACTTAACTACGGGGTCATCAGTCCCTAAACTTACAAACTACTTATGAACTACTTACGAACTAGGACGGCACAAATATCCATGCCCGAGGGGGGATTCGAACCCCCGACCGTAGTGGCCGTGCTGACCGTGACTGGAGCGCCTCAGTCACCTCGGCCACCGCGGCCGGCGGGAGTGTTCACTTTTATTTTGTTCACGTCAGTTTATGTGTTACGTACACCGCAAATAAGTCAAAATTATGAAACTTCCTGGCAGATTAAAACTGTGTGCCGGAACCGGGACTCGAACCTGTCAAAATTATGATCAATATATCGTATTTATTAATATTTCATAAAAGGGATAACAAGGAAAGGCAAGCAAAAATGTGAGACTGCAAGTAGGTTTCCTGGCAACCGTAACTATTATCCACAACGACCAGTTGGCCGATTTTTCTGGAACCACGAACCTAATGCTCGCGTGCAGCTGTCGAGGTCTACTGGAAATTAAATTAACGAAATACGAAGTCTTGTACGCTTCAATTACAATCCTTTTTTGGAAAGTTATTTCCAGAGTCCTCGTCGACGCTGTGATACAGTCCTGTTTTGGACATGGATTTGCAATAACAAATATTCCATTGCCTTTCCTTTTCACGTCTTTTTTATGAAATATTAATAAATACGATATATTGTGCACAATTTTCATTTATTTGCAGTACAAGTAATGCATAAATTGACATATAAAAATTAAAAATAATTTCCCATACTAGGATTCGAACCCATATTCATCGCACCCTTGATTACCGATCTGACTTCTTCCCACAACACCAACAGCAGCTTCCTGACAGCGTTCACTGAAGTGACATACAGCGTTCCACACCCACGCAAGAAATGCTATTTTTTTCCTAAACGCTTGGCCATCTGGAGCTCCCAGTGCTATCACGTTCATTTCTGGTCATGAACTGCATGTGCCATAATTCAAATTAGGTGATGACGAGTAGGTGCCTTCAACCACATGGAGAACACGTTTGGCAACGCTGCCTCTTGCGGGCTGTTGGAATCTGCGCGCCAAACGACATGATTGGTTAACTTCTATGCTAAATAACTAGGAAACGGCGCGACGTATCAAATTTTTTTCTTAACATTTATGTCTCAGTACAACCTGCCCTACAACGTCCTGACAAGCATTTCAGACATTTTCTGACCACCCTGTACATATTTACTTATGAAATTTGTTATTACCAATCCCACCGAATTCAAAAGCAATAGCAGTGTACATAACTACAACACTAAGAGAAAAAATGATCTTCACTGTTCAAGGTTAAATCTAGCTTTGGCACAGAAAGGGGTGAATTACACTGCCACAAAAGTCTTTGGTCACCTACCAAACAGCATCAAAAGTCTGACAGATAGCCAACTAGCATTTCAAAATAAATTAAAAGAATTTCTGAATGGCAACTCCTTCTACACTATAGATGAATTTTTAGATATAAATTAGTAAATCTGAAAAATAAAAAATAAAAATTGTGTCATGTAATATTTAGTACAAAATAATAATTTGTGAAGACACCTTTCATTGACCGACACGTTCCACATCATTACGAAGTGTCGTATTCATGATCTATGGAACAAGTACTGATCTAATCTAATGAAATATTACGCTCAACGACAACAGTTTTTTAAGTATCGCATACTCTTCGGCCTAACGCCTTTGACACATTCGGCTTTCGGCATGCGTTTGTAGGCTATAAATCGCGCCTTTTTTCCCAACTAAGTTTTATTTTCTCGTTACTCTCTTGCTTACATTTTATTTCTGCAGTAGCAAGCTAAAGTAAAGTTCTTACCACCCAAAATTACAACAAAATGTTAACTGGTACCGATAACGTAAACAATGAAAAATTCCCAGATTTCTCTAGGATAAAAATATTCCCGGATTTTTTCCGGATCTCCCGGTGCGTATACACCCTGCACCGACTCCTTACACGAAATAAAATCTTGTACTTTTTCAATGTAGATGTTGTCAATAAAGGCAAATTCACACTGTTCGTCTCGTCAATTTCCGTCAGAACATTCCACAATGCATTTCTAATTGCGGCATTCACACTGTCCGTCACCGGACCGACAGCTCACGTCAAGGTTTCTTGCGAAGAAAGTTTTGACGGAACGGTCGGCTGCTAATATCGGAGTTAACCCATTTTCGTCACACTGACTCATGTTATAGCAGACGATTACATGAAGTTGTGCCTTCTTGATCTTTATTTTATTATTATACTTTCTTTTAATGGTGAACTGCGCATGTTTCATGAAGACTTAGATTTTTTTTATTGACTGTTCTTTCAAAAGCAAGGTTGGATATGTGAAACCGAAAAATGGTTTAGCTTTTACAGAAGAGTTACAGAAACAGCTAATGCAAACAGTGTTTATGAATAAGATCGTAAAATGATGAAGCAATTTTCATTGAAAAACCTTTTAAACGAAAAAGTCAGCGTTAATGAAAGAGAGAAATTCAGTTGTTTACGACGTTATTAACAATGTAATGGGGAAATCGTAATGTATAAAGCAACCAGGATCTATTTATTCCCTTATAAGTATTGTTTGAAGTATTTGTATGTATATATTTTCGCTTTCAAGTAGATGTCTATGGTTTGAAATGTTGCTTCTCTTCCCAGCATGTTAACACACTAAGTTGACCAATAACATACATTATAAAGTTTGGTTTGGGCGTCAACAAAATTTTAGAGTTGTTGTTTCCTCAATCCCGATATTAAACTATGCCTTTTTACATCATGGATGGTATGTCATAACTTCACTTTTGCCGTTGGGTTTGGGCTAAGCGAATTGACGTGACGGCTAATGTGAAATGGCCTAACTCCACCCTCGAGAGGTACGTCGTCATAAAGTTAGAATATTTATCAGACGATGTCACAAAACATTCGAGAGTACTACTCTATAAAGGCCAATTCACACTGGCCGTCACGTCAAGGTGTAGTCACACTATCCTCCGTGTTAACTTGCTTAGCCCAGTACCCAACGCTGAAAGCGAGGTTATGAATTAGATTAGATTAATACTTGTTCCATAGATCATAAATACGACATTTCGCAGTGATGTGAAATCTGTAAGTTTACATCTACATTTATACTCCAAAATCCACTGTAAAGTTCGTGGCGGAGAGTACACCGTAACACTACTAGGCATTTCCTTTCCTATTCCACTCCCAAACAGAACGAAGGGAAATAGAATGTTCATACGCCTCTGTACGAGCTCTAATTTCTCTTCTCTTGTCTTTGTGATCTTTACGCGAAATGTAAGTAGGCGGCAGGAAGATCGTTCTACACTCAGCTTCAAATTCCGGCCCTCTAAATTTCATCAACAGAATTTCTCGAAAAGAAGGTCGTCTTTCCTCCAGTGATTCCCATTTGAGTTCCCGCGCGTTGGTCGAACCTACCAGCAACGAATCTAGTTGCTCGCCTCTCAACTGTTTCCATGCCTTCCTTTAAACTGATCTGCTACGGGTCCCAAACACTTGAGCAGTACTCGAGACGTGGTCATACACGCGTTTTATAGGCTGTCTCCTTTACAGATGAAGTACATCGTCCCAAAATTCTCCCAATGAACCGAAGTCGGTTGTCCGCCTTACAACTGTCCTATCATGTTCGTTCCATTTCATATCGCTCTGCAATGTTACGCCTAGATATTTGAACGACGCGACTGCATCAAGAAGCTCACTTCTAATGCTGTATTTGAACATTTTGGGATTGTTTCTCCTAATCATTCGCATCACCATACATTTTCCTAATTTAGAGTTAGCTGTCACTCTTCACACCAACTAGAAAAGTATGCTATTACAGTCAATAAAAGACGACACCCACCCATACACCACAGCATCATCAGCAAACAGACACAAATTACAAGTTAAACTGTCCATCAGATCATTTATATAGATAGAAAATAATAGCGGTCCTATCACACTCCGCTGGGGCACACCTGACGATACATTCGTCTCTGATGAACAGTCGAGAACAACGTACTGCATTCTACAACTTAGGAAGTCTTCCAGCCAGTCACAAATCTGTGAACTTATCTCATAAGCTCGTATCTTCGTTAGCAGTCTGCAGTGTGGCACCGCGTCGAATGCCTTTTTTAAATCGAGAAAAACATAATCGGCCTGTTGCCCTTCATCCATGTCTCGTAAGATGTCATGTGAAAAAAGGGCAAGCTGAGTTTCACACGAACGATGTTTCCTAAACCCGTGCTGATTCATGGAAAGAAGCTTTTCCGTCTCAAGAAAATTTACTATATTCGAGCTGAGAATATTCCCCAAAATTCTACAGGAAACTGATGTCAACGATATTGGCCTGTAATTATGTGGATCAGTTCTTTTACCTTCCTTATAAACGGAAGTCACGTGTGCTTTTTTTTTTCAATCACTAGGAAATTTGCGCTAAATTAAAGAATCGCGATAAATGCAAGCAAAGTAAGGAGCCAAAGCCGCAGAATACTCTTTGTTTGTACGGTATTCCGTATGGACCAGGAGACATATTTGTATTCATCTCTCTCAGCTGGTTCTCTTCACCTAAAATACTTATTACTATGTCCTTAATTTGGGAGATAGTGCGTTGATCAAACGATGGTATGTTTGTACGGTCCTCCTTTTAGTTTAACACTTGGGCTGACCTGTGGCAGCACCCCCTATAGCACCTTCTATAGGGGGTGCTGCCTATGGTCGGCGGCGACACAGCAGGCGGCTCTGACGTCATCGCGGCAGCCAATGTGTTAATAAATGGTGTATATAAATTTATTTTTTTAAAGCGAAATTACTAATTTTTAGCTAAACATTTATCTAAAGTGTAGAAGAGTTGCCATACAGAAATGCTTTTAATTTCTTTTTAAATACTATTTGGCTATCTGTCAGACTTTTGCTGCCACTTGGTAAGTGACCAAAGACTTTAGTGGCAGCATAATTCACCCCTTTCTGTGCCAAAGTTAGATTTAAACATGAATAATGAATCTCTCTCTTTCTCCTAGTGTTGTAGCTATGCACTCTGCTATTAGTTTTGACCTGGGTTGGATTTCATAAGTGAATACATATATTGTGAAGCTACAGTGAAGATTCTTAGGTCCTTAAATAAATGATATTGGATGGGCTCCAGCAATTATTCTGATTACACACTTTTGTGCAATGAATACTTTTTTTACTCTATGTTGAATTTCCCCAGACTATGATCCCATATGAAAGCAGTGAATGAAAATAGGCACAGTAAGCTAATTTGCTGAGATGTATATCACCACATTTTGCAGTTACCCTGATAGCATAAGTAGCAGAACTCAAAGGTTTCATCAGATCTTCAATGGGTTTCTTCCAATTCAAACCCTCTTCAATGCAAACACCAAAACATTTGGAATATTCTACATTGACTACAGGTTTCTGTTCAATGTCTATATTTATTAATGGTGTCATGCCGTTTACTGTATGAAACTGTATGTATTGGATTTTATCAAAGTTTTATGAGGGTCCATTAGTGGAGAACCACCTAATTTTCTGAAAGACATCATTTACAATTTCACCAGTAAATTCCTATTTGTTAGGCGTTATAGCTATACTTGTATCGTCAGCAAAAAGAACTAGCTTAGGATCTTCGTGAATATAGATTGGCAAGTCATTAAAATACATTAAGAACATCAAAGGACCTAAGACCGAACCTTGTGGGACTTCATTTTCGATAACACCCCAGTTAAAGGAATAAATTGTTTCTTGTATATCATGTGAACTGCTTATTTCAACTTCTGCAGTCTCCCAGTTAAGTATGATTTAAACTATTTGTGCACTGTCCCACTCATGGCACAATACTTAATCTTATGTAGAAGAATTCCAGCTGCGGCAGAGTAGCCGTGCATTCTGGGGCGCCGTGCTGCGGTGCGCGCGGCCGTTCGCTGTCGGGGGTTCGAGTACCCCTCGGGATGGGGTGTGTGTTGTCCTTAAGTTAGTTTACCTTAGTGTAAGTAGTTTGTAAGCTACGAACTAATAACCACGCATTTGAGTCCGATAGATTTACAAACATTTCAACATTTTTTAGAATAATTCCATTGTTTACACAATCTAAAAGGCTTTGAGACGTCACAAAAAATTTCAATGGGTGATTTGCGATTATTCAAAGCCTTTAATTTTTCGTCATTGAAGGTATATATAGCATTTTCTGTTGGAAAGCTCCTCTGAAAACCAAACTGACATTTTGTTAGAACTTTATTTTTACTAATATGTAAAGCTACTCGAGAATACATAAATTTTACAAAAAATTTGGATAAAGCTGTCAAAATGAGATGGAGCGGTAGTTGTTGGCATCAGACGTATCCCCTTTTTTATGCAAAGGTTTAATGATAGCACATTTCAGTATATCCGAGAAAATACCCTGCTCTAAAGAGCTATTACATATATGGCCAAGAATCTTACTTATCTCTTGGGAACAAGCTTTTAATGCCCTACTGGAAATGCCATCAATTCCACGTGACATTTTACTCTTGAGGGTGTTCATCATTTTCTGAAGAAGAGGTGGGTGGAATTTCAATTGTATCAAATTGTGTAGATATGGCCTCTTGCGTTAACTGCCTTGCTACTTCTAATGAACATTTGAATGCTATTTTATCTACAACATTTAAAAAGTAATGATGTAAAATGTTTTCAACTTCTGACTTTTTGTTACTAAACATTTCGTTTGTTTTGATGGTAATACCGTCTTCCTGTGCTCTTGGTTGCCCTGTCTCCCTTTTAATAACATTCCAAATTGTTTTATTATCAGAGGAACTAATATCAGACTTGGCGCACATGCTTCTAGATTTTTTAATAACTTTTCATAATTTAGCACAGTAGCTTTTATAATATTTGATTGTTCCTGGGTTATTACTCTTTCTTGGGAATAGATATAGTTAGGTTTTTCGGTTAAAGTTATTATTATTCCTTTAGTAAGCCATGGTTTTTTGCATGGTTTCTTACAATTAGATTTAACTAATTTCTTGATGAAACAGTTTTCAAATACCCTTACGAATGTATCATGAAATAAGTTATATTTTAAATTAGCATCAGGTTCCTTATAAACCTCATCCTAGTCTAACTGCTGTAGACTTTTACTAGCGATGCACCATGGTCAGAAAGACATTCTCAACAGGACAAGCATTTACGTTGTTAAACTTGTCTTGGTCTATAAAAAAAGTTCTCTATCAATGTACTGCTGTCTTTTACTACCCGAGTAGGAAAATCAGTAACGGATTTCAGATTGAACGAGCCAAGTAAGACTTCGAGGTCATTCTTCTTATTACACTCCTTCAGTGAATCACAACAAGTAGTAATAATTTGCTTCCCCCTATCTGACAGATAGCACAACAAGGCATCCACGTTTTCCAGAAATAACTGGACGTTTCCTGAAGGGGACCTGTATGTTGTTACAATTATAAGGAGTCATAATTGAGTTTAAGATGACATAATTACGAAATTTCGGAATCATGATTTATGCCCGGCTGATAGGCAGTTGGGTAGTGGCTTTTGAATGGGAGCCGAAAACATTTGATGACAAGACGACAGCCGAATCCGCCGCTATAAAACACGTCTGATCATACACAACATTTGTGTGTGTCATACGATAGGAATTGCTTATCGGCACCACTTCACTTTTACGCATGTTGAGTGAGTGAGATATGCCTCCTTGTCCGATTTAGACGTTCGTATGGATTTGATCACTTCAAAAGAAATTATGAAAACATAACAGTTTGTCACATTAGTGCAACAGATGTACGCAACTGTTTAACAATCTCTCACTTTTTCCGTGCGTTGTTGAAACATACCTTTTAACGGTTTTTGAAATTTTTGACATGTACACCATGGAATTCTGCATATGTCCAACCTAATCGGAGTATGTCCTGGAATTTCGGAGAGCAAAATTGATTATGTATATTGTTTATTTATTGTTTTCGTTTCTGCGAGTCTGCTGCGGTGGCCGAGGATACTGAGGCGCTCCAGTCACGGTCTGCACGGCCACTACGGTCGGGGGTTCGAATCCCCCCTCGGGCATGGATATTTGTGCCGTCCTTAGTATAAGGTAGTTGATAAGTAGTTTGTAAGTTTAGGGACTTATGACCCCGTAGTTAAGTCCCATAGACTATACAAACATTTGAACATTTCTGCGAGACGTCTCGTCTGGTCTATCATCACATTTACTTGCGACTTATGTATAATGTGACAATTTCGAAGACTACAAAAAGAGAACGGAGGCGTCACTGATCGAACGGATAGTTTGACAATTTTGTGTAAAACAAAATGTAAAACTACACAGACTGAAGGAGGTTTGAACACGTGTCTCCAGCATTGCAGTACATGACCATCATAACAAAACCACAAGCAATCTGCTAGAAGTTACATATCCAGCACTGCGATCACTAACTGTTTCTATTTTACTTTTTTCTTTACAGTTCCACACAATTTCTTCTTGTTTTGATGTTTTTGTGGGCTATCCGCTGTATCATCTTATTAGAAAACCTGAAGGTGACGCGATGGCGAGTTTCCCTTTTAAGTATTTGCGTTTAAAAGCGAGAAGACTGAGGTGGGCAGTCGTCTCGTTGGAATGAAACTCAATGTCACTTAGGCAGTGGCACACTTTCAGAACAACAGGTAGACTGAGATGAAGTGAAAGGTCGCAAAATGTCACCAAACGTTCACGCTTCGCCATTGATGTTGCACCGACGATGGCAGCCTCTATTTTTAATTACCCCGTAGTGCCTGTTAAGCACTTTTAAATTTTCCTGGTACGTAAACGTTGTTTCGCCAGTAAAGAGCAAACTTTGCAAAAACATAATAAAACGAAAGAAAGAACTTGATTTTCCATCGGCGCTTGACGTAACATGATAATAACAAAACATGAGCTTCCTATATTTATACTTTAGCAAAAATGTTCAAATGTTTGTACATCTATTGGACCAAACTATGTGGTCATCAGTTCATAGCTTACAAACTACTTAAACCTATGTAAACTAACCTAAGGACAACACACACGCCCATGCCCCAGGGAGGACTCGAACCTCCACGGCGAGCAACCGCGCGCTCCGCAGCGAGATGCTTTAGACCGCTCGGCTACTCCACCGCGGCTTAGCATAAATCAGTGTTTTTGAACCTGTTTGCTCGGGGGTCGCCGTCACAGGAGGAAGTACATGAACTACAAAATAATTAGGGCCTCAGTAATACAAAAACGTATTCGTTCACGGATGAGCCATCCTACTAAGCCTCTTCGCTGGGTTAAAGAACTACTACTTGGTTGGTTCTCTCTCTCTCTCTCTCTCTCTCTCTCTCTCTCTCTCTCTCTCTCTCTCTCTCTCACTCACACACACACACACACACACACAATCACAACCAACTTCACGCTTAAGTGTAATGACAGTTTTTAGACTTGGAAAGACGATATCTAGTCGAATTTTTGCCTGCAGGATGAAGTATTTGTGTGGATGTACACTGAGAGACGTTACAAAAAGTTCGTTGGGCTGTTCAAAACAAACAGTGACGACTGCTGTCGGGGCAAGTTTGTTTACTCGCAGTAAAACTAAAGTGCACACAGCATGAGGCACAAGAAACTGTCCCAGAGCACACGGTGGGCCACTGCGCTGTGACAATTTCACTTCAAGTGATCTAATATATAAAGCAGAGTGTCCATATGTTTGTACGAGTTGCATACAAATCTACAGTTTTGTTCCAATCTTTATGGAATTTTGTACAAGTAAGCTTCAATCCATGAGGACGGTCGCCGTAAGTGTAAGAATCACACACGATATATAGTTCACGAGATATGACGTCATAAACAATGAGATGCGCGAAAAACTGCTGCATTTTGCGACAATGCTGCTCATTTTTTCCTAAACCATTGGACCGATTTCACCCAAATTTGGTACACACATTCCTTACCGTGAGGTAACAATTGCTGCATGGTTAAGAATCACATACGGCATATGGTTCAAAAGATATTACGTCATAACCAATAGAAATCGCAAAAAATGCCATATAAAGCGGCGAGACTTTCGAAATACACTGTATGAGAATGACAGTACTTAGCGACTTGCAACAAACTTTAAACATAATTTCAAACCTTTATTAAACTTTTTCTCGCTGGCAACCATAGTAAAGTGATGAAAGGAAAAAAGTTTCTCGCTTACTACTTTTCCGCTGTTTATGGATCTCGGTATGACGTTACAATTTATAATTTGAACACTACAAATTGTAGCGCCAGGAAATTTTACAGACACTATACACATATATAGTTGAATGTAGCTTCTAAATTGTATCACATCCCGACACGTAGTTCATGAGATAAGGTAAAGCAGTCAACAATCCGAAGATTGGTTTGAACACCACAGTGCTTGACTAGGCATAGTCCTGTTTGGAGGTGGTATGCCGTTGCCTTCCTCCGACCTTCGAACTGACTTACCCAGCCAGTTATAGGGGGACCTACAGTTTAACGTGGGTTCCGAACCACGGACATAGTTGAATGTAGCTTCTAAATTGTATCACATCCCGACACGTAGTTCATGAGATATGAGCACGTAAACAGTAACGTTCATGGAAAATTGCTCCATCCGTCTGGAAGCGAAAGCAGTGTACTTCCATAGAGCTACAAGGAAAGGAACAAAATGAAACAGTACACCCAACGAATACCCATTATATCCCACAAATCTACCTTCAAGAGACTGTAGTTTCCATTGGAACTTGCATTTTCTATTACGATTAAGAAATTACAGGGCAATCTATTAAATACTTCGGAATGGATTTGGCATCTTCATGTCAGGGGTGGCGTGCTCACCAAAGAATTTATTCATATTAGAGCCTGGAAGATATACATATGTGTGTGTGTGTGTGTGTGTGTGTGTGTGTGTGTGTGTGTGTGTGTTATATAGAGAGGGAAAGGTTATTGCATTAGGAAAATAGAAATCTTAAAAGTTCTTTTACTTCCATCTACACCAACTGCAGTTTTACATGCAGCCTGGCAGATATTTAACATCCCGGGCAACGCCGGGTTTTCAGCTAGTTTAAAATAAAGGAAAATAAAGGAATACATTAATAGTAGGATTTCTCGAAGAGCAAACGTCACGGCAGCACAAAAATCGAACAGAAAATATCGCGCCCAAGTCCAGAAGATGTGTTGACAACGGCATAGATTTGTCCATTACAAAACGTCAACGTATATTCTAATCAAAAATCGGGATACGACGTAAAAATAAAGCAGAAGTAATTATGCGGTATAAGGATAAAATGTTGAAATGATTGTAATCTACTTTAACTTATGCTAAGCACAACACACACACCCTTGACCAACGAAGAACTCCAACCTCTGGCGGGAACGGCCGCACATTCAGTGGCATGGCGCCTTAGACCACGCGGCTAGTCCCGCGGCGTGTAAGGATACTGAAAGATACCTGAATCAGGATAGCCAAATGAGTATTTGAGCCCCTCGGTTCCCAAGTACAAACTCCGTGGGCATTACAGTAATAACAATACATCCATAACGAATTTTATAAAACCAGGCGGCGAATACAGATGGCGCAGTTTCCTACCTCGGGACCACGAGTTATATTTCAGGCGTTACCTCTGTGCGTCTATCATTATGAAAATAAGTAACTCGTTCCCTGAGGGATAGCGTGCATCGACGGAGGCACTAGCCCAGCCAACGAACGCCAAAACAGGTCGATTTGGGGGGAGGGGAAGGGATCAAGCAGGCGCAAATTCTTGCACCGAGCTAGGAAGAACTGTCCTGAGAAACATACCAAAAATTCTGATCGGTGCGGTGTGAGCGTTGGCGGACGGGAGCGTTCAAATATCACGATTATAATTTTTTCTCGTATAACTCGAAAACCGTGGCAAAATGTTTCCTGTAAAAAGTCATATTTATATTTTCTCTAGAGTTAACATGTTGCTGCGCGTTGCAGTGGATGGGAAAACCGAAGTTACTAAAAATATTGTTTTAATGGTATAAACATTGATGTTATCTTCAAGCAAATTAAGCTCAAAACAAATATTGAATGTAGTTACTAGCTTCAGCAGAGCCACATTATGTAATAAATTGTGTTCTAGGCATGTAACATAGGAGGTGGGTTGAAGCACGAAGGGTGAGAGGTCGCCAGACCGAGGACACGGACGTTCCTTCTTCATAGGTTTGCCAACTGACAATCGAGCAGGTGATTTCCTACTCTATTTATACCACCTCGTCAGAAGCAGCGAACAGAGGATGCTTCACAAAGTTATACCGACCTTCAACAGTCAGAATTTTCAGCGCAGGTGGCCCAGCGTTTCCTACAAAATGCAGACATGAGCTGCTACTGACACTAACGCAAGAAACACATATGAGCAGAATATATGTAAATCTCTGCACACACTTGCACACTCCTAGGGGAGAAAATTATGCAGAAGTCACAGCTGCTGTAGTGTTCTGCCTGAAAAGGCAACTTTGCCCACAACGAGCGCGTCTCTATTTTTAGTTTACAGGTAGATACGCCTCCCCAGCAATTCCTGTAAAATACCTTCACCGAGCTCGAAGTTGTTCAAAAATATTCATATGTTTGTAATCCTATGGGACCAAACTACGTTGGTCATCAGTCCCTAGTCTTACAAACTAAGTTAAACTAACCTAAGGACAACACGCACATCCAAGCCCGAGAGAGGCCGCGCGAACCGTAACGTGGCGGTCCAGACCGCTCGGCTACTCCCGCGTGGCGCTCGAAGTTGAATACTAGTGTTATTTTCAGATTATTCAGTAGTTACTTGCAGTTGTTAAGTGAGCTTTTTGTAAATATATATTTATTTTTAATCAACAGCTGGGGTTATCAACTGTCTACCAAGTCCCAAGAATAACATGCTGTCAACATTTATACGATAATGTCGATTTCATTGTCTTCAGTATCACTGTCTGCAATGCTTTTCACTGCACGAGGGAGTATCAAATGCAGATAGCCGGCCGCAGTGGCCGAGCGGTCTGCGGCGCGCCAGTCACAGTCTGCACGGTCGGGGGTTCGAACCCCCCCCCCCTCGGGCATGAATGTTAGTGTCGTATTTAGTATAAGGTAGTTCGGAAGTGGTTTGTAAGTTTAGGGACTGATGGCCCCGCAGTTAAGTCCCTTAAGCTTAACAAACATTTGAACATTTCAAATGCAGCTACCAGCCCCAGCTCTCCCAACATCTAAAGAGACCCAGAGGCTTAAATTGCAGCCCTCTACGCACACAACAGACCTAGGTCATCTTCGTGTTGTAGAACACGAGTTAAGCAATGTCTCAAAGGAGATTACCTTGTTTAATCTCTAAGTGTGATGTTATAATTATTGTCCAATTTAGTACTTTAGGGAAAGGTACTGGACTGACAAATGACAGCTGGATTCTGTCCTTCGCTGGCAACCATCTACTTATGTGATAGACATATTTTGGTGAATTAACAAGTGACAAGCAAGTTTCTGCACTTCTCTTTCCATCAACTGTGTCAGTGGTAGGCTGCATTTCTTATACTCACGAATTGCAAAGTGGGCTACATTGAGTGGAGCCATGTATTAATTGCCAAGTAGGTCGTGAAGAGGTCCGATGCAATGGGAGTGATCACGTCCACGTTAACTTCGTGAAACACCCCGAGGTTGCTTCCTTTGACGTGGTGAGAGATGGAAGCCACTTTAGAGCAGCCACCTATCTTCCCTCAAGTCACTGAGCAGGCTCCTGGCCGCTACTGCTTCTCCAGCGCTCCCTTTCATGCCGCCGGCTTCTCACGTGCCATCTAGTGGTCACCTCAGACGTTTGCGGACTGTCAGGTTCTTGACTGGTGTGGCAGTTATCGCAGTGACCCGCGACTCATTGCTGGCCCGCGGTGTGGCGGGTGTTCCCGCTAATCTGTTGGCCTGTGACACGCAGTGATAGCAGTGGCTTCTGTACCCAAAGAAAAGAAGGAAGGTTACGAGTTCAACGCCCAATCGACGATGAGATCACAAGGAACGGAGCACAAGTTGGAACCGTAGGAAAGACGTGACCCTGTCAAAAGGATCATTTCGGCATTTGCCTTAGCCGATTTAGGGAAACCACTGACAACCTAAATCTCGACGGCCAGAGGTAAATATGAACCGTCCTCCCTCCCACACTGAGTCCAAAAAAAGAAAATAGCTCTGGCTGGAATGGTAATTGACTTTCGTTGCACTGTACTGAAGTGATCAGTAATTCGCTGCACTGCAGCCTGTCTATGCGCGGTTGCAATCTGCAACAGAGTACGGCTACAACTGTATGTGGCAAGTTTTTGACAGGAAAGTTCTATTTCTAATAAAAGGACTGTCTCCAATTACCCAAGATGACCATGTTTTTACGAGAAAAATCACTCGAATTTTCTCAATGCAGTACGTCCTTTACTGGAGGCAGTCAAAGAAAGATACACAGTTTAGAGTCCGCGACAAAATTACGGATATTTGCAGCTGGTGATTTGGAATGTAATAAGACATACCCAGATAGTGCAGGGCAACAGCTTGAGGGGAACTGAGAGATAGAGGCGCAGAGCGCTGGCCGATCTGATAAGCCAAGTTCTCGTAGGTCGGTGCGAGATAGCAACTTTTCAAGGCAACAGCATTCTGTGAGCCACAAGTGGTTCAGTAGTGGATGTCAAAACACAAGTAAAGAGGTTCGGCGTTCGATCCTCATTTTCTATTCATACTTTTCTGTTGTGAATTTTAACGCGGCTTGTCCTTTGGCAATGTTGCGTGGGAAATGCAAAGTTGCATCGTGGTCCGTATTCTATACTGAATCGATGGCCTATAACTGGCTCAGCCCGTCATAATAATGAAGGAAGCACAAAGTTCACACCACTAATTATGAGAATGAATTGCTGCTTTCAAATTTCTCTTCAACTTGATGACAGCGCTAATTTTACTGCCTACAAAGAAAACTACAAGGGCTGGAACTTACACAGTGTCAACTAATTATTCACAACCGATACAGAAGCGTTCATGTTTGCACCTGTTACTTTCCTTCAAAGTAGTCACCAGCGATGTGTAGAAACCGTTGCCAGCGATGTGGAAGGCGTAGTGTACCGTTAGCTGAGCATGTTCTGTTGATGGTGCGAATGGAGCCGTCTACTGCCTGTCGAATCTCTGAAACAGTTCTGAAGCGAATGCCACGAAGCGGTTCTTTCATTTTCGGAATCAAATGAAAGTTACAAGGACTTACCGTCTGGGGAATATGGTGGATGGTACAGTGCTTCCCAGTCCAATCGACCGAACACAGCAGCCACAGCTTGCGCTGTATGCGCTCGCGCATTGTCGTACAAAATAATGGGTGGATTGCGCAGAAAGTGTAGCAGCTTCTTTCGCAAAGCTGGTCGCAGGTGATGCTCCAAAAACGAACAGTAATACTGTGCACTGACGGTCTGCTGTCGAGGAACGTAATGCGTTAACACCATCACAGTCGCATACTAGAATCACCATAACTTTCACCATACTAGGGCTCTGATACACTTTCACTTTCGCAGCGACCCATAATGACGCCATACGTTCCATTGGCGTTTCAGTTTTGGCTCGTCTGATGTGGCCTATATCTCATCCAGTGTTACGATATGGCGTAAGAAAGCCTCTCCTTCGCGCTCATAGCGCTCCAAGTACGTCTGAGCAGCGTCGTAACGCATCCATTTCTGCACTTCCGCCAATTGGTGCAGAACCCATCGTGATGCAGTTTTTCGCATGTCCAGGCGTTCCTTCAGGATGCGAAACACAGTCGTGCGCGCTAATCCGGTTAAGTGGGCGAGCTCAACAGTCGTCTGGTGTCGCTCACTGTCCACTAGAGTCTAGATACGACCCTAACAGGTGACACGCATGTACGCATTCTGTCTGACCACCTGCCTCCATTCATTTCCATTGTGCACTCCGACGGACTTGGGTAATTCCAGCAGGACAATGCGACACACCACAAGTCCAGAATTGCTACGGAGTGGCTCCAGAAACACTTATAAGTGGCCACCAAACTCCGCAAAACATGAACATTACTAAGCCTTGCAACGTGCTGTTCGGAAGAGATCTCTACCCCTTGGTACAGTTTGGGATTTATGGATGCGAGGTGTCAGTTCCCTCGAGCAATGCTTCAGACATCAGTTGAGTGAACAGCACGCCGTGATGCGGCACTTGTGCGTGCTCGCGGGCCCTACGCATTCCAGACGTGTAACAGTGCAAACTGCACTGCTAGTAATTTGCTAGAGGTACTACGGGCTGATACAACCCAATTTCATGATAGACAAAATAGCAAAGAAGCTGTAGGTATTAAAGGTGAGCATATTATCATTCAACAAACTTTCACGATGAATGGCTAATTTAAAATTGGCATGCACTCCTCAAAGTGGTAAAGCAGTCAACAATCCGAAGATTGGTTTAAACACCACAGTGCTTTACTAGGCATAGTCCTCCTTGGAGGTGGTATGCCGTTGCGTTCCTCCGACCTTCGAACAGACTTACGCAGCCGGTTGTGTGTGTGTGTGTGGGGGGGGGGGGGGGGGGGGGCTAAATTTCAAAGTGGGTTCCTAACCACGACACTACTCGATATTTTTTCACACCAGAAACATTGTCAGAGGTGAAAGAAGTGGAAAGCGACAGATTAAAATCTGTACGCCCTACCGGGGATCGGATCCACGACCTTCGCACTTACGGTTTAGCAATCTATCACTATGCTACTGAGCCACACTACCCTACGAAGTAGTTATTCAGTCTGTAATACTCTTCTTAGCTGTCAAGCTGAACCGCATACTAACCGAAGTAGAGATTACAGTAGTAAGATCACCCTAGTAGAAGTAGCTGTTCACTGTGGACAGGGTGTTGTAACGGGGGGGGGGGGGGGAGGTCTAACTCTGCTCCCCCCGAGCCATATCTTTTCATTCTCCTCCTCGCTTTAGTCGGCCACAATTCAACCTGTCTGCCAGTTTTAAACACTGAAATGGATGCAGATGTTTTGGATTCTGACCTGAATGAACTTCTGCGCCCCACCCCTACCCCTCAGAATAAGTTCCCTACGGTCCCGACTGTGTAGTACGGTGACAAATGGAATCCACTGTAGTCAAAGTGGGTGTAACATCCCGGTGTCGGGCTGAGGCAATTTTGAGCTGACACGGCACAACTGTTCCCCAGCGTTTCACCAGGCAATCACTTTGCTCCATAAACAGCTGTTGAATCCACACAGTGTACATTTTATATACACTCTCTCTCTCTGTATATCGTTACTTTGCAGTGATCCGTGATAGGGAAATTAAACAGTATTAAACAGTGTGTAGAGCTAGCTGTAGTAAGTGAAAGCAGAAATATTATGTTACAATCATAGAGCGATCTAGTCACTTGAATTGCGACAGTTAAGTAAGAGGACTTTGTATTTAATAAGTTGGTAGAAATTCAGCCCTGCTGTTACTTACTGGAAAAGGAACTTGTTCTTCCGTAACGTTTGTAAATCTACTGGGATTTAAAAACTGCGGTTATCAGTCCCTAGGGCTTTCAAACTACCTTAAGGACAACACACACAAGCGAATACAGTACATATGTCTGACGTAAGAATTTCTTGGTGACTATCTTGACGAAACAATTTCTATTTGAAGGTGGAAGCCTTAATAAAGGCTTCTGACACCAAAGAAGGTATTTCTGAAGAATAAAATCGCACTAGTCTTGACGCCCATTAAATTCACCGTGATACTATGCATTCATATACAGGGTGTTACAAAAAGGTACGGCCAAACTTTCAGGAAACATTCCTCACACACAAAGAAAGAAAATATGTTATGTGGACATGTGTCCGGAAACGTTAAATTTCCATATTAGAGCTCATTTTAGTATTTCTTCCACCTACGCTCACTGGAGCACGTTATTATGATTTCATACGGGATATTCTACCTGTGCTGCTAGAACATGTGCATGTGGTTCATGCACGATGGAGCTCCTGCACATTTCAGTCGTGTTCGTACGCTTCTCAACAACAGATTCAGTGACCGATGGATTAGTAGAGGCGGACCAATTCCATGGGCTCCACGCTCTCCTGACCTCAACCCTCTTGACTTTCATTTATGGGGGCATTTGAAAGCTCTCGTCTACGCAAACCCGGTACCAAATGTAGAGACTCTTCGTGCTCATATTGTGGACAGCTGTGATACAATACGCCATTCTCCAGAGCTGCATCAGGGATTCCATGCGACGGAGGGTGGATGCATGTATCCTCGCTAACGGAGGACATTTTGAACATTTTCTGTAACAAAGTGTTTGAAGTCACGCTGGTACGTTCTGTTGCTGTGTGTTTCCATTCCATGATTAATGTGATTTGAGGAGAATAAAATGAATTCTAACATGGAAATTAAGCGTTTCCGGACACATGTTCACATAACGTATTTTCTTTCTTTGTGTGTGAGGAATATTTCCTGAAAGTTTGGCCGTACCTTTTGGAAAATCCCTGTATACAATGCATTATGACGAGGTTATAGACAGTGGAAGAGTGAGCGTATAAACTTCTGGCATAATAACATTTTATAACATGACAAATGTTGGTGTAGAGTTGATTGACAACCTGCCTCAAAAAATTATGTGGTTCCAAGTACAAGACTGGAATATGGTAGTGTTCTGCAATCTACTAAACTTAGATGCAAGTAATGCCTTTTGCATTTACAAATTCAGTAAAAACGAAGAGAAAGCACTGAAGAAAATTACTTTCATGACCAATCTTGTTCGGGAACATATAAACGTAATACTAAGTACCGCAGGTTCCTAAGGAGCTCAAGAGGGGTTGTCTTTTACAGTCTGGAATGGTAGGAGCGGTAAGCAGACAATATGAAGAAAGAAAGGGGGAAAAGAGAGAAATCAACCAGCAAGTAGTATGTTACGTGCAGTGAAGAGGACCACACCTGATCGTTTGAAAATGTTTGCACAGTGTGGACACAAACAATGCTTGTGCAATTAGTTATTCTGAAAATACTGGTTTCAATTGTGTATTAGTGTATCGTTCAGAAACATCACTTGTAATTATTTTCCCCACTGTACGTACAGTTTTGTCTGTCTTCATTATAGTAGTTTATTTGTGTATATTCTTGCAAATATAGTGCAGTGAAATTTTGATTTCAGTAATAGATGAAGCCCCTACTATTATGCATGTATGTAACCTGTTTTGTGTCATAGTTGATAAAATAAAATAAAAATAAAAACGTTCAAATGTTTGTAGAGCTTATGGGACTTAATTACGGGGTCATCAGTCCCTAAACTTACAAACTACTTATGAACTAGCTAATACTAATGACGGCACAAATATCCTTGCCCGCGGGGAGATTCGAACCCCCGACTGTACTGGCCGTGCAGAACGTGACTGGTGCGCCGCAGACCGCTCGGCCACTGCGGCCGGCGATAAAATAACAACAGTGGGTGACGGTTGTAATGTAACTGAAATTCAAGCGACTACTGAATGAGACACCTGGCTCACTAACAAATTATTTCAAACAAACGTTGCTCGTACCGAATGGAGGTATCTAAAGACACCGCCAGGGAGCAAGGGAGAAGAGACAACCTTGAAAATCTTAAAACTGGAATCAATTTTTATCGCGAATTCTGTTTCACTGAGAAAAAAATACTTAACTTGCATGTTTAACATTTTTTTTCTTTGCCTGACACATGGTTCTGTAATCGCCAATCTTGTAATGTGCCAAACATCGTTAAAAAGTGACAAGTAAAATGTTCAAATGTTTGTAAAGTTATGGGTCCTAACTGCAATGGTCATCGATCCATAAACTTACAAACTACTTAAACTAAATTAAGAGCAACACATACACCCAAGCCCGAGGGAGGGCTCCAACCTCCGACGGCGAACGGATAATAATTTCGAAATTGTGCTTTTGGTATAAGCACTCAGATGGTGAAATCAAGAGTCCTCATATTTATAAAAAGCACCGTGAAGGGAACAAACTCGAGGATAACTTTTTCACTACTAACCCAAAATTAACAAATAGAATAATTTATTCGTTAAGTTGACGATACGACTCGCTCGGTTAGCCGTGTGGACTAACGCACCGCTTTCTGAGACGGGGAGGCGTACAGGCCCCGGTTCGAATGCGCCCGGCAGATTAACGAAGGGGGTCGGAGTGCCGGCCAGCCTGGATGTGGTTTTTAGGCCGTTTTCCACATCCCCCTAGGTGAACACCGGGCTGGTACCCAAGTCCCGCGTCAAGTTACACGATTCGCAAACATTTCGTAACACTTTACACTTTCACACATATAACACTATACGCAGACATTTGGAGTACCTACACATTTCCTCCCGGGAGGGGTGGGGGGCGTAGGGTGGCGACAGGAAGGGCATCCGACCAACCTGTAACCATTAAAACGCCAAATCCGTTTAACAAAGCCGACCCAGCATGTGCGGGAACACGGCTCAAGGGAAAGAGGAGAATTCGATAGCTTGATATTCATACAGAGAACTAATTCCGACATTGATGAAACGCACTTATCTCTACACAACTTGCGACCGAAAATTTACTTCACAAAAGAAATGGAAGCAAACGGTTTAATTAATTTTCTCGATTTGAAAATAATCACTAAAAATAACTTAACACATAATACACATGTATCGAAAACCTATAAGAGACAATATAATAATTCCTACCATGTCACCCCACTTCAGAGAAATGCGCATACTTCTATGACAAACACAATAAATAAAATAACGTTTGGAAAAGAAATTCAAACATTGAAATATATAGCACTCAAAGAGATTTTAACCCGGACATAGTCGACAAAATCCGTAAAAAGTCCAACAAAATAAAATGAAAGCTCCACTGCACCCATAAATAAAACTAGACAGAGAAACATCACAGCAAACGAAA
The DNA here is from genome assembly GCA_026315105.1 of Locusta migratoria. Classification (NCBI taxonomy): domain Eukaryota; kingdom Metazoa; phylum Arthropoda; class Insecta; order Orthoptera; family Acrididae; genus Locusta; species Locusta migratoria. The sequence goes on along the minus strand of CM048755.1, from coordinate 741,872,943 downwards.
ATCAAATACATTTCTGCAGGCAACATCTCAAACGAAATCAATGTAATTTTCAAAGACACGCAAAATGGAATCCTGAACGCAAAAAAAATAAAATAAATAAATAAATAAATAAATAAATAAAATAAAATTGCACAAAACCATTGCCGATACAGTAAAATTATATAGCTCAGGAATTTATAAATTCACATGCGAAAATCGTAATGAATTCCACAACGGTCAAACAGGAAGAAATTTCGCAACATGATTCAGAGGACACAGCAGAACTTCCGAAAACAACCACTCTACTTTCTCCAAACATCTCAGAAACGAAAAGGACATCACCACAAATATTTACAAGGCACTACAAATATTACACGTTATCCCTAAAGGCATAATAACGAATTTCATGGAAGAATTGGAAATATTTATTCATATAAACACAACCCCTGACGAAATTTTCAATGACCACATGGAATTTAAGAACAAACTTTATTTGGAAATTTTATGGAAATTTTGCAGTCAGGTAACAGATAATCCAAAAACTTCAGAAAATATTCACACATAATATCTGAGTAACCAGAGACACAATATCGCATAACAAAATATTATAATTATTTCCCAACATAACATCCATGTAAACATATAACGTCAATACTTCTTGCCCACATACGAAAACATCAAATAAAATAAAATGTTTTCTTATCAAACAGATTCTCTATGGAATATCTGTCTGCATAATGTATTACTGCCTCATTTCACACTCACGAAACATAAAACGTGCGTACAAAATAACTAACATAGGTTCTTTGCAGGCATCACTTGACAATGGCATTAGTCGTAATGGCCGTTGTGAAATAATAAAACATTTGCAGCGTACTGGACCATTTTCATTTTTACAATTTATTATTACGACATATTTCAAACTGCGAGCACTATAATGAAGAAAATGAAGGAAAAATTAGATTTCAACGACATTTGCGAAAGTAATTATACTAATGGTGTGGACAAGGTAATATTACGTTGCAGTGAACCACATTCTTTGCTACAAAATTAGGTTCCAATAAAATATTTTGGAACAATTGCCTTTCTAAGCTCCTGAGAGCCTATCCGATGTGTATTACTGGACATACAATTTTTTAACGGTTTTAGCACAGTTTCATTTCAATGATTACAGCGCCATCTGTGAAGCAAAGAACAAATATGAAATACAAAAAAATATGGTTATTTTCTGGAGAAGCACGCGCGCGCGCGCGCGCGCGCGCGCGCGCACACACACACACACACGCGTAACACTAGTCTAAAACGGCCCCAACAATTTAGCTTCCTCATTTTCAAAAGTTAATTGCACAACTTGTAGTAAAAATCTGTAACGTTAATCCAAGTCTGATGTATGCCAGGTTCAAAATTAGGTTTGTAACGCACCAGTCGATGCGTTGTTCTGTTTTGTGTAACAAATAGAAAGACGTCAGAGCACAGCCAACAGCGGTTCTAGGTCTGATCTCAAGTGCTTCCACAGGCCAAGGTGGTGAAGAGGTAAACACACTGGAGGATCATCCGTGGCCACCTGTTACATATTCAGGTTCACGACTTCACTAAATCGCTTCAGGCAAGTACCTGGATGACTCCTCTGGAAAGGATACGGCCGACTTCCTCAAAGCGAAGATGCACTCCGTCTCTAGCGAGAGACGTTAATCGCTAATCACCATTACTTTTAACGTGCTACCGTCTCCGAGCGAGCCGCAGTGGGAAACAGGAGGACTTGTTCTCTTTCGTATTTGCATAGTTGATACCGGTTCTCGGGAACACGCTGGAATCGAGAACGACTCCGTTCTCGAATGACCCACCACATTCTGGCCTTGACTGACAAATAATACCGTCAACAACAAGTTTCTCAGTCGTCTCTTCTTAACATCTCGTTCACAGTTTTCTAGGCCGTTCTCCGTCCATGGAACAGATTATACAGCTGTAAGCCCTGTTAGTACAGCGACGATTCGACTAGCGATTTCCTGTCAGTTAGGACACAGTACGTGGTAAAGTCATCGAGTACAACAAAGTAATATCTGGCGTTCCCCAACCAAGTGTTATAGGGCCCCGATCATTCCTTAGCTTTATAAACGATCTGGGAGACAATCTGAACAGCTCTCTTAGACTGTTCACGGATGCTGCTGTCGTTTATCGCTTAGTAAAGTCAAGATTTAGACATCTTCGTGATGCAAAAATTGGCAACTGACACCAAATAAAGAAAAGTGTGAAGTCATACACATGTAAGAAATCCGTTGAACTTCACTTACAGCAGTGTTTTTCAACAGCCAGGGCTGTCACAAAGTCTTGTTCGGGGCGTCACCGTCACAGGAGGAAGTAGTCGCTCCGTAGAGCAATCAGCTAGGAGCACGCCTGAATGCTACGTGTCCCGAAATGCAAAAAGGTACGTCTAAAAAACAGTGAAGTGTATTTTATATTAAAATTACGCGACTGCTTGTTGATCAACAATTACCCGTTGAATAGAACAAAGATTGTTTTTATAATAAATTCACAGTGTTAATCGATATCTATAAATGTGAATGTCTGTTCGGTGTACGTTTATCACGTCTGAACCACGAGACATAAAGAGCTAAAAATTTGTACAGTTACTAATGTCAACCCGGGGAAGGCTTTAGGCACGGTTTTATGACGATCGGAGATATATATATATATATATATATATATATGTATATATTAATGTGAATGTCTATTCGATGTACGCTTATCACATCCGAAAAACGCAGAGACTTAAATATTTGTACAGTTACTAATTTATACCTGAGGAATGTTTTACATACAGTTTTACAGCGATCTGATAGATATTTAGTAATTTGAAGAATATAACCCGAAATGCGGAACGATAATTACTCTTTGATAATTATATTTACTCTTTGAAAATGGTTTTATTGGTTGCATTGTTGCTTGAGGGTTGATAATGATACACGACGCGCGCGCGTGTGTGTGTGTGTGTGTGTGTGTGTGTGTGTGTGTGTGTGTGTGTGTTTGTTTTAATATTTCGCAAACTACAGAACGCAAACGAATGGTCTGTGTAATTGTTGTCCGAAGTCTCCCGTTGTACACCATAGCAGTTCCATGCCGATAGCTATAAGAGGATGGAAGATATGGTGGTTCAAAGTCGTCAAATCATTAAAAAATTCGGACTGACGGCCAGCGATGACGTTTGCGACTCTATAGCAAGGAGGTTACATACAGCGAAACGTGATGCCACAGACCATATCTTTGGTATATGCGTGCTGCAATGTCTTCAGCTCTTTCTCTGAAAGGGTAAGCATACGAATAAGGAAATACAAGAATAAATAAATAGAGAAGTAAAAATGAAATATCTTCATACACTTCTTAAAAAAAAAAAAAACTATTTGACGTTTCGCGCATTACATCAAGTGATCGATCTGTGATATTATTACAATTATTATTGTTGAATTTCGTGATTGGATTCTACGAAAAGAGTGCATTTTTACGTGTGATTTGATCTCATAGCACACTACTGGAAGATAGCTTATCTATCATAACCGACCAACACGCGAGCGGAGCCGCGGGTTTAAGCTAGTAATGAATAAACGAAATGCCTGAAAACTATTTTGAGATACCAGGCGATAGCTAAATATACAAGATACAGTAAGTAATTTTGAGAAATCTGATTGTTACTAATTGGCTATACAGTGGGACCTTGCTCAACGACCATAATTCGCTTTTGAGCTTTACCTGCAATGCAAAATCTCGTTATGCAACTGTCGGAATTCAGGCAATAACAGGATGTGTTTCATTCAGAAAAATGGAGAAAATATTATCCTATAATGTAGAATACTGTATATTTCATTGTTTTTTAATTATTTTTTACAAGAAAGTAGTAGCAAGAGGAGAAAGTTAAATTAGTTGCCTTTAAAAATACACACATAGTTCTATTATCGTTCAGGGATGGGGTGGGGTCTCCAAAAATATTTTTAATAGGAAGGGGGTGGCGTCTTAAAAAAGGTTGCGAAACACTGTTTCCACGACAGATCAGTGAAACATAGCGGTCGTAAAATACGTAGGAATTACAATTGCCAACAACTTCAGTTGGAAAGAACACACAGAAAATGTCGTAGGGAAGGCGAACCAAAGACTACGTTTCACTGTCAGAAAACTTTGAAGATGCAACACTTCTACTAAAGAAATTGCGTACACCACACTTGTGAGTCCTGTTTTGGAATATTGCTGCGCATTGTGGGATCCCTAACAAGTGGGACGGACGGAGGATGTAGAGAAAGTTCAGAGGACAGCTCGTTTTGTATTATCGCGATATAGGGTACAGAGGGTCATGGAAATTATGAACGTGGAAATCATTAAAATAAAGGCGTTCTTCGTTGCGGAGAGATCTATTTGAGAAGTTTCCCTCACCAGCTTTCTCCTCCGAATGCGAACATATTTTGTTAGTACCCTCCTACATAGGGAGAAAAGATCATCATAATAAGAGAAATCAGATCTAAAACGCTATTAGAGGATAGAACGATAGATAAATATGATAAAAGCGGTTCGATAAACCCTCTGCCATGCACTTCAATGTGATCTGCAGAGTATTTATGTAGATGTAGAATCTGGATAGGCAACATAATCATACGTATGGCACAATGTCGACACTGAACGACAACCATTCTAGAAGTTTTCAAAATGTTTGTAAACCTAAGAGACCACACACTTACAAACTACTTTAACTAACTTAAGGAAAACACACACGCCCTAAGGAGGACTCGAACCTTCGACAGAAGCGGCCGCGAAATCCGTGACATGGCGCCTCAGACCGTGCGGGAAAGTTTTCCATAGTGGAAGTATACTACGTAAATGTCAACAGTTGGCCCCTTACATAGGGACGTTAAACTTGACGGCCCTTTTCATTTGCATAGATAATACTAAAACGTTCGTTGTGTTTTTTGCCTCCTTTGTCCGCAGTTGCAGTTATACAATTTGTATACTTTAGGTGAGCGTCTGATGCAACTGTAAATTAGTCTACTTTAGACAAGACGCGTTTCGCTTTATTCTAAATAATCTTCAGTGGTCAACTGTACACGAAATGTTTTGTTTTACATTATTTGTTTGATTTTTACTAAACCGCGCTGCGGTGCGCGCGGCCGATCGCCGTCGGGGGTTCGAGACCCCCTCGGGCATGGGTGTTTGTGTTTGTCCTTAGGTTAGTTTACCTTAGTTTAATTAGTCTGTAAGCTACGGACTAATGACCACGCAGTTGAGTCCGATAGATTTACATTTTTTTTTTAATTCGATCGATAACAGTTCTCATGCAACCAACACACACACACACACACACACACACACACACACACAGAACTTCGATAGTTGAACTAAAATCATATTTATAAACACACAAACAATACAGTCAGAACATCACACACAAAGTTGCTAGCAGACGCCTTTTTTGACAGAGACGAAACAAAAACACATCTCACAATGCGAACCAAAGAACTTGTAAGCAAATAGCACACACACACAGACGATAAACAAAAACAAAACTAACGACGTACATGCCAGGCCACAGAAATTGCGATTTTTCAAACAACTTGTATAAGAAAGTGTAATTGTAAATAGTGTAAATATAAACAGTGACAGCAAGTGGCAATGTGTTACAAAACACACAAGAAGAGGACAACATAAAAATACGTAATATTAGTAGTCCATTTTATTCAGAATCAAAATAATCCTATTGCATGAGGACTGTTATCGACCGAATTTAGTAAAAATCAAACAAGTAATGTAAAACAAAACATTTCTTGTACAGTTGACCACTATAGATTCTTTAGAATCAAGCGAAACGCGCCAGGTCTAAAGTAGACTACAGTTGCATACGACGGTCACCTAACCTATACAAAAAATACTAAAATGATTGCAAGGTAGATATCCGTAGCTGGATTAAATGGTCTTAGGGCAACGCAAAGATCCGTAATTAAAAAACTGCACGAAACAGCGTTATTACGATCAAACAATGCAGCTGTGAAACTCAATACGATTTGACTACGTTGTGTACGACCACTCACTGGAATCAACTGTTTTGGAATGCAGTAATACTCCTAAAGCCACTGCAAGGAGGTGGTGGGGCAACCGCACAAATCTAGCTGTGGGGAGACATTCGTTCGCAGATGGAATGCAGAGGGGAAGGAGCGATGACGATAACAGGTGCCCCGCCACACACCATAGTCAGACTTGTGGAGTACACGTGTAGCAGACAACAAAGCCATACCCTAAAGTCATGCACCGGAACATCTGTCAGAGGAACGCTGCAACAAACATCCTCTATTAGGAATACGACGCAACCCTCTGAGTACAAGAATTAGCTGCTTAACACCGTACCGTGTTGTCAACGGTCGACTGAATACTGTGAACCGTAAAACCTGAGGTGTGTTCTCGTTCCCCCTGTTCGCGAAGCAACACCACTGTTGAAACCAGGTGTTCCCTGTGCAGTACCAGGAGCACACTGACGCGTAGGAGTGAAGATCGAGTCTTAAAGAGACGGAATACGGTACCAGTTCTTGTGGCGGTAGGAAACTTGCTGCGAGCCTTGGAGCCATTTCCTCATTAGCATTATTAATGGAGCTTACAGAAACTGCGAAAAACCTCAGTCCCGATAAGTGGACGGGAATTTTGATCACCAACTTTCCGAATGAAGTGACCCAGCTAAATTAATCAAACCGAGTGCAACCTTTGGCAACCTCGGCGCCAATGATGAACTGCGACTGAAGAAGATATTACGTCTACCTAAATGAAAAGAATAATTTTCTTTTGTAGCCCTATAGTGGCTCTTATTCTATTTATTAATGAAACCACTGTTAGTACTACATTATTTAAGGGGGATAAAACATGCAATTGTGTGTGTGTGTGTGAGAGAGAGAGAGAGAGAGAGAGAGAGAGAGAGAGAGGGGGGGGGGGGGGGGGAGGGAGAGAACGTTTGGAAACAAGACAGTTTTTCCTTCGAGAAGCATACATACTACTAGAGACAGCTGGAGGGTACTTTGTGTACCATTGTCCGCTCCCCCTTTTCCTACCACAGTCAGGTATCATTCTCAAGAAAACTGTTGCCGGTTTTTCGTTATGGGTTTTTCTGCGAGACATGTGTAGGGCAAAGCAAAATATTGCTTGACTCTTCAAGGAACGTATGCTCTGGGAACTTCGACACACGCCCGTACCGCTGCATCTTTTGCAGCGTCTAAATCAACCTGTAACGAAGCGTGTTACTCTTCCCAGGAACTTCTCCAGCTCTTCTATCGACTATTGTTACGGATCCCACACTGATGAGCAACACTCAATCGGTCGATCACCCACTTTATGTCCTCATAAGACATGACCTGAGATATCATCGAATGAATCTCATTGTGGAATCTTCACTAGCCCACGATTAGTGTTATGTGATCGTTCCATTTCAAATAGCTTATTATGCCTCCTCCCAGAAATTGTATGGAAGTAACTGCTGTCAAGGATTGTTCTGCTACTGCAAATTATACAGGGTGTTACAAAAAGGTACGGCCAAACTTTCAGGAAACATTCCTCACACACAAAGAAAGAAAATATGTTACGTGGACATGTGTCCGGAAACGCTTAATTTCCATGTTACAGCTCATTTTAGTATTTCCCTTTAAATGTAAATTGAAATAATTCCTGCAGACAATTGACAAAATACCCAATTGTTTCGTTAGTATGTACTGTACTTCCTCGATTCACAGATTATCTGTGAACGTTTGGGCAGGAATTGTTGGTGATCTCTTGATTGGGCCTCATGTTCTTCCATCTACGCTCACCGGAGCACGTTATCACGATTTCATACGGGATACTCTACCTGTGCTACTAGAACATGTGCATTTACAAATACGACACAACATGTGGGTCATGCTTGATGGAGCTCGACGTGTTCGTACGCTTCTCAACAACAGATTCGGTGACCGATGGATTGGTAGAGGCGGACCCATTCCATGGCCTCCACGTTCTCCTGACCTCAACCCTCTTGACTTTCATTTATGGGGGCATTTGAAAGCTCTTGTCTACGAAACCCCGGTACCAAATGTAGAGACTCTTCGAGCTCGTATTGTGGACGGCTGTGATACAATACGCCATTCTCCAGGGCTGCATCATCGCATCAGGGATTCCTTGCGACGGAGGGTGGATGCATGTATCCTCGCTAACGGAGGACATTTTGAACATTTCCTGTAACAAGTTTTGGAGGCCCGCTGGTACGCTCTGTTGCTGTGTGTTTCCATTCCATGAATAATGTGATTTGAAGAGAAGTAATAAAATGAGCTCTAACATGGAAATTAAGCGTTTCCGGACACATGTCCACATAACATATTTTCTTTCCTTGTGTGTGAGGAATGTTTCCTGAAAGTTTGGACGTACTTTTTTGTAACAGCATGTATAATAAAGGAATGTACTTGCAGAGCGCTACATTCGTTTATGTTGAAAGTCTCTTGCCGATGCTCTGCAGATCCTCCTGCAATTCTCTACAATTTTCCAGCGTGGGGATTTCTCCATACACTACAGCAGCATCTGCGAAAAGCGTCATTTGATTCTCGACGTTATCTATCAAGTCATTTGTACATATTGTGAAAAACTACGATCTTGTAACACTCACTTGGGGGCATCAGAAATCACTTTCATATCGGTAGATTTCTCTCTTTTCAGAATGACATGCTGCGTTTTCGACGCAAACTGAAATATGTGGCACGAAGAACAGCTGACAACATGTTTTGGTTTGGTACACTAGTGGTTCCAGGCATGTTTGCTTCGGTGCAGCAGCTAATCAGCTGATCTCGGAGAACTGGTGCACTAGAATAATACCGAAATTAAGCACACTTCCACAGTAATAATTTTGCATACATAAACAGCTTTTGATGTCGTTAGATACGATCATTTAAATGTAACGTGAGCACCACTCAGAGATTACACCTCAGGCCTGTTTTGACTGCTGCTTACTACCTACGATTGTGGGAAATGAGATCAACAGGCCGCCAGACCCTCCAGTCATTTCATTTCAATGGATCGATGTTCTGATAATTTCAAGAAACTATTATAAAACTGCCTTCGGCTGCGAAAGCCTGTCCCTCGAGGAATGGAACCTCCAGTCTCCAAATTACCATAAAGGTGAATAAGCGAAAGGAAGGTTAGTGTGGACGTGTAAAGACAGCTGATTTTGCAACGCCACAATCACATGAAATAAGTGTGCCAAGTGTGGTTCAAGACAATCATACCGACTAAATGACCAGAGACACATCGTCTTTGTTCAAATGTTTGTAAAGCTAAGGTAAAGCGGTCAACAATCCGAAGATTGGTTTGAAAACCACAGTGCTTTACTAGGCATGGTCCTGTTTGAAGGTGGTATGTCGTTGCCTTCCTCCAACCTTCGAACTGACTTACCCAGCCAGTTATAGGGGGGACCTACAATTTAACGTGGGTTCCGAACCACGGTGCTACTCGGTATTTTTCACATGAGCAATACTGCCAGAGTTGAAAGAAGTGGAAAGTGACAGATAAAAATCCTAGGACCTGGCGGGGATCGAACCCGCGACCTTTGGATTCGTAGTCTGGCACAAGCTATGGGACCAAATTTGAGTGGTCTTCAGTACCTAAACATACAAACTACTTAGACTAACCTAAGGACGATACACACACCTATACACACCCCATGCCCCAGGGAGGACTCGAACCTCTGACGGCGAGCAGTGGCGCAACTCGCAGCAAGGCGCCTTAGAGCGCACGGCCATTCCCGTCGGGCCGTCCTCTGTGGGAGAGTAGGTAATGCGAATTACTTACAGGCATTTAAGATATGATGTTGAGACTGTCTCCACCACGGAGTTTTTGCGTACATCCATACAAGAAATTGAGAAAGTTTAACTGCCTGATTCTGTCAATTTACTGCTTTATTCTCAGTACAGCTGATGTTCACTAAATAATGAACGTGAAATCAGCAAATACTGGCATACAGGTCCGCCGGAGTGTCATATATACAGAATAAAATCATGTCCTGGGCCTGTTTGCAACCGATTATAGAAAACGTCTACAGACTGTGCATGCATGTTCAACGAGAATCAGAAAACCGGGTTAATTCAAACGGGATACTGGAAAGGGCAGAAATGCGCATTCCGCAGTCCACCATATGGGCTGTGATGAAGGGTACCTCGTACAACCACCAGCCATTTCCTTTCCTGCTCCACTCCCAAACAGCGCCAAGTTACAGACTGCGTGGCCGCTCCAGTTGGAGGTAGGAGTCTTCCCTCTGACATGTGTATTTGTGTGCGTGTGTGTCCTTAGGGTAAGTTAAAGTAGTTTGAAAGTCTAGGGGCCGGTAACCTTGACAGTTTGGTCCCTTAGGATTACAAACACTTAAACTCCGAAATAGCTCTTGGCCGTTTAGCGAAATGTTGTTGGCGGCAATAAAATCGTTCTGCAGTCCGGCCCTGTAAATTTCCTTAATAGTGCTTCTCGAAAAGAACGTCGCGTTCCCTCCCATTGTAGTTTGTGAAGCATATGAGTAATTCTACCAGTAACAAGAGAGCAGCGGTATGTGCCGACTCACGGCTTCCGCGGGAGGTTACATCCCGTGTGTGTTGCCCTTAGCGTAAGTAGTGTGTAAGTTTAGGGACCGATGACGTGCTTGGTGTGGTCCCTTATGTCTTACACCCATTTTTAATTTAAGCAGCCCGCCTCTGAAATGTCTTCCTTTAAAGCGACCTGGTGTGGATCCCAAACATTCGAGCAGTTCTCAAGAATGGATCGATCACTAGTGTTGTACACGCGGTCTCCTTTACACACGAATCATCTTCCCAAAATTCGCCCAATCACTGGAGTCAAGCATCCGCCTTCCCTGCAAGTGTCGACCCGACTGTGTGAAGCAGCACACTACTAATGTTGTATTTTGACATCGGATTGTTTTTGCGACTCATCACACCTAGTAGAAATTTTGTGTAAGTCACTTCGAAGACTTCTACAATCACTCGACGACGACACCTTAACATCGAGAGACGCAGACTGGTGTTTTAGAAACAATTCGTATTCATTAAACGAAGCAGTTCTGCCAATTCAAACTATATTCTGTGATTGGTTTCAGAAATTACTACAACCAGTCGCCTTTTGTTTCTTCTTAATGAAGATTTATTTAAACCATTATCGGTTTCAAGCTGCCTAGCAGCTCATCCTCAGATGGTATACATTTATTGCAAATTACATTTGTATCTGTGGCAGGGCAGAAAACGAGAAAAAAGTAAACACTAATTTTGGTATGCTATACTGAATAATTACAATATAAGTATGTCTTCAAGACATTACAATATTGTAATTATTCAGTATAGCATACCAAAATTAGTGTTTACTTTTTTCTCGTTTTCTGCCCTGCCACAGATACAAATGTAATTAGCAATAAATGTATACCATCTGATGATGAGCTGCTAGGCAGCTTGAAACGGGTAATGGTTTAAATAAATCTTCATTAAGAAGAAACAAAAGGCGACTGGTTGCAGTAATTTCTGAAACCTATTTCAAGAACAGTCGCAGGTTCCAAAACAATGGATAAAAGTTATATTCTATGATTTATGAAGATAGCATCAAAATTGTTTCCGGCGATTCGACAGTCTTAGATGTCCACACGCATAAAGGCACACATTTCTGATAATTGTATCAAAGCGAGGTAAATTGAATTCACAAGTAACAGCATCGTCTGTTAATGTAAGAGGACGAAAGTAAAAACATTTTCGGGACTTTTCAACATCGTAACATGTTCAAACGCATAAAGGGAGAAATTATCGACAAACGTATCAAAGCGATGGAAATTTCAGTTCACTGATAACTGCGTTGCGAACTTTCGTCGTCTTTCAAACATTCCACACACTTGGCGAGCGCGGCACTTACGGTAGACAAGATGATCCCGGCGCTGCGCGGCACTGACTGCCGCCGTGCCGTGGTCGGACACGGAGCGCTTCTTCCGCCCCCCCCCCCCTCAACCATCGCCCCTGCCCCCCCCCCTCCTCAACCTTTGCGACACTCGCAGGAGCATGTCAGCGGACTCGAAGATTGCGGCATACACCGCCCACCCTGACGCGCCAGACCGGCTAAACGGCCGTCCATGTGGGCGAACGGAATCCTCACTATGACGCAATGCTACGGCAAAAAAGTCCTCTGCGCAGGAAGGCGCCAATATCGCGGCACCCTTTGTCACTACAGCCGTTAACAGACGGCTCATTTATGTGGCAGAGGGCCAGACTATGAATCCGAAGATACTGGGTTCCAGTACTAGTATTTTTCACTTCTTTCGCCTCTGGCGACGGTGTTAATGTGAAAAACGCCGAGTTACGCCGTGGTTCGAAATCCGCGTTAAACTACGGCTCCTCCTATAACTAGCTGGTGTGTCAGTCCAAAGGCGCCATGCCTAGTAAAGCGCTGTGGTGTCAAAATCGATATTCCGACTGTTCTGTTAGTCTTCTTTCCGCTTCGATGGATTCACCAATATTCTAAACAAATTACGGTAATGGAAGATGATACACACATAAGATAAAGCACAAATGATGATATCGGCATAAAACGGGGCGATCAAGAAATTTTGTAATCTATCTACGCGAACCTACTGTATGACTCACTGATGCCGAAGTTCGCGCTTTCTCTGGTTATCTTTCATAGTTTGTTCGTTTTCAAAATGTTCAAATGTTTGTTCAGTATATGGGACTAAACTACGGGGTCATCAGTCCCTAAACTTACAAACTACTTATCAACTATCTTATACTAAGGACGGCACAAATATCCATGCCCGAGGGGGGATTCGAACCCCCGACCGTAGTGGCCGTGCAGACCGTGACTGAAGCGCCTCAGTCCCCTCGGCCACCGCGGCCGGCTGTTCGTTTTCAAACAGGATATCTTCAGTCTCTAAACAAATACACACTAGTATTTAGCGTGAACGGTGGTACGAAAACGCTTTTAATTGACTACAAAACAAAACGTAGCTCCTTAGGCAAAGGTTCAGACATCAAACTATAAACATTTTTGACGACCATCACTTATCTAAAAACATACGTTTTTATTCAAATGTTCAAATGTTTGTAGAGCTTATGGGACTTAACTACGGGGCCATCAGTCCCTAAACTTACAAACTACTTATCAACTATCTTATACTAAGGACGGCACAAATATCCATGCCCGAGGGGGGATTCGAACCCCGGATCGTAGTGGCCCTGCAGACTGTGACTGACGCGCTGCAGAACGCTCGGCCACCGCGGCCGGCTACGTTTTTATTCGATTGTGTTAAGTGATAAATGCAACATACAAGATAAACAAAAGACAATGATCATTTGTATACATTCCTTCAGGAGGAAATAGACTTGCACTAAAAGTGGTTACTGTACATAAACGTTAATCAATAACAAAGCGCGATTAATTTCATGCACATAATATTTCGAGCCCTGTGGACTCATCTTCTGGTATTGTTATGATTTTATCTCTAGTTAAAGCTACTATGTTTAACCGAACTGGAGATAAAAATTGTTGTGTACTGACAATATCACCTGAAGATGAGCCCTCAGGACTCGAAATACAACGTTCAGGAAGTAAATAACGATTTGTAACTGAAGGCGGTTTGGTTTTTTATTCGCGAAATTAATGCAGTCACGGAAGTAACGCCGTCAACAATCGAGATAATACAAATAATTCTCCAGCCTGGAGATTTATTGTTATATGAAACCGTTATACATGGCACATTAACAGTGTCAATATTCAGAAATGCCACAGTCAACGTCGAGGAATTTGACACTGACGTCTAAGTATACGCCTTACTCGTGGTATTTCTGATCTCCATTAGCACTAATATGTGAGAGGTGCACACCCATTTAAAACTCGCAACATATAGTTATTTCTTGCTTGTTTGTGCTCTCTGGGTGTAGACTAATCGGCAGTCAACCTCACTACTACCAAAGAAGTGCAGAATGATGAGATAAGCTCGATAACCACGCAGTAACACACGTGATTCTGTCCTTTTACAAGTGAGTTTTAGCCATTTTTGTTGATGAACAGGCCACCAGCAATAGACCGGGCTAGGTGCCGCAGTGGTTAGCACGCATCCATCTAAATGTAGGACTTCCGTCATTTCCAGGCAAAACATGACTGTTCCTTTGAAATGGCACGGTCGATATCTTTGCCAGTCCTTCAAACAATCCAAGCTTTTGCTCTGGCTATAATGATACCAGTGTGGATAATCTTTCTTCCTTCCAAATGCTAGGCTCTTTGAGTGGCCAACGTGGCAACGTCCTGAGTTTCTCGGGAGCCGGTGAGAATACATGATAGTTGCTCTTCAGTACGGCCCGTTCCGTCTGCTTCCTCCAAAAACAATATTCATTTCTTCTGGTATTTAACATCTTGACACTATTAGAGGATATACACAGGCATCATTTTATAACAATGTGGGGGCAAACAAAGGAACCATTTATGAAAAGACATACGAAAATTTCAATTTCACTCCGGGTAATTATCACTACACATATTATTTCCGGAATAAAATTCATAATAAGGAATTTTATGCACGTGCTGTTATTTATCTTGATACGATGAATACTACCTCATTGCAGCAATCGCGCAACAAAGATACGTCTACAGATAACGTGATTTGTTATGTCGTCAACCAAACTCGCAACACCATGACTCTATTTTGTTGTAGATGGAAATCTCAACAATAATTTAATGAGAGTTCCACAGAACATAAAGTAATAATCACAACATACAGCACTGTTTGAGGCCTAATTTTCTTTCAAATAATTATTATTCAAAAATGTTTGTGTTCTACAGGATCGTAAAAAGTACTGATCGGTGCACCGAGGTGTTGAAACATGTATACGAATTAAAGGGAACAGTTGTTTTCACAATGGTCATATCTAAACTCCCGTAGCTGAACGTAAATTTATATATATTTAATCAACTGAACAATCCACCAAGGCTTATACAGCAAATTAATTAACTAAAGGCCTAACCTGAATCGTGTTTAAAGGGGCCCTCACAAGTTCAATACGTATTGACAATAATATTGTCAATAATATATTGTCAAACCTTCAATACATTTCAATGGTCCTCACACCATCAATAATATTGTCATCACTTTCAATTGGCGACGCGATTTCGTCAAGTAAACATGTCCGACCGGAAGAAAGCATGTGCTTTAATCATCTTAGCGATGGCTGCGAAAGAAAGACAACCGAGAACGACGAAAAGGAGGAAATGGGTTCGTGAGTGGTTAAAGAAAAGGAACGACTTTTCGCATGTGAATCTGCTTACGGAAATCTGAAATACTGACCCAAAAGATTTTTTTAAATTCTTTTAGAATGAGCCCAGAATCATATGACAAATTACTCACGATGATACGGGACAAAATTGAGAGAAAAAAAAGTGACATTTCTGAGATCCGCGATTCCTGACGATGAAAGATTGTCACTTTACGTTTCTTGGCCACAGGAAGGTCCCTTGAATGTTTGAATTTCAGCGCAGTCATGTCTGCTAACACAATTAGTAAAATTGTCGTTGAAACCTGTGAAGCAATTATATCTGTTCTGCAAGGATACATGCAGGTAATTTAATCTATAAAAAAGCAAAACATTTCGCTGTCTCAAGTCCTGCATGCGTTGTACTTCCAGAAATATTTGTTTCACTTGCAGTTTGCAGAACTACGGTATGGTGATAAAGAGTCTCAGGAAATCTTCTATTTCACATTTACTACAAACGTGTGTCGTTTCACAAAGGCTATATAAAATCAGCTGCGTACTAAGTGCAACTTTAACACTCCGAGTGCCAACCACGTCTATCGACGGGATACGGAAATTTCTGTAGAATGCCAATCACGTCATTTTTTGACGTGATCTTTGTTTTCGTGCTTTTAAAAACAGAATCAAGTTTATTGACGGGCTAGATCTACCTTAAATACCTTACTTGGTAAACCTAGTGTCTAAACGAGTCTATAGATCTTTTATTTAGTTTCTAAATCGTCCCACCGGTCGCATTCATTGTATGAATCGGGGCAGGTAGAAAGTGGTGTCCGCTCACTCAGTAGGTAAATCAACGGACATGGCTTCACGCAAATTATTCTCCCCGAAAGTACTGAGAGGTGACTATGACAGAGGGGTGACACAGCAACATATCGTAGTGATTCTACAGACTGTTTGCGAAGTAGAGAAGTTTTTAGTGGGGCCCTTGGCGTCGGAGTTGTATGTGATTTAGATGCTCTGTGTTCAGTTCTGGATTTATTTCAAAGAGCAAACAATTCTTTACGCCAGACTAAATATAAAGTAACTAAGTGCAGCTAGGGTTACTCCTGCAAGTAGAATGTCTGGCACTGTAAGGGATGGAATGACTTACATGGCCGGCAGTCAAAGTGTTAAAGCTGTGCCAACCTGAAAGGCGAATATTGTCAAACCGTCAGTATTGGACTTCTCACGCTCAATATATATTTACAATACCGAAAATATTTTATGGTCATCAATACTTTTCGTCAATATTTTAAGTATTGACAATACGTCAACACGCGCCATCAGACGGTCAATATATTGATGGTTTGACAGTATTATTGAACGTGTGAGGGGCCCCTTAATGTGTTCCAGTTAACGAAGGACCTTAATGTGAGCAAATTTTGTTGCTGTAGGCGTGCCGGCCGCGGTGGCCGAGGGGACTGAGGCCCGTCAGTCACTGTCTGCACGGCCACTACGGTCGGGGGTTCGTATCCCCCCTCGGGCATGGATATCTGTGCCGTCCTTAGTATTAGGTAGATCATTAGTAGTTTGTAAGTTTAGGGACTCATGACCCCGTAGTTAAGTCCCATAAGCTTAACGAACATTTGAACAGTTTGCTGTAGGCGTACGACAAACGGCAAATGAGGGGGTACGTGAAGCGAGTGGTGAGGCCCTTGGCATGGGCACTGGGCTGGCGAGAGGCGTCTGTGTGTGTCCCTGAGGCGACTACTTCCGCTGCCGAACGTGCTCTGCAGCCGAACGCATCTCTCTCTCTCTCTCTCTCTCTCTCTCTCTCTCTCTCTCTCTCTCTCGCTATTTTAGCTATCACCCGCGGCTTTTTAACTCGTTACTACCTTTCTTAACATACTGCTGCTTCCAACTGATATATCAGTACACGCAACTTTGTGTGGAATATGATGGCGTCTCAACTAACAAAAGAGGAAAACCAACCCTGAACTATACAACCACAGTGAAGAACGACATGGCAAAAGTTTTCACTCACTCACTCCAAAATTAGCCATCAAGAGGATATTCAGATTAACGTATCACTAATTGATGCCGCACGTTCTAAGGCGCCATGCCAAGGTTCTCGTCAGGGATTTGAATCCTCCCGTGCGTGCGAGCGTGCTTGTGTGTGTGTGTGTGTGGTGTGTGTGTGTGTGTGTGTGTGTGTGTGTGTGTGTGTGTGTGTTCTTAGCGTAAGTCTAGGGACCAATGACCATAGCAGTATGGTCCCTTAGGTTAACAAACGTTTGAACACTAATTGATAAGGAGTTTGATCAGTAACTGAACTAAGGTTTCAGTCAAATAATTCTCGCAAAATGCCTCTTTAAAACTACTTCTTCCTCGCGTTCGAAAGGAGAACTTGTGTCTCTGAGAATTTAACGAGCAGTCGCTATAATGCTCGTAAGACACTGTAATGTATATAACCTAGAAAATCCCGTTTGTTTGGATAAAGGAAGGGTACGATACCCATTCTAACTCTACCTTTTCTTTTTATGTTTAGAAAATTATTTATAAAACATAATACGATAAGACTGTGCAAGGTATTTTATGACAACTTTAGTAAAATGTTTTATAAAGATCGTAATACCCATATTACGCAACTATGTAATTTTGACACAAATTTCGTCACTAACAGTTTGAGACACATGTCAATGAAGGTGGTAGATGAGTTTTGTTACTTGGGTAATAAAATAACATGCGACGGTCGCAGTACAGAGGATATAAAATGCAGAATGGCAATGGGAAGAAAAGCATTTTTGAAAAAGAGAAATATGCTAACATCGAATATTAATTTAAGTGTAAGGAAGTCTTTTCTGAAGGCATTTGTGTGGAGTGTTGCCTTGTACGGAAGTGAAACATGGACGATAAGTAGTGTGGACAGGAAGAGAATAGAGGCTTTTGAAATGTGGTGCTACAGAAGACTGCTGAAGATTAGGTGGGTAGATCACATAACTAATGAAGAGGTACTGAACAGAATTGGTGAGAAAAGGAATTTTTGGCATACCCTGACTAAAAGAAGGGATCGCTTGGTAGGACACATTCTTAGACATAGGGGAATCGTAAATTTAGCATCGGAGGGAAGTGTGTGGGGTAAAAATCGCAGAGGGAGACCAAGAGACGCGTATAGTAAGCAGATTCAAATGGATGTGGGTTGCCGTTCTTATGAGGAGATGAAAAGGCTTGCTCAGGATAGAGTAGGGTGGAAAGCTGCATCAAACCAGTCTCTGGACTGAAGACCATAACATTGTATAGTATTAAGCATCATGTCATAATCTGCTTAAGTTCATGTTAATTTTTCCGTTGTAAATTCGGACATATAAAAATTATAAACAAACCTTTGTACTGCTGTAATCGTAAAATACTTATGTTCACATTATCGATTTTGCTTTGTCATGAAAATGCCTTTAATATAATTGTAATGATTTTATATACAATTTCATATAATATTCTCTTGCACTACATTTACACATTTCATAAAAATGTATTTAACTATTTCCGTGTTCTAGAAAGAATAATAACTATTAATACGCACGAATTGGCGCGAACGCAGTCAGTATTAAGTTCGTTGTGAACCAGTCATGAGTTAGTAACAAGCAGTCGTAAAGATGTATTACTTCCGTTTATGTGCTTTATCAAGAATGAGAAATAAATTTGCTTAAATCTAACGTGTCACATTTATGGCGCATTTCATAAGACGCATAAGAATCCGACGTCCCATTATTTTCATGATGATTTAAAGGCAGGCGAGCTGTTAAAACAACATCTACCACTGAACAAGCGTGAACCGACAGATAAAGGTGATGTAAAAATAATGGTTTTAGTATAATATCATACATAAAAAACTATTATAACACAGAGTGGCATCTCGGTTGGAAAGAACTGGCAATGGCGTTACATTTGGAGTTCAGATTTGCTATAGTTTTATGCAACGTGTCCCCCCTGTCTTTTCACATATCTTACCAGTGTACATCGGTGTACATGCACGACGTCCAAGTTCATGTGTTATGCGTTAACCTATTTAAGCTTTGGACCAGTTGTTACACAGTGTTATTCATTTTAGATGCCGCGTTTTATTGGTGAGGTCGGTTTTTATTTTCTTTTTCGTAAAACTTATTGCGCTTGAACTCTCTTTACGATTTCGTTCCTCAGTCGATAAAAAAGGGACCGTTACAGGACCACTTCATCGTCTGTCTCACTGTTCACTTTTTCTTAGCAACAGGTAGAGCCGTCAAGCTGCAATTTTTCTCACATAACAAGGTCCACGGCCCCTTGTCGGTGTACAAAAAAATTAAATTCCTAAGTTAACACTGCAATGGTCGCGTCACTAGGAGTAACATTGGTGGACACGTTGTATCTGTGAGATACAGAGTCAACATTGCACCGTCAGCTTTCATTAACCACAGATGTTGCAGTGAGTAAGTAAACAAAAACGCGGGAAAAACATGTAAGTATTACAACAGTAGCAACTGAATATTTGTATTATGAATATTAACAACAAAATGTTCAGGCCCGCTGACGCGCCGGTTTCCTATTACGGGAACACGTATCTGTGAGATTCTATGCGACCATTCTAGTGTTAATGCAATCGAACGATAAGTTCATTTTTCGATACTCGCAAACTCATCAAAATCTGCAGGTACGATTCTATGAGAAAAATTTGAGAGAGCATTAAAAGATTTGAGTAGAAAGAAGGAGTAGATGATGTTCCGTCTGAACTGCTACCATTGTTAGGAGAGCCAGTCATGAAGAAATTGTTCCACGTGGTATGCAAAATGACACAGGGGAAATACCCTCAGACTTCAAGAAGAATATAGTGATTCCAATTCCGAAGAAAGCAAGTGCACACAAAAATGAAAATTACAGAACTATCAGTATAATAAGTTATGGTTGCAAAATGCTGACACAAGTTATTAACAGATGAATAGAAAAGCTGCTGTATTCTGGCCTTGGGAAAGTTGAATTTGGAGTTAGGAGAATTGTAGGAACATGTGAGGCAATACTCACATTATGACTTATCTTAGAAGATTCAAATATACGAAGTGAAGAGTTATACTCAACTTGCACAAAAATCAGACAGGTGTTATTGGAGTCAAAGGGCATGAAATGGACATAGTGGTTGGGAAGGGAATAAGACAGGGTTGTAGTCTCTCTCCAATGTTGTTCAGTCTGTACATTGAGCAAGCTGCAACAAAGCAATGCAAGGAGAGATTTGGAGAGGGAATTAATGTTCAGGGAGAAGAAATAAAAACTTGGCAGTTTTCTGATGACATAGTAATTCTTTCAGAGACAGCAAAGGATTTGGAAGAGCAATTGAACGGAATGAACAGTGTCTTGAAAGGAGGGTATAAGATGAATATCAACAGGAGTAAAACAAGGGTAATGGAAAGTAGTGTCAGAAAATCAAGTGATGCTAAAGGAATTGGATTAGGTAATGATACAATAAAACTAGTAGATGAGTTTTGTTATTTGGGGCCGGCTGCGGTGGCTGAGGGGACTGAGGCGCTTCAGTCACGGTCTGCACGGCCACTACGGTCGGGGGTTCGAATCCCCCCTCGGGCATGGATATTTGTGCCGTGCTTAGTTGTAGGTAGTTCATAAGTAGTTTGTAAGTTTAGGGACTGATGACCCCGTAGTTAAGTCCCTTAAGTTTAACAAACATTTGAACATTTGATTTGGTGATGATATGTTCGATATTCCTGCCTTCCTTGGCGATGATGTGGCGCGGACGAATAGCGATATTCTGCGTGACCCGCCGAAGTGTCCCAACAGCGATGCTTTCGATGACCTTCTGAATGGCTGTTCATAGTTCATCAATGGTTTGAGGTTACTGCTGTACACCTAGTCTTTAATACAGCCGGCGGCCAACCGAGCCCCGGCTCCAAACTGCTTCTCCAGGGCATCAAACGCTCTCCTGCTTAGTTGGGGTCCAGCTCCGTTAGCCATGAACCACATCTTGTCGAAATGAGGGTCACTTCGGTTAATAGGGATGAAATCATCTTCCAACACCTCCACATGCCGTTCTGTAGTCGGCGTGCCATAAAGGAATATCGCACGGATTACAGCGTGACTGACATTCGCACCACACAGTCACCAGTTGAGGGTGAAGAGACTTCTCGAACGCGAAATGCGGATCCTCCGTTCCCCGTCCCCCATCCTCAATGAACCAATTTAGCTTATAGGCCACGGGTGTCCAACCCACGGCCAAAGCAATAATCACTGCGGCCCAACAAGTATCTACCAAACGATCGTTACAAAAAAGTTACGATAAACTGAGTATTATCAGTTTCAAGCTTTCCGTCAGACACGTTGCTCTATTATTTTATGGCTACTTAAGCTGCAACTGCAAAACTAAAGATTTAGAGAAGTATAATAAAAGTACGTCATGGATATAGAAGGAAAGGCTGTTTTAAATGTCAAAATGTATGTAAATCTATCGGACTCAACCACGTAGTTATCAGTCCTAGCTTACAAACTACTTAAACTAAGGTAAACTAACCCAAGGACAACACAAATGCCCATGCCCGAAGGGAGACTCCAACCCCCGACGGCGAATGGCGCGCGCACCGCAACACGGCGCCCCAGTCCACACGCCTAATCCGCCGCGGCGAAAACTGTTTTAGTGCGGCCCAACAATCCTCTAAGGTAAACTGAAAGGTTAGGCATCCCTGTTAAAGACGAACCCACCAAAACGAAAGTGGGCTGCTTCGATAAGTCAAACCATACTCACATGTGCACACTAATTCCACAATGCCCTGCTGACACCCGAACAGTTTGAACGTCATTATGCAAACGATTTTATTTTATATAGCTTAATAAATTTACTCTGTATGAAAGTACATAGGCACACAGGTGCAACGACCTGCGTTAAACTCTCTCTCTCTCTCTCTCTCTCTCTCTCTCTCTCTCTCTCTCTCTCTCTGTGTGTGTGTGTGTGTGTGTGTGTGTGTGTGTGTGTGTTGGTGGCCAGGAACATTTAAAATGTTATTAGGACATTGCAGGGTTGCGCTGAGAAGTAGTTGTAGTAGTTGTGGTCTTCAGTCCGGAGACTGATTTGATGCAGCTCTCCACAATACCCTATCCTGAGCAAGCCTCTTCAACTCCACATAAGAACGGCAACCTACATCTGTCTGAATCTGCTTACTGTACCCATCTCTTGGTCTTCCTCTGCGGTTTTTATCCAACACTCTTCCCTCCATTGCTAAATTCACAATTCCTTGATGTCTAAGAATGTGTCCTACCAATCGATCCCTTCTTTTAGGGTATGCCAGAAATTCCTTTTCTCCCCAATTCTGTTCAGTACCTCCTCATTAGTTACGCGATCCACCCACCTAATCTTCAGCATTCTTCTGTAGCACCACATTTCAAAAGCCTCTATCCTCTTCCTATCGGCACCGTTTATTGTCCATGTTTCAATCCCACACAAGGCAACACTCCACACAAATGCCTTCAGAAAGGACTTCCTTAGGCTTAAATCAATATTCCATGTTAATAAATTTCTCTTTTTCAAGAAAGCTTTTCTACCCCTTGCCAATCTGCATTTTATATCCTCTGAACTGCGAAACATTTGTTATTTTACTGCCCAAGTAACAAAACTCATCTACCTCCTTTATTGTTTCGTAACCTAATCTAATTCCTTCAGTATCACCTGATTTTCTTAATCTGCACTCAATTACCCTTGTTTTGCTCTTTTTAATGTTCATTTTATATGCACCTTTCAGCATACTGTCCATTCCGTTCAGCTGCTCTTCCAGGTCCTTTGCTGTCTCTGACAAAATTACTATGTCGTCGGCAAAAGGCAATGTTTTTAATTCTTCACTCTGAATTTTAATTCCTTCTCCAAATTTTTCCTTGCTTTCCTTTATAGCTTGCTCAATGTACAAATTGAATAACATTGGAGAAAGGCTACAACCCTGTCTTACTCCCTTCCCAACCACTGCATCCCTTTCATGCCCTTCAATTCTGACAACCGCCGATTGGTTTTTGTACAAGTTGTAAATAACCTTACGCTCCCTATATTTTACTACTCCTTGCTTCAGAACTTGAAAGAGTTTATGCCAATCAACATTGTCAAAAGCCTTCTCCAAATCTACAAAAGCTAGAAATGTAGGTTTGCCTTTCCTTAATCTTCTAGGATAAGCCGTAACGTGAGTATTGCCTCCCGTTTTCCTACATTTCTCCTGGACCCAAACTGATCTTCTCTAAGGTCGGCTTGTACCAGCTTTTCCATCCTTCTGTAAATAATTCGTGTTAATACTTTGCAACCATGACTTATTAAACTGACGGTTCTGTAGTTTTCACACCTGTCGGCGCCTGCTTTCTTTGGAATGGGGATTAATACATTTTTCTTAAAGTCTGCGGGTACTTCGTCAGTCTCATACATCTTACACACCAGATGAAACAGTTTTGTCATGGCTGGTTCTCCCAGAGACTTCAGTAGCTCTGAGGGAACGTCATCTACTCCAGGGGCCTTGTTTCGACTTAGGTCTTTCAGTATCTCCGATTTCATCCTCATTTACATCTTCTCCCCTTCCTACAACATTCCCTCTAAGTTCATTTCCTTCGTAGGGCCTCTCTATATACTCTTTCCACCTTTCAGCTTTCCCTTCTTTGCTGAGAACTGATTTTCCGTCTGTGTTCTTGATATTCATAGAGCTGTTTTTCTTATCTCCAAATATCGCCTGTAGGCTGTATCTATTTTTCCCCTATTTATACATTATTTTACATCCTTGCAATTTGCCTTCTAGCCACTCCTGCTTAGCCATTTTGCACTTCCTGTCAATCTAATTTCTTAGTCATCTGCACTCCATTTTGCCTGTTTCATTTACTACATTTATATATTTTCTCCTTTCATCGATTAAATTTAGTATGTCCTGTGATATCCAAGGATTTTTTGTAGGTCTTGCCTTCCTACCTATTTTGTCCTCTGCTATCTTCACTATTTCATCTCTCAATACTACCCATTCCTCCTCTACTGTTTTGTTTTCCCCGTTTCTATCAATTGTTGCCTAAAGCTCCCTCTGAAATTCTCAAAAACTTCAGGTTCCTTCAGTTTATCTAGGTCCCATCTCCTTATTTTCCTACATTTCTGCGGTTGTTTTTTTTTTTTCAGTTTCAGTCAACAATTCATGACCAATAAGTTATGCTCAGACTTTATATCTGCCCCTGTCTTACAGTTTAAAACCTGGTTCCGAAATCTATGTCTTACCATTACAAAATCTATCATGTATCTCCCCGTGTCTCCTGGTCTCTTCCACGTATACAACCTTCTTTCGTGATTCTTAAACCTGGTGTTTGTTATAACTAAATTATGTTCCGTGCAAAATTCTACCAGACGGCATCCTCTTTCATTCCTCTTGCCCAGATCATATTCACCTACTATCTTCCCTTCCCTCCCTCGTCCTACTACCGAATTCCAGTCTCCCATAACAATTAAGTTTTCCTCTCCCTTAATTGTCTGAATAATTTCCTTTAGCTCCTCATACATTTCTTCGATCTCATCATCGGCAGAGCTAGTTGGCATATAAACCTGTACTACTGTAGTCGGTGTTGGCTTCGTATCGACATAATGCGATCACTGTGTTGCTCATAGTAGTTTACCCGCAGTCCTATTTTCTTATTCATTATCAGACCTACTGCTGTAATACCCCCAACTGATTTTGTATTCATAATCCTGTACTCACCTGACCAGAAATCCTGTTGCTCTTTCCACAGAACTTCAGTAATACTGTGAAGTAAGTGTTAAAAATTCGATACTTTGCGTCATTATTAGCACTGTAGTTAGCCAATGAGGTCGTTTTGAGCGTACATTCAAGCAGCTTGCCAGATGCTGTGTTTCCTCGAACCGAACAAGAAATGACGCGCTCGCGCAATGTTGTGACATGCCTGTGACCCAAAACACAGAGACACAATTTTGGCGAGAACTGGCAGTGATCTTTCGGTGCAGATGGTGGAAATGTGAATCTGCGAAATGCCGCGAGTACTCAACTAATGTGCAGATGGGTTGAGAATCTGTGTCTGACGGGGACCGAGCAAGGGCAGTCCGCGCAGTCGTGAACGGGCTGCCTACTGGCCGGGACAACTGGCTAGTAACCCTGGTGTCGTACAACTTTTCATTGTTTCCCAGTCGTGTAATTCAGTGCCTCTGATAGAAAGTTGCACAGCTCACACCTATATTCAAGAAAGGCAGAAGGAGTAACCCATTAAACTACAGGCCTATTTCATTGACGTCAATTTGTTGCAGGGTTTTGGTACATATCCTGTATTCAAATATTATGAATTATCTCGAACAGAAAGATCTATTGACCCAAGGTCAACACGGATTTAGAAAATATCGTTCATGCGAAACACAACTAGCTCTTTATTCACATGAAGTTATGGGTGCTATCGACAAGGGTTCGCAAATCGATTCCGTATTTCTTGATTTCCAGAAAGCTTTTGACACCGTACCTCACAAACGACTTTTAATCAAATTGCGTGGTTATGGTATACCGCCCCAAATTTGCTATTGGGTAGGGCATTTCCTGTCAGAGAGGACACAGTTCGTAGTAATCAATGGTAAGGCTTCGACTAAAAAAGAGGTGATATCGGGCGTTCCACAGGGTAGTGTTATTGGTCCTCTGCTGTTCCTTATTTACGTAAACGATTTAGGGGAAGATCTAAGTAGCTCTCTTAGGTTGTTTGCAGATGACGCCGTCATTTACCGTCTAGTGAAATCATCTGAAGATCAAAACCAACTGCAGAACGATCTGAATAAGATATCAATATGGTGTAAAAATTGGCAATTGGCTCTAAATAATGAGAAGTGTGAAGTCGTCTACATGAGTACTAAAAGAAATCCGTTAAACTTTGTTTACAAGATAAATCAAAGGCCGTAAACTCCACAAAATACCTAGGAATTACTATTACTTCACACTTAAATTGGAAAGAACACGTAGATAATGTCGTGGGAAAGGCGAACCAGAGACTGCGTTTTATTGGCAGAACCCTTAAAACATGCAACAGAACTACAAAAGAAACTGCATACACTACGCTTGTCCGTCCATTTTTGGAGTATTGCTGCCCAGTGTGGGATCCTTATCAGGTGGGTTCGACGGAGGACATCGAAAGAGTCCAGAGAAGGGCAGCTCGTTTCATATTGTCACGATACACGGGAGACAGCGTTACGGAAATGATACAGGATGTGGGATGGGAATCATTACAACAACGGCGCTTATCGCTGTGGCGTGGGCTACTTACAAAACTCCAATCGCCAACATTCTCCTCCAAATGCGAAAATATGTTGTTGACTGCCACTTACATAGGTAGAAACGAGCATCGGAATAAAATACGGGAAATCAGCTCGAGCGGAGAGATTCAGGTGTTCTTTCTTCCAGCGCGCTATTCGAGAATGGAATGGGAGATAAATAGTATAATGGTGGTTCGATGAACCCTCTGCCATCACTTAAATGTGTTTTGCAGAGTATCCGATGTATATGTAAAAGCGTATCGTGTTCGATCCTCGCTACCGTACAATTCGCAATTGTCGCGTGGCTCTTCTGCTCGGTTTGAGGACAAGTGTGACAGCGCGGTGTCTAGCTGGCCGCATCAGTTGCGGATAACTTCAGTGCCAATTAATTCGGAAAAGGCCCCACGTATCGAACGTTTTCTCACTCTTACTTACCAACACAACCTACTCTGCAGCACACTCACAAGCTTTTCAGACTGTTTCTTACCCCCTTGTACATGTATGTATTCGCTCATGTACTTACAACTGTTTTAACTGCATTTTAATATTTAAACTCTATGGAGAGAATGTCACAATTCCGATAACATTTACAAACTTTCAGCACTTTACTGTCTCTGCCACGACTCTATAAGAAGTCAAGACAAGGAAGTGTATTTTCTAAACAAAAATTACGGAAGTGAATGATAAGCTACACAACTCGCTATTAGCCACAAATTCAAGTTGTCACGGTGGAGGAAGAATAAATACTTTTGTATGTTTTTTTCGAGTGAAATATGGACAACAACATGGAACCTTTTCTAGACATCGCTATTCCACTTACGGAGGATTGCAACACTTAATTTTCGTCCTACATCCTCCCCAGCCTCACAAAATTCAGCGTCGCACGAGGCCATCTGACGCCTAGAGTGTCATTTTCACACCGTCAGTGCAACCACTTCCGTACTACTCACGTCACACTCCAGCACGCTTCAGTAAGAGGAAGCGAGTCGACAAGAAGCAACCGCAGAACTACTGTTCTCAGATTCTTCAGTCACGCGGGAAGGAAGCACTTCAGTGACGTAACAGACGCGTCTTGATTTCTAATGAAAGTAGCTCTTATCATTAGACTCTCACCATTCTCCCTCGTCACTCATCCGAGCAATTTCCGCGAAAGATCACTGGCTCCAATTCCATTAGGTTGTAGTGAGTAAACTACACCATTAGATGTCAACACCAACAGGATCCTGAATATACAGGGCATTTCCTGCATCTTATAATCAAGTGAATGCATGGATTTGTCACTCAAGGAACCCTGCCAATGAAGTTTAATTATTTTAGGCATTTTTTTTTACTTATTTGTAATGTAATTACTAGACATGAAATTTTAACTGTATTTTTACAGAAGTTCGAGTATTATACACAGTATTACAAGGCTGTTAACATACTGACTCAAACAGAACCAGTGGGAACATTATGTTGACAAGTGAGATTATAAAAGAAAACATTAATGAGTCAACAAAACAATTTTCTCTTCCTTTGCAAATATCTAAATTATCTACAGAAGTCTCTGATTTCGAAGAACTGTAGGAAAATTCGGATGCTGTGGAAATTGACAGTAATGTGGAATATTCACACGGCAACTGGAGACGTAGATCTAGTGAAGACAGAGCCTAGTATTAGTTTGCCTGTATTCTTATAGGGTCCATCAAAGGAAATTACTCTAGTTAAAAAAATTAAATCACGTTTGATGTGTTGCTAAAAGTATTTAAAAGTCAAAAATAATGATTTTTTTAAATTTTACCCTCTATTTTGCTAGTACAACAAAAATTGGACTGGAAAGGGTTCGTAGGTGCTCCATTGTTTCCCGATTCCTCCGAATAGTGTCTAGTTTCGTATGTAGTTGGCCACCGTATTTTCTTCCCCATTTGGAGTTAAATTTCTTAAAAACTGCGAAACCAATTGTTTACGCGAAGATGGCGTCAGGGCCCACTTCTTCACCGCAAATGTGGAAAAATCATTCGACGTGAAGCGGCAATCTGGATGTGGAGCATACAGGACTATGGACGGTAAGGCCGGTACTTGGGTAGCGTGCGGTTTGTGAGAATTTGGGAGGCGAGCTCTGGATAGGCGACCAAAGCCAGAATCCCGATCCATCACAAAATTTCACTCGACACCAACCAACAATTTCATTGCCCTATAGCAGCGTATGACTATCATTTCGCTCCTTCCCCTATTCCTTCTCTCCTTCGAAGGTAATTCTTTATATGTTTTTAAGTACTAGAAAAGAAAATAAGAGCAGCGTTTCAAAGACCGAAATGGTTTGGAAATTAGAACTAATGTCACGAATGAAAAACTAAAAAATCCTCTTTCCGACTGGCATATCAATTTTCGTGAACCTTTTAATATAAGTTCACTGATACAAATAATCTAGATATAGCACCAACGTGAATCATTTTTATCTTAAATGAGTGGCTGAGAAGCAGCGAAAAGTGCAGATATGTTCCTTCTCTTGCGCGGGATGAACTATGCGACAGCCTGGAAAGGGAGTTGAAAAACACAATGGTTCAAAGCTAAAAGACATCATTTACAGCCGCAAAATATGTCACCTGTCTCCGTAAACGTGGCGCTCTATCTGGAGCATCGCCAGATGCGTATAAAGTTCACGTGTTCCTAATACACGTGTAACTCCCCTATAAATGCTAGACACACCGGTTGTTTCAGCATAAAGGTTACAGACTTTCAAGACAAAAAGAATACACTAAGGCGATTGAAAATCTCACAATAATACACAGGCGGGAAAGCTTTCCTGGCGCAGTAGTGACGATATAAAAACAAGAAAGAAAGGATATGAACAGGGAGAGAAAGCATGTTTATTATGCTAAATATAGCAAAAACCATGAAATATGAGTGAAAATTGATAACGATAGTCATCATACAAGGTACATATTTGAGTAAGATCTGTTCTTTAGCACATGTCCAAAACAACAAACTTCACTACATTCGCAGCCACCACTGCAAATCTTTTATTAAGGAGAGGGAGGAAGAAGGATGGGGAAGAAAAGGATTGACATTAGCTGCTTTGGGGCATTGAAATTATACAAGTGAAAACGTGAGTTGAACCGGGATTCTAACGCGGGTTTCCCGCTTCGAGCCAGCGGTCCCCATAACCACTTGGCTACCCGCCACGCGTCCGTCTCAAATTCCCGTAAGTCGCCATAGCGGACCCATCGTCCGTGCCTTCCTGTACTCGTCATTTCGTATTCCCGGACGAGGTCGAAGATTATTACAGCGTCTGCGGTGAAGTAGATGAACGTTACGCCGTCATTGCATATAAATACAGTAAGAACTGACACCACACCAATCTATACACATGTAACTGTACGTAATGACGGCGTAATGTTCATCTACTTCACTGCATATGCTTTAATAACGTTCGACCACGTACGGGAATTCGAAATGACGAGTATGACAGGGCATGGACGGTAGGGGCGCTAGGTCCGTAGTGTGCGACTAGTGGGAGTTCGAGACGGGCCGGCCCACCGCCACCTAGAGAGAAGGCCGCTGCGCTCTCGTGTCACGTCAGGCACAGAAAGTTGCGCGCGCGTAGCTGACTGGCTCGCTGCTTCGGCATACTGGGCCGTGCCCCAGCGGCTACCCAGTCAGCTATGAGCGCGCAACCTACTCTGCCTGACGTCACTCGAGAGCGCCGCGGCCTTCTCTATAGGTGGTGGTGGCCGGCCGCGGTGGCCGAGCCGTCTGCGGCGCGCCAGTCACAGGCTGCACGGCCATTACGGTCGGGGGTTCGAAACCCCCCTCGGGCATGGATATTTGTACCGTCCTTAGTATTATCTAGTTCATAAGTAGTTTGTAAGTTTAGGGACTGATGACCCCGTAGTTAAGTCCCATAAGCTCTACTAACATTTGATTTGAAGTTCGAGACGGACACGAAGCGAGTGGTTAACGCGACCGCTGGCCCGAAGCGTGGGACCCGGGTTCGAATAGCGGCCCAGCTCACATTTTCATTGAGTAGCTTCAGTGCCCTATTGCAGCAAAAACTCATTCCTTTCCTTCCTCCCCTTGGTAAAAATTTGCAAATCATAGAGGGGATTCGAAATCGAGACCCCTTACACCTCCGGCACATACGCTGGAGACCGTTGCATCACGCAATTTAAAGCACCTTGTTTGATGACCAGCACTGTCTTTCCCGGCGAAGTGGCCAAGCGCACTGAGGCGCCATGCTGGCCCGAAGCGTGGGACCCGGGTTCGAATAGCGGCCCAGCTCACATTTTCATTGAGTAGCTTCAGTGCCCTATTGCAGCAAAAACTCATTCCTTTCCTTCCTCCCCTTGGTAAAAATTTGCAAATCATAGAGGGGATTCGAAATCGAGACCCCTTACACCTCCGGCACATACGCTGGAGACCGTTGCATCACGCAATTTAAAGCACCTTGTTTGATGACCAGCACTGTCTTTCCCGGCGAAGTGGCCAAGCGCACTGAGGCGCCATGCTGGCCCGAAGCGTGGGACCCGGGTTCGAATAGCGGCCCAGCTCACATTTTCATTGAGTAGCTTCAGTGCCCTATTGCAGCAAAAACTCATTCCTTTCCTTCCTCCCCTTGGTAAAAATTTGCAAATCATAGAGGGGATTCGAAATCGAGACCCCTTACACCTCCGGCACATACGCTGGAGACCGTTGCATCACGCAATTTAAAGCACCTTGTTTGATGACCAGCACTGTCTTTCCCGGCGAAGTGGCCAAGCGCACTGAGGCGCCATGCTGGCCCGAAGCGTGGGACCCGGGTTCGAATAGCGGCCCAGCTCACATTTTCATTGAGTAGCTTCAGTGCCCTATTGCAGCAAAAACTCATTCCTTTCCTTCCTCCCCTTGGTAAAAATTTGCAAATCATAGAGGGGATTCGAAATCGAGACCCCTTACACCTCCGGCACATACGCTGGAGACCATTGCATCACGCAATTTAAAGCACCTTGTTTGATGACCAGCACTGTCTTTCCCGGCGAAGTGGCCAAGCGCACTGAGGCGCCATGCTCCGATGCGCGAGGCCGTTCCCCGTCGGGGATTCGAATCACCCCTCGGGCATGGATGTTTGTGTCGTCTTTAGTATAAGCTGGTTCATAAGTAGTTTGTACGTTTAGGGACTGATGACCCCGCTGTTAAGTCCCTTAAGCTTCACAAACATTTGGACATATTTTTGTCTTCGTTCTTATTTCTTGGTTTCTGTTGCACGAAGCATAATATAAAGATTTCCTCACTTTTTCTTTTTTTCTTTTTTTTTTCCTGGCCTGCGTTTTGAGTCGTTACTACGGCGCCAAGAAAGCGTTTCCGACCATTAATTGCTGCGTGATTTTCCATCGTCTACGTGTACTCTGTAAGTTTGCAACCGCTGTACTGGAACATCCTGTATAGGTCTACGGACAATTGCTGTAAATAGGTCATCGTGCATAATTACGTTTTGGCCGTAGTTATTCGCAGCGCCTTCTCACCATTGACAGCAGCGGCAGCAAGTGTCGTAAGCACAAATTTTTGGGCGTAAGCGGCAGCGTGTACATTTGTACTTAATGTCATGCTGAAAACTCCTATGTAGAAGATCATCCATGCTCGTTACACTAAGTAATAACAATTAATAAGATTCAATCTCCGGCTAAAAGAATACACAAAAGATGTAATTTTGTGGAAGATGTTCCCCAAATTCCCCAGTTTAATTCATAAAGTTGTTGACAATGTCTGCTCAATGCTTACAGCGTTACCAGCATCAAAGAATTCCATCTCCTGGCTGTAGGCTCACGAGGCGTATACAGCAGAATCATGTACACACACAAGTGAGAAACGATTGCTAGTGAACTTACCAATATAAAAGTGATCTGTTTGTGCCTCTAAACAGTGTGGAACGTCACTTTTAAGTGGTTGTATGGTTTACGTTTGAATGAGTCTGCAAAGCTACACTAACACGAATTCTTACTAGACGAAGTGCCATAGCTGAAAGTGTATTTTTTTTTCAGCTCCTGTAAGGCTACTTCACTAAGTGATAGTAAAACAAAAGAGATAAATTCTTTGCTAAGATGTGACGTCTGTATTGTGTTTTCTGACATGCTCCGTATTTAGGAGTATCTCCTCTATGTAATCTATGGAATGAACCATGTACATAAAGTAATGAAAGTCGTTAACGCATATGTAACAGCTATTCTTGAGGATATACTAGTCACGGAAATGCTATCATTAGAAGTTACTAATACTTTACAGAATAAACAAACATCTAAAAATGTCAACGAGTATTGGAATATTCTGGAAGAAATCACCACAAAAGCAGGAGAGAAAAGTAGGGGATACGTAAAATGGAAAAGAGAAAAACATGGATAACACTGGAAATGATCTCCAAGAAGGAGACGAGAAGAAAATTTAAAAATAATAACGCTGAATGGTCGCAGTACAGAGGATATAAAATGCAGAATGGCAATTGGTAGAAAAGCGTTCTTGAAAAAGAGGGATTTGTTAACAGGAATATTGATTTAAGCCTAAGGAAGTCCTTTCTGAAGGCATTTGTGTGGAGTGTTGTCTTGTATGGGAGTGAAACATGGACGATAAACAGTGCGGACAGGAAGAGACTAGAGGCGTTTGAAATATGGTGCTACAGAAGAATGCTGAAGATTAGGTGGGTGGATCGCGTAACTAGTGTGGAGGTACTGAACAGAATTGGGGAGAAAAGGAATTTTTGGCATACCCTGACTAAAAGAAGGGATCGATTGGTAGGACACATTCTTAGACATCAAGGAATTGTGAATTTAGCATTGGAGGTAAGAGTGTTGGATAAAAACCGCAGAGGAAGACCAAGAGATGGATACAGTAAGCAGATTCAGACGGATGTAGGTTGCCGTTCTTATATGGAGTTGAAGAGTCTTGCTCAGGATAGGGTATTGTGGAGAGCTGCATCAAACCAGTCTCCGGACTGAAGACGACAACAACAACAACAACAACAACAACAACACTGAAGATCGAAGATACACATATCGAAGGATGGAAAATGATCTGCTAGAGAAACAGATTAGGCTAGGAAAAATGGCTAAAAAGAGGAGTGCTGTGAAACTAAAAATCTAGAGACAAGGAAAGGTATGATTCATTATATAATAAAGGCTATAACATGATATCACCACAGACCAGGTAGCGGCACAATGGTAATTCTCAGTATAGGCGAAAATACAGTGTACAAAGATCGCGAGGCCACCCTACAGAGATAGGAGGATTATACGACACAGATCAGAACCAACACCGCTACATACATTTTGTACAGAAACCAGGTGGAAGCGCATAACAGAAAGGCAGTGGTTGAAAAGGGAAAGACACAGGGTTGTAGCCGGATGTTAGTCTGTACACTGGAACTGTAAAGGAAATCAAGGAGAAACTTGGGAGAACTTTGACGAGCAATTGAACGGAAAGAAAGGAGTATATAAGATGAACATCAACAGTAATGTAAATCGGCAGAATTATACTAAGCTATGCTGAGGAAATCACATTACTAAATTAGTCACTAAAAGTACAAAATGTTCAAATGTTAGTAAAGCTACGGGACCTAACTGCAGAGCTCATCAGCACCTAGACTTAGAAACCACTTAAAATAACTTACGCTAAGGACGACGCCCACACCCATTCCAGATGGAGGATTGGAACCTCCGACGGAGAACAGGCGCGCACTTCGCAGCAAGGCGCTTTAGAGTGCACGGCCATCCCGCGCGGCGCTAAAACTTAGTTTTCCTACTCGGGCAGTAAAACAACTTAAGATGGAAGAAGTAAGGAAGAAATCAAATGACAATGGCAAGAAAAGTGTTTCTGAAGAAGAGAAATTTAGGTGTTTCGAAGCCTTTTCTGAAGGTGTTTGTCTGGAGTGTAAAATTGTATGGAAGCGAATTGTTGACGATTAACACTTCTGACAAAAAGAGAATAGATTCCTTTGAAATGTCGTACTGTAGTAAAATGCTGAGAGTGGATGGGCAAACTGCGTAACTAATGAGGAACTACTGGACAGAACTGAGGCATTTGTGGCATAACTCGGCTAAAAGAAGGAATCCATTGATACAGTACATTCTGAGGCTTCAAGAACGTGAGTTCAGTATTTGAGGGAAGTCGGACGGTGTGTATGAGTGGATGGGGGAGTATTATAGAGAGAGATAAGGACATGTTTATAGTAAACATGTTGAAATGGATGTACAGTGTAGCAGTATTCGAGATGAGGATGTTTCCATACGACAGAGCAGCGTGGAGAGCTGACTAGTTATTAGGGACTCACGTCATCTCGAACGAGAGAGTAACGTACATCATAATGTTTGTTGCAGTAGTGCACTTTCGGCATAATTTAAATGTAATAGTCACAGTTTCAGAGCGTCTCAGTCTGTCTACACAGCCAGCAGGCGGTATCTGTTGATGTATGCGCGGGTGACTAACATAAACGTCATATCGTCTGTCTACTGCAACCGGCACGTTTTCCTCTGAGCACTCCTGCAGTTCGCCGAGAATATCTCTACAGAGACGGCACAGCGATGAAGGGTCACGGCTTTCCGACCTCGCTGTATCTGAGTCATGCTGAATAACTCTAGGGGAATTTCGTTTGTTGATCGACAACGAATCTTTTCCGATGACTTAGCTATGTACGAATTCTAAACTCTGATAAAACGTGCCCTTGGGTCCTATTTCAAACCCTGCACTGCATGAAGAGTTTTATCCACGGCTCTGCTGTTGTCACTACTAGTTAATTCACTGTAGTGAGCAATCAACATTTCGAGGTGGCAAACTGTCTACTGCAGTCCCAGAGTAATTCGCGTATAGTGCTGTGAATGAGCATTCTCGTCAGAAAATAGTTGTTCGATACAACAAGCGAAGTGAGGACAAATCTCCACTGGAGGGCACTAATAACAATATCCTCTTTTCATTGAAATTGAAATGAAGCTGAAATTTAAATAAGCAAGTACTTCCACAAGTTGGCGATTTTAACCGACATGTCTAGGACGCCTATGGATTCACTGCAGAAAAGTAATCTTGTGAATTACATTTGAACACGTTTCCCGAAAAACGTCTTGAGCAGCTAAATCGACAGTCCATGCGGAATCGGAATATTTTCGACCTTGTAGCTACAAACAGGCCGGCCTTATCGACGAAGTCACAGTAGGGGCAAGGATTAATGATCATGATGTCATGCAGACGATGGTTACAGGGAGAGTATTTATCCTAAAAATAGCAGATAAGCGATTGTTAGCAATTCACTCAGAGAATGAATGGTCATCATTTAGTGATAGTGCGTGGGCGTGCAGGAATTACGGGAAAATTAAACGCACTATGAATCGCGCTTGGAGAAGTATTTGCCACGTAAGTAGATTAAGGACGAAAAAGATCCATCGTGGTTTAATAACAAAATTAGGAAAATGCTGACGAATCAAAGATGGATGCACTCAATCAAATGAAATAACGCAAAAGTTAAAAAAAGATTCGCACGCCTGTAAGAACATCGATGGTCTAATCATACAACTACCACCGTGCAAAAGGTCTTGCAGCTAACCCGAGAAAATTCTGACCCTACGTAAAGTCGATAAGCGGTTCGAAGACTTCTATCCAGTCACTCGTTGATCAGTCTAGTGTGCAAATAGAAGACCACTAAAGGAAAACTGAAGTTTTAAATTTCGTGTTTAAGAAATATTGTACGCAGGAGGATCTCACAAACATACCGCCGTTTTAATGTCTCAAAGATACCCGAATAGTCGACACAGTAATAGGCATCCTGATGTAGAGTAGTAACTGAAAGAGTTGAAAACAAAGAACTCGCCGGATCAGAATGGAGTTACAATTCCGTTTAACAAAGAGAAGTCAACGACAATGGACACTTCGTTAGCTCGCATTTACCGTGAATCTGATGCCTAGTGCTAAGTTCCAATCGACTGAAAAAAAAAAACAAAAAAAAAAAAACACCGCAGGTGGTTCCAGCATATGTGAAGGGTAAAAGAATCCACTGGAAAACTACAGACCAATATCCTTGACGTTGATTTGATGAAGTTGGAAAAACAGCATCGCTGAAGGGCAACAAGCAATGGTCAAATTCCTTGTTTTTTCGAAAGGCGTTTGACATCGTGCCCCACTAGAGACTTATCGACGGTACGAGCATAAGGCCGGCCGCGGTGGCCGAGGGGACTGAGGCGCACCAGTCACGGTCTGCACGGCCACTACGGTTGGGGGTTCGAATCCCCCCTCGGGCATGGATATTTGTGCCGTCCTTAGTCTTAGCTAGTTCATAAGTAGTTTGTAAGCTTAGGGACTGATGACCCCGTAGTTAAGTCCCATAAGTTCTACAAACATTTGAACATTTGAACGAGCATAAGGGACAGCGAGCGGCCCCAAGACTTCCAGTACGATGTCACCGAAGGTGAGTGAGCGTCAGAGACTGTGGGATCTTTAGAAGCGCCCCAGGGAAGTGAGGTAGGACCACTGGTATTTTCAGTCAACGTAATTTATCTCACGTACAGAGGGAGCAGAAATCTACAGCTGTTCGCTGATGATGCTGTGGTGTATACAAAGGTGTCGTCGCCGAATGATAAAGTTACAAGATGACTTAGACCAAATTTGAATGGCAGCTAGTTCTAAATGTCGAAAAAGTGTGCCGGCCGCGGTGGCCGAGGTGAGTGAGGCGCTCCAGTCACGGTCAGCACGGCCACTACGGTCGGGGGTTCGAATCCCCCCTCGGGCATGGATATTTGTGCCGTCCTAGTTGGTAAGTAGTTCATAAGTAGTTTGTAAGTTTAGGGACTGATGACCCCGTAGTTAAGTCCCATAAGCTTAACAAACATTTGAACATTTCGAAAAAGTGTACGGTGATACAGACGAGTAGGAAAAATAATCCCGTAATGTTCTAATAGGCATTAGTGGTGTGTTGTTTAACACATTAATTCATCTAGGCGTAACATTACCGAGTGATATGACATGCGAGAACAGCTGTGAGGAATACGATATGCAGTGTGTGGAACCAAAGCAAATGTCCTTTAGGCATGCATGAATGTCTGTGGCGGCTACAGTTGTCAAATTAAACACACGTAATGTATCTGCAATTGCCATTGTGAAGCAATGGTAATACTACCGATGACAGTACTGCTAAAGCAGCAGTCACGGTCAGCACGGCCACTACGGTCGGGGGTTCGAATCCCCCCTCGGGCATGGATATTTGTGTCGTCCTTAGTATTAGCTAGTTCATAAGTAGTTTGTAAGTTTAGGGACTGATGACCCCGTAGTTAAGTCCCATAAGCTTAACAAACATTTGAACATTTTTTTTGCTAAAGCAGAATTGCTAAACACGGCTTTCCGAAATTCGTTCACCAAAGAAGACGAAGTGAACACTCCAGAATTCAATCCAAGACCAGCTGCCAGCATGCGAAATTTAGAAGTAGATGTTCCTGGAGAAGTAAAACAACTTAAGTCACTAAACAAAAACAAATCTTTCGGGGCAGATTGTATACCAACTAGATTCCTCTCAAGAGTATGCTGATGCAATAGCTCCATACTTAACTATCATATACAAACGATCACTCAGCGAAAGATCCGTACCCAAAGACTGGAAAGTTGCCCTGGTTACTCCAGTATTCAAGAAAGGCAATAGGAGTGATCCCCAAAATTAAAGACCCATTTCATTGACGTCGATCTGCAGTAGGATTTTGGAACAATTTCTTTGTTCGAACATTATGAACTACTACGAAGAGAACGTCCTATTAACCAATAGTCAACATGGATTCAAAAGGTATCGCACTTGCGAAACACAGTTTGCCCTTTACTCACATGAAGTGATAAGTGCCATCGACAAGGGATCTCAAATCGATTCCATATTTCTGGATTTCCGGAAGGCTATTGACATTGTACCTCACAAGCGGCTTCTAATGAAATTGAGTGCTTATGGAATATCGCCCCAATTTTGCGATTGGATTCGCGATTTCCTATGAGGAAGGACACTGTTCGTAGTAATTGACGGTAAGTAATCGAGTAAGACCGAAGTGATATCTGGCATTCCCAGGGAAGCGTTATAGATCCCCCTGCTCTTCCTTTAGGAGACAATCTCTCTTACACTGTTCGCAGATGATGATGTTTATCGGTCAGTGAAGTCATCAGAGCACAAAATTTCTAAATGGTGCGAAAATTGGCAATTTACACTAAATAATGAAAAGTGTGAAGTAATACACATGGCCACTAAAAGAAATCCGCTGAACTTCAATTACACGATAAATCAGTCAAACCTTAAGGTCGTAAATTCTACCAAATACCTAGGAGTTACAATTACTAACAACTTAGACTAGAAAGAACACAAGAAAATATTGTGGGGAAGGCGAACCAAAGGTTTACGTTTCACTGACAGAACGCATGGAAGATGCACCAGCTCCACCAAAGAGACTGCCTACAACACACTTGTGCGTCCTCACCTGGAGTACTGTTGCCCAGTGTGGGACCCTCACCAGGTGGGAATGACGAAAGACATTGAGAAGGTTCAGATACGTGCAGCTCGTTTTGTTTTATAGCGTTACAGGGATGAAAGCATCACGCAAATGTTGCACGATTTGAAGTGGAAATCATTAAAAGAAAGACATTATTCGTTGCGGCGAGATCTATTTGCGAAATTTCAATGACCGACTTTTACTTCTGAATGTGAAAATATTTTGCAACCACCCGCCTACATATGGAAACATGACCATCCCAATAAAATAGGAGAAATCAGATCGAAAACGGAACAATTTAGGTGTTCTTTCTTTGCGCGCGCTATTAGAGAATGGAACGGTAGAGAAAGGTAATGAAAGTGGTTAACGAAACCTCTTCCAAGCACTTAACTGTGATTTGCAGAGTATCTATGTAGATGCAGAGTATCAGCTGTACAATTTAAGGGTGATATATGATAATTTGTGCCGGACGGGGGACCCTAACCCGGATTTCCCTCTTTTGACAAGCGGTCACGTTAACCATTACGATATTCGCGAACGTCTCGCGGACGACCTAAACTTCCATATACCACTCATTGTCTACTACCAATTTTCTCATTTAGATGATTGAAATAGCTGTTGTACGGTCTGTTTCTTCTTCCAGATAGTAAATTAAATAAATAAAAACAAAAGAAGTAAAGGTATTTATGACGCAGCAATTGAAAAAATAAAAACCGCTGTAGCAGCTACACAGAGTCCATTCAACTCTGTAACTGTGAATTATAGTTAGCCACTTGTGACGCATACAGTTGACATCGTAACTTAATTTCCACACACCTTTCAAATCGTGAACGATGGCAAACTCATCTCAATTCACTGCACAAAATCTGTTTTTCGGATTTTTCTTTATTCTTCCATATCGCTTCGGGTGAAGTGGGAGACGCTCTCTTATAGCGATGGCCGATGTCTTCTCCTTGATGGTAACAGTTATTTAGTTATTTGTCAGCTGTGCGGAATCGGTGATAGATTCGCTGCAGCTGCCTTCGTGGCGAACGTCGGGAAGAACCCTTCAGCTCTCCTGTTGTTCTGCTTTTACTCAGCTTGAATGCCTCCTCCACTTGCAGAGTGGAGAAAATTGCAAGCTCTGGCTAAGGACTGAGCCAGTAGACCGCGACTTTGCAATATCTCGGTATTCGAATGTAATTTTTTGTGTCGAAAGTCAATATCGAATGCAACCGAAACTAATTTGCATTAAAATAATAAAATTATATAGTTTTCAAGGACTGCCTTGTTACACACTCAGCGAAAAGAAAAATACGCCTAGAAGATCAGTAATAAAGCCCACCAAGTAGCACAAAAGGAAGGAAATCGGGATATTACAATGTAACATTCTGAATCTTGAAGGTGTCAAAATTCACTAAATAACGAAAAATAAATAAAAAATTAAAAACCTCGAAAATCACCCCTCTACTGCAGGCAGGAGAATGAGAATTTTAACGTAATTCAGTTTGTGCGACAGGCGAGGCAGTACGTTTAAACACAGATGCAGTACACGGTGTGGTTAGTTCCATCGGCTTTTACTTTCATAACAAGCGGGCTGTCAGCCCTTGAGTACAAATATACAGCGCTGTCATGTCAGTCCGGTTCAGCGCAA
Source organism: Locusta migratoria (assembly GCA_026315105.1). NCBI lineage: Eukaryota > Metazoa > Arthropoda > Insecta > Orthoptera > Acrididae > Locusta > Locusta migratoria. The sequence goes on along the minus strand of CM048755.1, from coordinate 741,832,398 downwards.
GGAACCAAAGAACATCATTATCAGAGTTCTCTAACAACCGGAGACATTAAGAACAGAACAGACACCACACCAAAATAATAAGTATTTAGACGCGACGACGGCGTCAGCTTCAATTACTTCACCGCAGAAGCGGTCATACGTTCGACCTCGCACGGGAATCCGAAATGGCGAGTGTAAAAGGGCATGAACGATAGGGGCGCTACAGCCATAGCGTGCGACATGTGGGAATTTGAGACAGCCCGAAGGCGAGCACGGGTGGCCAAGTGGTTAAGGCGACCGCTGGCCAAACGCGGGAGACGCGGGTTCGATTCCCGGTCCGGCTCACATTTTCACTAGTCGCCATTGTTTCAATTCAATGCCCTAAAGCAGCCACTGTCGATCCTTTCCTTCCTAATCCTTCTTCCTACCTCTCCTTTATCATTAATTTGCAAATGCAATTGGCTGCGAAGCAGGTGTGGTGTCTGTTCTTCCGGACATGTCCGAAAGAACAGACACCACACCAAAATAATAAGAATTAACATTTTACATGGGCCACTGCTAGGATTTTATCAGCCACGTATCTTTCGTGTCTGAGTATTTTTGTTTATGTGAAGAAATGTCGAATTGTATCGTTGATGTAGGTCCCCTACAATCGAGTGTCAAAGTCAGCTAAAAAATCGGAGGGAGGCAAAAGCATACCAGCACCAGCAGGACCATGTCTATCAAAGTATTGTGCTCTTCACTTCGAACTTCGGGTAGATGACAATTTTGCATTTTTTAAATGTATAACGCTGTTTATGATGATCCTCATGAGTTCTTCAGAAAATGGTCTCGTTTCTGCCTTGAGCGCCGGAGGATGGAGGAAGGACTGAGAAATAAATGTAAAACAAAGACCTGTGATTGGACTGTTAATGTTTACATAAAGAGGAAAGGAAGATTGGTGTTTAGCGCCCCGTCGACATCCTGGTCATTAGAGGCGGAGTTTCCGCTCAGATTGTTTGGGTAAGTATTGGTAAGGAAATCGACCGTGCCCTTTGAAAGGAACCATCCCGGAATTTGCCTGGTGTGATTTAGGGAAATCACGGAAAACCTAAATCTGGATGGCCGGAGGTGGATTTGAACCACCTTCCGCCTGAATACGAATACAGTGTGTTACCACTACACCACCTCGCTCGGTACATACAGAGAATCTAGAAGAAACCATCGGATGATCCGTAAGGCTGTTCAATGGTACTGCGCTTGTAGTAAGAATGCAGCAACGCTAGCAGACGAAAGACTGCAGAGAATTAATGAATGGTGCAGGGAGTGGCAGTTAAATGTACCACAGAGCGCGCCAGTCTACTTCAGTCCAATTTCGCTACTGATGACAAATTCCCGGAAACAGTATCTGTCATAAACAACTGGAGAGACCTTCTGTAGAATGACTACAAAAGGAAACGCAGATGCCAGACTGAGACTCAGAGAAAGAATCTAAAGCAAACGTAATTCATTCGCTTACAAAACACTTGTTCGGCCGATTCTTGAATACTGCTCATCGGTTTGGGAGCAAAACCAGGTAGGATCAGTAGACAAGATCCGACGAAGAACGGCGCGTTTCGTCACGCGATCACTGGGTCGGCGCGAGAGAGGCGTTGCGCATCAGTAACAGGTCGCTATCAACATGTTCAAATGTTTGTAAGTCTATCAGACCAAACTGCGTCATCAGTCCGCAGCTTACAAGCTACTTAAACTAACCTAAGGACAACACACACACCCATGCCCCAGGGAGGACTCGAACCTCCAACGGCGACCAACCGCGCGATCCGCAGCGAGGCGCCTTAGACCGCTCGGCTACTCCACCGCGGCAGGTCACTATCCAATTCATCTGCATTTGCATCAGTGGGAATGACAATGTAAAACGCATTTCGAGTTCGGAACGAAAATGGTTACCATATACCAGGGTGCGTTGTGAATTGGCAAGAAAAAAAAATCGAGGAGTTTCCAACCCATTGATCCGTACATAACCTGGATATTGAACTTCAACCGTCTGAGCGTGCCAGCTACAGCTGCTCATATTTCGTTTCTAGCCAAATTGAATCATGGCTGCTGAGAAACGTTATTACAACGTTTCAATCGCGCTCTCACAAAACACTTACGTGGCATATTGACAAATGTTAAGCAATTCTTTGCTCGTACAAACTGATGAAAATTAGTTTGCCAAATTATAACATGGCAGAAAATACAAAATCATGTGCAAAACACATGACTGTAAGACGCATTACACATCTACACTACAGGCCATTACAATTGCTACATCAAGAAGAAATGCAGATGATAAACGGGTATTCATTGGACAAAAAACCTAGAACTGACATGTAATTACATTTTCACGCAATTTTGCTGCATAGATCATGAGAAATCAGTACACAGACCAACCACCTCTGCCCGTAATAACGGCCTTGATACGCCTGGGCATTGAGTCAAACAGAGCTTGGATAGCATGTACAGGAACAGATGCCCATGCAGCTTCAACACGATACCACATTTCGTCAAGAGTAGTGACTGGCGTATTGTGACGAGCCAGTTGCTCGGCCACCATTGACCAGTCGTTTTCAATTTGTGAGAGATCTGGTGAATGTACTGACCAGGGCAGCAGTTGAACATTTTCCGTAACCAGAAAGGCCGTTACAGGACCTGCAACATGCGGTAGTACATTATCCTGCTGAAATGTAGGGTTTCGCAGGGATCGAATGAAGGGTAGAGCCACGGATCGTAACACATCTGAAATGTAACGGCCACTGTTCAAAGTGCCGTCGATGCGAGCAAGAGGTGACCGAGACGTGTAACCATTGGCACCCCATACCATCACGCCGGGTGATAAGCCAATATGGCGATGACGAATACACACTTCCAATGTGCGTTAACCGCGATGTCGCCAAACACGGATGGGATCATCATGATGCTGTAAACAGAAACTGGATTCATCCGAAAAAATGACTTTTGCCTTTCCTGCACCCAGGTTCATCGTTGCGTACACCATCGCAGGCGCTCCTGTCTGTGATACAGCGCAAGGGTAACCGCAGCCATAGTCTCCGTGCTGATAGTCCATGCTGCTGCAAACGTCGTCGAACTTTTCGTGCAGATGGTTGTTGTCTTGCAAACGTTCCCATCTGTTGAGTCAGGGATCGAGACGTGGCTGCACGATCCGTTAAAGCCATGCGGATAAGATGCCTGTCATCTCGACTGCTAGTGATACGAGGCCGTTGGGATCCAGCATGGCGTTCCGTATTGCCCTCCTGAACCCACCGATTCCGTATTCTGCTAACAGTCATTGGATCGCAACTAACGCGAGCAGCAATGTCGCGATACGATAAACCGCATTCGCGATAGGCTACAATCCGACCTTTATCAAAGTCGGAAACTTGATGGTACGCATTCCTCCTCCTTACACGATGCATCACAACAACGTTTCACCAGGCAACGCCGGTCAACTGCTGTTTGTGTATGAGAAATCGGTTGGAAACTTTCCTCATGTCATCACGTTGTAGGTGTCGGCACCGGCGCCAACCTTGTGTGAATGCTCTGAAAAGCTAATCATTTGCATATCACAGCATCTTCTTCCTGTCGGTTAAATTTCGCGTCTGTGGCACGTCATCTTCGTGGTGTAGCAATTTTGATGGCCAGGAGTGTATATTCAGAGAGCGAGTTATACATCCAGGTCCAACCAATATCAAAGGGAACACAAAGAAGATAAAATTTAGCAATGTATTTCTAAAACAAATTACTCGCTGAAACATGCGTTGACTATCTCGCGCAGGAGCCAAATCAAGGCTCTACAGGTCAAGTATATTTGATCTACTGACTTCAATTGAAAAACAAACGTAAAGAGCGCTCGACATGCTGCGTTCTGCGCATGCGGCTACAAACCACCTCCACTGCACACGCATGAATCCATCTAATCCTATTTCTCACTGGCAGAACCGTCTTCATCCATTATACCGTTAAGTGGCACGCCATCCACATCTGACTTGGACACGTTTGTGTCGGGAGGGCTATCTAAGTCAATCACCGTAATGTTTGAAGAGAATGATACGAAAAGAGCATTGCCTTTTATTTTGCAATCATAATACACCGAATACAACTTTCCGGAATGATAATACGTGTGTCTCAAGCTGCGTAGTTTCTGCATCATAATAAAACGAATATTTTGTTCATACAAGGAATTCATAACTACAGAGTTTCTGTGGCGTATATGGAGTCTGTACACATCCTACCGTAAACATATACCCCATAGTGCGATTACTAATGTACACATATTCTGAGTGAAAAAACATAATGAAACAAAATATAGTAAAACTAATACGGCCGTATCGATAGTGGCCAAGAGCACATCTTTGAGGTAAGGATTTTGGCTTAGAGAAGGCGCAACCGGCGGTTGGTTTGTCCGGCGGCCAGTAGAGAAAGGACTGTCGCGCGTGTGTGTGCACTTGGGTGAACGAGTCGTCCAGCTCGGGCTAGAGTGGCAACTGGCGGACTGTGCCGAAGGTTGGATTGCGCTGATGTGGGTACCAGCCTATCTCAATTATTCTATAGTTGTGGCCGGGTCTGTTGTGACGTTCCACCTTTATGGTTCTGTTGGAAGACAAACGGTTAGGCTTGGTGTCTGCCTGTGACTTGGGTGTAATTCTCTGGGTGGTGATTAATTTTCTGGGAGTGACTTCGGAAGAAAAAAGGATGCACTATTCACATCGCACTCGGTACCCCGAGAAGTCTTCCTGTCGCACTCCACCAGCCTAACTGGATCGGAATCTTGCGGTGATTTCAATTCGGTTCAGCACCACAGCCCTTCGGGTTGTTAACGTGGCCTGTTGTTAAAGACCATTGTATTTGTGCCGTCTGTGTATTTGTAGAATAAGTTTTTAATAATTTGTCTGTGAAGCTTAAAAGTTGCGCCGGGTATTACCTCGAGGCAGTTGATGCTGGCTACTATTATATCATAAGTTGTTTTGGTGTAAAGGCAATAGAGTTGGGTGTCCAAGGTATAGGTGTCCCCCCTCCTCCTCCTCCAGGGTTACTTGTCTGTTGCCAGTAGAGTGCGGAAGCAATATTTTCGGAGAGTGTTTCCTTCTGAAGAGAACTGTATATTATTGTAGAATGTTTGATTTGTTATCAATACTTGTTTCTTGGAAAATCCAAGTTGTGAGTTTGCTGATAGTTGTGGAATTGTTTAGTCTAAAATGGTTCTGTAAGTTGAGAGACTGTGACAGGCGTTCTTTTTATACTGGATTTGGGTATTTCTCAAAATATCACAGGAGATTTCTAAATTGGAGTTGGACCTTGGGAGAGAACAATTCTATAATTGAACTTGTCATGTGACAATGCAAATTGTGTGTCGCTGGTGTACATATTCTGAGGTGCACCTTTTACATTTTAAACCGTGAAAGGTATTGTAAAAACAAATTGTTTACTTAAGATTCGCTGTGATTTCTTAAAGGCTGTATGTGGCTCCTGAGGAGGGACCTGTCAATAAGTGGCCGAGAATGGGTTTTGAAAGATTAGGTTATTTAAAATTTGTTGTGAATTCTGTAGTGGTATACGTTGTTCCAGAGAGGGGACCTTTGATTGGATTTGGAAGATTTAAACTATTTAAAGTAGTTGTAAGATTCTTTAATTGCTATAAAGTTGACAGTAAATACTTGATATTGCCAAATGTAATTGTTTTAAAAATCTTAAAACTAATTGTAGTAAATCTTTTATGTATTTAAGCTTCAGATGTATTGTTCAATGCATGCTTGTTTAATGAAGGTCTCTGAAATAAGGTGTTAAGCAACTTTATCGCTTTCACGCCAGTTGAAGTTTGATCCGCTCTAAGGGATCCCTCCTTAAGCAGAAGGGTGGGTTTCAAAAACATATCTTCAAACTCCACGTTGTTTCCCATTTTTCTTCTCCTTGATGAAAAGATTTAAAAATCGGCTCACGGGTTTTCTTCAGACTTTGTACCCTTATCAGACCATTAGGACAACATACCGTATAAGGACTAAGCCCAATACTTACACGAAACCGAGAAAACCGAAGTAGCAGTTTCCCGCGTCGAACACGTAACCTTGTGTTGCAGCTACAGAGGCGGACAAAAGTATTCACATTGGGAGTAATCAGAGGAGTAAACCTTAAATATGTTTTTAACTCAAAAATATATTTTATTCTTTACAAATGTGTAATAAGTATGTCAACCTGAACATGTGCAGAACAGCAAGTTAAAAAAAAAAAAAAAAAAAAAAAAAAAAAAAAAAAAAAAAAAAAAAAAAAAAAAAACTTTAGGTATGAAAGAAAAAAGAAAATCTAAATATACAATGGGCAAAAGTATTCACTCAGCAGTCGGTATTTTCAGTATTTGGTGATGCGTCCCTTTCTCTGTATTACTGCCCTCAGTCTTTGTGGCATGGAGTAAACAACTTTCTTGTTATATACGAACCGATGTTTAAATGTTTGTATAGTCTATGGGACTTAACTACGGGGTCATCAGTCCCTAAGCTTACAAACTACTTATGAACTAACTAAGACTAAGGACGACACAAATATCCATGCCCGAGGGGGGATTCGAACCCCCGACCGTAGTGACCGTGCAGACCGTGACTGGAGCGCCTCAGTCCCCTCGGCCACCGCGGCCGGCAACCGATATTCAGCCTTTCTTCTTCTACATATGCACGCAAATGTGTCAAACTGCTCACAAGTAGTCTCGTTTTCAGTTCATTCCAGATGTTTTCGATGGGATTGAAGTCCGCATACTGGGGTGGGGTAATGAGGCGTGTTGTATAGTACCCAAAATTTGACAATTTCCGCCGTATGCTTGGGATCATTGTCTTGTTGAAAATAAAAATCATCTCCAAGACCCAACCTTTCAGCACTTTTCTTCAGATTTTGCTTGAGTATCTCGAAGTACACAAATTTGACCATGGTGCCATCAATAAATACAAGCTCTGAAAGACATGCATCCGCACACCATCACACTGCCGCCCCCGTGTTTGATGGTTGCTTGCCTGTATCTGGGCTCCCACTGTTTTCTTGACGCCACACTAAACTGCGACCATTCACGTGGCTCAAAGTAAATTTGCATTCGTCACTCCACAGAATCTTGTCCCAAAAGGTCACATCGTTGCCGGCGAATTCTTCTGCAAAAACCATCCGCTTTTTGCGTTGCAGTTAGTGACGAACGGTTTGCGCCTTGGCACTCTGGCATAGTACCCAGCACTGTTGAGGCATCTGCGCACTGTTCTAACACTAACTTCGGTACCAATGCCTTCTGCCAGTTCGTTGTTGTTGTTGGTTTTTGGAAGGGACTAAACAGCGACGGTTATCAGTCCCTTGTTCCAGTCAAATAGATAAAACATTTTGTTAAGCGGTCCTAAGTAAATGCGTTAACAAGTTTAAAACTCACAAGCAAAGACAAAGATACAAGTAGAAACGAAGAAGGGATAAAACAGCTGAGACAGTACAAGAGTGTTTTTGCTGGGTGATCACAGGAATATAAGGAACACATCCAGCCACCCTGGGGCACGTTAAAACCACCTACCTAAAAGACTTAAGCACGTGGAGGAAAGAGCAATAACACACACACACAAACTTTAAATGGATTTGTAAAACCCACACTCACGTATAAAATTTAAAACAGAGTCAACCGTGGAGGTATTGTCAGCTAATGCACGCTGCAAAGCGTGAGGGACATTAAAATATCGTCGCTTTGCGGCTAAATTGCGGCATTAAAGTAAGATGTGGGCGACTGTCAAAGTCGCACCACATCGTCACCGAGGGTCCTCGCGACGCAGAAGGTGACCATCCGTGAGCCAAGTATTTCTGCCAGTTCTGGCACTATAGCAGGGTCCGTTGTCCGCGGGTCTTTCACCATTCCAAGTATGTCCTCTTGTTTCTGTTCGTGAGTTTCTGAGGTCGTCCCTTTCGTGGACGATTGGCGAGAGTAATTTGTTCTTTCCATTTCTGGGCGATACTAAATATAGTGTTTCCGCTTCGGTTGACGACGGTGCCTATTTCTGCATACGATTTTCACTCACTATGCAGCCGCACAATGTGCCTTCGCTCTTCCACTGTCGCTTCCCTACCTTTACGGGGCATGGCGTTACGTTGGTCTTTTTCTGTGAGAGCTGTTCTTTTCTGTAGTAGGAGACAGCTGCCACGCTCCGCAGAGTTGTACCTTGAGACTGCGGTTACCTTGTCAAGCTGGCCAGTGTCTGTCTACTTTTGTCCCGACTGAAACACAAGTCTATGATGCTAACACAAAACTACCGTATTTTATCGCATAAGCTCCCCCCTCGCATATTCCCCTCCCCTACGATTTTCATAATTAAAAAATTATTTTATTTATATCGCGCGAAATTCCCTCTCCTGGTTCGTTCTAACAGGAGCGGCCTTCAAATAACTTGACGCAGCGGTACTGCCACGAACGAATATTTCCATTGTCACAACATACCGTAAATTTGAAACGTTAAGCCGCAGACATATTTCTAGGTCAGTTTACTACAAGTCATCATAATGGCGAAATATTCAAACTACACGGCAAAATTTAAACTAAATGTGTTATCTTACGCCGATAATGGTAAATAATAAACGAAAATGTAACAGCAGTAGTGAGCCGGCTTTTTCCACTACCGCCGCCAGCGGCTCGGCTTGTAAGGCACCGCTGTTGCCAAAGCGTGTGTAAACAGTAGCGCGTGGCCCTTTGCGTCCTCTATCCAGCATTGTTGTGTCCTACCGACAAAGAATGTTTCCAGGCGCCAGCGTGGCGTTAGATGCTGCCGGCGCGCCCAGCATACGCTGGAAACTATGCGAACCCTCCACTCGCTCCGCACCAACATGTCAAAAGTCGCATTGCCGTATACCGGTATCTTTTACCTGCCTAATACATAGTTTTTCTTCCTTTCTGAATAACTACTCGCATAATTCCCTCCCTAGTGTTTTCAAGAAAAATTTTTGGAGAAAAAAGGGGGGAATTACGCGATAAAATACGGTAATCGTTCCACGTAGAGGATACGCTCACATTAGCATAGTCGACGTCTTCTGAAATATTCTCTGCATTATGGCAAATACGCAGATACACATTCCGTATATGCATTAGTCGCAAGTGACTGAGGTACGCATATGACTTGTCTGAATACTTTTGCCCGCCTCTGTAGAAGTAAGCTATAAGCAAGAGAAAGCGGCGGTCCAGAGGTTAACGTTCTGACTTTTTAATAGGAGAATCGCCACTTCGATCCTAGCTCGTACCGTCGTTTCTTTTTATTTTTTTCTCAAAGGATATAATATAAAATAATAAACTACGTGGACATATGGAAGACTCTCACAGTACACAAATGCATCTTTTAACTGACGTTTCGAAAGCGCATTATGCAGATGGCAGTCCCACCCGCAGTACATCTACATACATACTCCGCAATCCACCGTAAGGTGCGTGACGGAGGGTACACCGTACCACCACTAGGCATTTCCTTTCCTGTTCCACTCCCAAATAGAACGAGGAAAAAAGAATGCCTATATGCCTCCGTACGAGCCCTAATTTCTCCCACGCGAAATGTAAGTAGGTGGCAGCAAGATCGTACTACACTCATATTCAAATTCCGGCCCCCTAAATTTCCTCAACAGAAATTCACGTCTTTCCTCCAGCGATCCCCAATTGAGTTGCCGGGGCATTTCCGTGACACTCGCGCATTGGTCGAACCTACCAGTAACAAACCTAGCTGCTCGCCTCTGAACTGCTTCCATGTCTTCCTTTAAACTGATCTGTTGCGGGTCCCAAACACTTGAGCAATAGTCAAGATGTGGTCGTACAAGCGTTTTATACGCGGTTTCCTTTACAGATGAAATACATCGTCCCAAAATTCTCCCAATAAACCGAAGTCGGCTGTCCGCCTTACTCACAACTGTCTTTACATGTCCGTTCCATTTCATATCGCTCTGCAATGTTACGCCTAGATATTTGAACGACGCGACTGCATCAAGAGGCTCACTACTAATGCTGTATTCGAACGTTGTGGGATTTTTTCCTATTCATTGGCATCATCTTACATTTTTCTACATTGAGAACTATTTGCCATTCTTCGCAGCGAGAGTCACCTCCATTTTTGGAGGAAGATGCAAATCTTGTGCTTGTGGAAGCGTCGTACGTACACTGTTCGTTCCTGCTACACTAGCAACGCCTCACCGCCATGCAGGTTCACTCCCGAATGGGACCTTATGCGTTTAGTCGTTTACTTGTGGCAAATTACAAGTGATATTTGTTGTAATAATGTATGTAAACAGACAAATAACACTGTTGTTGTTGTTATGGTCTTCAGTCCGGAGACTGGTTTGATGCAGCTCTCCACCCTACTCTATCCTGAGCAAGCCATTTCATCTCCTCATAAGAACGGCAACCCACATCCACTTGAATCTGCTAACTATACGCGTCTCTTGGTCTCCCTCTACGATTTTTACCCCACACACTTTTCTCCAAAGCTAAATTTACGATTCCTCGATGTCTAAGAATGTGTCCTACCAAGCGATCCCTTCTTTTAGTCAGGGTATGCCAAAAATTCCTTTTCTCACCAATTCTGTTCAGTACCTCTTCATTAGTTATGCGATCTACCCACCTAATCTTCAGCATTCTTTTGTAGCAGCACATTTCAAAAGCCTCTATTCTCTTCCTGTCCGCACTGCTTATTGTCCATGTTTCACTCCCGTACAAGGCAACATTCCACACAAATGCCTTCAGAAAAGACTTCCTTACACTTAAATTAATATTCGATGTTAGCAAATTTGTCTTTTTCAAAAATGCTTTTCTTCGCATTGCCATTCTGCATTTTATATCCTCTGTACTGCGACCATCGCATGTTATTTTACGACCCAAGTAACAAAACTCATCTACCACCTTCATTGTTTCGTTACGTAATCTAATTCCTTCAGCATCGCTTGATTTTCTAAGACCGCATTCCATTATTTTTGTTTTGCTCTTGTTAATGTTCATTTTACACGCTCTCTTCAACACACTGTCCATTCCATTCAACTGCTCCTCCAGGTCCTTTGCTGTCTCTGACAGAATTACAATGTCATCAGCAAAACGCAATGTTTTTATTTCTTCCCAAATTTTTCCTTGCCTTCCTTCACCGCCTGCTCGATGTACAAATTGAATAACATCGGAGAAAGAAATAACACCGAACAGAGAGAGAGAGAGAGAGAGAGAGAGAGAGAGAGAGAGAAGGGAAAAAAAAGACGGTACGTGCTAGGACCTAACTAGCTATCCACCGACTGAAAAGCCAGGACGCTAACCACTGGTCCACCGCTCTCTCTTGCTTACAACTTACCCATAGCTGCAACACACGGATACATGTTCAACACGTGAAACTACTACTGTGATTTTCTCGAAATCGTTTAAGTTTTGAGCCTTACTCCTTGCACATTATATTGTCCTAATAGTCTGCTAAAAGGAAAATCCGCGATGCAAACGTCGTGGCAGAACGGCGCGGACACAGCAGTAGTGTGTTAACTAGGCGTGGCCTCATTAGCGACCGCTTCACCAGGCCGGAAGCTCGCGACGGCACGATGATCAACTTTCACGGTCGTCGCAATGACGCACAATTGCCCGGCAACGACGGAAGCTGCTAATTACACAATATATCGCGTGATACTCAAAGTCCAAAAAGCATTTCACTGGCAATTCCAGGTCCGCGCTCTGCTCGTGACCTTGAAGACTATGTACGCCCTCTCATTTCAGCAGAAAACTGACGAAATTTTACTATCAATTATTAAAATAAACCTTTCCAAAAACTTGCGCACTTAATTACAGACAACACAGGCGCTCCAGTCACGGTCAGCACGGTCACTACGGTCGGGGGTTCGAATCCCCCCTCGGGCATGGATATTTGTGCCGTCCTAGTTCGTAAGTAGTTCATAAGTAGTTTGTAAGTTTAGGGACTGATGACCCCGTAGTTAAGTCCCATAAGCTTAACAAACATTTGAACATTTTTTACAGACAACACACATGGGGACAGCACTGCAAAGAACTAGCAAAATGCTTGCATGAAATTTCAGTGTGTGGAATGGCCGAGCGCTCTAAAGCGCCTTGCTGTGTGTAGCGCAAAGTTGCTACCCGTCGGAAGTTCGAGTCTTCCCTCGGCCATCGGTGTGTGTTGTCCTTAGGTTAGTTTTAGTCTGTAAGCCCGAGGACTGATAATCACAGTAGTTAAGTCCCATAGATTAAGAAACATTTTGTGTGTGTGTGTGTGTGTGTGTGTGTGTCAGTGAAGATATCACGCGAACACGGATCTATCTGATTCACGCCGCTGCATCAACTCCAGTTAGCACGAGATATGTAATGCAGTTTCATGTTGAATTCTGACCTAATGCTGGATACGTATATTAGCGAAAGCTATACGGATGAAATGGTAATTGTAGTTCAAAATGTAGTAATGTAAAAATCCAAACGTGACCCAAAATTAAATGTTTGTGGATGGAGCTTATATCCTTGGTAAGAATTTTACTGGTGCTACCGTAAGCAGCCTATGTTGCATTAGTTGAAATGTCTTCATTTGTCCCCGAGCGCAGTCAATGTTACCTTGTTCCTAGACCTGATGTGCGTACAGTACACAACGTTAATGTTAATTGTACCAGCACTGCGGAAAACAGCAGACACTGCCTTCAACTGAACTCTTCTCATCCCTGGAATAAATACATGTAGGAGCAATAACATTCCCACTGACCACCGCGCGAACTGTCAACTTACCAAGGGCAAGAAACATCATTATTTAACAATAAACTTGTTACACTCAAACAATAGGCTACCGAAATGCCAATTACTGCAAGTATAATAAACGGCAGAAAAATTAAAAACACAGATTTCCCTGATATTTTTTGAAATTCCCGAAATTTCTATGAAAAATATAATTCCCTGAGAATCCCAGGTTTTCTAGGATTTCCAGAGGAATCGTGACCCTGATGAATAGAAACGGCAGAAAAAGCCGCTGAAACAAGAAAATAAATGATTTTTATTGTCAAGAGAAGTCAACTGCGACAGCAGGTTTACGCATTTATTCAGCTGAAAGTGTCAACGGTCACAATGCTTACGTTTTACAATTACAAACTTGATTTTAGGAAACACAAATTATTGATTTTTTTTTTATTTATGACCACCATCTGAAAAACTGGATATTATTATAATCAGTTCGGTGTAAGCACTACTGAAGCTCTAATGTATCAATTCCGAAAATTGACATACCTGACAAGTCTACCCCAGCGTGTGCTCCATCTCTAATGGGGTGGCATTAAACCCTAATCTTCCTTCCTTTTTCAGGTCTCGCTTTGGAAGGATAGACCGAGCGAGGTAGCGCAGTGGTAACACACTGGACTCGCATTCGAAAGGATGGTAATTCAAATCCACCTTCGGCTATCCAGCTTTAGGTTTTCCGTGATTTCGCAAAAACACTCCGGGCAAATGCCGGGATGGTTACTTTGAAAGAGCACGGCCGAGTTCCTTCCGCATCTCTACCCAAATACCCGAGCGTGAGCTCCGTCTCTAATGACCACGCTGTCGACGGGACGTTAAACACCAAGCTTCCTTCCTTCCTTTAGAAGGATGGTTTCAACATATGCAGCTGAGTTAATGAGATACATTTGTTGAGCGTTGAACCACCTCGACACCCGACAAGGGCGCGCGAGTCTCTTCTGCCTTCTGTTCTAAAAGCAAAATCCTTACAAAGATTAACCTGCGATATCAAATGCCCATCCGGCAGCGGCCTACACAACTGCTGCTAAACTGAACATTTTACAGTGCTAATTAGTTAACAAACTTCATATCTTAACATACTAGAAAATACTGATAGCTCTAGGTCGATCTCTTATCTTTATTTCTTCTTTTATTCTACGAATATTAAATTATTTAGGAGGGTGCTAGAAAAGGAAGATAGGGAGGAAGATTAAGTTGTAACAACCAGTCGGCAGCGTGGTCATAAGACACAAGGAAGGAAGGAAGGAAGCAAGCCAAGGGTCTAACAGCGTGGTCATTAGGGACGGAACTCTCGCACCGATTGTTTGGAGAAGGAGATTGGCCGTGTCGTTTCAAAGGAACCAACCCGACATTCTCCTGGATTGATTCAGGGAAATCACGGGAAACCTAAATCCGGATTTGTATGTTCATCTTCACCAACGATCATTTGTTACTTTGGCTGCACTATTAATTTCATAAACTTTTCATGGCCTGAGTCGTCTGCTGTTGCATAGCAAAGTAACTTGGTTAGGCAGGCCGCACAAAGATGGATCTACGTACTAGTTCACTAATACAGACTCTGTTTACATGACAAACACAAACATTTGCGTGCTGAGCAGGGATATTTGATTACCGAAATTAGGCATTAAAATGTTTGATAACGTTAACAACTGAAGGTGTTTATTAATAAAAATAATTTTAAAAAATCAGGATGGTAGGATGATTTGAACCACCGTCCTCCCGAATGCGAGTCCAGTGAGCTAACAGCTGCGCCATCTCGCTCGTTTAGGGTACCAGAGGATTTATTCCGAGTATATAAAGACAAATGTTGCAAAAGATAGAGGGAACATAATACTTAAAAATATCACAGATATTTTAATTCATATGGAAATGAAATAAATCGCAATTTGCGATCACTTACTGCTTCACTGTATTAGGTTTAGATGAAATACCAAATTCCGGCGAATGAAAACTTGTGCCTGGCCGGGATTCGAACCCGGGATCTCCTGCTTACTAGGCAGACGCGTTGACCACTCCGCCACCGAGGACACAGTGACCAGCCCGACTGCAGAGGACTCTTCGCTGCACATCTCCCGCCACATCCAAATCTCCATTCGCCACGCTGTCTCTTTCCAATTACCACAGCCTATTTGTTCTGTAATGCTCGCAGCCACAATACTGTAAAAATAAAATGTTAAAATGTTTATGAATCTAAGGGACCAAAGTGCTATAGTTATCGGTTACCACAGACTTACAAACTTTGTAAACTTAGCCTAAGAACAACATACACACCCAAGGCCGGGTCAATAAAATGAGAATCGCGTTTCTATTTATGATTTAGATATTCCACCGTGCAACGTCTTGCAACGCCAGGCAACGTCTTGCAACACCAGGCAACGTCTTGAATTCAGCAGTTCACGATAACGGAACTTGATACGTCCGCTATATTGCCTTAGTTGCATTTTGTGCCGTGATGTGTCTTTTGAAGAAACATGTCATGCGTAGCTTACAAATATTATTTTAAAAGACCTTGCAAGACCACAAATTGATATTCTTCGGTAGTCACCATCACACGACACTGAAAATACTCTGCCCGCCGCGGTGGCCAAGGGGACTGAGGCGCTCCAGTCATGGTCTGCACGGCCACTGCGGTCGGGGGTTCGAATCCCCCCCTCGAGCATGGATATTTGTGCCGTCCTTAGTATTAGTTAGTTCATAAGTAGTTTGTAAGTTTAGGGACTGATGACTCCGTAGTTATGTCCCATAAGCTATACAAACATTTGAAATTATTATTATTATTATTATTATTATTTTGAAAACACTCTTTCATTGGCGAAAGATAATTTTGTCATTTTGTCTAACAGATGATTTCAGAATTCTGCTGCCTGTGAAATGATTTGTGTTCATCAAGATTTTTTAGATTGGGACGCAGAATCCATGTGTGACAATGACAACAGTACAACCATTGACAGTCTGGGGTACTGGACATAACTCATCCGTCATGCCATCTTGCATAGAAAATACGACCATTTTAGCAGTCGCTAGATTTATACCAACGAAAAAGTTGCCAACAACGCCTTGCCGGTAGGTTTCTAAAGTTCAGTATCATATTTCTCTGAAATCTCTCTCTTACCTTGTAATAATGTCTACAGTGATTAGTAACTTTCTATGCAACAGACTTATCGTACTTTAACTGCCAAATATAACGTTGATACGGCTTTAATACGAAAGAAACTATTCGTTTGTCTCTACGACACAATCATGTTTAATCATATAGCACATACGTAGTTCATAAATGAGTCTTTAGATTTCAGTTTTCCACGTTCATTCAGACGAAAGTTATGACAGTTCCTCTTTATTTACACGCTAGGCATATACTTTTCGTTGTCTACTTCATACAGTATGAAAATTTAAGAACGTGGAATAGAAGGCAGTTGTAAAGTAAAGCCCATATTAGCTTTATTATGCGACCATTACCTCAGTGGCTTTATCTTCTGTAGGTATATCTGCAGCAGTTTTATTTTTAGACTCTTGAAAATATTTGCATATTTGAGGATAAATTGTTCCTCTTTTTAAGCCCAATCATTCCCAGACTTTGCCTATTATATACGGGTTGAACGTCATGCCTTTTTAGGCAACATTGTCTAACTTCTAGGTAAAATTTATGGTAACAGCTGTCTAACGTTCTGTGTTAAACTCAGAATTTTCCCCTTAGCATGACCTTTACGATTTTGCCTTCAAGGTCAAACTTCTACTTCCTTCTCTGCAATGGTATTTGAACTACATGTATTTCTTGTTTCAGTGTTTCTTTTCATGCTGCATACCTTTAATCAGTGTATTTGTTATCCATCAGTAAAACTTGTTCCAGATTCCGTTTGATGTTTGTTTTCGAACAAAATAATCTGTCAAAACAAAATATGCTATTGTAATAGTCTCCGAGGTAGTTTGCAAGCTCCATACAGCTGTTGATAACAGGCACGGCGGAGTGGCCAAGCACATTGAGGCGCTATGCTCCGATGCGCGAGGCCGTTCCCCGTCGGAGGTTCGAATCCCCCCTCTGGCATGGTTGTTTGTGTCATCTTTAGTATAACGTAGTTCATAAGTAGTTTGTAAGTTTAGGGACTGATGACCCCGCAGTTAAGTCCCTTAAGCTTGACAAACATTTGAATATTTTTGTTGATAACATATTATATGAATATATATCATCAAGGCTGCTTGCTGTTTTATATGTTTTAATTTAGGGGACCGATATGGAGCCATGCCCATCATCAGCTGTCTTATATTTCGCTTTTAAGCTTTCATACAAGATTTTCTGGTGATGTATTAATATTATATCTTGTGGCGTGGATAGGATTTATTTAAATGGCATTCTTTGCTTGTGTCTGTTCTTGGTTTGTAAAGACTTTTAGTTTCTCTTTCTCGGGTAACGTGTAGCTCCTTCACTACTTCAAAGTTCAACACAAATTACTCTGGGACTCTGCTACTTACCCAGCGAGCGCCATAGTGAAGTTGCGGGGTCAATAATGGAATTAATATCCTCTGTGAACAAACTGATTTGGTTTCCTTAAACAATTACAGAAAAGTGCTGTGGAGGTCCCTTTGGGTAGTCCATGACCGATTTCCTTTCCTTCCCTTGTACATCTGAGCAAGTGTCACGGGACTCTGAAATATAGCCTTGTTTACATCTCCTTTCATTACCTAAAGCTTGCAACCCCTGGCATTGGCGGTTCTGGATTTTAACTCTCATCTATTCTAAAGTTATCTTCAGTGATGTGGAGGACACGGGTTAGCATCAACTCTTGCTTTCCTGTAACAACAACCAGTTGTTTAAGAGAAATCATATCACGATTAAATTTCCGGACCACGGCCTTATAACCCTGAAGTTCTACCAGCAACTATGACATCCGGTCGTGAAAGCCTTCATTGCATGAAATTTCCGGGAGTTTGGATAGGAAGCGTACTTGGCAATTTTCAAAGCGTCTCCTTAGGTATTAATACATAATCGTAAAGTTAGAAAACAGACACCAGGTAAAAAAAAAGTTTACACGCCCTTACGCAGCGTGTACGTGGTAATGTCTTTTTTCGCAGACAGGATGGTTTTCTTGTGGTCAAATAGCCTCGATCCGATCCCCAGATCTGCACGTCCATTTTATATTACATGGCGTACCGGAAGATAGAGAAGACACTCAACTGAGGCTCACTGTTGAAAAGATGACAGCCGGCCGCGGTGGCCGAGGGGACTGAGGCGCTCCAGTCACGGTCTGAACGGCCACTACGGTCGGGGGTTCGAATCCCCCCTTGGGCATGGATATTTGTGCCGTCCTTAGGATAAGCTATTTGATAAGTAGTTTGTAAGTTTAGAGACTGATGACCCCGTAGTTAAGTCCCATAAGCTTTACAAACATTTGAAAACATTTTTTTTCTTTGAAAAGATGACACAAGCATCGAGTAGGAGATGGCTACGATAGCTGTACAGTTGCAAATCATTACTTCCGTAACATGGACCGTCACGTTCCTGGTAAATGACTACTACCACTTTCAACATCAAATATTGTGCGCTGCTTACCTTTACCGACATTTTTTTTCCGCTCAAAAATCTCAAATGTTTATGTCGATTGATTGCTTCCCCAAAACTATCATCCTGTATCATAAAACTCTAAGTTTTTCTCGTGCTTAATCAGATGCCATTTTTGAAGGTTAGTTACACTTTTTTTGCTTACGTTGTTTGCATAAATTGCAATCTAAGAAAGAACTACACCACGAAAAACTACTCTGAAGCTTGGTGTCTTAGTGTTTTACCCTCTACGACGTATCAAACACAAAGGCGTCAGAGAAATTTTAAGTAATGGAATAAATGGCAGTTTTTTTCGGCTTCAGTTTATTCAAAGTGGCTGGTCCTCAAAGTGTGAAGTTTTGATTGCGAGTGAATCCCTCCGTGATTTCAGAAATTAATCGCGCACCCTCACACATAATTATTCATCGTGACAGAAAGAAAATTTACTTTGACAGGAATGATTCTTAAACCGCCATTCGCAATATTTTTCCGAGACTTGTTGGAAATGTAGGCAGTTGTGACGGCAAGCTCATTGAATTCGGTTTGTTGTTACGAAGTATTGCATTCTTTGTACTGAAGCATTCGATACTTCTAGTGTGGGCAAACGATTGCGTGCTCAGTGTTTTGCTGTTAGAAATCTCGCGTTTTCTTTGCAACTTAAGTTTTGTTTTATTCGATGTTTATGTTTTATTGGTGCAATAGCGGGATAAACGGAAATTCCTTTTTGGAACATCACTCCTTATCAGGCAAAATTTCCCGGAACTGTTAAAAATTCCCGGGATTTTTCGGCTGAAAAAATTTCCGCAGTTTCCCTAGAATTTGCGGGGAGTATACACCCTGAAATAAATACCTTCCGCAGTACACGGATGTTGACTTTACTTCGACAATAATGAAATTTTCCATCACAATAGGAATTCAGTAATTTGCTACTACCTGCCCCTCGCTGCTGCGACAGGCACATCCTTTGGCTTTCCTTCATTCAACAAGTGGTTTTGCAGAATTGTGAGCTGTCGAGTTCCAGCATAAAATTTAATCCTCTACTGCCGGCTCACACAACGTATAGATAAAAAGGAGCTACTTGCAGACATGATGGATGCTGAGTATGACGAGGGAAGTTAGTGAAGCAAGAGAGATGAAATTACTAAGGTACGAGACTGTAAGAAGTAATGATGACGGTGTTAATTAAACAGTGTTGTGGGTTGTAGGCGTCCCTAGCCTGTCGCTGACAGCGTCCTCATCACGACACGCATCCCATGACACAAAGACTCTACAGAATGCTTCAGCACAACGGTTACAAACTGCCGGCGTACACGTGGACGATGGAAAATCATATAGCAATGCAAGATCGCAAACGCTTCCTGGTGCAATAATGGCGACACAGGGCACAAGAAAGGAAGGACACCGCAGAAACAGACAGCGACTACCATTAGTGGTGTTGCAATTACGACCCCGACCGCGATGCAGGCTACACTTCTCCGGCACGTGCGAAATATGAAGCCGTCCTCACACGGGACGTGTGGTCCCAACGTGGCGCAGGCCAGACGTGCTGACTACCTAGCTACAGCACGCTCTGAAACGACCTTCTACATCCCACGGAACGTGCTGCTCATCGTTATTTGTGACCGCAGCGCTCTCCAACGCCCGTTGCGGGCTGGCGCGTAGATCATTGTCTTTACAAAAAAGGATGTGCGTAAAATTACACGGTATCTGTTAGCGAACGCCGGAAAAAAATCTGAATACTGTAGCTTTCATATGCTTGCACATTGCATGCAATACTGTTCCAGAAATTGTAATTTTTTCCTTCAAGAAACACAAAGACGTTACATTAACTGAAAGCGTTTGATAATGATAACAAAATGTACGACTAAATCACTTTTGGCAAAATATCGTTAAAAAATGTAAACGGTGAAATCCTTCATCTGCGCCAGCTCCGCTTGTCTTGCTCTCTTATATTGCTATTTTTCACGATGTACATATTCTGCATATCCAAATGTTTACTTTGGCATTACTTTGAAGATAATAAGTTCTGCCTGAAAAAATCTACTTGTTCATACACGCGGAACAACGCCTCAGTTCGACAATGTTCGTTGTGATAATTTTTGCTTTTGGTATTGTACGTAAACACTTTTGCTGCTTTACTTCATCAGCTTCCATAACCACACTCTCTCTGCACTGTGAAACTGAACTATTCCAGCACTGTACTGAACTGCAACAGAATTCAAACACCGTGGCGAAAACCGAATGACGTGGGGTACTGTCTCGAAATTTATTGGTACCTGTGCCCTTGCACGAAATACTCAACAAGTTCTCTAGTGGGCAGAGTTCGTTCATGTTTGTAGTAAATAACGTCGAATACTGGTTATTATAATTGTATTAAATTAACAAATCGGTTACATAAACCGTAATTAAACCAAATCGTTAAAAAAATATCTCCGAGAGTGTAGATGCAAACCTGTTATTTACATCTTTTTCTCCATAGCTCGTGACGCTGACTACCACGCTAATCCGTCGTCTTAAAAAGAAATAACAACGAATATCAGATATTACACTTAAATTAAAAAGAAAGAACCAAAACATTAAGAAAACAAAAAAGAAAAAATAATTTTTTTTAGAAGTACGGGGTCGCGAACTTGAGTTACCCCCAACTTCTGCTCCGCAGCTCACCGCGCCACCAAAAGCGCTATTTCTCCTCGGAAGAGAATGCGCTGTATTTGTGTTATACTCTGCAGCTAAAACACGTTGTAATATTTATGACAAAGTATCATAAAGACGCTCCTTTGATAGAATGGCGTTGAACCGTAGCATAGGAACGATATTCTTTCACGGTATACAAATTATAACACTGATTAATGTTAAATACGATATCCTTTAAAGCTATGAATATATAGTTTCCGGTATTTTATAGCAACAAATCATACATAAAATGATGCGTTTTCAAAAGTTCTTCATTTTTCTGGCGCTTTAAAAAGATTATATTTATACATCGTACGCTAAAACGAAAGAAGGCACGAAATACGGAGACCTGTTCGTGTGTAGTTGGGGGCGTTGGATAGAGTAATTGTTAGAATCGCTAGCTGTTCGCCAAGTTACACAATTTAATGCTTCTGTATTTTTCTTAGTAGTCACTTCTTAAATTCCGTAGGTGTTTATCGTTTTTAAACTCTTCAGTCTCGCGATTTTGAAATTCATATGTACATTAAAACTGTCTGCACAGCTCTAGTCTGTGATTTATTTGAAGAGTCAGATCGTTACTTCAGATATGTAGGCAGAGTACGGAGAAAATACGTGGGCAGAGATGGATAAAGATTGCGCTTCTTGAGTGCGGATTCAGGAGGAACTGGCCACCGCCAGTAAACAATTCAAATGTTTGTAAACATATTGGAACAAACTGCTATGGTCATCAGTTCCTAGACTTACAAACTACTTAAACTAACGTATGCTAGGGACAACACGCAAATCATGCCCGAGGGAGAACTAGAACCTCCGGCGGGGCGGCCGCCCAGTCCGTAGCATGACGCCTTAGACCACGCGGCTACTCCCGCGCAGCGTCGATTAACAGGCTGCCAGGTAGATACCATGTTTCCTGACTTTCGAAATGCGTCCCTTACGGTTACGCACCGTCGGCTAATGGAAAAAAAATAATTATTAAAAATAAAGAATACGAGCGTACGGAATATCAGATCAGGTGTGTGATTTCACTGAAGAGTTTCTAACAAGCAGAACGCCGCATGCCATTCTTCCAACGTAAAAGTGATTTCTAGAGTGTCTCAAGGAAGTGTCATGGAACCATTGTTTTTCACAAAATATACAAATGACCTCGTAAATAACATCGAAAGTTCAATTAGGCGTTTCGCAGATGACGCTGTTGTTTATCGAGAAGTCGGAACGCTAGCATATTGCAACGAAATGCAGGGAGTGGCTACTAACTCTCACTATAAACAAATGTAACGTACAGCGAATTCTTGTAATGAAATAACGTTTAGTATGATTACGCAAATGCAGAACAAAGTACTAGAAGCGGTTACGTCCATAAAATAACTGGGACTAGGCATTAGAAGCGATTTGAAGTGTAACGATCAGATGAAATTAATCGTGGGTAAGGTAATGAAATTAATCATAGGTAAGGCAGATGCCAGACTGACATTCATTGGAAGAATCCTCAGAAAGTGTACTCCACCAACAAGGAAAGTACAGGGTGTCCAGAAAAGGACTCCCTGATTTCAAAATTAAATATCTCGAAAACAAAGATCGATAGAGGAATGCAGTAAACGGTATGTTTATTGTGAAAGCTGTAAAACGTTTATGCAGCAGTTTGAAATAATAGTTACAAAAGCAGCTAACAGATGGCGCTGTACGCTGTACAGCTCATATCAGCATACATAAGTGAAATAATCGTATGAAAACACTCTTTGCAAACAATCACATCACAATGTTTTCAAAATGTTCACTATTGGTACTACAGAGGTGGCGCAAACGAAGAATGAAATTCGCCATCACATTTCGTGGTGTCTCGACCGAAATGGATTCACATGCCACACAGATCGCCGATTCAAGCTCGTCCAGCGTGAAGTGATGCTTCGGGTAGACCATGTCTTTCACTGTGCCCCACAAAAAAAAAAGTCATCCGGCGAATATGGAGGCCAATCCAGGCCTGCACCAGTAAATTTGGGATATTCCAAAGCAATGACTTGATTCCCGAAGTATTCCTCAAGAAAGCGAAACACTTGTTCGGTCCGATGTGGTCGGGCTCCATCTTGCATAAACCATTCAGTACCTGGTCGATCCTCTAACGCTTGCTGTGTGGCGACAAACTGTTCCAAAATTGCAACGTAACTTGCACCAGTGACCGTTTCTCGAATGAAAAAAGGGCCAATAATGCCTCTGGTGCATACTGCAGCCCACACAGTAACTTTAGGATAATACAGGGGTTTCGCTTCACACCAATATGGCATTTCGGAACCCCAAAATCGCCAGTTCTGCTTATTCACGTATCCATTCAGGTGGAAGTGTGCTTCATCTGTAAACCAGATGTAGCCAACATCAAATCCTTCACTATCAATCATTGTGAGCATCTGATTAGCAAAGGCAACCCTTTGTTGCACAGCTCGTACGGGTCTGGCCTGGTGCGTTTGAATTTTGAATGGAAACATGTGTAGGCTCTTTCTTAGTATTTTCTGCGTGCTGGAACGCTTCAAACCAGTCTCAGATGCAATTCTACGGACGGATGACATTGGATTTCCTTGAATAATTCCAGAAACTGTGGCGATATTTTCAGGCGTAACTGCGGTTTGCTTGCGGCCAACATGCCCCACTAGATCATCAGTTACGCTGCCAGTTCGTTGAAATTTTGCGAAGAGCGTACGCATGGTTTTCGCATCGGGTCCTTTTGGAACATTAAATCGTGCTTGAAAACTTCGCCTTGTTGCCGTAGGACTCTCTTCTAACCTGTGGTACTCTAGCACCAGAAAAACTCGTTGTTCAATGGAGTACATGGTTTTAATCTCTTCCTTCGGTACGCTAACCTACTTTCACGTTTCAGTAGTGGAACTGATCGCTCTGGGCTTCGGATCACTATTTATACTAGGCATTATGTATGGTGATTACATCGCCATCTGTTAGCAGCTTTTGTAACTATTATTTCAAACTGCTGTATAAATTTCTTACAGCTTTTCCAATAAACATACCGTTTACTGCATCCTTCTATCGAACTGTGTTTTAATTTTGAAATCAGGGAGTCCTTTTCTGGAGACCCTGTAGGTTACACAACACTCGTTCCGAAGATGCTTGAATATTTCTTCTCACTGTAGGTTCCGTACCAGCCAGAGTTGATAAAAGAGAGAAATAAAGTAGAGAAGATGCAAAGGAGAGCAGTACGTTCGATACAGGTTCAAATAGTAAACTCGGCAATTGTACCCTCAGCCAAACACTGCGGAGGACGGATGTAGAGGATCTGAAATTCTGTTCCGTGCTGATGAGTGCCGATACATATTTTTAAGTGGCATTTCGGAACATATCGCCAGTATCAGTCTCTGCTAAAGCGTTTTGTAACTTCATAGATTCGCAATCCACTGCAAAGCCACAAGAGACCACAGGTATAAAGTGGATGGTGCGAGATATACGAATTTTCAAAGCATTTCGTCGTATCAGAAAATTATTCTTCCCCGACAGTGGAAAATTTTGAATAATCAAAAAGCAATTTTAGGAAGACTATTTAAAAGTTATATATATATTTTTGACGAATTACAGCGTTCAAATGAATGAAATAAATCGCAATTTGCGAAGTTATAGCTTCACTGTATTCGGTTTAGATGGAATACCAAACTTTGGCCAATTAAAATTTTTGTGCCCGGCCTGGATTCGAACCCGGGATCTCCTGCTTACTAGGCAGACGAGTTGACCACTCCGCCACCGAGGACACAGTGACCAGCCCGACTGCAGAGGACTCTTCCCTGCACGTCTCCCGCCACAGACAAATCTCCATTCGCCACGCTGCCTCTTTCCTATACCACAGCCTATTTATTCTATAATGCTCGCAGCCACAATACTGTATTCCCGCATCAGGGACACAAATTTTCATTTGGTATTCCATCTAAACCGAATACAGTGAAGCCATAACATCGCAAATTGCGATTTATTCCATTCATTTGAACGCTGTATTTCACACACACACACACACACACACACACACACATATATATATATATATATATATATATATATATATATATATATATAATTGTATACAAGCCGAGGCTGGACTCCTGACGACAATTAATTGTGTCTCGATACCTCATGGTCTGTTCTCCCTGATGCGGGAATACAGTATTGTGGCTGCGAGCATTATAGAATAAATAGGCTGTGGTGTAGGAAAGAGGCAGCGTGGCGAATGGAGATTTGTGTGTGGCGGGAGACGTGCAGGGAAGAGTCCTCTGCAGTCGGGCTGGTCACTGTGTCCTCGGTGGCGGAGTGGTCAACGCGTCTACCTAGTAAGCAGGAGATCCAGGGTTCGAATGCCGGGCGGGCACAAATTTTCAGTCACCAAAGTTTGGTATTCCATCTAAACCGAATACAGTGAAGCCATAACATCGCAAATTGCGATTTATTTCATTTATTTAAAAAGTGTTAGACTTGTGTAGTTATCAAATATTATTTTTTGAATAGCGTACCGTGCTATTCCACTGTGCAAACAAAGATGACGAACACGTCATAAGCGAGGTTAATATTGAGTCAGTGGCTAACAAAGAATGTGGCGGTGACATGCTAGTGAATGACGCTGTCACATCCTGCCCTGCGGTCGCCAGGATTCTGACTGGAGACTTTGGTACGATGACGCAGCCGGCGGACGTCGCCATGCGCTCTGCAATCGCCGGTGGTCATATCTTTTGCAAGAAACCTGCCTTGTCGTCCATTTGTAGTTTCCAGAGCAAGGGAAGTGCAATGTCCACGAAATGATCAGGCAGTTCCACAGGCATGCACTTACACCGACGAACCTCTGATAATCTACATTCAGCAAAGGTAATCAGTAATGAATGTCGGGTGAAGCATAGACTGAAAATATTATTCCAGGTAAAACTGCGCTTCTCGAGTGCGGGTTCAGGAGGAACTGACCACCGCCGGTAAACAATTCAAATGTTCAAATGTCTGCAAAACCTACTGGACCAGACGGCTGTGGTCATCAGTCCCTAGACTTACAAACTACTTAAACTAACTTATACTAAAGAAAACACTCAACCCATGCCCAAGGGAGGACTCGAAACTCCGGCGGGAGCGACCGCCCAGTCCGTAGCAAGACTCCTTTCATTTTCTTCCTTATTTATTTATTTATTTATTTATTCCCCACTGTCGGTTTTGAACGTTTTGGCAGTTCATCAGATGATACAATTTAATTTTTTGATTGTAACATTGTGGACCTCGTCAAAGAGTTGCTGTAGTCTGCTGTTTTATACTAGCCAACATAGTTGTAGTGTGGGACATTACATTGGTTTCCAGGTGTTGGCCACAACCCACAGATCGAAAAAAAAAAATGTTTGTATAGCTTAGGGACTTAACTACTGGGTCATCAGTCCCTAAACTTACAAACTACTTATAAGCTATCTTATACTAAAGACGGCACAAATATCCATACCCGAGGGGGGATTCGAATCCCCGACCCCCACAGATCGCTTGCAACTCATTTTACAGTTGTGTTGTGGCCAACTTTTGAACACCTGGTAACCGACATAATGTCTAACACAACAGCTACCTTGCCGAGTATGATTATGTTATAAACAAAAAATAAAACTGCACCATCTTGATGATGAACTTCCAGGCACTTCGAAACCGATAATGGGAAATACATCTGGGAAATACATCAATCAATAACTAGAAAAACAATAAAAGCCGACGTGTTCAGGTTTTTTTTTTTTTTTTTTTTTTTTTTTTTTTTTTCCTGAAATCCTATATTCATCGCAAGTTCCAATTCCGTAATGGATACAAGTTTTATAGAATTAAATTTTGTAACAAGAACGGGATTAGAACCTAGTTCCTCCAGCTTAATTCTATGCTTCAGTCTATATTCACTACCAATGATAAAATTGAGGCTAGATCTGTGTCAGAAATATATAATTATTCGATCTCATAATCAATACCAGCAAATGTAAATGTTTTCAAGTTTTGCTATACACTGAAAACGAATGAACACTTGACTATTTATATTTACTACGTTTTATTAGAGAGAGTTAGACATGATGCTATCAAAGCCACACGTACGTCAGCTGATCAATTTGGCCAGTAGCTGCAGCACGTCCCACGACGAAGCGATATGAAAATCCCTTCCCAACACGTAGCAGCCTATCAGAAACGCTGAGATTACTCGGCGTTTGAGGTCACACAGGCTGATGAGTCAAGACAAATAGAGAACATAAAAATTACAATGGCACATTCCAGGGAGAAAGGATTTAACGTCCCGTCGACAAAGATGGCATACAGACGAGACATAAGCTGTGGTGCCGGCCGCGGTGGCCGAGGCGACTGAGGCGCGCCAGTCACGGTCTGCACGGCCACTACGGCCGGGGGTTTGAATCCCCCCTCGGCTATGCATATTTGTGCCGTCCTTAGTATTAGCTAGTTCATAAGTAGTTTGTAAGTTTAGGGACTGATGACTCCGTAGTTAAGTCCCATAAGCTTTACAAACATTTGAACATTGAAGTTGTGGTTTTTACCTTTACGGAAGAGAGGGAGGATATCGGCCATGCCCTTTCAAAGGGGCCATCCCGGTATTTGCCTGGAACAGTTTAGGGCAAAACCTAATTCTGGACGCCTTGTCGCGAATCTAAACGTAGCACCCCCCGCCCCCCTTGTGCGAGTATAGAGTGCTAACTACTCTGCCACCTCCCTTATACCGCATCGGAGTATTCCGAATCTGGGGATTTGAGAAATGAATGAAAAAAATTATATATCGCCTTTCAGCTCACTCGTTTCGTCTGCTCTGAGCATTTGTTTAACAGTAACTCCAATACACCAGTAAAATACATGTAACTGCTTTACTTGTGTGCATTACTTTTTCATAAAAAAAATTAAAAAAAAAAATAAACATTGTGTAACGAAATCTGCAATCTGCTTCTTTTTCATACTTTTAATTCATTTACTCAAGAATAGTCGTTCGCCGGCCGCGGTGGCTGAGGGGACTGAGGCGCTCCAGTCACGGTCTGCACGGCCAGTACGGTCGGAGGTTCGAATCCCCCCTCGGGTATGGATATTTGTGCCGTATTTAAGATTAGCTAGTTCATAAGTAGTTAGGTCCCATACGCTACACAAACATTTTTAATAGTCGTTCTTACAGGAAGACTGGACGTCAAGTAAAGTTGAACGATTCTAATAGGTAAAGCAGTCAACAATCCGAAGATTGGTTTGAACACCACAGTGCTTTACTAGGCATGGTCCTGTTTGGAGGTGGTATGCCTTCCTCCGACCTTCGAACTGACTTACCCAGCCAGTTATAGGGGGACCTACAGTTTAACGTGGATTCCGAACCACGGTGCTACTCGGTATTTTTCACATGAGCAATACTGCCAGAGGTGAAAGAAGTGGAAAGTGACAGATAAAAATCCTAGGACCTGGCGGGGATCGAACCCGCGACCTTTGGATTTGTAGTCTTACAATCTACCACTGTGGAACCGAGGCGCACACAGTAAAATTAAAGACATACCGGAAGGATTCTGTGAACGAAGAACCACGTGCAAAACATTAATTTGTTGCGGTGAAGAACGTATATTGCATAGAGAAGGGAAGGGCCGCCATATTCTGACCAAACACCTGGCAATTGCAACGAATTCCCGAGGCGTGGGCCTGACTTTTGAAACCGCACATACGACGACATACGTTAGGGATTCCGGCATCCCACCCTGCAACCACCCTGCTAGGGGGTAAGTCGTGGACCTCGAAGTTAAAGGTGGTTGTGGTGTTTGTTCAAGGCTCCACATAAGCAAAGATTTTTTCTTCTTTTATTCGGTTTTCTGATTGACTCAAAAGACTTTCCTATAAATTTCTTAGAAGTATACTGCATAATATTCGATGCTATGCAAAAATAAGTCCGCACCCTCTGAGTGAGTTTGTTGGATTCGTTTTATGAACAAGGCAGTTTGCACCTTACTTAGAGTTAAATACGCACTTATTGTTTCACTTATTGCATTTTACACGTTCCTAACATTTTTCTGCTGAATAGTAACATTGACCGTGGAAGCATGACCTTTTAAGATTTACTAAAAAGCGAGACTCTTGCAATAATCTTTGTGTTCTGAAGGCCTATTCTAATTTTATATCCCACAGTTTATCATGAAACTTTTATTATTCGCTGCACTGACTGACATAAAATGCAACTTTTATGAGAGTCTTATGTTCATAGGTATTTCGTTGTTATTTATTTAGGACCATGACAGAACATAACGAACATAAACAAAAGCGCGGAAATAAGCGGTTCAATAGAGGTAAAGCAGGAATTGCACTATTTTGATTTGTTAAACAGTGTGATTCCAGCAACTGATACCGCCGACAACTGTCGCTGGAGCGCGCTGCGGTCGCGTGTAGCTCGTCGAGGCAAACGTCTCGTATGCTCAAGTTGCGCCGTCTCCGAGCGTTCAGCCGCACGGCGGTCTCGGCACGTTGACCACACACGCTCCGTGTGCCGACGGCTTAAGAATGTTCAAATGTTTGTTAAGCTTATGGGACTTAACTACGGGGTCATCAGTCCCTAAACTTACAAACTACTTACAAACTACCTTACTCTAAGGACGGCACAAATATCCATGCCCGAGGGGGGATTCGAACCCCCGACCGTAGTGGCCGTACAGACCGTGACTGGAGTGCCTCAGTCCCCGCGGCCGGCACGGCTTAAGGCTCAGTGTGAAGCAAACAGGCGCTAAGCCATGGAGACGCGCTTCCTACAGCCAACTGAGTTTGAAAAGGGTCAAAATGTCAAATTATGGCATTCGGAGTGGCGCGAACTCAACGGGCTCTGCAACTAGTGCAGCAATTCCCCTGGCTGCCACCATCCCCCCACTTGTCTCCGATCGAGCAGCTGGGACGACTATTTGTCACGTGCCACAACTTTTGCAGATCGGCGAGAAGGCGTGGAACTATGTGCTGCGGGACAGTGTTCGCCAGAATCAGCTCCCAGGATGCTGCACCAAGTACTGTGGGAGTTTCAGCATGGATCGACTCGTGGTACCCCAGTACCGCTTCTCCTATTCACGTGTAAATGTACTCATTCCATGATTTCCATGTGCACTGTTTCAACGACGTCTAGAGTGAATTGAAAAACTCTAAGAGGATGTATTAATTTTTATTTTCGTAGGTGGTTCTTACCCCCACAGCTATTGTAGCCTAACGGTAAAGAATGTGTGTTCAAAGTTTAGTTGAAATCGGTAGCGTAGTTTAGGAGGACCTTTTCCGCTGTTAGTGCAGTTAAAACTGTGGCGTTCGGCGTGACATTACAATTTACTACTTCTACACTACTAAATATATTCTGTAGACATTTTATAGACAGTATGCACACAGTCTAACACATACAGTCACGACACTCCCACAGTTTTTGTTATACGCTGCGATAGCAGCGCTCCAACCGGCCGGCAAGCTACGTTTCTGAATACGGTAGTTGATGAGTGTGAATAGTATCGTTTAGATTGAGTTCAGAATACTTTTTACAAAGAACAGACCATAATAGAGATTTATTATACCATTATGTTTATATGCAGCTTACTTTCAGTGAAATAAGCTGCAAATATACACATATTAGTAAGTATTTGTTCATGATGGTGTTGTTCTTTATACTTTTGAATCATTTAAATGGGGCTGTGTTTATGTTAATTTCCATATTATGTTTGTCTCTCGATATTTTAATAATGTTTATAACGCAAAAATTATAGTACGTATTTCGTAATTACGTACAAAAGCGATTATAAACAAACATCACAACTTCGGCAGCTTGCCCACCGCTAGGAGCGCTAGTGTCGCAGCAACTGTCAGTTGGTAACAACTTTTACAGCTGTGAGTGTCGGGACTGTATATGTTACACTGTGGTATGCACATATACCATTTAATGTGCCTTGAAAATTATATCATACTACGACATAGTTCATGAGATATGTCATAAATAGGTTAACTAAGAACCCCTCCTCCGCCGTAATTCAAGATGGGTTCTACCGGGAAATATGAATTTCCCTAGCATGCTATTGGAGATTTAAAAAAAAAAAAAAAAGATTGTGAGACGTGCGCGTCTTTTAAGGGGGCCACACCCTGCCTCTCTAACCCATGTTCATTTACGCAAGTATTTCATTCAATTCTGTAAAAACTATTTGATGCAGGGCCTTAATATAAAAATATGTTACATGGTCCTAATAGTCCACTTTACTAAAATCTACTTTATCCGTTGTATAGTTTTTAAGAAAAACTTTTATTAAAATTTATTAACAAAAATATTAAGTTTCTTCCGCAGAAAATATTTTTTGTGAACTTCCTAATGGGTGGCTTTTTATGTTATGCAGTCTCTGAAAATTTTATTCATTTATCTATTATAGTTTCTGATAAAATGAGGCATAAAAAAAGGTAAAGCAGTCAACAATCCGAAGATTGGTTTTAACACCAAAGTGCTTTACTAGGCATGGTCCTGTTTGGAGGTGGTATGCCGTTGCCTTCCTCCGACCTTCGAACTGACTTACCCAGCCAGTTATAGGGGGACCTACAGTTTACCATGGGTTCCGTACCACGGCGCTACTCGGTATTTTTCACATGAGCAATACTGCTAGAGGCGAAAGAAGTGGAAAGTGACAGATAAAAATCCTAGGACCTGGCGGGGATCGAAACGGCGACCTTTGGATTTGTAATCTGGCACTCTACCACTGTGCTACCGAGGCGCACCAAAATGGGGCATATGTACTGAGAATTTTAGTTGCAGGAAATTGGCTAGATGGCCCTTCTTTGGCCTCTAGCAGGTCTTCCAGCTTCTTCTTCACCTTCCTGGATGTTTGTCTTGCTTTGTAGGCCATATAAGATGCAGACCTGTCTGCATCGGCCATCATCATTTTATCGCAATGTTGCAGCCCAGTGATCGTATTTTCACCAGGATTAATTCCCAGCTTTATCAGTACCCAACACTTTCTAAAATTACTAAAATTGAATGTAATAACAGCATCGTGTACTCCTAGTTTCATTGTATGCATGCCTACAAATACAGTTTTAGGAAGGCGGTTCCAAATTATGCTGTTGAGACATTCATTTGGGCTCTGTGTCTGCCCAAGCAGGCATTTCCTTAGAAGGGCGGGATGACCCAAGTCTCTGAAAATAGGTTTAACTGCAGTAATAGCAGCAGCAGCAGGAAGAGAATGCTGGTGAGAATAAGATTCTCCAGTTGTCTGAGCCCTATTTTATTTGCACCATGAATTTTCTCCTGATGGACACAATGAATGACATGGCTTATCAGTAGAGGACGTATGGAAGAATGACACAATTATCTCTCTTAATTGCCTCCAGATTTTCTTTATTTCTCCTAATTGCCTGCCCATAGTATACCTGCAAGTTTTCTATTTCAGTTGTAATTAACTGACTGTCCGGTCAACAATTTTCCATTTTCTACTATTTTCCTCTCATATCAACCGCTAGTTTTCTCAGCCTTGTTCCCAACCGTTTTTGAACATGGCCTACACATTCTAATTTGCTAATAAAGGCAACTCCATATGGCTTAGAGTTCACCACATAGTGGTATGCCTTACTGTCGCCATCACCCAAATATTTGATGTACCGTACACCTCTTATTTCTATGGAGTGATGAAATACTTGTACTCCATGAACTTCCATACCACCACTTTTTCTTCTAAAATTAGGCACACAGTTGTGTTCTTTATGTTCATTGACTTTACATCATTTGCAATATTTATACATTATCTCCACATCTAACACTTTATTGATGTCTACACTTGTGGCAGTCACTACTCCATTCAGAGAAGAATGTCCTCCTTTCTGCCAACTTCCATGGAGTTCAACTGCAATATCCGAACATCCATCATTTTCTTCCACTGCTTCCCTAGCAGCCAGTTTCATGCTCTCCTCACTGACCTCACATACAGCTTTCTTTAATATTGAAGTCAGTTTTCAAATTTATTTGGTGGTTGATGTACGTTCATCACTGAACAAAATGTTCTCCCTGCAGCCATGCCTTTGCCAATGGATCGTAAGGCATAAACCAATCTAGTATTTATTTCATAAGGGCCACTTGCATCTGGTTTTGAACAACTCATAAATGAAATCACAGCTGAGCATTTACTGCAAATTAAATCCAAAGCAATTGCGAGGCCTTTTCTCCCACTGGCACTCTCACAAATTTTCACACTCTCTGACTCACCACTCTGTCTACATAGTAAAAATTTAGAAATTACATTTGCTATTCCAAAATTTATAATTATGTTACTGCACCCCTTGTCACTTACAGTAAATTCGTTGTAACACTCTTGAAATGGTGAGAGCTTTTTTTGATGATACACTTATTGAAGAATTACAATTAGAAACACTGTTGCCAGGCGACATAACCTCTTGTACAGAAAGCTTTCTGAGACTGATGACCATGCAGTCTAGTCCCCTCTAAACAACAACAACAAAGCTTTCTGAACTTGTTTCCTCTAAATTGTAGTTTCTTGAACATACGACTTTAAGTTTCGTCATCTTCAATAAACACCACAAAACATACGTAAGCAAGCACTGCAAACGTAAGTATAACTACTCGCAATCACACTTGAACAACACTAACCGCGTGTTTGAAAGCATGTTGTTTGCAAACTGCAGAAACAAAAGAATACCGACCGTTGCATTCCAAGGATCTTATGGGACTTAACTACGGGGTCATCAGTCCCTAAACTTACAAACTACTTATGAACTAGCTAATCCTAAGGACGACACAAATATCCATGCCCGAGGGGGGATTCGAACGCCCGACCGTAGTGGCCGTGCAGACCGCGACTGGAGCGCCTCAGTCCCCTCGGGCCACCGCGGCCGGCTCCAAGGATAGCCACCACACTCGGGTGTAAAAACAAAGACCTAACGTGCAATGTAGGGGATATAAAGATCTAAAATATATGGAGAATAGTGGTCGTGACACATAAACACATGTGTTGTAAAATGATCTTTAAATGCTCGAAAGCCGGCCGCGGTGGCCGAGGGGACTGAGGCGCTTCAGTCACGGTCTGCACGGCCACTACGGTCGGGGGTTCAAATCCCCCCTCGGGCATGGATATTTGTGCCGTCCTTTTCTTAGCTGGTTCATAAATAGTTTGTAAGCTTAGGGACTGATGACCCCATAGTTAAGTCCCATAAGTTCTACAAACAATTGAACAATTGAAATGCTCGAAAAATATTTTTTCAGAAAAATCCTTTTCAGAGTACTTGGATAAAACCTTAATCTATCGAAATATGATGAAAACCGAAAATCGATTTTTTTACCTGAACCACGGTGTGGACCCTGCGGTTCGCGGCTCTCCACAGACACCGCATCAGCGGCGCTCGGCTGGCGTCACGCAAAGGGACTGTTTACGCGCCGGCAGCTACTGCGCGTGGTGACAAGGCAACGGGGTCCCTTTGTCTATTGAAACGGCGAGCGGGTCACGATGATTCGTGCATCAGGAATGCCCGTTCTCATCTTAGCTGCAGTCATTTGAGCCTGAACCTATAGGGAACATTACGCTCCACAACTCAAATAGCTAGCCTTCGACCTAGATATATACGAACCATACATCATTTCAAACGTATTCATTACTAATACGTCGTTCTACTCTATGAATTTACTTGCTACCATAAATAAGCGCTGCACCTAATTGTTTATTTTACGATATTTATTTCGACCAGCTATACCCTAGTTATTCATTGCCACAATAATGACAAGCATTTTCTCGCTTTTTCCTTGACATGTGGTATCCACGACGAATTGCAACACACTGCAGAGAGATGAAAAGTACGTTTTAATACTTGCGAAAACGAGGTTCATTTTCTAATTGCTTGCAATTACGCTAAGTAGCTTTCTTAGGTTGTTTGCAGATGACGCCGTCATTTACCGTCTAGTAAAATCATCTGAAGATCAGAAGCAACTACAGAACGATCTGAATAAGATATCAGTATGGTGTAGAAATTGGCAATTGACTATAAATAATGAGAAGTGTGAAGTCGTCCACATGAGTACGAAAAGAAATCCGTTAAACTTTGTTTACAAGATAAATCAATCTAAAGTGAAGGCCGTGAACTCCACAAAATACCTCGGAATTACTATTACTTCAGGCTTTAATTGGAAAGAACACGTAGATAATGTCGTGGGAAAGGCGAACCAGAGACTGCGTTTTATTGGCAGAACCCTTAAAACATGCAACAGAACTACAAAAGAAACTGCATACACTACGCTTGTCCGTCCAT
Source organism: Locusta migratoria (assembly GCA_026315105.1). Classification (NCBI taxonomy): domain Eukaryota; kingdom Metazoa; phylum Arthropoda; class Insecta; order Orthoptera; family Acrididae; genus Locusta; species Locusta migratoria. The sequence goes on along the minus strand of CM048755.1, from coordinate 741,797,218 downwards.
TTTTGGAGTATTGCTGCCCAGTGTGTGATCCTTATCAGGTGGGTTTGACGGAGGACATCGAAAGAGTCCAGAGAAGGGCAGCTCGTTTCGTATTGTCGCGATACAGGGGATACAGCGTTACGGAAATGATACAGGATCTGGGATGGGAATCATTACAACAACGGCGCTTATCGCTGCGGCGTGGGTTACTTACAAAACTCCAATCGCCAACATTCTCCTCCGAATGCGAAAATACATTGTTGACTCCCACTTACGTAGGTAGAAACGATCATCAGAATAAAATATGAGAAATCAGAGCTCGAACGGAGAGATTCAGGTGTTCTTTCTTCCCGCGCGCTATTCGAGAATGGAATGGAAGATAAATAGTATAATGGTGGTTCGATGAACCCTCTGCCAGGCACTTAAATGTGTTTTGCAGAGTATCCCATGTAGATGTAGAAAACGTAAATACACTTTTTCAGCTTCTTTTGCATTCTTGTAAATTAAGTAGTAGTCTGTATTTATATTTGTGTGTGAGTAAAACCGTGTACTTGTATCCCTGTGTTTTATTATTGTTGCACAACCATCTCAAACGGTCGTGTGTTTGGATACCATCTCACAACTGTATGATCTGTCGCACTAAAGTTTCCGCTCCAGTTGTCACAATGTAAAAATGTCCGAACGACATGTTTCGGGCCTACATTATCCCATTCTCAAGTTCTAAAAACAAGACAGCCAAGGAAAACGTAAATTAAAACGAAAACACAATTGGGCGGGGGAGCGGGAGTATATGAAGTTAAATGTTTAGATTGTGAAATGAAATACGTGGGACAGACTGGTAGGAATTTTAAAATTCGATTTAAAGAGCATAACAACGTTGAGAATGGCTCTTCGACGGTGGCGAAGCATCTAAAAAATGAACGGCATTCGTTGGGCAATATTAATAACAGTATGAGGCCAATACATTATGAGGATAAGGGATGGTTGCTGTCTAACCTGGAGGAGGTTGAAATTTTGTGTGCGTTAAGAAAAGAACCGAATAGCATATTAAATGAACAGACGGAATTGTCTAAAGGACATTTCTGGTCTCATTTTGGTAATGTCCTTCTCGATAAACAGTGAAACTTCCCCTCGCATTTGGTTTCTTTGAGTTGGGGTTGGCTGATTTACCGTTAGAAGTTTTTTGGATACATTTTAAATTGTGTTTTTAGACGGGTTTACTTTCGATAGTAGCAATATGGTAAGTTTATCTTTGGTAGTGAGTAGCGTTTGGACTATCTCTGATATAGCAGAGCAGATAGTTAGCAGTCCACAACTGCCTCCAACTTGCAACATGTTATACTGTGAGGAATGTTTTATCTGTTGATATTGCGCATATGCCGCAAATATTTTACGCTTGACGTTGCCTTAGGGCAGATATGTTTTAGAATTCAAGGTAAGCCAGTATAGGATGAACATACTTTGTTATATTGACATGGATCGTATTTAAGTTTTAATTTACGTTTTCCTTGGCTTTCTTCTTTTTAGAACTTGAGAATGGGCTAATGTAGGCCCGAAACATGTCGTTCGGACATTTTTACATTGTGACAACTGGAGCGGACATCTGTGGCGTGCACGTCAGGTGTGTCTGATGCAGAACACCACACACCACACCTGGGCTGCTCCCACAGGAGCACGCCCCTGCCCCCCAACAGCAAGGTACAAATTCCCCTGCGCATAGCTCTCCCTTCACCTTCCGTGGCGTGGCCGGCACCATCGGCCTCTAGTATTGGTTGCAAAAGAGTTAGCCAAATGGTTACTGGTAGTTCTCTCCCCCACCCTGTTGACAATAACGTAGGGCAGTGTTTTTCAACCTTTCTGAATGCGCCACTCCCTTTCCGAGTAAAAATGCTCGACGACTCCCCAGGCCCGTAATAAAACTATGTCAATGATTCCACAGGCTTAATTTTCTTTTTCAGATGTATCTATGATCTGCGCAGCCATGCACATTTGGTGAAAGCTACAGTAGCGAAAACGAATAAAAACGGAAAAAAAACTATACGTATTTGATAAATGGTTTTGCTGTCAAGAATAATAAACCACAATGCGTAATTTGAGGTGACATGTTGTATCGTACGAGTATAAAACCATCATAGCTGAAATATCACTTCTTAATATTTCAAGGATGATCATTCGAATGTACACTGAAACCCTGAGCTAGCAGCAAAGTATTGGTAGTAGTTGATTAAAAATAATACTGCACTGAAAACTCGTTACCAGCAACAAACTACTATGAGCCAGTAGTAAAAAGGTATTGTTATGTATTGATTAAAAATAATATTAAGTTACTCGTATTTGTATTTCTGACATAACAATGTTTGGACAAGTGAAGAAGTCATACTTTTGTATGACTTCTTCACACTGTAAACAACTGTAGCAGTAATGCACAAAAGCAGTTAAGTCGCTTAATTAACAATTTATCATGAGGTGGAAAAAGGGCTTCATTGTTACCCATTTTGGTCGGCCCACATCAAAAATCAAAAGTGGCATAGGTACACCTTGTATCTGTCACTCTTTCGATGTCTCATTGAGGACCACCCAAAACGTGTCCCAACAAAAGCAAGTTTCCACCTATGGATGATTTGTTAATTAAGCGACTTTTATGAAATCCTGTCACTTCCATGTGCCTTCTCAGGCACAGCAGCTGAACAACACGAAACATAGATTTGCTATCGATCATGCTGCCTCCTGCGACCGTGCCCCCCCCCCCCCCCCCCCAAGTAGTCTCGGCCCACAGGTTAAAAACACTCATCTACGCCATAGGGCGGACAATACACGACGTCATCAAAATATAGACGTACATATGGTATATGATGCCTTCCAGATAGGCAAAAGGTCATAAATAACGGGGGCGATTATAGTGAACAAGCTGGATTTAGACCAGGACGCTCATGTACTGGGCAAATTCAGAACTTAACCCAGCATATTGAAGATGGATACGAAAGAAAGCAGGTGACTGGCGTGACTTTCGTTGATCTTAGCGCAGCCTATGATACCATCAATCACAGTAGGCTGGTACATAAGGTTAATCAGCTGACTAAGGGCTTTGGACTTTCTAGATTCGTGCAGTGCATACTACAGAACAGGCGCTTCTATGTCACATTGCAAGGAAAAAGCAGCAGATGGAGAATTTAAAAAAAATGGTCTTGCTCAGGGCAGTGTGTTACCTCCGGTGCTGTTCAACATATACACTAATGACCAGCAAGTGCACCCCGATGTCAGGCAGTTTATATATGCTGACGGCTATGGCCGCCCATGGTAGCACCTTTGAGGAAGTGGAGGAGAAGTTAATGAAAGCTCTGGAATTACTTGACAGTTAGTATCACCAGAATCATTTGAAACCCAACCCAGCTAAGACGCAAGTCTGCAGTTTCCATCTGAGGAATAAGGAAGCTAAGAGAAAACTCCTTGTAAGCTGGAAAGGCCAAGAGCTGGAGCACTGCTACGCTCCCAAATACCTAGGGGTGAAGCTGGATAGAACTCTGTCATTCAAACAACAGTGTTTAGACACTAAAAAAAAGGTCAGCACTAGGAATAGTATCATTCGTAAACTGACAAACACAAACTGGGGTGCTGACCCACAAGTGCTTCGAACAACAGCCATGGCATTTAGTCTATTGGCAGCTGAATAAGCCGCGCCTGTGTGGAAGAATTCGGCCCACGTGAAACATATCCACGTGGCCGTAAATGAGTCAGCCCGCATCATATCGAGGTGCTCGAGACTCACGCCGACAGAGAAGATCTACCCTCTCACAGGGATAGCTCCCCCTAGCATACGGCGGCAAGTAGCTGCCGAGGTGGAGAGGAAGACACTGTTGACAGACAATCGCCAACACCTACATGGGCACCAACAACAGCCTAGGCGACTTGGCTCAAGGAGGAGCTTCCTTTGAACATCAGAGCCAATTGATGTCACTGTCGAAAAGAGGAGACTTCAGCTATGGAAGGAGGTAACACCTAATCCTATCTTGGCCCTGAAAGAACAACTTGCAGCTGGAGGTAACAAATCCTTTACAACATAGAAGGCTCTCAACAGGCTGAGGACTGGGGTCTCAAATTGCAAGTCCAACCGTTCGAGATGGGGCTACCTCGACGGGGAACCTCTGTGCGACAGACATACGATTACTTACACTGACGTGCCCAAACCTCAGCACATGCTGTACCCAGCCCCCCCTCCCCCTGGATTTACAGCTAGCTAATGACAAGGCCATCTGTGTGGCTGATTACTAGGCAAGAAATATCTAAATTTTAAAATTTTGTTACACTGACTCAAACTAGACTGTAAAGGATGGTGTTCTGGATACGAAAAATAAAATAAAAAAAATATGTGAAAGTGTGTAATGGTAAGCATCTATGTCAATAATGTCATCTCCGAAAAAACAATAGTTGTTACTTTTTCTCCAGCCCATATATGTGTAAAAGATTAATTTCCGAACATGAGTTCGTTATCACAATCATACCTGCCAACTTTTGAAAAGGCCTATCAGTGAAAATCACGCGCGACAAAAAGTCTGTCAAATGCCAACATACCACTGTTTCATGAAAATAATACTTTTGGGTCATATCCACTAACATCCTACGCCACCGTTTCTAGATGAACGTAAGAATTGAGAAGAAATCCATGTTAAATTGCAGCTGGCGTGATGAATATTGCTTTGGAACATACACGACAAGACTTCCTTTATAAATTAAGCAGATATGCGATAGTTGAAAAAGGCTCTACACAATAAAACTAGTTTCACTTAACATAGGCAAGATATAACACACACTGCAAATCACATGCTAGTTCGACTTTGAAGCCATATTTGTGATCTTCTTAGCTTTTTGCAAGATAAGATGTCTTGAGAAATTGTTTTGTCTTGACAGGTACTACAACTCTTGCTCTCCAAAAAGATTGATTGAACATGGAGGATTTGAAGTCTGTTCTATTTTTCTTGACAAGGTTGACTGTCATCTACGCGAAGAGCTGTGAACTGCCTCCGAAGCTCATTCACCATCTCATCTGTAGTGTCATTCTCTTTCTTTCACAACAATGTAGGAAACGTTTCCAAGGAAAAACGAATGGATGGAAACTGTGTATCTTCAATTTTGTCAAACCTTGAATGCAAACTTGTTGATGTAGTCACGGGCAGTACGTAGAAAAGTACTTTCTCACTGATGAAAAGAAAAGGAAATTCTCTGTATCCTGCAGATCGATCACTATGTTCTAGGTCTGAATGCCAACAAATAACTCATGGTCACTTCTTTGAGTTTGCGGTTCAGAGCCTGTCGAAACCTAAGATTCACATGAAAGAACTGCTATCCCGACTTTAAATTCAACTCCAATGATGACACAAACATCACACTCTTAAAAGCATCAATTATCATCATACAATTTGTTATCTCCTATCGCAGACTTGCCTCTGGCACACGCAAACGATCGGTTGTACGGAAGTGGGGTGATTATCAAATGTTAACGTTTCAAATTATTTAACGCGAAGTCGTAAAACCGTCCAGTCCATCAGTAAAGCCGTAAAATGCTGCAATTTCGGTAAATTTTGCAGATAAAATGTAAAAGTTGACAGGTATGCACAATTTTAGCCTCTTGTACATCCCCTAGAAACCTGAATTAGCCAGAACATATAACTAGTTACCTCTCGCTCTGGCTTCTTACAGGATCCCCCTCTATCTACAGACTACTTACTGCAGGTATAGACTTATCAACATTCGCATTTTTCTTTTCACAAAATGGGATATCCTCAGAGCCTAATGTAAATGTGAATACAGACAGAAAGTTCCGTATCTCGCAAGAAAGAAGATTTTAAAATTTCACATTTAACTGCAAAGCTCTTGTGTATTCAAAACCTTGGTTTTCTGCACTGTATCAAGATGTAGGACTTAGGAAGAAACTGAACTCACCAGGTAAGACTTGCTTGATGCAGAGGCATTCAACACTGGGTACTCACCTGGAACAAAAGAAAACGAAAATTAAGTACAGAACACGGATATCGTTAAAACCGTCATTTAAAAATGTCAGCTAAAACGAAACCGTCATCAGATCACATGCCCACACAATAACGACAGGTTTTAAGCAGATTTCATCTGTAAACTGTGTAACATAAGCAGGCACAAATTCAATAATTTGACACATTCTGTACTCACAGCAAAGCAAGGCACACACAGTGCTCTCTGCGGATTTTTTGCGTGCGACATATTCACTGTTTGTGGGGGGTCACAGATTAATAGTTATGTTGCAGTTGTCGTTTGTGTGTGAATGACGGTTAACGACGACTTCGAAAAAAACTGCTCGTGCCACTGCAGGATGTAATTAGATTTTTTTTTTTTTTTAATATAAGGAAATGCATCTGGAGATCGATCTTGTAGCCCATTAACGCCTTGCGTTCCCACATGGCAATGATTTTCATCCTTTTCCGATATACGACCCCCTTCAAATTAAAAATATTCTGGTAACCCCCTGAAACCAATTCAACAAGAACTCTAATAAAACTATGTTCGTTACCTCAAGGGCAGCGAATGTAATTTTCCTTCAGTTGCTACAGCTTTCTTCTAAATTGTTGGACGCTGTTCTTAATTTGTATTTTTCGGAATGGAAAACATTTTACATAGTTTCTGACAGAAGTGCATATGTATATGTATGTGTTTCGAACTTAGGCATGATTCAGAATCAAATTATGTTGATTAAGAAAGCTCCCCTGTATAGACATTTTTTTTATTTCTTAGCATTAATTATTGCATTTTGTACATGTATCTAACGAATGGTTCCTGAAAAGTTTTCAGACTTCACGCTTATTCATCGATAACACACTGTAATACAAACATAAAATCTATGTTGTATTCAATTCAGAATTAATGTTAAAAAGGAAAATTTTAACAAACAGTAAATTTCTCTTTTATTAGGCCTATATTTTCGTATTACAGATATTTGTAGTCAGAGGTGCACTGGGCTGGTTGTTGAATGTTGCGAGTACTTCCTTGCGTGATGGCGTTCCCCGAGCAAGTCTTTGCGACCCCCCCCCCCCCCCCTGGGGGTCACGACCCACTGGTTGAAAAACACTGATGTAGTGCTTCAGATTCCGGGTGTTGTGACCGCTCTTCGATACACAGAAGTCGCTAGTGCGTTTGAGGGGCGCATATCCTTCACGCAGATAGATAATCCAGTAGCAGGGTACCGTGACCTTGTCATTTTCATGGGCCTGCTATCCCGTGTTGGAGACTGAGATTGTCAAAGCAATAAGTGATCTGCATAATTCCGCCAATAAATGCAACACGGCATTTTGCTGCGAGTTAACTCGTGCACAAAGGTTCTGAGGGTGCAGAGGAGACAAGCCTTCACTATATCTGGGGTGATACCTCTAAGATTACGCAGAGTACTTTGATTGCCAAGTGGTATCACGAATCCACGTGGAGTATCATTATGAACCGTTTCTCTGAGTTGGAGTTGGAGGTATGCAATTCGGCTCAGGCACACCTCGACATCCATACTCATGTCTATGTTCCAGTAAGGGGAGGGTCCAGTTCCATTCAACTCCCTGTTGATATCAGGAACAAGCCTGCATGTGTTAATGTAAACAATGGGCCTAGAAAGCTTCATATTGGTCACACCAAGATGAGAAATGAAAACTGTTTCGCTTGGTAATTATGGTTTCTGAGAAAAAATTAGAGAAACATCCATAGCGCACACAGAAATAAAAAGAACACAAATGTGAAATTCCCGGAGGGTTCAATTTTACAAGTATAGAGTTCCTAGTTAAACTCCAGGCAATCCCTAAATGTGAGGCGCAGAATCCCGGAATATTGGTACATGTTTATGGCCTGGAGACAAAAGCAAGCCAGAAGATAATAAAGGGGATAGTCACACCGTAGTTGGATCCTACCATTTCTCAAAAGTTACAGGTGAGTGTGGCCTTCATGTTAGCATGCTGCTTATCGCCAATAGTGAAATGCAGCATTATGTATGGATCAAAGTCCTGCCTCCTTTCCTCACAGTTGAATAGTCGTAAATGTAAAATCCAAATATGCTACAGGTGACTAAGTAACTTTTTGCAGAAGTGTTTATTAAAGCACCTTGTAGAATGCATATCCAAGGAGCCAGTACATGTTGTTATGACAAGCTCTCAAAATAATGTTGTCAAACTGAAAAATGCTCACCTACAGGAAAGATGCCCCATATCCATTTACAGAGCTTTTGAGTGTTTACTTGCTCCAATTCATGGATGTGAAGGTAGCCCCATGGCCTCACATAGCATCTTTGCAGGAAAGCACGTACCATACGCAACAGTGATCCACGTAGTATGCACAGTTGACCCCCCTCTAAATAAATTCAAGTCATATGTAGGGAATGATCCCACGATATGGTTGCTCACTGAGCTCGAACAGATCACCTGGAAAGTTGACAAACTTTACAAACTGGTCCGATGACTGTCTTGGGAGGATGAGGAGTCGTTTAATAAGGCGGTAGATTGCCATAATTGTGGGATGCCGACAGATAGCAAAGTGGAAACTCCTTTTAGAGACCACTGTCATCGAATGAGGAAGTTCTGTGGTGCAGCCCATAACCTCTGAAACTTGATACACCAGGTTCTGAACCATATACCTGTCTTTTCCTCAATTTTTACTTGAGCACTTGGATAAATTCGGCAATAAAGGAAATGAGGTTAGGGTCCTGCCTGATGGAGTAGAAAAATACATTTCATTCTCCAAACGAATGATGTCAACAATTATGCTGTGCTTCCTTGATTCGCTTCATTTTATGCAGTCATCGCTTTCCTCAAGAGGATATGTATGTCACTCCATCTGCATATATGAGGGAAAATTTCAACTAGTAAACACGAAAAGGGGTTGTCCCATACGAGTACCTGGACTCTATGGCGAAACTCCACGAACCCAAGCTTCCCAACATATCCGCATTAACCAGTTCTCTCGCGAGCAATGCCATAACAGATATAAAATATGAACATGCTGTGAATGTTTGGCGGGGATTCAACATCTTCAGTTTGGGTGAATATGGAAGAAACTACATAGTCACGTGTGCTTACTTGCAGGTGTTTTTGAGATTTTGAGGAGTTTATGCTTGACTACATACTGCTTGAACCCTGCCTTTTGTTACGTGGCACCTGGTCTGTCTTAGGACGCAATGCTCAAGACGTCTAGGTGTACCCTCGAGCTTTTAACCGATTCAGATATGCTTCTCTTCTTTGAGCGCGGGATATGTAGGGGAATTTGCTAGTGTATTCACAGACAAGCAAAGGCAAAAAACCCACATATAAGTGCGAGGTACAACACATCCCTGAATTCTTCATTTATTCTTTATTTGGATGTGAATAACCTCTACGGTCATGCGATGATGCAGCTTCTATCAGTAGGAAGGTTTCAGTGGCTGTTGGAGAAAAAAATTGAAGGAATTGGGTGGAAAATTAATGGGTGTCTCTGCGCAATCTAATGTTGAATATGTTACTGAGATATACATTGCATATCCAATTAGTTTGCATGGAGAGACCAGCAAATTGCCAGTATGTCGAGAGCAACTAGTTCCACCAGGTTCCATCCCCAAGTTGATGTCCACTGTTGCAGACAAGCAGAGATATGTCATTCATTATTGTAATCTGCAAAGTACTTAGATTCGGTGCAGAATGATTTTGAATTGAAAGGCATAACATCAGACGAGACATCAATGTTAGCATTGAATAGGGCGTCATGGAGGAATTTTATTAGAGGTACTATGCTCTAGACTAAACGCTGAAAGGCATAATCAATCTGTAATGATGATGAAGATGATGATATTGTAATCTGCAGCAGTGCATCAAAATTGGAATGAAACTTGCTACAATCACGCAAGCTATATCCTTCGACCAATGCTAATGGTTGAAGCAGTACATTGAACCAAATACGCCAAAGAGGGCGGTTGTGAATAGTGATTTTGAGAAAGATTTTTATAAACTCATGAATAATTCCATTTTCATGAAGACCATGCAGAATGTAAGACATGAACGCAATATTAAAATTAGTACTAAGTGGGATGGGCGTTAGAATACACGAAAATTGTATCTCCAAACTTTAAGAGGCTCACCATATTCAATAACAACTTTGTTGCTGTCGAGATAAAGGCTTCGATAGAGTTCACAATACCTATCTACCATGGATGTTCATACTTGACCTGTCCAAACTCTATATGTGTAGGTTCCATTATGAGAATGCTAAGCCTCAATTTGTGGAACCAAAGTTAGTGTATATGTACACAGATAGTTTCATCTACTGGGTGAAAAACTGTGATCCATATGTAGTAATGAAACGTATCGGTGAAGAATTCGATACTTCCGGTTAAAGGGCTGATAATCCTTATGGTATTGTTCATTAGAACATGGTCATCTGCCTGAAGAAGGATGATCGAATGGTTCATAGATTGTGTAGTTTGTAGGCCTCTGGGTGAAGATGAACGCATATCATATAGAAGATGGGGACACTCAGAGGTGGTCGAAAGATGTTACGATGATCGGCATCTTGTGTAATAATGATAGAAGATTACTTTTTCGTGTCTGTCTGGAGGTGTTCGTAGTTCCCCACCGCAGCCTACTCACAGTGTTCAGCAGGGTAGTATTCGAACAGTAGGACATGAGATGTACACTCTACGATAAAATGGCCATTTTTGCTGACGGTATCAAAACCCTGCTGTACTCACACCATTCGCTTTGGAAGAAAGAGTATTGGAGGTACACTGACTGAAAAAATGTGTGTGTGTGTGTGTGTGTGTGTGTGTGAGAGAGAGAGAGAGAGAGAGAGAGAGAGAGAGAGAGAGAGAGAGAGAGAGAGAGAGAGAGAGAGAGAGAGAGAGCTCTCCACTTTAATGTACATATCTGTATTGCTTAGATCGAAAAGCATTCCAGGAAACTGTTATTAAAATCGCCTGGAACAAGTACACCAGCTCTCTGTACTATAATAGTAATTTAACCGTCGTGTGCTTCCACATGTAATTTCATTAGTTTTAGTGTATTTAATCCTATAGCTAGTTTTTCTGCTAATTGAAGTCCCAAAGGTTTTAATGCTTTAGAACTATTCTGTATGTTAAGAATTTGAATCGCTTACATGCAAAAGCGTAACTCTGCTTTAGAACTCTCTCTGTAAGTTTTAGAACTTGTATATGGAAATGGAGAGGGGGGGGGGGGGGAAACACATTCTGAACTCTATAAAGTGTAAGCAGTTTTACTGTGTATACATTGAAATAAATATATATTATTATTCAAAGAAGTCTGAATTGTTAAGAGCTTGTAATGCACAAACATTTCTGTAGCGGATGTTAAACATCTGTGCTTTAAATCTGTATAGATAGCTAGATGAAGTTGTACTGTGTACACTGAAACCACAAAATATTCTTCATCCTCAAAGAAGAAGAAAAACTCTCAATTAGTAAGAGCTTGTGCGCATGTGATGTTTATGTTGTTGTTTTCGTGAATAAACGACAAAAATTGCTAAACATACTTATGTAACGTTGTTATTTCTTAAAAACCTTGATCATAATAATACTATTTTTGCTAAAAAGAAATATATGTACAGTTTGCAGAAACACCTGCATTGCACACACTCTTCTATAAGGAGAGATCCATTTACTCATATAATGATCGGAACTTTGCATTGTGCTTCAGATTTTAAAAATGAAGGGGGTAAATTAACACACACACACACACACACACACACACACACACACACACACACACTGGGTTTCTTAGGTAAATTTTCTTTTCTTTTTCAGCCAACTGAAAAGTTATTTTACCATGTCATATGCACCCACAACACTATTTTGCCTTTTTTTCTTCAATGTTCTTGAGTCTATGGAGTGCAGGACGTCCTAGAGGTTCCAGATCTCGAACGGCAGCATACTTGAAGATCTGCATCACCCAGGTAATGAATGTTCCAGGGTAGTCGAAATGTAGTCTACTAAGTGAGGACACCATTTCTCCATGAGGTACACCAGGCTCGTCCCAGTGAAGTCCGTGGTTGTTTCATGTCAACCACTTTTTTGTTCATCATGGTTTTAACGCACTTCACATCCTTGAACTATCTTGGTGATGCATTTCTTACTGTTATCACATCATCTTCGGTACATGTTATGAATGCAACGTCTTTAAATAAGAAGTGACTGCACTCATAGTCGTATAAACCTTGGATTACAGCAATGATGTTAACACATTGAAATGTTATGTTGAAGTAGATTAGGTGGGCCATTGTACTTGATCATTTATACAGCTCTCTGCACAATACCACTGAGTGGACTGTAGTTAATAACTCGATCATGTAGAACTAATGTGTACACAGTGGTGCAGTCACAGAAATTTGTTGAAGATTCATATTCAATTCTTGCATCTATCAGCCCAGATTTTACTATCTCGTTCTGTTTCAAGCAGTCAATTACGATTATTGGTGTTAGCTCCTTGACTTTCCTTGGACTAAGCAGCAACCACCCATTTCTTCTGAGTCATCATAGTAAGAAGCACAAAACCTCACATACACGCCTTATGCCAGATTGTAGACATTTTTGTCCCATTGCACTTTTAAGTTGTCATATGGATAGAATTCAGAATACAAGTAGACTCTTGCATTAGTTAATTGCAATTATCAAATACAGACGAATCACTTGCTATAGTCCCTATATGCTTGGTCTGGAATGAAAGTATGATGAATCTGGGTGTTTCCACTGAAATTGATGTTTTAAAAAACCAGGTTTGTCTGCTAGTTGTCAGTGGGTACTCTAATAGCTTACATCAATGGAACACTAAGGGTAGATATGTACCTGCATTCAGAAATTTTAAAAAATTCAAATGCTCTTGGTTTGCTACAGACATGTGGGGCATTTTCCATATTAGTGCGTTGACGATGATCTCCTCATCCTCTGGAGGGGTTCCTTGAATGTATGAGTTTTCCGGCGCACTCTCTAACTCTCTATCAGAGTAAAGTTCTTGCTTAGCGTTCATGATAATTCGTCATGTCTTCAATATACCCCATAATCATTTTCAGAAGTATGCATGCTGTAAACCGTATGTACTCATCTGTTGTTCGCTCTGTGGAATCCTCAATGAAGATTCCAGCGTTTTCAAGTTCATTCTTGTCTGAAAACTTTGTAGAGATGTATGTTTTAAGGGTCGATGCTATGCCAACGTTGCGAGTACAGTCAATCTCAACACTGTTAAGTTCGTAATGTATCTCTTGTCACAGGAATGCTAGAGCATTATGTGCAAGCTTTGACCCCTCTGTAACATAACCATCCTCTTTCTTCATAAAGGCTCCATCCAGATATACAGGGTGTCTCACCTAAGAGTCGTCATGCGCATTTACTCTGGTGTTAGAGATATTTGAAATTTCGTGTTTGGTATGTGTACCTGGACTCGGGCCAAACAAATTCTGCTCACCAGAGCATTCCTGCGACGTCCGATGTAGATGTAAAGCGTGGATTTGTTTCCCGTCACGAAGAAAAAAATTTGTAAAGCGAAATTTTTTGTGCTCAATCGATAGAGCAGTCCCAAATTAGTCTAGTGTGATATACGGTTTATCGAAATGTATTAACAGAGACAGTAAAACACGACAATTAACCAATACTCCGGAAAAGGCTGTGTAGCGCTTCCATAAGGCAGTAGCAGACGGCGCGAGGCGTGGCGGCACACGCGAAGGGGCAACTCCGGCAAGGAAGATGGCGTGAACATATGTTTACCGATACAAGTGCTGTACGACAGTGTAGCTGTACGACATTTCGATAAACTTAATATCACACTATACTAATTTGGGACTACTATATCGATTGGGCACAAAAAATTGCGCTTTAATTTTTTTTTGTTGGTGACGGGAAACAAACCGACCCTTTACATCTACACGGGGCGTTGCAGGAATGGCGTGAGGACCAGACTTTGTTTTACCCGAGTCCAGCTACACATTGCAAAAAAGAAATTCAAAATATCTGCTCAAACCCCAGAGAAAATTCGCCTGACGACTCTTAGGTGAGACATCCTATATATGAAACTCTTAAATGGGAGGATTAAAGCGTCTTGGTGTTGGCTGACAATTCTAATTTCGTCATCTTTGTTAAAAGTGCTTGAAACTTATGTTTTATGTGAGAAGTACTCCTGGCGATTAATCCGCTCATCATACTCTACTGATTCTGTTATATTGAGCAATGACATCTTTGCAGAGTTTTAGGTCTACAGATTTGAAAAGCACGTAGCCGGCATGTGTTATCACCTTGCAGTTCTGTTGCAAAGTGACGCAATTCGACGTGTGCGCACCAGCTTTATACTGTACTCCCATTCTGTCTTAGATGTAGTCTTTCAATGATTCCTTCACTTCGAAAGTCAACAAGTTGGTTATTCTGGTTCACAACACGCAGCTCCAAATAGCTCAATGTCTGAACTGTCACTGGGAGGTACATAGCATTGGTTTGATTCTCAATAATATTGTACCCCGATCCAACATATGGAAAGAAGCCGTAAATTGTATGAATCAATCTACCGTTTAGATAGGAGTTAGATGCAATATTACAGTCAACGCAAATAGTGCTGTCTGGGAGAATATCAACAGTCTCATCAGAGCTGTAAAAATTATCAGGATGCTTCTTCAAAACTTATCCTTTTGTGAAACCTAGTAGTTGATCTATCAAAGCTTTCTGACTGAAATCGATCATTGCATTCTGTGTCCTTATTTCAGATTTAAGAGTACTGATGTTTGCTTTTAGCTCAATCCCTTTTCAAAGCTGTTTTAAAACTTGATTTAGTTCATCAATATCATATGCGCTACGCTTTAATCACCATGGTTTCTTTTACCCTATTAATTTCAAGACGCAGTTTATTGTTGGCTTCTGTGATATTCGGAATAGTTATATGTTTCGAAAACAGTCAGGATTACACTTCAATCTCTGCTGATTAAGTCTATTGGTGGTAAGTAATTAGCATTTAATACAGAAGATCGTTCCTTTAGAGTGTATGACATGACAGTTAAACCTCAACTGGTGAAAGTTGGTTTTTGCTCCTCCTCATATATCCTTCATGAACATCATGGGGAACATTCTATACAATGTCCACACATGTACGTACCAAACTCTTAGTATCGTCAGAAATGGTATAAAACAGGTATTCTGCTGTTTTTGAAGTATCGATGCAGTTCTTCTGGGGGTTGCAGGTTACCAAATGAATGGAAGAAGAATACAGCGTTTGTATTCTCGTTGCCAGCATGTACTACCCAGTGAGTTCCAGATCCAGCAGCAACATCTAAATTCACTATTCCACATTCACCTCTTTTCCACACAGTCTTTGGTAATGTATCACGCATAAACATGCCTCTGAATCTTGAAATGTTGAATTTCTCTTTAGCAAACTTAAACAGATTTGTATTATTTAGCGGTCTATCAGGTAGAACAGTTAACGGACTTATTTTTACATTTACGAGGTATGTCCACAAAGTAAGTTCCGTTTGGTTATATAAAACAAGCGTGTACAGATATTAAAAAAAAATATTTACTGTACAAAAATATACAAATATTAAACTACTTTTCTACATAGCTTCCGAAATTTTGTAGGCATTTGTCATAGCGTGGCAGAAGTCTTTGTATGCCTTCTTCGTAGAACGTTGCCGCCTGTGTATTCAACCATGTGGTTCAAATGTTCAAATGTTTGTTAAGCTTATGGGACTTAACTACGGGGTCATCAGTCCCTAAACTTACAAACTACTTATGAACTAGGACGGCACAAATATCCATGCCCGAGGGGGGATTCGAACCCCCGACCGTAGTGGCCGTGCTGACCGTGACTGGAGCGCCTCAGTCACCTCGGGCACCGCGGCCGGCCAACCATGTGGTAACACGTTCTTTCAGCTCATCATCATCGCTGGACCACCATGGACAGGTGGTCTTAGCTAGTTCATAAGTAGTTTGTAAGCTTAGGGACTGATGATCCCGTAGTTAAGTACCATAAGTTCTACAAACATTTGAACATTTTTGAGGATCAAACACGTCCCACGAAATTCCCGTAAGAGTTGTTTGGTTACATTCGCCTTGTGAGGTCGGGGGGCAACGTGAAGAAGAAGAAGACTCCTTTCTGGACTCCTTCTTACACCTAAAATCTGTCCTTGGTGGTCAACGCTTCAACGATGATGAGCTGAAAGAACATGTTTGCTACATGGTTGAATACACAGGCGGCAACCTTCTATAAAGAAGGCACACAAAAACTTGTCCCACACTATGACAAGTGCCTACAAAATTTCGGAAGTTATGTAGAAAAGTAGTTAAACAGTTGCAGATTTTATACAATAAATATTTTTTCTGTATCTGTTCACGTTTGGTTTATATAACCAAACGGAACTTACTTTCTGGACATACCTCGTATTTATTTATTTATTTATTTATAAAGAGACCTGGACCTTTCTTGTATGGTTTCAGGTACAGACCTGGCGGCTGCTTCCATCATTCGGTTTTGTCTTCTCGCTTCCTCTAGTTGTTGTTGATATTGTTTTGTATTATTCATGGTTCTTGCATTGGCATGTGCCCCTACAACTAGAGAACCTACTGCCGAAAGTCCTGCAAGGGCAGGAATTGGGGAAGGAATAAATCCTCCACGTCATCGGTAATTGTAGAACTCGAGGTGTTTTAACCCATCGCCTCTGTCCAGATCCATTCTTCGGAGCGTTGTTTTTTTTTTTTTTTTTCTTTTTTTTTTTTTTTTTTTTTTTTTTGCTACGTAAATTGCAGTCAAGATACAGTTCTTCATACACCCCTTCTTCTTATATTATTATTATTGGATTAAGCCCCACCGTCTATGTAGGGAGACTAGATAAACAACCTCAGTTGAGTGAGAAGTATTACCAGTAGCAGCTGATGCCATAAGCAATCCTAGTCGGTCTACTAACTCATCAGGGTCATTGTAATGTATATACTTGGGGATTTGACAGGTGTTCACACTAATATTCTGAATGTCAATACCATTCCCACTACTATTCGCACTCTCTGTAAAGGTTTTATAATGACTATGTATTTCGTACTGTTTTGCTTTCTTGTCTTCTTATGCACATTAGTGAGATAAACTACTTCACCATACTATTTCAGATCTGACTGTGTATATTTTTGTCTGTTTTTGCAGGTTTTGGGAAAATAAGGTTCAGTAGATAGTCGTTCTTTGAAAATCCCTATCGCCAATCTGTATTGTGTTTTCAGTTATTCTTATATCTTGCGTGCCTAGCATGTATGGTTCTACTCTGTTAACACAGTATAAGTTGACTACTCTAGAATCAGTGTGGTTGTTAATGAATTCAACAATGGGATCAGCTTCTTCTCCCCCTCATCAATGACAAGTGCTTCCACGTCGATTTTTTCCCCGTCAAGGGCATTAACTTTCACGGCTAGGTCGTTCACTTTAGTATAGAGTACATCATTTCTTGCATTCACCTGATTCTTAAGTATCAAGAGATGCTTAGGGTACTAGGTCAGATATGTATTTTCTCAATTCGTTGCTCGGGAGTTTGGAATCTAGGATCCACACACCTGCGAATATTCTGTCTATTCCTATCAGTACGGCTGACAGACATGTGTGCGAATTTGTCCATGGTGTGAAGTACACTGAAGCATGAAGCTCAATGAAGGGTTATATATGTAAAAAGTTTTGGAAGTTTCGTCTGTATCGACCATCGTAAGTTTCCATACTTCATTTATATCTAGAAACCCATACTGGGACTGATTCCAACAGTCTGCACATATCTTTACAAAATCATTCAATGAAATATTGGTTCCTACATGAGCATTGTAAATATGTTTTAAATTCAGATGGTCTTAATTGAATGCTATAATAAGACTTGCATTATCCCGCAGCAACTATTTTGCGATACGGGAATACGTTTCACTTCGATAAAAAAAATCAATTCCTGTTAATAGCTGGTAATTGGTTGCAACAGTGTTTTTGAAATTATACACGTTCAAAGAGGACTCTATCTATAGGTGTACGCAAACACATGAAAATAGTTTTTTGCCGCAGTTGAAAGGACCTACAATTATTGCAGATATATTATCAGGAAATTCTTTTTCTACTGAGAATCCTCTCCGAGCTCATCGCGAGACCACTCAGCTACTTGAAATTTGTGGTGCTCACCCACCCAGCCATGATACCAACAACATCAAGTACAAGCGTGCAATGGGTAAAGGTTAATAATAACAATATACAGTGATGAGAGGTTGAGAAAGAAATAAGACACGAACACAGTTTTGATATTATTCAGACAAATATTTATTAATCTTAAGCAGGCAGACATTTAACAAACAAATACATATAAAAGATTCTTTTTTTTTAAGAAGCTTGATTTGGATGCACAATATGGTTATTGAAAAAAAAATATCTTTCACATTCTCACCTCTGCATAGTCTTTGAAGCAGAACCCTTCTATACGCACAGAATTCGGCATCCATTTCTTTCACATTTATCACACTACACTCTGCAGGAGGAGGCACTTTACTGAAGTGACGATGTAAATAATCTACATGAACATCACTCACACGTAGATACTCTAGAATTTGAGTATAAAGAGTTTTAACATGAGATAATCAATGTAAAAGTCACTCCACAGTAAATTATACAACCCGTTCCATACCAAATAAGTTTGAAACTATAAAATGCTACAGATAAACTATTGAACCACGCACTTTAAGGCATAGAGCATCACACTGAATGTCAGAGAGTTGAATGGATGCACCGTACTATAGTCATCTGATTAATGGTATACGCTTCTGCTCTGCATGGTTCATCCCATGAGCTATCACCCAAGCACACTTTAATGACATTTGCAACATTTTTCACTTCGATCACTACACACCACTCACAGTCTACACTTGTTTCAATGCCTACATTCAGTCTCTTCGAGCCACTTACAGTTAAATTGTACGTTGAACAGAATATCACTGGCTGTGACAACGCACTGGATACACGTACCTTCTCATAGACACATCTTGTCTTTCTCCTTGAAGCACCACCAAATTTCTTTGAGATCATTCGCATGTTGGTGACCAGTACAGAGCACCATTTTCATGCTGCTGCTGCTGCTTGGACGGTTGTGGACTGCTGTTGTCTTCCTTACATTTCATAGAGTTAGAGGCTGGTTGAGTATCTTCATAAGCTGAGAGCAGCACCGTCAGGAGTAGCTCGTTGTCCTTCTCCATCAGACTAATTGTGTGACTGGGTCCCAGGTGAAAGATCATGTCCTGTCTCTGCAGGTCCTGATGCTGTAGCCGAATATGTTGAAGAAAAATATTCAATATATCACCTAATGTGATCACAATAACTTGGAAAAACGTCTACATTTAATTAACTGTAGTGGTAGAAGCACTATTTGATATTTTTTCGCTTCCTCCTTCTGCTGCTGTCGGTGGTTTTGGCTGCTCATCTCGATCCTTCGAGTGACTGACTGCAACTGAAGAAGAGTTGCAGTAGCTGAAGTGGCTCATTTGATCACGTGATATTGCTGTGCTCCCATTGGCTGAGAGCAAAGGGTACATGGTGGGAGAGTAAAAATCACCATACAGTGTTGGGTGAAACTGGAAATAATGTAATGGTAACATCTAGTGGTTTGTTTTGGAAAGGTCCAATAAGCATTCTAGGAAAATTCAAAAGTCAAATTTTCTGGTAGACGCCATCTTGAAATACATCTGAGAAGGTGGGGGAATAAGGGGTGTGGTCCTGAGTTTTCTCTGGCGGCCATTTTGTTCCGGAAGCTGAAAGACGCCATCTTGGAAGACGTCATCAGGGGTATATGGTCCACTTAGTGGGGTAGAACGCCCATTGTTCCATTACTTATTACGTATTTACTACAAACTTTATTCGCGTCATAGTATGCAGAGATTATGGACATATAACACTGATGTTCCTTCGAAATTATAGTATGCCACATAGTTTACGAAAATATGACGTCATAAATAATGAGATCCGAATGCGAAAATAGTTTGTTAGCACCCACTCATATAAGAAGACACGACCATCCTAATAAAACAAGAGAAATCAGATCGACAACTGAAAGATTTTGGTGTTCCTTTTTCACGCGCGCAATTGGAGAATGGGACGGTAGAGAAATATTATGAAAGCGGTTCGATAAATCCTTTGCTAGGCAAATTAAATGTTATATGCGGTGTAAATAAATATATGTAGAGATGCGTAAGAAACTGCTCATCACGCATGGGGTTGTAATTTATTACGTATTTACTATTCGCAACACTTATCGCAGATGTGTTTTTTAATATTCCAGTCTATGTGCCTGAAAATTATATTATTGTGGGATGTATTGAGGACATACGACGTCATAAGGATTGAGGTGCATGACAACGAAACGGAAATGGACTAAGTGAGGTAGAAGGCAGGCTATGGGCAGAGGGGAAGAAGGTGGATGACTAAGTATGAAATGAATATAAACCGGGAAACGTCGGCATGTGACACTAGTTATCTAAAACGGCACAACAGCAGTTAAAGCAATTTGACTGATATGCTGAAAATTGTGGGTTAAATCTAAAAGGGTCTTTACCTGTTGCAATACTTGTATTCAAGTGTTAGAAAAATACCGATACATCCGATACAAACCAAAAGACGAAACAGCATATCTATATTGGCTGTGCAGCGATACGAAACAATTGAGAAAAGTTATTTTGGGATATCTCGACACTTGGGAGATCTCGACAATTTTTAACAAATCTGGAAGGTAACACACTCTAGCGGAACAGACTAGAAGTACGTACATTTCTGAGTAGTGGGACATCTTGGTCTAACGTGTGTGCATTGTATTGGTTTTCATCACGATTTTAAACAACGAAACGAAGCCGCAGAATATAATCTGGTGAGTCCATCATAAGTGACCACATTCCATTTATAAGATTAGCAATGAATACATTAGTATATCGTGTAAGTATGTGTGATAATGAATTATTTATAACTGTTCTGTTGCTGAAAGCATTCTGTTAGCTATGATATCTTGGACGGAAAAAGTTATGTGACACATTGGCCGACTATAGTGCCAACTCGTATTCAGTTGTGTAAGTCGGTCAGATTTCGACACACTCGCACGACGAGATCCCGACATGTCGACTTCTTCCAAAATTTCGGTTTTCCTGCTTTGATGTAACGTGTAAACTTATTTACTTATTGTGAGGGTGTCTATAATATCTCGCTAGTACAAAAACAAAGAAAAGGTTTGGCAGTGGTCGGAGGTGAGCGACAGGAAAATGCTTCTTGTAACTGCCGCCAAACGAAAACATGCGGGGTTCTAGAGTTCTGAATGGCAACGTGTCTAATTCACAAAATGGAAAAGAAGCCGCTCTAACTGCTGACGAACTCATAAGGCATCTGATACTGATGGATGCCAAAGTATTTGGGTTAACTGTGAATGATGTTAGAGAATTCGCTTTCAAATATGAACAAAGAAACGACATTAGTCATAAATTTTGTTCGAAGCAAATGGAAGGATATGATTGGATATATTCTTTCCTAGAAAGATATCCAAATTTAACTGTGAAGAAAGGTCAGGGATAATCCTGCGCACGCTCAATGGGACTCGGGTAATCCGAAAATTACCTACGGCAACTCCAGGAGAAAGCAATCTCAAGGACAAAAGTAACTAGTGTTGTGAATGCAGTGAATTATGATGATACTGCTGGAGAAAAATGGGTCACGTGTGTTGCTAAGGGCAACAGAGGTTCCATGGGACATATATTCAAAATGGCTATAAACTCAGTTTTACATGAGAAAAATTTCATAATCACTTTTTGTTATATATATATTTTATAATTTAACTAGGTGACTACCGTTTCTTGATTCTTATGAAAAAGTTCGTTTTCTTAAGTGTTATTGTTCTTTGTCTATTTTCGTTTCCCGTCTAACAAAAACCGGAAAAATGTGTGTTGTACAATTTGTTGAACAGGTGTCCTAATATTTTAATATTCCTCTCATGGTACCGAGTTATCCGAAAATGACCTTACAAATTCCTCTCACGACATGGACAAACTAATACAGATCACGCTCTAACTGAAACAGGTTTTACACATAAAACGAAACTCGTGCGAAATAAAAATTACAGTTACTATAATATGAAGCGAAATATAAAATGCCGAAGAGGACCGAATGAAATGGCTATAACAACCTGCTGAGACTGGTGTGAGGCGGTCCGCACTTGCACCCTACGCCCTAGCTGCCTTGTACCTACAGTTTTCAGCCTCTAGTCCTGACATCTTAACACATGTCGTGTCCCTCCTGCTTGTCAGTGTCTTCCAGAAGTTCTTTCTTCGTCGATTCTACAGACAACCCAATCATTCGTTATTTTCCCAGTCCACGTAATTCTCAACATTCGTCTATAGCACCACATTCAAAATTCTCCGAGTCTCTTCTGTTCCAGTTTCCCACAGTCAACGTTTCACCTCCATACGTACGTACTCTCGTGGAAATTTCTTGTGAGATACCATTAGCCGCCCTGTTAGCCCGCCTTGCTGTCTTACTTCAACACGTCGTACAGTTCTTGACATTCACACTCCGCAGGCCACGCCACGGCTTGAGGCGGAGGGTACTTGGCGCCACTGTCCGCCCCCCCCCCCCCCCCTCCACCTCTTCGTTCCAGTCGCGTGTGGTTCGCGGAAAAATAAGCTGCAACTCCCGAGCTACCATAGAGTACACGACATACCTTTTTGTGATATTTAACACCAGTGAAAGGCCAAAGGTATTTCATTTATACCTGTAGGTAAAAACAAAACACACCAATCTTTACTAGAAGACTTCAAACGGTATATTGTCTTGGTTTGTTGCTTGTGAATGATGTTTTATGGTGTAGAATTTTTGAATTTCATCCTAATCAATATTTTCTTTCTCCTTTATTTGCGTCATTACCTAAACAGCTAAAAATTCAAAAACTTGGCAGTAAACACAGAACTATTTGTTTGTAAAATGGCAAATATATACCAATTACTTAAATTTCGGAATGGCTGCTATTTTTCCTATTCTGAAGTTATAAAAGTGAACTGCATTTTAACCATTATGTAAGTTGCTTTCATCTGCACCTTGAGGTACCTACTTGCAATAGTGGCCTAAACAAATTTGTATTGACAATGATAACGGCCACAGAAGCCTATACTTAATTGCCTAAAGCGTGTTAAAAATGGCTACGCATGAACTGAGTTTTAGGCGTGAGGCAATGACTATCTGAAATAAGGTTCATGGCTGAAATTCCTTGGTGTCACTTTTGCAATATGAAACAACTGGGAGGACGAAAATGTAGAAAACACATTTAAAGTGCCAGTTACTGATATGTCAAAGAATTAAAAAACCGTAGATCTTTTAACACGTTTAAAACTATAAACGCTAAAAAATACTAAATCTGAATTTCAAAATGCTAAATTTTCGAAGTTTTTTTTGCTGAATTCACGTAGCTCTACTAGCGTGGTTGACTTCCGCGACCAGCAGTGGCGTACGGCCTCGCCACATAACGCCAACCCAAAACATCAGGCCGGCCGCGGTGGCCGAGGGGACTGAGGCGCTCCAGTCACGGTCTGCACGGCAACTACGGTCGGGGGTTAGAATCCCCCCTCGGGCATGGATATTTGTGCCGTCCTTAGTATTAGTTAGTTCGTATGTAGTTTGTAAGTTTAGGGACTGATGACCCCGTAGTTAAGTCCCATAAGCTATACAAACATTTGAACATTTGAACAAAACATCAGGGAGCCACCACCTCGCGGCACTCGCCGGACGGTGTGCCTCCGAAACAGTCTTCTTTAAAGGCACATGCGAGTCTCATTTGGGAATAGCAACTGATGTTAATTCTGAGAATTCCGGTCAGAATACTGTTGGGCCCATGTGTACCGCGCTGCATGGTGATGTATGTCTTCGCCATGGACGCTGGGAGTGAAGTTGCATGTGACACCGCCTCCAGGCCTGTCGGACGGAGTTTAGGTAGTCGGCAAGTTAATCTCATGAAAAATTCAACCAAATAATTTTTCTTTAGGAAAAAAAAAAAAAGAAAGGGAGGTAGATTAGGGTTTAAAGTCCCATCGTCATTACGGTCATTACAGACGGAGCACACGTTCAAAAAGTTTTTGTCTGGGATGGGGAAGGCAATCGTCCGTGTCCTTTGAAAGGAACCATCCCGGCATTCGCCTGGCTTGATTTTGAAATGTTAATATGTTTTAAAGCTATGGGGCCAAGCTGCAGTGGTCATCAGTCCCTAGACTTACAAAGTACTTATGCTAAGGACTACACACACACACACACACACACACACACACACACACACACACACACGCACACGCACACACACACACATATATATATATATATATATATATATATATCGAGGGACGACTCAAATCTCCGTCGGGGAACAGAAGCACACTCCACAGCAAGGCTCCTTAGAGCACACGGGCACTCTTATGCGGCGGAGTGATTTTAGGGGAATCACGAACAGCATGAATCATGATGTCAGGAGGCGGGTTTCAAAATGTTCAAATGTTTGTAAATCTATCGGACCAAACTGTGTGGTCATCAGTCCGTAGCTTACAAACTACTTAAACCTAGGTAAACTAACCTAAGGACAACACACACACCCATGCCCCAGGGAGGACTCGAACCTCCACGGCAAGCAACCGCGCGCTCCGCAGCGAGACGCTTTAGACCGCTCGGCTACTCCACCGCGGCAAGGCGGGTTTTAACCGCCGTCCTTCCGAATGCGAGTCCGGTATGTTACCATTGGGCCACTTCGTTCGGTCGCGGTAAAACAGTACAGCACAAAGTATGAAAGCCTTTCCGCCGAGTACACAGGGTGTTACAAAAAGGTACGGTCAAACTTTCAGGAAACATTCCTCACACACAAAGAAAGAAAGTTATGTGGACATGTGTCCGGAAACGCTTAATTTCCATGTTAGGGCTCATTTTAGTATTTCTCTTTAAATGTAAATTGTAAATTTTCACAATCAACACGTGTGGGCTGACGAGAATACGCACGCAATTGTGCAATCACGTCATTAACACAGATTTTCTGTGAACGTTTGGGCAGGAATTGTTGGTGATGTCTTGATTGGGTCTCATGTTCTTCCACCTACGCTCACTGGAGCACGTTATCATGATTTCATACGGGATACTCTACCTGTGCTGCTAGAACATGTGCCTTTACAAGTACGACACAACATGTGATTCATGCACGATGGAGCTCCTGCACATTTCAGTCGACGTGTTCGTACGCTTCTCAACAACAGATTCGGTGACCGATGGATTGGTAGACGCGGAACAATTCCATGGCCTCCACGCTCTCCTGACCTCAACCCTCTTGACTTTCATTTATGGGGGCATTTGAAAGCTCTTGTCTACGCAACACCGGTACCAAATGTAGAGACTCTTCGTGCTCGTATTGTGCACGGCTGCATCAGGGATTCCATGCGACGGAGGGTGGACGCATGTATCCTCGCTATTGGAGGACATTTTGAACATTTCCTGTAACAAAGTCAAAGTGTTTGAAGTCACGCTGGTACGTTCTGTTGCTGTGTGTTTCCATTCCATGATTAATGTGATTTGAAGAGAAGTAATAAAATGAGCTCTAACATGGAAATTAAGCGTTTCCGGACACATGTCCATATAACATTTTCTTTCTTTGTGTGTGAGGAATGTTTCCTGAACGTTTGGCCGTACCTTTTTGTAACACCCTGTATACAAACCGAAGGCAAGAAGTCATTCTGCCGACGTTGGCACGCGTTTGTTTGCACACACGACAATAGCCTTACACAAACATCCGCTGAAGTAGAGCTCCGGTGAAGCGTGATCATTATTTCCAAGAATTAAGGTCGTTCTACATCTACATGGGATACTCTGCAAATCACATTTAAGTGCCTGGCAGAGGGTTCATCGAACCACAATTATACTATTTATCTCCCATTCCATTCTCGAATAGCGCGCGGGAAGAAAGAACACCTGAATCTATCAGTTGGAGCTCTGATTTCTCGTATTTTATTCTGATGATCATTTCTACCTATGTAAGTGGGAGTCAACAATATATTTTCGCATTCGGAGGAGAATGTTGACGATTGGAGTTTCGCAAGTAGCCCACGCCGCAGCGATAAGCGCCGTTGTTGTAATGATTCCCATCCCAGATCCTGTATCATTTCCGTAACGCTGTCTCCCCCGTATCGTGACAATACGAAACGAGCTGCCCTTCTTTGGACTCTTTCGATGTCCTCCGTCAAACCCACCTGATAAGGATCCCACACTGGGCTGCAATACTCCAAAAATGGACGGACAAGCGTAGTGTATGCAGTTTCTTTAGTAGTTATACCAAGCAAATGACCAGGTTGGATTTTGGAGCTTCATTCAAAATCGATACCACCAGTATAGAAGGTCCATTTCACCCGGCAAACGTCTCAACAGATTGTGTGGGATTAAGTTCTCGACTTGACGTAATAAGCCATCGGTGACTTACTGGGAACTACAAAACGAGTGTGAGAAGTAGGTGAGGGGTACGTGAGGGCCAGTATGACGTGAGCGTCAGATGCTGGCGCGATTCACTTGGAAGTGCGCCAAGGGCTGGCAGCAGATTGCGTTAACCCAGCGCCGGGACACAGCTGACGCCGCCGCCTAATCTAGACGCGTCGCGGCCTCCAAACGATATATATCCAACACGTCAGTAATGTAGGAGAGCGAAGACGAATGAGTAACGCTTCGAAATGTATAGCGTAATAAACAATACTGCTTGCAGTGTCGACGGTGTGCACTTCGCTGCACAATCAAATAAGACAAGTACTTCGACAATCAGGCACTACATGGGTGTAACAGGTTTTTTTTATCACATTTTGTTGGTGACTATCTGATAAATAGTTTATTGCGTCTCATACTGCATCATCATTTTCATTCCTCAATTAAGTTAACTTTTGGATCACTGTTTTGCTTTTTTTTTCCCTTCTTCTTCTTCTGAGCGTAAGTCTGTGAATCGCCATTTTACTAAATATGAACCACGATAAGTGTTGGATTGTCGAGAAAACGGTATCTGCTCCTGCCTTCTTGTGGAATTTTAGGAGTTTCATTCACAGTTTGGTAGGGTCCTTTCACGAAAGAGAATGACTATTCGATTTTAAACAAGGAGGGCTATTAAACGCCATCAATGTATACCACAAGTACTTTTAACATTTCAGGTTGTTGCCTTTGAGGCCAAATTTGAATTGAGTTCTTTGACAGCAGTGTCACCCAATGGTTCGAAAGTCTCTGGAATGGACTTTTTCACAAATAAGGGATTGATTTAAATTTCTGTTGCAGTGTGAAGCATGTTGCCAATCTTACCACTACAAGATGAAGTAACACAAAGGTAGCTTATTAATATGTTGAAAACTAACCAACCAGATGGGCTTACAATTCAGCTTTGTCTCCAACCAAAGCATAACCCTTCGTTTCTAATTAGTGTAAAACTTACTTGATCATCACCAATAGTTTTAAACTTTTATCACTGCTGTTTTTCCTGAGCGAGTTTCCATTTCGATAAGTCTTCTGGAGTAAAATGGCAAAGTTACCTTTCACATGGCTCACTGGGAACAGCGTACTGATCTCCTTTAACAATACTTAGAAACCAGGAAACTGGTGATTTGCGTCATCTGCTTGAATGAGAACATTCATGGAGTGAGGCCTATCAAAGAAGATACATTCCATCTTGCCTAACCTGCACCGTTTTTGGACCCTTTATACTTTATGATCAACTACAAGTCTCTTGTCTCAAGCAACAGTTAATCCAGCATCCAAGTATAGAACTGTTTTTATGGCAGTTGTAGTAAGTAGAGCGAGGCCATACCTTACACAAACATTGCACATTTGTAATGCATTATGACTGCCACTTCAAGTAGAAGGTACATCACAATCATTAGATGGTTTCTGCAAAACATCTCCAGAATCCTCATCTTTAGCAGCCGTTCTCTCTTCATCCTCTGCGGAGAAAAGAATTTTATATGGTTGTAGTGTTAACACATCTTCTCGCCTCTTCTGGTTTCTGTCTTGTGTGCTCAGGTAGATCTCGTATTCCAATTTGGTACTGTCCAACAAACTGAATCGTCTCTCTTTGACCTTTATTAAACACTAGTACTTTGATTAGCATCTTCATATCCTCAGAACTAGAGTAGGGGATGTGCACTTCACGTTTACAGTCAGCATCACTTGGTACTGGTGCCTCAAATTATGAACGTATCTGAATCTCTCTCAAGTGAAATTGATAATGTCGAAGAACTTGTCTAACTTTTGTATGAAAGAATCACTTCTAGTTTTCATCTAATAAATGATTTTTATTTGACCTTTTCCCAGTTTTCTTCCACCTTCTATAGGATCGATACGCTCTAATTTAAAACTGGCACCACGAAACTATTTTTGGATAAATATCCTTCACAAGAGTGACTGTCGGATAATTTTTGGCATTTTTGACCACCCTGATCTCTCAGTAGGAGCCCATCTTGTAGAGCATCACTCTTGTAATTCCAGAAGGCAACATCACTCGATGAGCTAGAATGTAGCGTACATGTAACCGGTAATCCCCAGTCTTGTCTTACTAGTTATGGTTCCGAATTTTCAGGCCTTAAAAGTGAAGAAAATAGTTGGGCCTGGTAAAGAGAAGAAAATGTAACTATTTGTACGATACAAAGTAAAAACCCAGTTTTTCAATCTCCCTCAGTTTTTGAAAGCGACGTCAAAATATTTGACATATTCTTCTCTTGTAAGATAATAAATGTTTCTCATCTGTTAGGAGCCTGTAATCATTGTACCTCACTATTTCCTCTTATCCATCTCTTTCCCGTTGCTCTCTAATTCGCTCTTTGAATTGCTTGCTTGATCTTCCCCAAGACCTACTTTCACTAGCATTTCACGAGTTAGAAGAAACATGCCTTCGATATTCTTTCTCCAGTCGTCATTACGTCAAGGCTATATTATTATACAGTTCTTAAATACCAGAATTTACGAAGTTTCCCACCAGCCAACTACATCACAAATGAAACTGTGGTGTCGCACAAGTACAAAGTGCGCGCCACCGACTTTCGCCGCGCGCCGCCAGGCACGCACGGCGCGGCGTTCTCACGGCGACAGCCACGAGCGCCCTCTGCGACAACTCCGCTCGTGGCTACCACTGAAGGATCGTCCACTTCGCACTTCGGACTGAGCTAGCAAACAGTTACGACCTTCGTAATCAGATAGGCACGATTGAAGACTTCGCTATTGTACAGGCACTAGGCAGGCCTCCAACAACTATGTATCAACATTCTGCAGTACTATGTAAAAGTTAAGTATTGTTACATTCTGTGCAATATATCTCTTTCTAATTTACTCGAGTGTTTATAGTTTCTGGCTGCTCCCCTCCGTACCTGCATCAGCGTGTCGGTCTCATTCCACTCGGCCACCGACACCTACGACGCGGCTGGGACACAAAAGCGGCGACGAAGTTGGGACACAAAAGTGGCGACGAGGAGTGATAGAACCTTGGACCAGCCCGCTTGCAGCAGCCAGACAGCAGCAGTCGGAGCACGCAAAAATTGCTCCCGCCCACCCACCCTTATTATAAGATTTTTGGGGGAAGATATTTTGTTACGTGTTTTGTGGACTTTTTTGTTGCAGAGCGAGCCCTCCTTTCATATTGCATTTGTGTTTTGTTATAAGTTACTTGTATACGCGGCGCCTAATCGGTCAGCATGGCCACTACCCCGAATCCAAACTTAATGGAAATTATTCAGTTACAGACGGCGCAAATTACCCAGCTTCTCCAGGCCGTGTCGCAGTTGACGACACAGGCTGCTCACCAACAACAACATTCGTCACATCAGCAGCCCACACCTGCCGCCGCACCGCTTCCGACGTTCCGCCAGTACAACGAACGTGAGGAAGAATGGAGTGACTATTTCGCGCAGTTTCAAGAACTCGTCGCGGCTCATCAAATTACAGGTCAGAGAGTGAAGAACCTTTTCTTATCGATTGTGGGCCCCCAGACTTTCGTACTATTGCAAAAACTTTTCCCTCTCGCATCTCCTCGTGATGTAGACTTTGAACAAATAGTAGAGGCACTAAATGCTCATTATGAGAGAAAAGTTCTTGTAGCCGCTGCACGATACCGATTTTTCAGACTTAAAAAATTACCGCAGCAGTCACACCAAGAGTGGATTACGGAATTGAAGGGCTTAACCCGCCAATGTAAATTTACTTGCTCTTGTGGACTTTCGTATAGTGACGTGATGTTGAGGGATGCGATTACGCAGAATATTCAGGACCCCAGAATTAGAGCAGCAATTCTGAAACAGTCTGACCCCTCCTTAGACAGTGTACTGCAGCTTATAGAAGCGCATGATACTTTTGACTTAGCTGATGTAGAAATGCAAAGCCATAGTGTAAATTCAGTGCGCCGCAACGGACGCTTTCCTAGCCGTAGTTCTCAGTATAGCACTAGTGATTCTTATTTTTCTACCGGCCGTGCTGAACAGACAGTGAACAGTAGCCAGTGTAAAAGTGCGACGCAAAGGTCGCCCCGTAGTGTTAGACACAGTAATTTGAATAACGGGCGCCAACGCTCATTTCAGAAAAATGTACGTAAATCGTGCCCCCAGTGTGTGTCTCGCCACAAGCGTGCTCATTGCCCTAGTCGCAACGCGACCTGTTATCAATGTGGCAAATCGGGACATGTACAGTCTGTGTGTATGCAAATTAAAAACTCAACGAACGGTACCGTTAGAAACAGTGCTTCGCAAAGTGCGAGAACAGTTCATTCTGTAAATGTTATACGGGCTGTGGAATTGAACAGTGCTTTAGTTGGTTCTCAATTGCAAGAAAGTAGTTCTGCGCCTATGGCAAAACTATATAGTGCACCACGTAGCAAGCGCCAACGAGCGCGTAAAACAGTGCAACGGAAACGGGTTCGGGACAAGCAAAATGACTATGAACAGTGCATTCCTGTAGTGAAAATAGTGCCTTCTGCAACTTCTTATTGTAATAGTGCCCAGTACTGTGTAGATAGTGCCAGTAGACTTGTTGTAGATACTGAAAGTAATTTTAGTGCAGTAGCCTCGCATTGCGCGGACGCCGATCCGGCGGTAGTGTCATCTAGTGACAGTGTTGTTAATCCCCTGCGTGCCGAGTCTGCGCTGCTCACTTCACTACGCGGCCCGCGCAAGGGCAGTAAACAAACCGTAGCAGACGTTGCCCACATTCGCGCACCTGTCGTGCGCCAAAAGCACAAACTGTGTGTGACTCTTTCGATCGAAAATAAGTCTGTGCAATTTCAGCTTGACACTGGTTCCGCTGTTACCTTAATTAATAAAGATACTTATGTACTTTTGGGTTCGCCAAAATTGTCGCCGTCACAGCAAGTGTTAACAGCTTATACAGGTGAAAATATTCCCGTGCTAGGAACGTGTAGCCTGCCTGCCTCTTTTCAAGGTGTTACGAAAACAGTTGCTTTTGTTGTTCTTCAGGCCAAATCTACACAGAACATTTTTGGACTAGATGCTTTTGATTTGTTTGGGTTATCAATTCAAAGAGATGTGCTTCAAATTTCGTCAGTAGTGCCTCAGGACAAAATCAATGCTTTATGTGACAAATATAGTGACTTGTTTTCGCCGGAACTAGGTTGTGCAAAAGACTTCGTGGCACATGTAACTTTAAAAGAATCTGCAGTTCCAAAATTTCGTAAAGCTAGACCAGTGCCTATCGCAATTCGTGGTAAAGTTGCAGACGAACTTAAACGTTGGCAAGATAGTGGTGTGATTTCTCCTGTTTCTGCGAGTCAGTGGGCCTCGCCTATAGTAATTATACCCAAGCCGTCAGGAAAACTTCGTCTCTGTGCGGACTTCAAATCAACAGTGAACAGTCAAACAATTGTGGACACTTATCCCCTACCAAGACCTGAGGAACTGATGGACAAATTAGGACAGTCTCGCTTCTTTTCCAAGATTGATTTAGCAGAGGCATACTTACAGATTCCACTTGATGACGAGTCAAAAAAGTTTTTCGTCATTAATACTCACATGGGCCTTTTTCAATTTCAACGCCTACCCTTTGGCAGTTCTTCTGCTCCCGCTATTTTTCAGCGTTTTTTGGAACAGCTGACAGTTTCGGTACCTTGTTGCTCGAACTATTTAGATGACATTGTGGTATCCGGACGTACAGTTGAAGAACATTTAGCAAACCTGGAGTGCCTTTTCAAAGTTTTGACTGCAGCAGGTCTACGTTGTAATAAAGCAAAGTGTTCGTTTTTTTCAAACTGAAATAGAGTACCTAGGCCATGTGATTAATGCCCAAGGAATTCATCCCTTACAGTCACATCTTCGAGCAATCAAAGACTTGCCTCCTCCTAAGAATGTGCATGAATTGCAAGCAGTAATGGGAAAGCTTAACTATTATTTCAGATTTATTCCCAATGCCTCTCAGATTGCAGCTCCACTGCATCACTTACGTAGGAAGAATGTTCCTTTTGTATGGTCCAAAGATTGTCAGGTTGCCTTTGACAAACTAAAGTCTGCACTACTCAGTGATGCATGTTTGATTCCCTTTGACCCACAGAAGCCTGTAGTGTTAGCAGTTGACGCCTCGTCGTACGGTGTGGGCGCAGTTCTGTCACATCGTATTGGATGTCATGATCGACCTATTGCCTTTGCATCCAAGCTACTGACGCCGACGCAACAGAATTACAGTCAGATAGAAAAGGAGGCCTTAGCAATCATTTACGGCGTCACAAAGTTTCATCATTATCTCTATGGCCGAAAATTCTATTTGTTGACAGACCACAAGCCTCTCACGTCGTTGTTCTCACCCACAAAGCCGATTCCGCCACGAACGGCACAAAAGCTTCAGAGATGGTCCTTGATATTGTCAAATTATCAGTATGAGATTTTGTACCGACCTACCACTAAACATGCCAACGCGGACACACTTTCCCGACTTCCGGTTGGCCCGGATGTATCATTTGATTCTTCAGAAATGGCATGTTGTCAGATAGACTCCAGAGATGCTTCCGCTGTCGCAGACTTTCCTTTGAACTCTCGTCGGGTTGCACAGGAAACAGCTGCGGATGCAGACCTAAGTGTGGTAGCACGTTTTGTTCGCTCAGGGTGGCCTGCCAGAGCCAAAGACATTGATCGCCCTCTGGTTCGACGTTATTTTGCACAACGTCATGCATTATCTTTAAGTCAGGGTGTACTGTTGTTGCATACCGACAACGACCAAGCAAGAGTGATTGTTCCTCGTTCCCTGCAACGTGAAGTGTTACGCCTCCTGCATCAAGGACATTGGGGCATTGTTAGGACAAAGCAACTGGCCAGACGTCATTGTACCTGGGTTGGTATGGACGCTCAGATAGAGGACATGACGTCACAGTGTACTGTTTGTGCGGAGCATCAGGCGGCTCCACCGCAACGTTTCTCAGACTGGCCACGCCCCAAGGGACCGTGGCAACGTTTACATATTGACTTTGCCGAACCTTTCTGGAATACGCGCTGGTTAATTGTTGTAGACGCTTTCAGCAAGTTTCCTTTTGTGATTGCCATGAACTCAACGACAGCTTCTAGTACAATCAGTGCCTTAACATCAGTGTTTTGCATCGAAGGCTTGCCTGAAACTATCGTCAGTGACAATGGACCTCAGTTTGTTAGTGCGGAATTTCAACAGTTTTGTCGTGTGAATGGCATTCAGCATATCACCACCGCACCTTTTCACCCTCAGTCCAATGGTGAAGCAGAACGTTTCGTTCGAACATTCAAGTCTCACATGGAGAAGATGAAAGGTCAGCACTCCAGGCAGCAAGCTCTTCAAATTTTCCTGTCTACGTATCGGTGCATGCCACGTGACGGCCCGTCTCCTGCCGAGCTGCTACACGGCCGCCGTCACCGCACTCTCCTTCACCTGCTGCAGCCTCCCACGCACCGAGTCGGTTCGTATGGCGCTACGCGTTTTCAGGTTTCCACGCCGGTGCTGTACAGGGTGTTTGCTGGAAACAAGAAGACATGGTTGCCGGGCACCATTCAACGCGTGCTTGGTCGCCATATGTTTGTTGTCCGTTCTTCCACAGGGTCGGAGCTGCGGCGCCACGCAAACCAATTGCGCCTGCACAGACCGCGCGATCCTGTCTCCGGTTTCTTGATTCCAGACCCAGTTCACCGCCAGGGAGCACAGCCACATCGTTCGTCCCCGGACTACGAGATCCCTATGGACGTCGACGTACATCCGACGCAGTCGTCGCCGCCGCTGTCGCCTCCGCAGATGACAGCGTCACCGAGAGGAACTCCGGGACCGTGCGGGCCCCCCCAGCTTGGGCCACGCACCTCAGAAGAAGATGACCTGCTCCCTCTGGGCGGGGGCGGGCGCCCTTCCCCAGGTTTCGGCGGGTTCCCTGGAGGATCGCAAGGCGGATGCCGGGGCGCGGACGGCGTCTCGATCCCGGCCTCAGCTACGACGCCCGTCCCACCAGTAACGCCCCCGTCCAGGCCCTCCTCCCAGTGCCGTCGCCGTGGCCCTCAGCCCTACGCCACGACGGCGCGGCGGTTTGGGGGGGGAGGGGTGTGGTGTCGCACAAGTACAAAGTGCGCGCCACCGACTTTCGCCGCGCGCCGCCAGGCGTTCTCACGGCGACAGCCACGAGCGCCCTCTGCGACAACTCCGCTCGTGGCTACCACTGAAGGATCGTCCACTTCGCACTTCGCACTTCGGACTTCGGACTGAGCTAGCAAACAGTTACGACCTTCGTAATCAGATAGGCACGATTGAAGACTTCGCTATTGTACAGGCACTAGGCAGGCCTCCAACAACTATGTATCAACATTCTGCAGTACTATGTAAAAGTTAAGTATTGTTACATTCTGTGCAATATATCTCTTTCTAATTTACTCGAGTGTTTATAGTTTCTGGCTGCTCCCCTCCGTACCTGCATCAGCGTGTCGGTCTCATTCCACTCGGCCACCGACACCTACGACGCGGCTGGGACACAAAAGCGGCGACGAAGTTGGGACACAAAAGAAACATTTCGCCGGCCGCGGTGGCCGAGGTGACTGAGGCGCTCCAGTCACGGTCAGCATGGCCACTGCGGTCGGGGGTTCGAATCCCCCCTCGGGCATGGATATTTGTGCCGTCCTAGTTCGTAAGTAGTTCATAAGTAGTTTGTATGTTTAGGGACTGATGACCCCGTAGTTAAGTCCCATAAGCTTAACAAACATTTGAACATTTTTTTTGAAACATTTCCAATTGCCCCTTGATTGGTATTGAGTAGCAAACTCTAAGCTTTATCCATGCCTTATGGTGTATGTTTAAACTCCATTCCACACAGGCCTCGAAAGGCCCATCGGGTACCGACCGGCAGTCGTGTTTACTTCGCCCGAAGGAGTCACCAAATGTGGAATGGAGACGAACATGGACACTGCCCCGCACTCCAGGTCGTTCTGTCGGTTTTCGCGACCGAAGCGGCTACTTCTCAATCAAGTAATTCCTCAATTGACGTCACAAGGGCAGGATTGGTCTTAATGGTCAACAATTATCCCGCTCATCGTGCACATCTTGTGAATGTGTTTCTTCATAATAATGACATCGCAATATTAGAATGTCCAGCACGTTCCCCAGGCACCAACCCTATCAAACATACCTGGGATCCATTGAAAAGGGCTGTTTTTGGACTAGACGACCCAACCAATTTTATGGATCTACGCTGAATCGCCGTTTGAGTGGGACACTCGAACACCATTCCCTTGATGATCTAGTGGACATTACGCTGTGACAAATACAGTCATGCATCAGTGCAATGGCACGTGTTACCAGGTACTGGTATATGCCCTAATCTGGAACACACATTCAGAATGTCTAGGTCACTGTTGTACAACTTGTTAATTTCGGTATTCATGAGAAATAAAGAGAACTCAAATGTTGTTTTTGTATATCTCTGTTCCATTTTTATGTAAAGGGTTATAAACACCTAAAATCGTAGTGATGCAACGCTTTTTTGACGTGTGTATGTTAACAATTTCTTGTTTCTTTGGGTGAATGTAGTACAAGGAGAGAGGAAAGTAAAGTTTACTCAGGCACTGATTTATTTAAAAACAATTGTTCTAAATCGAATAGGCTGCACAAACTGTATACCAGTAATACACAGTACGGCCCCCACCTCAGCAACAGATTAATTTGATTTACGTGATATGTGTGCTTTGACGAATGCCTTCATTCTTCACGTGCATGCACTCTGACTAGCCGATAACGATTTAATACTAACAAGTACTTGGGCTAGAACAAACATATGCGTATGAACGTTTGGATACAGGACCATTACGTACCCCTGAAGGTGTTGGTGAGTGTCGTTTTTCTGCAAAACTATGCAACCTTGCTCTATAGCGTCTTCTACACCAATACCATCTTCACGAAGAAGGGTTCTTAGTGACTTCATTTCAACCTATCGCAATGCATTAGTTGGACTGATTACGATCGCCGACCCATCTGACGCTTCACTGCACAAATAACACAAAACGCAACTTCAGTGGCACGTTGCACCGACCCTACTAGTCCGGACTGGCGTACCGGCACGTCAAAGTGCAATGTGGCGTGGCACACGCAGAGGCCTCTAGCGGACGATGCAGAGTTTTTCAGATGCGGGAGTATCACTAGTTCAATTAGAAACCTTTACATTCTCTCTCACACGATTTTGGAGTATTTGTGATTGTTCCAAAATGTATAGCTTATGGGACTTAACTACGGGGTCATCAGTCCCTAAACTTACAAACTACTTATGAACTAGCTAATACTAAGGACGGCACAAATATCAATGGCCGAGGGAGGATTCGAACCCTCAACCGTAGTGGCCTTGCAGAACGTGACTGGAGCGCCTCAGTCCCCTCGGCCACCGCGGCCGGCTGTTTGTTCGAGCTGAAGTACTTTCCTTGTAAGTAGTGCCATTATCTGAGCTTACGTTCTTTTACTTTTCATTAATATTAAACTATCACTTCGGTAATTCGTTAGGTTCGTTTGTTGTGTCGGCACGAGAATAAGCATTCCCGGGTTACGTGTAACACATACCTCGTGCTTTTTCCGCTGCCCACTGGACAGTACACAATCTTATTATGCGCTTCAAATAATTTAGACGCTCTAACCTGAACGACCCCTCAGCAGCTTCTCTTTAGAGGTGTTTTAGATCGTGGGCTTTGATCACTGACTTCTGATGATAGAATGTTTTACACATCGGTTGTTACACTTGCGGTCCAATTTTCTCGGCTTCAACCATCGTACCCTTGCTAACTTTCGTGAACAGGAGGATGATGGAGTCGTCACTTTGCACACGATATCCTTGTGGTGTCATTGTTTCGGAGGGCTCTAGGACAAAGCTGAATGCAATAGAAGCGCTGATTTGGCATGTAATACAACTTACATCGGCTGACAACAAGGCAACTTTTTTAGTCCTGAAAAGTATATCGCTCTTAAACCTTACCCTAACGTTTGGAAGATTTCAGTTTGTAGGAGTAACGTGTCTGGCCATTTTGATGTGTGTTTAAGACTTTTCAGTCATCATTAGTAGAATCAAGGATATAGCATTCAAAATCATATACAAGCTAACTGGAGTTGGAAATGACTTTAATTCACGAGTGTTGTTAGATGCGATGGATGCGTATGGGTTTAACCTTCAGACGGTACGGTGGTTGGAGACGAAATAGATGGCAAGGTCGGGTCGGAGCCGACCTGCTCCATCTTCGAGGTGGTTTGTGTGGATATATGTACACAGTAGGTATTATTATTGAATAATATAGTTTCTTGATAGCATGTTACATGACAAAAATCCTTTTTGTAGACATAACATATAACCGTTAGCCCTTAGGGGCCATTAAATCCAAATCGAAGAAGCTACACAAGACACCTCTTTTTGACGAAACTAAATATAATATAAAGTAAAAACGACATGTTTACAAAAATAGAAATGAATATGATATATCTGTTTCCTAACTAGAATCCCCAGTCACACACCTAACACGCAATACCGTTTTGTGCTCGAAACATATACCGATGACTTACATTTGACATAAAATTCATTTCCCTTTCTGTCTTTCGAAGAATCACACAAGTTACGTCTTCTTCTTTTCGTCCGTAAATTCTGATTGTGTGTGGCAATGGGTTGGTACTTTTCTTTTCCTAACATCTTTGCAATTATCAAACGAAGAGCTCTCGAAATACGTCTATTGGGCATTCTTTCTTTCCATCAGGAGTTTATTCAAACCCAACGCGAGAATATTTTAGGAACATTGTCCGTGCACTCTCTGGGAATGTATCTTGATTCGTATTACATTTGTATAATGCGAAACTGTTCACAACTGCGATGACTAACATTCCGAAGAAGTATCTCAATGGCCAACTTCGTGTTTTCCGTTTGGTAGTCTCGACGTCGCAACAATTTCTGGCTAGATTGACTCTTCTCTTATTGTTCCACCGTGATGCATTACTGACATTAGGATAACCTTTATATTCTTTGGAGGGGTGAAAGGGACCCACATTTTGTCGTCTTGATAGAGAAACTTAACGGTTGCAGGTGGGGGCAGTGACAGCGTGGATAGTGATTTAGCACGATAATTTTTATTTATTGAACCGACTAACTTAAGTTTTCGCATAGACAATTTCTCTGCCAGCTAATATTAAGTAAACCAGTTATCAGTTAACATATTGTGATTGCTTCCTGTCACTGAGTCCGTAAGTCTTAGAACATACCGAGTTGCTATGAATTAATCATCCTCCTTCTTTGATTGCTCTTTCTCAGGATATGGGATGTCTGAAATGAAATAGAACGTTCTGGCGTCACGCAATGAAACTATTTTTAGACCAAACTTATCAGCTGTCGATGGGATATACATTCGATAGGGACACCGATCGCGGAAACTGATCACATTTGAAGGAGGGGTTCGTGAATGTTTTGAACGTAAAGGCTTGTAGGTTCAGATGGTTTTCTCGTCCCTACCTAACTCAAAATTTCTATCGTCTGTTCCTTCTTCACTCCTACATCTCTCACCAACATCATCACAGTCGAAAACATATTCTACATCACTGTTTTAAGACTTAGATCGTCAGATTCTGAGAGACTCTTCAAGGTCAGGGTCATCGT
Organism: Locusta migratoria; assembly: GCA_026315105.1. Classification (NCBI taxonomy): domain Eukaryota; kingdom Metazoa; phylum Arthropoda; class Insecta; order Orthoptera; family Acrididae; genus Locusta; species Locusta migratoria. Next base: position 741,758,125 of record CM048755.1, on the reverse strand, counting down.
TCTCTTGGTCTGAAAGGTCTTCCTGGCGACGTAACACACTAGAACTGCCGCAGGTGCGTGTAACAGTAGTTTCCAAGCCATTTTCATATGAAAACTGCGAAAAAGATGCTTAGCAAATCAGTCACATGACTGGTACGGTTGGTTCGGATACGACGTGGAATATACACACCAAGCGAAGGTGACTCACGCGATTAATGCAGTGACTCCAGAGCGCGACTGGCTGGTGGCGTTCCTGGCATGGAGCAGTGTAGGGGAAGAGAGAGCCGCTGACGCGGATACCATTCCCACAGTGCCGTTTGAGGGTCAACAGTACTGCTACAAGAGTGGGCACTTGGAATCACACCAGTGGAGGAAATGCTAGCTACACAGGGTTTGTATCCTGCTAGTTTTACAGTCAGGTACATAGTTGTGAAATGGAATATTCACAAGACGAGGCAGATCAATGAGGCCAGTGGGCGGTGAAAGTTCACCGAGAAAGCAGGGATCGTAAACGCCACTTATGGAAACCAACGAATCATTCCTGTCTGTGTGAAGAAAATATGTTCTCCTGCCCCCAATGCAAGAAAGGCTCTGGTGAAAGTCGGTAAATAAACTGTCACTTGCGTAGTTCGCGCGTCGTGTAGGGGTTGCTTACTGCATTGGTGATGTTAAGGTCGCGAGTTCGAATCCGGTTACCGGTAATTTTTTTTAACTAGTATTTTCTAGCTTTTTGTTAGTTCATGATGTCTTGCTACAAGGCATTTTTTTAAACATGACTACGGTACCTCCCCCTTGGCTGTGTATTATTGGCTATTCACAATCCTATAATTGGATACGGAACGTGCATGAAAAAAGGGACGGTGGTTGGGGCTACTGACTCGTTGTCGATATTCAGTTACCTAATTTGAGTCTGTTTCTACTGCTTCAATAGAGATAGTACTGGTATTTTTCCGATTTTCTGTGGTACTGTGTTCCTAAAAGTATGTACAGAATCATGTTTTTGGTTTTTCACAGTATAGGAAAATGTTATAAGACAGAAAAAAAAAATCACTTAAAATTTATTAGATGTGGGCGGAACGCGATAATCGTGTACTAATTTCAGCGATGGATATGCAGACAGAAAAATCTGAAATAGCATACTTTCTTTGAGATACGCAACATGGAATACCTCGATTTCTTATTAATCAACTTTCAAATGTCGAAATTACCAGAACAGCGTAAAATGTGGATTAAAATTCGGCAGACATTGATATTGCTACACGAGACTTATTTACTTACAAATTTATTAGGCCTATGCAAACATTGTTGAATGACTTTTGTTTTAACCACATACTAATTAGTAAGATAGATGTGCTTTGGTGTCATGGGACGAACTGACGCCTTATTTCAATCGTTAAGTGTCTGTATTTCTGCCTGGGTCCTTATCTCAATGCACGTCACACTCGGTCTGGTAAAAAGATGGCGGCCACAGGCTCTCTAGACGTCCTGGCAAACTCGACCAACTACAAGTCTCTCTTCGATTGGGCCTCCAACAGTAATCACCACCTACCTCTGAAGGATTCTTACAAGGAGACGGCACGACCGTGGGATCCGGGATTTGTCCGAAATTTTGTGTGGTGAATGAGGACCCCTAACACCTCACGAGGTTAAAATATTAGGACGCACTACTCGGAAAATCCCGAGACAAATCGATGCAAAGTTTCTTAGGTGCCTTATGAGTATAAAATGTTAGTCCATTGCCGAGCCACCGTCTGGTCTAGATGGTTAGGGCTCGGACTCTTACATCAGAGGTCTCGGGTTCGATTCCTCCTCCGGCACCTTCTTTTCTTCTGTTTCGTTTTCTTTTGTTAGTCCACCAATTACTCAGCAAGTTTCCCAAACCTACATTATCTGTAACAAATTAGCTACGTCAATGAATAAAAATTATTTTCTTTTTGTCCAACAACACAATTCATGGCGATGGGTTTTCCATTTTTTATTGTAAGGTATTTGAGGAGAAACATTGGGTTTTTAATCAGAATAACAAAGTCTATTGGGAAATAAACAAGAACCGCAGTGGTAATTATCGTAAAAACAAACAAAGCAATAATTTTTGCGACATCTTGAGCAACATATAACAGCGTGAATTAATTCCTCTTCAGTTACGAATGTTTTTTCACCCAAGAGTTCCAGTGTATTATTATTAAGCTCTGCGGCCAATAACATAGCATCGCGAGAGATTTCTTCCAAAGATGTCGATGCAATTAAATTATTTTCCGTTTCATAATACACCACTGCGTCCTTCAATCGTAATTTTGATCAATCACTATCAATGGCTTCACGAATTTCTTCTCCCATTCCAGATGCGCCAGCAACTTCTTCAGTCAATATGTTTAACCTCGGAACGGAATAACAGCCGGCCGCTGTGGCCGAGGGGACTGAGGCGCTCCAGTCACGGTCTGCACGGCCACTGCGGTCGTGGGTTCGAATCCCCCCTCGGGCATGGATATTTGTGCCGTCCTTAGTCTTAGCTAGTTCATAAGTAGTTTGTAAGCTTAGGGACTGATGACCCCGTAGTTAAGTCCCATAAGTTCTACAAACATTTGAACATTTCGGAATAACACGTTGAAATTTGTAACAGGCACGTCTGTTCACGACGAAATCGAGAAACAACCTGCCGTTTACTTCTCACGGCTCGCGCACAGTCCTATGCGCAGATGACCGTTATAATCCCAAGGGGACGCTTACAATGCCCCTTTAAACTTTGAAACCCCACAAAACAAAATAGAACAACGAGCACGAATATTTTTCAGTGATTGAAAAACTTTACGTTCTTGAGCTGAAATAATGTAGGTTTGAGATACTTTTTGAATAATTCGTGGAATAACAAAAGAAAATGAAACAAAAGAAAATGAAAGAGACGAAAAAAAGAGCCAGAGGAGGAATCGAACCCGAGTCCTCTGGCGTAAGAGTCTGAGCCCCATCCATCTAGGCCAGACGGTGGCTCGGCAATGGACTAACATTGTATACTTATAAGGCACCTAAGAAACTTCGGATCGATTTTTCTCGGGATTTTCCGAGCAGTGCGTCCTAATATTTTAACCACGTGAGGTGTTAGGGTTCCTCTTTCACCACACAAAATTTCGGACAAATCCCCGACCCCACGGTCGTGCCGTCTCCTTGTTAGATATAATGTGATTTAATACGATATCAATTGCGGGAGGAACTTCTTTATAAGTGTATTTTGTTCTTGTCATAAATACGAGGTCTATTAATTGTGCTTGCTTGTGCGTTTTAGTGGCTCTTGTGGCCGTATTTCCATCTCCTTTTTCTGAGGGCCGGCCGCAGTGGCCGAGCGGTCTGCGGCGCGCCAGTCACAGTCTTGAATGGCCGCTACGGTCGGGGGTTCGAATCCCTCTTAGGGCATGGATGTTTGTGTCGTCTTTAGTATAAGGTATTTCATAAGTAGTTTGTAAGTTTAGGGACTGATGATCCCGCAGTTGAGTCCCTTAAGCTTAACAAACATTTGAACATTTTTCTGAGGGTCCGCTAAAGGACACATCAACAGCCTTATAACGTTACCGGTATAATAACAGGCTGATAGAAGCTAATTTTGAAATTAGTGCCACGTGATATTCTTCGTAAGATACCGATACAACTAGAGAGTGTTTTGTTAACTGCTGCTAGACAAACATCTATTATCATATCCGATCAGTTGTCTTCAACAAAATTCCCTAAGTATTTGAAGCAATCAACTTTCTTGAACTAGACCCATATACCATCGTTGAGGTAACAGTTAAATTTTATAATTCCATCGTATTTTATTATTTTGTAATGATTCTTTTCCTATTATTATTATTATTGTAATCATCTTACCCTGCTCCAGGTCTTAATGATTTTGTCGTATTATTATTATTAGTTTACTGCAACTCTCTAACTATGGAGAAATAATGTATTAATATGACCTGTGGCAGGCAACATGACAACATACCATGATGTCTGCCAGCCTCAATAAAAGTCAGAAACTGTTGCTCTATATCCTTTCTACATCCTCATTAGACTTCCATATGCTACCATTCATTTTTTAACTGAAGTAGACCACCACAGCATCTAATTTCACTACTTTTCAACGTATTTCTTTGCAATATTTATCTGAGAAAGATGAATTTCAGCCTTTCTATACAGCTCAGGGCCCTCTATTACCTAAAAGATCTGCTTCTGCATTGGTTTTCCTTTCAAAATGTTCAAATGTTTGTAATTATATGGGACCAAATTTCTTATACGCAGGACAACAGAAAAACCCATGCCCGAGGGAGGACTCGAACCTCCGAAGAGGAGCAACCGCGCGCTCCGCAGCAAGGCGCCTTAGAACGTTCGGCCATTCCACGGCGACGCGGCAGGTTTCCTTTCCACGTAATGCCAAACTGTTCTACGTAGGGCCAAAACATATTTACCTTTGATAGAATTCCCTCCAGCGTCCAGCACTTAACAATGGCCGAGATCTTGGCAGTGAGCTTGCGAATTTCAAACAATTGGACGCCCATTAAATTCACCGCGATACTATACATTCATATACAGAGTGTTACAAAAAGGTACGGCCAAACTTTCAGGAAACATTCCTCACACACAAAGAAAGAAAATATGTTACGTGTACATGTGTCCGGAAACGTTAAATTTCCATGTTAGAGCTCATTTTAGTATTTGTTCCACCTATGCTCACTGGAGCACGTTATCATGATTTCATACGGGATTCTCTACCTGTGCTGCTAGAACATGTGCCTTTACAAGTACGACAAAACATGTGGTTCATGCACGATGGAGCTCCTGCACATTTCAGTCGACGTGTTCGTGCGCTTCTCAACAACAGATTCGGTGACCGAAGGATTGGTAAAGGTGGACCAATTCCATGGCCTCCACGCTCTCCTGACCTCAACCCTCTTGACTATCATTTATGGGGGCATTTGAAAGCTCTTGTCTACGCAACCCCGGTACCAAATGTAGAGACTCTTCGTGCTCGTATTGTGGACGGCATGATACAATACGCTATTCTCCAGGGCTGCATCAGCGCATCAGGGATTCCATGCGACGGAGGGTGGATGCATGTATCCTCGCTAGCGGATGATATTTTGAACATATCCTGTAACAAAGTGTTTGAAGTCACGCTGGTACGTTCTGTTGCTGTGTGTTTCCATTCCGTGATTAATGTGATTTGAAGAGAAGTAATAAAATGAGCTCTAACATGGAAATTTAGCGTTTCCGGACACATGTCCACATATTTTCTTTCTTTGTATGTGAGGAATGTTGCCTGAAAGTTTGGCCGTACCTTTTCGTAACACCCTGTATATTTAGCTTTATTTGTTTATATTTGTTTTAGGTAATCTAAAAATATAAAATAAGTCTTTTTAGATTGGTTCGAAATAGTATTTTTCACCTAGATCAGAATATTCCCTCTAATGACACTAATTTCGATCTATTTTTAAGGTTCGTATATTGGACTCAGTTTAAATCTTGACCAGCTTATGAATAGCTAATGAATCCTTTCATCCGCATCGGATACGGGAATACAGCATTCAGGCTGCGAGCATTATAGAACAAGTAGGCTGTGGTAATAGGCAAGAGAGAGCGTGGCGAATAGAGATTTGAGTGTGTCGGGAGATGTGCAGAGAAGAGTCCTCTGCAGTCGAGCTGGTCACTATGTCCTCGGTCCTCGGTGGCGGAGTGGTCAGCGCGTCTGCCTAGTAAGCAGGAGATCCCGGGTTCGAATCCCGGCCGGGCACAAATTTTCATTCGCCGCACTTTGGTATTCCATCTAAATATAGTACAGTGAAGCCATAACTGAACGCAAATTGCGATTTATTTCATCCCTTATCTGGAGAGAAAGTGGAACTCTGAACAACGCTGCCTATGTGCAAGACACATCACCGTATCATGGTGGTGGACGACTGGTCAGTATTGGTGGATGTACGGACCTTAAGTGCTTCAGAATGGTGCTTTGCTCAGAGGTATAGAGACGAGATCCTTCGACCTTTGGTTGTGTCCTACCCTGGTGGACGATAACACTCGCCCCCACACAGCTGAACTGGTGGACAACATGCTTGAAGCTGAGGGAATTGAATGGAGTGGCCAGCCGGACTTAAACCCGATTGAGCGTGTCTGAGATGCACTTGGCAGACGCGTTGCAGCCAGACCAACACCTCTCACAACGGTTGCAGAGATGTATATTGAACTAATGGAAGAATGGCCAAATACCCCTCAAGAGCTGAATGACAACCTTATACTGTCCATGCCACGCAGGTATGCTACTGTACTGGCCGACCTAGGTGATCACACACCATCTTATAGGGCAACAAAAATGACTTTTTCACTATTATGGTATCCCCATGGTGCATCATTCTAAGTAAACGCTATGTAAGCCTCGAGTAAAGAGTTGAGACAGCAAAATATCGTACTGTATCGCACAGAAATTACAGTTGTAACCAAAATCTGAATAAAATATGTTATCGTATGTATATCGTGTATGATATCTCACCTGACCTAATTGTTTTGAGCAGTGTAGATATAGCTACACATTCGGAAGAAAATAAATATTTTCAGTTTATGGGACCAAACTACTGTGTTCATCAGTCCCTTGACTTTACAAACTACTTAAATCTATCTTGAGGATAACACACACACTTATGGCCGAGGGAGGACTCGAACCTCTGGCGGTAGCGACCGCGCGGTCCCTGACATGGCGCCTTAAACCGCACGACCATTCCCGCGTGGCAGTTAAATGTTCAAATGTTTGTAGAGCTTAAGGGACTTAACCGCGGGGTCATCAGTCCCTAAACTTACAAACTACTTATGAACTAGCTAATACTAAAGACGACATAAACATCCATGTCAGAGGGGGATTCGAACCCCCGACGGTAGCGGCCGTGCAGACTGTGACTGGCGCGCCGCAGATCACTCGGCCACTGCGGTCGGCGTGGCAGTTACTGCCTTCATTTAATTGCTGTGTAAAATAATAAATAAAAGCTTAAGAAAAGTGGGCTTAACAAATACCGATGTAATATTTACTTAAAAGAATGAGCTACGTTTATTTACTGAAATATCTCTAAATATGAGGTGAACCAAATTCCATTTAACATTTGAAAATTCAATACTTCATGGAATAATGTGGATGTCAAGGTTAAAATGTGAAGTAAAAAAAGTACATGAAATGAGCAACAGATACAAAAACGATAATTAGCGCAACAATTGATTTTTATCAAAGACCATGTTATTTACAACAAATGCTCACCAGGTCGGCTGTCGTTCTACAGCTCATAATTACTCAACAAATCACTTATGGCAGAGCATATGGAACAGCTTACATGATATTTCTCTACCGTCCCGTTCTCTAACAGCACGCAGAATCAACAACACCCGTAATTGTGAATAAGACGTATCATAGGCATGGTGATAAACTGCAGTCGAATGTTGTGATTTGAATATCCCTACGACGGCGGCAGTCTTGGACTTGACGCAACGCTCCGGGCGGGCGAGCACGACGCAAGCGGCTGTGACCGCCACCAACACGGCGGGAGCGCCATCCTACACAACAGTCCTACCTTCCAGCGGTGTTTACCGGCCACGGTTGGGATGATGCAGTATATAGCAAGTGTGATGCAATTTCAACCGCGTGACGATTATTAAGTGGACATACTTGCGCCTTAACACACGTCAAAGCCTCAACTCACTTGGCATGACTTGACTAGGAAGCTGGTTTCATAGCTTTGTGATACAGATTACGGTATCCTGTATGAATTACACACTTTGAATTGCACTGCAGCCGGCCGCGGTGGCCGAGGGGACTGAGGCGCTCCAGTCACGGTCTGCACGGCCGCTACGGTCGGGGGTTCGAATGCCCCCTCGGGCATGGATATTTGTGACGTCCTTAATGTTAGCTAGTTCATAAGTAATTTGTAAGTTTAGGGACTGATGACCGCGTAGTTAAGTCCCATAGACTATACTAACATTTAAACATTTTAATTGCACTGCAAATATATTGCGCACGCTCTGCCTTATTTTTGAAAGACCACGTAATACTGTGTGGAGTAAATTTCTCTCTCTTTTATTTCTTTCATATAAAACACTAGCTGGTTTCGTCACATCGTGTTTTGTGGACTCGTGTACATGTAATCTTTCACACGAATCTGCGTAAACTGCTGTATTAAAATGCGTTGTAAGTTTTTGTTTGTTTTGTTTGTATAGCTTATGGGACTTAACTACATCTACATACATACTTCGCAATTCACCGTAAGGTGCGTGGCGGAGGGTACACTGTACCACTACTAGGCATTTTCTTTCCTATTCCACTCCCAAATTGAACGAGGAAAAAAAGAATGCCTATATGCCTCCGTACGAGCCCTAATTTCTCTTATCTTGTCTTTGTGATCTTTACGCGAAATTTTAGTAGACGGCAGCAAGATCGTACTACACTCAGCTTCAAATTCCGGCCCTCTAAATTTACTTAACAGAAATTCACGAAAAGAACATCGTCTTTCTTCCAGCGATCCCCAATTGAGTTGCCGGAGCATTTCCGTGACACTCGCGCATTGGTCGAACCTACCGGTAACAAATCTAGCTGTTCGCCTCTATGTCTTCCTTCAAACCGATCTGCTGCGGGTCCCAAATACTTGAGCAATACTCAAGACATGGTCGCACAAGCGTTTTATACGCGGTCTCCTATACAGGTGAAGTACATCTTCCCAAAATTCTCCCAATAAACCGAAGTCGGCTGTCTGCCTTACTCACAACTGTCCTTACATGCTCGTTCCATTTCATATAGCTCTGCAATGTTACTCCTAGATATTTGAACGACGCGAAAGCATCAAGAAGCTCACTACTGATGTTGTATTCGAACATTATAGGATTGTTTTTTCTACTCATGCGCATCACCTTACATTTTTTCTATATTGACAGCTAGCTGTCATTCTTCGCACCAACTAGAGATTTTGTCTAAGTCAACCTGTATGCTATTACAGTCAGTTACAGACGACACCCTCCCATACACCACAGCATCATCAGCAAACAGCCGCAAATTACAACTTACTCTGTCCATCAGATCATTTATATAGATAGAAAATAATAGCGGTCCTATCACACTCCCCTGGGGCACGCCTGACGATACACTACGGGGTCATCAGTCCCTAAACTTACAAACTACTTATCTACTAGCTTATCCTAAGGACGGCACAAATATCCATGCCCGAGGGGGGATTCGAACCTCCGACCGTAGTGGCCGTGCAGACGTGACTGGAGCGCCTCATTCCCCTCGGCCACCGCGGCCGGCTGCGTTGTAAGTATATTGTTCGTGTTCCATTTTATTATAGTTTGCAACCATTGTCGTACTTTCTCGCATGTAATGGAAAACTCCATGTTAACGATTTTTAACTGGTGTTCTACTTTATTAGATCTTGTCACAGGAGTAGTATGTATTTGTATGTATTTCTGCTTTGAATCGTGTCACTTGTTCAAATGTTTGTTAAGCTTATTGGACTTAACTGCGGGGTCATCAGTCCCTCGGTCTAAAGCGTCTCGCTGCGGAGCGCGCGGTTGCTCGCCGTGGAGGTTCGAGTCCTCCCTGGGGCATGGGTGTGTGTGTTTGTCTTTAGGTTAGTTTACCTCGGTTTAAGTAGTTTGTAGGCTACGGACTGATGACCACGCAGTTTGGTCCGATAGATATACAAACATTTGAACATTTGATTTATCAGTCCCTAAACTTACAAACTAATTATAAACTCACTTATACTAAAGACAGCAAATACCGAGGGGTGATTCGAACCCCCGACGGGGAACGGACTCCCGCATCGGAGCATAGCGCGTCAATGTGCTCGGCCAGTCGGCCAGTCCGCCCGGCCGTGTCACTTGTCACTGAATACGATTTGTCGCGTTAACACCTAAGGCAGCTGACTTGTAAATGCAAATAAATGCATCAGTAGTTCCCGCGCCGCGGTGGAGTGGCCGAGCGTTCTAAGGGAGCTTCTTAAATACCGACTAAACGGGGCGTGGCTGTATAGAGAAGCGATTGGAATATATAAACACAATGATAATTTCAATCGAAAAGAAGAGACTATGAAACTCAACGATATATGGACTGTGGCTCTGCAGAATCGATAGACTGTTTTTATCTTTGACATAGTTCGATAGTATAGCTTTATCTTTGACAAGGATCATCTCTTCTTATGACGTAGATCCTAGCCACGCCCCGTTTAGACGGTATTTAAGAAGCCCTCAGACCTCCGACCCGTCAGTCGGCAAGACCCAACAGACGGACAACCTCTGAAGAAGTCCGACTCAGCATCGGACGAAACGTAAGGAAGCAACAAGATTCTAAGAACACGACCTTACAACCCACAAGACATACTAAGAAACATGTCTACCGGTCGTGAAAGCCTTCAATCTGTACCTTAAATGAGTTCCTATTTCGTCCACGGTTTCCTGAAATCCCGACTGGCAATTTCTTGTGCAACAAATAATTGCCGCGGCGGATTATCCGTACGTACTGGGGCGCCGTACTGCGGTGCGCGCGACCGATCGCAGTCGGGGGTTCGAGTCCCCCCTCGGACATGGGTGTTTGTGTTGTCCTTAGGTTAGTTTACCTTAGTTTAATTACTTTGTAAGCTACGGACTAATGGCCACGCAGTTGGGTCCGATAGATTTACAAACACTTGAAGATAAATAATTACAAATTTTTCCCGGACTCTATGTCCGCCCTACTTTTATATGGAACTAGCTGAAACCCGCGGCTCCGCTCATGTGTTGGTGGATTATGATAGATAAGCTATCTTTCAGTATGCTTATCCTTACAGAGAAAGATCTGAAGACATTGTAGCACGCATAGACCAAAGATATGGTCTGTGGCATCCTTCGACCATAGGTACTGGCAGACTGGGCGCATGGCATCGTTTTCATGGCACCAACATCTCTAAGTTAAACCATTGCTTTACCAACAGTCATAACTTTGCCTAGGATTATACAGAGCATTTTATGGAAGGAAGTAACATTACATTTCGTGTGTGTGTTATAAGTTTAAAATGATGACATTTGTTCAAAACTGTGGAGTTATTATATCCAGCTAATGTTTTCCAACAGTCACGTGTTCATATGTTTGAACCACACCATGTGAATAGCCGCTCCGCTGTTTGTCCTGTCTGGTAGTATCTATGGTCGAAGGTGGCATCACGTTTCACTATATGTAACCTCCTTACTATAGAGTCGCATACGTCATCGCTGGCCTTCAGTCCGTTTTTTTTTTTTTTTTTTTACAATTTGACGGCTTCCAACCACCATATCTTCCACCCCCTTATAGCTATCGGCATGGAACTGCTATGGTGTACAACGGGAGACTTCGGACAATAATTACACACAGACAATTCGTTTGCGTTCTTTAGTTTTCGTTGCAGAGCGAAATATTAACACACACACACACACACACACACACACACACACACACAGAAACACACACACACGTAGAATTTTATAAACACCGATAACTTTCTATCCCATCCTTTTATCATTATCAACACTCAAGCAACAATGTAACCAATAAAACCATTTTCAAAGAGTAAATATAATTTTCAAAGAGTAATTATTGTTCCGCATTTCACGTTATATTCTTCAAATGACTAAATATTTATCAGATCGCTATAAAACCGTGCCTAAAACCTTATTCAGGTATAAATTAGTAACTGTACAAATGTTTAAGTCTCTGCGTCTTGTCGTAATAAGCGTACACCGAACAGACATTCACATTAATATCTAATATATAAAACAGTGTGTCCGTATGTATGTACGTGTTGCATACAAATCTACAGTTTTGATCCAATCTTTTTCAAATTTTGTACGCGTAAGCTTTAGTCCATGAGGACGGTCGCCGTAAGTGTAAGAATCGCGTACGATACATAGTTCACGAGATATGACGTCATAAACAAGGAGATGCGCGGAAAACACTGCAATTAGCGACAATGCTGCTCATTTTCTCCTAAACCACTGCACCGATTTCAACCAAATTTGGTACATATATTCCTTACCGTGAGGTTGCAATTGCTGAAGGGTTCAGAATCGCGACTCATGGTTCAGAAGATATGACGTCATAAACAATAGGAATCGCAAAAAACTGCTTTATAATGCAGCGAGACTTTATAAATACGCTATATGAGAATGAGAGTACTTAGCGACTTGCAAAAAACTTTAAAAATAATTTCAAACCTTTATTAAACCTTTTCTCGCTGACAACCACAGCAAAACGATGAAAGGAAAAAAGTTTCTCGCTTACTACTTTTCCGCTGTTTATGTAGTAAAACTACGACATTCGGTATGACTTATTCTTAATTTCTACACTATAAATTGTAGCCGCAGGAAACTTTACAGAACAGTATACATGCATATAGTCGAGTGTACTTTCTAAATTGTATCACAGTACGACATGTTCTTGAGATATGATCACATAAACAGTAACGTTCATGGAAAACCGCCACATCACGCACAAAGTTTTAATCTATTACTTCTTTACTACTAACTGTATTCCCAAGAGATTTTAGACATACATCCATTATACAAATGAATATATACCCGAAAAATGGCAGGAAGAAAGAAATAAATACTCGGGCAACGCCGGGCTTTCAGCTAGTATATACATAGCTATCCGATCGCCATAAAACCGTGCCTAAAGCCTTCCCCGGGTAGATATTAGTCACTGTACAAATTTTTAGCTCTTTATGTCTTGTGGTTCAAACGTGATAAACGTACATCGAACAGATATTTACATTTATAGATATAGATTGACTGGGACCTCTGGTACAACTGAAACTGTCACTGACTGGAATCGGCTATATTTGGCTACTTGGAGACCATTTGCAGCCTTTCACGTTACTCAGTTGGTTTGAAGAACATTCTGGGCAGTGCCAGATCGCCGACATGACTCATCAGACATAATCGAGAGGTCAGTCCGTGCAGCAATTACTGCACCGACAAGACGGCGGCTAGAGAGACAGCAGGCTCGACACTGCTGAACTACTTGTTGAGTTCACGTCACTTCATGTTGCTGCACTTCACCGGGCAAAAGGAGGCCCGAGGTATACCATCACTTTTCCACCTTAATGTATTTCTTGCAGAGAACCAATGTGCTTCGAGTGTCCACAAAAATGTGCGAACTTGTTGCATTACTCCCTAGTAATGTCTTCATAGTAACTATAATAATATAATACAGTGGTATTTGTAAACGAGTACAATGCAGTCAACCAAGTACCGCAAGTTCTTCCTACTGATAAATTCGTATTTATAGGCATTTTAACAAAGGTTATTGCCTAAAAACTTAGTATTGTGTTTATTTATATCCTAAAGAGAGAAAAACGACATGGAAGATCGAAAAGTAAAAAAATGGGGAGAAAAACTATTGTTTAAAATACCTAACAGTGAGCCGCGGTGGAGTGGCGGAACGTTTTAAGTCGCCTTGCTACGGGGCGCGCGGTTGCTCGCCGTCTGAGGTTCGAGTCCTCCCTCGGGTAGGATTTTGTGTGTGTGACCGATGTTCTATTAAGAACTAAATAAAAGGTGTTCAGTTAAGAGGCTTATATGTTATTTGGCACTGTAAAAATGTTAAACATATCTTGAGAGATATTTTTAAGAGGTAGGAGGGAGCTTAATCTTCAGGCAGTTCTGAAGCACAGATTTTAAAAGGAAGTTGGAGACACCTCGACAGGAATTTATTAATCGCTGTACATTACGCTTCGTATCACTGATATCCTGTAAAGTCATCTGCTCCAACGCAATATTGAAAATGTGTGCTTAGCATGAGTACTCTCATATACAGTTTTGTTTACAAAGAGGTGAACGAATATTGCCTAGTTCTGTGACGGCAGTGGTCTTCCCGTGTTTTTTATTATTATTTTTTTTTTTCTTATTTTTGTCCAGGCGCTGCACGTACGAGGTGTGTTCAAAACATTCCTGAACATTCGTAACTTCGCACCAACGGAGTATTGCAGCGAAATGGCGTTGCAATCCCTACACATTCCTGTATGGAATGTGTAATTGCCGGAAGTCTTATTTATAATTCAGTGCTAACTCGATTAGAACGTTGTTTTGCACAGTTTGTGAATTTCGAGACAGCAGAGAAACGACGCGTCTGCATTAATTCTGCGCGAATCCGAAGAAACTCTTTACAGAGACACACGAAAAGATCGAGGAAAGCTACGGTGATGAATGCTTAAGCCGTACTCGATATTACGAATGGTCCCCGCGGTTTAAAAATGGCCGGACGGAAGTTAAAGGTGACCTTCGTTCAGGACGCCGTTCCATGTCTACTGACGACGTACGTCAGGAACGTCAACGATATGGTGCGTGCCAATCGTAGACTAATTGCGCGACAGATTGCAGAAGGATGTAGCATTGCAGTTCGATCAGGTCATGAAATCGTGACACAGCAGCTAGGAATGCGTAGCGTAGTCACAGCTCTTACGCCGAGAAAGGTTGTCGCCTCGCGACCCATGAAAGGCTGACTGCGCTGCCTCGTCCTCCAGAACTGTTCCCTGCGGACTTTATTTTTATTTCCGAGGATGACAAACCTGTTGAAAGGACGAAGCTTTGCAACGATAGACGAGACAGAAGAAAATTCCCAGAAGGCGCTTCGCACGATCCAGAAAGAAGCGTATCAAGTATCGCGGTTTTAACTGCAGGGGTCTGCTTGAGCAAAACACTTTTTTGTTTTCACGTAAACATGTTTCACTGCAGTTGCAGCATCGTCAGGGGTCCTTCATTCCTTTAAATGAAACAGCCGTAATCGTTTACTCTACAACAATAATATTTTAGACTGTATATGCGTATGCTATTGTTAATTTCGTAGTAGTCAAAGTAGATCATACAAGATTTGTTCAAATCTTTGTGATGACTGGAAAACAAAGCTCTAAAACACAAGCAACAAGAGCAGCGAGTGCCAAGTTACTACTGTTTATAAGCCTATGGACCAACTAGGGTTATCGGTCTTACAAACTTCTTAAATTAACGTATGCTAAGGACAATACTAGAAGATAGATTAAGAAAAGGCAAACCTACATTTCTAGCTTTTGTAGATTTGGAGAAGGCTTTTGACAATGTTGATTGGAATAAACTCTTTAAAGTTCTGAAGCAAGCAGGAGTAAAATATAGGGAGCGTAAGGTTATTTACAACTTGTACAAAAACCAGACAGCGGTTGTCAGAGTTGAAGGGCATGAAAGGGATGCAGTGGTTGGGAAGGAGTGAGACAGGGTTGTAGCCTTTCTCCGCTGTTATTCAATTTGTACATTGAACAAGCTATAAAGGAAAGCAAGGAGAAATTTGGTGAAGGAATAAAAGTTCAGGGGGAAGAATTAAAAACATTGCGTTTTGCCGACGACATAGTAATTCTGTCAGATACAGTGGACAGTGTGCTGAAAGGTGCATATAAGATGAACATTAACAAGAGCAAAACTAGGGTAATGGAGTGCAGTGTAAGAAAATCAGGTGATGCTGAAGGAATTAGATTGGGAAACGAAGCAATAAAGGAGGTAGATGAGTTTTGTTACTTGGGCAGTAAAATAACAAATGATGGTCGCAGTACAGAGGATATAAAATGCAGAATGGCAATGGGTAGAAAAGCGTTCTTGAAAAAGAGAAATTTGTTAACATCGAATATTGATTTATGCCTAAGGAAGTCCTTTCTGAGGGCATTTGTATGGAGTGTTGCCTTGTATGGGAGTGAGACATGGACGATAAACAGTGCGGACAGGAAGAGGATTGAGGCTTTTGAAATATGGTGCTACAGAAGAATGCTGAAGATTAGGTGGGTGGATCGCGTAACTAATGAGGAGGTACTGAACAGAATTGGGGAGAAAAGAAATTTCTGGCATACCTTTACTAAAAGAAGGGATAGATTGGTGGGACACATTCTTAGACATCAAGGAATTGTGAATTTAGCATTAGAGGGAAGTGTGTGGGGTAAAAATCGCAGAGGAAGACCAAGAGATGGATACAGTAAGCAGATTCAGACAGATGTAGGTTGCCGTTCTTATGTGGAGATGAAGAGGCTTGCTCAGGATAGGGTATTGTGGAGAGCTGCATCAAACCAGTTTCCGGACTGAAGACCACAACAAGGACAATACACACACACGCATGCCCGAGGGAGGACTCTAACGACCGACGGGAGCGGCCGCCCAATCCGTAACATGACGAACCAGACAGCACGGCCACAAGATTTGGAAATGTATATATGTACCTTGGTTGCTGTATTTCAGTTTTCCAACATTTTTTGTGTAGGTCTTCCTTCATAGGATGTCATTTGCAACTACATGTCACTTGTGTAAAAAAGTGATTTACGTCTAAATATTTTATCTGGGTTTGTTATGGTTAACCCTAGTACCATTAAATTCTGTGTAAACAGTGCGCGCATGTTTGTGTGTTCCTGTTCAATCTTTCTAATTGACAAATACTAACTTAAATATAATCTATGTATGTACAGACTAAAATATTTATGAAGTTTATAGGAATTAAAGACAGATTGACGATGCTACAACTACAGTGAAACATTTTTGGGTAAAAAAGAGAATGTAACTCCAGGCAGACAATAAAAAACGAAATATTTGTTAAGCAAACACGGATCAAAAGAGCTTCAACATGAAGCGTACCAACAATGCTTAAAGGACGTGTGAACGATGTATCAATTGTGGATGAGACAAATTCGAAGAACTACACAATAAGTTAAAGGTAACTTTAGAAAAAAAAATTGTGGACAAAGTTCGAGAACTTTTTCAACAGACCACGTAAGTACGATTTACTGCCTTTTCTAAATTTTGGATTGTCTGTGAGAACTGATACAGTAATAGGATCTACAAGCAGCATCACATTCAACGCCGCTCGAAGCCTTGCTTCGACCACAGACATAGTGCTATAGCCTGATTTTGTAACATCTGACGACCTGTCGCAAAACTGCAGACAATATACGTGCCACTGAGCGGAGCGACGAGAGTGTAGTGGGTGGCCTTGTGGCCGCCGTGATATGGTGTAGCCAGTTACGACCGTCGCAATCACCGATACATTCACCATGGGCTGCTGGTATTACCATAGTATGCGCTCAGTTGTCAGTGACACCGTCAATCACAAGAAGGCGAAAAGAAAATATATTCAGTCAGCAAGGACTACTGCCTGACGCAATTCATACAGTGTGGTTTCTTGTCACTCCGAATAATAAGAAGAGCCGGTGGAGAACGTTGAAGAATGGTCTGCTCGAGGGTAGCGTACTGTCCCATTGCTATACAACACCTACACTAACGACCACCCATCAACCCTGCAGATGACACAGCAACTGCAGCTCGAGGCAAAACTTCTGAGGACGTGCAGATGGCACTGACAGCAGCCCTCGGCACGTATTATGATGACAATCACAAAGCCAAATCCTGGCGAGACACACGTCTGTGCCTTTCATTTGAAGAACAGAGAAACCAGAAGCTAAATATTACCGGGTGAGGGAAACAACTAAGCCACTACGATACTACAAAATACGTGGGAGTAAAGGTGGTTGTAGTCTCACATTCAAAGACCACCGTCGAGAAACGAAGCTAAAAGTATCTGTCCGGGACACCATCATACGAAAACTTACTGCCGCCACGTGGGTAATACAGGGCTTACAGCGACCCACGGAGTGCAGCCATCCAACGAGGTGGTTAGGGTCGGTCGGAGTACGTGCTTACGTAGCCCTGGTAGATACAGGGTTTCCAGAAGAGGACTTCCTGATTTCAAAATTAAATATCTCGAAAACAAAGATCGATAGAGGAATGCAGTAAACGGTATGCTTTATTGTGAAAGCAGTAAGAAGTTTATACAGCAGTTTGAAATAATAGTTACAAAAGCTGCTAACAGATGGCGCTGGAATCGCCATACGTAATGCCTAGTATAAATAGTGATCCGAAGCCCAGAGCAATCAGTTCCCCTATTGAAAGGCGGTTAGCGTACCGAAGGAAGATATTAAAACCATGTACTCCATTGAACAACGCGTTTTTCTGGTGCTAGAGTACCACAGTTTAGAAGAGAGTCCTACGGCAACAAGTTTTCAAGCACGATTTAATGTTCCAAAAGGACCCGATGCGAAAACCATTCGTAGTCTCTTCGCAAAATTTCAACGAACAGGCAGCGTAACTGATGATCTAGTGGAGCATGTTGGCCGCAAGCAAATCGCAGTTACGCCTGAAAATATAGCCACAGTTTCTGGAATTATTCAGCGAAATCCAATGTCATCCGCCAGTAGAATTGCATCTGGTTTGAAGCATTCCAGCACGCAGAAAATACTGAGAAAGAGCCTATACATGTTTCCATTCAAAATTCAAACGTACGAGCTGTGCAACAAAGGGTTGCCTTTGCTAATCAGATACAATGATTGATAGTGAAGGATTTGATGTTGGCTGCATCTGGTTTACAGATGAAGCACACTTCCACGTGAATGGATACATGAATAAGCAGAACTGGCGATTTTGGGGTCCCGAAAAGCCATATTGGTGCGAAGCGAAACCCCTGTATTCTCCTAAAGTTACTGTGTGTGCTGCAGTATGCAGAAGAGGCATTATTGGCCCTTTTCTCATTCGAGAAACGGTCACTGGTGAACGTCACGTTGCAATTTTGGAACAATTTGTCGCCACACAGCAAGCGTTAGAGGATCGACCAGGTACTGAATGGTTTATGCAAGATGGAGCCCGACCACATCGGACCGAACAAGTGTTTCGCGTTCTTGAGGAATACTTCGGGAATCGAATTGCTTTGGAATATCCCAAATTTACTGGTGCAGGCATGGATTGTCCTCCATATTCGTCGGATTTGACTCCCTGTGAATTTTTTTGTGGGGCACAGTTAAAGACATGGTCTACTCGAAGCATCCCGCCACGCTGGACGAGCTTGACTCGGCGATCTCTGTGGCATGTGAATCTATTTCGGTTGAGACACTACGAAATGTGATGGCGAATTTCATTCTTCGTTTGCGCCACCTCTGTAGTGCCAATGGTGAACGTTTTGAAAACATTGTGATGTGATTGTTTGTAAAGAGTGTTTTCAAACGATTATTTCACTTATGTATGCTGATATGAGCTGTACAGCGTATTGCGCCATCTGTTAGCAGCTTTTGTAACTATTATTTCAAACTGCTGTCTAAACGTCTTAAAGCTTTCACAATAAACATACCGTTTACTGCATTCCTCTATCGATCTTTGTTTTCGAGATATTTAACTTTGAAATCAGGGAGTCCTTTACTGGACACCCTGTATGTTAACTCTAGCTTAGTAACATCAGTCAAAGTGACAGCTACGTTCAAATTGTGAGTGAGCTGTCACGTTTCTAGGAACAATTGATGAACGAATGTACACGGGTAGTGTGTTGGTTTGGAATCACAGTCGCCGAATTGGCGGGTGTTACTAACAAAAGTTCAAAACCCCCTGAAAGACTGGTGTTAGTAGCAAGCGTTAAAATCAGATGTTGGTAACGCAGGATTAATATCATGTGCTTTGAACATTTCAAAGATGAGGATGAAATGGAAATTATTACGAAATTCTATGATGGTAAAAACTAAAAACGAGAAAGATCTATATTTAATGGGACTGATAGAAAATTCACCTGTTCAAAGGAGAAGGAGCAGGAAAGAAAACCTATAATCTGAAAAACAATACTGCGCAGTTTTATTGTAACATGAAGGGCAAGGTAATCGAAGTCCCAATGAAGTGTGTACTTTCCTCAACGACTACATACATGAACAGCTATCCAACTCAGTGCATGAATTACATGTGCGGTACCTGATATATCTAGCAATTAATGGCAAATTTTAAATAATTCATCTTTATTATCCTGTACGAGGTCACTCCTTCCTCCCATGCTATAGGGATTTTTCTGTAATAAAGAGTGATACGACAACAAGACATAATCTATTCTGTCAAACAGGATGTTGAAATGACAGCTAATTCAAGAAAAACATTGAATTCGTTTGAAGTCAAGATTGTTGAACATAAAGATATCATTGACATTAAAGAACGGTGGCCACAACACTTCAAATAATCCTCCTTTGCCCTAAATTGTCAAACGAAGGAGAGGTTTTTCACTTGCTAACTTCCGGCATTTGACCTACACACATCGAAACCCAGTATATTTCGTTTGTATGGAATGAGTAGATGGACTGCGTGTAGGCGAAGAAAAGTACCTGATTATCCGAGAAATGTGGCATCAGCAAGAAGATTCCAATTTAAAAAATATATAAATAAGTATTGGTCTTAAGATATTGACTAAATTGAAATCAGTATTATCAGTTTGTAACAAAAATGACAATAAATAGCAGTTTAAACCTGTGTTACTGTGAATTCTTTTGCAAGCTACCCTCAAGAGAATAGTTTATTGGAAAAAGGAAGAATGTCCACCAACTTCCAAAGAGGCCTGTTTCAAAAATATTTATCGAAGGTGCTCGAACGTCTCGTCATTTAGTGCAAATAATTTAGTTCTACAAGTTTGCAATTGGTCATAAAACTGTCAGAACAATATTTTAAGTGTTAACAAGTTTTTCTTAGTTTTCTAAAAACAGTGGTGTGTGGACTTTCTTCCTTTTTCCAATCAGCGATTTAATTACTCTTTAAAAATTATATTTACTCTTTGAAAATGGTTTTATTGGTTGCATTGTTGCTTGAGGGTTGATAATGATAATAGGGTGGCGTATATTGGGATGGAAAATTATCGGTGTATATAAAATTCTACGTGTGTGTGTTAATATTTCGCTCTGCAGCGAAAACTAAAGAACGCAAACGAATAGTGTTTATGTAATTGTTATCCGAAGGCTTCCGCTGTATACCATAGCAGTTCCATGCCGATAGCTATAAGAGTGTGGAAGATATGGTGGTTGAAATTCGTCAAATTATATAATAAAATGAATAAATAAATAAAAAATGTGCGCCTCGGTTGCACAGTGGTAGAGTGCCAGACTACAAATCCAAAGGTCGCGGGTTCGATCCCCGCCAGGTCCTAGGATTTTTATCTGTCACTTTCCACTTCTTTCACCTCTGGCAGCATTGCTCATGTGGAAAATACCGAGTAGCACCGTGGTTCGGAACCCACGTTAAACTGTAGGTCCCCCTATAACTGGTTGGGTAAGTCAGTTCGAAGGTCGGAGGAAGGCAACGGCATACCAGCTCCAAACAGGACCATGCCTAGTAAAGCACTGTGGTGTTAAAACCAATCTTCGGATTGTTGACTGCTTTACCTTTTACCTTTTTTATAAAAAAAAAAAAAAAAAAAAAAAATTGGAACTGAAGTCCAGCGATGACGTTAGCGACTCTACAGCAAGGGGGTTACATACAGCGAAACGTGATGCCACAGACCGTATCTTTGGTCTATGCGTGCTACAATGTCTTCAGCTCTTTATCTGTAAGGATAAGCATAGGAATATGGGATTATAAGCATAAATAAATAAAGCAGTATAAAAGAAATTTCTTATAATACACCTCTTTAAAAAAATCGACTTGACGTTTCGCGCATTACATCAAGTGATCGATCTGTAACATTATTACAATCATTATTGTTAAATTTCGTGATTGGATTCTACGAAACGAGTGCATTTTTATGTGTAATTTGATCTACACTACTTACTATTCAGTCTCTTGGCACACTATTGAAAGATAGCTTATCTATGATAATCAACCAACACGCGAGCGGAGCCGCGGATTTAAGCTAGTTTGAATATATAATGAGCCACTGACGGCAATAAATTACACATTATTTCTTTCCTGTGTTATTGATCTCTCGTTAATGACACACAACATGGTCCTGTTTTCGATTGCGTGTTATTCCGAGCACGGTTGAGTCAAATGCGTGGGCGTGAGGCTGTCGCGGTGTACCTGTGCGCGGGCAGACGCGGTAGCTGGAGGCGCCGGGGCGCTCGGCCGCCCGCAGGAAGCTCTCGTCGTACTGCGGCATCTCGCGCGCGCAAGGTGGCGGCGGCGCAGACTGCCGACTGCTCCCGCCGGCGCGGTGCGCGCATGTTTATTTCGGGGAGTTTTGGCAGCCCGCGCGGCCGCCAGCCTCACTGCCTCGGGCAGTTGCGTATCACTATCTGCGCCAGTTCCGCCCACCTGTTGATCTTCACCACACCGCGGTGACATCTCAGTGTTCGCGAACACATCGTCGACAGGTGCGTAAATTTCTTTTTAAATGCTGAACTGAAAGTCCTTTAACCCTGCGG
Organism: Locusta migratoria; assembly: GCA_026315105.1. NCBI lineage: Eukaryota > Metazoa > Arthropoda > Insecta > Orthoptera > Acrididae > Locusta > Locusta migratoria. The sequence continues at coordinate 741,735,935 of CM048755.1, read as the reverse complement.
CAGGCGCGCTTAAGATTGTTACGTCAGCGGGCGCGGGCGGCACTCGGTGCCGCCTACCTTTAAATACATAGAAAAGCTATTTTTTTTTTAAATTTTTGGGTGGAATTAATTATTTATTGTATATAACATCATTCTTAACAGCAACTTTTAATATGATTTGTGCCGCGGTGGAGTAGTCGAGCGGTCTAAAGCGTCTCGCTGCGGAGCGCGCAGTTGCTCGCCGTGGAGGTTCGAGTCCTCCCTGGGGCATGGGTGTGTGTGTGTTGTCCTTAGGTTAGTTTACCTAGGTTTAAGTAGTTTGTAAGCTACGGACTGATGACCACGCAGTTTGGTCCGATAGATTTACAAACATTTGAACATTTAATATGATCTATATATATATATATATATATATATATATATATATATATATATATATATATATATATAGAGGGTGCATGGGAAAATTAAAACAAGACAGAAGACATCTTGAAATCCGAAAAGACAATTTCCAATTTCTCGCGATCTGTTCGGCAAAAATTCCGGAGGAATTTCCTTCTTGTTCTTTTTTAATGTTCCATTGAACGTTAGCCCACTTTCTAAAAGATGCTGGGCTACAGGGTAACTACTGTAGTAGTTGTCCGTAATTGCATTCCTGTGAGGTTCCTTGATTGGCTCAACCAATCTCTTCACAATATCCATTGGCTGGTTAGATGCAACGTATGGTCCATGATTCTGTCTGCCGCAGTATACTTCAAAATTAAAACTATAAAATGTTTTGCTATCGCACAATGCATATAACTTCAATCCATACTTAGCGGGCTTATTGGGCATGTACTGAACAAAACCACAACGTCCGCGAAATGGGACAAGAATTTCGTCTATGGTTGTGAACTCCCCTGGACTGTAGTTATTTCTGCAGTTGTTCAGAAATGCGAAGTGAAGATTGCGGATGGCAGCAAGTTTATCAGTTGCTAGTCGTTCTTTTGTTGTAGACGTATCATCAAACCTGAGTGACCAGAGCAAGAACAGAAAGCGCTTGTAGCTAAATGCTGCCCTTAGAATAATCATTCCTGTTCCATTTGATGCCACAGTTCTAATACATTTGTGCGTCCTCCTTTTTGTACAGCAATGAGAAACAGTGCTCCTAAAAGAGCCGTTATTTCAAAAGCAGAAGTAGTTTTGGAATCTCTAGCTCTTGAGTAATTCACAGATGATCTCTTGTTATTTATGTACTTGTTTGTGTTTTCAACAACATAATCAATTATCTCAGGATCAAAAAATTTGAGAAAATTTTCAATTTCAGATTTAGCTTCTCTACCATTCAGTTTCGGGCCAGTTACGACTTTGTTATATTCTTATATTTTGTTTTCCCCGGTAGTGCTAACGGATTACTTATCCACAAAGTTTCTTGGTCCTTACCAACATAAAAATGGCAGTCATCATGTGGCATTCCTATCAATTCAATTCCCGTCAACGCATGACTGCTCAGATTCGCTAGAATGATCTGCAATTTCAACTATTTCTGCTTCCTTATCGCTGTCAGAGAAATCAGCGTAATCTTCTTCGTCAGATGATTGTAAAAGAAAACGCTCAATTTCTTCTGGTGTTAGTCCTTTCCTTTGTGCAGACCTGGGAGACAATAAAGTAATTCTAATACCAAAGCAATGTTAATAACTAAATCATTATACACCCACAGAGTTGTAAAACAAAGCTTCTAATCATCAAAACATCCGACAGTTTTACGGCTACATGTACTTACATTACCGGGCGCGTGCGGTACGCAGTGCCGTCTCGGTGCAGTCGTCCACTCCACAGGTCAGTCGCAGCTGTTATGATGAGTATATTGGTGGCGCAGTAATGTAGTTTGGCACGTGACTAAACAATCGAAGCATATCTAGCACCATAGTTGCATGCTCGGCACGCTGACGAAATTATTGAAAGAAAACCCTGCGCCCGCCGCAGGGTTAAGAGGACTGCAACCACGTAATGAGTAACGTAGAAGTAGATAACATCGGAGTAGTACAGCAACTAAAATCACTTAACAAGAACAAGTCTTCTGGTCCGGATTGTATACCCATTAGATTTCCATCTCATTATGCTGAAGCGATAGCTCCTTACTTAACAGCCACTCTCTTATAGAAAGATCTGTACAAAGAGATTGAAAAGTTGCACAGGTCACACCTATATTCAAGAAAGGCAGTAGGAGTAACCCACTAAACTACAGGCCTATTTCATTGACATCAATATGCAGCAGGGCTTTGGAACATATCCTGTATTCAAATATTATGAATAATCTCGAACAGAACGATCTATTGACCCAAGGTCAACACGGATTTAGAAAATATCGTTCATGCGAAACACTACTAGCTCTTTATTCACTCGAAGTGATGGGTGCTATTGACAAGGGTTGGCAAATCGATTCCGTATTTCTTGATTTACACCGTACCTAACAAACGGCTTTTAATCAAATTGCGTGGTTATGGTATATCGCCCCAAATTTGAGATTGGATAGGGGATTTCTTGTCAGAGAGGACACAGTTCGTAGTAATCGATGATAAGGCATCGACTAAAACAGAGGTGATATCGGGCGTTCCACAGGGTAGTGTTATTGGTCCTCTGCTGTTCCTTATTTACATAAACGATTTAGGGGAAAATCTAAGTAGTTCTCTTAGATTGTTTGCAGATGACGCCGTCATTTACCGTCTAGTAAAACCATCTGAAGATGAAAACCAACTGCAGAACGATTTGAATACGATACCTGTATGGTATAAGAATTGGCAGATGACTCTAAATAATGAGAAGTGTGAAGTCGTCCATATGAGTACGAAAAGAAATCCGTTAAACTTGGTTTACAAGATAAACCAATCTAAAGTGAAGGCCGTGAACTCCACAAAATACCTAGGAATTACTATTACTTCAGGCTTAAATTGGAAAGAACACGTAGATAATGTCGTGGGAAAGGCGAACCAGACTGCGTTTTATTGACAGAACCCTTAAAAGAAGCAACAGAACTACTAAAGAAACACTACACTACTCTTGGCAGTCCATTTTTGGAATATTGCTGCCCAGTGTGGGATCCTTATCAGGTGGGTTTGACGGAGGACATCGAAAGAGTCCAAAGAAGAGCAGCTCGTTTCGTATTGTCACGATACAGGGGAGACAGCGTTACGGAAATGATACAGGATCTGGGATGGGAATCATTACAACAACGGCGCTTATCGCTGCGGCGTGGGCTACTTGCGAAACTCCAATCGTCAACATTCTCCTCCGAATGCGAAAATATATTGTTGACTCCCACTTACATAGGTAGAAATGATCATCAGAATAAAATACGAGAAATCAGAGCTCGAACGGATAGATTCAGGTGTTTTTTCTTCCAGCGCGCTATTCGAGAATGAAATGGAAGATAAATAGTATAATGGTGGTTCGATAACCCTCTGCCAGTCACTTAAATGTGATATGCAGAGTTTCCAGTGTCGATGTAGATTACTCAGAGCCAAATGAATACTCTAAAAATCCTGTACGGTTGCGTAAAATCCACCAAATTAATGTGAACTGCTTTATTATTCATTGTCATGACGCGTTTCGGGATTAGCCCATCCTTTCATGACCTACTGATATAGACAAAGGATTAGTCACACAGCAGATATTTTGTAGTACTCCTACAGTGAAACACTTCACGGAAAGCAGCTCAAACTACGACGCTTAAACAAAATACCTTGCAGAGACGAGGTCGGCACAGTAAGGTCAGGAGATTTTGTATGCTAAACATATGGAGACGTGCCTGTCACTAGAGGGCAGGTACATCAATGTTAAGCGTCAAAAGTCGGCGCGGCCAACATATCAAGTATTTTGTGATGAGAATACTCATCATATACATAAATGCTCACAGCTAAGACAAATTTATATATTTTTGACGACGTTACAGCGTTCATTTTTAATGAAATAAATCGCAATTTGCGATCACTTAAGGCTTCACTGTACTAGGTTTAGATGTAATACCAATGTGCGGCGAATGAAAATTTGTGCTCGGCCGGAATTCGAACCCGGGATCTCCTGCTTACTAGGCAGACGCGTTGACCACTCCGCCACCGTGGACACAGTGACCAACCCGACTGCAGAGGACTCTTCCCTGCACGTCTCCCGCCACACCCAAATCTCCATTCGCTACGCTGTCTTTTTCCTATTACCACAGCCTATTTGTGCTGTAATGCTCGCAGCCACAATACTGTATTCCCGCATCAGGGAAAACAGACCATGAGGTATCGAGACGCAATTAATTGTCGTCAGGAGCCCAGTCTCGGCTGGTATACAATTATATATTTTTGACGACGTTACAGCGTTCATTTTTAATGAAATAAATCGCAAAGCAGACAACAGCAGTTATACAATGGAATGACAGAAGCTTTGTGCGAGATAGATCACCACATAGGACTCAGTGCACACATACAGTATCACGTGTGGCGCTTAACGCGCGGTAGTGCCCTCTACTGTCAGCAACGCCTTCTTGTTTCAGTTGTTATTAGCAGTACAAGACTGAGACTCTTACTTCATGTCACCGTTGTACTTTTATGTACACATCTGCTTTCTGTAAAGTGTTTCACTGTAAGACTACTACAAAATATCTGGCATATGACATATTTTGCTTATACTAATAGGCTGAATTAATCCCAAAACGCGTCATGATTAAGAATAATAAAGAAATTCACAATAATTTAGTGGATTCCAAGTAACTATACAGCATTTTTAGAGTCTTCCTTAGGATTTGGGTGAGCAAACGATTGCTGCTTCAATGTTCTGTGACAAGTAGGAAAGCCAACGGAGTAGGACAGTGCTGTTCATATTCAGTGCTATCAGGACTCCTGGGACATACAAGGTGCGAAAACGGCGTTAATGGTCAACGATCACTGTAAATGTCTTAAAGATAAGGCCTGGCAGAGTTTGGAAAGGAACTCTTTTGTGGCGTAAAGTCAGCGCCAAACGCCGGCGTGCGATTGGCTGCCGGTCGTCCGCTGCCTTCTACACGATCGTTCTCGTGCGTCTGGCGTGTGGCGCTACACCACAACACCCCCCCCCCCCCCACAAAAAAAAGCTCCGGACCGTTGTCGTGTAGGGAGCTCGACAATGGGGCAGGAGGTAGACTCGTGGACGTAGTGAGGGACCGGAGGACGGCAGACTACCGGCCGGGCCCCGCCATCCGGCCTGAGCTCGCGGGGAACGTCCTCCGTGAAAACCTCCGAAGGGCCCACGTCCACGACTTGGGGCGCAGATGATGACGTAGACTGTGACGTCTGTGGCGACTTCGGCGTCGGATGCTGCGTGACGTTCTGGTCCAAATCCACCGGGACGTCGAGTGGAGGCGGAGGCGGCGAGGGCTCCGTCTCCATACAGTAATCAGTCACGCGCTTGTGAGAGAAGATAAACAGTGACTGGTAGCATCGAGGAAGAAGACGCCGCGAGAAGAGAAGAACAGACAGAGTTGAGTATTGTAAAAAGTTCTGTAAATAAAACTTGTATTACTAATCAGTATAGCTGTTTTAGATTTCAACGCATGCCAAGCGTCCTGAATAGAACCTTTCCTGAAAGACAGGCCGGGAACGACAAAACAAACCCACTGGTCCGCCAGGTTGGATTGTGCGATATTCCTATTTATGAGACCAATAGCAGCTTGTGACGTGGAGACCCGCGCGATCGTCAAGGTCCGGGCGACCGCCATAAGAAAAGACAGTCGTATTGAGCAGCAAGCACATCCGAGAACAAGGAACGGAGGCCAGATTCTCAGCAGCATCGTGAAATGGCCACAACTCAGCTGCAACCATATAAGCGAATAACTGCCCCGCTTGTAGTTTGCCGTCGACACCACGACTGGCGACTGACTGACAAGCATCGACTACTCATCAATGACATCACAGTGTCCATTGGCGAATCGCAAATCTTCACGATCCTAGATGACACTGACGACCTGCAGGGAAGCTCCTTTCTTCCAGTGTTTTGGAGAGTAACAGCGTTACTTCCAGCGGCATGAGGTGTGTATGTGGGAGGAGGTGGGTACGGCTTCATATCGTTTCTGGTAGTTGTTGAAAGAACTTAGAAGGCACAACTGTATGTCACGGACATACCGGGTCCGTAATTCCAATGCGAGATGCTACAATTTTTCAATGGGACAATGCTTGTCCATATATGACACCTGTTCTCCGAACTGCCATTGCTAGACTTGCCCTCAATGCAAAATGTGTGTTAGCAGCTGTCACCTCGCCGTGATTCCAGTATCCAGAACATCAAGGATCAGCTGTGACTCTATCTCGTCACTTTGTCGTGCCGCGGCTGCGGGAACACCGGTAGTTGGCAATAACAGTTACAGGCCGCGCATTACGAACACTAGAACGTGTCTCAAATTTGACTGGACGAACTGTAGTTAAATAGCTTGCAAGTACGGCCTGTATCACAAAATTCATCGATACAGCAAAGAGGGCGGTGTCTCGGTGTCTGGCTACAACACCACCAGAACAGATGATGGAGAATTCCAATTTAGAGTGGAATATGATTACAAATTCGTATGTAAAACATCAACCTCATTTTGAACATTCATGTGTCTATATGCTCCAATAATATTAGCGATTGTAACAAAACTGCAGACTGCTACTAAAGGGAATAGTATTGTTCTACACATTTCAGTTGTGCTTAAAACCTTTTGAATAAAAGAAAGAAGATAAGTGTTAAATGCTAAAATTTTAAGCCAGGCTTTACCGCCACTGTTATTGATATCAAGTGAAACAAAAAGTTTACTGTTAGCTACCAGTCACTGTTTATTTTCTCTTACAAGCGTGTGTCTGATTACCGTATGTGAGTAGCGTGTTTTAAGACTCTCTCGCAAAATACAATGAGAGCGTACTGTCTAGTAGTGACAAATAGGGGGCTTACATTAAATGGTAGAGTTTTACTTTACACGTAGGCGGCTGATGCTGGCAATGGCCTTTCAAAGTACCTTAGTCACATTGAATGAGGGGGGAATATTTGTTCCTGTTCGCAGTGAAATAAATAATTAATGCTGTTCTTGCTCTATGGCTCACAGGTACTTCCATGTATCCTTGTCCAACCAGTAAATTAATTATCGTCGTAAAGCGAACATTTTGTTGCCAACATTAGTGCACTATGCTGCCGGCGCAGCAAGTAAAATTTACATTTATTGATATGGTGTCAATTCTTTTCGAACATGTCCGAACGTACAGACACCATTGACTGGCATTAACAGCAGTAATTGCAAGAATTCAAAACTTTGAAAGATTTCGACCGTTTCAGGAAAAAAATCATCGACGAAATTGAAAGTGTGTGCTGGACCGGAGGATTTCGCGCTTCGGGCCAGCTATTACCAATTAGGCTCTCCAGGCACACTACACGTCCTTATATCACACTGAGACTGTAGTGCCCCCTGCCCAGTAGTTGCTCTTGCTCGCGGCTTATAGAGGAGTCCCACAAGGAATCGAGCGTATTAATGCGTCCGCATCGATTTGTCAATTGCTGTTGGAGGCATATTTACAGTTATTAATATGGTGTCTCAGACACCATTACTTGACATTAACGGCCGTAATTATACGAATTCGAAATATTTAAACATTTCGGCCGTTTCACGGACAGGGATGACTACCATCTTAGTGTGCTGTAAGTTGAGAATTTGGGTTGGAAGGGAAGCGTGCCTGGTTAGCCTAACTGGATAAAGCGACCGCTTGCCCGAAGCAGGAAATCCGGGTTCGAATCCCGGTCCAGAAAAAAATTTGCGGTTGAATTTATTTCAAGGCCTTAAACGGCTGAAATGTTTCAATATTTCGAATAAGTAAAATTTAACTGATTAAATGCATTTATACAGCATTTGGAATATAATCGAGACTCCACAACCATAAATTACTTTAACGATGTATAGCTGTTTGTGTAAACCAAGTAAAAACCCTGTACGTTTCATAGAATTTTTCTGTTCCCACTTGGAATCTGGATCCAAACTCTCTTATTTTTCTAGGCATCTGTACCACCCGTAAAAGCAGTTTACGCGCGGTTCGACTTCATCCTACTGGGATTACTAAACTTTCTCCAACACCCAAAGGATTTACTCTAATAAATATCAATTTGCTATTAATGTGAACGGATTGTTTACTTAAGCCGCTGCCACTTTGCCCCACACAACACTTTCCAATGGGCCGTACGAATAAAAAAGCGCACATGCTCCAGAGAAGATTCTCAGAGCAAAAGAACGTTCTCTGAGTAAGGTCTCAATTTCGTACGATAAAAACTTGGAAGCATATGCTCTGAGCAGGTAGTTTATTCTCGCTACCTCCCCTCCTTCCTGAGTAACTTCTCCGCGTGTCATGTCCAGCACAGAACAGCTGTTCAATCGCGTGTTTCTTTAAACTAGCTCAATCAGGCAAATTATTAAGTGTACAAATATGGAGTAGGCATCTACGTGTTCAGGAAGAACTGTACTATGTTTAGATATTAGACTGTTGAGAAGGAGCATATTGTTAAGACTAAATGTGCACTTATTACAAAAATGTATCCTTCAGACCATACAAAATTTTCTTACACTAGATACTTTTTTGTTAATGAAGTTTGGTAAACACAATTTGCTAACGAAATTTTAAGAATGCATCACATATTCATCTATTTAAACGTGGAATGCTGTCGGAGTTTTCTAACATGAGAGAGGTCTACTTGTAAATATGACAGCCAGTGGTCTACTCATAAGCGTTAGGCCATAAGATTTTGTTAAAAGAAACAGGCTGCTAGGTATGTAATTAATAAGTTATTAATTTTCCTGTCATGTCTACTTACTTCTAACACAACAGAAGTTACGATTACAAAGCCCGAAAACACATCTTAAATAGGCCAACCGATTTGGATAGCAACAATACTTCAGTAGGCCTATCTGGTATTGCATGCAGCAATATTTATTTTGTGATAGAATCTGTGAAGTCTTGGGATGCACTTTATTTGGAACTAACATCATAAGGCCTTACTAATAGACTCTATTTAAAAACAATATTATTTTGCTATGTAGCTGTTTACAACTGTAAATATACACTCTAAACAAATGGGTAAAACATGCTGCTGAATTCACTTGTGTCATTTGTATGTCGGTAATGAAAACATTCCTCATGTATAACTCTCGTCACTATAGAAAATGCTTGAAGTGTCACACTCACGATTTTTCCGAAAAAAAGCTACTCGTCAACAAATTTTTTTTATTTGCATTAACTTTTTAGATCCCCTCGTATTTCTTAAACGCTAGAGCCTACGTATAAAGGAACTTGTTTTTGCCTTCTAAGTAACACAAATGTTATTATTTTATTATAAACCACAGTAAAACGTAACCCCAATAGGAGTTACTCAGCACGAAGTATGCTAGAGAGCTCACTCCATAAATCGGAGAATGTTCACCGGTCGTGAGAAACTTCTGTAGTCTTATTCAAATGAAATTGGAGAATGTTCTCTGCTGTGAGCAACTTCTCCCACCCTGTTATGCTGAGAACTTACTCGGCTGAAGTATATTCTCCGACTCCCTTTATTCATGCGAACCTGAGTATGTTCTCCGGAATTCAGAGTATAAAGTAGATACTCTGTTTTATTCATACGGCCCAATGGAATCGGTGCATGCTTCCAGGCCAAAGAGGGTGAAGTACACTTGTAATGTCAATTTCCGTATAAATTTGACTCGACGTTGTAATCACTGCAAAACATCACACACCTCACAACCTCTCCACACCCATCTATATGGTTCATTTCATTTGCCAAGTTGTGTTTACCACCAGATAGACAGCAAAAACAGATTTGCACCAACCTTACTAATTTCATAAATGTTTCCGCACTTAACACACGGTATAGAAATATCCTCATGTCAACCATACATGGTCGACAGAATTAATTAAAACTGATGCGAGAGCAGCATCCTACAACGCATTGCAGCAATAAAGAAGGTTACCTCGTGCTTATTGAAAGAGGAAAACAATTATTTCCGGAATGTGACGAAACAATTTAATCTATTTTAGAGAGAGTAAAAATAATTATGCATTTTCGCTCTTGTTAATGTGAATTATGTGCTTCTGAATAAACCATTTACCTTTTCATAATACGCAAAGAGATTGTTAAATATCAAATCGTGCACTAAAGAAGTGTGACTGCGTGGAATTTACTGATCGCTACAATTTAGACCTTACGTCATTGCGAGTGAAATACAGCTAAAGGAAAAGCAGTCTTTAATACGAAGCTTGGTTTGAACACCATAGTGGTTGACTTCACATGGTCCTGTTGTGGGTGGTATGCCATTGCCTTACTACGACCTTTGAACGGAGTGACCCAGCCAGTTATGGAGGCCCGTACAGTTTAACTTGGACTTCGAACTACGGCGTAAATCGGCATTTTTTCCACATCAACCAAAAAGATTTAGAAGTGAAAGGAGTCGTTAGGGATAAATAAAAACCCTAGGAGTGACCGGGAATCGAATCCGGGATCTACGACATTTCCCACTAAGCCACCAGAGGCCAAGTACAAAAGATGTTTTGAAATCGTAGACACACACTTACTGATCGTTTTCCACAAGTATATACGCAATTTTAAATGGCGTCATGTCGCATTCACAAGTCAAGAGAGTTCCCGCGAGCTTACCTTTTAGTGTCAAAACAAGGCGACTAACGCGAGCCGCGCGGGAGTAGCCGAGCGGTCTTGAGCGCCACGTTGCGGCATCCCGCGTCGGAGGTTCGAACCCTCCCTCGGGCATGGATGTTTGTGTTGTCTTAGTATAAGTTAGTTCATAAGTAGTTTGTAAGTTCAGAGACTGATGACCCCGTAGTTAAGTCCCATAAGCTTGACAAACATTTGAACATTTGAGACTGCTACACCTGCCTCATATCGTGACGAGGGCCCGCAACACGACGTGGCAGGAACCTGCTCAACGGCACTGACGCCGTGCATCCTGCAACGCTGTCCACAAATTCGTATAAGTACAGGCTGTCCAGAAAACGGCTCTCTGATTTCAAAATTAAATATCTCGAAAACAAAGATCGACAGAGGAATGCAGTAAACGATATGTTTATTGTGAAAGCTGTAAGAAGTTTATACAGCAGTTTGAAATAATAGTTACAGAAGCTGCTAACACATGGCGCTGTACGCTGTACAGCTCATATCAGCATACATAAGTGAAATAATCGTATGAAAACATTCTTTGCAAACAATCACATCACAATGTTTTCAAAATGTGCACCATTGGCACCACAGAGGGGACGCAAACGAAGAATGAAATCCGCCATCACATTTCATAGTGTCTGAACCGAAATGGATTCACATGCCACACAGATCGCCGATTCAAGCTCGTCCAGCGTGGCGGGATGCTTCGGGTAGACCATGTCTTTCACTGTGCCCCACAAAAAAAGTCAACCGGCGAATATGGAGGCCAATCCAGGCCTGCACCAGTAAATTTGGGATATTCCAAAGCAATGGCTCGATTCCAGAAGTATTCCTCAAGAAAGCGAAACACTTGTTCGGTCCGATGTGGTCGGGCTCCATCTTGCATAAACCATCCAGGGGCCCTATTCTGTATCTTTTCGGCGCCCCAAAGTTCGGTTCGGTCAGAGAGCGCACCGAGGGGTCGAGTTATCGATGCAGCTCCATTATGTTATTCTGTATGCCTTTCGGTGGCGTTGCGGTCCGTCTTCGTGGACACCGAAGCTCACGGTGGCGCTATTGCCAGATCTGCTCTCATCAGCCAATCAGAAGCGCCTGACTGCTTCTCCGCGCATGCGCACTGCTGGTGAGCAGGGGGACGGCAGCCATGGCCGGCGTTCGCTGCGTTTTCTACCATGAGAGACAGCCCATCAAAATGTAAAAAAATGAAAGTCTGGTATTTTATAATTTGGCGACATAACACGACAGTGTGTTCCGAGAACTACCTACTGAAACTTTTTTTTAATTTAATTAAAACTTTTTGTCACTGAAAACAGAGAATATGTAAACTTTTCTGAAAAGTTGTTTATTCACGGTACTCTATGTTTATCACAGCGTATCTCCTAAACTAAGGGTCACACAGCAAAATAATTTTATAATTGCCTTCAGTGCTATATGTTGTCGATGTCTGCAAACTTTCCGGCCAATATATTGTGATAGTGAAGTAATAAATTAAAATCCCATGTCTGATGCAGAACTTTTACCAAATCAACGTCCAAAATGTAGTAAGCGACAAACTTTTTCCCTTTACATTTTTTTTGTGGGGGTGTAAGCGAGAAAAAGTTTCGGAAAGGTTTGAATTTATTTTTGCCGTTTGTTGGAAAACGTTAGGTGCTACCGTTTGTCCTAGACGAGAGCAGAATTGTGCGGTTCATAATGGCGGCGCGAGTTCAACGCGCTGGGAGGGAAGACGCGGCGTTAGCAGCAGAGAGAGCGCAGTGCTAGCAGTGAAAAATTTCTTATTTTGGCACTACAGAAGTACATGGAAGTTGCGTGAAAGGAAAAGGATTACATATTAGTGGAGACAGCTCTTAGAAACGCAAATTAGTCAATGTTTTTGTACTGAAGAAAGAGCGTACAATATTTTAATAACAAAAGTTGTTTGCCGATGCGGGAAAGCTAAAGGAATTTTTTTAGATTCACTCATAACCAGTTTTAGTATTTTCTGTCGTTAATTGGACAAAACCTGAAATGTCTTTTTGATTCCATCTTGAATCCAAGTGCTCAGTGGCTGTTAACATATACGGATGATGAAGAGCAGTCGCAAATATTTCTTTACTGTCGCAAAATTTGATTTTGGTCGCTGTCAGACTCTCATCAGTGCTTAAAAAATAGTTTGAAACGTACAAAAATTTTCAGTCTTCATATTGAAGATTATGTGATCGTCAACATGAAGGCTGAAAACTTTTCTTTGTTTCAAACTGCATTTCAAGCATTGAGAGTAGTCACACATGAATTGTTTGTAACAAGACTAAAAAAGTAAATGAATAAAAAGTCTACGTTTGTTTCACAGAAATTTCATCCTTTGTTTTATAATAAGAGTGAACCCTGATGTATAAGAAACTACTGCTGGCGCTCGCTCTTACATGTACATGCTAAAGAATATTGCAGTTCATGCTTCTCTTACACCACTAGAAAAGTGTTCCAAACAAGATGACTGGTGAAAAAATATTTTGCACCAGGAAGGATTCGAAACTAAAACACTCAGAGTAGGAGGTTGTCGCCTTAACCGCTAGACCACAGCATCTACGAGACAGGCCGGTCTTTGTTTCCATTGACTTCTTTGCGGAATGATTATCCGTTATTTATACAGCTGCTAATTTGTATGATTTCCACTATCTAACTTCACAAAATTCCTTTCCATTTTAACTTAAACGTTGTAAAAGTGTTTTCTGTAAGTAATAAATACTCAGTTTGTACGGAAAAGTAAGGTAAAACACTACTAAGTACTGTTCAGATACGTCGGTAACGTGCTAGTTGGCACGACAGGAACTTAAGATTGCGGTGAAAATGGCTCATTTTATGAAGATTTTCAATGCGGCAGAGTATCTGGAGTGCATATTTCAGTAATTCTCACGTACAAATACGAAAATTTGCCAATTACGACGCGACAGCTTTGCGAACGGCGAAAACGAAGGTGAGGCCGTAATTGATGGATTTCGTATTTACACTTCCGTAATATGAGAGTTTGCAGGATAAATGAAACGGCGCATTAAAGACATTACCGAGACGCGTATTTTAAGATAAAGTTTATTGCAATAGAGTTTACAGAAGTGCTATGTCGTTATATTAAACTCTAGAACGCTAGCAATTTTAACGTAATATTCTGATAATATCTGTAGACAACCTTGAAAATTAACGTTTTACAGTTACTTATTACTTAAAAACAACAGATGTATCATTATCGGAATTTATAACGACACAGCATTGCTAAAATAATAATTTATCTTCGCAATCCAAGCCCACCGAAACGAACCAAACGGCCTCACCGAAACCTCAGCGGCTTTCGGTGCAGCGCTCGAAATTTCGGTGGCCGTTTCGGGCGGTAGCAGGCCGCAGAAACGTACAGAATAACCATTTTCGCTACCGCACCGAAATTGACGTAACCACCGAGAAAAAGACACCGAACCGAACGGTACGAAAGATACAGAATAGGGCCCCAGTACCTGGTCGATCCTCTAACGCTTGCTGTGTGGCGACAAATTGTTCCAAAATTGCAACGTAACGTGCACCAGTGACCTTTTCTCGAATGTAAAATGGTCAATAATGCCTCTGCTGCATACTGCAGCCCACACAGTAAGTTTAGGAGAATACAGGGGTTTCGCTTCACACCAACATGGCTTTCCGGAACCCCAAAATCGCCAGTTCTGCTTATTCACGTATCCATTCAGGTGGAAGTGTGCTTCATCTGTAAACCAGATGCAGCCAACACCAAATCCTTCACTATCAATCATTGTGAGCATCTGATTAGCAAAGGAAACCCTTTGTTGCACAGCTCGTACGGGTAGGGCCTGGTGCGTCTGAATTTTGAATGGAAACATGTGTAGGCTCTTTCTCAGTATTTTCTGCGTGCTGGAACGCTTCAAACCAGTCTCAGATGCAATTCTAAGGACGGGTGACATTGTATTTCGCTGAATAATTCCAGAAACTGTGCTACTCTAGCACCAGAAAAACGCGTTGTTCAATGGAGTACGTGGTTTTAATCTCTTTCTTCGGTGCGGTAACCTCCTTTCACGTTTCAATAGGGGAACTGATGGCTCTGGGCTTCGAATCACTATTTATACTAGGCATTACGTATGACGATTACATCGCCATCTGTTAGCAGTTTTTGTAACTATTATTTCAAACTTCTGTATAAACTTCTTACAGCTTTCACAATAAACATACCGTTTACTGCATTCCTCTATCGATCTTTGTTTTCGAGATATTTCATTTTGAAATCAGGGAGTCCATTTCTGGACACCCTGTAGCACCGGCCGAGCGTTCTAAGGCGCCTCGGTGCGGAGCGCACCCTGTGTGTGTTGTCCCTAGGTTAGTTTTTAAGTCTAGGGACTCATGACCAATAGTTTACAAACGTTTGAACATATGATTTGTTCAAATGCTTGTTACGCTTATGGGACTTAACTGCGGGGTCATCAGTCCCTAAACTTACAAACTACACTACTGGCCATTAAAATTCCTACACCAAGAAGAAATGCAGATGATAAACAGGTATTCATTGGACATATATATTATACTAGAACTGACATGTGATTACATTTTCACGCAATTTGGGTGCATAGATTCTGAGAAATCAGTACCCAGAGCAACCATCTCTGGCCGTAATAACGGCCGAGATACGCCTAGGCATTGAGTCAAACAGAGCTTGGATGCCGTGTACAGGTACAGATGCCCATGCAGCTTCAAAACGTTACCACATTTCGTCAAGAGTAGTGACTGGCGTATTGTGACGAGCCAGTTGCTCGACCACCATTGACCAGACGTTTTCAATTGGTGAGAGATCTGGAGAATTTGCTGGCCAGGGCAGCAGTCGAACATTTTCCGTATCCAGAAAGGCCGGTACAGGACCTGCAACATGCGGTCGTGCATTATCCTGCTGAAATGTAGGGTTTCGCAGGGATCGAATGAACTATAACGGCCACTGTTCAAAGTGCCGTCGATGCGAACAAGAGGTGACAGAGACGTGTAACCATTGGCACCCCATACTATCACGTCGGGTGATACGCCAGTAGGGCGATGACGAATACACGCTTCCAAAGTGCGTTCATCGCGATGTCGCCAAACACGGATGGGATCATCATGATGCTGTAAACAGAACCTGGAGTCATTAAAAAAATGACGTGTTGCTATTCCTGCTCCCAGGTTCGTCGTTGCGTGCACTATCGCAGGCGCTCCTGTCTGTGAAGCAGCGTCAAGGGTAAACGCAGCTATGGTCTCCGAGCTGATAGTCCATGCTGCTGCTGCAATGAGTGCGAACTGTCCGTGCAGATGGTTGTTGTCTTGCAAACGTTCCCATCCGTTGACTCAGAGATCGAAATGTGGCTGCACGATCCGTTACAGCCATGCGGATGTCTGTTATCTCGACTGCTAGTGATACGAGGCCGTTGGGATCCAGCACGGCGTTCCGTAGTGCCCTCCTGAAACCACCGATTGCATATTCTGCTAACAGTCACAGGGTCGCGACTAACGCGAGCAGCAATGTCGCGATACGATAAACCGCATTCGCGATAGGCTACAATCCGACCTTTATCAAAGTCTGAAACGTGGTGGTACGCATTTCTACTCCTTACAAGAGGTAGCATAACAACGTTTCACCAGGCAACGCCGATAAACTGCTGTTTGTGTATGAGAAATCGGTTGGAAACTTCCCTCATGTCAGCACTTTCTAGGTGTCACCACCGGCACCAACCTTGTGTGAATGCTCTGAAAATCTACACACTTGAATATCACAGCATCTTCCTGTCGGTTAAATTTCCCGTCTGTAGCATGTCATCTTCTTGGTGTAGCAATTTTAATGGCCAGGAGTTTACTTATGAATTAACTTATACTAAAGACAACACAAACATCCATGCCCGAGGGAGGATTCGAACCCCCGACGCGGGAGGCCGCAATCCGTAACCTCGAGTTCCAGATCACTCATCTACTCCCGCGCGGCACAAAGGTACGAAGGAGAGAACAGCTCCCGGTTATCCGACTTTTCACCAAAGCCCTACGTTAACTTCTGATGCGCCTCATACAATGAGGGCGTGTAACTATGCGATTCGTAGGGTGGGGCTGTTTATGATCGGAAACCACCTTGGAATAGTCAATAGGTTCGGAGTGAGTGTCGGCAAGGGGTTTAGCTGTCTCTCCCATACTCAAATGTTCAAATGTTTGTATAGGTTATGGGACTTAACTACGGGGTCATCAGTCCCTAAACTTACAAACTACTTACGAACTAGGACGGCACAAATATCCATGCCCGAGGGAGGATTCGAACCCCCGACCGTAGTGGCCGTGCAAACCGTGACTGGAGCGCCTCAGTCTCCTCGGCCACCGCGGCCGGCTCTCCCATACTCATCGCTAATTCAGACATAACAATAAAACCCATTGCATGACAATTGTTAGTTTATTTATCCAAGGATTATCTTACAGTGATACGGGATTTGTTATCATAACACAATGAAAATAGATAGTTCCACTAGAGTTTCACCAATTAAAAAGGTTATACACCGCATTTTCATTTTATTTCAATGTACAAACACACTGTAAACATTAGCTGGACTAAAACTTCGTTTTTTATATGTCTTCCATTAAGTACCACGTAAGAAATAAGTGTTCGAAGTGATTTACGTCATGTGATTTACTTGGCCAAATCAAATTTTTCAGTTTCTCTTTTCTACTGACATCAACTCTGCACACTTTTTTGCTCAAGAAGAATCACACAACCAATAAGTCTCTTACCAGATGGAACTGCACTGCCGCACGGGAGTAGCCGAGCGGTCTGGAGCGCCACGTTGCGGATCGTGCGGCCTCCCGCGTCGGAGGTTTGAATCCTCCCTCGGGCATGGATGTTTGTGTTGTCTTTGGTATAAGTTAGTTCATAAGTAGTTTGTAAGTTTAGGGACTGATGACCCCGCAGTTTACTCCCATAAGCTTTACAAACATTCGAATTTGGAACTGCACTGCTGACCATTATCCCGTGATATCCTACTTCTTTTTCATCCGAATAATTTTCATTCCACCACCGACTTTATCACGATGACCGATCCTCCACCGTTGATTGACGAACTAGTATTTGACGAAGGCTTGCAAACACTTGAAACGTAGACTCGTTCACAACACCTTCTAACAGCGATGCAACCTTTAGTTTTTTAAGTATCTGTGCCCACTACAATCTATAAACCACTGTATGCCCTACGTCAACATTTGTTTCCACTGTCCTACTGGAATAGCCTTGCTAATACAGAGTTACAATTATAGCACTTTTTTCAATTCCAGTCTCCTGCTTCACCCCATTAGGAGGTAACACTTTAGGATCCTAATCAGGTATTCAAAGCATAAGATTTTCATATTAAGTGCACTGTGCTGCCACCTACTGCCAGGCACTCCATATCAGCGATCTCAGTAGTCATCAGACATCATCAGAGTTCAGGATGGGGCGCTCCGGACTCATGGACTTGGAACGTAGTCCGGTGATTGGGAGTCGCTTCGGTCAGAAGTCTGTACGCGAGACTTCCGCATGCCTAAACATCCCCAGGTACACTGCGTGGCCGACGAGAAAGACATGCCTGAGCACGTACCTCATGCTACATAAGCAAGGTAGTTCCGAGCCGGCGCGATCGCTAGCCATTGGCCGGCCGCTGGGGCACACCCCACTGCGTCATAGTGGGCAGCCACTGAGCTAGCGATCGCTCCGACTTGGAACTACCTTGCTTACGTGGCATGAGGTGTGCGCTCAGGCCTGTATTTCCTGTTGGCCACGGGTACACAGATTCTGACGTCATTGTGAAGTGGAAACGTGAAGGGGCACGTGCAGCACGAAAGCGTACAGGCCGATCTCGTCGGTTGACTGACAGAGACCGCCGACAGTTGAAGAAGGTCGTACAGTGTAAGAGCACAGAGTAACATATACAGAGAAGCAGCCCCCCCTAAACCACTGTCCTACGCTCCCCTCGTAGTTCCGTAAGAAAGCGTACAGGCCGATCTCGTCGGTTGACTGACAGAGACCGCCGACAGTTGAAGAAGGTCGTACAGTGTAAGAGCACAGAGTAACATATACAGAGAAGCAGCCCCCCCTAAACCACTGTCCTACGCTCCCCTCGTAGTTCCGTAAGATGCTAGCAGGTGTCAGGCGGTTCGCTGGCTTAGTACCAGTAGTGCACACTAGAGGCACTACTGAGGGTGCCTCTCGCACGTCAGAGGGTAGCGTAGAGGGGAGGCTGGGGGGGGGGGGGGGGGAACTCGTGCCGCCTGCCACGAGGCCACGGCTGTGTCCGGTGTGCCGGCGTTTGAGGGGAGGTGGTGGTGGGGACAGCCGCTACCGCCGCCTGCTCTGGCCAGTTTAAAGGGCTGCTTCTGACCGCAGCGCCATCATGGGACATCTTATGGAACAGCTGGAAACCTCCCTCCTTGCACCCATGAGCGTAGGACGGAGACTTACGGAGGTTTCCCGTCTGTATATATGTGCCTGTGGTAAGAGGCAGGCATGTATCCAGATCATCACAAAGGGCTTCCAAACTGCATCAGGATCCACTCTAAACACTATAACAGGCGGGAGGTGAGGAAACTTGGATTTCATGGTCGAGCGGCTGCCCATAAACCACACATCACGCAGAACAAAGTCAAACGACGCCTCGCTTGGTGTAAGGAAACATTGAAAGATTGAATCATGAAAAGTCGTTGTATGAAGTGACAAATCACGGTACACAATGTGGCAATCAGAGGCGCCGACTTTTGAAAATCAGTGTGGGTGCTCTATATCACGGTTCACAAATGTTCGAAGCCAACCCTCCTGAAAATCATGTACATGCAGTTTTGAATGAGCAATACTTTATAAAAGTAAACAGGCAATTGTCTGGTCTTTTAAAGATAGAAGGAAGAAGGAGGGAAAAAAAGGAAAGCATGGCTGCATTAGGACACTACAATAAAGCGATCTAATTGGCGGAAGTGGCTATTTCGATATAGGTAACACCCCAAAACTTCTGCACGACCAATGAAATAATTTTTCACTGTACACTAATCTAACACTTTGTGCGAAGCTATTCTTTCTGAGAAAAGCGTTTGGTAGAACACCGTTAACAACGTTTAAAGAAATCTTTGAAATAGTTTGAGATTTTTAACTCCGACATCAAATTTTTTAGGTCAGTTGCAAGCAAGAGCTGTATACTTCATCGAAACTTTCATCACTTCGAGATAACTTCATGACACCTCTGCCAGTATTAATATAGTCCAAGGTTTTTTAAAGTCTGAGAGAAAAGCATTACAAATTTCAACTGAATCTATAATTTTATTAACAAGGGAAGTGACAAAGATAAATAAAAAACGATTAACTTTAGCATCAGCATCAGATTCTTCAAGCTAAATTCCTGAAAGAACACAATTAAATGTTCATAACTACGTACACCTAAAAGGTCAAAGGAACGACGTGCTTCAGGATGAATAAAGCTAGCATAGTGGGTAAAACACGGACACTCATTACTACTCGCTTGGGGACCCGCGTACAAAACTGATCGTTTCTTTCACGTATGAAATATCGTCTCTCGCTACGGTCACGTTTTGCATTGCCCCTTGAGTCATAAGGTAGGTTTTGATTTTTCCCGATTTTTTAATGTATACAATTTTATTTTCCACCTCAATTTTATGTGGGTCCTCAGCAACCCCAAAAAATTCTTGGGGGTGCACGAACCCCGAGCACCCACGGAGTCGGCGCCTCTGGTGGCAATCCTATCGCCAAGCGCGGGTATGGCGAATGCCCGGTGAACGTCATGTGCCAGCGTGTGTGGTGCCGACAGTAGGCGGTGGTGTTATGGTGTGGTTGTGTTTTTCGTGGAGGGGGCTTGCACGCCTCGTTGTTTTCGTGGTACTATCACAGCACAGGCCTACATTGATGTTTTAAGCACCTTCTTGCTTCCCACTGTTAAAGAGCAATTCGAGGATGGCGACTGTGTCTGTCAACACGATCGGGTACCTGTTCATAATGCACATGGCGACAATAACATCCCTACACTGGACTGGTCTTTACAGAGTCCTGACGTGAATCCTACAGAACAGCTTTGAGAGGTTTTGGAACGCCGACTTGGTGCCAGGCCTCACCGGCATACAATGCTACCTCTCCTCAATGCAGCCCCTCCGCGAAGAATGGCCTGCCACTCCCCAAGAAACCTTCCAGCAAGCTGCCATCGAGGCTAAGGGTGGACCAACACCACGTCGAATTCCAGCATTACCGAAGAAACTTGTAAGCCATTTTCAGCCACGTGCCCGCATACTTTTAGTCACGCTCTTGAGGATCCTCTAATCGCCCCGCGGTATAGCCGTTCCACTATTCAAAATGAAGCAACTAGCGAAAACTGATTTTTTATGGCAATCACTCCAGATGTTAATTAGCACCGCGATACTGCAAATAAAAGGAAACTATTATGTCCTTAACTTCTGTAAACTCCAGTTTATTGCACCTGCACATCAAAAGTATTACCAAACTCATTAGTGTCTGATATAACAAACTCTGTTACATAGAACATTCAGAAATCCTTAGACAAAATTTAATGTCACCAATAACAGATTTTACGACAGTACAGGAATTCCTAAAGTCCTACAGTACTTCGATGTACTTTTGCTCTTTGAATCGTTTTCTCACAATTGCAAAACGTCGATCCTATGGCGAGTGGTTTTGTATAAACCAGTTGTTGAATTAACGAGACGATACAAACTCGACTAACAGCAGCAAACACCTTATCGAGTCCTCCCACGGGTATGGGTGTATGCGTTGCCCGTGGCGTAAATTAAGTAGTTTGTGCAACTAGGGACCGATGCTCCGACCAGTTTAGTCCCTTAGATTCACAAACATATTTTTATTATTATTATTATTATGTGAACCAGGATCCCCCACAATCACCTTTAGGTCCCTAGTAACAAGTAAAAAAGTGCTCTGACAAGTCCTGTGCCGGAGTTACGAATCCAGTACGTAACTGGATGATGACTAACAAGGAGAGGGTCTGACATGCGGATTACCAATTTCGATCAAATTTTGCATGGTCGTTCTATATTCAATATGAGACACGTGTTTCGGCTTTTTGCTATACCAGTTTTTGAAAAAATCAAGGTCAAATTTGATGATGTACAATCGCGTTTCCAATGGTATACGTCGAAAGACCTTCTGAAGATGAGCTTTACTAACGTACAGGGTGTCCCACTCAACTGTTTCACCCCAGATATCTCTGAAACTACAAGAGATATTGAAAAACCACTTTCACGGTCATGGACGTACGACGGGGGCTTATGAAAGTAGGTAATACGAGACACACTAAAACGTGAAGAAATATTTTTAACACATACTTATGGTTTTTTTTAATGGATATCCCATATTATTTCTTAGGCAATCGGTAGGATGAAAAACCACAAAAGGAATGGCGTCGGTTGTATCTCGATGCGTCAAATGACGTTTGAAATACATGAGGCGCGTTGTTTGCACGTGTCCGAGACTCACGGTTGAGCCTCGAATAAGCGCTAGCAGCGCGCCTCATGTATTTCAAACCTCAACTTTGCTTCGCAGTTTCTCCGGATGTAATTGACGCATCGCGATGCAACCGACGCCATTCTTTTTGTGATTTTTCATCCTATCGATCGCTTAAAAAATAATATGGGGTATCCATTTCAAAAAACATAAGTTTGTGTTGAAAATAATATTTCTTCGCGTTTTAGAGTGTCTCATAGTACCTACTTTCATAAGCCCCTGTCGTACGTTCATGACCGTAAAAGTCGTTTTTCGATATCTCTTGTAGTTTCAGAGATATCTAGGGTGAAACAGTTGAGTGGGACACCCTCTATATGGGGTCAAAAGTGAATGACGTTCAAGTAGTTCACGTTTTAGTGTGTAGAGGGTGAAGTTTTTTTGAAAGAAGATTAAGCAAGAAGGCTTGCTTCCTATCGCCTTTCCTCTCAGACAGGAACTTTCACTCACCTGCTGATCTGCTGTCCTTGGACCGTAAAGGCGTCGGACTTCTTCTCTTGGCAGGTGTTTCGTCGCCTTATTGAAGATTCATTAATTGAAAAGAGGACAGTAGGAAAGTTACAGAACAAATAGGCAGAATTGTGGTGAAATCTGTATTCATAAAGATATGACGAATTTGAGGTAGCACTGTTGCATGTTTAACGTTATTTCACAATTAAGACTATTTTGCCAGGAAACCACCTTGCTGGAAGTCACGGAATTACTAACAATAGTCAAGAAATAAGCACACTTTATACAGATACATTTGAAGTTCCTAGAGAGAGCGGAGAGTGGTTGAATCAGAATGTTGTTAGCCATGAAGTCTTAATACTAAATTCAGAGCATGGGCCAAACGGCCACGCTTACCTTACTGAAAACTGAATGATAAGTGTACCGGATGCTTCCACTCGCCCATCATTGTAACAGACGCGGACGGTCCTCAAAGTCACACTTTCCTAATACGGCGGTAACTTCCGCCCTAGACTGTCCGCGAGGTGGATACTTCGAAGCACTGTAGCCGAATGGCGGTGCGTGGCTGTTCGCCGAGCACGGCACCGCAGTGTGCTTCCGCTGTACAAAAGTAGTCCCTGTAGCCAACCTTACAGGTAGGGTAGACAAACAGTTGGGGAAGCTTAGCCCTTGCGGGCGGCACTATTTCTCGGACACTCGGGTTGGGACACCTGTTTGGAGCGCAGGAAAAGCTGGTATGCCTCCGGCACGGCGTCGCTTCCGGTTGCTTTTAAATTTAACGGCTACAGGAAATTCTCAATTTTGAGCAATTTCTAGATTAACCAAACGGCTAATGTAGAAATTACTCTGTTCCATTCGATTGTCCTCTAAGTAAGCAATCATTCTGTGATGCTCCTTGGTTGGTGAAAATTAATAAACCGTCCTAAATTAATATATTTAATTTTGCTACTTTTAAATTAAGGTCCCGTCCGGTCTGTTATTAGTATCGGGGAGTTTGTAATTTTACTGGCAACTCGAATCCGTGGTCGGAATAGCAAATTTAATTTTATTTTGCTCTTGTTTCTTTCTTATGGCACAGCCGTTGCGGCCGTGCACTGTGTGCCTTCAAAAAGTCTGTGCATTACAAAATATAGGAACACGGGAGGCAGTCCTCACTTTACAACTTATTTTAGAAGATACGTTAAGGAAAGGCAAACCCACATTTTTAGCTTTTCTAGTTTTGGAAAAAAGTTTTTGACAATATTGTTTGGAAGCAGGGCCGGCGCATGGCACGTGCGAAACGTGCGGCCGCACGGGGCGGCACTTTCCGAGGGGCGACAAATCTGCCGCCCACCCTTATTTTTTTATTTTTTAGGACAAACTCAACATTCATGCCTACGAGGGGATTCGAAGCCAAACCTCGGAGGGAGCGGCTCTGGGAACTGTGGCACGGCGCCTCGACTACCTGCCGGCCGCCCCTGTTGAACAAGGGGAGGGAGGAGGACTGATTTCTTGCTCGCCAGTGTGACAGCACCGTCATGTTACGCGGGAGGAAAAGAGAGGAGGAAGCAGTCTGGCGTACACGCCGGTATTCTTGAGTGGAGCGCTGCCAGCCTGTTACGCGCCGTGCGTTTACTCACAACTAATTTTGCAGAAGACTAAATCTATTTTGTAAATTCGAATGCAATGTTTGATACTGTGGTTACATAATAAGTCTGAAGCAATATTGCGAAACCTTCAATGACAGTTTCCGAGTGTTTCATTCTTCCCGCATTATGGAAAAAATTTTTGAACATTACTACAGTCAAACATGTCCAACACCTACAATGGCTAGAAGCATTCCGAATGAGTAAATACGCTGCGAGTAATTGCACCGGATAAAGACATTAGTAGTAAGCCTGGCATAAGTTGGGTTTCGACGTATATTTGAACATTTTTGCTATCCGTTTCTGAGTGATAGTCGGACGTTTCGGTTTTTGAGCCATGAAACACCTGTCTCCCCCTGCGTGAACAACAAACTCTGACCGGCCGTTTTATTTGACAATACTACTCGCACACTATCACTTTGCCAACATTTATTTGCTGTATAATGCGTGTGAATCCACGTTTCATCTAAATAAACTACTGGTCGCTTTGATTCTGATGAAAACCTGAGAAAGTATGGTCTTTTAGCAACAATGCCCTCTCGGCCGCACAAAGCAATACGTTAATTTTGACACCTTGTAAAACGAAAATCCATAGACAGAACATTGCTTCTAAGGGTTTCAAATCAAATGTTCAAATGTTTGTAAATCTATCGGACCAAACTGCGTGGTCATCAGTCCGTAGCTTACAAACTACTTAAACCTACGTAAACTAACCTACTGACAAACACACACACCCATGCCCCAGGGAGGACTCGAACCTCCACGGCGAGCAACCGCGCGCTCCGCAGCGAGGTGCTTTAGACCGCTCGGCTACTCCACCGCGGCTCTAAGGGTTTCCTTGTTAGCTCTGTAGCTCATTTCTGTTTTACAAAATTGGTGCAGTTTTCGCAAAGTTCTTATTTCTTTCTATTTTTCGTAATACCATAGAAATTGCTGCCTGATAATACATTTATCCATATCATCGGTCACATACTTATTGTGAGCTGCTGCTGCTTCTTCTTGGGTGCTACTTTAACCGTAACCTCGCTGTACGTCGTCACGTGACCTAGTTCCTGGCACTGCCGCGTCACCACTTCGCCTTTCCAGGCAATAGGTATTGTTCATTGTTGCGTTGTCTACAGCGAAAACTACAGAATTCGTTTCGGTAGATGGCCGAGGGAGTCAAGATTGGTCAAAAGCACTTTCATTGCATATCGTAAGAACAGAAGAATTGGTGCGTCCGAATTTCTTGCAACTTGAGATGTAATAGGTAAGTGCTTTTCATATAACGTACAATTAGTATTACGCATGCATGTTACTCATAGATTAGAATTTGTCTCCTTTCAGATTGCAGAATACGAAAATTTATTCTTCTTGTGATCTGTTACTTCAAAAATTGGCAAGTCGGCAAATAAGCACGCGTCGTCTCAATAAAATGTTCAAATGTTTGTTAAGCTTAAGGGACTTAACTACGGGGTCATCAGTCCCTAAACTTACAAACTACTTATGAACTACCTACAACTAATGACGCCACAAATATCCATGCCCGAGGTGGGATTCGAACCCCCGACCGTAGTGGCCGTGCAGACCGTGACTGAAGCGCCTCAGTCCCCTCGGCCACCTTGGCCGGCTCGTCTCAATAGCTAGAATGAAAATAAAGCGCAGTAAAGTGACGTGATACGGCGATGACTAATGTGTTGCCCCTTATTCCATAATCAGAAACGAAAGAACTGACACCTGGAAATTACGACAGGTGTCGAGTGTCAGTTCTTTGAAATGAACAACCGCAAAGCAGTCACTTAATATATTTCGACTAGCATTAGTAACCGTCAATGCCCGGGTGTCTATTAATTGCATTACATGTTACTCCATCTCCTTATTCTTCCTCTCTTCATTGTCTTCCGCCCCACTCTTTGACCGTTTCACCTGCGTCTGTAGTGAAAGTCGGTCTGAAATGCAATTTCACGTGGCTCAAATCTAATGACTTCAACTCCTGTAAAGTGTATCTTACAGTAATATAAGATTTCACACACATTTGAACATTTCTGTAAATTCACAAGGCTTATTAAAATTGACTAGATTTCTTCAATCAGGTTTGACTCCATTTTTGAGCTGGTACCCAGCGACTGTTTTGTACAAATCTGAAGAGAATGTCACCATTCAGTCATAATTTTTGTTTATATTTTTCAGATCGTCATAGATTTCGGGCACAGTGTGGCTCTTCGCAATGCTTTGAGTTATGTTTACATATATACCGTCATGCTGAACGTAATTGTAAAATGTTCAAATGTTTGTAGAGCTTATGGGACTTTACTACGCGGTCACCAGTCCTTAAACTTACAAACTACATATGAACTAGCTTATACAAAAGACGACACAAACATCCATGCCCGAGGGGGGATTCAAACCCGGACCGCAGCGGCCGTGCAGACCGTGACTGACACGCCGCAGACCGCTCGGCCACCGCGGCCGGCGAACGTAATTGTAAACATGACGGTTAGATGGAAGCACATATGCAGTGGAACGGAATGAACACTGTATTGAAAGGTGCATATAAGATGAGCATTAACAAGAGCAATACAAGGGAAATGGAGTGTAGTCTACGAAAATCAGGCGATGCTGAAGGAATTAGATTAGGTAACGAAACAGTAAAGGTGGTAGATGACTTTTGTTATTTGGGAAGTAAAATAACACATGAGCACAAGAGTTATTGAACACCGTACCGGAAAGTTTCCCAACCGCAATTACGTTAAAAACAGCAAGAAGACATCGGTTGAAGAGTAACAAATTGAATAAATAACTAGCGTGCTAATACCCCTTGAAATCTACTGTGGCAGTTCACAGTAATCACTTGCCCGGCCTGCCTTTAAAAAAATCGCTAAATGTCATATTCAATTGATTAATATACGTTAGGAAGATATTTAACAAAAACGTATCTGCTTGGAAATGGCTGTCAAAAGGTTGCAGCAGAATTTCAGATGGCCACTTAAACTTTTCAATTTCTTACAGTCTTTCTTTGAAATTAATTACGATTTTTCTAAAGAACAAGTGCACAAATTCTAAAAGAAAATAATAATAATTATTAAGAATACGTTTAGCCATATTTCAAAAATCAACGTACTCTTCTATTAACAGTTATATATTAGAATAGATTTTGATGATAAAACAAATTATTTAGTTATTTTGCAGTGTTGTTTTGTCCTGTGATAATGTTGTGGCTAACTTGAAATAAAACTTTCGAGAAATTGGACTGAGGAGGAAAGAGGTTGAGTATGGCTGATGTAATATCCTATGTTAAAAATATGGTTCGAACTGTTGTTATTCTAAATAAAACATTCAAATAGGATTTGCGGTTATTATTCTTACAAGACATGTTATTTTTCTGAAATTAAAGCTTTAAAATGATTACATTTAAAATTTGGTCAGGTGATCGAAAACGCTATGTTATTTGCTGAAGCTCTGGTGAGGTTACACAACACTTGGAAGACGAAGCTGTGTGTGTGTGTGTGTGTGTGTGTGTGTGTGTGTGTGTTACAGCAGAGTTAGCGGACGTTACTAGATTTTTCTACAAACAATTAAGTTTTTTGTAGTGAAAAATACATTTACAACTTTTATGTAATAACGGAAAAGAATTTTGTGAAGTCTGATAGTGAAAAACCTTCCGAAATCTGATGCATTTATAGTATCTTAGTTTTGGGTTGTTGTTGTTGTCGTCTTCAGTCCGCAGACTGGTTTGATGCAGTTCTCCACGCTACCCTGTCCTGTGCAAGTCTCTTCATCTGAGAATACGTTCGGCAACCGACATCCTTTTGAATCTGCTTACTATATTCATCCCTCGGTCTCCCTCTACGATTTTTACCCCACTCGCTTCCTTCTAATGCTAAGTTGACAATTCCTTGACGTCTCAGAATGTGTCAAACCAATCTATCCCTTCTCTTAGTCAGTATATGCCAAAAGCTCCTTCTCTCCCCGATTCGGTTAAGCACCTCCTCATTAGTTACGTGATCTACCCATCTAATTTTCATCATTCGTCGGTAGCACCACATTTCAAAAGCCTCTATCATTTTTTTATCTGAACTCCTTATCGTCCACGTTTCACTCCCATACAATGCTACACTCCAGACAAATGCTATCAGAAAGGACTTCCTAACATTTAAATTAATATTGGATGTTAACAAGTTTCGCTTCTTTAGAAATGCTTTTCTTCCCATAGCCATTCTGCATTTTATATCTTCTTTACTTCGGCCATCAGAAGTTATCTTGCTACCCAAATAACAAAATTCATCTACTACTTTTATTGTCTCATTACCTAATCTAATTCCTTCAGCATCGCCTGATTTTCTGACATTACATTCCATTACCTTCGTTTTACTCTTGTTAATGTTCATCTTATATATTCCTTTCAAGACACTGTCCATCCCATTCAATTGCTCATCCAGATCTTTTGTGGTCTCTGACAGAATTAGTATGTCATCTGCAAACCGCAATGTTTTTATTTCTTCTCCCTGCACTTTAATGCCCTCTCCAAATTTCTCCTTCCATTCCTTCACTGCCTGCTCAATGTACAGATTGAACAACATCGAGGAAAGGCTACAACCCTGTATTACTCCCTTCCTAACCTCTGCGTCCCTTTCTTGCCCTTCGACTCTAATAACCGCTGTCTGGTTTTTTTATAGGTTGAATATATCTTTTCGCTCCCTATATTTTACCCCTGATACCTTCAGAATTTGGAAGAGTGTACTCCAGTCGACATTATCAAAATCTTTCTCCAAATCGACAAAAGCTAAAAACGTAAGTTTCCCTTTCCTTAGCCTATCTTCTAAGATAAGTCGTAATGTGAGTATTGCCTCCCGTGTTCCCACATTTCTCCTAAATCCAAACTGATCTTCCCCAAGGATGGATTCCACAAGTTTTTCCATTCGTCTGTAAATAATTCGTGTTAGTATTTTGCACCCATGACTTATTAAACTGATAGTTATATAATTTTCACACTTGTCTGCACTAGCTTTCTTTGGAATTGGAATTACAATATTCTTCTTGAAGTCGGAGGCTATTTCCCCTGTCTCATTCATCTTGCATACCAGGTGATACAATTTTTTCATGACTGGCTCTCCTAACGACATCAGCAGTTCGGACGGAATATCATCTACTCCAGGGGCCTTGTTTTGACTCAAGTCCTTCAGCGATCTGTCAAATTCTTCTCGCAATATCATATCTCCTATCTCATCTTCCTCCACTTCGTCTTCCATTTCTAGAATACTGCTTTCAAGTTTATTTCCTTTATATAGGCCCTCTATATATTCCTTCCACAGTTCTGCCTTCCCCTCTTTGCTTAGTATTGGTTTTCCGCCTGAGTTCTTGATATTCATACAGCTGCTTTTCTTGTCTCCAAATATCTCTATTTTCCTGTAGGCGATATCTATCTTTCCCCTAGTTATACATTCTTCTACGGTTCTGCATTTGTCCTCTAGCCACTCCTGCTTAGCCAGTCTGCACTTCCTGTCAATTTCATTTTTCAGACGTTTGTAGTCCCTTTTTCCTGTTTCACTTGGTGAATTTTTATATTTTCTCCTCTCATCAATTAAGTTCAGTACATATTGTGTTATCCAGGGATTTCTATTAGGTCTTGTCCTTCTGCCTATATGGTCCTCTGCAGCCTTCACTACCCTATCTCTCAGAGCTACCTATTCTTCTTCTACTGTATTATTTCCCCCCGTTTCAGCCAATCCTTGCCTAATGCTCCCTCTGAAACTCTCAACCACCGCTGGTTCCTTCAATTTGTCCAGGTTCCATCTCCTAATCTTTCTACCTTTCTGCAATCTCTTAAGTTTTAATCTGCAGTCCATAACCAATAAGTTATGGTCAGAGTCAGAGTTTTGGGATAACAACCCGGATTTTTACATGCCGGAAATAAGAAACGTGAGAACCGTATTTAAAGTGACATATACCTGTATTTAAACCTTAACTGTTGGTTGCTTTTGTCAATAAGACTGACTCTAAAGATAAAAAATTTATATACACCATAAACTTGTGTAAATAAGGTTTAGTCTTGCTTTTTCTTCCAAATGCATTACACTTTTAAATTAACACTTTTATGCGTAGCCAGTACAAAAATCACATGGTAAGTGCATAACTATGCAGTTACGCTTATGATTCAGATTAATTCGTATGTATACGTAAATTAATCTTGCGCATTAGTCACTTTTCGCGTACCATCATGCATTTTTCTCATGCTGATTGGTTACAAAGAAACTTGTCAGGTTAAATGGGAAGCTAAAGAAGAGTTAATATAAAGCCAAATATTTTGGCTTGGTTCCAACATTAAATATATTCCAAGAGAAATATGTGTGACGTTTTGCATTGACGTCGTCTGCTCGAGTAGTATATTCCGTAGGTGCCTGGTAGTATTACGGTTCCAGTCGTGGTTTAAAAATTTTGCGTTTCGTTTTCAGACTCTCTCTCTCTCTCTCTCTCTCTCTCTCTCTCTCTCTCTCTCTCTCTCTCTCTCTCTCTATTTATTTAGGAAGAACGTGATACTGTCTGTATTTATTTAGGAAGAACGTGATACTGTGAAATAGAATGGAATTATTGACAAAATTAGTAGCCGTTTTAGATTTTACTAAAAACAGTTGAATCACCAGATGCGCTCAAAAGGCGTTTTCGAAGCAAATCGTCGATGTATCCATCGTATTCTGATATATTGCATCACTGATGTAAATATTAGAAAGAAAAGCAACATAAATTTGCACTTCACCAACCAATTACTTAAATACAAATCGCTGGCGTGTCATATCGTAAAAACCTGTTTCACAAACGTGAACACCAGCTCACTAATCTGTACATAACAATACTTTGCAGCTGTAGAGCTTGCCGGCAATAAACTAATAGAAGCCGGCCGCGGTGGCCGAGGGGACTGAGGCGCTTCAGTCACGGTCTGCACGGCCACTACGGTCGGGAGTTCGAATCCCCACTCGGGCATGGATATTTGTGCCGTCCTAGTTCGTAAGTAGTTCATAAGTAGTTTGTAAGTTTAGGAACTGATAGCCCCGTAGTTAAGTCCCATAGACTATACAAACATTTGAACTAATAGAATAATAATTACTTCTTAGCGTGTTTACTTGCATCGAAATGATCCCCTCAAAAATAAACGCACCAAGTGACCGGTATCTCATTTGGATCTCTACGAGCGAGTTTATGCCACACTTTACGCAGTTATCATTGCTTGGATCATGCAAAATCAAATTCTAGTTTTTATAAATGTATTTGTACAGTGCGGTATTACGCAATATTTTTAAACAGTTTTGGGAAACACGAATTCCTAAATAATAAATCACTGTTAGTGACTTAACAACAGCAGAGCAGCATCATGTGGGTTGACGTAACTAGAATCGAATGAAGCGTTTTAGTAGGCTTCCAAATTATTGGAATTTCAAATCCTTCTTTTCCTTAATAAATGGTATTTGTAAGGAAAAAAGGCATGATCAGAGCATAAGATGACATGATTAACCATTCCTCTCGATTTCCAGAAAACAGTCAAATATCCGCCTCACCAACCTCCCTCCCACCATCTACACATCAAGCAACTGTCAGTCCTCTACTTCCGTACGTTATCTTTCAACTCCTCCCTCCTAATTTGTATCTCTCTTCCTCGTTGTAGCATATATATTTTGTGGTGTTAGGGCGCACAACTTCTCAGGTCATTAGCGCCCGGATCGGAACAGAGATTCGCTGGATCTAGAAAAATTTGATAACTGTCAGAAAAAAGAGTATCAAGAGAAAGCTAAAACAGAAGGATAAAAAATATCAAATAGAAGGGTTAAATATCCTTTGATACACTAGCCATGTTGATCAAACGCAAAACTCGAGCAGCTGCTCGTGTGTCATCAGCTAAAAGTTCCTCCCGAGTAGACGGCAAATTAAGGGCTACACGGAGATCATTAAAATTAAGACAATACAGTACAACATGTCGCACCGTCAGCAATTCACCACAGGAGCACAGCGGTGCAGGGTCAGCGGTTAGCAAATGATGGTGGTTCAATCGGCAGTGACCGATCCGGGCCAGGATGACCTCTCGCCGAGAGGGGCGTGAGGAGGTCCCGTCGTAGCTTATGGGGACGTAGGAATTAAAACTTGAGAACTTACATCAGATTTTGTGATAAAGTCACAAGAAGGCTATTCTTACAAAACAGTAAGTGAAATAACGTTATTTACAGACTTTAATCCTACGATATTTTGATTTTTCATTACTGACTAGATCATAGACCTAGGAGTTGTGGCATTGTAGTTATGAGAATGTTACTGCAATGTTAAACCAACGTCCCTAGGATGCGATTTCGGGAAACATCACTACTTTTGTGCGTCACTTTTTCTTAACACCGGATCAGTACACAGTTCAGAAGTTGTTATTTCGAAGTTCGATGTTCACTTATAATTACTATTGGATATTTCCATTCGTGATGCAGAAGGCAACATCTGCATTATAGAAATAAAAACATTTACTTCCTTTTACAACTCTTAAAGGCTACGTATACACACGACTATTAATTACGAATTATAGAATTTTTTTGGGCTCATTGTATAACTACTATTAAAATTCAGTACGTCACTATCCGTTTTTAAGTATTTATATTGTCACGTTGAAAACTACAGGTGGTGCGGAATTCGAATGCTGGTTGGTAATAGAGCACAAAACTTTACACTTACAACACGTTTATTGCGAAAACAAGCATACACTCAGTACAGACTGGCTCCTGCTTGGAGTGCTCCACTATTTATAAATAGATAGAATTTTCTGGATCTGACAAGTACATTAAACATAAGATGCATGTAGAATATTCTAGAAATACAAAGAATATTTTCTTGTGCCCATTGCGGGATTTGAACAGTGGGCCGCAAGCACAGTGATCTTGCGATGCTAACATCTGCACCAGGCGTGCTAGCGGAAGACTCGCGGCATTGCTCCCCTTCCTGAAGCAAGAGCGACCCTCTGCTACGTTCCCTTTGCAGCCAGCGGCAGTGTCCTGGGTCCTCTATATGGCAGTCCCGGAGAATCCTTCCCTTGTGTCTGCACGCCTTCCTTGGGGTGACGATGACCGCCGCCAGACCCTCCTGATGGCGTCATCATTACCATAACGATTTTCGGAGTCCTTTCCTGTCTATTTGTTCTCTGGGAGCGTAGTAAGGCTTCATACGGAGGGCTTGCACAATGTCTCTTCGTTTTTGTCGTTTTGAGGCCGGCTCATAATCCTCGACTTCATATGTGACGTCTGACTGGCGGCGTATGACGCGATACGCGTAACTTTTCTGATAGTCCAACCTTCGGTACAGGGGTAAAAATCCAAATCAGATATCCTGGGCTGTACACAACAGGTCGGTGCATGTCGCTATACCGCTGGTGGTCCTTCTCCTGGGCTTCCAGTGTCCGTATGCGACCCAGCTGTCTTGCTTCTTCGACCCTGGTTATGAGCTGTTTCACATTGTCATCCTGAATATCGTCAGGTTGGCACGGAAACAGCATATCCATTGTCGTCTCAGCCTCACGACCATAGAGCAGGAAAAACGGCGTGAAGCCTGTGGTGTCTTGCCTTACTGTATTATAAACAAATGTCACAACTGGCAGTATTGCATCCCAATCCTTCTGCTCAACATCGACGCACATCAACAGCATATATGCTAACGTCTTGTTATAACGTTCTGTAAGACCATTTGTCTGAGGATGGTAGGTAGTTGTTATTCTATGGACAATGTTGCAACGCGACATTACCTGTGATACTAGTTTTGACATCAATACGCTGGAACAACCAGTAGCCTTTTGGGGCACAGTGGATCGTAGTTGCTCTTACACAATGCCCCATTTATAAGTTGAAACTCATCTTTGGTCGGTTCTCCTTTCACCAAGGCCTCTATGGATTGTAATAATGCTGGATCTTCACTGTGTTCAGCTGTAACGTTACCTAATTCAGCGGGGGCCGAAATTTCATCCATGCTGTTGTGTTCCGATAATGGATTCCTCGAAAGGCAGTCTGCGTCATTGTGTTTACGGCCGTTTTTGAATACCACTGTTACATCGTACTCTTGGAGTCTTAATGCCAATCTTGCTAGTCGATTTGATGAATCCTTCAAATTGGTCAGCCAACATAAAGAATGGTGGTCTGTCATGAAGGTGAATGGTTTACCGAATAGATACGGTCGGAACTTGTTAATAGCCCTGATAACGGCGATACACTTCTTCTCGGTTGTAGAGTAGGTCATCTCGGACTTTCGGAGAACTCTTTATGCATAAGCTATCACCTATCCGGCACCTTCCTGAACTTGTACAAGCACTGCACCAATCCCATAACCACTGGCATCTGTGTGAAGTTCTGTTTCCGAACTCTCGTTGTACAAGGCTAAAACTGGTGTGGAAGTTAGAGTCTTCTTAAGTTCGCAGAAAGCTCATTCTTTCGCCTCATCCCAGTAAAACGTGGCGTCTCTCTGCAGAAGTTCTTGCAATGGATGTGCCTTGTTACAAAAACCTACTATGAAACGACGATAGTATGAGCACAGCCTGAGGAAACTTCACATCACGGATGTGCTGAGGAGTTGTAAATGCTGTGACTGCTCTTACTTTATCTGGATCAAACGCACTACATCTCCATTCACTACGTGCCCCAGGGTTTTTGTTTCTTTGGCGACAAAGAGGCACTTCGTTCGGTTGAGGCGGAGCCCTGCTGTCTGAACACACTTCAACACAGTTGACCGGCGGCTTAGATGTTCCGCAAATGTCCTTGAGAAAACGACAATATCATCTAGATAACAAAGACATGTCATCCATTTAAGATGTCTAAGCAAGTTGTCCATCATTCGTTCAATTTTGGCTGGGGCATTACATAGTCCGAATGGCATGACCTTAAATTCATTTTGGCCGTCACAGGTGTAATAAAAGCAGTCTTCTCCCTGTCCGCTTCGTCAACCTTGATTTGCCAGTAACCTGTCTGCATGTCCATGGTTGAGAAGTATGTAGCTCCTTTCAAACAGTCTAACATGTCGTCAATGCATGGCAATGGGTAGACATCTATGTGATTTTGTTCAGCCGCCTATAATCGACACAGAAATGCCACATACCATCCTTCTTGTTTCCAAGGTTCTCGGGTGTACAGCCGGATCCGATCGTCGAAGTTCCACGATATTTCGGCGAATAACCGCTCCGCCATCATCAGGTGGTGCTGATGGAATGATCTGTCTGCTCTCTGTCCGTGGTATTTGTACCTGCCGGGTCCAAACTCGTTTCCCTGCGCCGGCGGCCGGCCGCGCGCCGGGTGGTGGGGGAAGCCGCGGCGGCGTTGGATGGTGGGGGGCGCAGTTCATCTCCAGTGGCCGTGGCGGATGGATCTCGCGTCCGCGCGCACCGTTGCTCCATGATCGTCCGATATCGAGTGTGCTCTGTGTACCAATGTGCTGAGCATTCCATTAAGCTGTGCCGGATGGTGGCAGCTGGAAGCATGTAGGTACAGGTCAGTGTGTATGGGCTTGCGGTACACACTGTGCCCCAGTGAACCATCAGATCTACGTTCCACCAGGACATCAAGAAAGGGTAGTTTCCCATCTTCCTCGATTTCCATGGTGAAACGAATATTGTTATGAAGTGAATTCAGATGTTTTAAAAACACCTGTAATTTATCCTTTCCGTGCGGCCAGATGACGAACGTGTCGTCCACGTAGCGATAGAAACATATAGGTTTCAATTCAGCGGTTTCCAGTGCTATATCTTTGAAATTCTCCATGAATAGGTTGGCTACCACTGGAGAGAGTGGGCTTCCCATGGCTACTCCATCGGTCTGCTCGTAGTATTGACCATTGAAGACGAAGTAGGTGGACGTTAACACGTGCCTGAACAGTTGGGTCAGTTCAGGTGCGAATTTCTCACTGATTAAGCTGATAGAGTCTTCCAGCGGCACACGTGTGAATAGTGACGCGACATAGAAGCTCACCATGATGTCAGAGTCTTGTAGGGTCAGCTCCTTCAGGCGGCTAATAAAATCCGTCGAATTCCGGATATGGTGCGCACATTTGCCCACGTAAGGTCGTAGCAGGACCGCCAAATGCTGCGCCAGAGGATACGTTGGTGCCCCAATGTTGCTGACAATGGGACGCATACCATCTTTGTGTGTCTTCGGAAGGCCATACATCCTCGGCGCTTCCGCGGAACGTTGGCGGAGTCTCTTGATGTCATTCTCCTCGAGCGCGCCATTTTTCAGCAAGGTGGCGGTGCTTTGTTGTATTTTCTTGGTCGGATCTGTTTTAATTTTCCGATATGCTGGGTCGTCTAGCAGCTGCAGCATCTATCTTCTGTTCGTAGTCGCGTCTCTCAAGGATGACAGTGGCGTTCCCTTTATCGGCGGGGAGAACGACTATCTCTGTGTCTTCTCTGAGGGCCCGCAGTGCTGCTCTTTCTGCTCTCGAGATGTTGCTTCTGGCTGGTGTTGCCCGTGACAGAATCCGGCATGATTCCCTCCTGATTTCTTCGGCCTTGTCTTCTGGTAGGCCCCGGACTGCCTGTTCTACTGAAGAGATAATTTCAGTGAACGGAACAGAAGCAGGTGTTGGTGCAAAGTAGAGTCCTTTTTCGAGTACAGCTGTAGCTGTGTCGTCTAGTGGTTTCCCGGTCAGATTAATCACTGTGCGTTTTGGGGGCTCCAACTCGTTCTGCGGTTTGCCAGGTAGTCGAGCAAACTTGGCGACTTGCTTCTCCGTAGATTTCAGGTGGGTCCAGTCTGCCTGTGCCCAGGTGACACCGTCCACCCACTCCCAGGAGTGATCTTGGAGGGCGGAGGACAATCGTAGGTGGAGGTGCAGCAGTTCTTTGGCGTTCTTGTCAAGTTGTTGTCGAGTGTAGCGAATCCTTTCCCTGACCAGGGCCAGGCTGGCTCTTCGCTTAATACGATTCGCTGCTGGCGTGCATATGTGATGTGACATTTTTGCAAAGGTAGGTATGGTGTTTTCATCCCTGCACCTTAGTAAAAAGGCGAGAGAACTCAGCAGACGTCCTTTCTGGTTCCGAAGCTTATCCAGTTTCTTCACCAGATGGTACATATCCTCCCCGTAGAGGTAGGTAATATGTGATCTGAGGCTTTCCCGGCGTATGTGCTGTTTCCAAGGTTCTCGGGTGTACAGCCGGATCCGATCGTCGAAGTTCCACGATATTTCGGCGAATAACCGCTCCGCCATCATCAGGTGGTGCTGATGGAATGATCTGTCTGCTCTCTGTCCGTATACCACGAGACAGATCATTCCATCAGCACCACCTGATGATGGCGGAGCGGTTATTCGCCGAAATATCGTGGAACTTCGACGATCGGATCCGGCTGTACACCCGAGAACCTTGGAAACAGCACATACGCCGGGAAAGCCTCAGATCACCATCCTTCTTCTTCACGAGGACCACCGTAGATGACCAGGTACACTCTAAAGATTGAATAATGTCATCGTGCAACATCATCTCCATTTCTTCCCAAATTATCTGTCTTCCAGTTGGCGACACTGTACGAACGCTGACTAATTCGTTGATGATCCCCTGTATTGATTCAGTGTTTTATGGTGGGCCATTTCATCTGGCTCTTCTCCTGCCTGGCCTGAAATACACCTGAAAATTGGTGTAGTATGCTTAACACCTGCTGACGTTCCTGTGTCAGACCGGGCCCTATATGCAATGCCATAGTACTTTCCTCTAGTGCGTTGTCGGCAGTAACAGCAGAACATGAGACTTCATTGATGACATTGCGCTCACCGTCCTGGACTGGTTCGGCTGTTCTAATATACATTCCTTTAGGAATGAGTTGCAATCGCTCGTGAAAATTAGTGATCCAAAGTTCTCCTTGACAACCTGTAATGCTTATGATATCTGCTGGTATATAGATTTCTTTTGTTACACTGATTAGCTTTAGGCTGTCGACAAGCACTTCACCGTCCCACAGGTCATCTCGGCTGCTGACTGGAACTCTTCTCATGCTTAACGGCAGGACCTCAACATTGTCGACAGCAAACAACCTCCCAAGGAAATCCATGTTACCTGTACTCATCGGAACGGCTTTCTCAATTTGTAGCTCAGATCTTCCACAATCAATGACAGCCTGGGATGCCTGAAGATAGTCCCATTCGAGGATGCCATTATGGATACATTCTCTTAAAACGACAAATTCAAAACGCTGTGTCCTACTGTTGATAGTTACTCTTGTTATACATGTTCCTCCGGCTGGACGTATTTTCCATTTGCGACCTTCAGCACAGTTGCTTTTGTATCACAGAACATTATCTTATTTAGTTTGCGGCGATAGTCATTCGACAATACAGAGAAGGAAGCTCCTAAATCGACTAGTGCCCAGACAGGTTGGCCGTTGAAGATGACGTCAATGAGATTTCCCGACATCTTGGCGACTGTCGTCCATGGAGGATTTTCATCTGTGGTGGCCTCACCTCCGTAGATGGTCGCCTTGCCTAGTTTTCCTTAACATGGTGGATAGGTGAGCTGCTGGTATCTCTATAAGTCGACAGTGAACGGCGACGGCGTCCACGTCCAGGATATGGTGACTGGCTTCGTCCCATAGGTGGACAGCAATTGTCTCCAGGTGACTGCAGTTGAAAGGACTGCTCTGATGGTTGGCGTCTTGTGGCATAATAATTGTCAAATACTCGTTTTCTCTCCCTACAGTATCGTATGACATGTCCAGGAAAGCCACAGTGAAAACACAATGGCATGATGTCTTCTTACCTCCAGATATGTCCTTCTGCCAGGTTTCACAGTGGGTGGAGAAGTTGCTTGTGGTCGCATTGGTCGGTTCCTAAGCTGCCGTTTGGCGGTTGCGACGTAAGACATAGTAGGGCGAGGCCATTCTTGATATAGGGTGCGACTGGCAGAGCTGACAGGTGCTAATGTTTCAAATACCTCTTCCTCAGCAGCGTCGGCTACCTCATGACATACAGGGCTGACATCCATGGCCATTATCTGGTGCTCGCTTGGTCCAACAGTACTGGCTGCTATAAACTGTTGTAATTCTTCTCTCACGATTTGTCGTATGAGTGAAGCAATGGCATGCTGGTCTTCCACAATGGTCATCGGGACTACATTCGAGAGTCTGTTGTACTTCTTTCGTCCAACACTCCTCTGTTGCATCTCTTCAATTTTCTGGCGCCATTGGATAAACTCTTGTGTCGTCAAAACATCTTTTAACAGAAGAGCTTGATACAGGTCTTCCGCAATGCACTCCATCAGGTGTGAAACTTTACTGGCCTCCGTCATATCCGGGTTAACTACGTGGTGTAGGGCCAAAAGACTCTGTATATACGATTGTGTTGACTCACCATGCCGTTGGGCCCTGTTCTTCAATTGCTCTTCTGGTGAACGGACTTGGCGCTGGTGATCTCCAAACGTCTTCTTAAGTTCTGTCTGAAATTTCTCCCAGCTATCAAGCTTGTCCTCGTTATTTTTAAACCACTGCTGGGCCATCCCGTCCAGGTAGAAACATACGTTTGCCAAGCACATAATGTGATTCCACCTATTATACTTGGCGATTCAGTCGAATCCTTTCAGCCATTTATTTCAGTCCTCTCCAGCGTCTCCCGAGAACGCCGATGGTGTCTTATTGTGCAGCTGGCTTACCGCTGTTCTGGCATCCATGGTTCGTTTAATGACACGGATCTTAAGACGGTGGTAATCAGTACACCCTTTGTATTTCGGTTCTT
Organism: Locusta migratoria; assembly: GCA_026315105.1. Taxonomy (NCBI): domain Eukaryota; kingdom Metazoa; phylum Arthropoda; class Insecta; order Orthoptera; family Acrididae; genus Locusta; species Locusta migratoria. Next base: position 741,695,990 of record CM048755.1, on the reverse strand, counting down.
GTCCGTGTAAGCGACAGCTCTTACGCTGCCCAAGCAGAGTCACGATGATGCAGATGTATTGCAGAATATCCGGCGCCTCCACCAGGAAGTGTCACTTTGAAAACAGCAGGTGGTGAGGAATTCGAAGGCAGGTTGGTAATAGAGCACAACACTTAACACTCAACAACACGTTTATTGCGAACACAAGCTTACACTCAGTACAGACTGATCCTGTTTGGAGTGCTCCACTATTTATACATAGAAAGAATTTTCTGGAACTAACAAGTACATCAAACATAAGAAACATGTAGAACACTCTAGGAATAGTAAATACAAAGAAATAAATTTTCTTGTGCCCATGGCGGGATTTGAAGTGGGGACCGCAAGCACAGCAATCTGCGATGCTCACCACTGCACCACGCGTGCTGTCCGAAGACTCACGGCAATATTGTTATGACTGCCCACTCTTATTAACCACGGACACTGCCGAGGTGCTGTGGCTTGTGTGCATCAATGACACAGGTCGCTAGAGATCTATGCAGATGCGAATATCCTAAGTATTTCTTACTTTGCGGATAAAATTGTGAGCGACATAGATATCCGCATGTTATATGCGGATAAAGAGTGAGGTATCTGCCCAGTATGTCTGTCGAAATGTTAGCTGAAAACTTCGAGCCTGTGGATATTCTTGGAATCCTTGCAGGGCCCAGGTAGGGTAGTAGTCTGTTGTCCTCATACCCTGGCCACTGCGGACATAGCTGTACCTGAGGGACCTGCGTCTAGTCCATTTACGCGACTGCGACTGTCAAGTGCTTTCTGTGTGGCAAACCAGCCCACTGCCCACCAGAGGTGCCATGCCAAATTTCCGCTGCCTTCAGTTACCGCTTCGTAATGACAAGGTGGTGGCACATGGAAAAGGCTGTGCAGATTGTGGACTCGAGGTACACCAGATTATGGGTGGTGGAGCGAACCTGGCGGAAACTGCCCTGGCATTAAGTCAGTAAGCCCCGAGTCTCTAGGATCCAAAACAACCGCCGACTGCACCGTATGTTCCAAGTGTTTACAGAGAACGATGGGAAGAGTGATTGGTAGATAGTTATCCACGTGAAAAGGGTTTTTGCCAGGTTTAATCACCAGAATGATGATACACTCCCGTCATTGCGATGAGGAAACACCATCCCACCAGATGCAGTTGAAGAGAGCAAGCAAATTACGCGGGTTCTCCACTGAGGTGTGTGTCAGCATTTGAGTACGGATGCTATCAGGCCCAGGGGCCGGGTCGCAATATTGTGCAAGAGCACTGAGGAACTCCCACTCACTGAATAGAGTATTATATGTCTCAGAATGGTCAAGGAGAAGGGCTGGCGTTCTACCCACTCCTTTAATGTACAGAAGGCTGGTTGGTAATTCTGAGAGGCAGAGGTGTGAGCGTAGTACTCAGATAACATCTCAGTAAGTGTGGCTGTGTCTGTACATATACGAGGCGTGTTTTTTTAAGTAAGTACCGCTTTGAAAATAAAAAAAAGACGTGCTAAGATATATCAATAATTTGATTTTTATATGAATGCCTGTACCTTAATCAACTAATTTCCTTCATAATGTTGTACCAGTTTTTGAACACACTCCTCATAGAAGTCTGCTGCCTGACGTGTTAACCACTGCATCCCAACTGTTATGACTTCATCATCGTCTTGAAGACTGCCAAGATGTTTCTTTAAGTGCAGGAACAGATGGTAGTCACTGAGCACCAGATCAGGGCTGTACGAAGGATGATCTAGAGTATCCCATCGAAAATATGTGATGAGATCTGTGGTCTGATTAGCCGCATGCAGAATGGCATTGTCTTGCAGCAAAATGATGCCCTTGCTCAACTTGACACGTCTTTTGTCCTGAATTGTGCAATGTCTGACAGTAAGCAGACTACCATCTGTTCCTGCACTTGAACACCTGGGCCGTCTTCAAGACAATGACGAAGTCAAAACAGTTGTGATGCAGTGATTAAAAAGTCAGATGGCAGACTTCTATGAGGAAGGTATTCAAAAACTGGAACAATGAGAACTGCACGTCTATGAGGAGGGTATTCAAAAACTGGAACGAGTAACGCCCGTGACTGGGCAGGAGACACTATGTGGATCAACACAGAACTTTTGCGCATTTTTGACAGTGATTCCACTTCCCCAAACTTGTCTTTGAGATGACCCATGAAGAACTGAGGCTTGCTTGCCAAGAAAGAGTCCCCATCAGTCCTGGTACAGATGAGATATTGTGGAGAATACAGTTCACCCTGGTTTGTGGTCCTACATTCCTCCCATGGTGTGGCCAGGGAGGGGAACGATTCGTATGTCATACACTGAAGTGTTGAACTTCCCTCCTTAGAGACGTCCACCAATGTAATCTGACTTAGATCTTCTCATTGCAGGTCATCCGCCCCAATGCCACCCACTCCAATCGGGGGCTCTCCTCACGGGTGCCACCCAGCCATAGCAACGGTCATCTGACACGACCATTGCCAGGAGTCCTGATGCCCCACAGAGACGAGCATCTACTCCTTAGCATTCTTGAGGATTTCTCAGCTCTGGCATCGGTAGTGCGATCCCTGTGTGGTCAGGGGGGCCTGCAACCAAGAGTGTACATGACGTTCCCAGCACAACAGACTGGCTCCCGTGCTGGATTTCTAGTGCTAACTGAACCATTATGTCAAGGGTGCAAGAGATGACATTACACAATGTACACAACTCGCACATCTGAGACTGTGTCCTCACCCTTGCTCCTGCCCGAGGGCTAGTGAGGCTGTGGTTACAAGTCCATTCCATAATGTGTTGGAATTGCACAGGAAATATATGATGCACCACATAAGGAGTCCTTCCCCAAATGTCTCACACTGCAGAATAATTTGGAAGTTGTGGGTGTCAAACCCACAGGAAGGACCAAAATGTAATAGCGGAGTGTTACTTTTGGTCACATCTTATGGCAAGCAGGAATACCTTGCACTGATTCTAACCCCTGCACCAGCAGGGGATCAGAGTGTTGAATGTTCTATCCCTTAATCTGATAGGTAAGATAGAAAATTTGAAAAGCGAAATTGGTAGGTTAAATTTACATATGGTGGGGATTAGTGAAGTTTGGTGGCAGGATGATCAGGATTTCTCGTTATAAATACGAAATAAGTTGGTGGTAATGCAGGAGTAGGTCTGATAATGAATAAGAAAATAAAAGTGCAGGTAAGTTACTATAAAGGAAACAGGTGGTTGAGAGTTTCGGAAGGAACATTAAGAAAGGATTCGCAAAAGTAATACAGTAGAAGAAGAACAGGTAGGAAGGAAGGAAGCTTAGGGTTTAACATCCTGTCGACAACATGATTATTAGATATGGCGCTTATGATCGGAGTTTTGGGTAAGGATGAGGAAGGAAATAGGCTGTGCCCTTTGAAAGGAACCATCCCAGCATTTGCCTGGAATGATTTAGGGAAATCACAAGAACGGGTAGCTCTAAAAGAAACCATGATGGCTTCAGAGAATCATATAGGCAGAAGGACTAGCCCTAACAGAAATCTCTGGATAACACAGTATGTACTGAACTTAATTGATGAAAGGAGAAAATATAAAAATTCACCAAGTGAAACAGGAAAAAGGGACTACAAACGTCTGAAAAATGAGATTGACAGGAAGTGCAGACTGGCTAAGCAGGATTGGCTAGAGGACAAATGCAAGACCATAGAAGAATGTATAGCTAGGGGAAAGATAGATACTGCCTACAAGAAAATAAGATACATTGGAGACAAGAAAATCAGCTGCATGAATATCAAGAGCTCAGACGGAAACCAGTACAAAGCAAAGAAGGGAAAGCTGGAAGTTGGAAGGAATATATAAAGGGCCTGTACAAAGAAGATAAACTTGAAGGCAGTATTCCAGAAATGGAAGATGAAGTAGAGGAAAATGAGATAAAAGGTACGATTCTATGACAAAAATTTGACAGAGCATTAAAAGATTTGAGTAGAAAGAAGGAGTAGATGATGTTCCGTCTGAACTGCTACCATTGTTAGGAGAGCCAGTCATGAAGAAATTGTTCCACGTGGTATGCAAAATGACACAGGGGAAATACCCTCAGACTTCAAGAAGAATATAGTGATTCCAATTCCGAAGAAAGCAAGTGCACACAAAAATGAAAATTACAGAACTATCAGTTTAATAAGTTATGGTTGCAAAATGCTGACACAAATTATTAACAGATGAATGGAAAAGCTGCTGTATTCTGGCCTTGGGAAAGTTCAATTTGGAGTTAGGAGAATTGTAGGAACATGTGAGGCAATACTCACATTATGACTTATCTTAGAAGATTCAAATATACGAAGTGAAGAGTTATACTCAACTTGCACAAAAATCAGACAGGTGTTATTGGAGTCAAAGGGCATGAAATGGACATAGTGGTTGGGAAGGGAATAAGACAGGGTTGTAGTCTCTCTCCAATGGTGTTCAGTCTGTACATTGAGCAAGCTGCAACAAAGCAATGCAAGGAGAAATTTGGAGAGGGAATTAAAGTTCAGGGAGAAGAAATAAAAACTTGACAGTTTGCTGATGACATAGTAATTCTTTCAGAGACAGCAAAGGACCTGGAAGAGCAATTGAACGGAATGAACAGTGTCTTGAAAGGAGGGTATAAGATGAACATCAACAGGAGTAAAACAAGGGTAATGGAAAGTAGTGTCAGAAAATCAAGTGATGCTAAAGGAATTGGATTAGGTAATGATACAATAAAACTAGTAGATGAGTTTTGTTATTTGGAGCCGGCTGCGGTGGCTGAGGGGACTGAGGCGCTTCAGTCACGGTCTGCACGGCCACTACGATCGGGGGTTCGAATCCCCCCCTCGGGCATGGATATTTGTGCCATCCTAGTTCGTAAGTAGTTCATAAGTAGTTTGTAAGTTTAGGCACTGATGACCCCGTAGTTTAAGTCCCATAAGCTTTACAAACATTTGAAAATTTTTGTTATTTGGGCAGCAAAATAACTTCTGATGCCCAAAGTAAAGAAGATATAAAATGCAGAATGGCTATGGGAAGAAAAGCATTTCTGAAGAAGCGAAATTTGTTGACATCCAATATTAATTAAATTGTTAAGTGGTCCTTTCTGAAAGCATTTCTCTGGTGTTTAGCATTGTATGGGAGTGAAACATGGACAATAAGGAATTGAGAAAAAAAGATGATAGAAGCTTTTGAAATGTGGCATTACAAATGAATGAGTTACATTAGATGAGTAGATCACATAAGTAATGAGGAGTTGCTCAAAATAATTGGGGAGAAAAGGAGTTTCTGGCATACCCTGACTAAGAGAAGGGATAGGTTGGTGGGACAGTCTCAGACATCAAGGAATCATCAACATAGCATTAGAAGAAAATGTGTGGGGTAAAAATCATAGAGGGAGACCGAGGGACCAATACAGTGAGCAGATTCAAAAGAATGTAGGTTGCCATTCTAATTCTCAGACGAAGAAGCTTGCACAGGGTAGCGTGGAGAACTGCATCAAACCAGTCTGCGAGCTGAAGACCACATCAACAACATTATGATTGCACAGTCATATAATGATGGAAGTGGGTAGTTTCCACATCTGTTCTTGTTATGAATTGATTATCTTAAACCACTCTAGGTAAATGTTGAGATGGTTCCTTTCAGACAGCACAACAGATTTTCTTCCCCATATGAGCTAGTGTTCCATCTCAAATAACCACACTGTCGATGGGATATAAATTCTAATCTTCCTTTTCTGGTTTTGCAAATTTTACGTAATCCTCAAGCGTAAGTCGATGAACAGTTGTATCAGGAGACATGTTGATGTGCACAGGGTCTACCCTAAAAGTTTTATTAAAATTATCTGATAGGTTTTAAGATGATATTACATTTGTCCACTGAGTTATATTCGACCTGAAGTGTCAAAATACTTAACAATTACACAGCAATAATTATTGTTTCAATGTTGTGAGAGCCTAGAGTAGTAGACTAAAACAACTGAGAAAGAAACTACTAACAAACTATACCAACTATGAGATAACATATAAAAAAAAATCCCATCTCACCCATACTTATGGTAACCTTTTCCTATTTATTTTGACCTTTTCAGTTTCTAGGAGTTTGGAAAGCTCATTCACCAGGTGCTTTAAAGTTTTATATACAAAACATCACACAGCAGGTATTCTGTAATTGTTATGAGTATAAGACATTTTTCAACCCTTTGGTTTTTATAGATTGAATTATATATTCCAGACTTTACTGTGATGACTTTCTAATCCTTGTGTCCTATTTTCACCACAAATACTTCTTCATTCTCTTACTCAGAAGCTGGAATCAAACTTGCATTGAAATTGTTGACTTACTTAATTTTTGCACAAAGAAGTACTATTTCTCAGTGATTGGGAAAGATTTATTTGTAGTGTTTGTCTGCTTGGAAACTATATGCTCACAACTTACGAAATTTGTTTGTGAATGTTCGTGTTTAGTAATTAGTACAATAATGCCTTTATATTTGTGAATCTGTGTGTTAAAGGTGATACCAATGAAATCATTCATAAGGAAAATCGTATTCAGGTATATTGAAATGTATCATGCTCAAAATGTTAATAGTGTCTGGTGACGATAGAATAGGAAATTGCTTCGCATGAATGGGGTTTTCAGTCTGCAGTCTGTGCTAGCCAGTGCGAGGAACAGGAGCCTAGCAAACATCTTCTGCCTGTCGCTACTCTAATGTAGAATTAGCAACATTGTCGATTTCATTTGTACACACACACACACACACACACACACACACACACACACACACACACAGCCATCCAGATTTTGGATTCCCATGATTTCTCTAAATCACACCAGGCAAAGGCCGATTTCTTTCCCCATACCTACCCATACAATCAAACTGTGAGCTTCACCTCTAATGAGAGTGATGTCGACAGGACATAAAACCTTAATATTCTTCCTTTCTTAAGATTTTAAATTCAATTTTCTCAAAAATGGTTAAGACTTACGCCTCCCTGTTTACATATTATAGCCATTGTCTCCACACCCTATCAATCAATGTGTAATCCATGTTATTTTTCATATATTTGAGGGAATTCTGCTTCTTAACATTTGTATTTCACTTAGGGTAGAAACATCACATAATCCATAATATACTGTTTATGTTTGTTTTGTTGGAACAATAACACATAAAGGCCAGTAAATGCCTACTCTCTTCTGTAATGGCAAATTTAATGCATTTTGCATTCAGTATAAAGTATCAGCAATCTCATACCACATTATCACAACAAATGCATGATACTTTCCGTAATACCCTTCAATGACGTGTCCTTGCCATTGCATGAAATCAAATAAAATATCATGAAGATTTATGCTCTCGTGCTTGTGCTTGACACAAGCTAATACTGATCTTCTTAAGGTATGTTTGGAATGGAACTTGTATCCGCACATGTAACCACAATATTTATATGTGACTTTGGGACAAAGGTAGCGGCCTCATACATGCACGATCACGTGTTTACACCAATTGATTTGCCTCAGTTCGCGATGGCTTCTCACAACAATGTAGAGGATTTTTTTTATTTTTATGTGTCTGTGGGCTTGCCCTTTAGGATGTTGAAAGGAAAGAAAGGCGGAGGAAGGGCAGAGGGTGGCAACAAGAATTCCTTCGCAAACATGCTACTCGTGGAGTTTATGCAACACTTTTTCAAGAATTAACTCTTCGAGACAGTGCATACTTCAAAAATTGTTAGAATGAGTATGGAAGATTTCTGTAGTTTTCTCAGAGGATCAGTTGGCAGTGACACGGCAATTTTTGACCACTGCAGATTCCTTTTACATGTTAATGTATTTGCATAAAATATCAAAAAGCTGAACATGCAATATTATTCTTCCGGTTTGTGAGGCTATTGTGCATGTTTTATCCCAAGAAGTGAAGGTGGAATGGATGTTATTAAATTGGGAAGCTGGTACATATACCTTGCACTATAAATTTCTCTAATGTTGCTAAAAATAGGATACTTTTTATTTTTAGTGCTTTGGAACAACTGGGTGGAATTGCAAAGATTCAACGAGTTACACTGTATTTTGTTTCAACCACAAACTTACTTTTATTTAATGAACAAAAAATCAGCTCTGACAACACAACACAGTACACTGATCAACAAAGCAACAGATGCCAAATGAGTCTTTTACTGCACAGCTTCTGCTACTTGTTAAAATAAGCGGCATACAATGAGAAAGAATGGTACTGCACACACGCAAGTTCTGCGACAAGTCACGTATATGCAATAAAACGATATATAAAATGTATATGCGATATGTATGTGCAGGAAGGTCCTCGTACAACTTTGGTGAACTTTTGTAAGAGATGATTTATCCCAACATGTAAAATTGACATGTCTCTCATACAAGTTGCAATACATGTATCCTAGTGTAAACATACCTTCATATTGTTTGGTGTCCCACTGAAAACTCCATTACAAAAGTAGTGGAAGGCTTTAGTGGAAAAAAATAAAAAAACCAAATGGCAAAAAAAATAATATTGCTGTACATATGAAGGGCTTTAGAAAATTCTACCATATGTCTGTTTTATGTCAAAATGCCAAATGGAAATTTGGCGGATACATTGTATTTCATGTCTCTCATGTCCCTAAACTCTGACAGGAGAACAAATAATTTTTCAAAAACAGAGAAGTTCATGGGAAGAGAACATATAAAGACCAGTTTATGGAACATTCAAAACTAGGGATTAAAATTTAATGATAGCTGCATAGCCTATCAAAACAATGTTTTACAACATGGATTGCAGCAACAACCAGAAGGCAATAAAGTACCGGGTGTTCACTCAATAGTGTTTTAAAACAAACCCCCTAGAATACTAGGAGCAGTGCCAAAGAGCAAACAAAATAACTGTAATTAACTGTGAATACTGAGAGATATCAAAATGGTGGGAAGAAAAATCAGATATTGCAGCATAATGAAAATAGTACAATATTGCAAAGATTTATTTCCTTAATTGCTTCATTCTGTAATCCATTAAAAGGGAAAAATCCAATATATGTTAAAAATATATCACACCTAAACTTCAGGGAAATGACACATTTGGAATTTCGACTATTGAAGACTGAAGTTGCACAGTTGACACACTTCTGCTGAAACTGTCACTTTATAGCATCACCAAAATAGCAACTAGTAATGTAGTTACTTTTGTATCAACTAGAAATCCCTTGGAATTGCTCTCTGCAAGTGGCATTTCTGTTGTTTCTGGACATCAAAATGAATATGAATGCAAAGTGTCACAGAGGCATAACCATAAATCAAACTAAATGTGCTTCAGAAATACTGTCAAGTGTGACAAGTCATTCCGTCCACACTCCACTATTTAAATGTTTGCACACTCACGCACAGCTGCATTAGGTACAGTGCTTTCCCACCATCACCGTGAATGAAATAGTTAGCCAAGTCACTCGACTGGCATTGGATGAACCTCATACTACTAGTTGAGTGCAAGCATTTCATCGCGACCAAATTGCGGACGCAACACTCAGGACAGTTGTTTTCTATGATTGTGCAGGCATTCTAGGCTTTCCACATGTACCATGTTACATGTGTATCCAAAGTTATTCTATTTGTACATGTCTATCAGCCAAGAAAAAACTGTCACCACTAGAGTCAAGTGGGTGGGCATGAATGTGTAGGTGACAGAAGTAACATCAGACAGTTGGATCGCAAAGAAAGAAAAGCTGCACTGTAACACACTCACAGCCTATATCGGAGCCAAGTTCAAAGGTTCCCTTCCAGACACATGTATTACTAATCTGTATAGCTGTTTTAGCTGTCCACGCATCCCACACGTCCTGAGAAGAAAATTTCATGAATGATAGGCTGGGAAGGACAAAACACATGGTGACGAGGCCTAAACACATGGCGATGAGGCTGACAAGGACTAAGCACATGGTGACGTGATGTTAAATTTCAGTGGATGCCAAATCTCTGACATTACGCTGCACCATTATTTTGCTTGTCACTATCTTACAGGAGATTCCAGTATATAATCATTTCATTTGCAGGGAAAAGCTTCAATTTCTATATTTTTGCATTGTTTCTTCTTGTTGTTTTTGCAAAATGTCAACCCCTACTAACACAAGTGTCCCTGGACTGCACCGCAGCTTCCTGTGCTCGATGCACAATAATTGATGCAGAGTTTCAGTTTCAGAGTCAACAAATCGCCTCCTTGTTGTCTACTGTACAACTTCTGGCCGCACCTGTGCAACAAAATACGCAAGTACCACTGCAGCAACTACCAACTCTAGTAATTCCGCATTTCGCCAGTATGACGAAGCACAAGAGGAATGGACAGAATGGTTGCAACAGTTTGAAGCCTATGCAACAGTTCAGAAGATACAAGGTACTGTCAAACTACCTTTTTTTTCTATCCTGTGTAGGCCCCCATCATTCCGTCTTGTCAAAAAACTGTTTCCCACCATGAAGCCTTCTGAACTTTCTTATGATTCAGTAATAGAAGCCCTCACGTCATATTATGAACAGCAAATCAACGTAGTGGCTGCTAGGTATCAGTTCTTCCAGTGTAGGAAAAGAGAGAACCAAACCAGACCGGTAGTGGATAACAGATCTTAAAGGTCTTACTAGAAAGTATAAGTGTTCGTGTGGAGCTTTGTATTCGAATGTGATGTTACGTGGCGCTATTGTCTATAATGTATCTGATGTCAGACATAGAGAGCAGATTCTAAAAATGTCAGATCCGCCTTGCCATCAAGTAGAACAGATTTTAGAACAGTACAATTCAGGTACCACAGCAGCGAAAAACTTTGATTCAATTCCACTGTGTACTGTAGCGACGTCAGCCACCCGCAAGCGCAAGGTTGGATGACATACACTTCTTTCTGCTCGCGCTAAGCGTAAACAAGTTGATAGACACAGAGCCTTGTGTGCTAAGGAAGTGAGGTCTTCCCCAAAATGCTTCTCACGGCACAAAAGATAGAACTGTCTGTCCCGTTCAGCAAGAAAGGTTATATACAAGCAGTCTGCTTACAGCACACGAAACAGAATTTGTCTAGTAGCACAATTAAGGTGTTATCTTCAATTTTTTGTCTGGGAAGTCTTCCTGAACTGATAGTCTCAGACAACGGCCCTCAGTTCACATCAAACCAATTTTGCTTCTTTTGTGCACGCAATGGAATTAAGCATCTAACAAGTGCACCATTTCACCTGCGGTCAAACGGCACTGCGGAACGCTTCGTCCGGACATTTAAGCAACAGATGTCCAACCTCCGTTCAGAGTACTCACGAGACGCAGCTTTGCAACTGTTCCTTGCCTCCTACCACTCACATCCACAAGAAGGATCATCGCCGGCTGAACTTCTGCACGGTCGCCACCACCGCACCCTGCTACATTTGCTCCACCCACTGCACCGCCAGGAGCAGCAGTCAACAACACACAAGTATCGCTTCGCTCCGTGTACCCCAGTCTTCAGAGTTTTTAGCAGTCGCAGATGACGGGAGCAGGTTGAGATTGTCAAATGTTTTGGTGCTTCCATGTTAGAAATTTCAGGACCTGACAGAGCAGTACGCAGGCACCGCAACCAAATTCGCCCATGTTGAGTACCCTGTGATCCTTCTGCGCTTCTCTCAGCACATTCGAGCAACACGCAGACCATGTGGCCTCCGTCGCCAGCACAAACTTGCAGCCGATCCCACAGCAGATCTCCACGGCACTGCGGCCTGGCTTCATGGGGACGGAGCCCTTGCTGCCTCCGCCTCGGCACGCCAGGCAGCATCCGGCACTGTCGTCACCACCGACGTCAGCGTTTACATCATCATCTAGGACCCAGGCCATGGGCCCTTCGGAGGTTTCCCCAGGGGACGTTCCATCGCGAGCTCAGGCCAGATGGTGGGGCCCGGCCGGTAGTCTGCCGTCCTCCGCAGCTACAGACTCCAGTCCATCGCTACGTCCACGAGCCTGCCTCCTCCCCCGTTGTCAAGCTCCCTACACAACGGTCCATCACTTTGGGTGGGAGGGATGTTGTGGTGTAAAGTCAGTGCCATACACCAGACGCACAAGAACTATTGTGAAAAAAGCAGGAGATGACCGGCAGCGCGCCTCCTGGAGGGAGTAACAGAGAAACGCCCTCTCAACAAGCAGCTATATCTAAGCCGACATGCGTCTGGAAGGGCACCTTTGAACTCGGCTCCGGAATAGGCAGTGACTATGTTACAGCACAGCTAGCATCGAGAAAGAAGATGCCGCTGCAAGAACAGACAGACAGACAGACAAAGTTGAGTAACTGTGTATACACAGGGTGATCAAAATGTCAGTATAAATTTGAAAACTTAATAAATCACAGAATAATGTAGACAGAGGTGGAAATTGACCACACATGCTTGGAAAGACATAGGGTTTTATTAGAACAAAAAAAAAAAAATCACATTATTGGTGTATAGTACAGTTCTACCACGTGTCACAATTACTGTGTGTAGAGGGGAGGGTATGGACTACTAGGTATATTCATATAATTCCCATAACAAGCATGCATTTTCTTTCAAAACGTTTTATATAGAACAGCTTTTCCCCACTTAAGTGTCTATTTGGATTAAAAACAGCTATGAGCAATGTTATTCCTCTTTTACGATGTGTTCATAGTAACAGAATTTTGAGAACTGTGGTCTCTTATCACATCTAACTTCCATACTTCACCTAGAAAACTTTTAAATTCATCGAACTGATAGCACCACACCTACAAACAATATATCTGGGGGGGGGGGGGGGGGGGGAGGCTAGCTTTAATCACTGTTAGTGTTCACACCTTAGTGGCTTGTTAAGATCCCCCCCCCTCTCATGTTATTCCATCTCTTTATCTTTAGTTTTTATCTCCCCCTTGCCATCAGCGGCACTTAATAACACTTTCTGGTCAGTTTTTCTTCATCTTCAGCTAGTTATCATTTTCTGCCGTTTCCATAGTTCAGCATAATTAAAACTGATTCATTTCCAATTTACTCAGTGTCCAACTTTCACTTCCACAGAACAAAGGCTTTTCTGAGATACCATTACAATCATAACAGAGTAAAAGGAAAATGCTCACTGACTAATCACTGTCCCTTATAATTCTTATTGAAAAATTTAGCCAAATAAATTTACTCATTAAAATTTACCATCTCTATGTCTCTCAAGAATTATCTCAGAAAAAATAAACGTATTTTTGCTAGTATTTTAGTGGTTGAGTAGGTAGCTTTTTCATTAATACCAACAAGAGAAACTGGAATTACTGAGCAGGATGCATGTATGAAATACACAATTCCCTACCTCATACAGAATTCATATGGGGTGTGGTATTAGTGCTTAGGCTATATTACAATGCAGTTAGTTACAACACTGATTTTATCAGCCACCTGTTCAACTGATGTTGTAACAGCACATATCAATCTGTCTATGCAATGATTTGATAACTTCACTGTTTAGCACATTCCTTAAAAAGTTAATGTTTTCTTTTAAAACAAACCACTGAACTGGTTAATCAGTTACACAAACTTCACATTAATTCACAGGTGAGTTACTTACAATTATGCAAGTGAAATACTTCTGATCTTCATATCATAAGCTTTCTCTATTTACCATCATGAATCACGCAAAACGCAATAATTCCTTCCCAAAAATTTTTACAATAAAAAAAGAGGGGCCATCACTCTCATGAAAAACTTAACTTGGAAAAACCTGTAAACACAAATAAAACAGCAACATATGACAATGTACATGTTCTCCTATTTTAAGCAATTAATTACATACTGACATGCAGGACCTACATATTGGCTCTCTCTGATCTCCCTACATTCACTGCATCGCCTTGTTCTAAACAATTACAGTAGGAAGTTCCTGGTAGAATTTAAGTACTTCAGGACTAGAGGAGACCACTCACTGAAAAGTAGAAGTCTTGATTTATCAAGGATTTATCCCCAAAGATAGAAAGTTTTCTTTTCCTTTTTTGTGTGTGCACTTTTGGCAATGCTTTTTGACGAGCTGTCTCCTTTACTCCTAAAGTATTTACTTGTTCTAAATATCCTGTTCACAAAATATGACACATTGTTTATAAACAAGTTTCTGAAGTTTTCATATGGAATTTCTCTGTTTTGGGTATGAGTCTATAATAATTATATTTTCCATTTTCAGTCACAGTACTATTGCATATAGTTTCTCTCTTTCTGTATAACATGATATCCCAGAGATATGTTGCTGTTTCGTTCTTCAGTACTGAGACTGGTTTGACGCAGCTCTCTATGATACCCTATCCAGTGGAAGCATGTTCACCTCCAAATAAGAATGGCAGCCCACATGAATTTGAACCCACTTACTGCATTCATCCTACCACTGTGATTATTACAACCCCCGCCCCCCAAACACACACACTTCCCTTCAATATTAAATTAATGTTTCCTTGATGCCTCAGAATGTGCCCTACCAATTGATCCCTTCTTTTAATCAAGATATGCCTGAATATTTTTTCTACACAATTCTGTTCAGGAGCTCCTTTTTATTTACACAATCTTCACCATTTGTCCGTAACACCAAATTTCAAAAGCTTAAATCTTCTTCTTGACTGAAATATTTATCATTAACATTTCACTCCCATACAAGGCTACACTCCTGAAAAATGCCTTGGGAAAAATACTTCCTACATCATAACATAAATGGCAATATGACACAACTTCAAAATAAACAACCAAGGGATAGAAAAGCAACAGAAATCGCTCAACACAAGAAAGGCCATCGGACATGATAGGTTAAAAATGTCGCTCTACACAGAGTATGAAGAATCCATAACGATGTGTTTTCAAGAAAGATCGTCAAACAGATCGGCAAAACTATAGGACTATTTCTTTGATGTTTCTCTGTTGTATAATTCTGAAGGAATCAAGATGGGTTACAAAAGCAACAATCATATGAAAACCAGCTTGCCTAACCTAAGAGGGTGCATTATGAAAAATTCAGTGAAAAAAAATGAATTTGAAATTAGACATGCTTGTTACACGATGTAACAATATATAATAAGCGTGTAGCTTTAACGACACTTGCCAAATAATAAAACTTTATGTGTGTTCAACTAAATGTCATTTCTAAGGTTAATATCAGACAATAATATATAATTCCAGTAGATGTCAGCCACAAATTCATAAAGCTTCTTTTGTACTCTGACAGATTGCACTCTAAAAATATCCTCGGATCATCATTGTTTACAAAAATAAACTGTTACGATTAAACCAATTGCAACTATCAATGGATACGAGTTAAATCTAGTTGAAAATACCACGCACAAGAAAACAGTGGTAAAGTGTTCGATATTAAGTAGTAGTTACAAAACATCCAAGTCTAAAAAGAATAGGTTCATTTCAATACCATTTACAACCAATGTGTCTTACAGAATCAGCAGACTTTGAAATAAAAAATATGGCTGTAAAACGACTTATTCTGGTAACAACAATTTGAAGAAAAATTCAATCCTAACAATAGGTATACTGTGCATGTTGACCCAACAGGTTGCAAAGGACTTCATTTTACCAAATTTAACTTTCACAATTTTACTCAGTCGTACTGCGCCTAAGGCAGTTACAGAACTGGGCTCGGTAGGATGTGCGCCGGAAACCGACGGTCGACACCACCCACCGACACCCTATCCACAGTAAATTCAACTGACGAGGGTACGACACTTACCCTCACACGCACAGAAAGTTTCAGCCTACAAACCAATCAGGAAGCGAGGAGCAGACATGTGTGCTGTAGAGTGGGCCAGTGAGGGGCGCACGAGAGAACAGGCCGCTCTCTTTCTGGCCATCCTCTGACTGGAGCAGACGTTCCCTCCTCCTCCTGTGGCAGTCACATGTCCGTAACCTGTCGGCATCCTCCCAGGAGCTAAAGTTCCAGTAATTGTATCCCCATTTATCTATGTGGCTGTTTTGGAATAAATAAGTGACTTATTCATCACAGTGACCACGAATTCTGGACTATTTCCTTTACGTGCCAACTACCTCATATGTCCACAGTTCGATCCTTTCTTCAGTCGTCCTGTACAGTACAGAGGGACCTGTTTTCTAACTCAGATATTTATAAAATTCTACCTGATAAGTGTGAATTATTATATAGGGCAGACAGGGCGATCTTTCAATGTAAGATATAAAAAAAAAATTGCCTAGTAAAGGTAGTGTTAAAATTTATAATTCTGTTTGTCCAACACCTGGTAAGTAGCATACTGCCCATGTAAACTTGAGGATTTAATTGTTCTAAATAAAGAAGAGAATGGTTATATGTAGTGTAATAGATATATTTCAAAAACTTAACCCTTAATTGATACCACTGGATTTTCTAATGTAACTGGTATCGAGGTGTCTGCCATACATCTGAAGTTTTCTTTTGAATTATATAATATTGTTTTAACCAATTTGTTTTTCATTGAATTCAACTAGTTACAACATGTGTTTACAGACGTATGACAGCAAAAAATGAGCAAAATGTTAATTAACATATCCACAATAAAGAAAATACGCAAGCGATGCTCTGAAAAATGTGGACTTTTCTACATTTCTCAAAATTGTAGCAAAATAGCTTTTAATTGTTAATGCTGTGCCATTCTAGCCTTAAAGAAAAAACATATTATGAGGAACATAAACCAAATTACTGGAAAATTTCTAGGAACAGTGTACATTCTGAAGTCAAATTTCAAGTTTATCAAAGGCCATAATTTCCCTTGTATCATAATACACTATTGATTGTTATCTGTGGCAACTGCAGAAAGCATTTTCAAAATACAACAATATGTAACACACAAAAAATTTAGTAAACATACATTTAAAAATTTGGATCATTTCCTTTAGAACTCGTTGAGAATAACGAGGCTTTTTGCACTGTTTTGATTTCTGAGGTGGACCTGGTTATGGCTCCATATTCTGTGAATTAGTTATGATGCACTGTTAGTGATAACTATGACTTTTTGCATGCTCAATAACACAATGAACACGATATACTGGTAAAAATGTCTGACAAAAAAAATCATGCAACTAGTATCACACATCTGCGAGATGTGCCGACTTTGGCACGCAACTACTCGAGATCAAACAGTGCGAGCGGCACCCCACCTTCACTGCAGGAAGCCACCACTCTAACTCAAAGGTACACGGGAAAAAAAAATGGCAGGCTGACCCTGGATAGGGAGGAGATAGCCACCAGGAATTTCGACAGCCGTCTCTCAGACGTATGGTACCAGTTAACGGTTAATGCACCTTGGGCAAGTTTCATTCTGAATTAACAGCTAATGGTAAAAAGATTCCTCGACTTGTTTCAAGCCATTATTTGCAGCAGCAAACCCATCATCTACAACCAGTGTGACCATAAGCTTGATGATATGTTTTTCCCCTTACATTTATTTTGTGTTAAACTGCTGTTTCACAGTTGTGTACTTGAAGGTACGTGTTTATTAAAATTAGTTTTAAATAGAAGAAAGAGGATGACATGTCATAATTATTTTATGTAATAAATGTCATATGGTCGGAATTTTTTTACTATAGAGTGTTCATTTTCTTCTGACACCATCATGTGTATTTGCACCTCTTCTTTGTATTTTATTCTTCACAATAATGATATTATTTGTGAATCGATTTGCTGTAATGAATACCATTACAGATTCCTTAAGTAATTTTTACGTAGATGGAGTTCCTCTCCTGTACCCCTATTTTGGCCTTATGACATGTACTGCATAGGCTACCTTTTTCTCAACAGTAGCACCCCTTCCCCCTAACTATTGTTTTAGATGGCATTTGTAAAACTGGTTTATTTTGTGTAACTGGATCCTACTTCTATGTGCTCTTACTTTGTGCATACACATGGTGCCCACTATTGTTCAAATTTTCTCGAATCAAGCAGTACCTGCATGCAGTTGGTTGACTTGCATGTGTGGCACAATAGTTGTAACCTTATAAATGAAACTTATTGAACATATCTATACTTCTATGATTTGACAAGTGTCATTAAAACTACTCGGTTATTTGTATCCCCTTACATCATGTAAGAAGCCAGTGTAATTTTCAATACCATTTTATTTAATTACATTGTTGTATATTTAAAAATAGATGGAGTCCACTTACCAGGCGATGGAGCACAGGCAGTGATAGCAACAAATAAACACACAGACACACACACACACACACACACACACACACACACACACAAGCTTTCGCAGCCTAGCTGCTTTGTCAGGCAGAAGGGAAGGAGAGGGAAAAGGAAATGATGAGGGTTTTAAGGGAGTGGGTAAGGAGTCATTCCAATCCCGGGACAGGAAAGACTTACCTTGGGGGGAAAAAAGGAGGGTAAACAAATACACACACACCCACACATTTACACAGATGCAAGTACACTTAGGCAGACATACACTTAGGCACACATACGGACTACAGTATGTCTGCCTAAGTGTACTTGTGTCTGTGTAAATGTGTGGGTGTGTGTGTATTTGTTTACCCTCCTTTTTTCCCCCCAAGGTAAGTCTTTCCTGTCCCGGGATTGGAATGACTCCTTACCCACTCCCTTAAAACCCTCATCATTTCCTTTTCCCTCTCCTTCCCTTCTGCCTGACGAAGCAGCTAGGCTGCGAAAGCTTGCGTTTGTGTGTTTATTTGTTGCTATCACTGCCTGTGCTCCTTCGCCTGGTAAGTGGGCTCCATCTATTTTTTGATGTATATTTTTCCTGTTAGGAATTTTTCCTCTATAATATTCGTTATATTTTAGGTTTCTAAATTTCCCCTTCAAGAAGATAAATTTGAAAGTGCTAAAACATAAGTCAAGGGCTTTTTAATAATAATAATAATAAAAACCTCTTTACCATCCACAACTGATAAGCTGACTTCCTTCACACAAAACAATATATTGTTTCTTCCTACATACATTTCACAAAAAGACCATAAAGATAAAATTACAGATGGAGGCTTACCAGTGATTGTTCTCCTGCGAACCATAAATGTCTATGCCTACCTAAATACACACTCCGCAATCCAGCATACGATTTGTGTACCTCGTACTGTTACTAGCCATTTACTTTTCTGCTCCACTCCCAAATAAAATGAGGGTAAAAATTGACTGTACATGCCTCTTTACCATTCCTAGTTTCTCTAATTGTATCATCGTGTTATTTATGCGAAATGAAAGAGGGCAGCAGTAGAATCGTTCAGCAGCCAGCTTCAAATTCCGGCCCTCTAAATTTCTTCAACAGTGTTTCTGTAAAAGAACATCAGCCTCCCTCCAGTGATTGCCTGTAAGTTATTGAAATAGCTCTTTAACAGTTGCACTGATTGAACCTACCAGTAATAAACCTATCAGCCCATCTCTGAACTGCTTCAATGTCTTTCTCTTAAATGATCTGGGAGGATCCCAAACACTTGGGCAATACACAAGATGGAGTCACTCAAGCATTTTATATATGGTACAGTCTTATTTACAGATGAACCACATCTTCAACAAATTCTACCAATAGACCGAAGTCGAACATCTGCCTTCTTCACGACTGTCCTTACATACTTGTATTGTTTCATTACATTGTGCAACATTACACCTAGCTATTTTATCACTGTATTTGAACATTATGGGATTGTTTTTCCTACTCATCTGCATCACCTCTCATTTTTATTCATTCCTCACACCAACTTGAAATGTTGTCAAAGTAATTCTGCATCCTACTACGGTCATTCAATGATGACACCATCCTGTACACCAGAGCATCATCAGAAAATTGCTACTCTCTCTCTCTGTCCATTAGATAATTTATGTAGACAGAAAATAATAACCATGCTATTACACTTTCCTGCGGCACGCCTGATGATACCCTGGTTGAGTCTGTCCACACACTTGCTATCTAAGAGAATGTACTGGGTTTGATCATTTAAGAAGTTTTTGGGCCACTCACATATCCACGAACCTATTCCAAGGCTCGTATCTTTGGTTAAATTGCAGTTTATGTGAAATGTCTGCTGCTTGACAATTGTTGTTCGTAGCGGTGTGGCGAACCAATGAGGAGTGGTGTTCGGGCAGCCAACGAGATTGCATCTTTAATGCCACATGTGAAACAGGCATATCCCTATAGTTTAAAATCGGAATGATACATGTATGGAAAACATCACAATAGATGTAAATAGAACTTCTTTAGGAAAACAAATTGCTACCAGTTCATAAATCGGAAAAGTACACCGAGACCCAGTCACTACATGGGTATAATAGTTTCCATTACATAATGTAAATTGACTGCAATTTATATTCATTGACAATTGAAACACACTTTTCAACCAAAGGTACGTAATTATAACAAATAGTTACACCCACGTAGTGATTGGTTATCAATGTGATTTCTTTAACTTCTTCTCCAGTGATTTCTTGTGAACAAAACTGCACTGTATAATTCTTCTTCAATAATGGCACTAATTTGCAGTATGTTGGTCATGAAAACATTGACATTCGCAATACCAATTTATTTACAAAGTGTAAAATGTTAAGTCATTCTTTATTCACTGCCTGAATGCTACTCCTGATAGGCTTATCGCGCAACTAACAACACCAACATGTCAAGCAGCAAGCAAGTTCACGCAAACTTCAATTTAACTGTATCTTTGTTTGGAGTCTGCTGTCCGGCACTGTGTCAAATACCTTTTGGATATTGAGAAATATGCAGTCTGCCTATTGCCCATCATCTATTGCTTGAAAGAGGTCATATGAGAAATTGGCAAGCTAATTTTCACAAGCCAGAAGCTTTTCTGTCTCAAGAGAATTTACTATTTTCAAACTGACAATGTGTTCAAGAATTCTACAGAAAATTGATGTTAATAACACTAGTCTGTAACTATGCAGGTCAATTCTTTTACCTTTCATATAAATGGAAGACACATGTGCTTTCTTCCTGTCGCTTGAGGCTTTGTGCTGGATCAGAGATTTATGATAAATTCAAGCTAAGGAAGGGGGCAATGTCGTACAGTTACTCTTTGTAAAAACCGAATTGTGATTCTATCAAGACCTGGGAACTTTTTTTTTAACAGGAATGCCTAACACTATATCATCCACCTGGGAGATTGTGTGATGATCAAATGGCAGTATGTTTGTATGGTCCTCCTGCTTAAATGATTTCTTAATGTTAAACTTAGAACTTCTAACATGAAAAATCCAATTACCTATCCTACACGATTAAACTTAGAACTTCAGCTTTCTTTTGCTAACTTCTTTCACCAACCCAGAATGAATGAGTGAGTGTATGGAAGTCTTTAACCATATGACGGTGGTCTGTGTAGGATGAGGAGAAAGGGGTACTGGTACAAGAAGTAACCTCTGCCACACTACATAAAGAGGATATATGTAAATTTAAAGGGGGTAGCAATCAACAGCTAACAACAATGGGCTAACCAAATAAAGCAAAGGTACAAAAATTATTAGATAGGCTACACCCACTACTGCTTACAGTGTTAAAGTAAATTCACTGTAGGGTAGTTATCTAGCTGGTATCCTTAAAACATAGTACTCACTGGAGAAAAAGAAAAAAAGACTGAAATAAGAGCATTGCTGGTCATTTTGAACACTGCAAGGTCAGTGCTGAGAGTCATATAATCCTATTCCTAAAAGAGAAGTCAACAAATTTACAATGGTGAACTGATCTGACTCAGAAAATGTGCTCCTGTCACGATGAAAAAATAGGCAAATTTAGGAAAAATAGTAACTACATTTAGATTTCAACATTTAGAAAATGTGGAAACAACTTTAGTTTTACAGGGACACAGAATGGTACCACTGAAGCATCAGCTTCCTTTCAACTAAGTGTCAAATAATAGGAAGTTTTTTCTTAGCTCAAGGAAAACAAGGGTGATAATCTAATACCCTGTAACAGTTAACTTGTCGTGTTGTGGTGTAGTATGGCAACACTGGCAATGGCCGAAGCCGACAAATCATGGCACAGGTGAAGACAGCCAATCAGAAATAGGATGGTGACAGATGTTTTGTTGTCACAATAAACAATATTATTTTCATACATTTTTGGTTTTCTGTTTTAATCTTGTGGGATGCAGACAGATCAATATTTTATTCCTTTTTGTCACTATGAAGATGAATATGGCAAAGTGATTTTTTTTTCTTTTGATGATTATGAATTAACTGGGCTCATATTTGGAAGCATAATGATTCAAATCTGTAGCTGGTCATCCTGATTTAGTTTTCCTGCGATTTTCTTACATTGTTCAAGACAGATACTGGGATATTTTGAAAAGGGGTTCCCAATTTACTTCCCAGGTATTCAGCGCTTTTACCTTAAATTGTATAAGGCCAATACCGGAATGCTTGGAAAAGGAGTGTCCAATTTACTTCCCAGGTATTCAGAGCTTTTGCTCCGTGTTGTAATGACTTCCCTGTCAACTGGACATTAAACTCTTTAATGAGGTGTGTGTGTGTGTGTGTGTGTGTGTGTGTGTGTGTGTGTGTGTGTGTGTGTCTTTACATTTTAATTACTTTTTGTAATTAAAGCTACTGTAGTTTTCTTGCATGAGATCCCAAAGTTGCCATAACTATAATTATTCTAAATTTTAGGTTACTAAAATAGTTTTGTGTACAAACAAAAAGATTTATGACTGGGTTGCATTGGTGTGACACTAGTAAAATCCTGGATGGTGCACAAAAAAGTTAAGGATTAATAAAACCAACTACAGTGTAGCCTAGATGGTCAGATAATGAGTTTCTGAACATGGGTTGCAGGTGAAGATCATATATGAACACAATGCTACACTGCCCTGATGCTAACAATAAAATATTGACATGTTCCATATCCACAAGGATCTGCTCAATACAGATAGCTGTGGAATGAACAGCTAATCTAATATCTGAACTATGTCTGTGGTAAACCTTCAACACCACGTGGATAATGTTACTGTCTGTCTTTATGAGGCATGGAGAATACTGGAAATTTGTAACAAGTTACTATGTCATGGTCCATATTTATGTGCCTATCTAGATAACAAAAATAAGAAATACAGTTTCTTCTTTCCTTTTAAGAATTTTGTACTTCAATAATATACACCAGATTGGCTCTTTAATGCTGCTACACAGGAGACATCGTGAAGGCACTCGTAGAACTAGACAAGAGTGGAATACATGTTTTGCATACATATAAATAAGTACTATGTAGATGTGCTGATTTTTTAATTCGGGGGCATGAAAACTTAATATTACTCAAATATTTATCCACAAATGATGTGGAGAACGCACAAAAAGTTCGAGAAAGTTCTACAAATAATGATTTCTGGAAATCTGATCAAATAAAATAAAGCCTACAAATAAATCATAAAATAAGTAATGGAAATACTGTTGTTGATGTTTTGGGAATTTTAAGGGGACTAAACAGTGAAGTCATCAGTCCCCTTCAAAATACTGTACCATTAAAGTGCATAGTCTATTCAAATAACAAGTGCAGTTAAATGGAAAGACTGGCAAAAGAAACATCAATAGTATAATAATGTATTAAGGAATTGATATAATAAAACACACGCACTGCTGATCAGATACCATCAAAATAAAAAAAAAGACTCATAGTCCCTATACACTGAATGCTATAAACGCCTGAAATTCCGTACATTTTGAAGTGACCTGTCTATGTAATTAAGGAAAGATCAAAGGTTAAATAAATGTTAACATGGAGGTATCTAGTAATGAAGGGACATAGATTATGGACGATGTTTCCTCTGCGTGTACATTTCATATAATGGTGTAAATGGAAAAAGGTTGCTAAGGAAAAAATTAACAGATACTGTAACAATAGGCTGCTTGCGGTTAAATAACGTTATAAATGTCGTCGAACAATCGACAAGGCATGAAATTGAAACGTCAAAAGCTATGACAGAATAGGATGCGGATTATGCAGTGACTTCAGGAAATCTGAAGTTATACAACCAGCAATAGTTCGCGTAGGCGACTTTTGTGGACTTATTTTTTCGCAGACCATTTCAGTTCCACACTCTTATTAGATCCAACACTAAAGCTAACTTGACGCTTTGCAAACGACTCATATACATTAAAAAAGTTCACAGCGAGCACGTACTCATCTTCTGTGGAAGATACTTAAGCAAATTTGAACCAACAAATCTATGAATCGGCAAAATTTCTAGACATAAAAAGATGTAGATCACATCAAATAGACGGACATAGATTTGTGAAGTACATGAAGCATACCTGACATATTTTTTTCTGATTTTGGTGTAGCGGACATTGCAGCTGCTCTTCCCAAATTCTTACGATGTTTCGGTTTTCTGGATACATACCAAGATCATCCCTTTTCGTTTATTTACTCAAACGTCAACACATTACAACAATTAACTAGTCCGTCCACCGCCATTTTCCATCCTAACAAATGTGGCGCCACGAAGTGGCAACTTTTTGCGAAAACAAAATAAAAACAAAAAACAGATGAATTCAGCCAGGACGAGTAGCAAAATATCGATAGATTTGTGTCAAATGTCGACACTCGACATGAAATCACGCAAAATATTTGTAGGTGCAAACGTGCAACTGACGTAAGGAGGCGTAACAACGTTACAGATATGTGATGTAAATAGAGCTTTTTTTAAAAAGACCTTCAAAGTGTAAGAAATAGGGACAGTGTTTTCAAAAATTTTAGTGTTGGTACATCACGTCGATATGGGAAATTCTGGGTTGAAACAACATTATGAAACTGCAAAAAAGACTGGCGTACTGAAGATTTCCGACGGACTGGGTGATTTTCCTGCTGGTTTTAAGCAACTGGAACCTCACCTACGAGTACTGGATCTAGCCGGAAATGTGTTTACAAGTATACCATCCGAAATCAGTGCTTTTAAATCTTTAAAGCGTTTGAATTTTAATCAAAATGTGTTAAAGTCTATACCTGATGAAATTGGAGAACTTTCGAAGCTTGAATGCTTGTCTTTGAGTACAAACAAACTTACTCGTATACCGCCGTCTATAGCGCAGCTTTCTCATTTGAAGGAAGTTTATCTAAGTGAAAATCGGATTAGAGACTTTCCAGTGGTATTTTGCAAATTGAAACAATTGGTTATGCTTGATTTATCCAAGAATAGAATTACGCGAATACCAGACGAAGTGCAAGATCTACAAGTGCTTGAATTGAATTTGAACCAAAATCAGATTTCAGAAGTGTCAGAATCCATCGCAAATTGTCCACGTCTCAAAACTTTGAGACTCCAGGAGAACTGCCTTCAATTAAATAGTATACCTAGAGCAATTCTGACACAGTCCAATATATCAATGATTGCTGTTGAAGGAAATTTATTTGATATGAAAAACTTCATGGAATTAGAAGGGTATGATGTCTATATGGAACGTTACACGGCAGTAAAGAAGAAAATGTTTTGAAATGCTTGTGTCGTCCCTGCTGTGTCCAGAATCTGCGCATTAAAAAGATATATCATCATTAATATTTCAGATTCATTATAAAATGCGTTTATAGACACAAAATGTTACATGAATATTTGTACATCCAAAATTTTTAAGCACAAGACACTTGAGATTTATCAGTGTGAGACTTCAAGCTCTGAAGCAAAAGTGTGTGTGTTACTGAACTTATGAATATACATTCCAGTTTGAGTAACTCTTTTCTTGATAAAATAATTGTTCTGTTGGTAAGAATTCCGAACTCCATCATCCCCTCCCACACACATACAATTTTTTTGCATTTTATATACTTGTACAAAATACCCATCAGTAGAATCAGTAATTTGTCTATTATGCAGTAATGAGTTTCTTTGTGTCTGCACACCATGCCATTTTTGTTTCTTTACAACGAAAAATCTGTTGAACAAAGAGAAAATGAAGGTTGTAAAAAACAGTTTGATCTGTAGTATAACTTTTATTCAAATCCATTGGCTTTGTCAATTAATAATCATATTGTAACCTTCCAACCTATTGTAGAACTTGTACTATAATACTGATCAGGCTCCCAGTGCAACTAATATTGATAGGGGGAGACACGATCACACGGTAGGCCTAATTGGCTAATTGAAGGTGTTCCATGGCAGGGGAGGCACAGAATGTATTGCAGTTTCCGTGAGTGTGCTATTATGTTCGTTCTGTGAGTTGAAGGGTCAAGTGAATAACACACAGATTTGTCATTTCCTTCCAATTCTTAGTCAGTCTGAATTTATACTCGTTCTCCAAGAAACTTACTGTGTCATTCACATGTTATATTCTGCATTTTGTGTTCTACCCAATTCCAACCACTAGTTAAACCACATTTCTATCATTATTTTAAACACTGTCCAAATTTGTGTTACATGGTTGCCATGTTATTTTGTGCCTGTAACATTTGCATCGAATCTCCATTGTATAAGACTATGGAGTGTATGTGGTATAAGTATTTACATGAAAATTACTTTGGTGTTAGTATAAATTGTAATTATTTTGATGATAGTTTAAGATTAATTCCCCTTCCTCCATCCATCCTGCCCCCCCCCCCCCCCCCAATCCCCAAAGAATTTTTCTGCTTTAATGGCATAACACCCCTTGCATTTTGCCATATGTAGCACATTTCAACATTATAGGCCTACTACTAAAATAACAGTTTGTTACCTTATCCTTTGTTTTGAATTTTGCTTTTGTTGGCTTTACCAACTCACAACCAAACTGTTGCATTCCACTGTAACCTAATCCTCAGCATGCACCAAAGTCAATCACCACAACCAAGATTTCAGCAAGGGGCTTGAATACATAAGTTAGCTCAAATTATTTTGAATCATGATCCTGTGTGTACGCAATGAGGTCAGAGAGAACAGGCATTACATTATGTTAACACTGATGAAATAGAAATTGTAAATATGAATAATAAAACAAAGCTTTGCAACTTTGTTGATACATCTAAAATATTTAAGATTTTTAAGAAATTATACTTCTAGCAAATTTATATTGTGGTAATTGAATTTTATTGACAATATTTTATTTATAATCATTGCCTGTTAAGAATATGGTGTAATACATTTCCTATTTGCTGCAGATCAGAGTTCACTCGGCGTTAGCTTAATTGTATGCTTTACTGAATGTGTGTGTGCACATGTGTGTATGCAGTTGAAGTGTGATACTGTTATGTGCCTGTGGTGTATTTTTGTGGGAAAAAAGTTGTAAATATTTAGATTACAGAAACGTTTTAATTTGGTAGATATTAGAATAATGGTGGCTAATTGTGTCACCAGTAAAGTACAGTTTATTTTGTAAGTTGTTAAGCACTTGATAATGAGACACAACAGAGGAGCAAGTGTTGGAGTAATTTGCACTGTGCTCACTGTCTATTTACATTTGTCATAATCACAACACTAATTGTAAATAATTGTTGCAAGCCCTGTACTGAGGTATGCTTTCACTGATGGTGTGAATGCAACCAAACTGTTGCATTTCAGTGTAACCTAATCCTCAGCATGCACAAAGATTTCAGGGGGGCTGAATACATAAGTTAGCTCAAATTATTTTGAATCATGATCCTGTGTGTATGCAATGAGTTCAGAGAGAACATGTATTATGTTATGTTAACACTGATGAAATAGAAATTGTAAATATGAATAATAAAACAAAGCTTTGCAATTTTGTTGATACATCTGAAATATTTCAGATATTATACTTCTAGCAAATTTATATTGTGGTAATTCAATTTTATTTATAATTATTGCCTGTTAAGAATATGGTGTAATACATTTCCTATTTGCTGCAGATCAGAGTTCACTCACCGTTAGCTTAATTGTATGCTTTACTTAATGTGTGTGTGCATATGTGTGTGTGTGCAGATGAACTGTGACACTGTTGTGTACCTGTGGTGTATTTTTGTGGGGAAAAAGTTGTAAATATTTAGAGTACAGATATGTTTTAATTTGGTAGATATTAGAATAATGGTGGCTAATTATGTTACCAGTAAAGTACAGTTTATTTTGTAAGTTGTTAAGCACCTGATGATGAGACACAACAGAGGAGCAAGTGTTGGAATAATTTGCACTGTGCTCACTGTCTATTTACATTTGTCACAATCACAACACGAATTGTAAATAATTGTTGTAAGCCCTCTACTGAGGTATGCTATCACTGATGGTGTGATTGTTAGGCATCTTGTAGTATTTTGTTGTCTGTGATGCAGCTATCAATGTACATAAAACAAATACTGTTGTTATTACATAACTTAATGTTACAAAGTTTAATATTTTGCGCTTAATGTATACACATTTTGTTCCTTCATACATTTGAAGTAAACTTTAAAAATATTATTGCAAATTTATTGTTTTCTTTTCATCACTTGATTGTATTGTGATCAGTTCTGACATAAGCTGGCACTCATGCCTGAGAACTTATAATAATATATAAAGACTTTAGGGCCAATACTTCCAGTGATCATACATGAAAATTAGTTCTGTGAGTGCAATGGGAAATGCATCCTACTATCATTAGTGAAATGTTTAGGGAACTGTCTTCTTATTTAACATTCCAGGCTATGATTAGTTGTGAAAGTGCTGATAAACTATTGAGTAACATTTACCTGGTGTGTAACTTGAACATTGGGGAGTTACCATATTTTAGGAACTGTCACACATCCAATTTAATTTTTCGGGAAATTCTGGCAGTATTACCTTTACTTGAGTTGACAGTCCATTAAAAATGCACTGAGCATCACCCAGAAATGATCATATATGTAATAAATATAGACTTACCTCTAGTGAATTGTTTATTTCCAAAAGTAAAGGTAAATAACAAACATTTAATGAGATAAAATGAGTGAGAGAAAAATTAATTTTTATTAGTTCATTTGTTCAGGAATATAATATAGGTTTCTTGTAGAATCTTTGAGTGGTTGGTTTACTTTGCACATAATCTTTCCTGTAATATGCCATTTAGCATCGACGGTGTATGTTTAAGTCCCCCCCCCCCCTCCCTCTCTTAGATTGCCTGTCCCTCTCTGTCAATTTAATTCCTGTTCATTGGCAAACATTCAAGTTGCCAGTTTAGTGAGGCAATTTCCAAACATGGAGATATGAGAGGAATAAGATAGTATTATTATTTTTTTAAAAATAATCTCACATGACCATTTTTAAGCAGTAAGCCTATCATCTAGTGTACAAGTGTAAATCATAAGCCCCGAGGCCATCACAGGCTGCCAGCATGAGTTGTTGAAGACTATGTGCGGCTACTTTATTCCTCTACTACATTAAATTGCGAACGTTAACCGCATCCTGTTGTGAAGACAGGGCTTTGAGCCCTGGTTCAGTTTAGACCCTTCATCAGTAGACATTTGTTTTATTCCTTAAACAAACAAATGAATCAGTAAAGAAACTGCCTAACATTATTAAAATTACTTGCATAACTTACAAAAATTGGAACAGCATTGTTGCTTGGGTTAAGAGAATGTTCATGTAACAAGGCTGCTGCTGCAGCAGCAGATTTGGGAAGTACACAAAGAGTGCAAAATCAATATAGTTAGTGCTGCTACCTAGCATTTAAGATAAGAAATATGGATATTCATTGACATTTGGGAGAGCTGCATAGCATTGAATCATTTTTCCTCTGGGCCAATGTTACTGCAGCTAATTGTACTTGATTCATTTTCTTAAAACATTATGTTATTACCAGTGATTAGTGAAAAAGTGAACTAATTTGCAGATACAATATAAGAAAGTTGATCCCACATTTATTCCTGTATTAGAAAAATTCAGTTAGTGAATATCTTGGAACCTTGTATCAGTTGCAGATGGTATATCTGCTTTCAGAGGCAACAAAAATGAAATTTTCAATATTTTGCATTAAAATTGTCAGACTTTGAAAATTTAAAATGTTGTCATGATTCACTCATTGACATGTGTAACGTTATATTAAAAGTTTAACACAATAAATATTTCAGTTAGATACTGTGCATTTGTCTCTAGGCTGCATAACTGGTGGCACAATAATACTTAAAATTTATTCATGCAGTATTTTAGAATAGTATCATTTAGAGACTTCCAACAAACAACATAGGCTATGCAATGTCAAACCTTTACCAAATCTTTTCTCACTTAAATTATTTAAAGCTTCAACTCATTTTTTTAAGTAATCAGATATTTCGAGGTTTCATACCGTGGAGTTTTACTGATTACATCTAACTGAGTTGCTACAATGTATTGGATTATTAATGCCTGCTAGTACAAACTATAAAATATAAGAAAATTGACTTACAAATTAGTAATCTGACAAGCTGAACCATTGTTGTTAAGTCAGTACGCAAGACTTCAGCATGTATTTAATGACTAAACACCTGAACAGAAATAATATAAAGAACACTTGCCAGATGCCACTAACTAATTAGAGTTAAAGCATACAATGAAGTAGAGAAAAATGATTATACAACATCCTGTGAGTTTCACTCAATTAGTACTACCATCCAACACTTAAGTTACAATAATTCCTGACAGTTTACTGTTATAGGGCCAGTCTGTGTCAGCACACTTATTAGACTGTCTCAGATTTTGATGAAACTTGATGTATCTAATGTCCCTATGTAGTTATATATGAAATGGATAATTTTTTTATTCATTTCATTAAACATTTAAGTTAGAAATTTTCAATGTTTCATTCAAAATTGCTATACTCTGGAGCAAGAAATGTAATTTTCTCTGGAACCCGGTGTGATAGAGATCTGTAAAACTTGTCATTTTTAAATCTCTTTAAATGGGCTTTCAATTGGCATGCTATTTAATGGTGTTTAAAATAGAAGATTACAAAATAACATTTTAAATTGCTTAAAAAAGTCATATATTTAAAATTTTGAAAACAATCTCAACAGTTCCTTGTACTATACTGTCACATCCCATATTTTCATTCTGGGATCACATGGTCCTAGATTTTAAAGATCCAGGTGTTGTGCAAAATGATTTTAATAGAGACTCTTATGCACAACATGACAGTTATAAACAATTGTGTCTATCACTATTTCATATAGTGAAATCAATGATAAAGGCTCTGTTGATATTAACAGTGTCAGTTTTAGGCAAGGTGTGTACTCACTGTGTTGGAGTCGCAGGGTTCATGTTACATAGTGTATCCACTACATGAATGTCCGGGTATGCAAAAGAAGATGGGCCACATGAACGAAGAAATGTCATGTTTAATTTGTCTTCCTCTTCACTTTCCCCAGACTGTATGCAAGCCACCACTTGTTAAATACTGTAATTAAAATCCACTAATACCTGTAATGACAATGTTTCTTGGAGTTTGATGATAGGGTGTTCTGATTAACTTTGAGCATATGAGTCTACCTTGGAAAAGATTTTTGTTGTATCTCAATATATATGAGTGAATGCATGAAATGTTTGAGTCATATTCACATACTATTTCACAATTTGGCTGTCTGTAAGTAGTCTTCCCCTGTTGCAACTTCTTATATTGGAATTAACAGTAAAGGCTCTGTTGATTTTTATAATGAAATTTTCAGAATGTTGAGCCACATTTCTAAACTGTTGCTTGAGGAGAGCATTAAAATTTCAGGAGTATATATGTTTTATGTATTCACTCCTTTAGTTTCAAAGTCAACAAAAATCTTTGCCAAGATATTATTGTATGCTCAAGTTCATCTGAGCAGTTGAGCACTGAACTCCAAGAAACATTGTCATTGCTAGATATAAGTGGATACATAACTGCAGCCTTTAATAATAAGTGGTGACTTGCATACATTTAGGGGGAAAATGAAGATGAATTACAAGTCACATATCTTCGTGCATATGGTCCTTCTTCTTCTTCTCATTCTTCTTCCTCTTCTGTATACCTGGAGAAGTAGATGTTATACAGATTCATGTACTGGATATGCTATTTAAGATGAACCCTTTGACTCCAACATGTTGAGTATACACCTTGCTTGAAAATGAAAGTTTTAAAACCAATAGAGTTTTGACTATAAAGTTCACTATGAGATGTTACGATGTACACAGGTGTTTGTAAATGACATTTTGTACACAAGTAAAGAAGTTTTTAAAAAATCTTTGTGATTTTTTAAAAACTGTTCAACCTCTATTAAAGTTATTTTTGACATGAAATTTGGAACTTCCCATGATTATTCCAAATGAAACTTATGGATTTGTAAGAGTATAATGTAAGGAAATATGATTTATTTCAAAATTTTAAACATATAACTATTTTATCTTAGTAACACAGTGATAGAGTGCCAGGCTATGAATCCAAAGGTCTCGGGTTCAATCCCCACCAGGTCCTAGGATTTTTATCTTGCACTTTCCATTTCTTTCACCTCTCGCAATGTTGCTGATGTGAAAAATATCGAGTAGCACTGTGGTTCGGAATCTACATTAAACTGTAGTTCCCCCTATAACTGGCTGGGTAAGTCAGTCCAATAGCCTAGTAAAGCACTGTGGTGTTCAAACCAATCTTCGAATTGTTGACTGCTTTACCTGTTTTATAAATTAGAAATTTTAATTATATTTAATTTTTGACTCAAATTTTAAACTCATTACACTACACATCAAATGAAAGCCTGTCTAAAGAGCTTTACCTTGGCACTTTTCAGGTCTGTATCTCACCTGGTTCAAGAGAAAATGGCAATTTATTACTACTCAGTGTAGCAACATTTAGTGGAAGTTTGAAAATTATATTCTTAATGAATCTTTAATGGGTGGACAAAAAGATTTCATACATGACTATGTAGGCACACCAGATACACAAAGATTAATCAAAATCTGACAGGTTGAGGAAAATGTTTGTTCAAAATTGTGTTGATTTGATATGTAATGGTCCCATAATGTCTGTAATGATCTCTAGAAAATGAAAGCTTACCCCCTCTACACATTCCCTCAGAACCTCAACAATAATTTGACAATAAAATGTACTTTTTCAATAATGTAAGACATGACATGCAATGTTCCTCAATTCAAAATCCTCCTTCCTGTGGAGCAATGGTAAGGTTGGTGAATTAATAATCAGAGGCAATGAACAGTCTTAGAATCAAAGAAACATACTACAGACCTCTTGAAAGAAAGTTACAGGTTGCACTATCTATGAATTTTGTCTACTTATTTTTATTCACAGAATTATGTTGTACATAGCCGAGTAGTATGGTAGCACTGCTGCAGCCATATGGTACACTATGGCTCACGATTACAGACAGCACACTGTAATCCAATGTCACTTTACTTTACAAATTCTCAATGAAACATAGAGTTGGGGGTGTCACTGGTATTGTTAGGTATGTTTCTTAAGACTGGTTGAATAGCTGTTTCTTGGTGTTATCCAAACTAAAATGAAATTTCACAACAATAACCAGAAGCCTTATCTCTTTCAAATACAGTGTCATCTACAATGACTAGAAAAGATGTGTTGAGCAAACCCTAGGTATTTTTTGTAAAGGTATCCAAATCTGCAGCAAAAATTGGGGGTTACTGTTTAAAATATCAAAGTTGCCCCCCCCCCTCTAGGGGTGGGGGTGGTGGTGGTTTTGATTGGCGATATTAATTTTGTGTCTATGACATTTTTGGGTACAATGTGTAGTTTTTTACTTATTTTGTTTTGTCAGGTTAAATGGGACACCCAGTGTATGGGATGAATGAGATCAGCAACACTTATCTCCTGGGGGAATGTAGTGTTCTACTAAATTCGACTTGTAGCAGCCATTTAAATTTATGACTGCTATCAGTAAAATTGTTGGATGTGATTGAAAGACGAGAATCTCTGAAAAAATTGGAAAAAAAAGGATACGTCATTGTAAACCCCTTAGAGAAAAAAAAAATTAGAGTAACATAAAGCAAAACATTGATGTTGTAGCCAGGTTTCCAATTTTATGGAATTATTTAATTCAAACATTATTGATTGGTAAAGATAGTTTAGGTCAGAATAATTTAATTAAAATCTTGTACCTGAATTTTGAACCATGATTTTTGTAAGAGTTTTTGCTGTTCTTATTTTTGTTAGAATGCCACATATCTTTAATCATTTGATTCTTTTTTGCAGATTTTATTCTTTGATTCCAATATTCTATTTTCATTATACGACTGTCTATTCTAAGCTGTATTCTAATTGGGAGATGTATTTAAAAAATTCTTAAGGATGTAGTGGGCATTTGTTGACATGATGCTTACTGACTTCAGTCTCAGGTTCTACAGCTGAAGTATGTCTGATGATTGTTTTTTATGTTTCATTGGCGATAGAGTGTGAATCTTTGATAATGTTAGCTGTGGGTGCTAGTGAAATGCCAGAAAAATCAGGAAACAAACAGCAGTTGAAGAACCTGAGACAGAACCCAACAGGCAATGTGTATTAATACAATGAAGTTATGTCAGCAGCCAACCATATGTACAGTGTTTATTTTAATTTGTTAATAATATAATGAGGATAGTTTACAACTCACCTCAAAGATGCACATTGATCTGCGACAGGTACCCAAAAAGGACACTCATACACACACGACGCATGCTTTCGTCCATTGCTCACAAGCTACTCATTATCCAGCAGTACAGGGAATCTCTTCCACCATTAACCAAGAACAGTAGTTACACCCTTCTGTTCCTTGGCAAAGAGCTTAGGGATAATTATGGACAAACACCTAGACTGGACTGGGCACCAACAGCAGTCTGTAAGAAGGTGTCAGCAGTGTCACTCCCCTCTATACAGAGGTACAGAAAGGTGTTTTGTCTTCAGCTTAAAAAGAAGCTTGTGGTGACACTAATACACCCCATAACAGACTATTGTGATGTTTTTATTCGAGGACTTTTGTACAAAAACCCACATAGACTAGAATTGTTGGTGAATGCTTGTGTACAATTCATTTGTGATGTACACTATTTCAATCACATCACCCATCCAGCCTACAAGCAGTTGTCATCACTTCATGCTGAAAAGTGTTGAGGTTATCATACACTATGCTTGGTCTATCATTTTCTTAATTCCATCTTATTTATTGTCTACTCTAAATCTGCTATCTGAGCAGCACTATGAAACTATCCATTTCCAAAAAAGTAAAATCCTTTCTGTACTGTCTCACAGTACTGCCATGTTTTATAAATCTTTTTCTATATATAGAAACCAATTATGGAACAATCTTCCTGAAACTACCAGAAAAATCAGATTCCTCCCAAACTTCAAAAGGGGTCATTCCAAGTCAATTCAACACAGTGAAGTAACATTTACAACCTTACCATTTCAGATTTCTTTCAAATTTGGTGCATTCAAGAGATGGAAAAATACCGATTTGCAGTGCTGTACTACAACTGTGAAGAATGTTACAGGTCTGGAAAGTTTGGAATTGGTGCATTATTTACTTGGATCCATCTCAACATAAAAGACTGTAATCATGGTTCTAATTAAGTTACAGTAATGAAAATGGTACCATTGGAAAGCTAGTGAATAGATGTTTAGACTGATATGCCACATGGCAGGTTTCTAAATATTTTTATTCTAAAGGTCATTGACCTTGACTGTTGACCTTGAATATCTCAGAACACCCCCATCTTCAAATTTTCTGGAAAAAATGTATTTTATTGTTCCATTATGTTACTACAAATATGGTAAATATCAAGATGGCACACCAAAGGCATCATTCACAAAAAATTATTTTGTCAGCATCAATACGCTACCGAAATGAAGGCAACTCACATATATGAAACACAAATTATGATAACATACAATCCATAAATAATATTCTATAAAAATATGGTTTGCATTATTATAAGGGTATCATGAACCATTTACATTACAATTAGAATGAAAAGGCAATGGAACGTGATGGGGCGTAGATCTCTCCTCACAATTCTCCAACGAAATTGTTAATGTTCCCCAGATCTGATGCAGGGAGATTGTATGTCCTTGTAGTCACTGGGTCGACTCTTGTGATAATGCCACATTTTCTAATGACACAAGTGTCTGGTTTGACGGGAAACACAAATGACAGAGACATTGCATGTGGATGTAAGAAGTTGACATTTACCACATCTGTTTCTTCACAAGTTTGTAAGACATATGCAACCCACCAATGATTGTCATACTCACAGGCAACAAATCCATGTACATCTGTTAACAGAATTTCACTCACCATAGCAATCACTGAGTCTTTTCTACTCAGTGAAGAAGCAGAATATGCCTTCGCCCTTACTAAACCTTCATTAACAGTTATTACACAATGAAGCTTATGGGTACATGGAATTGTCCTTGTATTTTTGAAACATTTCAGTTTGGCCAAATCATCATTATGATGGGAAACCGAATGTATAATGGAAGATACATGAAGGAATGTTTTCCTTGCGCCACTCAAACAAATATCTTGATGTCAGAATATGATTTTCATTAGGTTGCTTGAGGCTGGCAAGTCTTGCTAATCTCTTTACAGTCCCTGCTACTTCATCACAAGGTCCTTTACCATGCGCTGTAGCAAAAAAAATGCCAAAATCACATTAAAATCTTTTTGATGGGAGGACAGATTCATAGAGTTCTAGAAGTTTTTGTATTGGGTAGAACATTTATCTGAAAAGTAATAAATGCGCTGAACTGACTTTTAAGAAATTGATGGAATTTTTCTGGAAAGAATAAACGCACACTGTATCATGCTGAAGGCAGTCAGCTATTTCCGCATGTGATGTCAAATTTCGTTAGTGCTTGAGTCTCCGTAGTAAGCTACAAATGGGTGAATTGTAGCCTGTGAATTATTCCAGTGGACTCCCTGTACCTCATCCTGAATGGTGAAGGAGTAATTTTCTGCAAAGTCACAAAGAACAAGATACTCATTTACTTTGAGGCCTTCTTTAGTGGTTTTACAGAAATGTGACTGCTCCTGGTAGATAAATGAGTGTGCCAGGAGCTGTTGTAACCTTGATGTAAACACCTCAATGAAATGATCTGTTGACTTTGTTAGAGCCTCTAGAATTACCCTGCCTGTAGTTAATCAATGCTTATATGTAATTTTGTCAATGCAGTTCTTACTAAACATATCATACAGATAATCAGTTTGTCTTGACGCTCTTGGACAATATGAATATGAACCTAAGAAACATGCTGGTAGTGCAGGCTTGCATATAACAAATGCTACACAGTGGTTGTAAGATGGTAATGTGTGTTCTTCACACATTTTTAGCACTTACAGTTTACACCCTTCAATCATTAACAAGAAATTCTGGTGTGAGACACACACACAACCAGTATGGGTTCCACTGGCATTGGCAAGAACACAGTGCTTTGGCTGCAACTCACAAAATTTTGAGAATCCAATATTTATATCTGGGTATTTATCTTTGAAATAGAAATACAGTTCTTTAATGTTGTGCAACACTAGCTACTTCTGCTTATGTACTGTAATTCCATTTTCTTTTACAGACACAAAGTCTTTTCTTCCTGGCATCATACGGCTCACAGTTAAAATCACCCACAAGCTGAATGGTTTTCTCGCATAATGTCTTACCTGGCTTTGGATTTGGTGTCACCAATATACCATGTTCTGCTACTAACTGTTTTGCTTTCCATACCATGTAATCTGAAGCAGAAAATTCTTTCATAGTTTTCCTTACACTCCAACTCCTTGGAAGTACAGTTGGAATTTGCATTTTGTCGCACTTACGGTCTGAATTGTGAAACTTAATCTTTCAGCTGGGCGATGATTTCACTTTCTCCATTTTCACGATCTTCTTTTTCCAGTTGTGCCATATAAGTATGGTCCAACACAGAAGCTATTTTTTTCAGTTTTTGCTTGGGGTACTTTTTCTCAATCTGAAGTTTCTTTTTCTTCACAGGACATTCACCTAAATCCTGAAGGCTGCTATTTAAAGAATCGAGTGCCAGAACTGAAGCTACTTCATCTTCACTTAAATCTTCTCTGGGAGTACCTGGTTCAACTGAGGCAACATCTGCAGTGCTTGTTGGGATTTTTTATATTTTCTTTCTACATTTACTGCAAATTTTTCCACCTAAAAATACAATAGGACATTTGTTTATCATCCACTCCTGAACATTCCTTAAATTCCTCTGCACTCTTGCATGATTTACTTACAGGAATGTATTGTAACAATACAATTTTGACTTGAAATCCATTTTTTACAAACTATTACTAAATGTTTCTTTACAACACATGTACACAGCACTTTAATTAAACAACCCACAGTCATAAAACAGTCTATTGGTGATTAAATAAGTCTCTCTGATTGGTTGAAATAAAAGAATTTCTGATTATCTGTTCATAGCTAGAAATATTACAGAATTGGTCAGAATAAAAGTGGATCTAGGCTACCGTAATATCTGCTTACTGCTTGTTGATGGTGTACTTAAGTCGACAAAATATTTTTTTTAAATGAATCCTTTGGTGTGCCATCTTGATATTTACCATATTTGTAGTAACATAATGGAACAATATTTTTTTTTTTAGAATATTTGAAGTTAGGGTGTTTTGATATATTGAAGGTCAAAAGTCAGGTCAATGACCTTTAGAATAAAAATATTCAGAAACCTGTTATGTGGCACATCAGTGTAAACATCTAGTCATTAGCTTTCCAATGGTACCATTTTCATTGCATTAACTTAATTAGGACCAGAATTACAGTCTTTTATGTTGAGACGGACTCGTGTAAATTTCGCACACATTTCAAACTTTTCAGACCTGTAACTTTCTTCGCAGTTGTAATACAGCCCTGCAAATTGGTATTTTTCCATCTGATATCTGGGTCATTGAATTCACCAAATTTGAAATAAATCTGAGGCGGTCAGGTTGAGAGGTGAGTTGAATTGACGTGGAATGACCCAAAGACAACTAGTGGCCCACCTACCATCACAATAGCCATCTTTTTGCAGCTTACTCTGGCCAGTTCCCGCTATCCCTCAAACCTTCCCTTCCCTGTGTTGGCAAAGTCTATTTTCCACTCTTCTTCGTTACTCCCTCCAAGAGGGAGTTCTTGTGTGTCTGCCATGTGGCGCTGACTTTACGCCACAACATCCCTGTCCCACAAAGCACCGAACCATTGTCATGTAGGGAGCTCAACAATGGGGGAGGAGGCAGGCTCATGGACGTAGTGATGGACCGGAGTCTGTAACTGCAGAGGACACCAGACTACCAGCTGGGCACCACCATCCAGCCTAAGCTCGCGAGGGAACATCCTCTGGGAAAATCTCCGAAGGGCCCACGTTCATGACCTGGGGCCCAGACGATGATGTAGACGGTGACACCAGTGGCGACATCAGGGTTGGATGGTGCGTGGCATGCTGGTCAAAATCCATTGGGATTTAGAGCGGAGGTGGAGGTGTTGAAGGCTCTGTCTCCATGAAGTCGGGCCATGGTGCCGTGGAGATCTGCTGTGGGGGTGACCGCCGAGGTCACTCGGGCGGCAGAGGCCACGGGGTCTGCATGTGGTGCGAATCTGCCAACAGACACACATAGAAGGATCACAGGATACACAACAAGGGCGAATTTAGTTTCGGTGTCGGCGTACTACTCTGTCAGGTCCTGAAATTTCATACATAGAAGCACCGACCGCTGAAAACTCTGTAAAAGACTGGGTTACGTGGAGTGAAGCGATATTTGCGTGTTGTCGGCTGCTGCTCCGGGTGGTGCAGTGGGTGGAGCAGGGTGGCAGGGTGCAGTGCTGGAGGCCGTGCAGAAGCTCAGCTGGCGATGACCTTTCTCGTGGGTGCAAGCAGTAGGAGGTGAGGAACAGTTGCAAAGCTGCCTCCCATGAGTGCTCCGAATGGAGTAGGGATGTCAGTTGCTTAAATGTCTGGATGAAGCATTCCATAGCGCCATTTGACTGCAGGTGAAACGGTGCACTGGTGAGATGCTTAATTCCATTGCATGCACAAAAGGAGCGAAATTTGTTTGATGTGAACTGAGGGCCATTGTCTGAGATTATCAGTTCAGGGAGACCTTCCAGACAAAAAATTGAAGACAATTCCCTAATCATGCTACTAGAAATCGTAGAAGACATTGGCACTGCAAATGGTTAACCTCTAAAAGCATCAATCACAATAAGCTACTTACTGTTCCAGAAGGGACCAGCATAGTCAATATGCACTCTTTGCCATGGTGAATCTGCTTTGGGGCACACAAAAAATTTCTGAGGTGGAGTAGACTGGTTAGTAGCGCAGACTGAACACTGTGACATCATCTGTTCTATATGGGCATGTATACCTTGCCAAGTACAGTGTCACTGTGCTAATTGCTTAGTGCGAACCATTCCCCAATGTTCTTGATGAAGTAAGTTCAATACTTCTTTCTGCAAACAATTGCCCACTGTCATTTGAAACTAGAATGACACCTCTATGGACTGAAAGTTCATTTCTTCTAGCGAAACAGTGATGCACCAGTGAAGTTTCAATGTCATGTTGTGAGCAAGGCCATTCTTTGCGATTGTAGCATACGAAAACTTGTAAATCAGGATCTGTTTCTGTGGCCCGAGCAATTATCCTATAGTCCAAAGGGAAGGATTGCAACAAAGAAACAATGCAAAAATATAGAAATTGACACATTACTCTGCAAAAGAAATTCACAAAAGATTATATACTGGAATCGCCAAGACCTGTAATAAAGTAAAAAGTAAATTAATGGTGCAGTGTAATGTCAGAAATTTAACATCCCATCGAAATGTGGTTCATAATACTCATCACCATTTGTTTAGTCGTCCTCGTCGACATGTGTGTAGTCCTTTCCAGCCTGTCTTTCAGGAAAGGTTCAGTTCAGGACACGTGGGATGCTAAAACAGTTATACTGATTAGTAATAAAAGTTTTATTTATGAATATTTACAATTACTTAACTTTTGATATATGTCTGTCTCTCTCTTCTCGTGGCAGCATTTTCTTGTACGATGATAGCTGCACTGTGTCCTAGTGACTACTTAGTTTGTAGCCAAGTTCAGATGGGCTCTTCCAGACACATAGCAGCTTTTAGAGGGCGCGCTTCTCCGTTACTCCCTCCAAGAGGTGCGGCACCAGCATACGATTGGCTGCCGGTCGTC
Organism: Locusta migratoria; assembly: GCA_026315105.1. Taxonomy (NCBI): domain Eukaryota; kingdom Metazoa; phylum Arthropoda; class Insecta; order Orthoptera; family Acrididae; genus Locusta; species Locusta migratoria. Next base: position 741,655,025 of record CM048755.1, on the reverse strand, counting down.
CGCTACCTTTGTTCTCGTGCGTCGCGCATGTGGCACTGACTTTATGCCACAACATTAAGTAATCCAGCTGGTTTGATAAGTATACAAAGTTAGGTTGCATAGTCATAAAACAGTGGAGTGATTGCTTGTTTAGTGCAAATATAAAAACACCATCCTGGTACAATTTTCTTTTGTTTCCAATAAGGAATGGACCTTTAACATGACAATGACTGATCCCTTTGCCAACTCCTTTTCTTGTGTCTTCACTGGCAGTGAGATGAAAATGTTTGGAACAGAAAGAGCAGCACTGTTTTTCTTTACCCAGGAACAGGCAACACTGTATTTACCTATGAACAAACTAAGTTGTATGTTATGTGTAAACACATGCACATATGTCAGTAAGTTTCTGTCTAATGTATTAATGAAAACATGCTTGCGTGGTATTGTGTATCATTCATGTTTTCACTTTTTGATAGCTATGGTGCTTTAGTAATGTCCTTACTTGTCTGTTATGTTTTCGCATCTGTGATATATTTGATATTGCTAGTCTGATGTATAACTTTTTCCCTACATTAATCTTCTGGTGGGTGCACCAAAGTGGAGTACACGTGTTCGACCATGGCTGTTAAATGCTACAAGGAAGGAAAATGACATCTGGTGCATGATAGGCCTTGTCTTAATACGGCTGTCAGCCGTGTTAACATGGGGCTTGAGAAGGCACTGATGACGGAGGGCATGGATCACATTGCAGTGGTGCCAGTTGAGACTATCCAAAGGTCGGATTTTACTAGGCACGGCCTGCACCTCAATAGGCATGGGAAGGGGAGGTTGACAAAGCTCATAGGTGACAGTGTAGTAGGGGGTGGGGGTGTCACTCATGGAAAAATTCCTGTAGTAGTTGGTGGTAGGGCTGCACCTTTTTTTAGACTGAAGACAGCTGATAGGTATTCCTGCTTAAAGGAAATCCCTCTAAGAAAGGAACCACCTTTGACAAATTCTAAGAATATAATTAATAAGGAAATTACTGTTTTTCATCAAAATATACAGGGTATCAGAGATAAAGTTAATGAACTGCTTATTGATACTGATTCTGACATTATTGGTATTTCAGAGCACTTTTTAAGTGGTGTGACAATTCAGAGACTTCCTTTGCCAGGATACAGGTTAGCTGCCTTCTACTCTATGAGTTTCTTGTAGTGTGGGGGAGTGGCCATGTATGTAAAAAACGATTTTTCATCGGAGTCAATCGATTTTTCTGAACACTGCACAGAACAGATATTTGAATGTTGTGCAGGAGTTGTTAATGTGAATGGAACTAAACTAGTAATAGTTGTTATTTATAGATCCCCTGACTCAGATTTTAAAATGTTTCTGCCCAAGCTGCAATTGGTTCTGGGTTCACTGTATAGGAAGTAGAAAAATTTAATTGTGTGTGGAGATTTCAACATTAATTGTGTAGGTGATAGCTCAAGGAAAAGTCAGCTGTTTGATCTAATTAATTCCTATAACATGATGCAAACAGTATTTTTTCCAATGAGAGTGCAAGGAAATAGCAGTTCTACAATTGACAATATTTTTGTTCATTCTTCATTATTAGAGGGACACACTGTCAGCAGAATAGTAAATGGCCTATCAGACCACAATGCCCAACTTTTAATTCTAAAAAGTATTTGTTCTCAAACAAATGTTAAACATAAATATCAACTACTCAGAAAAGTTAATCCAGTTGCAATTGAGACCTTTTTAAGCTTAATTAAGGAACAAGAATGGCAGGATGTTTATAGTGCCGATAATGCAGATGATAAATATAATGCTTTCCTGAACACATTTCTTATGCTGTTTGAAAGTTGCTTTACGCTGGAACAATCAAAACAGGGTACTTCCAGTAACAGACAGCCAGGGTGGCTGACAAAGGGGATAAGAGTATCATGTAGAACTAAGCAGGAGTTGTATCAAAATGTTAGAAGCAGTCAGAATGAAGATGCAGTAGCTCATTACAAACAGTACTGTAAGGTTCTGAAAAAATGTCATTAAGAATGCAAAAAGTATGTGGTATACAAAAAGAATAGCAAACTCTTGGGATAAAATTAAAACTATCTGGTCAGTCATGAAGGAAGTGTCAGGTCAGCAACAGCAGGTAGAAGATATAATGTCAGTGCGTAGTAGGAATGTTTCTGTTACTGACAAGTTACATATATGTGCAATATTCAATAATCACTTTCTGAATATAGTAGGGGAACTAAACAAAACTCTAGTTTCTTCGTGTAATCATATAACGTTTTTAGAAAATGCCTTTCCGAGGCTGTTACCTGAAATGGTCCTTCATGATACTTCCATAGGTGAGATTGAGTCAATAATTAAATTGCTAAAGACTAAGGTCCATGTGGATATGATGGGGTATCTAGCAGAATTCTAAAGTACTGTTCTCCATATGTTAGCCCAGTACTAAGCCATATTTGTAATTTTTCCTTTCAGAATGGTCAGTTTCCTAACAGATTAAAGTACTCAGTAGTGAAACCACTTTATAAAAAAGGAGAAAGGGATAATGTAGACAACTATAGACCTATTTCTATGCCATCAGTTTTTTCTAAAGTTATTGAAAAGGCTGTATTTTCAAGATTAATTGATCATTTCAGTTCACATAATTTATTGTCAAACGCGCAGTTTGGTTTTAGAAGTGGTTTAATGACTGAAAATGCTATATTTTCGTTTCTCTGTGAGGCACTTGATGGGTTAAATAAGAGGCTACGGTCATTAGACGTCTTCTTTGATTTAACAAAAGCGTTTGATTGTGTTGATCACAAAATATTGTTGCAGAAGTTGGAACATTATGGAATATGGGGAGTAGCCCACAACTGGTTCACCTCTTACTTTAATAATAGACAACAGAAGGTAATTCTCAGCAGTGTAGAAAATAGCTATGACGTGCAATCCCAATGGGGCACAATTAAGTATGGGGTGCCCCAGGGGTCTGTTTTGGGACCATTGCTGTTTCTTATTTATATAAATGATATGCCTTCGAGTATAACAGGTGACTGTAAAATATTTTTGTTGGCCGATGATACCAGCTTGGTAGTGAAGGATGTTGCTCGTAATATTGTCACAATATCAAATAATGCAGTTCAAGAGATAAGTTCATGGCTTGTAGAAAACAAGTTGATGTTAAATCACAGTAAAACTCAGTTTTTACAATTTCTAACACATAATTTGACGAAAGCTGACATTCTGATTACACATAATGGCATGTGATAAGTGAGACTCAACAGTTCAAATTTCTAGGTGTTCATATAGACAGTAAGCTGTCATGGAAAGCCCATGTTCAGAATCTAGTTCCAAAACTAAATTCTGCTATATTTTCCATTAGAAAAATATCTGAGATAAGTGATTTTTCAACACGAAAAGTAGTCTATTACGCTTACTTTCACTCACTTATGACGTACGGCATTGTTTTTTGGGGTAACTCGCCTGATGCAAAGGATATTTCTGGCTAAAAAACGGGTGGTTTGAGCAATATGTGGTGTAAGTTCGCGAACGTCATGTCGACCCCTTTTCAGTAGTCTGGGAATTTTGACTCTGGCATCACAATACGTTTTTTCTTTAATGTCGTTTGTTGTTAATAATATCAGCTTATTCCCACAAGTTAGTGGCTTTCACTCGGTGAATACTATACAGAAGTTGAATCTGCATTTGCATCACACCACCTTAACACTTGTGCAGAATGGGGTACAATATTCTGCGGCATCCATTTTCAATAAGCTGCCACAAGAACTAAAGAATCTTATTTATTTATTTATTTTATTTGTTTTTTCTGTTCCATAGGACCCACTTCAGGAGTAAGACTCCATGGTCATGGAACAAGTCAATACATTGTTACACAAGAATGGTAATAGAAAAATTTTAAGTAGTCCTTTGCACACAACAATCTTAAGACAAAGTAAAAAGAATCAATAAAGAAAAAATGAATTAGCTTAATTGTTTAACTTTTCTAGGAGTTCCTCGACAGAATAAAAGGAGTGAGCCATGAGGTAACTCTTCAATTTAGATTTGAAAGCATGTAGATTAGTGCTAAGATTCTTAAGTTCTTGTGGCAGCTTATTGAAAATGGATGCCGCAGAATACTGCACTCCTTTCTGCACAAGTGTTAAGGTGGTATGGTGCAAATGTAGATTAGACATCTGTCTAGTATTCACCGAGTGAAAGCTACTAACTCGTGGGAATAAGCTGATATTATTAACAACAAACGACATTAAAGAAAAAACGTATTGTGACGCCAGAGTCAAAATTCCCAGACTACTGAAAAGGGGTCGACATGACGTTCGCGAACTTACACCAGATATTGCTCGAACTGCCCGTTTTTGAGCCAGAAATATCCTTTTTGCATCAGGCGAGTTACCCCAAAAAACAATGCCGTACGTCATAAGTGAGTGAAAGTAAGCGAAATAGACTACTTTTCGTGTTGAAAAATCACTTATCTCAGATATTGTTCTAATGGTAAATATAGCAGAATTTAGTTTTGGAACAAGATCCTGAACATTGGCTTTCCATGACAGCTTACTGTCTATATGAACACCTAGAAATTTGAACTGTTCAGTCTCACTTATCACATGCCCATTATGTGTAATCATAATGTCAGATTTCGTCAAATTATGTGTTAGAAATTGTAAAAACTGAGTTTTACTGTGATTTAACATCAACTTGTTTTCTATTAGCCATGAACTTATCTCTTGAACTGCATTATTTGATACTGTGTCAATATTACGAGCAACATCCTTCACTACCAAGCTGGTATCATCAGCAAACAAAAATATTTTACAATCACCTGTTATACTCGAAGGCATATCATTTATATAAATAAGAAACAGCAATGGTCCCAAAACAGACCCCTGGGGCACCCCATACTTAATTGTGCCCCATTGGGATTGCACGTCATAGCCATTTTCTACACTGCGGAGAATTACCTTCTGTTGTCTATTATTAAAGTAAGAAGTGAACCAGTTGTGGGCTACTCCCCGTATTCCATAATGTTCCAACTTCTGCAACAATATTTTGTGATCAACACAATCAAACGCTTTTGTTAAATCAAAGAAGACGCCTAATGTCTTCTTAGCACTAATCCACACGCTTTCAAATCTAAATTGAAGAGTTACCTTATGGCTCACTCCTTTTATTCTGTCGAGGAACTCCTAGAAAAGTTAAACAATTAAGGTAATTCATTTTTTTCTTTATTGATTCTTTTCACTTTGTCTTAAGATTGTCGTGTGCAAAGGACTACTTAAAAATTTTATATTATCATTCTTGTGTAACAATTAATGTATTGACTTGTTCCATGACCATGGAGTCTCACTCCTCAATTGGGTCCTATGGAACAGAAAAACCAATAAATAAATGGATTGTGTTAAGACAGTATAGCCAACTGCAGGTACAGAATGTTCCTAGATGATTCTAACAACTTCACTACTGCTTATGACATACACATCACACTGGAAGGTTAAATATTTTTTGTATAAATGCTTCAACCTTTGTAGGAATAACATGAACATTGTGTATCTGTTTTGTACAATAACTGTGGACACTAGATGATTTTTTTTTTTAATCTTATAGATACTAAAGATGGTCTTCTCAATCAGCAATATTGTTTTTAAGATGTATATGCCATACATCTGTTCAAAGTTTTCATTAGTTTAAACAAACACTTCTAGGGATCTCTCATACTCTTCCTAGCAAGTCAGAAAACTTCTCAACACTGCAGGATAGTTAATCACACCTCATGGTGTGTGGCGGAGGGTATTTTGTATACCATTGTCACTTCCAGTTATTTCAGGCATGTACTGTTCATGGGAAAAATGATTGCCTATATGCCTCTGTTGGGCCCTAATCTCTCTGATCATATCCTTGTGGTCAATTTGCGAGATATACATAGGAGGAAGCAATATATTGGTTAACTCTTCTTGAAATGTTTTGTCTTGGAACTTTGACAAAGCATATACCATAATGCAGAATGCCTCTCTTGAAGCGTCTGCCACGGGAGTTTCATTAAATCTCTGTGATGCTTTCATGCTTACTAAATGAGCCTGTAAAGTGCGGCTCTCTGTTAGACCTCTGTGTCTTCTATTAATCCTACCTGTTACAGATCCTGAACTGATGAACAATACACAAGCAACTGCTGAATATTGAGCTTTGTAACCCACTTGCTTTGTTGACAGATTACACTTCCTGAGGATTCTTCCAATGAATCTCAGTCTGGCACCTGCCTTACTCACAACTAAATTTATATGGTCATTCCATTTCAGATCACCCTTATGTCTACTCCCAGATATTTTATGGAAGTAACTGCTTCCAGTGTATATCCTGCTATTGAATTGTTATATTATTACATTTGATATGCATTGAAGATTGATTGATTGATCATTTTTGCAGAGTCCTTGAGTAGTGTTCCCATTCATCCCGATTTTTCCAGGATAGTCCCAATTTTTAACAAAATGTCCCAGTGTACCCAAAGCGTCCTTGGGGACAGTGAAATGTCCTGGTTGTCACACATTGGCTTTTTTTCTATTTCTGTTTCCTGGCTCTCCTAACTAATTCAACTTTTATAGGAGACCGCAAATATAATTATTTGTTAAAACTGTCATTAGTAAATTGTTAAAAATCTATCAACAATTCAGTATTTATGCTGCACATGTTGAGAAACTAAAATCATTCTGTGAGTTTGCTGAAGTGGAGTGAAAGCAACGTTAATGTCATATTAAAACTAGCTGTTGAAAGATTCATTAGTGTTTTTCCAGCATTGAAATCCTACTTCCTGTCCCTTGAGAAATGTCCTACAACCCTGAATAATCCCCCCCCCCCCCCCTGAATATCCACTGTCCTTCATCACCCTTGCATTCCTTTTTGCCCAGTTAAGTATATTCAACAATTGTATTTTGTATGTTGAAAAAGAAAGTGTAACTATGACTGAAGTTGCTGACAATACATATTTTTCCTAATAAATTAGAACGCAGAAAATCTGAAAGATTTGTGACTTCTGCAATAAAACAGTTGTTACACGATTTGAAAAGTGAGGGACTAGTAAGAGCTGATCAGTTCAACAACATCATTACATCTTTCTTTGTTACATTCATGAATGGTGTAGCTATTTTTGGAACCTCTTCGTCCAATGGAGTGGATTGTCCTGATAAAACTGTCAACTGGATTAGAGTTTAACACTTGTACAGTTTCGTAAAATACATTATTAAGAACTTCACTGTGGATGAGGGAGAGTTATTTGATGAGTACTGTTGTAGAAGTAAATTCTGTGAAACAAAATTGTTGGACTGCAACATTAAATGAGATGTTAGTGAAAAATGACAGGAATTTTATTCTCATTTTCATGATGAACGAGTGTCTCTAAAACATTTTAGAAGCTTAGTTGAATTTTTACTCGCTATTACAGGTTCTAAAACATCTATTGAAAGATTGTTCTCAATAATTAAAATTTTCTGTACAGATGAAAAAAAAAAAAAAAAAAAAAAAAGACTCAATTTAGAAACAGAAAAGCTCTGACAGTGATAAAACCCGTGTTTGTTAGGCTTCCTTGTAAGGGCTTCTAAATTTTGATCACTAATGAAATTAAACTTCTAGAGCTAGTGTACATCACTAAAAAAATACCCCTAAAGTACCAGTGAGTATATAACATCATCATCAGTGCAAAATATGTGCATGCAATTTGTGTACTTCTTTATACCAAAACTGTATACTTGCAACTGCTGTTAACGTATTGTCAGTGATATGAAAGATTATGTGAAAATAAATTATTGTTTTGCCTATATTGACAGTCTTCCATTGTGTCCTGGTTGCTATACATTTGTCCTGAATTTTTGTTCATTGTTTTGAAAAGTGTCCTGAATTTCAATAAAAATAATATGGGAACCCTATACTTGAGGCATACAAACCACTACATGTTTCATATGCTGCTGTTTTTGTGGTTTTCAGTGTTTGTTGTAGCTCTCCTTCCTAGACAAGCCTCTATGTAACTACTGCAACATGCAGTTGTCCAAGTATTGGTCTCTTACAAATTATCCCATTTACTTCCTTTAATTACCAAGTAGACAATTTTTTGATGCCTCAAGACGCATCCTATCAACCAATACTTAATTTCTTATTGTTCTCAGTGCACCTATATAATTTTCAGCTTTCTTCTTAAGTGCAAAAATTGAAAACGTGTCTGCTTTTACCATAGCTGTTATCATCCACATTTCACTTTCCTATATGGCAACAATCCATGCAAATACCTTCAGAAAAATAGTTCCTTTTTTATTCAATGTTAACAAATTGAATCATCAATTGGTGGAATCAAATAAGTCTCTTTTTTATATACACTTTTCATGAGAAACAAAAACTGAAGACTGCCATATATATTATTGCTAGATTACTGAAATTTTTGAAAACAAAGCGACTTAATTCTGCTATTATTGAGAGAGAAATAATTAACTTACAAGGGGAGGCCACAACATTTGCATCATGAATTTTCTACAAACTTTGTACACTTTCAGCAGACCATTAGGACAACCTAATGTGCAAGGACTAAGATGCAATATTTAAATAATTTCCAGAAAATCACAGTAGTAGTTTCATGGGTTGAACATGTAACCATGTGTTGCAGCTATAAGTAAGCCATAAGTAAGTGAAAGTGGTGATCCAGTGGTTAGCATTCTGGATTTGTAATCAGTATATTTCCAGTTCAATCCTAGATCATACTGTTATTTGTTTTATATATATTTTTTCTTCGATGTTGGTCATATTAGTTCATATATATTACATTTCAAAGATAATATGAAGGAAAAAAAAGTGTAGTTGCTTAGACATTTACGGAATGTTCAGAATTATTTGTCTGCTAACATATGTATATTATTACAACAAATATCATTTATAATTTTCAAAAAGTAAATTACCAAATTCATAAGGTTTTTCCCAAAACTGAATACTTATTGTGATTTCCAAAATCCCTTGAATGTGCGTTCAGGACCGTGTTGGACATTTCAACCTGCAGACTGGGATTTGAACCTGAAACCTTTGTGCTCTACCAACTGAGCTATCTAAGCACACTACACAGTCTGTCCTCAAAGCTTTACTTCTGTCGGTACTGTTGTGACAGTGCATCTTAAATTCAAATATACTGCTGTGCGTAATGCACACAAAGTAATACAGGGGTGCTATGGCAATTAGACAGCGCCACCTAACTGAACCGGGGCTCGCCTGCAACTCAGCAGAGAACGGCAGTCTGTGGTGAATGATGATTCAATACAATAGATGTAAGGAGTTTGTTTTCTTGTGTTAATAAAGTTACAACACTTTAAGTGGTGACAAGTTGTGAAATAATCCACTCGGTGTTGTCGGCAGTGTCTTGATAAGTATGGAGACCATAGACCAGCTATTGCACACGCTCATCGAGCAATAGACTGCCCCAGTAGCATTATTATGTGACTTACCACAGATGCTTATATCAGTTGTGTCAATGTCGTCGTCTAGTCAGGTCATGCTGTGTTCTCTGCGTCCATTCCCTCCATATGAGGGAGCTGCAGAAGAATGGGAGGGCTAAGAAAAGCGTCTGTGGCCACTTTATGTGGCTTTCAGTGTTGGTGATGATGAGTTCTGCAAATCTCTGTTCCTTTCATGGATTTCTCCAAAAGTGTATGAACTATTGTCTCAGCTAGCCCCCCTACGTGATGTGGTGTCATTATCTTTTACTGAAATGTGATACATGCTCTCCAAATACTATCACAAAAACACCCATGTTGTTGCTTCCCAGGTGGCTTTTTACAAGTGCCACAAGTTGCCTCATAAATCATACTGTGCATGGGCTGTGTAATTACAGGGCCTTAGTAGAAAATGCCAATTCATTACGGAAGTGCATCATGAGTCTTATGCCGACTCCATGGTTAGAGACGCTATACTTAGGTTTGGCTCCAGATAAGGAAGTCATCACTGAAGGGAACGTCCATTGGTGGCATCAGATGAAAGATAAATTAAAGGACAGCTGTTCTTCACGCAAAACTTTTCAAGGACCAAAGGCCAGAGAGGTTTCACGATTTAGAGGAGCGGGTTCATCAATACGTGAAAGAAAACCATAATGAAGGCTTCCTGATTACTCGGGAAATTAGCAGGGTGAAGGTGCTGGAGATAAAGAAGAGCTTTCCAAAAGTGTGCAGTTCAAATTTCAGAGCTAGTACTGGCTGGTGCATCAGGATGATGAAGAGGGCAGGACTGAAATTACGACGCATAACTACACTAGCTCAGTGACTTCTGACGGCGTACAAAGAGAAATTGTTTGCATTACAGAGTCATGTAATCAATTCTCGGAAACAATATGACTATTTACTAGGACATATGGGCAACGCAGATCAGATGCCTGTTTACTTTGACATGCCTTCAAATGTCACGTGGATGTGAAGGGCATCAAAAGTGTACCCATAAAGACTTCTGGCTATGAAAAATGAGAATCACGGTAATGCTGGGTGCACTAGCAGATGGAAGGAAGCTCCCTCTATATGTGATTCTTCGGAGGAAAACTATGCCAAAAGAGAAATTGGCTGCAGGACTTATCTTTAGATGCCAGGAAAAGCAGGAAAAGAGATGGATGACCAATGACCTGATGTTGGACTGGTTGAAGGTTGTTTGGCATAGAATACCAGGTTCTTTGCCAAACAGAAGAAAAATATTGGTACTGGATTCGTTCAAGGGACACCTCATGCAGGAATTGAAGGATCTGGTAGCTAAGAACAGTACAGACTTAGTAGTCATACCTGGTGGCATGACATCACAACTGCAAATGATGGATGTTGTTGTGAATAGACCTTTTAAGGTTCACCTGTGAAAGTTATATAATGAATGGCTTCTTGAAGGAGATCATGTCCTTACTTCAGGGAGTAAGTTAAAAAAAACCATCAGTGACAAATCTGGCACAGTGGATCCTTATTGCCTGGAGCAGAATCTCTAGTGAATCGATTGTAAAAGGATTCAAAAAATGATGCATATCAAATGCAGTGGATGGCACAGAGGAGTGTCAGGAAGAAAAAAATACAATTAGGCTTCCAAATGAAGAAAGTGATACAAGTGATGAAGATGGTGGAGGTGAAGAAGAAGATGACAATGACGATTAATAACATTGTTATCACATATATAGTAACAAAAAAGAAATGGGCTGTGTGTCACACCTGTCATAAGAAAGGTCACATTGCCTCAGTCTGCCAGTTTAACAATGCTCCTGCAGTTGTTGAAGATGATTACTCTGTTATGACTGTCAATTGTGTACTTTCCAATACTAGTAAGTTATATACAGATGTTCAGGTCCTTGACAAAAATATTCACATGCAGGTAGAAACAGGTTCTGTTGTCACTCTCATAAATTCTCACACATATTTGGAATTGGGTTCTCTGCCGTTGTCTCCTGTCGCGCACAATTTGTGGACATACAACAAACAGAAAATTCCAATTATTGGCCAGTTTGAGGTCTCCACTTCTTACAAGTCAGTTGTTCATTCTCTCACCTTTTATGTTGTTGATCATGCAGGAATGGAAAACTTGTTTTGATATGATGCTTTTCAACTTTTTGGATTCTCCATTACAGATTATGTACATCTAGTATTTGATGATATTCCTTACACTTGGTTGGATGCATTGTGTACAGTATTTTCCTCTATTTTCTCTTCCAGCCTGAGCTGTTCTGTTGATTTTGACGCACACTCAAGCACTCAAGGCTGAATTAGATAGGTTGGTGTCTTTGGGGATTCTCCTGTCAGTTATTCTAGTGAATGGGCAACCCCCTCGTTTTGGTTTGCAAACCCAATGGCAAATTGCGTTTGTGTAGTGATTTCAAAAAGACCATCAATGCCCAATGTCTTACTGATACTTACCTGCTTCCTCATCCTGATGAGTTGTTTGCCAAACTTGCGGGTGCACAATTTTTCTCCAAAACTGATTAATCGGAGGCAGTTCCTAGGGAGTTCCTAGTGATTGTAAAAAAGGGCAGGTGGCTCCCACTTATAAGAAAGGAAAGAGAACTGACCCACACAATTACAGGCCAATATCGTTGACATCAGTTTCATGTAGGATTTTGGAGCATATTCTCAGTTCGAATATAGTAAATTTCCTTGAAACAGAAAAGCTTCTTTCTATGAATCAGCACAGGTTTAGGAAACATTGTTCATGTGAAACTCAGCTTGCCCTTTTCTCACATGACATCTTGCAAGCCATGGACGAAGGGCAACAGGCGGATTGTGTTTTTCTCGACTTCAAAAAGGCGTTCGACGCGGTGCCACACTGCAGACTGCTAACAAAGATACAAGCTTATGGAATAGGTTCACATATTTGTGACTGGCTGGAAGACTTCCTAAGTAATAGAACACAGTCTGCTGTTCTCGATGGCGAGTGTTCATCAGAGACGAGTGTATTGTCAGGCGTGCCCCAGGGGAATGTGATAGGACCGCTATTATTTTCTATCTATATAAATGATCTGATGGACAGAGTAAGTTGTAATATGCGGCTGTTTGCTGATGATGCTGTGGTGTATGGGAGGGTGTCGTCTGTAACTGACTGTAATAGCATACAGGATGACTTAGACAAAATTTCTAGTTGGTGTGAAGATTGGCAGCTAGCTCTCAATGTGGAAAAATGTAAGGTGATGGGCATGAGTAGAAAAAACAATCCCATAATGTTCGAATACAGCATTAGTAGTGAGCTTCTTGATACCTGTCGCATCGTTCAAATATCTAGGCGTAACATTGCAGAGCGATATGAAATGGAACGAGCATGTAAAGACAGTTGTGAGTAGGGCGGACAGCCGGCTTCAGTTTATTGGGAGAATATTGAGAAGATGTATTTCACCTGTAAAGGAGACCGCATATAAGACGCTTGTACGACCACGTCTCGAGTATTGCTCAAGTGTTTGGGACCTGCAGCAGATCAGTTTAAAGGAAGACATAGAGGCGGTTCAGAGACGAGCAGCTAGACTTGGTACTGGTAGATTCGACCAATGCGCGAGTGACATGGAAATGCTCTGGCAACTCAATTGGGGATCGCTGGAAGAAAGACGATGTTCTTTTCGTGAATTTCTGTTGAGTAAATTTAGAGGGCCGGAATTTGAAGCTGAGTGTAGTACGATCTTGCTGCTGCCTACTTACATTTCGCGTAAAGATCACAAAGACAAGATAAGAGAAATTAGGGCTCGTACGGAGGCATATAAGCATTCTTTTTTCCTCGTTCCGTTTGGGAGTGGAATAGGAAAGGAAATGCCTAGTAGTGGTACAGTGTACCGTCCGCCACGCACCTTACAGTGAATTGCGGAGTATGTATGCAGATGTAGTTGCTCCTGTCTGGATATGGGGATATGGCTCTCACCCCAAGTGGATCAAAGAAGCCATCAAAATGTTTAGAAGCCGTCGGTTGTGTGACATCCGTGCTGATGATCGAATGGTTGTTCACCATTTTGACCAGATACGTCCGCGGGTGATGGAACTGCTGTTGTCTCCACATAGGACTACTCATACTCTGGTTCCCACCGTTACTGCTCACAACTCCGAGCACCCAACATACTCCTGCATAAGATGTGCTTCCATGACATGAGCTGACTGTGTGGGGAAGTGTGCCAGCATCGCAGTTGCATGCACCAGAGGCATCACAGCTGTCAACTGTCATTCAGTACTGAAACATGTGCCTTGTAACGTTTCTGCTATGTTGCAAACTCCTAAAAATCAGTTGCCAACATAGAAACACGAAATATCTGACACCTAAAGTAAAACTTCATTACCGGACATGTAAAATATTACATTTTCGCCTTCTGTTTGAAATTCTATTAACACTATTAGTAAAACCCCTCTAAGAAATAGTACGTTGATTTAAATATAACTTTGGCTGACCTTTTACGTAATTTTCAGTTTTTAATACTTTCGTAAATAATAGCTGCCAACACTAAAAATGCATTACACTTAGTTTCGGAAATTGCTGAACCTATATAGATACTAATTTGTATAAAACAATAATACTACTTGTTATAACTATTGCACAACATGATTTCATATATACCTTTTGTTTAAATAAATTAGGGCAGACCATGTTTTATATATCACTGGATCCTAAATTAAATACTGATAATTTTTCATGCACTAAAATTAATAATCCGTTTGGTACTAAGAAGCTATCTTCGAAATTAACAAAACTACGACAACCATACACAAATCCGTATTAATAAATAATTTGACCGCAAACTGAAATACATTAAAATTCCATTTCACAATAATAGTACGCCTACACAATATTGGCAAAACAAATACGTGTGCACTTCGAAAACACACATAATGTAAATAATTTGAGCACTGTAAACACTAGTCAAGAGGATGACTTTAAATTTTGTGTACCACATTTAAATACAAATTTCATGAAAAAAGTACATACATTGAGATAAATAGTCAAAGCTTAAATGTAATGTTTTAATTTCTGTATTTTGGCATATTTAATGTAAAAGAATATTGTTTAATTGTGAATTACAAAACTTTGTCATCAACCTTATTACGCGGTTACGTAGAAAGATGTTGGAGAGAAACCATTGTTTAGTTAGTCTTCTATGGAGTCTTCTAGCAGCCACAAGCCTGTAAGCAGTTCTGTTGGCTTGTCGCTGCAGTTTTTGATTGTGATTGATTTGAACGTTGTTTAAGTGGAAATAAAATCGTTTCCATATCATCTGAGATGTTTTTAATTTACGAAAAGATCCTGTAAAATCAAATGCTTTAGTGGATGCCGAAGACAGCTCACAACACAATGGTCCTCAGCCAGCATATAAGATAAGTTCAACTTTACCTACAGTGGAATGACTTTGTTATAGAATGTGAACTAATAAAAATTTCCGTGATTCAGGAAAATATTAGGGCTCAGTTTGAGTCATTCCGAAAAGGGGTGATGGACGTTAGACCCTCCAGCAGAGATCAAGCTGACTTCTCCGTCACCTGCAGCCAATACTTCAGAGATGTCACCCATCATTCAGTCATGGGTCCGTGTTCGATGCAAAGAGCCATGTCCAGGGCACTTTCGCTCATATGTTCGTGTGGCATCACATGATTTGTCCGCAAAGTGTTGTGACAGTATGTCGTAAATTCAAATCTACCGCCGCACATAATGCCCGCAAAGTAATATAGGGGCGCTATGGCAATTTGACAGAACCGCCTAAGTGAACTGGGGCTCGCTTGTGACTCAGCGGAGCACGGCACTCTGTAGTGAACCATGATTCAATACACTAGATGTAAAGAGTTTGTTTTCTGGTGTTAATAAAGTTACAACAGGTACCTTGCCTCCCACTTCCCAGAAATTCTCCTGTGAAGTTCATAGTACGAGGTACTGGTGGAAGTAAAGCTGTGAGGGCAGACTGTGTAGTGTGCTGTAATAGCTCAGTTGGTAGAGTACTTACCTGTGAAAGGCAAAGGTCCCAGGATCAAGTCCTGCTTCCGGCATACAGTTTTATTCTCCCAGGAAGTTTCATATCAGTGCACACTCAACTTCAGAGTGAAAATATCCTGGAAACATCCCCTACGCTGCGGCTAAGCCATGTCTCCACCTTATCCTTTCTTCCAGGGGTGCTAGTCCTTCAAGGTTCACAGGAGAACTTCTGTGAAGTTCGGAAAGTGGGAGGCAAGTTACTGACAGAAGTAAAGCTGTGAGAGCGGATCGTGAAGTGTGCCAGGATAGCTCAGTCAGTAGAGTGCTTGCCTGGAAAAGGTAAAGGTCCCATGTTCAAATCTCGGTTCCGGCACACAGTTTTAATCCGCCAGGAAGTTTCATGTCAGTGCGCAGTCCACTATAGAGTGAAAATATCATTCTGAAAGTCATAAACACTTTTAAAAAATCTACAAATCTATGAGTTACTTTTTTTGTTATCTAAGACTTTTGGAGGCTATCAAACAGCCTCTCTTTGATTTAAGGTTCCTCAAACCATTTTGTGAGGTTGGATATAACACTTGTTAATGCGTCTTGTCAACCTTGTTATTCAAAATATGTTGCAATTTGTTAGAAAAACTTGAGGTCAAAGTAATTTCATCCTCTCTCCCCCTTATCTTCTTTGTGAATATATATAATTTTTTTTCAGCATATCTGGTTTGGTGGTGTTGAGGGGAGGGTAGAAGGCAGGGGATGTTTGGTTGTTGGAGTGAACTGCTACAATTTCCATATACATTCTGTTGAGATTCCATGTGGCTTTTACTTTATTTGTTGCATTACATATTTATCATTTTCCATTTTTTTAACTTATCCAATCAAATTTCTTATTATAATGGTATACGTTTTATTGTGTGTGCTCATCTGTTGGGAGATTGTTTCCTTATTCTTGTTGCATGAATCTAATTTTTGTCATTATCATTATACTTACAGTTGTCTCCACACTATTTACTGTGCATAGAGGGAAAGCTACCATTCATATGCCATACTAGAGTAACAAAAAATATTGTGAACTGGAATGGAATTTTCACTCTGCAGTGAAGTATGCACTGATATGAAACTTCCTGGCAGATTAAAATTGTGTGCTGGAACCAGTATTCTAAGCTGGGACCTTTGCCTTTCATGGGCAAGCGCTCTACCATCTGAGCTATCCTGACACGCGTTACAGTCCGTTCTCACAGCTTTACTTCTGCCAGTACCTCGCCTCCTACTTACATTTTGTGAACTTCTTATCACTAAATTCTGATTTTCACACTGTTAGTGATTTATTTATTTATTCACCTTCCAACATTTTGCATATTATTGGTGTACAACAAATTGAATAAGGAACTAAAACTAGAGGCACATAAAATTTCATGTTTTTATATCAGTAAAACAGTTTTACATATAATCGTAGAATTATATTGAGACTATAGAATTATAAGTGCAAACCTGTTAGCAGTCCATTTAGTGTAGGTTTTTGGTTTTTCCTAATATTTTATTATGTTTGGACTTTGGATTCCAGATATTCTTTTACTGAGTTGTAAGGGTTTTTTTTTTTTTTTTTTTTTTTTTTTTTTTTTTTTTTTTTTTTTCCCTTAAACAACTTTGCTAAAACATTTTAAAATGTTATAGAGGGGACAGAATTGGCAATTTTAGAAAGACTGTTGAATAATCTAAGGCCAAGGTGTTTATGGCTGTTATGAACCTTATCCAGTCTACTGTATGGTAGCTCAACTGACTATCTAGTAGTTCTTGTGTTGTGTCGGTGTATTGACACCCAAAGGTAAATTTTATTTGGATTTCCTTTAACATTTACAAAGAAGACATACATTTAGAGACTAGGGACTGTCATGATATAAACCTCTTTGTGGTGACCTTCACATGTTTGTTGTTGTTGGTTTTTGTAATTTACATGTTTCTCTTGGAGTAAATGCAGCTATAAATATGATTTTTTGGTCAGTTGAAAACAGTTTCTGAGACAGAGCTGTTTCCCCATAGTAAAATTCCACATGTAATATGGGAGTAGAAAAATGCAAAATATTCATACACTAACAGAGTTACACTTACATAATTCCTGAATTTGTACAATAGGTTTATTGCCTGAGACAGTTATGGGCACAATTTTTCTGTGTGAGCCACCCAGCTGGGTTTTTGGTCTATGTGAAAATTATTTTTAGATCTCCATTGCAAATATTTAAATTTAAAACAATGTCTTCTGTTTTACTGTCATTAATTTGTAAACAGTTTTCCTGGAAACAATCGGTAAATCTCTCCATTGCTGTGTTTATGTTGTGCTGCAGTTCCTCTAGATTATAAACATGTGTAGTAAGAATCTTCATATTTTCTTTGCGTATTTCATTATAAATAACATTACAGGTATTCAGCCATAACTAATTACTTCTTATTGCTAATACTTTTGCTGTGTACTGTTCAGCCATCATCAGAGTGATACCAAGACACCTAGACTGCCGGCAGAGTGTTTCTGTTCACCTTCTCCACTGCAAAAGCAAAGCAAATTGACAACAGAGTTGTATAAGGCTATAGTGCCCTCCTTGGAGATTATATACAATCATAATCTGTGGTTAACTTTAACGGGAGAGAAGTACGAAGCCGTAATGCCATCTGTGGAGAGCATATGTAATCACACAGCCATGTGTGTGCCCGGTTCCAAATTTTATCATGAATAAAACCATCATCCCGATTAATTAAATTACTCCCCAACCAAATTTCAATGGCTTCTCCAAAAACTGAATCCCAGAAGGACGATATAGATGTTAATATCTGAACATCCTCATAATCCATATTATGGCCTGTTTGAATACAATGTTCAACCACTGCTGATTTATT
This sequence comes from Locusta migratoria, assembly GCA_026315105.1. Classification (NCBI taxonomy): domain Eukaryota; kingdom Metazoa; phylum Arthropoda; class Insecta; order Orthoptera; family Acrididae; genus Locusta; species Locusta migratoria. The sequence continues at coordinate 741,636,764 of CM048755.1, read as the reverse complement.
GGGTTGTAGCATGCGGGTGTACTGTCATTCATGAACTGTATGCAAAGTGTGTCCAATATATGTACTTTTAGACTGACATCAAATTTCATACACAGCTGCCTTCTGCAAAAGCAAATCATCCTTCACAGAGCCAACAAGTGCGGATATGTTTGGTGCTGGCAGAAAGATAACTCTGACTTTGTATTTGGAGAGGATGCGGCCTATTTTTGAGGTAAATTACTGATTAATGGTAGAAAGCCCATTGACTAGAATTTTTCATCTTCTGGTTCTTCTAGTGTAGCTTTCATTTTAGATTTGAATTTTAAGGATTTGCGGATCTTCCACAGTGGACAGCCATTTTCTTGAAATACTTTTTGCAGATGCTTAAGTTCTTGCTACAGATGGTCCTTGTCATACATCATATGTGCCCTGTGTACAAGTGTATTAAGGATACCATTAGTTTGCTCAGGATGATGACAGATATCTGCTCACAGATATAAATCCGTATTTGCTGGCTTATGAAAGACACTGTGTCCCAAAGTACCGTCAGTTTTATGATGAACCAACACATCCAAAAAAGGATTTGTTCATTGAATGGTTTGATAGTTCTACCTAGTTCAGTTGAGGAACTGTCTATTTCTTTTTTAAGAGGGTGCCTAAGCCGTAGTCCTGAATGGTTGATATTCCAGTACCAAATTCTGTTTTATTTATGTGAAAGTTGCAAATTATATTATCTAAACATACATTGAGCATTGTGGATTTGTCATTTATACAGTAGAATTTTACTGATCTATGTGTCTAATAGTTGTTTTGCATTTTTAGTTTTATACGTAATGTCTATGTTAATATCAGCACTCTTTATTATCAGTTTTTCAATGTTTTATAATTCATCATTATTATTATTAGGGGAATGGTATACTGATACTGCAATTAGTTCCTGACTTGGTACAAGTACCACTGAAAATTCAAAAACTCTTTCTACACACACACACACACACACACACACACACACACACACACACACACAAAAGTCACATCTGTCACTTTTTATACTAAATTGTTTGTTTCTTTGACAAAGAGCGAGACACTGCCATTCTTCATAGTTTTTCTACAGTAACATGTTGCTAAACTTTATTTGTAAAATACACTTAATTCAAGTTCACCATGAGTTAGCCGGTGCTCATTTATTAGAACATCACAGTTTAATTCTTCCAGCCAGTATTCCATTTTGGTAATTTTATTTTTATGTGGCTGTGCATATGCAAGAAAAATGCATTTTCTAACACAATGTTTTGTCCTATGTTTATCTGGTTGGGCACACATTGTTCTTGATTAGTCACCTGACAGAGAAAGTATTATAGAATTGGGAGTGGTCTGTCCTGTTTGAATGGAAATCACTTTGTCTGTTTCCATAATTAGCCTAAAAAAGCCTCGTGGTTATTGTCTAAGGCATTTGTATCCTTCTGCTTCATATTTTTGTCATACAGTTCATTTATCAGGGAAGCTAGCTCAGCCTCTCCTTCTTTCTTTAAGTGTAGTCCATGATTTGTGTGTTCAGCACGGTGAATTTTACGAGTTTTCTTGTTAATCATTATTCAGGCCAGGGCTTCCTGAGGGGTTGATGTTTTAATTGGCAAAAGTCCTTTCATGTTTTGATTGACATGATTTTATGAAATCTAACTATGTGCACTTGCAAATACTTTTAGTGACAAAGTCTGTGTATACATCACTCACATTTTATTGTATTCACAGTTAGAGAAAATATCAGACTTTCTTAGTGAGGAACTGGACACAACTTATTAAGTTTAGTATTTGAAACTCACTGTTGCATGAAGGTCCTCCTCAAAGTTATGTTGGGTGATAATTTCACATTGTTGACTGGCTACTCTTCTACAATTACTGCTTTACTGGCATTAGTTGTTGCTGGTGCAAAATTTTGAAGGGAATTGATTTCATTGAGCCTGGAGTGTGTCAGTGTTCTGAAAGAAATCTTCTTCTTCTTCTGTACTTCATGGATTAGGCAGTAAGCCTGTTTTATTTTCACGTACTGTCTGTCCATGTCTGCTTCCTGCTGGCTTGAAAGCTAAAGCTAGTTTTGGAAATTGTCAACTGTGCACTCTTTGTATGTACCAGGTGCTGCGGTATTTAGTTACAGGACTTGCAGTTGATTCTAGTTTTTGTTATTGTCACACAGTTTTCTTCTTCTTCTTTGTTGTATTTCCTCTAGCAGCATTTTTGGTAGAAATTCAATTTCTGTATTTGGTATTTTATCCTGTGTTCTCTCTGTAGGCACCCTGCATTATATCTAGCACTTTATTACTATGTATGTCAATTTGACATCATAAATAAAAGAAGGATGCTGCTACTCCTAAAATCACATTATCCTCTATGATTCTGGATTGGAGTGGATCTTTGCCCCAGAAAGCAGTAACTTCTTCTATGTTGGTCTCAGCAATCTCAAGTTTCAAAGTTAATTTCCATAGTATAAGGTTCTTGTAAGTTGCCTTTTTCTTGTACTTTCAAGAATAATATCCACAAAGTAAAACATTTAACAAGGTGTATTGTATTTTAATGTCTTTTGATATGTATTGGCATGACTCTATCACAGCATCATTAATATGCATATTAATAGGAGAGTGATATCAAGCACACTTTTCATACTACTTCATTTATTATCTTTTCTGTGTTTCTATATTGACATTTAATTTTTGAATCTATGTACAGACTTCATATGGTCTTTACTAATTTTCTGGGATAGCCATTGCTATAGTACAAATTTTGTTTCTTTTCACACTGTAAAATGCTTTATCCAGTCTATGAATACTGTTTGTGTGTTTGTATGTTATGTACTCTTTTTTTCCCCTCTTATAACTTTTTGTAGAGTAAATACATTTCCTGTGTGTGACTGACTACCCTTTTCTAAATCCAGTTTCTTCTTTGTTAATGAGAATTTCTGAAATTATTTTAAGCTTGCTGTATATTCCTCTATAATTTTTCAGGGTTACCAAAATCCCCCAATTTCCAGACACATTTTTAGCATTTTTTCCTGAGATCTGAAGAGTAAGGAAACATGGAAGTTGTTTAAATAAAAACCAATATTGGTTAAAGGATTTGTGTCTTTATTAGCAAGTTAATTCAAACTTTGAATTAATAGCGAATTTTTACTTTTTTTCCATGCTGGATTTATGAACATTCCAGGTGGGATAATGAATCAGATAACAGTGAAGTTTCAAAAGAATAACATCAGCATTTGTGTACGTATAACATTTCTCTTGACCAAATAATATCCAGTCCTTTGTCAAATAAACAATTTTTAAAAAAGTCAATGAAAAACTCTTTTGTAATAGAAATGAGCACACACAGTTCTGATGTGTGATGTCTCCTTTAACAAGCCATTTTATTTGTTTAGACAAACATGAGATTTTCCAGTTTTTAATTTTTTTCCATATTCCCCCAACACATTTGAAATACGAATTTGAAACATTGAACCATCTTGACCTTTTTGGGACAATGAAATAAATTCAATGGTGAAGTGAAAATTTGTGCTTCACTGGGATTAGAACCCGGATTTCCTGCTTCGGGCCAGCAGTCGCCTTTACCAATTAGGCTATCCAGGCACGCTTCCTGCCCACCCCAAATTCTCAACATATAAAACACTATGATGGTAGTGCTCCCTGCCTATTAGTTCCTCTTGCTCGCAGCCTATACTGGATTCCCACTAGAGATTGAGCATATTAATGCATCCACATTGAAATTGTCAATTACAATGAATCTCGACATATACTGTATCCTAACTATTACCCTGCTTATATTTGCTGATGTAAACACCAAACTGAAGCTCTATAGACTGCTAGAATTGGGAACACTGGCACTTCTGAACTTGGGCATGTGAAATGCTCTGTTTCTGGACTCTAAATTATTTGGGCTGGGTAATCTTTTTTCTCTTGTTGTACAATGGGGGAAAAAAAGATTATCCGGCCCGAATAATTTAAAGTCCAAGTTCCAAAGTGCAATTGTTGCCAACTCTAGCAGTTTTCGGAGCTTCAGCATCATGTTTACACCATCAAAAAGAAGCAATATATTAGCTAAGATACAGTGTATGTCAAGATTCAAATCAGTTTAACTTACATTTCATTTATTTTGGAAAATGTTATTAGAGCACGTACAAGTGGTTGAGTTATAAGAACTCCAGTGGGTACATTTACTACAACAAACCATTTCTTGCATATGTTTCATTTGTTGAGTGGATAGACTGACGGTTTACAAACACAAATTGCACCAGTTCGAGTACCACTGGAGTCAACTTTTTTCTTTTCTTTTCTTTCTTTTTAGTCATTAATTTGCTACAAATTGTGCAAATATAGGCTTTCATAGATTCCACATTCTCAAACATATTCCATTTTGTAATAGCCTACTGTTTAAACAAGAGACAAAAGATACCCATAGTAAAAATGTTGAAAAAGGGTGCACATATTTGTAATTACTTCAACTGCCACATGGTGATTCTATAGTGTTAAGGTAAGACAAATGTATCAGCAGATAGGCATAATTTTCTAAGTCCTTATATGTAGTTTACATGAGTGAGTGGCTGTGCCTTCCATTATTTGTTTTTTGCAGTTTAATATTTGTTCTTGAATTCCAGTAGGACTTTTCGACCATTATGATAATGAGGAAGTCGGCCTTTCTGGTTAAGTGGTGAGCATCAGACCAGATCCCAATCAAAGCCTTTTTTTTTTATCGGAGTGCAAAAGTTTCTTGCTTTAGTTACCTTTTGTTATTAAATTATATTAGTTTTACTTTTTTCAGTATTCTCTTTAGTCAATAACTAATTACAGTCAATATCATATCCTTTGAGGCTATTTTTCATCTGACCTCCCATAAAAATAATCTTCCTTGGAAAAAAAAATATTTCACCTCCCATAACAAAAAAATAAATATCCTTGGAGGGTGTTATTCTTCTGACCTCTCATAAAAATTATCTAGGTTGATATTGGTATGACCTCCCATTAAAATAAAAATAATATAATGCAGGCTATGTATATCTTCAGTATTTTGTCCACATGCCATTGGCATCAAGAACAGAATCTAAAACTCTGTGGAAAAAGACCTCATCCACGGCAATTCTCTCCCATAAAGAATAAATCAAATCCCACAAGGCATTTACAGTTCTTGGAGGAAGGTCTGGCCAATTATCATGCACAGTCTTCTTGAGTTTAGCCCATACATCATCTATGGTTGGTAGGCATTGAATAATATTCTCTCTCATTTGGAACTAGCTCTGAAAGCTAATGCTGGTGTGTGATGGATGATTATCATGTTGGTAAATGAGACGTCCTGCAGGGTACCAGTGTTGAGCTCCAGGAATGACTACATTTCCAAGGAAATGTTCATAGCATGCTGAATTGAACTTTGATTCATTCTAAGGTTCCTGCCCCCATATAAGATATGCAGGCCCAACATTTCACACATATGCGCCCACTTCTAGTGCATGTAACCACAAAGTGGGCGTCATATTATTGCCTATCTGTGCGGTAAACAAGAACAGAAGCTCTGCTTATGGACTCAGTTGTGCACTCATTGGTGAAAATCACTTTCCTCCAATGGACATTTTAGCAAGAACTCACAATTTTCAGTCTGTCCACAGCTTGATCATCAGATAATGGTTCTTTACTGAGAGCATAATGGAACGTGATTCCATAGTCATTTAATTGTCTGAGAGCAGTTTTTGATAAGCCCAGGAAATATGAAGTTCTTCTTAGTTCCTGGATGTTTGAGAAAGGGGCAGTCTGCGCCGCTCTGACCAATTCATCATCTTCTTTTCAATTAGAAACTTGCAGTGTTCCAGGTATTGGATGTCTGCTTACTCACCATTATTTCTGAATCATCTGATCCATCTCCTTGCTGTGGAAGCATCAACACCATAATGATGTGCTGCCTCAGATGCACTAACACCACTTTCAAAGGGAGCAATTATGCACTTGCAAACATTCACATCAGCCATTTTGAAGTAGAATTATTTATATGGTGTCTGTCCTAATGGCTGTTATTTTACGGATTCGAAATATTTAAACATTTCAACTGTTTCAGGGCATTGAAATAAATCCAATGGCAAAGATGAAAATTTGGGCCGGATCAGGAGTCGAACCTGGATTTCCCGCTTTGGACCAGTGGTCACCTTAACCAATATTAAGCTATTCAGGCACACTTCCCTTCATTATCACCCTGTAGCACACTACGATTGTAGTGCCCCCTGGCCATACGATTCCGCTCGCTCGCAGCCTATACTGGATTCCCGCACAGGATCAAGCGTATTAATGTGTCCGCATTGAAACTGTCAGTTGCCTGTTGGGGAGATATACAATTATTTATATGGTGTCTGTTCTTTTTCTATGTGTCTGACACATACTGTATCTTAACTATTGTATTGCTTCTATTTGACAATGTAAACACAAGCTGAAGCTGCACAGACCACTGGAGTTGGCAACATTCATGCTTATGAGCTCAGGCATGCGCAATGCTCTGTTCTTGGACTTTAAATTTGGGCCAGGTAATATTTTTGTCCCCCACTGTACATAACACAGACCACATCACCATGCAGGCTGGTCATTTGTGTTGCTACAGAACAATTTACTGCATACAGTTCTCTACAGAAGGTGCTGAAAATGGCTGCCACCAAATGCAATGCAGGTGTCTATGTGCTGCATCATTGACTGCCTCTCTCATTACCATATTCCACGTATTTGCTGGATCTGCTCACACCATTGCTTTATGGGCTGATGCAGAAATTCTATGTTACGAGTAAGTGTAGCACGCACAATGGCCTTCAAATGACACTGTTAGTAAAGTCTAACGGATTGAAGTCTCGAAAATCAGCAGCTGATAGTGTTGGTCTCTGACTTCGTATCCGTTTGTTTCAGAATCACAGACGTGAAATTGTTGTAGCATCACCTTTTTTGCTTGTGCTGCTACATCATGCATGAACCACATACTCTGAATTAAATCCAGTGGAACATCTTCCAACAAACCATTACCAACCTGCATAGTGAAGTGGTCTGTCTTATGTAATCCACAACACGTCTGGAACGCAGTGACAAAAGCAAATAAACCAATGTTTACAGGATATGTTCTGCTTGTTGTCTGGCCCTCTATTGAATCCCCAGAGCCCCTCCCCCCACCGCACGTGCGCGCACGCACGCTAGCGCGCGCGCACACACACACACACACACACACACACACACACACACACACACACACAATATATATATACACACACACACACACACCAAATCATTATGCAGATTATTCAGACTGATTACATAATGAACTCATAGCAATAGATTTATCAGTTGCATGTAATTTACCAACTGTGCAACTTTCTATATTGGCATGACCACTAACCAGTTGGCCTTTAGGATGAATGGCTACCACCAAACTGCGGCCAAAAACAAGGTGGAATATCCTGTGGCACAACATGCAGCACCACCTTTTCTGAACTGCACAGATGGGAGTTATCCTTACAGTGCATTCTCTGATCTCAAAATTATTCAGGCCTTAATCTACAATAATCCCCTTTTTCTTCACACCCAACAGTTCCTACCCCGTCTATACTACACCTCTCCCATTTTATGTGGTGTGTGTGTGTGTGTGTGTGTGTGTGTTTCTTTTGTTTTGCATTGCTTTCTTCCCCTCTCCACTCAATTCCTAAGCTGAATCTGGTTCCAACAGTCTAACATCTACATGCTTCATAAGGCCGTGCTGTATCCTTTCCCAACACTGTGATGGAAGCTTCCTGTCCCCCTCCCCTCCCCTCTCCTATTCCCTCAGTGCAGAACGTGACTTGGAGTGTGGCAGCTGGAGATCACATTTACGTGACTGTTTAGTGTGAATACTCTTTATTCTTAAGAAGGCCATGGCCAATACCTTAAGTGTTGTATGTTTGTGCCTTTTTTATGTACCTGTCACAGCTCGTTATTATGTCTTTGCGATGAGTTGTAAACTGTCCTCATTATATTGTTGAATTCCAACCTGGAGTTTCCATTATCAGATGTAATTTTGCACCATGCACCATATATAAATAAACACATTACAATACACAGAAATCCCAAGTATTACAATGTTTCCATAACTCTTTTACACTACAATTACTACCTTACGGCACCTTTACTGAAATTACGCATTTAACTTTTGGATTTATTTTTAGTTTTCTTTGCAATATTGTCGCGTTGAAATGGAAGCAGGCTTGACTTTGAAGGCAGGGTTGTCAACTGAACACAGCACTTATAATGGAAGCAGGTTTATTGTGAAATGAAACATACACTCAGCACTGACTCCCTCTTGAGCAGAGTGCTCTGCTATTTATACACAGACAGAATGTACCAGTAATTAGAAGAATAGTTAACATAAGAAACATGTATAAATAACAAGTGAACATAAGAAACATGTAGAAAATTCTGGAAATGATAAATACAAGGAAATAATTATTTGCCAGTGGATGGGATTGAACCAGCAACCTTCAGCACTGCAATCGGTGACGCTATCCCTTGCGCTACACTGGCAGTCGGATAACTTGTGGTCTTGCAGCATTGCTCCCTCTCCTGGAAAAAAAAAAAAAAAAAAAAAACAAACAGCAACCCTCTATTTGGTCCCTTTGGAGTCAGCTTGATCTTGTCAGGGGTCCTGTGTGTGGCAGTTCTGGAGAATCCTTCCCTTCTGCATGATTACCGACGACAGACGTTCCTGTTGTGGCTTCGTCAGTATCATTACCGTCCTTAGAGTCCTTGAATAAGAAGCCATTTCTGCCTATCTGCTCTTCAGGATCGTAGTAAGGCTTCAAGTGGAGGATGTGAACAATGTCACTTTGTTTTTGTCGTTTCAATGACAGCTCATGATCCTCGACTTCGTATGTGACGTCTGACAGGCAGCATATGACACAATACGTACCAAAGTATTGCTTCAATAACTGTTTTGATAGCCCAACTTTTCGTACAGGGGTAAAAATCCATACCAGATCTGAGCTGTACACAACAGGTCGGTGCTTGACGTTATACCACTGATGGTCCTTCTCCAAGGTGTCCAGTGTGTGAGCCAGTTGTCTTGCTTCTTTGACCCTGGTGATGAGCTGTTTCACATAGTCATCCTGAATGTCATCTGGTTGTTGGAACGGGAACAGCGTATCCATTGTCGTCTCAGCTTCACGGCCATGGAGCAGCAAAAACGGCATGAAGCCTGTGGTGTCTTGTCTCGTGGTATTATAAGCAAATGTCATGACTGGCAGTACTGTATCCCTATCCATTTGCTGAACATCGACGTATATCGACAGCATATCTGCTAACGTCTTGTTAAAACATTCTGTAAGACAATTTGCTTGAGGATGGCATGCAGTTGTCATTCTGTGGACAATGTCGCAACGTGACATTACCTCTGATACTAGTTTTGACTGGAATACTTTTCCACAATCAGATATCATCACACATGGTGCTCCATGATTCTAAATAATGTCTTCTACAAGAAATCTCTGGAGCTTCTGCAGTTGGCACAGGTTTGGTGACAGTGTAGCATGTGAGGTAGTCAGTGCAGACTTATCTATTGGTTACCCGTTGTCGACTTCAGGAACCTTCCTAAAAGGTCAATTCCAATTCGGTGGAATGGAGTTGCGGCAGGTGGAATTTGTACAAGATGCCCTGGAGGTAAATGTAGCACATGCTTCCATCGCTGGCACTCTTTACAGTGACTCACATAGTGCTGAACAGATCAGTAGAGACCTTCCCAGTAATAAATGTTCAAATGTTTGTTAAGCTTAAGGGACTTAACTACGGGGTCATCAGTCCCTAAACTTACAAACTACTTATGAACTACCTTATACTAAAGATGGCACAAATATCCATGCCTGAGGGGGGATTCGAACCCCCGAGCGTAGTGGCCATGCAGACCGTGACTGAAGGGCCTCAGTCCCCTTGGCCACCGCGGCGTTCCCAGTAATACCTGCATCTTATTCTGTCTAGGTTCTTCACAAATCCCAGATGACCAGATATTGGAGCATCGTGCAAATACTTGAGAATAGCTGGCTGCAGAATAGCTGTAACAACAGGTAGCCATTTGGGGCCCAGCGGATCGTAGTCGCTCTTATACAATGTCTTGTTTATAAGTTGGAACTCTCCATTTGTTGGTTCTCCTTCCTCCAAGACCCCTATGGTTTTTAATAGTGCTGGATCTTTCTTCTGTTCAGCTGTAATGTCACCTAATTCAGAGAGAGCTGAAATTCATTCCCACTGTTGTGTTCCACTAATGGATTCCTCGAAAGGCAGTTGGCATCTTTGTGTTTGCTCCCATTCTTGAATACCACTGTGACGTCGTGCTCTTGGAGTCTTAATGCCCATCTTGCTAATCGACCTGATGGATTCTTCAAGCAAGTCAGCCAACATAAAGAATAGTGGCCTGTCACAACGGTGAATGGATTGCCAAATAAATATGGCCAGAACTTGTTGATAACCTAGGTAACTGTGAGCCATTCTTTCTCAGTTGTTGAGTAGTTTATCGCTGACTTTGAGAGTACTCTTGATGCATAGGCTATCACCTTTTCAGCACCTTCCTGAATTTGCACAAGCACTGCACCAATCTCATACCCGCCAGCATCAGTGTGAAGTTCGGTTTCTGGATTCTCGTCGTATAAGATTAGAACTGGTGCAGAAGTTAGAGCGCCTCCTTAAGTGCCTGGAAAGCTCTTTCTTTTGTCTCTTCCCAATAAAACTTGGCGTCTTCCTGCAGAAGTTCAGATGTTTGTATAGCTTATGAGACTTAACTACGGGGTCATCAGTCCCTAAACTTACAAACTACTTAAGAACTAGCTAACACTAAGGACAGCACAAATAACCATGCCCGAGGGGGGATTCGACCCCCGACTGTAGTGGCCGTGACTGACGCGCCTCAGTCCCCTCAGCCACCGCGGCCGGCCTGCAGAAGTTCTTGCAATGGACGTGCCTTGTTACTAAATCCTTTTATGAAATGTCAGTAGTATGAGCACAGCCCAAGAAAACTTCTCACATCACGAATGTGCTGAGGAGTTGGAAATTCTGTGACTGCCCTTACTTTATCTGGATCAGGACGGACACCATCTCTGTTGACTAGGTGCCCCAGGATTTTTATCTCTTTGGTGACGAAGAGGCACTTCTTTGGATTGAGGCAGAGTCCTGCAATTTGAACACAGTTGACTCAGATGTTCTTCAAATGTTTTTGAGAAAACGACAATGTCATCTAAATTGCAAAGACGCGTCGTGCTTTTAAGGTGTCGAAGCCAGTTGTCCATCATGCGTTCGAATGTTGCCGAATCATTACATAATGAAAATGGCATTACTTTGAATTCATAGAGGCCATCAGGTGTAATAAAAGCCATCTTATCCCTGTCAGCTTTGTCAACCTTGATTGGCCAGGAATCTGAATGCGCATCCATAGTTGAGAAGTATGTAGCTCCTATCAAGCACTCTAAGGTGTTGTCAACACGTGGCAGTGGGTAGACATCTTTCTTTGTGATTTTGTTCAGCTGCCAATAGTCAACACAGAATCGGCATGTATCATCCTTCTTTACAAAGACCACAGGAGATGACCATAGACTCTTTAAAGGTTGAATAATATCATCATGCTAGATCTTCTCCACCTCCTGCCGAATTATCTGTCTTTCAGCTGGCGACACTCTATACAAAAACTGGCTAATTGGTGGATGATTCCCAGTATTCATACTGTCCTTATCGTGGGCCATTTTGTCTGACATTTCTCCTGATGGGGTGTGAATGCACCTGAAAATTGGTGTAGAATAGCTAACACAAGCTGGCATTGTTCCTTGGTCAGTCCAGGCCCTTTTGACTGTTCCACAGCTTTTTCCTCCAGCGTGTTGTCTGTACTAACGATAGAGCATGGGACTTCATTGATCACGTTGAGCTCACCATCCTGGACTGGTTCAGCTGTCCCGATAAACATTCCTTTGGGGATAAGTTGTGACTACTCGTGACAATTAGTAGTCTACATTTATCCTCGACCACTGGTAATGCTTATGATAGCTGCTGGTATGTAAATTTCTTTTGTGAGCCTAATAAACGTTTTACTAACCACAAGCACTTCACAATTTTCCAGTCATCTGTGTTTGTGAATGCAACTCTTCTCATTGTCACTGGCGGGATCGTCACATTGTCAACAGCAAATAACCTCCCAGAAAATTCTGTACTACGTGTATGCGTCGGAATGACTTCCTCAATTTGCAGCTCAGATCTTCCAAAGTCAATGATAGATTGGGATGCCTGAAGGAAGTCCCATCTGAAGATGACATTATGACTACTTTCTGTTAAAACGACAAATTCAAATGGCTGGATCCTGTTGATGATAGATATTCTTGTGACACAAGTTCCTGCTGGCTGGACGTACTTCCCATTTGTAACCTTCAGCACAGTTTCTCGCATATCACAGAAAATTGTCTTCTTTAGTGTGTGGTGGTAATTATATGACAATACAGAGAAAGAAGCTCCTGAATCAACTGGTGCCCAGACAGGTTGGCCGTCGATTATGATGTTGATGAGATTTCCTGACATCTTAGCGACTGTCATCTATGGAGGATTTTCATCTGTGGTGGCCTCACCTCTTAGGTGGTCGCCTCGCTTAGTTTTCCGGGGCACGTCAGCTAGGGGAGCAGCTGGTACCCCTGTACCGCAACAGTGAATGGTAGCGGCGCATCGGTGAGCAACCTCTTCCAGGGTACGGTGATGGGCTTCTTCCCATAGGTCGACTGAACTCATCAGCAGGTGACTACCTGGGATAGAACAGCTCTGATGGCTGACGTCTTTCGGTAAAATAATAATTGAATACTCGCCTTCTCTCTCTGCAGTAGTGTATGACATGTCCAGGGTGCCCACAGTGGAAACACACTGGTGCGTTGTCTTTTGTCCTCCAGACGTTTGTTCTTCAGCGGGGCAACATAGTTGCCAGGGCAGTCGGTTGTGGCTGTGTCGGCTGGTTCCTAGGCTGTCGTTTGGCGGTTGCAGCATAAGTCATTGTAGGGCGAGGCCATTCTTCAAGATGGGAGTGACTGGCAGGGTGGACAGGTGCTAATGTCTGAAATACCTCTTCCTCAGGGGCATTGGCTTCCTCATGATTTACAGGCCTTACATCCATGGACATAATCTGATGCTCGCTTCATCCAACAGTTCCAGCTGCCACAAACTGTTGTAATTCCTCTCTTACAATTGGTCTATGAGAGAAGCAAAGTCATGTTGGTCTTCCACAATGGTCATAGGGACTACATTGGGAAGTCTGTCATACTTCTTTCGTCCAACTCTCTTCTGTTGCATCTCTTCAATCCGCTGACACCACTTGATGAACTCTTCCATTGTAGAGATGTCTTTTATAAGAAGAGCTTCTGCAATGCCCTTTATCACGTTTGTGAAGTTGTCGGCCTCAGTCATATCCAGGTTAACTATGTTACATAGGAGCACTTGTGCAGAAAGGTGTACAGTATTCTGCGGCATCCATTTTCAATAAGCTGCCACACGAATTAAAGAATCTTAGCACTAATCCACATGCTTTCAAATCTAAATTGAAGAGTTACCTCATGGCTCACTCCTTTTATTCTGTCGAGGAACTCCTAGAAAAGTTAAACAATTAAGCTAATTCATTTTTTTCTTTATTGATTCTTTTCACTTTGTCTTAAGATTGTCGTGTGCAAAGGACTTCTTAAAAAAATTCTAGTACCAATCTTGTGTAACAATGTGTTGACGTGTTCCATGACCATAGAGTATAACTCCTCAATTGGGTCCTATGGAACAGAAAAAACAAAAATAAATAAATAAAGCAAAACATTCTGTATGTACGACTGTGTTGGCTCACCATGTTGTTGGGCCTGGTTCTTCAGTTGTTCTTCCGCTGAGCGGATTTGTTACTGGCGATCTCCAAAGTCTTCTTATGTTCCACCTGGAATGTTTCCCAGTGATTCCACTTCTCTTCATTCTTTTCAAACCATTGCTGGGCTGTTCCATCCAGGTAGAAATAGACGTTGGCCAAGCACATTGTATGATCCCACCTATTATACTTGGCGACTCGGTAGAACCCTTTTAGCCATTTGTTCGTGTCCATCGTTTCCAGAGAACACCGACAGGTGTCTGATGTGCAGCTGGCTTATTGCTGGTTTTGTGTCCATGGGTCTTCTGATGATACGGACTTTTGGAAGGATGTACTCGGTATATCCCTTGTATTCTGGTACTAGTCCATGTAAGTGACGGGTTTTACATTGCCTAATCGGAGCCACGGTGATGCAGCTGTTGCACAGGATACCTGGCACCTCCACCAAACAATGTCGGGTTGAATTAGATGCAGGCTTGACTTAGAAGGCAGGGTTGTCAACTGAACACAGCACTTATACTGAAAGCAGGTTTATTGTGAAATGAAACATTCACGCAGCACAGATGCCTCTCGGGCAGAGCGGTCTACTATTTATACACAGACAGAATGTACCAGAAATTAGAATAGTTAACATAAAAAAATGTAGAAATTTCAAGTGAACAGAATTAACATGTAGAACATTCTAGAAATATTTATCACTTTATAATGTTCAGTGATTATGAAACATTTATATGAGATGGCATCGACAACATGCATGTCTGGACAGATGAAAATCCCCATGCCACTGTAGTGTCAATTTCAACCCAGATTCAGTGTCAATTTCTAGTGTGGTGTGGTGTTGTGTGTGACCTGTTACTAGGGCCATTTATTATCCCGGGAAAATTTAAATGCTCAGATATATGGTAACTTTTAATAAGACAACTTACCACAGTTTTTTGAAGAGGTACCTTTGGAAACAATACGCCAAATGTATATCTAACATGATGGGGCAGCTGCACACTTCTACCATGTGGTAGCAGCTTATGTTTATCAGCAATTACTGCATCAATGGATAGATCGTGGGGGCCCTAGTAATTGGCCTTTCAGATACACAGATTTAACACCGCTTCGGGGTGGATGAAAGACATTGTGTACAAAGTTAAAGTGGACACATGAGAAGAACTGATACAATGCATTTTCAATACTGCAATGTCAATAAGGGATAAGCATGTGAAATTATGAAATGCTACTCAAGTGGTTCACTCAGGTGCGAATCTTTGGCTTCAAATGTGAGGAGGAAATTTTGAACACTTCCTTTAAATACACTGTGAAAGCAAGACTGCTACAAAATTGATTAATTATGATGTGCATTTTTATAATGAAATCCTACATTAAAAGTTTTTTCTGCCATTTTCCTGAGTTTTTCAATTAATGTAGCTCCTTAATTATGGATCTGATCCCATTACTTTATTGAAATCTTTTGTTCCAAACAACCTAAGGAATACCCCAAGAATCCGGGGGAAAACCTCATGACTCACACTGTAATTCACAGTGTGGAAGAATGATAGGCTGAACATCACTTTGTCTGTTCTACTCTCTTTTGCATTGTCCTTAATTATGTTGTTGTTGGTTTTGAGGGGAGTAAACAGCTAGGTCGTCAGACCCCTGTTCCTAGCTAGGGTCCACTGTCCGAAGCTTAAAAATAAAACACTGGAAAAGGAAACACACATAAAGAACAAACTGGCAAACAATTCGCTGACAACACAAATGAGACACACAGAGTAAACAAAGAAACCAAGTCAGGAACTGAATTAAAACAGGACAGCAGAGTACTAAGGCTGGCTGATCACACAGATAATAAAGGATGAGCCAGCCATGCTGCACACACTAAAAACCACTGTGTATTCGACACAGAATTTGTGCAAAAAATTGGATAAGTGCGGACTTGAGAGGGCAGGCTGTAGCACCCACCACTAGATGGAATTGTAAAAACCAACTGTGCAAATAAAATGTAAAACAGAGTTAGCCATGGAGGCATCATCACCTAAAACTAAGTGTAGCGTGTCTGGTAGATTAAAAGATAGCTGCAAGTTGGCTAAAAGTGGTCAGTCCAGTCCATCAGAAGGTGGAAAACTGTCAGTGCTGCTCCACACTAACAGACCAGTGAGGCATCACGGCGAAGGAGGTACCCATGTGTTAGCCAAGTATGGCCAGTTCGCAGTCGGCAAAGAACAACAGAGTCCCGACAAGAGACCCTCAGGGTGGTTTTCCACATGTCAGTAGTGTGTTTGACAGTACGGAGCTTATTCAGCATGCTCAAGTCAGCCCATTCGGAATTCCAAATCCCTAGTATTTTGCAATTCAACTCCGTTTGGAGATCCTCTTTCTGGAGACCAATTCCAAAGGGACGTGAAGTGGTGGCTTGCTTGGCCAACTGATCGACACATTCATTGCCTGATATACCAATGTGGCCCGGTGTCCAAAGAATAGCAACAGAACGGCCTGACTTGCCAAGGGTGAACACTGCGTCCTGAATTGCCTGCACTACAGGATGTTCATGAAAACACTGGTCTAGTGCCTGTAAGCCACTCAGCGAGTCGCTACAGGTGACAAACAACCCCCTGGGGCAGGCTCGAAGATGCGTAAGTGCTTGTAGAATTGCGACCAGCTCTGCAGTGAAGACGCTACTACCTTGAGGCAAGGATCACTGTTCACTTTGGACACTACACACAAAGGCATACCCAGCACATCCATTGATCAGAGAACTGTCTGTGTAAAGCACTTCCGCATCGTGAAATGATGCGAGCAGTGCTCTGAACTGGCGACGGAGATTCAGTGGTGGTACTGAGGCTTTTGAGTCCTGGGACAGGTCCAATTGAATCTGCAGGTGAGGAATGCACCAAGGAGGAGTATGGGAAGAGTAGTGGAAAGTAGGAGTAAAGGGAAGGGAGTCAAGAAACGAGAGAAGGCGCTGCCAAATCATACATGAGGCTCCCATAGTCCAGGTGCGATTGTATGAGAGCCTAGTAGAGCTGCAGGAGTGTCGACGTGAGGCTCCCCAGTGTGGCTAAGGCAACGTAAAATGTACAGATAGTGCCAGCACTTTTGTTTAAGCTGTCTGATGTGTGGCACCCAAGTGAGCTTGTCGTCGAAGAGCATGCCAAGAAAGCAATGCATCTACTCGACACTTAGCAGTTCATCATCCAAGAAGAGCTCATGGTCCACGTGAACAGTTTGACGATGACAAAAGTGCATGATTCGGGTTTTAGATGCAGAGAACTGGAAGCCATGTGCCGAGGCCCATGAATGTGCCTTTGTAATTGTTCCCTGCAGACGCCTTTCAGCAACACTGATGTTTGTGGAGCTGTAAAACAGGCAAAAGTCATCGGCAAATGAACGAGACCGGTGAGCCTACTGCAGCTACAATACTGTTAATTGCCACCAAAAAAAGGGGCACACACAGAACGGAGCCCTGTGGGACACCATTCTCCTGAGTGTGAGTGGAACTCAAACAAGTGCCAACTCTAACACTAAAGGTATGAAGGGAAAGGAAGTTTTGGACGAAGATCGGAAGAGTTCCCCATAAACCCCACTCGTGCAGTGTGGCCAGTATGTGGTGATGCCAGGCAGTATCGTACGCCTTCTCAAGGTCAAAGAAGACGGCGATAAGGTGCCTATGCTCACCAAAAGCTTGAGGGATTGCTGACTCAAGAGACACAAGGTTATCTATTGCGGAGCGACCCTGGCGGAAGATCCCTGTTTTTGAGCCAAGAGTCAGCGATCTTCCAGCACTCACACGTGCTGCTGACTCACTCAGCTTGCAGAGAACGTTGGTGAGGCTAATTGGAGGGTAACTATTTGCCACCTGTGGATCAACGCCCGGTTTCAACACCGGGATGACAATGCTGTCCTGCCATTGTGACGGGAATACACTTTAGGCCCAGATACGATTAAACAAGGCGAGCAGTTTGTGTCAAGAATCCGCCAACAGGTGACAAAGGAACTAGTATTGGATGTGGTCTGGCCCTGGTGAAGTATCAGGACATCCAGCTAGGTCACTTTCGAACTCCCACACACTAAATGAAGCTTTGTATGGCTCCCAGTTGTGCGTGCGGAACGATAGCATCCATCCCTCAGCTCGCTCTTTTAGGGTGCAGAATTGTGGGCTATAGGCCACCATTGCAGAACAATGTTTGTAATGTTCTGCCACGTGCTCTACAATTGCCATGGTGTCTGTGTACAGCATACCCTGGGATTGGAGACGGGGGATTCCTGACAGTGGGTGGTGGCCAAAAATGTGTCGGACTTGTAACCACACCCGAGATGGGAAGCGGGAGAGCAGAGGGTGGCAACATACTGCTCCCAAGAGTCCTGAATATTATTCTGGATTAGTTGCTGATCTCGGGCCTGAAGACACTTAAAGGCAATCAGGTGTTCAATTGAAGGGTGGCGCTGGTGTTGCTGGAGTGCTCGCCTCAGCGATTTCTGATATCCACTAAAGCACCGACTTGCATTTTGGTAAGCCACGAGAAATGGGGACTGTGGCTTCAGCTGCAGAGACGATAGACAAAGTTACTTGTTGAACCACCGTATCAGTATCTACGGGAAGTGGAGCAGCTACCACAGCAGCTGAGGTGTAGACTGGCCAATTTGCTGTGTGGAGTGACCATTGGGGCAGGCGGCCAGCACTTTGGAACTGAGGCAAAGATATAAGAATGGGGAAGTGGTCGCTTCCACATAGATCTTCATGTACCTTCCAGCTGAGATGGGGGAGAAGGCTGGGGCTGCAAATGGAGAGGTCAACAGCTAAGTATGTGCCATGTGCTATGCTGAAGTGCGTGGGTGCACCTGTGTTTAGGAGGCAGATATCCTGCTGTGCCAATAGAGTCTCGACATCCCTACCACGGCGAGAGATCTTTTGCTCCACCCGACAGAGTGTGTTGGGCATTGAAGTCCCTCAAAAGGAGGAATGGTGGTGGTAGTTGAGAGACCAGGGCAGCAAGGTCCGCAGCAGAGACAACCTCATCTGATCTGGGGAGAGGTAAAGAGAACAGATGGTAAGTTCCTATGTTACCCATATGCAGACAGCTACTGCCTCGAGGGCTGTGCGGAGTGGCACATAGGCGCTGGGGACAGTGGCAAGGACGTAAACACAGACGCCACCATATACTCTGTCTTAAGCGGAACAGTTTTTATAGTAGCCCTGAAGGGCAGAGGTCCGTTGAACAGGAAACCACTTTTCCTGTAATGCCAAACAGAGCACACAGAAGCAGCACAACAACTGTTGCAGCTCAGCCAGGCAGTTGAAAAAACCGCCACCGTTCCATTGCAGGATTTCAGTGCTTCTTTGCTGATGAAAGACCATAATGAACAATGAAAGATCGTTAACTCAGGGGATCACCTTCTGCCAAGGGCTGTGTGTCTACAGCATCAAGAACCATTCGTTCAAGGGTCTCAATGAGGGCGAGATCATCAGCGTGATAGGAGATGTGGCTTTGAAGCCACAGAGGAGTCCTTCCTGTGCTGCTGCTTCTTCTTCTTCTTCTTCACCTCTCGCTGCCCTCTCAGTTTTGAAGGCTGGAAGGTCTTCTCACAAGTGCTTTGAGGCCCCGATGTAGATTGGGAAGCCCTTTGCCTAGGAGCTGGCGGATCCTGGCGTCTCTGGCTGAGATCCGCCAATCCACTTGTGGAAGCTTCAGAAGGGAGTGCCCCAACGAACCCCTTCTGAGCGAGAGAGGCTGGGGAAGACTGTTTCTTCTCCGATTGGGGAATTGGGACTGGTGTCCGCGATCGTGGGGAAAAAATTGCTCCCACAGGTGTTGAGGGAGCAATGGATGGAGATGAGCCCCCACAAATCGTGGAAGGTTGATGGCCCATAGGACCCATGGGTGTTTTCGCAGGTCTCAAGGAAACTGGTGCTGCTGTGACTGGCAAAAGATGTTTCCATACAGACAGGGTAGAGCCGCTCGTACTTCTTACGTGTCTCAGAGAAAGTCAACAGGTCCAGGGTGTTTATTTCCATAATCTTCCTTTCCTGATGTAAAACAGAGCAGTTCGGCCAGCATGATGGGGTGATCTTGCCCACAATCCACACAAAGGGAAGGTGGGATGCACGGGGCATCCGGGTGTGATGGCCACCCACATTTCCTGCAGGTTGGGCTGAAAGTTCATTGGGAAGACATAGTGCCCGAACTTTCAACACCGGAAACACCGCATAGGGGGAGGGACATATGGCTATACATCACACCAGTATATCATTATCTTGACCTTCTCAGGCAAGGTATTGCCTTCGAAGGCCAAGATAAAAGCTCTGCTGGCAACCCTATTGTCTTTAGGTCGCCTGTACACCCGCCAGACGAAGTGAACCCCTCGTCGCTGTAGGTTCGCTCGCAGCTCTTCATCGGTTTGGGACAAGTGATCTCAGTGATAGATGAAACCCTGGATCATATTTAAGTATTTGTGGGGCGTGATACTCACCAGCTTGTTGCAGGTGAGTAATGCCTGCGACTGGCCTGGGGACGCCGTCTGTATCAGTACGGCCCCAATCCTCATCTTTGAAAATGACGCCACTTCACCAAACTTATCTTCAAGGATGTCTGGGAAGAACTGAGACTTAGTGGACGTAAAGGACTCTCTATCAGTACACTAACAGACTAGATATTGTGGCAAATATGGCTCCGATTGATTTAGGCCCCTGTGTTCTTCTCATGGGGTGGCAAGGGAAGGGAACATCTTAGGATCGTATGTTGTCACGTTGAACTCAGTTTTGCCATGCTCAGAGATGCCGGTTTTGCATCCAGCGACACTGTTACTTGGTTGTTTCATTGTGGTCCCATGAGCAGTTAGGGTACTATATATCCACCCAGGCAGAGCCCCGCTTGCCTGGGTAAGCCTTATACAACTGAGGTGCAGCAGGTTCCTCAGAGGTTGCCCGCTAGCAACTCTTCAACCTCAACAGCCATGCATCTCCTCGGCATGTAGCACACCTTGAGATTGATGTTTCTTTTATAGAGGTTTTTTACCGTCCTCACGACCCGGTTGATTAAGCCAAGATCCCTGGGCTCTGAGACGTACAACGTACCACCGTCGTTCCGAACGATGGTTATTGAAGCACGCACATAGCTTACGGTTTGGCGGACTGTTGGCTCGACACAGTTCACAGCTCGGGGCCCCGGGTTTGCCAAGCTCGTACTCAGCAAATTAATGCTGAGCCCCTGAGGGGCCTTAATTATGAATATGATTATATGGGTTCATGGATCTTGATTGTTGGTCTTTCCCATTATGTTTGTAATGGTACTGCAAAATCAACATTGTATGGTCTAGCAGCTGTTTCAGTTGCTGAAGGCATGCTTATTCTTGAGGTTCTTTTGTCACAATCACAAAATTTCATTGGACTAAGTATTGATAGTAAATAATTTGAAGATGCACTATCAATTAGGCACAAAATTGCAATTAAATTGGCAGCTGCATTGTTAGAACAATGTGTTCCTAATCAATGAATCTGTTATTTCAATCTCTTTCATTTCAAGTTACCACATTCAAACATTGTGAATTTAGCTAAATTATTCACATGCATGGTAATGATCTGTTTGCACAGCAATGTGAAGTGTGCTATCTTGTGAGATACTGAGAAGAACCAAAACAGGACTGAACCTGTACAGTATATTTATGACCATTTGTTGGTACACAAGGCAGCCTGATAGTAATTTTGAGGCCGTTTTCAATGCTTGTTGAAGCAAATTTTGTGCCGGTCCCATTCTCCGCGAACAGGCGATAGGGATAGCGGTTTTGGGCACACAACAGCTAGGTCTTCAGCAATTGAGCTAATTTAAAAAGTCAGGTGTGTGAAGAAAAAAGGGGAGAAAACCAGCAACGAAAATAAGAGAAGAAAATCCAACAAATATAGGTAAAACTGAAGGAAACCAAAAAAGGAATACTGATGGTGAAAGGGAGAAAATATTCCTGTATGTGGAACGTTGGAGTGGTAATAAAACTAAGCAGATGACCATGCCTGGCTGATCACAGGGATAAAAAAAGAGGTGAGCAGCCACTCTGTGACACAACCAGCCTAAGAGCTTAGGGCAGAGCTGAAACAAATCACAAAATCATAACATGTTACTCATACTCGCCTCATCATCACCTAACATAGAGGGCAGATCACTGCCAAGATTCACCTCAACCCTCTGTGCATGATATAAAGTAAACTCAATTAAAATGTGGTGTACAGTAATCTGCACACCACATGCATCAAAAACTGAGGGTTCCTCTCATCGGAGTAAGAAGCCGTGTGTAAAGGAACAGTGTCCAATTCTGAGGCAGTTAAGAGCTACTTCATTGCTCCTGAGAGGCCAACAGGAGGATCGCTGAGGACGGACAGCGGGCGTCAGCAACCTCAGCTTATTTGCCACTGAAAGCCATTCCTCCTCCTACAATTGCAGGGACCGCAGTTGTAACGAAGAAGTGATATCCTGCAAGGGAATAGGGCACATTGTCATTTCAGGTGCCCTACAACCCTCTTTGGCAGCCTGATCAGCTTCTTTATTCCCCTGAATTCCCACATGCACTGGCATCCACCAAAATTACACCACCTTCCCATGGTGTTGGAGGAAGAACAGTTAAGCAAAGTCACGGATGGGAATAGCTTTTGCATTCACTGCAGAGCACTGAGAGAATCAGAGCAAAGCAGAAATTGTTTTCCCTGTATGAGACTATCAGCTGTAGTGCCTTGAAGATCGCGTGCAGCTCTGTGGAGGAAACAGAATAATACTCAGGGAGGCGAACCCTGACAATATGGTTGGGAAACACAATGGAACAGCCGACGGAGTCTCCTTGCTTGGAACTATCGGCATACACCACTGTAAAACCGTGATGTTTATCTAGAACAGTAAAAAAGAACACAGACTGAAAAGTAAAATCCTAAGTTTCATCTTTCCTGAAACTCATCAGATCTAAAACAAGTCTGGACCTCTGGAGAAACCAAAGGGGAACCGTGCTCCAATCACATTGTAGAACATTAAAACCAGCCAACCCCTTTTCAAAAACGCAATCCCTCACACAAACTCCATATGGCCTTGTCGCTCATCACCAATTATGAAAGAGTCTTTCCATTGGAGGCCAAGCAAAGGTGACGCATGCCGGTGTGAAAGGTGTGGACAGCCTTGTATATGCCTGGCACACCATGAGTAGCTGTTGCCTAATATATAGAGGCAGCTCTGCAGCCTCAGCACAGAGACTTGGTTTGGGGCTCATCGTAAAGGACCCAGTTTTCAGCCGAATCCACGATGGTGTACCGCGTCCAACATCATTAAATAAGACAGACATGCAGTCCCATACACCGTGCACCCGTAATCAAGATGGGATCACACAAAGACTCTGTAAAACCAAAGCAAAGAGGTTCTGTCTGCTCCCCAAGAAGTGTGACTAATAGATTGTAAAATTGCCACTGCTTTGACGCACCAGGCTTTCAGGTCCTTAAGGTGTGGCAACCATGTAAGTTTGGAATTGAATGTAAGGCACAGAAACCTCACCATGTCTTTAAAAGTGAGCACAGAGCCCCTCATCTGCAGTTCAGGTAAATTAAAGACAGCAGGGAACAGTTAAAAAGGACACACACAGACTTCTCAGTGGAAAACTTAGAACCAATATTCCTTGCCTATTCATCCAGCCACTGAAGAGTGAGCTGCAACTGACGTGTAGTCATTGGTAGGTTAGAAGAAGAGCAAAAGATAGAGAAGTCATCCACAAATAGAGACCATTGGACAGGACTCTTCACAAATGAAGTAATGCTATTAATTGCGATAACAAACAAGGTTGCACTTCAAACGCTACCCTGAGGGACTCCATTCTCCTGCTCATAGCAGTCAGAGATGGCGTCACCGACTCGGTATCTAAAATAGTGTGGAGAAAGGAATGATTGAATAAAATGGGAAAGACGATCACGAAAACTCCAGTCATAGAGCTGCCTGGGGGTAAGATGCTACAAAGTAGTATCATAGGCCTTCTCAATATCCAAAAATACACCCAGGTGATGCCAACCCAGGAAAGCCTGTTGTATAGCCGGGCCCAGGACGGCCAGGTTATCAAAAGTGGAGTGATATCTCCTGAACACACACTGAAAGCAGCTGAGAAGCTGCCTGGATTCCAGCATCCAGACAAGGCAGTGGTTGACCATCCACTCGAACGTCTTTCCTATGCAGCTAGTCAGGATGACACTATGGTAACTACTTGGACTTGTGCAGTCTTTTCTAGGTTTTTAAGGAGGAATTTAAAAGGTCCCCCTCCACAAGTCAGGGGACTGGCCTGATGCCCAGATGTAGTTAAAAAAAGGTTGAGGAGGATTTCTATATTCTGTCTTGTGAGGTGCCATATCATAGTGTAGTAGATACCATCATGACCTGGGAATGTGTCATAAGCCACAGACAATGCAGAATCCAGCTCCCACAGAGAGAAGGGGCAGTTATAATCTTCATCAATGCTAGACCAGAAGTAAAAAATAACCCTCTCAGCAGCCACCCGGTGGTGCTGGAAAGGTGGATCATAACTGGCGGTGGCAATAACTGTTGAAAAATGGGCCATTAATAGTCTCGGCAATGTCATGCGGGCTGGTGTGGAGAGTACCATTCCTCATAACAGCAGCCACCAGGCACTTCCCTCCTCTTCCACAGATCCTCCTGATAGGCTCCCATACAAATGAAGTCTTAGTGGAATGGTTAATGGAATTTAGACTGTTGAGATGATCCCTTCTTACTCTCACAAACCATCTGGCTAGATTGGGCTCTTGCCACCCAAAAAGCTGCAAGGCTTTCCACAGTCGGTCGGCACTTGAACCACCTCAGAGCCGCTCGTCTGGTCCTGACAGCTGAACGGCATTTTACAAGGGACTGGATGCCTTTTTGGGTGCTCAGAAGACCGTGCAATGGACACAACGGCAGCGCTGTGGATGAAGTCACAGTGCTTTCGCCAAGTTGGCCATAAAGAGTCCAGTCTGCTCTACTAAGCACACATCAAGGTGGCTGTCTTTTGGGTTCTGCTCTGTTTGGAAGATGAATCCAAATCCGGAATGCAATCCCTTTGAGCAAAGTGGTTAAGGGCCGGAGAACACAGCGTAAGATCAATGGCATAGAATGACCTTGTTTCAGTGCAAAAGTGTCTGCTCTTACCTGTATTTTATAAATGGACATGTGAAGATAAGAGAAACCTCTCAAATGCTCTTCCTCTGGGGCATGTCGCTACAGAGCCCGAAAGCAGATTATGTGCTTTGAAATCACCACAAAGAATGAATGGGTGGGGGAGCTGTTGAAGAAGGTCTTCAAGCGACTCTTCATTGAGAGGATAATGAGGAGGCAGATACAGGGAGCACACAGTTAGTTGATGGCGCACATGTAAAGACGCTGCAACTGTTTGTATGGTTGTGTTGAAGAAGATGGATTCAAAGTGGTAGGCTGTGCTAATGAAAACCGCCACTCCTCCCCTGGCTCTCTTTCCACTAAATGTCGTCCTTTCTGTGGAGACTGCAACTGCGTATCTCAGGGTTCTCAGCAGAGACAGATACACATGGGTTGTCCCTGAGATGGTAAACATAGCTCCTCCTTGTGTGTTCTAAATTGCTGCAAGTTCCACTGCAGGAAAGGAGCCATCTATCAAGGAGGATGAATCTTCACCGTCTCTTTCTGATGGGACTGGCTGCCTGTAACGGTAAAGGGGGGGGGGGGGGGGTGAGGGTCACCTTTGGAACAAGAGTATTGCCCCAGAGTTACATCAAACTACATGGGTTCTGGAGCTGAATCACATGCCACATCAAATGTAATTACCTCAACCTGGTCTGACTGTTTACTGATAGGTTCCACATGTGACTTTTCCTTACCCCCCCCCCCCCCTTTTTTTTTTTTTTTTTTTTTTTTTGCCTTAGCCTGCTTTTTGGTTGTTTCAGTAGTTGAAGTGGTCGCTACACTGGTCTTTGGAAGGGATTCCGGCAGTGAAGGCAGCAGGAGCTCTCCACTGTTAGTGGCAGTACTTTGTTCCAACTTTTTCAGAAGGACTATAGGGTCTGTAACTTCTGCTGCTTTGCACATGCACTGGCACAAGCAGGTACTAGGACCAACACTAGGGAATTCAGTTTGTGTAGACACATCAACCTTCAGAGCAGAGTTTTGAAGAGCCACCATGAAACAGGTGGTAAATGACGGCAGTAGCATGGACTTATAGAATTTTCTGACTTCGCCATAGGATATGCGCTTGGCAGTCTTTCTCTGTTGTTGTTGTTGTTGTTGTTGTTTACAGGGGGCTAAACCAGAAGTCATCAGTCCCCTGTTCCAAGCAAAGATGTGACATTTGAGGAAACGAAAACACAGAGAGGACACAGATGATAGAAATTCTTTATGGGTATAGAATGAAAATAAACACTTCAGTGAAACACATATGAGTACACAAAAGGGATAAAATTACTGTTGCATGAGACTAAAATTTTACAGCAGAATATCATGGCTGGCTGATCACTGGGATAAAAACGGATGAGCGAGCCATGCTGTACACACCCCACATCAACTGAAAAGGAAAAGGCTATCAACAATATAAAAGCACAGTAAAAATGTGGGCCTGAGATTCAGGCTTAAGCACCTACCATTAAATGGAATTGTAAAAACCAGATGTGTGAATAAAATGTAAAACAGTAGTAGCCATGGAGGCAATGTCACCTAAAACTGAAGGTAGCGCATCTGGTACATTAAAGGACTGCCTCAAAGCATCTAAAAGCGGACAATCCAATAGTATGTGGGACACTGCCAGCACGGCGCCACAATGGCAGTCTGGTGGGCCCTCTCGACACAAGAAGCGGCTGTGTGTCAACCACGTATAGCGAATACAGAGTCAGCAGAGTACTACAGAGTCCCTACAAGAAGCCCGCAGGGAGGACCTCCACATTGCTTAACTGTACGGAGCTTATTTTGTTTGTTTGATTCAGCCCACTTGGTATTCCAAAGTCTCAGTACTTTCCCACTGAGCACTGTTTGAAGATCCCTCTCCTGGAGGCCGATTTCTAGTATGGTTGAGGTAGTAGCCTCCTTTGCCAGGTGGTCGACACATTCATTCCCCTTTATGCCAATGTGGCCTGGAGTCCAAAAGAAGACCATAGTGCGACCAGATTTGCCTAGTCTGTATACAGCATTCTGAATTGATCACACCAAAGGGTGCTTCGGAAAGCACTAGTCAAGGGTTTGCAAACTGCTCAAGGAGTCAGAACAGATAACTACAGACTCCCCGGGGCAGGCTCTGAGATGTTCAAGGGCCCACCAAATGGCGACAAGTTCCGCTGTAAACACACTACTCCCACAGGGCAATGAATGTTGTTCAACATGCTGACTGTGCGTATAGGCATACCCACCATGGCCATCAACTAGGGAACCATCTGTGTATACAAATTCAGTGCCACGGAATGAATCAAGAAAGGCCTGACATTGGTGCTGGAGAGTTGTTGGTGCAACAGAGTCTTTGTCATCTCGGGACAAGTCCAACTGAAGCTGGAGGCGAAGAATGATCCAAGAAGAGTATGAGAACGGTACTGAAAGGTGAGAGGGATGGGAAGGGACTGCAGGGAAGAAAGAAGGGAACAAACATGGACCGCAATCGGGAGACCTCACCGCGCCCATCGTCGTGGGGAAGGGGGAGCGACATCAGGGAAGAGGAGCCTGCGTTTCAGGTGATGAGGTAAGCCATGGATACAGGCAACATATGAAGCCATCAGCTCTTGTCGGAATTGTAGGGGAAGAAACCCAGCCTCAGCAAGAACGCTTGTCACAGGACTTGTACGGAATGCCCCTGTTGCTAAACGGATGCCACTGTGATGGACCGGACCCAAGACCTGCAGTGCAGATGGAGCTGCAGAATCATACACAAGGCTGACGTAATCCAGGCCTGACTGAATAAGTGCCTTATACAGGTGCAGTAATGTGGGGCGAGCAGCTCCCCAACGTGAATGGCTGAGGCAGCAGAGGATGTTTAAGTGTCGCCAGCATTTTTGTTTCAGTTGGTGAAGATGTGGCACCCAAGTCAGCTGGGCATTGAAGAGCATGCCTAGGAAGCGGAGCGTCTCCTCGACGTGAAGGCGTTCGTCATTCAGGTATAACTCGGGGTCCAGATGGACTACCCAATGGCGATAAAAGTGCATGATGCGGGTCTTCTGTGCTGAAAATTGGAAACCTTGCACAGAGGCCCAAGACTGGGCCTTTCAGATGGCTCCCTGCTGTCGCCGTTCAGTGATGTCAATGCTGCCTAAGCTAAAGAACAGCCAATAGTCATCAGCAAACAAGG
Organism: Locusta migratoria; assembly: GCA_026315105.1. Lineage (NCBI taxonomy): Eukaryota > Metazoa > Arthropoda > Insecta > Orthoptera > Acrididae > Locusta > Locusta migratoria. The sequence continues at coordinate 741,608,624 of CM048755.1, read as the reverse complement.
AGGAAGAGGCAGATGTTCCTACAGCTGTGGCTAGTCTGTTAATAGCAATTTAAAATAAGAGTACACTTAGGATGGAGGCCTGTGGGACGCCGTTCTCTAAAACATGAGGGGAGCTAAGAGAGGTGCCAACCCGAGCCTGAGGAAGCAGGAAGTTCTGTATGAACATCCAGAGGTGACCACATAAGCCCCATTCATAAAGCGTTGAGGCAATATGATGATGCCAGGTTGTATCATGCCTTATGGAGATCATAAAGGACTGCAACATGATGTACTTGGCGAGTAAAAGCTGTGCGTATAGTTATTCCAGTGACATGAGATTGTCTATAGTAGAATGGCCATGATGGAAGCCTCCCTGTTGTGGGGCTAGGAGACCCCGATCCTGTAGTAACCACATAAGCCGGTGACTCACCATATGTTCAAGGACCTTGCACAGAACATTGGCGAGCCTGATGGGGCAGTAGCTCTCAGCAGACAATGGATCTGCGCCTGGTTTCATCACTGGGACGATAGTACTTCCCCGCCATTGTGATGGGAAAAGGCCTTCCGTCCAGAGTCAATTGTAAAGGGCAGTTATTCTGGTGTTGAAAGTCCACTGAGAAGTGACTGATGAACTGACTGTGAATTCGGTCCACGCCAGGAGAGGTATCGGGGGTTGTAGCTAGAGCAGTCTTGAACTCCCACTCACTAAATGGGGCATTGTACTGTTCCCGTTGCCGTGTGCGGAAGGACAATTGCCTCCACTCAACCCACTCTTTGAGGGTGCAGAATTCCGCACTGTAGGCTGCAGTTGAAGAGCAACATGCAAATTGCCCTGCCATGTGCTCACCAATAAGTGTCGGGTCAGTACACAGAGCACTTTGAATTTGGAGTGACGGGATTCCACTTGGCAGGCGATACCCCAATAGGCGCCGTACCTGGGATCACACTCGAGAAGGGGAGGCGCGGGAACCTATGGTGGCTACATATCGCTCCCAACAGTACTGCTTACTCTGTTGCATCAGTCACCGGGCTCGGGCCCGCAGACACTTAAAAGCAATCAGATGTTTCGTTGTGGGGTGGCGCCGGTGGTGTTGGAGCGCCCGTCGACACTACAGGGTAGCTTCAGCTATCTCCCGTGTCCACCAAGGCACCGACTTGCGTTGAAATGAGCCTGTGGTAGTTGGGACATTTGCTTCAGTGGTGGAAACAATGCCCACAGAGAGCTGTTGAACCGCCATATCAATGTTACCTGGTAACGGGGTAGTAGCCACAGCTGTAGAGGTGTAGCCTTGCCAGTCACCCCGTTGGAGGGACCACTGAGGCAGACGGACTGCAGGGTGAAATTGTGAAAATGACAAAAAGATAGGAAAGTGGTCGCTCCCACAAAGGTCGTTGTGGACCCTCCAAGATAAATGTGGAAGTAGACTTGGGCTGCAAATGGACAGATTGATGACAGAGAAAGAGCCATGTGCCACGCTAAAGTGCGCGGGTAGCTCACTGTTCAGAACGCAATTGTCAAGTTGTGCTAAAAGGTTCTCAATGTCTCCACCATGGCCCGTGGTCTCGGTTCCACCCCACATAGGGTGGTGGGCATTGAAGTCACCCAAGACGAGAAACAGTTGGGGTAATTGGGCAACCAATGCAGCAAGGTCAGCAGGAGAGATGACAAGAGCCAGGGGACAGTAAAGTTAACAGATGGTAAATTCCTCTATTGCCCGGATGCAAACGGCCACTGCCCCCAGGGTCATGTTAAGAGGCACAGCAGTACTGGGGATGGTTACAAGAACATAGATACAAACTCCTCCAGATACTCTGTCATAAATAGAATGATTGTTGTAATAGCCCGATATCCACAAAGGGCTGGGGTCCTCTGTGCAGGAAACAAAGTTTCCTGCAGGTCTACACAAAATGCTGGGAAGTGGCACAAAAATTGCTGCAACTCTGGCAAATGGTGGAAAAAGCTGTCACAGTTCCATTGCAGGATCAGAAAGTCTTCTGGTCGCTGGGACATGCTGATTTTGATGGAGCAGTAGGGTTCATGGAAACTTCTGCTGTCCCCGATTTTTTAGGCAGAGCCTCAACGTCCATGGCTTCCGAAGACTCGGCAATTGTAAAGTCTTTGGGGGATGCGAGGATCTGTAACTTGTCCTCAGAAGCAGAGGAGTGTTTTGGTGGCACGGTAGCCACCATGAATTCTTTGTTTAGGCTTCACGTGCTGGGAGGGCTTTCCAGACCATCCTCAGGGACTGAGTCACGGACTGATGACCACGCAGTTTGGTCCGATAGATTTACAAACAAATATCAGGGACTGAGGACCCCCATGAGGCCCTGCGACTAGCTGTTGGTGGCTCTGTCAGCCACTTACTGGTATCCACAGGAGAAGCCTTGGAGGGAAGGGTTCCGAGGGAGCCCTTCCTTGCGAGAGGAGCCAGAGATGGCTCGAGGGTGGGGAGTAAGGGCATCACAGGTGAAGGTAGTGTTGCTCCCAAAGTAGGGACCTTTGTTGGCAATGGAAGTTGAGATATCCCCAAACACTATGGGGGCAGATGTGAGCGGTTGGGCCGAAGGGCCCACTATGGAAGATGGTACCAGAGATGGCAGAGGCGATGGTGACGCAACTGTGGCATATGATTGTTTCGTGTTTGCAGGATGGAGTTTAGCATACTTTTTCTTTGCCTCTGCGTATGACAACCGGTCCAGGGACTTATATGCCATGATTTTCCATCCCTTATGAAGAACATACAGTCTGGCGAGCAAGGAGAGTGGCGCTTTTTGCAGTTAACACATACTGGAGGAGGGACACAAGGGACATCTGGGTGTGATGCACGTCCACAATCCCGACATGTAGGGTTAACATCACATCAGGAGGACATGTGCCCAAACCTCCAGCATTTGAAGCAGACCATGTGGGGAGGAACATAGGGCTTTACATCACACCAGTAGATCATTACCTTGATTGTTCGTGGAAAGAAAGATTGTCCGAATGCCTGTGTGTGGGCTCTAACCTCTCTGATTTTATCCTCATGATCTCTTTGCGAGATATACGTAGGAGGGAGCAATATACTGCTAGACTCCTCAGTAAAGGTATCTTCTCGAAACTTCAACAAAAGCCGAGACACAGAGCGTCTCTCCTGCAGTCTTCCACTGGAGTTTATCGATCATCTCTGTAACGCTTTCAAGATTACCAAATGATCCTGTAACGAAGTGCGCTGCTCTCCGTTGGATCTTTTCTACTTCCTATATCAACCCCACCTGACACCGATACCACATGGGTGAGCAGTATTCAAGCTGTGGGCGAACAAGTGTACTGTAACCTACTTCCTTTGTTTCAAACTGTAATTCCTTAGGATTATTCCAATGAATCAAAGTCTGGCATCTGCTTTACCGACGATTAATTCTATATGGTTGTTCCATTTTAAATCACTCCTAATTCCTACTCCCAGATAATTTATGGAATTAACTACTTCCAGTTACTGACCTGCTATAGTGTAGCTAAATGATACAGGATCTTTCTTTCTGTGTATTCACAGCACATTAAACTTGAGTACATTGAGATTCAATTGCCATTACCTCCACCACGCGTCAATTCGATGCAGATGCTCCTAAATTTCAGTATAATCTTCCATTGTTACAACCTCTCTATATACAACAGCATCATCCGCAAAAAGCCTCAGTGAACTTCTGATGTTATCCACAAGCTCATTTATATATATCGTTAACAGCAACGGACCCACGACACTCCTCTGTGGCACATCTGACCTCACTCTTAATTCGGAAGACTTCTCTGCATTGAAAATGACATGCTGCATTCTGTTATCTAGGAACTCCTCAATACAATCACACAACTGGTCTGATAGACCATATGCTCTTACTTTGTCTGTGGGGAACTTTATCAAACGCCTTGCGGAAGTCAACAAACACAGCATCTAACTGAGAACCCTTGTCTATGGCCCTCTAAGTCTCGTTGACGAATAGTGCAAGCTGGGTTTCACACGATCACCTTTATCGAAACTCATGCTGATTCCTACAGAGCAGATTACTAGTCTCCAGAAATGTCATTATACTCAAACATAATACATGTTCCAAAATTCTACAACTGACCGACATAAGAGATATAGGCCTATAGTTCAGCACATCTGTTCGACGTCCCTTCTTAAAAACGGGGATGACCTGCGCCATTTTCCAATCTTCCGGAACATTACGCACTTCTAGAGACCCACGGTAAATCACTGCAAGAAGGGGGGCAAGTTGCTTCACGTACTCTGTGTAAAAACGAACTGGTATCCCATCTGGTCCTGCGGCCTTTCCTCTTTTGAGCGATTTTAATTGTTTATCTATCCCTCTGTCAATTATTTCGATATCTACCATTTTTTAATCTGTGCGGCAATCTAGAGAAGAAACTACAGTGAAACAGCTTTGGAAAAAGTCATTTAGTAAATCAGCCTTTAGAGTGTCATCCTCTGTTTCAATGCCATTTTCGTCACAGGGAGTCTGGAGATTTTGTTTTGATCCAACTACCACTTTGACATAATACCAAAATTTCTTAGGATTTTCAGCCAAGTCAGTACACAGAACTTTACTTTTGAACTCGTTGAACACCTCTTGCATAGCCCTCCTCGTGCTAAATTTTGCTTCCTGTAATTTTTGTTTGTCTACAAGGCTTTGGCTATATTTATGTTTGCAGTGAAGTTCCCTTTGCTTCTGTAGCAGTTTTCTAATTCGGTTTTTGTACCATGGTAGCTCCTTTCCATCTCTTACAATCTTGCTTGGTACATACTCATCTAATGCATATTGTATGATGGCTTTGAACTTTGAGCACTGTTCCTCAACACTATCTGTACTTGAGATAAAAATTGTTTGTTGAGCAGTCAAGTACTCTAAAATCCGCTTTTTGTGACTTTTTCCGAACAGAAAAATCTTCATACATTTTCTAATATTTCTATTTATGGCTGACATTATTGATGCTGTAACTGCTTTATGATCACTGATTCCCTGTTCTGCGTTAACTGTTTCGAATAGTTTGGGTCTATTTGTCACCAGAAAATCTACTATGAGGTACATCCAGAAAGTAAGTTCCGTTTGGTTATATAAAACAAACGTGTGCAGATACAGAAAAAAATATTTATTGTACAAAAATCTACAACTGTTAAACTAATTCTCTACATAGCTGCCGAAATTTTGTAGGCACTTGTCATAGCGTGACACAAGTTTCTGTATGCCTTCTTCATAGAAGGTTGCCGCCTGTGTTTTCAGCCATGTTCTTTCAGCTCGTCATCGTTGACAGGGCAAATTTTAGGTGTAAGAAGAGGATTTCCATCAAAAGGTGGTGTCTGTTTCCACGATAGTGCCCGACCTCATGTGGCGAATGTGACCAAACAACTCTTACAGGGAATTTCACTGGGACGTGTATGATCATCATCTGTACAGCCCGGGCCTCGCTCCTAGCCACTTTCACCTCTTCTTACACCTAAAAATCTGTCCTTGGTGGTCAATATTTCAACGATGATGACGAGCTGAAAGAACATGCTACCACATGGCTGAATACACAGGCGGCAACCTTCTATGAAGAATGCACACAGAAACTTGTGCCACTCTATGACAAGTGCCTACAAAATTTCGGCAGCTATGTAGAAAAGTAGTTTAACAATTGTAAATTTTTGTACAATAAATATTTTTTCTGTATCTGTACACATTTTTTTTTATATAACCAAACGGAACTTGCTTTCTGGATGTACCTCATATGTTGTCATCACGAGTTGGTTCTGTGTTTAACTGCTCAACGTAATTTTCAGATAATGCACTCAAAACAATTTCACTGGATTCTTTGTCCCTGCCACCTGTCATAAACGTTTGGGTCTCCCAGTCTATATCCGGTAAATTAAAAATCTCCTCCCAAAACTATAACATGATCGGGAAATCTACTCGGAATATTTTCCACATTTTAATTCCAGTGTCCTGCCACAGCAGCTGCTGAGCCAGGAGGCATATAGAAACATCCAATTACCATGTTCGAGCCTGCTTTAACTGTGACCTTCACCCAAACAATTTCACACTTCGGATCTCTGTCTATTTCCTTACTAGTGCACTTTTTATCGGTAAAAATACGCCTCTCCCTTCACTGTGCAGCCGACCTCTGCGGTATATATTCCAACCTGAGTTTAGAATCTCATTACTGTTTACACCCGGTTTCAGTCAACTTTCCGTCCCTAGTACTATGTGGGCATTGTGACCGTTTATTATGAGAGCAGTTCTGGGACTTTTCTATAGACGCTCCTGCAGTTAACTACTACTACATTGATCTTTTCATTCCCTGTTGTGTTCTGCCTACTGCTACCTTGTCGTGGCTCAGGAGGTGTCTGGCCTAGGGAGGGAATTCTCTAACCTAAAATACTCCCATGTGCACTCCACATGTACTCCGCTTCCCTTGTAGTTGCTTCCTGCGTGCATTGCACGCCTGACCTATTCAGGGGAACCCTACATTTCTCCACCCGATAGTGAAGGTTGAGAAATCTGCACCCTAGATTTCTGCAGAATCGTCTGAGCCTCCGGTTTAAGCCTTCCACCCGGCTCCAAACCAGAGGACCGCGATCAGTTCTGGGAATGACACTACAAATAGCTCAGATTCCACCCCGCGAGTGAGGCTTTCAGCCTTCACCAACTCCACCAGCCGGCTGTATGAACTGAGGATGACCTCTGGACCCAGCCAGCAGGAGTCAGTCTTCAGATTACCAGCAATGCCCTCTAGTCCCTTCTGGATATATAAAATGCCCTGTTTCTCTGAATTATTATAACACATTTTGTGGAGCAGAATGTGCTCTGTTACTATTGAGAGTTCCCCTTCTTAGAGCGGGTATTAGTACCCCTAGTGATACATCCATCCCACTAGGAGATTGAAAATTAACTCGATAGATCCAATTTGCTCCCACAAGTAGCTAGGGAACTAAATCTCCATCTAGACATAGCTCATCATGCCTAGGTAAGCCTTATACAACTGAGGTTTTGCAGTACCCCCAGAGGTTGCTCACTAGCGACTGTTCCACCTCAACAGTCGTGCATCCACCCCATCAGCACCTAGCACACCTTAGAATTGTTTTTATTTTTTAAGGTATTTCCTTTCTCACAACACGAGAAGTCAGGCCAAGATCCCCATCCCCTGCTACACACAACATTCCACCGTTGCGCCACATGGTAGTCGCTGAAGCGTGCCCAGAAGTTACGGTGTCAGAGGACTGGCGGCGCTTACCAATCCCCAGCTGAGGGTCCCCGGGTTCACCAAGCCTGTCACGGACTGATGACCACGCAGTTTGGTCCGATAGATTTACAAACAAATATCAGGGACTGAGGACCCCCATGAGGCCCTGCGACTAGCTGTTGGTGGCTCTGTCAGCCACTTACTGGTATCCACAGGAGAAGCCTTGGAGGGAAGGGTTCCGAGGGAGCCCTTCCTTGCGAGAGGAGCCAGAGATGGCTCGAGGGTGGGGAGTAAGGGCATCACAGGTGAAGGTAGTGTTGCTCCCAAAGTAGGGACCTTTGTTGGCAATGGAAGTTGAGATATCCTCAAACACTATGGGGGCAGATGTGAGCGGTTGGGCCGAAGGGCCCACTATGGAAGATGGTACCAGAGATGGCAGAGGCGATGGTGACGCAACTGTGGCATATGATTGTTTCGTGTTTGCAGGATGGAGTTTAGCATACTTTTTCTTTGCCTCTGCGTATGACAACCGGTCCAGGGACTTATATGCCATGATTTTCCATCCCTTATGAAGAACATACAGTCTGGCGAGCAAGGAGAGTGGCGCTTTTTGCAGTTAACACATACTGGAGGAGGGACACAAGGGACATCTGGGTGTGATGCACGTCCACAATCCCGACATGTAGGGTTAACATCACATCAGGAGGACATGTGCCCAAACCTCCAGCATTTGAAGCAGACCATATGGGGAGGAACATAGGGCTTTACATCACACCAGTAGATCATTACCTTGATTGTTCGTGGAAAGAAAGATTGTCCGAATGCCTCTGTGTGGGCTCTAACCTCTCTGATTTTATCCTCATGATCTCTTTGCGAGATATACGTAGGAGGGAGCAATATACTGCTAGACTCCTCAGTAAAGGTATCTTCTCGAAACTTCAACAAAAGCCGAGACACAGAGCGTCTCTCCTGCAGTCTTCCACTGGAGTTTATCGATCATCTCTGTAACGCTTTCAAGATTACCAAATGATCCTGTAACGAAGTGCGCTGCTCTCCGTTGGATCTTTTCTACTTCCTATATCAACCCCACCTGACACCGATACCACATGGGTGAGCAGTATTCAAGCTGTGGGCGAACAAGTGTACTGTAACCTACTTCCTTTGTTTCAAACTGTAATTCCTTAGGATTATTCCAATGAATCAAAGTCTGGCATCTGCTTTACCGACGATTAATTCTATATGGTTGTTCCATTTTAAATCACTCCTAATTCCTACTCCCAGATAATTTATGGAATTAACTACTTCCAGTTACTGACCTGCTATAGTGTAGCTAAATGATACAGGATCTTTCTTTCTGTGTATTCACAGCACATTAAACTTGAGTACATTGAGATTCAATTGCCATTACCTCCACCACGCGTCAATTCGATGCAGATGCTCCTAAATTTCAGTATAATCTTCCATTGTTACAACCTCTCTATATACAACAGCATCATCCGCAAAAAGCCTCAGTGAACTTCTGATGTTATCCACAAGCTCATTTATATATATCGTTAACAGCAACGGACCCACGACACTCCTCTGTGGCACATCTGACCTCACTCTTAATTCGGAAGACTTCTCTGCATTGAAAATGACATGCTGCATTCTGTTATCTAGGAACTCCTCAATACAATCACACAACTGGTCTGATAGACCATATGCTCTTACTTTGTCTGTGGGGAACTTTATCAAACGCCTTGCGGAAGTCAACAAACACAGCATCTAACTGAGAACCCTTGTCTATGGCCCTCTAAGTCTCGTTGACGAATAGTGCAAGCTGGGTTTCACACGATCACCTTTATCGAAACTCATGCTGATTCCTACAGAGCAGATTACTAGTCTCCAGAAATGTCATTATACTCAAACATAATACATGTTCCAAAATTCTACAACTGACCGACATAAGAGATATAGGCCTATAGTTCAGCACATCTGTTCGACGTCCCTTCTTAAAAACGGGGATGACCTGCGCCATTTTCCAATCTTCCGGAACATTACGCACTTCTAGAGACCCACGGTAAATCACTGCAAGAAGGGGGGCAAGTTGCTTCACGTACTCTGTGTAAAAACGAACTGGTATCCCATCTGGTCCTGCGGCCTTTCCTCTTTTGAGCGATTTTAATTGTTTATCTATCCCTCTGTCAATTATTTCGATATCTACCATTTTTTAATCTGTGCGGCAATCTAGAGAAGAAACTACAGTGAAACAGCTTTGGAAAAAGTCATTTAGTAAATCAGCCTTTAGAGTGTCATCCTCTGTTTCAATGCCATTTTCGTCACAGGGAGTCTGGAGATTTTGTTTTGATCCAACTACCACTTTGACATAATACCAAAATTTCTTAGGATTTTCAGCCAAGTCAGTACACAGAACTTTACTTTTGAACTCGTTGAACACCTCTTGCATAGCCCTCCTCGTGCTAAATTTTGCTTCCTGTAATTTTTGTTTGTCTACAAGGCTTTGGCTATATTTATGTTTGCAGTGAAGTTCCCTTTGCTTCTGTAGCAGTTTTCTAATTCGGTTTTTGTACCATGGTAGCTCCTTTCCATCTCTTACAATCTTGCTTGGTACATACTCATCTAATGCATATTGTATGATGGCTTTGAACTTTGAGCACTGTTCCTCAACACTATCTGTACTTGAGATAAAAATTGTTTGTTGAGCAGTCAAGTACTCTAAAATCCGCTTTTTGTGACTTTTTCCGAACAGAAAAATCTTCATACATTTTCTAATATTTCTATTTATGGCTGACATTATTGATGCTGTAACTGCTTTATGATCACTGATTCCCTGTTCTGCGTTAACTGTTTCGAATAGTTTGGGTCTATTTGTCACCAGAAAATCTACTATGAGGTACATCCAGAAAGTAAGTTCCGTTTGGTTATATAAAACAAACGTGTGCAGATACAGAAAAAAATATTTATTGTACAAAAATCTACAACTGTTAAACTAATTCTCTACATAGCTGCCGAAATTTTGTAGGCACTTGTCATAGCGTGACACAAGTTTCTGTATGCCTTCTTCATAGAAGGTTGCCGCCTGTGTTTTCAGCCATGTTCTTTCAGCTCGTCATCGTTGACAGGGCAAATTTTAGGTGTAAGAAGAGGATTTCCATCAAAAGGTGGTGTCTGTTTCCACGATAGTGCCCGACCTCATGTGGCGAATGTGACCAAACAACTCTTACAGGGAATTTCACTGGGACGTGTATGATCATCATCTGTACAGCCCGGGCCTCGCTCCTAGCCACTTTCACCTCTTCTTACACCTAAAAATCTGTCCTTGGTGGTCAATATTTCAACGATGATGACGAGCTGAAAGAACATGCTACCACATGGCTGAATACACAGGCGGCAACCTTCTATGAAGAATGCACACAGAAACTTGTGCCACTCTATGACAAGTGCCTACAAAATTTCGGCAGCTATGTAGAAAAGTAGTTTAACAATTGTAAATTTTTGTACAATAAATATTTTTTCTGTATCTGTACACATTTTTTTTTATATAACCAAACGGAACTTGCTTTCTGGATGTACCTCATATGTTGTCATCACGAGTTGGTTCTGTGTTTAACTGCTCAACGTAATTTTCAGATAATGCACTCAAAACAATTTCACTGGATTCTTTGTCCCTGCCACCTGTCATAAACGTTTGGGTCTCCCAGTCTATATCCGGTAAATTAAAAATCTCCTCCCAAAACTATAACATGATCGGGAAATCTACTCGGAATATTTTCCACATTTTAATTCCAGTGTCCTGCCACAGCAGCTGCTGAGCCAGGAGGCATATAGAAACATCCAATTACCATGTTCGAGCCTGCTTTAACTGTGACCTTCACCCAAACAATTTCACACTTCGGATCTCTGTCTATTTCCTTACTAGTGCACTTTTTATCGGTAAAAATACGCCTCTCCCTTCACTGTGCAGCCGACCTCTGCGGTATATATTCCAACCTGAGTTTAGAATCTCATTACTGTTTACACCCGGTTTCAGTCAACTTTCCGTCCCTAGTACTATGTGGGCATTGTGACCGTTTATTATGAGAGCAGTTCTGGGACTTTTCTATAGACGCTCCTGCAGTTAACTACTACTACATTGATCTTTTCATTCCCTGTTGTGTTCTGCCTACTGCTACCTTGTCGTGGCTCAGGAGGTGTCTGGCCTAGGGAGGGAATTCTCTAACCTAAAATACTCCCATGTGCACTCCACATGTACTCCGCTTCCCTTGTAGTTGCTTCCTGCGTGTATTGCACGCCCGACCTATTCTGGGGAACCCTACATTTCTCCACCCGATAGTGAAGGTTGAGAAATCTGCACCCTAGATTTCTGCAGAATCGTCTGAGCCTCCGGTTTAAGCCTTCCACCCGGCTCCAAACCAGAGGACCGCGATCAGTTCTGGGAATGACACTACAAATAGCTCAGATTCCACCCCGCGAGTGAGGCTTTCAGCCTTCACCAACTCCACCAGCCGGCTGTATGAACTGAGGATGACCTCTGGACCCAGCCAGCAGGAGTCAGTCTTCAGATTACCAGCAATGCCCTCTAGTCCCTTCTGGATATATAAAATGCCCTGTTTCTCTGAATTATTATAACACATTTTGTGGAGCAGAATGTGCTCTGTTACTATTGAGAGTTCCCCTTCTTAGAGCGGGTATTAGTACCCCTAGTGATACATCCATCCCACTAGGAGATTGAAAATTAACTCGATAGATCCAATTTGCTCCCACAAGTAGCTAGGGAACTAAATCTCCATCTAGACATAGCTCATCATGCCTAGGTAAGCCTTATACAACTGAGGTTTTGCAGTACCCCCAGAGGTTGCTCACTAGCGACTGTTCCACCTCAACAGTCGTGCATCCCACCCCATCAGCACCTAGCACACCTTAGAATTGTTTTTATTTTTTAAGGTATTTCCTTTCTCACAACACGAGAAGTCAGGCCAAGATCCCCATCCCCTGCTACACACAACATTCCACCGTTGCGCCACATGGTAGTCGCTGAAGCGTGCCCAGAAGTTACGGTGTCAGAGGACTGGCGGCGCTTACCAATCCCCAGCTGAGGGTCCCCGGGTTCACCAAGCCTGTACTCGGAAAACTAATGCTGAGCCCCCTGAGGGGTAAAAAAACACAACAGTATACAGTTAGACATTCACCATAAAATCAAAATATACCAAATAATGAAAACTGTGGACATTATACAATGGGATAAAAAAAAAGTCTCTGTTTTCCAAACAGCTCAAAGACTGATTACCTCCCCATTTATTATTCTCAAGTATTAGTTATTGTTTTAACTTTTTGTGACATTCTTGGTACCCCACAACCTTAAATGTTAGTCAACTTGCAGATGAGAATGTTACTTCTACTATAGATGAGCTACATCTATGCTGAATTCACCCACAGAACCAATTATACACATTGGCTTTAAAGCATAATTTGCATTTGATACACTTTTAGGGCTTATTCTATAAGCACTTAACCAGAAATTTTACCACTGGTGTTGCAACTGAACACTGCCACATTTAAGCTTTCTACTTATGGACACTGAATTTCACATAGCTACATTTAAGGCATGCAGACATTTATTGTAGCAAATGAAATACTTGTAGCATGAACACCCAGATATAGAACAAGATCTTTGGTGATTCCTTGTACTACTCCTCCTCCTAACTTTTTCAGTTATGCTTGTGGCAAGCACTGTTACAGTTAGGTTAACTACCTATAGCTATCCGATATGTCGTGCACGTACACATTCCATCTGCATGAAAAAACGTTTGGATCTTTAGATGTAACTCATTAACCTATGATGATAAACTTGACCGGTTTTACCATATTTCTACCTGCTGTTATTCTTGATAGATTACTTGTATAAGAATAACATTTACATTATAGAAAGACTATACTTTTCAATTAAAACTGAAGTTTGATTCATTGCTCTTGCACTAATATGTACTTCCGTAAGGTGACTTCATGTGGAGCAACTGAGTACAGGGGAAGGTGTTCCTGTGAGTAGTTTTGATACTGCTACTGCTAAGCTAATGCCACGTGATGGCTGTTGATAGGCCAGTGAGCAGATCAAATGAGTGGCAGTGTTTGAAGCACTGCTGACCAGCAATGGCTGTAGTCTGCCACACAAGTGCACTACTGTTGCACTTGTGTAGGCACCCTAAAAAATCAATGCTTTTCCAGGGAAAGTGCTTCTTGATGGCTCCATGCGAAGGGAGCCTAAGGCACTTTTTGTAAATTTATTTTGTGTGTGTGGGGGGGGGGGGGGGGGGTGGGGGGTAAGAGTTAAGGCTACACGAGAATTCTCCACAAACCAACAGGATTTCATTCAACAAAAATCATTTATGCAGCTCATTTCATGTACAGTAATTAAATTTAGACTGTGTGACTTGCAGCCATGTGGTCTGGGGAGTCACGTTGCAGATTGGAAAGCTGCTCCCTTCGGAGCTTCGAGTCCTACATTGCGTGCTCTTGAATATGTGTGTGTGTGGTGTGTGAGAGAGAGAGAGAGAGAGAGAGAGAGAGAGAGAGAGAGAGAGAGAGAGAGAGAGAGAGAGCGAGCGAGCGAGCATGCGCACGCATGCATATTTTTACTATATGTTAGAGTAAGTAGTCTAGGACCGATGACTGTGGCAGTTTGGTCTCATGGGTTTACAAACATTTGAACAATTGTGACTTGCTTCACTTGTAGCTTCTATTTTTGTACCTTGTTCTCCAGTCATGAGTCTGAGAACGCACTACACAGTTTTTGTATTCTAGAAAATTATTTACAGTCAATAGTATGAAGAAGAAAGCTACTGGGAAGGTATCATGTTGCGTGTTATGTAGGAGTTAACCATCACTATTGGTTTTCCACATAATTCTGACTTTTCCCCCCAAAGTCTGATGTTCAAAGACACGAAGAGATTCTTCTCTGGAGCCCACAACATATGCTGGCTTTGACTTTTCCTGATCCTTATGAGTGAGGATGATCATCTCAACAGTATGCTATTCATGTATCATGAAAGCATTTTGTTTATTTTCAGTACTGTGTCAAGGCACTCTCTCAATCCCTAACACCACTTCTCTTAACAGACGTTCGGATTTCTTTTATTGTACAAGATAACCCATCTTGGATTTTATTGTAGTTTCTACAGCAGCCATTTTCCCAGCTTCCAGTTCTGAAGAAGGAAAGGAGCTTTCTGTGAAATTCCAAGTAAGGCTTTTACCAGAATTATAGTGTTCAAATGTTTGTTAAGCTTAAGGGACTTAACTGCAGGGTCATCAGTCCCTAAACTTACAAACTACTTATGAACTACGTTATACTAAAAACAACACAAACATCCATGCCGGAGGGGGGATTCGAACTCCCGACAGTAGTGGCTGTGCAGACTGTGACTGGCACGCTGCAGACCGCTCGGCCACTGCGGCTGTCAAATCATAGTGTCTGATTTTAGTAAAATATATGGTTTTATACTAGTTGTTTTATTATTTGGGGTTTTTTCTTGTTTTTGGATGTGTAGCCCAATATTGTACACAGATGCCTCCTTCTATAGTAACATTATAAGAGTATATATTAACAAATTTTGAAGTGGATAATGTCCAGTTGCACTTTTTTGGATAATGAATTTGAGTGTCAGAAACACACAATTTCAGCAAGGGTAACTCTTTTTATTTTGATAGTGTACAGGGAGGATTCAAGCTTTGTAACTTTCTTGTGGTGTGCTGGGCACACAAAATAGTTTGTGCCTTTAAGTTTTGAATCATAAACACTATAAAAAATCCCTTAAAGATGTTTTCTCTTTTAAACTTATATTTTTCTTTTCAGATTGTCCCAACAGTACAGCACTGGTCACCCTGACTTCCTCAGAGTCCATATGGCACCAAGTTCTCTCACTTGGTCTTAGTGTTCTGATAGCAAGAGAAATAACATCATTCCTACACTTTTAAGTGTTTTTCTGTGTGTTTGTGTTCTCCTCTTCTTACCAATGCCAAAAAGTCATATTTGATAAGATAACCACTTTTAACTGAAATAATAAATATTTAAATTAAACGTATTTACCTGAACTGCTCAAAACTTCTTCTTGCAAAAGAAAAATAAATAAATAAATAAATAGCGCCCCAAGAATTGTTTGATTCTGATGCAGCAGACACAATATCAAAAATCATGAGATAAGTACCAAGTACAGGAACAAAGTAGAAATGTGTACAACTATAATATATTTTTACACATACTACAAACCTTAATCAGGACACATACTGCTGATTAATCATTTGTAGTATAATTGAAAGAACAGGAAAGTTATATCATTTTCTACACACTCTGTTGAGTTTAAGACAAATAACAAAAGTTTGGGGAGGGGCCATAAGTAGTAATGCAATTTCATTAAAGTTAATTAAGATGTAAACAAGGTTAAATCTGTTAACTGTTGTAACAGTCTATTGATGCAAATTCCTATGATGCACAAGGTTTACGACATCCATCACCATTTACTCGAGGCAACTCATGATGTTCCATGTGAAGGTGTTTCTTTTTGTGTCTCTCATGGCTCGATGAATGTCTTTATGGCAAGTTGCAAACACCCTCTTTATATTATTGAATACTACCATGGACTTTCCACTGTTAGATTTTGACACTTGTGAGTACATACATGAACCTTCTTGACATGGTGTTAATGTGATTTTTGGCAGATGTTTGCGTCATTCTGGTACAATATTAACGGCAACATAACTAACTGCTGCCGGGGAGCACATCAAGAAGGCAGTGACTTACACCACCAAAATATCGTGCAACAATGACACGAAAACCTGGCAGAAACCCAGTCACACCGTGTCAACAGATCACATGGAAAGCCTCAAGTGTTACATGTACCTTTCTTGCTGGTATTATCACTAGCACAAAAGTCACCATAATTAATGGTTTCCAATATTACAATGGGTAACAGTATCAAAAAATAAAATGAAAATAAACACTTCACAGTATTGGAGATGGGGGGAAAGGGCAAGACTCCTGGCCACTCTTATGTTTACAACTACAATAAGAAATGTGACTTTTGTTAGGCATAAAGAAAAATTCTCTTTGTTAATGTCAAATATTGATTTTTATTACTTGTACTAAAAGAATTTTATCTTCTTGCATTTGTTTTCATTCTATACACAAATTATTATTATTATTACCTAACAAGGCAAACTGAGGTTCTGGCTTGAGTGCATCAGCATTATGTCTATATCCTAGGAAGACATTGGACACTTTGACACATCAATTAATGATCTCATCAAATATGACTGTCACATAATTATAAGATTACATCCACAGTGTTAAGTGACTAATCCTAGTTTCTATAAAGGCCACAACTACACTTGACTGTGTTAAGTCACCCTGGATGCAGAGCACAGATTTCCTTTCCAACTTCTTGTTTACAACCAGTTTTCTGAGGTTTAAAAAAAACCAGACTGTTCCATATTTTGTTTTCACATATCTTCAAATATTTCAGGCACTTTCACAAGAAAGACTTTTATTTCAAAATAAAAGTTTTGCTTTGCAATATAGTGTGAACTGTATAATACCTTCCAAACCAGTAATTTAAATTACATTGGAATTGAGAGCCTAATCCAGAACAATTCATCTTTGCTATCTAGTCTTTGTTCTTTCTCAATGTTAAAATGTTGTCATTTTTTTATAATCATTTCTCTGACTTCTTTCATTATTGACAGCACATTCTGATGTTTTTAGAATCATTAGTTCCTTCTTCTTTTCTTCCTGTTTTGCAAGCAGTGTTTTGTATGTTACTGATCCTTTACTGTGACGTGAAAGAGACTCATTGAGGTGAGCCAGATCTCTTTCAGCTCGGCGAATTCCTTCTCCAATTTGTAGACTTGCAACATTTAGACCACGAGCAGACTGTGTCTTAAGGCTTGATGTTCCAGGGACAGCTGCAGTTTTAGCAGTTGTTATTCTTGGACTACTATTTGCTGCATTTCCTGAAAGAACAAGAGAGAAAAAAAGAAAACTTTAAAATATTGCAATGTTACTCCATTTATACGCAGTTGAACTGTGATGAGAGGTTCAATTTTATTACAGGTGGATTATTAACTCAGATAAGTCAATGTATGAGGAAACATGTGGTGCTGAGATTGATTACCATTTTCAGGAATGTTGTACACCAGAACTACCAAATAATTGTTTAGCACAGGTAAAATTAGCTACTGCGCCATTGGAAATGGGAGATGCTGGTATATCCTCCATACATGAATCTCTGTGATTATGATCTCTTTGCCAAAATGGGAGATCCACTCCAAGGAATCCAGTAAAACAACACAGATGATATCCATGCTATAGGGTAGTCAATAAGGATGGGGCTTCAGCAGAAATAGAGACACACACAAACACACACACACACACACACACACACACGGTATACAATGCCTTTCAAATATTTGGTGAAGGGTCATAAATAACAAGAGCAATTGTCTTATCAAGCCCTTGTATATCCCAGGTGCCATTTTTGGTTATTTAAGGAAACTGCCAAAATATGTTATTCACAATGATGAGACAACAATTAAAACAATGCTCCTTACGATTTATAACAAAACTAAAAATACATTCACTGAATTGACACATTGTGACCAACTTCTAATTCTTGCTGTCCACTCAGTTAATACACTTACTGGGGTTGTTGCTTACAAGCATTTCCCCCTTCCAATCCAGCTGACCAAGAGAACACACATGACTGTATGTGTTTGTGTGTGGGGAGAGTGAGGGGCAAGTGGTATAACTGGAGGTATGGAGTATTTTCAATATTTTTTTGAAGTCAAATGGCAATTTTAAGTAGCCATAAAAGCTTGTACTAAAATAATGACATTTATATTATTTTCTAGTAATAAAATCACCCGATAACACTATTTTTTTTCTCCTCTACTTGAGAGCTAACCCTCCTCCCAGGGGTGGGCATCCTTGTAGTGTATGTGTAGTCTCTATCATGTGTTTCATTCATTCTAGTTTTGTAGTGGTGCACACATATTTACATAACCAAATCATGGGGTCTCTGGGTACTTCTTACAGCTACATGAAATTTTGAAATGGCAACTGAACAAATAACAGAGACCATCTAATGAAGAAAAGAAACTTTTACTGACAATTAATGTATTACAAGATAATGACAACAGTTTTAGAAAGTATGCCTGGAACCTTGAAATTCTCCTCTCTTGATTGTATACCAATTAGATTTCTTTGAGTGTCTGTTGAAATAATAGCTCTGTAAGTAACAATTATATACAACGGTTTGGTCAACAAAAGATTTGCACATAAAGACTGGAAAGCTACAAAGCACACCAATACTCAAGAAAGGAAGTTAAAATTAGTGATATTGGTGTGTAACACTAAGTTAAAATGAGCAGCTCTGTAAACTTCCATAAAATTACAGAAATGTTATAAATATCTGTTATGACTATAAGGTGAGTTCTAATACTATCAAGTAAATGCTAACAAAATCTTGTTTTAGTGTACACATTTGTCAATATGCACTCACACCACCCTCCATAGCCACTATATTTTATAGCTTTCAAGAGATTGTTGAAGAGTGGGGAAGTAAGCCTCTTGCATTTGCAGTGGGTCCTGTGCTGTAGTAATGTCTGTGCAAGATCCTAGAAACCTTTCCTGCCACTTCGTTTAACTGTTGCAGATCTTTGACATACATTATCCCACATTTCTCAAGGAAAATGGATTTTGCTAATGCCCAAAGGTTGCTAATACTTTTCATGTAACTATATGGAGAAACATTGCATGTATTCAGGTGTTGAAATACGGTACTGGTAATGCCATCACAAAAAACTGATATTTATAATAGCCACTACAATCTGTAATACCTACAGATTTATTATCTAGAAACTGTGCAAAAGTTTGGCGTATCATATTGTTTGCGGATCTTTTCAGATGAGTATACATTCTCTCCTCCATTTTTTTTCCTTCTCTACCTCACTTTTTATGTTTGGAACAGCTTTGCTATCCACTACATATTTCTGATATAACAATAATAATTTAAGACAATCTAAGCACCTTATTATGAAAACCAGAACAACTGTGAGTTGCTTATATTCTGATAACTTGTGTTATGTGCTGAGCTAGCTGTATAGGTCAGTATGTCTGTCTTCCCAGTGCTGTCAGGCTAATTGTTTCCCTGTTGGCCACCACGGGCTCGGTCAGGTATCCAAATGAACTGTGGGCATAGATGAAACATCATGGATTGTGCACTTGAGTAAAGCTCAAGTACCTCCAGGGTGGGCAGTGAAGCACAATTGTTGGACTCAGGTGGGCTTGGATGGGTAAATGTGATGTTGTGCACTGTTTTGTTGTCCATCCATCCTCTGCTAGAGTATTGCTGTGAGGTATGGGATACTTACCAGACAGAGGACATAAACGAAGTTAAATGGTAACAAATCAAGACAGTCATAGTCATGGGTATCATACTCAAGTTGGAGTGGTAATAACTAAAACAAAGCATTTGTCAAAATGGTGAGGTCTTTTCAGAATCTCCATCTTTTTCTTCCAAATGTGAAAACATTTTGTTTACACCTACCAACAGAGGGAGAAATTATTGCGATAAAACAAGAGAAATAACAGTTCACACAGACACACTTCATTGTTCATCATCCCCCCCCCCCCCGACACTATTTAAGAGTGAAATGGCAGAGAAATGGAGAGCAAGTGGTTAGATGAACCCTCTGCCAGGAGTTTAAATGTAAACAGCAAGGAAGTGATGCAGATGAAAATGCACAAGCAATGATACATATATTTTCCGTCTCAATTTGAGTTCGCGCCTAATACTTCGCGTTTGCCTTCCGCTGGCCCTTGCTGTGTGGCGGCGCCTCTGTTGTGTGCTTCAGCACCCCCTATTTGGTGGCGGCCTTGGGCTGAGCCGTGTTTGCGAGTAGTACGCGACCGGCAACTGGAGAGTTTTTTTGACCTTACCGCCGCCCAGGAGGTTGTCATGTGGAGCAGCAGTATGTCAGGTCACGGAAGCCTGTTAGCTCTAATGAGGCTTGTCCGGAAGCTATGAGAGAGGAAGGAGGAAAAGGTCTTGGTTGCTAAGTGCCTTCCAGCTGGCCACCCTTCGTTCTGTCTTTCTCAGACAGTGTTTCTGCCTGGTGGTAGCTCCGTTGAAATTTTGGTCCAAAGTTGAGTATTCCTTCCAGTTATACTGCATGTGCTCCCAGTAGCGTGTGTTCAGATTGAGTCGAGCCGGTGGTTGTTGTTCCTCCCACCCATTGAACCAATCGTTTGCTAGCCCACTTGTATTCGGAAGAAACGTGGTAATTTACTGTCTGTGGAACTGTTGCTAGTTGTTGTGGGTTTTTGTGGGCAGACTGATCGAGACTGGGTTGGTGCTCTGTATGGCTTCAAACAACGCCAAATTGTTGGTGGGTTCCTTGGCACCTTAACATCGGGCATGGTCGTGTTCCTCTTTTAAGCAAGTATAAGTGTGTGACTTTTGTATTGATACTTACATTTTGCAGTATTTGGCGATTGTTTTTTAAAAAAAATGTGGATTTTAATGTAAATAATTTAGCCGTACTGCGTGTGCCCAAGCATGTTGGTTATCACACTCTGATGAATTTTGGCAGCTAGTGTGGTAGTGTTGTATCTTACGGGTGTTTTGTCAGATTACCACATGTAATTGCTTTCTAAAGTAAGTTGGTGTGGAAAAGGAGGGAAAGCTTGGTGTTATTGCTCGTCCGGATGCCAGGCGGCGGTATACTGTGCATCGGTTGTTTATGTGCCCCGCCCTGTTACTCTTGAGTGGCTGCTTTGGGGGCAGAATCTTGTTGCTGCACGTGCCCGATTTGTTGTAGTAGGGCTTGATAGTGTAATTTACAGAAAATATGAAGTCAGGAAAGGAAGATGGGGCATGCAAGAAGGTTTTGTTCTTGTATGGTGTTTAGTTGTATTTAGATGTAAGAAAGGAGGTACATGCATGTACATTTATTGTTAAGGTTAAGTGGGATTTTCAGTGGGGTAACTTAGTTGATAGGCGATTAATCGCGGTCCCTAAGAACGAAGTTTAGTGCGGTTAGAAGCACTCGCACACTGTGGTGCATTCCACTAACTGCAGTTGTCTCCCCTTTGCTGGGAGCGGATATTAAATGTTATTGTGTATTGATATATTGTGTTTTACCATGGTTGTGTATTAATCCTTATGGTATTTGCAGGTTTTATTTCTAAGTTATTAGTCAGGTATCTTGTGTGAAAATTCAGAGCCCGTCAGGCCGATTGCATTTAAATTGCTTGTATGTTAAATTACCTTGTTGTTAGTTGTCCTGCTGAGTTGGCATTTTGACGATTAAGGCCCCTCAGGCCTCTTGTGAGTTAAATATCTTGGTTGTTGATTATTAATGATTGCAAAAGGGAAAGGGGTGCCCCTCAGGCTTACCTCTCAATTTTGAAACTTATTTATTCTGTTGAGTGTTTTAATATAAATTTTAATTTTATTTTTGTCCTTCAGGCACAGTTCAGGATCATTTGATTTTAGTTGCTGGCTGTTTTGCCCCTGCGGCTAGTGGCTTACCCTTACGTGTTTGGGCCCTTCTGGCCGAAGATTCTTAACAGAGGTATATACATATTGTATTTTTGCAGCCCTAAGGTTTCGAAGCAGCTACTTGATGTTACTTAGTTAAAGAGAATATTAATTGTCTGGTTGATTACTGTAAATGATTGTCATTGTTTTAACACATGATTTGTGATGATACTGAAGGTTGCACTTGTTGGCTGAGATGATGTGTGCTTTCCGTAATATGTACATTGGTAATTCGACATTTCTAAACCTGCAAACAACTTTCACGTAGATATCAACATTACAAAAGTATCAACCCTAAATATATGTATCCAAAAAACAGGTAAATGTACTTTTTATCAGTATCTGCAAGGCTCGATGATCAGAAAATTGAAGGATACATTTGCACAGAATTTCCTAAAACAATGGTATAACTTCCAAATCATCAATAAATTATCTTAAAATTACTGTCGGTTGCCGAGTATATGTGTATGTAGATGACTGACAGTACAAATAAGATGATATACATTCACCTGATCTTTCATACAACTAACATGTTACTTTTAAATCTATGTTTCCTGAATGATACATACACTGCTCAAAACAATTAGGGGATCAGTTGGGATATACATAATATACAGACGGTAACATATTTTATTTAGATATTGGTTACAATTGTAATTTGTGTGAGATACAGTACGATATTTTGCTATCTCAACTCTTTACTTGAGGTTTACATGGCATTTACTTACAGAAAGGCACCATGCAACTACCATAATAGTGAACAAGTCATTCTCATTGCCCTCTAATATGGTGTGTGATCACCTCGTATGGCCAGTAGAGCTGCACACCTGTGTGGCATGGACAATATGAGGATACCAATCAGCTCTTGAGGAATATTTGTCCATTCTACCATGAGTGCAATATCCAACTGTGCAAGTTGTGGAAGGTGCTGGTCTGGCTGCAATGCATCTGTCAAGTGCATTCCAGACGTGCTCAATTGGGTTTAAGTCCAATGAAGAAGCTGACCACTCCATTCGTTCAATTCCATCAGCTTCAAGCACGTTGTCCACCAGTGCAGCTCTGAGGGGATGAATGTTATCATCCACATGAAGGAACCATCTCCTATGACACTAGCATAGGGCACAACAAAAGGTCAAAGGATCTTGTCTCTGTAGCTCTGAGCCGTGGTGGAGTGCCCAAGCACATTGATGCGCTAGGCTGTTCCTCGTCGGAGGTTCGAATACTCTCACGGGCATAGGTGTTTGTGTTGTCTTTAAGTTGGTTTATAATTAGTTTGTAAGGTTAGGGACTGATGACCCCGCAGTTAAGTCCCATAAGCTTAACAAACATTAGAACAGTTTTTCCTATATCTCTGAGCAGACAAAGCACCATTCTGTATGGCATAGAGGTCGGTACATTCACCAATACTTACTCTTGCCCACACCATTTGTCCTCCACCATGATATAGTGATGTTTCTTGTACATAAGCAGGATTGTTCAGAGTTCTACATTTTCTCCAGATGAGGGAATGATGACTGTCCAGCTGAACACAAAATCTTGACTCATCTGTAAACAGAATTCAGTGCCATTTGTTACAACTCCAATCCTGATGTTCATCTGTCCAGTTTCTGTAGGCTAAATGGTGTCATGGTTTTTAATGGAACACACACACCACTGGCCTCTGTGCATAGAGGACACATTTCCGAAGGTGAATTCGGACTGTTTGTGTTGATACTGTGCATTCTGTTGCTGCATGGAGGATGCGTTGCAGCCGAGTTGCATTCAGCCATCTGTCTTGATGGGCTGCTAACCAGAGATAACATCTATCTCTTGCTGATGTTACCCATGGACGACCTTGGACTTTCCTTCTTTTGATGGCTCCTGTTGTCTGAAATCGTGTCCAGGTCCTGGAAATTATGGACACCCCAATAGTTGCAGTCACCTCCCTCTGTGACTGTCTCACTTTCAATGGCTGTCCATACCATAGCTTTGGATAAGTCACGTTGCAGCTGCTATAATGTTGTTGTCACCACTTCACAGAACTGACAGAAAGATGTGAAACCATTTTAGTCCATTCTACCAATTAGAATACTTCAGAACCTAGATATCTCAACTGATCCCATACTTGTTTTGACCACTGTAATTGAAGGAGTACAGCAGCACTATACGAGTATAAAATAATATCAATAAAGGGCCTTCTTCAATGATTATTGAGAGGTACTGTAAAGATGCAACATAAGAAAAGCATACGCATTTAGCAAAAAAGAGAATCAACTGCAGGGATTAAGTAGCACAAAATTTGCACCCCTGGGGGACAGTAACAGTACAGGTACGGCAGTGGCTGCACTGTTGTACTAGCCTAGAACCGTTCGCTTTTCTGTTGTCTCTATTTAATGTTGTATTGGTGCGATTGCTCCCTTCTGTGAATGAATGGTGTTGCAATTACTTGTTTTCCAGGAGGCCTTGAATATTTTCAATGTTAGAGAACTGAAATTGATACTTGTGTTTTTAAGCCTGGTTAGAGTGATGAGGAAATTGACAAAATACTACCAAATAAAAACTCAGCTGCAGACTCTGGAAGAGATTTCGAAGATCATGAAGTTTGTGAGGCACTAAGTAAAGCAAGTGAAGATTCACTTCGTGACATTGCTATCATTGATGAACCAGGCCCTTCAAAGGTGAGAAAAAACAAAAGTTTGGAAATAGTGAGAGCAGATAGCCAAATAATGCATTTTTACATCTCATAAACAATACCAAAATAAATGAGTCCAATGAATCAGATGAGGATCAAAAAATTATTCTTCATAGATTAAGATACAGTCACATTGTCTTTAACAATTTCATGAATAAGTGTTCATAACAACTGTGGTACGACATGGCGCGTGTGTTTGAACGGCGTGCTGTCCGTTACCAGGACTGGCCGCTGTGCGGCGCTGGCTGCACTACCGCGCTGCACCCTGCCGGCCGCGCGGTGTTTTGAGAGAGGCACTGGGCCAGCCATGAACGTCGTCTCAGTTGTAGGCTTACTGTGCTCGTGAACGTGTTTGTGTCTCCGAACGATACTAATAGCTAGGACGGGAGTGAGTGCATATAGATGTGGATTGCGTTGGACTCCGATGGGACGGTTCAGGATCTTGGCGACACTTGTAGCTGGCGTAACGGGCATAGGTGTGTTATTAGTATTAACACAATTGTCGACGAAGGTGGTGCTTGAATTGGCGTGTGCTCCGTTGTGCACGATGGTGGAAAACGAAGAACTGTGTCTGGCGGACTTTAAGCTACCCCCATGGGGCCAAATCCTGGAGCAATTGTTACAGACTGAGGTTGAGTCCGTTCAGCGGTTAACAACGATTGTGTCGGTCAGGCGGACTGCTTTGACTCCATGGTGTCGTGGTTGCCATCAGCTCCTCGGCTGGCAATTGATTCCAGTTCTGTGTCTCCCACTACAGTGTTTCTGCCTCCCTTTTCTGGCTTTGACGAATCTTTAGAAAATTGGGACTCTTATGAAAACAGGCTACGTCAACATTTGCTTGCGTTCGGGGTATCCAACCTGGCATTGTGTAAGGCTTTATTTCTTTCGTAGGTCTCCCCTCACATTTATCAACTTTTGCATCAACTAGCTCCCCTGCAGGAACCGGCTGCTTTGTCTTTTGATGAGATGTGTCTTTGTTGTCGACCAATTACCACCCCCATACGCATGTTATTGCGGCGCCGGTTGAATTTTACTGGTCGCATAAGAAACACACTCAGTCCTATCGGGTGTGGGCCGCAGAGCTGCATGGTCTTAGCCGTCTGTGTATGTTCATTACTCCGACCCACAAGGAGTCATATGCGGACGATATGGTTTGGGGCACAATTCTCTGCCTTGCTCCAGATAGGGAAGTGCGCCAGCGTGCCCTACAACTGTAAAATCCTACCTTGACGGATGTTTTAAACATTGTGCAGTCTCCTGAAGTCTCACGGGCTGCAGGGGACCAAATTAAGACTTGGGGTGATGTCGCTGCAGTTTCGCAGTTGGGCTTGGCACCTTTGGATTGCACAGACGCTGCTTTCATAAGGGATTGCCTAACTCGTGCGCGCGGGTGTAAACAGGCTGCGGCTTCTCAGCAGCCGCGGACTGCGACACACACTCCCGCTCATACGCAGAGACCTTTTCCATCTTGTCCCCTTTGTTTTGTACAGCATGATAGGGCCGACTGCCCGAAGCGTTGGGTTACATGTCACTTGTGCAAGAAAAAAAGGCCACATGGCATCTGTTTGCCGTTCCTGACTGACTGAGCAAGATGACGAGATGGATGTTAATCTTGTCCATAAGTTCACTCTGCGTCTCCCAAACTTTTTGTTGAAGTTCAGATTTTCGACAGGGTGGTTACCTTACTTGTTGATACGGGAGCTTCTATTTTTCTTCTCAATTATATCACATATGTACGACATGGCTCGCCCCCTCTGGTTGCTGTCAACTGTTCTTTGCATGGCTACAGCCGCCAGTGCATCCCTATCCTAGGTCAATTTACGGCTTCCACGGCGTATAAATCGGGCTGGTCACTTTTCTTGTTGTTGTTGACACTGCTGCTGCAAACATTTTCGGCCTGGATGCTTTTAATGTTTTTGGTTTTTCTATCGACGTTTCTGTCAATCTCCTGTCGAATTTGGTCCCTTTCCCAGAGTTGGATGCTCTTTGTCAGGAATTTTCTTCCTTGTTTTCAGGTGGACCAGATTGTGCCGTGGGCTTTACCACCCACATTACTATGAAACCGACGGCACGACCTACGTTTTCACGCGTGCACCAGGTGCCAGTGGCCCTGTGCAACCAATTTAAGGCTGAATTGGACTTGCAGGTCTTAACTCCTATTTCTTCCAGCGAATGGGCTACGCCACTGGTTATTGTAAAAAGCCTGGGGGGGGGGGTCTTTACGTATCTTTAGGGATTTTAAAGTCACCATTAAAGTCACCATCAATGTGCAGTCTGTGATTGACTCGTACCCCATGGTTCTCGCGGATGAACTCCTTGCTTTACTTTCTGGTTCACACTCTTTTTCTCACATAGATTTAGCGGAAGCCTATCTTCAGCTTCCTTTGGTGGACGACACCAAATGTCTATTGGTCGTCAACACTCCCTTTGGGTTATACCAATATCAGTGACTCCCTTTCGGGGTCGCTAGTGCCCCGGCTATTTTTCAGCGCTACTTAGAGCAGCTCCTCTGCCCGGTTCCGGGCTGTGTTAACTACTTAGACGATATTGTTGTGACCGAGGATTCACCCCACGAACATTTACAAAACCTCCAGGCACTTTTCTCTGTCCTACAAGCAGCCAGTCTCCGCTGCAACCTGTGCCAAGTCTAAACTTTTTCAACCTTCTATTCCTTATTTGGGGTTTGAAGTGTCTGCAGTGGGGGTCCGTCCTTTACCGGATTGCATGGCCATGGTACAGTCCCTGCCGCGTCTGTTAAAGATGTACAGGTTTTCTTGGGCAACATTGCCTATTAACACTGTTTTTTACCGGGGGCTGCATCGGTGGCTCATCCCTTACATCATCTGCTTCACAAGGGTGTTCCCTTTGCCTGGTCATCTGCGTGTAAACGGGTGTTTTGCACGTTAAAGCTCTTACTGATTTCTGCCCCTTGTTCCTGGGCAACATTCAGTTCTGACTACGGATGCGTCTCAACATGGCATTGGGATGGTTTTTGGCCCATAAGTATCCTGATGGGACGGATCGCCCCATCGCCCTACGCATCTAAGACATTGACGGCTCCCCAGCAACGATACTCTCAAATTGAAAAAGAGGCATTAGCCATTGTGCATGCCTTGAAGAAATTTCACGTTTACTTGTATGGGGTCACATTTCATCTTATTACTAATCATAAGCCCTTGGTGTCTCTATTTCACCCTTCAGCTGCGCTTCCCAGCAAGGCAGCTCGTAGATTGCAATGTTGGGCTCTCTTTCTTTCCCGTTATAATTATGAAATCCAATTTCGTCCAACAGCAAAGCAAGCTCATGCGGACACATTATCGCACTTTCCGGCGGGTCATGATACCGACTTTGATAGAGAAGAACATTTGTGCTTTTATTTGGATGAGGAAGCCAGGCTACTGTTGATGGTTTTGCTATTACAGCTCCAGTATTGGCCAAGGCGGTGTCGTCCGATCCCGTGCTGCGGCGCGTTCTTCACTACATTTGTGTGGGCTGGCTGGATGCCCCTCCGCATAGGGCTTCAGATCCCCTCCATAACTATTATTCCTTCCGTTTTCGTTTGTCTGAATGGGACGTGTTTCAGCCTGGCATCATGGTGACATCACGAGGCTGGTGGCTAAGTGCTCATTGTGTGCTTCCCAGCAGGCGCGGCGCCTCGGGTGTCTCTCTTTTCTTGGCCACAACCCCGACAGCCGTGGAAACAGGTGCATATTGATAATGCGGGACCCTTCCTGAACTCTTATTGGTTTTTTCTTGTGGATGCTTATTCAAACTTTCCATTGTCTGGGCATTCGCCATATTATGGCCCCTCCATTTCATCTCCAGTCTAATGGTGAAGTGGAACAGTTTTTGCATACTTTTAAAGCTCAAATGCGCAAGTATGTGACCTCTTGCTCTGTGGATGATGCCCTCATTAATTTCTTGATGTTGTATCGATTCACCCCGGTGGGGGAACGCTGCCCGGCGGAATTGCTTCATGGCAGGCAACCTCACACTCTCTTTCATTTGTTGTTGCCTCAGCAAAAGAGTGTGTCCACACGACCATCGGGTCGTTATGTTCCAGGGTCGATCATGTGGGTGTGCGGGTAAGGTGAAGTCATGTTTTGGCCGCCGCCTCTGCACTGTGGACACTGCTGTGGGCACTCTTCGTCGTCACTGGGATCAGTTGCGACCGTGACTCCTAGCAGATATCCCAGGTGCCACCTCCACCCACGCCTCCTCTGTGGCTTGTTTCACCAGCATGCTCCGTGCCGACGTCTTCTGAGGAGCCAACTTCTGCACTGCACGCTGTGTCCGCCCGGGCTCCGTCAGCGGTACGGGTGCATCCCCGGCACTGGCACCAGTTTCAGCAGTTATCGACATTATCGACCATATGGGGTAGTACCAGCCCGACACTGGCAGCTGGAGATGGATGACGCATCACCCATGGATGTAGCCTGGGTGCGTTTGGCACCCCTGGGCATTATACCGTGAAGGGGGAGGAATGTGGTAACGCGCGGTGTGTGTGTTTGAATGGCGTGCCGCCCGTCACCAGGACTGGCCACTGTGCGCTGGCTACACTACCGCGCTGCACCTTGCTGGCCACGTGGCGTTTTGAGAGAGGCACTGGGCCAGCCGTGAACTTCGCCTCAGTTGTATGCTTATTGTGCTTGAAAACGTGTTTGTGTCTCAGGACGATACTAATATCTAGGACGGGAGGGGGTGTGTGTATATATGTGGATTGCGTTGGACTCCGACGGGACTGTTCAGGATCTTGGCGACACTTGTAGCTGGCGTAACGTGTGTAGGTGTGTTATTAGTCATAACAAAGAAAATTCTGAAATGCTCACAAATTTTATCAATTGTAACATGCCAATCGTTCTTCATAAATTCGTCAATGGAACCAAGCAATCTGTCACTAATCACAGCTGGCCCGAGCCCGAATGCTCATATCAAGAATGTTCTCTCTCCTCAAGCGGCAAACAGATGACTTGTCCATAACACCGTCTCCAAACACCTTCTTCTACATCTACATCTACATACATACTCCGCAATTCACCGTAAGGTGCGTGGTGGAGGGTACACTGTACCACTACTAGGCATTTCCTTTCCTATTCCACTCCCAAATTGAACGAGGAAAAAAGGAATGCCTATATGCCTCCGTACGAGCCCTAATTTCTCTTATCTTGTCTTTGTGATCTTTACGCGAAATGTAAGTAGGCGGCAGCAAGATCGTACTACACTCAGCTTCAAATTCCGGCCCTCTAAATTTACTTAACAGAAATTCACGAAAAGAACGTCGTCTTTCTTCCAGCGATCCCCAATTGAGTTGCCGGAGCATTTCCGTGACACTCGCGCATTGGTCGAACCTACCGGTAACAAATCTAGCTGCTCGCCTCTGAACCGCCTCTATGTCTTCCTTCAAACCGATCTGCTGCGGGTCCCAAATACTTGAGCAATACTCAAGACGTGGTCGTACAAGCGTTTTATACGCGGTCTCCTTTACAGGTGAAGTACATCTTCCCAAAATTCTCCCAATAAACCGAAGTCGGCTGTCCGCCTTACTCACAACTGTCCTTACATGCTCGTTCCATTTCATATCGCTCTGCAATGTTACGCCTAGATATTTGAACGACGCGACCGCATCAAGAAGCTCACTACTGATGCTGTATTCGAACATTATAGGACTGTTTTTTCTACTCATGCGCATCACCTTACATTTTTCTACATTGAGAGCTAGCTGCCATTCTTCGCACCAACTAGAAATTTTGTCTAAGTCAACCTGTATGCTATTACAGTCAGTTACAGACGACACCCTCCCATACACCACAGCATCATCAGCAAACAGCCGCAAATTACAACTTACTCTGTCCATCAGATCATTTATATAGATAGAAAATAATAGCGGTCCTATCACACTCCCCTGGGGCACGCCTGACGATACACTCGTCTCTGATGAACACTCGCCGTCGAGAACAACGTACTGCGTTCTATTACTTAGGAAGTCTTCCAACCAGTCACAAATCTGTGAACCTATTCCATAAGCTCGTATCTTCGTTAGCAGTCTGCAGTGCGGCACCGTGTCGAACGCCTTTTTGAAGTCAAGAAAAACACAATCCGCCTGTTGCCCTTCGTCCATGGCTCGCAAGATGTCATGTGAGAAAAGGGCAAGCTGAGTTTCACATGAACGATGTTTCCTAAACCCGTGCTGATTCATGGAAAGAAGCTTTTACGTTTCAAGGAAATTTACTATATTCGAACTGAGAATATGCTCCAAAATTCTACATGAAACCGATGTCAACGATATCGGCCTGTAATTGTATGGGTCAGTTCTCTTTCCTTTCTTATACACGGGAGTCACCTGCGCTTTTTTCCAATCACTAGGAACTTTGCGCTGAATTAAAGATTCGCTATAAATGCAAGCTAAGTAGGGGGCCAATGCCGCAGAATAGTCTTTGAAAAACCGAACTGGTATACCATCCGGACCAGCAGACTTTTTCGTATTTAGCTCTCTCAGCTGCTTCTCTACACCGGAAATACCTATTGCTATGTCCCCCATTTCGGAATTAGTACGTTGATCAAATGATGGTATATTTGTGCGGTCCTCCTGCGTGAAAGATTTCTTAAAGGTTAAATTTAGAACTTCAGCTTTCCGTTTGCTTTCTTCTATTACTGCCCCGGAATGATCAACTAGTGACTGGACAGTGGGCTTTGACCCGCTTATCGATTTTACATAGGACCAGAATTTTTTCGGGTTCTCGGAAAGATCTTTTGCTAAGGTATGGCTGTGATAATTATTGTATGCTTCACGCATCGATCTTTTTATAGACGCACGAATCTCTACTAACTTTTGCCTGTCATCATTTGCGTGTTCTTTTTTGAATCGAGAGTGCAACAGCCTTTGCTTTCTTAGCAGCTTTCTAACATTATTATTATACCACGGTGGATCTTTTCCATCCTTAATCGTCTTTACTGGCACATATTTCTCTAACCCTTCATTAACAATGCATTTAAATTTAGTCCACAATTCCTCTACATCCATAGTCCCAGAATTAAACGATGCCCATTCATTTTCTAAGTGCGATCGTAACATTTGCTTGTCGGCTTTTCCCAACAAAAACACGCTCCTAGCCTTCTTGACTGGTTTATGAACTTTGGTCACCATCGACGCTATGACGATATCGTGATCACTAATTCCTGTCTCTACACAGACATCGTTAATAAGGTCAGGCCTGTTTGTGGCTATAAGGTCTAGAATATTTCCATTGCGCGTGGGTTGCCGGTTTAACTGCTCAAGACAGTTTTCGGAGAATGTGTCCAAAAGTAGCTCGCAAGACTGCTTGTCTGTACCGCCTGAAATGTAACTAGCGAGGTCCCAATCTATACTCTTAAGGTTGAAGTCACCGGTAAAAACACCCAACTATTAATTTTACTTCTTTTAGACCTGTTATGCGTGCCCAGATAACTTCACAATTACTTTCAACCTCGATCTCAGTAGAAACAATATCTTTGTCCACAGCGATGAACACTCCTCCTCCAGTTGTATCAGATCTATCTTTCCGATATACATTCCACGCTTCGCTAAATATTTCTGAACTTGCCACATCATCATTTAGCCAGCTTTCGGTGCCTAAAACTATCTGAGCGCAATAACTTCCATGCAGCGCTGCAAATTCGGGAACTTTGTTTCTAATACTCTGTAAGTTCGCGGCTAATATTTTTATGTTCGAATTTTTGTTCCGAACGTGGCCTGGATTCGCTGTTTGAATGCTGACAGGCGAGTGCTCATCAGAGTTAGCGCCTAGCCTAAAAAACCCCCATGTGCACTCCACAAGTACTCTGCTACCCGAGTAGCCGCTTCCTTAGTGTAGTGCACCCCTGATCTATCTAGGGGCACCCTACAATTCCCCACCCGATAACGCAGATCCAGAAATCTGCAGCCATGACTGTCACAGAGTCGGCGAAGCCTCTGGTTCAGACCCTCCACTCGGCTCCAAACCAAAGGACCCCGATCAACCCTGGGAACAATGCTGCAAATCGACAGCTCTGCTTGCACCCCGCGTGCGAAGGCAGCAGCCTTCACCAATTCCGCCAGCCGCTCGTAGGACCTGAGGATGTCCTCAGAACCCAAGCGACAAGCGTCATTGGTGCCGACGTGAGCTACGACTTGCAGTCGACTGCACCCCGCACCCTCGATAGCCGCCGGCAAGGCCGCCTCCACATCTCGGATGAGGCCCCCCGGCAAACACACCGAGTGCATGTTGGAATTCCTTCCAGATCTGGACGCTATCTGCCTAAGGGGCTCCATCACGCGCCTGACATTGGAGCTCCCAATAACTAATAATCCCCTCCCCCCGTGCACCTGCTCGGACCCTGCTGAAGGAGTGGCCACACTCTCACTCACAGGACGAATGGGCGCGGACGGACGTCCAGCCTCCACATTGGCCTTCCGTCTCGAGCGACGCGAACGCCGTACAACCCGCCACTCCCCTTGCGGAGAAGGCGGCTCGACGACGTCCGGTACACCTGAAGGTGCCTCGGTAGCAGGGACAGAGAGCGTAGCGTGAGACACCTGAGGTGTCCCACTCGACGCACCAGACTCCCCACCATCGCTGCACCCCGAGACAGCAGCCTGAAGACGGCTGACCGTAGCCAACAGCACGCTCAGCTGTTCACGAACCGCGGCCAACTCCTCCTGCGTCCGCACACAGCAGGCACACATCCTATCCATCCTATCGATACAATTAACAGCAATTAACAACTGTGAAGAAGCCTAGTACTCTAATGAAGGCGGCTGGCTGCTGACTTAACTGTGGTCAGTGGTAACTACACTGTCGATCAACAAAACTGAGTCCGGCACTCGTGGCAGCTGGCACTGGACTGACTGATAACGAGCTTAGTAACGGTCTCTGACTTGTTTTGAAATACACCGGTCAAAGACGAAGACTAAACAAAACGGTATTTATCAAATACGATAGAATAAACTATTAAAACAGTAGTACAAACGAAATCTGCAAGTACGCGGGAATAAACCTCTTAAAACAGTACTACCGAAAATGAACTAGACAGGCAAATTAAATTTGACACAAATTAAATTCAGATACTTAGCGCTGTTAACGCAGCGACACTGGTGACAGCTGGCACTGGACTGACTGATAACGAGCTTAGTAACGGTCTCTGACTTGTTTTGAAATACACCGGTCAAAGACGAAGACTAAACACAACGGTATTTATCAAATACGATAGAATATACTATTAAAACAGTAGTACAAACGAATTGACTATGAAAACTGCTCACATATTTCTTGCATTAAAAAACCTGATCAGAGCCCAAACGTTGCAACTGGTGGCATTATCTATTTTTTATAAACATCACAGCCACAATATAGTCAATGTGAATGGCACATGTAACATTACACATAGAAAGCAAATCCAGCAGATATTCTACATTAGCATTTCATATGATGCAAACAGGTACTACTTTCTGGACAACCCTTGTATATTTTGGAGGCTAAGTGCTCATGAGGTCACTCTTTTCTGAATAGGAAGCACTGCTGTGAGTCGAAGTAGTACTTTCAATATTGCCGTGAGTCTTCTGATGGAACGCGTGATGCAGTGGTTTGCATCGCAGATCGCTGTCCTCAGTTAAAATCCCGCCACGGGCAGAAAAAAAAAATTCTTTGTATTTACTATTTCTAGAATCTTCTACATGTTCCTGATGTTTGATGTACTTGTAAGTTCCAGAAAATTCTTTCTGTGTATAAGTAGTGGAGCACTCCAAGCAGGAGTCTGTGGGACCACATTATGTGCTTGGCAAACATATATTTCTACCTGAATGGTATGACCCAGCAGTGGTTTGAAAACAACAAAGACAAGCTCGATAGCTGGGGAAAATTTCAGACAGAACATAAGAATGTTTGGAGACCACTAGCAACAAGTCCGTTTATCAGAAGAGCAATTGAAGGACAGGGCCCTATGGCATGGTGAGTCAAAGCAGTCGTATATACATAGTGTTTAGGCCATATGTCACATAGGCTGATAAAATTTAACACCTGATGAAGGAAATTGCAGGAGACATGTATCAAGCTCTTCTGTTAAAAGACATTTGAACAACACAAGAGTTTATCCAAGAGTGTCAGAAAATTGAACAGATGCAATAGAGGAGAGTTGGAAGAAAGGAGTATGACAGACTCCCTATGGCCATTGTGGAAGACGAGCATGATTTTGCTTCTCTGATATCACAAATTGTGAGAGAAGAACTGTAACAGTTTATGGCAGCTGGGACTGTTGGACCTAACGAACACCAGATTATGGCCATGGATGTCTGTCCTGAATCTCATGAGGGAGCTGACGGTGCTGAGGAAAAGGTATTTCAAACATTAACACCTGTCAGCCCTGCCAGTTGCACCTGATGTGAAGAATGGCCTCACCCTACTATGACTTACAATGCAGCCGCCAAACGGCACCCTTGGAACCAAATGACACGGCCACAACCAAATCCTCGGGCAACTATGACGCCTCACAGGAGGACTCATATTTGGAGGACAGAAGACAACATGCCATTGTGTTTTCACTGTGGGCTTCCTGGACATGTCATATGATACTGCAGGGAGAGAAGACGAGTATTTGACAATTATTATGCTGCAAGAAGCCAACCATTGGAGCAGCCCTTTCAACAGCAGTTGCCTGGAGATAATTACTGTCGAGCTATGGGGCGAAGCCCATTGACGGAACCTGGATGTGGGCGCTCTCCAACATGCTGCCGCCGTTTGCTGTTACCTTATAGAGATACCAGCCGCTTTCCTAGCTGCCATGTTCAGGAAAACTAGGTGAGGTGGCCATCTACAGAGATGAGGCTGCCGAAAATGAAAATCCTCCTTGGGTGACAGTCGCTAAGATGTCGGGAAATCTCACTGACGTCATCATCGACGGCCAACCTGTTGGGGCATTAGTTGATTCAAGAGCTTCCTTTTCTGTATTGTCAAATGACTACCGCCGCAAACTAAATAAGATAATGTTCTGTGACACAAGAGCAACTGTGCTGAAGGTCGCAAGTGGAAAATACGTCCAACTGGCAGAAACATGTGTCGCAAGAATAACTATTAACAACAGGACACAGCCATTTGAATTTGTCGTTTTAATTGAATATAGCCATGACGCCATCCTCAGATGGGACTTCCTTCAGGCATCCCAGGCTGTCATTGACTGTGCAAGATCTGAGCTACAAATTGAGGATGCCGTTCAGTCACGTGCAATTAACACGAATTCCCCCAGGAGGTTGTTTGCTGTCGAGAATGTTGAGATCCCGACGTTAACAATGAGAAAAGTTACAGTCAGCAGCTGAAATGACCAGCTGAAACATGAAGTGCTTGTCAATCATAAAAAGCTAATCAGTATAACAAAGGAAATCTACACACCAGTGGCTATCATAAGAATTACAGGTAATCGAGTAGAACTTTGGATTACTAATTTTCATGAGCAATTGCAACTCATTCCTAAAGTAATACATATTGGGACAGCTGAACCAGTCCAGGATAGTGGAGCTCAATATCATCAATAAAGTCTCATGCTCTGCTGTTACTGCCGACAACGCACTAGAGGAAACTACTATGGAATTGTATATAGGGTCCGATTTGACCCAGGAACAACACCAATTTTAAGGTGTATTTCGGGCTAGGCAGGAGAAGAGTCAGATGAAATGGCCCACAATAAAACACCGTATCAATACTAGGGATCATCCACAAAATTAGCCAAGTGTTCGTACAGAGTGTCGCCAGCTGAAAGATAGATAATTCGGGAAGAAGTGGATAAGATGTTGCATGATGACATTATTCAACCTTCAGAAAGTCCCTGGTTGTCTCCGGTGGTTCCCATGAAGGAGGAGGATGGCATGTGGTGTTTCTGTGTTGACTATTGGCGGTTGAACAAAATCACAAAGAAAGATGTCTACCCATTGCCATGCATTGACGACATCTTAGACCACAGGTCGGCAAGTAATCTTATATGGGGTCCGGATACTTTTGAAAATTTTTATCGAGATCAAAATGTAATACATCGTGTTCCTTATTAATTTTTTATTGTAATTTTCACTCACAAAGTAAGATGAATTACAACAGACAGGCATATATGAATTCAAAAATCCATAAAAAGTCATATTCTTTATGATTTTTTAATTTTCACTCTCAAAACAATATGAAATGCAATAGATGTAAAATAATAATGTATAAACAATCCAGAGAAACTTATATTATTAATTTGCTATTTGTTTTTATTTTCACTCACGAAATATGAAATAAAATGGATGGTCGAACTATTATTGAAAAGTCCAGAAACAGGACATGCATTATACAGACTTTTTTTTATCTTAATGTTTACTAAGAAAATATGAAATGTGTTAAAGAAATCCATGGTAAAAATTACATTTGCAGTCTTGAGCGGGTTCTTAAAGTTAGGTTCACGTGCGTATTAGCTTATGCGAATAATGTCTTCAAAGTGGGTGGCCGTTAGTCTTGAGCGATAATTATTTTCCAAGAAAATCGTTTTTGAAAATAAAATTTCACGAATGTAAATGGAGCCAAACATAGCAGTCAGGTAGATCGCAATTTTCATATTTTTCTGGGACATGTTGACTCCTAAATTCTTCAGTGGACACAGTTTGATACATTTGCAAGGAAATGTCTTCCTGCAATTCTATTATCTCCATTTGGACTAACAGTTTGAAAGGTGGAATAACTTCGCAGCCACATACGTTCATTCTGCTACAGTAGAAACTTCAAAAGGTGATTTTAAGAATCGTGACAAGTGGTATATTTCTTTGAATCTTACTGAAAATTTCTTCTTAAGATCAGCCAAGAAATTTTATAATATGGAAATGTCTATTTCAGGATTATTTTTATATTAAAAAATTGTTGCGAAATAAAGAAATTCTTGACTTAAAACATTTCTTTCAAAGAACCAGCTTGCAACAGAATGATGATACCCTTTGAAGCAAATCACATTTTAATTTCCCATTTCCTTATAGCTTGGAGTTATTATCTACAGCATTTTTTTTCCTTTTTAATTATTAGAGTATGTAACTTACAATTTCAGAATACTTTTAGCGGTGCAGTTTTTGGCCTTCTGCAGTCTGGACCCAGACTGCGGTCTGCCAGTTGCCAACCGCTGCCTTAGACTGTTTGAAAGGAGCTTCTCAACCATGGACATCCAGACAGGTTACTGGCAAATCGAGGTTGACAAAGCTGACAGTGAGACTACCTGATGGCCACTACGAATTCAAAGTCATGCTGTTTGGACTATGTAATGCCCCGGCCACATTTGAAAGCATGATGGACAGCTTGCTTCGTCACCTTAAATGGACGACATGTCTTTGTTATCTAGATGACATTGCAATTTTCTCAAGGACATTTGCAGAACATCTAAGCCACCTGTCAACAGTGTTGAAATGTGTTCAGACAGCAGGACTCTGCCTCAACACAAAGAAGTGTCTCAGGAGGCTCTAACTTCCGTACCAGTTCTTGCCTTATACGACAAGAATGTGGAAACTGACTTCACACAGACGCTAGCAGTTACGGGATTAGTGCAGTGCTTGTACAAATTCAGGAAGGCGCTGAAAAGGTAATAGCCTATGCATCAAGCGTTCTCTCAAAGTCCGAGATATACTACTCTACAACGAAGAAGGAGTGTCTCCCCGTTATCTGGGCTATCAACAATTTCTGGCCATATTTATTGGGTAAACCATTCACCATTGTCACAGACCACCATTCTTTATGTTAGCTGGCTAATTTGAAGGATCTGTCATGTCGTCTAGCAAAATGGGCACTAAGACTCCAAGAGTACGATGTCACAGTGGTATTCAAAAACGGCCGTAAACACAAGGACGCAGACTGCCTTTCGAGGAATCCATTATCGGAACACAACAGCATGGATGAAATTTCGGCCCCCACTGAGTTAGGTGACATTACAGCTGAACAGAGGGAAGATTCAGCATTATTACAATCCATAGAGGCCTTGGAGAAAGGAGAACCGACCTAAGGTGAGTTTTCACTTATAAATGGGACATTGTATAAGAGCAACTACGATCCACTGGGCCCCAAATGGCTACTGGTTGTTCCAGCTCATCTCTGGACTGCTATTCTCAAGTATTTCCACAATTCTCCAATATCCGGTCATCTGGGATTTGTGAAGACCCTAGACAGAATCAGACACAGGTATTACTGGCAAGGTCTCTACCGATATGTCAAGCGCTATGTGAGTCACTGTAAGGAGTGCCAGAGACAAAATCAAGTGCCACAGTTACCTCCAGGTCATCTGGTAACAATTCCACCTGCAATAGCTCCATTTCATGGGATAGGAATCGATCTTTTAGGTAGGTCTCCGAAGTTGACAGCCGGTAACCAATGGATAATACTCTGCACCGACTACCTCACCTCCTATGCTGTCACCAAACCTGTGCTGAGTGCACAAGTTCCAGAGATCACACAATTCCTAGTAGAAGACATAATTTTAAAGCATGGTGCACCATGTGTGATGATATCTAATAGAGGAAAGGTATTTATGTCAAAACTAGTATCAGAGGTAATGTCATGTTGTGATATTGTCCACAGAATTACAACTGCCTACCGTCCTCAGACAAATGGTCTTACAGAACGTTTTAACAAGACGTTAGCAGATATGCTGTCGATGTTGAGCAGAAGGATTGGGATACAATACTGCCATACATGACATTTGCTTATAATACAGCATGGCAAGACACCACAGGCTTTACACCGTTTTTCCTGCTCGATGGTCGTGAAGCTGAGACGACAATGGACATGCTGTTTCTGTTCCAACTGGATGACACTCAGGACGACTATGTGAAACAGCTCATCACCAGGGTTGAAGAAGCAAGACAACTGGCTTGCATACAGACACTGGAAGCCCAGGAGGAGGACTGCCAGCTGTATAATGACAAGCACTGACCTGTTGTGTACATCCCAGGCGATCTGCTATTGATTTCTACCCCTGTACTGAAAGTTGGGCTATCAGAAAAGTTACAGAAATGATACTTTGGTCCGTATTGTGTCATACGCCACCTGTCAGACAACACATATGAAGTTGAGGATTATGAGCCATCCTCAAAATGACAAAAATTAAGAGACATTGTACATGTCCTCCATATGAAGCATTACCACGATCCGAAAGAACAGATAGACCAAAACGGCCTCTTGTTCAAAGACTCTGAAGACCGTTGTCATAATGATGAAGCCATGATAGGAGGGTCTGGCGCCAGTCATCGTCACCCTAAGAAAGGCGTGCAATCAGAATGGAAGGATTCTCTGGAACTGCCATATGGAGGACCCATAAAAAGATCCCAACACTGCAGCTGGCTCCAAAGGGAACCTAACAGCAGCGAGCTGTTCTTTCAGGAAGGAGAGCAATGACACGAGTCTTTCGAAGGAACATGTGGTGCAGCGGTTAGCGTCGCAAATCGCTGTGCTTGCGGTCCCCAGTTCAAATCCCGCCATGGACAGAAAAGAATGTATTTCTTTGTATTTACTATTTTTAGAATGTTCTATATGTTTCTTAAGTTCCAGAAAATTCTTTCCATGTAAAAATAGTGGAGCACTTCAAGCTGGAGTCTATCTGTACTGGGTGTACATTTGTGTTAGCAATAAACGTGTTGTAAGTGTAAAGTGTTGTGCTCTATTAACAACCAGACTTCGAATTCCATAACACCTGCAGTTTTCAATGTGACAATATCTGTAGTAGACCATTCTCTTTCACTTTAAGCAGGTTCCAAGTTATCAACAGCAATTTCAACTGAAAATCATTTAACAAGTGGAAATTGCATTCCTCATGGGACAACTGTCTCATTAATATTATATAGTGTCGCCTACTAACAAGCTTTAATAATTTATTTTAAGGACAATACAATATGTCAAATAAATTCACATAAACAAAAATATTTTTTATATATTTTCACCTTATTATTTAATATTAGCTAAAAACCTAGTGTTGCCCAGGAATTTATTTATTTATTTCTGCCTTGAGTTAGTACTTCTCCTATCCCTTCTCTTTCTACGTCATCTCCTTTTCTCTCAAATCAAGTTATATTTATTGGAGAATATACAAGAAATAAAGCTGTCTTGCACAATGTAAAAAATTATATGTGCAGTATCCAAACAAAGAAAGATAGCAATCAAAATACAAATGGCATATAAAATTCGCACGATCTCATATTTATTGAGTTATACATTGTACAATTGTATAATTTTTCAGGTATATATTCATTTGTATAAGTGCTGTATGTCTGTAAAATCTGTTGCTAATACAATTAGTAGTAAAGAAATAATAGATTAAAACTTGATGCGTGATAGCACAGTTTTCTATGAATGTTACTGTTTATGTGTTCATATCTCATGAACTATAGTGTTGTACTGTGGTACAATTTCAAAGGTACATTCATCTATATGTGTGTATACTGTCTGTAAAATTTCCTGCAACTACAATTTGTAGTGTAGAAATTATAAATTGTAACATCATACCAAATGCTGTAGCATGAACAGCGGAAAAGTAGTAAGTGAGAAACTTTTTCCTTTCATTATTTTGCTATGGTTGACAGTGACAAAAAGTTCAATAAAGGTTTGAAATTATGTTTAAAGTTGGTTGCAAGTCGCTAAGTACTGTCATTCTCAAACAGTGTGTGAATAAAATCTCATCGCATTATGTGGAAATTACTTGCAACTATATTGTTTATGACGTTGTATCTCCTGAACCATGTGTCATATGTGATTCTTACTCTGATGGTAAGGAATATGTGCACCAAATTTGGTTGAAATCGATCCAGTGGTTTAGGAGGAAATGTGCAACACTGTCATTTGATGCAGCAGTTTTTCATGCATCTCACTGTTTATGACGTCGTATCTCGTGAACAATGTGTTGTATGTGATCCTAACACTTACGGCGACCATACTCATGGATTGAAGATATGGTGTGTAAAATTTCATAAAGATTGGAACAAAGCTGCAGATTTGTATGCAATATGTATACACAAACATACAGACACTCTGCTTTATACCGGTGATCAAACAGTCAGTATAAATTTGAAAACTTAATAAATCACGGAATAATGTAGATAGAGGGGTAAAAATTGACACACATGCTTGGAATAACATATTGCTCCACCCCATATTGCTAGACGCATGAAAGATCTCTTGCATGTGTTGTTTGGTGATGATCATCAGCTCAGCCGCCACTTTCATCATGCTTGGCCTCCCAGGTCCCCAGACCTTAGTCTTTGCGATTACTGGCTTTGGGATTACCTGAAATCGCAAGTGTATCATGATTGACCAACATCTCTAGGGATGCTGAAAGACAATATCCGATGCCAATGCCTCACCATAACTCCAGACATGCTTTACATGGCTGTTCACAACATTATTCATCGACTACAGCTATTGTTGAGGAATGATGGTGAACATATTGAGCATTTCCTGTAAAGAACATAATCTGTGCTTTTTCTTAATTTGTTATGTTAATTATTGCTTTTATGATCAGATGAAGCACCATCTGTCAGACATTTTTTTAATTTTATCCCCCTAATAAAACCCCATGCCATTCCAAGCAAGTGTGTCAATTTTTACCTCTCTATCTACATTATTCCGTGGTTTATTAAGTTTTCAAATTTGTACTGACTTTTTGATCTCTCGGTATATAAAGATTCAAATGACAGAGACACACTGCACTAATTAATTCATGTGTGTCCAACTAAGACAAATGAACAATGCTGGAAGGTAAAGTCTAATGTAAATGCCTACAGTACCATTAATGTGAATATAGTATACAGCTTGGTATTTAGACCAATGATTGTCTAAATGGCAGTGTAATATCATATAATGGCAAATGCCTATTGAATTTCTGTGTGCTGCATTTACCTAATCTATAGAAAAGACAGTGCCATAAGGGAGTACATTGGCAATTGCTCTGTTGTGAATAGTACTAAAAGACTAAATCAAGAGACTTCTCTAGGAGCTGATACAGACATACTCAAACACAGTTTCTGTAAGCTACAAACATATTTTAAACCATTACTTTAAAAGTTATCATGACCAACCTGATAAATGGGTATTCAGAAATGAAAACACGTCCTTTTTTCCTTTATCTTCTTCATATTGTTTTATCCTCTGTCTTTCTTGTCTTTTTCTAATTTTTTTAAGTCGCCTCTCCACACTGAACATATTTCCATTTTCACCCGCTTTCTCTCTTAGATTCATACAATGATCTGAAAGTAGGTTCATGTAATTATTTTAGAAATACAAGGTACAACATAAACTGCGACAAAACAGAAAAAATAGTTTATGTGACAATTAAACAACATTACCCAGTTACTTAAACACAATACAAAGCACTTTTATTTTTACATGCTATAGTCTCACTATTGTACAATGTTAACATGCTTATAAATGATGACCACAAAAAACTTGTTCTACATTTTTACAATTCCTGATACTGTATATACATTTATCTTCTGGTCAACACTGTTGCACTGCAGATTCACTCTGACTTGTGATTAAATTTTATTGTGAAATACCTCGTGGAAGTCTAACTTGTGGAAAAGATTTTATTATTATGTTTAAGGTGGACAGTTTCAAACTATTATGATGATCTTCATATATAAAACCTTAGTTGATCATTGTGATTTCAATACTTTTCTAAACTGTAACCAACCTGAGTACTGAATTACAGGTATCATCAAGCATAATATCTTTATACAGTTGTAAAAGAGGTACTATAATTGGACTTCTAAGGACTAAATTCACTTCTGTAATCACTTGTATTTTGGATAGTGATGTAAAAAAAAAAAAAAAAAAAAAAAAAAAAAAAAAGGAGTTCGGGCATAAGTCAGATCTGTGTGTGAAACTTTCAGTCAAATTCATAGCTTATCTGGTTATTAGATAACTGACCAGTCTACAGTCATTTGTTCAACAGAAATAGATAATAAAAATGAAAACTCTTTGCTTGTTACAAATATTTTAGGCTTTGGCTACAAGCTATCACTGACCTTTCTGTTATTACTTATTTTCAATCTATTTCACTTATCATCATCATTTACCTTGAAAACATACTATCACAAACAGTAAATAAATGATTTAATATCTCTTATAAACAGTGTCTCCTTGAATACTCATCATAAGGTAAGTTGGCCCACTTGACTGTTGAAGTAGTTGTATGATTACTATTCAGGAAGAATATAAAATGAAAATACATTAGGAGTAAAGGGGACCACTCAGTGAATATATAAGCATTGAGTAGTCAACAGGCAAACTAAAAAAGAATGAAAACTTTATGTATTTCAGACAAATCTTTCTACTAGTTAGAGCATGCATGCACATCTACACTGTGCCAGCTGAACACATTGTCCAGTGCACACCATTCAGTTGACACTACACAGATTCTGTGTGTGTGTGTGTGTGTGTGTGTGTGTGTGTGTGTGTGGTTGTTGAGGGAGGGGGGCTTTGTGAAACTCATTAAATGATTTTCAGCATGTGTTTGTGGTAATGAGAGATGCACATGTTTAGCACTTCAGCGTGTGTGGTTGTTGAGGGAGGGGGGCTTTGTGAAACTCATTAAATGATTTTCAGCATGTGTTTGTGGTAATGAGAGATGCACATGTTTAGCACTTCAGCGCAGGTGCGTAAGGGATGCCAGAAAAGTGCAAGTGCTATTTAAAGGCAGAAAACACAGCTGTGTGGACATACTGCAAATTTTCTAACATGCATTTATTTTGCATTAAGTGGCTTCTGTACACGTCACACACGAC
Organism: Locusta migratoria; assembly: GCA_026315105.1. Taxonomy (NCBI): domain Eukaryota; kingdom Metazoa; phylum Arthropoda; class Insecta; order Orthoptera; family Acrididae; genus Locusta; species Locusta migratoria. Next base: position 741,564,417 of record CM048755.1, on the reverse strand, counting down.
GGCGAGCATCTTTCAAGCACATTTTGGAATTTGACCAAAGAAAAATAGTTCCCTGTAGGCATAGAAGATTATCCTTCCGAGAAATCGATGGTCTGTTCAGATATAACTGAGCAAATTGATGCATAACTGTAATTGCTGGATGCAGAATGGAACAACAGACCAAACGGATCATTTGCACCACTACATGTGACGAAAGGCATATTGTGTGAACAGTAGAGACAGATCACTCTGCCATATCGCAGACCACATCAATCACAACAAATTTGTTCTGTTTCAGAAGAAGTAGTGAACAACCATACCAATTGTTTGCAGCAGAGGTAAATGTCTGAAAGGATTCTGTTGCTCTATTTGCCAACGAATCACGATACAGGTGTTTGTGCCGGCAATGGTGCGACAAACGACAGACGTAAACAACCGAATGGAATGACATTGTTTTTACCAAAACATTCCAATTCTGCCTGCAGCACAGGATTAGAGTCTGGAGCCACCGTGCTGAGAGATTATTGAATTCCACATCCCAACTCCCCACTGGTACATTCACCAGCCAGTGTTACTACTTTGAAGTTTTGGGATGCCTGTTCTCCTCACATACCTTCGGAGCTTGCACAGAGTTGGTCACGATATGCCTGGTGCACAATAGACTGATTGTGCCTTGTGGTGGTGAGACATGATCAACTGTAACCTTAATAGCAAGTACGTGTCCCCTCACAATCCCATGCAGCCCAACATTGCACCACTGTCCAAATGCCGCAAAAAATATGGATATCAAATGTTTGTATAGCTTATTGGACTTAACTATGGGGTCATCAGTCCCTAAACTTACAAACTATTTACGAACTAACTTACACTAAGGACGGCACAAATATCCATGCCCGAGGGGGGATTCGAATCCCCGACCATAGTGGCCGTGCAGACTATGACTGGCGTGCCGCAGTCCCCTGCCATTGCTGGCAATATGGATATCATACAATTTGAGCAACCAGCCAAATGGGACATTAAGTACTTCTCAAAATGCACCAGGTGCAGATAATGCTGTCTTACTGGGGAACATAGTATCTCCATGTCCTTCACAGTGGCCATTCAACATCTGACGTCGTTTACTTCCTTCAATACACTACCAGGACTAGTAAGAACACTACACTAAAACAACACTAATACACTCTGGTGGCCATTCTACCTGTTAGATTAGAACAGATTAATACTTGTTCCATAGATCATAAATACGAAATTTTGCAATTATGAGGAATATGTCACAAGGAATTGAATCACTAATCATTTGCATATTCAACACTGGTGTGTGTGTATGTGTGTACATGGATATCTTCCGGGTCTTCATACTTTTTGTAGGATAGTGTAGGAAACATAATTTTTATGGTATACCTAATGACTTTCCTGGTGGTAAAATAACTGCTTCCACTGGTTCAATCCTTCCTTCACCAAATTTTCCTAAGCCTGAACCAGTCACATACCCCATTTGTGCCATGAGTCGGGAGCCTATACCCTGCAACAGTACATAAAATATATAACATATAATATAAACACATTACATAATCAAAGAGATATATTGTCATGCAAAATTTATTTTGGAAAACATTAAAAATTATCACAAACAATTACTATTTATAACTCTTATCAATTAACACATCTGAATTGTTCATAAAAATGTTAATTTGTTGAATGGTAACTACTGTGGTGATAGTTGAGAAGTGGTGAGGACTCAGTTTAAATGAGTATAAATTAAGTAAATTGCCCAGCTTGTGCAGACATCTCTTATTTGAGAATACTGTGATATCTGTTATCTCCACCAGTATACATAAAAAATTACCCCATTTGTTCCATAAGACTGGAGCCTATACCCTGCAACAGTACATAAAATATATAACACATCATAAAAACACATTACATAATCAAAGAGATATTTTGTCATGCAAAATTTATTTTCGAAAACATTGAAAATTATCACAAACAATTACTATTTATAACTCTTATCAATTAACACATCTGAAGTGTTCATAAAAATGTTAATTTGTTGAATGGTAACTACTGTGGTGATAGTTGAGAAGTGGTGAGGACTCAGTTTAAATGAGTATAAATTAAGTAAATTGCCCAGCTTGTGCAGACATCTCTTATTTGAGAATACTGTGATATCTGTTATCTCCACCAGTATATATATATATATATACATAAAATGCAACTTCATACTAATATTATTGTTGTTGTTGTTTAAAGGGGACTCAACTGTGAGGTCATCAGTCCCCTTTTCCCAACAAGGCAGTTCAGTGTAGGTTATACAAAGATAAAAAATATCATTTAACACCTACAGGGGGCAATCCACAATGATAGTGACAATAACCGCTGCCCTGACAAAAGAAGTATAAGACAATAAAATTTAAAGGCCCACATCTAAAGATTAACTCAAAAGAGTACAGCAGAACACTGTGACTGGCTGATCATGAGGATAATAATGGATGAGCCAGCCACTCTACACATACTAAGACTGCCAGTCAAAAATTGGACTGAAAATACAAAAGTAATAATAGATTCAAATTGTTTGAGTGATGGGTGCCTGAAAGATCAGGCTTAGATACCCACCATTATATGGTATGATAAAAAACAGCTGCATGAATAAAATCTGAAACACAGTCAACCACAGAGGCATTGTCAGCTAAAATTGAAGGAAGTGCAGAAGACAGGGTAAAAGACTGCCACAATGCGGCTAAAAGTGGACAATCCAACAAGATGTGGACCATGGTCAACAGAGTGCCAAAACAATAATCTGGTGAATCCTCTCAATGTAATAGGTGGCCATGTGTTAACTAAGTATGGCCTATACGCAGGCGACAGAGGATGACTGAGTCTCTTCCAGAAAGCCTAAGGGAAAACTTCCATGCTGCTGTTGAAGGCTTGATTGCACGGAGCTTATTCAGAATGATCAACAATGACTAAGCCACTAAGATGTTGCAGTGCAGACCCAATCGGTTATCCCTTTCCTAGGTACCGATATCCAGGCACCGGAAGGTGGTGGCCTGCTTGGCCAGCTGATGAACACATTTGTTTCACAGAATACCAGTGTGGCCCAGAGTCCAGATGAAGACCACAGATCGGCCAGATGTGCCAAGACTGAAAACAGAATCTTGAATGGATCTGACCAAATGGTGTTTGGGGAAACACTGGTCAAGAGCTTGCAAGACACTCAAGGAGTCACTGCAGATGACATACGACTTCCTGGGGGCATGCACGGAGGTGGTCTAGAGCAAAAATTATTGCGATCAGCTCTGCTGTAAAGACAGTACACCCAGGGGGCAGGGAGCATTGTCCAATGTGTTCACCATGAACATAGGCATAACCCACTCTGCCACCTACCTAGGAGCGAACAGTGTATATTACTTCTGCATCACAGAACATGTCAAGTATAGCCAGAAAATGGTGACAAAGTGTTTGTGGTAAAACTGACACCTTTGGGTCGCAGGACACCACAGGTGGAGATGTAGGTGAGGGGTGAACCAAGGAGGGGTATAGGATTGGCAGGAGAATGTTGTAGGGAGAGTAGGGAGAGGTACGGACTCAACTGAGAAAAGGAGAGTACGAACGCGTACTGTGATCGGAAGACCACCCCCAAGAGGGCTCACGGTTCTCTATTGAGTATGTGCTTGGCGAGCAAGGGGCCCAAAGCGCTAATGCAGTCTTTCTCCTTCTTTCCTCCGTTAGAATGCATTTCCTTTCCCTCCTTTCCTATTCTCACTCTTTCCCCTTCCCACTGGGTGACTGATAACCTATTCAGTTTGGTTCCCCTATCCCAAACAATCTAAAGACCTGATCTGGGTGAACATTGTGGAGAGGAAAGGGCGGTATTTGTAAACAAAAGCCTCCGATTTGGAAGGTGAGGCATAGCATGAACATGGGCAACATGAGCCCAACAACTGTTGCTGGCAAAACATCAAGGGAGGGATCCCAGCTGCAGTGAGGGGGCTTGGCACAGGGCTGGTGCGGAAAGGGCTTGTCGCTAGACAAACACCACCATGAAGAGTGGGACCCAAGATCCGCAATGCTAAAGGTGATGCAGTCATACACACAGATCCCACAATCCAGGCATGATTGCATTAGGGCCTTATAGAGCTGTATGAGAGTTTGACGGCCGGCTCCCCAAGCAGTGTGGCTGAGGCAATGCAGTATATTGAGATACTGCCAGAACGTTTGCTTCAAATGACGAAGGTGTGGCCCCCAAGTGAGTCGGTTGTCAAACAGCACGCTGAGAAAGTGATGCGTTTCTTCGACGCGAAGGTGTTCATCAGCTAAGTAGAGATCTGGGTCAAGGTGAATGACTCGATGACGACAAAAGTGTGTGACCCAGGTTTTGGATATTGAGAACATAAAGCCATGTGCTGAGGCCCATGGCTGTGCCTTTCGAATGGCTCCCTGCAGACAGCTTTCAGTGACACCAATGCTAAGAGAACTAAAATATATACAAAGTCATTGGCAAATGAGGAACAAGAAACCGATGACCCGACTGCTGCAGCAAGACCGTTAATCGTAATTAAAAAAAGTAGTACACTGAAGATGGAACCCTGTGAGACCTCGTTCTCCTGGACGTGGGTTGAGCTGATAGAGGTACCAATCGGAACCCTAAAAGAGCGGAGCGACAGTAAGTTCTAGATAAAAATTGGAAGGGGAACCCATATTCACCAGCCAAGCAGTGTTGCAAGAATATGGTGGCACCAAGTGGTATAACATGGCTTCTGGAGCTCAAAAAAGATAGTAACTAAGTGCTCATGCCTAGAGAAGGCTGTACGGATGGCAGACTCCAGTGACACTAAATTGTCAAAAGTGGAGCAGCCCTGACGGTAATCCTCCAAGCATCCACATTAGCTGGCGACGTACCATACGCTCAAGCAACTTACACAGGACGTTAGGCAGATGGGTCAGTAACTGTCACCTGCCAGCAGATCTGCAACTGGTTTCATCATGAGGCTAATGATACTATCCCTCCACTGGGATCGGAAGACACCCCCTGCCCAAACACAATTAAACAAGGTGAGCAGATGGTTTTGAAAGTCTGGTGAGAGGTGACAGGTGCAGTCTGGTCCTGGGGAGGTATCGGGACATGCAGTGAGAGCAGTTTAGAGCTCCCACTCAGTAAATGGAGCACTTACAGTTCCTGATGGCATATGTGGAAACATAACTGATTTTGCTCTACCTGTTGTTTGAGGGAGCAGAAGGCTGCACTATAGTTTGCTATCGAGGACCAACATGCGTAATGCTCTGCCATGCACTCGGCGATAGCGGCTGGGTAAGTACAGAAGGTGCTCTCTATGTTCAGAGGCGGAATTCCCACCGGTGGGTGGTATCTGAAGAGGCACCGTACCTGAGACCAAACGCGAGAAGGTGAGGCGCAAGAACCAATGGAGGCTACGTACCTCTCCCAACAATCCCACTTACTCTGTAGAATGAGTCATTGGGTTCAGGCCCTTATCCTTCTAAAGGCAATTAGGTTTTCCATAGTGGGATGGTGCCAGTGGCTTTGCAGAACTCACCGACAGTCCTGGACGGTCTCAGCTATCTCCAATGTCCATCAGGGCACGGACGTGTACCGAGGTGAGGCAGTAGTGGTCGGAACAGTAGCCTAGGCAGCAGAAACTATGGCAGCAGCGATCTGTTGAACTGCTGTATCTGTGTCTGCTGGTAGTGGAGCAGGAACCACAGCAGCCAAGGTGAAACCCCGCCAATCAGCTCGACAGAGACACCATCGGGGTGGGCGGCCTGCAGGTTGAAAATTCAGGTGCGACAAAAGGACAGGAAAGTGATTGTTACCGCAAAGGTCATCAAGGACACTCTAACTAAGATGTGGCAGAGGGCTTGGGATACATACGGACAAATCAATGAAGAGTATGTGCCATCTGTGATGCTGAAGTGCATAGGAGCAACGGTATTCACAAGGCAAACATCCTGCCGTGCCAACAAAGCTTCAACATACCTACCACAGCCCGAGGCCTGAGTACAACCCCACAAAGGGTTGTGGGCATTGAAATCCCCCCAAAAGGAGGATGGAGGAGGAAGTTATGTGATGAAGGCAGTGAGGTCAGACCCTATCATAGTCAATGTGGTTCTTAAAATAGCCCTGATAGCTGTGAGCCCCAAGGAATCCAGGTTTCCTGTAGGGCTAAGCAAAATGCGGGGCAGCAGCACTGTAACTGTCACAGCTCAGCAATATGGTGGAAAAAACCACCACAATTCCATTGGAGGATGAAATTTTCTCAAAGCTGAAGATCCATGATATAAAAGGAGGCGGGTTATTCCATAGGAATACCTGCTGCCAACTGTTCAGAATCTGCAGGATCAAGAACCGTGGGTTCTGGTGATCCTGTAATGATGAGATTCTGGGGGAGGGGGGGGGGAGTGAGGATCTCCACCTTATCCTCAGAAGCAGAAGAGGTAAGGGAGCGAGTTTTTAGGGGCACTAATTCCATTTTCTTCACTTTATTCTTTTTCTTCCCCCCCTCGCTGGGCCTTTAGTGGTAAAGGCTGGGAGGGCTTCTGTGGAGTGGCAACAGGGTCTGGCACAGAGCCAGAAGCCCTTCGATTGGCAGTTTGCAGATCCTCCAGCCATTGGCTGGGATCCTCTAGCACACCCTGGAAGGGAGTGTCCTGAGGGACCCCTTCCGAGTGAGAGAAGCCGGAGGAAGCTGTTGCGTCTCCAGCTGAGTGATGGGTACAACTGTCCCCAATGGTTGGGAGGGAGGTGCTCCCACAGGAGGTGTGTGTGTGTGTGTGTGTGTGTGTGTGTGTGTGTGTGTGTGTGTCTGGGAGCAGATGATGGAATGTCCCCAAGCATCAAGGGGGCTGAGCGAGTTTGATGGCCCTGAGGGCTGATAGTGGTTGTCACGGGTTTAGCTACCGTCATCACTGAAGAAAGGGGTGACGACATGACAGTAGCAAATGATGACTTGAATGTGACAGGGTGAAGTGTTTGTATTTCATTTAGCTTTCATGTAAGAGTGTTTATCTATGGTCTTATACTCTATAATTGTTGAGTGCCGTAAAGCTCCAACAACAACAACAACATACTCTATAATCTTAAGTTCCTTATAGAGCATTGCCCAGTTCGGCAGGCAAGGGAGGGGGGGGTGTTGCTTTCCACAGTTGACACATACAGGAGGGGGAGTACATGGAGGGTCCAGATGGGACGGACCTCCGCCTTCTCTGCATGTGGGGCTGGATTGCACCTGGAGGACATGTGCCTAAATTTCCAGCACTTAAAGCACTGCATCAGAGAAGGTTTTACGTCACACCGGTATATCATGACCTTGACCTTTTCGGGACAGGATGAAGGCACTGGTAGCTACCTTATTGCCCTTAGACGCACGTGATGAAGTGAACACCCCGTCATTCGAGATGGGCATGTAGCTCGTCATCGGACTGCAGGAGGAGATCACGGTGGTAAATAATCCCCTGAACCATATATAAACTGTTGTGAGGGGTGATGATCACAGGAACATCTCCCAGCTTATCAAAGGCCAGTAGTGCCCATGACTGTGGAAGGGATGCTGCTTCAATGAGGACTGCACCACTTTTCATATTTGACATTGCTGCCACTTCACCATAATTCTTTTCTATATTGTCCACAAAGAAAAGAGGTTTAGTATTCACGAACAATTCTCTGTCTGTTCTCCTGCACACAAGAAATTTAGGGGAGTAAGACTCAACCCTTTCTTTAGTCCGTTATTCCTCCCATGGGGTAACTAGGGAAGGGAACGATTCACCAAGCCTGTACTCAGCAAGTTAATGCTTAGTCCCTGAGGGGTCATATTAATACTGTGAAAGTAGCACCCCAGTATCAGCTTTATGTGACTCCATCACAAGTTACATTATTCATATCTTATGGCGGTTAATCGAAGGCAAAAAAGGATGTATTGCAATAACATTCTTTTGTCAGGATTCTGAAATCAACTGAAACTTTGTCCTTATTCTTTGTGGTTATAGAGCACAAAACTACTGAGGACATGAGCACCCATGTCAGAATGTAGTTAAAAGCATGGACAATGCAAAGGCAAAGGGAAATAAAAGGAAAGGGCTCCTTGCGGTTAGTCAATGTTGTACAACAAACAGGTAAGAACAAGGCCATCCCTACATAGCTTTCTCAATACTGTAGGAACATTGCTGGATTCCCTGGTTGGGGAATGTTAAATTTCCTTTGCCATATTGCTATGGTGGATAAAAAGTAAAAGGTGATCTACAGACTGTGTATCGTCTGCTAAGATATCAGACAACTTAGACAGAAAACAGATTGTGACATAGGCAGTTAAAAAGAATGGGCATTCAACTAGAAGGTAATGTACAGTCAATTGTTGAGAACAGTGACCACAAATAGGAGCAGGGTCACCACTTAGTATGTGGTGGTGGTTGAAATGACATTTTCCTATACGTAACTGGGTGAGAATAACTACCTCGTGATGAAAGGGCCCAGGAAAGGTCAACCAAGCAGTAGGAAGAGGTTTAAAGTTCCGGACTTCAGTCCCTTCAAGGGAAGATCAATGGGCATGCCAGAGTGATGTCACTCACCCAAAGACACTGGCATGAAGATCATCTGAGGGAAGAGAATAAGTAGCAAACGGAGCAGTGACCACCATCTCATTCCCCGACACACCGACATGTTCAGGAACCCCAAGCTGTGTGCGAAGGACAAGAAAATGTCTGTGATAAATGTGGGGTAGTGTCTTTGGGAAGTGAATGGAGTGCAAGGTTAACACAGATTTCGGGGCGGAGCCAAGGAGGAGAAGGACCCACTCCCATTGAGAATGTGACAGGGAGTGTATAGTTAAGCTACCACGGCAGCAACCGAAAGCGAACTACAGGAGGTAGTATGGAAGATGGACTAGCAGCACACTGATGGTCCAGGGAATCATTGAAAAAGGAAGTATAAGATGGATGTCCACAAATTGATGGCAACTGGCACATGTAACGACTAAGGAGCAGGGGAAGAACTGCCAAACAGTGGCTGTGGTTTTTGATTTGGAGTAGGCAATTAAGATACCTGTTAGAGAATGGGTATCCTCCGAATATTACATGCTTGGGAATTCCAGGGTCACCTGCTCACTTTTATTAAGGAATTTTTACAGGATTGTGTTTTTAAAGTGTGTGTGGGTTTGGTCGTATCAAACACTTTTTCTCAACAGAATGGTGTACCTCAGGGATCAGTGTTAAGCGTCTCTTTTCTTACAGTCCTCGAAGTCAAAGCCTACCGCCAGTCTAATGATAAATTCGGCCACAGTGTGTTCAGAAAAGCCGCCAGCACGGGCAGGTATGTCCACGCCTCCTCCGATCATCACCCCATGCAGAAAAAAATCCGCCCTTCACACTCTAACAAGAAGGGCCTACAGGATCAGCAATGCCGATCACCTGCAGGTGGAACTACGACACCTCAGATCCACCTTTGCTGTCTAGACAATAGCTATGGGATGGGTCAGATAAACAAAACACTGTCCAGAAATAAGGAAAGCAATAGAGAGGAGTAGGAGGAAGCATGAAACATCACCCTATTACCTCATGTACAGGGCGTCACTGAACGTGTGGGCAAAATTCTTTGTCAGGCAGGCATAAAGCCACTATTGCACAGCACCAAAGAGATTAAGGATGCCCTAGGTTCAACAAAGGACGCAGTGGACAAACTGAATAATGCCGGCGTCTATGAAATCAGCTGCGAGTGTGGGCTGGTGTACATAGGAGAGACCGGATGAGTAGAGGCACCTGAGCGAAATTTTTGCAATATTTTACAATTTTTGCAAAAAATCTGAAATCATTGAAAGTTACGAAAATTCACGAAATAATCCACAAAATTTTCTGAAATCTTATCAGTCATTTAAATGTACTGGCGGAATTTCGAGATATAAATCACAGTCGATTGTACACCGATTCAATATACAGTATATCGTTTCGAGTCCTGCCAACCTCATTTCCTGTTCAGTGAAGAAATCTGTTTTCAGTGCTTTATTTGATCGGATGACTGGTTGTGTACTGTGTGGTCGTAATCGTTTCTGATCGCTGGTTCTTTCAGCGATTTGTTTTGGTACAGCAGATTATTAACATAGTCGTAACAGTTTTTGATCGTGAAAGAGAATGCGCATGAGATGGATTTTACGTCTTTCATAAAACAAAGAAAATACTTCTGCGCAAATACAGCTACGTGTGTCTTGAATGGCAAAGAATGGACACTTGCCCAAAACATATAAATAGCAGTTCGTCCCATAAGAAGAACAAGGAGAAAGTGCTGTCAACAGGTGTCAAGAGACAAGGACAGAGTTACACTTACGGACATCAATGCTGCGGCAAAACAAGCAAAAGTGGACAAGGAAGAATTCGATCAACAACACGAGGCAAACACCCCCTTGGAAAAAGCTGATCATCCGAAACTCGGAGAGTGGATGAACAAACTGTATTTATGCAAATGCAAGTTACGTATAATGCCGCTATACGCCGCCATAAGTTAGTTTTGTAATGGTAGTTCCGAAAAATACCACTAGATGCCACCATAAATAGTTTTCATGAATGGTATAAATTCTGGATTCCACCCTTTCTTGCAGTGTTTGCAGACTGCTTTTGAACTTCCATCAGTGAAGTGCTACCTTGTATCCGATCGTGAAGAAGCATACACCATGAAGTTTAAGAGAAAAGTAATTTCTTTCCCGGAGAGACATTTAATCGTGCCGATGCATGTATTATATGGGTGAATACAAACGAAATTGTCCGAGAACAGAAGATTAAGGATGGGTGGCATCTAGCGGTATGGGATTGTTGCGTGTACCTCCAAAATATTATGACCCTTTCACTGCTCCGTACATACGTATACGGTAATCGTTTCAGTGCTCAAGACATATATATGATTTTTCTCTCTGAAGATTAAACAGAAAACGTATTTTTCACAACAACACGATTTGCATCTTATTTTTGTCTCAATAATGAGGGACTCATATGCAGTATTTCCTAATAATTATGTGCAAAATGCAGACACTGCCGAGAGTAAATGTGCAGGAAAAGGGTTAATAGATATACTTATTTCTCATGGCTGTCATTATTAGCGATGTAATAGTAATTTAAGTGGGCAAATCGCAAAGGAAAGGCCGTGCTATCCAATTAGATTATGCATATTTTTTGTTTTTAAGTGTGGCTTGAAATCGGATTACGTATTTTATTTATTTATTTTTGGAATCAAAATGCGTTGAGCAAAGTGCCAATTAGATTGTGGGGCTTCTGATAAGCAATTATCTTGGTGTTGTTAGAAACACGACTTTGAAATGTCAAACGTTTGTAAATCTATCGGATTCAACTGCGTGGTCATTAGTCCGTAGCTTACAAACTACTTCAACTACGGTAAACTAACCTAAGGACAACACAAACACCTATGCTCGGGGGGGGGGGGGGGGGATTCGAACCCCCGACAGCGAACGGCTGTGCACACCGCAGCACGGCGCTCATGGCCATACCGCCGCTGCCACAACTGAGTTTTCATAAAACATACACAATTATGTAAATTACTTGGGCTAGTAAAACTTGTATAAGTAGCAGGATAAGTATTTCTCAAACATTTTTTTATTATGTGTCAAATTTCCATGTTTTCTGAATAAAATAAAAGGTCTTACACTGCAATGAGGCTATAAGTGAGTTTTTATTCGTTAAAAAGTGAAAATAAAATTAGTGAAATTATTGACGAAATAAAATAAAAGTAGCGAAAAATATACCAAAATAGGTTTTAAAAAATGACGAAATCAAGCAAAAATTTTCAGCACAAACAGGTGCCTCTACAGAAGAGCAATCAGTATGAGACTTTCTGAACACCAAAGGTGTATACCGCTTAGACAGCACATAAAGTCAGCAGTTTCAGAGCACCACAATCAAGGCAGAAACAGTTATCTTTCAGTGAGGCCCGCATACTGGCAAAACTACCACTGTCATTGAGGAGGAAGATTAGAGAATAAAAGCAAACTTTATGGCAGTTGGTAAATACATTTATTATTTGGATTTAAAAATAGACCAGCCGCAGTCCCAATTCCAGAATAAGATGGAACTATATCGACTGAAGATTAGAGAGGCTATAGAAACAGCCAAGCGCCCTGCCAATATGAACAGGGAAGGTGGATACAGAGTTCCAGTGTCTTGGCTGCCAGCATTTGCAATACTACAAGATGGGACCGCACACAGAACAACTCGCACGGGTGCCCTGGAGACCACAGCGGCCACACACACGCAAAGCACTGGCCTGCTGCCATCTGTGCCAGGTGACTAGTAAACAGTGGCACTAGTAAACAGTGGCACACAGTGGCTGCCAGTTCGCTCATGTTCACCCCGTCAATAGAAAATTCCAATGTGAAAGCCAATCGAAGACACTTATTTTCCGCAATGAGAGGGAAGAATGCAACCCCCACATGGAAAACATGTAATGAAAACAACAACTGTTGATGCCCTTTTCCACCAATGGTGTGTAATAATACAAACACCAATAAAGAAAGACTAACATCCATCTACCTCTTCCTCAAACCACTGTTATATAAATCACAAGCTATCTCACATTCAGCACTCAGATGCAGACCCTGATGAAGGCCGCCTGCAACAGTGGCCAAAACGTTGGTAGATTTCATAACGACAATGTGGCCTCATACCCCAAAGAATTGTATTTTCAGTAATCTAATTGAATTAATATCCAATACTGCTCCAATAAGAACAAAGGAACATACATAAAAAATAGCCTGACAGTGACAAAATCACCAATGTATATGGATGTCATGACCAACTGACATATGTAACAGCACATATTTATAAAATCTAAGAGTTAGTTACTTATAAAATTCAATGTATTGTACTGAAACAATCTACATTTTCACAAATAACCTGATGATGGCAATTAAGGCTAAATAAGCACCTATAAAAATAAGCATGATTTAATTGCATAATGTCATTCAAAATTCTGATATTCCCATCCACAAATCGTAGGATAATTCTGGATTATGACATAAACACATACAAAGGTAAAATCTTCTGCTAGAACCCCATAATGTTACAAAAACCATTCATAAAGACAGAGTGTACACAGTGACTTGCCTGAAATGATATAAAAAGTAAGACCTTCCATAACTGTGTGTTTGATTTAATTAACAGGTAGCAAAACCCAAGCCATATGCCCACATGTAAAGTTAGTGAAATGTCACTTATGTCCGGAATTTTTGACTTGTTTAGTAATTCTGTCATTCTTGTGGGTGCTTTCATTGAGTCTGAAAAAAAACTAGGTCATCTGCAAATGCTAGATAGTTTATTTGGAAGGTGTCCCTTTTGTAAACTAATCTAACTTCCTTGTAGAATCAGATGTCTTCTAATGAAGATACAACTTTCTCTACAAGATAGTTAAGAAGCAATGGGGAGAGTCCCCCCTGCTTGACTCCAGTTTATCTTGTGCTTGTGGGAGCGGAGGGGGGCAGGGTGGAGGGGTGAGGTGAGGTGTGTGTGTGTGAGAGAGAGAGAGAGAGAGAGAGAGAGAAAGAGAGAGAGAGAGAGAGAGAGAGAGAACCGAAGTCATAGAGGTTTATTTCTCTCCCACATCACAACAAGATGACTTAATAATAATAATAAGAATAAGAATATTGTTTTCTGTTCCACATGACCAAATTGAGGTGCAAGACACCATGGTCATGGTTCATTCACTGCTCAAGGTTACATCTAAGACACCAGTCAAATCCAAATTTCATATTAGCTTCAATAATAATAATTGTGTGCAGTGTAAACTCAAACAGAAATCCAATCAATCAAGTATATCTTCTTAAATCATGCAGCACTAACCTTTGTATGTTTCTCCCATTCCCCAAGAACAGATGCTGATGGATTACTCAGGGCTCTTTCAACCATATTTGGGTCCCACAATGGCTCTGGAACATCTGTATCACTGCTATCAATCAAGTATATCTTCTTAAATCATGCAGCACTAACCTTTGTATGTTTCTCCCATTCCCCAAGAACAGATGCTGATGGATTACTCAGGGCTCTTTCAACCATATTTGGGTCCCACAATGGCTCTGGAACATCTGTATCACTGCTATCTTCTGCTGCCAAATTTTCCTCAGACTCCACTAAGAAAAACAAAAACACTGATTGAAGCCCATACAGGCAATACAATTTAAAGACACACTCATAAATAATTACTAACTCACATGTTTTCTGTTACATATACAAACAATAATTTGTACTGTGTTATGTCTCAGAGAGTCACATAACATGATGTAATACAAATGAATGAATCTGTGCCGGCCACTATGTAACTACTGGATGAGTATGAGAAACAGAGTTGAAACTGGTCATCACTACATCAATATTGTGACGTAAGACACTCCAAATAATGTGTGCTGCGACTTTTTGTGTGTGCTGCCCGTCACAAGGGGGCAGCAATTTTGGCAGCCGGCAGCCGCCAGCACCAGCACGAGGCTGCTCTCCGCTCGGCCAGTTGCTTTCTATCACTGTAAGTGAACAATTCTCAGCTTCAGTAGAATTCAGAGTTAGATGAGGTGATGGGTAGTAGTTAGTGCCGAATAAGCGTTATAACATCGGCAACAAGGTGCATTGAGTTTACATGTGTTTCTTGCTGGCTATGTGGGTTACAGTTCCCCAGCCATGCCTGCTGACATGGACTTCCAACTCCCTCCTTGGTTGCAATTTCTGGCCGATTCCCTTCAAAATCTGGCCACAATCATCTCGTCTCTCGCAAAACGTAGGATTCTAATGCGTCATCTTCACCAGTTTACACATCATTGTTGGCCCCTATTCAGAGCATTGTTTTTTTTTTCCACTACCAATCTCAGCATTTGATGACAGTCTAGAAGATTGGGATTATATGAAAAGAGCTTATACTAACATTTCATTGTCTTTGGTGTATCGGATCGGGCGTTGTGTAAAGCTTCATTTCTCTCTTGGATATCACCATGTATCTATCAGCTAGCTGTTGGGTCAACTTGTCCCCCTGCAGGAACCTGTGGCATTTTCCTTTGATGACACGTGCCAACTCCTATCTTCATACTATTGGCCTCACATGTCATAGCAGCCAGGGCCGAGTTCTATTGGTCACGAAATAAACCAAACTAGTCTTACTGCACTTGGGCGGCAGAGTTACATGGACTTTGCTGCTGTTGCTTGTTTGTCACGGCTACACACAAAGAATCCTATGCAGATGACATGGTTTGGGACGCAATTCTGCATCTCACCCTGCGCAGGGAGGTGTGTCAACAGACATTCTCAATATTGCTCAGTCCTTTGATATTTCCCAGGCAGCAGGGGATCAAACTAAAGCATTGGGGAACATTGCTGCAATTTCAGACACTGAGGAATGGAGATTGTTTGGGGATGGTGATGACGTTGCGACAGTGCAGGACTGCCTCACTAGCTGCACACACGGTTGCCAGCCATAACAGGGTAAACAACAGCAACGGTCTGCACCGTATGGTCAATCTAATTCACTACCCTCCTGCCAGTACTGTTTCATTGATCATGACAGGGCAGCTTGCTGTAGATACTGGGTAACATGCAACAAATGCCAAGAAAAGGGGCATATGGCTTTGGTATGCTGTTCACAGCAGTCTTCTGCAGATATGGACGTGGAGATTAACCTCGTACAAGGTTTGCAGTCATCTTCATTCAAACTATTGGCCGAGGTGCTAATTTTTGACAAATCTGTGTGTTTACAAGTGGATATGGGGGCCTCAGTTTCTTTGCTAAACTTTCACTCCTATACGCAGCTGGGATCACTCCTATTATCTCTGGTGGCACGGGGCCTTGCGCAGTTGTAGTCACCAACATATTCCGGTGGTAGGTCAATTTTCTGCCCCCAAGGCCTACAATCTGTGGTGCACTCAATCACCTTCTTAATGTTGGATGATATAGCAGCAGTAAATATTGGATGCCTTTACTTCTTTTGGCTTTACTATTTCTGATACTGTCAATCTTGTGTCCAAGACGGTGCCTTTCCAAGAGCTGGAATCTCTTTGTCAGGAATTTTTGTGGCTCTTTTCTGGTGGATTTGGGTGTGCTATCGGGTTTACAGCCCATATTGCAATGAAGCCTACAGCGCGACCAAGATTATTTTCATGCCCACCAGGTCCCTGTGGCCTTGTGAGAGCAATTGAAAGCGGAACTGGACCCACTTCAACCTCTGCAGGTTTTATGCCCCATTTCTTCTAGCGAATGGGCCACACTTCTCGTCATTGTTACGAAGCCCTTGGGCTCCTTATGAATCTGTGGCAACTTCAAGGTGTCAATAAATGCACAGTCGATGATCAACTCTTATTGGTTGCCCTGTACAGACGAGTCGTTGGCATTACTGTTGAGCTCTCAGGCTTTTACTCGAGTGGATTCGGCTGAGGTGTATCTTCAATTTCCTCTTGATGAAGAATCTAAAGGCCTGTTGGTTGTTAACACACCTTTTGGCTTTTACTGGTACCAATAATTAGCCATTCGGCATAGCCAGTGCACCAGCAATCTTCCAACGTTTCCTGGAGCAACTTCTGCGTCCTGTTCTGGGCTGTGTAATTTTCCTTAATGGCATAGTGGTCACGGGGGCCACTACCACTGAGCATCTTCGTAACCTGCAGGCCCTTTTTCAAGCCTTACAGGTTGCAGGACTCTGCTGTTTTTTCCAGCCGTCGATTCCCTAACTCAAGTTTGAGATCTTATCTGCAGAGGATCGCAGGATCACGTGGCACACATTACTTCTTTATTACGCCCTGTGTCCACCAATGATTTGCAGGTGTTTTTAGGCAAGATCACCTACGACCATCATTTTCTGCCGGGTGTGGCTACTATGACCCAACCCCTTCACCGCCTGCTCCATAAGGGTGTACCCTTTCAGTGGTCAGAAGACTGCGAATATGTGTTTTGTCAGCTCAAGCAGCTTCTCATGTTGACTCCTTGCTTGGCCACATACACTCCAGGCAGCACCTGGTCCTTGCTACCAACACGTCCCAATATGGAGTTGGAGCAGTGCTAGCAAGTACTCAGATGGTTCTGAATGCCCTATGACAGATGCCTCTAAAACTTCCACTCAGACTCGGCAACGCTAATCTCAATTTGAAAAAGAGGCTTTGGCTATTGTTTACGCTCTTCGAAAGTTTCGTGTGTACCTCTACGGTGTTGAGTTCCATCTCATCATGGACCACAACTCACAAGCTGTTGATCTAGCTTTATCGTCATACCGCGGCATTGAGGATAAGGCGTCTTCAGCGCTGGGCACTATTCTTGTCTCTATACAATTATGAAATTCATTTCCATCTCACCACCCAGCATTCCAATGCTGACACGCTGTCATGCCTCCCCTTTGGTCCGGACCTGATTTTTAATTGGGAAGAGCTTCTCTGTTTTTATTGGATGAAGAAACATAGGCTGTGGTCAAGGGGTTCCTTATCATGTCTTTCGAATTATCGGCGAGTATCTCTTCCAATCGAGTGCTGCGCACTGTCTTGAGATATGTTCATCATGGATGACCAGATCTCCCTCTAAGCAAGGCTTCTGATCCCCTGCAGAATTATAATTATTTTCGATGGTGCTTGTCCGATTGCGAGGGTGTTCTCTTGTTGGCTACCAAGGACCACCAGCCTCATCTGGTCATGACTTCTGCCCTAAGATCACGAGTCCTCTTGTTGCTGCATGAGGGAAACTGGGAAGGCCTCGCACAGCAAATCTTTGGCTTGATGGCACCTGTTTTGGCCAGGTATGGATGGGGATATCACATGCTCGGTTGCGGCTTCTTTGCCTTACAACTCTCAGCAGGGAGCTCTCTGTGCGTCCCTTTCTCCTCGGCTTCAGCCCAACGCACCTTGGGAGCACATCCGTGTGCATTATGCTGGTTCCTTTCTCCACTATTATTGGTTTTTGTAATCAATGCATACTCAAATTTACTTTATGTTGTGCGCTGCCCTACTGTGTCTCTGGCCATGACCACTCAATCCCTTTCCAAAGTGTTTGCCATTGAAGGCCTTCCACGTATTTTGGTTTCTGATAATGGGCCTCAAATTACTTCTACAGCTTTTTGGGATTTTTGTGTTAAGTTGGGGATCAACCATGTCCCAACCACGCCCTTCCACCCCTAAGTCCAATGGTGAGGCAGAATGGTTGGTCCGCACATTCAAATGGGCAAATATGTTGAACCTTCTTTGGTGGACGAGGTTCTCCTTCGGTTCCTCTCTTTGTACCTGTCCACTCCGGTGGGTGATCACAACCTCGCAGAACTCCTTTATGGCTGCCAGCCACACACGTTACTACATCTCCTCTTGCCACAAGCCTGGGCACCTTCTTCATGCCTGCCAAACCATTACTCTCTGGGCTGTGCCATCTAGGCATGGTGGTTCAGCCATAGCCCCTGCTGGCTGCCAGTTATTGTTAAGGCCTCTCAAGGCCATCGCATCAGCTCCGTTCACATGCCAGAGGGTGTGGTATGCTGACACTGCGATCGGTTTACCCCCTGGGCCCTAGCTGAACCACCTCCACCTCTGCGAACTCCAACATCACTACCACCTCCACCGCTACACCTGCAGCTTTCAACTCCGTCGTCATTGTTGCTGCTCGTCCTTTGCTGGTGACCCCTTAGATGCCTCATCTGGTGCCGGGCGGTCTGTGTCCAGTGCCCTGCATGGGGTTTCCGGCTGTGACGAACGAGACGGCATTGTGCCCCTCCCCCCACCCAGAGACAGAGGTTCCAACTTTTGAATACAGCAAATAGTAATGCGGCGTAATATGTATCAGCGGAAGGGGGAGGGGGGAGGGTAAGAAGGAGTCCAGGGGGAATAAGTGAATAAGGAATCACCAAAATTGTGAAAACAGTTTATGTAAAGTTGCAGATGAGATAGAGGCAGCATATTACTACATCATCCTGATGATTACAGTTGGAATGTGTGTGGTTGGGGGAGGGGTACAGAATTTAATAACTAATTATTTTCTTCCTCGATACAGAAGTTCTTAGTTTTTTTTTTTATTTTTTTTATTTCCAGATTAATATTTTGCAGGAATCCTCAAACAAGTATACCCTTATGATATTTTTGCTCCATAAGTGTTTTTCGCAATGATTCATAAGCATCACTTTCACAAGGAATAGATTTTTCCTGCCACAACAAGTTCTTCATTTTACAAAAAACAATGGAATGAGATAACATTTATTGGTGATTTTTCGTAGAACTCTATTTTAGAAATAAGAAATATTTATCACACTCTTTGGTACAGCATATCACACACACAAAATCGCTGTATTTGTAGATTCGATGCAATAAAAAACAAAACCAACACAACTTCAACTTCTGAACACAGACTAACAATGTAGGATGTATGATGAACAATTTTATATTATTACCCACACCCTTCACAATTTTTCCTGTAGGGGTGCAGCTACGAGTCACGTGATGTTTGGCATTTCCAATGGCTACCGCTAGATTCTACAATAGCGTGCCTTTCAGGATTCATGCTGTATTACGCAGTTTTCGAGTTCATAGAAATTGGTGTCAATACTGGCAATTTCCACAAGAACATCCTAGCAGGTATTGCTCAAAACCAGTTCATTTTTGTCGAACTGAAAAGGAACCGAGTTTTGCCGTCGCAAAAAAAAAAAAAATGAGACAAATTTGTTATTTAAATCTGAAAATCAGAATTCGAACCACTTCAATCGTAAACTCGTATTTTTAAACCATTTTTGTAACAATTACGATTAAATTGTAATGTTTGGAACCTAAGCAGACACACCCAATATGCCTTTGGCGATGTTTGCGACCAGTGGGGGCACCTCCACACCCTGGGATGCTGTCTCCAGCTCTGGAGGTGCAGTCGGGGTGAGGCCCAGCACAGTACAGGCCAGCTCTGCAGCGGCCCAAAGGCGGGCCCCATCGTCAGAAATGGTGGCTCCGCCCTCTCCGAAATTGGGGCAAGCCTACGCTCTGAGCTCGAACATCCCACCACGGATGGGACACCTTCGTCCGCCCCATCCCAATCAGTACCGGCCGTACAGCCACATGTGAGCTCTCCGGCTCACTGACGACCTCAATGCATCTACTACCGAGGAAATATTGAAGGATGTTGCCTAGCTACATTTGGCGCACATCGACATCTCCCCCTGAAAGGAGGAGGAGTGTTATAATGTCACAACGTACGACACTGCAAATAAAGTGCACAGCAAGCTACGTGTTCACCGCTGGCCATGAGGCGACAGCACTTGTGGCAGCCGGCAGGCCACCTAGTGGCCGCCGGCACTAGCACGGACGAGGTCCCTCTCCGCTCGGCCATTTGCTATCTATCACTGTAAATAAACAGTTCTCAGCTTCAGTAGAGTTCCGAGTCAGATGAGGTGACGGGTAGTAGTTACTGTCAAGTGCCTATTAGAACATGCACAAACCGGGTTATTGTCCCGCCAGTAGCTTAATTTTAGGCTACCATAAAGTCAAAATTTAAAAAAGTAAGATATTAACAATGTGTAAAAAACCTTTAATCTACATCTAAAGCTACATTAATAATCTTCAAATCTCATTGAAGTGCATGGCAGAAGGTTCATTGAAATGCTGTTTTGATATCTCTCTACCATTTCATTATCTACATCTCCATCTACATGGGATACTCTGCAACACACATTTAAGTGCCTGGCAGAGGGTTCATCGAATCACCATTATACTACAGTAAAACTTCTGAATAACGGACACCAATGGGGGAAATAAAACTGTCTGCTTTTAAGAAGTGTCCGCTATTAAGAAAAGTATAAAATACAAAATAGTAAACTACCGTTTATCTGAAATGATCGGTATGGTGGCCGGTTCCGATAACGAAAATCTCGGATAAAACCAAAGTCTCCTGTTTCCACGCGTGAAACACACCGAATTGCGTCAATAACGCTAAGAAAGCCGCTTCTTGAACCGATCCAGCCAGCCATAATTTCCGAGGAATTCTTACTCCTTTCCTACAATGAGCTCATAAAAAATCATCACTTTTTCACGATGTAGAGGACATTAACTAGAACGCCTTTGGCTCTTGTTCATTCACGCCATAAAAGTAAAACATCTTCTGAGGATATGAACCTTTTCTCATTCTTCTTCGAGATTTCATTGCGCTGTTTGATGTTTGAATGGAACAAATCTTTAAATACCTGATCAATTTGTTTTTCAATCAGTAATCGCACTCATACCAACATCCAAATCCGCAGCAACTTCTGCGGGTGGCTCACCAGCATCAATTTTCTGCAAAGTGTGAAGCTTGTGTTACAACGAGATCACATTCAGCATTTTTTCTTTTTCTTTTTTTTACCGGTGCTCGATTATTTTTTGGTATTTGGCCACTTTTATCTCTGGGCATTTTGAGGCATGTAGTGTGAGGACGAAACTTCAAATCGAAAACACTCAACACATATTAGACAAAGCTTTTGACTTTTGAAACTAGGCTGTGGCAGCCATCGAATGAAAACATTCGATATACCTATCGCCTCTCCCCTGTCCTACTCACGCCCACACTGCAACACAACAGTGAGTCTACTATTGAACGCTTGGCTTCGTCTTGGCTTCCGACAACAGGTGGAAAGTGTTTGGCACCGCACTCTCTTCGCTGTTTCATTGTGGCATGAACCAATACTGTACGTACTGTACTTCAAAGAAGTTGCAATAGATGGCAGTGGCATGAAACCACGCAATACGAACAAGGAACACGCTAAATCTTCAATCAACACACATTACAATTCACGACACTCAGACTTTTGACATGCAAGAGTGCAGTGATTCTTTCACGCTGTCTGTTATTTGGAAGTTTTGATTTTTGATGGGGGACATATTACCGTGTCCATGTCTGTTATTGAGAAGGTCCGCTATTCGGAAAAATTTTAGCATAAGGGCTAATAATGTTTTGCAGGGGAATTTTAAAATGTCCGCTATTGGGAGGAGTCCGCTATTAGAAAGTGTCTGTTAATGGAAGTTTTACTGTATTTATCTCCATTCTCGAAAAGTGCGTGGGAAGAAAGAAAACCTGAATCTCTCCGTTCGAGCTCTGATTTGTCGTATTTTATTCTGATGATTATTTCTACCTATATAAGTGGGAGTCAACAATATATTTTCGCATTCGGAGGAGAATCTTGCCAATTGGAGTTTCGTAAGTAGCCCACACCGCAGTGATAAGCGTCGTCGTCGTAATGATTCCCATCCCAGATCCTCTATCATTTTCGTAACGCTGTCTCCCCTGTATCGTGACAATACAAAATGAGTGTGTGTGTGTGGGGGGGGGGGGGGAGGAACACCTAAATCTCCGTTTATGATCTGCTTATTATTATGATCATACCTCGATCTGTAGCTGGGTGCTAACAAAATATGTTTGCACTTGGAAGTTGGAGAAAGATATTTCGCAAAATTAATCCTGCCGCAGTGAATAAAGCCTTCCTTTTAATTATTTCCAACCCGATGTGTGCATCTTTCCCTGACACTATCACACCTATATTGTGATAATAAAAAACTAGATGCCCTTCTCTAAGCTTTCTCTACGTCTTCTGTCAATCCAACAAGATGGGAATCCCACAAAGCACAGAAATACTCTAAAATAGGATGCACAAGTAGTGTAGGCTACTTCTTTAGTAGAACTGTTGCATCTTCTAAGTGTTCTGTCAATGAAATGTAATCTTTGGTGTGTTCTTTCCAATTTAAGTTGTTGGGTTGTTTGGTTGGGATAGGGGGGCTAAACTACTGAGGTTATCAGTCTCCCGGTGGGGAGGGGAAGGAGTGGGGATAGGAAAGGAGGGGAGGGGAAAGCAAATGCAGTCCGGTAAGTAAAGAAAGAAGGAAGACTGCATTAGCTCGGGGTCCCGTGCTCACCTCGCATGTATTCACGAAAGAACCGTGAGCCCCCTGGGGGGAATTTAAGTTGTTCGTTATTCTTATTCCTAGATATTTAGTTGAATTTATGACCTGTAGATTTGATTGATTTATTGTGTAAATGAAGTTTAATGGATTTCTTTTAGTGCTCACATGGATGACTTCACACTTTTCATTATTTAGGGTCAATTTTTGCACCATGCAGATATCTTAAGTAAAGGACAACATGATCCGCGAACAGTCTAAAGGAGATGCTCACATTGTCTCCTAAATAGTTTATAAAGATAAGGAACAGTAGGGGCCCTATAACAGTTCATTGAGGAACACCAGCTATCACTTCTCTTTTACTTGATGACATTCCATCATTTACAATGTTCTGTATCCTTTCTGAAAGGAAATCACAAATCCAGTCACACAACTGTGGCAATATTCCATAAGCATGCAATTTGATTAGAAGATGCTTGTGAGATACTGTGTTAAAAGCTTTCTGGAATTCTCGATATATGGATTTGATTTGAGATCCCTTGTCGATATCACACATAACATCATGTGAGTAAAGAGTGTGTTTCACAAGAATTATATTTTCTGAAGAGTATTGCAGATATCTATGAGGGGGAGTTGGAAAATAAGTTTCCCCTGTTGACTGTGGTCAAGAGTTGCATATGAAAGTGGGGACAGAGAGGAGGGAAAAAAAAAAAGATATCGCTACATTAAAGATAAGACTTATCTTCTTTTTTCTACATAATTTCCAAGTACATTTGTCATACTGCTTTATAAGCTTTAAAAAGCCTTCCAGGAAAAAAAAAAAAAAAAAAAAAAAAAAAAAAAAAAAAAAAAAAAAAAAAAATCAGGGCAATGCATACTGAAGAAGCGTCAAACGGCTTGCTTACATCAGCACTG
Organism: Locusta migratoria; assembly: GCA_026315105.1. NCBI lineage: Eukaryota > Metazoa > Arthropoda > Insecta > Orthoptera > Acrididae > Locusta > Locusta migratoria. Next base: position 741,540,682 of record CM048755.1, on the reverse strand, counting down.
CTTTCAAAGCGCCTTCCGCTGAGAGTCTTCTTCAATGCTGGAAACAGATGGAAGTCACTTGGTGCAAGATCAGGACTGTATGGCGGACGGTGTAGGTGCTCCTTACCAAGAGTTGCAATATGGTTTTGCATTGCCGTCACCAATTGGATCTCACATTGTCATCCAACAGCAGAACACCAGATCTGAGAAGGCCAGACTGCTTTTTCTGAATTACCTCTCTCAATTTCGACAGAATGGCACAGTACCATGCAGCACTGATGGTTGCAGCCTCCAAAAAGTCCAGGAACAAAACTCCTTGGACGTCCCAGAAAATGGTGAGTAGCACTTTACTTGAAGACAGAGTGCTTTAGAACTTGATTCGGACAGGTGTATCGGTGTCTTCCATGTGCACGTTCACCTGATGTGTCGACATTCGCCCAAAACCGTTCAAAAGCCGGATGGCTTTTTGAAGCTTATAAAGCTCACTGTACTTCGAAATTATGTAGAAAAATAAAGATATGTCTTATTCTATCCCCCCCCCCCCCCCTTTCATATACAACTCCGACCACAGTCAACAGGGGAAACTTATTTTCCAAATTCAACTCATACTTCAAAATTACAAATTCTGGCAGCCCTTCTTGATTCAAATTCAGGAGTATTTTGCCTTCTTTGACTAAGAATTTCGGAAAGCTGTGATTATGAATTCTGCTTTGTTGTTGTGTTTTGGGGGTTTTGATGGAACCAATCTATGAGGTTATCAGTCACCTGTTCCTACCAAAGACAATACAGCCAAGTAGGATAAAAGTAAAATAGAGATCAACACCCAGAGGAGAAACATATAAGAGGTACACAGTGCTAATGAACCTGACACTGTCAACACCAAGGAAGAAAACATGTGGGAGAAACCAAGTCTTGAACTGATCTAAAATTGTTATAGCAGAAAACAGTGGCTGCTTAATCAGAAAAATAAATACAGGATGAGCCAGCCACTCTGCTCAGACTAAAAAACGTGTAGTTAAAAACATGGCAGGAACCTGACAATCCAGGCAATTGAGCTCACCACTAAATAGACAGGTAAGATCAAGCTGCGCCATTGAGGCACCATCAGCTACAATTAAGGTAGGTGCGGTAGGTAGGTTGAAAGACTGCTGCAAGGCAGCTAAGAGCGGACACACTGACAGAATGTGGACCACTATCAACAAATTGCCATAACAGCAATTCGGTGGGTACTCTTGATGTAAAAGGTGGCCATGTGTCAATCCTACATGGCCAAAATGTAATCGACACAGTACAACAGAGTCCCTACAGGAAGGCCTGAGGGAAGACTTCCAGGTGGCTGTAGAGGACTTGATCGCACAGAGCTTGTTGGGCATGCTCAGTGTTGAGCATTCCATATTCCAAGCCTCAAAGGCCTTGTGGCGAACCCAATCACATATCCCTTATTAACGATGTCTGTTTAGAGACAGGAATTAGTGATTCATGATATCATCATAGCATCGATGGTGACCAAAGTTCAGAAACCAATCAAGAAGGCTAGGAGCATATTTTAATTAGGAAGAGCCGATAAGCAATTGTTAGGATCGCCCTTTGAAAATGAATGGACATCATTTAGTTCCGGTACAACGGTTGTAGAGGAATTGTAAATAAGGGATTAGAGAAATATGTGCCTGTAAAGTTGATTAAGGATGGAAAAGATTTACCTTGGTATAATAATAATGTTAGAAAGCTACTGAGAAAGTAGAGACTGTTGCACTCTCGGTTAAAAAAAGAACATGCAAAAGTTAGTAGAGATTTGTGCATCTATAAAAATATCAATGCATGAAGCATACAATAATTACCACAGCCATACCTTAGCAAAAGATCTTTCCGAGAACACGAAAAAATTCTGGTGCTATGTAAAATCAATAAGCAGGTCAAAGCCCACTAACCAGTTACTCAATCAGTCCGGGGCAATAATAAAAGAAAGCAAATGGAAAGCTGAAGTTCTAAATTTAACCTCTAAGAAATCTTTAACCCAGGAGGACTGCACAAATGTACCATCATTTGATCAACATACTATTTCCGAAATGGAGGACACAGTACTTGGTATTTCTGGTGTAGAGAAGCAGCTGAGAGAGCTAAATACAAAAAAGTCTCTTGGTCCGGATGGAATACCAATTCGGTTTTACAAAGAGTATTCAGTGGCATTGTCCCCTTACTTATCTTGCATTTTTCGCATATCTTTAATTCAGCGCAAAGTTCCTAGTGATTGGAAAAAAAAAAAAAAAAAAAAAAAAAAAAAAAAAAAAAAAAAAAAAAAAAAAAAAAAAAAAAAAAAAAACCACAGGTGACTCCCATTTTTCAGAAAGGAAAGTGAACTGATCCACATAATTACAGGCCAATATCGTTGACATCAGTTTCCTGTAGAATTTTGGATCATATTCTCAGTTTGAATATAGTCAACTTCCTTGAGATGTAAAAGCTTCTTCCTATGAATCAGTATGGGTTTAGGAAACATCGTTCCTGTGAAACTCAGCTTGCCCTTTTCTCACGACATCTTGCAAGCCAAGGATGAAAGGCACAACAAGCGGATTGTGTTTTTCTCTACTTCAAAAAGACGTCTGACGCGGTGCCACACTGCAGACTGCTAACGGAGACATGAGCTTATGGAATAGGTTCACAGATTTGTGACTGGCTGGAAAACTTCCTAAGCAGTAGAACACAGTATGTTGTTCTCGACGGCGTGTGTTCATCAGAGACAAGTGTATAGTCAAGCATGCCCCAGGGGAGTGTAATAGGACCATTATTATTTTCTATCTACATAAATGATCTGATAGACAGAGTAACTTTTAATTTGCGGCTGTTTGCTGATGATGCTGTGGTGTATAGAAGAGTGTTGTCTTTAATTGACTGTAATAGCATACAGGATGACTTAGACAAAATTTTTATTTGGTGCAAAGAATGGCAGCTAGCTCTCAATGTAGAAAAATGTAAGGTGATGTGCATGTGTAGGAAAAACAATCCCATAATGTTTGAATACAGCATTAGTAGTGAGCTTCTTGATACAGTCACGTCATTCAAATATCTAGGCGTAACATTGCCGACCGATATGGAATGAAAAAAACATGTAGTAAGGACAGTTGTGAGTAAGATGGACAGCCGACTTCGGTTTATTGGGAGAATATTGGGAAGACGTACTTCATCTGTAAACGAGACCACATACACAACGCTCGTACAATCACGTTTTGAGAATTGCTCATGTGTTTGGGTCCTGCAGCAGATCAGTTTAAAGGAATACATAGAAGCAGTTCAGAGGCGAGCAGCTAGGTTTTTTACTGGCACGTTCGACCAATGTGCGAGTGTCACGGAAATGCTCCAGGAACTCAATTGGGGATTGTTGGAGGAAAGAAGAAGTTCTTTTTGTGAATTTCTGTTGAGGAAATTTAGAGGGCCGAAATTTGAAGGTGAGTGTATTATGATCTTCATGCCGCCTACTTACATTTCGCATAATGATCACAATACAAGATAAAGAGAAATTAGGGCTCATACGGAGGCACATAGGCATTCTTTTTTTCCTCGTTATATTTGGGAGTGGAATAGGAAGGGAAATGCCTAGTAGTTGTACAGTGTAACCTCCGCCAAGCGGATGTCTCCATGTTGTATCGTAGGTCTTTCGCAAATAAAAAAAAACAGCAACGAGATGTTGACGTCGGGAAAAGGCTGTATGGATACAGGACTGCAAGTAAACGAGGTTATCTGTGGTGGAGCAGCCTTGATGGAAACCGCCCTGGCATGGAACCAGTTGTCCTCTAGACTCAAGTACCTAGCACAGCCACTGACTCACCATACGTTCTAGCAGTTTGCAAAGATCGTTGGTGAGGCTGATGGGTCAGTAGCTATCCAAATCACATGGGTTTTTTCCTGGCACAATGAGACTTTCTCACCACTGCGATGGGGAGACACCATCATTCCATATGTGATTGAACATGAATAAGAAGTGTCGTGTAGACTGCACTGACAGGTGTTTGAGCAACTGGTTGTGAATGTGATTTGGCCCAGGGGTGGAGTCGGGGCTGTGTGCAAGGCCACTAAGGAATTCCCATTCACTGAATGGAGCATTGCACGATTCCATACGGCAGTATGGACAGTCGCTTTCATTCTTCCTGCTCCTTCAGGGCACGAAAAGGTGGTGAGTAATTCACAGATGCAGAACTATGAACGTAGTGCTCAGCAAGATGTTCAGAAATTGCATCTGGGTCCGTACAAACTTCTCCATTCATAGAAATCCCCGGCACACCTGAAGCACTCTGGTATCCATAGAGGCGTCTGACTTTCTCCCAGACCTGGGATGGAGTGATACATGATCCAATAGTGGACACATACCATTCCCAACACTCCATCTTACAACACCTGATTAAAAGACGTGCTCATGCACAGATCCGCTTGAACGCAATGAGATTCTCGAAGGATGGGTGTCTCTTACGGCACTGGAGTGCTCAACTGCGAGCCCTGATTGCCTCAGCAATATATGGTGACCACCAGGGCACCGTCCTCTGCCGGGAGGATCCAGAAGAGCTGGGGATGGCACGTTCAGCCGCAGAAATAATGGCTGTGGTGAGACTTTCAGTCACTGCATTTATGGTGGCATGTATTGGAGGGCCAATCATCCCAGCAGTGGTAAACAAGTCCCAATCAGCCTTTATTAAAGGCCCAACAGGGCAAATGTCCAAGGGGATGGAGGCTGAGGTAGTGAAAGGAATATTGGGAAGTGGTCACTACCACACAAGTCCTCATGCACTCTCCACTGGACAGGCGGTAAAAGGCCAGGGCTACCTACTGACAGATCAATAGTAGAGTAACTGCTGTGAGCCACACTTAAATGTGTGGCAACATCAGTATTTAAAATGCAGAGGTTGAGCTGAGATAATAAAGTCTCGACATCTCTTCCACGGCCAGTAATCGCAGTACCCCCCAAGGGGTTGTGAGCGCTGAAATCATCCAAAAGTAAGAAAGGTGATGGGAGCTGAGAAATCAGCACCGCCAAGACATGTTGGGGTACTACACCATCTGGGAGCAGATAGACACTGCAAATGGTGAGATCGATTGTAGTCTTTACCCTGACTGCCAAAGCTTCCAAAGGTGTTTGGAGGGGGAACAGATTCACTGTAGACAGATGTGAGGACAAAAATACAGACTCCACCTGAAACCCTATCATAATCTGTGTGATTCCTGTAATAACCCCGATAGCCTCGTAAGGCAGGGCATTGCACTGGGGTAACCAGGTTTCCTGCAGGGCAATGCACAGTGCAGGTGAAGTGCTGACAAGCTGTCCTAACTCTGCTAAATGGGGAGGAAAATCCGCTGCAATTCCATTGAAGAATTAGATTATGGCTGACTGGATAGGCTATGGTAGAGAGGATAAAGGAGATTATTCCATAGGTTCACCACCTGCTGCTGCCGATTGCGTAACTACGGAATCCAGAACCATTGGTTCTGCAGAGTTTGTGAGAGCGAGATCCTACACCTCGTTTTCAGGAGCAGAAGATGTGGGAAGGCATGGCTTTAGAGCCACAGCAGATTCCTTTTTCTTCAGCTTCTCTTTCTTGTACTCTCGCTGTCCTTTTGTTTTTAAGGACTGAGAGGACTTCTCAGGTACGGTGTCAGGGCCCGACGTAGATTGCAAAGCCCTTTGACCAAGGGTGTGTGAGGCCGACAGACAGTGGCTGGGACCCTCCATGATACTCTGAGAGGCTTTGGAACGGAGTGTCCCAAGGGACCCCTTCCAAGCAAGAGGAGCTAGAGGTGACAGCTGGGTGACAGGAACTATTGTCCCTGATGGTTTTGGGGGATTTGCTCCCCCAGGAGGTGTACAGGGAGGAGCACATGATGGAGAGCTCCCAACCATCATGGGGGCTGATGGATTTGTATGGCCCTGAGGGCCTACAGAAGTTGTCAGAGCTATGGGGACTGCCAACACCGAAGGAAGGAGTGATGACATGACAGTAGCGATGCCTTGAATGCCTCAGGGTGCAGTAGCTCAAATTTCTTTGTTGCCTCATTATATGAAAGTTTGTCCATGGTTTACATAATTTTCCTTTCTTTATGGAGCATTGTGCAGATTGGCGAGCAAGGGGGTGGTGCAGTCCACAGTTCACACACATAGGTGTAGCACAAGGGGCTTCCAGATGGGAACATGCTCTCATTCTCTACTTGTGGGGCTGGAATTGCACCGGGAGGACATGTGACCGAATTGCCAGCACTTAAAGCACCGCATTGAAGGAGGAACATAAGGCTTTACGTCACACCGGTATATCATAACCTTGATCTTTTTGGGCAAAGAATTGCCCTCAAAGGCCAGGATGATGGAACCGGTGGCTATCTTGTTGTCCTTAGGCCCCGTATGGACGCACCTGACAAAGTGAACACCCTGTCGTTCAAGGTTGGAGTGCAATTCGTTGTCAGGCTAAAGCAGGAGATCTCCATGGTAAATAATCCCCTGAACCATATGGAGACTCTTGTGAGGGGTGATGGTCACAGAAACATCACCCATCTTATCACAGGCAAGTAGTGCCCATGACTGTGCAGGGGATGCTGTTTCAATGAGAATTGCACCGCTTCTCATCTCTGACATTCCTAAAACTTCACCATACTTATCTTCTAAGTTTTCCCCGGAGAAAAGTGGCTTAGTAGTAGTAAATGTTTCCCCATCAGCCCTAGCACAGACAAGAAATTTAGAGGAGTATGGCTCAACCCTGTCTCTCACCCATTGTTCCTCCCATTGAGTAGCTAGGGAAGGGAACAATTGGGGGTTATATTGTGCTGCATTGAAGTCAGCCCTGCCTCTCTTAGAGATGCCAATTTTGCATCCGGCAATGCTATTACTGGCTCGTTTCATCGTCATCCCACGAGCAGCTAGGGAACTATACGTCCACTGAGGCCGAGCCCCACTTGCCTGAGTAAGCCTTATATAACTCAGGTGCGGCAGGTTCCTCAGAGGTTGCTTGCTAGCGAATGTTCAAACTCAACAGCCGTGCATCTCCTCAGCATGTAGCACACCTTGAGATTGAGGGTTTATTTATTTATTTATTTATTATTTTTATTTTTAATAGAGGTTTGTACCATCCTCGCGACCCGAACGATTAAGCCAAGATCCTCAGGTTAGGAAACGTACAACGTTCCACTGTCGCACCAAATGATGGTCATTGAAGTACACACAAAGCTTACGGTGTGGCAGACTGTTGGCACGACACAGTCCACAGCTCGGGACCCTTGGTTTAGCAAACCTGTACTCAACAAATTAATGCTGAGCCCCTGAGGGGGATCATTGTATGGCAAAAACGCTTTTAATGAGTAACATTAAACATTTACACAAATTTGAGATATCACTCTCAAATTGTCACAACATCCAACAGTACTAACAAATCACAGCAGATAGAGTCCACACACTTGCTTCGTTTATCATTGTAGTTGAAGTGAAAGACATCAGAGGAAATGGTGGATCTGACTATACTAAGTGAGTGGTCAATAAAAGATAGTTCATTCTCCTACATAAGGAACAAAAGGAATATTCAGATATTTTTATTAATTATAATCAAATGTCAGTTAATTCATTCAAAGAACTGCTACATATGGTGGAAAGTAACATTTATGAAACCAATACAGTTACGATGAATTGTGGTAGTGCAGAAGAGATACTAGTGATTAAGTTTCATTAATAATTGTTCTGTTACTGTAGTTTAGCTGGAAGGGACCAGAAAAAACTGTGTTATTATGCTGGTGAATGTACTGATTTTTGTGATTAAGACTGTGATGGAGCCCTTAGGTCCACAATATTGCAATTAATTAAATGTTTCAGCAAGCGAGTGCTGTGGTGAGAGATTGATTTTCACCTTAGTATTAGTAGTCCCATTGTTTCCCTGCCCTCTTCTGCTACTAATTCTATCCTCCTTGTTCTCATTTCCTGCCATGACCACTCATTATTATTTTCACCCTACTGTATGAAATGGTAAGATAAGCTCTTGTGAATTTCTCCTCAAACCAAAAAAGTCTTGTTTCTCTCCATCCACTCCGTAAGCATACAAAAAAACGTGTGCCTGTCCATACACAGATTGGATGCATCTCGTGTTATGGCCACAGAAGTCCCACCTGACAAGGAATAATTATACACCTTAAAAATGTTTGTAAATCTATGGGACCAATTATTCTGATGCCAGTTTCTTCTTGCTGTCCAACTAAAATAAAGCAAAAGGCAGTCACCAGTGGCGGTGCGTCCTATGTGTTCACTGGTTCAGTGAACCCCCCGGAAAAAAGCTCGCCGTGAAAAAAAGTAACTAAACAAATTAAATAAAAGTGTTTTTAAAATATCATTCTTTGTTTTGTTTGTGTATCAGTTCATTTTATATGCATATTCAAAGTATTTTTATCACATGAGAAACATTTTATGTTGCGGAGACAGCATGTATACAAGTTGTAGCGCCGCCACTTAACCCTCTGTCGCGCGCACCTCCAGATGAAACAAAGTCAGGCGCACCCGGCCTGAGAGGCCACCCACATATTTTGTGGACTACCTCCGCCATGTTAAATCAAATTCAAAATGCGTGTTGGCTAGTCTTGATGAGGATCTAAAGGAAGGAATTACAGCAAACTTAAAGCATAATAATGGATTTATTGAACACAATACACCTTAAACTAAAGTGACCAAAATCACCAATTTCCCACAAAGAGCATTAACAATTGGTCGAACAGACATCCATCAAAGTAATGAAGTTATTTTTAAAGGACATTAGGCAGTCTATTCTGTCATGAAAACATCTTTTCTCACCACATTTGCAGCCAAAAACCGATGCTATAGCTCCCAAATCAACAACTGAAACACAGGTATGGCACAGAACGTATACATCGCTCAAGCAGATTGGTTGATGACAAGCTGAACATTCGTGATTCTTCATCCTCCTAACTCTTGTTTCAGCCACGCATGGTCGACGTTTTAGCCATTTAGGAGGTAATGTGGGAGAACTTTCCCGTTCCTTGTGGGGTAAAATTTTTTTTAGTCGAGTTTTCAGCCGAATCGACATTCCACATATATTCATAGCATACACAGGCTAAATTGTCCCGTTACAAGTTGATGACACAAAGTTTTGCAATTGGTGGCGTCATTTGTAGGAATATCTTTTACACTGGATGTTGTGTAATAATGATGTGACTCTTCACACTATGAATAGTAGAAGGTATCTACTTAGACTGCTTCGTCGTCTTATCGTTTCCAAAATAAAAACTCCACACATATTTCCTTCTCTTCTTCATATTCCCGAGCTGTTCCCTAAACTTCCTGTTCAGTTGCTGAGTCATCCTTGTCTTCTCCTACCTCATCCTGAGAGTGGGTCTCTCTCTCATCGACTAAATCTTTGAGTGCGGCTGGATCTTTAGCAGTTTCGTCCTCAAGGAGGCGCATTATTTTCACAAGATCATTGGCTTAGAGGCATAATATACTTTTCTGGACATTTCAGCAGAAAATATGGATGTGATAACGTAGGAAAAGAAAGGAAATTTGAAATTAGAACTCGATCAGATGCACTCAGTCTGAAGGGCCAGGGTCATCAAAGTCTTCTTTTTTTCCGAAGGTAACAGTGAAAATCACAGAGGACAGACTTATTTTGATTGAAACGAAGTAATAAAATAAAAATATCTTGAAAAATCTCACCTTAAAATCTATAACATAATCGGGCGCAGTCGGCCTGTGAGGCCCAAGGAGTTCCCCGTGATCTGCGTGGAAATCGATGGCAGCCTGTGGATCGGCACTGTGTGAGGCTCCCAAAGTTACGCGAGTAAACGAAGAGGCAGGCCGCTGGGCCACCACTGCTAAGCATGGGAATCAAAAAAGTGTTTTGCTGGCCTGTGAGGCCGACTGCGCCCGACGGAGGGTTAATATAGGCGGCAGTGGGCGCAGCGTTGCAATGTGCATGTGCGGCTGAGATTCAAATTCTCTTCTGCACCCCCTGGAGGCAGCATACGGGTGTTCCCACGGCAGGGAGGGGCAAGGGGAAATGCTGCTTTTAACACTGGCATTGGAGTTGGTAGAGACACCAGCTCCTGGCTACTCCAGCACTGGCAGTTACACATGAAGTGAATCCCCGGTCATCTGAAGCACCAGCCACAACTGGCAGTCACACTACACAAATGCCAAATGGATTTAGGGGTAACCTCTAAGCTCTGTCACAAAAGGCGGTGTGATTCTTCTACCTTTTGTGACACTTATAACGTGTTCAGTCACATAAAATGGCAGTTGGAAGGAAAAGAAAAAAGACGAAGTAAAGCAAGAACATAAAATTGAGGAATTTTTAACATTTATCTTATGGGTTTTTCACAGGGACTATGAAATTTGACAAGACAACATGGACCAATGACACTAAGTTCATTTCACCAAGCAATGCAGGATTTGTGTAACACCCAAAGACAGTCTTTGATGAATGGAAGCCAGTCAAACAACAATGTTGTCTCAGGCTTGCAACCCTATAGCAAGGAAATGAGTCAGTTTTGTATGAATGACAGTTGCTTTTCCTTGGGATCTGGGATAATTTGAGAGCTGTGAAGTATCAAAACAGAAACCTTCAACATACTGACCACCATACAGTCCACATTTTGGCAGTGGGTTTATCTTTCAAGACCATGACACACAAGCACATTGTGGCCATCTTCCTACATGAGGCTAGAATTTAAAGAAACTGATTGGCTGGTAGTACATTAATCCACTAGAACAATTTTGGGACCAGTTGCAGCTTGCAGTGACATTATGCGTGAGATTACTTGGAACTTACAGTGTGTCATTTCAAGAATCCTCACCAAACAATTGTTGACTTGAAAAGAGCCATCAACAAATATTGAGACGGGTAGAACCAGCAAACCCTCAACTACTGTGTGTATAGAATGCCAAGGAGAATCAAAGCAAGTTATAATGTTCAGGTTACAGCACAAATGTTAAAGAGTTTGATCTATTGATGTGAAAATTTGAATAGGTGACTATTTTGGTTAATTTTTATTTATTATAAGAGAAAGTTATTTGTTTAGTTTCTTAAACCTTTTTTGTTTATTTCCTGCATACCCCTTCCCCCATGAATATATGCCCAAAATCATGTTGCAGCTCTTTTGTAAATGATTGCCTTTGCCTCTTTATATGAAACTGGACTGCAAAAAAGTGTTATGGAGAATGCAAGGCTCTAAAACAACTTAATGTTGCTCAAAGAACCCATATCTTAAGAGGTCACTAAACTAATATAATTACTTAATATACAGTGTCAGTTAAGAGGAAAGGCATATGCTTTGAGGGATGATACTATTAGCGATTCTGAAAATAAGAATCATATGAATGTATGTTTTATTCTTTTCCTTTTCCTAGGAAACTAAAGAAAATAATGGGGAACAGGACAAATGCAGGTAATATTAAATGAAACACTGTGATCTAAATTTTTGTTTAATTGTGTACACTTCCTCACAAAAGATGCTCAAGAAGTCCATAATTACCTGCCATGCATTTGCAGCTCTTTTAGACAGTTGCTGTGTTGCTGATCTGAGCTGATTCATATGGTCCTTTACTTGAGCATACACGTGTAAAATACAACTGAGAAGCTCTTCCCGTGTGTCCAGTCTGAAATGACCAATCAGGACAACACAATGTAGGCTAATGTCGCTTGTCTTGTATTCATGTGCAAAGGCTAGTGAAGGACATGCAATCGACACCTATGGTTTCCAAACAACTGCAGATCAGATATGGTTAAGAAAAGGGCATATGTTCATTCTAAGTTTTTTTGTTTATAATCACAAATAATACCTCCCTGAAAAGCATTTATCTTTCCCCCTAAGTTGTCCTGTATATTGATATATTGAGAAGTAATTTACAAATTTTATGATATATACATGGTGGTTTTGATTGGTGGGAAGTATATTTTAAGCATTTGATTATAAAAGTTCTAATTTCATTCAATGAAGTAATGTGCACATACCTAATGGAAGTATATGTTGCAAATCAACTGTTGTTTCAATTCCATTAGTTTCAAACTTAACTTCGCACCTTCCATCATCGTTGAGTGCTATTACTGTAGCGTGGGCCCAGAGATTGTTACTGCTTTTTACTAAAGCTTTGACTCCAGGCTGGACGGCAGAAAAGTCAGGTTCACTATAAAAGAAAAGAAAGGAAACTTGTATTTTTGTGCTATGATTATTCCTGAAACTATGGTAATGTTTTATGTGCACTGATTGAAACAATATTCTGGAACAATTGAGCATGAAAAATATTGAGCACTTTATATATAATGTATCTGAGGAGCAAATAAGAAAATCCAGGAGCAACTCTGAACATCATCAGAGAAGATCCAAATGGTATTGATGACTGGGCCAACAAAATGGGAGTTCCACTGAACTCAATTAGATCACAAGCAAACATCATAGGTTACTAAAGACTCATCAGCTCAATTTATATGAATCAATTCTGCAATGGACTATCTTCTTTTATACAGGCTTAAAATATGGAATTACTATGAACTGTTTTCAATTTACAACTCCTCAGTGATCACAACAGAAAAGCCTTTCTACACTGGGTACAGTCTGCCAGTCTAATGGAGAGTTTCATGCCATTTTCATACCTATCTATGATGAAGTAAAACTGTCATTTCAGCCTCCATGAAAAGTAACTACCTATACAAGATAACAATTATAATCCACAAAATTGTTACATCACTTGAAAGAAGAATCTCCTCATAAGGCCAGAAAATAAACATCCCCATAGAAGTTTTCTAATATTTGCAAATATATATAAAGCTGCATAGTAAGACAATCTGTCCCACAGATATTTCTGAGATGGGATAGCTTGCATGTCTCAATATAGATAACCGTATCATAGGTGCAACCATAGCAGAGGGGTATCTGTGAGAAGCCAAACAAATGTGTGTAAGGAGTTTGGAATGTTACATTGCTTAATCAGGTAGGTAATTTAGGAAATTGGAAATGGGAATGTATAGGTTGAAGTTAGATATTGGGAGGGGGGGGGAGGGGTTAGTAAAGTTTTGTGGTAGCATTAAGAGGACTTCTAGTCAGGAGAGCATACTGTTATAAATACAAATTCAAATTGGGGACTTGCAAGGGTAGGCTAATAAACAATAAGAAAATAAGACAAAACCAGATTTTAAACTGAAAGACAGTCCTAGAAGCAATTACAATCTTTAAATACCGCTTTCTGGTTATGAACTGGGTAATTTAAAATTGAACAAAACACAGAAAGTTTGGAAATGAAGGAGAAAGGGCCTGAATAAGCAGAATGGACAAGAGGTGGTTAAGAATTTCAAAGGCAGTATTAGGCAACAAGTGACAAACTAGGGAAATAAACACAGTCAAAGGCAAATGGGTAACTTCAAGAAATGACGTAGTGAAGGCAACAGTATCAAATAGGTGAAAAGACAAGGCCTAGGACAAATCCTTGGATATCACAGGAGATATTAAATTAAATGATGAAAAGAGAAAATAATAAAACTGCAGGAAATGAAACAGAACAAAGAAATTATTAATGTCTAAAAACTGATACCATTACACGACATTGCCTCTTTCCTGCAATCTGATTGCATAGGAAATAGGTTACCAACAGTTGTATGTTTTTCAGAAAGATTTATTTCTTAGCTATCAGTTTCGGCATTTCATTATACATTCGTCATCATGCTACAACAGGTAGCTAAGGAATAAATGTTTCTGTAAAACATACGCCTGTTGGTAACCTATTTCCTACATAATCTTGACCAGCAGCAGTCCCAGCCTCGGTCCCACCATCAATGATGGATTCAATGAGCAATCTGACTGAGTTTAACAACAACTCCCAAAAGGAAAAGTAGCCAAGACTGCAGTTTTATAGTCATTTATTTGAAGATAACCAGTTTCAATTACCTAAGTGATCATCTTCTGATCAGTATTACCATATTTACTCAGCTACAGTACCCACCATTTTTCCAATGTTTTTAATTCTGAAATTGGGGATGGTACTACAGGTGCAAACTTCATAAATTCAATAGTGCATTTGGTTGGTTCAGGATGGGCTACATTTATTAATAATTTTATCACACTATATATGAAATACCTATTTTATTCAAACTTTATTTTTATACACACACACAACTAATATGTTACTCAATTACTCGCTACCTCAAAAAGCAGTCCAGGAAAAAAAAGGTTGTTACATAGGGAAGAAGCATTAAACGACTATGGAATGGAAACATCTGTCATCTCCTGCACGGAAGAAGTTCAAAAGCACTCTGCAGGTAAAGTGCTACTGACCGTTTTCTGGGCTGGCCAAGGAGTTTTGTTTCTGGACTTTTTGGAGGAAGCAACCATCAATGCTGTGCAGTACTGTGCCACTCTGCTAAAATTGAAAGATGTGATTCGGAAAAAGTGGCCTGGCCTTCTCAGATCTGGCATTTTGCAGTTGGATGGCAATGCGAGACCACACTCGGTGATGGCAATGCAAAACCACATTGCAACTCTTGGTTGGGAGTGCCCTGATTTTTTCCTGGAAGGCTTTTTGAAGCTTAATAAGCAGTATGACAAATGTCTCAATGTTATTGGAAATTATGCAAAAAAATAAAGATATGTCTCATAATTAATGTCTCATTCTATTTTTTTTTCCTTTCGTATGCATCTCTGACCACAGTCGACAAGGGAAACTTATTTTCCAACTCCACCTCGTACTCTCTCTTTTCAAGTGATATTAATTATAATAGCAACTAAGTTTTATAGATTACAAAAAGTCTACTTTATATCCACAAGGGTTATTTATATTTTATTTACATATGTAACTACAGTAGGACAAGCCTCTTTACTTCCCGACAAGCTCATGCGGCAGGCGATGGGCGGGCTTATACTTTATAACTCGCAGCGTTCTCTCTCTGTTTAGCAGTCGCCACATGAGCAACCCGGTCAGTGTCTCACCACCACATTGAGGTATACTATTTTGTTCAATATTGTAATTAATTCCTGTAAAATGTAAAAGAATTTCTGTTGGATCTGTTTCCCTCTAAGAAAAATTGTCTTATATTTTTTCAGATAAATCAGATCTGATGATGATCTAATGAAAGATTGAAACCGGTCATCTTCAAAAAATAAATAATGTAAAATTTGTGTGTACTTGACTAATTTTTCAAAAATTTTATTTGCTGTCTTTCCTAAGATGAAAATATTTACCAAACTCAGTAATAACGTAACTTAGAATAGTCAAAGTATAGAGGATACAAAATGTAGAATAATAATGGCAAGAGAAGTGTTTCTAAAGAAACAGTGAATATAGATTTAAATATGATAATGAATATAGGATGAAGCACAGAAGTAAAATTGGTACCAGGGCCAGGATTCAAACACAAACTCCCCAGCTCAGAAACTAATTAAAAGGGGGATGATCAAGATAGGCTGAGGTGGAATTGGGTTTTGTATTGGGGAGGGTGATGTATTTGGGTATTCAGTGCAGTTGTGATTGCTGACTAGCCAGGATGGCACAGTCAGTAAGTGCACCTACCAAGTGAGCAGGAAGACTGGGTTCGAATCCCAGCTTTTCTACAAATTTTAATGCTATGCTTCTGTCATATTCATTATAACTGATAAAACTAAGACTATCTGTGTCTCATGAATATATAATTATTCAATAGCAATTTAACTCTTAGGAAGTCTATTCTCGAAAGCATTCTCTGGAGTTTAGCCTTATACAGAAGCACAACATGGGTTATAAGCAGTTTACGTGAGAATGGTTGGGGTTTTTTTTTTTTTTTTTTTTTTTTTTTTTTTTTTTTTTTTTTTTTTTTTTTTTTTTTTGAAAGTAATGCTAATGAAGAACGCTGAAGATTAGATGGATAGATCATGAAACTTAATGAGAAGGTAATCAGGTAGAAAAGAAAAATGCAGAGTAACTTGAAAGAAATTTTCAATTTGATATTGGAGGGAAGTTAGGGAGGTAAAAATTTCAGATGAGATGAATACAGTAATCATGCTAAAGTGGCTGTAGTTGCAATAGTTATGCAGAGATGAAAGGCTGGCACAGGATAGAGTAGTGTGGAGAGCTGCATCAAAGCAGGGTCTGCACTGATGACCACAACACAACAGTTATTTTATTCACAACTATTCAGACATTTTTTTCCACTTATTCTACAAATGCCAGGATTTCTCTTGAAGATAATCCAACTGAACAATGATGACAATCATCTTAAAGTATCTACAGATGAAAAAGAAAGAAGCACAAAGTATGGAATTGCACAAATCATGATTAAATTATATATAAAATCAACACTGGAACTAAACACCAGAAGAAAACATACAATACAATTTAAACAAAGAATTAATGAAAATATATCTTTGAATGACATGGATGACATGAGGAAAAACAAAGCTAAGGATTGTTTGGACTTCGTAAGTAGAATCTATAGATCATGTTCATCAGTTTGTAATTAACGATGAAACAAAATTTAAAGCAGTACACAAAAGACAGTGGCTATACACCAAAAATTGAGAAATTGACTTCTTCTGCTGAAAAACAATTACCTCTGTTTTCGAGGTTGCAAAAGAGATTCTTCTTAGGATGGATGGGTTGCTGGGGGAGGGGGAGGGGAGACCAAACTGTAAAGGTCATTAGTTCCCTGATGGGGAGGGGAAGGAGTGAGGATAGGAAAGGAGGGAACAGAAAAGGAAGTTCAGTTCAGGGAGGAAAGAAGGGAGAAACACTGCATTATGTCGGGGCCCCTTGCTCGCCACACAAAAAGTGTATTTGCCAGCATATAAGACACACTTGGGTGTAAGACACACCCCACTTTTAAGACACATTCTATAGGAAAAAATAAATCACACCTAATACACCTATTGCAATACAATTATAATACATTTGTTCTTCTACATCGAATATCTAAGGCAGTGCCTTCAAGTAGTGTTCATAAGCCTTACGCAGTCAAGTTTTTTGCCAGTTTGCACTTATTCAAACAGATATTTCACCTTTCGCATGTTTACAGTCAGCGCCGACTATGGCGTGAAGTTTGAAAGAGCGCCATAAAGGCTTATGACATTCCCACCTAGGTGGCACTGATTACGACTGCTTCTATCAGCCACCGCACCGAGTATAAGTTTGCATGACACATTTTGAGAATTCATTGTGAAGTGCGAATATTTATGTAAGTATTTTTGTGATATTCCATGAACTGCAAGAATGAGGGATCTACTGTGTCTGTGTATTGCTTTGGTGCACTGTATGGGGCACAGCATGTTATAACCCCAAAAAGACAACTGTGAGATGCAGACACTGGGCAAATGTCACAAAAAATACTTATGTACATATTTGCACTTGGGAATCCGAACAAATTCTCAAATATCGCCAGGTGAGACATGGTGAAATATGTGAGCAGTGTTTCATTATTCAAATAATGAACGACACACCGTTACAGGGCATCCGAAAACATCAATAATTATGATGAAATTACACTGAAAGTTTCTACTTCATATGAAGTTACCAGTTTGTTATACTAGGCACTAAAAACAGAACAAATTCAGACAATCTTTACTACATAAGAAAGCTCCTGACAGGTATTTCGGTGTACATTATGTACATATATTAAATAAAATGTAAGAGAGAACCTTAAAGCAAATTTTCCCACATAAAACGTTATTTCCCGCATTTAACACCATTTTTGAAATCCCTTAAAAACAAATGGAACCTACCTTAACTCGCAACTGGTATATAAGATGCATCCAGTTTTTGGACCAATTTTTATAGGAAAAAACGTGCATCTTATACGCCAGCAAATATGGTACTTTCAAAAGAACTGTGAGCGCCCCCTCCCCTCCTGGAGGGATTCTTCTTACTTATGAACATTAGCTCCACAGGAGATATCACAATAATACAAAGTAACATCTCTTCTAGTCTTAAAAACAGCATTCTTTTGGCAAGGAGGAACATCCAAATGTGTCTTCTGACACATCATATCCAACTGAAATTATTCAAGGGTGCTTTCTTGTGAAGCTACCAAATTTCAGAGACATGCATCTTACTATGTTTCACCTGACATTCAAAATAGCCCCAGATATTTTGTATGGGATTAAGTAAAAGTGGTTTAAGGGCCAAGTTGAGGTATGATAAGGAGCCTTAATGTCAAAGCAGGAAAGTATATGGGGAGCCCTGTAATATAACTAGTGTCTTCTGAAAGACTGCAGTGTAAACACCATAATAATCATCATGAAGATGTCAGCCACTGAGAATGTGGAAGTAAAGAACCTGATTCACATTCATAGTAACCTAAGCAAGTGGACCTAAGTCACCGAACTAAAACCACAGCCAAAAATTCAACCTGACTTCACCCTCCCCATACTATATGTTTAATGCCTCATTAGGTAATGTAGGTGCACTCCAAAATTTTGATATAATTAAAAGATGAAATTACAACAACTCTTTATAACTCACTATATGGTTGCATTTAGCTACCGCTCGGTTTCTATATTATTTGAACCTTCAAAGATGAGCAGCTTTAAGTGATGCACTGAGCAATGACATTTTGCAATGTACCAGATCCCAAATATTGATGCATACATTTTCCTTCACAATTCACACTCTGGAAGAAGTTGAGAAGGACCTGTACTCATTGACAATAGCAATTCTGGGTGTAAATGAACATGATTTGACACTGACAAGAGTGACACCCATCTCCTGTTCACTGGAATCTTTTCTGACCAATGTTCTAATGTAGTATTACATGCTTGCAAGTGATGCAGTCATCTTTGTAGACCGACTGAACAATCCACATGACTACAACACATTCGAACTTCATTCAAGGTGCTAAAGACATAATCGTTGTGTGCCCAAAATTCCATATCCATCACTTTCATTCAATATAGTTATAGGTGTGTGTTCGATTCTCCTTTCTACCATTCTGTCATGACTCCACCTCTACTGAATTTACTACGCTGATGCCACACAACTGACTGCATGCAAGTGCGCACACATAATGCAGAATCCTTCACACTCAATTATTATTATTATTATTATTATTATTATTACACATAATGGTTTGACCTAAAAGAAGATGAAACAAAAAACTAGTGGTTGTTACAACTTTCAACACCAGGATGAGAATCACTTTATCCTCTTACAGATTTTAATGCATGTGAAAGATGAGCAATCAGACGCAAATATTTCTTACTGCATATCTAAATTTTGGTTGCTGTGCAACCATTATCAATGGTTTAAAACATTGTGTGTTACTGTAATCTTCAACATGAAGATCAAAAAGGTTTATATATTTTAAACCACATTTTTAAAGCATTGATAATGGTCACATAACAACAAAAATCTAGATATGCAATAACAAATAAATATTTGCAACTGATTGCTACTCATCATTCACATATTACAAAACAGTCACTGAGCACAGTGATCCTATATGGAATCTAACTTGATTTTAATACTTACTGTATTACTAGTATAAGAACTATGGAAATTCCTGGCTGGAATAATACATGAAATACAGGGATGGCAACCATTGACCTTCAAATGATTCAAGCATGGCATATAAAACCATGCAACACAAAACAGTATTTACATCATCTTCATACTACGAGTACTGTTTTCTGTTGCATGTATATTTGTTTCATCTTGAAAGAAACCTCCTTGTACTGTAAACTACTAACAGATAGCTTTAAATCGTATAATCCTGCATGTATATGTTCGAACTATCAAAGCTATTATGCTACCACTGTTATCTATCAATTTCTTTTACATTAAAGTTTAAATAAAACCTAAAAGTTTTAAACTGATAAATTATTAAACAAATTAGCAATTGTGAAAATAATCTTAATGTACTTTCTTTTTTATTTGAGCCACCACAGTCACAAAAATTAGCAGTCTGTTGTTCGGACTTTGTCTATTTTTAAACACTTGGCCTTAACTGCACTGCTGCTACATAATCACATTTATCATTGTGCACCTAAAAGACTTTGCATGTTCCTTTTGTGTTAAAGTAGCTTAGTGACATTCATTAACTCAAATACTACTGAGTATTCAACCAATCATCACATATGTGTTTGAAAATGGATCATGTCAGAAACTAGTCACAGAAGACACTACTAATTTTTGCAACTGAAATAAATGAAAAATTATATTAAACTAATTATTTGCTTTAATTTATACAATGTTGTAGGAAGATGCTTTAAGACCTGCTTGGCATGAATGATTAATAATATGCTTTTGGTTGTTCAAAAGAGTTGTTGATTCCATCAAAATCACTCGTCAGAATAC
Organism: Locusta migratoria; assembly: GCA_026315105.1. Taxonomy (NCBI): domain Eukaryota; kingdom Metazoa; phylum Arthropoda; class Insecta; order Orthoptera; family Acrididae; genus Locusta; species Locusta migratoria. The sequence goes on along the minus strand of CM048755.1, from coordinate 741,520,434 downwards.
AGCACAGAAAAACTGTGCTCTCTTTGTATTATGATTTTTTTTTGTCTACTGAACTAAATTACTAAACACAGATGTTTTATTTCCGTACTGTTTACCTGTATTCTTTTAAATCTGATAGTGGTACCATGTGACCGTGGGAATACCGACAATCGTCATCACTAAATCTGCAAGTACCTTCAAAGTACTGTTCGCAAGGAACCATCTCTTTGGAAACTGGATTTGTAAAGAACACACGAACCTGAAACAAATAAAAATTAAAGATTATTAAACTACTACAGGTATACTGAATCTGTACCTTTCTACATCCAACTTTTTCCTTCTTTATTTAACTAGTAAACCATAAGCGATGCTTATAAAATTACTGGCTTCAGCTTTTAGTCCTCTTCATATCCAGTGTTAAAAATTTATTATATTCCAATACTGGAACTGAAGATAACTATAGGTTACAATTGTAAGTGACAGCTGAATGAGAAATATCTATGATTACTGCATTGTGAAATAAAATAAGAAACAAATCTTATTACATCAATTACAACATATTCAAAAACAATCTCTCTATGTTGCATTTATCAAATCTTTTATATAAAGTTCTAAAACTAATTAAATATTTACTTTTTATAAGTCTGGAGAGCCATGATAAGATACATTGCCACAGTTTTATTATGAAATTTTAGCATGGAATAATGGGAGAGTTCTGTTTAATAGCACTGAATATAAGGTCAGTAGAGATGGAGCACAAGCTCATATAGTTCATTTTTAAGGATGGGGGATTGGAAGAAATGAGCCATTCCCTTTAAAAGGATCTATCCTGACTTTTGTCTGGTGAGATTCAGAAAAAAATCACAGAAAACCCAAATATGGATGGCTTGGAGGCAGGTTTTAAATGTCACCCTCCCAGATGCAAGTATTAAGTGCTGTGACACCTTGCTCGGTTTTATCAAAGAGTACAGTCTAGAAAATTGTATTTCAAATTATGATAACTAATACTATAATTTCAAGACATGTTGCTGTAAGTGGGTATGGTAAACTTGTATTCCATTTGTGACACTGACTTCCATAAATTACAAAAAGATTATAAAAGCACTAATCATTCTCAAAAATGCAAAGCCATTGCAAAAGTTCAGTATATCATTACCACAGGGGCATTACATCTGCTTGTCTCATTTGCAGCAGACAACTGCATGTTTGTGAGAAGAAGGGTAACAATTTTATGAGCCTGAAAGAAGTCAACAACTGGGTACAACAGAACTGTAGCATCATTACCCAGAGAAAATGAGATGGAAGATCATTGGCAGATTAGGTAGTGGTGGTGGTATGACTCAATGCTTAGGTTTGAAAAAGATTTTTAAACAACTGCTAAACAATGAAATTCACAACTTAAGCCTATTCAATATGCCCTGTCCACACTGTCAACCTCACATAAGTAACTAATACAGTAATTAAAATAGTCCAGCAGGCATTGTGACTGGCTGCTTGATGAAAAAGAAAAAATGTCAAAATAACTCTATAAATACATCAAAATCTTCTACCAAATAAGTTACTTACAGAGAAAAAAAAACACATACAATATAACAGGCTGTAGCAAATTTACCTCATCACCACCACAAACAAAGAGCTGCTCTCATGTCTTATTATGACACACAGTTTCTTAAAATGTGGCTTACAGATGTCTGAATGGCATCAACAACTAACATTGGGGGGCACACATGACAGATGAGAACTCCAAGAAAGAAGAAGGAAGCTTATGGTTTAATGTCTTGTTGACAGCATGTTTATTAGAGATGGAGCTCCCACATGGATTTTAGGGTAAGGACGGAGATGGAAATTGGCCTTGCCCTTTCAAAGGAACTATCCCAGCATTTGCCTGAAGTTACACTCCTGGCTATTGAAATTGCTACAGCACGAAGATGACGCGCTACAGACGCGAAATTTAACCAACAGAAAGAAGATGCTGTGATATGCAAATGATTAGCTTTCAAGAGCATTCACACAAGGTTGGTGCTGGTGGCGACACCTACAACTTGCTGACATGAGGAAAGTTTCCAACCAATTTCTCATACACAAACAGCAGTTGACCAGCATTGCCTGGGGAAATGTTGTTGTGATGCCTCGTGTAAGAGGGAGAAATGTGTACCATCATATTTCTGACTTTGATAAAGGTCTAATTGTAGCCTATCGCAATTGCGGTTTATAGTATCACGACATTGCTGCTCGCGATCCAATGACTGTTAGCAGAATATGGAATTGGTGGGTTCAGGAGGGCAATACGGAACGCCGTGCTGGATCCCAAACGGCTTCTCATATCACTAGCAGTTGAGATGACAGGCATCTTATCAACATGGCTGTAATGGATCGTACAGCCATGTCTCGATCCCTGAGTCAACAGATGGGGACTTTTGCAAGACAACAACCATCTGCACGAACAGTTTGACGATGTTTGCAACAGCGTGGATTATCGGCTCTGAGACCATGGCTGCAGTTACCCTTGACACTGCGTCACAGACAGGAGCACCTGCGATGGTTTATGCAACAACGAACCTGGGTGCACAAATGGCAAAACATAATTATTTTGGATGAATCCAGGTTCTGTTTACAGCATCATGATGGTCACATACATGTTTGGCGACACCGTGGTGAACACACATTGGAAGCATGTGTTCGTCATCGCCATACTGGCATGATGATGACGACGATGATTGGTGATATAGGACACTCAACATCAAGGCCATACTGGTGTATCACCTGGCGTGATGGTATGGGGTGCCAATGGTTACACCTCTCGGTCACCTCTTGTTTGCATCGACAGCACTTTGAACAGTGGCCATTACACTTCAGATGTGTTACAACCCATGGATCTACCCTGCATTCGAACCCTGCGAAACCCTACAATTTCAGCAGGATAATGCACAACCGCATGTTGCAGGTCCTGTACGGGCCTTTCTGGATATGGAAAATGTTCTACTGCTGCCCTGGCCAGCACATTCTCCAGATCTCTCACCAACTGAAAACATCTGGTCAATGGTGGCCAAGCAACTGGCTCGTCACAATACGCCAGTCACTACTCTTGATGAACTGGTGACCAAAGTTCATAAACCAGTCAAGAAGGCTAGGAGCATGTTTTTGTTGGGAAAAGCCGACAAGCTAATGTTACGATCGCACTTAGAAAATGAATGGGCATCGTTTAATTCTGGGACTATGGATGTAGAGGAATTGTGGACTAAATTTAAATGCATTGTTAATGACGGGTTAGAGAAATATGTGCCAGTAAAGACGATTAAGGATGGAAAAGATCCACCGTGGTATAATAATAATGTTAGAAAGCTGCTGAGAAAGCAAAGGCTGTTGCACTCTCGATTCAAAAAAGAACACGCAAATGATGACAGGCAAAAGTTAGTAGAGATTTGTGCGTCTATAAAAATATCGATGCATGAAGCATACAATAATTATCACAGCCATACCTTAGCAAAAGATCTTTCCGAGAACCCGAAAAAATTCTGGTCCTATGTAAAATCGATAAGCGGGTCAAAGCCCACTGTCCAGTCACTAGTTGATCATACCGGGGCAGTAATAGAAGAAAGCAAACGGAAAGCTGAAGTTCTAAATTTAACCTTTAAGAAATCTTTCACGCAGGAGGACCGCACAAATATACCATCATTTGATCAACGTACTAATTCCGAAATGGGGGACATAGCAATAGGTATTTCCGGTGTAGAGAAGCAGCTGAGAGAGCTAAATACGAAAAAGTCTGCTGGTTCGTTTTTACCAGTTCGGTTTTACAAAGACTATTCTGCGGCATTGGCCCCCTACTTAGCTTGCATTTATAGCGAATCTTTAATTCAGCGCAAAGTTCCTAGTGATTGGAAAAAAGCGCAGGTGACTCCAGTGTATAAGAAAGGAAAGAGAACTGACCCATACAATTACAGGCCAATATCGTTGACATCGGTTTCATGTAGAATTTTGGAGCATATTCTCAGTTCGAATATAGTAAATTTCCTTGAAACGGAAAAGCTTCTTTCCATGAATCAGCACGGGTTTAGGAAACATCGTTCATGCGAAACTCAGCTTGCCCTTTTCTCACATGACATCTTGTGAGCCATGGACGAAGGGCAACAGGCGGATTGTGTTTTTCTCGACTTCAAAAAGGCGTTCGACACGGTGCCACACTGCAGACTGCTAACGAAGATACGAGCTTATGGAATAGGTTCACAGATTTGTGACTGGCTGGAAGACTTCCTAAGTAATAGAACACAGTACGTTGTTCTGGACGGCGAGTGCTCATCAGAGACGAGTGTATCGTCAGGCGTGCCCCAGGGGAGTGTGATAGGACCGCTATTATTTTCTATCTATATAAATGATCTGATGGACAGAGTAAGTTGTAATTTGCGGCTGTTTGCTGATGATGCTGTTGTGTATGGGAGGGTGTCGTCTGTAACTGACTGTAATAGCATACAGGTTGACTTAGACAAAATTTCTAGTTGGTGCGAAGAATGGCAGCTAGCTCTCAATGTAGAAAAATGTAAGGTGATGCGCATGAGTAGAAAAAACAATCCTATAATGTTCGAATACAGCATCAGTAGTGAGCTTCTTGATGCGGTCGCGTCGTTCAAATATCTAGGCGTAACATTGCAGAGCGATATGAAATGGAACGAGCATGTAAGGACAGTTGTGAGTAAGGCAGACAGCCGACTTCGGTTTATTGGGAGAATTTTGGGAAGATGTACTTCACCTGTAAAGGAGACCGCGTATAAAACGCTTGTACGACCACGTCTTGAGTATTGCTCAAGTATTTGGGACCCGCAGCAGATCGCTTTGAAGGAAGACATAGAGGCGGTTCAGAGGCGAGCAGCTAGATTTGTTACCGGTAGGTTCGACCAATGCGCGAGTGTCTCGGAAATGCTCCGGCAACTCAATTGGGGATCGCTGGAAGAAAGACGACGTTCTTTTCGTGAATTTCTGTTAAGTAAATTTAGAGGGCCGGAATTTGAAGCTGAGTGTAGTACGATCTTACTGCCGCCTACTTACATTTCGCGTAAAGATCACAAAGACAAGATAAGAGAAATTAGGGCTCGTACGGAGGCATATAGGCATTCTTTTTTTCCTCGTTCAATTTGGGAGTGGAATAGGAAAGGAAATGCCTAGTAGTGGTACGGTGTACCCTCCGCCACGCACCTTACGGTGAATTGCGGAGTATGTATGTAGATGTAGAACTGTGGTATTGTGTTGAAGCTGCGTGGGCATCTGTACCTGTACACACCATCCAAGCTCTGTTCGACTCAATGCCCAGGCATATCAAGGCCGTTATTACGACCAGAGGTGGTTGTCCTGGGTACTGATTTCTCAGGACCTATGCACTCAAATTGCTTGAAAATGTATCACATGTCAGTTCTAGTATAATATATTTGTCCAATAAATACCAGTTTATCATCTGCATTTCTTCTTGATGTAGCAATTTTAATGGTCAGTAGTGTATTTAAGGAAATCATGGAAAACCTAAAAGTGGTTGGGTGGAAGTGAATTCAAACCACAATCCTCCAAAATGCAAGTTTTTCAATTTCACTGACTGCAGGTCACTTCTCAGCTGAAATAATCTTAAACCTTAATGGTGAGTTAGTCACTTGGAAGGAAACAGAACAATGAACTGCAATATTTTGATATGGGCATGGTTGATTTCTCATAACATCAAGACACATACACACATGTGATAAAATAACCCCTTTTTGCCTCTTCAGGTGGATGACTTGTTTATCTACTGAGTACATGCCTATGCCATCAATAGCCTGAAGAGTAATTATGAAGCTGGAGAACATTAGGAATTTAGTACAATGAACTACTTCACACCTTTTCCAATACTGACAAGGTTCGATGTAATTGGGCACAAAATTCAGTGAATTGACTAGGTAAACAAATATTGACACATTTGGAAAACATCGCACAGTACGTAATGCTGCCCCCCTTGTCAGATGATAATATCACTGTGTTGCTCAGATGAAATTTTGTAAAATGTGGACTTAACGAATGTCTTCCCTGGCATGACAGAGTTTCTGTACCAAAATGAATATGAAGTAATTCTGGGTCTCCACATCAAAAAGTTTCATGAACAACTCCAACTTTGATTAAGTAAAGTAATATGGTCAGCACCATGTTGCACAAGGTCCTCCATTAATTTCAAATAATGTATGAATCAAGAACATTTTCTCTATTATGTGGTAAGCAAATCAAAGTAATGCCAATTACAGTGGGTCTGATGGTAGGCTGTCACAGTGAGGAGGTGCAGCAACAGGAAGGCAAGTAACAGTTCACCAGAATCAGCACACAGGTTGCGGATCATACCAGGTAAGTCTAATATGCCCCTGTTAAAAACCGAACACCAATCGGGCACACAACATTGACTATTTTTGGACACTGGCCTAGTTGAGCCACATATCATTATTCATGAAAAGCTGGTTGCACGCAAAATAAATGCAGAAATGTAATGGACATATCTGGTCTGCTCCCCATGGAATGTGGTCGAGACACTTGCAACAGTATGAACAGCCACCATAGAGGGCACTGTAAATGGTGGATTATTTTGCTTCCACCGTTGACTAATGTAAGCAGGAATCCTTCCTCCTACAGCCATAACACGACACACTACAGACACTAGCAAAGTTACGGACCAGCAATTACACTATTTTTGCTGCATCATTCCTGACTTACCACAGTGCCACCACTAGCTCAGACACAACAGATCACCATTTATGCTACAGAGAACATTTCACAGGTTCCATTTTGAAGACTCTTAAGAGTGTGAGATTCAATGTGTTCCAAAGATTCATGCAGTTTTTCAAGGGTCATATCTCAGGAAAGATAAGGGGTCAAGTGTTTTGGACAGAAAACATTTATATGCCTTTTGGCTGAACAATCCCACTGTGGTTGTCCTACAGTTTCTTTCTTTCTCTTTCTCTTGAGCCATTTTCCTGCAAATGTAGGGTTGTCTTTGTTAATCAGATGTGGCATGTTAATAGTAACGGGGTGGCTGGATGCCCTTCCTGCCACAACCCCATGACCCCCGGGAGGAAATGTGTACCACAAATATCTGTGTTATATGTGTGAAAGTGGAAAGTGTTATGAAACATTTGTGAATTGTGTAACTGAGGCGAGAATTGGGGACCAGCCCAGTATTCACCTATGGGGATGTGGAAAACCTCCTAAAAACCACATCCAGGCTGGCTGGCACTCCAGCCCCTTCATTAAGCCGACAGGCCCGGTATGCCTCTCAGTCTCGGAAAGAGGCGCGTTAGACCACACGGCTAACCGAGTGGGTGCGGTTGTCCTACAGTACAGGATCAAAATGTTAACATTACACATTTTCCCTACACCATGCAAACTGGTTGGCTAGTTTGCATTAGGTGTCACTTAAATTAGGCCTTAGGTGACTTATAAAAGCACCATTTGTTCGTGGGTGGTTCCTGAGAACTGAAAAACTGATATTTAGCCATTTTTTGCTCCATTAGCTGCAATTATGTAAATAAGTGACTATAGCAAAAAGACTCAAATTTCAGCTGTACATTCTTCAGGCATTTACCTAGAAATGTCATTTTCATATTTTTCACAATATTTATCAGTTATTGAAACACACATACACACACACACACACACACACACACACACACACACACACAGTTTCCTTATGAAAACAGAAGTACCAATTTTGGGGATGGCCACTTCTATGATTTCTATTCATGGCAAATTGTCACAATTTTTCCCCGTCCCCAAAATCTCGTATTCAAGTTTCTTCATCTAGAAGTCAAAATCCTGAGTAGAAGCATCCCCAAGGACATGTGTGGAGGAGACAGTGGTGACTGAAAGGAAACACAACTGACTGTAGGTGAGAAAGAAAGAAGCTGTGGCAGTTGGAGAGAAAAAGAATAGGACAAAGACAATGACATTGGGACAGAGAAAGTGCTGAGGAGGAAACTGAGGTAAGGAATAGCTAGAGAAAGGCATTAAGACAAAAATAATAGGAGAGAGAGATTAAGAAAGTGTTTTGGGGGGCAATGTGTAGAAAATGGCAGTGAGATGAAGATGCAGTATGAAGACTTAATTAGAAAGAAAGACCAGGTAATAGCATTTACAATGCTGTATGTTAAAGGAGTGTCAATATGGTAGAATTCAAACATTTTTGAAGAGGAAGAGAGACTGAGAACTGAGGCAGCTGGTTCCCTACTTTTCTGTCCGAGTCTTAAAAAGAGGACATATTTGACTTTTTTTAGCTCTGACAGAAGCATTTTTTTGCTGGTTGTAATACCCTCTTAATATATATGTTTGGTTATCTGCGTTACCTCAGTGTCTGTTAGAGATCATCTAGTGTGCATCAGCTACAGTAGAAATACAGTTTTTTGCTGCCATGGATGTTTGAGCAGATTACAAGCATTCAGTTACTACATTCACAATAGTCTAACAATGAGTACAACGTTTATGTATTGTGCATACCAAATTTTGCCAATTTCAGCATTCTAGTAATGATGAGAAAAAGGTTCAAGATATCTGCAAAATTTCTCACCAAAATTTATACGAACAAATGCATATATCGGTTGAAGCTATACATTGCACAGACAATGAAGTAGTCATTACACACCTTCAAAAGGCACAGTCATGTGAGTGGTATGGATAATCAAGAAACATACAGGAGGAACATGTTACATTATTCAGTCATTAAAAATAACAATCTTGTTCACACTGTGAAAAAAAAAATTGTTCCAATTTCATTGTACACTGTAGTTATTGTAAAAAGACAGATACAGGGCTAAGATGTCAAAACCAAAAGCAAAAGTGGCAAAAATTGAAGACAATCAAGTACACTACAATGATTAAAAAATAATAAGTCCAATAATGTTCATCGTAAGCACGTAAAAAGCAAAAAACTTGCATGGACAGAACATCACAAGAATGCCATATTATTCTGGCAATAACAAGTCATTATCTGTACTGGTAAACACAGTGTCAATCAATTTTCATATTCACACGGTGTCGTCAATTTCATGAATTAACCTAATCAAGACACTGGAAAATTCCCAGTAAATTAAAATATAGTTGCCAAATTTGTGCATAAAGATCCTGCTTTGTCTACAATCAAACAGTATATTCAAACACAGTGGTATAATCATAAGTTAACTAATCAACCAAAGAATATATCTCATTAGAATATGAAGCAGGGTACAAAGGTGAGACTACTGACCCCATCAATCCACAGATAGTGGAGAGTGGAATATGGAGTATTGAAAGTTCATTGTAGTTGATACAGTTGTTACATGTGTTTGTAGGAAGTGAAAGTGACAAATTTTGTTTCAAATATGAACACTAATAGGAACAAAACTGCCTAGCATTCTCACTAGACTCTAATATTTGGACTCGTGTACAGTTAGCTGACTATTGGAATTCCATCGTCTTTAACTCTCTCACGCATTGTGTCCACTTCAGTGGATGGCAAATTTTCTATTTTGTACACCCCTGATCTTGTCACCTCCGAGATCTCTGTTGCATACAGTTCACTGGTACGGATATTAGCTATGCAGTGGTGCTACCGAGCAGCCAGTCAGGCTATTACTTGGGTTGTTGTCGATCTGAGACCTAGTATACGTCGGCAACATGGCGCCTGGGAAGAAAGGTCTCACACATGTGTCCAGAATTGATGTAAATTTGTTCTATGGAGGGTATTTAAAAGTGGTAAGATAAATATATTTATATTTACAATATATCTGCCTAATAATGTGATTTGCTTGCTTTCTTACATATTATCACAGAGAACGTGACATGATTATGATAAATTGTGAAAATCACTAGTAGGCATTTATCTCTTCTTCAGGACATACTAGAAGATCTACCAGAGGATTCAGACTATTCACTGGCTGATGACAGTGAAGCAGACGATGACTGGGAAGTTCTGCCACAATAGGCAAAGGATGTTATCCCAGGAAGTAGTTCAAGGTCAGAGGAGTCGGAAGCAGAGAGTGAAGCAGAGGCAGACAATCCTGTTGTTATTCCATGCTTTGTAACCACTACACCAGTCCATAGGAAAATTAACAGAACATGGACTGTGGCACAAGGTGGTTTTGACAGACGTTCCTCAGTTCTTAGTGGAGCAAAAAGTATAACTAGATCAGAAGGCACTTATTGACATTTTCTTTACTCTCTTCTCTTTTGCTTTGCTGGAAACCACTGTTTACCAAACTAATCTTTACGCAAAACAAAATGTGAAGGAAAACCTGTGACGGAATTGGAGACGTTCTTGGGTATAAATTTTATCATGTCTTACATCAAATATCCTAGGATTAGAACCTATTGGTCTGCAGATGCTGCAGGCAGAATAGATATGATAGCCAACAACATGCCAGTCAATCGCTTTGAAATGCTCATTGGATTTCTTCATTTTACCAATTACAGTACACAAGGAGTGGACAAAAGTGATCGACTGCACAAGATTTGTCCAGTTTTAGATTCACTTCAGACTTTATTTCTACAAGCAGTTGACCCAGAAGAACAATACTCTAATGAGAAACGAATTCTTCCTTTTAAGGGTCAAAACACATTGAAGCAATATATAGCAAAGAAACCTAAACCAAGAGGCATCAAGGTAAAGATTCATGCAGGTAGCTCAGGATATGTGCACAGATTTGAGGCTTACCAGAGAGGCAGTGGTGGAAGAGAAAGGGTCAGTGAGTTTGGTGCCTGTGCAGATGTTGTCCTCAGACTCTGTAATGACATAAAATACAAAAACCATACTATGTTCTTTGATAATTTGTTCACCAGCATACCTCTGCTCGAAGAAACGGGAAATATACACCACAGGAACGTGCCGAGAAAATCACCTACGAGGAGCTCAGTCTGTGTTACTTCCTGAAAAGGAACTGTAGAAGAAAGGCAAAGGGCAATTTCAACAGTAGTAAATGAAAACAATATTCCAATAACAGGCTGGCTTGACAATTCTATTGTTCATCTAGCTTCAGCAAGTGTCGGTACGGAGTCCCAGGACACTGCAAAGTGATGGAGCAAGAAAGAAAAGAAAGTTGTAGACATTTCCTGCCACATGCTGTTGCTTACATACATGGGTGGAGTGGATCTAATGGACCAATGTTTGACACTGTATGCACACTGCCGATGCAACAAAAGTTGGTACTTGTGAGTATTTTTTCATTTTCTCGATATGTTGCTAGTAAATAGCTGGTTCGTACACAAAGCAAAAGAAAATACTTCGACTCTTTTAGACTTCAAAGCATCCATAGCACAAGCACTAATAAAAATTGGCTCACATGATGGAAGTAGTAAAAAGAGGCAGGCCAAGTCTAACTCCACCTAAAGTAAAAGGACGCCCAGTGAATAGGACACCAGATGAAGTACGACATCGTGCTGAGAACCACTGGCCAAAACTGACAGATGTCAAAAATACAAATCACTGTCATGAAGAAAATTGTAAAAGGAAAACAAAGTATTTGTATCAAATGTAATGAACCTTTGTGCCCTGGTTGTTGCCAAAATCTTCATTTCAAAAAATATTTTTTTTTTTTTTTTTTTTTTTTTTTTTTTTTTTTTTTTTTTTTTTTTTTTTAAATGAAAGTGTGCATTATCGCATGGTGTCCACTGTAGTGGACATCATTAAATTTTGTGATGCAATCTAAAAATTACCAATAAATGAATTTTGATGACTTGTAAGTGCTATTTATTAAAATTAATAACCCACTAAATTTTATTTCTTTTTAAATTAATTCATGCATGGAAGGGTTAAATACCATTATGAAGAAATGTGAAGCTCTCGAGAAGAACTTCTCGCTGAATTACATTTTCTTCTAAGAAGAGGAAATTGATGAATTCATGAAAAATCTCACATTTCAACAAACATCTTCATATCGTGGAAACTGCCTCTTGTCTCATTCTGTGCATAGATTCATAGAGAAATTCACACGTGCCCCACCATTCCTCACAGTGAGAGCTGACAACATTCCTGTGCCAAACACGTTAGCACGCCATTGGTCTTATACTAGACTGAACTATTCTACATTTAATTATCTTCACTTTTACAGATTTTGTACAATGTAGGCCTACCAATAATGGAGAATAGGTAACAACTCACCGTGAAGAGGCTCACTGAGCAGCTGACAAACACGAAAACAGATAATCACATTCACACAACTTAAATTTTTGGCCATGGCCTTCATCAGAAAAAGAAACACATACATTCCCGCAATTGCTCAGACAACCATACACGCACAACTATCATATCCGTCCACTCAAGCGACACAAGCTAGACTGTGAGTGAGGTGGGGAGTATAGGAGGAAGGATGCTGGGTAAAGGTGGGGATGGAAAGTTACGCACTGCATTATGTGTTTTAAAGGCTCTGATAGGCGGGAATTTGAATTGCGGCAATGATTAAAGTGAAAGAAAGGGGTGGGAAAAGATAATAGAGAGGAGTAGAAAAGTGTGGGGATTAGAAATGATGAGAATAATAAGGGGAAAAAATAGGAAAAAATAAAAAATAAAAAGTAATAAACTAAGGGGATAAAGTAAGTAGCGATACACAGAAGTAGGGAAGACATGAGATACAGGATAATGGGTGGGGAAGGAAGGGGGGGGGGAGGTAAGTTGTTAGGCATAGGGTGCAGGGATGGCAAGTTATCTTAGGTTGAGGCCAGGATGGTTGTGGGACCGTAGAATGTGTTGAAGGAACAACTCCCATATTGCACAGTTCAGAAGAGCTGGTGGTGTAAGGGAGGATCCAGATGGCACGGGTAGTGAAGCAGCCATTGAAATCCAGAGTGCTGTGCTCAGCTGCATACTGTGCTACAGGGTGGTCTATCTTGTTTTTTGCCATAGTTTGACGATGGCCATTCATCCTGACAGACAGTTGGTTTGTCATCATACTCATATAAAATGCTGTGCAACGATTGCAGCAGAGTTGGTATATCACATGGCTGATTTCACAGGTGGCCCGACCTCTGATGGGGTAGGATAAGCCTGTGATGGGACTGGAGTAGGAAGTGCTGGGTGGGTGGATTGTACAGGTTTTGCATCGGGGTCTTCCACAGGGATATGATCCCTGTGGTAAGGGGGTTGGGAGTGGCATAGGGAGGACTAGGAAGTTTTGGAGGTTGGGTGGGAGACGGAACACCACGTTAGGAGGGGTCAGAAGGCTCTTGGGTAGGATGTCTCTCATATCAGGGGATGCTGACAGATAATCAAAGCCCTGACGAAGGATGTGATTAAGTTTTTCCAGTCCAGAGTAGTATTGGGTTACTGCGGTTGGTGGGAGTATTGGTGTTTTTTTTTTTTTTTTTTTTTTTTTTTTTTGTGGTTTTAGGGCGCACAACTTCTACGGTCATTAGCGCCCCGACAAGAACATAGATTCGCTAGATCTAAAAACAAAATTGGTGACTGTCAGAACATCAAGAAGAGGCTAAAAATGAAAGATAAAAGACAATTAAAAGGGTTAAACATCCTCCGATAAGTTGCCCAAGTTGATAAAACGCAAAACTCTAGCAGCTGCTCATGTGTCATCAGCTAAAATTTCCTCCAGAGTAAATGGAAAGTGAAGGGCTACACAGAGATAATTAAAATTAACACAAGACATTAAAACATGTCGCACTGTCAGCAGTTCACCGCAGGAGCACAGCGGTGCAGGGTCGGCGGATAGCAAGTGACGGTGGCTGAAACGGCAGTGACCGATCCGCAACCGGGCCAGGATGACCTCCTCCCGCCGAGAGGGGCGTGAAGAGGTCCTCCAAGCGGTCGGGATTGGTTTTACAGTTCTCAATTTATTGTTGTACAGTGAAAACCACGCACTGTGCCAGGACGACACGATACTCCGGCGAAGAGCCCGTTGAACATCGTCCGATGGGACGCAAAAGGTAGCCATGCGAGGCAAAAGAGCTGCTGCCTTGGCTGCTATGTCGGTGGCCTCATTCCCGGGAACACCCACGTGGCCAGGGACCCACAGGAAAGAAACGTGACAGCTGTCATCTGCTAGCAACTGGAGGGAGTGTTGGATCCGGTACATGAGAGGATGGTTCGAGAAAGGGTCCTTAAGACTCTGCAGGGCACTAAAGGAGTCCGAACATATGGCATAGATAGGTTGGCGGTGGCGGCAGGTATACAAAACGGCCTGGTGGAGGGCAAAAAACTCAGCCGTGAAATTCGAGCACCGGTCAGGGAGCTTGTATTGGAAACGGTTGTCCCCAACAACGAAGGCAGATCCGACACCGGCAGTGCTCTTGGAACCATCAGTGTAAATATATATGGCATTATCGAACCGCGAACGGAGTTCGACAAGCCTCGAGCGGTATACCAAATCCGGAATGCTCTCCTTGGGAAGCGAACTAAGTTCAAGGTGAGTGTGAACTTGGGTCTGATGCCACAGTGGCAATGGGCTTTCGCTCAACCGAAAGGTGGAAGGAAGGGTAAAATCGAGCCGCTGTAGTAGGTGGCGAAACCGAACTCCAGGTGGAAGCAAGGCAATCGCAGACAACTGATATTGGCGATCGAGTGAGTTGTCAAAAAATAATCGGTAAGATGGATGGTTGGGCATCGACCGCAAGCGGCATGCGTACCGACACAAGATTATGTCATGCTGAGTGGTCAAGGGTAATACAGCAGCCTCGGCATACAGACTTTCAACAGGGCTGGTATAAAATGCACCGGTTGCAAGACGTAATCCCCGATGGTGGATAGAGTTGAGACGGCGGAGAATCGACGGCCGTGCAGAAGAGTATACAAGGCTTCCGTAGTCGAGGTTCGACTGAACAACGGCCTGGTAAAGGTGAAGCAGGACGGTACGGTCCGCTCCCCTTGACGTGCCACTGAGGACACGAAGGACGTTAAGGGATCGGGCACAACGGGCTGCCAGGTAGGACACGTGTGTGGACCAGCAAAGTTTACGATCCAACCTGAGTCCCAAGAATTTCGTAGTCTCCACAAAAGTGAGAGCAACAGGGCCGAGATGTAGAGAAGGTGGAAGAAATTCCTTGTATCTCCAGAAGTTTATACACACCGTTTTCTCAGTAGAGAATCGGAAGCCGTTTGCGATGCTCCAGGAATATAGACGGTCAAGACAGCGTTGAAGAGAACGCTCCAAGAGACACTTCCGCTGGGCGCTGCAATAAATTGCGAAATCATCAACAAAAAGAGATCAGGAGACGTCGGCTGAAAGGCAATCTACGATCGGATTGATTGCAATGGCAAAGAGAGCCACACTCAAGACTGAGCCCTGTGGTACCCCATTCTCCAGGCAAAAGGTTTCTGACAAAACAGAGCCCACCCGTACCCGGAACTTGCGATCCGCCAAAACGCTTGGATGAAAAGAGGGAGGCGGCCCCGAAGGCCCCATGCGTGCAATGTGCGGAGAATGCCCGCTCTCCAACAGGTATCGTATGCCTTCTCCAAGTCGAAGAACACTGCTACTGTTTGACGCTTCTTTAGAAAATTATTCATAATGAAGGTCGACAACGTAATGAGGTGATCAGCAGCAGAGCGGTGTCGACGAAAACCACATTGGATATTAGTCAGGGGGCGGCGAGATTTGAGGAGCCAGACCAACCGAGCATTAACCATGCGTTCCATCACCTTACAGACGCAGCTCGTCAGAGAAATGGGGCGATAACTGGAAGGAAGGTGTTTGTACTTCCCTGGTTTGGGGATGGGGACAACAATGGCTTCACGCCAACTTGTGGGAACATGACCTTCAGTCCATATGTGATTGTAGATACTAAGAAGAAAGCACTTGCCCGCAGGAGAGAGGTTCTTCAGCATCTCAATATGAATGGAATTGGGCCCGGGAGCAGAAGATCGGGACAGGGCGAGAGCACGGTTTAGCTCCTGCATGGTGAAGGCGACGTTATAATTTTCACGATTAAAAGAGTGGAAAGAAGGCGGCCGTGCCTCCTCTACCTGTTTGCGAGGGAGAAAGGCAGGGTGGTGATGGGCAGAGCTCGAAACCTCCGCAAAGAAACGGCCCAATGCGTTGGAAACATCAGCGGGGTCCACGAGGACTGTGTTCTCCACGGTCAGGCCAGGAATCGGGGATTGGACCTTAACGCCGGATAAACGGCCGAGGCCACCCCAAACAACCGTGGAGGGAGTAAAATGGTTAAAAGAACTAGTAAAAGCAGTCCAGCAAGCTTTCTTCCTGTCGTTTATGATATGACGACATTGCGCTCTCATACATTTATAATGGATGCAATTCTCCAAAGTTGGGTGGCGGCGGAAGGTGCGTAAAGCACGGCGGCGGGCTCTAAGCGCGGCGCGGCAGGCTGCAGTCCACCAAGGGACCAGCACATGACGTGGAGAAGATGATGTACGAGGTATGGAATGTTCGGCAGCGGTGAGAAGAACCTCTGTGAGGTATTCGACCTGACTGTCACAGATGGGAAAATTCTGATCGTGAAAAACAGCCATGGAAGAATAAAGCCCCCAGTCGGCTTTAGAAATGTTCCAACTGGTGGGACGAGGAGATGGGGAATGATGCAGGAAGTGGATGATACAAGGGAAATGGTCACTCGAGTATGTGTCAGAAAGTGCATACCACTCAAACCGACTGGCAAGCTGAGGAGTGCATATTGCGAGGTCTATATGGTAATAAGTGTGTGTTGTGTCTGAAAGGAAGGTCGGTGCACCGGTGTTGAGGCAGACAAGATCGAGGTGGTGGAGAAGGTCCACCAAAAGGGAGCCTCTCGGACAAGGTGCTGGAGAGCCCCAGAGGGGGTGGTGGGCATTGAAGTCGCCTACCAACACGAAAGGTGAAGGGAGCTGGTCGACGAGGTGTAGCACATCTGCCCTAGTAAGGGCAGATGACGATGGCGAATAGATATTACAGAGGGAAAAGGTAAATGTGGATAGAGTGATGTGGACGGCAACTGCCTGTAGGTGAGTATGCAATGTAATGGGATGGTAATAGATGTCGTCTCGAATGAACATCAGAACCCGTCCATGGGCTGGGGTACCTTCCATGGGTGGCAGGTCGAAACGCACTGAGGTGTAGTGGGGAAAGTCTGCACGATCACTTGGATGCAACTTAGTTTCTTGGAGACAGACTAGAAGCGGGCAGTGCAATCAAAGGAGTAGTTTGAACTCCTCCCGATTGGAACGAATGCCGCGAATATTCCATTGAAGAAGCGCCATGATAAAAAATGAGATAAGAAATGAGGATAAAAATGAACAAGCAAGCGGGCTCACCTCGACAGTCGCTGAGGACCGGATTTCGAGGGAGCACTGCTATCGCTGTCTAGGGGCAAAGGGTCGTGGTCCATAGGTTCGACAGACGCGCCTGCCACCTCCTTGAGTTGATCAGGAGGGGCAGTTTCCACCGCCGGTAAAGGGCCGGGCGCGCGGCAGATGGAGCGTCCCGGTGAAACAGAAGACGGCCGAGGCCGGCAACTGTTGGGTGGCGTGACAGATGGGTCACGCCGCAGCGGGGAAGGTGAGGAACTCTTTTTCTTATTGACTCTTCTGGAAGATTGACTGTGAGAAGAGGCAGTTGACGATTGGGAAGCCTGGGAACGCAGAAAATCCTCACGGACGGGTTCCTTTTTCAAAGTCCGGGCATCTTGTTTAGGTGCCCGTGGTTTACCAGAGGTTGACGAAGACTGAACCTTAGAAGCAGCAGGAGGAAGCGGGGACGTGGAACGGACAATCTTCGGGCTGGCGGATCGCACAACAGTGTCAGCGAAGGTAAAATCACAAGTCTGGGTACTTGAATCCTTAGTAGATAGAGTGGAGGTGAGGACCTTACTGTATGTGCCCGCTGGGAGGCTTTCGACTCGCCAACAACTTTCGAGCGACAGATGTTGATACCTTTTCCGTAACCCGAATTTGCTGGATGACCTTTTCATCCTTCTATACAGGGCAGTCGCGAGAGGAAGCCGCATGGTCACCGTTGCAGTTAAGGCAGTGAGGGGACGGAGGTGGGCAATCCCCCTCATGGGCGTCCTTACCACAAGTGACACATTTTGCTGCATTTGGGCAAGTTTCACGGGTATGGTTGTACCTGTGGCATTGGAAACAGCGCGTTGGGTTTGGAATATAAGGGCAGACAGAGATAACTTCGTACTCTGCTTTGACCTTCGACGGAAGTTCAACTCTGTCGAACGTCAAAAACACAGTACGAGTCGGTGTCAGCTGGTGACACCAGCACGGCTGTGACACCCTGATCGGACATGTAGGTTTGTATGTCTTCGTCAGACAACCTGTCAAGGGATCTCGTGAAGACTACCCCCCCGTGACGAGTTGAGTGTGCGATGCGCTTCTACCTTGACAGGAAACGTGTGTAACAATGTAGTCCGGATGAGTTTCTGAGCTTGGAAGGCACTGTCCACTTCCAGCAACAATGTGCCATTGCGCTGACGCGAACAGGTTTTAACAGGGCCAGCAATTGCATCTACACCTTTCTGGATGACGAAAGGATTGACAGACGTGAAATCTTTTCCATCGGTGTGAGAGACAACAAGAAATTTCGGTAGATTAGGCAGAGTCTTCATTTGCTGAGGCGAATCTATCTTTCGTTTCTGGGTCAACGTCACTGAAGAAGAGAAGGAAGTCATCGCGGAAGTGTCCCCCATGATTACCGGCGTCTCCGATGGCGCGCTCCTTCCTAGTGGGGGCCCTCTCCGAGGGCTTACCCGCCTTAGGTGATTGTTCACACCTCATGTCACACCTCCCGAGAACTGACGGAGGGACCAATCGGCATGTTCGGAAGGTACCAGCTCGGGTAATCACCCCTCCCTGGGCCTGGCCTTTACCAGGGGGTACGTACGTGCCCTACTTGTCTACCCGGGGTGGGGAATTACACGTTACCCTGTCACCTGCTACGCATGATAATGCGTGGGTCGGCCTTCAGACACGCACACGGAGGAAAGAAGAAGAATAGAGAAAGTGAAGAGGAAGAAGGAAAGAAGTGTCTCAAAGGCCGAGGCGGAGACTAATGAGGAGAAGAAGACTAGGAGAGTACAAGTAGAGAAAGACAGAAACAATGGGTAAGAAAGGAAGGAACCAAGGAATAAGAGAAACGACAACAAGAAACCACCGTTAACTCACGAAATACGCCCGTCTCCGGGCGAAGGCATAAACCGGGAGGGAAATTGAAGCAGCCTGGGGCAGAAGAAAGGCGGCTCCGGCTCGGGGCCCCGTGCGCGCCACACACGTACCCACAAAAGAACTGTGGGCCCCCTGGGAGGATTGGTGGTGTGTGGGGATATGGCACGGGAAATCTGTTTGCGGGCTAGGTTAGGAGGGTCCTTGGCCAAAATCCAGTCCCACATTCTATTTCTCCAATCCTGCCTAAACCATGGAATCCCTCCCAATGGCCTAACCATTAAAATTCTTTTATCTGAATCCCATCCATCTTTTCACAATGTCCTTCACCTTTTCAGATTCTACCAATCCTTGTCTCTTGCATGCCTAGTACTCCAAAAACGCATCTCCATGGCACAGGCATCCATGAACCACCTCTGCTCCCTTCAAAAGGTATTGCTAATGTGTAATTCCCAGTACAGAAATACCATATCCCGAATTCAATCCCTTGCATTCCAGCAGTTGGATGAGCGTTACTGACACCACCTTCATAAATTATCCAGCCTGCGGACATCCTACTGCCGCCTTGGAGCACAACTTGTCAACCCCTATCCCACCCAAAGTGTACCTCTCAGTGAACCCCTCACAGCACCTATACCTAGACTTGCAGACCTTTTCCACTTTCCACATCCCCCAAAACTCCCCACCAACAATCCACAATTCCCAAAGTCTAAACAATCCCAAAATACTGTTGTTATTCTTTCTGCTAAAACCCTCAACCCCACAGAAGTTTCCGTCCTATCCAAAGGTCTCGCCTTCAGCCCCACACCCAAATTTAACCACATTGGACTTGTCAAAGACCTCCTCTCCTTCTGCCGATCCCTACAGCGGAAAAACTACTTTGCCACCAATCCTTCGAATCAAAGCCAATCTAATTCCAACACTCCCTCACTCCCCCCTAACCACCCTCTGGTCACATTCTAGGAATTCCTCTCATCGAACTTCGCATCACCATTCTTCCCCAAGTCACTTCCTAAGAACACCAACATTTCGGCAGAAGAAAGGACAGTCTTAAACAACCTCAAAACAGTTTCCAACCTAAACATCATCCCTGCAGACAAGGGCTCTACCACTGTTGTAATGAATCACAGTGATTACATGACAGAACACCTACGTCAATTGTCTGATTCCTCCAACTACTAGTTGTGCCAGGACGACCCCATCCCAAAAGTCCAAAATGACCTACAAACCCTGGAAAAATCTTATGGCACTTCCCAGAACCTCTCCCCCAAATCCATCTCCCTCCTCACCCCAACAACACTCTGCACACCTACATTTTACAAGCTTCCAAAAATCCATAAACTAACAATCCCGGATGCCCTATTGTGGCTGGTTACTGTGCTCCCACAGAAAGAATTTCAGCCCTTGTTGACCAGCACCTCCAAGCAATTGTTTGAAACCTAGCCTCCCATATCCAAGATACCAAGCACTGCTTTCACAGACTCTCCACCAACCCCAGCCCTTTACCTACTGGATCCTTACTTGTCACCATTGATGCCACTTCACTGTACAACAATATCCCACATGCCCATGGTCTTGCTGCCCTTGAACACTACCCCTTTCCCAATGTCCTTCAGAAAGTCCAATACCTCATCCTTATAACTCTTACCAATTACATACTAACACACAATTACTTTTCCTTTGAAGGAAAAGTACACAATACAATGTGCAGCACAGCCATGGGCACCCATATGGCACCCTCCTATGCCAACCTATTTATGGGCCATCTAGAGAAAACCTACCTAGCTTCCTAAAACCCCAAACCCTTGGTCTGGTTCAAGTTCATTGATGATATTTTCATGATTTGGACTCAGGGCCAGGACACCCTGTCCTCGTTCCTTCACAAATTCAATTCCTTCTCCCCATCAGCTGCCATTCATTCCACATCAAAAAATTCAAAATGTTCAAATGTTTGTAAAGTTTATGGGACTTAACTACGGGGTTATCAGTCCCTAAACTTACAAACTACTTATGAACTAACTAAGACTAAGGACGGCACAAATATCCATGCCCGAGGGGGGATTCGAACCCCCGATCGCAGTAGCCATGCAGACCGTGATTGAAGCACCTCAGTCCCCTCGGCCACTGCGGCCGGCTCAAAGAATTCCTCCAATACAGCCTTGCCACCTGTGGACAGCAAATTTGCAGTTATTGTTTTCAAAAATGTACTAGATACAATAATAGCTCAATTAAATACACATTTTACTGGCATGAGTGCAGTCTGTTAAGTATTTGATTTCCTAAGAGCATCATTTTCGGCAGATAAAGCAATTTTATTACAAAAATGTGATCAGTTTCAAAGTAAATATTTTGATATAATAGGCCCTAGTTTTTCACTTCAGTTTATTAACATATATCACCTTGTCCTGCCGAAATTGACCCCCAACATTGACTGTTCGCAAATTCTGTAAGGAAATTATAACAAAATATGCATTATTAGAATGCAAGATTACGGAAGTGTTTACTGTAGTTTTATTGTTTTATACCTCTCACTTCTGCAACAGCCGAGAGATTATTCAGCAAATTTAAAATTATCATAACGTATATAAAGAACAGTACGGATCAAGCTCGACTCTGGCATTTGGCACTCATAACAATCAAAACAAGGCTGCATCAAGTCTACATTTAACTGACGTTATTGATAATTTTGCAAAAACGTAAGGCAAGAAGAGACTGTAAAATAAATTGTTAAAATAAAATTGACTACTTTTTAATTGCGTACCCACATTATTACTGTCATGTACTACAGCCATGAAAACGTAGCCCCTGCCTCCGGCGCTTACCGACAATTACTGATCGGAAATCATCTCTCTGACAACATTTTCAACAATCTAACAGTTTGAGGCATTGTATTACTCCTGTAGGTGTTTTTGGTTCTGAGTTTGGTGGGTGAGGAAACATAAATGACATCTCTGCAACTCTCGAAGTACCACTAGTTAAGTTCATGATACACAGTGAGGGACAAAAAATAATTCTGAATATTTTTTCTAGGACTAATAGTATTTGTGTTACAAGAAATATAGAAAAATTCTTAAGTTTTAATATAATTATCGTTAAACAGAATGGACTACAACAAAATATTAAATTTCTGCAGCATATTTAAGTATAGTAGAACAGTATGGGGGGATATGCTTCATTCTGGGGTTGTGGGGGTGACAGCAGGATGGGTATAGGGCAGAAGGAGTGGTAAAGAGCAGACCGCTGGAATGGTCAGGCACTACCGTTATTTGTGCACCTGCAAAACAAACGCGATAAAGCTAGTCCCCACTTTGTCCACCCCACTACATTGCAAAAAGAAACTACGGGGTGTTTCAAAAAGTTATATCGACCCTTCCACAGTGCACCTCACAAATCACTGATGACGTACTGTGACGTACTGCGAAGGCAGACCTGGAGAGCGCTGATTTTCCACAAAATGTGTTGTGGCAGAAAACTTCTGTGGAGTGTTTATTTTCCACCAATACATTAATACTAAAAGGAATACCAAACAGAATCTACACACCTTTCTACACTCTTCCTTTCAATGGTAGGCGGGAAATGTATTCAGCATTCTTTGGTTTTTTTTTTTCTGCGAACGATGCCTTACCGTATTGTAAGAACTATTCACTCTTCAATTTACGTACATACTAATTGATTATACCTCCGCCATATTCTGGTCAGTTCTTCTATCAGAGAAAACAAAACAACTTCACTGAGTTTTCAAATAATCGTGAGAATTCAGCACTTCACACAACCTTTTAAGGTATGTTTCTCCCTGCACACTATTTGTTTATTCCGCCAATTAACAGTTTACATACATTCAGAGACCAGAAGTTTCATGTAATAATCACAATAGTGAATTGTGCATTCAAGACTCTGCCCCTCTACCACACTGTCGCAATAATAAGCAAAGATGTCGACTTAGTTATTTTACTTATTACTTTTACCTGGGCAGACACTAACATATAGCTTGATAGGGGCACGGCATCATCAAACAAAATCCGGTAACTTCCCTTTGCTGAAACTGTCCGACATGAATATTTCCCCAATTTTCCTTCTTTGACTGGGTTATCAACAAAATTAGGCTGGTCGTTATGGAGCAATGAGCTAACAGCGCAGTAGTTTAGCAAGAATGAGTTGTCGGCACTGACAACAGTCCGCCTGCTGTCACCGCAAATGCACGAGTCCTGACTTGACTGTTCCCGATTTGCTTTGCAGCTGGGGGCCATGTTTTTGTGGTTGAATAATACTTCTTCATTGTTTATTTTTTACTAACTTCAGCCTCTGCCTTTCTCCTAGTATGGAGCAATTTCAAAAACTATCACTTGGGGTCATTTTATCTGTTGTCCTACCCAGGCCTAACTCTTTCCCTCTGCAAAATTTCATCCAGCAAGTGTGCGAAATTTCATCAAGAGCACAATAAATCTATAGATTTTTCTGAATTCTATAAGTGAAGAACCCTCCACCATGTACCACATGAATCTTTTGTATACATTGACCTTCCCCTTGTTCTGAATGTCAAGTGTTCAAAATTTAATCGAGATCATAATAAAACTTTAGATGTTAGAAAATTCGTAAGTGACGCACCCTCTGCCATGTATCACATGAATCTTATGTAGACAGTGACCTCTCTCTCGTTTCGAATTTCAAGTGTGCAAAGTTTCATCAAGATGATAAAAATGTAGATTGTAAGGAATTCTGTAACTGAATTACCCTCTGCCATATACTACACGAATCTTATGTAAGAGTCACCTTCCTATTGTTTTGTTAGTGGCGAATGAAAATTTCATCAGTTTGGAATAAAGCAGGTCACTAATACAGAAGTACTGTACGTATATAGCTAATCACCATACGCGACTTGTATCTGTCACGAAAATTCTGTGAGTATTCTGTAACAGTCACAGGCTAAGCTTTACTATCCAGGCTCGATGTACGTGTCGGCCCGGCGACTCGCCATGTTGTACCCATTGTGCCCAGCGACTCTGCACATTGTACCTGTAGTGCCCGACGAGCTGACCCGCCGGCCTCCGTGGGTTCTGTGTAACCGACAACACAGCTCGTGAGTCTGCTGCAGGTAGTACCCGGCCCGGGGAAGGAAGACGAGCTGCGTCGGAAAGCCCACGAGTGTAGCAGGCCAAGCCGGTGATGTTTCAAGCAACATTTCGGAGCCTGTTTCGAATCTCTACCACATACCACCAATCCTCCCCCAACACAAGCAACCAATCACAACAGAGTGTCCTCCTTGTCACCGAATACCACCCCAGACTGGAACAACTTAATCACATCCTTCGTCAGGGCTTTGATTATCTGTCATCATTCCATGAAATGAGAGACATCCTATCCAACATCCTTCCGACTCCTCCTAAAGTGGTGATCCGTCGCCCACCCAACCTGCAAAACCTGCCCAATCCACCCACCCAGCACTTCCTATTCCAGGCCCATCACAGGTTTTTCCTACCCCATCAGAGGTCGGGCCACCTGTGAAAGCAGCCATGTGATATACCAACTCTGCTGCAATCATTGCACAGCGTTTTATATCAGTATGACAACAAACCAACTGTCCATCAGGATGAATGGTTACCACCAAACTGTGGCAAAAAACAAGATAGACCAACATGTGGCACAGCACGCAGCTGAGCACAGCACTATGGATTTCAATGGCTGCTTCAATACCCGAGCCATCTGGATTCTCCCCTCCAGTACCAGCTCTTCTGAAGTGCGCAGATGGGAGTTGTCCCTTCAACACATTCTACGATCCCGCAACCATCCCGGCCTCAATCTAAGAGAATGCCCCATCCCTGCACCCTATGTCTAACATCTCCTCCCCCCTCCCTCTTCCTTCCCAACCCATTATCCTGTATTTCATGTCTTCCTTACAACTGTGTTATCACCACTTACAATATCCCTTCAGTTTATTACTTTTTATTTTTACTTATTTTTTTCCTTTTTTTCATAACTTTATTTTTTCTTTTTTTCCTAACTTTATTTCTCATTATTATTATTATCGTTTCAAATCCCCTCACCCCCTCCCCACACTCTTCTACATCTCTCTATTATCCTTTCCCACCCCTTCCTTTCACTTTAATCATTGCCGCAAATCAAATTCCCACCTATCAGAGCTTTTAAAAAAAATAACGCAGTGCGTAACTTTCCATCCCCACCTTTACCCAGCATCCTTCCCCCTCCACTCCCCACCTCACTCACAGTCTAGCTTGTGTCGCTGGAATGGACGGATATGATAGTTGTGCGTGTATGGTTGTCTGAGTGATTGCAGGAATGTATGTGTTTCTTTTTCTGATGAAGGCCATGGCTGAAAATTTAAGTTGTGTGAATGTGATTATCTGTTTTCGTGTCTGTCAGCAGCACAGCGAGCCTCTTTACGGTAAGTTGTTACCTATCCTCCATTATTGATATTCCTATCGGATTTTCCATTGCTAATATTTGTAGTCATATATAGTTTGCCAATTATGCATGTTTTTGCTCTAATTATTATTAGTTTGATGTTTTCCTCAACTTTGCGTTTTTTAACTTTGGACTATATGGAAACTCAGCATCCAGGATGCCCATTTGCTTGATTTATGTTAAAATTGTTCACAAATAGCAAGATTTAGTGCCAAACCAGAAGTTGCTTGAAAAAATCCCTGTCTAATACCTCATTCATTCCTGTACAATTAGTGAGTATTGGCAAAAATGGATGTTGCCTAGAGATGTGATTCTAATATTGCATGGTGCAATCTCTTGGACTTCAGACAACACAGAATCCTGCTTTCATATGAAAAATTAGCAACTGTAATCCTCCACTCTGAGTTTACAGAATCAAATTTCTGGCCACTACCCCATTACTGCACAACAGTGACAAAAACTGAATCATGGTTTTCAGTGTCAGTGAATCAATGTATGGAAGTATTGTCTGGGAGACATCGCCTGGTGTAGTTTTCAGGCACTCCAGGTTCATCACTGTGACATTAGTAATCTGATATTTTACCAGAAAGTTTCCTCATGATGTCCTACATATCTTTTCTCATTTAATGGAACTTCTCTTATTCTTTTGGTCTTCATACAGCTTTGATGTGGAGTTGGTTTTCTTACTATGGATTTGGCATGCCCTTCTGTCATAATCTTATTACAATCCCCCACACCCCCCAAAGAAAATAAGCGTACCCCACATATCTGCATATAGTGTCATACATGTGAAAGTGAGTAATGTAATCGAGGCAGGACTTGGGTACGAGCTTGGTATTCACCAAGGCATTTATCGGCGAACAGTGGCTTGCGAACCACATGTGGCTCCTTGGCCACTCCAGTGTGGTTCTTTTGCCAGTCCAATGTGACTCTTTAATGAATTGACTTACACTACAGCTCGTGCCAAGTTTATGGCCACGATAAAGTTGAATACTGATATTATAGAGGCACGTATGCAGAGGACTGGTTGGTTTTGCGTTGCAGCCATTTTAAATGTCTATTTGATAGAAGAAAATGAACAGGAAATACCTGTATGCTCAGTTTACATATCTTGTTGTCTAAAAGTGCCTGAAGAGTCTATATTCAGACTTGCCCTCAAACTTTATTAGTCACTGTTAATTACAGGCAAATGGGTATTGTTGGTGTTGTACCATAGACTGTGCACAGGGAAGGTATAAACAATGTACATAGTCATAGGAGCCAGCTATCAGTATGTTTAGTCAGTGATGGCAGGTGGGTCATAAAATAGAGTGCGAGAAACGAAAATATCTACATGGTGTATCAAACAACTTGTATCTTTCAACTACCTGCAAATTTTACAGGTATTTCTCCAGTCAAATTACTAAGCTAAATAAATTTTTCACAGAGTTTCTACTTCTGGAATAAGACTTACATTATAAGTGCTACATGTAGGTAAATACATTATTTGAATGTGCATTACTTGCAGCACCACGCTTTTTTAAAACTACTGCTGAATCTAAGATTTGCATCCTCAGGCATAAGATATAAAATTTACTTCTTATCTCTTGACATCGACCAAGCTGGAATTATTTAATGGCTCTGTGGTACAAATTATAACTGTTAAATATTTTTAACTGAGAGAAGACTTCTAAGATGTTCCAAAAAGCTAGATTTCTTTTCATCTACATCTACATAAATGCTCTGCAAGTCACAATGAAGTGCACAGGAGAAGGTTCATTAAACTGCTTTTATGTTGTTTCTCTACAGTTCCATTCTCTAACAGCTTGCGGAAAAAAGGAATGCCTAAATCTCTCCATTTTCAATCTGATTTCTCTTATTTTATTTTGATGATCACGTCTTCCTACATAGTTGGGCGCTAACAAATTATGTGCGCATTTGGAAGACAAATTTGGTGAAAGAAATTTCACAAATAGATCCCGTCACAACGAATAACATCTTTGTTTTAATGATTTCCATGCCAAGTTGTGCATCATTTCTGTGACACACTCTCCCCTATATCGTGATAATACAAAATGATCTGTCCTTCTCTGAACTTTCTCTAAATCGCCTGTCAGCCCCACTTGGTGGGGATCCCACAATGCGCAACAATACTCCAAAATAGAACGCACAAGTGTGGTGTATGCAGTTTCTTTAGTAGAACTGTTGTATCTTCTAAGTGTTCTGCCAATCAAACATAGTCTTTGGTTTGCTTTCCTTACAATATTTTGTGTGTGTTCTTTCCAATTTAAGTTATTTCTAATTGTAACTTCTAGGTATTTTGTTGAATTTACGGCCTGTAGTTTTAACTGATTTATCGTGTAAATGATGCAAAGTTATCATAATAGGGGTATCTGTCACCACATTTTAGAACTGGAAGGCATGCTGGTTCCATGTGCATCACTGTTCTGACCAGCTTGGATGTGATTTCTAGGTGGTTTTACACATCTCCCTAGGTCAGTATCAGCAGACTCATTTGTCAAAACAGCCAAATTCCAGTAGTATGGTAATTAAAAATTTTCTGAGAGCCACACTTATTTTCTAGAACTACACTTTTAGTAATCAGTGAATGGAACTCAAAGTGAACAACAATAAATGATATCCATATTTATTGACAAATAAAATACAATAATGTTATGCCAATGCACATTTCATCCCTCCAGGGGGCTTACAGTTCTTTCAGGCGTATGTGTGTGGCGAGCATGAAGCCCTGAGCTAATGCTGTCTTTCTTCTTTCTTTCCTTCCTGTATTGCATTTCCTTTCCCCTCCCCTCCTTTCCTACCTTCACCCCCTTCCCGTCCCCACCGGCAGACTGATGACCTTAGCAGTTTAGTATCCCTGTCCCAACCAACCAGCATATTAATTATATATCTACTTATATACTTCACAATCCACCGTAATGTGCTTGGCGCCGGGTACACTGTAATACTACTAGGCATTTCCTTTCCTATTCCACTCCGAAATAGAATGAGGAAAAAAAAAGAATGTATATACGCCTCCGTATGAGCCCTGATTTCTCTTATCTTCCATGTGATCATTATGCGAAATGTAAGTAGGCGGCAGGAAGATCATTCTACACTCAGCTTCAAATTCCGGCCCTCTAAATTTTCTCAACAGGATTTCTCGGAGAGAACGTAGTCTTTCCTCCATCGATCCCTATTTGAGTTCCCGGAGAATTTCTGTGACACTCGCGCATCGTTTGGACCTACCAGTAACGAACCTAGCTGCTTCGTATATAAAATGCTTGTACAACCACGTCTTGAGTATTGCTCAAGTGTTTGGGACCCACAGCAGATCAGTTCAGAGGAAAGCAATAGATGCAATTTCATTTCTTTCTCTATGAGTGTTTTTCATGTCTTTGCCCTTGCCACCTAAAATGCTTTGAGGTCATCAGTAAATAGTTGACATCTGAACTATTATAGTGTCTCCTATCTCTTCAACTGTGGGGTGATACTGGTCATTTCACCATAGGGCACGTTGCCTCAATACTTCCAGATATATTTAAGAATAACTCCTATCTGCGCAGTTTGGAAATTCTGATAGTGCAGGAGTGTGGGGACACTGAGATGGCCCCAATTGTCGAGCAGCTGTTGAAATCGAGATGTTATTCTCAAATGCATGTTGTGCCACAGGGTAATCCAACTTGCTTTAGGCCAGTTTGGTGGTGGTCATTCATTCTGATGGACCTCTTATAATATAAAAGGCTGTGCAGTAATTGCAGCTGAGATGGGAAACCACATGGCTCTTTAACAGGTGGCCTGGCCT
Organism: Locusta migratoria; assembly: GCA_026315105.1. NCBI lineage: Eukaryota > Metazoa > Arthropoda > Insecta > Orthoptera > Acrididae > Locusta > Locusta migratoria. The sequence goes on along the minus strand of CM048755.1, from coordinate 741,491,179 downwards.
CTGATGGAGTAGGGTAAGCCTTTGATGGAATGGATTAGGATGTACTACACGGGTGAATTGGGCAGGTCGGACCGGATGCCAGCCGATCACATCTTTTTCTTGAGTTCCACATACTCCCTGTGTTGCCTACTCTACCTCCACACTGTGCAGAGGCTTTGTGTATTGTGACTTGTAGTGTAGGACCAGGGGCTAACAGCAGCAGGGGAGTAGGGGTGGAGGCAAAGGAGTGCCAAACGTGCAATGATTCATGTGTCACCTGTTGCATTACTATAATTACGAAAATCAGGAAAACTACATCAAATGCTTTAGTTAGTGCAACAGCCAGATATGACAGTTGTATGTCTGTGAAGTGTGCCTGTGAGAAAGCTCTTTTTTTCTGACAAAGACTAATGGTCGATACCTTAAGTGTTGTATATGCGAGTATCTTTCTTATGTGACTATCGCAGCTCATCAGATGTCTTGGTGATGAGTTGTAAAAGAACCTCATTATATTGTTGAATTCCAAGCTGGACTTTCAATTATTAAAACAACAATATCAAATTCTCATTATTTATCTACTGATCATGAATAAACTATATATGGTTAAAACCTTCAATTCCTATGCATCCATGTTTCAAATCATATCTTGCCTTTAATGGTCATGGTTATTATGCTGTTTCCAATATAATAAATGTCATTAATTCAGAAACTTTGCTGTGTAAAATGAGGTCATTTGACTCTTTACATTTGTTGGGCAATAGGTGAAATGTTACTGTACACAAAATGGTACCATTAAATTGAAATTGTTTTAAGGGTGGGAGGAAATCTGTATCTCACTGCAATGTGGAGTAAATATAATAAAAATATTTGTGGTATGCGTCTGCGCACTACAGTCAGAAGTTGTGCCTGTGCACTTTGGAAAATCAGCTATTTGTTTGTTTATTATGCAGTTACAGTGAATTGTAATAAGATTAAATACAATGAAATTGTCTGTGTGACATATCATCATAAGACTAAAGGACTGGACTGTCAATGAAAGTGTTGAGAGTTCAATTTTAAGCTTATTTGTTATTTTTCTCTAAGAAAACAATATCCTACTAATATTATGGGCATAAAATTACTGCACTCTTTTTACTTTGTAACAACCTTTTTTATCTGTTAACCAAACTATGTGTTATTTAATTAAGCATGAATGTAAAAAACTGAGAAATTATGTACAACATTATTTCTACTAGCTTTTAGTTGTTGAACAATCTATTATAGTATAAAGGCGATCTGTCTGAGCTAAAAGTATACAGAATTACAAAATGTGAGTTGCTCTATGGCTGTTTTGTATCAATGGAAAATACATTTAATTTCAGAATATAATGGTTCCCTAGTTATGAATTAATTGGGAAACAAATAGGTAGTTTTAGTAGGAGTGCAGCTTGAGGAAAAATACAGGAAGGAAGGAAGGAAGGAAGGAAGATTACTGTTTAATGACATGTCAACAGCATGATCATGAGAGGCAGAGCTCATGCTTACATTTGACAGGCGGCTGATGACCATATAAGAAAATACACCTTTGTCAAATGTAATAACTAGGTACTCAGATTAAAGAAAGTAACATGATTTTACAAAATACAGCTACCATAGTTAATAAATATTCCAATAATTAAATAAGTACCTCACCTGAATTGCACCTATTGAATTTGTGCCCTCCATGCTTTCAACTCCAGATACAATTGCATTATGGTAACTAGAGCTGCCCCATGCATGGCTGTATGGTGCTTGACATTTCAGGCCCTCGAGAGACTGAAAGTCTTTCTGTAAAGATATACATTGATTAAGCACATAGATGTGAGATTTGGTACAAGAAACAACATATGAAGAAAACAAAATATTACAATAAAATGAACCAGAACTAGCGGAACAAAAAACAGCAAGGTTTTTAGTTCCCTGGCAAAATAATTAAACGACAGGCAATAGAAGGATTTAGGTCTTTGCAACAGCACAAACACATATTGCAAATCAGTGATGTACGGTGGCAGACTGAAGTATACAGCCTTAGAAGTCCTTAAAACACAATGTGAGAGTACAGAGGTACACCCTAAACATCCTATCCTATCCTACTTATGAGCCCACTAGCATAGTTTCAATGTTAGACACTATTTATTAAATCATACTTTGTTGCAGAGATGGCAGTGTAATATGCACTGTACCATGAGCCTCATTACTGCGACAACCCTGCTTGAATACGCACCTCCAAAGTCTCCACATCTGGAATCGGATCTGTGTGCACAATAGTCTAAGATGGGTCCATAACCAGAAATTGCATGATTGAGATCAGGTGAATGAGCAGGTCATGCAACTACTGGACCTCCTCATCCGATCCATCCATGCCGTTACTGCGATTTATTGGTCATATGTCAAGGGCAGGATGAATATGCTTGCCTTCAAGCACATGGAAACCAATTTCAACACAAACTGTGAATGTGAAAGCTCTAGAAATTCATAACTTTCAAATGCTGTGCGGTTGGGCACTCTCACTGGGCTGACCATAATGTAGAGCCGCCATACAGAGCCGTTTCTTCTGCCATTGTCCGTTGTTTATGTTTATGTTATTACGTGTGAGCGTCTACGAAACGGAAGCTCACCAGCCCGCCGAGGCTGCCTGTTATGCAGGCACTCTACACTGTCAGGGGCTGCCACAGTAGTACTGTCATTACTTTCATTCTGAAGATGTTGGATAAATGTAGCAGAGGGCATCTTCGCTTGGTATTTGGCTTACATTATGTTCAAATGTTTGTAAATCTATCGGACTCAACTGCTAGGTTATTAGTCTGTAGCTTATAAACTACTTAAACTAAGTTAAACTAACCTAAGGACAACACACACATCCACGCCCAAGGGATGATTCGAATCTCCGACGCGGGAGGTCTTGTGATCTGCAACGTGGCACTCCAGACCGCTTGGCTACTCCCGCACGGCGCTTTCATTATGAAATTTTGGTTAAATTATTTTATTGTACACTATTTTCTTATGGTTTGTAAGCTGTATCCTCTTCTGGTTGCATAGACTTTCCCGGCATGATAACTGATTATATTGCCGCGAGAGACGACGAACACCAACTGCCAGCGTGGCGCAGGGGATAGCGTAACAGACTGCGGAGCAGAAGGTCGCCGGTTCAATCCCGCCCACCGGCAAAAATTTATTTCTTTGTAATTTACAATTCCAGAAGGTTCTACATCTTTCTTATGTTCACTTGTAAATTCTACTTGCCTCTTATGTTAACTGTTCTTCTAATTTCTGGTAAGTTCTGTCTGTGTATAAATAGCAGAGCACTCTGCCTGAGAGGCAGTCAGTGCTGCGTGTATGTTGAGTTCGTAATAAACGTGCTTTCAGTATAAGTGCTGTGTTTAGTTGCCTTCGAAGTCAAGCCTACTTCCATTGCAACATGACATTGTTTGGTGGAGGCGCCGGGTACACTGTGCAACAGCTGCATCACCGTGGCTCCGATTAGGCAACGTAAAAGCCGTCGCATACTCGGACTGGAACCGGAATACAAGGGATACACCGAGTACATCCTTCCAAAAGTCTGTATTATTAGAAGAACGATGGAGACGAAACCAGCAATAAGCCAGCTGCACATTAGACACCCGTCGGTGTTCTCTGGAGATGCTGGACAGGACCCCAACAAATGGCTAAAAGGGTTCGACCGAGTCGCCAAGTACAACAGGTGGGATCATACTATGTGCTTGGCCAACGTTTATTTCTACCTGGATGGAACAGCCCAGCAATGGTTCGAAAACAACGAAGAAAAGTTGAATGACTGGGAGACGTTTCAGGAGGAACTTAAGAAGACGTTTGGAGACCGCCAGCGACAATTCCGCTCGGCGGAAGAACAACTGAAGAATCGGGCCCAACGACATATGAGCCGACACAATCGTACATACAGAGTGTTTTGGCCCTGTGTAACGTAGTCAATCCGAACATGACTGAAGCGGACAAAATCATGCACCTGATGAAGGGAATTGCAGAAGATATGTACCAAGCTCTTCTGATAAAAGACGTCGCTACGACAAAAGAGTTCATCAAGTGGTGCCAGCGTATTGAAAAGATGCAACAAAGGAGGGTTGGATGCAAGAAGTATGACAGACTCCCAAATGTAGTCCCAATGGCCGTTGTGGAAGACCAGCAGGACTTGGCTTCTCTCATACAACAAATCGTGAGAGAAGAATTACAACAGTGCATGGCTGCTGGGACTATTAGACTGAGCGAGCATCAGATTATGGCCATGGATGTGAGCCCTGTAAGTCACGAGGGAGCCGACGTCGCTGAGGACGTGGTATTTCAAACATTAGCTCCTGTCTGCCCCATCAATCGCACCCGACGTGAAGAATGGCGTCGCCCTCCTATGACTTATGCTGCAGCCGCTAAACGGCAGCCCATGAACCAACCGACGCGACCACAGCCAACTCCCCCGGCAAGTAATACGCCCCGCAGAAGAACAGACGTCTGCAGGACAGAAGACAACACACCACTGTGTTTCCACTGTGGACGCCGTGGACATGTCGTACGCTACTGCAGAGAGAGGAGGCGAGTATTCGATGATTATTTTGTCGCAAGACGTCAGCCGTCGGAGCAGTTCTATTCAAGGCAGTCACGTGCTGATGAGTTCAGTCGACCTATGGGAAGAAGCCCATCGCCGTACCCTAGACGAGGTCGCTCCCAGACGCGCCGCAGCCGTCCACCGTCGCCGTACATAGGTACCAGCCACTCCCCTAGCCGCCGCGCCCAGGAAAACTAAGCGAGGCGACCATCTACGGAGGTGAGGCCGCCGCAGATGAAAATCCTCCATGGACGACAGTCGCAAAGATGTCGGGAAATCTCATCGACGTCATAATCGACGGCCAGCCTGTCCGGGCACTTGTTGATTCAGGAGCCTCTTTTTCTGTATTATCGGATAATTACCGCCGCACACTAAAGAAGACAGTGCAACTGTGCTGAAGGTCGCGAATGGAAAGTACGTCCAGCCAGCAGGAACTTGTGTCGCAAGAATAACCATCAACAACAGGACGCAGCCGTTTGAATTTGTCGTGTTAACAGAATGTAGTCACAGTGTCATCCTCGGATGGGACTTACTTCAGGCATCCCAAGCTATCATTGACTGTGGAAGATCTGAGCTGCAAATTGAAGAAGTTGTTCCGCCAGATACACGTAATACAGAATTTTGTGGGAAGTTATTCCTCGTTGACAATGTGAAGATACCGCCGTTGACAATGAGAAGAGTTGCAGTCACAAACACAGATGACTGGTTAAACTGTGAAGTTCTTGTTGATAGTAAAAGTTTATCAGGCTCACAAAAGAAATTTACATACCAGCGGCTATCATAAGCATTACCGGTGGTCAAGGAGAGATTTGGATCACAAATTGTCACGAGCAGTCACAACTTATCCCCAAGGGAATGTGTATCGGGACAGCTGAACCAATCCAGGACGGTAGGCTCAACGTCATCAATGAAGACCCACGCCCTGCTATTAGTACAGACAGCACGCTGGAGGGAACAAACGTGGAACTGCCAATAGGGCCTGGATTGACCAAGGAACAACGCCAGCGGGTGTTAGGTATACTACGCCAATTTTCGGGTGCATTCACACCTCAGCAGGGGATAAGTCAGACGAAACGGCCCACGATAAAGCACCGTATCAATACTGGGGACCATCCGCCAATTAGCCAGCGTTCGTATAGAGTGTCGCCAGCTGAAAGACGAATAATTCGGGATGAAGTGGAGAAGATGTTGCGAGGTGACATTATTCAACCTTCGGAGAGTCCTTGGTCGTCTCCAGTGGTCCTCGTAAAGAAGAAGGATGGCATGTGGCGATTCTGTGTCGACTATCGGCGGCTGAACAGTATCACAAAGAAAGATGTCTATCCATTGCCGCGTATTGATGACACCTTAGACTGCTTGAAAGGAGCTACATACTTCTCAACTATGGACATGCAGACAGGTTACTGGCAAATCGAGGTTGAGGAAGCTGACAGGGAGAAGACGGCTTTTATTACACCTGACAGTCTCTATGAATTTAAAGTAATGCCATTTGGATTATGTAATGCTCCAGCCACATCGAACGCATGATGGACAACTTGCTTCGACACCTTAAGGGGACGACGTGTCTCTGCTATTTAGATGACATTGTCGTTTTCTCAAAAACATTTGAAGAACATCTGAGTCGCCTGTCAACTGTGTTGAAGTGTGTTCAGGCTGCAGGTCTCCGCCTCAATCCAAAGAAGTGCCTCTTCGTCGCCAAAGAGATAAAAATCCTGGGGCACCTAGTCAACAGAGATGGTGTCCGTCCTGATCCAGATAAAGTAAGGGCAGTCACAGAATTTCCAACTCCTCAGCACATTCGTGATGTGAGAAGTTTTCTCGGGCTGTGCTCATACTACCGACGTTTCATAAAAGGATTTTGTAACAAGGCACGTCCATTACAAGAACTTCTGCAGGGAGACGCCAAATTTTAGTGGGATGAGACTAAAGAAAGAGCTTTCCGAGCACTTAAGGAGGCTCTAACTTCCGCACCAGTGCTAGCCTTGTACGACAAGAATGCAGAAACGGAACTACACACAGACGCCAGTGGCTATGGGATTGGTGCAGTGCTTGTACAAGTTCAGGAAGGTGCGGAAAAAGTGATTGCCTATGCGTCAAGAGTACTGTCAAAGTCCGAGATAAACTACTCTACAACTGAAAAAGAATGTCTCGCGGTTATCTGGGCCATCAACAAGTTCCGGCTGTATTTATTCGGGAAACCATTCACCGTCGTGACAGAGCACCATTCCTTGTGTTGGCTGACTAGCTTGAAGGATCCATCAGGTCGACTAGCAATGTGGGCACTAAGACTCCAAGAGTACGATGTCACAGTGGTATTCAAGAACGGGCGCAAACACAAGGATGCCGACTGCCTTTCGACAAATCCATTAGTGGAACACAACAGCATTAATGAAATTTCAGCTCTCACTGAATTAGATGACGTTACAGCTGAACAGAGGGAAGATCCAACACTATTAAAAATGATAAAGGCCTTGGAGAAAGGAGAACCGACCAATGGAGAGTTCCAACTTATAAACGGACATTGTACAAGAGCAACTACGATCCACTGGGCCCCAAATGGCTACTTGTTGTTCCAGCTCTTCTAGAGCTATTCTCAAATATTTCCATGATGCTCCAATATCCGGTCATCTGGGGTTCGTGAAGACCCTAGACAGATTCAGACGCAGGTATTACTGGAAAGGTCTCTACCGATTTGTCAATCACTATGTGAGTCACTGTAAAGAGTGCCAGCGACGGAAGCATGTGCCGCAGGACATCTCGTACCGATTCCGCCGGCACCAACCCTATTCCACCGAGTTGGGATCGATCTTTTAGGGAGGTTCCCGAAGTCGACAACCGGTAACCATTGGATAATAGTCTGCACTGACTACCTCACACGCTACGCTGTAACCAAACCTGTGCCGACTGCAGAAGCTCCAGAGATCGCAAAATTCCTTGTAGAAGACATTATTTTGAAGCATGGAGCACCACGTGTCATGATATCTGATCGTGGTAAAGTATTCCAGTCAAAACTAGTATCAGAAGTAATGTCACGGTGCAACATTGTCCACAGAATGACAACTGAAGGAGCAGAAGGATTGGGATACAATTCTGCCAGTCGTGACATTTGCTTACAACACCGCAAGACAAGACACCACAGGCTTCACTCCATTTTTCCTGCTCCATGGCCGTGAAGCTGAGACGACAATGGATACACTGTTACCGTTCCAACCAGACGACACTCAGGATGACTACGTTAAACAGCTCATCACCAGAGTTGAAGAAGCAAGACAGCTGGCTTGCATTCGGACACTGGACGCCCAGGAGAAAGACCGTCAGCGGTATAACGACAAGCACCGACCTGTTGTGTACAGCCCAGGAGATCTGGTATGGATTTTTACCCCTGCACGGAAGGTTGGACTGTCAGAAAAGTTATTGAAGTGATACTTTGGTCCGTACCTTGTCATACGCCGCCTGTCAGACGTCACATACGAATTTGAGGATTATGAGCCATCGACAAAACGTCAAAAACGAAGAGACATTGTTGACGTCCTGCGCATGAAGCCTTACCACAATCCCTAAGAGCAGGTAGACGACAATGGCTTCTTGTTCAAGGACTTTAAGGACGGTAATGTTCCTGATGAAGCCATGACAGGAACGTCTGTTGTCGATAATCGCGGAGAAGGGAAGGATTCTCTTGAACTGTCATACAGAGGACCCATGACACGGTCAAGATCCAGGAAATTGCAGCTGGCTCCACAGGGATCATAACAGCGGGTCGCTGTTTCTCCAGGAGAGGGAGCAATGTCGCGAGAGACGATGAACACCAACTGCCGGCGTGGAGCAGGGCATAGCGTCACGGACTGTGGAGCAGAAGGTCGCCGGTTCAATCCCGCCCACCGGCAAAAATTTATTTCTTTGTAATTTACAATTCCAGAAGGTTCTACATCTTTCTTATGTTCACTTGTAAATTCTACTTGTTTCTTATGTTAACTGTTCTTCTAATTTCTGGTAAGTTCTGTCTGTGTATAAGTAGCAGTGCACTCTGCCTGAGAGGCAGTCAGTGCTGCATGTATGTTGAGTTCGTAATAAACGTGCTTTCAGTATAAGTGCTGTGTTTAGTTGCCTTCGAAGTCAAGCCTACTTCCATTGCAACGTGACAATATTCATCTCGGGTTTGCAGCCGGATACCATCGTCAACTAAACACTATATTTTGGCAGACCAACTGGCTGCCATCATCACCAGAAATGCACTGAAGATGGCAGCCAATTGGTCTGCCAAAATATTGTGTTTAGTTGACGATGGTATACGGCTGCAAACCCGAGATTAATATTATCTGTATTCTCTTCTGTTTTTAAATTTCTAAGTTTCTCAATTTTAATGTTTTAATAAAGTCCGTAATCAGTAATTCATATAGAGGGCGCTAGGAGCTTAGGCCAAAGTTGAGACAAGTCACAAAATTTTAAAATTTTACTTACACTCACATCATCATTACCTAAAACAGACAGCATATCTACACCGAGATTCGCAGCGACCCTCTCGGCATCAAATAAAACACAATCAATTAAAATGAGGCGGACAGTAATCTGCACACTACAGGTATCACAGATCGGGGCTCCTCTCGTCAGAATAAGCCTTGTGTAAATGGACAATGCCCAATTCGGAGGCAGGTAAGGACTACTTCTTCCCTCCTGAGAGGCTGGGAGGAGGATCGTCAAGGACTGACAGTGGGCTTCAGCAACCACAGTTTGTTATCAGCCTCTGAAAGCCATTCATCCTCCCACAATTGCAGGGACCGCTGCCGTAACAAAGAAGTGATGTCCTGCAAGGGAATTGGGCACATTGTCACTTCAGGCTTGCTGCAAGCCTCTTTGACAGCCCTATCAGCTTCTTCACTCCCCTGAATACCCATGTGCCCCAGCACCCAGCAAAACGACACCACCTTCCCGTGACGTTGGAGGAAGAACAGTTTGTCGTGGATTTGCTGTAGCAAAGTCACCAATGGATAGAGGTATTGCAATGACTGCAGAGCACCAAGAAAATTAGAGCAGAGCACAAATCATTTTCCCTGTATTAGATGTATCAACTGTAGTGCAGTGAAGATAGCATGTAGCTCTGTGGAAAAAACAGGATAATTTTCATGGGGGTGAACCTTAACAACACGGTTGGGGAAAACAATGGAACCGATGGAGTCTCCTTGCTTGGAGCCATCAGTATACACCACTGTAAAAGTGTGATGTTCATCTGAAACATTAAAAAAATGGACTGAAAGGTAAAATCAGAAATGTCATATTTCCTAAAACTCATCAAGTCTAAAACAAGTCTGGGCCTCTTGAGAAAGCCAAGGTGGGACCCTGTCCCAATCTCTATGTAAAACATTAAAATCAGCCACTGCCATTTCTAAAAGGAAATCCTTTCTGCAAATCCCATATGGTCTTGTTACTCTTTTACAAATACGAAACAGCCTTTCCATTAGAGGCTGAGCAATGGTGAGGTATGCCGATGTGAAAGGTGTGGACAGTGTTTTATATGCCTGGCACACCATGAGTAGCTGTCGCCTGATATGCAGTGATGTGTATGCAGCCTCAGCACAAAGACTTGGTATGGGGTTGTTCTAAATGCCCCTGTTGCCAGCCAAATCCCTGCATGGTGGACTGCATCCAACATCTTTAAATAACAAGAGTTGTGCAGACCCGTACACTGTGCACCCATAATCGAGACGAGATCACACAAAGGCTCTGTAAAATCGAAGCAAACAGGTTCTGTCTGTTAAGTGTGGCTAAGACATTTTAAAATCACTAGTGCTTTGAGGCACCATGTCTTCAAGTATTTAAGATGTGGTAACCCTGTGAGTTTAGAATCAAATGTGAGGCCCAGAAACCTCACAGTGTCTTTAAAAGTGAGCACGCAGTTCAGCTACATTAAAAACAGTACGTGAATGATTAAAAAGGACACACACATCTCGGTGGAAAATGTAAAACCAGTTCCCCCCCCCCCCCCCCCCCCCCATTCACTGAGGCATTGAAGAGTGAGCTGCAACTGACGTGTATTCGTTTCTAGGTTAGAAGAAGAGCAAAAGACAGAGAAGTCATCCACAGAAAGAGAACACTGGATAGGACTTTTCACGACAGAAGTAATACTGTTAATCACTATTGCAAACAATGTCACACTTAAAACACTACCCTGAGGGACTCCATTCTCTTGCTCAAAGCGATGAGACAGGGCGTCACCCACTCGGTATCTAAAATAGTGTGGAGAAAGGAAGGACTGAATAAAATGGGGACGACAACCACGAAAACCCCATTCGTGAAGCTACCTTAGGATAAGATGCCACCAAGTAGTATCATAGGCCATTTCAATATTAAAAAAATGCATCCAGAAGATGATGATGCAGGAAAGCCTATTGTGTAGCTGCCTCCAGGAAGGCCAGGTAATCAAAGGTGGAGCAATATCTCCTGAACCCACACTGAAAGTGGCTGAGGAGCTGCCTAGATTCCAGCATCCAGACAAGGTGGCAGTTGACCATCCGCTCTAAGGTCTTTCGCAAACGGCTAGTCAGAGCGACACTACAATAACTACTTGGGCAACTGCGGTCTTTCCCAGATTTTAAAAGAGGGATTAAAATAGCCTTCCTCCATGAGTCAGGGAAATGACCAGACACCCAGATAAAGTTAAAAAGATTCAGAAGGATTACCTTCTTCTGCTCTGTGAGGTGCCGTAACATGCTATAGTGGATATCATCTCGACCTGGTGAGGTGTCACAAGCCACAGACAAAGCAAAATCCAGCTCACTTATGGAAAGGGGGCAGTTATACTCCTTTTCAATGCTGGACCAAACGTGCAAAATACCCCTCTCAGCAGCTACCTGGTGGTGCTGGAACACTGGATTGTAACCAGCAGTGGCGGTAACTGTAGAAAAATAGACCACCATAACCTGTGCAGTGTCTCGCGGGCTGGTCTGGAGAGTACCATTCCACATCATGAAAGCCACTGGACACCTTCCTCCTCTCTCAGAAATCCTCCTGATGGCCTCCAAAACTTTCAATCTTTTTTGGGAGCAATTAAGGGTATTTAGGAACTGTTGCCAAGATCTTTTCCTACTCTCACAGATAGTTTTACAACATTTTGCCCTCGCGACATGAAATGCTGTGAGGTTCTCTGAAGTTGGCCAGATATGGAACCTGCGCAGAGATGCACTTCACGTCCTTATTGCAGAGCAGCATTCGTCACGGCACCATTGTACATACTGCCTTCTCGGTCGTTCAGAATACTGCGGAATGGAAGCTGCAGCGGTGTGGTGGATCTTGTCGGTAATACGATCCACTCATTCCTGGACACTAACACGTGGATCTAACACAGCACGTCGGCTGTAGGCTGTCCAGTCTGCTCGGTGGAGCACCCATCGTGGTGGTTGTCGTACAGGCTCTACGCTATCTGTCTGATTGATCCAGATTGAGAAGTGATCACTGCCATGAACATGATCGACCACTTCCCACTGAGTAGTGAGGGCTAGGGTTGGAGAGCATAACATAAGATCGATGGCAGAGAACAACCCTGTTACAGTGCATAAGTGTGTGATCTTATTTGTATTTAATAAATGGGAACATGAAGATAAGAGAAACCTCTCAATTGCTCGTCCCCTGGGGCAGGTCGCTACAGAGCCTCAAAGCACATTATGTACATTAAAATCACCACAAAGTATGAATGGGTGAGGGAGCTGTTGAAGGAGATCTTCAAATGCCTCTTCATTAACAGGATTGTGAGGAGGCAGATTCAGAGAGTATATAGTCAATGGGTGGGGAGCATGTAGTGACACTGCAACAACTTGTAGGGTTGTGTTGAGAGAGATGAGTGCAGAGTAGTAGGCTGTGTTGACAAAAACAGCCACTCCTCCTCTAGCTCTCTCTCCACTAAGGTCATCCTTTCTGTGGAGACTAACCACGTATCTCAGGGTTATCAGAGGGCTTAAAATTAGTCTCTTGGAGACATATACACGTAGGTCGCCCCTGAGATAGTAACTGTAGTTCCTCCACGTGAGTCCTAAATCCCTGCAAATTACACTGCAAAATGGGAGCCATCAAGGAAGTTGTATTTTCACCTTCTCTTTCTTCAGACGGGGCTGGGAACCAGTGATAGGTGGAAGGTCACTCTTGGGGCGGGATGTTTGCCCCATTTGAAGGTCAGCCTTGGAGCGAGGTGGTTGCCCCAGAATGACATCTAGCTCCATGGGCTGTAGTGTAGAGTCCGATGGAGCATCACTAATAGTGATGGTGACAGGTTCCGTCTATTTTTCTTCTGGTTTCGTGTGTGATTCCAATTTAGCTGTAGACTTCTTTGCTTTTGCTGGTTTAGAGGTTACAGCAGGTGTAGAGTCAGCTGAAATAGATGTTAGGACAGACTCTGCAGTGTGTGTGGCGAGAGGCTCCACAAAGTTGGTAGATGTTGCTTTTTCAGACGTCAGTGGGGAAGCGACAGGTGATAAGGCCACCGCCACTTGACAGGCGCACTGACATGTGCACGTATTTGTGGCGACACTGACAATGTCCGTTTGCGTGGAGGTATCAACTGTGGCGACTGGTTTTTGGAGAGCGGAGGCAAAAGAGGTTACGAACACAGGAGGCTGCAGGGCCTTGAAGGTCTTCTTGGCCTCTGCATAGGAGATACATTTTTCTTGTTGTAAATGATACAGTCCCTAAACCAGACTGGATGCTCGCCTGAACGGTTAACACACTTCATAGGTGGAGTGCATTCAGATGCATTGTGTGCAACCTTCCCACATTTGCCAGAGGTAGCTTATCCCTTGCAACCCAATGTGGTGTGCCCAAACCACTGACACTTAAGGCAATGCATGGGATTAGGAACATAGGGCTGAACTTTTAAGCATAGGAAACCTGCCTTCATGTGCTCTGGTAGTTGAGGACTATTAAAAGTTAGGATGAAGGACTCAGATGGAACGAGTTCTCCAGCCACACTTTTCTTAAAATTTTGCACATCCACTATGGCTTCTGCAGCCCACTCTTCCTTCAGTTCTTCTACAGGAATGCCGACCAGATCTCTACAGAAGACTACACCCTTACTATAATTCAGGGTACTATGTAGCTTTGTTTCTATTACATATTCCCCAAGGCACTTCACCGACTGTAGTTTTGACAGCTGTCGGGAATTTGATGTTTCCACTAAAAGGGTACCGTTCCGTAACTGCTTTACAGATTTTAAACCATCTGTAATTCCTTCTAAAGCTTTATTTACGTAAATGGGTGAAACTTTTTCAAAAGAACTGTCCTTTCTTATAACAATGAGAAATACATTCTGATTAACAGGCTGTGTTCTATTAAACTGAACATACATTTTTTTTTCAAAACCGGAGTCCTGAGGATTGGATACCCAAGCCCTCTTCTTAGAGTGGGTGTTAGTACCCCCCGAATGGTACATCCATCCCACTAGGAGGTAGAAAATTTCTCAAAAGGTCCATCTCGGTCCCGCGAGCAGCTAGGGAACTAAATGTCCACCTAGACAGAGCTCCTCATGCCTAGGTAAGCCTTATACAACTGAGGTGTGGCAGTATTCCCAGAGGTTGCTCGCTAACGACTGTTCTACCTGAAAAGCCACGCATCCCATCAGCACGTAGCATACCTTGGGATTGAGGTTTTTATTTATTTTTCTTTTTTTTTAGAGGTTATTTCCTTCCTTGCGACCTGGGTGGTCAAGCCAAGATCCCCATTCCCCAGTACACAAAACATTCCACCGCCACACCACACGGTGGTCGCTGAAGAGTGTCCAGAGGTTACAGTGTCAGAAGACTAGTGGCATCTACCAGCCCCAGGATCCCGTGTTCGCCAAGCCTGTACTCAGCAAATTAATACCGAGCCCCTGAAGGGTATGTTATTAGAAGCTTTCTTTATGTTAATTTATTGTAAAAAAAGGTTGATTTCTATTTCCTGTACACTTTGCTACTTAATTTTTTCATGTATTTTCAGCACTGAGGATGGCTACTCAATGACCAAAATTGATTTGCAGAAATAAAAACAATAAAGATTTCAAGTGACCAAAGCTGTTCCCTGCATTCCTCATGATTTTATTCATGTGGTCGCTGTGCACCTGGCTCATGATGGAGTCATCTGTATACATACAATTTTTCTTTTACACATTCCAACAAATTGCAAACATGGTCTTCTGACGCATGTACTCGTAAACTGGGGAGATACTGTAACAATGACTGTTGTAAATTATGTGATGATGGTAGTTATTTTGTGTGTATATATGGGAAAAAATTCCTAAAAGGAAAAATATATGTAAAAAAATAGATGAAGTCTACTTACCAGGCGAAGGAGCACAGGCAGTGATAGTAACAAATAAACACACACACACACACACACACACACACACACACACACTCACACACTCATCACCGTGTGTGTGTAAATTTCTATGTCAGTGGGACTGTTATGGTTTTGAATGTTGGAGATATTTAAAATTTTGAAAAAATGGGTTGTTAGCTAAATCAATCTTCATTTAAGATGGTGTGGGATGATTTTTTGTTATGAATGAGATCTCTAGTTGTTCTAGGAGGTTCATTTTTATGCCTTTGTCAACTATGTGTAGAATTTTGAGGTTGTTTCTTATATCTGTGGTCGAGCGGTTATTTTGTGCCAGATGGGCTGCGAAACTGGAGTTACTTAAGTTATTTAGACGGAGTGCATCCTCGTGTTCTTTGTATTGGGTATTGAAGTTTCTTCCAGTTTGTCCTATGTAGTAGCAGGCACAACTGTTACAAGTTAGTTTGTATATCTCTGATTTGTTGATGTAGTGTACTGGTTGATTTAGTGTTGTGAATTATTTTGTATTGGATTTTGTTGTTTGTGTGGAAACTTATTTTTACATTATGAGGTTTAAAAAGTTTTGAGAGCTGAAATGAAATGTTCCCAAGGAAAGGCATACAAACATATTTCATTTCTTCTGTTGTTGATGGTTGGTTAGTTGATGTTGTATGGATGGTCTTCATTTTTCCATCTAATTTGTCAACTATGGATGTGTGATAGGCATTGTTGCTGGCTATTGTTCTTAATATGTCTAGTTTTTGTTTTCTTTACAGCAGGTTCGGCATGAATTTTGTTAATGCGGTGGAGCGTTGATCTAAAATATGCTTGTTTGTGCTGGTATGGATAACTTGATGTGTTACTTATAACAATATCTGATGTGGTTGGTTTTCTATAGACCTGAAATTTGTGTTTGTTGTTTTGGCTTGTGGTATTTAGATCAAGAAATTGATTTCTTGTTGTGTCCGGTTTTCAACAGTGAACTTTATTTTGGGGTGTATGTTATTGAGTTTCTTAGCTAAGCTATCTACTTCAGTGGTTGTTCCATTGTATAGCAGAAATGTGTCATCAACATATCATTTCTAATAAATAATTTTATTTTTGCCAGCTTCATTTGTTTTGAAGAATTTGGTTTCTAGGTCATTTCTGAATATATCTGCCAATATGCCATTGCTAGGCCATCATGCTGGATGAAAAGTTTGTTATTAAAGGTAAAGTAGTTGTGAGATAGTAATAGCTCCAGTAAATCCATAAGTTCATAAATTTCAGCCTTACTTAGTTTTTTGTGATGCAGTAGATTAGATTTTATTATTTGGATTGTTTTAGTTATGGGTATGTTGGTGTATAGGTTGACTATATCCAAGGATGTAAATCTCACTGAGCTGGATATGGTGATGTCTTTGATGTTGTCAATCAGTTCATAACTGTTCTTTATGGAGTAGTTTGATGAAAATGTGTATGATTTACTGAGAATTTCATGAAGTTTTTTAGTTAGTTTTTATCCTGGACTGTTTATTGCATTCACAATTGGACGAACTGGGTGTCCACTTATGTACACTCTTTGACAAAAAACCTGGCCACCGGCCGGCCGCTGCTGAACCCAAGTCCAAGCCGATCACAACATGGGACAATAAACGTGGCCGCGCTGATTCGCTCTAAGTTCAGCTATCTGCACAATCTGGCAACACTGTAGACTGCGGGAGTTCAGTCACTACTTCTTGTGTGCAGTTAGAAGACGACTAGGTCAGCTACATCTGTGGTCTTGCGGTAAAGTGCCTGACTTACGTGCGAGTCTTTGTGATTGAAACCGACTGTTGACAAAAATTTTAATTCACGTCACTTGTGCATGCGAATGCCACATGTATAAGGGGAGCATATGCGTAATGTATATCATTTTTTGATACACTAGTAATAACATTTCGGCCCAATAACATCGCTGCCTCTGGCCACAGCACTTGGCAGAGCTCTCCACGGCCCACTCGCCGGCAGCAGCGGTGGCAGCGCTGTGCTGCCTCATGCTCTGCCCACAGCGCCTGTTGCCGCTCATCGCCCTGGATATGAAATGCTTGAGTGTTGCTGAGTGGTGATCCAGAAAAAAGGTTGCGATGGGTATTTCACACAGGATATAACGAAGCAGACCACCTATTTTGAATGATGAGCATATTATTACACTAATACATCATACATGAGAGAGGGAAAAAATTGTCATAGTCGATGATCCAATCCAATGACACTCTACGATGGTTAACACTTATTTGTGGTTTAAATCTTGATCCTTTTCCTTTCAGAAAAGCCCTTCATGTAATTTGTTATTGTCATCAGTTCATATGATTTCATTAAGACACAATGTGTAACTCACTAAAATGTTTTAGTGTCGTCGTTTCATTCCTTACGGTAAATGTATGAGCTAAATTATGTGAATACGTTTCAGTGCACGTTCTAAAGCAACACAGGCACACTGCAAGGTTCGTGTCTTCATGTCTCATTTCTACAGCAGATATTTCGCATCAATGGAGGTCAATTTGAATTTCTTTAAAGGCGTTTGTATGGTGAAGCAAAGAAGACATATAATACCATTTCCATAATTTGGAGTCGACCTTTCTGAAAGACTTATTGTATAAAGCTTTTCTTCTGATTCCATTAAAGAGTTTCTTCTTGCAATCTGCAGCGTACAAAGTAAAATAAACCGAAGTAAAATGAAGTTCCCTCCCCAAACGCACTTTCTCCAACCAGGATTAGAACTGCCAACTCACACCAGGGTAGCATCACAAGACACAAGCAGAACCGCACAGCCAAACACACGCTGTCGCATTGTGCCCTCAGTCTCTTACATATTCAATGCTGAGTATATAACGCATCGCGAAACATAACGTGAAAGTCACCTACACGAATAGCTGCATTCCTTGAGTGCAAAAGTTAAATTTCTGTCTCTAATATCACGTGGGCATTATACAGCATGAGTCATGAAAGTAGAAGAGGAATGTCAAGTGATCTTAGCGAGACAATTCAGTACCACTTGCGGAAGTAACTGCACTGTCACAGTGTTGCTAAATATCAGCAACGATGTTGCCAGTTCTTAGCTGTACTAGGAAGACCTGTGTAGCGATAAGTGATGTGAAATCGCACTCGTCTCATACGGGCTTCTAGAGGGTAGTCACGCATTTCGGTTAATATGCGGCGCTATCTCCTGATAGATTCCATCGTCACATTTAAGATGCAAATATTTAATTCGTCCAATGAGGCCGAAACCAGCGTTTAAATTTTTTGAAGCTTTACAGCATTATGATATATTTTCAGCAAATGACTAGAGAAGTTAAAAATACCGGTATTGTGCTTGCAACATAAGGCAGGTCAGTGATTGAGATACATAAACATACATCATGATTACAGTTTCACCCCCCCTCCCCCAAAAGAAAAGACTAAAACAATTACTTTGTTAGATTGTGACAAGTTTTTAAATGAATGTTGCCCCATCCGTCACTAAACAGTAAGGTATCAAACACTTCGTATCTTGAAAGCGATAGCCCACATTATCCTCAATCCTACAAGCAACTTGCCTCAACTGGCTTTTAGCCATGCCGCACTAGCAAATGCCATCATAAGGAAAGGCTTGAGCCCGAAAGCTGACAACAGGATTGAGGAATGCTGATGAATTGATAACCTACCCTCACCAACTTTCAGTGAGAGCTTTTTATAAAAAAAACTAATAAGTAATGCGAACGATAATTTTCTGCAATGATACTAGGCACTGTTGTCCGAAGACGAACTGTATCTACATTGAGTCTTGTCATACACATATCACATTCAAGGAATATTACCTAAATGAGCAGTTATTATGGAAATATACCCAAAGCATTGATGCAGTTGAGTATTATAATCAAATCATGTTTACACAAGCATGTTTTGAATTTAGACTCGCACGTAAGTCGGGCACTTTACCGCAAGACCACGGATGTAGCTGACCTAGTCGTCTTCTAACTTCACACAAGAAGTAGTGTCTGAACTCCCGCAGTCTACAGTGTTGCCAGATTGTGCAGATAGCTGGACTTAGAGGGAATCAGCGCGGCCACATTTATTGTCCCATGTCGCGATCGGCTGGGACTTAGGATCAGCGGCGGCCGGCCGGCGGCCAGGTTTTTTGTCAATGAGTGTACCTTGGGTTGTGCTCTGAGTTTTGGGGCTGTTGGGTTCATTGTAATACAGTGATTGGCTTCAGAGGTTGCTAGGATGAAGCTGCAGTTCTTTAACAAGTTTTTTATTTTAGCTTGGTATTTGGGGGTGGGGTCAGTTTCTAGTTCTGTGATGTTGCTATTTTTGAAAAATTCTTCAGTTTTGTCGATATAATCTGATTCATATAATACCACTGCTGTGTTTCCTTTGTCAGATTTAACC
This sequence comes from Locusta migratoria, assembly GCA_026315105.1. Lineage (NCBI taxonomy): Eukaryota > Metazoa > Arthropoda > Insecta > Orthoptera > Acrididae > Locusta > Locusta migratoria. The sequence continues at coordinate 741,471,921 of CM048755.1, read as the reverse complement.
ACTAGTGCAATGTCTGTTGTTGGTTAACTTTTTATTAATTTGTCTCAGTGTTATAGCTTCATCGTGAGTGGTGTTCTGTGGTTTTACTTATTTCAAGTTTCTCACGATTATTTTATTGGCTTCATGGGCCAGAGCATTTTGAACACTTTGAATTAGTTTTGCTGATAAACAAGCTATTTTTGTACCAGTAATTATGTCTTTAATGGTGTTATTGTCGAGTTTTGTGGCAATATTGTGTTTTAGCCCTTTATTTAGTAAGCTTAATTCTGTGTTGTTGAAAGTAATGGATGTTGTGTTAACTACTCTGTCAAAAAAATGTATCATTTGTAGCAGGTATCTTAGACTGCGAAACGGTGGATTTCTTAGCAGTCAAGAGCTAGAGCTTTTTCTTGTGTCTAGATGAAATTTTAACACCTCTTTATTGACAGATAGTTGAACTACATCTAAGAATGTTACAAATTGGGATAGCATAAGATAGTTACTTAGTTCTACAACCTGCACCTATAACTAGCCTAGCAGGCCTATTGGCAGATATATATTCATAAATGACCTAGAAACTAAATTTTTCAAAACAAACCAAGTTGAGAAAGATAAAATTATTTATTACACATGATATGATGACACATTGCTCCTATACAATGGAACAACCACCGAAATAGATAGCTTAGCTAAGAAACTCAATAACATACACCCCAAAATAAAGTTCACACTTGAACAACAGACACAACAAGAAATCAATTTCTTGATCTAAATATCACAAGCCAAAACAACAAACACAAATTTCAGGTCTATAGATGATGTTATAAATAACACATCATGCCATCCATACCAGCACAAACAAGCTTATTTTAGATCAATGCTCCACCGCATTAACAAAATTCATGCCGAACCCGCTGTGAAGAAAACAAAAACTAGACATATTAAGAACAATAGCCAGCAACAATGCCTATCACACATCCATAGTTGACAAATTAGATGGAAAAATGAAGACCATCCATACAACATCAACTAACCAACCATCAACAACAGAAGAAATGAAATATGTTTGTATGCCTTTCCTTGGGAACATTTCATTTCAGCTCTCAAAACTTTTTAAACCTCATAATGTAAAAATAAGTTTCCACACAAACAACAAAATCCAATACAAAATAATTTACAACACTAAATCAACCAGTACACTACATCACAAATCAGAGATATACAAACTAACTTGTAACAGTTGTGCCTGCTACTACATAGGACAAACTGGAAGAAACTTCAATACCCAATACAAAGAACACGAGGATGCACTCCGTCTAAATAACTTAAGTAAATCCAGTTTCGCAGCCCATCTGGCACAAAATAACCATTTGACCACAGATATAAAAAAAAACCTCAAAATTCTACACATAATTGACAAAGGCATAAAAATGAACCTCCTAGAACAACTAGAGATCTCATTCATAACAAAAAATCACCCCATACCATCTTAAATGAAAGATTGATTTAGCTAACAACCCATTTTTTCAAAATTTTAAATATCTCCAACATTCAAAACCATAACAGTCCCATTGACAGAAATTTACACACACATGCGCGGTGATGAGTGGAAGGAAGGAGTGTGAGAGTGGTACATACTTCAAAGTAAATACAATGGATAATGATTCTCTCTCTCTCTCTCTCTCTATATATATATATATATATATATATATATATATATATATAACGAAAATTATAGAGGGAAACTTTCCCGGTGGGATAAACAAAAATAAAAATACTTGCGTCTGTGTAAATGTGTGGGTGTGTGTGTTTTTGTTTACCCTCTTTTTTTCCCCCCAAGGTAAGTCTTTCCTGTCCCGGGATTGGAATGACTCCTTATCCACTCCCTTGAAACCCTCATAATTTCCTTTTCCCTCTCCTTCCCTTCTGCCTGACGAAGCAGCTAGGCTGCGAAAGCTTGTATGTGTGTCTGTGTGTGATTTTATTTACTTTATTTGTTTCTATCGACGAGCCGGTCCTTTTGGTAAGTCATCTGTTTTCTATTTATATATATATATATATATATATATATATATATATATGTGTGTGTGTGTGTGTGTGTGTGTGTGTGTGTGTGTGTGTGTGTGTGTGTGTGTTTCCGATTTCTCCCTCCTCTGTCTCTCCCTACAGACACTAACTCCTCTTCTTGTGCCCTGCCCAGTACTATATTTCTAAAAGTTCAATACCCATGTTAATTCATCTTTAAACTACTGTTAAATTATTGACAAAATTTTGCCCTGTTTCATTATGTTGACAAAAATATAAATAAAAATTGTAACAATTTAAAACTATTGTATCACAAATAATTAACATTAACAAATTAGAAATTATATAACTTAAGCTCATGACATATCCTCATTCAAATATGTAATTACCAAATAATGCAAGTGTCAACCAAAGGGTGATGTACCTATACAAAATCTTTGTGCAACATCTTTGGCGAAGATCTTTGCTTTGTTTACATTTGTACAGCGTGTGGAAACTGTATTGTATAACATGTATAAAGTGTTTAGCAGCACAATAAACATGTGCATGCTATCAGTTATGCTGTATAATGTGTGCATGCTACCAATTGTGACAATGAATTTATGGATAACACAAATTGTAAGTAGCAACATTTAGGCCCAAGTCAATATTATTATGTCAGTTATGCTCGCCACATAGTTCACTTCTTTTGTTTTGTAATTATAACAGATGCACTAATCCCACTACACACCATATAAAAAACCATTCACCATCTGATGATGATATGCTAGGCATATCGAAACCGGTAATGGGAGAAATGTTAATAAAAACATTTTGCATTAAAGGCGATTGGTTGCTGTCATTCAAGATACCTTATTTCACCACAGTCCCAGTGTTCCTCGTCCATAATGGATAAAAGTTTTATTATCTTCTTAATTTGCAGCTGTAATCATTCGACAATACAGAGAAAGGAAGTTCCTGGATGAACTAGCACCTGGACAGGTTGGCTGTTAATGATGAGATCATTGAAATTTCCTGACATCTTAGTGACTGTCGTCCATGGAGGATATTCATTTGTGGTGGCCTCATCTTTGTAGATGGTCACTTCGCCTAGTTTTCCTGAACATGGCAGCTAGGTGAATAGCTGGTATCTCTGTCAGGTGACAGTGAACGGTAGTAGCGTGTTGGATAGCAACCACGTCCAGGATATAGCAACGGGCTTCGCCTCATAGTCTGACAGCAATCACCTGCAGCTGACTGCCATTGAAAGGGCTGCTCCGATGTTTGGCATCTTGTGGTGTACTCTACATCTACATGAGATACTCTGCAAATCACATTTAAGTGCCTGGCAGAGGGTTCATCGAACCACCATTATACCATTCTCGAATAGCGCGCAGGAAGAAAAAACACCTGAATCTCTCCATTCAAGCTCTGATTTCTGGTATTTTATTCTGATGATCATTTCTACCTATGTAAGTGGGGAAATAAAACAGTAGAAGAGGAATGGGTTGCATTGAGAGATGAAATAGTGAAGGCAGCAGAGGACAAAATAGGTAGGAAGGCAAGACCAACAAAAAATCCTTGGATATCACAGGAAATACTAAATTTAATAGATGAAAGGAGAAAATATAAAAATGCAATAAATGAAACAGGCAAAATGGAGTACAGACGACTAAAAAATGAGATTGACAGGAAGTGCAAAATGGCTAAGCAGGAGTGGCTAGAAGCCAAATGCAAATCTGTAGAAGAATGTATAAGAAGGGGAAAAGTACATACCGCCTACAGGAAAATAAGAGAGACATTTGGGGAAAAGAAAAGCAACTCTACGAATATCAAGAACTCGGATGGGAAACCAGTTCTCAGCAAAGAAGGGAAAGCTGAAAGGTGGAAAGAGTACATAGAGCAGCTCTACAAAGGAAATGAAGTTACAGACAATGTGATAGGAAGGGAAGAGGACGTAGATCAAGATGAAATAGGAGATGCTATACTGAGAGATGAATTTGACAGAGCCTTGAAAGACCTAGGTGGGAACAAGGCTCCAGGAGTAGATGACATACTCTCAGAGCTACTAAAGTCTCTGGGAGAGCCAGCCATGACAAATCTATTTGCACTGGTGTGTAGGATGTATGAGACAGGCGAAATACCCTCAGACTTTAAGAAAAACGTAATAATCCCCATTCCAAAGAAATCAGGCGCAGACAGGTGTGAAAATTACAGAACCATCAGTTTAATAAGTCATGGTTGCAAAATTTTAACACGAATTATCTACAGGAGAATGGAAAAGCTGGTAGAAACTGACCTCGGGAAGATCAGTTTGGATTCAGGAGGAACGTAGGAACTCGGGAGGCAATACTCACTTTACGTCTTATCTTAGAAGATAGATTAAGGAAAGGCAAACCTACATTTTTAGCTTTTGTAGATTTGGAGAAAGCTTTTGACAATGTTGACTGGAATACACTCTTTCAAATTCTGAAGTCAGCAGGGGTAAAATATAGGGAAAGGAGAGTTATTTACAACTTGTACAAAAGCCAGACCGCAATTATTAGACTCGAAGGGCATGAAAGGGAAGCATCAGTTGGGAAGGGAGTAAGACAAGGTTGTAGCCTTTCTCCGATGTTATTCAATTTGTACATCGAGCAGGCGGTGAAGGAAAGCAAGGAAAAATTTGGAATAGGGATTAAAGTTCAGGGGGAAGAAATAAATACATTGTGTTTTGCTGATGACATTGTAATTCTATCAGAGACAGCAAAGGACCTGGAAGAGCAGTTGAATGGAATGGACAGTGTGTTGAAGAGAGCATATAAAATGAATATTAACAAGAGCAAAACAAAAATAATGGAATGCGGTCTTAGAAAATCAGGCGATGCTGAAGGAATTAGATTAGGTAACGAAACAATGAAGGTGGTAGATGAGTTTTGTTACTTGGGTAGTAAAATAACATGTGATGGTCGCAGTACAGAGGATACAAAGTGCAGAATGGCAATGGGAAGAAAAGCATTTTTGAAAAAGAGAAATTTGCTAACATTGAATATTAATTTAAGTGTAAGGAAGTCTTTTCTGAAGACATTTGTGTGGAGTGTTGCCTTGTACGGGAGTGAAACATGGACGATAAGCAGTGCGGACAGGAAGAGAATAGAGGCTTTTGAAATGTGGTGTTACAGAAGAATGCTGAAGATTAGGTGGGTGGATCGCGTAACTAGTGAGGAGGTACTGAACAGAATTGGTGAGAAAAGAAATTTTTGGCATACCCTGACTAAAAGAAGGGATCGCTTGGTAGGACACATTCTTAGACATCGGGGAATCGTAAATTTAGCATTGGAGGGAAGTGTGTGGGGTAAAAATCGCAGAGGGAGACCAAGAGACGCGTATGGTAAGCAGATTCAAATAGATGTGGGTTGTCGTTCTTATGAGGAGATGAAAAGGCTTGCTCAGGATAGAGTAGGGTGGAGAGCTGCATCAAACCAGTCTCCGGACTGAAGACCATAACAACAATAACAACAATAAGTGGGAGTCAACAATATATTTTTGCATTTGGAGGAGAATGTTGGTGATTGGAGTTTCATAAGTAGCCAACACCACAGCGATAAGCGCTGTTGTTGTAATGATTCCCATCCCAGATCCTGTATCATTTCCGTAACGCTGTCTCCCCTGTATTGTGACAATACAAAACGAGCTGCCCTTCTTTGGACTCTTTCGATGTCCTCCGTCAAACCCACCTGATAAGGATCCCACACTGGGCAGCAATACTCCAAAAATGGACAGGCAAGCGTAGTGTATGCAGTTTTTTTTTTTTTTTTTGTAGTTCTGTTGCATGTTTTAAGGGTTCTGCCAATAAAATGCAGTCTCTAGTTCGCCTTTCCCATGACATTACCTACATGTTCTTTCCAATTTAAGTCTGAAGTAATAGTAATTCCTAGGTATTTTGTGGAGTTTACGGCCTTCACTTTTGATTGATTTATCCTGTAAACAAAGTTTAACAGATTTCTTTTCGTACTCATGTGGACGACTTCACACTTCTCATTATTTAGAGTCAATTGCCAATTTTTACACCATACTGATATCTTATTCAGATCGTTCTGCAGTCGGTTTTGATCTTCAGATGATTTTACTAGATGCTATATGATGGCATCATCTGCAAACAACCTAAGAGAGATACTTAGATTTTCTGCTAATCATTTATGTAAATAAGGAACAGCAGAGGACGAATAACACTACCCTGTGGAATGCCCGATATCACCTCTGTTTTAGTCGATTGTCAAATACTTGACTTCTCTCCCTACAATATCATATGACATGTCCAGGAAGCCCAGAGTGAAAACACAATGGTCTGTTGTCTTCTGTCCTCCAGATATCTGTCCTCCTGCGAGGCATCATAGTTGTTGGGGGAGTTAGTTGTGGCCGCATCGGTCAGTTCCTAGGGTGGCGTTTGGGGGCTGCAGTCATAGTAGGGCGAGGCCATTCTTCACATAGGGTGCGACTGGTGGGGCAGACAGGTGCTAATGTTTGAAATACCGGTTCCTCAGCAGTGTCAGCTCCCTCATGATGTGCAGGACTGATATCCACAACCATAAGCTGATGCTTGCTTGGTCCAACAGTCCCGGATGCAAAAACTGTTGTAGTTCTTCTCTCGCAATTTATAGTATGAGAGAAGCAAAATCATGCTGGTCTTCCACAATGGCCATAGGGACAACATTCAGGAGTCTGTCATACTTCTTTCATCCAACCCTCCTCTGGTACATCTCTTCGACCTTCTGGCATCATCGGATAAGCTATTGTATTGTTGAAACGTCTTTTAACAGAAGAGCTCGATATTTCTTCTGCAATGCTCTTCATCAGGTGTGAAACTTTATTGGTCTCTGTCATATCCGGCTTAACTACATGACATACGGCCAAAACACACTGTATATATGACTGCATTGAGTCACCATGTCGTTTGGCCCTGTTCTTCAATTGGTCTCCTGATAAACGGACTTGCTGGTGGTGGTTTGCAAACGTCTTCTTAAGTAGTATGGAATTTTTCCCAGCTATCGAGCTTGTCCTTGTTATTTTCAAGCCACTGCTGGGCCATCCGGTCCAGGTAGAAATATACGTTTGACAAGCACATAATGTGATCCCACCTATTATACTTGGCGACTCGGTCGAATCCTTTCAGCCATTTGTTTGGGTCCTGTCCAGCATCTTCTGAGAACACCAGTGGGTGTCTGATGTGCAGCTGGCTTACTGCTGTTTTGGTATCCATGGGTCTGTTGATGACATGGACTTTCAGACGGAAGTAGTCAGTATACTTTTTGTGTTGCAGTTCTTTTCCATGAAGGCGATGGCTCTTACGCTGCCTAATCGGATCCACGATGATGTGGCTGTATTACAGGATACCCAGCATCTCCCCCAAATAGTGTCATGTTCCAAACTGAATTTGAAGGCTGGGTCATTAATAGAGCACAACACTTTACACTTAAAAGGGTACACTCATAACAGCCTGCCTCCCAATTGGAGTGCTCCACTATTTATACATAGAAAGAATTTTCTGGAACTTACAAGTACATCAAACATAAGAAACACATAGAAAATTCTAGAAACAGTAAGTACAAGGTAATAATTTTTTTCTGCCAGTGGTGGCACTTGAACCAGGAACCTCCAGCACAGAGATCTGTGTTGCTAGCAACTAGACCATGCATTGCTTCGGAAGACTTGCAGCAATATATATAGCTATGAAAGTGATTGCTGAACTTCATATCTATTCAGAGAACACAGTTTCAATGAAAACAGAATGACAAAACTTGTTTAAATAAAACACTTAAAAAGGAGTTACTTTTGCTACACTTCTTAGAAATCAGTATAATAAAAGTGCAAGGAAAAACAGGATACCAGGCACTAATGGATACATGGGAGTAGTTTAACAAGTTCAATTTTACTTTTAATGTGATGTTGTTCGGCCAGTGATACAGATTCTTCAGCCCCCCCCCCCCTTTCCTCTCCCCAAAGTGAAGAGCATCTTGCAAGATGAAAATACTCACTAACATGACTGGAAAGTGTCAGACTTGATTCAATGAGTGTGAACATGAAGAAACATGTTTCACATTGACTTTGTAACAGCTAAATGTGGATATTTAACAGCCAATGAACTCTGTAAAGGAAGAATAATTAGGAGCCTGTTATACTGGCCTTTCAGGTAAGTGCAACTGAACCTAGAAATCCACAAATCTCCAGGACTGTAACTATTTTTTTAAAGGCCAAACATAATTTTAGTTCACATTAATTGGGTATTTTTATTACTTTGTCCAGTCTACACTTTTGTTTTGTGCTTCTATAGTGCAATAACAGAGACAAATGATTAAATTTATTGAAGGAAGTTAAACATACCTTAATTTCATCAAATGTCGTTTCAGATGAATTATGACTGGAGCTGTTCAAATCCTGAAATAAAAGATTTTGTAGTTTAGGCAAACTCTATGATAATCTAATATTATTGAACTAAATCTGTAATACAATGCACATTGCTATAATACAAAATAAACACTAAAATCAAGGGCTTGCAGACAAGTCTTTCACACCAAGTTACTCTTCTTCATGACTAATTTATTGACTACAACTCTGACTGTTTTCTGATTGAGATTATTTTGAAATTAAAATAACTGAATTTAGATGACAACCAAAATTTTTTAACTGCAATCACAGTTTTCCTCCTCTAAGTGAATATTTTATTAAAGTTAGACTTTAAGAAACACAAATTATTTATTTAATCAATGCTGCTTCTGATATAACACAACAGTTTATGAAATAAACAACATTTTACATGTCTTTAAGTTTTGTCATTATGAAATAAATGTTCGGAGTTTGAGATTGTTTCAGAAGGTGCACACATCACTCCAATAACGAATACAATTTTGGTAAAGCCATGAAACAATCTCGTATCAGTGAAACTGACCTCAACCTTAATGGTATTGGAAAATGAAGTACTACTCTCAGAGAAGTCTATTAGAATTGCTATGCTCTTGTTTTCTTCTGAACTATTATCTGATTTATACAGCTAATTATAGAGGGAAGTACAGTACAATGTGTACACTGAATCACAAAGCAATTAATCATTTTATACATACACAAATCAATACCAGATGTGAAAGATGCAATATTTAGAAGAAAAACTTCTAAAACTTGCTGATAATCAAACCACAGAATTCTGTATTTATAGTCTGATACTTAACCACTTCACTAAGCTACGCGAGGATAAAGAAGAAACCAACAAAGCAAGATTAGTGTTCAACGTAGTATTGACAGACACACCATTTAACACTTTGACCGACAGCTGAGACACTCTGGGACCAGCTATTTTTACCTTTCTTTGAAATCTAACTGGTGTGTTTCTATTTAAGATATCTTGTAACAGAATATATGTTTTGGGAGAACAGTCCTTAAGTTTATTTAATTACATCGGTTGATGACATAGTTAACAACAACGAACATGAAATTTATGATTTCAGTTTGACAAAAAAATGCATTCTTTAGTTTGCATAAATTGGGAGGTAATTAGTATATAAAATTTCTTTCTCACTCAGAAAACATGACATATTTGACAGAACAATACACTAGAAATGGCAAACAGTAGAGTCTCGTGGCTGCAACAATGCACAATGGTACAGTATTTCACGGAAGCTGCTATGTGTGTCTTGCTGTTTGTTTCAACGTACCATAGTTATAAAACCAGAATAAAGAGGGCAGCAGCAGTCAATGGACATATAGGCAGCTGTTCCACGCAGCACTACCACAGTAGACACCTGCTTGCAGAGGGCTAATAGGCTGGGAGTGACGTGCAACAGCTGCCCGACCTATACTCAAGTGCAGTCATTATGAAGCAGTTCCGTGGCCTGATGTATGCTCGGTCTCAGTTGCAAAAGTGTTAAAATGGAGTGAAGATCTGAGTTAAGAAAGATGAAGAAGAAAATTAGTCAGGTCCTTTACAATGGTTCAACTCCACAATAAATCTTATTCAATTTAAGGAAAGATGGAAAGTGTAATCCGAATGGGTAGTTGGGGATTTGAACTCTTCTTTGCATGAATACGAGTTTGATGCATTATAATTGCACCGTCTCACTTTTTGATAGAAGTTATCTGAAACAGGAAGGACAAACAGATTAGTTCAACATCTGAGAAAAATTAGGAAAGTAAGATAAAATGAATGGGTGTGAAAGGAAGAGTGAAGGAGAGGGCAGAATAATGCATGACGTGGAAAGAGACAGTAATGAACATAATCCCAAAACAGAAAAGTGTGTTTGGCAGAAAAAGTTAATCAAAGAAAGTGAACAATGACAAATGAGTAGGAGGAAGGAAGGAAGGGATGGTTACAGGTTAACACCCAATTGACAACAAGGTCATTACAGATGCAAGATCAGGAAGGGAGCTGGTAGGGTCTTTTGTCAAAGGTACCATCCCAGTATTTCCCTTGGTGATGGAAAATCTAAATCTGCATTACCAATCTAAACAATTATCTTCACATATATGAGTCCAGTGTCTTACCATTTTCACTACCTCATGTGACACAAGAAGGTGACTCAAACAGATGGTAATGGTAACAAGTGACATATTTGCTATGGGATCTGCGGCATATTGATGCCTGGTGCAGGGAGTGGCAACTGGGCCTCAGTATAAATATATACCAATACCAAATACATAGGTAGAAAAATCTTTTATTTAAAAATTACACAATTGAAGTTACTTCCATAAAATATGTGGGAGTAGGCATAATGACTAATTTGAAGTGGAATGATTAGATAAAATTAATTGTGGACAATACAGAGATTCATCAGAAAAATTCTCACAAAGCGTAGTCCATCAACAAAGAAAATAGGTTACAAAACAGGAGTTCAACCAATACCGTCAACCAGGGTAATTTCGGACACTGGGAAGATTTCAGACAGCATGGTTAATCTTCTTTTTCCCACTGCACAACAACAAATTACCACTATTTTCAACCTCCACATGCCTCTTATTTTACGCATGAGACTATACTTCCAATGTTCTGTGACTTGTAACTTGGGTCGATTGTTTACCGACGTAATAATCTGATGAACAGAATCATTGTTGAAAGTTCAAGCTGTGTTATGGAGTGGAAACCTTCTACTGTTTTGACTGTCTGAAAAGCATTATAGCGGAAGTTGCCAACAAGATCTGTAGGCTGCCACTCTGTGAAAAGTTCTGCACAAGTTTGTCAAGAGTTTGGTGTGAACTTGCAAAATAAAGGAGGTTTTTTCAAACTTGTGTGCTGTGTGAGGCAATTTTGAAGAACGCTGAGAACATCTGAGAGTGTGCACACTCCACAGCGATTGCACACATTGTCCGATTGTGTAACTACGGGAAAATGGAGGACGCCTGTCCAGATGTAATACAGATGTAATAACTCAACACCCTCCCAGACAATCACTGTCCAAGACAGTTATGGCAAAAGTGTGGCAATGCGCCAACTCACCACATAAATAATTTAGTAATTGTGAAATCCTTATGGAGATGATCAATAAACTTCAGTGGAAGACTCTGCAAGAGAGACGCTCTGTAGCTCGGTACGCGTTTTCGTCGAAGTTTCGAGAACATACCTTTACAAAAGAGTTAAGCAGTATACTGCTCCCTCCTACGTATATCTCGCAAAGAGATCATGAGGATAAAATCAGGGAGATTAGAGCCCACACAGAGGCATACTGACAATCTTTCTTTCCGCAAACAATACGAGACTCGAATAGGAGAGAGAACCGAAACCGGTACTCAAGGTACCCTCCGCTACACTTCATCGGGTGGCCTGTGGAGTATGCATGTAGATGTAGATGTAAGTGGTGCTCTAATGCAAAGTCAACATTCTCACTATGAATCAACGGGATTACTGGAAGCTACTAGCTGCATATGTTTTGAAATATATTTATGTAAGGAAACTGATGGTGATCTTTTACTAGAATTTCATTCCTCTGTTTGCGTTTGAATATTTTTATTTACAACTCATTAAATTTGCAATTAAATTTGTTACAAAATCAGAAATTACTTTTAGTAAATAAAATTCCTTATCTTAATTCTTATCCCTTATTTGTAATGACAGATATCCTTAAAATGTGTTAAAAGTCACTAAAAGCAAATAGAAAGAAAGTAGAATTTTAAAAAAAGGTCAATTTATATTCGAAATCACTCAATACAATTCAAAATTCCATACAGATATTTAAAATAGACGTGTGTCTCAAATCATCTTAGTCCATGGGGTGACTTTGGACAGTTTATCTGTCTGTGTTAGGCAAGCATATGTCACACAGAAATTTTATTTTAGTGTATTTTATTGGTTATACGTATACTCCACCACTTCAGTAACAAACAAATCTTCCAAAACATACAAAAGTTATGGTAAAAATAATCTCCTAAATCACACTGCTTGACAGTACTTTAATATCACTCATCAGTGTGTGCCTGTACCAAATAGGATTCATAAGTGCCTCAGTTGCACAGTGGTAGAGTGCCAAACTACAAATCCAAAGGTCGCGGGTTCGATCCCCGCCAGGTCCTAGGATTTTTATCTGCACTTTCCACTTCTTTCACCTCTGGCAGAATTGCTCATGTGAAAAATACCGAGTAGCACTGTGGTTCAGAACCCATGTTAAACTGTAGCTCCCCCTATAATTGGCTGGGTAAGTCAGTTCGAAGGTCGGAGGAAGGCAACGGCATACCACCTCCAAACAGGACCATGCCTAGTGAAGCACTGTGGTGTTCAAACCAATCTTCGGATTGTTGACTGCTTTACTTTACTTTAAACAAGGTAGAGAAAGACACAGATGAGAACAGAGGGTTTCTTATAGATTAATTTTGTAAGTGCAGATCTGGCAAGGAGATGATCAGCCAACTCTAGCAGTAAGTGCTGCAAGATAGATGTCCTGCATCATGGTATGGACTTCGGTCAAAGTTCCCGGAGCATACATTTCTTAAAGAGTCAAGCAACATATTGCTTCCTCCTACATAAATCTCCTAAGAAGCCCATGAGGATAAAATCAGAGAAATTAGAGCATACCTGGAATCTTTTTCCTCCACAAACCACATACGACTGCAGTGAAAGCTCTATTTTAGGTTTTCGTGCGGTCCATACTTAAAAAATTCAGAATCGAGGAAAAATGTTAAAACCCCAAAATACAAGCAAAACTAAATATAATTGGCATATGTACATGATTAAAAATCATAATCGTCTCCAATAGGCCTATGTATATTATCTGTGTAAGTGAATGAAATTAAATGAACAGTAGGTAAGCCTAGAATAGTGACAGAGGTGTACTTACATGTGAGGTGCAGAAAAGCTGTCAGTGCTCACTGTGAGCAACAATGGGAACAAAGCAGTGTGAGTCAGCTATTTGTTCTATGCACGGAATGAGGCAACAGAAGTCGTATATGAAGAAAAGAGTGATGAAATATGAGATTTTGACTGTTCACAAGAAAAGCAAGCTCCATGTCAAATGATCCACGTTTCAAATAATTAAGTTTCATTTTAATGAAATCATGGCGCTAGGTAGATGGATGAGTGAACATATGTGGATCAGTTTGTATTGTAAGATGTATAACAATTCACTTAATTTAATCAATTTAATGGAATGGCCCACTATATCTACACGAAACTATGCCACAAAACCACAAATATGCAATTCTAAACACACCAAACCAGACAATTGTTTCAATTTCACCTCTATAAAATTGTTACATCTTTGCTTGCCTCCCATTGGTTATGTGAAAGTAGCAACTATTGGCTACATGGCATATTACACATTACCAACTTATGAGCGTCAGGAAAAAGCTGCCATTAGCCCTGGGAGACATTAGCTTACATTACACTGTTTATACAATAATTTGCATTAATGAATTTATCATCTGCTGAGTCCAATTCCAGCTGTTGTCGCTGTCACATCTTCAGAGCACTAAGTATCATAACTGAATTTGCGTGAAATTTAGTTGCCAGTCAATTTCTTAATTTTCATTAGTGCTTCTGATTTTTAAGAGGTTTATTCTCACGTACTCGGCAGATTTCATTTGTGCTGCAAGGAACGTAATTTAAGCATCAACTTGTCACTTCTTTATTTCGTGTTCTGCTTTCAGAAACCGTTTATTCCCACGTGTTTGGTAATAGTGTATTCCATAGACTTTCTTGTTTATTTTGAAAACAGTCAGGGACAGTTTCGTTGCTTGGACAGTGTAGTGACCAATGACCACAGTTCAGTCAGCTGCCAGCTGCCTTTATTAAAGTACTAGACTAGGTAAAAGTTTATTATTTAGTTTTCTACTCTCTACAGTTAATTGTACCGATAGGATGGATAGGATTTGTGCCTGCTGTGTGCAGATGCAGGAGGAGTTGGCTGCAGTTCTTGAATAGCTGAGCATGCTGTTGGCTACGGCTGGTTAGCCATATTCTGAGTGCTGTCACATGGTGCAGCAGTGGTGGGGAGTCTGGTGTGTTGAGTGGTACACCTCATGTGTCTCATGCTTCGCCCTCTGTCCCTCCTGTCAGGGCACCTTCAGGTGTACCAGACATGGTCGAGGTGCCCTCTCTGCAAGGGGAGTGGCGGGTTGAAAAGCGTTCGCGTCCCTAGAGATGAAAGGCCAATTTAGAGGCTGGCTATCCGGCCACACCCGTTCATCCTGTGAGTGGATTGTAGCCACTTCTTCAGCAGGGTCTGAGCAGGTGCACAGGCGGTAGGTGATTACTAGCTATTGAGAGCTCCAATGTTAGGTGTGTGATGGTGCCCCTTAGCCAGATAGCATCGAGATCCAGAAATAATTCCAATGTGCACTTGATGTGTATGCCAGGGGGCCTCATCCAAGATGTAGGGCCGCCTTTCCGGCAGCTATTGAGCTGGAAGTCGTGACTCATGTCGGCACCAATGACGCTTGTCGCTTGGGTTCTGATGACATACTGAGTTCCTAAGGGTGGCTGGTGGAATTTGTGAAGGCTGCTGCCCTCACACATGGGGTGCAAGCAGAGCTGTCAATTTGTAGCTTTGTTACCAACGTTGATCGGGGTCCTTTGGTTTGGAGCCGAGTGGAGGGTCTGAACCAGAGGCTACACTGACTCTGTGACAGTCTGGATATGCGTTATCGGGTGGGGAATTGTAGGGTGCCCCTAGATATATCAGGGGTGCACTACACTAAGAAAGTGGCTACTCAGTTAGCAGAGTACTTGTTAAGTGCACATGGGGGTTTTCAGGCTAGGCACTAGCTCTGATGAGCACTCACCTGTCAACATTCAGACAGCAAATTCAGGCCACATTCAGCACAAAAATTAAACTATTAAAATATTAGCCATGAACTTTCAAAGCATTAAAAACAAAGTCTCCGAATTTGCTGCGCTGCATGGAAATTATTGTGCTCAGATAGCTTTAGGCACCCTAAATCATGATGTGGCAATTTCAGAAATATTTAGTGAGGTGTGGAATGTATATCGGAAAGGCAGATCGGACACAACTAAAGGGGGAGTGTTCATCGCCATGGACAAAGATACTGTTTCTACTGAGGTCGAGGTTGAGAGTAACTGTGAAGTTATCTGGGCACCTATAACAGGTCTAAAAGAAGTAAACTTAATAGTTGGGTGTTTTTACTGGCCCCCCAGTGCTACTGTAGCAGTTTTAGAGACATTCAAAGAAAGTCTACACCAGGTAGTGGGTAGGTATCCCGGCCATGCAATATTAGTCAGGGGAGACTTACGAGTATAGATTGGGGCCTCTCTAGTTTTATTTCAGGTGGTACAGACAAACAGTCTTGTGAGCTGTTTTCAACACATTCTGTGAAAACTGTCTTGAGCAGTTCAACCGGCAACCCACACACAATGTAAATATTTTAAACCTTATAGCTACAAACAGGCTTGACCTTATTAACAATGTCATTGTAGAGACAGGAGTTAGTGATCATGATATCATCATACCATCAATGGTGACCTAAGTTCATAGACCAATGAAGAAGGCTAGAAGCGTGTTTTTGTTAGGAAGAGCCAATAAGCAATTGTTAGGATCGCACTTAGAAAATGAATGGACATTGTTTAGTTCTGGTAGAATGGATGTAGAGGAATTGTGAAGTAAATTTAAATGCATAAATAAAGGATTAGAGAAATATGTGCCTGTAAAGTCAATGAAGGATGGGAAAAATCCACTGTGGTATAATAATAATGTTAGATAGCTACTGAGAAAGCAAAGACTGTTGCACTCTCGGTTCAAAGAAGATCACGCAAACAAAGACAGGCAAAATTTAGTAGAGATTTGTGCATATATAAAAATATCGATGCATGAAGCATACAATAATTACCACAGCAATACCTTAGAAAAAGAGCTTTCCGAGAACCCAAAAAAAAAAAAAAAAAATCTGGTCCCATGTAAAATAGATAAGCGTGTCAAAGCCCACTATGCAGTCACTTGATCATTCCAGGGCAGAAACAGAAGAAAGCAAACGGAAAGCTGAAGTTCTAAATTTAACCTTTAAGTAATCTTTCACACAGGAGGACCTCACAAATGTTGATCAACAGACAAACTCCGAAATGGAGGACATAGTAATAGGTATTTCCAGTGTAGATCCAGTGTAGATCTAAATACAAAAAAGTCTCCTCGAATACCAGATCGATTTTACAACTAGTATTCTGCAGCTTTGGCCCCTTACTTAGGTTGCATTTATTGCAAATCTTTAATTCAGTGTAAAGGTCCTAGTGATTGGAAAAAAGTGCAGGTGACTTCTGTTTATAAGAAAGGAAAGAGAACTGACCCAAATAATTACAGGCCAATATCGTTGACATCAGATTCCTGCAGAATTTTTGAGTATATTCTCAGTTTGAATATAGTAAATTTCCTTGAGACAGAAAAGCTTCTTTCTATGAATCAGCATGGGTTTAGGAAACGTAATTCATGTAAAAGTCAGCTTGCCCTTTTCTCACATGACATCCTGCGAGTCATGGATGAAGGCAACAGGCACATTGTGTTTTCCTTGAAGTCAAAAAGCCATTTGACACAGTGCAGACTGCTAACGAAGATACGAGTATATGGAACAGGTTCACAGATTAGTGACTGGTTGAAGGATTTCTAAGTAATAGAACACAGTGCTTTGTTCATGACGGCGAGTGTTCATCAGATATGACCATAATGTTAGACATGCCCCAGAGGAGTGTGATAGGACTGCTATTATTTTCTAGCTATATAAACGATGTGATGGACAGAGTAACTTGTAATTTGCAGCTGTTTGCTGATTATGCTGTGGTGTAAGGAAGGATGTCATATTTAATTGACTGTGATAGCATACAGGATGACTTAGACAAAATTTCTAATTGTTGTGAAGAATGGCAGCTAGCTCTCAATGTAAAAAAATGTATGATGATGTGCAAGAGTAGGAGAAACAATCCCACAATGTTTGAATACAGCATTAGTAGTGAGCTTCTTAATGCAGTCGCATCATTCAAATATCTAGGCGTAACGTTGCACAGTGATAAGAAATTGAACGAACATTTAAGGACAGTTGTGAGTAAGGCGGACAACTGAATTCAGTTTATTGGGATAATTTTGGGAAGATGTACTTCATCTGTAAAGGAGACGCGAATCAAATTCTTGTAAGACTACATCTTGAGAATTGCTCAAGTGTTTGGGACCCGCAGCAGATCAGTTTAAAGGAAGCCACAGAAGCATTTCCGAGGCAAGCAGCTACGTTTGTTACTGGTAGGTTCGACCAATGTGCGAGTGTCACGGAAATGCTCCAGGAACTCTAATGGGGATCGCTGGAGGAAATAAGACATTCTTTTCATGAATTTCTGTTGAGGAAATTTAGAGGGCCGGAATTTACAGCTGAGTTTAGTACGATCTTCCTGACGCCTACTTACATTTTGCGTAATGATCACAAAGACCAGATAAAAGAAATTAGGGCTCGTACGGAGGCATATAGACATTTTTCCCCCCTCATTCTATTTGTGAGTGAAATACGAAAGGAAATGCCTAGTAGGTGTACAGTGTACCCTCCACTGAGTACCTTACAATGGATCGCGGAGTATATAGGCAGATGTTCTTGGAAATCGCAGATATGTGACAGCAAGTAAAAACTTGTCAAAAATAGAAATTGGGGTCTGGGTACAAGTTAAGTGAGCTATTTTCTGACACATTCAACTAAAATTATACGTCCAAGCATGCGTTTTTGAGAGATCTTTCCATCCATTACATGCTCATAAATTATCAATTCCCAACTGGGCAGAAACATGAAGGGTCCTTTCTATCCATATAGTGCCACCAATGGCAACATTTGTTGTGTAGTTTTGCTTCAACAAAGTTGTAAGAATTGATTTAAGTAATGACATCTTCTTCGATATCCTCCTCTTAGAAGAAGTTTCGAAAATGGTATAAGTAGTTCTCGACGTCTTCATGTTTTTTCACAATAGTGTTTAAAGACATCACTGGAGTTCCAAGATATGCCGCTAACTGTCTATGAGTTCCTGTATTAGCATCAATTAGTTTTACTGCTATATGCATATTTTCTTCTAGCGAAAACACTGTCATTTCTGTTTAAATTATTACACATGTCTGTTACATGATATTTCACTTGGACAGCTCACAAATGCACATAATGACTGAATGTATAACAACGTTTGGGTCAGAGTAGTATTTTTAAATTTTGCCATTCTTTATTTTATCTACTGAGAAAAACTGGAAAAAAGTACTGTGCATTTAAGTTTCCTACTGTAAACAAGGAAGATGCAAATAGAAGAACATTGTACTACTGTATCAGACATTCATTAAAGTTGTGCAACTCCCTCATTAATAGATATCACCTATTACATAGTAATCGGAAAAATTGATGTGGCAAAAACACAATGTGTTATTGCAAATATTTGTGTGTACTAGATTACAAACTGTACTACCAAGCAAAATAAGGCTACTTTAAAGTGAGTGATGGCTATACGTTTCTGCAGATCCTATTAAAATTGACTGTTTTTGCCAATATTAAGTTCAGAACTTGTAATTTTCTCATTTTGTTGTAAGACTATCACAATGACTAATTGTGCACAGTTCCTCCTAGCTGGTGTACTGAAATAAAGCAAATGATGCAAGGAAATGTAATAAAATGTGATGTTTACTGCTGTACACCCTTGTGTGTGAGTTATCCCTGTGTAGTTTCCACATGCTGAAACACCGGAGATCTGCACCAGCTAACTTCCTATTCTACTGCTAGAAGGCAGTCGTGCTACTCAAAAACCGTTCATAGCCAATCTCCATGCACCCCTAAATTCCATTTCAAAAGGCAGTGTGAACCATCTGTCTTCTGTGTTACATATAACATGTTTAGTCACATCAAATGTCTTTTGGAAAAAAAAGGACAAAGTAAAGTGAGATGTCGAGTAGGAAGAAACGCAAAATCGTAAAATTTTTAATACTCATCTTATGGGTTTTCACAGGGGCTACAAATTTACAGCATAAAATCACAAAAAACATAAAATCGGGAACTTAAAACTGAAGTTCCACTGTATAACAGGAAAAGAAGAAGTGGCAGCAGTGTACAAAGTAACCTCTGCTACATACTGAGAAGTATAGATTTAGATATTTAATTTCACTTTGAACTATACTATTAAGCATTATATTAATGCAGTATGTAGCAGGTATATTTGCAAAGTAATGTTTGGTATGGGATATGCTGAAAAATATAGCAATTAATGTAACAAACACTACGTTGGGTTCATAAGTTCATAATATTAAATAAAATACAATTTAACCCTTAACTGCCCAGGTGTGGTCTGGGAGACCTCAAAAAGTATATTACACAGAAATGAAATT
Organism: Locusta migratoria; assembly: GCA_026315105.1. Taxonomy (NCBI): domain Eukaryota; kingdom Metazoa; phylum Arthropoda; class Insecta; order Orthoptera; family Acrididae; genus Locusta; species Locusta migratoria. The sequence goes on along the minus strand of CM048755.1, from coordinate 741,452,152 downwards.
GCCATGGAATGTTTAAACCTTTCTTACTTCCACTGAGCGGACAAGAGTACAGACGAGAACATGTCAAACATAGAGCAGGAACAGCATTCTTTATTTACTTCATGGTCGGTATGAAACACTAATAAAATAATTCTATGTGGATTTCTAAGAATATTAATATCTTGGCAGAGATTTTCTACTATGTTGTTGATATTGCTAACATGATGGTAGGATGCTAGGTAAAAGTCCCCCCCCCCCCCCTCAAAAAAAAAAAAAAAAAAAAAAAAAAAAAAAAAAATTAAGTGAATAACTGGAAGTAATAGTAATTATAAGTGACACAAACTAAGAATTTGTCTCACACACTTGAAAACACCCAGTGTGTTACAACTATACCTCACTTTTAATTATTTACTTATAAAAACTGTTAGCTTGGGAAGACATTTATACAAGAAAAATAAAACTTTTAGAACAAATATATTTATTAAAAAAACTGCAAATAACTATATTAAGGATATAAATTCAATGAACATAAACAAGAAAGAGATAATAAACTGAAGGAGAGGCATTGAATTAAAATTTCTGCCATGGCCAGGATTCAAACCTGGGACCTCATTCTTACTAGGTAGGCACTATAACCACTAAGCCACCGTGACTTAATGGGTATGGCAACTGCACGGATCGTCTTAAGACACATCTCCCTCCTCAACACGAACTTCAATTCTGCCTCATGTTCCGCTATATAAATCTGTATCGATATTGTCGAGGCTCTCCGATAATGCAATAAGCATGAAGTCCCAGGTTCAAATCCCGGCCAAGGCATAAATTTTAATTCAATGCCTCTCCTTCAGTTTAACATCTCTGATATACAGGGTGTCCCTGCTATCTTGTCCACCCAAAATATCTCAGGAACAATAACAGCTATTGGAAAATGGCTTTCACCGGTATCAATGTACGGCTGGGGCCCATGAATGTACATATTTGGAAACATTCTAAAACGAAAGCAAATGTGTTTTTTAACACAAATGTATGTTTTTTTTAATGGACACCCTATATTTTTTCTTCAGCACTCCATAGCATGACAAATCACATAAACAATGGCGTTGATTGCATCGCAATATTCCAATAACATCCCGAGAAGTTGACGCTTGAAAAACCCAAAATACGCTGCTAGCGCACGTCCTGAGGCTCAGGCGTGAACCCCATGCTGCCCGTAATCGTGATGCGATTCACATGCGTAATCGCACTTCCATACTTATCAAGGGGTCCGAAACGAATAATATGATCTGCTGCTATCAACTCTCATAAGCACATAATGGTTTCCCTCTTGCACGTTTTGTGTGTACATACACAATATGAACCAGTACCGATTGGTATACACCAGTCAGGCTGTCTTATTTATCCTGCACACCCAAAATAAGGTTTATTGAATGTGTTAAATGACCCATTGTGCCTTTTGCGCACACGTTCATCCAAGGCCTAGCTCTACCTAGACACGTGTCCAACGTAGTTCCCACTACAGCCACAGTTACCACTTCGCCTTGTTTGTGATTTGCAACCCATGCAAACTCCTGTACTCCACCACCCTCCGAGCATCCCATTTGTTGTTGCTTTGGCATGCAGTTCACCGCTTGCCAGTGTAGTCGTGCATCAGAATAATATAGTGATGGCACGGAGGTAGTACACATTGTGAATAAACGTTGTGTTGTGGAACTTATACTGTATTATGTACACACATGAAGATATGGTAGAAATGCTGCTGATCTATGGAGAATGTACGTTGACGGGAAATAAGTTATTAGATTGCTTGTTTGTTTATAGTAGTGTTAGAGAACATTATTATTATTACGTTAATATGTCTGTTTTCTACCCTACTCTACATACCTGTACTGTACCCTGTTGTAGGTGGCCAAAATTCTGTTCAGGCAGAACGACTGTACAGAAGACGATTCCCTGACAAGCCATCGCCTTCGCACCGGGTGTTTGGTCACCTCACATCTCGTCTACGTGAAACAGGAAGCTTAAATCCAAGACCTAGACATCGTCCTAGAACATGCACAGATGAACATGCTGAAGATCCTGTGCTCGCTACCAAAGCTGTGAATCCGCACATCAGTACACATCAAATTGAATGTGAAGTTGGTGTGTCAAAATCAAGTGCACAGCGTATCCTTCAACGTCATAAATTTCATCCTTACCATGTTCATTTACACCACGATCTTCATGGAAGTGACTTCAGCAACAGGGTAACATTTGTCGGTGGGCTCAGCAAAAACTTCTGACTAATCCAAATTTTTTTGCAGATGTTCTCTTTACCGACGAGGCATCATTCTCCAACAAAGGAATTGTCAATATGAGGAATATGCATTATTGGTCCGCAGACAAGCCAAAATGGTTACGTCAGGTAGAGTATCAACGTCCGTGGAAAGTGAATGGTTCGTGTGAGATTATTGGATACCATTATCGGACCTTTCTTTGTAAATGGCGTCCAAAATGGTAGACAGTACTCCAGATTTATACGACACAATCTTCCTGTTCTCTTGGATACCATATCTCTGAACAGGAGAATGGTCATGTGCTATCAGCATGACGGATGCCCTGCACATAACGACTTAAGAGCATGACGACTTCTGAACCATAAGTTCCCTGATAGGTGGATTGGACGTGGTGGCCCAGTTAGGTGGCCTGCCCAATCTCCGGACCTTACACCACTGGATTTTTTCTTTGGGGAGCAGTGAAGGATGCTGTTTACCATGAACACTAGAGGACATGAAGCAACGCATAATTGATGCTTGTACAGCCATCAAAGAGGAAACAGTAGCACGAAGTAGGGCATTCTTCATCCGCAGAGTGACCCTATGTATGCAAGCCAATGGTTATCACTTTGAGCATGATATGTGAACGCTATCTTTAGTATGTAGTGCTGGTATCACAGTGCAAGTTTCTACAAAGGGCCATTTTACCCAGTGATGGTCAGAAACATTTGTTTGAAACAATTTGTCATGTAACGCATTAGATAAACCTAACATTGATAATTATGTGATAATAAAACTAATTGGTTAAACATGTTTACATTCATCTTCTATGTCTTACCTGAACTTCCCAAATCAAAACATTTTTACCTAAACAACGGTAAAACCTTTAGTCCACTTGCTCGTTTCACTAAAACCATCAACTTGAATTTTACTATTATGAGGGAATGATTCACTGTCACTTGTGCTAGATCTACAGTAAAGTTTTAACATTGAACGGCATTACCTTTTTAGTAATGGATTAATGATAAGCAAAGTGAACTTTGTGACTAACATTGCGGTACACAGATATGTTACAGAACTGCATCACCCCTAGCCTATGGGATAAATACCTACTGGAATGTACGACTTTAATGCAGGATGGCGGCAGACCGTATTATTCATTTCGGACCTCTTGGTAAGTATGGAAGTGTGATTACGCATGTCAATCACATCGCGACTACGGGCAGCATGGGGTTCACGCCTGAGCCTCAGGACGTGCGCTAGCAGCGCATTTCGGGTTTTTCAAGCGTCAAATTCGCGTTGCAATATCTCGGGATGTAATTGGAATATTGCAATGCAATCAATGCCATTGTTTATGTGATTTGTCATGCTATGGATTGCTGGAGAAAAAAATATAGGGTGTCCATTTAAAAAAACATAAGTTTGTGTTAAAAAAAAACACATTTGCTTTCGTTTTAGAATGTTTCCAAATATGTACATTCATGGGCCTCTGCCGTACATTGATACCGGTGAAAGTCGTTTGCCAATAGCTGTTATTGTTCCAGATATATTTTGGGTGGACAAGATAGCTGGGACACCCTGTATATTGAGGAAAAATATGTCTCTGGACAATGATTTATTATTTGCTATTTACGCAAACAATGAAGCTGCACAACAATATTGCCTTGTTCTCGATGACCACATGAATCGCTTTTATTTGATATTGACTCACTTAGGCAGTTGGAACCCTGATCAAGGTCTACCACAAATTCTTTGTCATAACCAACAACACAATCACTTAAACTTCATCCTCTAAACCATTGCAATACTATATGATCAAAATTTGGATCATTCACCTTACTCCCTCAGGAACAACTGGCTGCCAGTGATATTTCTGAGACCCAAGTGCGGTCTCTCACACCACGTAGAAAAAGTCGCGAGCCAGGAAGTACCACTAAATAGGAAAACGGCAGCAAAGTACAATATATACACAGGCACTAGCCGAAAACGATGAAGGATCATGTGTCTGCATCAGCCGGTTAGTTTAAAAGAAATATACAATATTACCAACCTCTGAGGTCTGACAGACCACACCTGAGTGATTGAGGGTTGAAACTTTTTAATCGTTCAAACTCTCACTCAAAAATGTTTTAAGAAAAGGAACTCTTTTTATCACCCTACCATCATCATTACATTCTTCATGTTTTATTTATGATTTTTGGTCCCAGTGTCTGGTTTGTTTAAAAGTTTGCGATAATAGTCCTTCGGCTCTAAGAATCCTCGTGCTTCACACCATGTTAAAGTTCCATTAAATGAAATGCTTCTTACCTCAGTTTCACTGTTATCTTCTTCTCCATTACAATTTGACAAATTTTGGACTGTATCAGTGCTTTTATTTCTGAGCTGAGTCATGTTTTCTTTAGTCAATGCAATAAGATGGGTCATCTGGTCCTGCAGCACGAGCAAACTGTCTCGATCAGATAACGGTTCAGTAGTTGCCACCGCAAGCTGTATTTGGGCCAACTGAAAACAAGGAGGATAACCAAGTGAATTTGGTTTGTTGTATGCCACTAAACACATAAAAAACAACAACTTAATTCTTAACACAAGTCATCAAATACAATATACTTGCAGTTTCTAATGAATGTTAATTTTTTTTATTTATGTGATGGATGTAAGTTGTGGAATCTATTGATTGCATTGTTAAAACTACCAGTTGTTTCCCTTTATAGCCATATTTTTGTGGGGGGACTGGGGAGGGCAGGATTTCAGAACATTCAATATTCTCAATGTGGAAACTTCAAAATTTGCATGAATTTTTACATTTGGCAAAAGGGTATCACTGAAATGGCTCATACAATGAATATTTTCATTATTTGTGTGGTATACTTTATACTCTTAAGCTATAAAATTTATGTGGTATTAATTCATTACCTTTATGACACATTTCATATTTAAAACCAAGAGAATTCTTAAGAGAGGCTATGAATACAGCTTTTGTAATTCAGTACTGAGGTGACCATTAAATCGTACTAGATTCTATTTTAAAAGCTACTACTATCTTGAAATTTGATTGAAGACGTTCACAATTCCAACAAAAGCCCATCATCGGCAGTGATTCAGTTATAGATTGTTTTAAAACTTCTGACTGCCCTAATGTCCTTCTAATTCATTCATCTACAAAGCTGTGTACACCTTTACTGTGTACACCTTTATGATAGACTCCATTTCTGTTATCCTTCTTGCCCTTATTCACGTCATATTTACAAGCAACACACATTTATCACAAGAACAATAATCCGAGAGGGCACTACAAACAAAAGTGTGTACTGCCAAGAAAAAAATGTCTGGGCACTGAGTTAAATTGGACTCTGATGACAGATGCAGACAATCATTTGACATTACTTCAGTTATGTACCAGAGTTCATTTCATTAATCACAGTAGCAATTCAGATGAGGTGCCTCAGTCACTGGGCAAACCATGACCAGATATTTTCAATGGCTGAGCCATCTGGAGACTGTGCCAACCAAGGTGACAGTTAACCACTACAGGTGTCTTTGTGTAGGTAGGCCATGACAGTGATGAAGATAAAGTCACAGACACATCGAAAAAGAAAAAAAAGGCAAAGACAATGGTCTGCACACATTGCAAATGTAATGACTACTGTCTTTTAGTGCTACCGGCAACTCTGTGTACAGAATTGTGCACCAAATATAGCATACCCAAAAATTATGTACAAATTTAACTGCGTGTTCTTCCTTATATAACACGTGTACACAATAAACAAAATAACATTAAGTTAGCCTTCCTGGCATTGCATCTTTAATGGCCAGCAGTATATATCAATCTTTGCGTTACTCCTAACACTTCCTCTTCTATACGTAATCATTCCTCAGATAACAGTTAAGCAGTAAGTCCCTAATATCTCCAAGTGAGTTATATGCTCCAGAGTAAATGGTGGAGGAGGGGGGGGGGGATGTGGGTGTTGTTGTATCTGGATGGCCAGAGGTGGATTTGAACCACCATCCTCCTGAATGCGAGTCCAGTGTCTTACCACTGCGCCACCTAGCTCAGTTCCTGCATTGGAGGTCAAGCAATAGTATTGTATGGTATACATGTGTGAATGGCATGGACAGAATTTTATATGCTTAACAAACCACAAGAAGCAATCATTGTATGTGAAGTGGCAGCTCAGCAATGCAGTTCAGTAGGGGGCTTGTTCTCAATACCCAGTGGCCAGCCAACACCATTCATGGTGCACCATGTCCACCGCCCTTAAATAAGACAATCTTGCAGACTCGTATACCTAAGATCAGAGAAGGCTCTGTAAATTGCGACTAAGAGCTTTGAGGCACCGTCTCTTCAGGTCCCTAAGCCTGTAAGTTTCAAATGAAATGTGAGGCCTATAAATTTCACCTGTCTTTAAATTAAGAACAGTGCTTTTCACCCACAATTCTGTTAAGTTTCAAACTGCAAAGGAACTGTTACAAAGAATAGGCACAAACTTCTCAGTTGAAAACTTAAAACCACTCTTCTCCACACATTTGTTGCGATTGATGTGATGTTCTTGCAAAGCATAAAGCACAACAAAAGCAGATAAATCATCCACAAATAAGCATCACAAGAGAGGAAGTGTAGTAGCCGCCAGAAAGACAGCGTGAGGCATGAACTGGCACGGTGCGCCCCGGACAGCAGACACAGCAAGTAAGGCCTGGCCACAAGAGCCTGCACGTACTCTCAGCTGTGCACTCTACCAGGGGAATAACAGCAACTCCGCCAGCACGGCTTGGCCGCACCAGTGCAAAGTGGGCCGTGCCCAGGGACTGACCCGTGTAAGCACCGTAGAGGGCTACGTACTATTGGTGTTGTGTACTACACAAGTGGCGACAAATAGGGTCATCCTCGTGTGTATTGCTTTGGTGGTCAGGTTTTGCACATTAGTCTAGGCATGGAAGCTTTTGTTCAAGTTTTGGATGAGCAGCAGAAGGAGATCGTTGCCACCATGCAGCAGGCAATTACGGCATTGCTTTCGAAACAGTCTTCTTTGGCGCCATTCCTCCTGTACGACAGGACGGTGGAAGATTGGGACGGCTATGAACATCATCTTCGGCAGCATTTCCAGGACTTTCATGTCGACGACGCGGAGGTATCTCGTGCTCTTTTTTTGTCGTGGATATCCTCCTCACTTTGTCATGTGTTGGGGCAGTTATCACAGTTGCAAGAATCCTCATCCTTGTCTTTTGACGCTTTATGCTCGTTGTCGTCGTCCTATTATCGTCGCCGCATGATGTGTTGAGTGCAACAAACAGCCCCACCAGTCTTACCATGCCTGGGCTGCTACTTTGCACAGCCTCAGCCGCAAGTGCCATTTTGTGACGGAGAAATCAAAAGAGTCATACGCTCACATAATGGTTCGCGACATCATCATTTGTTCGGCCCTGGATAGGGAGGTCAGGCACATGGCTCTACAGTTGGAAGACCCTTCCATGAGGAAGCCCTCTGTATCGCTGAGGCCTATGAAGTCTCACACACCACGGGTCAACAGTTGGAAGCCTGGTGCGTCATGGCTCTGGTATCCCGGTACGATGAGTTTGTGAGCCGCCAGACTATATGGACTGTGACAGCAGCCATTAGGCGGCGCACACAACCCGCGGGCACTGTCATTGCCACTAGAGTGCTGCGCACAGTGACGGTCCCACTGTGCAGGCCATCTGGGCAGACAAACGTGATATTTAAGGTCCAGAGCCACAGCCTGCTCCTCAGTCGTGTCACGACTGCGCTCCGTATATAATCGTGTACTAAGTGGTTGTTTGGCATCTTACTCGGCAACATCACGGTCTCGATTGGTTAATGATTTGGACAGTCAGTTCCATTTAGTTGTCATCATTGTTTGTTGCCTTTGGTTGTATCGTTTAGTGTTGTCTATTAGCGACGACATTCCGCCGACTCCCTCAGCCGGTAGGTCATTCTCTAGTCGTAGGTCAGTGGTCTGGTCCGACGTCAGTCGTAATTCTGTTGCATGAGACTAAAATTTTACAGCAGAATGCCATGGGTGGCTGATCACTGGGTTAAAAACGGATGAGCAAGCGCGGCTGTTTGCTGATGATGCTGTGGTGTATGGGTGGGTGTCGTATTTAACTGACTGTCATGGCATACAGGATGACTTAGACAAAATTTATAGTTGGTGCGAAGAATGGCAGCTAGTTCTCAATGTAGCAAAATGTAAGGTGACGCACACGAGTATGAAAAACAATCCCATAATGTTCGAATACAGCATTAGTAGTGAGCTTCTTGATGCAGTCACATCATTCAAATAGCTAGGCATAGTATTGCAGAGTGATATGAAATGGAAAAAAACATGTAGTAAGGACATTTCTGAGTAAGGCGGACAGCCGACTTTGGTTTATTGGGAGAATTTTGAGAAGATGTACTTCATCTGTAAACGAGACCATGTATAAAATGCTTGTACGACCACGTCTTGAGTATAGGTCAAGTGTTTGGGACCCACAGCAGATCAGTTTAAAGGAAGACATAGAAGCAGTTCAGAGGCGAGCAGCTAGATTTGTTACTGGTAGGTTCGACCAATGCGCGAGTGTCACGGAAATGCTCCGGCAACTCAACTGGGGAATGCTCGAGGAATTTCTGTTGAGGAAATTTAGAGGACCGGAATTTAAAGCTGAATGTAGTACGATCTTGCTGCCACCAAATTACATTTCGTGTAGTGATCACAAAGACAAGATAAGTCGGAGGCATATAGGCATTCTTTTATTCTTCGTTCTATTTGGGAGTGGAATAGGAAAGGAAATGACTACTAGTGGTTCAGTGTACCCTCTGCCATGCACCTCACGGTGTATTGTGGAGTATATATGTAGAATGTGGCCCACTGTCAGCAGGGCACCACAACGGCAATCTAGTGGGCCCTCTCGACGCAAGAGGTGGCTGCGCATCAACCACGTATGGCCAATGCGGAGTTAGCAGAGTACAAGAGAGTCCCTACGAGAGGCCCGCAGGGAGGACCTCCACATTGGCATACAGGGCTTAACTGCATGGAGCTTATTTGGTGTGTTCGATTCCAAAGTCCCAGTACCTTCCGATTGAACACCGTTCAAAGATCCCTCTCCAGGAGGCCAATTTCTAGTAGGGTTGAGGTAGTAGCCTCCTTTGCCAGGTGGTCAACACTTTCTTACCCCATTATGCCTGGAGTCCAAGTCAAGACCATAGTGAGACCAGATTTGCCTAGTCTGTATACAGCGTCCTGAATTGACCGTACCAAAGGGTGCCTCGGAAAGCAATGCTCAAGGGCTAGAAAACCGCTCAGGGAGTCAGTACAGATAACTACAAACTCTCCGGGGCAGGCGCCGAGATGTTCTAGGGCCCACCAAATGGTGATGAGTTCTGCTGTAAACACACTATTCCCACAGGGCAATGAACGTTTTTCAACATGCTGACCCTGGGTATGGCATACCGAGCATAGCCATCAACTAGGGCACCATCTGTGTATACAAATTCAGCGCCACGGAACAAATCAAGAAGAGCCTGAAACTGGTGCCAGAGAGTCGGTGCAACAGAGGCTTTGGAGTCTTGGGACAAGTCCAACCGAAGCTGGAGGCAAGGAATGATCCAAGGAGGAGATGATGATGGTACTGTAAGGTGACAGGGTTGGGAAGGGATGCTAGGGAAGAAAGAAGGGAACGAACATGGACCACCATCGGGAGACCCAAACCCCGGCTGTCGCCGTGGGGAAGGGGAAGGGGGAGCGACAGTTGGGAAGATGAGCCTGCACTTGCGGTGACGAGGTAAGGCATGGATATGGGCAACATACGAAGCCATCAGCTGTTGTCGTCGGAATCACAGGGGAGGAACCCCAGCCTCAGCAAGAAGGCTTGTCTCAGGACTTGTACGAAATGCCCGTTGCTAAACGGATGCCACTGTGAGGGACCGGATCCAAGACCTGCAGTGCAAATGGAGCTGCAGAATTATACACAAGACTGCCGTAATCCAGGCTTGACTGAATAAGTGCCTTATACAGGTGCATTTACTGGGGCAAGCAGCTCCCCAACCAGTGTGGCTGAGGCAGCGGAGGATTTTTAAGTGTCGCCAGCAGTTTTGTTTCACTTGGCGAAGAAAAGACACCAAAGTTAGCCGGGCATCGAAGAGCATGCCTAGGAAACAGTGTGTCTTCTCGACGCGAAGGCATTCGTCATTCAGATATAACTCAGGGTCTGGATGGGATACTCAACGGTGATAAAAGTGCATGACGCAAGTCTTCTGCGCTGAAAATTGGAAACCATGCACAGAGGCCCAAGACTGGGCCTTTCGGATGGATCCCTGCAGTGGCCGTTCAGTGCTTCCTGAGCTAAAGAACAGCCGAAAGTCATCAGCAAACAAGGAGGAAGAGACAGACGTTCCTACAGCCGTGGCTAGTCCGTTAATAGCAATAAAAAATAAGGGTACACTTAGAATGGAGCCCTGTGGGACCCTGTTCTCTAAAACATGCGGGGAGCTAAGAGAGGTGCCAACCCGAACCTGAAAAGAGCAAAGTAAGAGGAAGTTCTGTATGAAAATTGGGATGGGACCACATAAGCCCCATTCGTAAAGTGTTAAGAGAATACGACGACACCAGGTTGTATCATATGCCTTACGGAGATAAAAATAATACTGCGTCATGATGTTCTCGGTGAGTAAAAGCTGTGCGTATAGCTGATTCCAGGGACAAGAGATTGTCTATAGTAGAACGGCCCTGACAGAAGCCTCCTTGTTGTGGGACGAGGAGACCCCGATCCTCTAGTAGCCACATAAGCCAGTGACTCACCATACATTCTAGGATCTTGCACAAAAAGTTGGTGAGGCTTATGGGGAAGTAGCTCTCAGCGGACAAAAGATCTGTGCCTGTTTTCATCACTGGGACATTGTGACGGGAAAAGGCCTTCAGTCCAGAGTCAATTGTAAAGGGTGAGTATCTGGCGTTGAAAGTCCACTGAGAGGTGATGAGGAACTGGCTGTGAAATCGGTCCAGGCCAGGAGAGGTATCAGGAGTTGAAGCTAGAGCAGTCTTGAACTCCCACTCACTAGATGGGGCATTGTACAGTTTCCATCGACGTGTGCGAAGGACAATTGCCTCCGCTCAACCCGCTCTTTGAGGGTTGGTTGGTTGGTTGGTTTGATGTTTTAGGGGGACAAAACTGCGGAGGTCATCAGTCCCCCATTGCATCACAGGGCTAGAGAAGTGTGGAAACACTGAAAAGTCCGCCCAGAGGTAAAACTGTTACGGGAGGAAAACCCCACTCAATCAATAAAATGTAAACAAATTCGACAAAGGACAACAAGGCGGGAGACAACATGATAGGACACAATCACACGGAAACAGCAAACAAGTGTGGAAATGAAATGACAAAGTCAAAGTTCGTGGTTGACCGACCATGAGAATAAAATAGGAAGGGTCAGCCACGGGGCAACACAAACTTCATATAGATTTGTAAAAACCGCTGTTACGAATAAAACCTAAAACAGAATCAGCCATATTGGCATCGTTACATAAAACGTCAGATAAAATTGCAGGAAGATTAAAATCCCGCCGCAGGGCGGCTAAAAGACGACAGTCCGTTAAAATGTGGGACACTGTCAAGGGAGAACCACAACGACAACGAGGCGGGTCCTCACCGCGCAGGAGATGGCCGTGGGTCAGCCAAGTATGGCCAATGCGGAGCCGGCACAGGACTACTGAGTCCCGGCGAGAGGCCCGCATTGAGGAGCGCCACGCAGCCGTGGTCTCCTTGACAACCCGAAGCTTGTTGGGCGTGCTCAGGTTGCGCCATTCAGCATCCCAAAGTCGAAGTACCCGACGGCGCAACAAGGTACGGATATCTGAAACTGGGAGGCCGATCTGTAAGACAGAGGCAGTAACCGCCTGTTTGGCAAGCCCATCGGCACGTTCGTTGCCTGGGATGCCGACGTGACCCGGAGACCAAAGGAACACCACTGATCTGCCAGACTGAACAAGGGCAGAAACAGCCACTCGGATGGCCATCACCAATGGCGAACGCGGATAACACTGTTCCAGAGCACGTAAACTACTCAGGGAGTCACTACAAAGAAGGAAAGACTCACCTGAGCAGGAACGCATATGCTCGAGGGCACGGAAGATGGCCACCAGTTCTGCAGTAAGAACACTGCAGCCTTCTGGCAGAGACAGCTGCTCAACATGGTCACCATGTACGTAGGCAAGGCCAATGCGGCCGTTTACCATCGAGCCGTCCGTATAAACAATGTCGTAGCCGGGGTGCTCAGCAACGACAGCAAGGAACTGGCGACGGAGAGCCTCAGGGGGAAGCGAGTCCTTGCGCCCGTGGGCCAAGTCTAAACGAAGACATGGCCGTGGCAGGCACCATGGAGGTGTGCGTGAATGGGCCCGAAATGGAGGTGGTAGAGGATAGGACTCAAGCTCCCCCAGCAGGGACTGCACGCGGACGGCTATTGTGTGTCCTGACTTGGGGCGCTGCTGCTGGTGACGAACAGCCACAGTAGAAAAAAGGAGGCGGTAGTTGGGATGTCCTTTGGAACTATAGACGCGGGCTGCATATGCTGTCAACAGTTGCTGGCGGCGGACCCGTAGTGGGGGTACCCCGGCCTCCGCTAGAAGACTGGCCACAGGGCTGGTTCGGAAGGCTCCCGTGGCAATTCGAACCCCACAGTGGTGAATAGGGTCCAATAGGCGCAACGCTGAAGGTGCTGCAGAGCCATAAGCGAGGCACCCATAATCTATACGCGACTGCACCAAGGCTGTATAGAGCCGCAGCAGGGTGGAGCGGTCAGCTCCCCATGCGGTATGGCCCAAACATCGAAGGGCGTTAAGATGTCGCCTGCACTCCCGTTTCAGAAAACGAATATGAGGGAGCCAGGTCAGTCGGGCATCAAAAATCAGGCCGAGGAATCGGTGGGTGTCCACAACAGGAAGCAGTTGGCCGTCAAGATAGAGTTCAGGGTGGGGGTGCACCGTCCGACGCCGACAAAAATGCATTACACGTGTTTTGCCGGCGGAAAACTGGAAGCCATGATGCTGAGCCCACATGTGTGCCTGGCGGATGGCCGCCTGGAGTCGGCGTTCAGCAGCACTTGTTGTGGTGGAGCAGAAAGATATGCAAAAATCATCGGCGTACAGGGAAGGAGACACCGATGAACCCACAGCTGCAGCCAGGCCATTAATGGCCACCAAAAACAGTGAGACACTCAGCACAGACCCCTGTGGGACCCCATTTTCCTGGATATGGGGCGAACTATGGGCAACACCGACTCGGACCCGAAACGTGCGGAGTCGGAGGAAATTTGCAATGAAGATGGGAAGTGACCCCCGAAGGCCCCACTCATGCAGCGTAGCGAGGATGTGACGCCGCCATGTGGTATCGTAGGCCTTCTGAAGGTCAAAGAAAACTGCAATAAGGTGCTGACGACGGGAAAAAGCTGTCCGAACCGCTGACTCCAGGCACACCAGATTATCCATCGTAGAACGACCCTGGCGAAATCCACCCTGCGATGGCGCCAGAAGGCCCCGTGACTCGAGCACCCAAGTCAAGCGACGTGCGACCATACGTTCGAGCAACTTGCAGAGAACGTTGGTCAGGCAGATGGGACGATAACCGTCAACCTCCAGTGGGTCCCTGCCAGGCTTCAGCACCGGTATGACGACGGCTTCCCGCCACTGGGACGGAAACTCGCCACCACCCCAAATGCGGTTGAATATCTCGAGGACATGGCGCTGAGAATCCCGCGAGAGGTGTTTCAGCATCTGTGCATGGACACGGTCGGGACCGGGAGCCGTATCTGGGCAATTGGCCAAGGCACTAAGCAGCTCACTTTCGGTAAATGGGGCGTTGTAGGACTCCCGACGGCGCGTCGCAAAGGAGAGGCGCTGTCGCTCCACACGCTCCATGCGGGAGCGAAATGCTGCACTGTAGTTAGCAGATGCAGAGCACCTAGCGAAGTGATCAGCAAGATGTTCAGCGATCACACTCGGGTCTGTACACACAGCCCCATGGATAGAAAGACCCGGGACGCCAATAGGAGTCTGGTGGCCATAAAGACGCCTGATCTTAGTCCACACCTGAGATGGAGAGACACGAGAACCTAAGGTCGAGACATACCTCTCCCAACATTCTTGTTTGGCTCGTTTGATGAGTTGCCGAGCCTTGGCACGAAGTCGCTTGAAAGCGATGAGGTTGGCCACTGATGGGTGCCGTTTGTGACGCTGAAGAGCTCGCCTACGTTCTCTGATTGCGGCAGCGATTTCCGGCGACCACCAGGGCACGGACCTCTGCCGGGACGAACCAGAAGAAGACGGGATTGCAGACTGAGCTGCAGAGACAATGACGTGTGTTAAATTATCGACCACCACATCAATGTCATTGTCCGGCAAATATCGAACAGTGGCAGCAGTTGTAAATGCATCCCAGTCAGCTTTGTTAAGAGCCCAACGGGGCAAACGGCTAGGGCAATGACGCTGGGGCAGTGACAAAAAAATCGGAAAGTGGTCACTGCCACACAAGTCGTCATGCACTCTCCAATGAAGAGATGGTACGAGGCCAGGGCTGCAAATAGAGAGGTCGATGGCCGAGTAGGTGCCGTGTGCCACACTGAAATGCGTGGGAGCACCTGTATTTAAAATACAAAGGTCGAGCTGAGAGACAAGATTTTCAACCTCCCTACCTCGGCCAGTAGTCAAGTCGCCACCCCACAAAGGGTTATGGGCGTTGAAATCGCCCATGATGAGGAAGGGTGGGGGGAGCTGAGCTATCAGTGCAGCTAACACGTGGCAGGGGATTGCACCATCAGGTGGAAGATAAACACTGCAGGCGGTTATATCTAGTGG
This sequence comes from Locusta migratoria, assembly GCA_026315105.1. Lineage (NCBI taxonomy): Eukaryota > Metazoa > Arthropoda > Insecta > Orthoptera > Acrididae > Locusta > Locusta migratoria. The sequence continues at coordinate 741,437,079 of CM048755.1, read as the reverse complement.
CGTCCTGATCCGAACAGCCACTGCCTCCAAAGGTGTTTGAAGGGGCACAGCTTCACTGTAGGCAGAGTTGATGACGTGGATGGAGACGCCACCAGATGCTCTGTCATATACAGGACGATTCGTGTAAAACCCACGATAGCCACGGAGGGCTGGGGTTCGCGTTGCCGGAAGCCAGGTTTCCTGGAGGGCAACGCACAGTACATGAGAAGAGCTTAAAAGTTGTTTTAACTCTGCTAGGTGGGAAAAATAACCGCCGCAATTCCACTGGAGGAAAGTGCTGCCTAAGGACTGGGGAGGCATGAAAGTGATTAAGAGACGCGGTGCGCCTCAGTGTCACTTGCCGCCACCCGCTGAGGGTCTGTGGTGTCCATATCCATTGCGTCTAGGGTGTCTGTAAGAGCGAGGTCCTCTTTAGACGCAAGGATTTCGACCTCATTGTCTGAGTCAGAACTGGTAGCGGACGGCATCGAGGAAGCCGCCTTTGCCGCCAGCTCTTTCTCCTGAGGGACATCCTTTTTTCTCGCCCGCTCCCGCTTGGGTTTGGGCTTCGGTGCTCGAGCGGGCTTCCCAGAAGTGGCGTCGGATGTCGACGCAGATGGGGAGGCCCGGCTACCAGCAGGTACCTGAACTTTGAGCCACTGGCTGACGGTTGGCTGCGACGAAACTGGCGTTTCGGAGACCTCAAGAGACCCTTTCCGTACAGCAGTAGGTCTACTGACATCCAGGGTGTCAGACACAGCGGGAACTGCAGGAGGTGGTGGAAGGGGCTCGTCAGGCCCTTTCCCTGAAGGAAGAGCCGGAGAAGGAAGACATTTCTCCAGCAGAGGGACGGGGTTCAAAGACCCCGTTGAAGGGGGAGGCAAAAGCCTCGCAGAAGAAGGTGCTCCCCCTGGCGTCTGGGGAGCGGAGATTAACTGATGGCCCAAAGGGCCCACAGAAGGTGTGAGAGGGGGTCGGGAAACCGCCCTCGATGGAGGTGATGACACTGTGGCAGCAGCATATGTAGCCATCATGGATACTGGGTGGAGTTTGTCATACTTGCGGCGGGCCTCAGAGTAAGTTACGCGATCGAGAGTCTTATATTCTATGATCTTGCGCTCCCTTTGGAAAGCAGGACAGTCCGGTGAGCAAGGCGAGTGATGGCCGCTGCAGTTCACACAGGAAGGTGGTGGGGTACAAGGTGCGTCGGGGTGTACGGGACGGCCACAGTCACGACAAATAGGGGCTGCGTCGCAACGGGAAGACATGTGTCCAAACCGCCAGCACTTGAAACAGCGCATGGGTGGTGGGATGTACGGTCGGACATCACATCTGTATACCATCACCTTGACCTTCTCGGGCAAGGTATCGCCGTCGAAGGCCAAGATGAAGGCCCCGGTTGCCACTCTATTGTCTTTTGGACCCCGAAAGACACGGCGGACGAAATGGACACCGCGTCGCTGCAGATTTTCGCGCAACTCCTCATCAGACTGCAGCAAGAGGTCACGGTGGAAAATGACTCCCTGCACCAGATTCAAAGTCTTATGTGCCGTTACAGACACTGGCACGTCGCCAAGCGTAGTGCACGTGAGCAAAGCACGAGACTGTGCAGGGGACTCTGCCTGTATAAGAATAGACCCGTCTCGCATCTTGGAAATTCCCGCAACCTCACCGAACTTGTCCTCTATATGTTCAACAAAGAACATGGGCTTGGTTGCCTGGAAGGATCCCCCATCTGTCCTAGTACATACGAGAAATTTCGGAACATACGGCTCATTAGGACGATCCCCACGTTCCCGCCTAGAAGAAGTCAGGGAAGGAAACGATGAGGGATCATAAGTAACTGCATTGAACTTTCCCCGCTTAGAGACACCTGTCTGACCAGGATTTTGGTGGCTGGATTTATTTCGCTTCATCGCGAATCATCCGCCCCGATGCCACCCACTCCGAACAGGGGCTCTCCTCATGGGCGCCACCCAGCCACAGCAACGTCACCTGGCAGGATGACCGTTGCCGGGAGTCCTGATGCTCCACGGTGACAAGCATCTACTCCTAGGCCTGCATGAGGAGCTTACAGCTCTGGCATCGGTAGAGCGATCCCTGCGTTGTCAGGGGGCTACAGCCAAGAGGGTACATGACGACCCCACCACAACGGGCTGGCTACCGTGTTGGCTTTCTGGTGCTACGTGAACCATCATAATGGAGGGTGCTGGGATATCCGTGCACAATGGACGCGACGTGCATGGAAAAAGAAATGGCATGCCCGATGGCAGCATAGAAGCTGCAGTCGCAAGTCCATTCCATGATGGGTGCATAAGATGGCATAGCACGAGACGTACATGTTGCACCACGTAAGGTGTCCTTCCCCAAATGGTTCGCTCTTCGGAAAAAATTTTGAAAAATGGAGGGTCAAACCCAAATAGGGGACCACAGATGGAAAGCCGAAAAGTATGAAGACTCCTTTTAGTCGCCTCTTACGACAGGCAGGAATACCGCGGGCCTATTCTTACCCCCGAACCCGCAGGGGGCGCTCTTTGAGGGTGAGGAATTCCACACTGTAGGCTGCGGTCGCAGATCAATGTGCAAAATGCCCTGCCATTTGCTCAGCAATAAGTATCGGGTCAGTACACCTTGAATTTGGAGCGACAGAATTCCACTCTGTGGACGGTACCCAAATAGGTGCCGTATCTGTGACCACACTCGAGAAGGGGAGGCGCAAGAACCTATGGTGGCTACATATCGCTCAACAGTCCTGCTTACTCTGTTGGGTCAGACCAATCAGATGTTCTGTGGTGGGGTGGCGCCGGTGGCATTGGAGTGCCCGTCGACACTCCCGGATAGCCTGTGGTAGTCGGGACATTTGCTTCAGAGGCGGAAAAAATGTCTGTAGTGAGCTGTTGAACTGCCAGATTAATGTTACATGGCTTTTTTTTTTTTTCCTTTTTTTTTTCTTTTTTTTTTGTGGTATTAGGGCGCACAACTTCTACGGTCATTAGCGCCCAGACAGGAACAGAGATTCGCTTGATCTCAAAAAATTAGGTAACCGTCAGAACATCAAGAAGAGGCTAAAAACGAAAGATAAAAGACAATTAAAAGGGTTAAATATCCTTCGATAGGTTGGCCAAGTAGATAAAACGCAAAACTCGAGCAGCTGCTCGTGTGTCATCAGCTAAAATTTCCTCCAGAGTAGATGGAAAGTGAAGTGCTACACGGAGATGATTAAAATTTACGCAAGACAATAAAACGTGTCGCACCATCAGCAATTCACCGCAGGAGCACAGCGGTGCAGAATCGGCGGTTAGCAAGTGACGGTGGCTGAAACAGCAGTGACCGATCCGCAACCGGGCCAGGATGACCTCCTCCCGCCGAGAGGGGTGTGAGGAGGTCCTCCAAGCTGTCGGGATCAGTTTGACAGTTCACAATTTATTGTTGTACAGAGAAAGCCACGCACTGTGCCATGACGACACGATACTCCGGCGAAGAGCCCGTTGAACATCGTCCGATGGGATGCAAAAGGTAGCCATGCGAGGCAAAAGAGCTGCGGCCTTGGCTGCTATGTCGGCGGCCTCATTCCCGGGAACACCCACGTGGCCAGGGACCCACAGAAAAGAAACGTGACAGCTGTCATCTGCTAGCAACTGGAGGGAGCGTTGGATCCGGTACATGAGAGTATGGTTCGAGAAAGGGTCCTTAAGACTCAGCAGGGCACTAAGGGAGTCCGAACATATGGCATAGAAAGGTTCGCAGTGGCGGCAGGTATACAAAACGGCCTGGTGGAGGGCAAAAAGCTCAGCCGTGAAGTTCGAGCACCGGTCAGGGAGCTTGTATTGGAAACGGTTGTCCCCGATGACGAAGGCAGATCCGACACCGGCAGTGCTCTTGGAACCATCAGTGTAAATAAATATGGCATTATCGAACCGCGAATGGAGTTCGATAAGCCTCAAGCGGTATACCAAATCCGGAGTGCTCTCCTTGGGGAGCGAACTAAGTTCAAGGTGAGTGTGAACCTGGGCCTGATGCCATGGTGGCAATGGGCTTTCGCTCAACCGAAAGGTGGAAGGAAGGGTAAAATCGAGCCATTGTAGCAGGCGGCGAAACCAAACTCCAGGTGGAAGCAAGGCAATCGCAGACAACTGATAATGGCGATCGAGTGAGTCGTCAAAAAATAATCGGTAAGATGGATGGTTGGGCATCGACCGCAGGCGGCATGCGTACCGACACAAGAGTATGTGACGTCGATTGGTCAAGGGTAATACAGCAGCCTCGGCATACAGACTTTCAACAGGGCTGGTATAAAATGCACCGGTCGCCAGACGTAATCCCCGATGGTGGATAGAGTTGAGACGGCGGAGAATCAACGGCCGTGCAGAAGAGTATACAGGGCTTCCGTAGTCGAGCTTCGACTGAACAATGGCCTGGTAAAGGTAAAGCAGGACGGTACGATCCGCTCCCCATGATGTGCCACTGAGGACACGAAGGACATTAAGGCATCGGGCACAACTGGCAGCCAGGTAGGACACGTGTGTGGACCAGCAAAGTTTCCGATCCAACATTAGCTCCAAGAATTTCTTAGTCTCCACGAAAGGGAGAGCAACAGGGCCGAGATGTAGAGAAGGTGGAAGAAATTCCTTGTATCTCCAGAAGTTTATACACACAGTTTTCTCAGTGGAGAATCGGAAGCCGTTTGCGATGCTCCAGGAATATAGACGGTCAAGACAGCGTTGAAGACAACGCTCCAAGGGACACGTCCGCTGGGCGCTGCAATAAATGGCGAAGTCGTCTACAAAAAGGGATCCGGAAACGTTGGGGGAAAGGCAATCTACGATCGGATTGATTGCAATGGCAAAGAGCGCCACACTCAAGACGGAGCCCTGTGGTACCCCATTCTCCTGGCAAAAGGTATCTGACAAAACAGAGCCCACCCGTACCCGGAACTTGTGAACCGCCAAAAACGCTTGAATGAAAAGAGGAAGGTGGCCTCGAAGGCCCCATGTGTGCAACGTGCGGAGAATGCCCGCTCTCCAACAGGTATCGTATGCCTTCTCCAAGTCGAAGAACACTGCTACAGTTTGACGCTTCTTTAGAAAGTTATTCATAATGAAGGTCGACAACGTAATGAGGTGATCAGCAGCAGAGCGGTGTTGACGAAAACCACATTGGATATTAGTCAGGAGGCGGCGCGATTCGAGGAGCCAGACCAACCGAGCATTAACCATGCGTTTCATCACCTTACAGACGCAGCTCGTCAGAGAAATGGGGCGATAACTGGAAGGAAGGTGTTTGTCCTTCCCTGGTTTGGGGATGGGGACAACAATGGCTTCAGCCAAAGTTGTGGGAACATGACCTTCAGTCCATATGTGATTGTAGGTACTAAGAAGAAAGCACTTGGCCGCAGGCGAGGGGTTCTTCAGCATCTCAATATGAATGGAATCGGGCCCGGGAGCAGAAGATTGGGACAGGGCGAGAGCACGGTCTAGCTCCTGCATGGTGAAGGCAACGTTATAATTTTCACGATTAAAGGAGTGGAAAGAAGGCGGCCGTGCCTCCTCCACCTGTTTGCGAGGGAGAAAGGCAGGGTGGTAATGGGCAGAGCTCGAAACCTCCGCAAAGAAACGGCCCAATGCGTTGGAAACATCAGCGGGGTCCACGAGGACTGTGTTCTCCACGGTCAGGCCAGGAATCGGGGAGTGGACCTTGATGCTGGATAAACGGCGTAGGCCACCCCAAAAAACCGTGGAGGGAGTAAAACGGTTAAAAGAACTAGTAAAAGCAGTCCAGCAAGCTTTCTTGCTGTCGTTTATGATACGACGACATTGCGCTCTGATACGTTTATAATTTATGCAATTCTCCAAAGTTGGGTGGCGGCGGAAGGTGCGTAAAGCACGGCGCCGGGCTCTAAGCGCGTCGCGGCAGGCTGCAATCCACCAAGGGACCTGGACACGACGTGGAGAAGAGGATGTACGAGGTATGGAACGTTCAGCAGCGGTGAGAATAACCTCTGTGAGGTATTCGACCTGACTGTCACAGTTGGGAAAATTCTGATCGTGAAAAACAGCCATGGAAGAATAAAGCCCCCAGTCGGCTTTAGAAATGTTCCAACTGGTGGGACGAGGAGATGGGGAATGATGCAGGAAGTGGATGATACAAGGGAAATGGTCACTTGAGTACGTGTCAGAAAGTGCATACCACTCAAACCGACTGGCAAGCTGAGGAGTGCATATTGCGAGGTCTATATGGGAATAAGTGTGTGTTGTGTCTGAAAGGAAGGTCGGTGCACCGGTGTTGAGGCAGACAAGATCGAGGTGGTGGAGAAGGTCCACCAAAAGGGAGCCTCTTGGACAAGGTGCTGGAGAGCCCCAGAGGGGGTGGTGGGCATTGAAGTCGCCTACCAACACGAAAGGTGAAGGGAGCTGGTCAACAAGGTGTAGCACATCTGCCCTAGTAAGGGCAGATGACGATGGCGAATAGATATTACAGAGGGAAAAGGTAAATGTGGATAAAGTGATGCGGACAGCAACTGTCTGTAGGTGAGTATGCAATGAAAGGGGATGGAAATAGACGTCGTCTTGAAGGAGCATCAGAACCCCTCCATAGGCTGGGATACCTTCCACGGGTGACAGGTCGAACCACACAGAGGTGTAGTGTGGAAAGTCTGCACGATCACTTGGACGCAACTTAGTTTCTTGCAGACAGACTAGAAGCGGGCAGTGCAACGGAAGGAGTAGTATTAACTCCTCCCGATTGGAACGAATGCCGCGAATATTCCATTGAAGGAGCGCCATGATAAAAAATGAGACAAGGAATAAGAATAAAAACCAACTAGCAAGCGGGGTCACCTCGACAGCCGCTGAGGACCGGATTTCGAGGGAGCACTGCTATCGCTGTCTGGGGGCAAGGGGTCATGTTCCATTGGTTCGACCGACGCGCCTGCCACCTCCCTGAGTTGATCAGGAGGGGCAGTTTCCACTGCCGGCAAAGGGCCGGGCGCCCGGCAAACGGAGCGTCCCGGTGAAACAGAAGACAGCCGAGGCCGGCAACTGTTGCACGGCGTAACAGATGGGTCACGCCTCGGCGGGGAAGGAGAGGAACTCTTTTTCTTGTCAGCTCTTCTGGAAGAGTGACGGTGAGAAGAGGCAGTTGACGGTTGGGAAGCCTGAGAACGCAGAAAATCCTCACGGACGGGTTCCTTTTTCAAGGTCCGGGCACCTTGTTTAGGTGCCCGCGGTTTACTAGAGGTTGACGAAGACTATACCTTAGAAGCAGCAGGAGGAAGCGGGGTCGTGGAACGGGCAATCTTCGGGCTGGCGGATTGCACAACTGTGTCAGCGAAAGTAAAATCACAGGTCTGGGTACTTGAATCAGTAGGTCGAGTGGAGGTGAGGACCTTACTGTATGTGCCCACTGGGAGGACAGCAGGCTTTTGACTCGCCAACAACTTTCGAGCGGCAGATGTCGATACTTTTTCCGTAACCCGAGTTTGCTGAATGACCTTCTCATCCTTGTATACAGAGCAGTCGCGAGAGGAAGCCGCATGGTCACCGTTGCAGTTAAGGCAGTGAGGGGACGGAGGTGGGCAATCCCCCTCATGGGCGTATCTACCACAAGTGACACATTTTGCTGCATTTGGGCAAGATTCACGGGTATGGTTGTACCTGTGGCACTGAAAACAGCACGTTGGGTTAGGTACATAAGGGCGGACGGAGATGACTTCATACCCTGCTTTGACCTTCGACGAGAGGTCAACTCTGTCGAATGTCAAAAACACAGTACGAGTCGGTGTCAGCTGACTATCGACCTTTTTCATCACCCTATGGACGGCTGTCACACCCTGGTCGGACATATAGGATTGGATGTCTTCATCAGACAACCCGTCAAGGGATCTCATGAAGACTACCCACCGTGACGAGTTGAGTGTGCGATGCGCTTCTACCTTGACAGGAAATGTGTGTAACAGTGTAGTCTGGATTAGTTTCTGAGCTTGGAAGGCACTGTCCACTTCCAGCAACAATGTGCCATTGCGCTGACGCGAACAGGTTTTAACAGGGCCAGCAATTGCATCTACACCTTTCTGGATGACAAAAGGATTTACAGACGTGAAAGCTTTTCCATCGGTGCAAGAGACAACAAGAAATCTCGGTAGATTAGGCAGAGTCTTCTTTAGCTGAGGCGAATCTATCTTCCGTTTCTGGGTCAATGTCACTGAAGAAGAGAAGTAAGTCATCGCGGAAGTGTCCCCCGTGATTACCGGCGTCTCCGATGGCGTGCTCCTTCCTAGTGGGGGCCCTCTTCGAGGGCTTACCCGCCTTAGGTGATTGTTCACACCTCACGTCACACCTCCTGAGAACTGATGGAGGGACCAATCGGCATGTTCGGAAGGTACCAGCTCGGGTAATCACCCCTCCCTGGGCCTGGCCTTTACCAGGGGGTACGTACGTGCCCTACTTGTCTACCCGGGGCGGGGAATTACGCGTTACCCCGTCACCTGCTACGCATGATAATGCGTGGGTCGGCCTTCAGACACGCACAGGGAGGAAAGAAGAAGAGAATAGGAAATGAAGAGAAAGAAGGAAAGAAGTGTCTCAAACGCTGAAGCGGAGACTAATGAGGAGGAGAGGAAGGCTAGGAGAGTATAAGGAGAGAGAGACAGAAGCAAAGGTTTGGAAAGGAAGAAACCAAGGAATGAGAGAAGCTACTACAAAAAACGACCTGAACTAGCAAAGGACGCCCGTCTCCGGGCGAAGGCATAAACCGGGAGGGAAAGTGAAGCAGCCTGGGGCAGAAGAAAGGCTGCTCCGGCTCGGGGCCCCGTGCGCGCCACACACGTACCCACAAAAGAACTGTGGGCCCCCTGGGGGGATGTTACATGGTAACAGAGTAGTAGCCATAGCTGTAGAGTTGTAGCCTTGCCAGTCAGCCCTTTGGAGGGACCATTGGGGCAGGTGGTCTGTGGGGTGAAATTGTGAGAGCGACAAAAGGATAGGAAAGTGGTCACTCCCACTAAGTTCATTGTGGACCTTCCAAGATAAATTCGGAAGTAGACTCGGGCTGGAAATGGACAGATCGATGGCAGAGAAAGAGCCATGTGCCACGCTAAAGTGCGTGGGTGCCCCACTGTTCAGAACGCAATTGTCAAGCTGTGCTAAAAGGTTCTCAATGTCTCTACCATGGCCTGTAGTCTCAGTTCCAGCCCACAAAGGCTGGTGGGCATGTCATAAATAGAACGATTGTTGTAATAGCCCTGATATCCTTGAAAGGCTAGGGTTCTCTGTGCAGGAAACCAAGTTTCCTGCAGGGCTACACAAAACACCGGGAAGTTGCACAACAATTGCTGCAACTCTGGTAAATGGCAGAAAAATCCACCACAGTTCCATTGCAGGTTCAGAGAGCCACCTGGTCGCTGGGACATGCTGATTTTGACAGTGCAGTAGGGTTCATGGAATTGATTCTTTGTTTTTGCTCTTTTTCTTCTCGCGAGATTCCATATGCTTCTCATGCTGGGAGGAATTTGCGGACCCATCCTCAGGGACTGAGGACGCCCGTGAGGCCCTGCGACCAGCAGTTGGTGGATCTTTCAGCCACTTACTGGTATCCACAGGAGAAGCCTTGGATGGAAGGGTCCCGAGGGAGCCCTTCCTCGCGAGAGGAACCAGAGATGGCTGTTGTGTCTTTGGCTCGAGGGTGGGGACTGGGGGCCCCCACAGGTGGAGGTGGTTGTGTTCCCATAGTAGGGACCTTGGGGGCAATGCAAGTTGAGGTACCCCCAAACACTATGGGGGCAAATGTGAGCAGTTGGGCCAAAGGGCCCACTATGGGAGACGAGGCAGTAGAAGGTGGTAGCAGAGATGGCAGAGGCGATGGTGATGCAACTGTGGCATATGATGGTTTCGTGTTTGCAGGATGGTGTTTAGCATACTTTTTCTTTGCCTCCGAGTATGACAACAGGTCCAAGGTCTTATATTCCATGATTTTCCGTTCCTTATGAAGAACCGTGTAGTCTGGCAAGCAAGGAGAATGGTGCTGCTTGCGGTTAACACACATCAGAGGAGGGACACAACAGATGTCTGGGTGTGATGCACGTCCGCACTCCCGACATGTAAGGTTGGCATCACATCGGGAAGACTTGTGCCCAAACCTCCAGCATATGAAACAGCACATAGGGGGTGGAGTGTAGGGCTTTACGTCACACTGGTAGATCATTACCTTGAATTTCCCCAGCAATGAATCGCATTCGAAAGCCAAGATGAACGCACTGGTGGCTACCTTATTGTCCTTCGGACCTCTATATACACGCCGGATGAACTGTACTCCTTGCCTCTCTAGATTCTTCTGTAACTCTTCGTCAGACTGCAATAAAAGGTCTTTATGGAATATAATTCCCTGGACCATGTTCAAGCTCTTATGGGGAGTGATGCTAACAGGAACGTCACCCAGCTTGTCACAGGCAAGCGCCGCGGCGGAGCGGCCAAGTGCATTGAGGCGCTATGCTACAATGCGCGAGGCTGTTCCCTGTCGGGAATTTTGAATCACCCCACGGGCATGGATGTTTGTGCCGTCTTTAGTATAAGCTAATTCATAAGTCGTTTGTAAGTTTAAGGACTGATGACCCCACAGTTAAGTCCCATAAGCTTTACAAACATTTGAACATTTTTTCACAGGCAAGCAGTGCCGGTGACTGGGTTGGGGATGATGTCGTTATCAGTACAGCCCCAGATCTCATCTTGGACATGCCATCCACTTCCCCAAACTTATCCTCGAGGTTTTCCACAAAAAACAGAGGCTTTGTGGTTGTAAATGATTTGCCGTCTGTTCTAGTACACATCAGATATCGGGGGGCATAAGTCTCACTTTGTTGACGGGCCCTGCGTTCTTCCCATGGTGTGGCCATGGAAAGAAACGCTTGGGGGGTCATATGTCACAGCATTAAATTCGGTTCGTCCACACTTAGAGACACCGATTCTACGTCCGGCAATGCTATGATTTGCTCGTTTCACTGTGGTACCACGAGCAGCTTGTGAACTACACGTCCACCCAGGCAGAGCCCTGCTTGCCTCGCTAAGCCTTATGCAACTGGGGTGTGGCAGGTTCCTCAGAGGTTGCTCGCTAACGACTGTTCAACTCAACAGCCATGCGTCTCTTCTGCAAATAGCACACCCTGAGATTGAGGTTTCTTTAATTGAGGTTTGTACCGTCCTTCCGACTCGGGCGATTAAGCCAAGATCCCAGGGCTCTGAAACGTACAACGTTCCGCTGTCGGCTGAATGCTGATCGTTGAAGCATGCACAGAGCTTACAGTGTAGCAGACTGTTGGCGCGACACAGCCCATAGCTCAGGACCCTGGGTTCGCCAAGCCCATACTCAGCAAATTAATGCTGAGCTCCTGAGGAGAGTCGTAATTCTGCCGACGCCCTCAGTTGGTCGGTCATTCGCGTCTCGTTCCCGACCTGGTCCAACCTTCGGTCTCAATAGTGGCAGCGGTGCGGCACGGACAGAGTTCCGATCGCCGGCCTTTCTTCCCGTCCGGCCCATCGTGCTATACAAAACATGACTGATCACAGTATCCCCTGCGTTGGGTCGTTTGTCACAAATGCAACAAGAAAGGACATGTGGCTAAAGTTTGCTGCTCAGCAGCACAAGACATAGGTTCGGAGGATATGTACTTAAATATTCAAGAAATTTCATCGGGCCTGGCACCTGACAATACTACACACAAGCTATTCATCGAGGTTTCCATTCTGTCACGCTGATTCCACATGCAAGTAGACAAGGACATGGCAGTGTCTTTCTTGAATACACAAACATACTCAGACCTCAGGTCTCCCCCGTTGGCCCAAGTTCAGACACATCTTCACAGATACGGAAAACAGTGCATTCTCCTGCTTGGGCGATTCACGACCGAAGTCACTTATAAATCAGTCACACGCCCCCTTAACTTTATTGTCATCTATGATGCACATTCCGCCAACCTTTTTGGATTAGATGCTTTTCAGCTTTTGGTTTTGCGATTGCAGATTCTATTCAGTTGGTCTCAGAAGGTGTTCCATATCACTCATTGGAATCTTTGACCTCAGAATTTCGAGAATTCTCTGAGGAAGGCATAGGGTGTATTTCCGATTTTCAGGCCCACTTAACATTAAAGCCGGCAGCGCACTCGCATTTTTTCCTCGCTAGGCAGATCCCCTTGGCTCTCCACCCTCAGGTAAAGGCAGAACTGGACTGGTTGTTTGTTTGTTTATAAATCTATCAGACACAACTGCATGGTCATTAGTCCTTAGCTTACAAACTACTTAAACTAAGGTAAACTAACCTAAGGACAGCACAAACACCCATGCCCGAGGGGGGACTCAGGCCCCTGATGGCGATCGGCCGCACGCACTGCAGCACGGCGCCCCAGTCTGCACGGCTAATCCGTTGTGGCAAACTGAAATGGCTGACAGCCATAATGGTGGTTCTGCCCACATCTTCTAGTGAGTGGGTCACACCCTGAGTTATTGTGAGGAAACCTTCCAGCAAATTGCACCTTTGTGATGACTTTAAGGCCACCGTCAATTCCCAATCAGTGGTGGACACCTACCCACTGCCTCGTTCAGAAGAAGTGTTCACCCACTTAACATGAGACCAATTTTTTTTCTAAGCTCAATCTTTCGGGGACTTACCGCCAGATACCTCTTGATGAGGACTCCAAATGTCTGGTGGTAATCAACACCCTGTTTTCCCTTTTTCAATACCAGCGTCTAGCATTTGGGATGGCTGGAGGCACCGACAATATTTCAATGTTATCTTGAGCAGGTCACATCAGCAATCTCCCATTGCATCAATTACCTTGATGACATAATAGTCATAGGTCGCAACACGAAGGAACACTTGCACAACCTCCGGATCCTCTTCCTCAAATTCCGGTCCGTGGGCCTTCGGTGCAATCTTAGTAAAGGGCATATTACACGGAGGGTATTTGATCGCTAGTCGCTGGCGTCTGTTGTCGCTCGGCGTATGGGCGAATAGCGAATGAATACGCTGACGCAATGACACGCAGTGACAACAGATTCTAGCGTCTTCGTAAAAACAATTGCAACATGACGTAGCATATGATACATTGTTTTGGAGGTTAGTGATACCAAACAGTTCTGTTTCTCGCAAAAAAAAAAGAATTGGAATAAATTTTCTGGAAATTTATCAAAGTTTTCTAGTATTGTAGGGCATTAAAATGATTAGTTAAATACTAAACTAAAAGACACTCAATTTAATCAACTGTTTGACGAGTGACGAAGAATGAAGGTCTCTTGGGGAATATGGATACCAAACACCTGAAAACAAAAATCAAACAATAAAGTATATCATCTTCAAACGTTCAAACAACTTACGGGTATGTTGCCGGGTGACGTCGTCGACAACTGCCGTGCAGTTGTGCAGGGTGTCTTCCTGCCGAAATATCGGCGGTTGTCGATGACATCACCCGGCAGCATACTCGTAAGTTGTTTGAACATTCATTACGCCGGGAAAAGTTAAAGTCTCATGTATCATCTTCATTATATTTCTGTAGGCAGAAGGATCTCCAATTGATAATTCTCTCAAGATTTGCAAAAGCAATTCTGCCTTCTTATCCATTTTCTTTTATTTTTTCTGTTTTGATTTTGGTACACTGTTCTTTTAAGACTTGTGAGAAACACAATGCCAGCATTTATTACTTCCTTCGACACTTTGGCGGCTACTTTATACGCTCTTGTATATGACACGGGGCAACCAACACTTGTGAGCGACCAAAAATGCCAGCAACTAGTGTCTAAAGTAGCCCACCCTTCAACTTCAAACGCTTGCGTTTCAGAGCAGCGACTTTGTCCACTGTCCTTGTTTACATGGAGCGAATTTAGCAGCTGCGTCCAAATTCGTCAACCGATCCTCAAGTACTTGGGTCATGTCATCTCTAGGCACAGCACGCAGCCACTGGCGAGTTTGGTGCAGGGTATCTGGGACATTCCGCATCCCTCTTTGCTGCAAGGGTTGCAAGTTTTCTTTAGGCAAAATCGCCATTACCACCGGTTCATCCCCAGGGCTTCCACCTTAGCTCATCCCCTGTACCGCCTTCTGTGCAAGGGTGTCCCTTTTGAATGATCTCCCACATGCAAGCGGGCTTTCACTTCTTTGAAGGACGCACTGACATCGGCCCCGTGTTTGATGATTTACGACCCCCCAAAGCCCCTGCTCCCGGCTACAGATACTTTGCAGTATGGGGTGGGGGCAGTCCTTGCCCATCACAATGTGGACGGCTCCGAGTAGCCGCAGATGTTTGCATCCAAGACTCTTAACCTGGCTCAGGCCCATTACTCGCAGGTGGAGGAGGCGCTTGCCATTGTGTACATCTATCCTCCATCCTCCAAAATTCCGGATAGGCCTGACCACTGACTGGAGTGCTGGGCCCTGTCCCTTTCAAAGTACCACTATGACATTCATTTTCGCCCTACTGGCCAGCATGCCAACGCCGATGCTCTTTCCAGACTTCCGGTGGGCCCAAATCCGCAGTTCGTTTGGGAAGAGATAATGTTTTCATTTGGGTGTGTCTTGTTTAACAGGGGTGGTCTTTCTGGTCTCCAGGCTGTGCCTCTGACCCTCTTTGCAACTACTTTGTTCTGTGGGGCCACCTCTCAGTCTTAGAGGGAATTCTTCTTTCGACTGTGGTTACACCTCTCCGCATAGTGGTTCCCACGAGTTTGCGACATGAAGTTCTCCAGTTGTTACACGAGGGACACTGGAGTGTTTCACATACTAAGTCTTTGACTCACAGACATGTATACTGGCCGGGCATTGACAGAGAAATAGAATATCTAGCGGCAACTTGTCGTCAGTGTGGGAACCAACAGGCATCTCCCAGAGCGGCATTCTCACCCCGTCCTCCTGCAACCCAGCACTGGGAGTGCGTACACATAGATTTCACGGACCTGTTTTTAAATGGTTATTGGCTCATTGTGATTGACGCATGTTCACGCTGCTCTTTAATCACTTCCGAGATCGCCATCCATGCCCTCCCTAAACTTTTTTTGGTGAAAGATCTGTCAGTCACTCTAGTATCGTATAATGGCCCTCAGTATCTTTTGCAGTCTTTCCAGGACTTTTGTACGCGCTTTGGCATACGTCACGTTCACTCCTCCCCCCCCCCCCCCTTTTCATCCACAATCAAACAGGTAAGCCGAGCGGATTGTGTGTACATTCAAGACCCAAATGAAAAAGTAAAGGTAAAAGGTAAAGCAGTCAACAATCCGAAGATTGGTTTGAACACCACGGTGCTTTACTAGGCATGGTCCTGTTTGGAGGTGGTATGCCGTTGCCTTCCTCCGACCTTCGAACTGACTTACCCAGCCAGTTATAGGGGGACCTATAGTTTAACGCGGGTTCCGAACCAAATGAAAAAGTATCTACAGGATTATGGGGGAACGCAGCCCTGCAGTGCTCCTCCACGGCCGCTAACCACAGACTCTGGTGCACCTCCTCAGTCCTCACTCTTGCCAGTCTTCGCGCCAGGGGGTGCCAGGTATTCCACCGGCTATGTTAGTCTGGGCACAGGGGTTTACTCGCAATTCCCGCTGAATACCTGTAGTTGTTCCGCGCTGCAATGCTCGCAGGCTCTACACCTTGAGAGTTGAGGACTGAGAGGTACGTCATAACCAAAATCAGCTCCGTCACAGAATGGGAACCCAACCCACGTCCCCACAGGCACCAGCTTCTCAATAGTAGACATACCTGTCCAGTACAGCAGTTCATCAGGGTAACCTCACCCCCTTCCCAACAGTGACTATGCCTCATTAAGAGGAGCCTCGCCTGCTGCCTCCCCCTGGGGCTACAACACCACCACCATCACAATCACCAGATAATACCAGCAAGACCTTCCCCCCCCCCCCCCCCACTGGGCTGGTCCACTGTCTCAGGAGGAAGGTGCAACCACTGTGTCGCCTTCGCCTCCATCCAAACCACTTCCTCACCCACTTACTGACATACTCATGAACCAAGAGTTTGACAGCTCTGGTTCTGTCCCGGTTTCCGATGGGGTGACAACAGCGGCCTTTTCGCGCGGGTCATTTCTACCCATACTCAAAGGTCCCAGCTAGAGGGTTGGCCGATCCCGTCAACTTCAGCACCGCAATGGACACGGAAGTCATCTCTCCAGCTACATGGTCCACCTACTGACTTTAGGAACCACTGGTTCTTCACCCAACAAAGAGGAGGAGTGTAGTAGCTGCCAGAAAAAAATCGTGCGAGGCGCGCACCAGCACAGTGCGCCCTGGACAGCAGATGCAGCAAGTAAGGCCCAGCTAGCAGAGCGTGTACGTAGTCGTGGCAGCGCGCTCTACCAGCGGAATAACAGCAACTCTGCCAGCAGGGCCCGGCCGCACCAGTGCGATGCGGACCGTGCCCAGGGACAGACTTGTATAAGTATTGCGCTGGGCTACGTACTATCAGTGTTGTGTACTACAGGAAGAATAATTACAGATATAAGCAAAGACAGTCAATCTTTAAGCACCGCCCTGAGGGACACCATTCTCCAGTTGGGAAACATTATTTGTAGAGCTGCTTGAGGATAAGATGATTTGAAGTACTATTGTAGACCTTACTGACATCAAAAAATATACATAGACCAGGGGTGGACAACAGTTGGCTGCAAGGATCTAAAGCATTTAAGTGAACGAATTAAGAAACACGTGGAACGTGGACTTCATTTAGAAAATGCTGGTAAATATAAAATGTTTGGTACAATTAACATTAGTGCTCAAACTGATTCGGCATATAAAATGTCAATTCAGAAACATAATGAATTAGATACAAAGAACAGACACATATTAAACAGAGTAGTAGAGTGCTTATTGTTTGGTGGAACTGGTGAATTAGCACTAAGAGCTCACAATGAAAAACAAGAGTAAGCAAACCATGGCAATTTCTTAGACTTGTTACCTCTTTGGGGAAATCTTGACAGTATATTAAGATTATCACTTAAGTACCTCCAGTAACTCCGTGTGTAAATATATGTCACAAACAACACAAAATGAGCTTCTGGACCATATGTATCAAGTTTACGTCTAAGAACTGTTTAAAGAGATTAATGATGCCACTTTTGTTTCTGTGCAGGCTGATGAAACAACAGATATTATATGCAAAAGTTAATTTGTCATTATACTGTGGTATATTAAGGGGAAGAAACCTGTTGAAAGATTTCTTTCCTTTGAAAATGTTAATAATAGGCCAGCATATGGACTTAGTGAGGTTTCAAAAAGACGTCTGGAACCTTTCAATGTTCAAGAAGAACTCATTGCTCAGACATATGATGGTGCCCCAGTAATGAGCGGCAGTCACAATGGTGTGCCGACACTGATGCAGAGCACTTTCCCACATGCCAAGTACATTCACTGCTATGCGCACCAAATGAATTTGGTTCTTCAGAATGCTTGCAGTATAAACAAAGTCAATAAGGTTGTTCTTTGGATATATTACTTGTTTTTCAACATTTTCTTCTTCGTCTCCCAAGCGAAGCTATTTGTTACAGACACCCTGCACCAGGAGAATTCCTTCAGTCTCTTCAACTAAATACTGTCAAAGAAAACAAATTGCACTTATTGGAATGTTTTGAAAAGATTGAAGAAGAGGATTCCTGGGATGATGTTACAAAAAGACAAGCATTTGCCTTAAGAAATTTACTTCACCATTCACACTTTTTTCCCTCCTAAATTTCTTTTATGATATCATTAAACACGTTGATATTGTCCACAACACAATTCATATGCAGAGTGCAAATGCCATTACCATATCTAATGCATTACATCATTTTGAGTGTGCCGTGTCTGAAATACGAGAGAACATTCAATGGTTTAGAGTTTCTGATAATGAGTGTATTGCTCCTCCAAGAAAATGTTCCAAATCTAGCGGTAAACTTAATCTGACAGCAGATGCCAAAGAAGTGTCTGACATTATAACCAACCAACTGAAAGGAAGATTTCAAAACTCTCATGTATTTAGCAACTTCGAAATAATTGATTCAGAAACGTAAATTTGTTTCTTTTAGAGTACATTTCCCAGGCAATTTGGTCAATACTTTTTATTATTATTATTATTATTATTATTATTAAACTACAGTCTGTTTATTTGCCACAATAAACTGAAAAATGAACTGTCAGTGATTTATCGCAATGATACATTGAGAGGCATTGCATTGGTTTGTGAGCTGTTTACTTTCTTTGTGGGACATTCCTTTGAAGAATCGTTCACTGAAGTCCACAAAACATTACAAATTGGAATGACACAAATTTTAACAGCAGAAGCAGAGCACATTTTCAGCACCTTAAAAAATAAATAAATTAATAAAAATAAATAAAAAAATTAAAAATAAATAAAAAGAAAAAAACTTTCCTCAGGAACTGTATAAGTCAGTAAAGGCTGAACTTACTGGCTGTTTGTGCCGTTCACAAGCTGTAAATCAGTGACATTTCAAACTTCAACAACAGAGTAATTGACAAGTTTGACAGTCAAAATAACAGACTAGCACATTTTCTGTGTGACAGTACAGATACAGGAGGAAGCTGATAGTTTCCATGTGAAAGGCGGGTTTTGGCAGGCTGTTGGGTTCCCCAGCTGGCCAGCTAACAGTTTGGACCTAGTGAATGAAATACAGGTAGTCAGGGTTTTCCTAATGTGCTCAGAAATAGGAAGCGACTGTCTTGGATGAGGGAGGACGGCTAACCCAGATTGCAACTGAAATACAATATAGCTACACACATTATTCTAAAATCCATATAAAATCAGAGAATGATCGTATGACAAATATAATTATATGAATGGATTCAGGAGACTTGGGAGACTCAAATGCTGTAATTACAATTTAAATATCCCTTACAGATGAAAAGCCGATAAATCTCAGTACTATAATAATACAGTAAAGCTTCCCTTAACGGACACTTCCCAATAGCAGACTCCTCTCAATAACGGACATTTTAAAATTCTCCTGCAAAACAACATTAGCTCTTATGCTAAAATTATTCCGAATAGCGGACATTCTGATTAACGGGCACGGACACCGTAATATGTCCTCCAACAACAATCAAAACTTCCAAATAACGGAAAGCGTGAAAGAATCAGTGCACTCTTGCGTGTCAAAAGTCTGAGTTTTGTCAATTCTAATGTGTGTTGATTGAAGATTTAACATGTTTCTTGTTCGTATTGCGTGGTTTCATGGCACTGCCATCTATTGGAACTTCTTGGAAGTACAGTAGGTACAGTATTGGTTCGTGCCGCGCAGAAACAATGAGAGTGCGGCGCCAAACACTTTCCACCTCTTGTCAGTACATCACACGAAGCCAAGCATTGAGTAGTAGACTCACTGTTGTGTTGCAGCGTGGGCATGGGTGTATCGAATGTTTTCATTCGATGACTGCTACAGCCTAGTTTCAAAAGTCAAAAGCTTTGTCTAATATGTCTTGAGTGTTTTCGATTTGAGGTTTCGTGCTCGCGCTACATGCCTCAAAATGCCCAGAGATAAAAGTGGCCAAATACAAAAAAGAAAGAAAGAAAGAAACACTGACTACGGGCATGAAACAAAAAAAGAATGTGATCTCGTTGTAACTCAAGCTTCGCACTTTGCAGAAAATTGATGCTGGTGAGCCACCCGCAAAAGTTGCTGGGGATTTGAACGTCAGTATGAGTGCAATTACTGACTGAAAAACAAATTGATCAGATATTTAAACATTTTGCTCCATTCAAGCAGTGCAATGAAATCTCGAAGAATAATGAGAAAAGGTTCATATCCTCAGAAGAGGTTTTACCTTTGTGGCATGAACAAACAAGAGCCAAATGCGTGCTAGTTAAGGTCCTCTACTTCGTGACAAAGTGATAACTTTTTATGAGCTCATTCAAGGAAAGGAGTAAGAATTCCTCGGAAATTATGGCTGGCTGGATCGGTTCAAGAAGCGGCATACTTAGATACTTAGCATTATTGACACAATTTGGTGTGTTTCATGTGTTAAAACAGGAGACTTTGGTTTTATCCGAGATTTTCGTTATCCGAACCGGCCGCCATACCGATCATTTCGGATAAACGGTAGTTTACTATTTTGCATTTTATCCTTTTCTTAATAGCAGAGACTTCTTAAAAGCGGACAGTTTTATATTCCCCATTGGTTATTTTATTCAGAAGTTTTACTGTAATATTATAAGACTCTTATTTACAATTATTGATACATAGTGTTAATCAGTAACAGATTAAGAAGCAAATGGGCAGCATTGCACCATGCTACCTATCTTAAAAGACTTACCACATTATTTCCATATTCTTTCTATAAACTTTGTTTTACTCTCTTGTTCTGCTTTTCTTTGAGGTAATAATATTCTTGTGTCAGAACATAGATTCCACCACAGAAACACAAAAAATGAACTCAGCAAAGCACATTACATTTATATCTGTATACTGCCACTTAAATATTTCATGGCCGACTAAAAAATGGTAGATATGCAGCAGTTAATTTATATATAAACAATTATATGTATTTTTGGACAAGACCTGAATATATTTACATAAAAGCCATGATAAATTAAATATTAATTGTGTAACTATATTTCGACGGAGGCAGTACATTTGAACAGTGAGACGCTACCTGAGCAAAGAGCTTCAGTCTCAACCATTTTTAGTATTGTTAATTATATATTTGTTTGTTAAATGTAAACAACATTTGTAGGGAGGTGGTCAAAGCATTTAATTCTGTGATATTCAAATGTATAACATTTTGGAAAGGAAATTATATTTTAAAGATGAGGCGTTAGGATGCTTGGAAGGATACAATTTTGGGAGCAAGAAAAGCATGCTTTCGAACGCTTGGAAAGGACTCTTAACTTGGACGTGGTGGTGAAAGGTTGTGACGCTGGGCGGTTTGAAGCCGCGTTATGAACTTGTGATTTGAAGAGATAGGCATGTGTGGACTTAGAAAATTTACGTGACTGTGACTGTAGAATGTAGTCTCAGGTGAAAAGTGGTAAACTATGCATGGTAGTAGGGCTGTGGAACTGTGATAAATCAGCAATCGTGTACACGTGTGATGACAAACTGTGTTTTATAAAATTGCAGATTAACTTGAAACTGCAATGTTCAATGGACTTCACCAATTTACAAGTGATAATTTGGAACTTTTACTCTTGAGTGCATGTGATATTTATAGTGCCTTTCACGAACAATAATTGGGGAAATATTCAGTTATTTACCGATGTATAAAGTAGGACCACCTTCGCATTTTCATATCCAGAAAGAGAAATAAAGTCTATTTATAAAGAATTATTTCGCGAGTGAATCACTTCTTTATCTTAGAATCCATTTTGTTGGTTATTCAGAGGTTTAATTTATGATTGTTTAGATATATTTTCACTTCATCATACGCAGATTGATAGACTGGCTAAACTACAGATTAATTATTGATCTTGTTTAAACAGATTGGGTAGCTGTTTAGGGCATAGAAGCCGACATACATAACTCACCCCTATGAACAGTGACAACAAGCCATAAACTTTTTACTCCTGAGTTATGTATTGCCCAATTCTTATTGGCGAGTACCAATAGGAAGGTCGCAACTGTATAAATAACCTGTCAGAACACAGACCTCATTAGTTAATGTGCTAGTTAGGTAAAATACTCATGAAACGTCTCCTATCCAAAGTTTTTCCCATAGTTTTTACCTTGGCCATATAGCAAAAGCCAGGAGGGCCCCTAAATTGTCTCTCTGGTGCATCCCCAAAGGGGAAGAAGTCACATACATCCTCCCACAGTTCATTTTGATTTTGACATCACAATCAGTACACAGAAGCACAACTACAATAGGTACGAACTTCAGCATGAGAAGAGCTGGTGAACTTTGGTTTGAATCCAAACAACTTTAAGCCCCCAAGATCTTCAATAAATTGTCACCACAGCATAAACTCAGACACCCACACAAGTACACGGAAAACCAGTAGAGGAGCTGGTGGACCAGTCCAACTACAGTATTACATGCATATATATAGGTATATAGGTAAATCAAACACACACACTGAAATAGCCTATAAGAAAAAATATAATTAAATAAATTTCTTGGGAATTTATAATTTTAAAATCAAATTTATAATACTGATATGCCTTCTGCTGAGTAGCTACTAAATACTGAAACACAAAGGGAGGTTTGTTTATTCAATTTGTCAAGTTTTCTGTTGATGTTAGTGATATTTTACGCTATAAACTTTAAAATAAACCGGTGCGAAATTTGTAAACATTAGTAAATGAAAATGGAATTTTGGAGAAAAATTATGCAAATAAATTAGCCAAGATTTAGGATTTACTTGAAAATACAAGTGATTTTATTAACATAGAACATTAATTAAAGATTCTAAAATTGAACTTGATAGCAATATTTTAGAAAATAAATTTTTATAAATCATAGTTCATCACAGGAATTGAGGAATCTTTGAATTCTGAAAGTGAACCACCTCTAGTCATTCACTTGGAAAAATATAAAAAAATACTACAGCTGATGGCCAGTTGAGAATTACATCTCCAGATAAATATTTTGTAAGTTTAAGTTTCATTCAGAGAAATGTGGGGTTTCAACAGGCCGAAAACTTGTAGACCTAGAGAATATTTCAAAGTATTTTTTCCACCAGACTTAAAGTAAGTGATATTCTGCATGGAATTAGCAAGGAAATTAATACAGAGAATGATACATTTTGGATTAAAATGTATGCACTTACTTAGTTAACATAGTTATAAGGTTCTTTAACTGTTAATAAGTGTTAAAACTTTCAAAATCTAAAATCTTTCATAAATTCCCTATTTTTTGTAATCCTGGGCCAAAGAAATATTCCCATTTAATAAGTTCCTTCCCACTGGAAATATTCCCAGCCCACATCACTATCAACTCCTATAGGTATTGTGTCAGGAAGCAAAGCAGCCACATTGGTTCAGTCTAGAAAGATGAGTGTCACCGTCAGGTGGGCACGACATTGGCAGCGAGATGGAATATTACACTGGAGGATATGGCTGTGGGACATTTGAGTGTGTCCAATGCGTAGCCGACAAGAGGACCGTAGATTCTCTGAAAAAAGCACGAATTTAAGACTGCCACATGGCTGTGAATTCTTTTATGGTCCTTGGGGGAAACCAAGTGGACCATTCCGAGTTCCAGACCTACAACAACTGATGGTATATTTAAGCAACTGATGATCCAGTTCTAGAACCCCCATTTCCAAAATTAACTTCCTGGTAGCCAACTTGTACAGTCAGCTAGCTCGTTCATTCCATAAATTCCAATGTGACCAGAGGTCCAAACCAAAATGACTGGCTGACCGACTTGGAGGTCAGAAAGCAGCTCATGGATGGACACGACTAATGAGTGATGAGGAAAGCACTGCTGTATAGCCTGAATGCTGCTCAGGGAGTTACTACAAGTAGGGATTATTTTGGAAGATCAGAGTTGCACACAGCTGTCTTACTGCAAATATTTTATTCGTCAATGGTTTTGGTCAATTAAAAAACCATAATCAAGTTTAGGTTTTTCGTAATTGAAATCATTCAAATTTATAAATCTTCACGAAGTTGAGAAAAAATAGGCTGCATAACATGTTCGTTCTGTTTGTTAAAAATAATGGTAACTTCACAGAAGTATTGGGAATCGAAGCTGGAACGATATATACCGGTATCGCTCTCACCGCTGGAGCTATATATATCAAATGATATATGGCACGGTTTCACCTGCCCTCCTCCCCCAAAATATTTTAAAAAGATGACTAACGCAACAGTTATATATTTTTAAGGAGGACGTAAAGTTAAGCTTTTAAGTGTTTCAAATTTTACGTGAACGCTGGGGAAGGCTAAAAGGCAGATGTGTTTTTCTAAGAAATTTAAGCACCTGATGATGCGTCTACAGGACGCAAAACCAATAGTGCTTTTTAAAATAAGAGTTAATTGCTGCCGATGCAGATTTTTTATCAAAATGAAAACATATGGCTGGGGATGCCCGAAATTCAAGATAACATGCATCCACTATTTGTTGAGCGGCAACGTCAACATGAAAGCACAGCAACTCTTCCTGATCAAACTCTGGGTCTAGAACAGCCAGAAGGCGGGAGAGCGCATCCGCATTTGCATGTAGGGCAGAAGTGTATTGCATAGTTATAGCGAGATAAGAACAGCGACCAATGCTGAAGACGGTGGGCAGCTTTGTCGGGTAGTGATGTCGAAGGATGAAAGAGTGGAAACCAGTAGTTTGTGATCAGTTATGAGATGAAGTTTTACGCCATACAAAAAGACATGAAACATTTTCAGAGCTCAGACGATAGCAAGAGCCTCCTCCTCAATTTGGGAATACCTGGTTTGGGCCAGAGTGAGCGTCTAATGCGAAAACGATTAGGCACCCAGATCCATCTGGATATTTATGAGCAAGCACTTTCCCGATCCCATGTTGGGAGGCTTCCGTCACTAAGAAGAGGGGGAGGCCAGATTGATAGGTTATGAGGTAGGGCGGCGATTGTAGCAACGCCTTTAATGTGCAAAATGCTTTTTCACAAGCCAATGACCAAAGGAATGAAGTTCCTTTGTGCAGCAGGATATGCAGGGGTTTTGCAATAGATGAAGCCCCTGGCAAGAATTTATGATAATACACAACCCTTGAAGGTCCTTGACTGACGTTGGCTGAGGGAGAGTGACCACAGGGGACACATTCTGATGGAGGGGCTTATTGCCCTCACAAGAAACTTCATGCCCCAGAAAAGTGATAGAAGGCTGGGAAAAAAAGGTTCATTTCTTCAGATTGCATGTCAACCCTGCCACCTGCAATACTGTGAAAAGTGCATGTAGGTTGTGTAAATGTTCGTCAGCTGAGAGGCCGGACACAACTATATTCTTGAGATAACTAACACACCCAGGCACCGACAGTGTGAGTTGTTCGAGGAAGTGCTCAAAGATTGCTGGAGCGCTGGCCAACCCGAATGGCATCTCAAATATTCGTACAACCCAAAGGGCGTGTTAAGGACCAAGAGACGTTGAGAGTCAGCATCGAGATGGACTTGCAAATACGCAACTGAGAGGTCTATCTTGGAGAAGTACTGTCCACCCACCAATTTTACAAGAAGCTCATTAGAGCGCAGTAAGGGAAAAATGTCAGTGATAGACTGAGCGTTCACAGACCGTTTGAAATTGCCACAAAGGTGCAACCGCCCTGACGTTTTGTTTTACAATGACTATGGAAGTTGCCTATTCACTTGATGGAATTCATTCGACCACTCCAGCTTCCTCCAGGTGGTCCAACTCGACTTTGAGTTGGTCACAGAGTGCAATCGTAAGCAGCCGTGTGCAGAAAAAACGGGGCTTGGCGAAGGGCTTGGAAATTATTAGCACAGCCCAAACCCCACCCAGAAATGTGCAGAAAATTCTGTGCATAAAGAGTCAAGTTGCGGATAAGGCACTTGATCAGAGACAATGTTGACATCGTCAGAAATAGTGAAACAAAAACCCGAAATGCATCAAGACCAAACAAGATGTCCATATGGGCAAGAAACAAGAAAAGTGAGCCTACGAGTGAGAGATTTGTATGTAACAGAGGTCGAGAACTGTCCCAGAATTGGAATATTTTGTTTATTTTAACTGACCAATTTCCATGACACTGGTAAGAGAGAGGGCGATTTTTATTTTCTTTTTTTTTTTTTTTTTTGTGGTTTTAGGGCGCACAACTTCTATGGTCATTAGCGCCCAGTCAAAAAACATAGATTCGCTATGGCCTCAAAAAAAATGGGGACTGTCAGAACATCCAGAAGAGGCTAAAAACGATAGATAAAAGACAATTAAAAGGGTTAAATATCCTGTTGGCCAAGGTGATAAAACGCAAAACTCTAGCAACTGCTCGTGTGTCATCAGCTAAAATTTCCTCCAGAGTAGACGGAAAGTGACGGGCTACACGGAGATGATTAAAAAGTACGCATGACTGTAAAACATGTCGCACGGTCAGCAGTTCACCGCAGGAGCACAGCGGTGCAGGGTCGGCGGACAGCAAGTGAGGTGGCTGCAACGGCAGTGACCGATCCGCAACCGGGCCAGGATGACCTCCTCCCGCCGAGAGGGGCGTGAGGAGGTCCTCCAAGCGGTCGGGATCGGTTTTACAGTTCGCAATTTGTTGTTGGACATTGAAAACCACGCACTGTGCCATTGCGACACGATACTCCGGCGGAGAGCCCGTTGAACATCGTCAGATGGGACGCAAAAGGTAGCCACGCGAGGTAAAAGAGCTGCGGCCTTGGCTGCTATGTCGGCCGTCTCATTCCCGGGCACACCTACGTGGCCAGGGACCCACAGGAAAGAAACGTGACAGCTGTCATCTGCTAGCAACTGGAGGGAGCGTTGGATACTATACACGAGAGGATGGTGTGACAAAGGGTCCTTAAGACTCTGCAGGGCACTAAGGGAGTCCGAACAGATGGCATAGAAAGGTTGGCAGTGGCGGCAGGTGTACAAAACGGCCTGGTGAAGGGCAAAAAGCTCAGCCGTGAAGTTCGAGCACCGGTCAGAGAGCTTGTATTGGAAACGGTTGTCCTCGACGACGAAGGCAGATCCGACACCGGCAGTGCTCTTGGAACCATCAGTGTAAATAAATATGGCGCTATCGAACCGCGAACGGAGTTCGACAAGCCTCGAGCAGTATACCAAATCCGGAGTGCTCTCCTTGGGGAGCGAACTAAGTTCGAGGTGAGTGTGAACCGGGGCCTTCTGCCACGGTGGCAATGGGCTTTCGCTCAACCGAAAGGTGGAAGGAAGAGTAAAATCGAGCCGTTGTAGCAGGCAGCGAAACCGAACTCCCGGTGGAAGCAAGGCAATCGCAGACAACTGATATTGGCGATCGAGTGAGCCGTCAAAAAATAATCTGTAAGATGGATGGTTGGGCATCGACCGTAGGCGCCATGCATACCGACACAAGAGTATGTCACGTCGAGTGGTCAAGGGTAATACAGCAGCCTCGGCATACAGACTTTCAACAGGGCTGGTATAAAATGCACCGGTCGCCAGACGTAATCCCCGATGGTGGATAGAGTTGAGATGGCGGAGAATCGACGGCCATGCAGAAGAGTATACAAGGCTTCCGTAGTCGAGCTTCGACTGAACAATGGCCTGGTAAAGGTGAAGCAGGACGGTACGGTCCGCTCCCCATGACGTGCCACTGGACGTTAAGGGACGTTAAGGGATCGGGCACAACAGGCAGCCAGGTAGGACACGTGCGTGGACCAGCAAAGTTTACGGTCCAACATGAGTCCCAAGAATTTCGTAGTCTCCACAAAAGGGAGAGCAACAGGGCCGAGATGTAGAGAGGGTGGAAGAAATTCCTTGTATCTCCAGAAGTTTATACACACAGTTTTCTCGGTGGAGAATCGGAAGCCGTTTGCGATGCTCCAGGAATAAAGACGGTCAAGACAGCGTTGAAGAGAACGCTCCAAGAGGCACGTCCGCTGGGCGCTACAATAAATTGCGAAATCGTCAACAAAAAGAGATCCGGAGACGTCGGCTGAAAGGCAATCCACGATCGGATTGATTGCGATGGCAAAGAGCGCCACACTCAAGACGGAGCCCTGTGGTACCCCATTCTCCTGGCAAAAGGTATCTGACAAAACAGAACCCACCCGTACCCGGAACTTGCGATCCGCCAAAAACTCTTGAATGAAAAGAGGAAGGCGGCCCCGAAGGGCCCACCTGTGCAATGTGCGGAGAATGCCCGCTCTCCAACAGGTATCGTATGCCTTCTCCAAGTCGAAGAACACTGCTACTGTTTGACGCTTCCTTAGAAAGTTGTTCATAATGAAGGTCGACAACGTAACGAGGTGATCAGCAGCAGAGCGGTGTCGACGAAAACCGCATTGGATATTAGTCAGGAGGCGGCGAGATTCGAGGAGCCAGACCAACCGAGCGTTAACCATGCGTTCCATCACCTTACAGACACAGCTCGTCAGAGAAATAGGACGATAGCTGGAAGGAAGATGTTTGTCCTTCCCTGGTTTGGGGATGGGGACAACAGTGGCTTCATGCCAACTTGTGGGAACATGACCTTCAGTCCATACGCGATTGTAGGTACTGAGAAGAAAGCACTTGCCCGCAGGAGAGAGGTTCTTCAGCATTTCAATGTGAATGGAATCGGGCCCGGGAGCAGAAGATCGGGACAGGGCGAGAGCACGGTCTAGCTCCTGCATGGTGAAGGTGACGTTATAATTTTCACGATTAAAGGAGTGGAAAGAAGGCGGCCGGGCCTCCTCTACCTGTTTGCGAGGGAGAAAGGCAGGGTGGTAATGGGCAGAGCTCGAAACCTCCGCAAAGAAACTGCCCAATGCGTTGGAAACGTCAGAGGGGTCCACGAGGACTGCGTTCTCCACGGTCAGGCCAGGGATCGGGGAGTGGACCCTGATGCCGGATAGACGGCGTAGGCCACGCCAAACAAACGTGGAGGGAGTAAAACAGTTAAAAGAACTAGTAAAAGCAGTCCAGCAAGCTTTCTTGCTGTCGTTTATGATACGACGACATTGCGCTCTCATGCGTTTATAATGTATGCAATTCTCCAAAGTCGGGTGGCGGCGGAAGATGCGTAAAGCATGGCGGCGGGCTCTAAGCGCGTCGCGGCTGGCTGCAGTCCACCAAGGGACCTGGACACGACGTGGAGAAGAGGAAGTACGAGGTATGGAACGTTCGGCAGCTGTGAGAATAACCTCTGTGAGGTAGTCGACCTGACTGTCACAGCTGGGAAAATCCCGATCGTGAAAAACAGCCATGGTAGAATAAAGCCCCCAGTCGGCTTTAGAAATGTTCCAACAGGTGGGACGAGGAGATGGGGAATGATGCAGAATGTGGATGATACAGGGGAAATGGTCACTCGAGTACGTGTCAGAAAGTGCATACCACTCAAACCGACCGGCAAGCTGAGGAGTGTATATTGCGAGGTCTATATGGGAGTAAGTGTGTGTTGTGTCAGAAAGGAAGGTCGGTGCACCGGTGTTGATGCAGACAAGATCGAGGTGTTGGAGAAGGTCCACCAAAAGGGAGCCTCTCGGACAAGGTGCCGGAGAGCCCCATAAGGGGTGGTGGGCATTAAAGTCGCCTATCAACACAAAGGGTGAAGGGAGCTGATCAACAAGGTGTAGCACATCTGCCCTAGTAAGGGCAGATGACGATGGCGAATAAATATTAAGAGGGAAAAGGTAAATGTGGATAGGGTGATGCGGACGGCAACTACCTGTAGGTGAGTATGCAATGAAATGGGATGGTAATAGACATCGTCTCGAAGGAGCATCAGAACCCCTCCATGGGCTGGGATACCTTCCATGGGTGGCAAGTCGAATCGCACAGAGGTGTAGTGTGGAAAGTCTGCACGATCACGCGGACACAACTTAGTTTCCTGGAGGCAGACGAGAAGCGGGCAGTGCAATCGAAGAAGTAGTTTTAACTCCTCCCGATTAGAACGAATGCCGTGAATATTCCATTGAAGGAGCGCCATGATAAAAATAAGAGAAGAAATAAGGATAAAAACCAACTAGCAAGCGGGGTCACCTCGACGACCGCTGAGGACCCGATTTCGAGGGAGCACTGCTATCGCTGTCCAGGGGCAAAGGGTCGTGGTCCATAGGTTCGACCGACGCGCCTGCCACCTCCCTGAGTTGATAAGGAGGGGCAGTTTCCACTGCCGGTAGAGGGCCGGGTGCCCGGCAGACGGAGCGACCCGGTGTAACAGAAGACGGCCGAGGCCGGCAACTGTTGGCCGGCGTGACGGATGGGTCACGCCTCGGCGGGGAAGGAGAGGAACTCTTTTTCTTGTCAGCTCTTCTGGAAGAGTGACGGCGGGAAGAGGCAGTTGACAGTTGGGAAGCCTGAGAACGCAGAAAATCCTCACGGACGGGTTCCTTTTTCAAGGTCCGGGCATCTTGTTTAGGTGCTCGCGGTTTACTAGAGTTTGTCGAAGACTGTACCCTAGAAGCAGCAGGAGGAAGCGGGGACGTGGAACGGGCAATCTTCGGGCTGGCGGATCGCACAACTGTGTCAGCGAAAGTGAAGTCACATGTCTGGGTACTGGAATCCTTGGTAGGTCGAGTTGAGGTGAGTACCTTACTGTATGTACCCGCTGGGAGGACAGTGGGCTTTCGATTCGGCAACAACTTACGAGCGGCAGATGTCGATACCTTCTCCGTAACCCGAATTTGCTGGATTACCTTCTCATCCTTGTATACAGAGCAGTCGCGAGAGGAAGCCGCATGGTCACCGTTGCAGTTTAGGCAGTGAGGGGACGGAGGTGGGCAATCCCCCTCATGGGTGTCCCTACCACAAGTGACACACTTTGCTGCATTTGGGCAATGTTCTCGGGTATGGTTGTACCTGTGGCACTGAAAACAGCGCGTTGGGTTAGGTACATAAGGGCGGACGGAGATGACTTCATACCCTGCTTTGACCTTCGACGGGAGGTCAACTTTGTCGAACGTCAAAAACACAGTACGAGTCGGTGTCAGCTGGTTATTGACCTTTTTCATCACCCTGTGGACGGCTGTCACACCCTGATCGGACATATACGATTGGATGTCTTCATCAGACAATCCGTTAAGGGATCTCGTAAAAACTACCCCCCGTGACGAGTTGAGTGTGCGGTGCGCTTCTACCTTAACTGGAAAAGTGTGCAACAACGTAGTACGTATCAGTTTTTGGGCTTGGAAGGCACTTTCCACTTCCAGCAACAATGTGTCATTGCACTGACGTGAACAGGTTTAACAGGGCCAGCAATTGCATCTACACCTTTCTGTATAACGAAAGGATTGACAGAATTGAAATCCTTTCTGTCGGTGCGAGAGACAACCAGAAATTTAGGTACATTAGGCAGAGTCTTTTTAGGCTGAGGTGAGTCTAACTTATGTTTCTGGGTCAACGTCACGAAAGAAGATAAGGAAGTCATCGCGGAAGTGTCCCCCGTGATTACCGGCGTCTCCGATGGCGCGCTCCTTCCTAGTGGGGGCCCTATCCGAGGGCTTACCCGCCTTAGGTGATTGTTCACACCTCAGGTCACACCTCCCGAGAACTGACGGAGGGACCAATCGGCACGTTCGGAAGGTACCAGCTCGGGTAATCACCCCTCCCTGGGCCTGGCCTTTACCAGGCGGTACGTACGTGCCTTACTTGTCTACCCGGGGCGGGGAATTACGCGTTACCCCGTCACCTGCTACGCACGATAATGCGTGGGTCGGCCTTCAGACACGCACAGGGAGGAAAGAAGAAGAGGATAGGAAATGAAGAGAAAGAAGGAAAGAAGTGTCTCAAACGCCGAGGCGGAGACTAATGAGGAGAAGAAGGCTAGGAGAGTACAAGGAGAGAAAGACAGAAAACGAAGGGTAAGAAAGGAAGGAACGAAGGAAGAAAAACCACAACAAGAACCACCGTATCTCACGAAATATGCCCGTCTCCGGGCGAAGGCATAAACCGGGAGGGAAAGTGAAGCAGCCTGGGGCAGAAGAAAGGCTGCTCCGGCTCGGGGCCCCGTGCGCGCCACACACGTACCCACAAAAGAACTGTGGGCCCCCTGGGGGGGGGGGGGGGGGAGAGAGGGCGAACCCAGATCCAAATATGTCCGCGAGTTTAATAATGTGACGGTCGCGCCTGTGTCCACTTGCATACGCAAAGTTTTGTGGAAAAGTGTGACATCAAAAAAGAGCTTATTGGGTGCAACAGAAATCTCTGAGGTGCAAGTGACGTCCACGCCGGTGTCAGAATCTTGGGTTTTGGAAGCACAAAGGGAAGCAATATGACCCTTCTTATGGCACTGATGACAAGTGGCCCACCGCTTGGGGCAAACATGAGCAGTTATCACACGAGTCCATTTGCGATAATATTGTGCAAAAAGGTCACACATTTGATCAAAAGACAGTGGCAAAGGACTCTGCAATGGTGCAAGTTGGCAAAGGAGCTGATACATGTGAGGCGACAGCCACGACAGTAATAATGTACAACACAAGTTGCCATCAAACCAACCAAAAGCATGAAAATGTTGTCTTAACCGTTTCTCATAAACATCCCACACTCTTCTTCATACTCGTACACCGGAAAAGGTGATGGATACGCCAGAGGGGGCACCGGGGAGGGGGGGGGGGCGCCAAACAACATGCAGCATGGACGGAGGGTGCGACCCACTAGACAACGCTGAAGCAAGAGATTGCAATACCTGGTTTTGAGCATGAATCGCTGAGGTGAAAAAACCTCTTATTGTTCAACGAGGTGTCGTAGATTATCGCCAGAAGTACCAGTAATTCTTGTGTGAAGAGGAAAAACCCTCTGAGAATAAAAAAAACGCACAAAGAACAATACCACACACATTGCCAATGTTTTATTCACTAACACATACATGAATACAACGTAGCACAGAAGTGCACTGGCTGTGTGAACATGCGTGACATAAGCTCATACCTAGTAAATAACACACTGAGGCCCGAGCGCACATGCGGCACTGTTTATGTCAAATGCTCGCGCATGGCGATTGCTGGCATTTGCCACAGTTTCCTGCAGCGCACTCTTGCGGCCTACACCCAACGTAATGGACAAAAATACTAACGAATGTGAAATTACACTCACTTCATTTGAATGATGCTCGTAAAATAGCTTACTTTATTGATAAGTTAAGATTTTTTATTTTTTTCTAATGTCAGATGTAATACTTGGCGCAGATAGATGTTACTGGTTGCTGGTTCGTTTCCAGTGGTGGCGGTGGTGTGTACTATGCAGGTGTGATCTATTTTGCCATACCCAGGGTACACTCTTGCAATGTCTTTGAAAAATATAGGTAACATTTCACTCGCATTGCTTTTTCCTACAGCTCTATCCTGCATCTGCCTTTTTTTCCAATAAATATCACTCTAGCTATGACAATGATGTGCCATTCCGTGCCAAGTGGTCTAATATCGAGAAAAGTTCCCACATGACCCTCATGGATTTTGATGAAATTTGGTATGAACAATCACACATGTTCTCAATGAACACTGGTAAAGTTTCAGTTTCAAAAATTCAATACTTCTGGAGATACAGTCACTTGTTTAAGACCATAGCACAGCTTCCAATAGTGCGTCCTTGAATTTTCAGCAACTTTGAGATGATATATCTCTGGGAGTTTTTGCATGAAAGAAACAAAACTTGGCCATCTTATACAACTTTTAGAGCTCTTTAAAGTAAAATATTAAGAACAGGATTTCTGAGCAATTTTCATATAGAAAATTTGGGGCAAAGTTGGGCGAAAAAAATTGCTGGTTAAAAAAAGAGCGAACTTTAGTTTTTTATATCTCCAGAAGTAATTGTAGGATGTACATGAAACTTTGCACACCATAACTCACCAACACAAGGTCTTAGAATATAAAGTTTCATTCTCCTATTGCTTCCCATTATTTCACAAATCTAGGGTAAAGTTGACAATTTTTCAAAAAGTGCTAAAAATGGATATTTTTAATCAAATTTTTCAAAAAAGTGTTTTCTCCAAACTCCTTTAAACTGTGCTCATTAGAAAGAGCATATTCTAAACTATCTAGAAAAGTGGATTTGGTTTTGCAATGCAAGCATATAAGGCCCTAAAAAGTAGCATAATCCTAGAGGCGCACTGGAAATTTGAACCCATTTTTCTGGCACTCAAATTATACCTAAAATCTTTTATTATGTCTAATAAACATTTGTTAATGCCTGGGATAAGTGAAGAAGAAGTCCTGATGAATAGGACGTAGCTAAAGTCCGAATAGAAAAAGAATAAAAATAGAAACAATGTTATTTCTTAACTGTCCCCCCCCCCTATCCCACAACTCTCTCCCTCTCTCTCTCTCTCTCTCTCTCTCTCACACACACACACACACACACACAAACTGAATGTAATTCATAAAATTTATTTCCAAAATCATTATCTAATTATTAGTAGCCTGTTTAATGAACAAACACTAGCTTACTGATGGAAAAGAAGTGTATAAATGAGTTGCTATGGTTTAACCACTGCTTGTTTCATTTCAGCATCCCCATCGCCACAGGGGCAACAACAGTCACGGGTGGGTTCCTTTACCACAGGATATCCCAAGCGTGATAAGCATTTCTTTACACAGGTTCCCAAGCCTGATAATGAAATTGTTGAAATGCCCTGGGTAAAATTAGAAGCTACTCATAGGTTGCTTAGTTTCCTCTAACCTATTTAAATTTTTGATAGGGTATGGTGATACAATTTCAATCATTTCAGACAAATGTAATTGTAACTGCAAACACATTGAGAAAAGAAATAATTTCAACTATGGCACTTGTTCTTGAATGTTTAATGAATATGTAACACAAATATTAGACAATTACATATGTTGGTATGAACACAAAAAAAGGTTACAGAATTGAGAAAAATTGATAGAAAATGTACCCACACTAGGTACGATTATGATCACTTCCTCGTACAATTTTTATCACTGACTTTTCCCACATAAAAAGCTCTTTTTCCTTTGGGCACCAGTGCATACTTCACTGTACCAAATGTTGCACAATAACGAGTTTACAAGCACGTGGAAACTAGAACATTTATAAGAGCACATTTGACGAAGTAGCTCCAAGTACATCTTTACAGGAAAAAATTTGTCTCCTTAATACAGAGTGTTGTCTTGAAAAAGACAGGAGGAGCTGTAGAAATCTGCTACACTGCAACGCCACACAAAGGCAACTGCTAGCAACAATACGAGACTGAAAACTTATGTTGATCGGAATTGTACCTGTATCGAATTTGTACCACCTTACCCTATAATACAGTAATTTTCTGATGAATATCAAGAGGAATGGTGTATTGTCAGACAGACAAATTTACTGTTGGAGCTGGAATAACTGCACCTTAAAGGCCTTCAATGTTACCTGAAAAACAAAGAGCTTGTTGTCCTAATGGATTTTTTGGAAAATTATTCTTTTATTATTCAGGATGCTGTGCAAGGCTTCCACTGGAAAGCAACAATTCATCCATTTGTTATCTACTTTCACCAAAATGAGAAAGCGGAATCTTTAAGTTTCTGCATTATCAGTTCTTGTTTGTGGCATGACACAGGTACAGTTAACGTTTTTGTCAAGGAGCTCATCAATTATATATAAAAGCACAGTTTGCACAGATATCTCACATTCATAATTTCAGTGATGGCTCCAGTGTTCAAACTTACTCACCTAGACCTGTTTCATTTCTTCTCTGGAAACATTAATCGAATCATATTTGTTTTTGTCAGTAAAGATGAAATTGGGAGGGGGGGGGGGGGGAATTGTCACAAGAAGTGAGGTTTAAACTTGGACAAACTGTAGCAGGCACTAGAGAAAATAGTCACTTTTTACATATTGATGAAACAATAATTCAGGCCAGCAGAGTTTCAAACGATTGATCATCTTTTCTAGCTACAATGGGTCAGAGAACTAAAAAAGGCATATTAATATCTGTTCTCCAACCTGGACAATATGTTGCATGCATCTAAGAAAATTTTTGGTGGAGATTGGGAATATCTGTGAGACTTCCACTGAGCAAAGGGGTGTATTAATAAACTTTATGCACCCTCATGGTCCAGCAGATTCATTGTATTGACCACCAATGAGTGACAAGTGCTGGGTTCCATCACACCACATTATTGCAGTTATTCCAGCTCCGTCAGTAAATTCGTCTGTGTTGACATTCATCAGGCTTGGAAACCTGTGTAAAGAAACTCACCATAGCTGTTGATGCTCGAGCGTAGCCCTTCTATGGTGATGGAGAGACTGGTTTTCTCAGGTGAAATGAATCTAGCAGTGGTTAAACCACAACAACTCATTTATATAGTTATTTTCCTTCAGTAAGCTGGTGGTGTTAATTAAAAATGCTACTAATAATTAGATAATGACTCTGAAATAAATTTTACATTCATTCTAAATTATAATTTTGTGTGTGTGTGTGTGTGTGAGAGAGAGAGAGAGAGAGAGAGAGAGAGAGAGGAGAGAGAGAGAGAGAGAGAGAGAGAGTTGTGGGATGGGGGGGGGACAGTAAGAAATAACATTGTTTCTATTTTTATTCTTTTTCTATTCGGACTTTAGCTACGTCCTATTCATCAGGACTTCTTATTTCACTTATCCCAGGCATTAGCAAATGTTTATTAGACATAATAAAAGATTTTAGGTATAATTTGAGTGCCAGAAAAATGGGTTCAAATTTCCAGTGCGCCTCTAGGATTATGCTACTTTTTAGGGCCTTATATGCTTGCATTGCAAAACCAAATCCACTTTTCTAGATAGTTTAGAATATGCTCTTTCTAATGAGCACAGTTTAAAGGAGTTTGGAGAAAACACTTTTTTGAAAAATTTGATTAAAAATATCCATTTTTAGCACTTTTTGAAAAATTGTCAACTTTACTCTAGATTTGTGAAATAATGGGAAGCAATAGGAGAATGAAACTTTATATTCTAAGACCTTGTGTTGGTGAGTTATGGTGTGCAAAGTTTCATGTACATCCTACAATTACTTCTGGAGATATAAAAAACTAAAGTTCGCTCTTTTTTTAACCAGCAATTTTTTCGCCCAACTTTGCCCCAAATTTTCTATATGAAAATTGCTCAGAAATCCTGTTCTTAATATTTTACTTTAAAGAGCTCTAAAAGTTGTATAAGATGGCCAAGTTTTGTTTCTTTCATGCAAAAACTCCCAGAGATATATCATCTCAAAGTTGCTGAAAATTCAAGGACGCACTATTGGAAGCTGTGCTATGGTCTTAAACAAGTGACTGTATCTCCAGAAGTATTGAATTTTTGAAACTGAAACTTTACCAGTGTTCATTGAGAACATGTGTGATTGTTCATACCAAATTTCATCAAAATCCATGTGGGTCATGTGGGAGCCTCTAGACCACTTGGCGTGGAATGACCCTGATACATATTTTTCCAGCTCAGATTCCCAATGCTTCTGTGAAATTACCACAATAACATGCTCTAGAAGAGATGTCCTCCAAAATGCGAGTCCAGTGTGCTATCCACTGTGTCACCTCACTCGGTAAATATTGTCTAGCTCCAGAAGGAAAATTCAGGGCGCACAACTTCTCAGATCATTAGCGCCCAGATCGGAACAGAGATTCGCTAGATCTCAAAAAATTTATAATTGACAGAGTATCAAGGGAAAGCTAAAAACGAGATATAAAAGCAATTAGAAGGGTTAAATATCCTTTGATAAATTGACCATGTTGATAAAACGCAAAACTCTAGCAGCTGCTTGTGTGTCATCAGCTAAAAGTTCCTCCAGAGTAGACGGAAAGTGAAGGGCTACACGGAGATGATTAAAATTTACACAAGACAGTAAAATATGTCGCACCGTCAGCAATTCACCGCAGGAGCACAGCGGTGCAGGGTCGGCGGTTAGCAAACGGGCCAGGATGACCTTCTCTCGCCGAGAGGGGCGTGAGGAGGTCCTCCAAGCAGTTGGGATCGGTTTTATAGATCTCAATTTATTGTCGTGGAGTGAGAATCACGCACTGTGCCAGGACGACACAATACTCCAGCAAAGAGCCCGTTGAACATTGTCTGATGGGACGCAAAAAGTAGCCATGCGAGGCAAAAGAGCTGCTGCACTGGCTGCTATGTCGGTGGTCTCATTCCCGGGCACACCCACATGGCCAGGGACCCACAGAAAAGAAACATGACAGCTGTTATCTGCTAGCAACTGGAGGGAGCGTTGGATTCGATATACGAGAGGATGGGTCGAGAAAGGGTCCTGAAGACTCTGCAGGGCACTAAGGGAGTCAGAACAGATGGCATAAAAAGGATGGTGGTGGTGGCAGATGTATAAAACAGCCTGGTGGAGGGCAAAAAGCTCAGCCGTGAAATTCGAGCACCGGTCAGGGAGCTTGTATTGGAACAGGTTGTCCCCGACGACGAAGGCAGATCCAACACCATCAGTGCTCTTGGAACCATCAGTGTAGATAAATACGGCATTATTGAACCACGAACGGAGTTCGACAAGCCTCGAACGGTATACCAAATCCGGAGTGCTCTCCTAGGGGAGCGAACTAAGTTCAAGGTGGGTGTGAACCTGGGCACGATGCCACAGTGGCAATGGGCTCTCACTCAACTGAAAGGTGGATAGAAGGGTAAAATGGAGCCGCTGAAGCAGGCGGCGAAACCGAACTCCAGGTGGAAGCAAGGCTATTGCAGACAACCGATATTGGCGATCAAGTGAGTCATCAAAGAATAATGGGTAAGATGGATGGTTGGGCATCGACCGCAGTCAGCATGCGTACCGACACAAGAGTATGTCACGCCAAGAGGTCAAGGGTAATACAGCAGCTTCAGCATAAAGGCTTTCAACAGGGCTGGTCGACAGGCGTAATCCCTGATGGTGAATGAAGTTGAGACGGCGGAGAATGGATGGCCGTGCAGAGGAGTACACAAAGCTTCCATAGTCTCGACTGAACAATGGCCTGGTGAAGGTGAAGCAGGACGGTACGATCTGCTCCCCATGATGCCACTGAGGACACGAAGAACATCAAGGGATCGGGCACAACGGGCAACCAGGTAGGACACGTGTGTGGACCAGCAAAGGTTCTGATCCAACATTAGCCCCAAGAATTTTGTTGTCTCCACGAATGGGACAGCAACGGGGCCGAGACGTAGAGATGGTGGAAGAAATTTGTTGTATCTCCAGAAGTTTATACACACCGTTTTCTCAGTGGAGAAGTGGAAGCCGTTCGCAATGCTCCAGGAATATAGGCGGTCAAGACAGCGTTGAAGACAATGCTCTAGGAGACACGTCCGCTGGGCGCTGCAATAAATTGTGAAATCATCTACAAAAAGGGATCCGGAAACGTCGACTGAAAGACAATCTATGATCGGATTCACTGCAATGGTAAAGAGAGCCACAATCAAGACGGAGGAGCCCTGTGGCACCCCATTCTCCTGGCGAAAGGTGTCTGACATAACAGAGCCCACCCGTACCCGGAACTTGCAATCCACCAAAAACGCTTGAATAAAAAGAGGGAGGCGGCCACGAAGGCCCCATGTGTGCAATTTGCGGAGAATGCCCGCTCTCCAACAGGTATCATATGCCTTCTTCAAGTCGAAGAACACTGCTATTGTTTGACGCTTTCTTGGAAAGTTATTCATAATGAAGGTTGACAAGGTAATGAGGTGATCAGCAGCACAGCGGTGTCTACGAAAACCACATTGGACATTAGTCAGGAGGCGTCGAGATTCGAGGAGCAAATGGTCAAATGTTTGTTAAGCTTATGGGACTTAACTACGGGGTCATCAGTCCCTAAACTTACAAACTACTTACGAACTAGGACAGCACAAATATCCATGCCCGAGGGGGGATTCGAACCCCCGACCGTAGTGGCCGTGCTGACCGTGACTGGAGCGCCTCAATCACCTCGGCCGGCGATTCGAGGAGCCAGACCAACCGAGCGTTAACCATGTGTTCCATCACCTTATAGACGCAGCTCGTCAGAGAAATGGGGCGATAACTGGAAGGAAGATGTTTGTCCTTCCCTGGTTTGGGAATGGGGACAAATATGGCTTCACACCACTAGTGGGAACTTGACCTTCAGTCCATATGCGATTACAGGTACTAAGAAGGAAACACCTGCCCGCAGGAGAAAGGTTCTTCAGCATCTCAATATGGATGGAATCGGGCCCAGGAGCAGAAGATCGGGACAGGGCGAGGGCATGGTCTAGTTTCTGCATGGTGAAGGAGACATTATAACTTTCACGGTTAAAAGAATGGAAAGAGGGCGGCCGTGCCTCCTCTACCTGTTTGCAAGGGAGGAAGGCAGGGTGGTAACAAGTGGAGCTCGAATCATCCGCAAAGGAGCAATGTGAGAAGAAAAGAAGATAAATAGGAACAAGCAAGCGGGGTCACTTCGACGGCCGCCGAGGACCGGACTTTGAGGGAGCACTGCTATCGCTATCTAGAGGCAAGGCGTCGTGTTCCATAGATTCGACCGACGCGTCTGCCACCTCCCTGAGTTGATCAGGAGGGGCAGCTTCCACCGCCGGTAAAGGGCTGGGTGCCCGGCGAAACAGAAGACGGCCGAGGCCGACAACTGTTGCACTGTCTGGAGCAGGTCTTCAAGGGATCTGCGATCGCATTGACACCCTTCTGAATGATAAAAGGATTTACAGCAGAAAAATCCTGATTGTCAGTACAAGATACTACCAGGAACTTAGGAATGTTAGGCAAGACTTTCTGTGGCTGAGAAACATCATGTTTCCGCTTTTGGGTCAAAGTTATAGAAGATTTGGAAGGTTTCATAGCGGAGGTGTCGCCCCATGATTACTGACGTCTCCGATGGCGTGCTCCTTCCTTGTGGGGGCCTCTCTGAGGGCACACCCGCCTTAGGTGACTGTTCGCACCTCAGGTCACACCTCCTGAAAATGGATGGAGGGACCAATTGGCACGTTCGGAAGGTACCAGCTCGGGTAATCACCCCTCCCTGG
This sequence comes from Locusta migratoria, assembly GCA_026315105.1. Lineage (NCBI taxonomy): Eukaryota > Metazoa > Arthropoda > Insecta > Orthoptera > Acrididae > Locusta > Locusta migratoria. The sequence goes on along the minus strand of CM048755.1, from coordinate 741,396,641 downwards.
GCCCGGCCTTTACGGGGGGGGGGGGGGGGGGGGGGGGGGGGGGGTTATGTACATGCCCTATATGTCTACCTGGGGAGGGGAGTTATGCCTTACCCCGCCATGGGCTACGCAGAGCGTGGGTTGACCTTCAGATACGCACAGGGAGGAAAGAAGAGAAGAAGAAGTGGAAGGAATGAAGCACGGATAATCTCAAACGCCGAGGCCGAGATTAAAAGGTGGCCCGAGGACCAGGAGAAAGGAGGAAGAGGGGAAGACGAAAGAACAGGACCAAGAAAAGGAGAAGTCTTAGAGGAGGAGAAAAAGAAACCTTGGAATGCCAGAAAACCGGGGGGGGGGGGGGGGGGGGGGGAAGCCGCGTAGGACAGAAGAAAATTCGCTTCGGCTCAGGGCCCCTTGCGCGCCCAACACATACCCCACAAAAGAGCTGTGGGCCCCCTGGGAGGGGGGGGGGGGGGAGGTTGACAGCAAATAACATTGATCAGGGTTTTTGGCTGCTGTGACTAATAAATGTTCACATAGGTGAATGGAACTATCCCCATAGGCCACAAAGTACTACGAGGGTGGAGACCACTCGTAAGAACACCCTGGTACAAAAGTTGCTAGGTGACTTGGGTCTGGTGCCAACTTGAAACTGAATATCCTCAGTATAGGTGCAGAGTATGAGAAACAACTTCACACAAAAGGGCCATCCAGTGGCACTACTGATTCCAACTCCTATAAACTGCCTTGTTGATCTCATGGGACTGGACAGCTGCAACACACCAATCGAATATGCCCCCATTTGCCAAAATGTGTAGCACACCCAGCGATCTGGACAGTATGCTCAGGGGTGAGTGAAAAAACATTGAGATGAGTTACACTACATTCCCATATACCGGCATAAGACGGCCAAATACATTTATTTTGGGGACGGTCAAGGAAAACACTTGCTGTTCCTACAAGGAGAAGACGTGGTCAAGGAATACTGAGAATTTAGAAAGTGGAACTCCATGGAATAGACTGTGTTAAAAAAAAACAATGTTGTATATTCTTTTGTTTTGTGTAATGTATTGTGAGATTCTGTGTTGAGACATGAACTAGTCTACACGTACGGATCTCGATAAGCATTGTGGCTTATTGATTGTACCCGAGAGTGCAGTAAAATGTTAATCAATTGCTAATATACTTCATGTCCAAGGCTTTATTGGGTATAAACTTCCCATTTTCTATTTCTCTGATGTTTGTGCTGAAAACAGTCTTCGGAAGGTAAGAAGTCTGGGTATTTAAAAGAAGATGTTCAATCTGCAGGAGGAACAGACTAGCTGGGCTTCAATTACATTTGCAGCTAAAATAGGGAAGAAAAAACTATACGATGTGAATTAAACATTTCCAGAAAAGACCTCGTAGTGTTTGGAGTTCATGCCAAGCCGCTCATGGTCACACTACAGCAGGCACGACAGGATCAGCTCTCTCGATCTACAACAAAGGGCATCTAGAGGCTCAGACACCACAGATATGATCGACAGCAACAAATCACAATAATACTATAACCTGGGGGCAGTTTTAGAACTGCTACTTGTGGCCTCACCATGATACATTTGGGTAATTTGGTAGAATCCGTGTACATCGAAGGAAACAGCACTGCCATCGATATATGTTGAATGTCCGATATAGTGTTTCTGAACTGCAGATTCGGGCACTGCACACCCTCAAATACTAAAAAAAAACTTCTCGTTTAACCTATACCTAACTTTGACTTAAAAAAAAAAAAAAAAAAAAAAAAAAAAAAAAAAAAAAAAAAAAAAAAAAAAGTGATCTGTAGCGTAGCCTTAAGGAGGTTAGGTATAGGTTAAACAAGATTATTATTATTATTATTTTAAGTATGTGAAGGCGCGTAGCACCTGGATCTCCGATTCAGAAACACTAAATCGAACATTCTATGGGCTATATATCGATGGCAATGGCGTTTCTTCGATGTACATGGATTCTACCAAATTAATGAAGTTTGTTAGCCACCTACAAGATTTCAAATGAATGTGCAAAATTGTCCTCCAATAAAGGGTTATCTAGTTGCAGCTGAGACACAACTGAAGAGCAGTACGATTTCCCTTAGGAATAACAATTAGTCAACAGAATGCATGCCTCCTGAAAGGAGAGTGTAATAGGATCTGACACCAGCACAAACTTCTGGAGCAGAAAGTATATGTCTGGTGATGCCCAATAAAAAACTATTCATGAATGAATTGCCTGCGACTTGATATGCTGTTTCAAACTTTGCAAGTATGTGTCATGCACCTCCTTGGCATTACTGAATGGTGGAAATGAGGGAGCATGCATTGAGGCCTTACAAGCAGGAGTGCTAAGGCCTTGTGGAACTGGGCCTCATGCACTCTAAATTTATCTGTCTGCAGGTAATGTGCTTTATGTAACAAATCTAACTAAAATTGCTGCTGCTGTTGCTCAAGCAGCAAAACCAATTTAGGCCTAGTAGCAATGCTTTTCTCTCATCAGCAATGACACACACGTACACCTACAGATCTATGTCTGAAGAAGGGCATCAAGTGACCTAAAACTGGTCACTAACACTAATTTAAGTGAAAGGGGATTTTAAAAACCAAGTCAATAACAGTGCAGTGTTACACAGTATACTGCAAATTATGCCTAATACGTTCAAGAGGAAGGAAAATGGCTACAGAGTGGCAGAATCAGCTCAACATTTGTGTTGGGCTATGGGGGAAAACCAAAATAATCTACATCTTAGCTGGGAAATTAAATTTCCCCTTCTCGTTGACATGAGACAAATGTCTTTTTTTGTATTTGATACTATGCCTTTAGAGTTTGACACAAATCGAACCAGCATCATCACAACTATATTTCTTTTTCATACTCTTATTATATAAACACAATGATTACGAACATCGAGAGGGCAGAATTGGCCGGTAATACCCTAGTGATGAAGCCTATAAAAAATAACTTTACCATGAAAGTACTGTAGGCCTAAAACTGTTTAACATCAATGTTGCACTTACAGGATACTGAACATGTAAACGAATATAAACAACAGATTTCCATAAATTTATAATAATTACAACACTTAATAGGCCCTACATGTATATCAAATCTGAAAATCAGTTACAAGACTTAGCAAAACTGACACTAACAAAGTAGGCCTATTCTGAAATATTTCCTACACCAGCACACACGGATTATTGCTCTATAACGTTGGCAAAAACATGAATAAAAACGAAAATGAGGCAATGCTTACCTGCTCTTCATACTGTTTAAGGGAATCAGCTAGGGCTTCATATTCCGTTGCCATGATTTTGCAGTACTTTAATTAGCAGGCATATCCTAATTTAAATGGCTATGGTATAATAAAATACTACAAGGCACAAATGCTTTACTCGTCTGAGTGGTTGGTCGAATTTGAAATAACTTTAATTTACAACTGAAGATTCAGTCATTGACAGTGGTGAAATCGTACATGTAAACTTTACGACATCACAAGAACTCAACTAAATCACACGATCTATGTTCGAATATATGCAAACATAGCTGCAAACACCACGACCAAAACATCTTTCAGGTATACTTCGTATTCGTAAACATACAAAGTACAAGCTAAACAAACTTCGTCTGTCAGTAACTTGCAAAGATCTCCACACGCTCAGTGCTCTGCTCTCCACTCTCCAGTAGAAGTAGGGGCTGACATTTCACACAGAGGAGTATATTTCCGTTGTTGGCCTTTGCTCTTCGATATCTTTTCATATGTCCTATGTAATAGAATAGAGAACGAGAATATCAATTTATTTGCAAGTCTAACAGCACTCGCTATTTTATTACGTATTTGTTACGATAGGCCTATATGATATTGAAAATGTGCAGGAACCTAACAGGAGAGTTTAAATTGCTGTGACTGAAGCGAGTACGAATTTATAATCTTCCTTCTCACATAGACGTAGTTGGCTGCCTATTTCGAATATGTGGCGATTTCACAAATAATATATGAACTTGTTCCGATCTGCAAGTGTGTAATTAGCCAGGAACCTAAGCAAGCTGCTTTAATATGATTGAAATAAGTACCATCGACATTTAAGGCTCTGTCAAACAGAGAGCGGGCAGCCCGCGCCGTCATAACGCGCTGTTGTCCGCCGGCCACAACAGTCAGACACACCGCGGGCAGCGCTCGGCGTTCCGGTTGTTCACTGGCACCTGAAGTGCGTAAGTTAGTTGCGGAGCGTATAAATATGAACAGTAGTCCAAACGAAGAAGAATTTCTACTTCTCATTTTGCTTGCTTCAAAGAAGCAAAGAATATAAGTTCATGAAATTAATATGAAACGAGAAGAATACGGTGAATTTCATGGGTATTTGCAAAGAGCCTTTGATTCTGTCAAGACGGTTTTTTCAATTATTTTCGAATGTCTCGCTAACTGCATTGGCAGCTACGAAAAGAGTGGCTCAAGTTATTATTGTTATAAAAAAATCAGTTGTCTCGTTTGGAGTTGTTGATCGTGATGACATCTTTGTGGTTTTGATGTAGGCAGCTAGAGCAGACACAGTGAAAGTGTTATATTTTAAAACACTACATTTCTCCACGGATTTATACAAGGAGAAAATATTCTGCCTCGAAAGCCATTGCAGGATACAAGCACTCCTGTGCCTCGCGTGCTAGTAGGTGATGGTTTAAATTGCAGAATTATTTAATATGTCCCTTTCCTAAAGCTGCAGCCTTGGAAGATCCTCAAAAGGCCATTTACAATAAAATGCCTCTGCAAGAGATGGCATGTAGTGGAAATTCTTGTTGAAAAATGGCGTGTCTTTTTATGGCCAAACAGACCTACAAACTGAATAAAGATTTAGAAGCAGCATGCTGTCTACATAATTTCCTCCGCAGCAATGCAAGCTATGTGCCTACTGAACAAGAGGAGCAGATTGATAACCTATAGGCTAATGCATTTTCGAACATGCTAAGACTAAAACAGAAACCAATGTCTTGCGTATTTTGTCATTAACCAGTAACAACGTATTGGCATCACGTTGTATGTACAGTTGGAAGCCAACAATTACCTTCTGCACCATCTGCGTTGATGTTTGTCCAACCACATCGTTTTTCTTACGTTTTTTTAACTGTATTTTCCACAACACAACAAGAAATGTACTGTAATTTTCAATATTTCGGTTAATTCATTTTGATGTAATGGTTTGGATTAGACAAGTAGGTATACATTGGTTTGTAATTATGAAAAATAAATTAATACCTGTTTGATTCAGACTTCTGCATATCACCTTCCAACTGTCTGCCTTCATAGACACATTTTTGTATTCTGTGTCACAGATGACACAGGAATGGCTTTGGACGCACCAGATCGATCAGTTTGTGTGTCTTTCGCCACACTGCTCCCACTTGCCCGCCACAGTCTCTGTAGAAAACCGCAGACTGCCCACTGCACGCGGTGGGCAGCGCGGGCGCCTGCTTCCAGATTGACTGACGCGGTGAGGCAGAGTGCAACACAGTGCCCGCACGGGCCGCTCGCTTTCTGTTTGACAGGGCCTTTAGGTTCTTGTAATCGCTATCTATGTAACACAGTCTGTGGGTCATAAGCGACGAATGATGTGTATTAAGGAATTGGTAAATTGTGGGAAACCACAATCGCATTAATTTGTTTTTTCTTTTTTTGAAGGGCATTAGACTGGTATCAGTTATTTTTTAATTCACAATTATAACGTGGATCGTATAAGTCATTTCACGTGTCACAAAAATAATTTAAAATTGTGTGACATCAAATAAAAACATTCAATTTACCATGAATAGTAACACAACGCGAAATCCGTGAATTAAAATATAACTGTTCACAATCAAATGCTTAACATACTCTTCATAAATATTGCCAGCTGTTTATTTTAAAATATGTAGCGATTTCCGAATTAGTTGTTAAAGAAGTACAATAATAGAATAACTGTGAGTGAAAATATTTGCAACAAGTCATTTTCATCCACATCACAAATCGTCGTCTGTTTGTTTTCGAATATGTTGTGATCGAGGTAGCGCCGATCACAGTGAAAATAAATGCTGCGCCAAAGTTCTTTTTCCATGAGGAATGCATCAGAGTCTGTTCTCGTGGCAGTATGCACTTGGATGTTCTGACTTCAGCTGCCGGAAATTTACGTCACATTACGTCCCATATGAAAACAAGGCTGCAATCCTGCTCCTGACGGACTTCGTTGTTGAAACTATTGAATAATTCAGTTTAACGTGAGCTGTGTTGTAGTCGTTCATCTACAATAAACAAAACTGGGTAAAAGTTATGCAGTAAGCAATCATTGCAATTTTTTTAGTTTATATTACATGTGCAGAGGATGCACCAAAATACTCAACGGAAATGTGTTTTTTCCCCTATCTGGAACTTTTAATTCTTATAATGAAATATGATTAATATTTCCAAATAAATGTGGTGAAAACGAAGACACTGTTCTACACTGCAGATCAGCTTACTACCACGACTTCTTTCGCGTGCACATTTGTTGGCTTCACCAACTCAATATAGCTCTCAATGTCCAACATAACATGCAGTATGGATGACTGTCAATACATTCACGATTTCAAGTGTAAGCTGTGCACTGCCACATTTGGCCAAAACAGGCAATATCCTTAAATGATTTAGAAGTACTCCATCAACTTTTTTTAGTTGTGCCTAAAACGGGCAAATTCGTACATGTAATTATTGAACTTAATAAAGTATAACAGTTTATCTTCTGAGTACACAATCGGGCATAACGGAAGACTGGGATACCATCCGTCAGCTTTGATGTCAACAACATATCGGAAAACCGGTATCTTAATACTTCTGTATTGTAGGCTAGATAATATATAATCTGTAGTTATCCTCGTAAATTACAGACGTTCGTAAATAATTTTTGCGCGTGTATTTGCATGTGTATGCGCATGCGCACACTAAGTATTTTAACATAACAAATGTGATAGTTAACACTGCAAATATCAGACTACTACAAGTTTTTACACAGAAATTCCGTAGCATGTCATAATCATCCAATTTTTCGTATTTGGTTCTCAATGCACTGCAGTAAAAACATGACAGAAATTCCATTACTTTATTTATCATCTTTTATTCATTCAAATACTATACCAAAGCTATCTACAAGAATGCCAGTATTTCGTTGTGCAGTACAGTTTCATGTCAAGTAAATAGATGTCACACAGTTACAGGGAGGAAGTTACTGGAATGGAGCATAGTGTATTAACAATTTATTTCATGGCACTTTAAGGAACTGCATCTTGATAATACAATTCTACATTGTGGACACTTCCTTTTCCATTTTTCGACACACGAGTGTTCTCAGATATATGAACTTTATAGTGAGTGTAGAGGTTCTAACGCATTCTGAACACGGAACTGCATTCCTCACACTTTTAGAACGTTTTGTGCGAATCACTCATGTTCACCAAAAGATAGCAACAACAAAATAACAAAAAACACCAAAAATTCAATAAAGAAGCAGTAACGAAGTTACCGAGCGCTCAGTGTGGCAGTAAACAGCAGAATGAAATAGGAAGGCATCTTGAAACAAGTTGACTGGTCACGTGATGTAGACGTCCGACACCTAAACGTCATAACACAACGAGCTCGTTGTCAGGACAGCCAAGTGCGTATTGCCGCGAGACAGACCCAAATGCATCACTACCCAATGCGTACTGTGCTCTCCTTCTACAAAGATCTCTGACAAACACGGATTCCAGTCTCTCACTTCCGTTTGTGGAAGGAAGGAAGGAAGCTTAGCGTTTAACGTCCCATTGACAGCTTGGTCATTAGTGACGGAGCTAAGCCTGGAGTTTTGGGTAAGGATGGGGATGGAAATCGGCCGTGCCCTTTGAAAGGAACCATCCTGGCATTTCCCTTGAGTCATTTAGGGAAATCACAGAAAACATAAATCTGGATGGGCGGAGGTGGATTTGAACCACCATCCTCCCAAATGCAAGTCCAGTGCGTTACCACTGCGCCACCTCACTCGGTTTCCGCTTGTGGTTGGTCATCTAAATCTCGCAAATATATCTTGGAAATCGTCTTCTATAAGCGGTTTTTCACTTCTTCAATCGATTTTCGTATACCTTTTTTGAAAAGTTCTTGGCTTGTTAGGTTGCGTTTTGTTCTTCAGAATATGCTACTAACATGGACAAAGTGACCTTTTGTTGTTGTTCAGAATTTTTGGCTAAGATGGACAGATTGACTTTCTATGGGAGGGAAAAGCATAAACATTAGGCTGGATATGACTCTGTCTATTTAAGTAAAGAGAAACAGATTGCATTCATTAAGCCCGGAACTCAAATAGCTACTTTCCACAGTTCATCACAATTGATTATGAAACATTAAGAATCCTACAATGTAGATCAGGAACACAGTTATGTCCAGGCTTGCTGCAATCCCATTTGGCGCCAGTGTGCAGGCAAGATTAAGCCTACCCCCCCCCCCCCCCCCCCACCCTCCACAAGAAAAAAATATTCGTTTTTCCAAGAATAGACACGTGACAAGGACTTTTATTTATTATTTAAAGGTGTGTAAATAAGGCACATGAACACTTATTCCTATGGAAACAATTTATTATCATTTGTATGTTTGCAATTTAGAATATTCTAAAATGAATTTGATAAAGAAAGATTACTATCAGATGTTAATTATTAGGTATTATCTGTAAATGAAAATTATTATTTTGCCGAATTCAAGACTTTAATTTCTTTATGTTTGATGAGTTGGTGAATGAAAGTTGCTTTAAGACCGTACTATACTCACACAAATTGAACTTTTTTTGCCTTTGCATTTGCAAAATCTTCCTAGTATCAAAACAATCTAAGATCTCATGTTTCATTGAAATTGTTTTATTTGCCAGTAGACAACTGTGTTGTTGTGATTCTTTAGTTTCTCAACAGTCCACAGGTGTACTGCCGGTTCATAGTGTCCAACAGACACAATATTTCAGCAATCAGACATGTCGCAATCGTCAGGTGCGCTGACGTACTGAGGTCATGCAGAGTCGGATTGGTTAGGGGTGTTAGCCCTCATTGGATTAGAAGATCCAGCATCCAGTGACGCTCTGTCTTCTGAACAATCTCTATATATTTGGATTGGCTGGTTTTACTCTTTTTGGTATTTCTGGTGGTATGCCAGAGATATAAGTTAGTTCCTAGGAGTCTAGGAATGGTGAATTTTGTGTGGATTTAATCCAGATGTCGTTTGTTGGTGTGCTTGTTGATTATAATTATGTCCTCAAGTGCCAGTGAAGGGTGGTGATGGGGGTTTTGAAGGATGGATCCTCATCTTGTCCTAGAGTGCTTATGAGTAGGTTAGGAGATGATTTTAATGCCTGACAGAAATTTATGGACTTTTGTGTTATAATTTCGTATATGGTGGGATGTCCTAGTTGCGTGTGGATTTCCTCATACTGGCGTACCAGTCTGCATCTGTGATGAGCTGTAACATTTTGTTTTCAACTACCTCTATTTTGGAGAGGTTGGAATCAGCTGCCACACTGTAGATCTCTGATCCATAAAGGATTACTGGCAGGATTGTTGTCTTCCACAGCCTTAGTTTGGATTCGATTGACAGCCCTCTACCTTTCATGAGTGGGTAAAGTTGAAATAATCATGCATACCCTTTATTGCTTGCATCTGTTAGGTGTTGTTGGAAAGTTAGTTTGGTATCTAACTTTAACCCCAGGTATGTGATGGTATTTTGCTGTGCAAGCTCTTGTCCTTTTATGTGCAGGTTTATGATAGGTTTTTTATTTTTTATGGTAAATAGGATGGCTTGGCATTTGGTGGAATTAAGTTTGGTCTTTCATTTGTTGCACCTCGTTGTTACCTCATCCAGGTGTCTTTGTAGGCTGTAGGTGATGTAATTAATGTTGGGGCCACTATGGTAGAGGGCTGTATCATCGGAATATAGGGCGTTGTCTCCCCTAGGCGATTTTGGTAGATCGTTAGTAAATATGAGGTATATGGTGGGACCTAAAAGTGACCCTTGTGGTACCCCGGCTTCTATATGTCTTGTTGAGCTGGCCGATCCGCCCACGGTGGTGTAGAATTTCCTGCCTGTGAGGAAAGATTTTACCATCCTTAGTATGTGGAGCGGGCAGTTTAACTGAGGCTTTTTGTACAGTAGGCCACCATGCCATACACGGTCAAACGCTTTCTCAGTGTCCAGGAAAATCGCTGCAATGCTGTTTCCTTGATGCTTCTCGCTACGGATGTGCTCCACCAGCCGAATGGCTTGCTGAGTGGTGCTATGTCCAGCACGAAAATCGAATTGTTCAAGGGCAATGAGGTTATTGGTGGTTATGAACTGTATTAAGGGTGGTTGTATCAGGTATTCGAGTTTCGAGAGGAGACTGAGAAGGGAGATGGGTCTGTAATTCTGAGGGAATAAGTGGTTCTTGCCGGGTTATGGAATAGAAATGACTTTAGCAACCTTTCAGGCTGAAGGGAAGTAGTTACGTTTTAGACAGTTGTTGTGGATAGCCGTCAGGTGAGAGGTGGCTGAGGGAGGGAGGTTTTTCAGATAGGGAGGTTTGATACGGTTGGGATTTAGCGTTGCCGATTGTCCTGATAAGAGCACAAACTGTTCTCTCGCTAGCTACAGTGAAGGAGGTGTCGGGCCTGATGTGCATCGTCCGGACAAGGTGGCGACGGACTTCCTGTTGGGTTCTCTCCATTTCTTCGTCGTCGTCTGCGTCATGGATCCTGGAACTGACGTTCTAGCGTGTTTGCCATGGTGTCCGCCTTTTCTTCTGGGGTGTACACGATGCCATTTACACCTTGTAGAGGGTTTATAGCGGCCTTTACACGGGCCAGCCTGCCCGTCCGCGCCTGCCGGCCAGCAGGAACGCCGGGAGAACCGTGGCGCGCCGCGTTGAGCGGCGGCCGGCAGCCCAGCAGGGGGTGGCGCGCCGCGCGCCGTGCAGAAGCGGCCCGACTGGCGTTTCGGGCGAGTCCGAAAGTTCTGCACGGCGCGGCGGCAGGGCAGCGAGGCGCAGCCGCAGAGAGACCGTGTCCTGCAGCTGGGATGTGCGTGGCACTTGTAATCAACCGAAAGAGATCAAAGCGCTGTGTTTGGGTGAAAGAATACAGCCACCGCTATAGTCATTTGCCTTTAATAAGTGAACTGCGCGATAATTTCCCCGTTGATTTTAAAAACTATTTACGGATGGATTGTGCCTCGTTTAACATTTTGCTGGATTTTATTAAGCACAAAATTACCGAGACAGATACAGTGATGAAAAAAGCATTTCAGCAGAAGAACGCCTAACCGTGACACTCGGGTTATCTCGTGCTCAGAATGCCATAGAAAATGCTTTCTTCACGGTTTCGAGGGTTAAAGACAGCCATTGATATGAAAACAGAAAAAAATGTTATGTTGTTTTGGCTATCTGTGTTTTCCATAATTTTATGCGCAGAAACAGTCATGGCTATCTATCACCATCAGCTGTGGATACAGAGACCTTACTGCGCAAAGCAGATTGGCGACAAACAACGGAACTACATAGTTTGCAAAATATATTACACAGAAATCCAAACAAAAATGATAAAGTGAATAGAGAGTTATACAAGAAATATTTTGTTTCACAAAGGAGTGTGTATTGGCAAGACGAAATATTGAAATGACGAAGAGCCTAAGAATTTTTATTTATAAGTTCGTTAATTTAGTACTGTGATCTCATAATGTGTATTTTTGCCTTCCTATGTTACATCTGTGATTGCATCTTGTGAAAATAAAACAATTTAACACTTAACTCTTCATTTGCTTCGATACGTTGCTGCTCCTCAATTGCAAAACCGTCTTCTGCGGCGATACTATCATCAAGATGCTCTTCATTTACAGCACACTTATCAGCGTCACCCACACATCTTTCATATTCTCCATCTGTATTAGATATGCTTTATGACAGTAGCTCCTGATCCGTTATGAATGTTGGAAGGTCATAATACCACAGTTTGGGCACATAAACTTCATCACTCGACCTACCAGATCGATTGCTGTCCAAAACCCTTTTCTTTTCTTTCCGAAACGAACCACGAAAACCTTGAATATTTTTTTTGCAACAAATTCCCTATGAGCATTATGAAAAATTAGTTTGCATAAATTTACCAGTGTATCGTATGCCTCGTATTTTAGGTTTTTATTTGTGTACTCGTATTAGTGGAATTTATCAGTAGGCGTATAGTGTATCAGGTGTACTTAAAACAGCAGGCAATGTGTAGTGTAATAGCAAGAACATCGTCTGAATCATGCCACAAACATTGAATACCAACTATCGAGTAAATTTCTGCTGATAGCCAAAGACTTATTGGTCTCGAATACAGTATTACAGGTTATCCATTGATATCGGAATTGTAGGCCTAATCTCGAAGCAACAGTAAAAATTGTTTGAAATAAAGCCGTGCTTAAATAATGTGTAAATTTAATATTCTAGTTAACATTGTAAACTTAACGGTGGCTTGATAAGTATAGATTCTTGATATGTAACAAAAAATATATTATAGTTCTGCTTATATATTCCTATACAGGAGATTCTCTTTAAGGAAATAGAAAGTACAGTTCCTAATAAAGTTCTAAACGAAATTTGAAAAACTGCTTGATTTCTGCAATCATTAATAATATTATTTATTTATATTTTTGGTTGCTTGACTGTGCTATACAATGACAATAAGAATTTCTAAGGTATCACAGTATTATATAAGGAAGAAATAAATGGGATAACGTGCCAATACAGACTAAGCACAAATTCTTATATCATGTTAAAGAGATATAATTAAATAACCGACGGTATCTGCTTAAACATAATCAATACAATCATAACCACCAACTGATACATCTATAGCATTGCACATTGCCGGAACTTTTGAAAACAGATTTTACTTCTGTAACGCTAAGATTGGCTACACACTGAATGACACACCTTTGGTAAGATTTGTAAACTACAATGAACTGATATACTGACAACACAATACGATGAGAATTCTACGCTGCATGGAGATTCTGATCCTTTTTAACGATAAAACTTTACTTATTGCAGTGTTGTGTGCTGATGTTGTCAACGACCTTAAAAAACTTAATCATCTAGATGAGAGTGAATAATTATTACTGTTGGCCATGAAATAAAATAGTGCTGTCCCTGCTCCATCAGGAACAGATTCTTGCTTGTGCTCTTGTATGGTCAGTAAACTAATTATCCTTGTAAAGCAAACACTTTGTTTTCAACATTAACACCTACACCGCCGATGCTGCATGTAAAATGTAGACCGTCTGATATAGATGAAGAATTTTCACTTTGTTGGCGTCTGCAGTACATGCCACGTCTCGTTTCTTTGCGCATACAACACATTTATGGGTTAACAAACAGAATGTTTCTGATATAATTTACGAGACAGTAAAAGTCCTGGAAGCGCAACTGAATGGAGTGGACAGTGTGTTGAAAGGGACGCATAAGACGAACATTAATAAGAACAAAACAAGGATAATGGAATCCAGTCTCTTAGAAAATGAGGCGATTCTGAAGGAATTGGATTAGGTAATAAAACAGTAGCCAATAGGCATACACTTCACAACAGTTTACGTATGTACAAATCAGGCCAAAGACATTCGAAAACGCCTGGCGCACAAAGATAAAACACACAACACCTCCACTGTTTTACTAACATCTGTCAACTACGTCACTAAAGTAAACGAGATTAAATTTCATAGAGTGGCTAACACAAAGATCTTGTAAAAATAACGGGCTAACACACGAGTTACAGCGCTCTTTGCGGCAACTTCTGTAAACTCGGCCGACATATTTTCGGCAGTCAGTACTGAGTACACGTCAGAGGAGTATGTCTATCGTATGTTGTTGTTTATCTTGAAGTGTTGTATTTACTTTATACTGAATTTAGTGTGTATTGCCTATACAATTTTTGCTAATGGAATATGCCTAAAGCATGTTCCGCATTTAAATGCACAAATCGAAGTGATAAAACAATAAGCTTCAGATGACCCCTAGCCTGCAATTCCCTTGACGTACACACCATTAAAAAGATGCTCAGTTCCCTGCCTAGTGTTAGTGTGTTTTTGAGATGTTTCTTCTTCTATTGCTCTTTTGGTTGATAAAACCAGACTTTTGAGTGACTATATCTTCTTTAAAAATATTTTCATTTGTTGTTGACAATATGTGATCGAGTATGGTTGACATGTAACCATTGCAAAGTGTGGAACCAGTAGTAACAGCCAGAATTTAGTCACTTGTATATGTCTGTGGTCTTTGCAACAAATATGTACTTATTTCAGTGAGGCAACAACGAAAGTTATTAATGATATATTATTTCAGTACGGAAAGCCTTTGTGGCAGCTGACCCAGTCTGATTTTTATTGCAATATTCTATGTTACTTTCGTCTTAGTACTCAAATTTAGTCCACCAAAGTTCAAAACTAAACCCTTTAACACTAATTTTACACGTTTGTAGACTTAATAGGTTTAGTAAACTCAAGATAAATGTATACTAGACTTTATGAAAGCAGTTTTACAACACATTAACAACTCATTTCACACTTTTCGCTGAGGACACCTCCATACTCATCAATGAACCACCCAATTACAATCTTGAGGAATCGGCCAATATCGTCTTAAGAGAAGCAGTTAATTGGTTTGTAATTAATGGTCTTGCACTAAATGCTAACAAGACGCAGATTATTCATTTTCAACCAAGTAAAACATGGAGAAGCCAGTAAGTATCAAATGTAATGGTGCCGATTTACTACAAGCTGAGTCAATGAAGTTCCTAGGTATACACATGGACAGTAATCTAAAATGGTCCGAACATATCTTACAACTTCACAAGAACTTCAGCTCAGCAACATTTGCTATTTGTGTAATTTCCACTATCTGTGACCGAGACACCACTAAAACGGCCTATTATAGTTCCTTTTGCAGGAATGTTGTATGGCATAGTTTTCTGGGAGAATCAGCCACTTTCTAAAAAAATATTTATTGCACAAAAAAGAGTGATCGGATAATGTGTGGAGTCAAACCTAGGCATTCATGTAGAAACTTTTTTAGAAAATTAGGGATACTGACAACTGCATGTCAATATAACTACTCCCTACTATGCTTTATTGTCAAAAATGTACACTTGTACAAAAGTAATGATTATTACCATACCCACAATACCAGGAGGAAGCTAGATCTCCATTATGAATTAAAAAACCTAAATACTGTACAAAAAGGAGCCCACACTATGAGCTGCAAAGTGTTCAATGCACTTCCACTATCTCTGAAGTCACTTATCCATGAGCATCCCAAATTTAAACAATAACTCAAACAATATCTATTAGATAACTCATTTTATTTAGTCAAAGAATATTTTAATTTGTGTTAACTAATTTTATTTTTTGATTTACAAGAAGCTATTTTATGGTGGCATGTTAAGTGTAAATTTTGTCAATATCACTATTTCTTACTACTGAGATCTACCTGTGTTTGTGTAATGTGTAATTTTTAACCTTTTAATGTGTAATTTTGTGTAATATTTAATTTTTGTGTAATGTGTAATTTTTGTGTAATGTGTATTTTTTGTCTATACATTTTGATGTGCAATTTACCTTACATATATATATCTATTATTTCAAAAGGGATTCTGTATGTTCCTTTTTGTAACAATTTGACACGTCCTACATCCAAGCAAATTTCTCGCTATATTGGATCTATGGGATTTAAATAAATAAATGAAAAAATAAAACAGATGCAAATTCATGGTCACGGTTGTTCGTCATAACAAGTACTACTCATTGTATGTTTCATAGCTCGTTTAGACCATGTATTTGCATTAAAATCTACACAAATATTTTCACAGCGGCATTTTCATTGTTATTGGAAACCTCATCTAGCTGTCATACTTCGAAGTGGAACTAATGCTGACAGGTTCATGATATTTCATTACCGCATTTTTAGGAAACATACTACCAGGTTCGTCAATTCGCAGCTTCGAAAAAGTCTGACGGAACTTGATGCATCTGTATTCAATTAGTCAATCTTGATTTAAAATGTTGAACAGTATATAGGTGCAGTTCTCGAGTGGATGTGGCATACGAGCTATCAGCCGATACCCCAAATAACATGGCGGACGCCAGTTTAATTTGCCTTAAACATGGTGGACCTGTCGCCACTCTATAAAAATTTAATCTCGTTGGCTAAAGTTTAGTGTGGTTTCAAGGAGGTTAGAATAGGGGGAGATGCCCTTAACGCCACAGAAGTGAAGCCATTGCCGCCATATTATGGTGCAAATAACACTGTTCACACCACTTGGTACAAACGTGACGTCATTTTTACTTCACACGCTGTATCGAAGATTGCACGAAGAGCTGTCGACTTGCAGTCACATAACTTGGTGCAAACGTGATATGCTAGTGTAATGTGAACTGGTTTATTTCAATAGCTATCGTATCATAATAAACGTCATTGTTGGTTCGATTACAGTCTGCTGCAAAAGTGACATGCTTTGGGTATTGCCTTATTTAATTGTAGCATAAAACACCTCGTTCTTGGTATGATAGGTTATAAACAAACACTGGTATCGTCCAAAGTTTCGCAAATTTATCCTTATATGGTGATTGTGAGCCATTTCCATTTTATTTTTCTTTCCTCACCTTTGTGTTTGTAAAATACTATGGGACTTCTTAATAAAATTAAACTAACCACAAAACATGGAAATGCATGTCAATATTCAAAATGCATTGGAGAGTTTCTTTTTCTGATACGAATTCTAGAAGTTTATCCCTTAGTATGATGCTGCTATTAGCAGTGTTCCTTACACATCAGTGTCACTGATGTATGTTAAGAATAGAACTAGATACAATGCACTACCCTTTTCTCCAGGCCTTAATAACTGAGTAATGGGTTTAAGCTGAAACGTTAAAAAGTGTAATGTCCTTAATGCCACTTTGTAGTCTGTGTAGACAACATCATACTGTGATTAAAATGAATATATCTAATGGGTTATGGAGGGATTTTGGATCTCATGTATCTCCAAAATTAAGACTGTGGGATCAACATTAGGATGTAGAGATGCCAGCAGACGGTGCTGTTAGTGTTCTCAGAGTAAGCTGTACACATTTGCAAGTGCAATTAAAGTTTTCCCCATAGGATCTTGGCTAACCAAAAACTCTGCAATCGTAAAATATTCAGAAATAAACTACTGTACCAAATATTGGTGACAAGCAAGGAATATCGTTCAAACCATACTCTCGGAAATCGTGACTCTTTCGAAAATAAACAGGCAAATATTGAGATAAGCTAGGAATATCAGCCTAACCACATGCTCGCAAATTACAAGATATTCGGAAATAAACAGCGAAATATTTCTGAGAAGTGAATAATATAAATGACATCGGCTCTTATTTTATTTATCTGCAGTTTATTTATTTATTCGTCCTTTGATTGCTGTTCGGAGAGATATTGTATACCATACATTAAGTGTATTTTAATATTATAATGTAACCTATTAAACGATTCCCTTGGGCTTGTCTCAAACATAACCCCAGAAATCGTTACGTATTTGTAACAAACGTCAAATATTTGTGAGAAGGAAGAACAAAAATGTAACTGCTGGTCCTATCATTTCCACAAAACCCATTCTCAGAAATGTCATGCTGGCCGTATCACTTCCAGGAATTCCATACTCCGTTCTCTAATCAGACAAAAGTCACCAAATCGATATCACTAAATTTCTGAGACAGCGCTATGTTAAAGGAAACATCATGAATTGCATACGAATATACGATACTATTGTTATAAGAATAAGAAAGGCCCACAATGTGTTACGATTAAGCAACATCTACATTATGTTACAAATTGTGAGATATATAAAAAAAATAGTTCCATAGTAGGAGTTTCGAACCAAAAACCTTTGCAGTCTGGGTCTCCAATTGTAACCACTACACTACAGCGACTTGCAGCACTGAGAGGTTTGAGTATACTTCTCTACTATAGTTTCAGGAATTTTTGACTGTTGGTGTATTATTATTTACATGTAGTCATAAGAAATGGATCCGAGAACGGTTATTTGTGATTCATCTGTAATGTGTTGTTTCCATAAAACGGCTTAATACGGCAAATCAAGAAGGCGTCTGTCACATTGAAGTATCGAGTAACAGGCAATAGTCGATAGCTGTTTGCGCGGTCTTTGATACATCCAGTATGTGACGTAAAATTGACGTCACGTTTATTCCAAGTGGTGTGAGCAGAACGCTACCCCAATAACATTTGTGGTGACTAGTGTGTATTCAACTGTCTGGTCTGTATTTGTCCACAAAAGTATACTATACCTAATATGTACTCACAAGGGAATTGTCAGACTCGTGATGTCGAAACCTGTGTTGCTACTTTTAACACTGTGAGTTAACATTGAAGGACGTCTATATACAGACTGTTAGCTGCTGACATGACCTGGAAGTCTGTGAAGTATGACATTATTGTCGCTAGGTTTCCGCGCTTATAACTGTCTGTTGTACAACCCTGACCTCTCTCGCTACGTTATACCAACGCCATCCAGGGACAAGGTGGCGTTAGCTCTGCGCCGCTCTCCTGCCATAGCAGTGAGAGAGGTGATTCGCCCAGTGAAAGCGATCGTACGATAATTAATAAATACGATAATAATAAATTCGTTGACAAATGTAGCTATGTTATCTACAACATTTTTTCCAAATAGCTATGAAAGACACAAATACATATACGGTTTTTAACACGTCAAACTGTTATTTCTTGTAATTAGCGCAAAAAATGCGAAATATTGATACAATGTTCAAAACTTAGGTTTTTTTGTGCACCAAGAACATAAAAGCGAAGGCGACATATGACAGCCCTGTCAGACGTTGTTAGACGTCCATAGACAAAACTCGGCCGGTGTTAGGAAGGAATCAGGCCTATTGTCAGTATATTTCGAGGCGTGCCACACATATTTAATCACATTTTGAAACCGTGGGGAGGAAAACTGATAACGTACGACTGATGGCAACTTGAGAATATTGTCACGGTGATAGACAGGAAACTGCAGTGATTTGCACACAATAATTTTCTCTGTTAGTTATCTGTAAAACGCCTTCTACTGGCGGAAAAATTCTCTTTCTAACGGTTGACATACGTTCGTCGTGCAGGGTGGAATCTGAAGTATCTCTACAACTTCGTCAAGGTGAGCTCGAAATACAGCTTTTAATGAATCAGAACTTTTATGACCTGACCACGAATCTAGAAGGAGAAGAGATTTGTTCCCGCAGAACGGAAGAAAGGCATGACGCATGAGAAGTGTAACGTTATCATTTCCCATTTTTCCAGATTTCGATGCGTCTACTACAAGATTCTCGGCGTAGAACATTGTTTGTTTGATACGTGGTCCAAAACGTCCAGTTGGTTCTTGAAGACACCTATAGTTTAGGCAGCAATGAACCATCCAGACTAATTATGGGCATTATAGTGTATGAATGGGTGACTGCAGTCGTGGACTGCACAATTGCCTCAATATGTTTTTCCCCTTTGAATGACAGTGTTCTTTTCGCACGTATTTCTTTTTGAAACCCTGACTGATCTGAATTGTAAACGCAAGATTCACTAAAACTTGCGATCTTATTTTTTGCAGTCGTAAGAAAAGCTTTTATCATTTCCATTTGAGTCACTTCATTTTGCGACCAGTTTCTCGATACAAATTGTGCTATTTTTCGTGCCACAATTTCATGTCATCTGTTGAAACGAGTAATCCAACTTTGAGAAGCTGTAAATTCTTTAGCGCCTATCGCGTTGGCAATCTCTAACGCCCAATCACGCAAAGTTGTGCCGCTGACACTCAATGACTGCCGTCTGGAATCGGTAAATTGCTCAAAAAGTCTCGCATTTATCTCCGTCGCAATTTCCAATCGACTCTTACGTCGTCCAGCGACTTCCTTTTTCCATCTATACAATTCACGTTCAGAACGGACAAAGCGATACCTTTTTTGAACAGTACTGACTCATAGGCGTTTCTTACCACTTTCGTTCAACCAATACTTCACCGCTTTTTCTTTGTCTGATAACGTAATTGTAGTTGCTGGTGTTGCTTTTGGAGATAATTGATGATGGTACGTGGCACTGTTACTCGAAGAGTCTTGATGTGTGCAACTTTCTTCTGTTTCTTCGCCGTCTGTAGATTAACAGTCTGCAATATCGAGTGTTTCAGTCGTTTCTAGCCACATGTCTGCTCTATTTACAAGCTCGTCTAGAAGTTTAACCACCATGTCGCACATCACATTGTCTTCACGCGTGTTTTCTGTTGATTGCTTCAAATGTTCAAATGTTTGTTAAGCTTATGGTACTTAACTACGGGGTCATCAGTCCCTAAACTTACAAACTACTTATCAACTACCTTATACTAAGGACGGCACAAATATCCATGCCCGAGGGGAGATTCGAACCCCCGACCGTAGTGGCCGTGCAGACCGTGACTGGAGCCCCTCAGTCCCCTCGGCCACCGCGGCCGGCTGTTGATTGCTTCATTTGGCGGCTGTGGTATATCTCCATTGCAAGCAGCAAAACATTTACAGGGTTTGCCAGTAACTGTGAGGGGAGATTGAATGTTCATCGTGAAGTGGCTTGCGGAGTATAGATGTAGATGTACAGAATATCTTTCACATCTCTATCCAGTTTCAGGACGGTATGTTTCGAAATACGTACCAGAAATGAAAAGAAAGTGCATGCCACAGAAACGAATATTCGTTTTCCCTTTCCACCAAAACCGTGCAACGATATTCCTCTTTAGTGAACGCCGCTATAAGACGGCCGCACCACCCGAACATGCGCACAACGCTTACCATAACAACGGCTCGCGACTCGCCATTTCCAGGGGTGGCCAGCCGTCACCGCAAGCGCCAAGCAGGAAAAACAGCCATTTTCGTGATTTTTTTTAGGTGACTTCCAGGTCATGTCAGCAGCTAACATTCTGCATACAGACTTACTTCAGTGTTAACTAACAGTGCTAAATAATCAATTCAGGTGTCGGCATGACAAGTCTGACCATTCCCTTGTCAGAAATAAAAATCATTTAAATGTATGAAAGTGTAAAGGGCAAAAATCACAGTGTGCTTTAATCTGGAAACATATTTCCTTGGCTCCACAGGATGGTGGACTGGCTTCAGCCTACAGCTAAGCTCTGAATAGTAGCGCCATCTCCCCTTATTTTAACCACCTTGTGTGGTCTAGCTCCCTGAATATACCGCCGGAAAGGTCCAGAGATAAAAATGAGAAGTACCTGGTGATGCCGATAGATGTCACTCCGGAGATACATTATTAGAGAGCCTATATAGGGGGAGAGTGGCTAACCGGCCTGTAGCCGCCATGTTTTTACCAGACTGTGCGCCGGACGGGCGTTTACATAGTGCCCCTGGTAGAAGTGCAGCCACTTGACCATTTAAATAAGGCATCATTTCCACTCATGACACCAAATCAAATCTTCTAGCTTACTAATCAGCATGTGGTTAAAGAAGTGGCATTCACCTATGTTCATACAGGTCTAATAAATTTGTAAGCAAATAACTCTCGTGAAACATTTTCTATAACTGTCGGTTGTTAATACCATATTTTACGATGTTCTGGCAATTTCGACAGTTGGCATTTGATTAATAAGAAAGAGACGTATTTCAAAGAAAACAATGCTATTACAGAATTTTCTGTCAGCATATCCATCGATAATATTAGTACAGTATTATCGCTTTCCACCACGATATAATGCATTTTAAGTGTGCTGTCCATCTTATAACATTTTCCAAAACTAGTAAATACCAAAACCGTCATTCTGTTGATACTTTTGGGGACACTGTATGACAGAAAATCGGAAAAATACCAATACCGTACTAGTGAAATAGCAGAAACAGACTCAAAATAGGTAACTGAATATCTACAATGAGTCAATAGTCCCGTCCCCTCCCTTCCTCACATCAGATCCTGTAACCAATTATAGGATTCTGAATAGCCAATAACACACAGCTAAGGGGGAAGTACTGTAGCAATGTTAAAACATACCTTGCAGCACAACATGTCAAAAACCAGAACCATGAACTAACAGGAAGCTAGCAAATGCTGTTTAAAAAAAAATTATCGCTTACCATATTCGAACTCGTAACCTTCACATTATGAATTCAGTATGCAACCACTACACCACGTAGGAATTTTGGAGGCAGTAGTTCCATTACCGAATCTGATCAGTGCCTTTCTTGCTTTGGTGTGGGGAGAGGGGGACAGAAAATATTTACTTTACACAGGCAGGAATAATTCATCGGTTTCCAAAAGTCACCTTTATGGTTCCCGCTTTCTCAGTTAACTTTCACTGCCCACTGTTCCCCTATTTCCTCATTCCTTACAAACACAAGCATCATATAACAATTTTTACTTCGGTTTTTTTCAGCCAACAGAGGAACAACGAGGCATTTCTTTTCACTGCCCTTAATGATTGTGTAATACACATTATTAAATACACTCACAAGGAAACATCATCAACTCGACCTCGTTTTTTCATCATCATCATTATTAGAGACTGATTATGCCTTTCAGCGTTCAGTCTGGAGCATAGTACCTCTAATAAAATTCCTCCATGATCTCCTATTCAATGCTAACATTGATTCCTCGCCTGATGTTATGCCTTTTACGTTAAAATCATTCTGCACCGATCTAAGTACTTTATTCTTGGTCTAACTTCGACTCCTCTTACCCTCCGCTGCCGAGTTCATGAGCCTCTTAGGTAACTTTGCTTTTGCCATGCGTGTAATATGACCCCACCATTTCAGCCTGTTCGCTCTAACCGCTTCATCTATGGTGTTCATTCCCAGTTTTTCTTTGATTTCCTCATTATGTACAACTTCCTGCCATCATTCCCATATATTAGTACCTACAAACATTCTTGCTACGTTCATATCTGTAACTTCTACCTTATGAATAAGGTAACCTATATCCACCCAACTTTCACTCCCATACAACAAAGTTGGTCGAAAGATAGAGCGGTGCACTGCTAACTTAGTCTTGGTACTTACTTTCTTGTTGCAGAAGAAAGTAGATCTTAGTTGAGCACTCACTGCATTAGCTTTGCTGCACCTCGATTCCAATTCTTTCGCTATGTTGCCATCCTGTGAGAAAATACATCCCAGGTACTTGAAACTGTCTACTGTTCTAACTTTGATCGTCCTATTTGGCACTCAACCTGCTAAAATCTCTTTCCCACAGACATTACTTTCGTTTTGGGGATGCTGATCTTCATATCATAATCCTTGCACCTCTGATCGAGCTCTGAAATATTAGTTTGCAACCTTTCAATCGAATCGGCCATTACAACTACGTCATCCGCATATGCGAGACTGCTTATTTTGTTTTCATCTATTTTAATCCCGCCCTGCCAGTCTACTGTTTTCAACATATGATCCATGAATAGTATGAACAACAGTGGTGAAAGGTTATAGCCTTGTCTTACCCCTGAAACTACCCTGAACCATGAGCTTAATTTCCCATCTACTCTAACTGCTGCCAGTCAGTCTACGTAAAGCCCTTTAACTGCTTGCAGAAGTTTGCCTCCTATACCATAATCTTGTAGAACTGGCAGTAGCTTCATTCTAGGGACACGGTCATAAGCCTTTTCTAGATCTATGAAAAATAGATACAATTCCCTGTTCCACTCATAGCACTTTTCCATTACCTGCTGTGAGCTAAAGATCTGGTCCTGACAGCCTCTAACGGGCCTAAACGCACACTGATCTTCATCTAACTTGTCCTGAATCAATACTCTCACTATCCTTTCAACAATACCTGAGAATATTTTGCCTACAACGCTAATTAAAGAGATACGTCGATAGTTGTTACAATCTTTTCTGTTTCCATGTTTGAAAATTGACGTGATTACCGCTTTCGTCCAGTCACACGGAACATGTCCCGATTCCAACGCCTTCTCAATTATCCTGTGTAACCATTTGAGACCTGATATTCCACTCTATTTGACGACTTGCGGTTTAATTTCATCCACCCCAGCCGCTTTATTGTACTGTAATCTACTGATCATTTTCTCTACTTCCTCAAATGAGATCCTGTTTCCATCGTCGTTCGTATCCCATTCTACCTGACAATATGACACATCATTGAACGTTTCACCTGAGTTTCTAGCTTATTTCCAAAGTCTTCCCATGATTTCTACTTGGAGTATGCTTTCTTTCTATCTTCAATATAACTTTGTCTGCCTGATTTCTAGTATGGAGCCATTTTTGGAGTGCCTTCTTTTTCTTTTTACAGGCTGCCTTAACTATGTCATTCCACCCAGCTGTCTGCTTCTTCCTGCCTTTACACGCTATTGTTCCAAGACATTCTCTAGCTGCTTCCAGTAGTGTGTCCCTGTACCTCGACCATTCAAATGTTCAAATGTTTGTATATTCTATGGGACTTAACTATGAGGTCATCAGTCCCTAAACTTACAAACTACTTATGAACTATTTACGAACTAGGACGGCACAAATATCCATGCCCGAGGGGGATTCGAACCCCCTACCGTAGTGGCCGTGCAGACCGTGACTAGAGCGCCTCAGTCTCCTCAGCCACCGCGGCCGGCTCGACCATTCCTCTTCCAGTGACTGTAAATCATTACATTCAACTAACTGGCACCTTTCCGAGATCATTGTTATGTATTTGTGCCTAATTTTCTTGTCTTGAAGCTTCTCCACTCTTATCCATTTTACACATAGACCTGACTTCCTTCTCTTTCGGCCTCACAAAATCAATTTCACTGCAGATTAAATAATGATCAGTATCGTCAAAGAACCCCCTGAAAACACGTGTGTCCTTGACTGTCTTCCTCATATTTTCTTGAGAAAAAATACATGAGCTAGATATCAACCCCAGAAATCGATATCACATGAAAACTTGGGCCATTTTTCAGATACTACGCAGTTACGACCCTCTGAAAGTACAGCTTTTAAACATTCGCGTGCTCGGGCTGTTCCTTACTCGGCCGGGCTACACTTAATGCCCGAACTCGAAGTGCTGTGCAATGAAGGGACTTTAGCGAGTCCCCCGAAACGTGAAATTTGAAGAGGTAGGGAAGTGGAGGAGGAAATAATATTACAAAATGAAACATATGTACTGTAACTCTTTCAAGTTGACTCCACTTCAGTAGTGTCAGTTTTACATAGAACAAAATGATGAACATAAAATGTATTGAAAATTAAATTACGTTACACTGCTTGTTGCAAAACCGTCTCATTCGTTTTTCACTGAAGCTGGACGCGCTATATAAAACGCAAATGGCTCGTTGAATATATCCTTCTGTTACGTAAACGGGAAAATTGGTATTCCACGATTTAAAATCATCAAAGCAGTTTTCACCATCACTGACGACCTCAATTCCACGCCCAAGCTCCGTTGAAGGTATCAAAGTGCTCGACGAATCTGACGTTGGTGAAATGGCAGCGTCGTTATCCTCGACGTCATACTGTTGTAAATCTGCACCGAACGTCAACGAGCTATTTTCTTCTATATCCAGCACTTCTTCATCAGTGAAATTGTCTATGGTATCGGCAACGCAGTTGAAATATATGAGGAAAGCCATATATTTTCTTTTACCGTGAATAGTACATCTACAGGGTGTCCAGAAAAGGACTCCCTGATTTCAAAATTAAATATCTCGAAAACAAAGATCGATAGAGGAATGCAGTAAAAGGTATGTTTATTGTGAAAGCTGTAAGAAGTTTATACAGCAGTTTGAAATAATAGTTACAAAAGCTGCTAACAGATGGCGCTGTAATCACCATACGTAATGCCTAGAATAAATAGTGATCCGAAGCCCAGAGCGATCAGTTCCAGTATTGAAACGTGAAAGGAGGTTAACGTACCGAAGGAAGAGATTAAAACCATGTACTCCATTGAACACCGCGTTTTTCTGGTGCTAGAGTACCACAGGTGAGAAGAGAGTCCTACGGCAACAAGGCGAAGTTTTCAAGCACGATTTAATGTTCCAAAAGGACCCGATGCTAAAACCATTTATACTATCTTCGCAAAATTTCAACGAACAGGGAGCGTAACTGATGATCTAGTGGGGCACGTTGGCCGAAAGCAAACCGCAGTTACGACTGAAAATATCGCCACAGTTTCTGGAATTATTCACCGAAATCGAATGTCATCCGTCCGTAGAATTGCATCTGTGACTGGTTTGAAGCGTTCCAGCACGCAGAAAATACTGAGAAAGAGCCTACACGTTTCCATTCAAAATTCAAACGTACCGGGCCATACCCGTACGAGCTATGCAACAAAGGATTGCCTTTGCTAATCAGATGCTCACCATGATTGATAGTGAAGGATATGATATTGGCTGCATCTGGTTTACAGATGAAGCACACTTCCATCTGAGTGGATACGTGAATAAGCAGAACTGGCGATTTTGGGGTTCCGAAAAGCCATATTGGTATAAACCGAAACCCCTGTATTCTCCTAAAGTTACTGTGTGGACTGCAGTATGCAGCAGAGGCATTATTGACCCTTTTTTCATTAGAGAAACGGTCACTGGTACACGTTACGTTGCAATTTTGGAACAACTTGTCGCCACACAGCAAGCGTTAGAGGATCGACCAGGTACTGAATGGTTTATGCAAGATGGAGCCCGAATACATCGGACCGAACAAGTGTTTCGCTTTCTTGAGGAATACTTCGGGAATCGAGTCATTGCTTTGGAATATCCCAACTTTACTGGTGCATGCATGGATTGGCCTCCATATTCGCCGGATTTGACTCCCTGTGACTTTTTTTTTTTTTTGTGGGGCACTGTGAAAGACATGGTCTACCCGAAGCATCCCGCCACGCTGGACGAGCTTGAATCGGCGATCTCTGTGGCATGTGAATCCATTTCGGTTGAGACACTACGAAATGTGATGGTGAATTTCATTCTTCGTTTGCGCCACCTCTGTAGTGCCAATGGTGAACATTTTGAAAACATTGTGATGTGACTGTTTGCAAAGAGTGTTTTTATACGATTATTTCACTTATGTATGCTGATATGAGCTGTACAGCATACAGCGCCATCTGTTACCAGCTTCTGTAACTATTATTTCAAACTGCTGTATAAACTTCTGACAGCCGGCCGCGGTGGCCGAGGGGACTGATGCGCTTCAGTCACGGTCTGCACGGCCACTACGGTCGGGGGTTCGAATCCCCCCTCGGGCATGGATATTTGTGCCGTCCTGGTTCGTAAGTAGTTCATAAGTAGTTTGTAAGTTTAGGGACTGATGACCCCGTAGTCAAGTCCCATAGACTGTACAAACAGCTGAACATCATCTGAACTTCTGACAGCTTTCACAATAAACATACCGTTTACTGCATTCATCTATCGATCTTTGTTTTCGAGATATTTAATTTTGAAATCAGGGAGTCCTTTTCTGGACACCCTTTATGTATATGCGATAAATCAGGCACACTTTCAAAGACGAATACAGCTAATGGAATGTATTTTAGAACCAGTGGTTCAGATACGCATATAGACAAAGTAAATATTGTTTCTGTCTAGAATTTGCATATCCATTACATTAGTTGCATATTCACTCGCCAGAGTGCACTGCTTTTTACCCCCACCACCAACTCTATACTCTCATCCAATGAGAGTACAGCATTGACACGTGATGAAAGGAGCCACTTCAGCTACTAGAGCTCCTCCTACGTCTCACTCGCAGCCAGCCAGCCTTAGGATCAACATGGCCAGCCACCAGCAGCAGCAACAGCAGCGGAAGAAGAAGAAGAAGAAGAAGGGTTTGGGGAGCGAAAGAGTAAGCATCCAATAGTAGAGTGGCGGCTCGTACAAAATTTGACCAGTGTGCTACAATATTACAAAAATAAACAGGAAACAAAATATACTAAAATAAAAAGTCAACCTTTGTATGATTGCCTTTAATTAAATATCAATTAATACTGTATTGACAGTAAGACCTTCAGGGGAATCTATAACAGCGCTGCCAACTGCATGTATTCAATCCAGGTATTAAATATAACGTTTAAAAAATATTAATTTTATTTACAGAAATTAAAAATGTAGACTCAGAGGTATTTGAATACGAGCCTCATACAAGTAGGTTTGAGAGACAACGCGCAAGACGCCTGAGCCAGCGCGCTATTTGCCTCTGTATGCGGCTATACTATTCTTCCGCAACCGTTACACGCAGCACGAAGAGAAATATTGATCTAGTGCTGCAGTCGGTCTCAGCACACATGAGTCGCCAGGCCTGACGTCACGTCTGCGCATGCGCACTAGCGAACATACGACTGCGCCGCCTCTCTGCGCACGTACCAGCGCGGCTAAATCTCACTTCAGCACACGGAGCTGGTTTCCAGCTATCGTGGCGAGAGCGCTCCAAAATGCGTTTTCATCCTTATTACTAGCATTCTAATACGCATTGGAAAGGAATTGGCATAATTTTATTGTGATATCTGGCTCGTATTCCAACAGAAATAATGTAATTTTATACCGATTTTTCGCTTGCATTCGAAGAGAAATGGCATAATTTTATAAATATATTTACAGTGTGCTGTAGCACATTAGCACATTATCACCAGCCGCCACTGCATTAGTACTATTATACAGTTAATTAAATGTGATAGTGTAACCCCAGCTACCACAATGTTAGATGCTATATCAAATATTTTTGTTCTCCAGTAGATTCAACCATAGAGTTGGCGCATGACATGCATTCACCATTGGAGTATGGAGCCTGTGGAGGTGAAACAGAATCTTTCACCTGAAGTCTAATGATGGAACAGGAGAATGATTTGCTGATGTCTATACCTCTATCGGCCTATGAATTTACCCAGCCAACCTCAGACTCTGCGAAATGCAGTGAGGACGGTGCTCTGTACTGGCCGCCTACATATGAGCCATCTCGACAGATTCTGTGGGTCCCGCAAGGGGAAGATATCGTTGATGACAAGATATCAACTACCCACACCCAATACTACTCAGTTTAACATACAATTTAACTACTAGTGGATCTAAACGGCTGAATATCAGTATTGAAACAAGTGTGGACGGTGAGTGGCATGTTGAGTTAGATGTGGAGAATGTTGTGAAAGGTGTAAAAGTGCGGTTCACTGAAGCCGAGTGGGATGAGATGTGTTGATCAGAGTCCCATATAAACAGGCACATGACCACTGAGTACAATCGAGTACATCTCCTCATAACATTTACTGTGGTGCATTAACTCTAACAATTACTACAGTGTACGATAATGCTCCTTTGTGTCTCAAACAGAGTAAAGGCTCATCTATACAGCTACAGCACTCCTCAGTAATAAATTTATTTGGAATTTTGAAAGCCATAGATTTCGCATTGATGAGACTGAAGCTATGACTTCCATATGTTAAAACTCATTACAGACAAATTTCTGAATATCTATGTACGCAAAATGTCCATTTAGATTATATAGGTCATCAACTCAATAGACTGTCCCATGAACCTTGCTGTATGTTGCTAACTGCACGGAAAACAGGTGGTGAATTCATAGTCTATAAGAAGGCTCTATTCCACACCTTATGCAAAGTTGGGAAGATGACGAATAATAAAGAAAATGATGATCGATTCTTTTTAGGTGAATCACATGTTCACCCCAACTGTGATTGTTGAATAATGTAAAAAGTATATCAACATACATATACTGAATAAAAATTGTATATATAAACATAAACCTGTACATGAGTTTTCATTACCTAACAATATAATGAAATTGTGCAATTTCCAGGACACTGCATATAAGCAGATTATATCATCATCTTCTTCTTCAGTCGTATTGAAACTGAATGATTAAAAATGACTTATATATAGTTAGCTGCACATGTTGGCATTACTTAGTTGATAACATGTCATGGTGGGAGAAACAACAAAATTTAGTAGTTGGTGACTGGTCCGGTGACGGGCTGGGTGATGATAGTTGTAGGAAGAGGAATGGCTTACTCCTTCCCAGCAGTTCGAGCAATAACTGTACGACCATCCAACTGAGGGAAGACAAATATTCTTATGACTCTTCTCACCCATATAGATGGAGTCTGCTTTGAATATATGTGTATTTTCAAAAAATTCCTCACAGCCTAAATACCAGTTATTACAGGAGATACTATGAGGTGTAAAAGGTGTCACCTACACAACATACAGTGAACTCCTGAACAAGTGAACCCCAACACTGTATTCATATTCAATGATGTGGCAGTGGAAAATTAAGACCAAATTCGACGATATTTCTGTTTCGGAAGGCATATTGATGTTGATGTATTTTATCTAAGCCAAAAATATTGTGGAATCCCAAAACAGTTGCTGCAGGATAATGCAAACCTCATTATAGTACTCAGACAGGACAATTTGAATTTAAAACATATTTACAACACTAATGTAGGATGTGATATATTGTTCACTGATTTTGTAAATATCTGTGCAGACTGTTGGAATCATTTGCAATACGGGTTTCGCGTTATAGGTAGGTACAGACGGAACTTTCAATATTTTCTGCATATATGACGGTGGTTTGAGCTCAGTGCGACAGGCAACACAGTGACATGGACAAATTTGCACGTATTTCTAGTGATCGAGGAGTACAAAAACAGAACGTATGCATGTACATGGATACAAAATTCCAAACGCTCGAGCATCGAACTGAGAAAGTACATACAGATCTCAAGCACTACGCTAAGCAGCTCCTAGTACTTAACAATCAGGTAAACCCACATGTTGATGTAGTTGAAAAAAATGTGAGCACCTTAACTACAATGATCGATGATATTGAGGGCAAGGCAAAAAAAATCGATGTGGAAGCACTAGGCACTGAGAGGAAAAAGATCGTAAACCCTGACCTCTGTTTAGTACATGCTGAGATGTCGACCAAACAGAAAGTCATCCAGGCGCGGAAGTCTGTTCCAGAGAAATTGCGATTGCTAAAGATGAGACAGTTGAACCAAGATCAGATATTAAGAGAAACCTTTAAACCTGTTACTGACTTTCTCAAATGTCTCAAAACGAGTTCACATTCAGAAGACGTGGAAGAAGAAGACCTAATCACTGATTACGTCAGCAGTCACAGCGATTCTAGAATAGACAAGATATATGGCGTCAGCAGAGTGAAACCATACATGTTAGGCACTCAACCTATAAAATTAACTGAAATACAATTCATATTGGTAATAGTTTAAAAGAACCCCTGGTTTATTGAATATCATTTTCTGAACACCTGCTAAAACAGGACAAAATTATACTTAGGTAGATCTGAATCACTATGGGGAGATATTGCAATTGTTGACGGTGCACAAAAAGAAAGGTTATCAGAGCAGCATGAAATACGGAACCATTATAGAACCTATACTAAACGAGGATACTAACGGGATGGCATTGACATTCAAAATAAAAGTGTGGACATTGGTCATGTCCCGGGCTATATATATTACAGACATCTGGATGAAGTAACAGACAGAATACGTTTGCTCACGGCATCGACTGATGCTGGCAACACAGCTCATTTGAACGAGATTGTTTCGATAATTTCACAGCGAGGTATCATTGAATAAGTAGAAGAATCAGTATGGAGACCGTGGTTCGTGAAATACATAGACTGGCACGCAAAATATGTCCTCGTAGACAGGTAATAATTAAAGGTTTGGATGACTTTTGGCAGGCTGATCTTGTGGACATGAAGCAGTGTTGTAGAATGAATAATGGCTTCAACTATATTTTAATTAACACTGACACACGCCCAAAATGTGCATGGGCATTACCGCTGAAAATAAAATCGGGAAAGAACGTTACACAAGTATTTGAGCAGCTCCTACAATTTGGAATGAATCAATGTCCTAACAACATTCAAACAGATCATGGGAACGAGTTTTACAATGAGAATTTCAAGAATGCAATGGAGCAGAATAATATAAACCACTACTCAATATTCACTCACCTGAAAGCGAGTTTTGTGGAATGTCTGAACCGAACAATAAAAACTCAAATGTATGATGCATTTTAATCTCCGTGGATCTCATAAATGGAGTGATATTTTTCCAGATATAATTGCAAAGTACATCCGGACCAAATATAGCATGACAAAAATGAGACCCATTGATGTTCGAGATAATGAACTCTTAAATACAGCATACTTGTGACTGAATATGCTCGACCCACATAAGCAAACGTTTAACGTTAGAGACTTTGTCTGCATTTCAATCACCCTGTTTACATGGGCTCCCAAAACCGGATTTCGTAAACCGATTTCCCAATTCCGCTTTTGGTTGGTCATGTAAACACTCCAAAATCGATTCTGGAAATCCACTTCTCTAAAGCGGTTTTCCACTTCCACAATCGATTTTCGCGACCATCCGCAACTGTTTTTGAAGCGTTCTTGGCTTATTAGATTGTATAAATTTATCCATGTTATTTGGATTGTTCTGAGGTCTGCGACTGTATTATAAACTTTTCTTGGAATAATTAATTCTGCAGCAGTCACTTTTTACTAATATTTTTATTGGCACGACGCATTTCGGCAGCACGCTACCATCATCGGGTGCATTTTTACAGTTACTGGTTCCTTATTGACTTATTATGTTTTGTGTTGTGGATGCCAGTGAGGTTATGTTTGGACATTTTAACCTGTTCAGGAAGATATAGTTATTTTTAGTATTATGTTTCATCATTATAGTTTTTGGGTTATTGTAGTGTTATATTTACTTACAGTTTTGATAATCTTGATAATCTTGTTGTCTGGTACACACAACACAAGAACACAGTTACATATACATCACAAGTATCATGGACCTCCATGACAAGTATACATTTTGTATTTGATGGTTACTGTACAAAGATCCTTAAAAGCTAAGATAAACTACTTACATCAGTCGAAATATCCACGGATGTACTGCCGGTCTATAGTGTCAAACTGAAGAATCACTACTTAAATCAGTATTTACAGTGAATATGCCATAAAAAGTGCATATGTAGCTGCACGTGTTGAAACAGAAGTTGCTACATTTTAAAGAATTAATCAGTCAGTGTTACATTATTAATTTTATATTTTACTGAAAAATAAACATACTAACAGATAAACACACACACTCAGGTATCTACAAAATAGTATGCAACACTTGTAATGCCCTGTATGTAGGCCAAACAGGAAGAGAATTCAAAACAAGATACAATGAACACATAAATGCCTACCACACCAGTCACTTTAATAAGTCAACAGTAGCTACCCATATAAAGAACACAGGACATCCATTCCAGAATATCAAGAGTGATCTTCCTATACTGCATAAAATGGACAAGGGGCATATAATGGACCTCTGTGAAGAACTAGAAATCTTCATCCATGAGAAAATACATGGTGACCTTCTGCTAAATGATAAATTGGAAAACATCAATACTAATTTCTTCAAAAATTTCTCCAGTGTTGAATGTATTTTTCAGTAAAATATAAAATTAATAATGTAACCCTGACTGATTAATTCTTTAAAATGTAGCAACTTTCGTTTCAACACATGCAGCTACATATGCACTTTTTATGGCATATTAACTGTAAATACTGATGTAAGTAGTTTATCTTAGCCTTTAAGGAACTTTGTACATTAACCATCAAATACAAAATGTGTACTTGTGCTGTATATGTAACTGTGTTCTTGTGTTGTGTGTGCCAGACAACAAGATTATCAAGATTATCAAAACTGTAAGTAAATACAGCCCTACAATAATCCAAAAACTATAATGATGAAACATAATACTAAAAATAGCTATATCTTCCTGAACAGGTTAAAATGTTCAAACATAACCTCACTGGCATCTACAACACAAAACATAATCAGTCAATAATGAACGAATAACTGTAAAAATGCACCCGATGATAGCAGCCTGCTGCCAAAACGCGTCATGCCAATAAAAATATCAGTAAAAATTGACTGCTGCAGCATTACTTATTCAAAAAAAAAAAAATAAAATAAAATAAAATAAAATAAATAAATGAAAAATAAAAAGTTTATTAGATTGTGTTTTTTTGTTAAGAATTTTTCGCAAATATGGACAGAGTGATATTTTCTAATGTGATATAAAAGTATGAATATTAGAGTGAATATGAATCTGTGTATTTAAGTAAAGAAAAATAGCGATTGTGCTGACTAAATCAGGAACTGAATCAGCTGTTTTTCAGTCGCCATCTTAAGTGTGTTAGGAAATCCGATTCAGGCTGTTCCATGTAAACACGACAGTGAAAAACGGTTTACGAAAATCGTTTTTCGTCTTCCGAAAGATGTGGTACATGTAAACGTAGTGCATAAGTTTTAAAGATATAAAAATGTACATAGATCACGATACTGTTTTCTGTTATTGTGTATTTGGTTTTACCTTGGGGCACTTCTCTGGTTGCACCTTGGGACATGTCCCAAGGTACAACCAAACATTTCGTTTCCAGTTTTACTTAAGTTTGTTTATCTTTTAAGATGGGTAGAAGTAAGGTGGAAAGGAAAAAAGAAAATCCAGATGCGGAATGCATAGAGGCAGCTGCAAATTAGGTTATTACACAGAAACTATCTATATGAGAAGCGGCTAAAGTATATGGAGTGTGTAAAAGTACTCTTGCTAGGCACATCCAAAAACATAAAGTTTCTGATCAAATTCATTTCAAATATGAAGCCAGCAGTGCTACACAAAATGTCTTCACCACAGAGTAAGAGGAAGAAATTCTTTCTTATATATGCTGTAGTAGTTTTAGAAAACACAGAACAAGATGTAAC
Organism: Locusta migratoria; assembly: GCA_026315105.1. Lineage (NCBI taxonomy): Eukaryota > Metazoa > Arthropoda > Insecta > Orthoptera > Acrididae > Locusta > Locusta migratoria. The sequence continues at coordinate 741,361,851 of CM048755.1, read as the reverse complement.
TTTGAATTTCTTAAGGAAGCAAGGGACCCATTTTGTATTCCCTAATGTTGAGAAAATCTTCCTATACTGCATAAAATGGACAAGGGGCATATAATGGACCTCTGTGAAGAACTAGAAATCTTCATCCATGAGAAAATACATGGTGACCTTCTGCTAAATGATAAATTGGAAAACATCAATACTAATTTCTTCAAAAATTTCTCCAGTGTTACTGTTATCGCAGTAATATAGTGAAAGAACTACCAGCTCCATTTGTGTGTTGAGGGTTTCATTCATTTAATATTTTATTCCCAACATCTCTTGTTTTAAGGTAAAATAAGTTTTGTATTAGGAATAACATATAAACATGTACTACCTAATTCCAATACGAATTTTCATTAATAAAACTAAGAAATTGAAGTACATCACTGTGTCCCAAGGTAAAACCACAACTGTCCCAAGGTGAAACCTTAGGTTTTACCTTGGGATAAGTGTAACTAATGTATTTAGTGGTGAGTAATTGTGTAAATATCGGAGCTACCCTAAACTGCTGTTTGTTCAAAATTATCTAAATTTGGTGTCTGTGATGGGGTAAATTTTCAAATTTCTTGTAAAAGAAATTATAGTATAAACAAATTAATATGTAAAAAATGTCCCAAGGTACAACCCTTTCCCCTTGTGTTCTAATGTTGGCAACAAAATTTTCGCTTTATGATGGCAAAGGTAGGGGTAAGAATCTGACAACAATACAGCAGCAACAGCATTAATTAAGTATCTCATGGTCACACGATAATTTATTCCCTCTAATTCCGTGTAATAGATTTTTGAAGAGCATTCACAGTTCATTGCCAACACAATGCTGCTGCTGAAGCTGGAAGTAAAATTTTAGTCCTGGTAGTACCTTTCCCTTGATTTCGCATTTGTTTGCACTTAAGTGCTTTATGTTGGCTGCACAACATCTGCTGTGACTGTGTGATGAAATACATATTTTTCATTTCCAATACAGGGGCTATTTACCTGCTTTTCAGCTTAATTGCGAGGGCGTGATTGTAGTTCTTAATGAGTGTCTTTTGCGTCTTTGTAATTCATTAGTTAATGCACTTACTATTGTTTTCATATTGTGTTGTTGTTATGGTCTTCAGTCCGGAGACTGGTTTGATGCAGCTCTCCACCCTACCCTATCCTGAGCAAGCCTTTTCATCTCCTCATAAGAACGGCAACCCACATCCACTTGAATCTGCTTACTATACGAGTCTCTTGGTCTCCCTCTGCGATTTTTACCCCACACACTTCCCTCCAATGCTAAATTTACGATTCCCTGATGTCTAAGAATGTGTCCTACCAAGCGATCCCTTCTTTTAGTCAGGGTATGCCAAAAATTCCTTTTCTCACCAATTCTGTTCAGTACCTCTTCATTAGTTATGCGATCTACCCACCTAATCTTCAGCATTCTTCTGTAGCACCACATTTCGAAAGCCTCTATTCTCTTCCTGTCTGCACTGCTTATCGTCCATGTTTCACTCCCGTACAAGGCAACACTCCACACAAATGCCTTCAGAAAAGACTTCCTTACCCTTAAATTAATATTCGATGTTAGCAAATTTCTCTTTTTCAAAAATGCTTTTCTTCCCATTGCCATTCTGCATTTTATATCCTCTGTACTGCGACCATCGCATGTTATTTTACTACCCAAGTAACAAAACTCATCTACCACCTTCATTGTTTCGTTACCTAATCTAATTCCTTCAGCATCTCCTGATTTTCTAAGACCGCATTCCATTATTTTTGTTTTGCTCTTGTTAATGTTCATTTTATACGCTCTCTTCAACACACTGTCCATTCCATTCAACTGCTCTTCCAGGTCCTTTGCTGTCTCTGACAGAATTACAATGTCATCAGCAAAACGCAATGTTTTTATTTCTTCCCCCTGAACTTTAATTCCTTCACCAAATTTTTCCTTGCTTTCCTTCACCGCCTGCTCGATGTACAAATTGAATAACATCGGAGAAAGGCTACAACCCTGTCTCACTCCCTTCCCAACTGATGCTTCCCTTTCATGCCCTTCTAGTCTAATAACTGCGGTCTGGCTTTTGTACAAGTTGTAAATAACTCGCCTTTCCTTGTATTTTACCCCTGCTGACTTCAGAATTTGAAACAGTGTATTCCAGTCAACATTGTCAAATGCTTTCTCCAAATCTACAAAAGCTAAAAATGTAGGTTTGCCTTTCCTTAATCTATCTTCTAAGATAAGACGTAAAGTGAGTATTGCCTCCCGGGTTCCTATGTTCCTTCTGAATCCAAACTGATCTTCCCCGATGTCAGCTTCTACCAGCTTTTCCATTCTCCTGTAGATAATTCGTGTTAAAATTTTGCAACTATGACTTATCAAACTGATGGTTCTGTAATTTTCACACCTGTCTGCGCCCGATTTCTTTGGAATGGGGATTATTACATTTTTCTTAAATTCTGAGGGCATTTCGCCTGTCTCATACATCCTACACACCAGTTCAAATAGTCTTGTCATGGCTGGCTCTCCCAGAGACTTTAGTAGCTCTGAAGGTATGTCATCTACTCCTGGGGCCTTGTTCTGGCCTAGGTCTTTCAGGGCTCTGTCAAATTCATCTCTCAGTATAGAATCTCCTATTTCATCTTGATCTACTTCCTCTTCCCTTCCCACAACATCGTCTCTAAGTTCATTTCCTTTGTAGAGCTGCTCTATGTACTCTTTCCACCTTTCAGCTTTCCCTTCTTTGCTGAGAACTGGTTTCCCATCTGAGTTCTTAATATTCGTAGATCTGCTCTTCTTGTCCCCAAATGTCTCTTTTATTTTCCTGTAGGCGGTATCTACTTTTCCCCTTCTTATACATTCTTCTACAGTTTTGCATTTGGCTTCTAGCCACTCCTGCTTAGCCATTTTGCACTTTCTGTAAATCTCATTTTTTAGTCGTCTGTACTCCATTATGCCTGATTCATTTACTGCATTTTTATATTTTCGCCTTTCATCAATTAAATTTAGTATTTCCTGTGATATCCAGGGATTTTTTGTAGGTCTTGCCTTTCTACCTATTTTGTCCACTGCTGCCTTCACTATTTCATCTCTCAATGCTACCCATTCCTCTTCTACTGTTTTATTTCCCCCCGTTTCTGTCAATTGTTGCCTAAATCTCCCTCTGAAATTCTCCAGAACTTCACTTTCCTTCAATTTATCTAAATCCCATCTCCTTATTTTCCTACCTTTCTGCAGTTTTTTCAGCTTCAGCCTACAGTTCATGACTAACAGGTTATGGTCAGAGTCTATATCTGCCCCTGGGTATGTCTTGCAATTTATAACCTGGTTCCGGAATCTATGTTTTACCATTATAAAATCTATCTGATACCTTCCGGTGTCTCCTGGTCTCTTCCATGTATACAACCTTCTTTTGTGATTCTTAAACCACGTGTTTGTTACGATTAAATCATGTTCCGTGCAAAATTCTACCAGGCGACTTCCTCTTTCATTCCTCCTGCCCAGTCCATATTCACCTACTATTTTTCCTTCTCTTCCTTTTCCTACTACCGAATTCCAGTCTCCCATCACAATTAAGTTTTCCTCTCCTTTAACTGTCTGAATAATTTCCTTTAGCTCCTCATATATTTCTTCGATCTCCTCATCATCGGCAGAGCTAGTTGGCATATAAACCTGTACTACCGTTGTCGGTGTTGGCTTCGTATCTATCTTGACAATGATAATGCGATCACTGTGCTGCTCATAGTAGTTTACCCGCATTCCTATTTTCTTATTCATTATCAGTCCTACTCCAGTGATACCCCCAACTGATTTTGTATTTATAATCCTGTACTCACCTGACCAGAAATCCTGTTCATCCTGCCACCGAACTTCACTAATCCCCACTATATCCAACTTCAACCTATCCATTTCTCTTTTTAAATTTTCTAATTTTCCTACCCGATTAAGGGATCTAACATTCCACGCTCCGATCCGTAGAATGCCAGTGTTGTCTTTCCTGATGATAACATCCTCCTGAGTAGTCCCCGCCCGGAGATCCGAATGGGGGACTATTTTACCTCCGGAATATTTTACCCGAGAGGATGCCATCATCATGCCATCATCATATTCTTATGTTAATTTCACGCTCTTGTACTTCCTTCCCGAAGATTTTCATATGCAACAAAACACAATTTAGCTTAATGATCTTCATTGTTGGAGAACAAATTACATTTCCAGCTTTTGACTCAGGAAGCTCTGACACGAATAAGCGAAATATTCTTCTAGGCCTACATTTCATTCAGCTGACATCTTTCCCTGACGTTATGTTGCAATAATGTGGCCAATTTCACTCGCTTTATGCTCAGTGTGTAACACTGCACTGCTACAAGCGAATTCTCATTTTAAATATTTTGTTGTTTTTACACTATTTTTTCCCAATACCATAGTACTGTTATCGTGCACAACACATTACATGGCATATTTTGACAGACAAAAGCCTACTATTATTTTTCAGAATTTAGAAAAGTACTTTAAGAGATGATATAATTAATTTCACACATCCACCGTAAAATAACAGAAAAAAATCACTGAGTATGCACGTATAAATGCTATTTATTAAATACAGCACTTAAGCTGTATCAGCTGGTTTCCCGTACATTTAATTTCAGGCGTGCTTAAGCTGCTGACATCATCAGTAACCGATGACGATACTCCCATTTGGAGCAGATGCACTTAGGAGGTTTATAATAATAATAATATTTATTCATCTTTCAGCATGTCCATGCAATCGAAGTTGTCATGAGGTATCTACATAAGGTTTTATACAATATTATATAAATGAAATAAATGAATGATATACATGAATATATAAACAGTGAAACATACTTAATAAATGAATATCATGAAACATGGGTAATTAATTATACAGATAAGATTTAAATGTTATAGAATAATGCAATTTCACAGATATTTTTAGAACACTTTAACACAGTAATACAAATTTACATATATATGTCAGTCACAGTTCTTCATTAAAAACTTATATTTTTATCAGAGAGGTATTCATCCACAGAGTAAAAACTGTGGTCCATCAAAAATGACTTCATCTTATTTTTGAGTATGCTATTTTCTTTTATTGACTTAATGTTTCCAGGTAGGTGATTATATAGCTGTGTGCCTATGTGAATGACACTTTTATGATATGTTGATGTTCTGCCATAGGAGACATGGATGTTACTATCATTTCTTGTTCTGTAACTGTGCACAGAGCTGCTTAGCTGATAAGCATTGGTAGACCCTAAATATTCTCTTACAAACACTATTGTTTCAAACATATACAGTCATGGAAGGTTCAGTGTCTTTAGAGAAGGGAATAGTTGACGACATGATTCTTGCTTCTTCATGTTGCATATGATTATAAGAGCTCGTTTTTGCATTTTAAATACAGAGTGACTATATGGTGCATTCCCCCAAAATATTACTCCATATTAAATTGCTGATTGGAAATGTGCGTGATACGCTTGTATTACTATTTCTTTGTTACAGCTAGTGCTTAGTACCTGTAGCATGTAAAAGATTGATGACAGTTTACTTGTCAGAGTTTTAATATGAGTGTTCCATTTTAAATCACTCTGTAGATATATTCCTAGGACCTTCACAGCATTCACCAATTTTAAACTTCTGTTAGTTATTTTCAATGTATGGTCATTCTGTTGCTTTTGGTGAGATAAATGAAAGTTCATGGCTACTGTTATTTCAGTGTTTTTCTTTTGAACCAATGTGTTAGCTCCAATAATGATGTGTCTGTAGATTGTTGAAGGTGTTTCTGATCTATTCCTGTAATTAAAATACTGGTGTCACCTGCAAATAAAGTTTTCTGTTTAGCAAGTACCATGTCATTCAGGTCATCTATATACAAGAAAAAGAAGATCGGACCTAATAGCGACCCTTGTGGCACTCCATATTTAATTGTAGTTTTCTCTGATGTGTATGTCGATCTTCTGGAAATATTTCCAATGGTTGTATCTTGCTCAGGAACTACTCTTTGTTGCCAATTAGTAAGATACGATTTAATCCATTCATTTGATATACCTCTAATTCCCTTTCTTTCCAGCTTACGTAACAGGATACCATGATCTATAACGTCAAACGGTTTGGATAGATCCAGAAATATTCCAGTAGCCATTTCCTTTTCGTCTACGGCTTTTAGTATACAATTTAAATATTCATAGAATGCTGTGGTTGTGGATGTAGATTTCCTGAAGCCATGCTGATGCTTTGACAGCAATGAGTTTTTGTTAACAAACTCTAGCAATCTATTAAGAAAGAGCTTTTCAAAGATTTTTGAGAAGCCACTGAGCTGAGCTACAGGCCTGTAATTGTTAACATCATCAGTAGCTCCTTTTTTGTGCAATGTGGTTACTTTTGCAACCTTTAGAAGATTTGGAAATGTACCTGTGGAAAAAGAGTGATTAATTATATGCATAAGAGGTTCAACAATATGATAGCCTGTTTGTTTAATAATGTAGTCAGGAATATCATCGAAAACACATCAAAGTTTCTTTAGTGAGCTCATTGCCAGCATGAACTCACTGCCTATGACTTGTTTGAGAAACATAGACCCCTTGGGAGATTTGTAGTTTACAGTGTGATGCAAATTAGGGGTCTGTAAGTTACTTTGGCTAAGATCATCGGCTATCTTCGTAAAGAAATCATTAAATATATTAGCGACTGTGGTAGCCTCAGATACTTGTCTATTTTCCAGCTTCAGTGAAATACTCTTAGCCACAGGTTTTGTGTCTGTTTCGTATCTGACAATGATCCATGTGGCCTGTATTTTGTTTTTTGATTTACGGATATATTCATCATTACCCATTTTCTTTGCCCCTTTAATAACCTTGCTGTAGATTTTGTTATACTCTTTGATGTAGTGTTGCATTTATAATGATAGATTGTTTTGTTTTTTATATGAATGCAGGTATCTTTTCATTGTACTTGATATTTTAATGCCATTAGTAATCCAACATTTGTTCTTAGCTGGTTTTAATTTACGTTGCTGTAGTGGGAAAGCTATGTCAAAGTAGTACTTGTATGTTTGATGAAAGCTGTTGAACATCTTATTTACATCTGTTTCATAAAATATTTCATCCTATGTTTCTTGACTTAATATGTTGCAAAAGTTTGCTATAGTACCATAATTGAAATCCCTGCATTCAATCATTTTAATGGGAGGTGTTTTCTCTGAATATAATTTTAGGGTTAACAACACAGCCTCATGATCACTGTAGCCCATCTTAACTACCTTACTATTTTATGAAGAAAAGGTTCCTTGAACAAAGATTTGGTCTGGTGTAGTTTTACTATGTTAAGTGATTCTGGTTGGAGTATTTACTGTGGGAATTAAACTGAAACTCTTTGTGATATATAGTAATTCCTTTTTGTAGTTCGAAGATTTCAAAAAATCCACATTAAAGTCACCACAGATGATTTTCTTTTTTGTCAGTTCTACAATATTTAAAATCATTTCAAATTTACACAAGAATTCTTCAGTGTCTTCATCAGGAGATCTGTATACAGTTACAATAACTAGGTGTTTATCAGTAAGCTCAATAGCTGAAATTTCAAATACTTTTTCTTTAATTAGGTCAGAGTATGATTTCATTACTTTATACTTTAAACTCTGTTTTGCAAAAATAGCTGTCCCACCATGTTTATTGTGGGATCTGCAGAATGAAGTGGCTAGGTGGAAACCAGGGATCTTTAGTGCTTCTATTTGATGTTTTCCTAGCCAGTGTTCTGTTATGCAGATGACATCAGCATTCAGGTCAGAACCCAATATTATTTCTAGTTCTTGTAATTTGTTGGTCAGAGATTGAAAATTATGATACATTATATGAAAAGATTTGTTTTGTTTGTTGCAGCTAATGCTTTTAGTTATTTCTGATGAAGCAATCACCTTGAGCCGCTGAGCCGTTTGAAAGACCCAGATCTTCTAGGTGAGCGCTCAGTTAATAGCCGCTCTCCTCGGTCGCCGATGACACATAGCTATACTATGGAGAACTGGGAAAGCAGAAACTGTCAGAAAGTGGTGGTTTTGAGATGAGCTGCGTGCCTGCCCTCTGTTGGTGGTGCACAGTACTACACGCGATTTCCCGCTTGCCAACACCGGCAGCCCCTGCCATCTAATGACACTTCGCCACACTACGTCAAGATTTTTTTTCCTTTATTGCTTTTTAAAAACCCAAGAAGGGGCAGGCTGGCGGCAGTGAACATGCTGCTCTTCAGCCGAGAGCATACAGATGTGGGAACAGAAGATTTAAAATAATAAAAACAGGTGACAATATATGAAGAATTTAAAAATTAACTTGGTAGGTGAAATGACAATGACTGTGAAAAGGATGACAAAATGCACATATTTAGAACTTAAAAAAACATGGTGGATAAAACGTTCATGTTGAAGAAACGGAGCAATGATGACGAGACGAAGAGACACATTTAAAACACTTGGCAACACTATGTACTGCCTGTGTGGCGGTCGCTGATGTTTTAGAAACACAAATACGCGTGAAGCAGTAAGTCACTGCACACTTAAAATCACCAACACAGAATTAAAATCACTGAGTATGCCCCACAGTGGAGCGGGAAGGGGAAGGAAAGTTCTGTCGGTGGAAAAGGTGGGGAGGGGGTGGAGTAGGGATGGAATGCGATGGGATGGAATGGGAGGACTCCAAGGTAGTGGGGAGGGATAGGAATCCAAGCGGAGGAAGGGAAAAGGATGGGTGGAGGGAGACACGGCACTAATCTAGAAAGAAGGCTAAGGTTGATAGGAGGGTATAAATCAGGACGAAGGGCATCATCCGGGAGAGAAAGCTGATGGAAGTTACCCTCGGATAGGATGTGGAGAGTATGGAGGTGGAGAGAGGGAGGAACATGCTGGTAAAGGCGTGGCAGAGGCCCGGGATTCAGGAGGATAGTAGAGATCAGTGGCTGATGAGATTCTATTTTGCGGGAGGTGTGCAGGATTCAGAGATGTTCAAGGAATTTTAGAAGGTGGGGTAAAGGGATAAGATCATATAGGTTCCACGTGGGGGAAGGGAGGCGGATATGGTAAGCGAGGCGGAGGGTGTGGTGTACTAGGATCTGGAGGAATTTATAGCAGGAGGGGGGGGCGAATATCCAGGCCGGATGAAAGCTACACAAGATGGGATGCATTAGGGAACGATAGGTGTAGAGGATGGTGGAGGGGTTAAATCCCCATGTCTGGCCGGAAAGGTGCTTGAGAAGGTTAAGGCAGGAGAGAGGCCTTTTTTTGTGTGGTTTTAGGGCGCACAACTGCTGAGGTCATTAGCGCCCGAATCAAAACAGGGTTATACCCAAGGATAATAAGTCTATATAAAAACAGCTAAAACATAGGATAAAAAAACAACAAAGTGATGAGCTAAATGTCCTTTGACAAATTGGTCAAGTTGATAAAATTCAATACCCGAGCAACAGCTCGTGTGTCATCAGCTAAAATTTCTTCCAGTGTGTCTGGTATATTCAATGCCATCAGAACAGGAGTAAAATTTGAAAAAAAAAAAAAAAAAAAGAAAAAAAAACATGGCGCACCGTCAGTGGGTGACCACAGGAACATAACGGTGTGGGGTCACCAATTAGCAAGTGGCAGTGGCTGAACCGGCAATGTCCAATCCGCAAGCAGGCCAAAATGACCTCTTCTCGTCGTGAGCGGCGTGAGGTGCTCATCCATGCCACCAGGAGCTGTTTAATGGTTCGAAGCTTATTAGTTGTAAGCGAGGAACATACATTATGTCACGACAATATAAGGCGATGGGAAAGAGCCCCTCGAATATCATTCAGTGGGACACAGTACGTGGCTGTCCGAGGTAGGAGAGTTGCAGCCTTGGCCGCGGCATCAGCAGCCTCGTAACCAGGCACGCCTGCATGGCCAGGTACCCACAGGAGGTGAATGCGAGGGCTGTCGGCAGCTAATAATTGAAGGGAGCTGTTGATTTGGTACACAACAGGATGGGCCGAAAGGGGGTCTCACAGACTCTAGATGGCGTTCAGGGAGTCAGAGCAGATGACATAGGAAGGAGAAACGTGTCGGCGGATGTATAGTACAGCCTGATAGAGGGCAAAAAGCTCAGCTGTAAAATTCGAGCAGTGGTCATTAAGCCTGTACTGAAAACCGTCATCTCCGCCGACAAACGCATGTCTGACACCATCATTCTCTTCGAGCCATCTGTATATATGAAGAGGGAATCTTCGAGCCATGCACGAAGTTCAAAAAATCTTGAGCAGTAAACAGCATCTGAAGTACTCTCCTTTGGGAGTGAGGTGAGTGCGAGGTGAACGCAAACTTGAGTCTGAAGCCAAGGTGGAACTGGGCTCTCACGTATTTGAAATGTGGAAGGGAGGGTAAAATCGAGCTGCCGAAGCAAGGGAGGAAAGCGGACTCCAGGAGGGAGCAGGGCAATCGCGGACAGCCTGTAATGGCTATCCAGAGAGTCATTAAAGAATGATGCATAGGACAGGTGGTGGGGCATTGAAAGCAGACAGAATTCATACCGACACAGCAATATGTCGCGTCGATAGGATAAAGGTAATTCAGCAGCTTCGACATAGAGGCTGTCAACAGGGCTAGTGTAAAAAGCTCCTATCGCTAGGCGTAACCCCCCATGGTGAATCGAGTTCCGGAGGCGTAAAATGGACAGCCGTGAAGAAGAGTACAGGAAACTCCAGTAAATCCAGCTTGGATCTGACAGTAGACCGATAGAGGTGAAGAAAGACGGTACGATCCACTCCCCATGATGTACCACCAAGAACACGGAGAACATTGAGGGAACGAGTGCAGCGGGCAGCCAGAGAGGACACATGTGGAGACCAGCTGAGTTTCCTATCCAACGTTAGCCCTAAAAATGTCGTCGTCTCCACGAAGGGGAGCGCGACTGGGGAGATGGAGAGATGGTGGAAGAAACTCTCTGTACCTCCAGAAGCTGACACAGACCGTTTTCTCATGGGAGAAACGGAAGCCGTTTGCGGCACTCCAGGAAGAGAGCCTGTCAAGGCAATGCTGAAGACGACGCTCCAGGAGACACGTTCTCTGAACCTGAAACATCAACTGGGAGGCAATCCATAATTGGGTTAATCGCAATGGCGAAAAGTGCCATGCTCAAAACAGAGCCCTGTGGTACCCCATTCTCCTGGCGAAAGGTGTCCGACAAAACAGAGCCCACTCGTACCCTGAATATGCGATATGTCAAAAAAGCACGAATATAGAGGGAGAGACGGCCGAGAAAACCCCATGTATGCATGGTGCGGAGAATGCCCGCCCGCCAACAAGTGTCATAAGCCTTCTCCAAATCGAAGAAAACGGCCACCGTCTGACGCTTCCACAAAACGTTATACATAACGAAGATCGACAAGGTAACGAGGTGATCAATGGAAGAGCGATGCCTTCGAAACCCGCATTGGACGTTAGTGAGGAGATGTCGAGATTCGAGTATCCAAACCAGCTGAGCATTGACCATGCGCTCCATTACCTTACAGACACAGCTGGTCAGGGAAATGGGGCGATAACTGGAAGGAAGATGTTTGTCCTTTCCTGGTTTGGGTATGGGGACAACAATTGCTTCACGCCAACGAGTGGGAATTTCACCTTCAGTCCAGAGCAATTATAAGTGCGAAGAAGAAAGTATTTACCTGCAGGGGGAAGGTTCTTCAGCATCTGAATATGAATGGCATTGGGCCCCGGAGCAGAGGATCGGGAGACGGCAAGGGCACGTCCTAGCTCCTGCATGGTGAAGGTGGCATTGTAATTTTCACGATTGTGAGATGTGAAAGTAGGCGTTTGTGCCTGCTCGGCCTGCTTTTGGGGGAGGAAGGCAGGGTCATAATTACCTGAGCCTGGGATCTCAGCTATGTTTAGGCCGGGGATTGGGGAAAGGACCTTAGTGCCAGATAACCGGCGTAGGTTACCCCAGATGACCGACAAAGGAGTAAATATGTTGAAAGAACTTGTGAAAGAAATCCAGCAAGCTTTTTTGCTTTCTTTAATGACACGACGGCATTTCGCTCATACCTTTTGTAATTAATACAATTTTCCAAATTAGGAAGGCATTGAAACATTCATAGAGCACGTCGCCGGGCTCGAATAGCGTCGCTACATGCTGCATTTCATCAGGGAACCGGCACTCTACGTGGAGATGTTGAGGTTTTGGGCCTGGAAAGTTCGGCAGCGGTGATGATGACGTCCGTGAGATAGTTGACCTGACTGTCACTGCTGGGGAAGTTCTGATGATGGAAAACCGCCATGGAAGAATAGAGTCAGCTTTGGAGATGGTGGAACATGGAGAAGTAGTATGATGTAGTAAAGAAATTATACAGTGGAAATGGTCGCTCGAGTACCTGTCAGACAGAACATACCATTCGAAACATTGTGCAAGTGGAGTAGTGCAAATTGCGAGGTCCAGATGGGAATAGATATGCGTCGTGTCGGATAGGAACGTCAGATCGCCGGTATTAAGGCAGACAAGGTGGAGATGGTTGAAGATGTCAGCCAAACGAGAGCCTCTCTGGCAAGGATCTGGAGAGCCCCATAGAGGATGGTAGGCATTGAAGTCGCTGATCAACAAAAATTGCGTAGGAAGCTGAGCAGCAAGGTCCAGTATGTCTGTCCTAAGAACGGCAGACGACGACGGGGTGTAGAGATTACAAATAGAGAAGGTGAATGCAGGAATGGTGACACAGACGGAATCCGCCTGTACGGAAGTTTGAAGGGGGATGGGATGATAATAAATGTCTTCCTGAATGAGCAGCATAGCACCTCCATGGGCAGGAATACCTTCCACAAGAAGTATAATGTGGGAAATCGATACGATTGATTGGACGGAGCTTCATTTCTTGAAGAACGACTATAAGCGGACAGTGCAATCGAAGGAGTAGTCTTAACTCATCGCGGTTGAAACGTATGCCTCTAATGTTCCACTGAGTGCAATAAAGAAAACAAAGGAAGAAGAAAAAGGGAGAAAGCAAGAGAGGATCACCTCGAAGGCCGCTGAGGGCCTGGCTGCGAGGGCGCACTGCTACTGCCATCGACAGAGGGACAATCGTGTTCCATGGGATCAGACATCTGTTCTGCCTCCTTCCTGGATTGATCGGAAGGGGCAGCTTCCTCCGCCGGTGAAATGCCGGCAGATCGGCAAGCAGTAGAGCATCCTGGCGATGGCCGGGGCCGTCTACTGCTGGATGGCGTGACCGAAGAGTTACGCCGTGGCAGGGAAGGCGAGGAACTTCTCTTTTTGTGTGCCTTTTTGGAGGCAGTTCTGTTTTAAGAATGAGTGGCTGACGGTTGAGAAGATGAAGCTTTCAGAAAATCTCTGCGAACAGGATCTTTTTTCGAAATCCGGGCTTACAACTTAGTGGCCCATGGTTTCTGTGAGACTGATCTGGACGGGGAGTTAGAGTGAGCAAAAGGCACTGGGGATGTCGAGCGGACAATCTTTGGACTGGCAGATCTGACAACTGTGTCGCTGAAGGTAAAGTCACACGTCTGCATACCCATCTCCTTTGTTGGTCGAGGAGAGGAAAGGACACTGCTATAGGTACCCGATAGGAGCACAGCAGGCTTTCTAATTGCCAATAATTTCCGGGAAGCAGATGTGGAAACTTTTTCCTTGACTCAGATTTCCTGCATGGCTCGTTCATCTTTATATAAAGGGCATTCACAAGAATTAGCAGCGTGGTCAGCCAATCAGTTGATGCAGCGAGGGGACGAAGGCGGTCAGTCACCCTCATGGGCGTCCCTACCACAGGTGACGCATTTCGCTGCATTGGGGCATGACTGACGTGTATGATTGAACCAGTGACACTGTTAACATCTTGTGGGATTAGGGACATACGGCTGAATGGAGATGATTTCATAGCCTGATTTTATCTTCGAAGGAAGGTCAACTTTGTTGAAGGTCAAAAAACTGTTTGGTTCGGTGTTGAGTTGTTGTTAAGTGTCTTCATCACTCGATGTACAGCTGTTACACCCTAGTCGGAAAGGTACTCCTGTAGTTCCTCATCAGACAGGCCGTCAAGGGATTGTGAGAACACTACCCCCTGCGACGAGTTTAGGGTCCGACGAGGTTCGACCTGAACAGGGAAGATGTGTAACAGTGTAGTGCGAAGCAGCTTCTGAACTTGAAAGGCACCTTCCGTTTCCAGCAACAGTGTCCAATTTCGTTGGCGGGAACAGGTTTAACAGGACCTGCAATCGCGTCAACACCCTGTTGTATGACAAAGAGATTTACTGATGTGAAATCTTGGCCATCAGTGAAACGGCAAGGAACTTTGCCAAGTTAGGCAAAATTTTCTTTGACTTGGATTCATCGTGTGTCCTTTTCTGGGTAAATGCTGAAGTTGAAGAAGAAGAAGTCATTGCGAAGTTGTCTCCCATGATTACCAGCGTCTCTGATGGCGCACTCCTTCCTAATGGGGAACCCTCACTGAGAGCTCACCCACCTTAGTTGATTGTCCACACCTCAGGTCACACCTCTCGAGAAACGGACGGAGGGACCAATCGGCACGGCCGGAACGTTACAGCTCGGGTAATCACCCCTCCCTGGGCCTGGCCTTTACCAGGGGGTACGTGCGGGCCCTACATGCCAACCCGGGGCTGGGACTTATGCATTACCCATTCACCTGTTACGCAGCGAGTGTGTGTGTGGCCTTTAGGAACGCACAGGGAGGAAGAAAGGAAAGATGAAAGGAGGAAGTGGGAAAGGTTGAGTCTCAAACGCCGAGGCGGAGACTAGAGGAGGAGAGGAAGGCTAGAAGAATACAGAAGGAGAGAAGGCAGAAGCAAAGCTTAGGAAAAGAGAAACCTAGAAAAGATAAAAGCTGGTACAAGAGATCACTTAAAACTCATATAGGACACCCATCTCTAGGTGAAGGCATAAATCGGGGAGGAACAGAAGCAGCGTGGGGCAGGAAAGAAGACTGCTTAGGCTCAGGGCCCCGTGCGCGCCACACACGTACCCACAAAAGAGCTGTGGGCCCCCTGGGGTGAAGAGGGCCCTTTATCGGACAGTTTGAAGGTGAGGCTTCCAGGAAAGGGAACGGTCAAGGGTGAGACCAAGGTATCTAAGGGTTGTGATTTGTGGGATGGGGTGGTCATGGAAAGTAAGGAAGAGGTCGTGGTGGCAGAAGGAGTGGATGGTACGAGCTATGATGATTGCCTGGGATTTGGTAGGGTTGACAGTGAGGAGACACTGGTTACACCAGGAGGAAAATTCGGATAGGTGAATCTGGAGGAGGTGTTGGGAGCGAGCGAGGGAGGAGGCGAGAGCTAGGAAGTCGGTGTCATCAGCATACTGGAGGATATGGACGGGAATCTGGGGTTGGGGCATA
The DNA here is from genome assembly GCA_026315105.1 of Locusta migratoria. NCBI lineage: Eukaryota > Metazoa > Arthropoda > Insecta > Orthoptera > Acrididae > Locusta > Locusta migratoria. Next base: position 741,346,490 of record CM048755.1, on the reverse strand, counting down.
TCTGCAGTATATAGCAGATACAGGAGGGGGGAGAGAACGGATCCCTGGGGCACCCCAGCAGAGGGTAGAACAAACAGAAGTTGGAGTTGTTGACAGTGACGTAGGATGGGCGGTTGGAGACAAAGGAGGCAATGAGGCGGACATAATGAATGGGAAGGGAGTAGGTCTGGAGTTTGAATAGAAGACCAGAATTCCATACACGATCGTAGGCCTTCTTGATGTCGAGGGAAACGAAGCTAGTGGCTCAATGGGAATTAACTTGGACAGATAGAAGGTGGATGAGGCAAAGGAGTTAGTCATTGACAGAGAAGAAGGGTCGGAAGCCACATTGGGAAAGGGGGACGAGTTGGTGTTGATGGAGGTGTTGGTGAATACGGCGAGCAAGGATAGTTTCCTGGACTTTGCTGAACACGGAGGTGAGGCTGATAGCACGATAGGAAGAGGAATCAGAGGGAGGTTTGTTGGGTTGTAGGAACATCAGGATACGGGATGTCTTCCACAGGTCGGGGAAGAAGGCAGTGATGAGGATAACATTGTATAAAGAGGTTAGGGCGGCATGGAAGGACATCGGAGGTGATATTGAGGTGATCGGGACCAGGGCCAGTGTTGCATTTCGTGCAAATTGTAGATTCAGTGTCCAGGGCCGTGATGGGAGTGTTTATTTCTGAGGGGGGAATGTGGTCCAAATACTGGAATCCTGGGGCGAGCAGAGGGAAGAAGGTATTGGTGCTCAAGGACGTCGGGAAAGTGGGAGTAGTCAAATCTAGGCTTGTCGGGTATGGCAAATCTTCAGAGAGGTAGTCAGCAAAATGCTGTTCCTTAGTGGCATTGTCAGGGAATGTAAGGTTGTTGTGGAGGAGAGGGTATGTGGGGGAGGAGGAGGCGACTGCCAGTAAGGTGATGGAAGGGCTTCCCGTATTTGGAGGAATTGACGGGGAGCATGAAGTTAAGGCGGGTGCATGTCTGACGCCAGTCCCGGCGTTTCTTTGCGTTCAAAAGGTTTCTGATGTGTTGTTGGAGTTGCTGGTGGCGTAGGAGTGTATCCCTGTCATGGGTCCTCAGGAAGGAGCGGCGGAGTAGGTGAACAGCCTGTGGTAGGAGGGTGGAGCGGTGGAGGTGGATGGCTTTGGTAGGGATATGTGCTTGGACCGCATCATCAGCAGTCTGGTGTAGGAAGGATGATGCATGGTCTATGCCGGCGGGGGTGCGGAGGGGGAGAGGGTGGCTGGCAACCGAGGTGTCAACGGAACGATGGTTGGCATCCCAGTCGGCGCGGGAGTAATCATGTCCCATCTTAGGAGGGGGTTCGGGATGGGTGGCGCGGTCTGGCCGACTGCAGGGGTCAATGGTGAGGAGTGCGGGGGCATGATCACTGCCAATAAGGTCAAGGACGTCCACTTGGATGCGACCCAGGAGGTTGGGAGAGACTAGGATTGTGTCAGGAGTGGTGTTGCTTTTGGGGTGTGTGGGTTATGGGAGGGGAATGGAGTCGCACTGGAGCGTGGCAAGGAACTGACGCCACCACCGGAGTTCACCGACTGGGCGGGAAGCGAGGTTGAGGTCGTTGGCAATCACATAGGTCTTGAAAAATCGATCAGTGTGGGAGATGAAGTCATATGGGAAAGGTACATGGCTGCGGACATAGATGGTGGCCAGGGTGACAGTGAGGGAGGGTAGGAATAGACTGAGGATAAGGTGTTCAGTAGGATCATTGATGGGAGGATGTAGCCGGACAGAGTGATGGTGTAGGTGGCCAATCACCACTCCACCTTGAGTGAGGGGTGGGGGACCATCAGTACCATGAAGGGTGTAAGGTACAGTAGAGATGGAACGACGGGGTTGGCGGAAGCTTTCGTTGAGGAAGAAGGTGTCCACACGGTGTTGGGAAAGAGTGTGCATGAAGAGGGAACGAATGTTGTGGTAAAGGATTTTGTAGGGCAGGAGTGCTATTGTAGTCCTTTGGGGGGGGGGAAGTGGGAGAGGAAGGGGGACGATGGGGAAAGGGTACAGGTGGGTTTAAACGAAGGTAGCTTTGTGGGAGAAGGTGAAGTGGGAGTTGTTGCAGGAGAGGGTGGCAATTGTGTCCAATTGTCAGTTGGAGTGGGCGGCAAGGATAATCTGCTGAAGGGAACGAGGGCACTGGAAACTGTGAATGTTCTGTGTGACAGTAGTGACAAAATAGATGACGTCCTCTCCTGTAGGAGGGGGAGGAGGGAGTTGTTGGGATGCATTAGGTGTCGATGTGATGGACGGGAACTGTCAGCTCACGGATGGCGGGGGTGGGATGAGACTGACATTTGTAGGGATAGGTGGAGTGGGGACCGCCACAGGTGTTGCAGGTGGGGGGAGATGAGGTTGGGACAGTGTTTGAGGAAATGTTCCAACTTACAGTGGGACAGGTTGGAGGTTGCGGTATTTCTCTGTGAGGTGATCGTAGTACACGAGACATCGCACACAATGATAGGATTGGCGTGGGGAGTGGGAGGGGTCCATCTCATAATGGCAGTTGTAAATTAGTACAACATCAGTGAGGCGGCAGTTGATGGAGGAGGGCGATTCGGAGAACACCCTCATCAGGTAGGTGGGGCCAGTGGCGTTGTGGATGCGCTTGGTGGATAGGATTTCCAAATCGCGGATGGAGTTGAGCTGCTCCAACACCTCGGCCTGGGTGATAACCAGGCTAAGCTTGGTGATCATGGCAGTGAGGTGGAAGGCCGGTGGGGACCTTGAGGTTGGGATGGGGAGGTGGAGGTGATGTAAGGGTGAGGGTGGCATGGGGCCCAAACTGGACCCTGGGGAGACGGAGGAGAAGGTTGGAGTGGAAGGTGGGGGATGGGGACTTGATTAGGACAGTCTCCTTCTGGGGGATTAATTTGGAAGGAGGTGCGATGGGAAAGTATTTACGAATTTCAATTGAGAGGGTGCGGTTGTCCGGAAATTAGGGATCGGGATGGGAGAGGAAATAGCTAAATAGTTGAGGAGAAGTGGGGATGGTGGGTTGGGAGTCGAGGATTGGGGAGGTGTCTATGGACAGTGAAGGCGGGGGAGGAGCAGAGGTGGTGGTGGAGGGAGCTTTTTGTGGAGGACAGGAGCAGAATCTGCACTAGTGCATTTGGAGGGTTTTGGTGCTAGTTTCTTGGAGGAGGTGGTGACGATGGGAAGAGGGATGGGCTGAATCGGGATGTGGGGAGGGTGGGGCCTGACTGCTGACGTTCGGGTTCACCTTCGCTCGTCAAGTGGCGATTCTGGCAGGCGATGCAGTGATAGTGAGGGGCGGATATGTGTGTGGGGCGGTTACGATGGTGGCAGGGAGTTGTTGGGGTGGTGGCGGTGCAGCAGAGGATTCGGAAGAGAGGAAGGAGCAGTGGAGGCAGTGGTAGACAGGATGACAGAGAGGAGGATGGTGGCTTGGGGTAGAGAGGAGGCACTCCAGGTGGTTGTGGTGGAGGCGAGGGATGGGGTGGTGGAGAGAATGGAAGTGGTGGTGAAGGGGGTTGATCCATAGTGATGGAGTGAGAGAAAGATGGATGAAAAAGTTAATAGTGTTTCACTCGGCGAAGGGCCGGAGGTGACGGCATCGGTTGCGGCGGCGGGACCTCACCGGCGGAAGATCGGCGAGTTCAGCCGGGGGGGGGGGGGGGAAGCTGCGAAGAGCGGTGACTCGATGTCACTGGCAGCACCTTGGTAAGGGAAGGCACCAGGCGCCTCCCCAAGGAGGCACCACGGGCGGTGGCTCGAGGCCACCAGGCGGCGGCGGTGAGAAGCACAGGGAGGGCTCTGACCCTCGAGTGGTGGAAGCGCCGGCCTGGAGCGTAGCGACCAGGCAACCAGCAGGAGCTTCCCACCAGGGCACAGCGACGGCGACAGCGGTGGCAGTGCGACCGGCCGACCGCAAGGACGGGTGGCAGGCTATGGCGGCAGCGAGCAGCGTACTTCGACGTAATGGCAGGAACAAGAGGAAGTAACAGGGAGCAGGTAACCAACTAAAGTAACCGAGATCAGCCCGACAGTATCTACAGCTGGAGGATTGGATGCGCTACGTTGAGTTGGCCCAAGGAGGTTTTTAACATCCTTGAGTTGGCCGGCCTTGATACCATCAAATGTACGGCCTTTTTCTGATGTCAATAAAATAGCCCACACTATAAAACAGAAAGAAGATGAAATGAGTTTCGACTGAGATAAATAATTCATATTATGGATAGAATTTTAATCATATTTTAAAAGTTGTAAAGGTAGATGTATCTGATATCGTATTTATAAAATTATGCATGGCAAATTTAGACACTAAGAATTCTACATAATAAATAAACAATCTTATATTATTACCCGTAGTTAATGATATTGCTGCATTAAAAAAATACTGTCCTTTAAAACAGTATTATAATTAAGTAACTAGGCTACAACTCGTATAACATGATTTATAAAGTGAAGAAACTATTAAAAAGAAATTCAATACTATAGAATTTAATACAATACTGGATGCAGTCACTGTCTTTCATCTCCGATTTAATGGAAAGGATTTAAGGGAAATCGAAAAATAATTAGGAGTAAACTCAAAATTCAAATACTAGATTAAATTAACCACATACTTGTATTTAAACGTAAAAATGATTATGTAATTAGGTAATTGAATATAATGTTTTGGGGGTGATGAGTGCTTCCCTACAACCTTAACAGCGATTCCAAAGCTTGAAGTTTTTTTATTCCTACCGTAAGTTGGTAACAAGGTATGAATAGATGAATTCAAAGATGAGAAATGACTGAGCATCAAGACCAGTGTTACCAATTTGGTGTTTTTAGCACTAGATCTGGTGTTTCAGAAGTTTGTCTGGTGCCAGAAATTTTCATTTAGTGCCATAGCGAAATACTGATGTTATTTCAAAACATCCAGTGCCAAATCTGGTGCTTGACGGATATTTCTATGAAATTGTCTCCTATGACTAATAAGTAAATCCTGAAATCCATTTAATAATTTTAATAAAGGCAAAGTTCAGACTTACACGTGTCTAGGTCAACACTGGAGCAGGCTAAGTCCCTGAAATTCTCGTGCATAAGTAAGTGCAGCATGTGGCGCTCAGAGCAAGTGCACTGGTCAGATTCCTTTGTTTTCTTCTCCGCTCCCAGGGGATATCCCAGTTTGATATGAAGGCTGTTTCTTATACGCAAACCCAACCACAGCCAGTATTGTGAATCTACCTCAAAGTGATGGTCGCTGTTTGTTGCTGTATATAGTGAATAAGTGATAGCGCCGCATATTATTTTAGTACAGTTACTATTGTTTGTATTTAGGAGTTCTACATTAACAACAATGGGGAAGACACAGTGCTTCAGAAGTGAGTGCCTCAGTAATAATAATTACAAACAGTGGCTTATGAGAGTGGAGGGAAATACAGGCGGTGTTTTTGTAAATTCTGTTACGTTCGAAAGCAGTAATAAAGACCCAAAAAAACTATTACGAGACTTAATGCTACTAATAAATTCACTCTGCACAAAAATTGCGAGTCCAGGGTATCGTATAGATGTGACATAATCCAAGATTGACGACCATTTAGATCGTAGGCCGTATCTCGGTTTTCAGTTTGAAATTTCAACATCTGGTCTTCCTTCAGAAGATATTAAAGTAATTAGAGACAGATGTGTGCATTTCATTTTGGAGCTTATCAAACAACTTCACCAGAGTCTTCCAGAAAATTTAAGAATCATGAATAACATAACTCTTTTCACCTCTGGAATGCCTAAAGCCATTCAAACCATGTATAGTTGAAATAACACAGCTCTTTGTACAGGACCAAGGTATTATTACAGGGGTACACAATAAATGGAAACGTTTGCATCTCATTAAATAGGTTGAAGTACAATACAGAAGTGGCATCATATAGAGATGTAGTTGGAGCAAACCCCTTTGCAAACATTGAAAACATAGCTATTTGTGTACTTTCGCTCCCACACTCTAATGCAGACGCGGAGAGAGTGTTCAGCCAAGTTCAGTTAGTGAAAACGAAGTATAGAAATCGAATTCGTGTTCATCACATTCCATTTTATGTGTGCGATTTGGACTAAAAACAGAGGGGAAATGCTGTCACTGCTATGGACGTCCGTACTTCACCTCTCTCAAAATGTAGTAGCCGCAGTTGGCTACTCAAGGAAGAAGATTTTTAACGAAAGAGAAGTAAAAAAGAAAAATCCGTTATATATATTGTTGTTTTCTAATGTTCTTGATCGTAGAGTCACGTGGTGATTTTCTGGTGTTTTAAAGTGTAGGGTTTATCGCTTTTTCATTTCAAGATTTGCCAACACTAATCAAGACCACTCAGATGTGACGCCCATTACCCTCACTCCGAAGTAAATTCGCTCTACACAATCACAGATCAAAATTTTAGAAATATTTGGGCTCAGATCATGCGATCCGAGCTGTCCAAAAATAAGGCAATACATAGTTTTGAGGATGTTTTAGTACGGGAGGGTTTACAAATATGTATAACACATTACCGTAAACATTACTGGGTAGAAAGTTTATTCCTTACAAATGTTTACTATCTAAAGTCAACATATATTATTTAGTTAATAAAATAAATCTAAGTAGCTAATACCATTGGGTAGCTGTATGTTACTTGTAACATCCTCCAAGGCCAGATTTTAGGAAATAGAGTTAAGCCGTGGTGGGTGCCGCTCTGTTGCTTGTCATCACCGAGAGATGGCAGCAGGACCGCTGTCTCGTGGCACGTCAGCGGCGGAAAGAGCTCGGCGCCAAATAGGAAATTAGGGAGAGCTCGGTGCGAAACTGCGAATTCAGAATAACAAATCGCATCGCAAGATAGTGAGAGCCACTAGAATTGCATACTGGTGTAAACGTTGCCTCGATATTGTAGTTTGAAGGCATTCTGCCTCCTTCGTATGAATGTAATGAGAGTATATTCTGCAACATTAGATGTTATTTACATTTCCGTCTGATTTCAGAACGAAAGATGAGATAAAGACTGTCACTTGTTCCAAATATTCTGCTGTTTACTTTGGTGTATGTTGCCACTCATGAGCATATGTTCACGTAGGAAAGTAAGCTCAAATAGCTTCGAATGTAATGTATACAAGTAAAATTCATGTTCTTCCTTATCACAAATATTTGTGTCTCTTTCCAGATATGCGACGATTTCCGAGAGTGTGGACTGGCAGGGGAATATGAATTTTATTGCTGCTTTCGTACCAATTTAAGCTGCTTTCATATTGAAACTGATAACTATTTGTCCTCCTCTTTAAATGCAGAAATAACTGGAAACACTCCAGACAGTAAAATTTTGTTAAGTATGAATGTTAGTAGTTTGCAGGCAAAATCTTATGTTTTTGTACATTGTAATTGGAAAGTCAGTAGCGGTCCATACTCTTTATTCATTTTGGAAGTGTTCTTTTAATTTCAGTGTGTATGATATACCAATTAAAGACATGTTCTATTAGCAGATATGAATTAAGCAGTTGCGTCAGTTGCTTCTATTTTAGTTAGTTTCCTTAAATAACAGACAAGTTATTAAGTTCACTGTGTCTTGTATGTGCAGACTCTTGAGCTATGATTTGTCATGCTGCCTTGCATCAGTTAAATGCATCTCCTGTGTATCTCTGAGTGTTGCATGAAGTTCAGAGCAGCATATATTTAGGAACCTTAAATTATTAAAAGTTCGTACATAGTGTTCAACATTTCTATTTTAAAATCCCCCAGATATGGTAATGTCTGTTTTATATTTCAGTATTTTTCTAAACACTAATTCAGATTTTTCAAAATGTATCAGTCACGATCAGGAGACCTATATAAGCTTAAAACTATTAGGTTTTCATTGATGATTTTTATGTAACTTAATTCTGCATCTAACTTATTATAGTATGTAACATACTACATAGTTTTTGGCTATTTGATATCTCCAATAAAGGTACCAGTATACATCTTCATCTCTGTTGCAGCAGATGTAATGTGTACAAAACAAATCCGTTAGAAACAGAAACAACCATTTATTTTCAATTAACCTTTGATCAACATTCACGTCATCACAGAAGTGTCTGAATACCTTACTTCTAACACAACACACATTAGTTTGTAAAGTTGTGAGGATCTTGTCTTTCTTTCTGCTTTTGTGGAAGTCATTTAGTTTTGGAGCAATGTTTATATTCCCTGCATTGCTATAAGGTTGTGCTGCTGCCATATTTGGCCCACCAAAATTCTGATTTCTCACAGGTGATTGCTCTTTGTCAGCTGCTGCTGGGTTCAGTTGTGAGGTGTGGCTGCTATTCTTGTTAATTGCTGGGGTTCTTTTCTTTTCATTGCAGCTCACTGAGTGTTTCTCCTGAGTGGTGTTCTTTGTGTCTGGTTTGCTATGGCCTTATATTCCCTTGTCATCTCTCTTGATTTGGGGATGGCGCACATGGTCATAATCTGTTCTTTTTTAATTGCTAAAGTATTTTCTCTCTGGGAATGAATTTCTTCTTATTTTGCTTTGTATTGGTGGTGTACTTTCAGCAGATGTTTGTTTCTTCTTTGAAGACTTTCTTTGCACTGAACTATTAGATACAACACCTCTTCAGTTCCAGATAGCAATGTATTTGGTTGGTGTAAGCCGTACATGTAGGTGATGTTGCTGTTTCACAGTTTGGAGTTTCAGTTGCTCTGTGCATTTCTTGTAATTTTTCCAGACTTATTTTGGAGCTCAGTTCTTTATTTTTCTTGATAAAATAAAAAAATATTTGTTCTTATAATTATGTCTGCAGGAACATCAGTGAAGTTCACATTATTATACTCTTTCACCATTTTGCTTTGTTTCTGGTTCATACATCTCAATTTCTTAGTTTACACACCATCATTCCACCAAGTCGTACCTATCTGGTATTCCTACCACAAAAAATGTCTGCATTTTTCAGACACCTTAAAATTTATTGGAGAGGAATTTTTTGCAACATTATTTGAACAAGCAAAATTTTTTGTTAGTGTATGTACATCATTAAAGAGCCATTTGTCTTGTGATTGCGTTAAATTTTACTTATAGTATCAGCGGTGTAGTGTTCTAATGTTGGCAACAAAATTTTTGCTTTGACAGCAAGGGTACAGACAAGAACCTGACAACAACACAGCTGCAACATCATTAATTTATGTATCTCATGGTCCCCCTTTAATTCTGTGTGACATGTTTTCAGCAATCACAGTTCATTGCCAACATTAGCACACAACACTGTTGAGGCTGGAAGTAAAATTTTACTCCTGGTAGTACCTTTCCCTTGATTTCGTATTTGTTTGCCCTCAAGTGCGTAATGTTGGCTGCATAACTTTTGCCGTGACTGTCTGATGAAATACATATTTCTCATTTGCAATACAGGGGCTATTTACCTGCTTTTCAGGTTAATTGTGTAGGCGTGATTGTAGTCCTTAATGAGTGTCTTTCATTATCAGATTTATTGCTGCCGTCTGTAGTTGTAACTGATATCAGTTGTGTGGTGTTTATATTTCAGACAGGCCAAAACAAATGTTTACAACACGGGTTTGTTGCCTAACCTGATTTTGGGCATAACTGTAGACTGGGATGCCACCCATGTGCTTTGACCCATGACGTCATCAAAGTGTTGGAAAACCAGTATACTGGATATCTTAATACTTCTGTATTGCAGATACACATGATCTGTAGTTATTATAGATAACGGAATGTACCATTGATCACAGGTCTTAGCCCAAAAATTTGCGCCTTTGGTGCTCACATACGGGGGGGGGGGGGGGGGGGGGGAGACCTCTCGGTCAACCTACACCTAACCATCTGAGAGAACCTACAGATAAATTTTTAAACACAAAATGTTAATCTGTTTTGTTTGTAAACAATCTATCGTCTTTAGCTCTGTTGTTGTTGTGGTCTTCAGTCCGCAGACTGGTTTGATGCAGCTCTCCATGCTACCCTGTCCTGTACAAGTCTCTTCATCTGAGAATATGTTCAGCAACCTACATCCTTTTGAATCTGCTTACTGTATTCGTCCATCGGTCTCCCTCTAAGATTTTTACCCCATACACTTGCTTCTAAGGTTAAGTTGACAATTCCTTGATATCTCGGAATGTGCCCTACCAATCTATCCCTTCTCTTAGTCAGGATATGCCAGAAACTCCTTTTCTCCCCAATTCGGTTAAGCACCTCCTCATTAGTTACGTGATCTACCCATCTAATCTTAATAATTCGTCTGTAGCACCACATTTCAAAAGCTTCTATAATCTTTTTGTCTGAACTCATTATCGTCCACGTTTCATTGCCATACAAAGCTACACTGCAGACAAATGCTTTCAGAAAGGACTTCCTAACATTTAAATTAATATTGGATCTTAACAAGTTTCGCTTCTTTAGAAATGCTTTTCTCCCGCTAGCCATTGTGCATTTTATATCTTCTTTACTTTGGCCATCAGAAGTTATCTTGCTCCCCAAATAACAAAATTCATCCATTACATTTATTGTCTCACTAACTAATCTAATTCCTTCAGCATCACCTGATTTTACCTTCGTTTTATTCTTGTTAATTTTCATCTTATATCTTCCTTTCAAGACACTGTCCATTCCATTCAATTGCTCTTCCAGATCCTTTGCAGTCTCTGACAAAAGTACTATGTCATTGGCAAACCACAAACCTTTTATTTCTTCTCCCTGAACTTTAATTCCCTCTCCAAATTTCTCCTTCCACTCCTTCACTGCTTGCTCAATGTACAGATTGAACAACATAGGGGAAAGGCTACAACTCCCTTCCCAACCTCTGTGTCCCTTTCTTGCCCTTTGACTCTAATAACCGCTGTTTGGTCTTTGTATAGGTTGAATACAACTCTTCGCTCCCTATATTTTACCCTGCTACTTTCAGAGTTTGGAAGAGTGTGTTCCAGTCAACATTGTCAAAAGCTTTCTCCAAATCTACAAACGCAAAAAACGTAGGTTTGCCCTTCCTTACCATATCTTCTAAGATACGTCTTAATGTGAGTATTGCCTCCCATGTTCCTACATTTTTCCTAAATCCAAACTTATATCCCCCGAGGTCGGATTCCACAAATTTTTCCATTCGTCTGTAGATAATTCATGTTAGTATTTTGCAACCATGACTTATTAAACTGATAGTTCTGTAATTTTCACACTTATCTGCACTTGCTTTCTGTGGAATTGGAATTACGATATTCTTCTTGAAGTCAGAGGGTGTTTCCCCTGTCTCATACATCTTGCATCCAAGTTTGAACATTTTTTTCATGACTGGCTCTCCTAATGAAATCAGCAGTTCAGACGGAATAACATCTACCCAGGGGTCCTTGTTTCGACTAAAGTCCTTTAGCGCTCTGTCAAATTCTTCTCGCAGTATCATATCACCTATCTCATCTTCCTCCACTTCGTCTTCCCTTTCTAGAATATTGCCTTCAAGTTTATTTCCTTTGTATAGACCCTCTATATATTCCTTCCACAGTTTAGCTTTCCCACTCTTTGCTTAGTACTGGTTTTCCGTCTAAGTTCTTGATATTCATAAAGCTGCTTTTCTTGTCTCCAAACATCTCTTTTTATTTTTCTGTAGGCGGTATCTATCTTTCCCCTAGTTATGCATTCTTCTACGGTTCTGCATTTGTCCTCTAGCCACTCCTGCTTGGCCAGTTTGCACTTTCCTGTCAATCTCATTTTTCAGACGTCTGTACTCCCTTTTTCCTGCTTAACTCGCTGAATTTTTATATTTTCTTCTCTCTTCAATTAGGTTTAATATATCCTGTGTTATTCAGGGATTTCTATTAGGCCTTGACCTTCTGCCTATATGATCCTCTGCTGCCTTCACTACCCTATCTCTCAGAGCAACCCATTCTTCTTTTACTGTATTATTTCCCCCCGTTTCAGCCAATTCTTGCCTAATGCTCCCTCTGAAACTCTCAACCACCTCTGGTTCCTTCAATTTGTCCAGGTTCCATTTCCTAACCTTTCTACCTTTCTGCAGTCTCTTAACTTTTAATCTGCAGTTCATAGCCAATACGTTATGGTCAGAGTCTGTATCTGCCCCTGGATATGTCTTACAGTTTAAAACTTGGTTTCTAAATCTATTCCTTACCATTATAAAAATTCAATCTGGGACCTTCCAGTGTATCCTGGTCTCTTCCACGTATACAGCCTTCTTTCATGATGTTTGAACCAAGTGTTGGTGATCATTAAATTGTGATCTGCGCAATATTCCACCAAGCGATCTCCTCTTTCATTCCTTTTTCCCAGCCCATATTCTCCTACTATATTTCCTTCTCTTCCCTTTCCTACTACCAAGTTCCAGTCCCCCATCGCAATCAAGTTTTCATCTCCGTTAACCTTCTGAATGATTTCTTTTATCTCCTCATACATTTCTTAGATATCCTCATCATCGGCTATGCTAGTTGACATATAAAATTACAATACTGTGGTCGGTGTTGGTTTTGTGTCTATCTTTGCTACAATAATGTGTTCACTATATCGTCATAGTAACTTACTCGCATTCCTATTTTCTTATTCATTGAGACCTACTCTTGCGTTCCCACCAACTGATTTTGTATTTATAACCCTGTTCTCACCTGACCAGAAATCCTGTTCATCCTACCACCTGACTTCATTAATACCCACTATACCTAACTTCAACCTATCCATTTCCCTTTTAAAATTTTCTAACTTGCCTAAGCAATTGAGGGTTAGAACATTCCATGCTCCGATCTGTAGAATGCCTCTTTTGTTTTTCTTGATGGCGACATCCTCCTGAGTAGTCCCCGTCCCGGAGATCCGAATGGGGGACTATTTTACCTACGGAATATTTTACCCAAGATGATGCCATCATCATATGTTCATATAGTAGAGCTGCATGTCCTCGGGAAAAGTAATACTGTAGTTTCCCCTTGCTTTCAGCCGTTCGCAGTAACTGCATGGCAAAGCCACGTTAGCTGATTTTACAAGCCCAGTTCAGTCAATCATCCATTCTGTTGCCCCTGTAAGGAAAGGCTGCTGCCCCTTTTCAGGAACCACACGTTTGTCTGGCCTCTCCTCAGATATCCCTCCGCTGTGGTTGTACCTATGGTTCAGCTATCTGTATCGTTGAGGCATGCAAGCCAGCCAACCTCGGCAATGTCTGTGGTTCTCATGGGTGGGTCTTTAGCTCAACCACCACATAATCACTCACTACTTCTACAAACATGCACGCACCTCAAAACTACTGCGCTGCGTTGACGTCTCATCTCAAAGCTGACGGGCAGTATCACCGTCTACAGGTGAGCCTGATTTTTGTTTCATGCATTGCAGATTTTTTCGCGTCTTTGTAATTCATTAGTTTATTAAAACAATAGTAAGTGCATTTTCTTATGTTAATTTCGTGTTTCACTTCCTTCCCAAAGATTTTCAGACCCACTGAAATAAGATTTTGCTTAATGATCTTGATCGTTGGACACACAAATTACATTTCCAGCTTTTGACTCTGGAAGCTCAGACACGAATAAGCGAAATATTCTTCTACATTTCATTCAGCTGACATCTTTCCCTGGCATTATATTGCAATAACATTGCTAATTTCATTCGCTTTATGGTCGATGTGTAACACTGCACTACGTCAAGCAAATTCTCATCTTAAATATTTTGTTATTACAGTCTTTTTCCCACTACTGTGGTACTGTTACAATGCAAAACTCACTTAATGACACATTACATGGCATATTTTGACAGACAATAGCTTACTGTTGTTTCTCATAATTTAGAAAAGTACTTGAAGAGCTGATATACTTAATTACACGCATCAACCGCAAAATAGCAGAAAAAAAATCACTAAGTGTGCACATATAAATAGTATTTATTAAATACGGTACTTAGGCTGAAGCAGTTAGGTTTCTTATACCCCAGCCTGTACATTTAATTTCAGGCGCGCTCAAGTGTTTGATATCATTAGTAACCAATGATGACACTTCCATTTGGAGCAGATGCACCCGGAGCGTCTACATTCAGTAAGACAAAAATGGCAATAATCAGGGGATGACGGTCTGCTAAAGAGCTAGAAAAGGCAATAAATGCAGAAATAGCAGTTGATAAAATATGAAAGTACATTGAGTGTAGCCTCCACAGTTTGATACGTGTCATCAGAGCCTAGGGAGGTTATTAAAAACTATAGAATGGTTTTTCAGTTTAGTCTACATAAGAGTATTTCTGAGAAAGGTACTCTACAACACAAACACGTCATTATTAGCAGAGAAATCAGTGCTAAGGAAATTGAACATTACTGAAGTAGGCCTAATGAAGCAGATGATACATGATTATCACAACTTTCCAATTAAATACCTTTTCTTGTTTGTTTGTGGGCGCTTTTTAAGACATTCTTAATTCACGGAAGTTTCATTCCTGTTCCTACTTGTATTTACTCATGTGTCTCAAATGTATTGAATAATCATTGGATATATCCTGACTGTCACCTCACCAGACCCGTTTATATCAAGAGATTTTTTTCTTAAAAAAAATTTAAAAGTTGGCTACTAATGGCCCATCTTTAAAACATGCTATTTAGGACTATAAGAGGTTCCCAACAAAAGTGGAACAAGTCTACTTTTACAACATTAATCTCGTTAACCAAGTAGTAAAAATCTGTATTTCAGAAAGAAACAAAGGATTAAATAAAAGAATGGTTAAATTGTATGACGCTTCTCGCTGGGCTGCAGTGTTTATGGTGGCGCCAATGGTAATGACGGCAACTAAGATGACCAATAAATGTTTTCTTGTGACAACTCGCGAGATCCTAGGATTTTTACCTGTCACTCTCCACTTCTTTCACCTCTGGCAGTATTGCTCATGTGAAAAATACCAAGTATCATCATTGTTCGGAACCCACGTTAAACTGTAGTTCCCCCTATAACTGGCTGGGTAAGTCAGTTCAAAGGTCAGAGAAAGGGAACGGCATACCACCTCCAAACAGGACCATGCCTAGTAAAGCACTGTGGTGTTCAAACCAATCTTCGGATTGTTGACTGCTTTACCTTTACCAAATAAAATGAAAATATATTTTTCTGAACGGACAAGGGTACATACAAGAACCTGTCAACTATAGAGCAGGTACAGTATTAATTTTGCTGTGAGTGAAACAAGCAGCAATAAAATTTACTCCTTAGTTCGGGAAAAATATTAATGCAATTGTACACTTAATTGTTAATCTGTTGCCAACATAAGCATTGGAGCCAGGCGAGAAGTGTCGTAAAATTTTACCAAAAAAATTGGAGTTCTCCCAACTGTAAATTCCCCATTGGTCACTCATGGGAAAGTTGTGATACGTGCAGAGCCCCCCCCCCCTTCCCCACCTTTGAAATCAACAATAATAAATTGATAATATTGAAAAATAGGTGGCCCATTGCCTTTATTGTATGCTATTAAACAAAAGTACTAATCGTCCTGATAGTTATATTTTCTCTGTTTCAGACACACTGCATTTGCAGATGCTTTCTTTCTGCATTAAGATTGGGAAAGTGTCATGAACAGTGTTGACTACAAGTGACGTGTGGCCGGCCACGGTGGCCGAGCTGTCTGCGGCGCGCCAGTCACAGTCTGCACGGCCACTACGGTCGGGGGTTCGAATCCCCCCTAGGGCATGGATATTTGTGCCGTCCTTAGTGTTAGCTAGTTCATAAGTAGTTTGTAAGTTTAGGGACTGATGACCCTGTAGTTAAGTCCCATAAGCTCTACAAACATTTGAACTTTGAAGTGACATGTGAAATTATTGAAAATGAAATAAGTATGCCAGTGGTAACTGAGACAGTGAAAGCTATGTGTTGTGTGAGCATGGAGTTCAAATTTTACAGTTAGTTTTCCAAATGGTAGCATTGAAGGCTTAGTTCAACTGGAACACTTTGCAGACTGACTTTACATTGAATCCTAATCATTTATGCAAATATTTAGGTAATTGTGACGGACACTTGCATTGTGCACTTGCCCATTGTGATAAATCTCGAATGCGCCATCTGGTGCATTTTGATATGTTGCAAGATTAATGTAAGTTCAACTACTTCTTCATGTTTCAGTTTATTAACACAAAAAAGTCATGGGATGCAGACAGATTTATCTTTTACTGCTGTTACAGGATTGAGAGTACAAGAATTTTAAGACGAGGTATGTTGAGGTAAAGTACCTAGAAGTGACATTTACATACAGTACAATTTAACCCTCCCGCCATCTTGGGACATATCAAAATTGCACCACATATTGAAGTGCTGTCACGCATTTGAGATTTGTCGAAACGGGCGCCTGTGCAAGCACCCTTCACAATTACCAATATTTCAATTAAATTTTCATGTTAACTAAGTACTATTGTGCAAATTCAAAATATAAGAATGTTTAAATTTGTTGCCTGTTTCATTTATTCTTTGTGAGTGATCAAAAGAAGAATTTTTTGTTACATTAGTACATGCTCTGTATTTTGTTTATCCATTTATAAATTTTAAGGAATGGCCTTTATTGTCAAACTTAAAAATTAAATATTGCTCATTTTTGTGCATACTAAATTGGTCATATTCTATAATCATCAAATTGGTTAGAGGAAAGAGTGAAGGTTCTTTAGCCTTTTTTAGTTAACTCCATATAAATAATAATAATTGCTCAGTAAAAGTTTGTTGTGTAAGAGCAATACATCAGTAGGCCTAATAGAGCAACCACTTCCTCAATCATGTTATCTGGGTATGGAATGACACTATTTCTTGAAAATGAACAGCTTGGTTATGCATTTATAAATTTCATTGTTTGTTAGTCACTGGTTTCTTGTTGTTATACACATAGAATCCACAGTAATGTACCTTCAATTATTTTGATGAGAAGCACATATATTTCAAATTTGATCATTCTTTGAATTACTGGATACAGCTGTGCATGTTTTTTACTCCATGCTTGTTGAAATCGTTTATTTGATGGATCAATTATTTTAAACCAAGACCATAAATGATAGTTAAAAGTGCAGTTTATGAGCCTGTGACTGGCACTTGATGTACAGATGTTGGCAACAGCGCAATGAATGATGGGAGGTGAAGGCAGCCATTCTGGAGTTACATTCGTGTGGCAAGAAAGATGGCGTGTTTCATCTCTATTGAATTAGGCATTAGTTTTAAAATTTGTTATGGCGTTTGTTTGCAGTGTTTTAGCAGTGTAATTGATATTTCATTTATAATCCAAACTAATTGTTTTTACATGTTTTTACTATGTTTATGGAAGGCGTGATTGTGGTTGAGTTATATACTGAACAACTGACCATTAAAATGTAGTATTTATGAGAATAATTAATAGACCGTAGACCAGTAACAGCATTTATTATTTATTTCATGATGAACAGAGGAGGTGCATGCTCTTTCAAAACCCACTGCCAGAGAATGAGGGGGAATAATCTGTGTCCCCCATGAAATAAATAATGCTGTTCCTGTTCTATGGTTAACAGGTTCTTGATGTACCCTTTCCAGTGATTATATTAATTATCCTCGTAAGTACTGTATGTTTACAAACCACTAAGATTAAAGCTATTTCTTATTGGCCACCTGAATGTGACAAATAATTGGCTGCCTTCACCTCTTGTCATTCATCGTGCTTTTGCCAATGTCTAAACATAAAGTGCCAGTCGCGGACTCATAAGCTGCACTTTAAATGATAGTAAGTTCTCCGATCTAACAGCATGCAACATCATTTACAATTTATTGCAAAACATTTTCGCATGTATACTGTGTTATTCAGAACTATCCTTTCCAGATGTTTGTTGCTAGCTACTGTTGACAGAACCACAAATTTAAGTACTCAACATTTTCATGAATCGGTAAACAAGTGCACAGTCTGTTAGGAGAGTTTTAATTAGCACAGTATCCAGCCTGTCCGTCAAATGTTACATATATCACACAAGTAACACCACCATGTGAACTTAGCATATGAACTTCTACTGCACTTCACAGTGATGTGTGCGTACAAACTTTATGTGTATGCACATGTCAGTTCTAAGTTGAAGTTATATGCAGTAATTTGGATGTTAGTTGTATACTATAACATACAATTTCAGAAATGTGATAGGCTTCATTAGCTATCACGGCATGGCAGTTGGTGCATGGGTACAAAATGTGTTTGTTCACAACAGAGAAAAATTCAAATTGATTAAGCGAAACTCCAAAACACTTTGGCATCCCTGTTAGTATCTGAAGAAACATTTTATTTTGATAACAAAACTCAACCTTTGCTTGCTTCGTTCATCATTTTACGGATATTCTCTCTCTCTCTCTCTCTCATGCTTGTGTGTGTTTGTGTATTTTGCTCCCTGCTTGATTCCTAAGCTGCATTTCTTGCCACACAGTTCGGTAAGGCCATGTTGTATCCAATCTCTACCAATGCTTTGCAACCTACCTCTCAGCCGAAGCTGCCTTCATTCCTGCCCCCACACTGCTTCATTCTCCCCCCCCCCCCCCACGGGTGTCCCATGTGAATTTAGGTGGTCTCATGTACCAGCTTTTTCTTTTCTTGGTTTCTCTTCTCCTAACATTTGCTTCTTTCCTTTCTTCCTCCATGTGTGTTCCTGAAGGCCGCCCGCACTCGCTGCGTAACAGGGGACTGGGTAATGCATAAGTCCCAGGCCCGGGTTGGCATGTAGGGTTCACTCGTACCCCCTGGTAAAGGTGATTACCCGAGCTGTTACCTTCCGACCGTGCCGATTGGTCCCTCTGTCTATTTCTCGGGAGGTGAGACGTGAGGTGTGGACAATCACCTAAAGTGGGTGAGCCCTCAGTGAGAGTGCCCATTAGGAAGGAGCGCGCCATCGGAGATACCGGTAATCATGGGGGACAACTTCGCAATGACTTCTTCTTCTTCTTCCTCTACTACTACTACTTCGCCCTTTACCCAGAAAAGGAAACTAGATGAATTAAAGACTCATCTCACGAACAGATGGCAATGATTTCTCATCAGTAAATCCTTTTGTGATACAACGGAGTGTCGATGCGATAGCAGGTCCTGTCAAAACTTGTTCCCACCAACATAATGGGACACTGTTGCTGGAAACTGAAGGTGCCTTCCAAGTTAAGAAGTTGCTTCGCACTGCACTGTTGCACACCTTTCCTGTTAAGGTCGAACCTCATCGTATGATATTATTTGTCATCAAGTATAATATTAAAAAGGTGAGTTCCGTATGATGATTAATGATAAACTTTTAGCTGTAAGAGTGGTGGAATAAATGCTAAAAAATCTGGTTGTTTTGTTAGTGGAGTTACTCTGTACTTCTTGTCGTCTATTGTGTGAAGGATTTCATCATGCAAGTGGAGTGTGCAGAACGGTTCACGGGATGTTGTGGAACACAGAGATGGGTCAGGACACACCACCCTGACACTGTGGCGCATTTGTTTTTTTACTTGACATTCATTAAAGCCACATTTTTCTATACATCACCTGTTGCAGATGTTCAGTGGTAGAATGCTCGTAGACCTCGTAGCTCGCCTGCCAATAATACATCACAAAATAATAAGACGTCGGGTTCTTGGGTTTTCAGAAAACTACATTTGTGACACTTTCATTTTTTTAAGTATATTTATCCATTCTTGATAAAGCACAAAAGTAAGAGTAAGACTGGTTCACAACACACTTCCATACTAACTAAGATGTTACTCCACTAAGACTGCCATAAGACTCTCTTCATTCTGGCTTAGTTCGCGCCAATTCGCACGTATAAATACATGCTAGTATCTCTAGAACCTTTTAGAACACGGAAGTACAACATTTAAATATTTAACAATTTGTTCATGAAACATTCGCATATTTTGTTTTATATTCCTATCAAGACAAAACAATAGAAAAGTTCGTAAGTAAACAACAGTTAGCGCAGTGTTAATGTTTCCATTATTGTTCGACATTAAGCTTCAATGATTTAAGTAAGTTTGTTAGAAGACCCTAGTAATGCAGATGATTAAAATGACTTGACAGAAGCGCTATAAAATGCTTATGTAATATATACATGGAATATTAGGTTACAATACTACGACGAACTATGGTATCAAATACTTCAGTTTTTTACACAAACGGGACCCTCCTGGCTAAATATATTACAACACCTTATCCGATTGGCATTGCATAAAAGATTTGCATCCTCCTTGGCTCTAGCACAACAGTGTAACTCATCATTCACTATTAGGGGGTTACAATTATTGCCATTTTTTGTGTCATGGGTTACGTGCACATCGTTCAGTTCTCCAACTACCTTTGCCTAACATGCAGAAACGTGCTAGGTGGTATTTGTGTATGGAACTCTACGTCACTGGAGACAAGAGTGGCATCAGATAGTGTTTTTTGATGAATTCAAATTGTTTGTCTGAAAATCATGGCCACTCACAGGGGTTGATATCACAGTGACTTCATTTGCTCAAGAGATACAGTCCAAACTTAAGGCCTTATGGTGTACACTGCAGTTGGTTACTATCAGGAATCACAGTTGGTGCATGTCCAAAGCACTGTGACCAGCCTGATCTAGGTGAATGTACACAGCCATATCCTCTATGCATGAAACATTGAACACTATTTTTCAACAATATAATGCATAATCACATGTTACTGCACGAACACATGCTGCCAATTGAAAATGTGCAGGATATGGTGAAACAATGTGACCCAATGCCAACCACCACAGATGTCTGGAACCAGTTGAGTGCAACATGAGTGGCTATACCACAGGATGTCGTTTGCAATGTATATGCTCTGATGCCATTGTGCATGGAACAAGTTAGCTATGTCCACACAGACGTACCTAGTAGGCAACAGGATTCATGTTGAAGTGAGATGACAGGTGCTTGTCATTTCTTCAGAACATACTAATGAACATGTGAATATCAACTTCCTTCTTTAAGGGTATCTTTTAATTCTGAACACGTGTATAAAATCAAACCTTCATTGAATGTAAATGTCAAACTGTAAAGTCTGAGAGAATCAAATTTTTTGGCCAAATAGATTTCTAAAGATTGGATGGCGAGTTTCAAATCAGCCAGTACATCATCTCAGCACTACTGGCAGTTTTTGATGCACAAAATCATCATTCTTTGGGTGTATCTTGATAAACGGTGTATATTTTTGAAAATGGTGTTTGTAGATAAGTCTGTACAGAATATTTTATTAAAATTTGATCCATTTGCTACAGTTATTTAGATACTTTTGGTTCAAGATACAAAAATGGCTGAAACCTAGTTACTGTAATTTTGTGTGTAAGTACAGCACACTTAAACCTCTGAATCTCGCTAATGGATAAAAATTTTGAAAAAAAAAGAAACACCATAATTTATGGTAATTTGAGAATATCATTGTTAGATATGAATTGAAACAGTTACATTCTTCTTGAAGCCTAGGGGTATTTCACGCATCTTCCACATCAGGTGGAACAGTTTCTTGAAGACTGGCTCTAATGAGGATTGGCAGATAGAAGGAATATCATATACACCAGTGATATTGTTTCAACTGAAATCTTTTAGTGCTCTGTCAGATTCTTGTTGCTCTGTATTATCTTCTATATCCTACTTCCTCTTCCATGCCTACATTACTGCCTTAAAGTTCATTTCCACTCCTCTGCTTTCCCTTCTTTGCATAATACTGGTTTTCCATCTGAGGTCTTTATATTCACACAGCTGCTCCAAACTTCTAATTTTCCTGTAGGCAGTATTTATATAACAACTGATACTATTGTTGACATGTAGTCTTTTTTTGTGCTCTTATGGAAAAAAGATGGTTTTGCTCAAAGGAACATGTGGAGTGGGTGCCTCTAGAGGTGTTGTAAGAATATAAATATTTACTTTCTTCTCATTCAATACTGACAACCCATACATTCACTCAACCTCACACGAATCAGTAGGTGTAGTGTAAGTAACACTATTCGTCAAAGTGGGCTATGGAGACATTAATGTTAAAACACACTAGTTACTCTCAAGATAATCAATACTTGGAAAGAGTCAGTACTGATATATCGAGTCACTTATCCAAAAATAGATAATTCCTGTTGATTGTTGTTATTTCTGGTTTTGCTATTACAAATTGAATTATTTGTTTGAAAAAAAAATGTATTACTGCCTACAAAGTTCAATAAGGAATAAATATAGTGGGAATCAATAGGTAATATATGTAGCTCATCCATTAGCTTTCAGGAAGCTGTTCTTCAATTTACACCATGGATGTCTTATTAAACCGTTTTGGACTGTAAAATCTTTTTCTTAGTTTCTGGGTAGGTTCCAAAATATGAAACCAATTCATAGTGGAAGTAAGGAAAGTAAGCCATTTTTTCATATTTTTCTCTACATTATCACCAATTCCAAGGAAGTGTGATGTAAACTAACAGTGGTGTCTCGTGAAAAAAATTTTTCACTAAACTGAACAGCCTGGGAAGTTGCGAGGAGGGGACGAAAATCTCAGACTTCTATGGCAAGTGCAATGCTTAGAGGGGTACTGACAGCATGTGTTCGATGATTGTAATTTGCTAATCATTTCAAAAACTACCTTCCGACCTGGATGGGCCTCTTCAACTGATATTAATGCTCTGCTGCGACCTACTGCCTCTCCAGCAGTGACGCATTCAGCCGCACTCATCATGAGGGACCTCGCGTCTCACTTTATCGGGCGGCATCTGCAAACATGTAATGTTGCAAGATCTCGTTGCTTCAGCAGTGCCTGTTAATTTGTTGCCTTCTGATGATTGTGTTTTAATTCCAATTGTATTTTGCACACTTCTGTAATTTATTACTCAAATTGTGTTAATTCATTTTATAGCAAACTTCCACTTGCAACAGGAGGCAGGATACAGTGCCAAGTGGAGCCGTGTGGATGTGAGCAGTCCACTGGGCCTGATCACACAGAGAAGCGAAACGCACACATTTCTCATTTACATTAAGAGAAGTGTTTATTTTAAAAGTAATTACTGGCTATTGACATTGCAGTACCAGATTGTAGTATTTCTGAGGTATTAAATTGTAAATATAACTTTTCTTGAAATTTCAGACGTATAGTGATAAACTACAATCTTAGGCCTATCTTATTTCGCCCTCTATGGACAGCCTTACTTGTACCTTTTAAGATTATTGAATTTATCAGGAATAGAATCTGAAATTCATTTTTATTTTTTAAAGAAAGAGTGGAGAGCCTCCACGCCTGCACTAGTACGGTGATCATCACAAAAGTTCTACTGTAACTGGGGATGGCAGTAGCAGATTGTATGGGTATGGGGAAGTGGTGGATTAAGACTTGTGGTGCCTGGGAAAATACAATTTATTTCTTTATTAGTCTCCTGTGGTTTCCGGCTCCTCTGCCCGTGACTCGTGCAGTTGTTGTGAGTGGCAGGCGGAAGCACCAGCTGAGGCGCAAGGCCGGCCTACAGATACAGCTCGCATTCTGCTGAGTAGAGCTGATGGCAGACCTCACCCCATCACACCGCACGACACTGCCGATGGAGATGTGCCGCTCTGCTGTACGCTCCTGGGGCGCTGACCACACTGAGATGTAGGCTGATGTCTTACTACTTACCGGCATCGTGGTTTCTAGCGGCGCCCACTGACGGAACCCCCCTCCGGCCCAGCCCGCGTGGTGAAATCGGAGGAGCGGATTGGCGGCCTTTCCAGGGCCTGTAGGTCCTCACTTCGACGCCCGCTGTTGGGGGTGTGCTGCCTGCTCTGTTAAGTTGCGGCGGCGACATCCGACATAGAGACGTTCCCGTCATGGCATTCTACGTCACCGAACGCCCACTGCCCAGTACGGGGCCTTTAACTACTGCTTTTCTGCTGAGGTATTGTCTGGAATGTCCCACTTCCGTACACCGAGCTATGAGGCTCTGCGTACTGCCGGTCAACGGCCTCAGGGTGAAGACCATGTCTTTCCAGATTCAGAGTTACTGCCATCACCAGACTTGTTTTGACACTTTCTGCCTCTGCTGCTAGAACATGTTCTCACAAAAAGCATAATATAACATTACTTGTTACTTGCTAAAATTATCAAATATCTCCATGCCTCTACACTCCTCCCTCATACAAAAAAGAAATTTGTCCTCACCCGGCATCACACAACACACCATGTCGCAAAATCAAAAACCAACACTTATTCATCAAAAAAGAATAAACATAAAGTACTAAAATTATTCATGACACCTTACCCTTATTCCACCATGTTCCTACACTATATTCAGTCTGAGTTACAATTAAAATTTCCAGGTCTCTCTTCCACCTTTTTGGGTATGAAATAAAATTTCTACAACTTCATTGGATACTGCGCATATCACATTTAAGTGCCTTGCAGAGATTTCTTCGGACCACCTTTATACTATTTATATCCCATTCCATCCTCGAATAGCACACGGGAAGAAAGAACACCTGAATCTCAACGTTAGAGCTCTGATTTTTCGTATTTTATTTTCGATGATCTTCTCTACCTATGTAAGCGGCAGTCAACAATATATTTTCGCATTTGGAGGAGGATGTTGGCGATTGGAGTTTCATAAGTAGCCAACACCACAGCGATAAGCGCCAATGTTATGATTACCATCCCAGATCTTGTATCATTTCCGTAACGCTGTCTCCCCTGTATCGTGACAATACGAAACGAGCTGCCCTTCTCTGGACTCTTTCGATGTCTTCCGACAAACCCACCTGATAAGGATCCCATACTGGGCAGCAATACTCAAATAAAAAAAAGAAAATAAATAAATAAAAGGGGGGGCGGAAAGTGTAGTGTATGCAGTCTCTTTAGTACAGTAATTCCTAGGTATTGTGTGTAGTTTACGGCCTTCACTTTTGATTTATCTCGTAGACAAAGTTTAACGGATTTCTTTTCGTAATTATGTAGACGACTTCACACTTCTCATTATTTTGAGTTAATTGCCAATTTTTACATCATAGTGATAACTTATTTAGATCGGTCTGCAGTTGGTTTTGATCTTCAGATGATTTCACTAGATGGTAAATGACGGCGTCATCTGCAAACAACCCAAGAGAGCTGCTTAGATTTTCTCCCAAATCGTTTTTGTAAATAAGGAGCAGCAGAGGACCAATAACACTACCCTGTGGAACGCCCCATATCACCTCTGTTTTAGTCGATGCCGTACCATACATTATTACAAACTGTCCCCTATTCAGTCGCAAATGTGGGGCAATATACCATAACCACGCAGTTTACTTAAAAGCTGTTTGTGAGGTACAGTGTCGAAAGCCTTCTGGAAATCAAGAAATACAGAATCAGTTTAAGAACCCTTTTCGATAGCACTCATCACTTCCTGTGAGTAAAGAGCTAGTTGTGTTTCGCATGAACGATATTTTCTATATCCATGTTGACCTCACTGTGAAACAGTCCATGAACAAGTTCCAGTGTCTTTACAAGTCCTCCTAAGCCTTACTAGTTTGCTCAGTACCAAGCTTGCTGGATGGGATTCTCAGGGTTAAGGGTGGCAGGAATGGGATTTGAGCGACTTATTTCTTAAACACATAATACAACAATACTACCGTTATACAAAAAACACTAGCTGCAGGTTTACATGATCCAATAATTATTGTTTGCTTCTGATGTTGCTGGCGATAATTTTGAACATACTCTAATAATCGTCCCATAGCAATACGACCATGTTGTGCGGCAATCATTTGATCTAAGGACGTGAGTAAGGTAGAGTCCAACGAATCATTCAACATTGTAAGATGTTCCTAGGGCAAAATTTCCAGCGGTTGTTCTGGTACATAAATCAAAGTATGTCTTATTCCTATGGTGCCGTAACTATTCCTACTATTGTGGCAGGTAACCTAAAAGCAGGTCGGGAAATGTTACATGCCATGCCATTGATTATCAATCCCAGACCATGGAGTTCCAATCATTGTGTTTCCATTTGCTGTCCTTGTTCATAACATGTGTAATTAATAAACGTAGGGTTTACTACCGAAAATAGCCAATGCTGACCTACCTTCTTAAAAAATTCCTTACTCCCTGCTATAACTTCTCTCGGACATTCCTTGGTTAAATTATTCGAGCAAAACAATGAAAACTCACAAGATTTTGAAACTGTATGCGTTAATTTTGTGGGGCAAATAGTAACAGGTCCTATACCTGCACTGTTTTAGTTTCTGTACTGACAGTACATCTACATACATACTCCGCAGACCGCAATTCACCGTAAGGTGCGTGGTGGAGGGTACACTATACCACTACTAGGCATTTCCTTTCCTATTCGACTCCCAAATAGAACGAGGAAAAAAAAAAAAAAGAATGCTCATATGCCTCCGTACAAGCCCTAATTTCTCTTGTCTTTATGATCCCTACTCGAAATGTAAGTAGGCGGCAGCAAGATCGTACTACACTCAGCTTCAAATTCCGGCCCTCTAAATTTCCTCAACAGAAATTCACAAAAGGAACGTCGTCTTTCCTCCAGCGATCCCCAATTGAGTTGCCAGAGCATTTCCGTGACACTCGCGCATTGGTCGAACCTACCAGTAACAAACCTAGCTGCTCGCCTCTGAACTGCTTCTACGTCTTCCTTTAGAGTGGTCTGCTGCGGGTCCCAAACACTTGAGCAATACTCAAGACGTGGTCGTACAAGCGTTTTATACGCGGTCTCCTTTACATGTGAAGTACATCTTCCCGAAATTCTCCCAATAAACCGAAGTCGGCTGTCCGCCTTACTCACAACTGTCCTTACATGTTCCTTCCATTTCATATCGCTCTGCAATGTTACGCCTAGATATCTGAACGACGCGACAGCATCAAGAAGCCCACTACTAATGCTGTATTCGAACATTATTGGATTGTTTTTCCTACTCATGCACATCACCTTACATTTTTCTACATTGAGAGCTAGCTGCCATTCCTCGCACCAACTAGAAATTTTGTCTAACATCCTGTATGCTATTACAGTCAGTTAAAGTCGACATCCTCCCATACACCACAGCATCATCAGCAACAGCTGCAAATTACAACTTAATCTGTCCATCAGATCATTTATATAGATAGAAAATAATAGTGGTCCTATCACACTCCCCTGGGGCACGCCTGACGATACACTCGTCTCTGATGAACACTCGCCGTCTAGAACAATGTACTGCGTAGTATGTGAGTGCTGTCTTGCGCACTGCCTCCTAATGTATCGGATATGTATGTGTTTCATAACTCTGGAATCTACATCCTTCACATGTAAGTGGAATTTTGATATTAGCCTCCAACCTTGTGCCCGCCTGTTTGCTTGTTACTGATGTGATGCGAAAATAGATGGATAGTGCTTTGTCTATTTCTGTCGACAAAAGTGCTAGTGGTGACGGTAATTTTGCTCTAATCCTCTCCAATCCGTCCTCAAATTGTTCTGGCAATAGCAATGCTGGCGACAAATGCCCACAAGTGGCGTGTAGTAATGCCTCTTCTAACTCCACAGTTTCAATACGGGCATACGTTAAGCTTTCTTGTAGATCCTGTAGCATACTTGCAAGTAACAGCTGTCTATCAATCTTTCCCAGAGGCTCCTTAACGACATTCAAATCACGCTTTGTTGCATTCTCCGATAGTCGCATGTGCGATAACAGCATGGCCGCCAGAATTCGGAGTTGCTTAGTATTATTTAAACGTCATTCTCGAGACTAGTCACCCTTGTCGTATGCAAGTCTAATGTCTTCTGGTTGCCTCTCACGTCGCTCTGTAAATGCTGTAACGCCTCATTAATGTTTTTAAGGTCCTCGGAATCCCCTGTTCTGAACACAGTTTTCAAAATTCGTCCTCCTGCGTCCAACCATCCCCTATTCCGATGTACACGCGGAATCACTGTACATGTTTGTCGTAACTGAGCATAAGAAACCCATTATCAGCTCCTTGCCCTTGTGCGCGGCCTAAGAGCATAGTAATATATTGGGGTTGTTACGGAACCATTTTCATTCTCTTTAACCTCTTCCTTTCTGCGTTTCTTTTTTGATGGAGCCTTCCCGACTATTGACAAAGGAGGCACCAACTCAATATTTCCCGTGTTCCCCTTGAAAAAGTCTAACCCTGCTGATATGTACAATTACTGTACGGGTTGGTAGCTGTAACTTGACATTTACGGGTCAAGTCATCTCAATGACTTGATGTGGGCCATCATACCGAGAAACAAATTTCTTTGTCTTTCCTTTCGGTACACAAGGATTTGATAACATTACCCATTATCCCACATGAAACTTCGGTAACGCTGCCGTACTACTGTACAATCTCTCCTGATGTTCTAGGGCCTTAGTATTCATCTTCTTAACTAATGCCAGACCATTTTCATATGCTTTGCGAAATCCTTCACTTGAGAAATATCGCCTTTTAGCTGCTTCATGCAGAAATCGAAGGGTGATCTCATGTTTTCACCAAATACCATCTCGTACGGAGATAAGCCAGTACTTTCATGCACTTTGGTGCTGTAGGCGCAAGTGCAGGGGTTGAGAAGCGTATCCCAATTGTTTTGAGAATTAACACAATAGCTCAACATTTTAGCTTTTGTTCTATGTACCCTCTCTGTTCTGCCATTCGACTACGGATGATATGCGCTAGTGCATAAATTTTTAATGTGCAACAACCGACTGAATTTTTCAGGGCCTCAGAAAAAAAAAATGTAACATAAAAACTCATGGAAATGGTAGCAATAAGGGAAAGTTTTATGAAGCTAGTGGAACAGAGGCGCCTGTCGGCAGATGAGCAGGTTAGTGGCCGTAAGATAAGAATTAGGCGCAAGTCTCAAGCAAGCTGAGGACAGTTAAGAAGCAGCAACCCTCGGACAGAGTAAACAGAGTAAAGTGCGGACAGTTTATCACATGCTGCCGCGTGGAAACATAAACAACGATCGCAGGTTCTGGAACCTTCGAGAACAAGTGGTGCTGAGCGTCAAAGCTTCTAGAACAAGTGGTGCCGGGGCCAAAACCACATATAAAAAGGCTAATCACGGCACTACAGGAATGGAGTCGAGTCAAGTCAGTCATGTAGTCAAGAAGTGATAGTGTGAGGGTAGCTAGTACGTAATCGTGAGTAAGCTGACATCTAGTTGAAGATGCAGCCAGTGAACTTGTCGTAACTGATGCTAGAGTCTGCCACTGCGGGAGTTGATGGTTTGGGTGGACACGACTTGGTGTTCGAGATAAGAAAGCGAGCCTGATGTAGTTTTGACAGTTGATAGTTAACCAGGCAGTTTCTGTATTACATAGTTGAAGATTAACAACTTCTATATTAGACGGAACAAGGCACTGTAAACACTTGTCTCCGACAGTCAGTGATATTAAGTGATGCTGGCCTGCACTGAAGGTTAAGAGAAAGAACAGAATGAAGGGAAAAGAGCCTGACACCTACATCTACATTCATATTCCGCGAGCCACCCGATAGGTGTGTGGCGGTTGGTACCTTGAGTACCACTATCGTTTCTCCCTCCCATTCCAGTCCCGTATTGTTTGCGGAAAGAACTATTGTCGGTATGCCTCTGTGTGGGCTCTAATATCTCTGATTTTATCTTCATGATCGCTACGCGAGATATACGTAGGTGGGAGCAATATACTGCTAGACTCCTCGGTAAAGATAAGTTCTCGAAACTTCGACAAAAGCCCGTACCGAGCGACAGAGCGTCTCTCCTGCAGTGTCTTCCACTGGAGTTTATCGATCATCTCCGTGACGCTAAGCGATTACCAAATGATCCTGTAACGAAGCGCGCTGCTCTCCGTTGGATCTTTTCTACTTCCTCTATCAACCCCACCTGGTACGGATCCCACACCGGTGAGCAGTATTCAAGCTGTGGGTGAACAAGTGTAGTGTAACCTACTTCCTTTGTTTTCGGACTACATTTCCTTAGGATTCTTCCAATCAACCTAAGTCTGGCATCTGCTTTACCGACGATTGATTTTGTATGGTTGTTCCATTTTAAATCACTTCTAACGCCTACTCCCAGGTAATTTATGCAATTAACTGCTTCCAGTTGATGACCTGCTATAGTGTAGCTAAATGATACAGGATCTTTCTTTCTGTATAGTCGCAGCACATTACACTTGTCTATATTGAGATTCAATTGCCATTCCCTGCACCGTGCGTCACTTCGATACAGATCCTCCTGCATTTCAATATAATTTTCCATTGTTACCTCTCTATATACTACAGCGCCATATTCAAAAAGCCTCAGTGAACTTCCGATGTTATCTGCAAGGTCATTCATATATATCGTGAAAAGCAATGGACCCACGACACTTCTCTGTGGCACACCAGACATCACTCTTACTTCGGAAAACTTCTCTCCATTGAAAACGACATGCTGCTTTCTGTTATCTAGGAACTATTGAATCCAATCACACAATTGGACTGATAGACCATATGCTCTTACTTTGTTAATTAAAGTCTGTGGGGTATTGTATCCAATGCCTTGCGGAAGTCAAGAAACACAGCATCTACCTGAGAACCCGTGTCTATGGCTCTCGGAGTCTCGTAGACGAATAGCGCAAGCTGGGTTTCACGCGATCGCCTTTTTCGAAACCCATGATTCCTACAGAGCAGATTTCTAGTCTCCAGAAATGTCATTATACTTGAACATAATACAAGTTCCAAAATTCTACAACTATGGTACTATAACGTTGCCCTTGCTTCGTATGATGCCATAATTGTTGAAGTACCGAATTTTTGAATTGGAAATAATTTAGTTAAAGTACAGCACAAAATGAACATTAAAGAAATAAACTGCAGGTTGCATATTAAAGTCTGGGACCATACAAGCAACAGTACGTTATAAGACTTTTGGAAAGCATCTAGCTGGATCCCGCGCTTTGTATAGTAGAAGCTGGAAATGATAACTTTTACTTATTTATGTTCTATATACTTTCCGTAGGAGATCAATGTCCACAATGTTTACTTCGCTTTTCGTTGTTGTGTGAGCGTGGGTGGAACATGAAGTTACTGGTAATGATAGAATAATAAAATTACAAAAGAAATGACTGCAGGTTCTAAAATCGAGGAAGGTATTGTATATGGATGATTGATTGAGATTGAAATTTTGCAGACAATACAAAGCGATTGTAATGGCGTGTGAACATTGAACTATTACGGACGTCGAGGAGCTGAAAACATTAAGAAATTAAATATTTGACGTGGAGGAGTTTGATTCAAATGAAAACCAAGGAGAGGGAATGCTTTTAAATTTAAATAATATATTTTCAGCAATAGCTTGCATTATTCTTACTTACATGAGTGGATACAGGTATGAAAGACGTCTTGAAACATCGGATACAGACAAGAGATAGTAGTTTTACTCAATCACGGTTTCGTCTTCTCACTTGTTCGGAAGTAAAAAAAAAAAAAAAAAAAAAATGCCGAGCGAAATTAAATTAGTTGCATTGCGAGAACCGGAGGCGATAAGCATCGCTGATCAAAGATAAACAAAAAAATAAAAATTTTAGTGTATCGTTACACGATGTTAGAGATATAGGCCTATAGTTCTGCACATCTGTTTGACGTCCCTTCTTAAAAACGGGGATGACCTGCGCCATTTTCCAATCTTTTGGAACGCTACGGTCTTCTAGAGACCTACGGTACACCACTGTAAGAAGGGGGGAAAGTTCCTTTGCGTACTCTGTGTAAAAACAAATTGGTATCCCATCTGGTCCTGCGGCCTTTCCTCTTTTGAGCGATTTTAATTGTTTTTCTATCCCTCTGTCAATTATTTCGATATCTTCCATTTTGTGATCTGTGCAGCAATCTAGAGAAGGAACTACTGTGCAATCTTCCTCTGTGAAACACCTTTGGAAAAAGTCATTTAGTAATTCAGCCTTTAGAGTGTCAATCTGTGTTTCAATGTCATTTTCGTCACAGTGTGTCTGGAGATTTTGTTTTGATCCCCCTACCGCTTAGGATTTTCAGCCAAGTCAGTACATAGAACTTTACTTTCGAACTCGTTAAACGCCTCTCGCATAGCCCTCCTCACGCTACATTTTGCTTCGTTTAATGTTTGTTTGTCTACAAGGCTTTGTCTATTGTCGCAGTCACGCCGAGAAGCGGCCGACAGAGGCGCAGCCGCCAGGAAGCGCCTACATGCATTCTCCGGTGCGTCTCGCCAAACTCCCGTTACGCGGGATTTTGGCAACGGCACTAAAAAATGCGCCCTCACGCAACGGACGAGCGAGACCGGCAGTGCGCGCTATAGGATGGAGCCGAGCTGACGTATCCCAGCTCCTCCGTACCTCACGCACACACGAGTGTTTAGTGCTTTGCCGTCCGACCGTCGCGACTCGCAGTACGGTATTTATCGCGCCGCACACAAAACGGGCGTTACCGCGGACACGCGTCCAATGCTCGTGCTCACAAGACCGGCCGTTGAACTCGATCGCTGAAGGAGTGTGCACCCTCCCGGCTTAATAAATCGTCGTGTAAAAACAATATAGTCTTGCATCTTTTCCGTCACAACTGCCTGTGTAGCTTTATCTAGAAACGCGGTTAATTAAAACTTTGAGTGCCAGCCATATATGCGAACCGTCTTCCCCCAGTGCCAGCCCATTTTTTTAGTCTCTTTCCCCCAGTGCTCGCCATTTTTACAGTATTTCGTCCTGTTGGTACAGATTCAGGAATAATCATTAATATATTTTTCTCGGTCAGGAATAAACGTTATTATTTACTCTTCAAATACTTGCCCCGTACATTTCCCTGCTTTGTAAAGCTTCATCACAACAATCAAAACAAGAAACGCTGTTTTCGGGTAGGTAAATTTTTTTTTTCATATTATAAACTACTTATTAATAAACATGGCAATGTTTATGTCATTACATGCAAATATTATGAATATTAAACATCAGCAAACGGCTTTTAGTGCAAATAGTTCTTTTTTGAGTGGTATAGCTGGAAGCAGGGCTGGAGAGGAAACCCCACTTTGCATACTGCACACTGGAATGAAGTATCCTTCCTTCTGGCGACTCCTGCTTCTTTCTTGCCCCTCTCTGAGCACACTCTACAAGTCTTTTGTGCCTTCTTCTTCTTCCCTGGTGGAATGGGTGTTCTTTCCAGGAAATGTGTTCCATCCAGCCGTGAAAGCGCAGCACCACTTGTACCAGGCTAAAAGTCAGCGGCATGTGGTGATGACAAGTGTTTGCATACCGCAATAATAAACTGGCTGGTAGAAATGTCTTTCTTTGTCACCTGAGTGTCTCGGCGTCGCTCAAGGGCCTACTGCTTGACATGTTGCGTCTAACGCTTGCCCTGATGTCTCACAGTCAACTGACACAAACCCTTGTTTCGTAAAGTGAACAGTTTTATCTCGCCTCCTAGTGGCAGAGATGTCTACTACTAGGGTTTGCCTCCCTTCTGATAACTGCCTTACGGATAATGATGCGCGCGAAAGCTAGAATTCGTTTGAGAACAGCCGTCCGTAATATTACGGGCGCGGCAGTTCTCGCAAAGACACAGAGAACGTAATATTCGAACAAATGACAGCAACGTAATATTACAGGCATGGCACTCAAAGTGTTAAATGCGCCCACTGGTAACCCTGACGTGATTATTAGGCAAGGACACGTGGTGACGAACTATAATTACGTGTGATTCAAAGCTGCGAACTGTACATAAACATTTCCGCCCTTGCGAGTAGGCGTGAACAATTTTCGAACCTTTTTTTGTATCGTGTATTATTTTGTTTGTGTCGTGTTAATTTGTGTAATGTGACAATTGTTTCGTGTGCCTACTCCCTGTTGCACGTTAACATTTACGACAACCTTACAGGAATTAAGGAAGATGGTGGGGCTGGCAGTGCGCAACCAGGCGCTAGAAAACGAGCTACAGGCGCGCTCTGCACGCACAGACTAAGGAGATGAACACATCGGTGCACAAAGCGCCGCCACACCAATTCGCGCTAATAATATCACGTCCGACCTAACTAAATTCGGCTGTGTGGTGAGGCAGCTGGACCAAAATTACGCTGCGGAAGTACGAGACATGATAACCGCCCTCGCCACCCAAGGTTCGTACAAAAGACTTAAGGACGAACTTATCCCACGAGTCTCGTCATCACAGGAGCAACGAGTGCAACAGTTGCTCCGGCAGGAGGAATGCGGCGACCGACGACCGTCTCAGTTCCTGCGTCATCTGTGGAGCCTCGCCCAGCCCGAGATGGTGCCAGACACTCTGCTTTGTACGATCTAGGTGCACAGCCTCCCTGCACAGGTGCAGGCAGTAATCGCCGAGCAGATGGAGATGCAGCTGGACTCGCTTGCGGACTTGGCAGACAGGGTGCATGATGCGCTGGCAACGGCGCCGAATACTACTGCCACTGCAGCCTACGACGTAACTCCCCAACGGAACCTTGCCGACATCAGGGCAGGCCGACCTCTGCTGGTACAACGCCCACTTCGGCAACAATGCAACGACGTGTCACACCCCCTGTACACACCCAAATGCCAACTGCAACCGGTCCTAGATGCACCCGGATGCAGCATGATATCTAGGCTTCTATAAGTAGCAGAAAAGGGCACGGGTGTGAGCTACCTGGTGGACACCAGATCGGACTTATCGATTTTTCATAGGTCCCTGCTGCATGAAAAGAGGAAGGTGGAAACTCTGTGCCTCATGGCGGCGAACAATTCGTCAATCAAAATGTACGGCACCAACCGTCGGGATGTGGCCCTCGGACTACGCAGCACATTTGCCTGGAGGTTCACCGTCGCCGATGTCAATGAGCCAATATTAGGCACGGATTTGTTGGCACACTACAAGTTGCTCGCCGACGTTGCCTGTGGACAGTTGATAGACTCGACGTCTACTTTGAAAATTGAGGGCCGTAATTTGCAGTGTGAAACCTGTCGCCTGCTCTGGGCCGTTTACGGTTATTCTGGATAAATTTCCCAAGTTAACTCGCTCCTGTGGTGTGTCAAAGAAGACCAAACAGACGACTATGCATCACATTGTCACAACTACCGGCTCTCCTACCTCTTGCCGCCCACGCCGTCTCGCTCCCCACTGGTTCGTGGCCGCGAAGACTGAGTTCGAGACAATGTTATGCCAGGGTATCGTCCGCCCATCTTGTAGCCTGTGGTCATCGGACAGTGGGCATGCGACTGCACAACATGCCAGCACGCCGAAGTTGGGAGGCACACACAAACAACAGTTGGCACCTTCCCTGAAACGACAAGGCGTTTCACCCATATCCACATGGACATCGTCGGGCCACTGCCTTTGTCCCAAGGAAAGTGCTACCTCCTCACAATGGTGGACCACTTTACCCACTGGCCAGAGGTCACGCCCATCGCCGACATCACCGCCGAGACGGTTGCCACCGCCTTCGTCGAGACCTGGGTGGCACACTTCGGGTGCCCTAGCCATGTTACTATGGACCACGGCCATCAGTTCGACTGCGCGCTGTTCGGAGGCACTACCACTCGTCCTACTCGGCCTGCGAATGGCACGTCGCCAGCACACCTCATGTGAGGCCAACCGCTCGCCATCCCCGGCGAATTAATGGAAGAAACACAGCCTCCGCAGGGTGCTGCAGTCCCGCCACTCGCAGATCGCCTGCACAGTCACATGGCCGGCCTCCAACTGCACCCGCAACACGACACGTCACCACCAAGGCGTTTGTACACACCGATCTGCACACACGTCATGCTTCGCACTGACGCAGTTCGGTCCCCGCTACGGACGCTGTACTTTGGGCCACACCGCGTGATCACCCACGGCGACAAGACTTTCATGATAGAATACAATGGCAGGTCGACAACCGTTACCATCGACTGTCTGAAGTCGGCCTACGTCTTGTCCGCTCCAGACGCCGTTCACTTTTACGACCCAGCAGAGAATGAATCGAGGGACAACGCCCCGCGCGTAGCCGGCCAGGCAGAGACAGCTGTGGATGACGCGCCCCCACGCCGCAGCCTCCAGCTGTTCTCGTGTCACCGTCTCCGCCCTCCCCGCCTCAGGAAGGCCAGAACAGATTTCTTTCTTCAGCCCAGGAGACTCTTTTCCCCTCTCATCTCCAGCACAAAGGTTAAGGTAGGAACTGAAAGATCCCAGTTGTCGTTAATGTCTCACTGCTTCACGAAGACCCACCCAACTCTATATTGGTGAATGGGATCTGTGCAGGGACGTGACAAATTGTTTGAATAATTCTGCCATAAATGTTGCTCCTTGATCCGAAATGATAGTGTCTTGATCTCCAAATTTCAGTATCCATTCATTCAGTTACGCCTGGGGTACGGTCGTTGCTTGCTGATCAGGTATTGCAACCATGGCTACGAAACGAGAAAAATGGTCAGTTATAGTAAGTATACACCGATTACCTGCAGGGGTTTGAATTAGGGGTCCGAAAATATCAAGTAAGGGGTCTATCTGCTTGTGGGAGTTTCTGCAGCTCTATTCGTTGGCGGCTGAGTTGCGCCCTCTGTGCACACGGGATACCATTTTTTACATATTGATCTACGTACTGTTTCCACGTTTTGCACCAATATTTCTGTGCTATTCTGCACTCAGTTTCTGTTTTCCCCGAGTGACCTGCCAAAATAGAATCGTGAGCTTGCTTTAGAATTTCGTTACACAGCATAGCTGGCACAACAATTCGCAGTTCGTTACGTGTTGACCTAAAAAGAATTCAATTCTCCAAGCAGAATTGCAGTTGGCTGGCAAACTGCGGACAGTTCGGGATCGCCTGTTGTGCATTCTTCCAGTCTTCCTCCCAGGGGGTCCACAGCTCTTTTGTTGGTTACGTGTGTGGCGCGCACGGGGCCCCGAGCCGAAGCAGCCTTTTTTCCGCCCTCCCGGTTCATGCCTTTGCCCGGAGACGGGCGTCCTTTGCGAGTCAAGGTGGTTTCCTGTACTAGTTTTTCTTTTTCCTTGGTTTCTTCCTTTCCTAACCTTTGCTTCTGTCTTTCTCTCCTTGCTGTACTTTCCTAGCCTTCCTCTCCTCCTCATTAGTCACCGCTTTGGCATTTGAGACACTTCTTTCTCTTCACTTCCTCTATTCTTCTTCTTTCCTCCCTGTGCGTGTCTGAAGGCCGACCCACACATTATCATGTGTAGCACGAGACGGGATAACGCGTAATTCCCCGCCCCGGGTAGACAAGTAGGGCACGAAGAGGTCATCCTGGCCCAGTTGCGGATCGGTCACTGCCGATTCAGCGACCGTCATTTGCTAACCGCTGACCCTGCACCGCTGTGCTCCTGTGGTGGATTGCTGACGGTGCGACATGTTTTACTGTCTTGTGTTAATTTTAATCATCTCCGTGTAGCCCTTCACTTTCCGTCTACTCTGGAGGAACTTTTAGGTGATGACACACGAGCAGCTGCTCGAGTTTTGCGTTTTATCAACATGCCCAATTTATCAAAGGATATTTAACTCTTCTAATTGTTTTTATCTCTCGTTTTTAGCTTTCCCTTGATACTCTGTCAGTTATAAATTTTTTTCTAGATCTAGCGAATCTCTGTTCCGATCTGGGCGCTAATGACCTGAGAAGTTGAAGCCCTAAAACCACAAAAAAAAAAAAAAAAGAAATAAATAAATAAATAAAAAAAAAAAAAAATAAATAAATAAATAAATAAAAAAAATCATTCCAGTCTTCTTTGTCAATTCCTGCACATTCCATGCTTTGGATTTTCCTATGGAATCAGACTGTATTTTCGCGTGAGATACCCGGTCGATGAATTACTTTAAAATCGTACTCACTTAAACGTAGACACCATCTTGCAAGACATGAGGATGGGTCCTTCAAATTTAGTAGCCAACGGAGTGCTGAGTGCTCTGTTACCACCTAACGTAAACTAAGTTAAACTAACATAAGGACAAACACACACACACACACACACACACACACACCAGGGAGGACTGGAAACTCCATCGGCGAGCAACCGCGCGCTCCGCAGCGAGGCGCCTTAGACTGTTCGGCTACTCCACCATGGCTCTGCATTCATGAGCTACCCGGATGCATAAGCTACAGGATGTTGCGACCATTCAGTTCCTGATTTAGGACCACACCTAATGCATAATTGGATGCGTCAAACGATAATATAAATTGCTTGTTGAAATCGGAAAAAACCAGGACAGAAGCGGATGTCAACAATTCTTTCAATTTTCCAAATGCTCAATTGCATTCCGGAGACCAAATAAATTTCGCACCATTCTCTAATAACTGGGTAAGGGGTCTTTCAATTTGGGAATATATTTTCTGTAGAAATTTGTTACGCTTCAATAAGACTGTAACTGCTTTACAGTTGTTGGAAAATCTTTTACAGCTTGTACCAATGTAGGATCCGTTCGAATTCCTTCCTGACCTTTTATATGACCTAAATAACGGACCTCCTCCAAAGCAAAGTGGCACTTATCCGGGCTCAGCGTTAACTTTGCGGCAAGCAGTCAGTCAAACACGTCACACAAATGTGACACATGCTCTTGCAAATTCTTGGAAAAAATAAGGATGTCGTCCAAGTGCACCATGCACTGTTAGGCTTAAGACCCCGTAAAACACTATCAAGCACCCGTTGAAACATCTCTGAGACGTTTTTCAGTCCAAAAGGCATATGTTTATACTGATAATGACCATCTGGTGTAGAAAAAGCTCTCTTCGGCCGATCTTCTGCCGCTACTTCGAGCTGGTGGTACCCACTTAGTAAATCCAAGGTTGTGAAATAATGACACTGACCCAAATTATCCAGGGTTTTCGTGATATTCGGCATTGGGTAGGCGTCTGTCACTGTTTTCTTATTTAAATATCGATAATCACAGCAAAACCTGTAGGCTTTCTCACCATTTGGTGGTTTTTTTGCTATTAGTACCAAGGGCGCGGACCAGGGACTGTCACTTTCCTCAATAATATCATCTCGCAACTGTTGATCTATTAACTGCTGCATAACAGGCTGCAAACAGTGAGGTACGTGGTACTGCTTTTTATAAACTGCCGCCTCGTTCCCAGTGGGAATGTAATGCTTTACTAGGGGTATTGCAGGTAAAGAGCCTGAAGGATTGAATAATTCAATATACTCTTTTAACAAAGCTTCCACGGCAACCTTATCCTGTCCCTCCAAATGTGCAACTTTATTGTTTAGTGCTAACCAGTCTACAGATTTTCCCCTGCATTGTTTTCCTTTGCGTAAAATTTTCGTCAAAGTCATCTTCGTTTAATACTTCCAAATTCGCTAACGGGGTATCCTTCACTAATTGTACCTCCTCGTGCCCAAAATTATCAATGCTAACCCGCACTACCCTTGTACCTTCAATTTCTTGCACATAGACTATGTATGCTACATCGTATAAAATACCTGGCTGGGTCCAGCCTGTCATTTTCCGATACTGTAACGGTTTCACAACACACAACGTATTTTGTGGCAAATCAGCGCCTTCTTGTCACCAGATTAGCCTCTCTGACCTTTGTGGTATGTTGACACACGAGCTAACTTTGATGGACCTAGTCTGCAGTTTAAGTGGTTTCCCTTGCAACGATGGGCGAACCCGCAACTGTAATGGTATCTCGGCGGTGACGCCTAGATCAAACAACGTTCCATCCAGTTCCAAGTCCACTTTAGAGTAGAGATGGGTAGGTCCGAGATTTTAAAGGAGTCGGGTCCGGTTCTACATCCAGCTCTGCGGACCTGCATCCAGGTTCCGTGACCGCTTGACCCATATGGGTCCGGCTCTGCAGCCGGACGGACCGTGTCCGTCAAGTGGGTCCTTCACTAATTGTACCTCCTCGTGCCCAAAATTAT
Organism: Locusta migratoria; assembly: GCA_026315105.1. Classification (NCBI taxonomy): domain Eukaryota; kingdom Metazoa; phylum Arthropoda; class Insecta; order Orthoptera; family Acrididae; genus Locusta; species Locusta migratoria. The sequence continues at coordinate 741,306,855 of CM048755.1, read as the reverse complement.
CAATGCTAACCCGCACTACCCTTGTACCTTCAATTTCTTGCACATAGACTATGTATGCTACATCGTATAAAATACCTGGCTGGGTCCAGCCTGTCATTTTCCGATACTGTAACGGTTTCACAACACACAACGTATTTTGTGGCAAATCAGCGCCTTCTTGTCACCAGATTAGCCTCTCTGACCTTTGTGGTATGTTGACACACGAGCTAACTTTGATGGACCTAGTCTGCAGTTTAAGTGGTTTCCCTTGCAACGATGGGCGAACCCGCAATTGTAATGGTATCTCGGCGGTGACGCCTAGATCAAACAACGTTCCATCCAGTTCCAAGTCCACTTTAGAGTAGAGATGGGTAGGTCCGAGATTTTAAAGGAGTCGGGTCCGGTTCTACATCCAGCTCTGCGGACCTGCATCCAGGTTCCGTGACCGCTTGACCCATATGGGTCCGGCTCTGCAGCCGGACGGACCGTGTCCGTCAAGTGGGTCCTTCACTAATTGTACCTCCTCGTGCCCAAAATTATCAATGCTAACCCGCACTACCCTTGTACCTTCAATTTCTTGCACATAGACTATGTATGCTACATCGTATAAAATACCTGGCTGGGTCCAGCCTGTCATTTTCCGATACTGTAACGGTTTCACAACACACAACGTATTTTGTGGCAAATCAGCGCCTTCTTGTCACCAGATTAGCCTCTCTGACCTTTGTGGTATGTTGACACACGAGCTAACTTTGATGGACCTAGTCTGCAGTTTAAGTGGTTTCCCTTGCAACGATGGGCGAACCCGCAATTGTAATGGTATCTCGGCGGTGACGCCTAGATCAAACAACGTTCCATCCAGTTCCAAGTCCACTTTAGAGTAGAGATGGGTAGGTCCGAGATTTTAAAGGAGTCGGGTCCGGTTCTACATCCAGCTCTGCGGACCTGCATCCAGGTTCCGTGTCCGCTTGACCCATATGGGTCCGGCTCTGCAGCCGGACGGACCGTGTCTGTCAAGTGGGTCAAGTGGGTCCTTCACTAATTGTACCTCCTCGTGCCCAAAATTATCAATGCTAACCCGCACTACCCTTGTACCTTCAATTTCTTGCACATAGACTATGTATGCTACATCGTATAAAATACCTGGCTGGGTCCAGCCTGTCATTTTCCGATACTGTAACGGTTTCACAACACACAACGTATTTTGTGGCAAATCAGCGCCTTCTTGTCACCAGATTAGCCTCTCTGACCTTTGTGGTATGTTGACACACGAGCTAACTTTGATGGACCTAGTCTGCAGTTTAAGTGGTTTCCCTTGCACGATGGGCGAACCCGCAACTGTAATGGTATCTCGGCGGTGACGCCTAGATCAAACAACGTTCCATCCAGTTCCAAGTCCACTTTAGAGATGGGTAGGTCCGAGATTTTAAAGGAGTCGGGTCCGGTTCTACATCCAGCTCTGCGGACCTGCATCCAGGTTCCGTGTCCGCTTGACCCATATGGGTCCGGCTCTGCAGCCGGACGGACCGTGTCTGTCAAGTGGGTCAAGTGGGTCCTTCACTAATTGTACCTCCTCGTGCCCAAAATTATCAATGCTAACCCGCACTACCCTTGTACCTTCAATTTCTTGCACATAGACTATGTATGCCACATCGTATAAAATACCTGGCTGGGTCCAGCCTGTCATTTTCCGATACTGTAACGGTTTCACAACACACAACGTATTTTGTGGCAAATCAGCGCCTTCTTGTCACCAGATTAGCCTCTCTGATCTTTGTGGTATGTTGACACACGAGCTAACTTTGATGGACCTAGTCTGCAGTTTAAGTGGTTTCCCTTGCAACGATGGGCGAACCCGCAACTGTAATGGTATCTCGGCGGTGACGCCTAGATCAAACAACGTTCCATCCAGTTCCAAGTCCACTTTAGAGTAGAGATGGGTAGGTCCGAGATTTTAAAGGAGTCGGGTCCGGTTCTACATCCAGCTCTGCGGACCTGCATCCAGGTTCCGTGTCCGCTTGACCCATATGGGTCCGGCTCTGCAGCCGGACGGACCGTGTCTGTCAAGTGGGTCCGCCGCCACTGGACCTGCACTGGTACAGCTGCACAGCCGGTGGCCGAAGCGTATCTATCGAGCGAATCTTATCTAACCGAGAAGGATTCCAGTTGCGTTACACAGGAATATGTAGAAGTTTATTAACATATAGTAATGATGTAAAAGATGGACCAAGTTAACTTTGATAAGAATGTTTTATTGCCAGAATATCACGAACACTGTCGCATTATAAAATCAAAGTCATCATTTGCTATACATGTCACCCAGATCACATAAGTATTTTTCTAATTATTTGTAGAAAACTAAAATATTTGTGAACTAAGCTCTTACAGTAAAACATTTGGAAGACTGTGTTTTCGTCAATGAAGTGAGCTGCCTTTTAATAGAAATTATTTTGTGACGCCCGTCCATCAGCAGTTAAAAGACACATCTGTTCCTCCCGTCAATACATTTCCAGTTTCCTCTTTTAATTCGTTGTGGATGGCAGGCAACAAACTGCAAGATACTGATTTTATAGTTGGTATCTTATATCATGGACAAAGTAAATTCATTAGTTTTTGAAACTCTGGATATTCTACAATTTTAAATGGATGGTAATCTTTTACAAAAAATTTTGTCACTATTATCAGTTTGCTTGGAACGATGAGTTGTAATGAAATTTGATCCCGGCCGCGGTGGCCGAGGAGACTGAGGCGCTCCAGTCACGGTCTGCACGGCCACTACGGTTGGGGGTTCGAATCCCCCCTCGGGCATGGATATTTGTGCCGTCCTAGTTTGTAAGTAGTTCATAAGTAGTTTGTAAGTTTAGGGACTGATGACCCCATAGTTAAGTTCCATAAACAATACAAACATTTGAACATTTGATTTGATAAAGGGCTTGAATGCTGAAGTGGACGGTAAAATTTGTTCTGAACTGGATGGCACAGATTCAGGTAAATAATTGTGATTAATTTTATTAGAATTGCTACTGCTATTGGTAAATTCTTCATTGCCCGGTAAATTTATTTCAAGTGTTTCGCGTGTTCAAGTGTTTTTCCTCTTCATATGTCTGACGAGATTTCCTGTTCGAGTTCTTGGAATGTACGAAAGATCCAGACAGCAATATCGGCATTTAGCTTTATTATCTTGGACTGTAAATTGATACCAAACTTCACTGTTCTTTGGTGGTGGGATAATGAAATCTACGAGAACAAGAAAAATCTGTTATATGATACCTGGCTAGCATGGGCACACACACATGTGTGTATCACTAAAAAGCTTAACTCGTTCGGTAAATAAATCACTGGACCAAGATTAGTGTCCATAACATCGTATGCAATGGTCAAAATCAACTTGCAATGTTTGCTTGACAGACATGAGTGCATTGTCCATTCCTTGTTGGCGCGCTTTAAAACCATACCATAAAATACACAATAACCGTGAACTCAAATCTTACTACCAACTTTTTTGGGGGGCACAATCAAGAGTTACTGTTATTGGGAATAACTTTACAATAATAATCTTCCGCTGAACAGTTGTGCAGTCAATGGCAACACAAATTCAGAAAATCGAACAAAATCACTATGTTTGTTGAACTGTTTCAGTCAAACATCTGTTAGTAATGCGACACCTGTTAGAGGATGCTTCCCAATGCCAGTACAGTCTCGGACAGAAAAAATATGCCTGTGTGCCTGCCTCGCGTGTTGTGCAGGCCAGCGTCACACAGAGCTGACGGAATTCGGCGAGCAGGTAGCCGCCCAGCCAACGAGGCGTTATGCATAGCAGTTTCAACTGGCACCGGGAGACCTGATTGGTTGTTGGTAGGAGCCATTAGCCAATGAGATGCTGCGTGTTTCTTAACCGAAGATTCGGGCGCCACGCGCTCTCACATACTTAGAGAAAAAAACTTCTTGTTTAACCAAAACCTAACCTAACTTCCACATTTAAAAAGTTATCTGTAGCGTAGCCTTAAGAAGGTTAGGTATAGGTTAAACAAGAAGTTTTTTTTTAGTATGTGAGGGCGCGTTGCGCCCGAATCTCCGGTTAAGAAACACGCAGCATTTCATTGGCTGATGTCTCCTACCAACAACCAATCAGGTCTCCCGGTGCCAGATGAAACTGCTATGCATAACGCCTCGTGCCCAGCCACCCCAGCAGGTCGCCTCACCCTGCTGTGTTTATGGCGGGCTCCAAGTCCGGCGTGGGCTTTACAACTGTCTCCCAGCCACTCCGCCGCTGCGTTTCCAACTCCGGCCGCGTCTAACCTGTTTGCTGGCCTGGACCCGCAACCGATGCGTGTCCGACCTGCACTCGGATTTACATCCACCACTCAAGGATCCGTTTCCATCCGGACCTACCCATCTCTACTTTAGAGTGATGAGCAACCAGTAAGTCTAACCCAAGAAGGACATCTTAGTTGCTGCCTACCACCGGAAGAACTTCAACTTCTACCTGAAAAATCGTTCCACCCACTCGAAAATCAAGAGTACTTGACCCAAGTGAACTAACAGGCCCCCCACCAACACCGCTCAGAGTAGTGATTTTAACTATTTCTTTCCGAGCATGCCCCCTGCTCGCTACTGACACCTGAAAAATCAGTGTCCAACAAAAATAATTTTTTTCCCCATAAGGCCGGTCAGCAAAAGATCTGCCACTGATTTTGCAGACGTGCTAACGTTTACTGGGAGCGTTGCACAGTTGACATCCCGCTCCCCATCCTGTTTAATGGCTGAAGACACGATTTCGCATGAGAATAATCCTTCCGTTTTTGCTGCCCATTGTTACGACAGTCGCGCTGCAAGTTACCGAATTTTTTGCACTTCCTACACTGCACTTCCTTGCATTCCCGTTTCATATACCCCTTAAGGCAACACGTAAAACATGTCACATCAGTAGAGATTATAATTCTTCGTTCTCGTGATCTCGTCATTGACTATACTTCTTCTAAGGCCAAAGCTAACATCAGAGCCTCGCTCAATGTCTTTGGGAAGTCCGCCCTAACTTTTTTCGCCAAATCTGACTGCATACCCCTCAAAAACGCATCAAGAGTTCTTTTCTCTGCCTCACATAAAACAACTGAATTTATTCGATCATCATCTGCCAGTTCATAAGTAACCATATTCACCTTCCTAATCCTATCCCCAAAAGCTTTGATTCACCCTGTTTTTGAAAAATGGTGTTAAGCTTTACCCAACAATACCTCTTCTTATTCTACTGACAGAACCTCTCAATTAAATTTTTCCGTAATCCTTCAAAAGTCCTAGCCTCTCGCAAATTCTCATGGCACATTGCAACTCACTTAGCTTCCCCTGTCAATTTTAATTTCGCAATGCTTAGCATCAGATCCTTTGACCAGTTAACCAACCTGACGGTCGTGGCCAAATTCTCAAAATAAAAAAAAAATAAAAATAAATAAATAAAATAAAAAAAAATACAAAAACATCTTCCCCTGACTTTCCTGAAAATGGCGTAGTATCTACTGTTGCTAACCTTGGGAATGACTACGTGACCCGCGACCTTTAGATCATCGAGTTAAGGTCTGCAGCTGGCTCACCTGATTCATTAAATGGTCAGCAGCTGCTTGTAATGTTACTTTACTTTCTGGCATGCTTGAAGCGTAAGAAATAGTCATCCAAAACAAAAATTAAAGGAAGAAAAGCCAGGGAAAGCAGTGAAAAAGAATTCAAGCTTGGTCAGGCTTGATTCCACGGTGGAACTTGAGCTCAACGACTGTATTTGACTTGTAGAAATATTCAGCAATCAGTCGTAAATATTACTTATTTATTGGCAGATCTAGATTTCGACCACGGTGTGGTCATTACAGCAGTGGCAGCGCTAGACGAAAACTGGGCGTCGGCGAACTCGTCTTTGCGAGGCCCCTCTCATTTTTCAGTAGGGTAGAAAATGTTAAATAAAATGAGCTGAATTATACACCAATAATCATTACACTAACATTTTATTTGTATAATATACAAGTATTATTGCAATAACTAAAATTACAACAATCATAAATTAAATTAAAGGACTTTCCGGCTTTTCGACTCACTGAATTTTTTAAAGACCACATCATAATTAATACTAGCCGCTATTTTTGCTTCAGTTGATGGTACTGACAACGCAGATAGTCTTTCTTCTCTCATTGTGCTTCTCACGTAATTTTGAAAAAATCAGTCTTATGCAAAGGCTGCAAAATATTTTTGTTATATTCTACCGGTTTCGGCATTTGTTGCCATCGACAGGATATCAAAAAGATATTTTACATCGAAGCCAATAAGATGACATTTTTACTGAATGCAGCAACGACTAATTTACAATAAAATATTGTGATTGTTTTTAAAAGCCTTTTCATTTTACATCATGTAGTACATATTCCTTTCATTAATCTTTACCTTTTACAAATAAGACTCTAACAATATGCACAGATGACGTTATTGACACAAAAGTTGAAGATTAATTAAAGGAATACCTACTACATAATGTAAAATGGAAAGGCTTTTTGAAAAAATCACAATATTTTATTATATAAAGACGTTGCTGTACTCAATAAAAATGTTATCTTATTGGCTTTGATTTCCTGTTGATGGCAGCAATTGCTGAAACCGGTAGAATATAACAAATAAAAGTATTTTGCAGCCTTGGCATAAGAATGATTTTTTGAAAGTACATTACGTCTGTAGATTAGCAACTAAAAACATCTTCTCGAGTAACTCTTAATCAATCTTTACTTTGGGAAGCTTCTCTCGGCTGAAACTTTACTGATTGGAAATGTAACGATAATTCTGACTGCTATGTAAACATTTGGATATACTTCTCCTAATTGTTTTCTAAAATGTGCTGAAGAAGTTGTTTTGCGTCTTTTATTGAGTCTAGTGGATTGGATTTTTAAAGCTGGAATTTCCCGTAATGTTCTAAAGGCTGTATGTCACTACTTTCGCCTTCTCTGAGTATTATACCTAAATCATTACAATGCTTGAGAAGGTCCTCCTTGGATAGAGATTTCAAATAATTGATATCTTTATACATAAAGCAGTGTGTCCGTATGTTTGTGTGTACGTATTGCATACAAATCTACAATTTTGTTCCAATCTTTATGAAATTTTGCACACGTAAGCTTCAATCCATGAGGACGTAACCCGTGGCATTCGATATGACGTTATAATTTATAGTTTGTACACTACAAATTGTAGGCGCAGGAAATTTTACAGACAGTATACACACATATAGTTGAATGTAAATTCTAAATTGTATCATAGTACGACACGTAGTTTGAGATATGAGCACATAAACAGTAACGTCTGCTGTTCATCGATTAAAACTAGGGCGTCCGGTATGACGTTACAATTTATAATTTCTACACTACAAATTGTAATTGAGTGTACCTTCTAAATGGTATCACAGTACGACACGTAGTTCATGAGATATGAGCACATAAACAGTAACGTTCATGGAAAATCGCCCCATCACGCACCAAATTATAAACTAATACTTCTTTAGTACTAATTGTATTCCAAAGAGATTTTACATACATACAGCCGTTATACAAATGAATATATACCTTAAAAATGGCAGAAATAAATAAATACCCGGGCAAGGCCAAAATATTCAAATATTTGTAAATCTATTGGACCAAACTGCGTGGTCATCAGTCCGTAGCTTACAAACTACTTAAACTAAGGTAAACTAACCTAAGGACATCGCACACATGCCGCAGGGAGGACTCGAACCTCCGATGGCGAGCAAACGCGCGCTCCGTAGTAAGGCGCCAAAGGCCGTTCGGCTACTCCACTACGGCCCGCACAACGCCGGGTTTTCAGCTAGTCATAAATAAAACCAAATCGCTCAAATTATTCTTCGAGCGCTTTCAATCAACATTCACTGTCGACTATTGCGGCATCTATCAACGTGTTAAAAAAATTATTCTGAACCACATTTCAGCAGATTGTAATGGTTCACCAATTTGTTGGTAATCGAACATTCGTTTTTTCGGTGCAGTTCTTTTCTTTTTTAACTCAGACTTAATTTCGTAACTACTTTTTTCTACAAACAATCGAGCTTCTGCATCGCATGTTTCAAATCCTGTAATACGGAATTCTCGAATCAAGTCACGAAATGAACGTTTTTACTTTTCAGGTCATTCACACTTTCGATGACATCATCAAATTGGAATAATATAGTTTTTAGTGCTCCGATTCTGCTTACCTATCATGTTTCAGACAGAGGTTTTAGTGTCAATTTTAATTTTGTTTCTATAATTTTAGAGCGCTTTCTAGACCTTGTAAAGAGCACACAAATTTTATTGATGAAGCCGAAAACTGTTGTATATGAGTTAGCTGAAAATATAAGAAGGAAATTCCAAGAAAGACATGCGCATGACGTAAAGAATGCTCGTGGATTAATATTAAGTATTCTGTTTCTAACATTTTTATTAATGCCAACCATACTGGCGCCATTATCATATCCATGTCCTCGACAGTTCTTTATATCTAGAGCATTATATTCTAGTTCCTTTAAAACGATATTTGTTAAATCTTCCCGTTTCTGCAATGGCAAGAAACCCGCGTTCCTCTATCTCTCCAGTTGAAAAATTGCAAAATCTTAGTATTATTGACATTTGTTCCACACGGCACACATCCCTGGTACAATCGAGCATGAAAACATAATATTTTGCTTGTTCGACTCTTTTTGCAATTTCGTTAATGACAGATTTTGACATTAATGAAATTAATTAATTTTGGATTTCGTGGCTCAGATAATGCTGAAAAAGTTGCTTTTCATTAATGTGTTGGAAGTGCTCTTTTAGTGTTAGATCATATTTGGATAACAGTGTAAATAGTTCTATAACATTTACACTGTTTCCAGTATCATTCAGTGTAAGGGATTCTCGATGACCTCTAAATGCCAGATTGTATGAGGCTAAGTAGTTGATAATGTCGATCAACCTTTCGACCAAGTTATAGCAATACCTTTGTAATTCCCAAATCAGTCTCTCGTATTCCTCATCCACTATTTTCCCATATTTGATTCCTTTATATAATTCCACCCATCTCGTCATACATTCGATGTGTCCTTGACTTTGATTATGTTCATGTCTTTGCAATATCCTATTCAGATCTTTCCTCTCACAAAAGCCTTCTTTTACCATCTGTGTCTGCAAATGTGAGAAAAATGTACTTGGAAAGCAATAAACTTTATCTTGAGATGTGGAGTAAACCAACGATCTGCTATGTTGCTCTTCACCGTTATCCAATTTTCTAGTAAAATAAAATTTATTAAAATATCTTTTATTTGCGTCTTTGGGGTAAGTCTCATCAGATTTCTCGAGGGTTTGTTGGGGACCATTTTGAGCTAAATTACTCGAAACAACCATTTTCCCAGATCTAATTCTGTAAATGACTGTTTTACGAACAATGTCCTCACGATTCTGCATCACAAATATTTCCACTTCTTAACTCCTTATTCAGCTCAGAAAGTTGGATAACAGCAGTTTCACCAAATTTTGATGACCCTGGTTCTGTTGGCGACTACAGAAACTTGGAGGAGAGATTCATCAGAGGCCTTTGGAGCAGATTCATCTGAAGTTTCTTCAGAAATATCATAGTTGAGAATTTTGCGTATATCTATAATTTAGTTTCATTGATTGGAAACATACCATTTGGATAAGCTTAACTATGTGATGTTGGCCCAAGGATGAAAGAATATTGTATTACTCCTCCTATGAATGGTTTTGCCACACTTATTCTGATCTGTTCTGCAGGAAAACAGAAATCCATAAAAGTTGAAACACTGAAAGATACCTTTCTATCTCTCCTTAACCAATGTCTATATGGAATTGACATTTCTTTTCTAATAATGTGGCCACCAGTTGTAATCCTCACTTTCAACGATTGTTACTATAAAATCAACTTTAGCGCTAAAGCTTGCTGTGTTTTCACACACGTCCTTCAATGTGTATAGTCTGTCCACATGCCTCTGTCGTCTTTGACTACTGCGAAGTTCCTATCATTTGGCAGAAAGGAGTGTCCTCTGTCAGGGAAAGGAAGTCTGATGTTGAAAAACGCCTCTGAGCACTTATAGCCATTAAAAAATCTAATAAGAGTGTTGTTCTTATTCTGGCCTGGACAGCCGACTCAAAACAACCAGAGTTCTTTAACACTAGATAAGACCCAGGTATTGAAATAATGGAGGAGAAAACTGCGTACCTCATTTGGACTGTTTTTAGCATGCCCCTCAAGGTAGATGTAGAAGGATACTGAATTAGTTGTCATGTTATGCACAGAGAAAACTGGAATTGTTACTTTACGATGATAATACATGAATAATATATGTCCTGAACTGGTATCTTACGAAAGCATACATTTTGTATGTAGTCAGATGTTAAAGCAAGAAAATCCTTTCTCTCAATGCATAACTTGGTTGCACACAAACAAAACTAATAGATAAGTTTTACCAACTTAAAGCTATAGTTGAATATGTTAACAATTATCATTACCTAAAAGCAAAACAACTTAAGAGCTGGACTAATGCTGTTTTGCCGGTAAACATGAATGTACTGTTGCTGGAAATAATGTATAGAATTTGGAGACTGAAGTCTGTTTGGTATTAAGCGATGTGTATTGGGTGTTGGAACATTGCTGTGACCATAACTCAAACCCATGAAAATGTGGACTTAAGTCGTTTTGCAAATTCACGAGTCATAGATATATATTATTTTAGATTGTAGTATGAATTGTGCGATCTTCTGCGTCTTCGCTAAGAACTTCCTCACTTTAAAGCTATGTAGCTTCATATGTATTCATCATATTCTAATGAAATTTTCATGTATTTAACCAATATATTGGTAGTGTAAATCAGACCCGCGGCGGCGGCGGAGCGTATTGCGATGTGCGAGGCCGTTCCCCATCTGGGGTTCGAACCCCCCCTCGGGCATGGATGTTTTCGTCGTCTTTAGTGTATATATATTAAATCAGAGCCCTGGTTACCCGGCCAGGCTCCTGTGCCCGACAGCTGCGCTCCGTTGTCCGCTGTGTACAGCCACAGCGGTCACTCGCGCCCAGCTGTACCGCCAGCAGACGGAGCGAGCCGCGCTGTGCCGTCGAGGCCCGAGGTTCGACCGGGCGCGAGCCCGCGACAGGTTTCTGTGCAACAGCGAAACGACAGCGCTGGGAACGTGGGGATGCAGCACCGCGCAGACATTTCGGCACAAAACATTGAAGTATTCAGAGCTAGTTTCAGTATTTATTTCGTACACGACGTCGTCACTCTAACTTAACAATTGAAAAACGTCGTTAAACATCAAATCTTAAAAAATAAATAAATAAATAAATAAAATTACGATGTTTTGCGAGGCCCCCCACAGGCGCGAGACCGTCGGCGGCCGCCGACGCCTAGCGCCGCCACTGATTATCAGTGCTTAAAAAACGATTAAAACACTTAAAACATCTCGACCTCCATGTTGGAGGTGCGTTCATATGATCGCCACCTCCAACATGGAGGGTCCCGTTTGTTTAAATAACTGAAGTATTCGATACCATAGTTGGTCGTAGTATTGTAACCTAATATTCCAGATTTATAATGTATAAGCATCTTATGGCGCTTCTGTCAAGTCTCATTATAATTTGCATCACTAGGGTCTTCTAACAAACTAAATTAATTAATTATTGAAAGTCTTAACAACAATGTAAACATATATTAACACTGCGCTAATTGTTGTTTACTTACGATCTTTTGTATTATTTCATTTTGATATGGAAATATTTTTATTACATCTGTCATACTTTTATGTATCTTTACGTAAACCAAAATATACGTAAAAAAAAAAAAAATGAAATAATTTGTTACAAAGGACGCTGAAGAAAGACAAAAATTTCGGAATGCTTGAACTGGATATGGACTGGACGACTAAACCTGTAAGTGCAATTTAACTTTGATTTTTAGTTATTTGAGTGCAGTTTATTCAGAATGGACAAAGAAAATATTAAAATGTCAAATGTAGACGGGGATTTTGCTTCGGGCATGTTACAATCATTACTGAACGAACTGGAAAATACATTTTAAAAACGTTAACAGACCAACAAAATCTAATTAAAGACGAACTTAAAATTTCGTGTGAAAATGCTGAGTTAGGCCTAATAAATGAGAGTTATGTGAAGACTTGTTTTTATGAAACAGAATCAGCAGATCAGACAGTAGAAAAAAGTGCAGACTTTGTTAAAGAAATTAATAGGGAAAGGTTAACAATGATCTTGTAACAAATGTCATACATAATTTTGATTCATGGTCTAAAATTCCTGATGTTTCCAGAACACGATGTACACCCTGTAGATTTCATTTTAAGCTGTGAAAATAGTTTTATAGAAGGAATGTGTGATAGTGATAAGATAAAGTACGTAAAGTATCATCTAAATGGTGAGGCATAATTTGGGCTAATACAAACAGAAAACTTTGGAAAAGTTTTGAAGAATTTAAAAATAGTTTTTTTAATAAGTTTTGGTCAGAAAATGACCACAGGGTTAAAAGTAGATTTTTGTTTGGACCAGCATACAATGGAAGACCTGGAGGACTGTTTGATTTTCGTGAAAATGAATTGCAGAAACTAATACACTTGAAGTATCCATTAGATGTTAGGATAAAATTAATGTGTTAAAAATAGGCTACCAAAATATTTGCAAAGGGACTTAACACATGCTCCTGATAATGATATAGATGAATTTTTACATTTTGTGTACAAAATTGACAATCTTGTTCAAAGCCAAAGGTCTAATTACAGGAATAGATGCAGTAGGAGGGGGGCAAAGAAGCAGACACAATAAATATGGTAATACTCCTTTTAATGAGAACAGAAAATACAAACATGATAATACACGAATAAAACCTATGTTGTATGTTAAAGATGTAAATGTTGAAAATAGGGAACTTAATACTATTGATGAAGGGTTTAAAAATGTTTGTGATGTAATTGATAAAGGTAGGGAACATACTGATCAAACTAGGTTGTGTCATAAAAATAATTCTGAAAATGCAAACTTGAATGGTATTGACTGTAACTTACCTGATTTGACTTGTGAAAAAGAAACATTAAGGCAAAATTTTAAAATTCACATATACTTTATATGGAAAAAGCTAGAATTGAGCTGGGAAAAATTATACCCAGAGTGGTGGAAACATCGCAAAGTAAAAATAAATAGGAATATGATTGTTGGTATGGGATCTTTTGTAACTGAAACACAACCCCCAGCAAGCTCAGGCATTATAATTGATTTTATTTGCTTTCACTTGGAATGTACAGTTATTTTTTACTTTAATTCATGAATTTTCAGTAAACTGTTAGATATCTGTTGATTCTTTTGAAGTTTTGGTAAATGTTAATGTGTAAGTGTAAAATGTTCATTGATAGTAGGCCTATGTTCTTTATAAAACAATGTTCTGTGTAATTGCTATAACTCATATTCAAAGTGACCTAGTATAAAAACATAATTAGGTACATTTTCACGAAACTTACTAAAATATCATTCTGTAAGAAAAGCTCTTTTTCATATTTTTCTATGCATTCTGTTTCTTGGAAAATGTGTCATACTACATACTATGCACTCAGATATGCTTTCATATTCTCTGAAAACTATAAGAATGTTAATTACTTAAACTGATTAGGTCTCTGTGATGGCAGTATTGTTTCTGAAGTACTTTGTGCAAAACATTTTGAGATTCTAGATGTGATAATCGAATTTAACTTTCTGTTATGAAACTTTTTGGATAAGATAGTATTTTTCAAATCACAGCCTTGTTCAAGTAATATAAAAATTTTCTGATAGTATTTGCCACTGTCATAAAAATATTGTAACAGCTATTAGTAGACACTTTCATTGGAAGAAAACTCTTGAATTGATTCAGCAGCTGACTGTATATATCTCATACTAAACTAAAATTGCTGCATAATCCAGATAATCTACTGATGACATAGGCTGTAGTTGTGAAATGTTTATTGTGTCAAGTAATAGTTAGTTTCTGATGTGATGATTTGTTTGCATTCCAAAGTACACTGTGTAGGATATTCTAAAAAATCTTTGGGCACATTTAAAATGAACGGTCTGTAATGTTACACTTTTGGGTAATATGGTATTTTCATGTCACACAGTCTCTTGTTTGACTAATCTCAAAAATGTTCAAATATTTGTAAAGCTTATGGGACTTAACTATGGGGTCATCAGTCCCTAAACTTACAAACTACTTACTAACTAGGATGGCACAAATATCCATGCCCGAGGGGGGATTCGAACCCCCAACCATAGTGGCCGTGCAGACCGTGACTGAAGTGCCTCAGTCCCCTCGGCCACCGTGGCCGGCTTGACTAATCTGAAATATTTGTATGTTACATGCTTTTGTTACTAATGTTTGATTTTTTTTTTTTACTAAATCTTGAGATCTTGAATAAGTAATTTTTATGGTTGGATACTTTCATTTCATGGAACTTCAAAATTGTTTCTGTAAGCAGGTTGTATATTCATGTTTTACTAAATATGGTGCAAACTGATTTCTTTAAGTAAGCTGTGTTATTCATGTTTCACTAAATCTGTCATACACACTGACATATACCATCATCATGAAATGTTGTTGAACTGTATGAGCATTATTAGGCGCTTTCATGACATTTTTTCAAATTAATTGCTGACTTTTGTGTATTGTTGCAATTTTTATGTTAGTAACAGTCTTGTACAAATTTATTTATAAAGTGGGGGGTTAAATGATCTTGGTGTAAGAAACTTGATGGGGTACTTGTCATTTAAAAATTTGATTATGATTATTTAACTGGAATGATACATTGTACATTAACTTTGACTCTCATGTACCAAGGCTGACTATGTAAAGTTTTGATGTGGCTAACTTTTTGACTTTGACAGCTGGGGTATTTTGTAGTCATTAATGGAGGTTAGTAAGATGAATAATTTATCCAAAAAAGAATATGAAAGAATAATGCATTCATGAAATGATATGAATTTAATAATTTTTATTAGTGAATTTCTTTGGTAAACTCAACAGCCATGTATTAGGTGGCCTCGTGCCCATCTGCTGTCCTGTAGCTGTGCAGGCTGTGGATGTAAAATTTACAGCAGTATATTTTATACAAATTCTTAGGTGCTTGTGTGCAGTTCGTACAAGTGCCGAACTAGTAGGGTTCCTGTTTGTAAAACTTCTGGTCGCACTTGATGTATTATGTCACAATCTAGCTTTTATTATGCCATTAAGACATATTCCTACTTATTTTGATTATTAATATTCTCATAGTAATATTCCTCACATAATTATCAGTATCAATGTTGTTATGACTGTTTGATAAACAAGACATGATGAAGTACTCATATCTTAATGCAATTTGAAAATCGTTAATAATTTTGTATTATCAATTTATATTCAGTATTAAAATTGTAAAAACTGCTTAAGAGCTCACTTAATGCACACTTGAAACCCATAGTTTGTTACACTAATACTTATAGTAATAATTTTTATATTGTTTTGCTGAAACTTAATGTTTTCTCATTTTTTGAAATCTAGGCACTGCTTACACAAATGTTGTATACCTATTAACATGCAACTTTATTAAGCTTATGATTTTAGACTGTACTTGTGCTATGTAAATTTGGTTCAGCACAACTTTGTCTGTGTGCTCATGATTGTCCAATAAACAGTTTATTGTTCTTCTGTGTCTACTGTCATGGTAATTTAAAGAATTGTGCATTGCAGAAATCATATCATCAATAATAAAAGTATTTAGTTTGGTAACTGTTTTCTACAAAATCAGTCATTTTATGCTTGAAATGCTATAGACTGTAACATGATTTAAAATTGAATTTAACATATATGTAGTGTAAAAGCAAAATATTTGCGAATTGTAAATACTCCCCAATTCTGTTGTCACACAGTGTCATCCACATGTGATGCCTGACATTGTGTGAAGGGGGTATTGTAATATATTTAGCCAGGAAGGTCCTGTTTGTTTAAATAACTGAAGTATTCGATACCATAGTTGGTCATAGTATTGTAACCTAATATTTCAGATTAATAATGTATAAGCATCTTATGGCGCTTCTGTCAAGTCTCATAATTTGCATTCCTAGGGTCTTCTAACAAACTAAATTAATTCATTATTGAAAATCGTAACAACAATGTAAACAAATATTAACTCTGCACTGATTGTTGTTTACTTACAATCTTTTCTATTGTTTATTTTGATGTAAAAAAAAAAAAACGTATTATTACATTTGTCATAATATTGTGTATTAATTCTTCTAACATGTCTAACAGGACAGTCAATTAACTTAATTAAATCATCAGTAAAATGATAGCAACCATAGTTTAACAACAATCACATGCTATTTTACATCCCATAAATGGGTCTAATGTTTTATAAATGTAATGTCCTGACAAAACTATAGTCAGTGGTCAGGATTATGAGGAGCATATGACGGTACTTAGAATGAAATAATGAAAAGAGGTATGTCATAAGTGCTTTGCTTATGGTACTCAACAAGTACAAACTGATATAATCATTCCATTGTTGTTATACAATATAGTGAATTATATATGAAATCTAGCTGCAAAAATTACTAAAATTGAATTTACAATTAAAAATTTTGTTATTATGAAACTTGGACCTTAAGTGCTAATTAATCATATGCTGGTCAAGGGGCATTACGTAAATTACAAAACGTGCCTGATCATAACTTCAGTATACAAACTACATTGGCATTAGGAGCCACAAAAAGTCAGGGTTCAATAATGTATAGATCTACAAATGTCTTTCAAGTGTGCACTTTCAATAATGTCTAATTTGTTCTGGTTCTTACTGAATCTAATATGAACCCTTTTGATAGTCCATATATTTGACTAAAACTGTGAGGTGCTGAATTAAATTATGGTGCGGTAATGGACATGGAGCACTTTGAATAGTAGTGTGCAATAAGTTGAGAATTCAGGCAGGCTGGGAAGCATGTCTGCATAGACCAATGGGAAGGTGACTGCTGGAAAGAAGCAATTAATCCACATCTGAGTCCCAGACTGGCTGAAATTTTCAATTTCATCATTGAATTTAATTCAGCACCACGTAACAAACAAAATGGCAAGAAATGTCAATTCTTGACTTTGTGGCTGCTAATGTTAACCAATGGTGTCTGTTCTTTCTACATGTCCAAAAGACATTTGTAATATTTTGTCTGTATTGTAACAAGATTTCTACACGTATGAAAGTATAGGCACCTTACAAATACTTGTCTGCACAATATATCAGGCCAATGAACTAAAACACAAATGTAACAAGGGAGTATATTTTAACAACTACCAATAACCACCAATACTATAATAATAAAATCATGCAACCGTAGAACATTTTCTATGAGACTGATTAATCAACTTTTTTATTTATTGCAAAGGCACTTTAGTGAAGGAAAATTCATAATTAATATAAATATTATTTACATTAAACAATTACAAAAAACAAGCAGACACTCAAAAGAAACACATTTTGGACACTTTGCTCTTATTTAAAGGTCTGAGAAAGGTTTTTTCCCCATATAGAGCTGTCTGTTTTCCTCCTCTCATTCTCATACGTGATGTCACTCAGCACATCACATTGAATGGGAGTGTTGCTGCTATTACACTGTTGATAAGTTGTTTGATGTGATACAGAGACAGCAATTGATCCCTCATTGCAAGAAATGATAGAATTTTTAAGGTTTCTTGGATTCTACTCAGTATTTAGTGGCAGTTGGTACCATGGGTCTGAAGTGTCTGTTCGCAATGTTTCCTGTACTTCTGTGGTACAAATCCAAAGCATCACTGACTTGGTTCTGAGGATAGTGACAATGTGATGTCTCACTAACTGCCTCATACGTCATCTGGAAGGAACTGGCATGAACACTCCACTAGTAATTAGAAAATTCAAGAATGTCAGGGAATCAACAGTGTCCAGGCCAAGGGCCTCGTGAACTGATGTTCATACTGAGGTACAAAGGCATGTAAAATTATTCTTGACGTTTTTGTGAAGCAGTGGCAGGTACATGACTGAATGAAATTCAGGAATCTCATCAAGCTGGCTGGACCTTGCACCATCTTCCTTCTGCCCAACATGCGTAACTATTCTTTACAATAACACTCCTGATGTTTCCAACAGTATTCACAAAAATAAAGGTGAAGAGGATCAGTGCAGACATTTAAGTTTATGTACTGGAGAGTGATTCATTGGAAATGTATACCCTCATGTTTTCAGCTATGATCCACAGCAACATTCCAATACTTTACTTTCTGTGTGCTAACTTGTGGCACCTTCCAAATCACTGTCTTTCCATCACTAATGTTCAGGCTGGTGCACGGAGGTATATTTTCAAACAGCAGCCTCCAGTGCCTCACCAGACCACAGGATTGCTTCAGTGGTGTCCTCTGCTGTTCTGTGTTTCTCTGCACTATTTTTCTCAAGTGATGGCATTAAGGACAGGACAACAGGGTTTCCAATATTTCCAATTACATCATCCACGAAGAGACATTCAAGTGCAGCAAAAATTCCCATTGCTAGTGGTTTACATACTTTTTATAAAGATGCTTCCTTACACAGAAATATTCTTCCTGCGGCCAGTCTACTTTTAAGGAACACTGCAATTAGTCAGTATATTAGTAGCTTTAGTGACACAGATAGCCAGGTGCATTGGAAGATCAAATTAGAGAATGAAAGTGAAAGACACCCTCAGGCCTCGCAACCTAATACCATTGGGGTCGAAAAAAACAAGAGTTGGCCAAGAGAGACCGACAGGAAAGAAAACAGTTGTCTGAGAAAAGTAAGTAGAAAGAGGTTCCTAGTAATGAAGCTCTTCTGACACAACCACAGCCAATTTCTACGACTGTATGAAGGATTGGACATATAATTACATTTTACAATAAATGGAAGTGTGTAAGTAACCAGTAGGAAAATACGGTGTAGTCATTGTACAAAGCAAGACTGGTTATTGTATAAAACCAAAGTACTACACTAACAATTAAACCAACAATGAGTGTCAGCATGATAATACATATGAGTTAGTTATAACATAGAAAATTTCACTACTTTCAATAAATGCAAAATTTACATTGTACAGGAATTTGACATGTTACAGTGAGTTAGACACCGAAAAGTTTATGTATTTACATGAGGGTCACTCCAAAAGAAATGCACACTATTTAAAAAAAAATACAGTTTCATTCAGCATATTATATGCTGATTACATAATCATATACAGTAAAGTGGTCTCACAGTACCATAAACCCTAGTATGAAAGAGACACCTCAAAACCAACCTCATTTCAGCAGAGAATGCATAGGAACTCTTTTAAAGAAAACAATGAAATGTATATTTTAGCACTCTCAGTATCCCATACATATATAAAAGTATATGTTGTCAGCAAGGAGTGCTGAAATGAAGCTTGAATAAGCCGAAGAAAACTCATTACTCGGTATCAATACAATGACATACTAATTTAATGCATACAATGAAATTATTTATATCAGATAACAAACACACTACAAATGTGCTGACACAACCTGAAGTGGTTTTGTTTAATTCTTCTAACATGTCTAATAGGACAGTCAATTAACTTAATTAAATCATCAGTAAAATGATAGCAACCATAGTTTAACAACAATCACATGCTATTTTACATCCCATAAATGAGTCTAATGTTTTATAAATGTAATGTCCTGACAAAACTATAGTCAGTGGTCAGGATTATGAGGAGAGGTATGTCATAAGTGCTTTGCTTTCGGTACTCAACAAGTACAAAATGATATTATCATTCCATTGTTGTTATACAATATAGTGAATTATATATGAAATCTAGCTGCAAAAATTACTAAAATTGAAATTACAATTAAAAATTTTGTTATTATGAAACTTGGACCTTAAGTGCTAATTAATCATAAGCTGGTCAAGGGGCATTACGTAAATTACAAAACGTGACTAATCATAACTTCAGTATACAAACTACATTGGCATTAGGAGCCACAAAAAGTCAGGGTTCAATAATGTATAGATCTACAAATGTCTTTCAAGTGTGCACTTTCAATAATGTCTAATTTGTTCTGGTTCTTACTGAATCTAATATGAACCCTTTTGATAGTCCATATATTTGACTAAAACTGTGAGGTGCTGAATTAAATTATGGTGCGGTAATGGACATGGAGCACTTTGAATAGTAGTGTGCAATAAGTTGAGAATTCAGGCAGGCTGGGAAGCATGTCTGCATAGACCAATGGGAAGGTGAATGCTGGAAAGAAGCAATTAATCCACATCTGAGTCCCAGACTGGCTGAAATTTTCAATTTCATCATTGAATTTAATTCAGCACCACGTAACAAACAAAATGGCAAGAAATGTCAATTCTTGACTTTGTGGCTGCTAATGTTAACCAATGGTGTCTGTTCTTTCTACATGTCCAAAAGACATTTGTAATATTTTGTCTGTATTGTAACAAGATTTCTACATGTATGAAAAGTACAGGCACCTTACAAATACTTGTCTTCACAATATATCAGGCCAATGAACTAAAACACAAATGTAACAAGGGAGTATATTTTAACAACTACCAATAACCAGCCATACTATAATAATAAAATCATGCAACCGTAGAACATTTTCTATGAGACTGATTAATCAACTTTTTTATTTATTGCAAAGGCACTTTAGTGAAGGAAAATTCATAATTAATATAAATATTATTTACATTAAACAATTACAAAAAACAAGGAGACACTTAAAAGAAACACATTTTGAACACTTTGCTCTTATTTAAAGGTCTGAGAAAGGTTTTCCCCATATGGAGCTGTCTGTTTTCCTCCTCTCATTCTCATACGTGATGTCACTGAGCACATCACATTGAATGGGAGTGTTGCTGCTATTACACTGTTGATAAGTTGTTTGATGTGATACAGAGACAGCAATTGATCCCTCATTGCAAGAAATGATAGAATTTTTTAAGGTTTCTTGGATTCTACTCAGTATTTAGTGGCAGTTGGTACCATGGGTCTGAAGTGTCTGTTCGCAATGTTTCCTGTACTTCTGTGGTACAAATCCAAAGCATCACTGACTTGGTTCTGAGGATAGTGACTATGTGATGTCTCGCTAACTGCCTCATACGTCATCTGGAAGGAACTGGCATGAACACTCCACTAGTAATTAGAAAATTCAAGAATGTCAGGGAATCAACAGTGTCCAGGCCAAGGGCCTCGTGAACTGATGTTCATACTGAGGTACAAAGGCACGTAAAATTATTCTTGACGTTTTTGTGAAGCAGTGGCAGGTACATGACTGAATGCAATTCAGGAATCTCATCAAGCTTGCTGGACCTTGCACCATCTTCCTTCTGCCCAACATGCGTAACTATTCTTTACAATAACACTCCTGATGTTTCCAACAGTATTCACAAAAATGAAGGTGAAGAGGATCAGTGCAGACATTTAAGTTTATGTACTGGAGAGTGATTCATTGGAAATGTATACCCTCATGTTTTCAGCTATGATCCACAGCAACATTCCAATACTTTACTTTCTGTGTGCTAACTTGTGGCACCTTCCAAATCACTGTCTTTCCATCACTAATGTTCAGGCTGGTGCACGGAGGTATATTTTCAAATAGCAGCCTCCAGTGCCTCACCAGACCACAGGATTGCTTCAGTGGTGTCCTCTGCTGTTCTGTGTTTCTCTGCACTATTTTTCTCAAGTGATGGCATTAAGGACAGGACAACAGGGTTTCCAATATTTCCAATTACATCATCCACGAAGAGACATTCATGTGCAGCAAAAATTCCCATTGCTTGTGGTTTACATACTTTTTATAAAGATGCTTCCTTATACAGAAATATTCTTCCTGCAGCAAGTCTTCTTTTAAGGAACACTGCAATTAGTCAGTATATTAGTAGCTTTAGTGACACAGATAGCCAGGTGCATTGGAAGATCAATTTAGAGAATGAAAGTGAAAGACACCCTCAGGCCTCGCAACCTAATACCATTGGGGTCGAAAAAAACAAGAGTTGTCCAAAAGAGACCGACAGGAAAGAAAACAGTTGTCTGAGAAAAGTAAGTAGAAAGAGGTTCCTAGTAATGAAGCTCTTCTGACACAACCACAGCCAATTTCTAAGACTGTATGAAGGATTGGACATATAATTACATTTTACAATAAATGGAAGTGGGTAAGTAACCAGTAGAAAAATACGGTGTAGTCATTGTACAAAGCAGGACTGGTTATTGTATAAAACCAAAATACTACACTAACAATTAAACCAACAATGAGTGTCAGCATGATAATACATATGAGTTAGTTATAACATAGAAAATTTCACTACTTTCCATAAATGCAAAATTTACATTGTACAGGAATTTGACATGTTACAGTGAGTTAGACACCGAAAAGTTTGTGTATTTACATGAGGGTCACTCCAAAAGAAAAGCACACTATTTAAAAAAAATACAGTTTCATTCAGCATATTATATGCTAATTACATAATCATATACAGTAAAGTGGTCTCACAGTACCATAAACCCTAGTATGAAAGAGACACCTCAAAACCAACCTCATTTCAGCAGAGAATGCATAGGAACTCTTTTAAAGAAAACATTGAAATGTATATTTTAGCACTCTCAGTATCCCATACATATGTAAAAGTATATGTTGTCAGCAAGGAGTGCTGAAATGAAGCTTGAATAAGCCGAAGAAAACTCATTACTCAGTATCAATACAATGACATACTAATTTTATGCATACCATGAAATTATCTATATCAGATAACAAACACACTACAAATGTGCTGACACAACCTGAAGTGGTTTTGTTTAATTCTTCTAACATGTCTAACAGGACAGTCAATTAACTTAATTAAATCATCAGTAAAATGATAGCAACCATAGTTTAAAACAATCACATGCTATTTTACATCCCATAAATGGGTCTAATGTTTTATAAATGTAATGTCCTGACAAAACTATAGTCAGTGGTCAGGATTATGAGGAGAGGTATGTCATAAGTGCTTTGCTTTCGGTACTCAACAAGTACAAACTGATATTATCATTCCATTGTTGTTATACAATATAGTGAATTATATATGAAATCAAGCTGCAAAAATTACTAAAATTGAAATTACAATTAAAAATTTTGTTATTATGAAACTTGGACCTTAAGTGCTAATTAATCATAAGCTGGTCAATGGGCATTACGTAAATTACAAAACGTGACTGATCATAACTTCAGTATACAAACTACATTGGCATTAGGAGCCACAAAATGTCAGGGTTCAATAATGTATAGATCTACAAATGTCTTTCAAGTGTGCACTTTCAATAATGTCTAATTTGTTCTGGTTCTTACTGAATCTAATATGAACCCTTTTGATAGTCCATATATTTGACTAAAACTGTGAGGTGCTGAATTAAATTCTAGTGGAGTAATGGACACGGAGCACTTTGAATAGTAGTGTGCAATAAGTTGAGAATTCAAGCAGGCTGGGAAGCATGTCTGCATAGACCAATGGGAAGGTAACTGCTGGAAAAAAAGCAATTAATCCACATCTGAGTCCCAGACTGGCTGAAATTTTCAATTTCATCATTGAATTTAATTTAGCACCACGTAACAAACAAAATGGCAAGAAATGTCAATTCTTGACTTTGTGGCTGCTAATGTTAACCAATGGTGTCTGTTCTTTCTACATGTCCAAAAGACATTTGTAATATTTTGTCTGTATTGTAACAAGATTACTACACGTATGAAAAGTACAGGCACCTTACAAATACTTGTCTGCACAATATATCAGGCCAATGAACTAAAACACAAATGTAACAAGGGAGTATATTTTAACAACTACCAATAACCAGCAATACTATAATAATAAAATCATGCAACCGTAGAACATTTTCTATGAGACTGATTAATCAACTTTTTTATTTATTGCAAAGGCACTTTAGTGAAGGAAAATTCATAATTAATATATTATTTACATTAAACAATTACAAAAAAACAAGCAGACACTCAAAAGAAACACATTTTGGACACTTTGCTCTTATTTAAAGGTCTGAGTAAGGTTTTTTGCCCCATATAGAGCTGTCTGTTTTCCTCCTCTCATTCTCATACGTGATGTCACTGAGCACATCACATTGAATGGGAGTGTTGCTGCTATTACACTGTTGATAAGTTGTTTGATGTGATACAGATTAGATTAGATTAGATTAATACTTGTTCCATAGATCATGAATACGACACTTCGTAATGAGTGGAACGTGTCAGTTAAATGAAGTGTGTCTATACATAATATTACATGACACTCAATATTTGCATATTTTTTTTATTTTTTTAATTTTTTCCTAAAGTACTAACTTTTATCTAGAAATTCATCTAATGTGTAGAAGGAATTGCCATTCAGAAATTCTCTTAATTCATTTTTAAATGCTAGTTGGCTATCTGTCAGAATTTTGATACTACTAGGTAAGTGACCAAAGACTTTTGTGGCAGAAAATTTAACCCCTTTTTGTGACAGAGCTAAATTTAACATTGAATAGTGTATGTCACCCTTTCTCCTAGTGTTGTAGCTATGCACACTGCTGTTACATTTGAATTCAGTTGGATTGTTAATAACAAATTTCATAAGTGAATATATATATTGTGAAGCTACTGTGAAGATTCCTAGATCCTTAAACAAATGTCTGCAGGATGATCTTGGGTGGGCTCCAGCAATTATTCTGATGACCCGCTTTTGGGCAATGAATACTTTCTTACTAAATGATGAATTGCCCCAGAATATGATGCCATAAGAAAGCAGAGAATGAAAATAGGCATAGTATGCTAGTTTACTAAGTTGTGTATCACCAAAGTTTGCAATCACCCTAATAGCATAAGTAGCTGAGCTCAAACGTTTCAGCAGATCTTCAATGTGTTTCTTCCAATTCAACCCCTCATCAATGCATAAACCTAAAAAGTTTGAATATTCTACCTTAGCTATAGATTTCTGGTTGAAGTCAATATTAATTAATGGCGTGATGCCATTTATTGTGTGAAACTGAATATACTGTGTTTTTTCAAAATTTAAATAGAGTCCATTTACAGAGAACCATCTAATAATTCTCTGAAATACTTCATTGACAATTTCATCAGTTAATTCCTGTGATTCGGGTGTGATAGCGATACTTGTATCATCAGCAAAGAGAACTAGCTTGGCATCTTTATGAATATAGAAAGGCAAATCATTAATAAATATTAAGAACAGCAAAGGTCCCAGTACCGAACCCTGTGGCACCCCATGCTTGATAGTTCCCCAGTTTGAGGACTTGGCAGTTTTTTGTATATTATGTGAATTACTTATATCAACTTTCTGAACTCTTCCAGTTAGGTATGATTTAAACCATTTGTGCACTTTTCCACCCATACCACAGTAGTTAAGCTTATCTAGAAGAATTCCATGGTTAACACAATCAAAGGCCTTTGATAGATCACAAAAAATCCCAACGGGTGATTTACGGTTATCCAAAGCATTTAATATTTCATTAGTGAAATTGTGTATTGCATTTTCTGTTGAAAAGCCTTTCTGGAAACCAAACTGACATTTAGTTAGAACTTTATTTTTATTAATATATGAAGTTACTCTGGAATACATTACTTTTTCAAGAATTTTTGATAGAGCAGTCAGAAGTGAGATTGGGCGGTAGTTGTTGACATCCAATGTATCACCTTTTTTATGAAGTGGTTTGACAATAGCATATTTCAGTCTATCAGGGAAAATACCCTGCTCCAGTGAGCTATTACAAATGTGGCTAAGAATCCTACATATTTCTTGGGAACAAGCTTTTAATACCCTGCTGGATATGCCATCAATGCCATGAGAGCTTTTACTCTTGAGGGAGTTTATTAATTTCCTAATTTCAGATTGAGAGGTGGGTGGGATTTCCATTGCATCAAACTGTCTAGGTACGCCCTGTTCCATTAACTGCCTAGCTTCTTCTAATGAACATTTGGATCCTATATTCTCCACAACATTTAAAAAATAATTATTAAAAGTGTTTTCGACTTCTGACTTTTTGTTTGTAATTTTTTTATTCACTTTGATGGTAATGCTGTCTTCCTGTGTTCTTGGTTGCCCTGTCTCCCTTGTTATAATATTCCAGATTGTTTTAATTTTATTATTTGATGTACTAATCTCAGACATGATGCACATGCTTTTGGATTTTTTAATAACTTTCCTTAATACAGAACAGTAGTTTTTATTAATAGTTGAGTATTACTGGGTCACTACTCTCTCTTGCTGTCAGATACAGTTCCCTTTTCCGGTTACAAGATATTTTTATACCTTTGGTAAGCCATGGTTTTTTTTTGCTTGGTTCCTTACAATTAAATTTGACTAATTTCTTGGGGAAACAATTATCAAATACCCTTACAAAAGTATCATGAAATAAATTGTATTTTAAATTAGCATCAGGTTCCTTGTAGACTTCATCCCAATCTAACTGCTGAAGACTTTCCGTGAAATTTCTAATTGTCGATTCATTAATTGTACGAACAAATTTGGAGGACTGATTCAAATTACAGAAAGGAGATATATCATATAATGTAACTAGCTGTGCACCATGATCAGAAAGACCCTTCTCAACAGGACATGCACTAATGTTGTTAAACCTATCTTGATCTATAAAAAAATTGCCTATCAATGTGCTGCTGTTCTTTACTACCCTAGTAGGAAAATCAATAACAGATCTCAAATTGAAAGAACCAAGTAAGACTTCCAGGTCAGTCTTCTTATTACACTCTTGCAGTGAATCAACATTGAAATCCCCACATACAATAATTTGCTTCCCCCTATCTGACAGAGAGCACAACAAGGCATCCAAGTATTCCAGGAATAAATGAAAGTTTCCTGAGGGAGGCCTATACACTGTGACAATTATAAAAGAACCACCCTTCAGTTTAAGCTCACAGGCACATGCTTCTATGTGTTGCTCTATACAAAATTTTTTTGTTTCTAAATTTTTTACACTGTGACAATTTTTGACATAAATGGCAACTCCTCCCCACACCTTCTTTTCTCTACTTGCATGTGCTGCTAGTTTATACCCACTAATATTTACTTTATTCATATCAGTGATAATGTGATGCTCAGACAGGCATAGTAGATCTATTACATTGTCAGCTTCTATAGTTTCTAAACAAATCAGGAGCTCATCTACTTTATTCTTTAAACCCCCAATATTTTGATGAAAAATACAAACATTATTTTTTAATTTACTATTGTTAGAATCTTGTGATATTTTAACAGCTTTATTACCTGCCTGTCTGGGCTTCTCATTGGACACTGAACTTATCCTAAAAAAGAGGTACTCCCAAGAGTTGCAGTGTCCCCCCTTATAGATTTTCCTATCAACCCAGCCAGTTTTCCCTTCCCTTTCCTATTGAGGTGCAGGCTATGCCTAGTAAAGTCCCACCTATCAATAGCATCAACAGGTACCAAACCAATGTCCGACAGAGTGTCCGCCCTGCGCAGCTGATCTAACTCCATGTTGACCCTCCTTACAGAGACAGCAATTGATCCCTCATTGCAAGAAATGATATAATTTTTTAAGGTTTCTTGGATTCTACTCAGTATTTAGTGGCAGTTGGTACCATGGGTCTGAAGTGTCTGTTCGCAATATTTCCTGTACTTCTGTGGTACAAATCCAAAGCATCACTGACTTGGTTCTGAGGATAGTGACTATGTGATGTCTCGCTAACTGCCTCATACGTCATCTGGAAGGAACTGGCATGAACACTCCACTAGTAATTAGAAAATTCAAGAATGTCAGGGAATCAACAGTGTCCAGGCCAAGGGCCTCGTGAACTGATGTTCATACTGAGGTACAAAGGCACGTAAAATTATTCTTGACGTTTTTGTGAAGCAGTGGCAGGTACATGACTGAATGCAATTCAGGAATCTCATCAAGCTGGCTGGACCTTGCACCATCTTCCTTCTGCCCAACATGCGTAACTATTCTTTACAATAACACTCCTGATGTTTCCAACAGTATTCACAAAAATAAAGGTGAAGAGGATCAGTGCAGACATTTAAGTTTATGTACTGGAGAGTGATTCATTGGAAATGTATACCCTCATGTTTTCAGCTATGATCCACAGCAACATTCCAATACTTCACTTTCTGTGTGCTAACTTGTGGCACCTTCCAAATCACTGTCTTTCCATCACTAATGTTCAGGCTGGTGCACGGAGGTATATTTTCAAACAGCAGCCTCCAGTGCCTCACCAGACCACAGGATTGCTTCAGTGGTGTCCTCTGCTGTTCTGTGTTTCTCTGCACTATTTTTCTCAAGTGATGGCATTAAGGACAGGACAACAGGGTTTCCAATATTTCCAATTACATCATCCACGAAGAGACATTCATGTGCAGCAAAAATTCCCATTGCTTGTGGTTTACATACTTTTTATAAAGATGCTTCCTTATACAGAAATATTCTTCCTGCGGCCAGTCTTCTTTTAAGGAACACTGCAATTAGTCAGTATATTAGTAGCTTTAGTGACACAGATAGCCAGGTGCATTGGAAGATCAAATTAGAGAATGAAAGTGAAAGACACCCTCAGGCCTCGCAACCTAATACCATTGGGGTCGAAAAAAACAAGAGTTGTCCAAAAGAGACCGACAGGAAAGAAAACAGTTGTCTGAGAAAAGTAAGTAGAAAGAGGTTCCTAGTAATGAAGCTCTTCTGACACAACCACAGCCAATTTCAAGGACTGTATGAAGGATTGGACATATAACTACATTTTACAATAAATGGAAGTGTATAAGTAACCAGTAGGAAAATACAGTGTAGTCACTGTACAAAGCAAGACTGGTTATTGTATAAAACCAAAGTACTACACTAACAATTAAACCAACAATGAGTGTCAGCATGATAATACATATGAGTTAGTTATAACATAGAAAATTTCACTACTTTCAATAAATGCAAAATTTACATTGTACAGGAATTTGACATGTTACAGTGAGTTAGACACCGAAAAGTTTGTGTATTTACATGAGGGTCACTCCAAAAGAAAAGCACACTATTTTTAAAAAAATACAGTTTCATTCAGCATATTATATGCTGATTACATAATTATATACAGTAAAGTGGTCTCACATTACCATAAACCCTAGTATGAAAGAGACACCTCAAAACCAACCTCATTTCAGCAGAGAATGCATAGGAACTCTTTTAAAGAAAACAATGAAATGTATATTTTAGCACTCTCAGTATCCCATACATATGTAAAAGTATATGTTGTCAGCAAGGAGTGCTGAAATGAAGCTTGAATAAGCTGAGGAAAACACATTACTCGGTATCAATACAATCACATACTAATTTTATGCATACAATGAAATTATCTATATCAGATAACAAACACACTACAAATGTGCTGACGCAACCTGAAGTGGTTTTGTTTAATTCTTCTAACATGTCTAACAGGACAGTCAATTAACTTAATTAAATCATCAGTAAAATGATAGCAACCATAGTTTAACAACAATCACATGCTATTTTACATCCCATAAATGGGTCTAATGTTTTATAAATGTAATGTCCTGACAAAACTATAGTCAGTGGTCAGGATTATGAGGAGCATATGACGGTACTTAGAATGAAATAATAAAAAGAGGTATGTCATAAGTGCTTTGCTTATGGTACTCAACAAGTACAAACTGATATAATCATTCCATTGTTGTTATACAATATAGTGAATTATATATGAAATCTAGCTGCAAAAATTACTAAAATTGAATTTACAATTAAAAATTTTGTTATTATGAAACTTGGACCTTAAGTGCTAATTAATCATAAGCTGGTCAAGGGGCATTACGTAAATTACAAAACGTGCCTGATCATAACTTCAGTATACAAACTACATTGGCATTAGGAGCCACAAAAAGTCAGGGTTCAATAATGTATAGATATACAAATGTCTTTCAAGTGTGCACTTTCAATAATGTCTAATTTGTTCTGGTTCTTACTGAATCTAATATGAACCCTTTTGATAGTCCATATATTTGACTAAAACTGTGAGGTGCTGAATTAAATTATGGTGCGGTAATGGACATGGAGCACTTTGAATAGTAGTGTGCAATAAGTTGAGAATTCAGGCAGGCTGGGAAGCATGTCTGCATAGACCAATGGGAAGGTGACTGCTGGAAAGAAGCAATTAATCCACATCTGAGTCCCAGACTGGCTGAAATTTTCAATTTCATCATTGAATTTAATTCAGCACCACGTAACAAACAAAATGGCAAGAAATGTCAATTCTTGACTTTGTGGCTGCTAATGTTAACCAATGGTGTCTGTTCTTTCTACATGTCCAAAAGACATTTGTAATATTTTGTCTGTATTGTAACAAGATTTCTACATGTATGAAAAGTACAGGCACCTTACAAATACTTGTCTTCACAATACTTCAGGCCAATGAACTAAAACACAAATGTAACAAGGGAGTATATTTTAACAACTACCAATAACCAGCAATACTATAATAATAAAATCATGCAACCGTAGAACATTTTCTATGAGACTGATTAATCAACTTTTTTATTTATTGCAAAGGCACTTTAGTGAAGGAAAATTCATAATTAATATAAATATTATTTACATTAAACAATTACAAAAAACAAGGAGACACTTAAAAGAAACACATTTTGGACACTTTGCTCTTATTTAAAGGTCTGAGAAAGGTTTTCCCCATATGGAGCTGTCTGTTTTCCTCCTCTCATTCTCATACGTGATGTCACTGAGCACATCACATTGAATGGGAGTGTTGCTGCTATTACACTGTTGATAAGTTGTTTGATGTGATACAGAGACAGCAATTGATCCCTCATTGCAAGAAATGATAGAATTTTTTAAGGTTTCTTGGATTCTACTCAGTATTTAGTGGCAGTTGGTACCATGGGTCTGAAGTGTCTGTTCGCAATGGTTCCTGTACTTCTGTGGTACAAATCCAAAGCATCACTGACTTGGTTCTGAGGATAGTGACTATGTGATGTCTCGCTAACTGCCTCATACGTCATCTGGAAGGAACTGGCATGAACACTCCACTAGTAATTAGAAAATTCAAGAATGTCAGGGAATCAACAGTGTCCAGGCCAAGGGCCTCGTGAACTGATGTTCATACTGAGGTACAAAGGCACGTAAAATTATTCTTGACGTTTTTGTGAAGCAGTGGCAGGTACATGACTGAATGCAATTCAGGAATCTCATCAAGCTGGCTGGACCTTGCACCATCTTCCTTCTGCCCAACATGCGTAACTATTCTTTACAATAACACTCCTGATGTTTCCAACAGTATTCACAAAAATGAAGGTGAAGAGGATCAGTGCAGACATTTAAGTTTATGTACTGGAGAGTGATTCATTGGAAATGTATACCCTCATGTTTTCAGCTATGATCCACAGCAACATTCCAATACTTTACTTTCTGTGTGCTAACTTGTGCCACCTTCCAAATCACTGTCTTTCCATCACTAATGTTCAGGCTGGTGCACGGAGGTATATTTTCAAACAGCAGCCTCCAGTGCCTCACCAGACCACAGGATTGCTTCAGTGGTGTCCTCTGCTGTTCTGTGTTTCTCTGCACTATTTTTCTCAAGTGATGGCATTAAGGACAGGACAACAGGGTTTCCAATATTTCCAATTACATCTTCCACGAAGAAACATTCAAGTGCAGCAAAAATTCCCATTGCTTGTGGTTTACATACTTTTTATAAAGATGCTTCCTTATACAGAAATATTCTTCCTGCAGCCAGTCTTCTTTTAAGGAACACTGCAATTAGTCAGTATATTAGTAGCTTTAGTGACACAGATAGCCAGGTGCATTGGAAGATCAATTTAGAGAATGAAAGTGAAAGACACCCTCAGGCCTCGCAACCTAATACCATTGGGGTCGAAAAAAACAAGAGTTGGCCAAGAGAGACCGACAGGAAAGAAAACAGTTATCTGAGAAAAGTAAGTAGAAAGAGGTTCCTAGTAATGAAGCTCTTCTGACACAACCACAGCCAATTTCTAAGACTGTATGAAGGATTGGACATATAATTACATTTTACAATAAATGGAAGTGTGTAAGTAACCAGTAGAAAAATACGGTGTAGTCATTGTACAAAGCAGGACTGGTTATTGTATAAAACCAAAATACTACACTAACAATTAAACCAACAATGAGTGTCAGCATGATAATACATATGAGTTAGTTATAACATAGAAAATTTCACTACTTTCCATAAATGCAAAATTTACATTGTACAGGAATTTGACATGTTACAGTGAGTTAGACACCGAAAAGTTTGTGTATTTACATGAGGGTCACTCCAAAAGAAAAGCACACTATTTAAAAAAAATACAGTTTCATTCAGCATATTATATGCTGATTACATAATTATATACAGTAAAGTGGTCTCACAGTACCATAAACCCTAGTATGAAAGAGACACCTCAAAACCAACCTCATTTCAGCAGAGAATGCATAGGAACTCTTTTAAAGAAAACAATGAAATGTATATTTTAGCACTCTCAGTATCCCATACATATGTAAAAGTATATGTTGTCAGCAAGGAGTGCTGAAATGAAGCTTGAATAAGCTGAGGAAAACACATTACTCGGTATCAATACAATCACATACTAATTTTATGCATACAATGAAATTATCTATATCAGATAACAAACACACTACAAATGTGCTGACGCAACCTGAAGTGGTTTTGTTTAATTCTTCTAACATGTCTAACAGGACAGTCAATTAACTTAATTAAATCATCAGTAAAATGATAGCAACCATAGTTTAACAACAATCACATGCTATTTTACATCCCATAAATGGGTCTAATGTTTTATAAATGTAATGTCCTGACAAAACTATAGTCAGTGGTCAGGATTATGAGGAGCATATGACGGTACTTAGAATGAAATAATAAAAAGAGGTATGTCATAAGTGCTTTGCTTATGGTACTCAACAAGTACAAACTGATATAATCATTCCATTGTTGTTATACAATATAGTGAATTATATATGAAATCTAGCTGCAAAAATTACTAAAATTGAAATTACAATTAAAAATTTTGTTATTATGAAACTTGGACCTTAAGTGCTAATTAATCATAAGCTGGTCAAGGGGCATTACGTAAATTACAAAACGTGCCTGATCATAACTTCAGTATACAAACTACATTGGCATTAGGAGCCACAAAAAGTCAGGGTTCAATAATGTATAGATATACAAATGTCTTTCAAGTGTGCACTTTCAATAATGTCTAATTTGTTCTGGTTCTTACTGAATCTAATATGAACCCTTTTGATAGTCCATATATTTGACTAAAACTGTGAGGTGCTGAATTAAATTATGGTGCGGTAATGGACATGGAGCACTTTGAATAGTAGTGTGCAATAAGTTGAGAATTCAGGCAGGCTGGGAAGCATGTCTGCATAGACCAATGGGAAGGTGACTGCTGGAAAGAAGCAATTAATCCACATCTGAGTCCCAGACTGGCTGAAATTTTCAATTTCATCATTGAATTTAATTCAGCACCACGTAACAAACAAAATGGCAAGAAATGTCAATTCTTGACTTTGTGGCTGCTAATGTTAACCAATGGTGTCTGTTCTTTCTACATGTCCAAAAGACATTTGTAATATTTTGTCTGTATTGTAACAAGATTTCTACATGTATGAAAAGTACAGGCACCTTACAAATACTTGTCTTCACAATACTTCAGGCCAATGAACTAAAACAAAAATGTAACAAGGGAGTATATTTTAACAACTACCAATAACCAGCAATACTATAATAATAAAATCATGCAACCGTAGAACATTTTCTATGAGACTGATTAATCAACTTTTTTATTTATTGCAAAGGCACTTTAGTGAAGGAAAATTCATAATTAATATAAATATTATTTACATTAAACAATTACAAAAAACAAGGAGACACTTAAAAGAAACACATTTTGGACACTTTGCTCTTATTTAAAGGTCTGAGAAAGGTTTTCCCCATATGGAGCTGTCTGTTTTCCTCCTCTCATTCTCATACGTGATGTCACTGAGCACATCACATTGAATGGGAGTGTTGCTGCTATTACACTGTTGATAAGTTGTTTGATGTGATACAGAGACAGCAATTGATCCCTCATTGCAAGAAATGATAGAATTTTTTAAGGTTTCTTGGATTCTACTCAGTATTTAGTGGCAGTTGGTACCATGGGTCTGAAGTGTCTGTTCGCAATGTTTCCTGTACTTCTGTGGTACAAATCCAAAGCATCACTGACTTGGTTCTGAGGATAGTGACTATGTGATGTCTCGCTAACTGCCTCATACGTCATCTGGAAGGAACTGGCATGAACACTCCACTAGTAATTAGAAAATTCAAGAATGTCAGGGAATCAACAGTGTCCAGGCCAAGGGCCTCGTGAACTGATGTTCATACTGAGGTACAAAGGCACGTAAAATTATTCTTGACGTTTTTGTGAAGCAGTGGCAGGTACATGACTGAATGCAATTCAGGAATCTCATCAAGCTGGCTGGACCTTGCACCATCTTCCTTCTGCCCAACATGCGTAACTATTCTTTACAATAACACTCCTGATGTTTCCAACAGTATTCACAAAAATGAAGGTGAAGAGGATCAGTGCAGACATTTAAGTTTATGTACTGGAGAGTGATTCATTGGAAATGTATACCCTCATGTTTTCAGCTATGATCCACAGCAACATTCCAATACTTTACTTTCTGTGTGCTAACTTGTGCCACCTTCCAAATCACTGTCTTTCCATCACTAATGTTCAGGCTGGTGCACGGAGGTATATTTTCAAACAGCAGCCTCCAGTGCCTCACCAGACCACAGGATTGCTTCAGTGGTGTCCTCTGCTGTTCTGTGTTTCTCTGCACTATTTTTCTCAAGTGATGGCATTAAGGACAGGACAACAGGGTTTCCAATATTTCCAATTACATCTTCCACGAAGAAACATTCAAGTGCAGCAAAAATTCCCATTGCTTGTGGTTTACATACTTTTTATAAAGATGCTTCCTTATACAGAAATATTCTTCCTGCAGCCAGTCTTCTTTTAAGGAACACTGCAATTAGTCAGTATATTAGTAGCTTTAGTGACACAGATAGCCAGGTGCATTGGAAGATCAATTTAGAGAATGAAAGTGAAAGACACCCTCAGGCCTCGCAACCTAATACCATTGGGGTCGAAAAAAACAAGAGTTGGCCAAGAGAGACCGACAGGAAAGAAAACAGTTATCTGAGAAAAGTAAGTAGAAAGAGGTTCCTAGTAATGAAGCTCTTCTGACACAACCACAGCCAATTTCTAAGACTGTATGAAGGATTGGACATATAATTACATTTTACAATAAATGGAAGTGTGTAAGTAACCAGTAGAAAAATACGGTGTAGTCATTGTACAAAGCAGGACTGGTTATTGTATAAAACCAAAATACTACACTAACAATTAAACCAACAATGAGTGTCAGCATGATAATACATATGAGTTAGTTATAACATAGAAAATTTCACTACTTTCCATAAATGCAAAATTTACATTGTACAGGAATTTGACATGTTACAGTGAGTTAGACACCGAAAAGTTTGTGTATTTACATGAGGGTCACTCCAAAAGAAAAGCACACTATTTAAAAAAAATACAGTTTCATTCAGCATATTATATGCTGATTACATAATTATATACAGTAAAGTGGTCTCACAGTACCATAAACCCTAGTATGAAAGAGACACCTCAAAACCAACCTCATTTCAGCAGAGAATGCATAGGAACTCTTTTAAAGAAAACATTGAAATGTATATTTTAGCACTCTCAGTATCCCATACATATGTAAAAGTATATGTTGTCAGCAAGGAGTGCTGAAATGAAGCTTGAATAAGCCGAAGAAAACTCATTACTCAGTATCAATACAATGACATACTAATTTTATGCATACCATGAAATTATCTATATCAGATAACAAACACACTACAAATGTGCTGACACAACCTGAAGTGGTTTTGTTTAATTCTTCTAACATGTCTAACAGGACAGTCAATTAACTTAATTAAATCATCAGTAAAATGATAGCAACCATAGTTTAACAACAATCACATGCTATTTTACATCCCATAAATGGGTCTAATGTTTTATAAATGTAATGTCCTGACAAAACTATAGTCAGTGGTCAGGATTATGAGGAGCATATGACGGTACTTAGAATGAAATAATAAAAAGAGGTATGTCATAAGTGCTTTGCTTATGGTACTCAACAAGTACAAACTGATATTATCATTCCATTGTTGTTATACAATATAGTGAATTATATATGAAATCAAGCTGCAAAAATTACTAAAATTGAAATTACAATTAAAAATTTTGTTATTATGAAACTTGGACCTTAAGTGCTAATTAATCATAAGATGGTCAATGGGCATTACGTAAATTACAAAACGTGACTGATCATAACTTCAGTATACAAACTACATTGGCATTAGGAGCCACAAAGTGTCAGGGTTCAATAATGTATAGATCTACAAATGTCTTTCAAGTGAGCACTTTCAATAATGTCTAATTTGTTCTGGTTCTTACTGAATCTAATATGAACCCTTTTGATAGTCCATATATTTGACTAAAACTGTGAGGTGCTGAATTAAATTATGGTGCGGTAATGGACATGGAGCACTTTGAATAGCAGTGTGCAATAAGTTGAGAATTCAGGCAGGCTGGGAAGCATGTCTGCATAGACCAATGGGAAGGTGACTGCTGGAAAGAAGCAATTAATCCACATCTGAGTCCCAGACTGGCTGAAATTTTCAATTTCATCATTGAATTTAATTCAGCACCACGTAACAAACAAAATGGCAAGAAATGTCAATTCTTGACTTTGTGGCTGCTAATGTTAACCAATGGTGTCTGTTCTTTCTACATGTCCAAAAGACATTTGTAATATTTTGTCTGTATTGTAACAAGATTTCTACACGTATGAAAGTATAGGCACCTTACAAATACTTGTCTGCACAATATATCAGGCCAATGAACTAAAACACAAATGTAACAAGGGAGTATATTTTAACAACTACCAATAACCAGCAATACTATAATAATAAAATCATGCAACCGTAGAACATTTTCTATGAGACTGATTAATCAACTTTTTTATTTATTGCAAAGGCACTTTAGTTAACGAAAATTCATAATTAATATAAATATTATTTACATTAAACAATTACAAAAAACAAGCAGACACTCAAAAGAAACACATTTTGGACACTTTGCTCTTATTTAAAGGTCTGAGTAAGGTTTTTTGCCCCATATAGAGCTGTCTGTTTTCCTCCTCTCATTCTCATACGTGATGTCACTGAGCACATCACATTGCATGGGAGTGTTGCTGCTATTACACTGTTGATAAGTTGTTTGATGTGATACAGAGACAGCAATTGATCCCTCATTGCAAGAAATGATAGAATTTTTAAGGTTTCTTGGATTCTACTCAGTATTTAGTGGCAGTTGGTACCATGGGTCTGAAGTGTCTGTTCGCAATGTTTCCTGTACTTCTGTGGTACAAATCCAAAGCATCACTGACTTGGTTCTGAGGATAGTGACTATGTGATGTCTCGCTAACTGCCTCATACGTCATCTGGAAGGAACTGGCATGAACACTCCACTAGTAATTAGAAAATTCAAGAATGTCAGGGAATCAACAGTGTCCAGGCCAAGGGCCTCGTGAACTGATGTTCATACTGAGGTACAAAGGCACGTAAAATTATTCTTGACGTTTTTGTGAAGCAGTGGCAGGTACATGACTGAATGCAATTCAGGAATCTCATCAAGCTGGCTGGACCTTGCACCATCTTCCTTCTGCCCAACATGCGTAACTATTCTTTGCAATAACATTCCTGATGTTTCCAACAGTATTCACAAAAATAAAGGTGAAGAGGATCAGTGCAGACATTTAAGTTTATGTACTGGAGAGTGATTCATTGGAAATGTATACCCTCATGTTTTCAGCTATGATCCACAGCAACATTCCAATACTTTACTTTCTGTGTGCTAACTTGTGGCACCTTCCAAATCACTGTCTTTCCATCACTAATGTTCAGGCTGGTGCACGGAGGTATATTTTCAAACAGCAGCCTCCAGTGCCTCACCAGACCACAGGATTGCTTCAGTGGTGTCCTCTGCTGTTCTGTGTTTCTCTGCACTATTTTTCTCAAGTGATGGCATTAAGGACAGGACAACAGGGTTTCCAATATTTCCAATTACATCTTCCACGAAGAGACATTCAAGTGCAGCAAAAATTCCCATTGCTTGTGGTTTACATACTTTTTATAAAGATGCTTCCTTCCACAGAAATATTCTTCCTGCGGCCAGTCTTCTTTTAAGGAACACTGCAATTAGTCAGTATATTAGTAGCTTTAGTGACACAGATAGCCAGGTGCATTGGAAGATCAATTTAGAGAATGAAAGTGAAAGACACCCTCAGGCCTCGCAACCTAATACCATTGGGGTCGAAAAAAACAAGAGTTGTCCAAAAGAGACCGACAGGAAAGAAAACAGTTGTCTGAGAAAAGTAAGTAGAAATAGGTTCCTAGTAATGAAGCTCTTCTGACACAACCACAGCCAATTTCTAAGACTGTATGAAGGATTGGACATATAATTACATTTTACAATAAATGGAAGTGTGTAAGTAACCAGTAGAAAAATACGGTGTAGTCATTGTACAAAGCAGGACTGGTTATTGTATAAAACCAAAATACTACACTAACAATTAAACCAACAATGAGTGTCAGCATGATAATACATATGAGTTAGTTATAACATAGAAAATTTCACTACTTTCCATAAATGCAAAATTTACATTGTACAGGAATTTGACATGTTACAGTGAGTTAGACACCGAAAAGTTTGTGTATTTACATGAGGGTCACTCCAAAAGAAAAGCACACTATTTAAAAAAAATACAGTTTCATTCAGCATATTATATGCTGATTACATAATCATATACAGTAAAGTGGTCTCACAGTACCTTAAACCCTAGTATGAAAGAGACACCTCAAAACCAACCTCATTTCAGCAGAGAATGCATAGGAACTCTTTTAAAGAAAACATTGAAATGTATATTTTAGCACTCTCAGTATCCCATACATATGTAAAAGTATATGTTGTCAGCAAGGAGTGCTGAAATGAAGCTTGAATAAGCCGAAGAAAACTCATTACTCAGTATCAATACAATGACATACTAATTTTATGCATACCATGAAATTATCTATATCAGATAACAAACACACTACAAATGTGCTGACGCAACCTGAAGTGGTTTTGTTTAATTCTTCTAACATGTCTAACAGGACAGTCAATTAACTTAATTAAATCATCAGTAAAATGATAGCAACCATAGTTTAACAACAATCACATGCTATTTTACATCCCATAAATGGGTCTAATGTTTTATAAATGTAATGTCCTGACAAAACTATAGTCAGTGGTCAGGATTATGAGGAGCATATGACGGTACTTAGAATGAAATAATGAAAAGAGGTATGTCATAAGTGCTTTGCTTATGGTACTCAACAAGTACAAACTGATATAATCATTCCATTGTTGTTATACAATATAGTGAATTATATATGAAATCTAGCTGCAAAAATTACTAAAATTGAATTTACAATTAAAAATTTTGTTATTATGAAACTTGGACCTTAAGTGCTAATTAATCATAAGCTGGTCAAGGGGCATTACGTAAATTACAAAACGTGCCTGATCATAACTTCAGTATACAAACTACATTGGCATTAGGAGCCACAAAAAGTCAGGGTTCAATAATGTATAGATCTACAAATGTCTTTCAAGTGTGCACTTTCAATAATGTCTAATTTGTTCTGGTTCTTACTGAATCTAATATGAACCCTTTTGATAGTCCATATATTTGACTAAAACTGTGAGGTGCTGAATTAAATTATGGTGCGGTAATGGACATGGAGCACTTTGAATAGTAGTGTGCAATAAGTTGAGAATTCAGGCAGGCTGGGAAGCATGTCTGCATAGACCAATGGGAAGGTGACTGCTGGAAAGAAGCAATTAATCCACATCTGAGTCCCAGACTGGCTGAAATTTTCAATTTCATCATTGAATTTAATTCAGCACCACGTAACAAACAAAATGGCAAGAAATGTCAATTCTTGACTTTGTGGCTGCTAATGTTAACCAATGGTGTCTGTTCTTTCTACATGTCCAAAAGACATTTGTAATATTTTGTCTGTATTGTAACAAGATTTCTACACGTATGAAAAGTACAGGCACCTTACAAATACTTGTCTTCACAATATATCAGGCCAATGAACTAAAACACAAATGTAACAAGGGAGTATATTTTAATAACTACCAATAACCAGCAATACTATAATAATAAAATCATGCAACCGTAGAACATTTTCTATGAGACTGATTAATCAACTTTTTTATTTATTGCAAAGGCACTTTAGTGAAGGAAAATTCATAATTAATATAAATATTATTTACATTAAACAATTACAAAAAACAAGGAGACACTTAAAAGAAACACATTTTGGACACTTTGCTCTTATTTAAAGGTCTGAGAAAGGTTTTCCCCATATGGAGCTGTCTGTTTTCCTCCTCTCATTCTCATACGTGATGTCACTGAGCACATCACATTGAATGGGAGTGTTGCTGCTATTACACTGTTGATAAGTTGTTTGATGTGATACAGAGACAGCAATTGATCCCTCATTGCAAGAAATGATAGAATTTTTTAAGGTTTCTTGGATTCTACTCAGTATTTAGTGGCAGTTGGTACCATGGGTCTGAAGTGTCTGTTCGCAATGTTTCCTGTACTTCTGTGGTACAAATCCAAAGCATCACTGACTTGGTTCTGAGAATAGTGACTATGTGATGTCTCGCTAACTGCCTCATACGTCATCTGGAAGGAACTGGCATGAACACTCCACTAGTAATTAGAAAATTCAAGAATGTCAGGGAATCAACAGTGTCCAGGCCAAGGGCCTCGTGAACTGATGTTCATACTGAGGTACAAAGGCACGTAAAATTATTCTTGACGTTTTTGTGAAGCAGTGGCAGGTACATGACTGAATGCAATTCAGGAATCTCATCAAGCTGGCTGGACCTTGCACCATCTTCCTTCTGCCCAACATGCGTAACTATTCTTTACAATAACACTCCTGATGTTTCCAACAGTATTCACAAAAATGAAGGTGAAGAGGATCAGTGCAGACATTTAAGTTTATGTACTGGAGAGTGATTCATTGGAAATGTATACCCTCATGTTTTCAGCTATGATCCACAGCAACATTCCAATACTTTACTTTCTGTGTGCTAACTTGTGGCACCTTCCAAATCACTGTCTTTCCATCACTAATGTTCAGGCTGGTGCACGGAGGTATATTTTCAAACAGCAGCCTCCAGTGCCTCACCAGACCACAGGATTGCTTCAGTGGTGTCCTCTGCTGTTCTGTGTTTCTCTGCACTATTTTTCTCAAGTGATGGCATTAAGGACAGGACAACAGGGTTTCCAATATTTCCAATTACATCATCCACGAAGAGACATTCAAGTGCAGCAAAAATTCCCATTGCTTGTGGTTTACATACTTTTTATAAAGATGCTTCCTTACACAGAAATATTCTTCCTGCGGCCAGTCTTCTTTTAAGGAACACTGCAATTAGTCAGTATATTAGTAGCTTTAGTGACACAGATAGCCAGGTGCATTGGAAGAGCAAATTAGAGAATGAAAGTGAAAGACACCCTCAGGCCTCGCAACCTAATACCATTGGGGTCGAAAAAAACAAGAGTTGTCCAAAAGAGACCGACAGGAAAGAAAACAGTTGTCTGAGAAAAGTAAGTAGAAAGAGGTTCCTAGTAATGAAGCTCTTCTGACACAACCACAGCCAATTTCAAGGACTGTATGAAGGATTGGACATATA
The DNA here is from genome assembly GCA_026315105.1 of Locusta migratoria. Classification (NCBI taxonomy): domain Eukaryota; kingdom Metazoa; phylum Arthropoda; class Insecta; order Orthoptera; family Acrididae; genus Locusta; species Locusta migratoria. The sequence continues at coordinate 741,264,856 of CM048755.1, read as the reverse complement.
ACTACATTTTACAATAAATGGAAGTGTATAAGTAACCAGTAGGAAAATACAGTGTAGTCACTGTACAAAGCAAGACTGGTTATTGTATAAAACCAAAGTACTACACTAACAATTAAACCAAGAATGAGTGTCAGCATGATAATACATATGAGTTAGTTATAACATAGAAAATTTCACTACTTTCAATAAATGCAAAATTTACATTGTATAGGAATTTGACATGTTACAGTGAGTTAGACACCGAAAAGTTTGTGTATTTACATGAGGGTCACTCCAAAAGAAATGCACACTATTTTTAAAAAAAATACAGTTTCATTCAGCATATTATATGCTGATTACATAATTATATACAGTAAAGTGGTCTCACATTACCATAAACCCTAGTATGAAAGAGACACCTCAAAACCAACCTCATTTCAGCAGAGAATGCATAGGAACTCTTTTAAAGAAAACAATGAAATGTATATTTTAGCACTCTCAGTATCCCATACATATGTAAAAGTATATGTTGTCAGCAAGGAGTGCTGAAATGAAGCTTGAATAAGCTGAGGAAAACTCATTACTCAGTATCAATACAATTACATACTAATTTTATGCATACCATGAAATTATCTATATCAGATAACAAACACACTACAAATGTGCTGACACAACCTGAAGTGGTTTTGTTTAATTCTTCTAACATGTCTAACAGGACAGTCAATTAACTTAATTAAATCATCAGTAAAATGATAGCAACCATAGTTTAACAACAATCACATGCTATTTTACATCCCATAAATGGGTCTAATGTTTTATAAATGTAATGTCCTGACAAAACTATAGTCAGTGGTCAGGATTATGAGGAGCATATGACGGTACTTAGAATGAAATAATAAAAAGAGGTATGTCATAAGTGCTTTGCTTATGGTACTCAACAAGTACAAACTGATATAATCATTCCATTGTTGTTATACAATATAGTGAATTATATATGAAATCTAGCTGCAAAAATTACTAAAATTGAAATTACAATTAAAAATTTTGTTATTATGAAACTTGGACCTTAAGTGCTAATTAATCATAAGCTGGTCAAGGGGCATTACGTAAATTACAAAACGTGCCTGATCATAACTTCAGTATACAAACTACATTGGCATTAGGAACCACAAAAAGTCAGGGTTCAATAATGTATAGATCTACAAATGTCTTTCAAGTGTGCACTTTCAATAATGTCTAATTTGTTCTGGTTCTTACTGAATCTAATATGAACCCTTTTGATAGTCCATATATTTGACTAAAACTGTGAGGTGCTGAATTAAATTATGGTGCGGTAATGGACATGGAGCACTTTGAATAGTAGTGTGCAATAAGTTGAGAATTCAGGCAGGCTGGGAAGCATGTCTGCATAGACCAATGGGAAGGTGACTGCTGGAAAGAAGCAATTAATCCACATCTGAGTCCCAGACTGGCTGAAATTTTCAATTTCATCATTGAATTTAATTCAGCACCACGTAACAAACAAAATGGCAAGAAATGTCAATTCTTGACTTTGTGGCTGCTAATGTTAACCAATGGTGTCTGTTCTTTCTACATGTCCAAAAGACATTTGTAATATTTTGTCTGTATTGTAACAAGATTTCTACACGTATGAAAAGTACAGGCACCTTACAAATACTTGTCTTCACAATACTTCAGGCCAATGAACTAAAACACAAATGTAACAAGGGAGTATATTTTAACAACTACCAATAACCAGCAATACTATAATAATAAAATCATGCAACCGTAGAACATTTTCTATGAGACTGATTAATCAACTTTTTTATTTATTGCAAAGGCACTTTAGTGAAGGAAAATTCATAATTAATATAAATATTATTTACATTAAACAATTACAAAAAACAAGGAGACACTTAAAAGAAACACATTTTGGACACTTTGCTCTTATTTAAAGGTCTGAGAAAGGTTTTCCCCATATGGAGCTGTCTGTCTTCCTCCTCTCATTCTCATACGTGATGTCACTGAGCACATCACATTGAATGGGAGTGTTGCTGCTATTACACTGTTGATAAGTTGTTTGATGTGATACAGAGACAGCAATTGATCCCTCATTGCAAGAAATGATAGAATTTTTTAAGGTTTCTTGGATTCTACTCAGTATTTAGTGGCAGTTGGTACCATGGGTCTGAAGTGTCTGTTCGCAATGTTTCCTGTACTTCTGTGGTACAAATCCAAAGCATCACTGACTTGGTTCTGAGGATAGTGACTATGTGATGTCTCGCTAACTGCCTCATACGTCATCTGGAAGGAACTGGCATGAACACTGCACTAGTAATTAGAAAATTCAAGAATGTCAGGGAATCAACAGTGTCCAGGCCAAGGGCCTCGTGAACTGATGTTCATACTGAGGTACAAAGGCACGTAAAATTATTCTTGACGTTTTTGTGAAGCAGTGGCAGGTACATGACTGAGTGCAATTCAGGAATCTCATCAAGCTGGCTGGACCTTGCACCATCTTCCTTCTGCCCAACATGCGTAACTATTCTTTACAATAACACTCCTGATGTTTCCAACAGTATTCACAAAAATGAAGGTGAAGAGGATCAGTGCAGACATTTAAGTTTATGTACTGGAGAGTGATTCATTGGAAATGTATACCCTCATGTTTTCAGCTATGATCCACAGCAACATTCCAATACTTTACTTTCTGTGTGCTAACTTGTGGCACCTTCCAAATCACTGTCTTTCCATCACTAATGTTCAGGCTGGTGCACGGAGGTATATTTTCAAACAGCAGCCTCCAGTGCCTCACCAGACCACAGGATTGCTTCAGTGGTGTCCTCTGCTGTTCTGTGTTTCTCTGCACTATTTTTCTCAAGTGATGGCATTAAGGACAGGACAACAGGGTTTCCAATATTTCCAATTACATCATCCACGAAGAGACATTCAAGTGCAGCAAAAATTCCCATTGCTTGTGGTTTACATACTTTTTATAAAGATGCTTCCTTACACAGAAATATTCTTCCTGCGGCCAGTCTTCTTTTAAGGAACACTGCAATTAGTCAGTATATTAGTAGCTTTAGTGACACAGATAGCCAGGTGCATTGGAAGAGCAAATTAGAGAATGAAAGTGAAAGACACCCTCAGGCCTCGCAACCTAATACCATTGGGGTCGAAAAAAACAAGAGTTGTCCAAAAGAGACCGACAGGAAAGAAAACAGTTGTCTGAGAAAAGTAAGTAGAAAGAGGTTCCTAGTAATGAAGCTCTTCTGACACAACCACAGCCAATTTCAAGGACTGTATGAAGGATTGGACATATAACTACATTTTACAATAAATGGAAGTGTATAAGTAACCAGTAGGAAAATACAGTGTAGTCACTGTACAAAGCAAGACTGGTTATTGTATAAAACCAAAGTACTACACTAACAATTAAACCAAGAATGAGTGTCAGCATGATAATACATATGAGTTAGTTATAACATAGAAAATTTCACTACTTTCAATAAATGCAAAATTTACATTGTATAGGAATTTGACATGTTACAGTGAGTTAGACACCGAAAAGTTTGTGTATTTACATGAGGGTCACTCCAAAAGAAATGCACACTATTTTTAAAAAAAATACAGTTTCATTCAGCATATTATATGCTGATTACATAATTATATACAGTAAAGTGGTCTCACATTACCATAAACCCTAGTATGAAAGAGACACCTCAAAACCAACCTCATTTCAGCAGAGAATGCATAGGAACTCTTTTAAAGAAAACAATGAAATGTATATTTTAGCACTCTCAGTATCCCATACATATGTAAAAGTATATGTTGTCAGCAAGGAGTGCTGAAATGAAGCTTGAATAAGCTGAGGAAAACACATTACTCGGTATCAATACAATCACATACTAATTTTATGCATACAATGAAATTATTTATATCAGATAACAAACACACTACAAATGTGCTGACACAACCTGAACTGGTTTTGTTGAATTCTTCTAACATGTCTAACAGGACAGTCAATTAACTTAATTAAATCATCAGTAAAATGATAGCAACCATAGTTTAACAACAATCACATGCTATTTTACATCCCATAAATGGGTCTAATGTTTTATAAATGTAATGTCCTGACAAAACTATAGTCAGTGGTCAGGATTATGAGGAGCATATGACGGTACTTAGAATGAAATAATAAAAAGAGTTATGTCATAAGTGCTTTGCTTATGGTACTCAACAAGTACAAACTGATATAATCATTCCATTGTTGTTATACAATATAGTGAATTATATATGAAATCTAGCTGCAAAAATTACTAAAATTGAAATTACAATTAAAAATTTTGTTATTATGAAACTTGGACCTTAAGTGCTAATTAATCATAAGCTGGTCAAGGGGCATTACGTAAATTACAAAACGTGCCTGATCATAACTTCAGTATACAAACTACATTGGCATTAGGAGCCACAAAAAGTCAGGGTTCAATAATGTATAGATATACAAATGTCTTTCAAGTGTGCACTTTCAATAATGTCTAATTTGTTCTGGTTCTTACTGAATCTAATATGAACCCTTTTGATAGTCCATATATTTGACTAAAACTGTGAGGTGCTGAATTAAATTATGGTGCGGTAATGGACATGGAGCACTTTGAATAGTAGTGTGCAATAAGTTGAGAATTCAGGCAGGCTGGGAAGCATGTCTGCATAGACCAATGGGAAGGTGACTGCTGGAAAGAAGCAATTAATCCACATCTGAGTCCCAGACTGGCTGAAATTTTCAATTTCATCATTGAATTTAATTCAGCACCACGTAACAAACAAAATGGCAAGAAATGTCAATTCTTGACTTTGTGGCTGCTAATGTTAACCAATGGTGTCTGTTCTTTCTACATGTCCAAAAGACATTTGTAATATTTTGTCTGTATTGTAACAAGATTTCTACATGTATGAAAAGTACAGGCACCTTACAAATACTTGTCTTCACAATACTTCAGGCCAATGAACTAAAACACAAATGTAACAAGGGAGTATATTTTAACAACTACCAATAACCAGCAATACTATAATAATAAAATCATGCAACCGTAGAACATTTTCTATGAGACTGATTAATCAACTTTTTTATTTATTGCAAAGGCACTTTAGTGAAGGAAAATTCATAATTAATATAAATATTATTTACATTAAACAATTACAAAAAACAAGGAGACACTTAAAAGAAACACATTTTGGACACTTTGCTCTTATTTAAAGGTCTGAGAAAGGTTTTCCCCATATGGAGCTGTCTGTCTTCCTCCTCTCATTCTCATACGTGATGTCACTGAGCACATCACATTGAATGGGAGTGTTGCTGCTATTACACTGTTGATAAGTTGTTTGATGTGATACAGAGACAGCAATTGATCCCTCATTGCAAGAAATGATAGAATTTTTTAAGGTTTCTTGGATTCTACTCAGTATTTAGTGGCAGTTGGTACCATGGGTCTGAAGTGTCTGTTCGCAATGTTTCCTGTACTTCTGTGGTACAAATCCAAAGCATCACTGACTTGGTTCTGAGGATAGTGACTATGTGATGTCTCGCTAACTGCCTCATACGTCATCTGGAAGGAACTGGCATGAACACTCCACTAGTAATTAGAAAATTCAAGAATGTCAGGGAATCAACAGTGTCCAGGCCAAGGGCCTCGTGAACTGATGTTCATACTGAGGTACAAAGGCACGTAAAATTATTCTTGACGTTTTTGTGAAGCAGTGGCAGGTACATGACTGAATGCAATTCAGGAATCTCATCAAGCTGGCTGGACCTTGCACCATCTTCCTTCTGCCCAACATGCGTAACTATTCTTTACAATAACACTCCTGATGTTTCCAACAGTATTCACAAAAATGAAGGTGAAGAGGATCAGTGCAGACATTTAAGTTTATGTACTGGAGAGTGATTCATTGGAAATGTATACCCTCATGTTTTCAGCTATGATCCACAGCAACATTCCAATACTTTACTTTCTGTGTGCTAACTTGTGGCACCTTCCAAATCACTGTCTTTCCATCACTAATGTTCAGGCTGGTGCACGGAGGTATATTTTCAAACAGCAGCCTCCAGTGCCTCACCAGACCACAGGATTGCTTCAGTGGTGTCCTCTGCTGTTCTGTGTTTCTCTGCACTATTTTTCTCAAGTGATGGCATTAAGGACAGGACAACAGGGTTTCCAATATTTCCAATTACATCATCCACGAAGAGACATTCAAGTGCAGCAAAAATTCCCATTGCTTGTGGTTTACATACTTTTTATAAAGATGCTTCCTTACACAGAAATATTCTTCCTGCGGCCAGTCTTCTTTTAAGGAACACTGCAATTAGTCAGTTTATTAGTAGCTTTAGTGACACAGATAGCCAGGTGCATTGGAAGAGCAAATTAGAGAATGAAAGTGAAAGACACCCTCAGGCCTCACAACCTAATACCATTGGGGTTGAAAAAAACAAGAGTTGTCCAAAAGAGACCGACAGGAAAGAAAACAGTTGTCTGAGAAAAGTAAGTAGAAAGAGGTTCCTAGTAATGAAGCTCTTCTGACACAACCACAGCCAATTTCAAGGACTGTATGAAGGATTGGACATATAACTACATTTTACAATAAATGGAAGTGTATAAGTAACCAGTAGGAAAATACAGTGTAGTCACTGTACAAAGCAAGACTGGTTATTGTATAAAACCAAAGTACTACACTAACAATTAAACCAACAATGAGTGTCAGCATGATAATACATATGAGTTAGTTATAACATAGAAAATTTCACTACTTTCAATAAATGCAAAATTTACATTGTACAGGAATTTGACATGTTACAGTGAGTTAGACACCGAAAAGTTTGTGTATTTACATGAGGGTCACTCCAAAAGAAATGCACACTATTTTTAAAAAAATACAGTTTCATTCAGCATATTATATGCTGATTACATAATTATATACAGTAAAGTGGTCTCACATTACCATAAACCCTAGTATGAAAGAGACACCTCAAAACCAACCTCATTTCAGCAGAGAATGCATAGGAACTCTTTTAAAGAAAACAATGAAATGTATATTTTAGCACTCTCAGTATCCCATACATATGTAAAAGTATATGTTGTCAGCAAGGAGTGCTGAAATGAAGCTTGAATAAGCCGAAGAAAACTCATTACTCAGTATCAATACAATTACATACTAATTTTATGCATACCATGAAATTATCTATATCAGATAACAAACACACTACAAATGTGCTGACACAACCTGAAGTGGTTTTGTTTAATTCTTCTAACATGTCTAACAGGACAGTCAATTAACTTAATTAAATCATCAGTAAAATGATAGCAACCATAGTTTAACAACAATCACATGCTATTTTACATCCCATAAATGGGTCTAATGTTTTATAAATGTAATGTCCTGACAAAACTATAGTCAGTGGTCAGGATTATGAGGAGCATATGACGGTACTTAGAATGAAATAATGAAAAGAGGTATGTCATAAGTGCTTTGCTTATGGTACTCAACAAGTACAAACTGATATAATCATTCCATTGTTGTTATACAATATAGTGAATTATATATGAAATCTAGCTGCAAAAATTACTAAAATTGAAATTACAATTAAAAATTTTGTTATTATGAAACTTGGACCTTAAGTGCTAATTAATCATAAGCTGGTCAAGGGGCATTACGTAAATTACAAAACGTGCCTGATCATAACTTCAGTATACAAACTACATTGGCATTAGGAGCCACAAAAAGTCAGGGTTCAATAATGTATAGATCTACAAATGTCTTTCAAGTGTGCACTTTCAATAATGTCTAATTTGTTCTGGTTCTTACTGAATCTAATATGAACCCTTTTGATAGTCCATATATTTGACTAAAACTGTGAGGTGCTGAATTAAATTATGGTGCGGTAATGGACATGGAGCACTTTGAATAGTAGTGTGCAATAAGTTGAGAATTCAGGCAGGCTGGGAAGCATGTCTGCATAGACCAATGGGAAGGTGACTGCTGGAAAGAAGCAATTAATCCACATCTGAGTCCCAGACTGGCTGAAATTTTCAATTTCATCATTGAATTTAATTCAGCACCACGTAACAAACAAAATGGCAAGAAATGTCAATTCTTGACTTTGTGGCTGCTAATGTTAACCAATGGTGTCTGTTCTTTCTACATGTCCAAAAGACATTTGTAATATTTTGTCTGTATTGTAACAAGATTTCTACACGTATGAAAAGTACAGGCACCTTACAAATACTTGTCTTCACAATATATCAGGCCAATGAACTAAAACACAAATGTAACAAGGGAGTATATTTTAACAACTACCAATAACCAGCAATACTATAATAATAAAATCATGCAACCGTAGAACATTTTCTATGAGACTGATTAATCAACTTTTTTATTTATTGCAAAGGCACTTTAGTGAAGGAAAATTCATAATTAATATAAATATTATTTACATTAAACAATTACAAAAAACAAGGAGACACTTAAAAGAAACACATTTTGGACACTTTGCTCTTATTTAAAGGTCTGAGAAAGGTTTTCCCCATATGGAGCTGTCTGTTTTCCTCCTCTCATTCTCATACGTGATGTCACTGAGCACATCACATTAAATGGGAGTGTTGCTGCTATTACACTGTTGATAAGTTGTTTGATGTGATACAGAGACAGCAATTGATCCCTCATTGCAAGAAATGATAGAATTTTTTAAGGTTTCTTGGATTCTACTCAGTATTTAGTGGCAGTTGGTACCATGGGTCTGAAGTGTCTGTTCGCAATGTTTCCTGTACTTCTGTGGTACAAATCCAAAGCATCACTAACTTGGTTCTGAGGATAGTGACTATGTGATGTCTCGCTAACTGCCTCATACGTCATCTGGAAGGAACTGGCATGAACACTCCGCTAGTAATTAGAAAATTCAAGAATGTCAGGGAATCAACAGTGTCCAGGCCAAGGGCCTCGTGAACTGATGTTCATACTGAGGTACAAAGGCACGTAAAATTATTCTTGACGTTTTTGTGAAGCAGTGGCAGGTACATGACTGAATGCAATTCAGGAATCTCATCAAGCTGGCTGGACCTTGCACCATCTTCCTTCTGCCCAACATGCGTAACTATTCTTTACAATAACACTCCTGATGTTTCCAACAGTATTCACAAAAATGAAGGTGAAGAGGATCAGTGCAGACATTTAAGTTTATGTACTGGAGAGTGATTCATTGGAAATGTATACCCTCATGTTTTCAGCTATGATCCACAGCAACATTCCAATACTTTACTTTCTGTGTGCTAACTTGTGGCACCTTCCAAATCACTGTCTTTCCATCACTAATGTTCAGGCTGGTGCACGGAGGTATATTTTGAAACAGCAGCCTCCAGTGCCTCACCAGACCACAGGATTGCTTCAGTGGTGTCCTCTGCTGTTCTGTGTTTCTCTGCACTATTTTTCTCAAGTGATGGCATTAAGGACAGGACAACAGGGTTTCCAATATTTCCAATTACATCTTCCACGAAGAAACATTCAAGTGCAGCAAAAATTCCCATTGCTTGTGGTTTACATACTTTTTATAAAGATGCTTCCTTATACAGAAATATTCTTCCTGCGGCCAGTCTTCTTTTAAGGAACACTGCAATTAGTCAGTATATTAGTAGCTTTAGTGACACAGATAGCCAGGTGCATTGGAAGATCAATTTAGAGAATGAAAGTGAAAGACACCCTCAGGCCTCGCAACCTAATACCATTGGGGTTGAAAAAAACAAGAGTTGGCCAAGAGAGACCGACAGGAAAGAAAACAGTTGTCTGAGAAAAGTAAGTAGAAAGAGGTTCCTAGTAATGAAGCTCTTCTGACACAATCACAGCCAATTTCTAAGACTGTATGAAGGATTGGACATATAATTACATTTTACAATAAATGGAAGTGTGTAAGTAACCAGTAGAAAAATACGGTGTAGTCATTGTACAAAGCAGGACTGGTTATTGTATAAAACCAAAATACTACACTAACAATTAAACCAACAATGAGTGTCAGCGTGATAATACATATGAGTTAGTTATAACATAGAAAATTTCACTACTTTCCATAAATGCAAAATTTACATTGTACAGGAATTTGACATGTTACAGTGAGTTAGACACCGAAAAGTTTGTGTATTTACATGAGGGTCACTCCAAAAGAAAAGCACACTATTTAAAAAAAATACAGTTTCATTCAGCATATTATATGCTGATTACATAATCATATACAGTAAAGTGGTCTCACAGTACCATAAACCCTAGTATGAAAGAGACACCTCAAAACCAACCTCATTTCAGCAGAGAATGCATAGGAACTCTTTTAAAGAAAACATTGAAATGTATATTTTAGCACTCTCAGTATCCCATACATATGTAAAAGTATATGTTGTCAGCAAGGAGTGCTGAAATGAAGCTTGAATAAGCTGAAGAAAACTCATTACTCGGTATCAATACAATGACATACTAATTTAATGCATACAATGAAATTATTTATATCAGATAACAAACACACTACAAATGTGCTGACACAACCTGAACTGGTTTTGTTTAATTCTTCTAACATGTCTAACAGGACAGTCAATTAACTTAATTAAATCATCAGTAAAATGATAGCAACCATAGTTTAACAACAATCACATGCTATTTTACATCCCATAAATGGGTCTAATGTTTTATAAATGTAATGTCCTGACAAAACTATAGTCAGTGGTCAGGATTATGAGGAGCATATGACGGTACTTAGAATGAAATAATGAAAAGAGGTATGTCATAAGTGCTTTGCTTATGGTACTCAACAAGTACAAACTGATATAATCATTCCATTGTTGTTATACAATATAGTGAATTATATATGAAATCTAGCTGCAAAAATTACTAAAATTGAAATTACAATTAAAAATTTTGTTATTATGAAACTTGGACCTTAAGTGCTAATTAATCATAAGCTGGTCAAGGGGCATTACGTAAATTACAAAACGTGCCTGATCATAACTTCAGTATACAAACTACATTGGCATTAGGAGCCACAAAAAGTCAGGGTTCAATAATGTATAGATCTACAAATGTCTTTCAAGTGTGCACTTTCAATAATGTCTAATTTGTTCTGGTTCTTACTGAATCTAATATGAACCCTTTTGATAGTCCATATATTTGACTAAAACTGTGAGGTGCTGAATTAAATTATGGTGCGGTAATGGACATGGAGCACTTTGAATAGTAGTGTGCAATAAGTTGAGAATTCAGGCAGGCTGGGAAGCATGTCTGCATAGACCAATGGGAAGGTGACTGCTGGAAAGAAGCAATTAATCCACATCTGAGTCCCAGACTGGCTGAAATTTTCAATTTCATCATTGAATTTAATTCAGCACCACGTAACAAACAAAATGGCAAGAAATGTCAATTCTTGACTTTGTGGCTGCTAATGTTAACCAATGGTGTCTGTTCTTTCTACATGTCCAAAAGACATTTGTAATATTTTGTCTGTATTGTAACAAGATTTCTACACGTATGAAAAGTACAGGCACCTTACAAATACTTGTCTTCACAATATATCAGGCCAATGAACTAAAACACAAATGTAACAAGGGAGTATATTTTAACAACTACCAATAACCAGCAATACTATAATAATAAAATCATGCAACCGTAGAACATTTTCTATGAGACTGATTAATCAACTTTTTTATTTATTGCAAAGGCACTTTAGTGAAGGAAAATTCATAATTAATATAAATATTATTTACATTAAACAATTACAAAAAACAAGGAGACACTTAAAAGAAACACATTTTGGACACTTTGCTCTTATTTAAAGGTCTGAGAAAGGTTTTCCCCATATGGAGCTGTCTGTTTTCCTCCTCTCATTCTCATACGTGATGTCACTGAGCACATCACATTGAATGGGAGTGTTGCTGCTATTACACTGTTGATAAGTTGTTTGATGTGATACAGAGACAGCAATTGATCCCTCATTGCAAGAAATGATAGAATTTTTTAAGGTTTCTTGGATTCTACTCAGTATTTAGTGGCAGTTGGTACCATGGGTCTGAAGTGTCTGTTCGCAATGTTTCCTGTACTTCTGTGGTACAAATCCAAAGCATCACTGACTTGGTTCTGAGAATAGTCACTATGTGATGTCTCGCTAACTGCCTCATACGTCATCTGGAAGGAACTGGCATGAACACTCCACTAGTAATTAGAAAATTCAAGAATGTCAGGGAATCAACAGTGTCCAGGCCAAGGGCCTCGTGAACTGATGTTCATACTGAGGTACAAAGGCACGTAAAATTATTCTTGACGTTTTTGTGAAGCAGTGGCAGGTACATGACTGAATGCAATTCAGGAATCTCATCAAGCTGGCTGGACCTTGCACCATCTTCCTTCTGCCCAACATGCGTAACTATTCTTTACAATAACACTCCTGATGTTTCCAACAGTATTCACAAAAATGAAGGTGAAAAGGATCAGTGCAGACATTTAAGTTTATGTACTGGAGAGTGATTCATTGGAAATGTATACCCTCATGTTTTCAGCTATGATCCACAGCAACATTCCAATACTTTACTTTCTGTGTGCTAACTTGTGGCACCTTCCAAATCACTGTCTTTCCATCACTAATGTTCAGGCTGGTGCACGGAGGTATATTTTCAAACAGCAGCCTCCAGTGCCTCACCAGACCACAGGATTGCTTCAGTGGTGTCCTCTGCTGTTCTGTGTTTCTCTGCACTATTTTTCTCAAGTGATGGCATTAAGGACAGGACAACAGGGTTTCCAATATTTCCAATTACATCTTCCACGAAGAAACATTCAAGTGCAGCAAAAATTCCCATTGCTTGTGGTTTACATACTTTTTATAAAGATGCTTCCTTATACAGAAATATTCTTCCTGCGGCCAGTCTTCTTTTAAGGAACACTGCAATTAGTCAGTATATTAGTAGCTTTAGTGACACAGATAGCCAGGTGCATTGGAAGATCAATTTAGAGAATGAAAGTGAAAGACACCCTCAGGCCTCGCTACCTAATACCATTGGGGTCGAAAAAAACAAGAGTTGGCCAAGAGAGACCGACAGGAAAGAAAACAGTTGTCTGAGAAAAGTAAGTAGAAAGAGGTTCCTAGTAATGAAGCTCTTCTGACACAACCACAGCCAATTTCTAAGACTGTATGAAGGATTGGACATATAATTACATTTTACAATAAATGGAAGTGTGTAAGTAACCAGTAGAAAAATACGGTGTAGTCATTGTACAAAGCAGGACTGGTTATTGTATAAAACCAAAATACTACACTAACAATTAAACCAACAATGAGTGTCAGCGTGATAATACATATGAGTTAGTTATAACATAGAAAATTTCACTACTTTCCATAAATGCAAAATTTACATTGTACAGGAATTTGACATGTTACAGTGAGTTAGACACCGAAAAGTTTGTGTATTTACATGAGGGTCACTCCAAAATAAAAGCACACTATTTAAAAAAAATACAGTTTCATTCAGCATATTATATGCTGATTACATAATCATATACAGTAAAGTGGTCTCACAGTACCATAAACCCTAGTATGAAAGAGACACCTCAAAACCAACCTCATTTCAGCAGAGAATGCATAGGAACTCTTTTAAAGAAAACATTGAAATGTATATTTTAGCACTCTCAGTATCCCATACATATGTAAAAGTATATGTTGTCAGCAAGGAGTGCTGAAATGAAGCTTGAATAAGCCGAAGAAAACTCATTACTCGGTATCAATACAATGACATACTAATTTAATGCATACAATGAAATTATTTATATCAGATAACAAACACACTACAAATGTGCTGACACAACCTGAAGTGGTTTTGTTTAATTCTTCTAACATGTCTAACAGGACAGTCAATTAACTTAATTAAATCATCAGTAAAATGATAGCAACCATAGTTTAACAACAATCACATGCTATTTTACATCCCATAAATGGGTCTAATGTTTTATAAATGTAATGTCCTGACAAAACTATAGTCAGTGGTCAGGATTATGAGGAGCATATGACAGTACTTAGAATGAAATAATGAAAAGAGGTATGTCATAAGTGCTTTGCTTATGGTACTCAACAAGTACAAACTGATATAATCATTCCATTGTTGTTATACAATATAGTGAATTATATATGAAATCTAGCTGCAAAAATTACTAAAATTGAAATTACAATTAAAAATTTTGTTATTATGAAACTTGGACCTTAAGTGCTAATTAATCATAAGCTGGTCAAGGGGCATTACGTAAATTACAAAACGTGCCTGATCATAACTTCAGTATACAAACTACATTGGCATTAGGAGCCACAAAAAGTCAGGGTTCAATAATGTATAGATCTACAAATGTCTTTCAAGTGTGCACTTTCAATAATGTCTAATTTGTTCTGGTTCTTACTGAATCTAATATGAACCCTTTTGATAGTCCATATATTTGACTAAAACTGTGAGGTGCTGAATTAAATTATGGTGCGGTAATGGACATGGAGCACTTTGAATAGTAGTGTGCAATAAGTTGAGAATTCAGGCAGGCTGGGAAGCATGTCTGCATAGACCAATGGGAAGGTGACTGCTGGAAAGAAGCAATTAATCCACATCTGAGTCCCAGACTGGCTGAAATTTTCAATTTCATCATTGAATTTAATTCAGCACCACGTAACAAACAAAATGGCAAGAAATGTCAATTCTTGACTTTGTGGCTGCTAATGTTAACCAATGGTGTCTGTTCTTTCTACATGTCCAAAAGACATTTGTAATATTTTGTCTGTATTGTAACAAGATTTCTACACGTATGAAAAGTACAGGCACCTTACAAATACTTGTCTTCACAATATATCAGGCCAATGAACTAAAACACAAATGTAACAAGGGAGTATATTTTAACAACTACCAATAACCAGCAATACTATAATAATAAAATCATGCAACCGTAGAACATTTTCTATGAGACTGATTAATCAACTTTTTTATTTATTGCAAAGGCACTTTAGTGAAGGAAAATTCATAATTAATATAAATATTATTTACATTAAACAATTACAAAAAACAAGGAGACACTTAAAAGAAACACATTTTGGACACTTTGCTCTTATTTAAAGGTCTGAGAAAGGTTTTCCCCATATGGAGCTGTCTGTTTTCCTCCTCTCATTCTCATACGTGATGTCACTGAGCACATCACATTGAATGGGAGTGTTGCTGCTATTACACTGTTGATAAGTTGTTTGATGTGATACAGAGACAGCAATTGATCCCTCATTGCAAGAAATGATAGAATTTTTTAAGGTTTCTTGGATTCTACTCAGTATTTAGTGGCAGTTGGTACCATGGGTCTGAAGTGTCTGTTCGCAATGTTTCCTGTACTTCTGTGGTACAAATCCAAAGCATCACTGACTTGGTTCTGAGGATAGTGACTATGTGATGTCTCGCTAACTGCCTCATACGTCATCTGGAAGGAACTGGCATGAACACTCCACTAGTAATTAGAAAATTCAAGAATGTCAGGGAATCAACAGTGTCCAGGCCAAGGGCCCCGTGAACTGATGTTCATACTGAGGTACAAAGGCACGTAAAATTATTCTTGACGTTTTTGTGAAGCAGTGGCAGGTACATGACTGAATGCAATTCAGGAATCTCATCAAGCTGGCTGGACCTTGCACCATCTTCCTTCTGCCCAACATGCGTAACTATTCTTTACAATAACACTCCTGATGTTTCCAACAGTATTCACAAAAATAAAGGTGAAGAGGATCAGTGCAGACATTTAAGTTTATGTACTGGAGAGTGATTCATTGGAAATGTATACCCTCATGTTTTCAGCTATGATCCACAGCAACATTCCAATACTTCACTTTCTGTGTGCTAACTTGTGGCACCTTCCAAATCACTGTCTTTCCATCACTAATGTTCAGGCTGGTGCACGGAGGTATACTTTCAAACAGCAGCCTCCAGTGCCTCACCAGACCACAGGATTGCTTCAGTGGTGTCCTCTGCTGTTCTGTGTTTCTCTGCACTATTTTTCTCAAGTGATGGCATTAAGGACAGGACAACAGGGTTTCCAATATTTCCAATTACATCTTCCACGAAGAAACATTCAAGTGCAGCAAAAATTCCCATTGCTTGTGGTTTACATACTTTTTATAAAGATGCTTCCTTATACAGAAATATTCTTCCTGCAGCCAGTCTTCTTTCAAGGAACACTGCAATTAGTCAGTTTATTAGTAGCTTTAGTGACACAGATAGCCAGGTGCATTGGAAGATCAATTTAGAGAATGAAAGTGAAAGACACCCTCAGGCCTCGCAACCTAATACCATTGGGGTCGAAAAAAACAAGAGTTGGCCAAGAGAGACCGACAGGAAAGAAAACAGTTGTCTGAGAAAAGTAAGTAGAAAGAGGTTCCTAGTAATGAAGCTCATCTGACACAACCACAGCCAATTTCTAAGACTGTATGAAGGATTGGACATATAATTACATTTTACAATAAATGGGAGTGTGTAAGTAACCAGTAGAAAAATACGGTGTAGTCATTGTACAAAGCAGGACTGGTTATTGTATAAAACCAAAGTACTACACTAACAATTAAACCAACAATGAGTGTCAGCATGATAATACATATGAGTTAGTTATAACATAGAAAATTTCACTACTTTCAATAAATGCAAAATTTACATTGTACAGGAATTTGACATGTTACAGTGAGTTAGACACCGAAAAGTTTGTGTATTTACATGAGGGTCACTCCAAAAGAAATGCACACTATTTTTAAAAAAATACAGTTTCATTCAGCATATTATATGCTGATTACATAATTATATACAGTAAAGTGGTCTCACATTACCATAAACCCTAGTATGAAAGAGACACCTCAAAACCAACCTCATTTCAGCAGAGAATGCATAGGAACTCTTTTAAAGAAAACAATGAAATGTATATTTTAGCACTCTCAGTATCCCATACATATGTAAAAGTATATGTTGTCAGCAAGGAGTGCTGAAATGAAGCTTGAATAAGCCGAAGAAAACTCATTACTCAGTATCAATACAATGACATACTAATTTTATGCATACCATGAAATTATCTATATCAGATAACAAACACACTACAAATGTGCTGACGCAACCTGAAGTGGTTTTGTTTAATTCTTCTAACATGTCTAACAGGACAGTCAATTAACTTAATTAAATCATCAGTAAAATGATAGCAACCATAGTTTAACAACAATCACATGCTATTTTACATCCCATAAATGGGTCTAATGTTTTATAAATGTAATGTCCTGACAAAACTATAGTCAGTGGTCAGGATTATGAGGAGAGGTATGTCATAAGTGCTTTGCTTTCGGTACTCAACAAGTACAAACTGATATTATCATTCCATTGTTGTTATACAATATAGTGAATTATATATGAAATCAAGCTGCAAAAATTACTAAAATTGAAATTACAATTAAAAATTTTGTTATTATGAAACTTGGACCTTAAGTGCTAATTAATCATAAGCTGGTCAATGGGCATTACGTAAATTACAAAACGTGACTGATCATAACTTCAGTATACAAACTACATTGGCATTAGGAGCCACAAAGTGTCAGGGTTCAATAATGTATAGATCTACAAATGTCTTTCAAGTGTGCACTTTCAATAATGTCTAATTTGTTCTGGTTCTTACTGAATCTAATATGAACCCTTTTGATAGTCTATATATTTGACTAAAACTGTGAGGTGCTGAATTAAATTATGGTGCGGTAATGGACATGGAGCACTTTGAATAGTAGTGTGCAATAAGTTGAGAATTCAGGCAGGCTGGGAAGCATGTCTGCATAGACCAATGGGAAGGTGACTGCTGGAAAGAAGCAATTAATCCACATCTGAGTCCCAGACTGGCTGAAATTTTCAATTTCATCATTGAATTTAATTCAGCACCACGTAACAAACAAAATGGCAAGAAATGTCAATTCTTGACTTTGTGGCTGCTAATGTTAACCAATGGTGTCTGTTCTTTCTACATGTCCAAAAGACATTTGTAATATTTTGTCTGTATTGTAACAAGATTTCTACACGTATGAAAAGTACAGGCACCTTACAAATACTTGTCTTCACAATACTTCAGGCCAATGAACTAAAACACAAATGTAACAAGGGAGTATATTTTAACAACTACCAATAACCAGCAATACTATAATAATAAAATCATGCAACCGTAGAACATTTTCTATGAGACTGATTAATCAACTTTTTTATTTATTGCAAAGGCACTTTAGTGAAGGAAAATTCATAATTAATATAAATATTATTTACATTAAACAATTACAATAAACAAGGAGACACTTAAAAGAAACACATTTTGGACACTTTGCTCTTATTTAAAGGTCTGAGAAAGGTTTTCCCCATATGGAGCTGTCTGTTTTCCTCCTCTCATTCTCATACGTGATGTCACTGAGCACATCACATTGAATGGGAGTGTTGCTGCTATTACACTGTTGATAAGTTGTTTGATGTGATACAGAGACAGCAATTGATCCCTCATTGCAAGAAATGATAGAATTTTTAAGGTTTCTTGGATTCTACTCAGTATTTAGTGGCAGTTGGTACCATGGGTCTGAAGTGTCTGTTCGCAATGTTTCCTGTACTTCTGTGGTACAAATCCAAAGCATCACTAACTTGGTTCTGAGGATAGTGACTATGTGATGTCTCGCTAACTGCCTCATACGTCATCTGGAAGGAACTGGCATGATTGTGATGCAAGCCAATTGCTTGCTGCTTTTCTTCTGTGCTGGCTTCTCTCCGGTCTGGCAAAATCAGTAGTCCACTGATGGCTGAGACTGCTTTCACTGCAGAAACTCATCAGGATACCACTAACACTCCACTAGTAATTAGGAAATTCAAGAATGTCAGGGAATCAACAGTGTGCAGGTCAAGGGCCTCGTGAACTGATGTTCATACTAAGATACAAAAGCACGTAAAATTCTGCTTGACGTTTTTGTGAAGCAGTGGCAGGTACATGACTGAATGCAATTCAGGAATCTCATCAAGCTGGCTGGACCTTGCACCATCTTCCTTCTGCCCAACATGCGTAACTATTCTTTACAATAACACTCCTGATGTTTCCAACAGTATTCACAAAAATGAAGGTGAAAAGGATCAGTGCAGACATTTAAGTTTATGTACTGGAGAGTGATTCATTGGAAATGTATACCCTCATGTTTTCAGCTATGATCCACAGCAACATTCCAATACTTTACTTTCTGTGTGCTAACTTGTGGCACCTTCCAAATCACTGTCTTTCCATCACTAATGTTCAGGCTGGTACACGGAGGTATATTTTCAAACAGCAGCCTCCAGTGCCTCACCAGACCACAGGATTGCTTCAGTGGTGTCCTCTGCTGTTCTGTGTTTCTCTGCACTATTTTTCTCAAGTGATGGCATTAAGGACAGGACAACAGGGTTTCCAATATTTCCAATTACATCATCCACGAAGAGACATTCAAGTTCAGCAAAAATTCCCATTGCTTGTGGTTTACATACTTTTTATAAAGATGCTTCCTTACACAGAAATATTCTTCCTGCGGCCAGTCTTCTTTTAAGGAACACTGCAATTAGTCAGTATATTAGTAGCTTTAGTGACACAGATAGCCAGGTGCATTGGAAGATCAATTTAGAGAATGAAAGTGAAAGACACCCTCAGGCCTCGCAACCTAATACCATTGGGGTCGAAAAAAACAAGAGTTGTCCAAAAGAGACCGACAGGAAAGAAAACAGTTGTCTGAGAAAAGTAAGTAGAAAGAGGTTCCTAGTAATGAAGCTCTTCTGACACAACCACAGCCAATTTCAAGGACTGTATGAAGGATTGGACATATAACTACATTTTACAATAAATGGAAGTGTATAAGTAACCAGTAGGAAAATACAGTGTAGTCACTGTACAAAGCAAGACTGGTTATTGTATAAAACCAAAGTACTACACTAACAATTAAACCAACAATGAGTGTCAGCATGATAATACATATGAGTTAGTTATAACATAGAAAATTTCACTACTTTCAATAAATGCAAAATTTACATTGTACAGGAATTTGACATGTTACAGTGAGTTAGACACCGAAAAGTTTGTGTATTTACATGAGGGTCACTCCAAAAGAAAGGCACACTATTTAAAAAAAAAATACAGTTTCATTCAGCATATTATATGCTGATTACATAATTATATACAGTTAAGTGGTCTCACAGTACCATAAACCCTAGTATGAAAGAGACACCTCAAAACCAACCTCATTTCAGCAGAGAATGCATAGGAACTCTTTTAAAGAAAACAATGAAATGTATATTTTAGCACTCTCAGTATCCCATACATATGTAAAAGTATATGTTGTCAGCAAGGAGTGCTGAAATGAAGCTTGAATAAGCTGAGGAAAACTCATTACTCGGTATCAATACAATCACATACTAATTTTATGCATACAATGAAATTATCTATATCAGATAACAAACACACTACAAATGTGCTGACACAACCTGAAGTGGTTTTGTTTAATTCTTCTAACATGTCTAACAGGACAGTCAATTAACTTAATTAAATCATCAGTAAAATGATAGCAACCATAGTTTAACAACAATCACATGCTATTTTACATCCCATAAATGGGTCTAATGTTTTATAAATGTAATGTCCTGACAAAACTATAGTCAGTGGTCAGGATTATGAGGAGCATATGACTGTACTTAGGATGAAATAATGAGGAGAGGTATGTCATAAGTGCTTTGCTTATGGTACTCAACAAGTACAAACTGATATAATCATTCCATTGTTGTTATACAATATAGTGAATTATATATGAAATCTAGCTGCAAAAATTACTAAAATTGAAATTACAATTAAAAATTTTGATATTATGAAACTTGGACCTTAAGTGCTAATTAATCATAAGCTGGTCAAGGGGCATTACGTAAATTACAAAACGTGACTGATCATAACTTCAGTATACAAACTACATTGGCATTAGGAGCCACAAAAAGTCAGGGTTCAATAATGTATAGATCTACAAATGTCTTTCAAGTGTGCACTTTCAATAATGTCTAATTTGTTCTGGTTCTTACTGAATCTAATATGAACCCTTTTGATAGTCCATATATTTGACTAAAACTGTGAGGTGCTGAATTAAATTATGGTGCGGTAATGGACATGGAGCACTTTGAATAGTAGTGTGCAATAAGTTGAGAATTCAGGCAGGCTGGGAAGCATGTCTGCATAGACCAATGGGAAGGTGACTGCTGGAAAGAAGCAATTAATCCACATCTGAGTCCCAGACTGGCTGAAATTTTCAATTTCATCATTGAATTTAATTCAGCACCACGTAACAAAACAAAATGGCAAGAAATGTCAGTTCTTGACTTTGTGGCTGCTAATGTTAACCAATGGTGTCTGTTCTTTCTACATGTCCAAAAGACATTTGTAATATTCTGTCTGTATTGTAACAAGATTTCTACACGTATGAAAAGTACAGGCACCTTACAAATACTTGTCTTCACAATATATCAGGCCAATGAACTAAAACACAAATGTAACAAGGGAGTATATTTTAACAACTACCAATAACCAGCAATACTATAATAATAAAATCATGCAACCGTAGAACATTTTCTATGAGACTGATTAATCAACTTTTTTATTTATTGCAAAGGCACTTTAGTGAAGGAAAATTCATAATTAATATAAATATTATTTACATTAAACAATTACAAAAAACAAGGAGACACTTAAAAGAAACACATTTTGGACACTTTGCTCTTATTTAAAGGTCTGAGAAAGGTTTTCCCCATATGGAGCTGTCTGTCTTCCTCCTCTCATTCTCATACGTGATGTCACTGAGCACATCACATTGAATGGGAGTGTTGCTGCTATTACACTGTTGATAAGTTGTTTGATGTGATACAGAGACAGCAATTGATCCCTCATTGCAAGAAATGATAGAATTTTTTAAGGTTTCTTGGATTCTACTCAGTATTTAGTGGCAGTTGGTACCATGGGTCTGAAGTGTCTGTTCGCAATGTTTCCTGTACTTCTGTGGTACAAATCCAAAGCATCACTGACTTGGTTCTGAGGATAGTGACTATGTGATGTCTCGCTAACTGCCTCATACGTCATCTGGAAGGAACTGGCATGAACACTCCACTAGTAATTAGAAAATTCAAGAATGTCAGGGAATCAACGGTGTGCAGGCCAAGGGCCTCGTGAACTGATGTTCATACTGAGGTACAAAAGCACGTAAAATTCTGCTTGACGTTTTTGTGAAGCAGTGGCAGGTACATGACTGAATGCAATTCAGGAATCTCATCAAGCTGGCTGGACCTTGCACCATCTTCCTTCTGCCCAACATGCGTAACTATTCTTTACAATAACACTCCTGATGTTTCCAACAGTATTCACAAAAATGAAGGTGAAGAGGATCAGTGCAGACATTTAAGTTTATGTACTGGAGAGTGATTCATTGGAAATGTATACCCTCATGTTTTCAGCTATGATCCACAGCAACATTCCAAGTGACTGTTCTTTCAACATGTCCATAAGACATTTGTAATATTTTGTCTGCATTGGAACAAAAAGCTTATGTTAGTACCTACATAATCTCTTTAGTTTCCTGTACATTTGAAAGTACAGGCACCTTACAAATATTTGTCTGTGGAATGAAGTAAAACACAAATGTAACAAGGGAGTATATTTTAACAACTACCAATAAGCAGCAATAATATTATAATCAAGTATTGCTAGCACAGTACATTTTGTATTAGACTGATTAATCAATTTCTTATTCATTGCAAAGATACTTGGTGTAAGGGAATGTTCATAATTAATACAAATATTATTTACATTAAACAATTACAAAAGTCAGAGGATACGTAAAAGAATCATTTTGGACACCGTATTTTCCTGCTGGTTACTTACTTCCACACTCTCATTGAATGGCCTACCATTAATTTTAAAAAGTGATTATATGCAATCTTTCTTAAAGTCTTAGAAATTGGTTGTCTTTCTACTTAGTTTTGTCAGACAACTGTTTTCTTTCCTGTCGGTCTCTCTAGGACAACTCTTGTTTTTTTCGACCCCAATGGTATTAGGTTGCGAGGCCTGAGGGTGTCTTTCACTTTCATTCTCTAATTTGATCTTCCAATGCACCTGGCTATCTGTGTCACTAATGCTACTAATATTCTGAGTAATTGCAGTGTTCCTTAAAAGAAGACTGGCTGCAGGAAGAATCCTCATATAAAGGATGTAAACCACAAGCAATGGGAATTTTTGCTGCACTTGAATGTTTCTTCGCGGAAGATGTAATTGGAAATATTGGAAACACTGTTGTCCTGTCCTTAATGCCATCACTTGAGATATAATAGTTCAGAAAAACACAGAACGGCACAGGACACCACTGAAGCAATCCTGTGGTCTGGTGAGGCACTGGAGGCTGCTGTTTGAAAATATACCTCCGTGTATCAGCCTGAACATTACTGAACTGATGGAAAGACTGTAGTTTTGATGGTGCCACATGTTAACACATAGAAAATAAAGTATTGGAAAGTTGCTGTGGATCATAGCTGAAAACATGAGGGTATACATTTCCAATGAATCACTCTCCAGTACATAAACTTAAAATGTCTGCACTGATCCTCTTCACCTTTATTTTTGTGTATACTGTTGGAAACATCAGGAGTGTTATTGTAAAGAATAGTTACGCATGTTGGGCAGAAGGAAGATGGTGCAAGGTCCAGCCAGCTTGATGAGATTCCTGAATTGCATTCAGTCATGTACCTGCCACAGCTTCACAAAAATGTCAAGCAGAATTTTACGTGCTTTTGTACCTCAGTATGAACATCAGTTCACGAGGCCCTTGGCCTGCACACTGTTGATTCCCTGACATTCTTGAATTTCCTAATTACTAGTGGAGTGTTAGTGGTATCCTGATGAGTTTCTGCAGTAAAAGCAGTCTCAGCCATCAGTGGACTACTAAATTTGCCGGACTGGAGAGGAGCTAGTACAGAAGAAAAGCAGCAAGCAATTGGCTTCCATCACAATCATGGCAGTCTATTCCAGATGACGTATGGGGCAGTTAGCACGACATCACATTGTCACTATCCTCAGGGCCGAGTCAACGATGATTTGGATTTGTACCACAGAAGTACAGGAAACATTGTGAACAGATACTTCAGACCTATACAGTTTTTACCCCATGGTACCAATTGCTAGTAAATACTGAACAGAATCCATGAAACCTTGAAAATTAAATCATCTAGGGTGATGAGGGATCAATTGGTGTTTCTGTATCACATCAATCAACTTATAAACAGTGTAATAGCAGCAACACTTCAATTCAATGTGATGTGCTCAGTGACATCAGCTACGAGAATGAGAGGAAGAAAAAACAGGTAAAAATCTTTATCAGACACTTAAATAAGAGAAAAATTTCCAAAATGTGTTTCTTTTATGTGTCCTCTTATTTTTTGTAATTTATATTAGTTTTCAATATTCCTACAGCTTAAGTACCTTTGCAATAAATAAAAAATTGATTAATCATTCTCATACCAAATGTACTGTGCTTTCATGATTTTATGATTGTAATATATGTGCTTATTGATAGTTGTCATGTATATGCTGTCAGCAAGGAGTGCTGAAATGAAAATTGCATTAGCTGAAAGAAACCCATTACTCTGTATCAATACGAAGTCTTATTAGTTTTAGGCAAACAATGAAATTATCTATATCAAATAACGCAAACAATCCAAATGGTACTTGAACCTCATTAAGTGTTTTTGTTTAATTTTTCTAAAATTTCATATTAAGATCTGACAGAAAAGTCAATTTATCAAATTACATTATCAGTAAAGTGGTATTGACAATAGTTTAAGTACAGTCACATACTAGTTTTCATCCCATATATGGGCCTAATGTATAATACATCAATTGTACTGACAAAACTATAGTAAACAGCCAATAATCACAAGCATACATTTACGAGAAATAAACGAAAGTACAAGATATAAGCTGATGCTGCGAAGTATGTCATAGCAGCTTAGCTCACTCATCAAGTAGAAATTGAAATAATCTAACACAATATATTGTTCTGCACAAATCTAGTTGCTGAAAGGTAAAAGAAATGAGGATTTCTGTTTAAAAATTTTGTTAGTATGCAACTTGGACCTCAGGTGTTAATAATCATAATCTAGTCAAGGGCCATTACTTAAATTACAAAAGTTGATTGATTCTAACTTCAGTATACAAACTACTTTCATATTATCAACCATAAAATGTTCACTGTTCAATAATTTATAAATCTACACATGAATTTCAAGTTTTTAAATTGTTATATGTTTTACTGAATGAAACATGGTATCTTATGTTAGTCCATACAGAACAAAAAGTGTGAGGCACCAGCTATTGGTACTAGTAGGCCATTTAGCTCGAGATCTAAAATACACATATTCCTCTGTTTAGCAATTAATCCAAATATGTGATGAATATAATCCAGTTATTGACAAGCCATCAGTTAGTTACCTCAGGACATAAAGACAGTCATAGAGATACATAACATTTCACCGATTAATGAGTTTGCCAGCAGTAACAATTGTTACATGTAATTGTGGCGTGTAGAAAATTAAATTTTTGTAGATCCTGGAGGCCATAGTATAGGCATCCTACTATTTGTGCCCAGTTCCTAGATGAGTGCTTACTAATAAAGATGTAATATTTAACTTTTTGTCTAATGGTTGTTTAAACGTTGCAAGGTGAGAGAGTTTGAAGCTGATGTCAGATGTGTCTGCATAAGGTCAAAGCTCATGCAATATAATATACTGTTATACTGGTAGCTGAGAAATGTCCAAGCTATCATAGAATTGAGTCACGCAACTGAATTTATCCAAGAAGAAATATGGTGTAGGTACAGAGAGATTGGAGAATAGGGAATAAAATTTATGCAGAGTTCCCTGTATGTGATCCTAAAATACTAACAAAATCAATATTTCTACAAGTGCATCTCTTGATGATAATCTGAGAACATTTCAGCCAGCTGGTGAAGCAGAACAACAACAGCTCTGAGTGGACAGGTGTATCAAATAAGTGGTGCCGGCCCCCCAGTCTGGATTCCCTCTGGTGACTGTAGCCTTATGTGAGGTCAGTATTTTAGAAAAGCAAGCAATGGCACTTCTTTGTTTTCAGTCATTTAAACACAACTGGGAACTGCAATTCTTCTGTATGAGTGAAGGTGAAACTCAATGTACGCTGTGCTCTCATATAATTGAAAGTGAAGAATGGCAAGCTAAATCATGTGTGTAAAAGAAAACGGTTGGGAGACATCAGTAGGTTTAGATATAAGTAAAATGATTTATAGTTCTTGAACTATACTTTTCTTCTAATACACACATCACTATTTTTCTGTAGAACATATGGTTTTAAGTTTTCCAGAATGACTACATAAATCTGCACTGTGGGCATGTTTCAAAATATCACTAGAAATAACAAAATCCATGAAACTGTTATATGAAGGGGATTGTCTTATTGACACTGCACAACTTTTGTGTCCGACAAATAATAGCAGGTTCCTAGAGGTATAAAAAATGTAATGGCTCTTGATGTGCACAGGCACTTCATGAATAAGGCTAAGGACTTTGCTGCTTTCTCTGTTCCAATGGTTGAATTGACAGAACTTACAGATACAGCTCAATTACATAAATACACACGAGCTGTCAATGGTGCTCAGCATGTAACAGAGGAGTTTTTGGACTTGGTGCCTTTAAAATGGCAGGTATAGGCTTACTCTAAGCTGTCAAGAAAGTGATAGGACTGTGACTGTATGGACACGAATTACATACTACGAGAGTCCACGGATGGAGCTCCGGTAATGCGAAGCCATCAGAGGGCACTCTCAGCACTGATGTCACAAAGCTGGGGTGTACAGCAGAGACTTAAGGGATTCACTGCATTCTATATCTGGAAGCAGTTTTTGTAATATAAGTAACATTAGAAAATGCCATGCAACTTAATGCTGGTACTGGAAACTATCTGAACACACAGGGACTGAGGCATCGCCAATTCTTTCGTGAATCAGGAGTCCAGTGACAAATCTTACAACATACAAGTGCACTGGCCCAATTAAGGTAAAATGCTGAAAAGATATTTTGATTCACATTTCTCTGTAGTATATTTCTTTTGCATGAAGGGGAAGAGTTAAATAAAACAACTGCCTTGTTGAATAGCAGATCTTGAATTTCTACTGGACAGCACTGAATGTCAATATTGTGAGGTGAAAATAATTTCTGACATGTTGTCCAAAATACTTTAGAAAAACATATAGGGAGAAACAACCATTATCTCAACATTTACCTGCTCTTGTTTGCTCCACAAAAGTGCTGAATTTCAATAATTACTGTAAAACCGAAGGGACACTTTT
Source organism: Locusta migratoria (assembly GCA_026315105.1). NCBI lineage: Eukaryota > Metazoa > Arthropoda > Insecta > Orthoptera > Acrididae > Locusta > Locusta migratoria. Next base: position 741,237,390 of record CM048755.1, on the reverse strand, counting down.
GAGCGCAATTTCTCGGTGTTTCGAGCGTGTCCCCTGTAATTTGTTCTTTGGTCAGCCATTTTCAACATCAGTTGAAGATTTCCTGAATTATCTATGGGTGGAACTAATCAACCTACAGTGCAATAGTCGAATGAAGGACAAGTTGTTTGTAGTACACGGTAATTCTACAGAAGTTTTCCCAAGCAAGAATTTCACAATACCACGATAAAGCTGTGGTAGTTATGTCTGTGTTACTTACATGTGTGAAAGATTTTTCTCCGTAATGAAAATTACTCAGTCTAGGTTATTACTGAGTATTAGTGACGAAAATGTTCACAAATGCTAGTATTTAAGAGTGTGCCACACTTTTGTACCCAATATAGACTTTTGTTTCTCATTACTTACGAGAAACATGTTTGGGATTTCTTACTGTTTCTAATTTTAAAGAGTTATCTACCAACCGTTCTTCATCCTGCTCCCTGTTCCATAGCAAACATTTTTATCTGAAAATTTTGTCACTGAACTCATTGTTCAAGGTATATATTGTTTGACACATTTGATACTCTTGTCAAAGAATATTTAGGTACCTAACATCAGTGAAAAGTAAATCTACCATGCACCATTTCTTATTTTGTTTTATTTAGGACTGTGATGGTTGTCGATAGGGCAACACAATACCTTCTCTCGATCAGTTGCATTGCTCATTGTGAAAAGCATGCTGGAGGGCCCCACCTACAGTATATCAAAGGTAGTGGGTAAAGAAAAGCAGTAACATCTCTGTTTAGAGATATACACAACAAGAGTAGTGATAATATACACATTGGGTCCAGAAGTTGCACATGTGCAAAATTTCTGTCTGAACCTGATGTAGCTAATATTGACTAACACATGTCAACATAATTTTATTGCAAGGAACTAAGTGACGTAAAATGTTTGCATAAGTGCCAACCTTCAAAATGTAAAAATCAGGAGATCCAGTTTAGAAAATCGGGAGATGCCTAAAAAAAAAAAAAAAAAAAAAAAAAAAAAAAAAAAAAAAAAAAAAAAAAAAAAAAAAAAAAAAAAATCAGGAGTTACGTTCTATCAAAAACTGCGGTGCACTTTACTATATGCCTTAAGATAACTGATTTTAGTCTTATCCTATGATATCATAACGCAACATAATGGCTACAAAAAAAACTTGCGTTAACCCAATTGTTGATTACATCCTTATATTTTGTAGCCAGTCAACGTAAAGTGATTGATTTTTTAGATCAAAACGAAAAAGTTCACTGCTGTATATTTGTGCTACCTGGGAACATGTTATGGAACAAATGACCCACAGTTGTATTTAATTGGTAAGCCGTACTCTATAATAAACAATGTAAATAAGCTCTCTGCTTGTATCGAATGATCACTTTCACTTTTTTCAGCAATTTCAGTCTTTTATTGTTACTCTGCACTATTTCGGTACATTGCTTTTTCCACCGCGTGATGTGGAAATATCACACCGACAAAGAGTACAAAATAGATAATGTTCCGAAAACTGCTTAAAAACTGATTATATTTCTTGCCATACTGGACCACCTACCACCGAATTGAAATCCCATAATCACGTAAACCAGCTGTTTACACGAAAGTTGCCTGTTTTCTGCAATTCGCGTATGAAACTAATGCCCCTAACTATCCAATCAAAAGGTTACCAGCGATTAAAAAACCACTGAAGTGATTTCACTTTACGTACACCGACGAAACATCACATTCGAAAACAGCACAACTTCGAAACACTACATGTGTATTTGCAAATATGTGCAAAGAGCAGAAACAATTATTATATAAGTCAAGTGCAACTGCTGATTTCTATGATTTTCGATACATATTTATTTCTAACTGATAAATGAACAAAGGACTTTTGACCATTGGCGGAAAATCGAATCTTGGGTTTCAGGACAAAAGCTAAAAATCGGGAGAAATAATGGCAAAATCAGGAGGCGGGAGAGAAAGCGAAAAATCAGGAGACTCCCGCGTAAATCGGGAGAGTTGGCAGGTATGTGTTTGGTAATGAAAATGTCAAATGTGTTGCTCAAGAGAGCAGAATCGAAAGAAGTGTTTATGAGCAATAAAAACGTCAATTATGTATTTACGGGTCTGTTAACTCTCAATTTTTCCATGTGAAAACCTGTAATTTTTCTTCAGGAATACTAAATGAACACTACACATTCTTGTTTTGCCAAATATACTGCCTGAGGAAAGTGAAGGCCCAAAACACCCAATTAGATGTCATTTTAAATCTAGCAGCTCCAAACCCGTCCCTACAGGCCAAAGGTCTGGATGTCTACTGTCTATGTGGTAAGCTGAACAGACATTTAATGCTGTTACCTGTTCTGGTGACAAAAAGGAGCAGCGTAGAAAGCAAGAGATGTCAGGTGGTCACTGGAGGACATATCAAACTGTCAAGCGACAATCACTCACCCAGCTGTCCATCATGCATTAAGCAGGTCTGGGGGGCACTGGCAGGCTGCCCCATCACACTCGCCCAGGTCCTCAGGCCAGGTTTTCTGCACTCAGCACATCTTAATGCATTCACGTCTGCCATCTCTGCCTGACATGTTGAAAACTAAAGGACTCCATCTAACATTCTCAGTTGTATATGAGCCACAGCTAGAATGTTTTCTCTTCTACTGCAAGACTGCTTTACTGACACAAATGAATAACCTTAGTCTAATCATCAGACATGTTCTTAAAATGTTTTCCCATTTCTTAAATACTGTGGAATAATTCTACAAAAGTAATTTCATTTTCTTCATGACAGACATATAGGAGGGTATAACATTACAGAACAAATATTTAATATAAACAGTTTAATGTGACATAAATCTTGTTTTCCCTTTTGTTTCCATTTAGTTTATATTTGCAGTGTGTGAGAAGACTAAAATGTCGTGATTTCAATGTTTATATTTTAAAGTTGACTAAAGTGGTCAATAACATGACTACAACATTACAGAACAACTAATGTTACTAAAGAAAATAAACAAATGTAGAAGCACAAGTATGGACTTATTCGTTAACGGTACTGTACCTTGTTAGTTCACTGGTTTACAGGCACAAACTTTAAAGGATAAAAGCAACAGTGTTACAACCGCCCCTTAGTAGGTGAGCCAAGATACATTTATGTTAGGTTGTACACGAGCCCTGGCCCTTAGGTATGTTGCAAGGGACAATGGAGTCGGTACCAGAGTAAGTACTGGCAGAACAGACGAAGCGAGTGCCACCTCTGCTACAGAGGACCGACCAAAGGCTACAGTATCGTAAGTCGAAAGTAGTTTGCATGAGAATTACTGCGCTAGTACAGAAGAACATTAACCAATAATCCTTGCAGATTCTAGAGCATTTGAATTGCAAGTTGCGTACAAAAATCAGATAATTAAGTATCAGTATGCCAAATAAAATTCAGGTGTATACAAAGACCTTATGATGATTCTTAAGAACTAAATGCAAATAAAAGAAAGCCATGTCAGCTCACCTAGCACTCCCTGTTCGACCATTGCAGATTTTGTTGAAATTTTATATGAACATTCGCTGACATTTCTCTTGCCAACTTATTAAGTATTAAGTTTCATGAGCAGCATGCATTTACAGTCAGAGATAGAATGCAAAATTTACACATTTCTCGCATTGTGATTTACGCGTTCACCTTTGATTCAAATCATCTAGCATTGTTGGCCTGCGTTGGTTGACCATTTACACTTTTTTGCAGTTAAAATAATGTTCTATCTAATAAGCCCAGTTTAGAAAGTTTTATAAAACACAGGTTTTTGCAAAATAAGGTTGAAAATACAGCATTTTTATCCTTTCTAATATCTTCAACTTTTACACTTAATTTATTTAGTATTTGAAAGCAGCACATAAACAAAGCCTCATATATCAGAACCTTGTAGTTAGTTAGTCCCTAAGATACAACACACCAAACGTTGAAGTTTTTTGGGTTGCAAATTTTTAAAGCAACTTTCTTTAAACTTTTCTGATTGTATATAGCACATAAAATTCTTTTCAATATTATTCCTATGAGAATGCATACATTTGTACACGATGGCAAAATTTCATATTTGTCATCGAAATATTTCCCAAGTTATAACAGCTCAAAGTCGCCAGGAATTCACGCTCACCCTTTGCAAAATTGCGCATGGCATCAAACAAATGATTATAACTCGTCCAGTATTGCTTCAACGAATCTAAAAAATCCATCACTATAGATTGATTGGCGACATGTTCGAATGTAAATTTTTCCATCATGGTAGAGCAGGAAAATGTTCTGAAATTAGGCGATTTGACATGAAATGACCCAGGGGCTACATGTTAGTAGCGTAAGGAGTTTCAGTGTGCATTGTCTGTCGGGGGCAATTATTTCAAGATTCAAAGTTAAGGAATAAGTATCCAGATATTCTGTTTATTTGTAACATCAGCAAGCACACTGTGAGACTGCCGCGGCCGTCCTGGTTCCAGAAATACTCCGGCCAGGGCGAGGACGGCCAGGCGAAGAGCTCAGGCACACAGAACAGGCCGCGGTGATGGCGGCCAGCGCAGGTAAGCAGATTAGGTGGCCGCCAGGGAGGCCTGACTCGGCTAGCCGAATGCGCAGGTGCAGAACTCAAAGGGTTAATGCATACAGAATGGTTGAATCTTTTATTTTAGACAAGCTTAGATGGGCATTGAGGTCAATATTTTGTTACAGTGCAGATTAGAATTAGAGGCCAGTGGACGCAGAAATGCAATAAATACAAGGAGCCAGGCACCACTGCACCCATTACCCTTCCCGTCTGTGTAAATGTGTGAGTGTGACAGAAGTGGTGAGATGACAAAGATTGTAGTGTGTTTAGCAGTAGCAGAAAGTTCGAAGTAGGATAGCCAACATATGCTTACTAAGAGAACAGCAGAGATTTTCTTCTGGTACCAGAGGTTGCTAGCCAGCACAACGTAACTTTTCGAGCATTGTCAGGTTGGCGGTGGGTCGTGTTATGCCTTCAGGCAATGGGAGCGTTCTGCCGAGCAACTTGAAATGGGGAGCGATTAAGAGTGGTGTCCGCCATGAGAGAGGAGAGTTGGCTGAGACCTGGAGCCGAGCGGACGTTTGCTAGGTCTGGTGTATTGTAAATGTGCCTTATCGTATTGAGTAATTCAACCGGTAATAATGCAACTGTCATCATTCTATCGCAAGATCAACCAGTAATAATGCAACTATCGTCATTCTATCGTGAGATCAAGTGTGGAATGATAGTTTAACAAAGAAATTCAGCCTAATGTCAGACTTGAAATTGTAACAGTTTTTTTGAGTGGAACTTGAGCCATCAGCTTCAGCCCTTCAATTTTAAGTTTCAAGTGAATATCAGGGAGTAATGATTCATTATCAAGTGTGTGTGTGTTAGTATTTCAAAATAAGTCACGATGTCTGTGGCAGGCTCATACTTTATTCTTTGTAACAAGCATGCTGAGAATGTGTTCCCACCAATTCCCGTTTTCTGTAATTTTGTGTCCTCAAGGCCCAACAGTAGATAATCACCTTAAGTGTGCTTTAATAACTTTTCTAAACTACTGTGCCTGAATATACTTTTGGAAATCTCTAGTATTTTTTGCATTTTTTGTTTGTATGCAATGTTGACCTATGCCAATGGTCTAAAGTTTTTGTGAAACAGTCATCGGCCATCAACTCCTTTGACCTGTAGTTAAATATGTGGCTCAATAGCAAAGAACTAAAGCGAACAGCATACCGCGTGCATTCTAGGTATGAAAACAACGGTGCTGCATGATATATTAGTGGATTCTGTGGTAGCCCACATGATTGCAGTTGTTTCCCATTGATCATTTCCTCCCTTTTCATTTTTGGTATTATAACAAATCCCCTGTAAGCACTCTCAGTGTAACAAAATTAATTGGGGCCAAATATTTTCCCAAGATTAACACCGGATTTAAGGTTTTTTTCTTTGTAACAGGCCATGAATGTTGAAAGATGGCTGTCTGCCGTCTTCCCTAGATTTTTAACTTTGTAATTTATCTAAGTTCACCAGACAGGCCTCTTTGCTAAATGAGAACCCTTTTCGTTTGGAGGCATAAGGAATAGAATTTCATTTCATGTTTTTAAATGTTAGTTTCTGTAATACTGTATTAATATTGCTGGGATTTTATTATGCTCATAATTTATCATTGTACCTATGATTGTGGCAATATAAACGGTTTCTCCGTGACGCCACTGTCCCTGTGAGAATGTGTACTTGCTTTATGCTGTATGTGCATGTATGAGCATCTTCTAGCATGGCAGTCTGAGTGTATGTATGAGAATTTTTGTCGTCGGCTGCTGGCTGCTTGATTTGCATCTCTGGCTTTGTGTCGATAGGTAATCGTTACTAACTTCTGCCTTTGATGCTGAGAGGTGGTGGTCCTATTTTTAGAATTATTTGCTCCATTTTTATTTGGATAATATTGTTTGGATTTATTCTGGAAGGATATTGATAGTATTTATCTTGTTTATATTCAATATCTTTCATTTTGTCTTGTAATTATCAGAGGATAGGAGTTTGGGAGGTAAATTTCTGTTCTCTCGGAGGATGACTCTGTTTTTGATTATTGTAAATATCGCCGCTGGGATAACTGTCTTCTGAGGCGAAAGGTGCTGGTGGCGACACCCGCAGGCCGGCAGGGCCCGCGAGGGGGCGGGGTTCGCTGGCGGCACATTCTCTGATGTTGCTTTCAGGCATTCTGCTGACACCGCCCGGAGGGCGCCACCACCCGCAGTGAAACCACTCCATCTGCAGATGGACATTTATATTTGGGCTGGGCATGTCTGTGGCTGACCTGAGTCCAGGTAGTTTGTTTACCGCTTCTATGCTGTTTTTGTGTAGGGAGGCTCTCCGGTCACGACGCACCAGAAGGGCTCTTTAATACAATGAGCAGAGGCAGTAAATGTTGGCGTCCTTCTGGTCTGCACGTGCACCTGAGGTTTGGAACGCCAGGGGCGGGCGTCTGCGAATGTTTGTGCAAATTGCCAGAGGTGATTTCTGGTGTTTGGTGGACAGTAAAGTCATTTCAGCGTCTGCAGATTCATTCCAATGGTCCACAAATTCTATGGATTTCTGAGAAATGCTGGCTTACGTGCAGAATGCAGCATGGGACAGTTTTGTGTGGAACGAAAATGGCATGTTGAACAATAGCTCTCATATTCCATTGGTTTGACCATTAAGCAAAATTTGTGATTGGCTTGACGTCACTGATGGGAGGGGCTTGAGAGGAAGATTTTGGAGTTGTGGAATTTTGCTGTTGAGAGAGGTGACTCTGGTGTGGGCGGCACTGCTGGCCGCGTCGTGTTGTTTTTGGGGACTCTGGTCAGGGCTATGCTCCTGACCGGATTGCACTGTTTTGAGTTGTGTAATTTTCGGTTTTAACTTTGAATTATTTCAGTGTGCTTTCTGCACAGTCAGGTGTTAATCCTGCGTGGCTACTATAGAGTAAATTGAAACTTGTAATATTCTGAAGTGCGTGTTTGCTGTCAGCAACACCACTCGTAATCAGAATTTTTACCATTTCTTGACAGTACAGTTTTGTTTTCACTTTAGTATTGTCGTCGGCTTTACCAACAAAACGTGTTCTAATCATATCAATCCACATTCGCGATCACTGCTGTCAACACTGCACTGCCCTCAGCTGGTCTTCTCTACCTGCAACGCCGTTCAACAGAAAGACAGTAAGGTTGCGCCAACGCATCTGCTGAGAAATGGGAGTTGAATGGTAGTATTAAGTGGGAGTTTATCGTGTGCCAGAAGCGATGTCCTTATTCTTGAAGATCAAAAATAGACTTGATCAGAGTTGGGGTAAATTTTGATTTTTGTATTTAATTTTATACTTTGTGGGTTTGCCACTTCCCTCCTGTGACTTAGCCATTCAAAACATTTCATTTCATGTACCAACTTTAGTTAATTTCTAATTTTCATGCAAATTCACCCATTTGATATTAAGTGTATTTTATTGTCTTTCAAAACTGATCTTCCCCAGTGTTTTTTTGTTGCTCTCTTGACATCCTGTTTGATTGTCCCTTTTTAGCCCCCTCGCAGCAGCCATTCTATTTACCTGTAGCACTTCCTTTATCTGGCCTTTATGGCTGACTGTGTTTTACATTCGAGTGACTACAAGACGTCACAGAGAAGCCACTATACATCACCGATGGTTAGGAAGGTGAGTACCATATATGTTGATTGTTCTACACTGCTGTCTGTAATTCAACAAGGTGTTACTCTATTACAAGTCACCTCCCACTTTCACGCTCAGTTAATGAGATTGCACACTCTGGTTGACTATGTTGCACATACGGTTAAAGACTTATGATCAGTAAATAATGATGTTAAATGTGCAGAAGATATATCCCAATTACAAGATGGTTCTTTTCTTGCACATAGGTATGTCTCTTCTTAAGATACCTGAAGGGATTGCAATCAGGCACTTAATGAGAAAAAGGGGGTTAATAGACTAATGAGGATGTGGAGTCACTTTAACAAATTACCACACTCACTTCTCCCTGATACAGAAAGTATTCAAGAGTAATCACTTGGTGGTATAGATGATGACACTTGTGTGTTATGATTAACTTGCAGATTACAGGGTACTGGGCTCAAGTGATTTATCTGCTCAAGCATTCATGTCTATGTCGGTTTATAATTGAAATCATGTGGGTTGGTGAATGACTGGATGATTTTTATAATAGAATCCTGACAGAGTGTTTAGGCGTTCATAGGAGGAAGGATTTAGTGGATGAATATTACTGTAGAGTACAAGGTGTGCTTTGAAGCACTGGCATATTATGGTAAGTTCATGCAGGTGGCGAGAGGAAAATGAGGCTGAGGCAAATAGGAGCATTTTGGAAGGTGTAAGGCCAAAAGACCATTCTTGTGCAGTGTATATTGATAATCCATGCACCTCCCCTGACTTGGATAAAATAGTGACTGACACAGAAAATGTTAGACATGAGTATGAGAAGTGTGGGCGGGATAGACACATAGGAAAGGTAGCCCAGACAAAGGGGGAAGGAGAAAGCAGTAAGGAATACAATCAGTGTATGCGCTTTACATGTAGAAGCACATGGTATCATGTCAGGAATTGAGAACACGATAACAGGAGAAGTGCAAGCAGCTGATGTAAGGTTGCGACTTTAGTGCAATACTTTCTTTCCATGAACAATATGTGACTGGAATAGGAGGGAGAACCAATAGTGGTACTCAAGGTACCCTCCGCAACACACCCTCGGGTGGCTTGCGGAGTATGGATGTAGATGTAGATGTTTAGTGCACTACTTACGCAGACCCCCATGTGGATGTCATATGGTTTACAAATTAATACCACATGGGTGCCATTTCCATGTACAACAGTGTCGTTGGAACTGGTATGCACCTTAATTGATTAGGGTAGTAGCCTGGCCTTGATTAATTCAGAGTGGTATCTTAAACATAATGAAATAGCTGGACTGCAACTTATAAATGGCAAAGGAGGTGTGTAGGTCAGTCTCCAGGGAGTCATTAGAGGTGGTAGGTCTTGTGTGTTGCAAGCATAGTAAAGGTCAGTATTCTCGGATTGTGGAGATTTGAGTAACTAGGAGGCGTTTGATAAAAGTGATACTAGATTGTGATGAGTTGAAATGAACTCAGTGTTTGTTGGATTACTAAGGATGTGGGTGATATTTTAAGTTTGGACTGGATGAACAAAATTCATTTTATAGGCTCAAAGTGTTGTCCGCAGATGGGCAGGTAAAAGCCAAAAGCAATGGATTTGAAGATCAACATTTGTCTGCCAATCAAGTGGTTATATTATTTGACTGGCTGAGGGAATTACTTATAAAATTAAATATTAGTTTAAACAGTCAGATGAGATATCCAATGTAGCCATCTACTAGAGAACCATAGGTTTACACAAATGCTGAGCCATGGAACAACTCAAGAAAACCTATGCTATGGATCAGTCTGTAACCAAAAGCAGTTTTGTACTTCTTACATTCTTCTTCTTCACCAACTCACAACCAAACTGTTGCCTCCAAATCTAGTCTAGACATTGGGATAAACTACAGATCAGTCTATGACTACAGCCTGTTTCTCACTTTCCACATTTGTTGGCTTTCCAAAAAGTTATAATCACAGCACACCATTTATATCCAATATGGTATGTTGGCAATCTACACACACTACAGAAATCCAAATGGAAAATCTTCTTACAGAGATCTGAACTTCATTTAAACATCCTCAACCACCACCTATTCATAAAAATGAACAAATTAAAAATATATAAAAAATATGTCCTCAGTACAAAAGACTAAATAGTCCACACCCTCATACACAGCACAAAGAAAGTAAACAGCTCCCAAACTGATGTAATGCCTCTAAATGTATCATTGTGATATGGATATGTCTGTGGTTTTTTTTTGATATGGCTATGTCTACTGTGACAGGTTAAACAGTATTCGTTGTCTCATGGGTGTAATGTTTTATCCATGGAGCTGAATGCCAATTATCATGCTCTTGATCATCTTCAAGGCTGGCACAGGAAGTCATTTGTTTTATGTAGTGACTCCCTGAGTGGTGTACAGCCCACTGAACCAATGTTTTCCTTGTCATCCTATGGTGACGTTAATTCATGAGTGTAATCACCCTCTGCAAGTTTAGCTGTTTAGGGGTCTTTGTCTGGGGACCTGGCCATGTTGGCTTCCTGGGAAATGAACCTCATGCTGTCCTGAAAAGGGATCTCCAATTGTAGTTGAACCACAAAGTCCGTGGGATTCGGTGTTTGGAATGGGCTGACTAAAATGAGCTAAACAAGCTCCGGTGAGATCTAGCTGACTATGGTCACATGGAAGACCTCAGAGACGACCCCTAAGAGGGTTTTTGTTGTCTTCTGTTGCCTATGTGTTCACCATATCTGGATAACTGCCCAAGTGTCACTGTGATGCTCTCTTGAGAGAGGTCGACATCATGCAGTACACTCCCTTTTTGTCACCTTCTTTGCAGTATTTCAATTACCTGATCTGCTGCCTTGAATTCTTTCCTCTACGAATAATTGTGTTTTACATGTAATTCATGCAAATTGTTTTTATCATTTTATGTACTGGTGGTTACCTTAGCTTTATCTCTCAGGTCCCCTCCCCTCCACTAATTGTTAGATGTTTCCCACTTTGTCCTGCCTTATTTATTTATTTATTTTTTGTAGTATGTGCAGAGTGGCTGACTCATCCTTTGTTACCCTTAAAATCAGCCAACCGTGGTACCTGCTGTCATATCTTAGTTAAGTAAACACTTGAACAACGCCTTCTGTGTTTTACATCTTCTGTCTTGTGAATGTAACATTTGTTTCAACTCTATACACCTTTTGGTTTTGCTCTCAGGGTGTTGATTGTTACATTTTCCTATGTTGAATATTTTGTTGTGGTGTCTTAGATAGGACAGGGAACTGATAACCACGGTGTTCAGTCCCATTAAAATCCCCAAACAACAATCAAATTGTTGGTGAAAACTCACACTGTATACCACCATCTCAAAAAAATACACTAATACAGAATGGTACCCTGCTGAATTCATACAGATTATACTGTGAACAAAATGTGGTGAATTGTTTAAACTCCTTATCCAGTTATATTTGATAATATGCATGATTTAAGTGAAATACAGTGAATACCATTGCCCCTGCTCACCAGTCGAAACAGTTGTGCTGTTTGGGAATGGGGACTGACTCCACCACTACTGTTTGGTTGACTAGTGGCCTAGATGCCGAGCCATCATGATTAGAAAGTAGAACAGGTGCCACATGTGGAAATATCAATGGCCTAATTACCATGTCTCTCAGTAAACTGTAAATAATATCACACATATTTGGTGTGGAAAGATGGTAAGGAGCCCACCACACTGGTATCTCATCTGACTGTCTAACTAATATTTAATTTTATAAGTAATTCTCTCAGCCAGTCAAATAATATAACCACTTGATTGGCAGACAAATGTTGATCTTCAAATCCATTGCTTTTGGCTTTTACCTGCCCATCTGCGGACAACACTTTGAGCCTATAAAATGAATTTTGTTCATCCAGTCCAAACTTAAAATATCACCCACATCCTTAGTAATCCAACAAACACTGGGTTCATTTCAACTCATCACAATCTAGTATCACTTTCATCAAACGCCTCCTAGTTACTCAAATCTCCACAATCCGAGAATACTGACCTTTACTATGCTTGCAACACACAAAACCTACCACCTCTAATGACTCCCTGGAGACTGACCTACACACCTCCTTTGCCATTCATAAGTTGCAGTCCAGCTATTTTATTATGTTTAAGATACCACTCTGAATTAATAAAGGCCAGGCTACTACCCTAATCAATTAAGGTGCATACCAGTTCCAACGACACTGTTGTACATGGAAATGGCACCCATGTGGTATTAATTTGTAAACCATATGACATCCACATGGGGGTCTGCGTAAGTAGTGCACTAAACATCTACATCTACATCCATACTCCGCAAGCCACCCGAGGGTGTGTGGCGGAGGGTACCTCGAGTACCACTATTGGTTCTCCCTCCTATTCCAGTCACATATTGTTCACAGAAAGAAAGATTGTAGGTATGCCTCTGTGTGAGCTCTAATCTTCTTCGTGAGGTATACATAGACTCCTCAGTAAAGGTATGTACTCAAAACTTCAACAAAAGCTCATACCGAATGACAGAGGGTCTCTCCTCGAGAGTCCATTTTAAATCACACCTAATGGCTACTCCCAGATAATTTATGGAATTAACTGCTTCCAGTTGCCGACCTGCAATAGTGTAGCTAAATGATACAGGATCTTTCTTTCTTTGTATTCGCAGCACATTACACTTTTCTACATTAAGATTCAATTGCCATTTCCTGCACCATGTGTCAATTCGATGCAGATCCTCCTGTATTTCAATACAATTTTCCATTCTTACAACCTCTCTATATACTACAGCATCATCCACAAAAAGCCTCTGTTGAACTTCTGATGTTATCCGCAAGGTCATTTATATGTATTGTGAACTCCCCTTTGGCACCCCTGACATCACTCTTACTTTGGAAGACTTCTCTCCATTGAGAATGACATGCTGCATTCTGTTATCTAGGAATTCCTCAATCCAATCACACAATTGGTCTGATAGACCATATGCTCTTACTTTGTTCATTAAACATCTGTGGGGAACTGTATCAAACACCTTGCGGAAGTCAAGAAAAACAGCATCTACCTGTGAACCCGTGTCTATGGCCCTCTGAGTCTCGTGGACAAATAGCGCGAGCTGGGTTTCACACGATCGCCTCTTTCGAAACCCATTTTGATTCCTACAGAAATGTCATTATACTGGAACATTATATATGTTCCAAAATTCTACAACTGACCGATGTCGCAACCTTGCATCAGCTGTTTGCACTTTTCCTATTATCGTCTTCTCAATTCCTGACATAATACCATGTGCTTCTACATGTAAAGCACATACACTGGTTGTGCTCCTTACTGCTTCCTCCTTCCCCCTCTGTCTGGGCTGCCTTTCCTAAGTGTCTATTCTGCCCACTCTCATTAGCCTTGTGTAGTTCACGAACCAATTAGCTTGGAAGAGTGCTCCCACAGGCAAACTATGCGAACTATTTCACAGATCCCTTGCTTCTTAGTTCGTTCCCTGCTTTTCCGAAGACCGACAGGAAGCAGCAAGAGGACGCGAGAGTGTGCAGAACCAAGTGATTTCCTTCTGCCAGTTATCATCATTTCGAGCTGAGATCCAGCTCAGCTGTAATTTTCATAGTTCACTGCCACAAATTTTCTTTTCTAAGGTATTCAGCAGTGTCTAAATATAACCCTCATTCCATAGTGTAAAGAAGTAACGAGAACTCAAAACTTAACATTGTTTGCATCTATATGCGAGAAATTATGCATCAACCATTTTCTCTAACCTGCATGATACTGTTGACGGCTCGCAGGGTAGAATGTTGAGCATGATATCTTATAAGCGACACTAACACTGTAAAGTAATGAACCCGTATAGAATTAATTAGCTACAAAACTGTAGTTTACTACCTGTCATCAGAATGTAAAGGTCATCAATGTCGCTAGAGTGACGATCAAAATTTTTTTCTATTTAATTTGTTAATACAAAATCAGTTTCTGTAATATGTGTAACGTTGACAGAACTGGCTTAATTTTCGATGCAACTGAGGCAGCCGCCCCTCCGGAACAGGATTGGACTCGCCCAGCACCAAAGCAAAAAAAGCGTTTCTGCATATGGGAACTAGGTTGTGAGGGAGGGTTGACTATTATTTAATGTTATAGGCATATTCTTTGTGCCACATAATACTTGACCTGTACCATAGTAGTAATATTTTTGTTGGTCACTTCCAAAACCTAATAAAAATTAAAAAGTCATTTATGAAAGTGCATTTTTATTCATGAAAATAGACACATTTAGCATATTTTGTAGGTGATGTTCCTTCAATGACCTATTAAATAAATGAAGAAATCAGTTTTAAAAATAAAATACTAGGAGTACTCAGTATGAAAAGTAGTTCAATACCATTCTATCACCCATTCATGTAAATACTGGTTTCTGTGCTTAAGTATTTGACGTCTAATTGTCCAAACGTACGGGTAATAGCACACGCTTGGGCAACACTGATCTTTATATAAAAAAGCTGTCATAACAAAAGAAAGAGCTCTTTTAATAGCGATAGCAAAAGCCAAAAAGAGCGGATAAACTAAAAAGAGCGACCTAGTTCGCGGCTGAGTTGCGAACTAAAAGGAGAGCTACCGATTGCGAACTAAAATATGCGCGATCGGCCGCAAACTAAAATATGCGCGATCGGTTGTGAACTAAAATATGTGCGATAGGTCGCAAACTAAAATATGTGCAATCAGTCGCGAACTAAAACATGCGTTACCAGTCACGAACTATTATGCCAAACGTATCTCGCTTCTTAGTTCGTTGGATTCTTTTCCAAAAACCGACGTGCAACAGCGAGAGAGTGCGTAGCAGAATTAAAAATTACGTGTTTGCCTTCTGCTGATGAGAGCCATTACGAGGTGAGCGTCTGCCTGCTAGATTACATAGTTCAGTACTACAAAGTAGTATTCTGCACTCTGCATTATCCGACTAATAAATTCAATTATGCCAAGATACAGACTTATACGCGAGAAATTATCCACAAACTATTTCTTTTGGTTTGCGTGATATTGTTAGCGGCTCAAGCAGCAAGTGCATGAAGCAGAAGGTGGGGGAACTTCTCCCTCCACCTGCATGCGCAGACCACACCGCTCAGCTGTCACTGGGAGCGGACGAACTAAAAGAATGAACTAGTTCGCGGCAGAGCGCTCTCGACCGCGAACTATTATGCACAAGTCTACTTCTCATACCCATGTCTAACATTTTCTGTGTCAGTCACTATTTTATCCAGGTCAGGGGAGGTGCAACAATACACACTGTGGAAGAATGTTCTTTTAGCCTTATACCTTCTAAAATGATCCTGTTCGCCTCAGCCTCCTTTTCCTCTCGCCACCTACATAAACTCACCGTAATGTGCCAGGGCTTCATGCACACCTTTTACTCTACAGTAATATTCATCCATTAAATGCTTCCTCCTATGAATGCCTAAACACTCTGTCAGGATTCTATTATAAAATTATCCAGTCATTCACCAACACACATGATTTCAATAATTATAAAATGCACTAGCCCAATAGAATTAGCATTGGAATCGGAAATAATTGCTACAGGAGGCTTTATTGTTTTAATGGCTTCGTATATGTCCTAGTATGACTATCCTAGGTTTTCCCCCATGATGAAGTTGTGCATAAGTGGTGGAGGGCAAAAATGTACACAAAGAAGGGGTATTTTTTTGATTTTATGATTATATTTCGTTAATGACTCACAACATCGAAAACATAGTGGAATTAAATGTTGTAGGGCATGAAATTCTGCATTGAATGAGACCATCCACATACTTTTTAGACCACCCATTTCCATACTAGTGCTTTTCAAATTTGGACCAATTTAAATGTTAATGAAACATTTTTGTTTCAACCTCTGTTTCTTCATAATATGGTTGAAACTAACCCATGAAATGTGGGTCATAAATAAGGTATAGACAGATAAATTTTGCATTTGATGAAACCAAAAGTGAATTTATTGGACCACCCATTTGTGTACAGCTCCTCATTTAAGTTAGACTATTCCTCATCATCAATGAAGATTATTTCAAATGTAGTTCTACAGTGATTCTTATGTACTCTTTTAAATACAGAACTATAGCAATCCATTGTCTTGTACTTCTTTAACATAGTAATAGAATAAAAGATTAAAATTTTGGAATATTAGAAAAAAAATATTAAAAAAGTTTTTCATATATAGTGATAGCCATTCAACTGATATAAAGGAAACAGGAAGAGAGATACACTTCCTGATATTAAGTAGTGCTTATTATATTTCATAATAACAAAATTTTACATGAAGGTATGAGATGTTATGTACACAAATTTGACACACATCGACATTTGACTGTTACAGCACCACTTGGCTCCTCAAAGTCTGTAATTTCTGAGTCTGGCATTCCGTGACTTGACTCTTCGAAGTGAGTAATTTTGATCGCCTCATATACAGGGTGTTACAAAAAGACGGCCAAACTTCCAGGAAACATTCCTCATACACAAAGAAAGAAAATATGTTATGTGGACATGTGTCCGGAAATGCTTAATTTCCATGTTACAGCTCATTTTATTACTTCTCTTCAAATCACATTAATCATGGAATGGAAACATACAGCAACAGAACGTACCAGCGTGACTTCAAACACTTTGTTACAGTAAATGTTCAAAATGTCCTCCATTAGCGAGGATACATGCATCAACCCACTGTCACATGGAATCCCTGATGCGCTGATGCAACCCTGGAGAATGGCGTACTGTATCACAGCTATCCACAATACAATCATGAAGAGTCTCTACATTTGGTACCGGGGTTGCGCAGACAAGAGCTTTCAAATGCTCCCCTAAATGAAAGTCAAGAGGGTTGAGGTCAAGAGAGCGTGGAAGCCATGGAATTGGTCCGCCTCTATCAATCCATCGGTCACCGAATCTGTTGTTGAGAAGCGTACGAACATGTCAACTGAAATGTGCAGGAGCTCCATCGTACATGAACCACATGTTGTGTCGTACTTGTAAAGGCATATGTTCTAGCAGCACAGGTAGAGTATCCCATATTAAATCAAGATAACATGCTCCACTGACTGTAGGTGGAAGAAGATGAGGCCTAATCAAGACATCACCAACAATTCCTGCCCAAATGTTCACAGAAATCTGTGTTGATGACGTGAATCGAGGAAGTACAGTACATACTAACGAAACAATTGGGTATTTTGACAATTGTCTGCACAAATTATTTCAATTTACATTTAAAGAGAAATACTAAAATGAGCTCCAACATGGAAATTAAGCGTTTCCGGACACATGTCCACATAACATATTTCCTTTCTTTGTATGTGAGGAATGTTTCCTCAAAGTTTGGCCGTACCTTTTTGTAACACCCTGTATACAGTCCAGATCATTTTCAACATCTGGTTCATCAGTTTCTTCTGTTTGGAGGGAGTTAGTGCATGAGTTCCCCTTGCAGTTGACACAAATTAATGAACCTTCCGACACCCACAACTACCTGCAAAGCCCTTGTTCCATTTGCAGAAAATTGTTGAGAGAACAGACTGTGGAGCTGGTTCCTTGGAGGTAGGAATGGGGACAAGACCAAACTCTGAAACCCATCCCCATAGGAATGCATCCATCTGGTGTTCTATCCACATTTGTACGTGTAACTAGGTCCTCAGGCAATGCTGTTGGGCTGGTAGGGATGCTAGATTGAATTTGAATTTCACAATCGCTTTGAAAAACAGGTTGAATCGAAATTTTTCTAGTGTCTCCTGCCCTACCTACACAGATGGTTGTTAAAAGTCCGAGCTTCAACAATAGCTTCAGCTTGTGTGTCAGGCTCGAAGAAAGGTATTATATCTTCCAGAAGACATTTATTTTTGACCACTAGTTTGACCACCTTCTTCTTGCCCTGACTGAAGAGTGCTGAAGTTGTGTAACATCCACTTATGGCATGGAGAAATATGATTCGCCTTCTGATGTGGTTTGCCAGTTTCAAACTGCTGGAATGAAATACTTTTGATGAGGTCTTTCCTCTTCCAGGTTTCAAGAAATATATATTTGCTGGTGGTGTGGCTAGGGCATTGAGCATGATAAGGTCCGTATCCTCACCAAGTACCACAACCTTCTCATGTTCCTGTGATACCTCAGGCGCTGTGGCAAAAATCAGGTGGTCTGCATCTTTATTAGCTTGCTTTACTGAGAAGTCTTCATCTTCAAGTCTCAAAATAAGCAAGCAAATGAGTCGTGCTTTACTTCTGTCATTGGAAAGGAAATGCTCCTGAGTCATAGTCACCACCATTACCTCACAAAAGATGACCTCAGCAGTAGGTGGAGGCACTCAGCACATGAAATTGATGCTCTTGGTAGGCAGGTCTTCTGGGTAGCCATCAAACACCACACATGTCGCACTTCGGCTGTACTGTCTTTTTTTTAGATATTCAATGTATTTGGTTAGCATTAACTGGAATAATTAAAATATGACAGTCTAGATTGCAAGTTGCTGAGCTTTTTTATTGGCAACCATTTTCGGTCCTACAGGACCATGATCATGCCTTTGGCATCTTGTTGGTGGAAGGTGTCGATGGCAGGAGCAGGTGTCAACTGCTCAGTTGGTCCACCAACAAGGTGCCAAAAGGACTGGTGATGGCCCTGTAGGACCAAAGCCGGTTGGAGGGGAAAAAAAAAAAAAAAAAAAAAAAAAAAAAAAAAAAAAAAAAAAAAAAAAAAAGCTTAGCCACCTGCGATCTAGACTATCATATTTTAATTATTTATCATTGTAAGATCGCTCTTTTCCAAAAATGCTTTCAAAAATTAACCTCAATGTTTCACCATTCTTCCATACAACCTGGTAGAGAAGAAATCCACCATTGATGTTGTTTCTTCCAAGTTTACACCATTCAGTGGTGTGAACAAGTCATATAACACTGACTTCGGAGTCTCCTTCATTCCAGATGCATCGAATAAAGAGAGAGAGAGAATAGGGTTCCAGCTCATATCAGAATAATTCTTTAAGCTGTTTGTCAGATTTCTTGAGAAGTGCTATACGGTGGAATATGGTTTCAGGGTTCACTGGTACATCCACCCCATGATAGTCAACTTAGATTTAAATCCCTGTTTACTCATCACTATTTTCTTTCGGACAAACTTGATGTTGTCAAAGGTTTGACCAGCTAGGGTGAACATTAAAGAATTTCCCATTTGAAAGGCATTGTAACAGTTGACTGAGTCATTTCTGTGCTGATGTACATAACAAATTTAGTAACAGGAAAAGGATCATGGAATTGAAACCACTCAATAAATTTCCAAAGGTCTGCATTGTCACGCTGAACTGTAGCATCCCTCTCATCAATATGTTGCTCTGAGGTAGTGAGTAATACCGCATAAAACTCTTCAACCTGCTGGGTCACTTTAGTAAGAGGTGGCAGGGTCAGAATCCATCTACTCAGAGTACTGTCTGAAATGCCGCGACCATGACTGAGCCCAATGAGCGCATTAGTGTTTGCTCAATCGTCATGTCAGGCCATATGCCACTCCAAAACTTATCAGACCTTCTGAAAGTAAACTAGCCTTTGGATGCAAACCATGTATACTCTTCAGGTGATATTTTCTTTTAGAGACCCATAATGTTTATTTCTCTATCTTTTTTATAACCCACATTGTTGATAGATTATGTTCAACGATATTACCACAAACAGAGATTAAAATGAAAAGTTTTCATGAACATGTCAACTTGGTCCAATTTTGAAGAACACTAAAATGGAAAAAAGGTGGTCCAAAAAATATGTGGATGGTCTCATTCACTGCCGAATTTAATGCTCTACAACTATTAATTCCAATATGTTATCAATATTGTAAGTCATTCACAAAACCGAAAAAATGCCCCTTTTTCGGGTACATTGTTACCCCCTACTACTTCTACACAACTCTGCAAAGGGGGAAAACCTAGGATAGTCATATTGGGTCACAAATGAAGCCATTAAAACAATAAAACCTTTTGTAGCAATTATTTCTGATTTGTCAAATTTTTAGGTTCAACCCTGCTGGACTATACATAGACACATATGCATGAGGAGATAAATCACTTGAAATATTGTTTCATGTGACAAACACAACAGTACGGCCCAGTACCCTGTAATCTGCAAGTTAATCATAACACTTAAGTGTCAACATCTAAACCACCAATTGATACTCTTGAATACTTTGTGTATAGGGAAGAAGTGGGTGTGGTAATGTGTTAAATTGACTTGACATCCTCACTTGTCTATTAACCCCCTTAATCCTCATTAAGCGCCTGATAGCACTCCCATCACATATGTTAAGAAGAAACACACCTTTGTTGCAAGAAGAGAACTATATTGTAATTGGGACATATCTGCTGCATGTTTAACATCAATATTTACTGATCGTAAGCCTTTTACCGTATGTGCAACATAGTCAACCAGAGCATGCAATCTTGTCAACTGAGCGTGAAAGTGGCAGTGCGTTGTAATATATGAACACCTTGTTGAATTACAGACAGCAGTGTAGAACAATCAAAATATATGGTACTCACCTATCTAACTGAGATCCCTTTCCAGGAGACCAATCTACAGTGGCCTGGGATGACAATGTCACCCAGGGTCCAAACAAAGGCCACTGAACAGCGAGACTTGCCAAGGGTGAAGACTGTGTCATGAATAGACCACACTAAAGGACATCAAGGGGAAACACTGATTGAGGGCTTGCAAGCCTCTTAGGTAGTCACTAATGATAACAAGAGAATCCTGGGGAAGGCTCTGAGATGTTGAAGAGCATGAGAAATAGTGATCAGTTCTGCGGTAAAAATACTACTCCCATGAGGCAAGGAATGCTGTTCGCCATGGTCACCATAGATATATACGTAAAAAATAGATGAAGTACGCAAGTGTACTTGCATCTGTGTAAATGTGTGGGTGTGTGTGTATTTGTTTACCCTCCTTTTTTTCCACCAAGGTAAGTCTTTCCTGTCCCGGGATCGGAATGACTCCTTATCCACTCCCTTAAAACCCTCATCATTTCCTTTTCCCTCTCCTTCCCTTCTGCCTGACGAAGCAGCTAGGCTGCGAAAGCTTGTGTTTAAGTGTGTGTGTGTGTGTGTGTGTGTGTGTGTCTGTGTGTTTATTTGTTGCTATCACTGCCTGTGCCCCTTCGCCTGGTAAGTGTACTTCATCTATTTTTTACGTATATTTTTCCTGTTAGGAATTTTTCCTCTATAATATTCACCATAGATATATACGTACCTAATGCAGCAATCTACACAGACAAACATTGGTATAGTCAATTTCTGTCCATGGAACAATTTAAGAAGTGCCAGGAACTGGCAACAGAGGATTACTGGTGAATCAGAGGTGGCCTGTTTTTACAATCTGATTCCACCCATATGCTTTGACCAATGATATTGCCACGAGACCCATGTTAACCAACTGCTAGCGTGGCACAAGGGATAGCGTCACTGGTTAAATCCAGTTCACTGGCAAAAAATTATTTCTTTGCAATTAACATTTCCAGAATGTTCTACATCTTTCTTATGTTCACTTGTAATTTCTACTTGTTTCTTATGTTAACTACTCTTCTACTTTCTGGTACATTCTGTTGGTGTATAAATCACAGACCACTCTGCCCAAGAGGCAGTCAGTACTGCATGTAAGTTTCAGTTCGCAATAAACCTGATTTCAGTATAAGTACTATGTTCAGTTGACAACCCTGTTTTCGTCAAGCCTGCTTCCATTTCAATGTGACATTGTTTGGTGGAGTCACCGGGTATGCTGTTCAACAGCTGCATCACGGTGGCTTCGATTAGGCAACGTAAAAGCCGTCGCTTACACAGACTAGAACTCGAATACAAGGGATATACCGAGTACATCCTTCTGAATGTCTGTATCATCAGAAGAACCATAGACACAAAACCAGAGATAAGCTAGCTGCACATAAGAGACCTGTTGGTGTTCTCTGGAAACGCTGGACAGGACCCTAACAAATGGCTAATAGAGTTCGACTGAGTCACCAAGTATAACAGGTGGAATCATACAATGTGCTTGCCCAACGTTTATATCTATCTGGATGGAACAGGCCAGCAATGGTTAAAAAAAAAAAAAAAAAAAAAAAAAAAAAAAAAAAAAAAAAAAAAAAAAAAACGAAGAGAGGCTGAATGACTGGGAAACGTTCCGGACAGAACTTGAGAAGACGTTTGGAGACCGCCAGCGACAACTCCACTCAGCGGAAGAACAACTGAAGAACCGGCCCCAACAACATTGTGAGCTGACAATCGTACGTACAGAATGTTTTGGCCCTGTGTAACATAGTCAATCCAAATATGACTGCAGCCAACAAAATCACGCACCTGACGAAGGGTATTACCGAAGACATGTACCAAGCTCTTCTGATAAAAGACATCGCTACGACGGAAGAGTTCATCAAGTGGTGCCAGCGTATTGAAGAGATGCAACAAAGGAGGGTTGGACAACAAATTGTGAGACAAGAATTACAACAATTCATGGCAGCTGGGACTATAAGACCGAGCGAGCATCAGATCATGGATGTAAGCCCTGTAAGTTACAAGGGAACCGTCGCCACTGAGGAAGAGGTATTTCAGACATTAGCTCCTGTCTGCCCCGCCAGTAGCACCTGACATGAAGAATGGCATTGGGCTACTATGGCTTACGTTGCAACCACCAAACGGCAGCCTATGAACCGACTGACGTGGCCACAACCAAATCCCCTGAAGAAGAGCAAACGTCTGGAGGACAGAAGACAACACACCACTGTGTTTCCACTGCGGGCATCCTGGACATGTCGTACACTACTGCAGAGAAATAAGGCGAGTATTCGATGATTATTTTGCCGCAAGACATCAGTCATCAGAGCAGTTCTATCCCAGGCAGTCACCTGCTGATGAGTTCAGTCGACCTATGGGAAGAAGCCCATCGCCATACCCTGGACGAGGTCACTCCCCGTCGCGCCACTGCCATTCACCGTACCGTACAGAGGTACCAGCCGCTCCCTTAGCACACAGAAAAGCTAAGCGAGGCAACCATCTTCAGAGGTGAGGCCGCTGCAGATAAAAATCCTCCATGGACGATAGTTGCTAAGATGTCAGAAAATCTCATCGACATCATAATCGACGACGGACAGACACTGGTTGATTCAGGAGCTTCTGTCTTCGTATTGTCGGATAATTACTGCTGCACACTAAAGAAGACAATTTTCTGTGATAGGGGAGCAACTGTGCAGAAGGTTGCAAATGGAAAGTATGTCCAGCCAGCAGGAACGTGTGTCGCAAGAATAACAGGGTCCAGCCATTTCAATTAGTCATTTTAACAGAATGTAGTCATAATGTCATCCTCGGATGGGACTTCCTTCAGGCATCCCACACTATCATTGACTGTGGAAGATCTGAGCTGAAAATTGAGGAAGTCGTTCCAACGGGTACATGTAATACAGAATTTTCTGGGAAGTTATTTGCTGTTGACAATGTGATGGTCCTGCCATTGACAATGAGAAGAGTTGCAGTCATAAACACAGATGACCGGTTAAACTGTGAAGTGCTTGTCGATAGTAGAAAGTTTATCAGGCTCACCAAAGAAATTTCCATACCAGTGGCGATCATAAGCATTACCGGTGGTCGAGAAGAGATTTGGATCACTAATTGTCACGAGCAGTCACAACTTATACCCAAAGGAATATGTATTTTTGGGTGCATTCACATCTCAGCAGGGGAAAAGTCAGATGAAACAGCCCACAATAAGACACCATATTAATACTGGAGGATCATCCACCAATTAGCCAGTGTTCGTATATTGTCACCAGCTGAAAGACGGATAATTCGGGAGGAAGTGGAGAAAATGTTGCACAATGACAGTATTCAACCTTCGGAGAGTCCTTGGTCGTCTCTGATGGTCCTCATAAAGAAGGATGGCACATGGCGATTCTGTGTTGACTATCGGCGGCTGAACAAAATCACGAAGAACGATGTCTACCCATTGTTGCGCACTGACGACACCTTAAGACCTCTCAACTACAGGCATGCAGACAGGTTACTGGCAAATCAAGGTTGACGAAGCTGACAGGGAGAAGACAGCTTTTATTACACCTGACAGCCTCTGTGATTCCAAAGTAATGCCATTTGGATTATGTAATGCTCCGGGCACATTCAAACTCTTGATTGCCAACTTGCTTCGACACCTTAAGTGGACAACGTGTCTTTGCTATTTAGGTGACATTGTCATTTTCTTGAAAACATTTGAAGAACAGCTGAGTTGCCTGTCAACTGTGTTGAAGTGTGTTCAGACTGTAGGACTCCGCCTCAGTCCACAGAAGTGCCTCTTTGTCACCAAAGAGATAAAAATCCTGGGGCACCTAGTCAACAGAGATGGTGATCCTGAGGGCAGTCATAGAATTTACAACTCCTGAGCACATCGTGGTGTGAGAATTTCCTCGGGCTGTGCTTGAACTACCGACGTTTCATAAAATGATTTTGTAACACGGCACATCCATTGCAAGAACTTCTGCAGGCAGACGCCAATTTTTACTGGGATGAGACAACAGAAAGAGCTTTTCGGGCACTTAAGGAGGCTCTAACTTCCGCACCAGTTCTAGCCTTGTACGACAAGAATGCATATTGGTGCAGTGCTTTTACAAGTTCAGGAAGGTGCTGAAAAGGTGATAGCCTATACATCAAGAGTACTCTCAACTACTCTACAACTGAGAAAGCATGTCTCGCAGTTATCTGAGCTATCAACAAGTTCCGGCCATATTTATTCGGCAAACCATTCACTGTCATGACAGAACACCAATCTTTGTGTTGGCTGACTAGCTTGAAGGATCCATCAGGTTGATTAGCAAGATGGGCACTAAGACTCCAAGAGTACAACAGCACAGTGGTTTTCAAGAATGGGCACAAATACAAGGATGCCGATTGCTTTTTGAGGAATAAATTAGTGGTACACAACAGCATGAATGAAAAATTTCAGCCCTCACTGAATTAGGTGACGTTACAGATGAACAAAGGGAAGATCCAGCACTATTAAAAACCATAGAGGCCTTGTAGAAAGGAGCACGACCAATGGAGAGTTCTAACTTATAAACGGAACATTGTATAAGAGCAACTATGATCCACTGGGCCCCAAATGGCTACTGGTCATTCCAGCTCAACTCCAGCCAAGTATTTTCATGATGCTCCAATATCCAGTCCTCTGAGTTTTGTGAAGACCCTAGACAGAATCAGACGCAGGTATTACTGGAAAGGTCTCTACTGATCTATCAAGCACTATGTGAGTCACTGTAAATAGTGCCAGTGACTGAAGCATGTGCCACAATTACCTCCTGGGCATCTTGTATTGATTCCACCAGCAGTAGCTCCAGCCCACCGAGTTGGGATCGATCTTTTAGGGAGGTTCCCAAAGTCGTGAACTGGTAACCGCTTGATAATAGTCTCCACTGACTACCTCACACACTACGCTATCAACAAACCTGTGCTGTCTGCAGAAGCTCCTGAGATCGCAAAATTCCTTGTAGAAGACATTATTATGGAAGCATGGAGCACCACGTGTCATGATATCTGATCGTGGAAATGTATTCCAGTCAAAACTAGTATCAGAGGTAATGTCACATTGTGACATTGTCCACAGAATAACAACTGCATACCATCCTCAGACAACTGGTCTTACAGAACATTTTAACAAGACATTAGCAGATACGCTGTCAATGTACGTCAATGTTGAGCAGTAGGATTGCGATACAATACTGCCAGTCATGACATTTGCTTATAATACCGCAAGACAGGACACCACAGGCTTCATGCCATTTTTCCTGCCCCATGGCTGTGAAGCTGAGACGACAATGGATATGCTGTTCTTGTTCCAACTGGACGACACTCAGAATGACTATGTGAAACAGCTCATCACCAGGGTCGAAGAAACAAGA
The DNA here is from genome assembly GCA_026315105.1 of Locusta migratoria. NCBI lineage: Eukaryota > Metazoa > Arthropoda > Insecta > Orthoptera > Acrididae > Locusta > Locusta migratoria. The sequence continues at coordinate 741,211,285 of CM048755.1, read as the reverse complement.
CAGCTGGCTTGCATAGGGACACTGCACGCCCAGGAGAAGGAGCATCAGCGGTATAACGACAAGCACCGACCTGTTGTATACAGCTCAGGGTATCTGGTATGGATTTTTACCCTTGTATGGAAAGTTGGACTATCACAAAAGTAATTGAAGCAATACTTTGGTCCGTATTGTGTCATATGCCGCCTGTCAGATGTCACATACGAAGTTGAGGATTATGAGCTGTCGTCAAAGCGACAAAAACAAAGAGACATTGTTCACGCCCTTGTAGCCTTACTACAATCCTGAAGAGCAGATTGGCGAAAATGGCTTCTTGTTAAAGGAATCTAAAGATAGTAATGATACTTACAAAGCTACGACAGGAACGTCTGTCATCGATAATCATGCAGCAGGGAAGGAATCTCCAGAACTGCCATACAGAGGACCCATGACAAAATGAAGATCCAGGACATTGCAGTTGGCTCCATAGGGAACCTAACAGCGGGGCCGCTGTTTTTTCAGGAGGGGGAGCAATGCCACGAGACCCACGTTAACCGACTGCTGGTGTGGCGCAGGGGATAGCGTCACCGATTGCGGTGCTGAAGGTTGCCGGATAAAACCTGTGCACCAGCAAAAATTTATTTCTTTGTAATTAACATTTCTAGAATGTTCTACGTGTTTCTTATGTTCACTTGTAATTTCTACTTGTCTCTTATGTTAGCTAATCTTCTCATTTCTGATACATTCTGTTTGTGCATAAATTGCAGAGCACTCTGCCTGAGAGGCAGTCAGTGCTGCAGGCACGTTTCAGTTCGAAATAAAGCTGCTTTCAGTATAAGTGCTGTGTTCCGTCGACAACCCTGCCTTCGAAGTCAAGTCTGCTTCCATTTCAATGCGACAATATCATCAAAGTGGTGTCAATTACGTATGTAATCATAAACAATGTGCCAAACAAAAGTCACAAAAAACACCAAAAAAAGGTAAAAATAACATAAAATAAATACAATGACACTAATGGGACAAGTGTGGGTATGTGGGGGTTTGGGTGGGACATTCTAAGCGAGAAAAAAATGACAAAAAGCCAAATGAAAACACACACAAATTAATTTGAACAACATATTAAATTCATGAAATAAAAACCAGAAATTACTATAAAAATTATACTCGGAATTCAGCTATAAGATAGCTCAAATTAAAGAAATGATAGCAATTCAACCTCTCCCAACGCAACAAACAACAAAGACATAATATCACACATTTCAGTCATTTCAAGTGTTTTATGGTAACATTATTGTCTTCACCACAATCACTTTTTTGTGTTCTCACAGCCATTGGCTGTAGGCATGTGGTGCCGTTATCTTATGATGGAAGTTAAATGCTTTGACTCATTTTTTTCTTGTAATGTCCATATAGTTTTGATATTCTTTGTATTAATGTGGCGAGTTGTTTTCTGTTGTGGCTGCATTACTATACATTTTAGTAGTGTAATATTTCCAGCTTTGTTCACAATTCTATAATTTCATGAGTTATATTGCCGCGAGAGTCCACGAACACCGACTGCCGGCGTGGCACAGGGGATAGCGTTACGGACTGCAGTGCAGAAGGTCGCTGGTTCATTCCCGCCAACCGGCAAAAATTTATTTCTTTGTAATTAACAATTCCAGAAGGTTCTACATCTTTCTTATGTTCACTTGTAAATTCTACTTGTTTCTTATGTTAACTGTTCTTCTAATTTCTGGTAAATTCTGTCTGTGTATAAATAGCAGAGCACTCTGCCTGAGAGGCAGTCAGTGCTGCGTGTATGTTGAGTTCGTAATAAACGTGCTTTCAGTATAAGTGCTGTGTTTAGTTGCCTTCAAAGTCAAGCCTGTTTCCATTTCAACGCAACATTGTTTGGTGGAGGCGCCGGGTACACTGTGCAACAGCTGCATCACCGTGGCTCCGATTAGGCAATGTAAAAGCCGTCGCTTACACGGACTGGAACCGGAATACAAGGGATACACCGAGTACATCCTTCCAAAAGTCCGTATTATCAGAAGAACGATGGAGACGAAACCAGCAATAAGCCAGCTACACATCAGAAACCCGTCGGTGTTCTCTGGAGATGCTGGACAGGACCCCAACAAATGCTTAAAATGGTTCGACCGAGTCACCAAGTACAACAGGTGGGATCATACGATGTGCCTGGCCAACGTTTATTTCTACCTGGACGGAACAGCCCAGCAATGGTTCGAAAACAATGAAGACAAGTTGAATGACTGGGAGAACTTCCAGGAGGAACTTGAGAAGACGTTTGGAGACCGCCAGCGACAAATCCGCTCGGCGGATGAACAACTGAAGAACCAGGCCCAACGACATGGTGAGCCGACACAATCGTACATACAGAATGTTTTGGCTCTGTGTAACAAAGTCAATCCGAACATGACTGAGGCGGACAAAATCACGCACCTGATGAAGGGAATTGCAGAAGATATGCACTAAGCTCTTCTGATAAAAGACGTCGCTACGACAGAAGAGTTCATCAAGTGGTGCCAGCATATTGAAGAGATGCAACAAAGGAGGGTTGGACGCAAGAAGTATGACAGACTTCCAAATGTAGTCCCTATAGCCGTTGTGGAAGACCAGAATGACTTCGCTTCTCTCATACGACAAATCGTGAGCGAAGAATTACAATAGTGCATGGCAGCCGAGACTATTAGACCGAGCGAGCATCCGATTATGGCCATGGATGTGTGCCCTGTAAGTCACGAGGAAGCCGATGCCGCTGAGGACGAGGTATTTCAAACATTAGCTCCTGTCTGCCCCGTCAATCGCACCCGACGTGAAGAATGGCGTCGCCCTGCTATGACCTACGCTGCAGCCGCCAAACAGCAGCCCATGAACTGGCCGACGCGACCGCAGCCAACTTCCCCAGTAACTATGACGCCCCGCAGAAGAACAGACGTCTGGAGGACAGAAGACAACACACCACTGTGTTTCCACTGTGGACGCCCTGGACATGTCGTACGCTACTGCAGAGAGAGGAGGCGAGTATTCGATGATTATTTTGCCGCAAGACGTCAGCCGTCGGAGCAGTTCTATCCCAGGAAGTCACCTGCTGATGAGTTCAGTCGACCTATGGGAAGAAGCCCATCGCCGTACCCCAGACGAGGTCGCTCCCCGACACGCCGCAGCCGTTCACCGTCGCCGTACAGAGGTACCAGCCGCTCCCCTAGCCGCTGCGCCCAGGAAAACTAAGCGAGGCGACCATCTATGGAGGTGAGGCCGCCGCAGATGAAAATCCTCCATGGAAGACAGTCGCTAAGATGTCGGGAAATCTCATCGATGTCATAATCGACGGCCAACCTGTCCAGGCACTTGTTGACTCAGGAGTCTCTTTTTCTGTATTATCGGATAATTACCGCCGCACACTAAAGAAGACAATGTTCTGTGATAGGGGGACAACTGTGCTGAAGGTCGCGAATGGAAAGTACGTCCATCCAGCAGGAACTTGTGTCGCAAGAATAACCATCAACAACAGGACCCAGCCGTTTGAATTTGTCGTGTTAACAGAATGTAGTCACAATGTTATCCTCGGATGGGACTTCACAATGTGACGATACCGCCGTTGACAATGAGAAGAGTTGCAGTTACAAACACAGATGACTGGTTAAGCTGTGAAGTTCTTGTTGATAGTAAAAAGTTTATCAGGCTCACCAAAGAAATTTCCATACCAGTGGCTATCATAAGCATTACCGGTGGTCGAGAAGAGATTTGGATCACTAATTGTCACGAGCAGTCACAACTTATACCCAAAGGAATATGTATTTTTGGGTGCATTCACATCTCAGCAGGGGAAAAGTCAGATGAAACAGCCCACAATAAGGCACCATATCAATACTGGGGGATCATCCGCCAATTAGCCAGCGTTCGTATAGAGTGTCGCCAGCTGAAAGACGGATAGTTAGGGAGGAAGTGGAGAAGATGTTGCGAGATGAAATTATTCAACCTTCGGAGAGTCCTTGGTCGTCTCCGGTGGTCCTCGTAAAGAAGAAGGATGGCACATGGCGATTCTGTGTCGACTATCGGCGGCTGAACAGAATCACAAAGAATGATGTCTACCCATTGCCGCGTATTGACGACACCTTACACTGCTTGAAAGGAGCTACATACTTCTCAACTATGGACCTGAAGACAGGTTACTGGCAAATTGAGGTTGACAAAGCTGACAGGGAGAAGACGACTTTTATTACACCTGACGGCGTCTATGAATTTAAAGTAATGCCATTTGGATTATGTAATGCTCCAGCCACATTCGAATGCATGATGGACAACTTGCTTCGACACCTTAAGTGGACGACGTGTCTCTGCTATTTAGATGACATTGTCGTTTTCTCGAAAACATTTGAAGAACATCCGAGTCGCCTGTCAACTGTGTTGAAGTGTGTTAAGGATGCAGGTCTTTGCCTCAATCCAAAGAAGTGCCTCTTCGTCGCCAAAGAGATAAAAATCCTGGGGCACCTAGTCAACGGAGATGGTGTCCGTCCTGATCCAGATAAAGTAAGGGCAGTCACAGAATTTCCAACTCCTCAGCACATCCGTGATGTGAGAAGTTTTCTCGGGCTGTGCTCATACTACCGACGTTTCATAAAAGGATTTTGTAACAAGACACGTCCGTTACAAGAACTTCTGCAGGGGGACGCCAAATTTTACTGGGATGAGACAAAAGAAAGTGCTTTCCGGACACTTAAGGAGGCTCTAACTTCCGCACCAGTGCTAGCCTTGTACGACGAGAATGCAGAAACGGAACTTCACACAGATTGGTGGGATTGGTGCAGTGCTTGTACAAGTTCAGGAAGGTGCTGAAAAAGTGATAGCCTATGTGTCAAGAGTACTCTCAAAGTCCGAGATAAACTACTCTACAACTGAAAAAGAATGTCTCGCGGTTATCTGGGCTATCAACAAGTTCCGGCCGTATTTATTCGGCAAACCATTCACCGTCATGACAGACCACCATTCTTTGTGTTGGCTGACTACCTTGAAGGATCCATCAGGTTGACTAGCAACATGGGCACTAAGACTCCAAGAGTACGATGTCACAGTTGTATTCAAGAATGGGCGCAAACACAAGGATGCCAACTGCCTTTCGAGGAATCCATTAGTAGAACACAACAGCATTAATGAAATTTCAGCTCTCACCGAATTAGATGACGTTACAGCTGAACAGAGGAAAGATCCAGCACTATTAAAGATGATAGAGGCGTTGGAGAAAGGAGAACCGACCAATAGAGAGTTCCAACTTATAAACGGAACACTGTATAAGAGTAACTACGATCCACTGCGCCCCAAATGGCTACTTGTTGCTCCAGCTCATCTCCAGCCAGCTATTCTCAAATATTTCCACAATGCCCCAATATCCGGTCATCTGGGATTCGTGAAGACCCTAGACAGAATCAGATGCAGGTATTACTGGAAAGGTCTCTACAGATCTGTCAAGCACTATATGTGTCACTGTAAAGAGTGCCAGCGACGGAAGCATGTGCCACAATTACCTCCAGGATATCTCGTACCGATTCCGCCGGCATCAGCTCCATTCCACCGAGTTGGGATCGATCTCTTAGGGGGGTTCCCAAAGTCGAGAACTGGTAACCGATTGATAATAGTCTGCACTGACTACCTCACATGCTACGCTGTCACCAAACCTGTGCCGACTGCAGAAGCTCCAGAGATCACAAAATTCCTTGTAGAAGACATTATTTTGAAGCATGGAGCACCACATGTCATGATATCCGATCGTGGAAAAGTATTCCAGTCAAAACTAGTATCAGAGGTAATGTCACGGTGCAAAATTGTCCACAGAATGACAACTGCATACCATCCTCAGACAAATGGTCTTATGGAACGTTTTAACAAGACGTTAGCCGACATGCTGTCGATGTACGTCAATGTTGAGCAGAAGGATTGGGATACAATTCTGCCAGTCGTGACATTTGCTTACAACACCGCAAGACAAGACACCACACGCTTCACTCCGTTTTTCCTGCTCCATGGCCGTGAAGCTGACAAGACAATGGATATGCTGTTCCCGTTCCAACCGGACGACACTCAGGATGACTATGTTAAACAGCTCATCACCAGGGTCGAAGAAGCAAGACAGCTGGCTCGCATACGGACACTGGACGCCCAGGAGAAGGACCGTCAGCGGTATAACGACAAGCACCGACCTGTTGTGTACAGCTCAGGGTATCTGGTATGGATTTTTACCCCTGTACGGAAGGTGGGACTGTCAGAAAAGTTATCGAAAAAAAATGATACTTTGGTCCGTATCGTGTCATACGCCGCCTGTCAGACGTCACATACGAAGTTGAGGATTATGAGCCGTCTTCGAAATGTCAAAAACGAAGAGACATTGTTCACGTCCTGCGCATGAAAACTTACCACAATCCCTAAGAGCAGGTAGACGACAATGGCTTCTTGTTCAAGGACTTTAAGGATGGTAATGTTCCTGATGAAGCCACGACAGGAACCCCTGTCGTCGATAATCGCGGAGCAGGGAAGGATTTTCTTGAACTGTCATAGAGAGGACCCATGACACAGTCAAGATCCAGGGCATTGCAGCTGTCTCCATAGGGATCATAAAAGCGGGTTGCTGTTTTTCCAGGAGAGGGAGCAATGCCGCGAGAGTCCACGAACACAGACTGCCGGCGTGACGCAGGGGATAGCGTCACGGACTGCGGTGCAGAAGATCGCTGGTTCAATCCCGCCAACCGGCAAAAATTTATTTCTTTGTAATTAACAATTCCAGAAGGTTCTACTCCTTTCTTATGTTCAGTTGTAAATTCTACTTGTTTCTTATGTTAACTGTTCTTCTAATTTCTGGTAAATTCTGTCTGTGTATAAATAGCAGAGCACTCTGCCTGAGAGGCAGTCAGTGCTGCGTGTATGTTGAGTTCGTAATAAACGTGCTTTCAGTATAAGTGCTGTGTTTAGTTGCCTTCAAAGTCAAGCCTGTTTCCATTTCAATGCGACAATATTGTTCTGATTTTGTTAGGATGCATATTATAACTAAGTTTAATTCTTCCTTGCTGTGTAATGTACTGCGGAAACACTAGGTTGGGCGGTGGAACACTAGGTTGGGCAAAATAAAATTTTTTCAGCTGTTTGTTGTTTTAACTGACTGTGATTGGTATACAGAATGTTGGAAACCAATGAAGCTAACAACACTAGCAGTATGAGTGGGGGGATGAGGGTGTGGACTATTTTTTGTGATAGTTTTTTGTACTGGGGACATATTTTTTATAATTTTTTTTTTTTTTTTTTTAGTTTGTTCATTTTTCTGTATTGGCTGTGGTTGAGGATGTTCAAATAAAGTTAAGATCTCTGTAAGCAGATTTTTCATTGGAATTCCTGTAGTATGTGTAGGTTGCCAACATACCATATTGGATATAGGTGGTGTGGTGAGATTATAATGTTTTGGAAAGCCAATGACTGGAAAGTGAGAAACTGGCTGTAGTCACAGACTGATCTGTAGTTTATCCCAACATCTAGAGTAGGCTAGATTTGGAGGCAACAGTTTGGTTGCGAGTTGATGAAGAAAAAGAATGTAAGAAGTGCAAAACTGCTTTTGGTTACAGTCTGACGTGTAGCAGTTTTATGTCTATGTTATATTGGAAGGCAACAGTTTGGTTGTGAGTTGGTGAAGCCCATGGCTGTTAGAATACAAAAGGGTTGTGGTGAAGACATTTATGTTACCACAGAACACTTGAAATGGCTGAAATGTGTCATATTATGTCTTTGTTGTTTGTTGCGTGGGGAGAGGTTAAATAGCTATCATTCTCTCCATTTGAGCTATCTAATAGCTAGAGGCCTAAGCTGATAAGAAAAATGTTATCTGCATCACATCCGCAAGACCCATATTTGCAACCGCATCAGTGGCACTATCTCCGCATCTGCAAGTTCGTTATCCGCATCCGCAGATAATAAAGTTTTGAATGGGTAATAGTAATAGATAGCATTATGTAAAACCATTGTATGTAATGATACAAATTTTTGTGTCATTTATGCACCAACTTAACTACTTTTGACTTCTCGAATCACAGTAATTGTTCTATACCTACTCCAAAACAGGCTATTACAAACAGGAAAACATTGGCACTCCGAACACACACAGAAACACTTCAGAGCCCATGTGTGGTTAAAAGTGATGGGTATAGAGGGGATTTTACTGTTTTTTTCATAGATTTACAAAAGGGACACTATATTTCCCACATTAACACACAAGATATTCGCCACGAAGCAAAGCATGTCATTTCAAGTGATAAAACTGTCATTTACTTACAATTGGTAACTGTCAGCAAAAAAAGACAATGTCAATTGTAGCTACAGCCAGTCAATACAATCTAACATTGTGTACCATCTTAAATACGTTACTCTAACTGTACACCGTATCTGATTATGAAAGTTGTTATAAAATGCTATTGTCAATCTTTATAATAATGGAAAGTCCAGGTTGGAATTAATAATATAGTGAGGACAGTTTACAACTCACCGCAAAGACATGGCGATGAGCTGCGACAGGCACGTACAAAAGACACACACGTACAAGACATTCAACAATCGGCCATGGCTTTCTTCGGAAAATAGAGCACTCACGCAATCACACAGGCACACAACACAGTCATACAACCATCGCCTCTGACTGCCACACTTTGAATCACGATCTGCAGCGAGGGGAGAGGGAATAGGAAGGTTACATCATGGTGGTGGGGATGGGTTAGATGGGAATAACGAGATGCAGCTTAGGAATGGAGTGGGGAGGCGGGTGAGGGGAGAAAATAAAATAAAGTAAAGTAAAATAAATATATATACAAAATGTGTGCACACTGCAAGTACACAAGACCGTATACACGCACGCACGCTCACACACACACACACACACACACCACACACACACACACACGATTGTACATTCACACACCACTCAAAACAGGCGAGGTTTGGGATAGAGAGGTAGGAACTGTAAGGTATGGAGACAAAATATAGGGAAGTTATCGTAGGTTGAGGCCAGGTTTATTTGGGAATCTGAGAATGTATTGTAGGGATAACTCCCTTCTGTGCAGTTCAGAAAAGCTGGTGGTGGATGGGAGGATCCACATAGCCCGGGTTGTGAAGCAGCCATTGAAATCAAGCATGTGCTCCCCTGCATGCTGTGCCACAGGGTGGTCCACCTTGTTTTTGGCCACAGTTTGGTGGTGGCCATTCATCCTAATGGATAGCTCGTTGGTGGTCATACCATAGAAAGCTGTACAGTCTTTGCAGCTCAGTTGGTAAATTACGTGGCTGCATTCGCAAGTGGCCCGGCCTCTGATAGGGTAGCATAAGCCTGCGACAGGACTGGAAGTGCTGGGTGGGTGGATTGGACAGGGCTTGCAGTGGGGTCTTCCACAAGGATATGATCCCTGTGGCAGTGAGCTGGGTTTCGGGGTGGCATAAGAATGAAGTAGGATATTGTGAAGGTTGGGAGGGCGACGGGACACCACTTTAGGAGGGGTGGGAAGAATCTTGGGCAGGATGTCTCTCAGTTCTGGGCACGAGGATAGAAAATCAAAATCTTGGCGAAGGATGGAATTTAGTTGTTCGAGACCAGGGTAGTAGTGGGTGACAAGGGGAGCGCTCTTTTGTGGATGGTTACTGGTGTTAGGAGGAGGATTTGGGGTGTGTGCGGATATGGCATGGGAGATTTGTTTGCGGACTAGGTCTATGGGGTAGTTTCTGTTTGTGAATGCCTTTGTTAGACCTTCAGCATATTCAGAAAGGGAATTGTTGTCACTGCAGATATGCCATCTACGGGTGACCAGGCTGTAAGGGAGGGATTTTTTGATGTGGAAGGGATGGCAACTGTCAAAATGTAGGTACTGTTGGTGGTTGGTAGGTTTAATATGGACGGAAGTGTGGATGGAGCCATCAGTGAGGTGGAGGTTGACATCCAGGAATGTGACATGGTAGGTTCAGGAAGACCAGGTGAAGTGGATGGGAGAGAAGGAATTGAGGTTCGAAGAAAGGAGGATAGAGTGTCCTGGCCCTGAGTCCAGATTATGAAAATGTCATCAATGAACCTTCTCTCCCTCTGTAAGATATTACAATTGTGTAACCAAAACTACCTACATCCCATCTCCCCGATTGAATCCTTTGCTCTCCAGCAACTGAAGGATCATTCCAAACGCCATCTCCACAAACTGTCCAGCCTGCTGACATCATATTGCTGCCTTGGAGCACCAATATCCAATCCTTATCCGAACCACAGTGTTCCTCCTCGTGAACCCCTCATAACTCCCAGACCATGCTTAGCTGACCTCTTGAACCTTCCTCATCCATCCAAACTCCTTACCACCACTCCACAACATACAATACCAAAACAACCCCAGAACACTGTGGTTAACCTATACACAAAAAACATAAACCCCACTGAAGTTTCCGCTTTATCCAAAGGTCTTACCTTTAGTCCTACACCCCAGTTCAATCATGTTGGTCTTGTCAAAGACCTACTCTCCTTTTCCCGATCCCTACGATGGATACACTACTTTGCCACCAATCCCTCTGACCGCAATCTACCTAATCCCAATACTGAACCCTGCCTGTCCCAATTCATACCACCATCCAACAAAGATCCCCCTGCACTCCCACCTTACCACCCTCTGGTTACCCTCCAAGAGTTTCTAACCTACAACTTGTCTTCACCATCCTTTCCCAAGTCCCTTCCCAAGAACTCAAACCTTTCAGCAAAAGAAAGAAGCGCCATCCAAAACCTTAAAACTAATCCTGACATAATCATCCTCCCTGCAGATAAAGGTTCCACCACTGTAGTTAAGGATCACAGTGACTACCTGGCAGAAGGGCTCCACCAACTCTCTGACTCCTCCACCTACAAGTTGTGCCGGATTGAACCCAACCCCAAAGTCCAACAAGATCTCCAATCCCTACTAAAACCCTATGGCCCCTCCCAGAAACTCTCTCCTGAATCCATTTCCCTCCTCACCCCAGCAGCACCCCGCACACCCACCTTCTACATGCTCCCCAAAATCCACAAACCTAATAATCCTGGACGCCCTATTGTGGCTGGTTACTGTGCTCCTACCAAATGAATTTCAGCCCTAGTTGATCAACACCTCCAACCAATTGTCCAAAATCTATCTTCCCACATCAAGGATACCAACCACTTCCTTCACCGACTCTCCACCATTCCCACCCCTTTGCCTCCTGGATCCTTACTTGTCACAGTGGATGCCACCTCCCTATACACCAACATCTCACATGCCCATGGCTTTGCCGCTCTGAAACACTACCTCTCCCAACGTCCCTCAGAACTCAAGCTTGATACCTCATTCCTCATAACCTTCACCAATTTCATCCTAACTAACAACTATTTTTCCTTTGAGGGGAAAGTTTACCATCAAATCCAAGGCACAGCCATGGGCACCCGCATGGCACCCTCCTATGCCAACCTGTTCATGGGCCGTCTGGGGGAATCCTTCCTAGCATCCCAAAACCTCAAACCTCTGGCCTGGTTCAGGTTCATTGATGATATTTTCATGATCTGGACTCAAGGCCAGGACACTCTATCCTCCTTTCTTCGAACCTCAATTCCTTCTCTCCCATCCACTTCACCTGGTCTTCCTGAACCTACCATGTCACATTCCTGGATGTCAACCTCCACCTCACTGATGGCTCCATCCACACTTCCGTCCCTATTAAACCTACCAACCACCAACAGTACGTACATTTTGACAGTTGCCATCCCTTCCACATCAAAAAATCCCTCCCTTACAGCCTGGTCACCCGTAGATGGCATATCTGCAGTGACAACAATTCCCTTTCTGAATATGCTGAAGGTCTCACAAAGGCCTTCACAAACAGAAACTACCTCAAAGACCTAGTCCGCAAACAAATCTCCCATGCCATATCTGCACACACCCCAAATCCTCCTCCTAACACCAGTAACCATCCACAACAGAGCGCTCCCCTTGTCACCCACTACTACCCTGGTCTCGAACAACTAAATTCCATCCTTCGCCAAGATTTTGATTTTCTATCCTCGTGCCCAGAACTGAGAGACATCCTGTCCAAGATCCTTCCCACTCCTCCTAAAGTGGTGTTCCGTTGCCCTCCAACCTTCACAACATCCTACTTCATCCTTATGCCATCCCGAAACCCAGCTCACTGCCAGAGGGATCATATCCTTGTGGAAGACCCCGCTGCAAGACCTGTCCAATCCACCCACCCAGCAGTTCCTATTCCAGTCCTGTCACAGGCTTATGCTACCCTATCAGAGGCCAGGCCACTTACGAAAGCAGCCACGTAATTTACTAACTGTGCTGCAAACACTGTACAGCTTTCTATGGCATGACCAGCAACGAGCTATCCATTAGGATGAATGGCCACCACCAAACTGTGGCTAAAAACAAGGTGGACCACCCTGTGGCACAGCATGCAGCGGAGCACATGCTTGATTTCAATGGCTGCTTTACAACCTGGGCCATCTGGATCCTCCCATCCACCACCAGCTTTTCTGAACTGCACAGAAGGGAGTTATCCCTACAATACATTCTCAGATTCCGAAATAAACCAGGCCTCAACCTACGATAACTTCCCTATATTTTGTCTCCATACCTTACAGTTCCTACCTCTCTATCCCAAACCTCGCCTATTTTGAGTGGTGTGTGAATGTGCGATTGTGTGTGTGTGTGTGTGTGTGTGTGTGTGTGTGTGTGTGTGTGTGTTTGTGCGTGCATGATGCGTGTATGCGGTGTTGTGTACTTGCAGTGTCCACACATTTTCTATATATATTTATTTTACCTTACTTTATTTTATTTTTCTTTCTCCCCTCACCCGCCTCCCCACTCCATTCCTAAGCTGCATCTCGTTATTTCCATGTAACCCATCCCCACCACCATGACGTAACCTTCCTATCCCGTCTCCCCTCCCCTCCCGTCCCCGATTCCCTGCAGAGCGTGATTCGAAGTGTGGCAGTCGGAGGCAATGGTTGTATGACTGTGTTGTGTGCCTGTGTGATTGTGTGAGTGCTCTATTTTCTGAAAAAGGCCATGGTCGATAGCTGAATGTGTTGTACGTGTGTGTCTTTTGTATGTGCCTGTCGCAGCTCGTCGCCACATCTTTGTGGTGAGTTGTAACCTGTCCTCACTATATTATTATTGTCAATCTCTATTACATCCATCACCATTTACCTAATACATAAACATGAATGTTCTTTCGCATTTTATGTGCGGCTGTACCATTCATTCGGTTGCGATGGAACTTGCACGTTCGTGACAGTTATTGACATAATTAAATGACTGTAAGACACATAGTTCACGAGATAAGACATAACAAACAATGAAACACGCAGTAAATTGCTTCATTGTATGACAATGTTACACATCTCCTGCTAAACCAATGGACTAATTTTTACCAAATTTGGTGCACGTATTCCTGCCCTGAGGTAACAATCAATGTACAGATAATAAATAACTAATTATGCTACTTTGTCCTGTCTCACATGAATGTTTCAGCAAATTTGATGTTCCACTTTTGTGTCCGGTGTAAGAATATACTTTTTTACACGCAAAACAGGTCACTATATCAATTATTTATCCCTATCCAATTTTTTCGAAATTGATGTTGTTGTTTTCCTTCACTAATGTTAAATCACCTCTTTTCACTTTACACGATATAGTATCCATTGATATGTTCATTTTCAGAAAGAACTATCCCTCTATTCATTACAACATACGTATCCATTAATGTGTTCATTGTAAGGAAAATCTGCCCCTCTATTCACTACGATATCCGTTGTCACTCGGTCACTACAAAGTGCTAACTGAAGGCAGCGGAAATTTGGCATGGCACCTATCGTGGGTAATGGGCCCGTTTGCCACCCAGAAAGCACTTCACAGACCGCAGATAAGACACGGTCGTGTAAATGGATTAGGTGCAGGTCCCTCGGGTAAAACTATGTCCACTGTGGCCAGGGCATGAGGACAACAGACTTCCGCTTTACCTGGGCCCTGCAGGGATTCCAAGAATGCCCACAGACTTGAAGTTTTTAGCTAACATTGTGACAGACGAACTGGATAGATACCTCCCTCTTTACCCGCTTATAACATGCAGATATCTGCACTGTTCACAATTTTATCCGCAAACAAAGAAATACTGCGGATATCCGCATCCATGCAAAACTCTACTTAAAGCTGAATGGAACTATTTGATTCCAAGTATAATTTTTATAGTAATTTCTGGTTTTTATTTCACGTATTTAATATGTCTTTCAAATTTTCATTTGGCTTTTTGTAATTTTTTCCTACTAAGGAAGTCCCCACCCAAACCCCCACATACCCACACCCCATATCACAAAAGAAACAGATTGCCTGTCCTTACAGCGGAACAGGCAACCGCATAAATAGTTATTCCATTGGATAATAGATGTCGCTGGCAATACTATGCTACACTTCGGTGCTTGTGACTGACTACCTGTCAGAGGACTGGCAATGCTGGCGGCGGCCAGCTAGCGGGGGAGGCCCTGTCAAGTGCCTGAGAGCAGCTCTGCTTGTTTGTTGTGGTCGACAGCGGTGGCCAGGGAGCACAGTGCCAGCTGACCGCCACTAAGTGTCGCATGTCAACCCTTGTTACACAAAAGAAAATTATTTCTGCTGTTGTTACACTACTTACAATAACACGTGGAATAAATAGTAATGAAATGACTGAAAGTAACCCATATAAACATGTTTCCCGTTTTAGTGTTGGAATGCTGGCTGTATTGCAATATATGCTATATGTTAATTTATCCGACTTCGCAGTCACACTGTTTACACACTCGTCCTCCGCGTGTTAAGTTATTCTGGAACTCATGTAATACAGATTGTGGAGATAAAAACAAATCGCCCCATAAAAATTTAACACCAGAAATTTTCCAGATTCTTCATAATTTTCCCACTTCACGTTTGTCTTCAGGTGACCCAAACGAATAGTGATTTTGTCTGCTGATGCCCTGTTTCTGTGTGTATTGCAATTTTAGAACTGTGTTCAGTAAGGACTAAGAATAAGTAAATGAATAAAAAAATCAAACAAATTAAGCCTTTTAGCGCAGTGTTATCGGGGAATGTCCAAAATGTTTAGTCTTATCAATTTTCCTGGTTAACAACTAACTGTTTGTCGCCCTATTGCCTCACAATTTATGCACGACTCAGGTCGTTTATATTTGATTTGGTTCACATTTGACTTTAGGTGATTTTTAAGAATTATGATTTTTATAACCTGGCAGAGATCTCGACTGCACTAACGGCCCTCATCTTTTAATTTGACAAGCATTTATGTCGAATGTTCAAAGGAATGAACTTAGAAGTCCTCAAATTTGTTACACGTTTTCATCAATAATCTGATTTGACGCCATCATACAACTGTTTCCGTCAGTTATTATAAAGTAAATATCACATCAGTTGTCAGTATAATAAAATTAAGTGAGTAGAACATGTTTTGAGACAACATTGTCTCTTGGCAGAATGTGTTTTTGAAAATTTAAGTATTTAAAAATAAAACAATGTCACCTCGATACATCGTACTGACCAATTCTTATGATACTGATAACTGGTGTGATATTTTATTTCAAGTTTTCGTCAGTTAATTCACCCATTACCACTGCTTCTACCCTATTTTGACCTGCTTTGCAGTGAGTGCCTCTAGTTCCTTAGGAGTTTTATTGGAGCTGGAGTTTCTAAGGTACTTAGACATTCAACTTACGGTGTATATATTTAAAATTTAGCCATCTTCCATTATTAAGTAAAAACCCCTTTTCGCTGTTATACATTACTATCTGAAAACCCAGCACTGCTTGGATATTTATTTATTTATTCATTCATTCATTCAAGCCTTCAGTTGGTACTTCTCCTGTCCCTTGTCTTTATGTTCATTTGCTGTTTCCTAAAAACATATATTTATCACGGAATACATAATGTACAAAATAGTAATTGCAGTATCCAAAGACAGGTAGTCATCATGATACAAATGGTATATAACGTTCATATATTAATACAAAAACTTGACTATAAACCATACTTCTTGTTACTTGTCCAGGATCTAACATGAATAAATTCTGTGGTGAGCCCACACCTGAACAAGTGACAGAGTTGTCCGTGTGGGAAACAGGGACATGTCAAATCCACACCACAGAATTGAGAAGATTGCCCAGCTGTTTATTAATTGTAATAAAAAATGCAAGTCTCACTGGAAACTGCAGTCTCTTCAAGTTAAAAGTTAGATCTGTCAGAAATAATGAGTATTTGTTGGATATACACTTTTCCATTCTCTTCCTACCTCTGTAGCCTATAGAAGTGTACTGCTTTCGCCTACAGCCGTGTACACTTAATAGCTCTAAGTTGGTTCAAATTTGTCAACAGCACTGTCATCTTTCAGGAATTTCATTAAGTTGTCTGCAATACAGGAATGCCTTAGTAGTAATTACAAAATGTATTAAAATGTGGTGGATAATGTGACACGATTTGCAGTACATATGATTTCATATTTATTGAATTACTTGATGTGCATTTGTATAATCTTCCAGGTATGCAGTCATTGGTATAAGTGCTGTTTGTCTGTAAAATCCGTCATGAATACAGTTAGTAGCAAAGAAGTAATAGATTAAAAGCTGATCCTTGATGGGGCGGTTTTCCATTAACCTTACTGTTTATGTGCTCATATCTCATAAACTATGTGCTGTACTGTGATGTAATGTCGAAAGTATATTCAGCTGTATGTGGGTATACTGTCTGTAATATTCCCTGCGAGTACATTTGTAGTGTAGAAATTATAAATTGTAACGTCACACAGACTGCCGCAGTTTTTCTCCATGAACAGCAGAAAAGTAGTGAGTGAGAAACTTTATTCCTTTTAACATTTTCATCTGGTTGTCAGCGAGAGACGGTATAATAAAGGTTTGAAATGATGTTTACAGTTTGTTGCAAATCGCTAAGTACTGTCATTCTAATGTAGTGTATTTTTAAAAAGTCTAGTCGCATTATGTGTCAGTTTCTTGCAACTCCTATTGTTTATGATGTTATATCTCCTGAACCATGTGCCGTATGTGGTTCTTACCTATACAGCATTGTTACTTCATGATAAGGAATATGTGTGCCAAATTTGGGTGAAATCTTAGCAGTGGTTTAGGAGTAAATGTGTAGCATTGTTGCTTGAAACAGCATTTTTTCACGCATCTCATTGTTTATGACGTCATATCTCCTAAACTATATGTTGTAAGTGATTGTTACACACAATGACCGTCCTCATGGATTGAAACTTACGTGTGCAAAATTTCATAAAGATTGGAACAAAACTGTAGATTTGAATACAACACGTACACAGAACCAAGCAAATGTACGGACATACTGTTTTATATATAAAGTTTTATTATAAAACGACGGTTTAGACCTACCAGCACCTTCGGCCATCCACATTTACTTTTCCCTAAATCTCTGTAAGCAATGATTGTTTTGAAAGAGCGCAGCCTATTTCCTTCCCCATCTTTAACAATCCAAACTTGTACTCCAATCGTAACACTGTCAGTGGGAGGTTGAACCCCGATGTTCCTTGTTTTTAAAACTATTAAGGAACAATGAGCACACAGATTCTAATAGACTCTTCTATATGACATTACTGGAAACGTAAGTGAGAAAAACCCTGTGCATAAAGTTGTTTTCGCTTTAGTGATTAATATGTCAGAATGAAAAACAATTTATACAATCTCATATTTTGAAAGCATTTGTTTTTAAGTAAGC
The DNA here is from genome assembly GCA_026315105.1 of Locusta migratoria. Taxonomy (NCBI): domain Eukaryota; kingdom Metazoa; phylum Arthropoda; class Insecta; order Orthoptera; family Acrididae; genus Locusta; species Locusta migratoria. Next base: position 741,193,511 of record CM048755.1, on the reverse strand, counting down.
TTGTGTCCCCTTTCGGTGCACAATGATGAGCCTGCGAAAGGCTTCAACCAACATAATTATGTGCAAAGTTTTGCAAGTTTGCTGAAGAATGCTGGAGTTGAAATTCAGTTTTAGGTACACTATCAAGAGACTAAATTACGGTCAGCAGGGTCAATCGGATGTGGGTTGTTGTTTTTATTCAGAGGTGAAGAGGCTTGGGTTAGGGATTCCGGAAGTCCTCTTTTAGCCAGCTAAGACAAAAAATCATAATAAATAAAAGTAAAAAAATAGCGAATATGTTCACATGCCAAAATTTTTGGTGAGGAAGGTTGAATGAGAACAGAAGCACCTGTTTCCCCACTTTTCTGTCAGTCTTTTAAAGACTAACATGTTTGCCTCTTTGTGCTCCAGTAGGAGCATTTTTTAGCTGTTACCCTTCTTTTCCTTGTTACAGCTGGGTACGCAACTTATATAAGAAAAATTCTGTATTTCAGTAAATATGTGACAATTTCTTTATATTTACTGAAATATATTCGAACGCGGTACCTTTGTTTTGTGAGAAAAATAATGTGAGACATTTATAGAGAGAAAACATTAGACTGTATGATGTCCAATATCAACAAGAATAATTTTCATAAAACAACTATATTTCATAACGACTGACAAGTCCACATGCATGGACAGAAGTCGGCTGAATGTGTGGGTTCGACCGCCAGATATGTAATCCTTTCTGGAGAAAGTAATGAGATATTGTTGCGCTGTCAGTTTAAAATAACTTTTAAATGCCTCTTCCGAATTTTATGCATTTATATGTAAGCAATATGGATATAGCCACGAAACGTGGCCACAGACAAAATTTAGGTGATCTGTGATGTATGTAAGTAAATGGCAACCGTGACCTTAGAACTCAGAAAACTAGCTACATGTTCGCTATGTTGGTTAAAACTACAGTTACACTTCAGACCAAAGATTACATGCAAATTGACATTTACTAAACTATGAATGGAAACTGTCGATGTGCTATTCGTCAAATTACGACTGTTCAAGAATCACATTTTCCCATGTGAACATATTGTTAAAGCCTGCTATCGTGCACAATATTATGAGTGCCAAATGAAATAACCCTCTGCTCTCAATTTTAAATCAAATTTCCATTTCTTATCTACATTTCATAGGCAGCTATGTATAACCTAAATTCAGCCATACAAAAAGTCTACCCAATGTGTTTCTACCTCTGCAAACTCTTTAAAGTAAGTAGCAATAACTTACCTAATTGAATGCTCCACAGTAACACAGTAACTGTGATGACTAAAGGAAAGAAAATCACACCTACATCCAACAAAAACATTAGTCTGTAAGATGTAAAAAACTCAAAATTGTTCATATAGCAGATTTTTTCAAATCAAGTGATAAGTTTCAGAGCGTGCTGAAAGCAATCTCTCAGCACAATTGGTGTTTTTCTTGCCCAAACATTACTGTTGTTTGAGTGTCTCTTATGATGGGTAAAAATTTTCGAAAATAAGAAAATGGCGTTTGTTGATAAATGTCTACAGGATATATTGTTAAAATTTGACCAATTTGCTATGGTTAGTTATTTATATACCGGATGATCAAAAAGTCACTATAAATTTGGAAACTTAATAAATCATGGAATAATGTAGATAGGTAAAAATTGACACACATGCTTGGAATGACATGGGGTTTTATTAGAACCAAAAAAATAACAAAGTTCAAACTTCTGCTACTGTGACAGGTGAGAGGTACACTGATATGTTACAGAATCACATCATCCCCAGCCTTGCTGATAAACACCTGCTGGAACGTACGATTTTTATGCAGGATGGCACTCCACCCGATATTGCTAGATGCATGAAAGATCCGTTCCGCATGACATTTGGTGATGATCTTGTGCTCAGCCGCCACTTTCATCATGCTTGGCCTCCCAGGTCCCCAGACCTCAGTCCGTGCGCTTATTGGCTTTGGGGTTACCTGAAGTCGCAAGTGTATCGTGATCGACCAACATCTCTAGGGATGCTGAGAGAGAACATCCGATGCCAATGCCTCACGATAACTCCGGACATGCTTTACAGTGCTGTTCACAACATTATTCCTCGACTACAGCTGTTCTCGATGAATGATGGTGAACATATTGAGCATTTCCTGTAAGGAACATCATCTTTGCTTTGTCTTAATTTGTTATGCTAATTATTGCTTTTCTGGTCAGATGAAGCACCATATGTCAGACACTTTTTGAACTTTTTTCTAGTAAAACCCCATGACATTCCAAGCATGTATGTCAAGTTTTACCTCTCTATCTACGTTATTCCGTGATTTATTAAGTTTTCAAATTTTTGCGAAGCACGTTAGAACAACAGCTGAAATTGAGTTTTGTATTTTTTTTCCGTGCCCTTAGGTTAACTTTGAATCTCTGTACACTGATAACAGAGGAAGATATCGAAAAAAATTAAATTCCATTGAGAATATTATTTTAGGAATATGTAAAAATTTCGACGATTTCCAATTAATAGAAAGTATTGAAATAGTAATTTGAACATTTTGCAGTTTTGGTACCCAAAATTATGGTTTTTTGTGGTTTTTCTAAGGAACCACTCATGAATCAATGGTGCTTTTATAAGCCACATAAAGCCCACGATAAACCACACATACTGTGCAGAAACCGACCAATTTGCTCAATTTCTATGGGCTCCAGGAAGTGCATAATGTTTAAATTTTGACCCTGTACTGTAAAATAGCTGCAGTATTCCCATTCTTCTGATGTGTACAAAAATAATCACTAGGCCAAAAACTATGCCGCTTTATGTCTGTAATGAATAGAACCTGAGATATGGGTCCTGAAAAATCACAAATTTCACTCGCTGTGTTTTCGGACATATTAATGATTAATGTAAAAAAAAAGTACACAGTGTTAGCAGATATGGCACACTATGCTCGTCCTCTGATGCTTCCGCTCTCATTCTTTTAGCATTAACATTTGATCATAAGTACAAAAGAAGGGCAGTGAGCATCAGCGAATTGTCTGTTAATGCTTGTTAGCTTCTGTTCACTTTCATTCGTTGTGAACGATCGCATTTTCGGTTGTAAAGCTGTTTTGTAGTACAAGATGAAAATTGAGGTGTTTATCAATTTATCAAATATAAAATGACTCTACAGCCGGAATAATAATAGTGAGATAAACCAATATCAAATACATTATAAAAATGGGCGTTTAGGCCTATATGTATGTTCCGCATCTCCTAAACTAATAGACCGATTTTAAGCAAATTGGTGCACATATTCCTTACCACCGCGTAACAATTGCTGCACATATTTCAGGAATGTTGCCAATGTTGGCCACGTTTCAGGATATATGGTGTCATAAATAATAAAATGCGCAAAAAAATTCGAAATCAATCTAAAGTATTCCACATTTCGTCCAAAAATATTGGACCAATTTCAACCAACTTGGTATACAAATTACTTAATGTCAGGCAAAAATAGCTGTGGGGACTAGAACAATGTATGACACAGTTCAAGAGATATGGCGTCATAAACAATGAGAGTCGCAACACCTATCGCTTGCAGCGAAGTGTAACGGTGTTCCTTCGTCCACTATTAGCGTATGAGACCACTTGGCGACTTGCAATTAACTTGAAGTGCTCTCATATGCTAATAGTGGACGAATATAATCTCATTATCAGTCTCACCTTTAGGAAACTTGTTGCTGCTGACAACCACAGCAAAATGATCAAAAGGAAAGAAGCCGGCCCCAGTGGCCGAGCTGTCTGCGACGCACCAGTCACAGTCTGCACGGCCGCTACGGTAGGGGATTCGAATCCCGCCTCAGGCATGGATGTTTTTGTCATCTTTAGAATAATGCAGTTCATAAGTAGTTTGTAATTTTAGGGACTGATGACCCCGTAGTTAAGTCCCTTAAGCTTAACAAACATTTGATTTGAAAAGGAAAGAAGTTTATAGTTTAGTTCTATACCGTAGGTCATACAGTAAAGCTACGGTATTTGGCAAGATGTTACAACGTATTATTTCTACACTACCTACTGTATTCATGATACATTTTACAGACAGTATGCACATATACCACTGAACATACCCTCAAAATTATATCATAGAAGGACGCACAGTGCGTGAAATGAAAGGTTATAAACAATGAGCATAATGAATTACCGATCAATCATGCACGAGATTTCCTTTTATTCCGCCTTTACTACAAACTCTATCCATGATATAAGTAGATAGTATTCCCTAAGCTTATAACTCTATATATATCTGAAATTATATCATAGTATGACACATAGTTCAAGATATTACGTAAAATCAGTGGAGCGTGAAGCTTTAATTTATTACGTATTCAATATCTACTATTAGCAAAATATTTCGAAATGTCACGAGATTCCAGATTTACACGTCTAGAAAATTATTTATTCTTAGGAGACATTATTCAGGTGGTATAACATCATTAGAATTAAGTTGCATGCAAATGAAAAAAACTGAAATGGCCAGCGCAAAGTTATGGACGGAGATGGCAGGGAAGATGGACTGTCATAAGAGCGGAACAATTACATATCTGAGCAATGCCGGAATCTAGTAAAATTTAAAAATGTAATTTTCGGCCATCATGATAATTCTATAGAATATCATGTATTTCCTGTGTGGGATTCACAATAGATGAATGAAATTTAAACAGGATAGAATGCATATAGCTCTTCATTAGAGCTTATAAGTAACTCGTCTATTCATTCACCTGAATTCAAAATCCATTTTGGTAATCTATCTTCATTTTTTATGGGAAATCTCAACAATTTTACTTCAGAATTTCTCAATCTGCTCCTCCCACAATTTATGTAATCACAGACATTCGGCATGACGATTCGATCCACTAGCAACACAATCACGGAAACAACTGTAGTTGACAGCAGCCAGCCGTTTTGGGCATTCTTGCGGTCGGACCAGCACCCCCACCTCCACCACCCCCGGGAGGAGTCGGTCGGAGGTGGTAGACAAGGTTGCCAATTATGTCAGCGAAAGCAGTGCCATCTGTTGACCGGCTGCAGAAGTGGGGGTGGGACGCTTATGTCAGCGAAAGCAGTGCCATCTGTTGACCGGTTGCAGAAGTGCGGGTGGGACGCTTCGTCGCCTAGCGGCCGGCCTTAAAAGTGGTTGCCTTCCTGAGCCAGCGGACGGTCAATCTGTTTCTTACGTGATCTGGGCCTACACTTGTCCCATTAGTGTCATTTTATATATTTTACTTTATTTTTCCCTTTCTTTTGTGTTTTTTGTGACTGTTTTGTTTGCCATATTGGTTATGAGTATATACGTAATTGACACCACTTTGATGATATCATGGGTCAAAGCATATGGATGGCATCAGATTGAAAAAAGGCCACCTCTGATTCACCAATAAACCTCTGTTGCCAGTTCCTGCCACTTCTCAAATTATTCCATGGAACAGAAATTGACTATACCAATGTTTCTCTGTGTAGATTGCTGCATTAGGTACATATATATCTATGGTGACCATGGCGAACAGCATTCCTTGCCTCATGGGAGTAGTATTTTCACTGCAGAGCTGGTTCCATTTCTCACACTCTTCAACATCTCAGAGCCTGCCCCAGGATGTCTCTTGTTACCTATAGTGACTACCTAAGAGGCTTGGAAGCCCTCAATCAGTGTTTTCCCTTGACATCATTTAGTGTGGTGTATTCATGACTCAGTCTTCACCCTTGGCAAGTCTCGTTGTTCAGTGGCCTTCGTTTGGACCTTGGGTCACATTGTCATCCCAGGCAACAAACACATCGACAGGCTTGCCAAGCACACAACCACCTCATGGCCACTGTAGATTTGTTTCCTGGAAAGGGATCTCCATTTGGAGTCAAACTCCAAGGTTCTTGGGGTCTGGAGTTCATATTGATCTGACTCAAACACACAAAACATGCCCCACATGGTCAAGCTCTCTATGGTGCATGGATCTCCTCAAGAGAGGGCCTCTCATAGGGATTCTCTTGTCCTCTACTTCCACAAGGTATTGGTCATACTGAGATAAGACAGAACCTCTTTCTTCATCAAGAGGAGCCTCCCCTTACAGCAGTCCTTCAGTCTACCTGTAGTACTTCTTTTATTCTTGTCTCTATGGCTGACTGTCTTTTATGTTTTAGCAACTACAAGGTACCACGGAGAAGCCACTATACATGACTGAGGGGGGGGGGGGGATGCATCCCCAAATCCCCAATACTGTGCAAATGGCAGCTCCTCGGAACAACCTCCATTGGAAAAGCCAAAGGTTCGCGTGTAGGGGAAACTCAAAAAGTTGCATTTGTGGCTCCGAAGTGCGCTCTTAGCAACACTCCCATGTTAGGAATTCCTGAATTTAATTTGGCCTTAATAGAGCAGAGTGATGTGTCTCATTGGGTATCACAATGGTCATTCTACAAGAAAAGGTAGGGGAGTGTATGCCATCAGCATACATGTCTAGGGCAAGGTCAGAACATGAAGTCACTATTATGTATAGAAACTCGATGCCTCAACAGACTTGTACATCTTGAAAAAATTAAGATTTTATTTAGAAGAGTAAGACATGGCGCACTGAGCTGTTTGTATCTCTGCTTTTAGTTTAACATTGTTCACATTAAAGGTTCTCAGAATCAGGTGGCTGACCCTCTTGGATGAATGTTTAATAATGATGAGATGGAAAATGAACATCAAAACATGTCAATGTCATCTTTTCCATGAGCTGTGGCTGCCTTGTAACTGAGATCCTGGCTCTGTTCACTAACTTGTGGCAGGAACACTGCAAGGACCAGGAGTTAGATGAGATTATCTAATGACTGAAGAGTGGTAGGGTACAATTTGGAGAAGGGACTCTTGTGTTGGTAGACTGAAAGTGATGTTAGATTAAATATTTGTGTAGCCAGAAGTCTGGTGGACATTGTTTTGGACTACTTCCACCATTCCTTGTGTGGGGGACACTTGGCAGCTCAGGGTATGGCCTCTGAGATTCGTTCTTAGTTGCCACAGGTCAAGAATGTAAATTGGGAAAACCCAATACAGGTGCTAGGAAATTACTTCTGTACACCACAAGAGAACTTAATCATATAGATAAATTATTTATTAATTAACAGTTCCTCTCTTGTGTATAAAAGACAGAAACAGATAAACTTTGGTTGATGTGGATGCATATATAACAGCCATCTCTCCATGTTTTACTCCTCCTACATAGATAGTGATAATACTTCAGTGTTTAAGTCTAGTGCATTTTGATGGTTTTGTGGGAGTCAACATATTACAACCACACCCTATTACCCCAAACCCTTGTTTGCAGAATGCGTCAACTGCAATTTAATGTTTGCTCTTGTAATCTAATGATCTGAGGCTCAGAAAAGGTGTGACCAATTTTCGAGATGGTTAAGCTATGCCTTTAATAACGCCTTCCGTGAGTTCCAGCGAAGTACTCCAGCCATGTTTATGCTGTCATATGAAATTAATTCAGTCTTGAGCAATCTGTGGTCTCTCAATGACCTGTTGCAAGTGTGTGTCAATCTGAGAGTTCTGCAAGAAAGATACAAGACTGAATAAAAATATATTCTGCTTGCATGTACATGACAAGCTAGTGTTACAATCAGAGGAAAACAATGCAGTATCTATGGGCGTGGGTGACATGGTATATATATACACCATTTGAGGGCATATTAAGGCAGTGGAAAGGGTCACCGGCAGAATGCTTCCAAGCTTTATTGAAGTGTGTAAGGTACTCAAGATCCTGTCCCATGTCAGCTTCCATACAGAAGACATGCAGCTGAGCAAAATTGTTGTTGTTTTAAGGTGGTCCTTTTGAGTCACGTCTGAGTAGTATCATTCTCACAGCCATTACTTTAAAGAGGGAGTGGTTGCTACAGCTATATCAATTTTGGCACTTCCCTCACTTTGACTATTAGCCACTCTCCTTTGCCAGAGAGCACAGTGAAACTCGAGTGCTGTTAAGCACAGCAAATTGAGTGCTAAGCTGTGTCATGAGTTGGATGTCAGGCACATGTTTGGGATTTTGGTGTGAGGCCAGAGCCTAGGCTGTCAGGGTGAACATTGCTGCGAACACAAATTTATTATTTATTTCAAATTTTGTCCTGTGTATGTCTCCGTGCAGGTATGATCTGTTCTTCCTATTGCTGGGGAATATAATTTTGGTAATTTAGAACTACAACAGAGGGAACAGTTATTACAAATCCTCACCAATAAGCTTGACATTACTAATAACAGTCAGTACAAAATCCAATTGACTGACGATATTCCGGTTCTTCAATGAATCTATACATAGTCTCCCCATAAGGTGAAGACATTTGTGTGCTCATAGATGGCGCAATAATGTGTGTGGGTTATAAGATCTTCTACATCCCCATATGCATCACAGATGTTCTGAGTTACAGTCAGTTTGTTGACAGAGGTAGCGGTTTTATCTAGGTTTCTGTATAGTGTCTTAGTGTACTTTTGAGGAACACCTGTGCCATTTGCAAGCATGATTGGAACAGTTAAGGGAAGAAGGATTGATTGTGAAACCCTTTTAATGTTAATTGTGCATCAGTGTCAGATTTCCTTTCCGGGGCACTTAGTGTCTGCAGATATGGTCAGGGTAGATCAGGAAAATACCAAGAATTTGCATAGATATCCACCTCTGACCAATTAGAAGGGTTCTGTAGAGTCATTGGTATGTCACATTATTCAGTACATCTGTGCAAATGGCCGCTGCCCGTGAATTGCGCAGGAAGGGGGTGAATTTCTGTTGGGATCAGAGTCACCATGCATCCAGGCCTCAGAAATTCTCGTGTCCTGGCTATCCTGAACTTTCAGTTGCCTTTTGTGGTGCAAACTGATGCCTTTACTTGCAAGGTAACGGTCATACTTCTACAAGAACAGCAGAGAGAATGAAGGCCGTTCGTCTATAATTCTGGGAGTGTTTTTGGCCAAGCTTAAATATTCATTTTGGAAGCTTTGGCAGTGCTTTTCACTTTAGAAAAATTTAAGTTCTATCTGGAAACCATACATTGTTCCTCAAGCCTGATAATCAAGCCCTCATTTGGGTGCTAGCACGTCCTCATAAGATGAGTCGAAAGTTCTACGGCGATTCAAATTTCAGTCATTAAATTCACGGTGAAGCATATCTGAGGCACTGACAATAAAGTGGCAGATGCCTTGGGCCTGATGTTTGATATCAAGTTTCAGCCAGTGGAAGAGGGTTCCAGACTGAAGGGCTTTGTGGGAGGTATTTTAACTCGAGTTCTGGAGTTGTGGAGCTCTAAGCCAAAGACAGGAGAGGGTTAATACCAATAAGGGAAAGTTGTTGAAAGGTGAACAAGTGTCTAGACATCTCCTGCATAAAGAGCTAGTATGCTGTTGTGGGTTGAGGTTGGGTGCTTTCCACATTTGCTTACCTGTTATGTTAGTGCAGCCCACCTTTCATTGTTTTCCCAATACCATGGGTGGAGGGCATCTGAGTATTCACAAAACCATCACCAGTGTTAAGAATAATGTATTTCGCCTACTACATACAGAGATCTCCAGTGGATGGTGGGAGACTGCAGTTGTGTAAAACAGCCAAACCCAACACTGACTCTCACAAAGGTCTTTTACAATCCACCAGGGAAACTTATCCTCTGAATAAGCGGTTTACTAACTACATTGGTCACTTGCCCACATTACGGATGGTATATGCTTGTTGTTCTGGACAGATTTTTATGCTTCTGTTGGATGCTCCCTTGCCGCTGCTATTACTGTCACTTGTTTGAGATTATTTCTATCTTTGTTCCTCGAAGATATTTAATGAATGACTTTACCCTGTCAGGAATGCAATGTTCAGCTTCAAGCAAGCCATCCATCATGTCACAACCATTTCCTACTATGTGAATTCTTCATTTACTGACAGGGTGAACCGAAATTTAAAGGCAGCCCTTATTGCCATCCATAGCAAGTCACAAAGTAAGTGGGATAGCTCTGTGGGCTGGCTGAATTTCAGCCTTAACACAGCTGAACATGAGGCTTTTGAAATCAACACCGCTTAACTTGTCCTTGCTTACCACATTCATTCACCAATAACTAACTTGTGGCAAGTTAATGATTTGCTCCCCTAGCATACCAATGGTAAGACGATTCAGGTGAATTGGACCATGGTGCGATATAGTGTTTTACCACACACATCAAAGGATCGACCACCACCATAATCATCGGTGTAAAGAATTTAAGGGAAACTCAGTGATAAGATCGTTGTCAGAAATCTGAATGTCAATTGGGTTGGGACCGAGGGCTATTCAAGCAGGTTACTGCCACAATCATTGTTAGATGTTAGTCCAGTCAACTGGCTTGTCCACAATCTTGAAAATAATAAAATGTTGAGGGTACAGGTCTCTCAAGTGCACGCAAATCATTGTAACATCTACTTCTTGCTAATTTCTTAGTCTAGACCAGAGATGTCAGCTAATTACATTTGTGGAAACAATATTGAGCTGATTTGATCTAATTGGTATTTCTGTTAATTACAGGAACACAACTCACATTCAGTTCACACTATCTCTGAAAGAAGAAATAGAGAGTAAAACTGTGTGACCAGCAAATAGCTAGAGTCAGTACTTCAAAGCACTGTGCTTACAAATTGGTAGCAGATTGAAATGTTCAAAATCACATTTTGGCTATTTTTAAAAGGCTGAATACTGCAACTTCTGCTTTACTCGTTAATCACATTTACAGAAATACAGAAACCATTAAATCAACTTATTATGATAAATTTTTATACAATTACGGTATATGCATTTACATTTTAGGAACATTGGGCACTACCTAAAAGAGTGCTACATCTACTAAAAAGAACACTACATCTACATGCAACAGCTACATAGGCAGGATAAATGACTGTGTGCCAGAATAGTGTAATACCTTAAGGACATTGTTTTAGAAATTAACAAATTCATTAACATTAAAGCCTAGTGCAAGATGGATTGCATCTGAATAGGTTAGGCTCAAAATCTTGTAATAAAGTGTTGGCAGATGCATGTGCAATAATAAAAAAGACAGTAATCTACAGTACAGGGGTTAAAAAACTACACAAGAATACAAAAACTTACAGACTAAAATTATCTGGAAAAATAGAGCATCTACTCAAAAGATATTAGGAAAACAAAACAAGACTGTCTAATTTCTTAAATAAGTTTTTTTTTTTTTTTTTTTTTTTTTTTTTTTTTTTTTTTTTTTTTTTTTTTTTTTTTTTGTTCCATAGGACCCAATTGAGGAGTGAAACTCCATGGTCATGGAACAAGTCAATACATTAATTGATACACAAGAATGGTAATAGAAAATTTTTAACTAGTCTTTTGCACACAACAATCTTAAGACAAAGTGAAAAGAATCAATAAAGAAAAAATTAATTAGCTTAATTGTTTAACTTTTCTTTTATAAAGTGCCATTGTGGTTTTATATATAAAATCACTCACCTGAAACAGAAGGCATTGCTTTGAATCTCCTCCATATTTTACAAGAAACTTACACTGATTGTAGAAACATAAAATGTAAGGTCAAATCATAATCTGTGAAAGGAAGGTCAAGAGTGAGTGCTAATCAGCAGAAACACATATCTAGTTCAAACATAAAAAACATACATACATCATTAAATTATTTACAAAACCTCCAGTAGGTGTGTGCTAATTGCTATTATCGTGTATTTTATCAATTTGTGATTTAACTTATGTGCAGTAATACTTTAACACATCACTTAACAAATTTGGTGAATAACAGTACTTGTACATAATTATAATACAGTTCTCATAGCTCTGATGCACAACATGAAAACTGACTCAAAATTAATAAGAAGAAGTTTTACAGAGCATCAAACATCATATGGTACTGTAAACAGTAAAATGGCATTGCCTAATACAGGGTGGAAAATGTGAGTTTCAGAAGGAAAATTCCACCATACTTAAAAGCAAGCTGTGATGCATTGCAGCACATTCATTGTGCCTACACTTGTAACAAAACTGAGTTTAGTGTCTCATGTCTCACAAATGAATGCTGCAAAATGACTAACTGCATCCAGGCAGAAGACGTTCCTCTTCTCCAATTGTTCAAAACACCGACAGTCTGACATAAGAGGATTGTAAAGATCTGACACACCACTTCCTGTGAGTAGTGTATCAAGGCTGTTTTGGTATAAAAATTATAATGTAATAACTTTTTACATAAATGTCAAGAGCTAAGTTTGAGGTCACAGTATGAACTATTTGTCATCATATCATGATTAATCCCATATAGAAGAAAAACAGAAAACTGGCCTCCAGGTATTGTTAACCCAATGATATCTGTCTCACACTGCTCATTATTGTGCTCTATTTCTCTGCAAATATATGTACTTTTTGTTTCTTTTTAACAGTGCTATACGGTGTGTCAAAGCAAGACATGAAGTTCTTTGAGTGTCCAATTATATATATTTTGATGAATTACAGTGTTCAAATGAATGAAATAAATTGCAATTTGTGATGTTATGGCTTCACTGTATGAGGTTTAGATGGAATAGGCTGTGGTATAGGAAAGAGACAGCGTGGCGAATGGAGATTTGTGTGTGGCGGGAGACGTGCAGGGAAGAGTCCTCTGCAGTTGGGTTGGTCACTGTGTCCTCGGTGGCGGAGTGGTCAACGCGTCTGCCTAGTAAGCAGGAGATCCTGGGTTCGAATTTCATTTTCATTCGCCACAGTTTGGTATTCCATCTAAACCTCATACAGTGAAGCCATAACATCGCAAATTGCGATTTATTTCATTTCTTTGAGTGTCAACTAATTTCAGTTGCAAGGATGCAGCAAGGGACAGAATTATCTCTTATCAACAACATCTGTGAATACTTATGATTACTTCTGTAGCAGCATCTGAGACAATCTTCATGTATCAAACCGTTACTCATAGATCCGAAGCATGTACTATTACTACTACTGCTACTAATATCTCCTCTCTGGCCATCTACCACTTTGGTCTGAAACTGTCTATCAGAGGTACATAACAGGATGCAGAACTCGAAGTAAAATATAGAGACTCTTCAAGATATTTACATCATTCTGTTATGAACTTTCAAGACCTCGGTAGACCATAATGGTTTGTGTCTGACACAGTGACTCAGTTACAGCCGTATGTTAAAGTTGTATTTCATGAGAATGTATGTTCCCTTGTTTACAAAAATGTAAGCCGCATTATTTTTTTCCAGTTTTTCAGATCTAAAAATATGCCTGCAGCTTACGATTCAGAGCAAAGCTTCAGGAACTTCCAAAAAATCCCACTAGAAGCCACCATAAGTAGTTTTTGTGAATGGTACATCTGGATTTCACCCTTTGTTGCAGTGTTTGCAATCTGCTTTTGAACGTATCTGCAGGAAGAGCTACCTTGTATCCAATCGTGTAGAATCAGGCGAGTATTATATGGATTAAATCACACGAAATTGCCCGAGAACAAAAGAAATGATTTCAAAGAAAGCCGCAATTGGATTGTTGAGTGTAGCTCCAAAATATTTTAACCCCTTCACGCTCTGTATGTAAATATGTAATTGTTCCAGTTCTCAAGGTGTAAATATACAAGATTTTCTCTCCAAAGACTAAAAAGTAAACTTATTTTATATGACAGTACTAGTTTTTGCGTCTTATTTTTGTCTCAACTGACTGCTACAGTCACAGTCACACACACACACACACACACACACACACACACACACACCACACACACACACACACACCAAGTGATAATATCCTCATCTGTGATATTCCCTGATAATTATAGGTGTACAATGCGACACCGCTGAGGATAAATGTGCAGTGAAAAGGTTAATAGACATAGTTAGTTCGCACTGCTGTCGCTGTTTGTGATGTAACAGTAATTTAAGTGTGCAAATCGCACAGGAAGGGCTACTCTAGCCATCACGATGATTCATATTTTTTGGGTTTTTTTTTCACCGAGTCTAATTTCTGTGGTGCGGCTTGCATTCAAGGTCGGTTTGCATTTGGATAAATATGGTATTTATATGAGTACATGACTTAGAATGGTGTTCAAATTCATGTGTCCCTCCATTGCCAGTTTAAACAGTGACCAACTCTTACGGTCATCACATGCTAACAAAAATTCAGTGAAATTATGAATCCATAATCCAGATTTATACAATACTGTACGTAGAGAGAACCAGAAGAACAACTGCCAGTGAAAAACAGTAGTAACTCAATTCAGTTGTGTGTGGGATGCTGTAATCAATCAAAATGGTGTTTCTCTCAAGTTGTTCTGTGTAGCAATTCCACTTCCTAGATCACTCTGGATGCATAGACCTGGTGATTTTTATAACCAGATAGTTCAGTACCATTCAATCAGTATCTGAGTGTTACATGAAGCCCTACATGCAATAGAAGCAAGCTGTCAATATTCCCCTTCTGCTTTACTGATGTCGTAGTCAAATTCCTTCATCTAGCAGCTACAATAACAATTAAAAGACCATACACTTCTAGCCACAGAAAAAAGAAAAACAGTTAGCTCCCGGATGAAGAGATAAATGAAGTACATTATTAAAACTCATAACAGAATATAACTACCATATATTTCCGCAGATAAGACGACCTTGAGATAAGACGAGGTACAAATTTTCACGACATTATTATAGTTTAAGCATATATCTGGCCAATAAGACGACCCCCCAAGTTACCAAATTTCCCCAATGCAAACCACAGTTTTTTCCAGGTTTTGGGATCTAAAAATATGCCTTCAACTTGGATTCGGAGGCAAAGCTTTAGGACGTTCCGAAAAATGCTGTTAGAAGCCGCCATAAGTAGTTTTCGTGATTCGTACATCTGGATTTCAGCCTTTGTTCCAGTGTTTGTGGTCTGCTTTTCAACTTTCGTGCGTGTAGTGCTATGTTGTATCCGATCATGAAAAACCACGTTTTTTTATATTTTTTTAAGGAAAAAAAAAGTAATTTCTTTCAACGAGATGACATTTAATCGTGATGATGCACATACTATGCAGGTGAAAACACACAAAATTGACCGAGAACAGAAGAAAAAGCATTTCAAAGGAAGTCGCAAATGTTGCGTATAGCTCTGAGTATCGCAGATGTGCTGCATAACCTAACGCCCTTGTGCATAGTGCAGCTTCGACCTGCAAATCCAATATATCAAATCAATATGTTTCAAAACGATATGTATGGAATAAGCAAATGTTTCTGAACTAGAAATTTGGGCGCTACGTGCCCTCACGCACTAGGGTAAAAATTCTTGTTTGTCCTATACCTAACCTAACTTTCAGTTTCAATAACGTTATCTGTAGCGTAACCTTAAGAAGGTTAGGTATAGGTTAAACACAAAGTTTTTTTTAGTGCGTGAGGGAGCGTAGCGTCCAAATATATGGTTCAAAAACATGAAATCGATTTATAATTGTCCATTTGATATACATCATTCCAGGCCGAGGTACTTCGAGTGTATGCTTTGTTGTAAACTACCCAGAAAGCTGTTCTCTTAGGTTCCTGCGTAACAACATCCTTCAAAATCATGACATATTTGTAAAAATCGTAACATTTGCCCTTTCGATACCTAATGTTTCGATTCTCAACTGCTTCGATATATATCGTTTGGAGGTCGAAGCCTCGTTATAGCTATGCTATGCAACACATCTGTGAAATTACAAATTTCAGACTCAATTTCAATGTAATTTTTTTTGTAACGAAGTATAAGACGACCTTGGATTTTGGGGCCTTTTTCTTATGATTCAGCCATTGTCTTATCTGCGGAAATATACGGTACTTACAATTCTATAATGAATTTTATGTACAAGAAGATGGACTACCACCAAAACCGTATTTCAGGAGACTTAGCAAATATTTTCATAAACCACATTGAAGAGATCATTTTCACAAAAAAGAAAACAACAAAATGGACTGGTTCAGGTATATGGGAGACATTCTCTGGTTAAAATATAAACCACAAAACCAATATTGAAAAACTATACACAGACATGAACAAAGTCAAAATTGGCTGCGCTCCAAAACATGTTACATAGCCTCAATACAATACCACCCATCAAAGAATCAAAATCAACTTTAGATAATACTGTGGATAGCCAAAAACATTGGGTAAAAATTCCATCATCACAAAGCTGAACAAACAAGTAAAACACAAAATGACAATAATAAAACACAAACAAACCCAAATTCCATAACAACTACCCACGATAACCAAAAATATATAAAATAATGCACAAGATTGTACACAATGACATACCGACAGGAACTCGCACATAAAATAACCAACATTTTCAAAAGCATAAACACAGCACACACAACATATTACAGTAGAACCCCACTTTTACGCTTTTCAAGGGACTTAATGAAAATTGTGTAAAATGTGAGTAAATGTAAAATGTGGGAAATCATGTTTAAATGGTAAAATTTGCTTACTGTATCACTCTTACATTTTCATGATTTATTTGTGATATATGTAGATAATAGGCATCCAAATACTCACAAGGAAGCCTATTTATTGTGTAATAAAGATTATCCAAATTTTATACTATTTTAAGTACTAGGTGAAAGTAATAACTTTATAGGAAGCAGAAATTTTTGATGTGATTTCATTCATCATAATCAACTTTTTCAGCAATTCATTAACTTGCTTTCATTATTTATGTATTGAAACTGCACAGGTTCTGACGATATTCTAGAATTAGTTCGTGTTCTCGAGTGCAAATATATGCATAAGCATTTTTGTGACATTCACACAGGGGCAGCATCTCACATTATAATCACATTTTTTAGGTTTTTAGGTTGTAAAAAAGTTTGTTTTAGGCACCTAAAATAGGATCCTTCACTAGTTCATTTAGGCTATATAAAATCTAAAATAGGCTATAATAAAAATTATGCAGAAAAAATAAAATAAATTAAAATACACAGTGTTGACAGTATGAACATCTTATTAGTCATTAAAACAAGGAGAATGAATATTTATACAGTTACAGAGCACAGCAATCTACAACATTAATGTTGAATATAACTCCCAATATTTTTGAGTTCCTGCAAAATAAAGATCTCCGTAAAAAAGATGTGGCAATGGTTTAATTAATACATTCGTAGTTTCACATATTCTGACCATAGTTGGCTTCACAATAAATAACCAAAATCTTTTTTAGGTTTTCTACTAAAAAAACTGTGCCGCTTGTCTGTCAGAATCAATTTATATGCTGAAAAAGAAAGTTCTACATCAACAGATGTGACAGGAGCGTACTTCATTTTCGGCACATGTTGGACAGGAATGCTGCAGTCAGGAGTGCTGGATTTTCCACTAAGTATGTCAACAGCTGCACACAACTCCTTCAGGCCAGTGTTCTACTGCAAAACCGTTCGCATTTATGCCCGTACATTTTTCCCCTACTTCACCTGGCGCTTCATTTATTTTCATTTTAACTTCTTCAAGCAAAGAAATATTGTTGTAGATAGGTCTCCCTAAGCCTTCTAATTGTGAAATTATTCTTGCCATAAATGTGTAGTGGGCCCTAATGTAAGATAAGTCCCGTTTTAAAGAAGAAACTTTGAGTAACTCCATTGCAGCAGTTACAGATGCAGCATCCTCCGGTATATTTTCAACCACCTTCTGGACAGCTGAGAGATGCGTACTATAGTACTCTGCTGCTATTAGCCACATGCCCAAGCAGGTGGGTGACAACAGGCTCTGGCGGCATTGGGACATCTGAAAGCTGTTCTTTGAATGCCTGTATTCTTGATGGTGTCTTAACAAAAATTTTCTTCGCCATAGATATTACTTTATTTACTTTAGGAAATTGTAGCCTTACTTGCTCTGCTATGTGGTTGATCCCATGCACTACACAAGTTACATGCAGCATCAATGGGTAGAATACTTTTAATAGTTGAAATGCTGCTATCATATATGCAGCAGCATCAGTGACGGCCAGAAGCACCTTATTCTCATCCACTCCATAGCACCCATAGCACCTTAAGCCCATTGTTCACAAACTGTGCTATTGTTTTTTGGTTAGTTTTTGCAAGCTGTTTTGAGTAAATCAAATGAGCCCTGGATGGAGCATCTGGATCTAGCTTCCCAATAATCAGGTTTGCAATGTAACGGCCAAGACTGTCAGTAGTTTCATCCACTCTGCAGGAATAGACTGTTTGTAGGATTCACCAGATTTATTGGTTAAAAGAGTTTGCTTCAGTTTTGACTGTCGTTCAACATTAGCTTTATGTGCGATTCCATCTGCATGGTGAGTGAAGTGAGATTTCTTAACACTCAAAACCTAATATGAGAGAAAAGGGAAATGCAGTTTAGAATCGCATATAAAAAGTATTTCGTATTACTAAAGGACAGCGATAAAAAAGAATCCTAAGTGACAGGAAAATAAGAAGTCTAAGAAAAACATCAACTAACCTATTTGTTGCATGCTTGGCAGAAAATAATTTTCCCATCTGTTGTATAATGCAGAAAATCTTGCAGCCACTGCATGCCACTGGCATGGCGTAGTATTCTCACACAGCAACTAGAATTTATTTTGCACTTAGAACGTCAGTAACACGTCGGTCGCTACACAATGTACTGATTTGTTCTCGCTGGGAAAAAGTGAGCGATGACCTGTTTTATTTATTTACTTATTTTACTGCATGCATGGGAGTGGTAGGGGAAGTACCATACTCATTGCTGGATAATGGCACCTGACAGATGGCCACTCCTCTACTGGTGCTTCAGATGAAAACATCTCACTACTGGCAAATTATTTTTCGAACCGGAAAACTCACGTATAATATCATTCATGAAACAGAGTAGTTTGATAGGATTGCCTGTAGACAGCAGTGATAAAATGCGCGAAGGGAAGTAATTTAGCTATAGAGGGTGTCTACGATTAACATTGTGATGTTTTAATCCACATAAATACCAACTTATATGCAAATTGGAGCTTAAGGAAAAAAATAGGTTTTAACCTAAAGATCTATGATCTATTTTTTACATATGAGTAATAAAACACCTATAAAGAGTATTTGGTATTAACAGGGATAGCGATATAAATTTTTTTTTAAAAAGACCAAAGTGTTTGGCAAATCTACATCTACATCTACATACATACTCCGCAATTCACCGTAAGGTGCGTGGCGGAGGGTACACTGTACGGAGCATGAGTGCATAACAACTAGCCACCTTGCTGCACAGCAGAAAATATTTTTTTCCATCTGTCGTATAGTGTGGAAAAATTTATATGATGAAATAGGCACTTTTTAGGATATTAAAGCCGAAATAGGCCAAAATAGGCACAAATGTTGAAATAGGCTTTTTGAGGTCCTATAGAATTAATGCTATTAAGTGTAAATAGTCACGAAACGCACAAGTACAAATTTTTATGCAAATAAGAACTCAGGAACAACATAGGTTTTTACCTAAAATCCGCGAACTAGTCATTAATTTCTATATAAAAGAAATTGCTTCCCAAAGGAATATATTACCAAGTGCAAGAAGCAATGAGAGTAAAACAAGAGACAAGAGACAACAGACAGCAGTGAGGGTAAGGTCACAAGAAATCAGCAGAAACAGGAATTACACAGGACCTTTAGCTCCAGACCATGCACACATCAAAAACTCCAAGAACTCAAAAACAAGACTAGCAACATTTACAGATGGATGTCAATATCATGATAATTAACATCTTTCAATAATAAGGAACATTTTTTCTTACCTGCATTAGAAAGAATACAGCAGAAGTATAAATGAAAGCATGTAACATTTCATGCCCATGTATAAAGTAACATGGGCATTATAGAATGTATGAACTACTAAACTGTCACACAAACACGGTATGCAAAGACTGTTGAATAGTAACCCGGCAGTCAGTCATCAATCTGCACATGGTAGAAAAGAGAAATAGCTGGACAGTTACAACACTGTAGTTTAAAAAGAAGTTTAGGTAACAAACTTACCTTCCTTAGAGGAAAGACAAATTTTTGAGTGGCCCTCATTTGAGAGCAAGGATTGTGGTCTTTCAGGATAGTTCTCTAACACTGTGCAGAACTTTGTCTCTGCTTCTGTTGAAGTTGCTTCTGCTGCTGATGTCGTTGTGAACTTCGCACAGGCAAGAGAGAGGATGCTAAAAATTACAAGAATTTACATGTTTCAAACAGAAACACTAAATGAATGTAACACAGAATAAGAATTTTACTACACACACAATAAAATTTCTACTGTTTGAAAATAAAATAAACTAGTATGAACAGAGAAGGATTTTAAACTTACACTGTAAAGTTTACCTTAATGAGCAGCTCACTTAACTACCAGGAAATATAATGGTAACTGCAACATCCTAGTATGTCAGTGTTTTTTGTGCAGTAAATTCATTGTTGGTCTCATCTTGAAAGCACACTCTTTTAGGGATTTCTCTTAACAACATCCTTCAGGGATTTAAAAGGACTTGTGTACTCCATATTTTTTAATATTATTATTAATTTATCATCTTATGAGGAAAGGGTTGACATGTGGGTCACTAGTTTTGATCGAACTTTGCATGGGCATTCTGTATTGAATATAAAGATACACGTGTTTCAGCATTTTGCTACAGTAGTTTTTGAAAAAAATGAGGTCAAAGTTGATAATGGTTAATCACATTTTCAATGCTATACATCAAAATATCATCTGAAGCTGAACATTTTTTGCTAATGTATTTGGTGTCAGAAGTTAATAATAGTCGAGTAATTAATGTTTTTGTGATTTCATGCTATAGCTTGGGTACTCGTAAACTTGAGTGATTTTCTGAGTGCTGTCGCCTGTCAAGCAATCCAGGGCTTGGAATGTAAAATCGTGGATCTAAGTTTTTAATTAGCGTTCTAAGCAAAATATTCTCAGGTATTGTTGAAAGGAGAATGCGAGTATTAATTGAGGACAAGTTAAATGAAAATCAGTGTGCGTTTGGGCCTCTTAGAGGTTGTCAGGACCAGATCTTTACCCTACAGCAGGTAATGGAAAAGTGTTATGAGTGGAACAGGGAACTGTATCTATGTTTCATAGATCTGGAAAAGGCTTATGACTGTGTTTCTAGGAGAAAGCTACTGTCAGTTCTTCAAGATTATGGTACAGGAGGCAAACTTCTGCAGGCAATTAAAGGGCTTTACGTAGACTGTCAGGCAGCAGTTAGAGTAGATGGCAAATTAAGCTCATGGTTCAGGGTAGTTTCAGGGGTAAGACAAGGCTGTAACCTTTCACCACTGTTGTTCATACTATTCATAGATCATACGTTGAAAACAGTAGACTGGCAGGGCGGGATTAAAATAGCTCAAAACAAAATAAGCAGTCTCAAATATGCGGATGACTTAGTTGTAATGGCAGATTCGATTGAAAGGTTGCAAACTAATATTTCAAAGCTCGATCAGAGGTGCATGGATTATGATATGAAGATCAGCATCTCCAAAACGAAAGTAATGTCTGTGGGAAAGAGATTCAAACAGATTGAGTGCCAGATAAGAGGAACAAAGTTAGAACAGGTACACAGTCTCAAGTACCTGGGATGTATTTTCTCACAGGATGGCAACATAGCCAAAGAACTGGAATCGAGGTGCAGCAAACCTAATGCAGTGAGTGCTCAGCTAAGATCTACTCTCTTCTGCAAGAAGGAAGTAAGTATCAAGACTAAGTTAGCAGTGCACCGCTCTATCCTTTGACCAACTTTGTTGTATGGGAGTGAAAGTTGGGTGCATACAAGTTACCTTATTCATAAGTTAGAGGTTACAGACATGAAAGTAGCAAGAATGATTGCAAGTACTAATAAATGGAAACAATGGCAGGAGGGTGTCCATAATGAGGAAATCAAAGAAAAACTGGGAATGAACACCATAGATGAAGCAGTTAGAGTGAACAGACTGAGATGGTGGGGTCATGTTACATGCATGGGAGAAGCAAGGTTACCTAAGAGACTCATGAGCTTGGCAGCGGAGGGTAAGAGGAGTCGAGTTACACCAAGAAGAAAGTACTTAGACTCGGTGCAGAATGATTTTGAAATAAAAGGCATAACATCAGACGAGGCATCAATGTTAGCATTGAATAGGGGATCATGGAGGAATTTTGTTAGAGGTACTATGCTCCAGACTGAACGCTGACAGGCATAATCAGTCTCTAACGATGATGATGATGATGATGATGATGATATGATAACTAACTTAGAAATGAGTGCTGCTCCAATCACTGCCCATCAAAACCTATCATAATAATATAAATTAATATTATATTGTGATCTAGATTGCTGCAATTATTATATTATTAAAAAAATTTAGATTGCTGTTATTGTCCATGGGAAATATGTTCCATAATATTCTCATATTTGTAAATCCTTTTCTTGCCTTATTTTGAAGTAGAACATCGGGAAGTGTGAAGTTAGGACAAAAAGATAAAGATTCAGCGTATGAAGCTAACATTTGTGGACTACATTAACATCATTGCAAGACATTGCTTTCCTTCATGCCTGATGTCTTCCTGGGTAAAAAAGGTAACTATTAGTGACGCTAGGCCACAATCATGCTGCAGACAGTTGTTTGAGGATGAAGACCATAAAGGAATCTAACTATTTTGGCCACCAGATATGCCCATTGTGAACCGTATGGAACATGTCTGTTACACTATAATGGGTGCCATTTCTGTGGCCGCAAAACACCAGTCTGTAATTAATATCTACATCTACATCTACATGGGATACTCTGCAAATCACATTTAAGTGCCTGGCAGAGGGTTCATTGAACCACAATTATACTATTTATCTCCCATTCCATTCTCGAATAGCGCGGGGGAAGAAAGAACACCTGAATCTCTCTGTTCGAGCCCTGATTTCTCGTATTTTATTTTGATGATCATTTCTACCTATGTAAGTGGGAGTCAACAATATATTTTCGCATTCGGAGGAGAATGTTGGCGATTGGAGTTTCGCAAGTAACCCACGCCTCAGCGATAAGCGCCGTTGTTGTAATGATTCCCATCCCAGATCCTGTATCATTTCCGTAACGCTGTCTCCCTTGTATCGTGACAATACGAAACGAGCTGCCCTTCTTTGGACTCTTTCGATGTCCTCCGTCAAACCCACCTGATAAGGATCCCACACTGGGCTGCAATACTCCAAAAATGGACGGACAAGCGCAGTGTATGCCGTTTCTTTAGTAATTCTGTTGCATCTTTTAAGGGTTCTGCCAATAAAACGCAGTCTCTGGTTCGCCTTTCCCACGATATTATCTACGTGTTCTTTCCAGTTTAAGTCTGAAGTAATAGTGATTCCTAGGTATTTTGTGGAGTTTACGGCCTTCACATTTGATTGATTTATGTTGTAAACAAAGTTTAACGGATTTCTTTTCGTACTCATGTGGACGACTTCACACTTCTCATTATTTAGAGTCAATTGCCAATTTTTACACCATACTGATATCTTATTCAGATCGTCCTGCAGTTGGTTTTGATCTTCAGATGATTTTACTAGACGGTAAATGACGGCGTCATCTGCAAACAACCTAAGAGAGCTACTTAGATTTTCCCCTAAATCGTTTATGTAAATAAGGAATAGCAGAGGACCAATAACACTACCTTGTGGAACGCCCGATATCACCTCTGTTTTAGTCGATGCCTTACCATCGATTACTACGAACTGTGTCCTCTCTGACAAGAAATCCCCTATCCAATTGCAAATTTGGGGCGATATACCATGACCACGCAATTTGATTAAAAGCCGTTTGTGAGGTACGGTGTCAAAAGCTTTCTGGAAATCAAGAAATACGGAGTCGATTTGCGAACCTTTGTCGATAGCACCCATCACTTCGTGTGAATATAGAGCTAGTTGTGTTTCACATGAGCGATATTTTCTAAATCCGTGTTGACCTTGGGTCAATAGATCGTTCTGTTCGAGATAATTCATAATATTTGAATACAGGATATGTTCCAAAACCCTGCTGCAAATTGACGTCAATGAAATAGGCCTGTAGTTTAGTGGGTTACTCCTACTGCCTTTCTTGAATATAGGTGTGACCTGTGCAACTTTCCAATCTTTTGGTACAGATCCTTCTATGAGAGAGCGGTTGTATATGACTGTTAAGTAAGGAGCTATCGCTTCAGCATAATCAGATAGAAATCTAATGGGTATACAATCCGGACCAGAAGACTTGTTCTTATTAAGGGATTTTAGTTGCTGCACTACTCCGATGATATCTACTTCTATGTTACTCATTACGGCATCTGTTCGTAATTCGAAATCTGGAATATTGGTTTCGTCTTCTTTAGTGAATGAGTTTCTAAAAGCTAAGTTTAGTAACTCTGCTTTAGTAGCGCTGTCATCGGCAGGATCGCCATTACTATCACGTAGTGAAGGTATTGTTTGTGACTTTCCCCGAGTATATTTAACATATGACCAAAATCTCTTTGGGTTTTCAGTCAAATTACGAGAAAGAGTTTCGTTGTGATAAATGTTGTAGGCATCTCGCATTGAAATCCTCGCTAAATTTCGAGCTTCTGAGTACAATCGCAAATCCTGGGGATTTCGTGTTCGTTTAAATTTAGTATGCCTTTTCCTTTGCTTTTGCAACAGTGTCCTAACCTGTTTTGTGTACCAAGGGGGATCGCCTCCTTCTTTTATTAATTTATTAGGTATAAAACTGTCAATTGCTGTCGATACCACTTCTTTGAATTTGAGCCACATCTGGTCTACACCTACGTTTAGTGTTAGAAACGAGTGGAAGCTGTCTTTCAAGAAGCAATGTATTTTGTTTCTATCTGCTTTCCTGAACAAATATACTTTGCGTTTATTTTTGGTGACTTTGGGACTTTCGATATTCAATTTCGCTACTACAGCTCTGTGTTCACTAATACCTGTATCCGTTTTGATGCTCATTATGAGCTCAGGATTATTTGTTGCTAAGAGATCAAGTGTGTTTTCACATCCATTTACAATTCTAGTTGGCTCATGAACTAATTGTTCGAAGTAATTCTCAGAGAATGCGTTGAGTACAATTTCGGACGATGTTTTATGCCTACCTCCTGATTTGAAAATATAATTTCGCCAACAGATCGAGGGTAAATTAAAATCACCACCTACTATTATCGTGTGAGTCGGGTACGTTTTTGTATGGGAAATTAATGACCTGTGCATAAACATCTGGTGCCACATGCTTCTGGAAACTTCTAAGGTCTTGTCAGATCAACACCACACAGAATACCTGCTGCTGTTTTTGTTTTTGTTGTTGTTCCTTCACTGTCTGTTTATATTTCTTCTCCCTGAACTTTAATCCCTCCTCCTGCCTCCTTCTTGCTCTGCTTGACAGCTCACTTAATGTTTGTACTGAATAACATTCTGGAAAGACTACAGCACTGACTTACTTCCTTTTCAACCACTGTGACCCTTTCGCCACCTTGAAAATTTCAATGAGTGTATTCCAGTCAACAATGTCAAAAGCTTTCTCCAAATCTAGAAAAGCTAAAAACATAGTTCTGCCTATCCTCATGGCTATACAAGCCATGGAAAGGCCCTTATAGACTGGCAACTCTCATGGCACAGTGACACACCAGAAACATAGTCAAGAGACAAACACCCTTCTCCATATCCCAGCAACCATGAAATGTGTTCCAGTACACTTAAAGTAAACATCAACACAAACAAGCCTAATATACACTATGTCTTGCAGCAGGAGCCGGCTGCAGTAGAGAGCACTGACAGACTGAGCCCTGCCTCAACGCATCCATACAGTGACCACCAACTGTCTGGAGCCAGCTATTCTGGGCCCACAGTCAGCTCCGAGGCCAGTTCGCCTTCTGCCTAGTGCAGCCACAAGCTTCAACAATAAGACAAACCACAGAGAAAACTTCACTTTGCTTTGCTGCGGGCCTTCTGAGGATCGTCGTTCACCTTCAAGAGGACCTCACCTTCAGCTGCACTATGGTCTTAGTATCTGATCTCGACAATGTGACACCTCTACTATTTCCCTGTGACCTGAGTTAGTAATTTAATCTTCTTATTTAATGTTCCTTAATTTGTCACTTTCTAAAGTAATTATGTGATCTGTTTTCTAAACTTATACTAAGAACTGCGCGAATAAATTGTGATCTCAAAATTGTCGTGTTTATCAGTCAGAACATGCAACCTATCTTTTAAGATACATCATATTGTGAGGATTGCCTCAGGCACACCACTGTCGACGATAGGAGCAAACCCTACATGAATCCTACAAGAGATGGTGCTTGACTAAGCTCACTCTCAGTTGTCTGCAATTGTCGGGTTTCATTATTCTCTTGCTGACAGTATATTGATAGTGCTTATTTAACAGTGTGTATCTAGCTCACCATTTGTGATGTTATGTGTACAATAAATGTGTCTCAGTCTACAGAACATACTGGTGACGAGTTCATACTTGCCTGCAGGTACGATATATTCCTCATTATGTTTAGAGTTCTCCAGATGTTGTTGTTCGGTGTTCTGACAACGGTTTTCTGGCATGTGTTACTTGTTTCCCAAGGATCCAACTTTGGCTCAGTTACTTCAACAGCAACAATTAATCGTTCAACAACAGCAGCAGCAGGTAGCTTTACTTGCAGAGTCGGTTATGAACCATTGCAACACCACCATTCTGCCTGTGATTCCTACAGTGACATGTCCGACAATTTTCCCTATGCATGACACATCTGTGGAGGATTGGGGCACATACGAAAAACAGTTATGTGAACACTGTTAGGCTTTTGGTGTTACTGAACCTTATCTCTGTCGTACTTTTTTTTTTGTGTCCTATCCCCAGCTTTTCCATTTATTGGTTCAAATAACTCCTCTAAATGACCAGGCAACTCATTTGATCAAATGTGCCAGTTGCTTTGTAACTACTATTGCAAACACGCTAATGTTCTCACATACAGAGTTGAGTTTTATTGGTGCTGCAGGCAACCCAACCAGTCTTATCAGGCAAGGATTACTGAACTCCAAGGCATTGTAAATTCCTCCAAGATGTTCATAATGAATCCTAGGTTGATCACATGGTGCACAGTATAATTATTTGTTTGGCCCCTGACAAATAAGTACAGGAGAGCTTTTAAAAAATTGTGCAGTCGTTCAAAGTGTCAAGGACAGTCAGAAAGCAAATTGACACTCAGACGACAAGGAGCCTGGCAAAGCAGTGGGGGCCGTCCACTCGCACGCTGTGTGGATGGTCATCCACAGCTGCAGATGACAACAAAAACAACAACAACATATGCCAGCCTCCAGGCCATGCAACTGTACTGCCCACTGCTGATCTGTCCAGTTTGTTTCCAGACTGCCCACACTGCTTGGCCATCTGTCACTAGTGCTTAGAAAAAAAGTTATCTAATGTCTATCAATTGGCGCTGTCAGTTTTCCACAAGGAACTGGATATGGATGTTAACAGTGTTGAGACAGTGGTTTCCTCATCTTCTAAGTTAATCCTGGATCTGGCAGTTTTTCACTGGGTGGGGTGCATACAAGCAGAGACACACAAGGCAGCAATCTTGGAAAGCTGTGATTGTGCAGTGATTTTAAGGAGCCAAGATTAATGCTCAGTAGATGTGGGCACCTACCCCTGCTGCACCAAGAGGAGATGCTAGCTAAATT
The DNA here is from genome assembly GCA_026315105.1 of Locusta migratoria. Taxonomy (NCBI): domain Eukaryota; kingdom Metazoa; phylum Arthropoda; class Insecta; order Orthoptera; family Acrididae; genus Locusta; species Locusta migratoria. The sequence continues at coordinate 741,165,914 of CM048755.1, read as the reverse complement.
GTCGCAGTGGCAGGAACATACATCCAACTGCCAGTGAATGAGGATTTACAACACATATTGGTCATCATTACATTATTCGGCTTTTACTGGTATTTGTGCCTACTGTTCCAGATTGTAAGCACTCCAGCAATATTTCAGAGATTTTCAGAAACAATTAATGACACTCATTCTGGGGAGCATCAATTACAGTATTTTAATGACATAGTAGTTTCTGTGTAGTCAACCAAGGACTGCCTGCACAACTTGTAGACCTTTGTTTTAGCTTTATGTCCCATAGACTTAAAATGTATTGTGGCATCACTAATGGCCACAATGTAGTCTATGCACATCACCGCGCTACTTGAAGAAGAGGCATTAAGTCGTTCCACGATACTTCGGCCGCCGGGGGTGCCCTCAGTCTCAATATCTCTCTGCCTGCTTCAAGCGCAGGCCAATAGCAAGAAGACGGCCTGGCTAGTTATGCCGGCACACCACAGCCACAACAATCAGTACAGCATTATGGAAAAGGAGTCATTCCACTCCCCTAAAACCCACATCCTTTCCTTTTTTCCCTCCTTCCTTCCTTCCTCTTTTCCTGAAGAAGTGCCAATGGTTGTGAAAGCTTGAATGTTGTGTTTGTATGTGTTTTTATTTGTGTTTTTTGTGACTATCTATGAACCTGTGCTTTGGGTAAGTTATTCGATTTCTGTTTTTTAGAAATATTAATTCAGCTAAATATTACTTCGAATTACCCATGTGAAAATTGACCATTGCTTATACTTTTTATCATTTATCTTCGCCTTCCCCCTCCCTCCCCCCACCCACACAGGAAATACGGTTTGGCACTGCAACATGACAGTACATCAGCCCTGAAATTACAGATACCATGAACAGAAGCAACAAGAATGATCAGGTCTTCCGTATATTTTTGATTCTGATCAGCATAATCGATACAAATTTGGTAGGATCCAAGCATGGGGGCCACAGAGTGATACCTTTTGAATTTCGTAAGAAAGTAGTTTGATATTAATAATGTTGTTCCAGCTTGTCAATGTTGCAAATGATTTAGTTTTTGTGAAAACATGGGGCTAGGTAGGAGGATAAGTAAACATAAGTGATGATTAATCTTTTTTAAATAAAAACATGGGGCTCGGTAGGTGGGAAATTCAAAAGTCATCTCTCTACTGGCACATGCACAGACTCTGCCAAATTTGCACGTTTTTACTTTCAAGAAACATTTTAATAAAAGATAATGAAGCATCTGCTCATTCCCTCCATTTCTGCTGGATGCAAGCATGTAATGAATTTATGGTACTGTCTTTCTCATGTCCCCAGTTGGATGTTTGACTGCTTCGTTAATTTCCTGCCAATCATATATCTTTTAGTTCAGAATTTGTGATGTGGTTCTCTTCGATCACAAAAGCCTGCATGATATCTATATGCTTCTAGCAGCTACATTACATTCTCTTCCAAACATCTCGTGGTTGACGTTAATTCATACAACGAAAGTATATAAATGGACTGTTAGCACTGAAGCAGACACAACACAAACTTCCTTTGATTGTTCAGTGAACAACCAACAACCAGAAGTTCACATGGGAATAACTGTGAATGTGAACCCCCCACTGCAGAATGTTCGCACATGCATTACTACAGTTTACACCATAGAGAATTTTCACTTGTTGTTCCATGTTTTTTGTAGAGCTGTGAAAGTGATAAAAAAAGTGTATCCATATGTATTCATTACCAAAAGCAACGGTACTCATTACAAATTAATCATTACTCATTACTTTCGATACCAACGATATCTTAAAATTCATATGGAATGAAGTCGCATTCATACGATTATATCCTGGTAGTGTGATGTATTTTTTATACTAGAATCCATTTGAAGCTGGTTTAATAATTAAATACGAGGCTCACTGTAAAAGTCATGACAACTATTTTTTGTCTCGAGAATAGTAATGAATTAAATAATTCAGGGATATGTAAACAGAAGGTCAGTTCATAAGTAGACATTATATTTAAGGAGATGGATGAACACACTCACCACCATAAAGATATAGCACTGTAAATAATAGCACAGAACTGTTAAAGAATCGTCCTGATTGACATAAGGTTCATAGGTCGGGGAAAGGGTTAAAAACCCAAGCACTCTTCCAGCATAGCATTACACTTATGAGCCACGGGACTGCTGTGCTGTGTTTTGTGACATTAACAATTAAAATAAGATTGACATGAGTGAAAGGGCATCACAGTTTAATATAACAACTTTTTTTTATACTAGACACAATCAAAAACCAAATAACAGTTGAACTGAAGCATTTGCATGTAAAAATAAATAAATAAAATGTGTCTGCATTAAAGGTGGACTTGCAGATCATCGAGGAATAATCTGCAAACACACACCAAGGAGTAAGATCTCAAATATCTTATAACAAATAACTGTCCAACTCATAGAGCTAATCACTTAAAATTCATCAAGAAGGCCTAGATAAATTACTTGTTCCACAATAAACGTTCACACAGAATATTCTAATTCCAAAAACAATATACATTTCACTCCATTCCATGATGGTGGTGGTGGTGGCTGGTGCAGCAACAGTGTTGAATATTAAAAAATGCTCAGTCTCTGTTGCAGTATTTTATTTTCCAATTACGCATTTCGCGCTGTTAGCGCATCGTCAGATTGGGCGGAGATGGAGCCGCAGAACTATCTATTGCTGTCTAGGAGGTATCTTACAATTTGTGTTATTTGGCGCCATAGCAACAGCATAGCATAGTTGTAAACGTGGACCTGCCGCGACAGCGACTCCTCTGCTGCTATGGCGCCCAATAACACAAATTGTAAGATACCTCCTAGACAGCAATAGATAGTTCTGCGGCTCCATCTCCACCCAATCTGACGATGCGCTAACAGCGTGAAATGCGTAATTGGAAAATAAAATACTGCAACAGAGACTGACCAAAAACAATAATTTAAATGAAAGTAAATTTTTATGGCAAAATAGCTTGTCTGGCACAAACCAGATACTCTAAATGGTAACTACTGCACCTCCTTGAACTGCATCCTTCAAACTTTCGAAATGGTGGAGTAGATAAGAGCAAGCCAAACCAAACGCAGAGTACGATAGGTAACACATGCCGAATTGAGTGGCTATTTTTATATGAATTTTGTATCTGTATGATTATGTTTCTATTTTCACACTGCAGTATATTACTCACTCAACAGTATTTGCTTTTCAGCTCAATTTTTCTCTCTTCCATAATGTCTGGCAGTGTTTCATGCTTTTGCAGCATATCCCTTCCTTGCACAGATGACTGTGACCATAATGTTTGTGTAGTTAAGTGCGAAACAATTAAAATGAGGTGGTCGCCAAAAAAGACTTCTTAAGCAATAAATTTTAGTAATTAGATTACACTACTTGTTTATTTTAATGACACATCATTTCGAGTCTTACACAGAATGTAAGTTTGCAAATTGTTTCCATTTACAAGTCTTCAGTGTTATTTGTATATTTACCTAACTTTTGTAAATTGTTTTACTATTGAGATTATGCTGTAATTGTTTATTCTAATGATGTGTCACCTTTTGCCTTGCACATAATGTAATTTATAACTTATATCCATTTAAATACATGATTTTATATGATTTCTTATTCATAAATATTATTTAAAAAACAGAATATTTAAATTAGCTCAATACAAGGGGCAAGTGCAGATGGAAGTTTTCAGGATGGTAAAGGTCACCATCCAGGCTTTTGGTTTTGAGAGTCATGATTCGGAATAGTAAATGAATACAACAATAACAACAGCAAAGCAGCAATGAAAATAACAATAGTAATAAAGTGACAAAGTATAGAAATTTGTAAATCAGAAACATAAATATTTTATTATAATGTGTGGATTATGACTTCAACATCTCCAATCCCCCTGTCCCTCCACCCCCACCCCCACCACCATGGATGTGTACTTGACGAGGGATAGCATTGTAACATTTTGGTGTGGAGCGGGCCCTGATGCCTCCCACTGAGTAGTGGGAGAAAGAGCTGGGAGCAAAGTGGAAGATCGATGGCACAGAATGGCCCTGCTGCAGCAAAGAAGTGTGTGCTGTGATTTGCATTTAATAAGTACACACTAGAGGACATGAGAAGCCTCCAATTGTTCTTCCCTTGGGGAAGGTAGTTGCAAAGCCCCAAAGCATACTGTGTATTAAAAAAATCAACACAGAGGATAAATGGGTGTGGGAGCTGGTTTAAAGTCTTCATGAGCCAACTAGAATTGTAAATGGATGTGAAAACACATTTGATCTCTTAGCAACAAATAATCCTGAGCTCATAACGAGCATCAATACGGATACAGGTATTAGTGAACACAGAGCTGTCATAGCGAAATTGAATATCGAAAGTCCCAAAGTTACCAAAAATAAACGAAAAGTATATTTGTTCAGGAAAGTAGATAGATACAAAATACATTGCTTCTTGAAAGACAGCTTCCACTCGTTTCTAACACTAAATGTAGGTGTAGACCAGATGTGGCTCAAATTCAGAGTAGTGGTATCGACAGCAATTGACAGTTTTATACCAAATAAAAGGAGGCGATCCCCCTTGGTACACAAAACAGATCAGGACATTGTTGCAAAAGCAAAGGAAAAGGCATACTAAATTTAAATGAACACAAAATCCCCAGGATTGACGATCATACTCAGAATCTCGAAATTTAGCGAGAATTTCAATGCGAGATGCCTACAATACTTATCACAACGAAACTCTTTCTCATAATTTGACTGAAAACCCAAAGAGATTTTGGTCATATGTTAAATATACTCGGGGCTAAACACAAACAATACCCTCACTACGTGATAGTAATGGCGATCCTGCCGATGAAAGCGCTACTAAAGCAGAGTTACGTATCGTAGCTTTTAGAAACTCATTCACCAAAGAAGACGAAACCAATATTCCAGATTTCGAATTACAAACAGATGCCGTAATGAGTAATGTAGAAGAAGATATCATCGGAGTAGTGCAGCAACGAAAATCACTTAACAAGAACAAGTCTTCTGTTCCGAATTGTATACCCATTAGATTTCTATCTGATTATGCTGAAGCGATAGCCCCTTACTTAACAGCCATATACAACCGTTCTCTCAAAGAAGGATATGTACCAAAAGATTGGAAAGTTGCATAGGTCACACCTATATTCAAGAAAGTCAGTAGAAGTAATCCAATAAATTACAGGTCTATTTCATTTATGTCAATTTGCAGCAGGGTTTTGGAGCATATCCTGTATTCAAATATTATGAATTATCTCGAACAGAACAATCTACTGACCCAAGGTCAACACGGATTTAGAAAATATCGTTCATGCGAAACACAACTAGCTCTCTATTCACACGAAGTGATGTGTACTATCAACAAGGGTTCGCAAATCGATTCCGTATTTCCAGAAAGATTTTGACACCGTACATCACAAACGGCTTTTAATCAAATTGGGTGGTTATGGTATATCGCCCCAAATTTACGATTGGATTGGGGATTTCTTGGCAGAGAGGACACAGTTCGTAGTAATCGCTGGTAAGGCATTGACTAAAACAAAGGTGATATCGGGCATTCCACAGGGTAGTGTTATAGGTCCTCTGCTGTTCCTTATTTACATAAATGATTTAGGGAAAATCTAAGTAGCTCTCTTAGAATGTTTGCAGATGATGCTGTCATTTACCGTCTAGTAAAATCATTTGAAGATCAAAATCAACTGCAGAATGATCTGAATAAGATATCAGTATGGTGTAAAATTTGGCAATTGACTCTAATTAATGATAAGTGTGAAGTCGTCCACATGAGTACGAAAAGAAATCCGTTAAACTTTGTTTACAACATAAATCAATCAAAAGTGAAGGCCGTAAACTCCACAAAATACCTAGGAATTACTATAACTTCAGACTTAAATTGGAAAGAACATGTAGATAATATTGTGGGAAAGGCAAACCAGAGACTGCGTTTTATTGGCAGAACCCTTAAAACATGCAACAGAACTACAAAAGAAACTGCATACACTACGCTTGTTTGTCCATTTTTGGAGTATTGCAGCCCAGTGTGGGATCCTTATCAGGTGGGTTTGACAGAGGACGTCGAAAGAGTCCAAAGAAGGGCAGCTCGTTTCGTATCGTCACGATACAGGGGAGACAGTGTTACAGAAATGATACAGGATCTGGGATGGGAATCATTACAACAACAGTGCTTATCGCTGCGGCGTGGGCTACTTGCGAAACTCCAATCGCCAACATTCTCTTCCGAATGTGAAAATATATTGTTGACTCCCACTTAAATAGGTAGTAATGCACTTACATAGGTAGAAATGATCATCAGAATAAAATACGAGAAATCAGAGCTCGAACAGAGAGATTCAGGTGTTCTTTCTTCCCGCACGCTATTCGAGAATGGAATGGCAGATAAATAGTATAATGGTGGTTCAATGAACCCTCTGCCAGGCACTTATGTGATCTGCAGAGTATCCCATGTAGTAGATGTAGCAGCTTCATTGAGCAGGTAATGTGGAGGTGGATACAGGAAGTATGTAATCAGTCTATGGTGCACATGCAGTGACACTGTGACTGCTAGGAGGCTTGTTGTGAGAGGAGTTCAGAGTGGTGAGCTGTGTTCACAGAAACAGCCATACCTCCTTTAGCTCTCACTTCACTAAAGATGGCGGGTCATGCATGTCTAGGCAGAGATGGGGAAAGCACTGTAGCCGGTTAAAAGCAACAATTACGTTATGTGTATACATAGGTTTTGCCCTTGAAGAAAGCTTATATTGCTTGCTTTTCGTATACCAGCACCATCAATGACAACAATGTATAACAAATACAATAAAATCAACTAAATAATCACTTCAGTTATGTTATATGCTGGCAATGGTTACAGCATTCACAGCAAAGCATTCAGAGCAATAGTGAACCCTCATTGGCTGTCAGAGAATGCGAGATGTAGGTATGCAGAAGCAACCTAAACTCAATCACCATCAGTCCTCGTTCCAAATGTAAAGTCATCCTTTCTGTATCAATTGTAGCCACATATCTCAGGGTTGACAGAAGATTTGAAATTCGTCCCCTGGAGACATATACACATACATCAATCTTGAGATAGTATGCTTAGTTCCAACGCATGCCTCCTGAATCCCCGGAGGCATTGATGTGTGGGAACCATCTATCAAGGCGGTACAATTTCCACCGGGGCAGAGAGCCTGAGATGGATGGTGCTATTCTGTTTCATTGGCCCCACAACTAAGGGCACTGGCAGCTCTTGAAGGTCATTAACAGTAGCCTTTTCTGACATCCTAGGGTGGGATGGGGGATGAAGGGGGGGGGGGGGTCAGGTTCTATTAAAATGGCAGTCTTACAGGTGCACTCATAAATGCAGTTGTTAATGCCAACACTAGCAACCGCCATTTGTGAGGAAGCATCAACCTTGGAAACCAGCTTGTTAACAACAGCAGCAAATGATTTGACAAATGAGAGAAGCTGCATGGCCTTAAAGATCTTTCTGGCCTGGTGTGGTCTTAATTTCCTGAATCTTCTTTTCCTCCAAGTACACACTACAAGTCCTACTCCAAACCAGTTGGTCCCCAGAGCATTTACACATTTTGGAGATGGTGAACAAGTGTATCCATTGTGGACACTGGTGTGGCCAAAGTGCTCGCACTGAAATCAGCACATAGGGTTTGGAACATAGGTCCCTACTGAACTGTTGTTGTCACCATTTCTTTGCTGTCAATTCTGAACTGCTTACAGTCACTGTTTCTATTTTACTGAGCCTTCAGGTTTCTCTTTTCATATTTTCTAGTATCCCAAATACATCCAGACTCAAATATTCTGTTCTTTGACTCATATGATAATATTTACATTATGGGAGAAATATTTGCCTTAAATTACTGCAACTTATTCTATGCAGAGAAAAAGGTGGTGGAGGAATGAAAATTGTGGTGTGGCTATTGTTTTACACAGACCAACCCAGGGGCCGAAAACTGTACAAGAAGAAAAAGTAGAAGAAAAGGCGATTCTTCAGAGACAGGTGACAAACAAGGCTATGTTGATCACAAACATATTTCCTGTACCCACAGGAAAAGACACTAGTTTTTGAAAACTATTAGTTATTGTCTTGCAACACTGAGCTTTTGTTTATTTTAGATATATGATATCCAAAAAAAAAAAAAAAGTTCAAATGTTTGTTAAGCTTATGGGACTTAACTACGGGGTCATCAGTCCCTAAACTTACAAACTACTTATGAACTACCTACGAACTAGGATGGCACAAATATCCATGCCCGAGGGGGGATTCGAACCCCCGACCGTAGTGGCCGTGCTGACCGTGACTGGAGCGCCTCAGTCACCTCAGCCAGCGCGGCCGGCATATGATATCCCTCCAACATAGTTCACAAAGTTTAGCCATGTGGGTGACTGGGCCATAGCTACCCAGCAAAAAAGTAGAAAAAATATCAATTTCTTATTTAGGTATATCAAGACAATATCTTCATAAATGAAAACGGGATGTTATATGTTTTCATCTGTTGAACAGACTGACACAAAGAACCCTTGATATCTATTTTTAGGGAGACAGCACGCATCCAAAATGCCTTGCAGTTATATCGAACAGGAGACTTCCTTTTATAGCAAACTTGAACATCTGCTGAGCTCAAAAGCAGAAATAACTGAAACTCTGTTTTACTATGACATAAAAGTTTTCTGGGTGTTGTACCGCGTCATGATGTAAGAAGGCTATTACTTAAATAACCGACGTTTTGGCCAACGTTACAGTGGCCTTCATTTGGGTATACTGATGTGAGCTGGTTGTCACTACACTTTATATTACTTTCACTTAGACATTACATCATAATTTTTTAAAATTAAGCAATGTTATTGGTGGAATTTTTGGCGGAAGAATGGAACTTTATTATGATAGGATGCTGAGGTGGAGCCGTTGCTTCTTCCATAGCGAGACACGATTGGTGTTCATCGGCGAATGGGGTGAGGGCTTCCGCTTCTCTCCTGCTGGCCGTGGGCCGCGCGGCGGCAGTTGCTTACTAGTGACACGTGTTGTGTTGTCAGTGCGGTCTATTTCGCTGTGATGGCTGGTAGCCAAGAGGGGGCAAGACTGAGTCCATCTTCTCTGTTCATGTTACTGCTGGCCGCATGGATTGCTAAACATCTTCACCGGGTTGGTGTCCAGCCTTTCTTCTATAGTAGTCACAAGATCAAGGATGTACTTGGTTGCTCAAAGGACAACATAGAGGCACTACACGCATCAGGAGTATACAAGGTGGAATGCGAGTGTGGGGAAGTATACATAGGTGAGACAGGGAGAGCAGTGGCAATGCGCATACGCGAACATGAACGCTACATTCGATTAGGCCAACACAATAAATCTGCAGTAGCTGAACACCAGCAAGATTGCAGAAAAAAGATAAAATTTAATGACGCCATAATACTCGCCAAGCAACTAGGGATGGTTAAACGCAAGATAAGGGAAGGCATCAAAATTGTAAAACACCCTAATAACATGAATAGAGAAGATGGACTCAGGCTTGCCCCCTCTTGGCTACCAGCCATTACAGCGAAATAGGCCGCACTGACAACACAACACGCGAGCGTCACTAGTAAGCAACTGCCGCCGCGCGGCCCACGGCCAGCAGGAGAGAAATGGAAGCCCTCGCCCCATTCACCGACGAACACCAATCATGTCTCGCTATGCAAGAAGCAACGACTAATCCCCACTCCCTCCAACTCAGCATCCTATCATAATAAAGTTCCATTCTTCCGCCAAAAATTCCACCAATAACATCGCTTAATTAAAAAAAAAAAAAAAAAAAAAAAAAAAAAAAAAAAAAAAAAAAGGATATATATATATATATGGGACTGATGACCCCGTAGTTAAGTCCCATAAGCTTAACAAACATTTGAACATTTAAAAAATTATTATGTAATGTCTAATTGAAAGTAATATAAAGTGTAGTAACAACCAGATCACATCAGTATACCCAGATGAAGGCCACTGTAACGTTGGCCGAAACGTCAATTATTTAAGTAATAGCCTTCTTACATCACGACGCGGTACAACAACCAGAAAATTTTTGTCATCTGACTCTGGCTGCGAAAGCCTACGTAATTATATCTCTTTTACTAGTTTAGGATCATCAGTAGTATTATTGATCAGATTGGTGCACTCACCAGCAGAGCTGGTCTACTGTGCACCTATCTGCCTTAATAGTCGATATGTGAAATAAATAGCTGCACATCTTTTCAAATACATGTTAACTGTCAGTGGATCAGTACAATATATTCCCAAATACTGGGTATCCGTTCAGTATCACATATGATATGAGGCCAAAGAGTGCATTACTAAGTGAATAACAGAGATTAATAATGACCACAACATTCCAATAATGAATTTTATATTCTCTGTAGAGTGCAAGTAATTAAGTTTGAGATATTTTATTCATATCAAAACCAGCATTTATACTGAAAATTAATTCATTTTGCCATCAGTCAATGAAAAAACTGTTGGCAACAAAACTTCCTACCAGATATGCTTGAAATTGTCCCACATCCTTCAAAAACCCCTTCGATTTGATCAGACTTAAGCAATTTAAAAAGTCCTGAATCACATCTAAATTAGGACACATAATATGTGCAGAATCTCCAGAATTTGGAAAATCTTCATCACTGTATTGTGCCTGTGGTACTGAACAAGAAAATTTGTTCATGTTGTTTTAATGTGTCCTCTAAAAATCTGCATGACAAGCAGTGTAATGACCTGTACAAAATATCTCGATATTTTCTTACTATATTATACAAAATATTTGCGTAAAAATGTTTATAATTAATAGTTTTGTATTCTTTGTACATGTATCATGTGATTTAACAACTCTTTGATATATGCCATGTGATAAATCAATAACCACAGTAACTTCCCTCTCGTAAATAAATTAGCTCCAAAACAAAAAAGAAAATATGAAATTAATTACCGATTATGGTGGCCCACTGGGCTGTTATCATCTTCCATCTCCTGGGAAACCCTTTCATAAATTCATTTTTTATAATACCTGGGATATCTGAAATGTAACAAAAGATATATCAAAAATGATACTACACTCATATGTAGCTTGTAAAAAAATGTACTTTACCACACACAGTAACAAAAGTAATTATTGTTTTGGATACATAATCAGAGAAAGGAAGATGTTGGAGAATACACAATGCAGGAACTAAGTCAACCAAAACTCCATATTATGAGCACAAAAGAGCTGCTTGTTTAGCTATTTTTACCAATTATGAAATTTTGTTGCAATTGTGATTAATCCATATTGAATAAATTAAGTTTCTCACAAAAAATGCATAATTTTCCTAACCAAGGAAAACAGGCTTTCTTTGGTGAATAAAATAGGACAACACTGTAAGCAACACCTCAATTGGTAGCTGAGACCACGAACTAAACTCATAAATCTTTTAACTGCGTTTTAAAATTCCTGCGTATGAAGAAGAATATTATAATGTAGATAAGAGAAATAACTATCAAATATCAAAATGGATGGGGAAATAACTTAATACTCCAGAGTTAAACTTTCACTCTGCAGCGGAGTGTGGGATGATGTGAAACTTCCTGGTAGATTAAAACTGTGTGCAGGAACCGGGACTCGAACGTGGGACCTTTGCATTTCGCAGGCAAGCACACTACCGACTGTGCTATCCTGACACGACTCACAATGCCACCTCACAACTTTACTTCCACCAGTACTTCGCCTCCTACTTTCCAAACTTCACAGAAGCTCTCCTGCGAACCATGCAAGACTAGCACTCCTGGAATAAAGGATATGGTGGAGACATGGCTTAGCCACAGCCTAGGGGATGTTTCCAGAATGAAACTGTCACTCTGCAGTGAAGTGTGCGCTAATATGAAACTGCAGAGTGAAAGTTTCATTCTGGAAACATCCCCTAGGCTGACAAGCAGTGATTGCTCCTCATTTGTGAATATACAAATTGTTCTTTTCTAGTGGACCCACAGCCTGCATGAGATCAAAAAATGACAGTTCATGTTTCTCTTGCACTACTTATTTATTGATTTCATTATAAGACGATAAGATTTTTTCAGTAATTATGCCATTTTCAAGCATACCTGATAAGTATAAGACTATTTCCTTCATCTATGTTAATTTCAACATATATGCAAGGCAAATATCTTTGAAAATAATTACAAACTTTCCACGAAATTGTAAACTCTCTTGTAAACGCATAGCATCCCTCGAGCAACAAAAATAAAAAAAATAAAATAATAATAATAATAATAATAATAAAAGAGAAAGAGAGAGAGCGCACAATCACAACTTGTGTACAAATAAGCATTTTTAAAAGTTCTGTCTCCACTGCTGCCTAACACTGAGAATAATTCACAATGGGGAGGAGAGTATTTAGTGGATGCAAGTGTGGGGGTAGAGGTGTTCTCACAGCTTGATTGGATGTGCAGGCAGTAGATAAGTAGAAATGTCAGATGCAGCATTGTGAGGGAGGAGCAGAGAAGAGGAAGTACATGCCAGACAGTTGTAAAAAATAATATAGTAATAAGGACAGTTTACAACTCACCGCAAAGGTGTGGTGACGAGCTGTGACAGGCACATACGGAAGACACACACATACAACACTTTCAGCTATCTGCCATGGCCTTCTTGACGTGAATTGGGCAGAGGTGTTAGGTGGTCTGTTGACTCCTGGATGATTATGAGATCACAAAATGTGTTCTACAGAAAACTCCTATCTGTGCAGTTCAGAAGTGTTGGTAATGGATGGGAGTATCCAGAGTTGTAAAGCAGCCATTGGAATCAAGCCTGTAGTGTTCATCAGCATGCTGTGCTACAGGATGCCCCACATTTCTCTTGGCTGCATGTTGACTGTGGCTATCTGTTATAATGGATAGTTGGTTGATTGTCATTCCAATGTACAATGATTATATCAAATTTGGTAAGTGGAATGAAGATTTCACATTTCGCATGGCTGGAAAAGCAGCCGTGTCATGTACTAAATCTGTTGCAATCGCTGCAAAACTTTTACATTGGAATTATGACCAACCAGCTCTCCATAAGAATGCATGACCACAGCCAAGGGTTAGGTGGACACCCTGTTTGCAGCTGAATATAACACATTAGAATTCACAACCTGGGCCCACCCCTCAACTACCGTATTTCCGAATCTGTGTCATACGGGCTTCCACTATACGATAACATACTGACTGTACACCCCATACACCCCATACCTACAGATTTCACCCCCCCCCCCACCCACCCTATCCTACACCTCTCTATGCCATCTGTCTGCCACTTATTCCTCTTCTCTGCTCCTCCCTTTTCACCCCCTGCTTGCTGCACCCCAGCTATGTTGTGCTTGCCCAACCTGTCAGTCTGCATGGTTAGATCTACTCCACCTTTGTCCTTCATACTTAACCTTCACCTTCCCCTCCCCTACCACCATCACTGCTTCAGACTTCCCCACTATCAATTATACACAATACTTTGGCAGTAGGCAGCTGGTGGACATGTGGTTGTAAGTTGAAAGGGTGTGTACTCTCTTTTCCTGGTGTAGGCTGCGGCCAAAAATTAAAGTTGTGTGAATGCGTTTTTCTTCTTTACATTCCTATCTGTAGGTGAGCTATTGTCTTCATGGTGACTTACAATCTAACTGGACTTTTAATTTACAATGAAACAATTGCTGAACACCTTCAGTTTTACACTATACTAACAAATTAATAGAGAGGTGTGTTTTCTGTACTACCTGTGCAATTGATTCATTTTACTAAAATAAACCAAATAATCTAATAGAAGTGCAGTGTAAATTTAATGAGTATGAACCTTAAACTGAAATCAAGTTACCATTTCAATTTTTCACAGACAAAAAAGGGAAAAAAGTCACATTCACATAAACTTTAAAGACAACAAATGCAAATCCATAGAAGAATGTGTATTTAGGGGAAATACAGGTAACAGCTACAAAAAAAATAAAAAAATAAAAGAGACATTTGGAGAAAAGAAAAGCAGCTGTATGAATGTAAAGAACCCAGATGGAGAACCAGTACTAACCAAAGAAGGATAAACTGAAGGTGGAAGGAATGCATAGAGAGCCTACACAGTGGAATTGTACTTGAAGGCAGTAGTGTCGAAAGCAAAGAGAAAGTACATGAAGATGGGATGGGTGATACAATTCTGTGAGAAGAATTCGACAGACCACTGAAAGATTTAATTAAGAATAAGTCCCCTGGAGTAGATGATATTGTTATGGCCGCATCGCATTTCGATCCACCATCTACCGCCGGTACGCCAAACGGCCACGCTGCTAAACTGAGCAGCACTAACAGCGCCACCTGGGCGAGCGGTGGAAACAAGTGGGCCGAGATGCGGCAGCAGGCAGTGCATGCTTGGTTTCCAACCGGAAAGGTTCAGCTGACTTTTGTTTATGTACCGCAAGTGTGCTTTAATAAAGTGTTCTAAGTCACAACACTTTTAGTGGCGACGAGTCAGGGATTTTTACAAAGTTCCGCACACGCTCGTAGCAACAACATGACGGTGTTAGAACAAATACTCCAAATTTGGTGGAGCAGCAGAAGCTACTCAATGAACAGCACAAGCAGAACCTCTGACAGTCATTGCCGCTGCCTTACAGCAACTTCTCGCTGCCGCCAACAACAACAGCCGACTGCCAGCCCTAAATATTCCGATGTTCCCACCCTATGAAGACACGGCAGAAGATTGAACAGACTTTCAGCGTTGACGATCATCAACTTCGTAAGTCTCTATTCCTATCTTGGATTTTAACCAAATTGTATCAAATTCTTACTCAATTAGTGCCATTGAAAGAACCCTCTTCCCTCACATTTGACGAGAGGTGTTCCTTGTTAATGGCTTATTATAGCAAACAGACGCATGTCACAGCCTCCCGTGTGGCGTTCTACCAGAGTAAAAAGAATCGGGACAGACCTATAGGGCATGGGCCGCAGAATTACAGGGACTTAGCTGTAAGTTACATTTCATAACTGAGGTTCAGTGGGAATCCTACGCCCACCACATGTTTAGAGATGCAATCCTCCGCTCAGCCCCCAACAAAGAAGTCAGACAACGAGCTCTCCAACTTTACAATCCTTCATTTGATGATGTTCTGAATATTGCTCAAGCCTTTGAAGTCACAAGAGCCGCAGGGGCACAGATAGATTCGTGGGGTGACGTATGTGACGTGCAGTCTGATAGGCGCCTTGTTGACAACTTACCGCACACTGCGGAAAAGGAAGTTGCTGCTATCCAACCGCAGCATGCCCGTAAGAAGTTTAAGTAGAAAACTGGTCTCAAAAATATACAGGCTCTACCCTCTTGTCCCCGCTGCTTCAGACAGCATGCACAAGAAGATTTCCCACAGTGTTGGGCCGTGTGTCATAAATGCAATAAGAAGGGTCACGTTTCGAAGTATGTAGGTCCAACACTGTCCAAGCCATACAAGATGACGAGGTAGCAGACGATTCTATCTTCTGTGTTAACTCGACACTCCATGCCTCAAACAAATTGTATATAGATGTAAAAATGCTAGGCATCGATGTTCACATGCAAGTCGACACCGGATCTGCCGCTACCATCATCACATATCAGACGTACATGTGCTTGGGTTCACCACCTCTGTCTCCAGTTACATGTCATTTGTGTACTTATAACCGGCAACAGATATCTCTTTTGGGACAGCTGGATGTAGACATCTCCTACAAGTCAGTCGTTCGAAACATCACTGTTTTCGTGGTTGATCAGTCCGGCACCGACAATTTATTTGGTTACCATGCCTTTAGGACCTTTGGTTTCTCTGTTGATGATGCTGTTCATGTAGTGTCTGACGAAATTCCCTACTCACAATTAGATTCCTTATCTGCCAAATTTTGGGATCTCTTCTTGCCGGCATTAGGAAGGGCTAAAAACTTCGAAGCTCACATTACTCTCGAACCCGCGGCACAACCAAAATTTTTCTGCGCACGTCCCATTCCGGTCATGTTGTGCAATTCTGTTAAACAGGAAATTGATAGACTCACCGCCTCCGGTGTCCTTTTACCCATTGCTGCCAGCGAATGGGCCGCGCCTCTTGTTGTCGTGCAGAAACCTTATGGTTCTCTTCGCCTGTGTGGCGACTTCAAAGTTACAGTAAATACGCAAAGCCTCATTGACACATACCCCATGCCTCAACATGAAGAAATGTTTACCAAGTTAGCAGGCGGACAATTCTTTTCCAAAATTGATCTGTCTGAAGCTTATCACCAGCTTCCCCTAGATGGAGCTTCACGCACATTTCTTGTTCTGAACACCCCTTTCAGTTTGTACCAATACCAGCACTTACCGTTCGGCGTGGCAAGTGCCCTTGCTTTCTTCCAGAGCTTTCTTGAACAGTTGCTCCCCATGGTACCTGGCTGTGTCAACTATCAAAACAACATCATTGTCACGGGTGCCACAGCTGAACACATCAATAACCTACGTACCCTATTCTCAGTTCTCCAGGAAAACAGCATCAAATGAAATTTTCAAAAGTCCTAATTTTTCCAACCCTCTGTAGTCTACCTGGGGTTTCATCTGTCCCGGGAGGGCATCCGGCTGCTCAAAGATGATATTGAGGCAATCAAAGCTCTTCCTCGCCTCACGAATGTCAAAGAGTTGCAGGCCTTTCTGGGCACCATTGCTTATTATCACTGGTTCTTGCCGTCTGTCGCAGACATTGCACATCCCCTTCACAATCTTCTCTGCAAAAACGTTCCCTTTCATTGGTCGGAAGATTGTGAAGCAGCATTTAAACGCCTCAAAACCCTCTTGCATACCGCCCCATGTCTGGCTACCTATACACCAGGTCAAATGCTTGTACCTGCTACCGACGCCTCCCAACACGGCATAAGGGCAGTACTCGCACACCGATATCAGGACGAGACCGAACACCCAATCGCCTACGCCTCAAAGACCCTAAATACCTCACAACAGAAATACTCTCAAATAGAAAAAGAGGCCCTCGCCATCATTTATGCTCTTCAAAAATTCACCGTTTTTCTATATGGGTCAAAATTCCATCTCATCACCGATCATAAACCTTTAGTGTCTCTCTTCAACCCCACGGCATCCCTTCCCGACAAGGCTGCCCACAGACGTCAACGTTGGGCCCTGTATATATCCCGTTTTCATTATGTTATTCACTTCAGACCCACGACCAAGCATGCAAATGCCGACGTTTTGTCACGCCTGCCCAAGGGCCCTGACCCATCATTTGACTGCAGTGAAATTCTGTGTTTCCATCTGGACGAAACAGAACAACATGTAGTGGATGGTTTTCCTATTACGGGCGAACGTATCGCAGCAGCAACAGATAAGACTCCGTACTGCGTCAGGTCCTCCAGCATATCATCCACGTCTGACCCGATCAACCTTCTAAAAAAGCTTCCAATCCTCTTCGTAACTACACCTTTTTACACTTTCGCCTTAATGCACGAAACGGCATTGTTCTTCTATCCACTGACCACGCATCGCCAAGGGTGGTCGTCCCATCCAGCCTTTGCCGTGAAGTCCTGCAACTCCCGCATCAGGGCCACTGGTGTGCCACGCGCACCAAAACATTGGTGCGCAGACCCGTCTACTGGCCGAGCATCAATGCCAACATCGCCCACATGGTTGCTGCGTGCGAGGCCTGCGCCTCCCACGTGCAAGCACCTAAGAACTCCACTTTGTCTTGGCCCAGCCCCGCACGCCCATGGGAACGCATCCACATCGACTTTGCCGGGCGTTTTCTCGGCTCCTATTGGCTCCTCGTCATAGACGCCTACTACAATTTTCCGTTTGTTGTTCGTGTCACTGCACCCTCTACAGCAGCTACCACAGCTGCACTAACAAAAATATTTGCTTTGAAAGGACTACCCACTACCATCGTTTCTGACAATGGCCCCCAATTTACAGCCTCTGAATTTTCAACCATTTGTAACACGGGGGGCAACAAACACATCACCTCTCCCCCATTCCATCCCCAGTCCAATGGGGAAGTCGAACGACTTGTCAGAACCTTTAAAAATCAGATGAAGAAGCTCCTCACCTCTGCCTCCACCAATGAGGCACTCATCGACTTTCTGGCCTCTTATCGCTTTACACCATTGGGCACTCACAGCCCCACTGAGTTAATGCACAGCAGACAGCCGCGCACACTACTTCATCTTATCAAACCTCCCACAAACCGTGCCTCTCAGGCAACCGCTGGAAATTTTTCCTCCAGTGATCTCGTCTGGGTGCGGGGCTACGTCAAGCAACAGAAATGGATCCGGGGCCGCGTCATAGAAGCACACGGGCGCCGCCTCTACACCATTCGCACGGCCGACGGAGATGTTGCCCGACATGTCGATGAGATGAGGATACGGGTTCTGTCCAGGCACGACACGCCTCCAGCCGGCCGACCCGACTCTATGGATATGGAGGCAGACTTCACGCCGCCCCTGGTGAGCCAGCCCTCACCCGCACATCAAGCCGTGTTCCAGGATGCAGCATCACCTCACACCCCAGCTGCCGCATCACAGGGTGGGGACACCACACCACCATCACCGGTGTTTCCCCCTCTACACACCAAGCAGCTACCAACACTGTCCAAAGATATGTCACCAATACTGGGCTCTTGACATCCACAACGTGCCGGTCATTTCCAACCCTACTCCCAGGTCCTTCCATGAACTACCGCACCAGCAGCAGATAATACCATGGACGTTGGTGCAGTACAAGTGTAACACAGTGCAGTGGTTGACCCAAAGTTTTTTTCTCTTTTCTTTCTTTCTTTCCAGCGTTCACAAATTTGCGTCGAGGAAAGACGAGTGGGTTTTTTTTTTCCCCCCGAGTTCTCCAGTCTGGTTTTCGTAAACCACTGCCCATGCGGGCTTAAGAAGTTTTGTGTGTTTCCTTTTCTCCCAAATGTCCCGCAGACCTACATAGCTCACGGGTACTGTCAACAATATTTCCAATGTGTCCATATCACTACTTGTAATCATCTATTGTATCTTACTGAAGTTTTTTTTTCATTGTATTTATGTACTGTCGGCAAACAACATTACTTTTGTTTCACAAAGGGTGGAGATGTGTTATGGCCGCGTCGCATTTCGATCCGCCGCTTACCGCCGATATGCCAAAAGGCCGCACTGCTAAACCGAGCAGCGCTAACAGCGCCACCTGGGCAACCGGCGGAAACAAGCAGGCCGAGATGCGGCAGCAGGCAGTGCATGTTTGGTTTCCAACCGGAAAGGTTCAGCAGACTTTTGTTTATGTACCACATGTGTGCTTTAACCCTACAAGCACCAAGCACGGGCAAAAATTGCCTGTACACTTTTCTTTTATTAAAAAATCATAATTAATATCCTTCAGTATTTATAGGCTACACATCTACAATTTTAAAAACTGATAACAAAATATAGCAATTTTATGCCCAAGGGCACATTTTGCCCTGGGTTGGTAGTCCATGCGACCATAATTCTTCATGCCCCCTACATCCTCCAAGCATGGGCAGAAAATTGCCCCTACATTTTTCTTATAATAAATTTCGCTTGGCAATAATGATTGTGAGTTTTTGTACCTTGTTGAGAATCTCATTGTTGTGTTTGATATTCATTGTTGAGACTATTGTTACTAGCAGTTTGTCACAGTAGAGCAAACGCCTTTCTTGTAAAGTACATTTTCTGGAATGAGTTTTAGAGGGTTGAACGACACAGAAATTGTTGCTGAACTTTTATTAGACGATGAGTTATCAGTGACTCTGAATCGGCTCACACGGAAGTAGAAGAGAGCTCAAATGAAGAATCGCAGGACAAAGAAGAAACAAACCATGCAGGTACGCTCCCAATAAATACGTTACTAGTTCCGGTAGGGTGTACCTTGAAGAAGACCCAAGGCATTGTAAAAGGGATTTTGCCAACATAGTTTGTGAACATCAGGGAGTAACTACTGCTGGGAAAGTAACAAGTATATGTGAATCATTCAAGAAATTTTTCACACCTGAAATAGTACAAGACAATAGTTGAACATACAAATGAAGAAGCTGAAAGAAAAAATTTATCTCCTGTTGACATAACTAAAATATATGTTTTGGTGGGAATTTTGATTCTAATGGGAATTTACCAGAACACTAAGAAGCCTCTAGTAACAATGGTCTCTTAGATCACAAAGGAAAAACAAAATCTATTGATGTTGCCAAGACAACATTATGATGCAGGATTAGATGATGATACACCAAAGACGAAAACCCATATAAACCTATACCATAACGACACTAAGGAGGAGTGGATGCGATAGATCAAATGGCTAGGGCGTACTGAACAAAAAGGGGTACGAGAAGATGGCCACTGTCAAAGTTCTACAGCCTACTTGATATAGCTGCAATAAACTCGTACACGTCGTTGAAGATGAATGTGCATAAGTGGAATGAAGGAAATCAAATGCGAGGAAACTGTATCTCCATGAATTAGGCCTTGAACTTTTGAAACCACATGTAGAAAAGCGATCCAGGGACTTGAAAGGACTCCAGTTGCTCATAATTTGTGCGATGGGAGAGATCCTTGGAAAGAAGCTACAGGTGACCAAAACTGCTGCAGATGAAGAACCAACTAGGAAAGCAAGTTGCTACATATGCTTGAAGAATGCAAGTAACCAGAGAGCCAGGGACAACAGCACAAAAACCAAGTTAACATGTGCACGCTGTAGTCTATATCTGTGTAAGAGACATTCAGAATCAACCATTTTGTGTGCAGGAGGTAAATGTCATCTGTAAATGTTAGTATTCTCTCCAAGTGAAGAGAGTTTTTTGAAAATTTTCAATGTACCTTAAAACATATTTGTACAAGTGTTTTTATTTGGGTTTTTGAAACTTCCTGACAGTAATTAAACTGATGTTACATTGGAAACAGAATTACTTAAAATAAATACGTTTTTACAGGATCTACAGTTTTTTTTGTAACACGGGCAAAATTTGCCATTGGTTGGTGCTCCGTATAACCTAAAATACCTTGGTGCTCCTAGGGTTAATAAAGTATTCTAAGTCACAACAGATATTCCACCTGAACTACTGATATTGTTGGGAGAGACACTTATGAAAAAATTGTTCTACCTGTTACATAAGGTGTATGAGATAGGGGAAATATAATCTGACTTCAAGCAGAATATAATAATTCCAGATCCAAAGAAAGTAAGTACAGACAACTACCAGTTTAATAAAGTAATGGATGCAAATTACTAACACAAATCATTTACAGATGAATGAAGAAACTTATGGAATCCAACCTTGGGGAAGATCAGTTTGGATTTTGGAGAAATGTTGGAACAAGCGAGGCAATACTCACATTACAACTTAACTTAGAAGATAGGTTAAGGAAAGGGAAACCTACATTTTTACAAGGGGTAGTTGAAAATGAGTTTCCCCTGTCAACTGTGGTCAGAGTTGCGTATGATAGGGAAAAAACAGAATGAGACATTAAAGATAAGACATATCTTTCATCTTTCCACATAATTTACAAGTACATTGCGACATTTGTCATACCATTTTATAAGCTTCAAGAAAGTCATTTGGTGCTAGATCAGGTGTGTATGGCGGATGGTGTAGGCACTCTCAACCAACAGTTGCAATATGGTTTTGCGTTACCATCATTGATTGTGGTCT
Source organism: Locusta migratoria (assembly GCA_026315105.1). Lineage (NCBI taxonomy): Eukaryota > Metazoa > Arthropoda > Insecta > Orthoptera > Acrididae > Locusta > Locusta migratoria. The sequence continues at coordinate 741,144,220 of CM048755.1, read as the reverse complement.
TGCATTGTCATTCAACACCAGGATGCCAGATCTGAGAAGGCAAGGCTGCTTTTTCCAAATCACCTCTTTCAATTTTGACAAAATGGCATGGTACCACATAGTATTGATGGTTGCATCCTCCAAAAAGTCCAGCAACAAAACTCCTTGAGCTTCCCAGAAAATAGTGAGTACCTGCAGATGGAGTGCTTTTGAACTGGATTTGAACAGGTGATAATGGATGTTTCCACTCCATGGATGCGGCCTTCAATTCGTGTGTGTAATGATGGACCCACATTTCACCCCCATCACAACCCAAAACAGAAAGTCATTGGCATATTCATGGTCAACCTCTACCCAAAGGTGTACCGGGGTCTTGCACGTACGTCTTCACCTGCTATCTTGTGTTTCGCCCATAGCCCTTCAACGCTTCTTCCGTATGCAGTGTCCAGATTTTTTCTTGGATGGATTTTTGAAGCTGCTAAGTAAAGCAGTTTGACAAATGTCTCAATGTACTTAGAAATTATGTAGAAAAATATAGATATGTCTTTAATGTCTTATTGTATTTTTTTTTTCTCCTTCCTTTCATACACAACTCTGCCCACAGACGACAGCAGAAACTTATTTTCCAACTCACCCTCATAGTTAGAGGCACCTGTTTGTGGTGAAAATTTTTGCTCTATTTCGTCATTTAAAACGTTTTTCGGTATATTTTTTGCTACTTTTATTTCATCAATAACTTCCCTCATTTTATTTTCACTTTTTAACGAATAAAAACTAAATCTAAAATCAATTGTAGCCTCATTTCTGTGTAACACTTTATTTTAGTCATGAAACATGAAAATTTGACATTGATGGAGAGACAATGAAAAAGATGTTGGAGAAACACTTATTCTGCTACTTAAATAAGTTTTACGTAGCCTAAGTAATTTACTTAAAAATGAAAAATATGGATAATTGAAATGGAAAGCGTGGCCATTCCTTTTTGATTTGCACACTTAAATTACTATTACATCGCCAACAATGACAGCCATGAGAAATAACAATATCTATTAACCCTTTCACAGTGCATTTACTTTCGGCAGCACCTGCATTGTGCACATAATTATTAGGGAATACTGGAGATGAGGACTTATCAAATGGTGTGTGTGTGTGTGTGTGTGTGTGTGTGTGTGTGTGTGTGTGTGTGTGTGTGTGTGTATACACACAAGACTGTAGCAGTCCATCATTATTGAGACAAAAATAAGATGCAAAATCTAGTATTGTTGTGTAAAATACGTTTCCTTTTTAATCTTTGGAGAGAAAATCATATATATATATATATATATATATATATATATTGAGCACTGCACAATGTTACAAATAAAATAATTTAATGTTAAAAATGAACCTGTTACCTAAAAGACCCAAATCATAAGGGATTTGAGTCCATAGCTAAGAGACTTTTGAGGGAATGTCATTTTAAATAATCCTGATAAAGCTGTTGTATTGGATACTATGTCTTTTAAGTTTAACAAGACAAGTGGTGGCTATGCCCAATTTAAAAAGAATTTTACAACAGCAGCTTAGAGAAAAGAATAGTGTCAATATCAAGGATGTTTTGAGTGCCATTCACACTGAAAAAGATCATCAAATGTTAGCAAAACATTGCTTGGCTTTGTTGTGGACTTGAACTAACAATGTTGGCAGCAAGCATATTTTATCTCACTACAACACAATAGTAACAGATAGGAGATGCAATCTCAAAGACAGCAATGCTGAAATATTTTCAGTTCCTTCTTTTGAAAATTAAAGGAAAAAAATCTTAAAATATGTTGTAAAATATCAGTTTCCTTTCCTTCCTTAAATAGATTGATTAAATAATAGTACTTATTAAATAGGCTAAATACATATAATGATGTCCAAAAAATAGATGCTAATTTTGCCAAAAATAGATACTAATTTTGCCAAAAATAGATGCTAAATTTTCAGGTCACTACAGTAATGATAAAGAGGAATATTCAGAAATGTAATACTACAAATGACGTTTTGGAAAATTAGGTATACAAATAAGAGTGTACATTGGTTTACAAAACTTATACACCAAGGCAATGGTGATAATCCGAATACAGCATGAAGAAATGAAATATTCAAATGCCATTAAAAAAGATAATATATCTGTATGCTGCTCAATGCATCTTCCATGTGCTGAGCAGAAATCTATTATTTTCCATTGTTGTTATTCTCACTTACATTTCCCACTAATGGATATCTAATATTAGACCTACTTACCATTTCCACCACACATAGGTCCTAGAATCCGTACAGTCATGCTTTCTTGTAATCTTAGGACTTCATAACTAGGCCTGCTCCGCACGCAGCCACTTATTGTTTGACCATTTTGGCTAAAAAAAATATATGAAGAAATACTATTACATGTCCTCATCCATTACAAGCAAATTCAATGCACTAAAAGAATTTTAAGGCAAAATACTTACACTAAAAATATTTACAAAATGAAAACGTGCAAAAATGTTATCAGTTGATTTCACAATGAACTACAGATGACAGTAGAACGAGCAACGAGCAGTAGGAACTCCTAGATATAGCTACTGGCACCTGTTTGTGGCGAAGATTTTTGACTCATTTTGTCACTTTTAAAAAGCTATTTTGATATGTTTTACTAATATCAGATTAAAAATTAATGTACAATGTACGGAAACCATTTTGAATTCGGTTCGAATTCCCTTAGAAATACATTACGTCAAATTATGAAAATAATATTTCTCATTGCCATGCAGCCATCATGATACCTTATCCCAAAACTTCAAGCTGCAAGCGTTATAAAATCCTGATGTGTGACAATTTTCTTAGGTTAATTAGGTCACTCTATTGATAAGCTTTAAAATTCTTGTCATGTGACAGTTGGCAGCACAGGAAAGTCTGAGTTTTCCTGATTCACATGGTCTGAGTTTCGTTTTAGCTATTAAAGTGAACATAGATTTGGGGCGGGATGATGCGTTGTGACAAGCACGAAGGAAATATCTTCCCTCTTACTAACATCTACTTACATATAACCATGTCTACTTTTTAAATACATTACTCAAAGCCAGTGTCATTTGTTCATCAACTTTCTCAGTTTCGGATGATCAGCTTTTTCCGGTGGAATGTTAACATCGATGAAAGTTTGCAATGCTGATGAAGTGAATTCCTTCAAAAATGTTCAAATATTTGTAAATCTATGTGAATTAACTACTCTGGTCATCAGTCCCTAGGCTTACAAACTACTTAAAGTAACTTATGCTAAGGACAACAAATACAACCATGCCTGAGGTGGGACTCAAACCTCCGATAGCGAGCAGCAGCGCACTCCATAGCTAGGTTCCTTGGAACAATTAGCCACTCCACTGTGGCCATTGAATTGTTCATCATGTTCATCATCATTTTTTACTTGTTTCACTGCTGCACTTGAGTCTGCATGAGTACCTTGTCGTTTGATACCTGTCGTCATTACTTTTTACTGTGAGTTTTTTGGTTATTTTCATTATGACTGTCATCATCATCTTTATTTTGTTTTTTATGCATGTCCTTTCTCTTCCACTCAATTCAAACATGCCAATATTTCCACATAAATACATTTCTACTTTTTTCAAACATGTAAAATCTTTATCTTGATCAAAATCTCACTTTCATATTAATAGACATCAGCACACAAACAAAACAAAGAATGCAGTCAACCAGATCTACATCTACATATATACTCTGCAAATCACATTTAAGTGCCTGGCAGAGGGGTTATTAACCACTTTCATAACTTTTCTCTACCGTTCCATTCTCTAATAGCGCGCGGAAAGAAAGAACACCTAAATCGTTCCGTTTTCAATCTGATTTCTCTTATTTTATTGAGATGGTCATGTCTCCCTAAGTAGGTGGCTGCTAGCAAAATAATTTCACATTCAGAAGTAAAAGTCAGTGATTGAAAGTTTGCAAACAGATCACCCCACAATGAATAACGTCTTTCCTTTAACAATTTCCACCCCAATTCGTGCAACATTTCCATGACGCTTCCTCCCCCCCCCCCTCCGGTAACGTGATAAAACAAAACACGCTCCCCTCCCCCCTCCCCCCTCCCCCGGTAACGTGATAAAACAAAACGAGCTCCTTTCTCTGAACCTTCTCAATGTCTTCCGTCAGTTCCATCTGGAGAGGGTCCCACAAGGGGCAACAGTACTCCAGGAGAGGATGCACAAGTGTGATGTAGGCAGTCTCTTTGGTGGAGCTGGTGCATCTTCAAAGTATGCTGCCAATGAAACGTAATCTTTGGTTCGCCTTCCCCACAATATTTTCTATGTGTTCTCTCCAGTCAAAGTTGTTCGTAATTGTAATTCCTAGGTATTGCTTTGCAGTTGCTTTTGATCCTCTGTTGACTTCACTGACCGATAAACGACAGCATCATCCGCACAGTCTAAGAGAGCTATTCAGATTGGCACCTAAATCATTTATAAACACAAGGAAGAGTAGGGGACCTATAACACTTCCCTGGTGAACACCAGATATCACTTCTGTTTTACTCGATGACTTACTGTAAATTACAACGAACTGTGTCTTTTCTGATAGGAAATTGTGAATCAAATCGCACAACTACACCACCTCATTGTGTTTTCTATTCCATGTAGTCTTTGACCTTAAATAATACAGTACTCAGAACTTACTCTTAAATTGTGTTATCAAAAATATGGAATAAAAATTCTATTAATATGCAACAATGTCTACTCAATTCAATTGTTTCAGGTTAATTTATCTCACATTTACCCAGTACTGTACAGATGTTGCTGTCAAGGCTAAAAAAATTATAAAGGATTATTACTTATAGGCAACAATTTCCAACAAGCAATATGCTGCCTTACCAAACAATTCATGGCACATTGTTGAATGTATACATAGAAAATGAAGTTATCAGTACTTGATACACTTTTTGATACCAACATTTTTGCAATGCTGTAGAATCAATCATCATCGATAGTTGGTTTTCATTGTCGTAACTCGTATCAAAATTCCAGTGTTAAAGTCAAATTATATGATTTGATATGATTTCATCAATTATTTTTCATTTTTGGGTGGATGTTAATAGTTTCACGTTTTTAGTAAAATTTCATAAATATTTCATGATTTGCGAAAAGCAGGTGCCTCTAGATATAGCATCATATATTTTTTGGTAATTTAATTCTAAAATTTGTTGTATGCTCTTGCGCATTTGCATAGTGTCATTCTTCTAATACTTGCATAGTTTTGTATCTCGCAGTGGCAGTACAGACTGTAGTATCAGATATTCACACAGCATTTATTCATTTGTTTATAGTCACACAGACTGGGACTGTCGAACAGAGCCCAGATGGCCAGTCAGCTGTAGCCAGTGCAGAGCACAGTTGCTAGCTGTCAGTAGTGAGCAGCAAAGCAAATATTTAGCCATTAGTGAAGCTCTAGTGTAGTAGCCTCGAGGGGAGCCTGTAACCTCTAGAGGGTGCGTCAGCAGCTGGTAATTCCAGGGCATGAGAATGCCTGCCAAATATGGGAGGTAGAAGGGAATTTAAACATTTCCCATGGAGTGACAGGCACAGCAATAGAAAACCAAGAAAACTGCACCAAAGTATGGACAAGATGAAAAACATTATGCTGTTCAAGATGAACTAGGATATAAAATAACAAACTGAAAAAAAAGAAAAAAAAAATTATGACTGATGTACTCTCTTTGATGGATGAATAAGGCAAAGTAGGGTAAGCTGATGACAGTAAGTGTATGAAATTTTTATCCCTTAATTTTGGACCTGACACCTATATTAATACTTTAGAGAAAGCATTAGAGTTGTGTTTCCAACTACAGATTTCACAGTTTTTCTAAATGTACATTTATGCCGATTACTTTGACTTATTTCAAACGATGTCAAATTCGCCATCTTACCCTTGTTTGCGGGTGAGATAACAAATGTAGGTGTGTAATTTGACAAAGAAAAACACAATTGGATAAATATAAACAATAATTTTAACCACAAAAGTAGCATACATATTCTTTGTGCTCCTTATATTCTGCAATGAGCTCAGTACAAGCAGCATGGGCCCATTTATGGTATCATGAACAAGCATGCAAAGTCCATAATTTACCATAGCCTTTGCTGATTCCAATGATTGCCATTGCATTCAGTGTAGCTGACTGATATCTAGGAATCTTCCAGAAAGAGTGCCTCATCACATTTGGTTTGTTTTTTCTTCTCCCGTTAGCCCTTATTTTCCATTCAATTTTTCTGCTCCCTTCTTTTTATATTTATTATTCTTCAGTTTGGGATCTGTTTGTGATGTGCAATCTGGGCAGCTTTATGCACTGTTTCATTTTTGCAGTTGCATACAATACTGTGCCATTCTGTACCTCCTGACAGAATGTTAATTGATTCCTGTGGCCACTGCTGCCTGTTAGTCCTTCCTTTACACTTGTTACAAATGTTCATTACTGCAAGTTAATATGAAAAGCTTATTAAAATGATTTAAAAAAAAAAAAAAAAAAAAAAAAAAAAAAAGTTTGTGTGAGATGACGAATCGTCATCCAGTCTGACCAGTAAATTCATCAACTTACCCAAAACGGCAATTCATATTTTAAATCTCAGAACAACACTCTATTAAATTCTCTTCGGAGTTGAATATGTACATTAAAGAAACAGCATGGCTTTGTTTTCTGAAAAAATTGAAACCAGATTGCACAAATTTATCACACGAATTCCAAATACTAATTTGGTTCACTGAAATATTACTGCCGACATGTGTGTAATCATAAATGATAGCATCTCAGTGCTAAATGATGGCGATAGCGAGGCAAAACCTTCATTTGCTGTTCTGTTTTGACAATCAGATTAAATTAATGATTTGTCGCCTTACCCTACCTTCCCCTACTACTAGCATACAGCCCAGTCAGACCAAACTAAATAAAATAATTTTCAGAAACTTCCAAAATCAATCATCAGAGCAGTAAAAAATGCACTGCTACAAAATGAATGTCAAGAAATTTAATGCTTGATAGTTTCACATAATGAAACTGCTGGGATATATATACATTGCTCTAAACAATTAGGGAATCAAGTCACATATAATACTGAATATAGGAATTGTAATGTACTTTATCCAGATATTGGTTACAACTGTAATTTGTACAATATTTTCCTACTTCAACTTCTTACTTAAGGTTTACATGGCATTTACTTTGAGCAAGGCAACATTGGGCAACCATAAAATGAAAAAGTCAGTCTCGTTGCCCTATAATATGGTGTGTGATCACCTCAGATGACCAGCACAGATGCACACATGTGTAGCATGAACAGTATGTTATCAATCAGCTCTTGAGGGATATTTGGCCATTCTGCCATGAGTGCAATATCCAGCTCTGCAATCATTGTGGGAGGAGCTGGTCTGAATGCAATGCATCTGCAAAGTGCATCGCAGACATGCTCAATTGGGTTTCAATCCACTGAACAGATTGGCCACTCCATTCGTTCAATTCCCTAAGCTTCAAGCATATTGTCGACTAGCGCAGCTCTGTGGGGACGAGCAGTATCACCCATCAGAAGGAAGCCATCTCCTATGGCATCAGAGTAAGGCACAACAAAAGGTCGAAGTAACTCGTCACGATAGCTCTCAGTAGTCAAAGCGCTATCCTGAACAACATACAGGTCCATGTGTCTGCCAATACTGACATCTGCCCACACCAATTTTTTCCACCACGACGATATGGTGGTGTTTCCCGCACATAAGCAGGATTGTTCAAAGTTCCACATTCTCCCCAAATGAGGAACAATGTTTGTTCAGCTAAACAAGAAATCTTCACTCACCTGTGAACAAAATCTGGCACCACTCACTACATCTCCAAACGGATGTTCCTCCACTCAGTTTTTGTGTGCTAAACAGTTTTGTGGTTTTAATGCGACACACGCCATAGACCTCTGTGTGTAGAGGCCACATTCCTGAAGGGGATTTTGGATAGTTTATTTTGATATTTCATGTCCTTTTGCTCCTGAAGGGTACACTGCAGCTAAGTTACATTCAGCCTCCTGTCTGGATGGACTGTTAACTGGAGATAACAATCATCTCTTGCTGATGTTACCCTTGGACAACCTCGGTATTGCCTTCTTATAATGGTTCCTGTTGTCTGAAATTATGTCCAGGTCATGGAAATTACACTTTGGGACATTCCACGAGCTGCAGCCACTTTTATCTGTTTCTACCCCACTTCCAACCTTCCTATGACTCTCCCTGCCATGTTGCTGCATTGCAGTACCTGCTCACTGCACTATTTGAACCCAACTTATTGTGCGATTCGTTTGGTAGAGTAAACAAAAGTCAACACCGAGACCCTCTGCAGCAATGTTTCCATTGTTACCACTATCTAAGTTGCTGTAATGTTGTTGTCTCCACTCCATCAAACCGACAGAAAGATGTCGAACCATTTTAGTTCATTCTGCCGATGACAAAACTTCAAAACCTAGCTACATAAACTGATCCCCTAATTGTTTTGACCAGTGTATATACAACAGAGCCATGCAAGGCAGCCCACTAGCCCAGCGCAGGCCGCCACAGGTGAGCTGGCCCATCCCTGGCGGTCTGCTGACCTCGTGGTCCACCAGCCAACTCACAATGACACGGGGCCGGCTTGCTCAACCCGAGCAGCCTATGCAGCCCGCAGCCGTGAAGCAATGACCAGGCCCAGAACACAAACCACATGTCACACACTGCAGTATTTCTACCGAAATCCTGGCCATATTTATGTTTGAAAGTGTAAACATTTCAAGAGCTCCCATCCACTTTAACTTGGTTGTAAGTGTAAATGCCCCTATATTGACAACTTTTTAAATTCATCTCAGATGACTCTCTATACATTTTTAGTTTATCTGCCTGTTTTTCAGTTTACAGCACACTAGTTTTCACACTTTAGAGTCTTTTGGCATTACAATTAAATTAATGAGATACGCTTAATTTTTTGTATACTTATTGGTGATATGATTAAAGGAATGTTTCCATCATGGTATCCAAATGACTTGTTACTGACATAATTGTTGCAGAGATAGTTGGTTTCCCATAATTTCTCACCCGATGCTTTTCATCGATACAAGTCAGAAGCACTGTTGCTAGGAGTCTACAGTACTGCCTAAGACTGGTGCCTCTTATCATACAACCACAGTTCATATGAAGCGGTGTGTCACCTCAGCAGTAGTTGTCATTGCCAAAAGAGCCAGTCAGAGATGACCGACTGTTAAAGTTGGGAGCTGAGAGTAGGACTGAAATCCAGCTCATCTGGGTACTTAGCAGACAGTTCTATCATGAGAGAGCAGGAACGTCGGCTACCACACGACAGTAGGTGCCACGTACCAGACACCAATTCGATTCTCCGTCACTGCGAATGGCCAGCCTAGAGAGGCAGTCGGCTTTTATATTTAATGAGGCAGGTCTCATTGCAGCTATAGTCACATACACTGCTCACTGAATCCTGTCAAAATGTTTCTAATTACAGTAAAACTTCGTTTTTAAATTCTCGGTTTTTACGTTTTCCCACCATTTACACCATTTTTTGTCGGTCCCATCAAATTTCCTATGTTTACAATGTTAATTCACCCTCGTTTTTGCATTAAAGTATTTATGCTTTTCCCGCATTTTACACTTTTTGAAAGCATGTTCATGAAGAAAAATGACGTAATGTACATACATTGACACTAGCATGGCTTTCCCGTTAAAGTATAGCGCTTAAAAATTATTCGCATTCGAGTTTCTTGACACTTTGCGTTTATTCAAACGTATATTTCGCGTTTCGTTGTTGACTTAAAGACGCTCCAATTTGTGGCACTGTAGTTCTTCTTTTCACCAGCTTCTTTGGCAGAGCGCCTGGCATGTACTCAGACAAACAGAACGGTTTGTTAACGAGAGCATAACGCTGATTTGTGGCAGTGTAGTTCGTCTTTCCGCTAGCTTCTTTGCCAGAGCGGCTGGCGAGTACTCAAACAATCAGAACCAGTTGCTTTGTTGAAGTGAGAATAAATAGTTGCATTGTTTTTGTGATGCATATTTCTGGTTAATAAAGAAATTTATCTGTCACAGTTGGGTATCATAAAACCCACAACTTCAAAAAAGCGATAATAGTGAGAGATGCCGACCCCATGCGAACGTCACAAAAATACTTATGCATATGTTTCTACTCGAGAACGCGAATAAATTCTCGAATGTTGTCGTGTGAAACATCGAAAAAAACAAAACTAACAGAACTGTAGGAGTTTTACTATGTAAATAATTAATTACGGTAAAAGGCAGTAATTTTGAAGATGTGTTAATAGCCTGGTAGCGGCGTTCAAACGATATCTATCGAAGCGGTTCAGGTAATTTTGAAGATGTGTTATAGCCCAGCAGTGGCGTCCTCAATTATAATGAATCAAATTACGTAAAAATTTTCTACTTCCCATAAAATTACCAGTTTGCCTGGCGCTTAAAATAGCGGCATCCTCGATTATAATGACTGAAATTACATCAAAAATTTCCACTTCCCATAAAATTACCAGTTCTGCTTGGTGCTCAAAATATCGGCATCCTCGATTATAATGACTGAAATTACGTCAAAAATTTCCACTTCCCATAAAATTACCAGTTCTGCCTGGCGCTTAAAATAGCGGCGTCCTCGATTATAATGAATGAAATTAGGCCTACGTCAAAAATTTCCGCTTCCCATAAAATTACCAGTTCTGCCTGGCACTTAAAATAGCGGCGTCCTCAATTATAATGAATAGAAATTTTTGACGTAATTTCACTTCCCATAAAATTACCAGTTTTTCCTGGCGCTTAAATTAGTAAAAATTTGGATAACCTTTATTGTATAATCAACTCCCTGGTGAGTATTTAGATGTCTATTATGTACATATATCACACACAAACTACGAAAATGCAAGGCTGATCCAGTAAGCATATTTTACCATTTAAAACATTATTTCCTGCATTTTACATTTTCCTGCATTTTACACCATTTCACTGAAGTCCCCTGAAAAGCGTAAAAACGAGGTTCTACTGTATATAGTTTGACCCTCGAACAATGGCAGGTTAAGTATGTCTAATTAAAGATGCAAAGAGTGTCTTTCCCAGTTTTGAGCGACAGTTGAAATACTCGTATATGCAAGCTTTGCAACTGAAGAAACCTTATAACCTCCTAATAATGGCTCTTGGTTGCTTATGCAGAATTTGTTGCATTCCAGTACCATCAGCAGTGATAACTTCACAACACATAGAATTGATTCCACTGAATAACTACTATGAAGTTTAATTTCAGCAATGCCTACAACAGTCGCAGCAGAGTGTTGAAAACGATACTGAAAGTTCAACAGCTGTCAGAGAATGTGTGAGATAAAAGTGTAGACCATTCGTAAACTCTACTGCCATTGTTCCTGGTTTAATTGTAGCTGACACCCCAGCAACCTCGTATTGTGTAATAGGGAATTCAATGAGTGTTAGCAAGTGCTCAGATATCACCATTGGAGCCCAACTAGACAATATCTCATTACAAAATAGAAGTAGATATAAACTAATGAAGCATTACTGAGATTTACCCTATTCCTTTGATGCAGAGCCGGTTTGCAGCATCTAAGTATGGAACCCAGCTGTGAAGGGTGATATCAGCCTGAAATAAAATGGTGCTCTATAAGTTACACAACAAGCAAATTTATAAAGAACATGCTATATAAAATCTACATCAATTCCCAGAAAATTACTGAAATACATGTAATAGTGTACATCTATTCGGTGGCATAGCTATGGATTTTAGAACTAACCCTCCAAGGTTGGCGGGGGGGGGGGGGGGGGATATTTTCTTTTCTTTCTTTCTGACAAGTACTTAAGTGAGATAAATATATTGTTAACTATCTTATGAACTGTTTCATGAATGGAAAGAAATATATACACTTCATTTTTATAAATAACATAGTAAAATTTAGATTTGTGTTCGGGTGGTTCAGCTGAATCCATTATATGCTGAATCTAGAACACTGGCTTTGGATTCGAGCTTCAATGCATAATGGTCAAATACTACTGAATCCCGAATCCAAAGTGTTATATGGAAACCTTCAGTTATGAATGTTGCAGTTTACTTAGCATATGAGTGTGCTTTCATTTTTGTTATTTATTTTCCATAGATCCACTGAAAGACATGACGTCATAAAACAAAATATTCTCACTACGAAACTTATGCAGTTGTGTGACTAGCGTATTTACCCGAATCTAAGCCACACTTTTTTCCAGTTTTTGGGGTACATAAAACTGCCTGAGGTTTAAATCGAGTACAAAACAAACAAAGTTCTGAAAGATGGCGCTAGGAGCCACACAAGTAACTTTTCCCGTCTAGTATAAGCAGTGCTACAGAGGCTTGCTTTGCAGGCACAAATATAAAAAATACTGGCACTAAAACCTTTGCACTCATAAAAATTACAATAAATAAATAAATAAAATAAAAAAGACAAGTCTAATTTACTCTTTATTTTCGACTATTGAATTTTAATACACCGTCCAATTAAGAAAATAGAACTTCAGTATGGCTCAACTTCAAATGTAACAGCTTTTCAAACATTAGTAGCTACATAAATAAATTTCTTTACGTAAATACCAACAATACATAAGGCTTTAGGAGTCTTGCATGAGTTCCCTCATTCTGATTTAATGTATTGTTTCGTCGAATTTTGTGATGTGCTGGGTTATGTGAACGAAAAAAAAGTTCTAATCATCTGCCATCCAGGCAGGATGATGTCAATTCAGCAACCACTTGACGTCTGTTTCAATAAATCGTTTAAGGTCAAACTTAAACACATGTACACCGACTGCCTTTCGAAAAGTGACAGACAACTGACACCAATGGGTCGTGTAAAGTGCATAAGTGTGCCAATAGAATGATGATTCATGGAAGTGGGTTCCAAATCAGATTGCGTAACAGGCATTTATAAATGTTTGATATCGAATACACTAGATTGTATGAGGAATGATGCTCTGTAGTACAAAGGAACTGAATAACAAGGAATCCAGTGATAGTGATTCAGAATTACTGTACCGGTATCTAATTGCTATTACAAACATTTCTTAAAATTTGTATTATAAGTCTAATAAAATTGTTTTATATTTCTGCATTTAGTTTCAAAGTTATTTCCATTCTTATTTAGTATTTAGTAAGTGTTTGGTGTTGTTACATAGCCATATATTTCAAGTCTACAAGCTACTACATAAAGCTGACTTGCAAGCCTTTGTTGTATCAATAAGCCTGACACTACAACCACTGCCTTCCGTGCTACAATCACATGTTTTTCTTTTAGGGGCAAGAGATTGTTCCTAAGAATCATGACTCTCAATAAGAATAATACAAATGTAAACATTATGCCATGTAATCTTCCGTGTTAGCTGTTAGCACATTTAAATTCCGTCCTCCTAACAAACCAGAAAGACAATGGCGAACGCGGGAGAACATGCGTATCACATTAATGTTTACATCTGTATTATGCTGAATGGGAATAGTTAGAAATGAAGCACGGCAACTGACTTCTAGTACTGATTTTTAAATCTTATTTGAATATAAATTCTGTGCAGACAAGTTACATGATCTTAAATATTTGAAAGAATAAATAAATTTATAAAATACACCCATTAAAAGTTCAAATAAAAAATCTACATCAGTCACTTATAATTGTCATTAACAGTCACAGTTCTTTACCACAGTCCAATATGGACGATATAAGGTCAAAAGACCCTCACTTAACCTCTGGAATGCGCAATTTGTGCGTTAAATTTCTGAAATGTCTTTGTGGCCATAACAAGTAGGCCTACACACACATCAAATTAACGAGGATTTCTCTGTCTGAATGTCCTGTCTGTCACTTATGAATATGTTACTATAAAATTATTTAACAGTTACACACTACTTTTTAATAATCTATTTTTCCAACTTCCGAAAGATCTATTCATCTTTTCAGGTGTTTTTTTTTTTTTTTTTTTTTTTTTTTTTTTTTTTTTTTTTTTTTTTTTTTTTTTTTTTTTTGACACTTTCCCTCTGAAAAAAGAAAAAATACGTAATCCTTTCCTTTCTAGGACTTCACTATGTAATTATTTTTTATTTCATCAAAATGAAACTGTTTGTAATAGAGTGAAGATAGTTTCCTATTATCTTTTAGAGCATCTAAACAACATATATTTCAAAAAGGTTTCATACAAATTTCTTTTAAGGTGAGAGGGTATTAAAAATCCTTAAGATTTAAATAAAAGATCTAAATGAAAATATAATTTTTTTAAATTTTACTGTAATATTGTGATTTAGGGATCCATCCCAGAAGGATTTATCTTCATCACTTGCTGTGATAGAGTAGTAATTCTTTTTCAATACCTGTACTTGAGATGACATTATATGGGTTCGAGATTCGGAAGATTCGATTCGGGTTCGGAATTCGGCCCATGATTTATTTAAGATTCAGTATTCGTATTCGATTCGTTAAAATTGGGATTCCACCCATCCCTTGTAAAATTTATTAATAATTAAGTAATACAAACATCCAAATAACATCTTAGTTGTAGATGTAGGTTACAATCTCTTCTTTTGTAACTTTTAACATTTTCTAATGGAAATTTGGAAATTTCCATCAAAATAGTGATTCCTTTAGCTACATTATTTTCAACTACCAAAAATGTAAACCGAAGAGTCATGTTTGACTAATAGTTGCTCTAAGATAATACTTAACTAATCCGAGTTTTGGAAAATTCTATCCACATGCTGGTACTGAAACACAGAGTTAAAAAAATATACTGGCCCTAGCAATGATGCAGGTGACACATTACCAAATATTTGGAGCAGAAGATGGGCACGCACATGAGTCTGCAGTGGCAGGTGATGACTGCAGATCAGAGTTGAAATAAAACGCGATGATTGTCTCACTTTGTTCTGTGAAGCAGAAACTATGTTTAACTAACAACCTCTCTAGCATCGGTGCTGCTAGGCAGACAGACAATGACTTCACAATTTTATGTCGCGAGCAGACAAGTCGATCATAGTGTGCTTGTGAAACAGTGTTCACAAGTGCAAATCACCAGGACAAACTTGTGACCCAAAACCTTAATAAATGCGCGATCTGCAAAATGTGAATGCTTAAAGTAAGACTTCCAAAATATTTAAGTCAACTGTGGCCGCCAGAAGCAAACCCATAGGGCAAAAATCAAAGTTCAGACAACAACACAAGTAAACCATGAAATCAAGACGTCCGAACACTTCAGCGTCCTCGACGCTGCTACCTACATGTGAATCTCCCCAAAAACTCTCTCTCCATGCCAGAGTTCCTGTTCGTTACCCACGCCCCACCCACGTGGCTAGAGTGCACCAATTATCACATACCACTAATTGCCTGCCCAATGATATCCTGAGAAGTTGCTGACAAATTACAAAACTGTCACAATCCTAAGCTTTGGTGAATCACAGAGCATTCTGCAGACACCCCTACAGGCTCCTCCCACACAAGCAAAGTTCCCACAGAGAAGTTACTGTACACAGGTTCACAACCTCTCCTGAATTTTTGGACACACTCTTTCATTCCTAGGCCTCAAAATACATAAATTTTATGACTATAGTGACTATGTGTTCAACCAACTGCTTAACATTTGTCACACAGAAGAACGTTTCCACAAACACCCATCTCAGAAAATTTTGAGAAACCGTCTAAGCATGAAATAACTGTGAAAACGACACACTGCTCTGGTGAGGGTGCTATTCAGATTTCTATGAACTTTGCCCTGAGGCAGGACGTCCGATTGTGTTGTAGTGGTGACAGTTTAGCGGGAAGACTGCAGAGCATTGTCCTGCTCTACCAGTAATTTCAAACAATACCTTGCAGGTAGTCCCGGTCGGCCTTTGTCGACCACTCTCTCCATGCACCGCCCACCGAACCTAACCTCAAAGGTACCAGGACATGACAGGACGCCCTCTCTTCCAAGACGAGTTAGCAGTCTCACAACAGAAAAATTCTATGATGGCATATGCCCAAACATGCTAATATATGGGCCCCAACATGCCAACTGTTGAGGCTAGATGAGAGAAAGCACACCAGTCATCCCCTTGCCGTCAACAGCTTGTCCACTGGACAGCAGATATCGGAAAGAATCATAGAAAAATTCATTAAGGAACTGCTATAATTGAAGGATTTTTCCTTAGACAAAATGTCCCAATAGAAACAGAAGTGGTATCAAATCTAAATAAAGATAGTGTATCAAAACGATACTGAACTTCCTCATCCACCCAAAGACAAAAAATAAAGGAATAAACAAAACTGACTACATATTATCGCCACCTCACAGTCTTTTTAAAATTATTAAATCGTAACTGTCAAGTGGTGCTTTGTAACTTACGTAAATTAAAAAACATTAATTTTCACCGCGTTTGAATTTATTACCTTTTCCATACTGTCGTCATACTTCACAGGGCAGCGCACACAGCGGCCGGAGCGCGTCTTGTGAAGAGCTGTTTTATGTTGAGGAAGGTTCTGAAACAATTGAAGGGTATGGCTTGAGGGCTGTTGGATGTGTGTGACACATGCAGCCTTCACACAATCTATAGAGACAGTATTTCATGTCCCATTTTCTCCAATGACTCAATGTGTCCCATATGGAGTGGCGTAGAATTTCATGTGTTCATCTACTCATTTCCTTATGTACAAAAGTTTTGTGTTCACCATGTCTGGATGCTAGTCGTGGGTGGATTAGTGAAAGTCTCTCTCTTGCACCATTGATACAAAGCTTTTATGTGTGTGTGTGTGTGTGTGTGTGTGTGTGTGTGTGTGTGCGTGCATGTGTGTGCGCGCGTGCACCTGTGCTGTCTCTCAGTATGGGACTCAAGTCAGTGAACTCACCCAGCAGACATAAGGTTTTGCCATACACTATTTCTGTAGGTGATGCATCCAGGTCTGACTTGAAGATCATCTGAACCCAACAGGACTAATGCTAAGCTGACTTACAGTTCATCTCCTGACACATTAGGGATACTTTAAGATAACAGTGCCATCATTCCATCCTGCCAATGCTGGCAGGGTGATAGCTAATAGTACAATGGTAAACTGCTCTACAGAATTAGTTTAGCTAGGTAAATGAAGCCAATTGAAACTGATGCCCCTTGTCGGTAGTAATATAGAGTGGGCATCCGTAATGCATCACCCACTGTGACATAAAATGTGTCCGCTTGTGTTTTGGTTAAAATGTTGTCTACTGGCATTACTTCCGCCTATGTGTAAATCTGTTGAAGATCGTTAGTAATATTGTCCTCCAAAAGGAGAAACTGACATGAGGACATCAATATAGAATGTGTGTGTGTGTGTGTGTGTGTGTGTGTGTGTGTGTGTGAATCTTTCTGTCATATCAGGAAAGTCGCCTACCTGGCAAGTTCATGTTCTGTGCTGTTTTGTTGCACTGACATTGCATGCGTGCAGAAGCCCACTGTTGGCAGTCCTTCTCCACACCTAGCTGGACAGAATGGCTGCTGACTAGTTTACCAGCACATTGACTCCTAGGTTGCAAAGACTACGAAGAGATCGAAACACTTACAATCTAGTAAACAGAGTCACTAAGGAATTTATGCAGCTCTCTGTTAGATTCTCGGGCCTTTACTAAGTGTGTCAAGTCAACAACTTGTACAACAGTGCTGATGAGTCATAAACAGTATATTTCCACATTATTCAGACCCAAAATGTGCCTAATGTCTCCAGAAAACTGCGAGATAAACTATAGCTAGTTGTACTGTCGTGGAGGACGCTTATCGTTATTCTGCTGGAATGCAAATGTTAGTGGCTTGTGATCTGTATTTTACAGTGGTGTACATGGCTAACAATTCTGTCATACACACTGTATTGCTGCTTCATTTCTGATAGCTTCCACAGAAATAAACGCAAGTGCCTGCCAGTAATTGTTCACCTGGAGCAGGGCACATGGCGGATTGGCTCACAACGATAACAAGTGTAAGAGCAGCCTCCGATGCAGGATGTGCTAGTATTGCTGCCTTAGCTATGCTTCATTTGGCCATCTCAAAAGCATCTAACATTATTTTTGTCCGCTGCAGTAGCACCTTTGCCTTCAGGTTTAGGGACTGCTAATGCTGCCTTAGTGGTTCTTGTAGTTCTGCTGCATGGGGCAAGCAATAATATTCAAAATTAAGGACCCTCAAAGAACCGACACAGTTCCTTGACTGTTGCCTGTTGAGGTATTCTGAGTATGGCTTCAATCTTTTCTGGCAGTGGGCATGACCCTTCGGACAAAACAGGGTGTCCCAAGAATGCACTTTCTGACTTGTCAAACACACGATTGGGCTGTATTCAAAATGACTGCAAACTTGTTACATCATGTAAACACTCTCAACAGGTGGCATTTATGGTCTTCCAGAGTTGTTGTACAGACACGGATGTCATCAATATAAACAAAGCAACACTAATGTAATCAATCCCCTTAGCACAGAGTCTAAGAAATGTTGCCACATTTGTGTAGATTTCTACATCCAAGGGCCACATATAAGCATCCAAATAAGCCTAACACCTAATGTAATCAATCCCCTCAGCACAGAGCCTAAGAAATGCTGCCACATTTGTGTAGCATTTCTACATCCAAAGGTCAGATATCAGCATTAAAATAAGCCTAAGGGAGTATAATAATGGATATTTTTGGAATATCATACTCAAACACTGGGATCTGTGAATATGGTTTAGTGGAATCTAATACACTGAAAACAATTTTTGTCAAACAGAACATGATTGTAACCTGTTAGTAGTGAAACTGGATAACTAATCTGGGTTTGAGTCACATTCATGCCACAATAATTGCCTCATACTGCCACATACCTTTATTTTGTGGAACCAAATGTAATACAGATGACCATTTCCCATAAGAGAGGCATATGGTGCCTTCCTTCAACATCGTATCAAACTCTGATCCAGCTATGAGGTAACGATTTGATGCAAGTGATCTGGGTTGACAGGTAATAGGTGGGCTACAGGTAGCAATAACATAATGAACCCTGTTGTGGCATACCTTCTGTGGTGGCCTTGTGAGTGACAGGAACTGCTCTAATAGACATGCGTCCCATCTGCGGTCGGCTGAATCACACGGGGGTAAAAGGGGGCAGCCAGTCATTAAAAGTTGGTTGTAGACAACCTGGTAATCGTATCCAGCAAGCAAGTGTGGGCGATATCAGGAAGTAGGTGATAATGAGCCAGGAAGTCTGCACCAACAATCTGGTGGTCACGTCAGCTGCAGTGAAATTCCAAGCAAGGGCTCGACGCTGTCTTAAATCCAATTCCATATGTTGCATTCCAAATATAGTGATAGTGGAATTACTGACTACGGACAATATCTATGTTGCTTATCTCGTGGTAAAATACTCAGTTCTATAACAATGTCAACAAGAAATTTGCATCCATTCCATTCAGTTATGAAAAGGAGTGCAGATAAATGTCCAGGAGCTTCTACGTCAGATTAATGCTTCTGACTGACGTACATACAAAGCAGGTTGCATCTGTGTGCTCAGTCACAAACTGTTGATGGTACCAGCACATTTCCATCAGTTTTGAGCCACTCGTGGGCAAGTTTAACTAAGACTGACTATCTGATCTGTGGCAGAAATTCTCCTGTGGATGTTTAATAGCCCTCACGCCAATTTTGTTGCCAGTAAAACATTTTCACAGATTAAAAATGGTTGTTTAGGCTGTATTATGAATATTTTATTTTGTTATTAGCTAGTTATGACAATAAGTCATTTTCAAGCTTGTAGTGACACAAACCAAATCCCTATTTCTTTTATCACATTGAGATACCCAAACTTTTGATATTCTAATTTATTAAATATAACTGGGCCTATTAAGGACAGAAGCTGCCGCCAGAATCTGTCTGTTTCAGATTCTGGTAGAAGCTGTAGCAGCAAGTAGGCAAAGAACATATTTTGTACCCAGTCACAGAAGTGCCAGTCCATGTATTCAATGAATAAACAGTGCATAGCGTATATTGAAAAAAAAAACTGTTTAAGTGATTGGTTTTGTACTAAAAGTGTTAAGTATGTATTAACTTTTTGGATGTCAGTCTGTATAGTTTATCACTATAATAAATAGTGATTTTGAAGTTGCTTCTTCAATGTAAAGTTCTATTTAGAGCATATATTTAAGATTATGTTATAAGAAAAAATCATACCTTGTGGAGATTACAAGTAACGAAGAAATCTGAGGAGGCACGACTTTTAGTCGGTCCTTAACATTATTTCTGCACAAGAAAATATTGCAGCAAAACAAGGATTAGTCTTCAACAACGGAAGATCTACATCAACTGGTGCTAGGCTGAACACTACCTAAAGATCTGTTACATTGGTCAATAAGGAACCAGGCTATCTATAATAGAAATATGCCAACGTGTGTAAAGCTTATGTACTATCAATAGAATTTCATAGGTATTCCTGTTTAAACAATATCTTTCACGCTACATGAAATTGTGTTAATATAGAAATAAATTAATGTATCATGGATGATATTTAAACTTTATAACACAAGAGATATTACTGAAACACAATTGACATTATCAGGGCATCAGGAACTCTTAGCTGCTAATTTTTTAACCCTAAATAAGGTACATTCTACACACCTTACCATGTTTTTTTTCACAATGTCCCCACACTGATTTATACTTATGTGACTGGAATAAGAGGGTGAACCAATAGTGGTATCCAAGGTTCCCTCCGCCACACACCGTCAGATGGCTTGTGGAGTATGGATGTAGATGTAGATTTGTCTCATCAAAGCACTAAATTTAAGGTGCACCCTATGGTAAGAATACATCAGTCTATCCCAGAAGGCCATTACATCACTTTCACTTGGCACTGAACAGATTTTTGTCACAGACAAACAAGGACGTTTCCACACCATGCTCTACTGCTTGATTCCAGTGTGACATTACTGCTCTAGGAAATCTTCACCAAGTGCCATTCCAGATGATTAAGTGAAGATCACATTCGCTTCTGTTAATCACATTTTCGAACTACTTAGGCATAAATCAACATGAAACTTTTTGGTACACTAAGGACCCGTGAAGAACACTGTAAGCTCACCCATACAACACATTAAGCTTCTGGGAAATGGCTGTGATGTGAACATGCTAATCTCTTTTCGCCACTGCATCAACACAAAGTGTTGTCAGTCAGTGATGAATGTAGCCTCCCTAACCACCCATTGCTATGCAAAACTTCACAGTGTTGTGTGCACACGAAAACTAGAAAGAGAGAGTTTCACCCATATGTGGGATACTTTTTCCTGTAGATTTCGATGGGCATTCATCTGTATGAGGGGCAAATACTTCTGATATGCCCTTTTAAATTAGCATGAAAATGACTTAATGTCAAAATTAGCTAAACAGAAAATAATTAATATAAGACAGCCTATTATGGATCTTGCTTTAATTTATGAAGTACACAGTGGCTATGGATCACCAACCATGGATCACACTCTGCATTTTGTTTTTAAGAAGACAAAGTGAACAAAAATATTAACAGTGCTCACCTGGTGCTTTAGAGCTGTGCATGCCTGCACTGCAGTGTCTTCTGCAGCACCCTCTAGTGCCACACTCTTTGTTCCCTCTTCTGGTGGCTCTGTACAAGAAACAGTGAGTATATATTTACATTTATCCATTTTAGATTGGTGTCCAGCACTGAACAATGAATATTACAGAGGGAGGGGGGAGGGGGGAAGTGATCAGTCGCAACTAATCAGATTTATTGCAAATCGGTTTATTAATTTTGGCTACATGATCATGTAATAGCCATCAGTAGTGATGGAGCTTACATTAGACTTTAATTGCACATGAAATGGTAAAGTTTTTAAAAAGTTTACATAACTTTTCAAAAACTTGTTCATGTATCATCACATGTGCACCTTAAGAATAATGTGCAATTATACTTGCTAACATAAGCTGCAAAACTGATGATGTCTATTGTGCAGCTGAAATTAATTTGCAAATATGCTGATGACATATCTTTAGTAGTTATAAGTAAATTAGCAAAGGATCTTCTAAAGGTAACATGTATAGAGATTAATAGTGCATAAAAATATTATGGAGATGCAACCATTTTATAAGTGGTAGTACAACAACTTAATCAGAGTTCAAGCAAATAGGGCAGTCAAAGCATAAATATTTTTTTCATAATGAAAGTGTCAAATTTTCGATTGTGGCACTATACTAAAAATGTATTATGGTCGAACTGATCCACTTAACAGTCATTTAACACTCATGTGGAGCAGAGCAGAGAAGTTAATATACATATATTTACATTCCTTAAAATACAACTGAAAGGGATTACGTGCACTGGAAATCTCTCAATAATGCAGTCCTGCAGAAATAAATTCAGAGACTTACAAACACTGACAGTGCCTGCTGTATATATGTGTAGAACAATGATGTTCTTAAAAACAAACAGAATGGCTTTGATGACCAAAAGACGACACAATTGCAGCTGTAAGTGACAAAAGATCCTGAAACAGACAAATGCAGGGTATAGTCTCAGGAGACTACCATGAACTTTCCAGTCAGGATGTTTCTCTAGCAGGCTACAATACAGGTATCTACAGTCGACAAAATAAAACTATTTGCATTTATCATGCCTGCATAACCTTAGCTGTTTACACTTGCACCAAGGGGAAAACAACAAACTAGCAATCATGCCAACATCACACTTTTAATAGTGTATTTGTTCTCTCATGATTCTTATGATTTTAGCTGCAGGCCTTCTTCACTGTCTGCAATTACATATAATTACCACAAACAAACAAACAAACACACACACACACACACTCACACACACACACACACACACACACAGTGACAATATTGCCCACTTGGATGAAAACATTTCTCCGGGAAATACACAATTATGATGAAGTATTAGCAAATCAGGATAATTTCTAATTGTCCCACAAAACTAACCACCTCATAAACATACGAGTCTGAATTCAGCTACTATGGTGGCAATATAAAGTTACCCTAATATGAGGTATACTGTGTTCTAAAACAATCTATGTTCCCACTCTGCAACCTGAGGGCATCAGAAAAATATTTTTTTCAGAGCAGAAAGTTGGTCATTCAATATTTTTTTTTAATAGATCTCACTGTAATGATAAATGCCTCTGTTCTGTCTCACCTTAGGATATTCACAATACTGTAAGTTAGGAATAAGTCATTGTGCACTAGAAATCTAACTTTGTGGTTACAGTGGTGTGTCTCAAGAATAATTAATTATAATAAATGAGAGTGGTTAGTGAATAATGGAACTACCACTATAATACTGTTCAACAACTGCACCTGTCAATGTAAGTGACACCATATGAGGAAATACCAGGCATACTTGCTCAGGACTGGTCAGGGTCGGACTGGGACTGAGGATCCCGGCTGGCTACCCAAAAGCCTGGGACGAGGGTAGATGGGATATTATCAGTAATAAGATATACAAACTATACATTTTGAATTACATACATATTATTATGAAGTAAATTTAGTTACAATTTAATGTAATACAAGAAATCTGAAGCTGGCCAAACAACATTATACCTTCCTGCCATATTTCCTCCACCATCAAAACATTGTTAACAAAATTTTGTGAGTGTAAGCCTAACTTGCTTAACTCGTGACTTACAAGAGATCTGTAGGGGTCTCCTACTGACTTCCGAATGGGAACCATGCTGATAGTCCTTTCTTGTGGAATTGCATTCTTCACATAGCATACGCAAATTATGGCTTGATCAACAACGCCAACATCCTGCCAAGAATCCACATTGAGGCTAAGAGATTTTGCCACCTGGATTCCTTTGACGATCTCTTGTTTAACTTGACATGCACAAATATTGCTGCGAGAGACCGCTGGCGTGGCGCAGGGGATAGCATCACCGACTGCGGTGCTGAAGGTCGCTGGTTCAATCCCGCTCACCAGAGAAAATTTATTTCTTTGTAATTAACAATTCCAGAATGTTCTACATCTTTCTTATGTTGACTTGTAATTTCTACTTGTTTCTTATGTTAACTGTTCTTCTAATTTCTGGTACATTCTGTTTGTGTATAAATAGCAGAGCACACTGCCCGAGAGGCAGTTAGTGTTGCGTGTATGTTAAGTTTGTAATGAACCTGCTTTTAGTATAAGTGCTGTGTTCAGTTGCCTTCAAAGCCAAGCCTACTTCAACTTCAACGCGACAATATTAATCAATTTGTTTATAGTGTTTTTTGACATCAAGATAATACGATTACCTTTACTCCTACCTTTTGCTGACTCTTTTCTTCTTCTACTTTCAATAATTGCCTCGGATATGTGGGTTTTAAGAACTGGATCATATTTCGATAACAGGACAACTAAATTTAGGAAGTTTACATGATTTTGGTTTTAGCCATCAGCAATATTTGCAAGTAAATACAAAGCCTCACTTTTTCCATGATATGCGATACCTTGTTTAGATATAAATATTATTATATCAGTGATTTTACCAGACACCTGTTGGGCAGGTCTTGCAGTTAGCAAAGTTACCATGGCTAACTGATGATTGCAGCTTTCTTCATGTTTGACCAATTGTTCATAAATATGATTTTTTCATGGCGCAAGACCATCAATAAAGGGATTTCTTCCTCCTCCTTCTTTCTTTGCATAATCATGTGCAAAACACATGCCGGTTGCACAAAATATCGTATTCAATTCTAGCGAATAAGATACAGATTCTTGTCGAATTAAAGCTCCGGTTGGAGACTTTCGGTAATAAACTAGACTTCCATCAAAAGGCAAGCTGTTTTTATCACTCGAGGGTTGGATAGGGTGGACAGACAAGAGTTTCTATTTCTCTGCAGTGGTTGCATTTTTCCCTGGTGGAGCAAAATTAGAAAGTTTTTGAGTTTCACTGCAATCCTCATGTGTCAGTGTAAATGGTGCAGGTGTACTTTTTCTGGCTTTGCCAGAAGCTGAGGAACTTGTTTCTTTATGGTCAGAAACAGATTCCTTTGTTTCTTGTGCTGTGTCATGACTGATTTGTACAAGAACCGTGGCTCTTCTGAACTACTTACATGAGAAACGGAATCCAGTATTTTGTATGACTGCAAGATTGATGATGATGATGATGGCCCTATAAAAATAAATTATATATAAAATCTCACACGGAATGGGGAGTCGCGGGATGCGTCTCACAGATTTGGCTCAAAGTATTTGAGAAGAAGCAGATAGATGAACCTTTTCAATTTCTAAAACATTTCGCCAGGGTGGGCCAGAACAAAAGAGAAAACACTCATGAAAGATGTGGTGAGTTTGAACAAGGAAAAGCTATTATAAGGACAGTCTTTTCTAAGAGACTTTGTTTTAGCAAAATTGCAACTTAAACTGTTTATAATCCTTTAATGTTGTATTCCACATTAATGTACACATGCAGTCAAAGACCTAGGAGGTCTAATAGCACGCCGCAGAAAAATAATGAATGTTCCATATGACCTTTCTAAAATATAAGGAACAGCTGTACTATTAGGTTCCTGCCTAACCATGCCCTCGACAGCATATTCGGGAAAATCGGGTAAATATTTGTGGGTAATAAGAACAAAAATGTCAGTGCTGTTTGCACATTCAGGCTTTTCAAACTGAAGGAAGACCATATCGTAGACGTACAAATGGTTATATTATTATTGTCCATATTTAGATATCCTGAAAGCTTTTAACTCCGATATGTCGTTAACTGAAATTTTAATATGGTAAGATTTTCTACTAATGCTGATGTGTTTTTCATAAATAAATAAATACTTTGTTAGTTGCTTTTACATTCATTTGAAATGCAATTAGAACCGTCTAAAGTGCAGTAATGTGTTCGAGTTTCGCTTTAACCCAGTTCTGATTGAATATGAGTCCTCATAGTTATTGAGATACTTAAAAAAAAAGTACGGCACGGCACCTATTTTGAAACATATTCAGTGTAAAATGTACTCGCTAAGCAGTTTACCTTTCGTAGATTTTAGGTCCTTCATTACTGCATATGAAATGAAGCCAACATATTGAAAATGTCCTCAGTGAATGTGTAGTTACATTTTGTGCTTGGTCATTATGGGCTACAACACTTCATATGCGATGTTATGGCCACTCACAGTGTGGAAGGAAGAAAGGAAGATTTGTGTCCCGTCAACAGCGTGGTCATTACAGACGGAACTCGCGCTCGTGTTGTTTGGGTAAGGATGGGGAAGGAAATTGGTTGTGCCCTTTTAAAAGAACAATAGCAGCATTTGTATGGAGGGATTTAGGGAAATCCCAGAAAATGTGGAGGTGGATTTGAACTGCCGTCCACTATGTGGAGTTGTTCCTTCATTCTCTTTCGTTTATTAAGTCAGTCACAAGCACACTTTATATTAACATTGCATTAAAAGTTGTTCATTTTAAAAGGAGATTCGCAAATGTAATTTCTCTTGCTTCCAGCACCAGTTTTACTGACGAAATATGCAGCAACCATTGTCTTGAACAATGTTTAACAAATTAAGAAAGTTGGCTTGAAAACACTTTATCTTGTGATTAAATGACAACAGAAGTTCAAGACAACAAAGTAGAGCGAGGTATGTTCTGAGGCAAAAGTTCAGTTCATACCATCAACAAGACCTAAAAGGTAAAACTGAATTGTTCCCTTTTATTTTATTTTTTGTTCTAGTAGGTCAGATGCTGTACAGGGTGCAGTAGTAATGTTGTTAGGGTTAATAATTTTCATAAAATAAGAAAATACACCCAAGAGTGTTGTTACAATGCGAGTGTTACGATTTGTTTAATGAGTTACGACCTGGAAATTATTTTCAAATTCTTCACAGGTCTCTCTCAAGCTCCAGTGAATTAATTTATAAACACTTTGTAAAATGAAACACAAACCTGAGAATCGATATACCTTCTACGGAGATGTTCGTTATTTCCTTAAGGTGTGCAAATTCAAATGATTAATCTAAAAACTATCTCATTTAAATTACAGTAAATCCATAATATTTATTACTATCATGTCAATCTTTTTGTTAATAATAATTAGCCCAGTAAAGGAACAAGTTATGTTTCTTTCCTTACTGATGTTAAATGAAAAGTTGCAAGGAAATTGTCTTTTATTCTGATGAGAAACATAAGTTAAATTTGAATGCAGGGCTGCTGCGAGCCAGAACTTGTCACGGGGCAGCAAGCATGATCAGGCCCCATCTCCACAAGGACCAGACTGCAGGAATTTACCGCACACTTGACTCCCATCAAATATTGAGCCAGTGTGATCTCATCCAGGGTATGGTAGGCAGGGCAGGGGGCCCGGACAGGATGGGGCCCGGCTAGCAAATGCCACCCTGACTATACGGCCAGTCCAACCCTGGGACTGGTATCTGGCGAGGCACCGTCTTTTTCCAAACTAATGACGAAGAGATATGGGGTTCAAAGGGTGAAATTTATGTACTGTTAACACCATTCTCAGTTTCATCTTTTTACTAAGTAGCAGGACTAGATGTGAAGAGATTTAAAGGTAATGAAGTGTACCATTAATGGGTGTCACTTAAGGCATCGGAGAGTTGTCTACAGTGTGTAATGGACTCAGCGACCTCTAATGTCCACCGATGCTCTGTCTCCAACAACAGGATCCTGAAAGTAGGGGATGGTTTGGTTATGTGCTGCAAAGGAGGCTGTAGTTCTATTCTGCTCAAAAAGTTCACGTTTGTGCGACCTGCTGTTCTATAATCTGAACTGTTTTTAATTTTCATTCAACTATTACCTCACCAGTTAATGTTTCACGTTCAGTGGCAGATTTGGTGTTGGAGGTATTTCGACTGAATAAACTCCTTGAGCTATTCTCCAGAATAATCATACCGATACCTCACTGCTAGCCTTTCATTACAGGTTTGTTAGAGCTTTGCAGCTGCAAATATGCATAGAGATGTTTGTTCTTCAAATGAGCCACCTGATTTGTTTGCATTTCCATTTGTTTTATATTGCTTTCTACAAAAACTGCAAGAAACCTTTCCCATGTGAGGGTTCTTGAAAAATTTCCACACAATGCACAAATGTGCTTGCTAACAATGGCACCATACAGATGGCCTATGAATCCATTGTCACAGAATAGATTTGTCCAGAACATTTCACATTGACTGTCCCGTGTTATTGTTGCTACCAATGTCAGCGACATAGCAACTTCTGTTGGTAGGGTGATGCACTGAATAAGTCAGCATTACCTATCGTACATTTCCCCCTCACCAGAAAGACCTTGATATGATGGTCTGGTGATGAGCAGTATGAATTGGCCTTACGACACCTTCACACAGTGAAAGTACTTTTATGTTGTACTACAATTTCAGAAGAAAATTATTAAATATTTAATGGGAATTGGGGAAAACTGTAATAAAAACAACAATATTGGAATTTTAATATTGATGTATTGATATATCAAAAACAAATCATTGCTTTATATATCGATATTTTTTGGTAGAAATATTGACATAACAATATACTATCAACAGACCTAGTTGGCATACGAGGGTGCAATGTGCGTGGCTATGGCTGTGCCATGGTTTTCATTGTATAGGAATTGTAAAGGAATAGTAGTTGTTTGATACGATTTTACTGGTATGCGTTCTGAGCAACGAGGGACTGGACATGGAGTCAGATGGACAGTGGGAGAGGTGGTGCTCGAGAGCTCAAAACTATGGGCAGGTGGGTTACTGGTATGAGACTAGATTTTGAACTCTTGGTTGGAAATGTTGATCAACAAGGGCTCAACTTTTTCAGTGGGAACATAGTAACCAGACACTTCTGGGCATTCAGGACTATTGACTTTCTGGAGTTTTGGGTAATCATTTACAAAGGAGGAGTGCGGAGTGTTGTTGGGTGAGAAGGGAGATGGATTTGGGGGATAAATTTTACAGGGAATGTAGGTAATGTTGGACTTGTGAGGTGGGGTTGCGCAGACCCAACTTGTAGAGGAAGAAATCAAAATAACTGACTGAGGCCTACTGACAAGTAGTCACTGTGATTCATCACAACAGTGGTGAAACTTTTATCTGTAGGAAGGATGATAAGATTAGAATCTGTTTTGAGGTTGTGGAAAGCTATTCTTTCATCTGGGGAAAGTTTGGTATTCTTCAAAAGGGGTTGGAGGACGGACGGTGATACCAAGTTGAAGGTGAAATATTTCTGGAAGGTGACCAGCGGTGGTAATGTGAGAGTGAGGAAGTATCATGGTTGGACAGTGGTATGAACCGGCAGGTGCAGAATTCAGTATTGGAATTAGGTTGGCTTTGGCTGGAGGGGTTGGTGGCAAAGTAGACGTTTCATTTTAGGGATCAGCAAAAGGTGATATCCTCGTTAAACTGTGACTTTGATAACTCGAGTGCGGAACACGAATGTCAACTAGATACTCACTTAAGCATTCTTTCCTTTTTTATGATATTTATGTCTGAAGAACTGCTGCAATTTATTGCAGACAAAACAAATTGATTTTACATTTACACCAGAGACAATAATACAGAATCTGTTAATTCTCGACTGTCAAAATGGAAAGACACCAGCTCTCAGGATATGTATTGTTTAGTTACTATTTGCCTTCTAATGGTGCAAGTTAAGAAGTTAAAATTAAGTGATTATCAGTCGAAATTAAATGTTATTGGTCCAGAGATACACTTCTGAACACAAGAGTTTTTGGCAAAATTATGTCCCAAGACCGCTTTTGTCTACTTCTGAGAATGCTACACTTCGGTGATAACTCAGTGAGTGCCGGAGGTGACAGTCTGTTTAAAATTAGGACGATTGTTGACAAAGTTCATGAGACATTTCGCAATTCATTTTGTCCACATCACAAGCTTTGTATAGATGAAGGTCTCTTGCCGTTCAAAGGTTGATATGTTAAGTCATGCATATGACTGCTAAAAGAAGCCCATTAAATTTAATTTACATGATACATCAGTCAAAACTACAGGCAGTAAATTCAAATAAGTACCTAGGAATAACAGTGATTACATCTGTCTTGCCTTCCGAATATGACCACCGACATACAAAGTATCTGCATACTTTTTACATGGCTTTCAATGTGTTGATGTGTTAGCACACAGTCTTTATGTCCATTTAAACTGCTTACTGGTATGGGCCAGTCTACATTAAATTTCCTAATTTCGGAATATCTTCCCACTTGAACATCAAGGATTTCGAAGAAATTTTATGTGAACAATCATACACGCCCTCTATGAACATTGGTGAAGTTTAACTATCGTCAAAATAATACTGGGTTAGACATAATCACTTGCTTGACTTCATTCGCAAACTTGCGCATAGCAAGCACGAATTTCTAGGTTGTAGTGTGACCGTGTTCTTGTCTCCTTTAGAGCCACCATATAATTTCTGTTGAATGCTTGAGATGTACTTCGAAGACAGTAGTTCATATACCAAAGGAACAGCTATGCTGTTCCTCCATACTTCGATGTACTCTTCTTGTTTGTACAGTCAGACATCTTCTCCTTATTAAAGTTAAAGAGAGAGAACTGCTTCTTAATCTGTAGGCATTAACTAGTAAATAATTGTAGCCCACAAAGTCAGTTGAATGAAATACAATGGGATTTATTTCCCAAAATTACGGTTAGACACTTCATACATCCGTGTCTTGGTATGAGCTTCTACAGCAATCCAACAGTAATGACAAAAGCCAATCAACGTAACATAGAAATTATGACATAAAGATTCCATGATTTTTTTTTCTTCAATATTCATCGTCCATGCAGCATCTATGATTCAAATACAATCACTGCCACTTGCTACTGACAGGCAACCGCGAAGTCTTATGGAGCTACTCAGATTTTCTCCTAAATAATTTTTAAAAATAAGGAACAGTAGGGGCCCTATAACACTTCTCTGGGGAATGCCAGATATCACTTCAGTTCTACTCAATGACTTTCCATCAATTACAATGTACTGCGTCCTTTCTGACATGAAATGCATTCCACTAGTGTTCTGTTAACAAAGTTAAGTATTGTACTATCTCTGTGAAATATATGTCTTGTACTAATCTAGCTTAGTGTTTCTAGTTTCTGCTGTCCCACTGGCTGGTCGCCTCAGACTCTGTCTCTGCACACGCGTGCATCCTATTTCCCTGTGTCGGTCTCTCTCTACTCGGCCACCAACATTTAGGACAACCGGCGGCAACGAGACACAAAAGTGGTGACGAGGATGGGATAGAAGAATGTTGGACCAGCCCGCTTGCAGCAGCCAGACAGCAGCAGTCTGAGCACACAAATTGCTCCTGCCCACCCACCCTTATAATATTTATGGGGGAACATTCTGTTACGTGTTTTGTGGACTTTTTTGTTCCAGAGAGACATCTTTTACATCGCATTTGTTTTGTTCTAATTTTCTTGTATGCGCGGCGCCTAATTGGTCAGCATGGCCACTACCCCGAACCCAAACTTAATGGAAATTATTCAGTTACAGACAGCATAAATCACGCAACTACTCCAAGCGGTGTCCCAGTTGACGGCACAGGCAGCTCAGCAACAACAGGCGTCGCATCAGCCGCCCACATCTGCTGCCGTACCGCTTCCTACGTTTTGCCAGTACGACGAACGTGAGGAAGAATGGAGCGATTACTTGGTGGCAATTTCAAGAACTCGCATGGCTAATCAACTTACAGGTCAGACAGTTAAGCATCTTTTATTATCAGTGGTGGGCACCAAGACCTTCGTATTACTGCAGAAACTTTTCCCCCCACACATCTCCGCGCGATCTCGACTTGGATGACCTCGTAAATGCACTGAATGCTCATTACAAGAGAAAAGTTCTAAAACAGTCTGACCCTTCATTAGACAGTGTACTGCAGCTTATTGAAGCGCATGATACCTTTGACTTAGCAGATGTAGAAATGCAAAGCCACAGTGTTAATTCAGTGCACCGCAACGGATGCTTTCCGCGGTGCTTTCCTAGTCACAGTTCTCAGTCTAGCCCTAGTGATTCTTACAATTCTGCAGGTCGTGCTGAACAGTCAGTGTCAGTAGCCAGTGTAAAAGTGCGACACAAAGATCACCCCGTCGTGTTAGAAACAGTACTGTGAATAACGGGCGCCAACGCTCTTTTATGAAAAATGTTCGTAAATCATGTCCCCAGTGTGTATCTCGCCACAAACGTGCACAATACCCTAGGCCTAATGCCATCTGTTATCAATGTGGCAAATCAGGACATGTACAAACAGTGTGTATGCAGAATACAAATTCTAAGAATGGTGCCGTTAGGAACAGTGCTTCACAGAGTGCGAGAACAGTTCATTCTGTAAATATCATACACGCTGTGGATTTGGACAGTGTTTCTCTTGAGTCTCAAATGCAAGAAAGTTCTTCTGCACCTATTGCATAACTATGTAGTGAGCCACATTGTAAGCACCGTCAAGCGCGTAAATCTGTGCAACGGAAAAAAGTTCGGGACAAGCAAAATGACTCTGTTCAGTGCAATCCTGTAGTGAACCTAGTGCCTTCTGCAACTTCTCATTGTAATAGTGTCCAGTACTGTGTAGCTAGTGACAGTAGACTTGGTGTAGCTACTCAAAGTAAGCTTAGTGCAGTAGCTGGTGAATCTGTGGTAGCTTCGCACGCTTGTGCGGAAGCTGATCCGGCAGTAGTGCCATTTAGGGACAGTGTTATTAATCTGCCTTGTGCCGATTCTGCACCTCTTGCTCCCGTATGCAGCCCGCGCATGCGCAAGTGCAGCAAACGAACTGTATCAGACGTTGCCCACATTCGTGCACCTCTCATGCGCCACAAGCAAAAACTTTTAGTGACTCTTTCCATAGAAAATAAGACTGTGCAATTTCAGCTCGACACTGGTTCTGCTGTCACATTAATGAATAAAGACACATATGAACTTCTGGGTTCGCCAAAACTATCGCCGTCTTAACAAGTCCTCACAGCGTACACAGGACAAAATATTCCTGTGCTGGGAACATGTAGCCTGCCTGCCTCTTTTCAAGGTGTTACCAAAACTGTCACTTTTGTTGTTCTTCAGGCCAAATCTACACAGAACATTTTTGGACTAGATGCATTCGTCTTGTTTGGCTTATGAATTCAAAGAGATGTGTTCAAATTTCGTCAGTAGTGCCTCAGGACAAAATCAATGCATTGTGTGAAAAATACAGTGACTTGTTTTTGCCGGAACTAGGTTGTGCAAAAGACTTCATGGTGCATGTAACTTTAAAAGAAGCTGCAGTACCAAAATTTCGTAAAGCTAGAGCAGTGCCTATAGCCCTTTGAGATAAAGTTGCTGAAGAACTTAAACATTGGCAGGATAGAGGGGTGATTTCTCCTGTTTCTGCGAGTCAGTGGGCCTCATCTTTAGTGATTCTAACCAAAACGACAGGAAAACTATATCTCTGTGCGCACTTCAAATCAACAGTGAACAGTCAAACAATTGTACACACTTATCCCCTGCCCAGACCAGAGGAGCTGATGGACAAATTAGGACAGTCTCACTTCTTTTCTAAGATTGATTTAGCAGAGGCATACTTACAGATTCTGCTCAATGAAGAGTCAAAAAAGTTTTTTGTCATTAATACTCACATGGGCCTCTTTCAATTCCAACGCCTACCCTTTGGCAGTTCTTCCGCCCCCGCTATTTTTCAGAGTTTTTTGGAACAGCTGACAGTTCCTGTACCATGCTGTTCAAACTATTTAGATGATATTGTGGTCTCAGGACGCACAGTTGAAGAACATTTATCAAACCTGGAGTGCCTTTTCAAAGTGTTGACAGCAGCAGGTCTACATTGCAATGAAGCAAAGTGTTTATTTTTTCAACCTGAAATAAGAATTAATGCCCAAGGGATCCATCCCTTACGGTCACAACTTCGAGCAATCAAAGACTTGCCTCCTCCTAAGAATGTGCATGAATTGCAAGCAGTAATGGGAAAGCTTAACTATTATTTCAGGTTTATTCCCAATGCCTCTCAGATTGCTGCTCCACTGCATTGCTTACGTAGGAAGAATGTTCCTTTTGTATGGTCTAAAGATTACCAGGTTGCCTTTGACAAATTAAAGTCTGCAATACTCAGTGATGTATGTTTGATTCCCTTTGACCCACAGAAGCCTGTAGTGCTAGCAGTGGATGCCTCGTCTTATGGTCTGGCCGCAGTATTGTCACATCGTATTGGATCTCACGACCGTCCTATTGCCTTTGCATCCAAGCTACTGACTCCAACGCAACAGAATTACAGTCAGATAGAAAAGGACACCTTAGCAATAATTTACGGCATCACAAATTTCATCCATATCTCTATGGCTGAAAATTCTATTTGTTGACAGACCCCAAGCCTCTCATGTCGTAGTTCTCACTCACAAAGCCGATTCTGCCACGAACGACACAAAAGCTTCAGAGATGGTCCTTGATACTGACTAATTATCAGTATGAGATTTGTACCGACCTACCACTAAACATGCCAACGCGGACACACTTTCCAGACTTCCAGTTGGCCAGGATGTGTCATCTGATTCTTTAGAAATGGTATGTTGTCAGATAGACTCCAGAGATGATTCCGCTGTCGCAAACTTCCCTTTGAACTCTCGTCGGATTGCACAGGAAACAACCTAAGTGTGGTAGCACGTTTTGTTCGCTATGGGTGGCCTGCCAGAGCCAAAGACATTGAGCGGCCTCTGGTTCGACGTTATTTTGCACAACGTCATGCATCGTCTTTAAGTCAGGGTGTTCTGTTGTTACATACTGACAATGACCAAACAAGAGTGATTGTTCCTCGTTCCCTGCAACGAAAAGTCTTACGCCTCCTGCATCAAGAACAATGGGGTATTGTTCGGACAAAGCAACTGGCCAGACGTCATTGTACCTTGGTTGGTCTGGACACCCAGATAGAGAACATGACGTCACAGTGTACTGTTTGTGCGGAGCATCAGGCAGCTCCTCCGCAAAGTTTCTTGGAGTGGCCACGTCCTAAGGGACCGTGGCAACGTTTACACATTGATTTTGCTGGACCTTTTTGGAATACGCACTGGTTAATCATTGTAGACGCTTTCAGCAAGTTTCCTTTCATGATTGCCATGAACTCAACGACGGCGTCTAGTACAATCAGTGCCTTAACATCTATGTTTTGCATCGAAGGTTTGCCTGAAACTATCATCAGTGACAATGGACCTCACAGTTTGTGAGTGCGGAATTTCAACATTTTTGTCGTATGAATGGCATTCAGCACTTCACCACCGCACTTTTTCACCCTCAGTCCAGTGGTGAAGCAGAACATTCAAGTCTCACATGGAAAAGATGAAAGGTCAGCACTCCAGGCAGCAAGCTCTTCAAATTTTCCTGTCTATGTATCGGTGCATGCCACGTGACGGCCCGTCTCCTGCCGAGATGCTCCACAGCCGCCGTCACCGCACTCTCCTGCACCTGCTGCAGCCTCCCATGCACCGAGTCGGTTCGTATGGCGCTTTGCGTTTTCAGGTTTCTACGCCGGTGCTGTACAAGGTGTTTGCTGGGAAGAAGAGATGCATGCTGGGCACCATTCAGAGGGTGCTCGGTTGCAATATGTATGTTGTACGTTCTTCTACAGGGTCGGAGCTGCGGCGCCATGCAAACCAGTTGCGCCTGTACAGGCCGTATGATCCTGTCTCTGGTTTCTTGATTCAAGACCCAGTTCACCCCCAGGGAGCACCTCCACAATGTCGCCGACGGGCCCAGCGTCCACAGACTACGAGATCGTCCCCATGGAGGTTGACTCACCTCCATTGCAGTCGTCACTGCCGCCTCCACCGCTACCCGCTGTCACCGCCGCAGATGACAGCGTCACCGAGAGGAACTCCGGGACTGTGCGTGCCCCTGCCGCCTGGGCCACGCACATCCAAAGAACATGACCTGCTACCCCTTCCCCTTGTTTTTGTGGGTTTTTCGTGGGATCACAAGGTGGATACCGGGGCGCGGACGGCGTCTTGATCCCAGCCTCAGATACGACGCCCGTCCTACCAGTAACGCCCCCGCCCAGGCCCTCCTCCCAGTGCTGCCGCCCTATACCCTCAGCCCTATGCCACGGCGGCGCGGTGGTTTGGGGGGGATGGGTGTGTTGTCCCACAAGTCTGAAGTGCGCGTCACGTACTTTCGGCGGGTGCCACCATGCAAGCAAGGCGCGGCGTTCTTACGACGTCAGCCACGAACGCCCTCTGCTCCAACTCCGCTCGTGGCCACCACTGAACTGCATCGGGCTCTTGGGATTAGGACAGGCACTCTAACAGTCTCTCATCAGTAGGCAGGCCTCTACCTAGTTAAACTATGTATCTGCATTCCACTAGTCTTCTGTTAACAAAGTTAAGTATTGTACTATGTCTATGGAATATATGTCTTGTACTAATCTAGCTTAGTGTTTCTAGTTTCTGCTGTCCCACTGGCTGGTCACCTCAGACTCTGTCCCCGCACACGCATGCATCCTATTTCCCTTTGTCGGTCTCTCTCTACCCGGCCACCTACATTTAAGACAACCGGCGGCAACGAGACACAAAACCCTTGTTGGTAGCACTTACCACATCATGTGAGTAAAGAGCTAGTTGTGTTTCACAAGAATGATCTTTCTGAATCCATGTTGGCAATGTGTCAATAGGTCGTTCTCTTCAAGGTAGTTGGGACTGATGATCTTCACAGTTTTGTCCCCCTAAAACACAGAACCAACACCTTCAAGATAGTTCATAATATTTGACGAAAGTATATGTTCTAAAATCCTGCTGCAAACTGACATCAATGATATGGGACTGTAATTTTGTGGGTCACTCCTGTTGCCTTTCTTGAATATTGGCGAAACCTGTGCAACTTTCCAGTCTTTGAGTACAGAATGTTCGCTGAGTGTGCGGTTGTATATGATAACTAGGAATGGCACAATTGCATCAGCTTACTCTAAAAGGAAACCAACTGGTGTAGAATCAGGACTCGGAGACTTACTGTTAAGTAATTTAATTGCTTTCATTTTCCATGGGTATATAGTTCCAAATTATGCATGCTGGCAGCTGTTCTTAATACGAATTCTGGATTGTTTGCTTTGTCTTCTTTATTGAAGGAATTTCAGAAGGCTGTGTTAAGCAATTCTGTTTTAACAGAGCTGTCATCAGTAGCATCACCATTACTATCGCGTAGTGAAGGTACAATTGTGTTTTACCGTTACAGTAAAACCCTTTTTTAATGAATCTCAGGGGACCAAAATATTTATTCCTTAAAAAGGGCTTTCCTTAAAAGGGGGTTTTGGCTAGCTACACAAAAAGTGTGACCCAGAATCATGATTCACACATGTTTAGAAAATGTAAGAGATATTTGATTATAAACTTACCAATAATCTGCTTCAAACTTATATACAGCATCAGTGCTTGGATTTCGACATCACCATGGTGGTACCAAGCCTGACGCGTTACTCATTGTTTTATATGGCGAGTTTCCCCAGGAGGCCTATAACCATAATACACAAATGTGTGTGTACCTACACAGAAAACATTACTTAAAAAAAAATCAAATAAGAGTTGTTTGCTTTGTTCTTCCAGCATATTGTAAAGACAAAAGTTGTCGCTCAGCTGCAAAGGTTGGTACCATGGCATCAGCATCACCATCATCATTGTTTTCACTCCCACCTGCTAACTCACAGTGTTCCTTTAATACACTTTCACACATTTCACGCGCACTCTTTTCAGGTGTGGAGGTTAAAACATCATTGTTAGAGGCACCTGTTTTTAGCGAAGCGCGAAATCGCGAATTTTTTGCGATATTTTACATTTTTTGCTGAAAATCACGAAATCATTGACATTTACGAAAAATCACGAAATAATCCACGAAATTTTGTGAAATCTCATCACTCATTTAAGTAGACTGGTGGAATTTCAAGATATTCACAGACGATTGTAGATCAATTCGATATATATCGTTTCAAATCCTGCCATCCTGATTTCCTGTACAGTGAATAAATCCGTTTCCGGCGCTTTATTTGATATGGTGACTGGTTGTGTACTGCGTGGTCGTAATCGTTTCTGATCGCTGGTTCTTTCAGTGATTTGTTTTGGTACAGCAGATTATTAATATGGTCGTAACAGTTTTTGATCGTGAAAGAGAATACGCATCAGATGGATTTAACGTTTTTCATAAAACAAGGAAAATACTTCTGCCAAGTACAGCTATATGTGTATTGAATGGCAAAGAAAGGACACTTACACAAAACATATAAATAGCAGTTCTTCCCATAAGAAGAACAAGGAGAAAGTGCTATCGACAGGTGTCAAGAGTCAATACACTTAAAGGCATCAATGCAGCGGCAAAACGAGCGAAACTGGACTACGAAGAATTCGTGTTATCAACAACACGAGGCAAACATCCCCTTGGAAAAAGTCGATCATCCGACGAAATTGACTGACAACAGAAGATAAAGGATTTTAACGGAAGTCGGAATGGGATTGTTGCGTGTAGCTCCAAAATACTTTGATCCTTTCACTGCTCCATACGCAAATATACGCTAATTGTTTCAGTGCTCAAGACACATATTTGATTTTCTTTCCAAAGATTAAGAAGGAAACTTAATTTTTCAGAACAATACTAGATTTTGCGTCTTATTTTTGTGTCAATAATGAGGTACTACTGCAGTATTGCATACACACACACACACACACACACACACACACACACACACACACGTGATAAGTCCTCATATGCAGTATTCCCAAATAATTCCATGCATAATGCAGACGCCGCCGAGAGTAAATGTGCAGGAAACGAATTAATAGATACGGTATACTTATTTCTCACGGCTGTCGTTGTTTGCGATGTAATAGTAATTTAAGTGTGAAAATCGCAAAGGAAAAGGCCGCGCTAACCATTTCGATTATCCATATTTTTCATTTTCAAGTGCGACTTGATATCGGGATTTCCCCCCCCCCCCCCCCCCCCCCCATGGTAAGCAGTTATCTTGGTGTTGTTAGAAACACGACTTTGAGTTTTCATAAAACATACAAACTTATGTTTTACTTGGGTTAGTTAAACTTGTATAAGTAGCAGGATAAGTTTTTCTCAAACATTTTTTTATTGTGTGTCTCATCAATGTCAAATTTCCATGTTTTTTGAATAAAATAAAAAGTCTTACACTGCAATGAGGCTATAAGTAATTTTTGCTTTAGTTTTTATTCGTTAAAAAGTGAAAATAAAATTAACCAAATTATTCACGAAATAAAATAAAAGTAGCGAAAAATATACCGAAATAGGTTTTAAAAATGACGAAATCGAGCTAAAATTTTCACCACAAATAGGTGCCTCTAATCATTGTCACAGGAAACAAAGTCCTGAAATGGTACATTGTGATGAACATCTTAGAGTCTGCTCCAGTCTTCTTGTGGGGAAATCACATCTTCATCAGAAACTGATGAACCAAAACCAGACTTTGTGAAACAGTTCTGTACAGTCTGCTGTGACACACTGTTCCAGGCAGCTACAAACATAGGCATGGCCTGCAGAATGTTGAGCCTCATCTCTACCTTCCTGTCAAGGAATGAAACTGCCTTTTGCACAATTGACACTCTGCATTTCGATTTTACAGAGTGTATAATGCCCAGGTCCAGAGGCTGAAGGTGACTTGTACAGTTTGCTAGATAAAATACCACAGTCACATTCAACAGAAACAATGTGTCTTTAGGATGTACAGCACATCGATCAATCATCAGTACAATTTTTCTCCCTGATGCATCCAAGCTTCTCAGAAATCTTACAAATATTTGCGGCACCCATCTTTGCATCCAAGCTTCTCAGAAATCTTACAAATATTTCCGATGTCATCCACGAATTGCTATTATATTCATAAGAGCAAGGGAGTGTATTAGTATTTTTGAAACATCTAGGGCTTTTGAATTTGCCGATGATAAGTGGTGGCAACTTTTCACTTCCATCACTATTAACACACAAAGTGCAGTCATCCTTTCTTTACTTTTTTTCCCTCCTTGACATTTCTTGCCCTTTAAAGAATAAGTTTTTGCTGGCAGTAAATTGTAAAAAACACCAGTTTTGTCAGCATTAAAAATGTCTCTCAACTCATAAGACTGTAATAATCATGGCAAAGTAACATTTTTCCACTGGTTTACAGTTTCAATATCTACAGCCTCACTTTCTCCACTCAAACATTGAAACGTGAGATTATGCCTCTTCTTAAAGCGGTTGAACCATCTATTCGATGCACTGAAATTTTCAACGCCAATCTTCAGGGCGATTTTACGAGCTTTTTCTTGAAGAAGTATTCCATTCACCGGAATTCCGCTATTCCTCACTTCTTCGAACCATTTCAATACAATTGTTTCAAGTTCACTAAAAGCTGAAGCAGGAACATTTTTCCTTTTGCATCCTGAGGTACCACTAGATTTGGCATTTAACAAAACTTATTTGTTTTTTAAAATGCCGCACAAAGAAGACGGCGGCAAAACGTATTTCTTTGCCATGTCGCAAAGTTTTACACTCCAATTGTCGTCAATGTCACGGATAATCATCAGCTTTTCTCCAATTGTGAGTTTTCTGCATTTGCAGGCCAAAATTAAAAAAAAAAAAAAAAAAAAAAAAAAAAAAAAAAAAAAAAAAAAAAAAAAAAAATTACAAGAACAACAAACGGGTAACTTCACAACTAGTGCTTCGTACTATCAAATGAAGACAGATCACGTGACTAGAAGCACAGACAGAGCGGAAATCACTTCCTATTCATTACATGTGTTTTCCGGTATTGCTACACTGCCACTCGATATTTCTATGTAGATATACGCTGACTGAAAGAATCAATTAACATATACTGTGAAACAGAAAGCAAATAAAACCATAGTTGCCCCGATTAGAAATTGCCTAAAAAGAAAAACAATCAGAATGTTTGATAATTATTCCTTAAAGCAGGGATGCCCTTAAAGCGGCATTCGTTAAAATCGGGGGAAAATAACACTGTTCTTATGGGAAATATTCTTTAAAAGGGGGAATTTGTTAGAAGCGGGTTCCTTCATTCGGGGTAATACTGTAGTATAATTTACATGGGACCACAATTTCTTAGGATTCTCTACCAAATTACATGACAGGGTTTCATTGTGGAGTTCATTATAAGCTTCTCGCATTGAAGTTCAAGTGAAATTTTGAGTTTCTGTAAAAGACTGCCAGTCTCAAGGATTTTGTGTCTATTTAAATTTGTCATGTGTAGTGAGGGGAACTCAATAACTGGAGAAGTACAAGTGAAAATACACACAATTAAATACAGATATTCAAAAGCACACAAAAGTAGACACCAATACACAGAGCTGCACACCAACATGCAAAATTATGCCCCAATACATGAACCATTTTGCACAAATACCTACAAATCCACAACAATACCCAACATTGTACAACAAAGGCAGAACAATGAGAAAAAATATGTTACAATGACACTCTCTCTCTCTCTCTCTCTCTCTCTCTCTCTCTCTCTCTCTCTCTCTCTCTCACACACACACAAACACACATACACACACACAATACCACAGAGGCAGGCAGAAATACACACAAACAAGTAAAGATACAAAAGAATGTGTATAAAGTCAAGAGAAACGTTGGGAAAAGGTATAAAAAGATTGTCTGTGTGTGTTTCATTGGTAAAGAAGTTAGAGAAGTTCCCGGGGGGGGGGGGGGGGGGGGGGTTAATTGTCGTATTAGTTTGTGTGTTACTGGCAGGTAAGTTGCGGGAAGGAAAAATAAATAAAACATAAAAAATGCGCGAAGAAGAGAGAAGAAATGTGTAACAGTGCTGATGACTGGTAAGGAAATATATAATTAAATACTATATCAACAGCTTAGTGTTGTGAGCAGATTGCACTGATAATTATTATTTGGATATGGGAGCAAATGTGATAAGCATACACGAAAGAGGAAAAAGAAATGGGCAGAGTAAAGAAATTTTAGAGAACAGGGGCAAAATCCACTGCATTTAGATGGGAGAAAGGCTGTTCAAAGTTCAGTTTGGAATATTGCTAATAGAAAATGGGTAGCTACTCACCACTGACCTATATTACTGAGCCATAGGCAGACACAGAATGGACAAACACATTCACACAACTGCAAATTTTCAGCCACAACCCTCATCAGAAAACGCTACAATCACTCACACTTAACTCTAGGACACATGAGCACCATCTATTGCCACTCTGGCATAACAAGCATCTTGACAGTGAGTGAGGATGGCAGTACAGTGGAAAGGGTGCCAGCAAACGGCAGAGATAAACATTCTGCCTTGCCAGCACACAAGATTTGTGACTGGCATATACCTTTTAGGAAACGTATATAGGCACCTTTTCCTTCAACCTTATCTCCTGGATGGCTTGCTAATCTCCATTGATGGGGCATCCTGATACGGAGATTGTATTGTTACCCATGCAGGTTTATCCAGTGGGAGGAAGGGAGTAGTTAATCACTCTCATGAGCATTGGGCAGTGTTCTTGCACAACTGACTCCAGTGGCCGAATAACTGAGACTGAAGGCAACATTTACTGTTGAGAGTGTAAGGTCAGACTGTTATGACCTCATAACCTGCCTCAATCTTTGGGCCAAAAGACTATGCAATTAAATGTCAGGAAGACGGTTTGGGATGGTACTAATTCATTGTCGATCTTGTTCGTCACACAATGCACTGCTGTGACACACTGATCTGCAAGCTAGTCTTTAATTTTGTCTTCAGTTAGTCCATCAAGCAAGTTACTGGAAAACAACCCCATGAGAAGAACTGAGAGTGTGATGGCCCTCCACTTGCACAGGGCAGCTATGCAGAAATGTGGCTTTGAGGAGTCTTTGTGCCTGCAAGGCACTGTGTGTATAGGAAGAAGATAGGAAAAAGACCTCACTGGCCATGAGGATGACAAAAAGATTTACTTCCGAATTTATTTATTTTTTTTCTTTTATTTTTATTAATTTATTTTTTCCTTCTTTTGTTTGAGATTTGACTAGATACATAGGTGCAGTAGGGAGACTCGTCGAATCCTTGTTTTCTTTAGTTTCCTTAAACTTCCTTTTATTTGAGGAAGCCATTGTGAGGGAATGCCCCACTATTGCCAGGTGTCCCCATGGTTCTCTCCTTTACTTGGGGCCTCTCAGGGGCAGTCTCACCTGCATTAGGTGATAGAGGGGAAGAGAGATCTCAAATGCCAAAGAGGAGGGAAGAAAAGGGGAGGAGGAATAAGACTGGAAAGAATGAAAAAGCAAAGATTAAGAAAGGAAATGCCCTGACACATCTGAATTTATTTTTGAAATCTTCAGTTTGCTGAAGCAGTTGTAATACTGTCTGCAAGGGAGGGGAAAAGAATAGTGGAAGGGTAGGCAGGCAAAACGGAACAGAAGTAGAACTGCAAAGGCTGAGGATCCATGGTAGTCATGGAGTGGCGAGCCCAATAGGAGGAGGTCCAAATTACATTATACTGGG
The DNA here is from genome assembly GCA_026315105.1 of Locusta migratoria. Taxonomy (NCBI): domain Eukaryota; kingdom Metazoa; phylum Arthropoda; class Insecta; order Orthoptera; family Acrididae; genus Locusta; species Locusta migratoria. The sequence continues at coordinate 741,100,778 of CM048755.1, read as the reverse complement.
TTTCAAATGTTTGTTAGGCCAGTATTACACTATCAAATTTTCTTTGACAAAGAATCTTTGTCCAATATTCTTTGACGTGGTGAAAAGGGGACATTACACTATCAAATTTTTTTTGGACCAAGAATCTGCCAAAATGCATCGAAAATGGCGGATGGATATCTGTTATTAACAAGGTTAGAATAGCCTCCTTGGTTATTAACCTCAGCTGTTGCTTCCGTAGCTTATAAATATCTATTTCTACACTATGATTGCATGTACGCCTAAACTAAGTGCAACGGCTAGACATTTGGAAGACTGACAACATTGGTGACGCTTGCGTCTGCAATGGTATTCTGCTCTAAAATTTTTAAGGCGTCGAACCAGTACATTTGTCGCTGGTAAGGAGCCTGTGCCCTGTTTCCCTTTCGCTACTGCTCTGTCGCGCCTGCAGTAAATAAAAACTTTCGACATACGGTATCATATTTTGTGTAAATATATTTCATGTACATAATATTTGACTGAATAAATATATGCAGGGAATTAAACACTGTCATTATGTACTTTTGGTTTCTCTGTTCCAAAAGTGGTGCGGAAGCCATTAATTTTCTTTTTTTATGTAGTCTACTGTGAAACCAATACTCACTTGATCGCTAATGAAGTCATCTAGTTTTCGGCTCGATGCAGCCGGTTTTTGTAATCAGCATTATAATACTGCATAAATTTTGTTGTTGCGACGACACGCTATACGAATTACGTGGTCACGGTTTCAAACTATGTCAAAAGTAGTTTGAAACCGTGACCACATAATTCGTATTGTGTGTCGTCGCAACAACTAAATGTATGCAGTAACTACATAAACTAAACCCCCTTGCGTCAAAAACTGCTACCGCGATGCTAACGCTTCAACTGGTCACATTTCTCACCGCAGTTAACAAAAGACGAACGCTTTCTTTGATCAAATTTGCGGTGAGCTGCTATATTTGATCAAAGAATTTTTGACCAAAGGCAACTTTGACAAAAGTTCCATATTACACTGTCCAATTTTCTTTGACAAAGAAAATTTGATAGTGTAATACTGGCCTTATTGCCACTAGAATAGTTTCATACATGAATACAATTTATATTTATCAACTGAATGTTACCCAAGAAAGAAATAGGGTCCAATCACTCAGGATGTGTCAATCATGAACTTTATGTGGTTACAATTTTCTGATCTTCCCATAGTGCTGTATTATTTACACTGACTGCCCATGTACTACTTCCATAAACCCTACACACAAAAGGAAATTGTGGATTATTAAAATCACCCAAAGCTACTGTAACCTATGCCCAGACAGCTGATGATTATGACAGATAAAAGGATTCAAACTTAAGGTGTATGAAGGCCTAGTCCACCTCTGTTATTCAGTAAATTAAGGATTAGGATTCTACATTTTTGAAAGTAATAACTGAATGTATTGGTCTCTTACATAGATTACAATAGTAAATATTTTGGTAGAAGTTATGCAGAAAAAAATAGATTGTTTTGTGCAGAGTAATATATTGTGATTTTCCGTGAGGTTACTCCTTTTCATATAAAGTAAATATACAGTTCTATTATTCACAAATGTATGGAACAATAGTAGCTGGTAATATTTTATAATATGATTCACTGTATTTTATCCTTGTAACTTCATTGTGTGAACTAGTGTGTGGACTACAGGAGTGTTGAGAATGTTGATCTTCCAGCCTGCACTGCCCCCTCTGCTGTTGGGCCCCAGTCACTAAGGATCTGTGTGGCCCGGTTGCTTCAGTCAACAACCAACACTTGTGCCCCCAGCTGCACTCGGTCATCACTAACGCAGCCAACTAGCCACCTCCTGGTCCTATTAGCAGGTACAAAATCACTGCACTTCATACAGCACTGCGATTGGCCATTAGATTGTACAGTCCCACGGGCTACTCAAACCAGTGTTATTTTGTATAGCTTACATTTTCTTTAAAAATTGTATCCTCGACTACTGTTGTTAAAACTTCAGCATAATTTCAACGTATAAATCACTCCTGCCCCCCAAGGATAAGTGTCATCTGTCCAAATAAGCAATTGCTTTATGATTAATTGTTTGAGTAACTGTAAATAAATCTGCTACTACACAAAGGTGAGGGAATCGTACATGGTGGAAGCCAAAGGACTAAGAGCCAATTAACAGATACACGTTCGCCAACCATTAGATACATTGTTGATAAGGTTCCACACAGTCAACATCAGCCCATAATCCTTGAAGTAGAAATGCAAATAGCAATAATTGAGAACTCAACATATTCACAATGGAATATCCATTGGATCAGTCCCACCCCTGATGACTACTGGTAGTTTGTCAGAATGGTAACACAACAGCCAAAAATCACATACCCAGATGCATTAGAAAACAATATATACCATATTGGAATGACACTAGTGTTTTTTTGTACCAACAATTCACACAAAGTGGATGGACAGAAGTTGCAGACAATCTTATTAGAATGCCTAGATGAGGACAGAAGGAAAAAAAGGACAAAAACAATTGAGGAAATAGCTTTTAGGCATTCAAGTAAAAAAACCTAGAGGCTCCTAAAGAAACAGTGAGGGCATTCTCACAAACAACAAGCACCCCAAGAAGTGAAACCCAACATAATTAGCAAACCGAACAGTTCAGACGTCTAGAGCAAAATCAGACAAATCACACTCAAAATCAATAGAAGAGACCTACGAAAACTAAAAAACCCAAACTCCTCTATACCAGATCTAACAGCAGCATTCACCATAGATGAAGTAACTACTGCCCCTACATAGCTATAAGGCACCACATTTTGACAACATCCATAACAAGTCCCTCATTCTCTCTTTACATCCATCCAATGCACAGGACATCTGCCTATTAGTTCAAGGGGTAAAAGATTATTGATTTCTTGAAACCTGGAAAATCATTCTTCACCAAGCTGTGAATGTAGTCAAATTTTCAACCTTTTACATGACCATCTACATACCTACTTATATTTTACATTACTTTGTATATAATTACTTTTGTAACTTTTTTTTCATCATTCTATTCCCCCCCCCCCTTTTTCGCATTGCAAATATCTCTACAGTTTTTCTACAGTGCTCTTATCATGACATTTTGGTCTCCATGATTGGTAAAATACACTAAATCTTACATTATATTACTAATTTTGTGTGTGGCTTAAATTGCACAATAAGCTAAATAACATGAGTGTTTAGCTGTGAATCATGATCATGTAATTGTGGATACTCTGAGGTTGTCTTGAGTAATGTAAACAGCCGTATACTGCACTCTGTGGCTAGTTTGCGTGTGCTCTGTTCCCATGGGCTGTAGAACTGAAGTAATGACATAGTGAAGCATTGTTTATGAAGACACACCAGCAAATACCACATCCACACCAATCGGAAAGCCACGACTGGTCACATGGGGTCAGAGTGTGGACTGACGAGTGGGTGCAGGGACAGGGGCCCCCACTCTTAGAAGCCAGTCTCAAAGCTGTCCAGGTCTACCTCACTGTTGCTCTCTCATGCAACACATCCACAATCTTTAGGGAACATTCCAAACACTACATTTTATCCCACCAGTGGTAATTTCATTAAATAAATGTGACACAGATACTCACTCTGGAAAGTTCTCTTTTAGTGGGCCACTTTCTATTGGTGAGCACAAAAAAAAGAAAAGAATAAAAAATGATATTCGTGAACAAGAAGTAGTATATTCACATGAAACAGTAAGTTTATGGTAAGTTACATTTAAATCTTACCTCCACAATCGATCCTTCTATGCTTCTCACCACAGTGTGTGGACAGACTTCTTTGTTTCCTCTTACGATTCTGTTAAAAATATCATTTATTAATTGACTTTAAATCAAATGGGTAAGTATATTACACTATAATCACACTAAGCAAAGGTAACTAGCTCAAATTGGACATCACTGTTTGCACACGTAGTCGCCGAGTACTGAACAAACTAAAAAAACTCACTATCTCATTGAAAACATTAGACCAAGGGTACTAACCCATAGACCATGGGACACATGGTGTCCAAATCAACTATCATTGCAACCAGGCAATTTTACCACATGACTGTTAAAAATAAATAAAGAAACAAAAGAGTTCTGTTAAACTGAATATTATCAGTTTCAAACTTTCCGTCAGACCTACTGATTTATTATCTTGTATGACTACTTCAGATTCAACTGAAAAAATAGAGAAATTTGTGGCCCAAAAATCCTCACCTTATTCCATTATGGAACAAGTAGGTTGAAACGTTAGACACTCCTGATCACATGGAGTCAGAGTGTGGACTGACATCTGGGTGCAGGGACAGGGCCCTCACTCTCTTAGCAGTCAGCCTCGGCCTCTCCAGGAGCACAACAGGATGACGTTATACAGAAATTTAAAAAAAAGTATGACTATTCAATCTTTTGATAAACTGCTGAAATAAATAACTTGAAGTGTGGAATTTTGAATGGAGTCACACCAACAGAAGTAAAAGTAACTATAGTCTCACACAAGAGGAGTGCATTGGAACCCTCGGTTTTTTGTTTTAATAAGCTGAGCAACAGCTTTAGTAGGATTGCCCACCTTTCCAAAAAGTGACATTTATCTGATATGGGGCTGTGAGAAAGTAGTTGAATAAATAAATACTCAATTCTGGGAAATATTTCTGGGTGATACAAATTCAGGCAACATGCTTCAAACGAATACAAATTTAAAACTTTGAACTCAATAAAGTGAATAAATGTCATACTATTACACCCACAACACTTTACACTTAGAACATGTTTATTGCTAACACACTCAGTACAGACTGACTCCTGCTTGGAGTGCTCCACTATTTATACATAGAAATAATTTTCTGGAACTTACAAGTACGTCAAACTTACGAAACATGTAGAACATTCTAGAAATTGTAAATACAAAGAAATATTTTTTTTCTGCCCATGGTGGAATTTGAACTGGGGACCACAGGCACAGTGATGTGGGATGCTAACCACTGCGCCACACATTCTGTTGGAAGACTTGCCGCATTGCTCTCCTTTCTGAAGAAACAGCAAATCGCTGTTAGGTTCCCTTTGGAGTAGAAGGTGTCCTGGATCTTGTCATGGGTCCTCTGTATGGCAGTTCAGAAGAATCCTTCCATTCTGCCTTACAATGACAACTTACAATAACAACAACTGGTGCCAGACATTCCTATCATGGCTTCTTCATTATCGTAACGGTCTGCAGAGTCCTTGAACAACAGGCCGTTTCTGTCTATCTGTTCTTTGGGACCGTGGTAAGGCTTCATATGGAGGACGTGCACAATGTCTCTTCATTTTTGTTGTTTCGAAGACGGCTCATAATCCTCGACTTCATATGTGATATCTGACAGGTGGTATATGACACGATACAGACAAAGGTATCACTTCAGTAAATTTTCCGATAGCCCAACTTTCTGCATAGAGGTAAAAATCAATACCAGATCTCCTGGGCTGTATTCAACAGATCGTTGCTTGTCGTTATACCACTGACAGTCCTTCTCCTGGGCGTCCAGTGTCCATATATGAGCCAACTGTCTTGCGTCTTCAACCTTGTCATCCTGAGTGTCGTCAGGTTGGAACGAAAACAGCATATCCGTTGTCATCTCAGCTTCATGAACATAGAGCAGGAGAAGCGGCATGAAGCTTGTGGTGTCTTGCCATGCTGTATTATAAGCAAAATGTCACAACTGGCAGTATTGTATCCCAATCCTTCTTCTCAACGTCAACGTACATCTACAGCATATCTACTAACATGTTATTAAAACATTCTGTAGGACCATTTATCTCAGGATGGTAGGCAGATGTGAATCTGTGGACAATGTCGCAACGTGACATTACCTCTGATACTACCTCTGACTTGAATTTTTTTCCTCGATCAGATATCATCACAGCTGCCAACCTTTAGAATTGGCTGTCAGTAATGATGCGCAAGACCAAAGAGGACGTGGTGCTATGGCCGTGCTCAAGAATATTTTAAAAATTTAAGCCTGACACTGTATTCATAAATATCTGCCACAAACCGTATAAAAACTATTCTGTACCAAAACACTGAGGTTAGATAGAAGAACCTAACACATTTGTGTAAATACCGTGAGTGGCTTGGAAATATTCCTCTAAGTTCCAAATAACTGTCTTTACGGAAAGTTAACAGTTGCCGAAGGAACAGAAAAGAATGAAATTCCTTGCATTTTTTAAATATAAAATCCTTAGCAGCTAAGGATACACAAAATAGTTCTGGATTTTAAACGACGAATAAAACCACTGAACAGATATGTCACAAATGGCTCATCACTCATATTTAATTCTAGCTGCACAACACTGCTATAAAAACAGGTACACGCGAGAAAGGCCAGTAAAAGCTTTTCTCTTCGGAAACCAACTGGCTAACTTCCGCCACCCGGTAAAACACATGGGCTGTTAAGCTTAAACCAAAGACATGATACTCATTATAGACCATAGTATTTACACAGATCTTGGGTGTGTGAGCGTGCATTTGGTAGGTGTGTAGGAGATTATAAGCGGGATTTGATCCAGATTTGTTCCAACGGAAATGCTATCTTTAACATTTCCTACAGCTTTGCTACGTACTCAGGAATGAAATAAATTATTTATATAAAACTTTTATCGACTATTACCGAAATGTAGATAGTACCTACTCCCATTTTCTTAACACACATCAGATCGTCAATTGTCCAGTTTCCGTAATTTTTCATGAACTTCCCGTAACTCCGTACACATGACGATAAATCCGTAACAATTACGGACAATCCGTAATAGTTGGCAGCTATGTATCATCATACATGGTGCACCATGCTTCAAAATAATGTCTTCTACTAGGAATTTTGCAGTCTCTGGATCTTCTGCAGTCGGCACAGGTTTGGTGAGAATAGCTGGCCGGAGATGAGCTGGAACAGCCAGTAGCTATTTGGGGTCTAATGGATCATAGGTGGTCTTCTTATAAAATGTACCGTTTATAAGTTGAAACTCTTCTTTGGTTGGTTCTCCTTTCTCCAAGGCCTCTATGATTTGTTATAATGCTAGATCTTCCCTTGTTCAGCTGTAATGTCACCTTACCCTGATGGCTGAAATTTCATCCAGCTGTTGTGTTCGGCTAATGGATTTCTCCAAAGGCAGTCAGCATCCTTGTGTTTGAGCCCGTTTTTTTTTAATACCACTGTGACATCATACTGTTGGAGTCTTTATGCCCATCTTGCTAGCTGAGCTGATGGATCCTTCAAACTGGTCAGCCAACACAATGAATGGTGTTTTGTCATGACGGTGAATGCTTTACAAATTAAATACGGCTGAAACTTGTTGATAGCCCAGATAACAGTGAGATATTCCTTCTCAGATTTACAGTAGTTTATCTCGGACTTTGACAGAACTCTTGATGCATAGGCTATCACCACTTCAGCATCTTCCTGAATGTGTACAAGCACTGCACCAATCCCATAACCACTAGCGTCTGTGGGGAAGTTCGGTCTTAGCATTCTTGTCATATAAGGCTAGAACTGGTACGGAAGTTAGAGCCTCATTAAGTGCCTGGAAACCTCTTTCTTTTGTCTCATCCCAGTAAAACTTGCCATCTCCCTGCAGAAGTTCTTGCAATGGATGTACCTTATTACAAAAACTTTTTATGGAACAACGGTAGTAGGAGCACAGCCCGAGGAAACTTCTCACTTTCTGGATGTGCTGAGGAGTTGTAAATTCTGTGACTGCCATTACTTTATCTGGATCAGAACGGACACCATCTCAGTTCACTAGGTGCCCCAGGATTTTTATCTATTTGGCGACAAAGTGCCACTTCTTTGGGTTGAGGTGGAGTCCTGCTTTCTGGACACACTTGAACACAGTTGACAGGTGGTTTAGATGTTCCGAAAAAGACCTTGAGAAAATGACAATGTCAGCTAGATAACAAAGACATGTCGTCCACTTAAGATGTCTAAGCAAGTTGTCCATCAAGAGTTCGAAAAAGGCCGGGGCATTACATAGTCGAAACGGCAAGATTTTGAATTCGTAGAGGCCGTCTGGTATAATAAAAGCAGTCCCTGTCAGCTTGGTCAACCTCGATTTGCCAGTCACCTGTCAGCATGTCCATGGTTGCGAAGTATGCAGCTCCTTTCAAACAGTCTAAGGTATCATCAATGCACGGCAATGCGTAGACATCTTTCTTTGTGATTTTGTTCAGCCACCAATAGTTGACACATAAACGACATGTGCCATCCTTCTTCTTCACGAGGACCACCGGAGATCGACCAGGGACTCTCTGAAGGTTGAATAATGTCAACGTGCATCTTCTTTCCACCTAGCGACAAACTGTGAAAACACTGGTTAATTGATGATCCCCGGTATTGATTGTGGGTCTTTTCATCAGGCTCTTCTCCTGCCTGGCGTGAATTACACCTGACAATTGGTGTAGTATGGTTAATTCCTGGTGACATTGTTCCTCCATCAGACCGGGCCCTATATAAAATGCAATAGTTGTTTCCTGTAGTGCGTTGTTGGCAATAACAGCAGAGCATGAGACTTCGCCGATGACATTCAGCTCACCATACTGGAGTGGTTCAGCAGTTCCAACACACATTCCATTAGGAATGAGTTGCGACTGCTCATGAAAATTAGTGATCCAAAATTCTCCTCAACCACCTGTGATGTTTATGATAGCCACTGGTATGTAGATTTCCTTTGTTATACTGATTGGCTTTCTGTAATCGATAAGCGCTTCACCACCCATCTGGCCATCTTGGCTGCTGACTGGGACTCTCCTCATTGTTAACGGTGAGTCTCAACATTCTCGACAGCAAAAAACCTCCCAAAGAAGTAAATGTTACATGTACTCGTCACAACGGCTTTCTCGATTTGTAGCTGAGATCTTCCACAGTCAATGACAGCCTGGGGTGCCTGAAGAAGTCCCTTCCAAGGACAGCATACAGTATCGTATGACATGTCCGGGAAGAACACAGTGAAAACACAATGGCATATTGTCTTCTGTCCTCCAGATATCTGTCCTCCTGCGAGGCTTCACAGTTAAGGAGTAGTTGAGTTTGGTCGCATTGGTTGGTTCCTAATCTGCTGTTTGGTAGCAGCTACAACATAAGTCATAGTAGAGCGAGGCCATTCTTCACGTCGGGTGTGAATGGCGGGGCTGACAGGCGCTAATGTTTCAAATACCTCTTCCTCAGCAGCATCGGCTCCCTCATAACATACAGAATTGACATCCATGGCCATAATCTTGTGCTCACTTGGTCCAACAGCCCCATCTGCCATAAACTGTTGTAATTCTTCTCTCACAATTCGTAGTATGAGAGACTCAAAGTCATGCTAGTCTTTCACAGCGCCCATAGGGACTACATTCGAGACTCTGTCGTACTTCTTTCATCCAACCCACCTCTGTTCCATCTCTACAATTTCCTGACAACATGGATAAACTCTTGTGTCGTCAAAACGTCTTTAAAACAGAACAGCTTGATACATGTCTTCCACAATGCCCTTCATCCAGGTTCTAGTGACATAGGGCCAAAACACTCTCTATATACAACTGTGTTGACTCACCATGTCGTTGAGCCCTGATCTTCAATTGCTCTTCTGATAAAAGGACTTGCCACTGATGGTCTCCTGGAATTTGTCCAGCTATTGAGCCTGTCTTTCTTATTTTCAAACCACTGCTGGGCCATCCCATCCAGGTAGAAATATACATTTTCAAAGCACATAATGTGATCAAACATATTACACTGGGCGAATTGGTCGAATCCTTTCAGCCACTTGTGCGGGTCCTGTCCAGCGTCTCCAGAGAACACGGACAGGTGTCTGATGTGCAGCTGGCTTACCGCTGTTTTGGCATTCATGGGTCTTTTGAGGACATGGACCTTCGGACGGAGGTAATCAGTATAGCCTTTGTATTCTGGTTCTTGTCCATGTAAGCAATGGCTCTTACGCTGCCTAATTGGAGCCATGATGATGTAGATGTATTGCAAGATCTACCAGGTGCCGCCACCAGAAAGTGTCACGCTGCAAACTGCAGGTGGTCCGGAATTCGAAGGCTGGTCATTAATGTAGCATAACACTTTACACTTAGGACACATTTATTAATAACACAAGCACAAACTCAGTACAGACTGACACCTGCTTGAAGTGCTCCACTATTTATACATGAAAGAATTTTCGGGAACTTACAAGTACATCAAACATAAGAAACATGTAGAACATTCTAGAAATTGTGAATACAAAGAAATAAATTTTTTCTGCCCATGCCTTGATTTGAACTGGGGACCACAAGCACAGTGATCTGTGATGCTAACCACTGCACCACACATTCTGTCAGAAGACTCGCAGCAATAGTATGAGTATGAAATGGTATAATCATATAGAGTCAGCCACAGTTGGATGAATTTTACTCATTAGAAGGAAACCATGAATATAGAGTCATTTTACAAAGAACATCACTTGTACTTCATTTGTGTGTCCAGTCTGACAATATTGTGGGACTGTACCAAACAGGACTAACTGCAGCTATTGAATGTAGGACTATATGCAGAAGGTAAGCAAAAATTGTCGCAGACTCGTGACTATGAATGAAAAAAGAAAAGCAGAGGAAGATATCATGAATATGAGATTTTGTAATGATGTTCTGCAACGTGTCAATTTAGTGAAAGATAGCATACATCACATACAATATTTTTATTATTTAATAATGGAAAGTCCAGGCTGGAATTAATAATATAGTAAGGACAGTTAACAACTCACCGCAAAGACGTGGCGACGAGCTGCAACAGGCACATACAAAAGACACACACATACAACACATTCGACTATCGCCCATGGCCTTCTTCAGAAAATAAAACACTCATGCAATCACACGGCACACAACACAGTCATACAACCATCACCTCCAGCTGCCACACTTCGAATCACGCTCTGCGGCGAGTAAATCGACGATGGGAGGGGAGGGGAGAGGGGATAGGAAGGTTACGTCACGGTGGTGGGGATGGTTTAGATGGGAATAACGAGATGCAGCTTAGGAATGGAGTGAGGAGGCGGCTGAGGGAAGAAAAATAAAACGAAATAAAATGAACGTATATACAAAATGCATGCACACTGCAAGTACACAAGACCGTGTACACACACACACTCACAAACACATACACGCACGCAAGCATGCACGCACACACACACACACACACGCGAGCGCACACACATACAGATGTGCACACTCACGCACTCACACACACACACACACACAATTGCACATTCACGCACCACTCAAAGTAGGTGAGGTTCGGGATAGAGAGGTAAGAACTGTAAGGTATGGGGGGGGGGGGGGAATAGTATAAAATAGGGAAAATGTAAAATGTGGGAAATAATGTTTTGAATGGTAAAATATGCTTACTTGATCGCTCTTGCATTTTCATTGTTTATTTGTGATATATATACATAATAGACATTAAAATACTCACCAGGAAGTTTATAATATAATAAAGGTTATCAAAACTGTTACCATTTTAAGCGGCAGGGGACTGGTAATATTATGCGAAGTAGAAATTTTTGACGTAATTTTAATCATCATAATTGATTAGTCAGTGAGCCTGTAACCAGCATTAATTATGTACGTAGTAAAACTGCACAAGTTCCTCTCTTTTTGTATTTTTCAATGTTTCACACAATGATATTTGAAAATTTATTCATGTTCTCGAGTGCAAATATATGCGTAAGTATTTTTGTGACATTTGCATAGGGTTGTCATCTCACACTATTATTGCTTTTTTGAGATTATAATGTACCATACCTCCTTCAATGTGCAGAAATACAAACACAAGCAATATATCAGTCTCACCCGTTTATAAAAGTCACAAAGAATACTTAGATAAATATTTGCATTTCACAACAGGAATAAATTGTCAAAACGCGTTATGCATAGCACGAAAACTATCAGTTGCATAAACAAAACCAATCTGGTAATCGGCATGGTGGCTGAAGGCCCCTACACATGTTGTGATTTACCATCAAACCAACCAAATTCGTTGCAGCCGAAACCTGTTCCAACCAACGAGCTTAAATCTCAAGCTCGTTGGTTACAACCAACTCTACGCAGCGATTGCAGCACCTCCCTGTTCTCTGGTGGTCGTTTGCTGAACTGTTTTTGTTTTTGCATGTTTGCTGTGCAGAGAGCAAATGATCACAGGCAGGAAGTTGTTTGGGTAGCGCTACACACGTAAAATTTGTCCGATGGAGTGGTGAGGCTAATACTATACTACCGTCAGCCACCGGAATGTAAGTCAACTAGGCATGTACTGCAAACAATGACAAATGCTACAGCTTTCCAAGTCTTTTTCATTCATTCACAATTACTATCAATTATTCCACTCCTATAGATACGCACTGTAATTATGATATTAGCTGAGGTTGTCTGAGATCAGACACATATTGGCCTCTTAAAAATTACAAATGTTTTCGAATTAATAATATAGTGAGGACAGTTTACAACTCACCGCAAAGACGTGGCGACGAGCTGCGACAGGTACATACAAAAGACACACACATACAACACATTCAGCTATCGGCCATGGCCTTCTTCAGAAAATAGAACACTCACGCAATCACACAGGCACACAACACAGTCATACAACCATCACCTCCGACTGCCTCACTTCGAATCACGCTCTGCAGCGAATCGGGGATGGGGAGGGGAGGGGGAGGGGATAGGATGGTTACGTCACGGTGGTGGGGATGGGTTAGATGGGAATAACGAGATGCAGCTTAGGAATGGAGTGGGGAGGCGGGTGAGGGGAGAAAATAAAATAAAATAAAGTAAAATAAATATATATAGAGAATGCATGCACACTGCAAGTACACAAGACAGCATACATACACACACACACACACACACACACACACACACACACACATACCACACACAAACACACACACGAGATCGCACATTCAGACACCACTCAAAATAGGCGGTTTGGGATAGAGAGGTAGGAACTGTACCCGTGTGTGTCTTTTGTATGTGCCTGTCGCAGCTCGTCGCCACGTCTTTGTGGTGAGTTGTAAACTGTCCTCACTATATTATTAATTCCAACCTGGACTTTCCATTATTATAAATGTTTTCAAATTATTGTTAAAGGAAGGAAAGGAAGAAGGATTAGGAAGGAAAGGATTGACAGTGGCTGCGTTAGGGCATTGAAATTAAACAAAGGCGACAAGTGAAAATGTGAGCCGGATCGGGAATCGAACCCGGGTCTCCCACTTTGGGCCAGCAGTCGCGTTAACCACTCGGCTACCTGTGCTCACATCCCGTCCATCCCAAAAGTCCAGAAGTCACACACTATGACTGTACCTTCTATGCCCTCTTATACTCGCCATTATGGACTCTTGTGCAAGGTCGAACCTATGACCGCATCTGCGGTGTAAGGATACATGCCAACCTTCAAAACGTAAAAATCAGGAGATCTAGTTTAAAAAATCAGAAGATTCTTCAATAGCTCAGGAGATATGTACTATGAAAAACTACGACGCATTTTACTATAAACCTGAAGATAAATGATTTTTGCCTTTTTCTTATCCTCTCACAATGCTATTAATGGCTACAGAAAACACTTGCATTAATCCAAATGTCAATTCCATCCTTATTTGTAGCCAGTACAGGCAAAGTGATTGATTTTTTTGATTAAAACAAAAATTTTAACAGCTGTATTTTTGTGATATACTGCTACCTACATTTTACGGAACAAGTGACCTATATGGTCATCACATTTAATTGATAAATCTTACTCTAAAATAAACAATGCAAGTAAGCACTCTGCAAGTATCACATGAACACTTTTACTTTTAACGGCAATTTAAGCTTTTTTTTTATTGTTACAGTAAAGCACTGTGGTGTTCAAACCAATCTTCGGATTGTTGACTGCTTTACCTTTACACACTTTTCATTTTCTTTGTATTTCAGTAAATCGCTTTTTCCACCATGTGATGTGGAAATATCACATCGACAAGCTGCTTTTCTGCAATTCGCACATGAAGCTAATGGTCCTAACTATCCACTCAAAAGGTATCCACCAATTAAAAAACCACAGAAGCGATTTCACTTATGTACAATGACGAAACATCACATTAAAAAGGGCACAACACAGAAACACTACACGTGTATTTGCAAATACACAGGAAAGAGCAGCAATAATTGACGTCATGCGCAGTTCCTAATTTATATTAATTTTGAAGCATATCTAGACTCGACCAAAAAAAGAATCATGCGTTTCAAGATGAAAGCTAAAAATTAGGGAAAATAATGGGAAAATCAGGAGGCGGGGAAAAAAAGTGAAAAATCAGGAGACTCCTGTCTAAATTGGAAGAGTTGGCAGGTATGTGTAAGTGAAGCTAGCACTGTCTTCGCATGTAAATACTTATATTGGTATGGTGCCTGTTCTTTCGAACATGTCCATTACCCTAAGGACCCATGAAGAACATTGTAAGCACTTCCCTACAAAACTTTAAGATCCTGGGAAATGGCTGTGATGTGGACAGGCTCATCTCTTTCGGTCATTGCATCCACATGGCGATATCAGTGAGTGACAAATGTGGCCTCTTTTGAACTGCCCACTACCACATGAGACTTCAGGGGATTTCCCATACTGGCAACACCACCACCTCACACTTTTCAAGGCAAGACTTGGGTGAATGGATGGACTGATAAGATCATTGTGGGTGCACGACAACCAGAAAGAGAGACAGATTTATCCATATGTGGCTTACATTTCCCTGTAGATCTCAATGGGTGTTCATCTGTATAGTGGAGGGGGATAGCAAATACTCCTTTACTGCCTTGTACATGAAAATGACTTAATGTCAAAATTAGCTAAACATAAAATAAAATACTAATATGGCAATCTACTACAGATCATAGTTTCCTTTATGAAGTATATAGAGGCTATGGATCACCAACAAAATAAGCTACTCTGCATTTTGTTTTTTACATAAGAAAACCCTAAGAGGCTAAGAAAAAAAAAAAAAAAAAAAAAAAAAAAGAAAAAGAAAAAAAAACAGTAACTTAAAAAGAAAAAGTGAACAAAAGTAAACATAATTATAAGGTGGAATATTAACAGTGCTTACCTGGTGTTCTGGAGCTGTGCCTGCCTGCACCGCAGTGTCTCCTGCAGCACCCTCTTGTGCCACACTCTTTGCCACCTCTTCTGATGGCTCTGTACAAGAACAGTGAGCATATATTTATATTTAACCATTTTGGATTGGAGTGCAGGACTGACCAATGAATATTAAAAATAAATAAATAAAATAAGCAGCAGCAATCAGTTGCAACATAATCAGATTTATTGCTAATCAATTTTGGCTACATAATTGTAATAGCTATCATCAGTTAGACTTCAGTTGCACATGTAATGGTAATTTGTTTTAAAAGTTTACCTAACTTTTCAAAGACTTGTACATGTAAAATACATGTGCACCTTAAGTATAATGAGCACTTATACTTGCTAACATAAAGAGGCAAAGTAAATTAACAAAGGATCTTCAAAAGAAAACAAATATAGAGATTGGTAGGGCATAAAAATATTTTGGAAATACAACCATTTCATAAGTGGAAAACAACTTCATGAGAGTGCAAGTAAATAGGGCAGTCAAACCTGTAATAACTTTATTAACACTAGAAAATTCAACTGTGCACAACAAGTGTTTCGAATGATGTTTAAACGTCAACTAACGAGCTCCGCTGAGTCCAGGCAAGACCCGGTTCACTTAGGTGGCGCTGTCTAATTACTTTAGCGCCCCTATATTACTTTGCACGCGTTACGCGCGCTGGTAGTTTTAAATTTATGACGCACTGTCACAACACTTTTCCCCCTTTGGGAAATTCACTTCACATTGCAGAGGTGTTGTACAGTGCGGAGACATCCATCGGCTCTTGATGTGTTGCGGCCAAGTCAGGTGGTGCCATGCGAACATATGAGCAAAAGTGCCCCGGATGGGGACTTTTGCACGGAACAAGGACCCGTGACTGAATGATGCGTGACATCTCTGAAGTATTGGCTGCAGGTGGTGGAGAAATTGGGATGCTCTCTGCTGGAGGCATACGTCCCCAGGACTCAACGACGGGTAACATCTGCATTGCCTCTGGTGCATGCGACTGTGATGCTGGCACACCTCCCCACACAGTCGGCTCATGTGATGGAAGCACATCATCTGCAGGAGTATGTTGGATGCTCGGAGTTGTGAGCGGTAAAGGTGGAACCCGTAGGTGGTGTCTATTGGCTTCTGAAGGAGTATGAATAGAACTGTGTGGAGACAACGTTGACAATGGTAGGTCAACTGCCCGCAAATGTATCTGGTCAAAATGGCGAACAACCATTCCCTGATCAGTCTGGATGTCACACAACCGACGGCCTCTAAACTTTTTGATGGTTCCTTTGATCTACTTGGCACGAGCCATAACCCCGTACCCAGACAGGGGCACCTACTCGGAACTTGTCAGGAGGGTGAGAAACAGCCTGAGACTGTTGGAAGCGAAGAAGATGTAACAATGTACATGGTTGATGACCATGCAAGAGCTCAGCCATGCTGTGATCACCCATGGGTGTAAATCGATAAGAACTTAGAAAGTGAAGTAAAGCATCTTCTGTAGAAAACTCACTGAGGAACTTCTTCATCTGACATTTAAATGTGCATACAAGACGCTTGACCTCCCCATTCAACTGTGGATGGAAGGGTGGCGCCATTGACATGACGGACACTGAGGCTGGAACAGAAATTCGAAAAACCAGTGAGGAAAACTGAGGACCATTGTCTGTGATGAGCATAGAAGGTAGACCTTCAAGGTCAAAAATCTTCGACAATGCATTTGTGGTTGCCGCAGTGGAAGGAGACACACAGTGAACCACAAAAGGGAAATTGGAATAAGCATCAATGACAAGAAACCAGTAGGCACCAAGAAAAGGGCCAGCCAAATCGGCGCGCTGGGGCAGGCCACGGGTAAGGGTCAGCTCGGGGGGCTGCCGATTGTTGAGCACATCTGGTACACAGGACGACCAAGTGTGAAATGTCTGCATCAATTCCTGCGAGCCAGATGTTTAGTGCGGAAAACACCCCAATGTCCCTGGTGTAACAACTGAAGAACACGTTGACGCAGAGAAGCAGGAAATACCACCCTTGAAAATGCTCCGTCTGTGGAGAGGAGAACCACACCATCACGAACAGACAGTCTCAGCTGCAAGGCGTAATAATTATGAAGTGGGTCAGAGGCCTTGCCAGAGGGTCTTTCAGGCCACCCTCGTTGAATGAACCTAATCACCCTGCAGAGAACTGGGTCTTCGGCAGTGGCCGAAGCAACATGGTCCACCAAAATTGGAAAACCATCAACCGCATGATGTTCGTCCTCATCCACATGGAAACAGAGTAACTCATTGCGGTCAAAAACGGGGTCAGGACCCATAGACAGCCGCGATAAGGCATCAATATTTGTGTGCTGGGCCGTGTGGCGGTAATGGATCTCATAGTGAAATCGAGACAAATATATAGCCCAACGTTGCAACCTCTGTGCAGCTTTATCCGGAAGTGATGCTGAAGGATGAAACAGGGAGACAAGAGGCTTATGGTCGGTAATGAGATGAAACTTGGAACCATACAAGAAAATGTGAAATTTTTTTAAGGCATACAATATGGCAAGTGCCTCTTCCTCAATCTGTAAATAACGCCTTTGAGCATCATTGAGCGTCTTCGAAGTTTAAGCAATAGGCCGCTCTGATCCATCATATCGGTGTGCAAGGACGGCCCCAATACCATATTGGGACGCGTCCGTGGCCCACACCAGTTGCTGCCCCGGGCAAAACATGACTAGACATGGAGCTGACCGAAGTTGATCTTTCAGGCAGACAAAAGCACGTTCACATTCATCAGTCCAGTGGAAAGGAATGTTCTTACGGAGCAGCTGATTCAATGGATGGGCCACATCAGCCGCAGAAGGAAAGAATTTATGATAGGAGGAAATTTTGCCAAGAAATACCTGAAGGTCTTTAAAATTGGACAGCCGTGGGAGGGCTGCGATAACATCAACATGCTGACTTAAGGGGCGGATCCCATCATGGGACAGTTGAAACCCCAGATACACACGAGAAGACTAAAAAAATTGAGATTTAGTGAGATTACACTTCAGACCCGCAGGCAGAAGAACTTGAAAAAGCGCGCGAAGATTGGCAAGGTGTTCATCCGTGGAAGTCCCTGTAACTACAATATCATCTTGATAGTTGATGCAACCAGGCACAGAAGCCATCAGTTGTTCTAAAAATACTGAAATATGGCTGGTGCGCTAGCAACGCCGAATGGCAACCGTTGGTATTGATACAGGCCAAACGGAGTGTTTAAGACAAGAAATTTTCTGGAATCTGTGTCCAAAGGCAGTTGGTGAAATGCCTCCGACAAATCAATTTTTGGACAAGAATTGACCGCCTGTAAGTTTGGCAAACAACTCGTCAGGACGAGGAAGCGGGTAAGTATCAATGAGACATTGGGCATTGACGGGTTTTTTGAAATCACCACACAACCGCAATTTGCCATTAGGTTTGCAAACCGCAATGAGGGGGGAGGCTCATTCACTAGAAGTAACTGGTAGGAGAGCCCCCAAAGATACCAACCTATGTAATTCAGCCTTGGCTGCATCACGTAATACAACTGGAAAGGGGGCTGGCACGGAAAAATTTTGGGTGGGCCGCCGGTTTGAGCGTTATATGTGCCTCAAATTCGACAGCTCGACCCACGCCAGAAAAGAAAATTGAGGAAAAATCAGTACACAATGCATCTAACCGAGTGTAAAGAATATCATCACATACCAGATGTACATCGTCAGTAATGGAGAATCCAAAAAGTCAAAAAGCATCATACCCAAACAAGTTTTCTGTTCCTGCATGATCAACAACAATAAAGATGAGAGAACGAATGACCAACTTGTAAGAAGTGGACGCCTCAAATTGGCCAATAATCAGAATTTTCTGTTTGTCGTAAGTCCGCAAATTGCACATGACAGGTGACAACGGCGGAGAACCCAACTCCAAGTATGTGTGGAAATTAATGAGAGTGACAGCAGAACATGTGTCTACCTGCATGCGAATATTTTTGTCAAGTACCTGAACATCTATATATAACTTACTAGTATCGGAAAGTACACAATTGACAGTC
Organism: Locusta migratoria; assembly: GCA_026315105.1. Classification (NCBI taxonomy): domain Eukaryota; kingdom Metazoa; phylum Arthropoda; class Insecta; order Orthoptera; family Acrididae; genus Locusta; species Locusta migratoria. The sequence continues at coordinate 741,081,581 of CM048755.1, read as the reverse complement.
ATAACAGAATCGTCATCTTCAGCAACAGCAGGAGTCTTGTTAGACCGGCAGACGGAGGCAATGTGACATTTCTTACAACACGTGGCCCAGCGTTGAGGACAATCTATGCTCTCATGTTCGATAAAGCAACATGAACAGGGTGGGAGCGCCGAACGTACCTGATTTGGCTACCGCGACTGCTACATCTGCCACTGCTGCTTTTTTTTAGTGCGCGGTTGTACCGCACCCTGTCATTGACGCGTGTGTACCGCGGCAACTTGCCCATCATACGAAACAGACGCGTCATCTGGCGCGGCATCAGACTGCACAGCACTGCTGACCATGTATTCATCAATTTGGGCACCGGCAGCTCAAAAAATTTCATACGACTGGGCAATAATACTTCAGATAAAGAGGGATTCGGAAGCTGGAGGGCATGTTGTCGGACTTCCTTATCCAGGGCCAACCTAAGAATAGCATCTCTAACCATGGAATTGGCATAAGACTTGTGATGCACGTCTGTAACAAATTGACATTTTCTACTAAGGCCTTGTAATTCCGCGGCCCACGCACAGTATGATTGATGCGGCTGCTTGCGGCACTTGTAACAGGCCACCTGGGAAGCAACAACATGGGTGTTTTTGCGATAATATTTTGAGAGCATGTCACACATTTCAGTAAAAGATAAAGATGCCGGATCCCATAAGGGGGCGAGCTGAGATAATAGTTGATACACTTTTGGAGAAATCCACGAAAGAAATAGTGATTTGCACAGCTGATTGTTGCCAGTGCCAAAAGCCACAAACTGTTGCCGCAGCCGCTTTTCAGAATCCTCCCATTCGTCCGCAGCTTCCTTGTATGGAGGGAATGGAGGCAGAGAACACGGCGCGACCTGACTGGACAACGACGTTGACACAACTGACGTAAGCATCTGTGGTAGGTCATGTAACGACGCTACGAGGGCAGTCTGTTGCTCGATGGGCATGTGCAATAGCTGGTCTAAGCTTTCCATATTTATCAAAACACTGCCGACAACAACATGTGAAATAGTTCACAACTCGTCGCCACTAAAAGTGTAACACTAGAAAATTCAACTGTACACAGCAAGTGTTTCAAATCATGTTTAAATGTCAACTAATGAGCTCAGCTGAGTCCAGGCGAGACCCGGTTCACTTAGGCGGCGCTGTCTAATTACTGTAGCGCCCCTATATTACTATGCGCACATTACGCGTGGCGGTAGTATTAAATTTATGACACACTGTCACAACAAAATCATAAATATTTTTCTCATGATGAAAGCCTCAAATTTTTGATTGTGAGACTTTACTAAAAATGTGTTATGGTCAAACTGATCCACTTAACGGTCATGAAACACTCATGTAGGGCAGAACAGTTAATATACACATATTTACAATCCTTAAAATGCAATTGAAAGGGTTTGGTGCACTGGAAATTTGTCATTAATGCAGTTTTGGAGAAATAAATCTGACTGATACGCATGGCTGTGATGAACAAATGATGTGGAACAGGTTCTTTCTTGCTTTCATATCACAAAAGTGTGATATGACGCCCATGAAGTATTAGCCAATCACGATAATTTCTAGATGGCTCACAAAAGTATCTAACCACTTAGTAAATACACGAGTCTGAACCCAGCTACTATGGTGACAAGATAAAGTTACCCTAGTATGAGATATACCATGTTCTAAAACTACCTATGTGCCCACTCTGCATTTCATGGCCATCATAAAAATATTTTTTGAGGGCAGAAAGTTGGTCATTGAATATTATTGTTATTATTTTATTAGATCTCATACTAATGACAAATGCCTCTGTCGTGTCTCACTTAGGATATCCACAATATTGCAAGTTAGGAATAAGCAATCTTGCATTAGAAATCTAACTTTGTAGTTACACTAGTGTGTCTCAAGAACAATTAATTGTAGTAAATGAGAGTAGTTAGGGAATAATGGAACTACCACTATATTACTGATCAGCAGCTGCACCTGTCAATGTAATAGCATCATATGAGGAAATACCAGGCATACTTGCTTAGAACTGGTACCTGGAGAGGCACCACATATTTTTCCAAACTAATGATGTACACAAATGTGGTTCAAAGGTTGAAATTTATGTAGTGTTTACACCATTCTCAGTTTCATCTTTTTACTAAGTAGCAGGACTGGATGTGAAGAGATTTAAAGGTAATGACGTGTTCCATTGATGGGTGTCACTTATGGCATCAGAGAGCATGCCTAAAACATATAATGGTCTCAGTGACCTCTGTTGTCCACCGATGCACTGTCTCCAACAAGAGGATCCTGAAAGTAGGGGGATGGCTTGGTTAGATGCTAAAAAGGTGGCTGTAGTTGTATTCTGCTCAAGCAGATTACATTTGTGTGACTTGCTGTGTCTACCGCCACCTCTTGCCATCAAGGAGGTAATTATCTGCAGATAGTCCACATTGACTAAACCGGTCACAAAACAAAAACAACAATTCTATATTCTGACTGGTTTTAATTTTAATTTAACTATTCGCTCTCCAGTTAAGGTTTCACCTTCGGCGGCAGATTTGGTGTTGCAGGTGTTTCAACTGAATAAACTCTTTGAGCTCTTCTCCAGGTCAATAGTACCAATGCCTCACTGCTAGCCTTTCATTACAGTTTTGTTAGATCTTTACAGCTGCAAAAATGTAGAGAGATTTTAAGTTTGCTCTTCAAATGAGCCACCAGATTTGTTTGCATTTCCATTAGTTTTATATTGCTTTCCACAAAAAGTGCAAAGAACCCTTCTTGTGTCATGGTCCTAAACGTCCACACAATGCACGAATGTGCTTGCTAACAATGGCACAATAAACATGGCCTATGAGTCTGTTAGAGCCGATAAAAACGGTCACCACTCCCACTCGCTTCCCACCTCGCTCATGCCTCACTCTCGATGGTTTACGGCGGGTAGAGGCAAAGCAATAACGTCACACTGCCGAGAGAAAGGTGCTTCGGGATGGAGCGAGTCACGGTACTCCCGGGTTCGCAACGAGCCCATCGGGCAGAGCTGAGCCACCTCAGCCAATTGAGTCAGCGCACGCCGCTGCACACTGGGCCAGGCATGGCTGAGATGAAAAGAAAGGGGCAAATAACCTTTTTTGATTTTAACGATGTAAAAATTGTTCTCGCTATACGAGACCATGGTCCATCATTTTATGAAATTATTTTTTCCTTACAAGCTTTGCCTTGCCTGTGAAAAAATAAAAAGTCTTCTTTTCATTCCACCAGAGTTTTTTAGTTCCATAACGCTCCTTACTTAATTTTGATGAAAGTATGTGGTTAAAAAATCTGATTTTTGGACACATTGTAGTGAAATATCTTAAGTTTCGAATGAAACATTCACCTTTTCATAATTCGTAACAATCGTTTTCAAATAAACCTATTTGTCAAGTATGTACACTTGATTTACAAATTGTGTATTGAAAACGTTAGATAGCAGGCAGCTTACTGTTCTCTGCAGTTTAGACCATATATTAAGGCGAGTGAAATGGAGCTAAAAGAACAAAAGTTTCTAAAATGGTAGTCTCACCTCCTCTCACAAGTAATTGCGAGTTTTCTGAGAGGCATCGAGCCGCGATCGAAAGCCTACGAACTCAGCCTGTGTTGATCGTAGCGTGAAGCATTGCAGTACCGAGATTGCTGGCTACGTTTGGCCGTCCCTCGTGATAAGTTAATGATCAGTTTTACATCAGATCATACTCGACTTTGAGTGGCATACATCTGATTTTTTGACCACATGGAATTTATATTTCATGTTTGGAACTAGAAGATGAAGAACAAATTAATGTAAACTGCGACTCTGCTGTTGATGGACTGAAATAAAATTTTCTGATGTTACAGTTAATGGCTTTTTAGTTGAAGATAAAGAAGACCAAAACACTTATATTTGTAGTTCCATCTACAACTAATACACAATATATAACTTTTTGAAAATTTTTCTTTTGTTGCTTTCAGAAAATGTGGTACCACAAGGTTTAAATAGTTGTATATCGTGCTTGATTCCATAGTGGAACTTGTGCTCAACAAATGTATTTGACATGTAGAAATTTTCAGCAATCAGTCATAAAAATATTTATTTATTGGCAGATCAGTACGAATGCAACCTCCGACATGGAGGTACTTACTCTGTACCTCGTGAAAAATATTAACGCAATTCTACACTTCATTGTTCATCTGTTGCCAACATAAGAACTGGAGCCCGGCGAGAAGCATCATAAAATTTTACTGAATGAAGTGTAAAATTGCTTTAATATTTTTCACGAGGTACAGAGGAAGTGTTATTGCTGCTCGTTTCACTCGCAGTTAAATTAATACTGTACCTGCTCTTTGGTTGACAGGTTCTTGTATGTGACCTTGTCCGTTAAGAAAAAAATAACTTTTGTTTTAATTGAAGTTGTCACGAAAAAACATTTATTGGTCATCTGAGTTGCCGTCATTACCATTGGTACCAACATAACCACTGCAGCCCGGCGAGAAGCGTCATACAATTTAACCGGATTTATTGAAACAGACATCAGATGTCTGTTGAATTGACGTTATCCCGCCTGAATGGCGCACGATTAGAACTTTTTCCACATAAGGTTGTAAATAACTTTCTTCTTGAAATCCTAGTGCTTCTCTAAGGTTCACATAACCCAGCACTTCACAAAATTCGACGAAAGAATACGCGAAATTAGAATGAGACAACTCATGCAAGAATCGTAGGTGATGTCCTAGGAGCCGTGTACACCGAATGAAGCGGCAGTGCGATCGATATATATCGGATAGTGTTTCATATAGAAACGATAGGCCTGTGCGATAGGTATCGAAGAAGCGAATGTTATGATTTTTACGAATATGTCATGATTTTAAAGGATGTGTTTAGTCAGGAACCTGAGAGTACAACGTAACTTGTGAGTGAACAAGTTGTACTCTTAGGTTCCTGCCTAGCCACATCCTTTAAAATCATGACATATTCGTAAAAATCATAACATTCGCTTGTTCGAATACTGGTACCTATAGTTTAGTCTAACAACCATAGCTTTGACTGAAAAGTCCATTGATAACGAATTAAGGCCGATTCACACTGTCCGTCATGTCAACGTCACGTCACGGATCCGTCACATCAAGTTGTATTCACACTGTCCGTCACGTCAATTCGCTTTTTCCAGTACTCCATGTTGAAAATGAGGTTATGAGTGGCGACGTGTTATGTAGAAAGTCATATTATAATACTGTAATTGAAGAAACAACAACGCTAAATGTTATTGATTGCCAAAATCAACTTTACAATGTATGTTTTGGGCTAATTTAATGTGGTAAAGTGCTGGGAACTGAAACATGTCAAAACATTGACATCTATTTTAAAGCGAAAAAAATAAAGTTTCTTGCTACTGCTAGCGGAGCGGGGGTTGAATGTCTGATGTATATCGATTGTATTGCCGTTTCATTCGATTTATACGGTTCCTAGGAAATTACCTGTTACCAGCGTGACCTGCTACATTTGAAGTTGAGCAATACTAAAGTTCTATTTCCTTCGTTGAATGGTGTGCTAAAATTCAATAGTCGAAAATAAAGTGGAAATTAGACTCGACTTCCTTTTTTTATTTTATTTTTACGAGTGCAAAAGTTTTAGCGCCAGTATTTACATTTGCGCCTACGAAGCAAGCCACTCACAACGTTTACATGTAACATCTTCCAGAAGACGAAAACCGATTTTCGTAAACCGTTTTTCGCTTTTGGAGTGTTTACATGACCAACCAAAAGCGGAATTGGGAAATCGGTTTACGAAATCCGGTTTTGGGAGCCCATGTAAACGGGGGGTGTGTAGCACTGCTTAGACGAGACGGAAATCTTACTTGTGGCGGCTCCTAGTGCCATTTTTCAGAACTTCGTTCGTTTTGTACTCGATTTAACCCCGTTTTATGACGTCTTTCAGCGGATCTATGAAACAATAATGTAAATAATGCAAACGAAAGCGCACTGTTATGCAAAGTTAACTGCAACATTTGTAACTGAAGTTTTCCATATAAACTTTGGATTCGGGATTCGGTAGTATTCGAACCCAGCGTGCTAGATTCGGCGAATCTGGATTCGGCCGAACCACTCGGACACATCCCTATACGTAATAAGTATTGTTCATTAACAGCATTTTGCAGAGGGAATATATAAGTTCCTGGGATGTTTGTGCCATGGAGATGTGGTTTCATAGTAGTGTTGTGAGCGATAAGGACTGGTGGAATCTGAAATGGTAAAGGTTATTTTGAAGGGGTAAGTGGTGCCCAGAGAAGGAACTCTTAATGGTTAGGCCATTGGGAGGGATTCCATGGTTTAGGCAGTACTTAAGAAATAATGTGGGGCTGGGTTTTATCTAGAGATAGGTAAACTTTTCTGAACTGTTGCAGATAGATGGAGCAGTAATTCACTATGTGGGGAAGGTGTCAGGAAAACTGGAAACGATGCAGAAATAAGCATATGAAGTTGTTACTGGGTAGTGATGGGAGCTGAATAACCAAAGAAGGACACGGGAAAATACACACAATTGGATACAGATATTCAAAAGCACACAAAAATAAGACACCAATAGACAGAGCTGCACACCACCATGCAAAATTAAGTACACGAAACATTATTAACCACTACCTACAAATCCACAATAATGCCCAAAATTGTACAACCAAAGCATAAAAATGTGAATAAATATGTTAAAATGTGTCCCAACACACACACACACACACACACACACAAACACACATGCAATCACACAAAATTCTTAGAAGTGTTGGAAATACACTCAACCAGGTAAAGCTATGTAAGAATGTGTGTAAAGTTAAGGGAAATCTTGGGAAAAGGTATGATTATCTGTGTGTGTTTCATTGGTAAGGAAATGGGAGGAGGCTTGTGGAGGGGGTAAATAACATACTAGTTTGTGTGTCACTGGTAGGTAGGTTGTAGGAAGGATATATAAATTAATAATAAATAACACACGTAAAATTTGTGAGGAAGAGGAAGAAAATGTGTGACAGAGTGGATGACCAGCATAGGAATACATAATTAAATACTACATCAACAAGTTGCACAAGTAACAGATCAGTGTTGAGAGCAGATGGCACCGATAATTGTGATCTGGATATGGAAGCACATGTGATAAACATACAGGAAACAAGAAAAAGAAATGGACTGAGTAAAGAAATTTTAGAGAACAGTAACAAATGGCAGAAACCACTGTGTTTAGATGGGAGAAAGGCTGTACTATAAAATATAAAAATAGAAAGTTCAGTTTGGAATGTTGCTAATAGAAAATGGGTAGCTATTCATGACTGGCCTATGATCACTGAGTCATAGGCAGACACATAAAATAGACAAACACATTCACACAATTATGAAAGGTTAGTCCAAAACACTGTAATGAAGTATTTTATTTATATCTCACAAGATAACTTTCGGTGTTAAGTGCCAACGTCAGATATTAGGTATTTAGAGGCCTTAAGTGCTTCAACTGACTATTTATTAGGTGGTGTTTTATATTTCAATAACAAATTGTAGCCAGTTACCACAATAGTCAGTTGAAGTACTTAAGGCCTCTGAAATCCAAGTACCTGATGATGGCACCAAAAGATATCTTGTGATATACAAATAAAATAATTCATTACAGTTTCTTGGACTGCCTTTCACAATATGTCAATATACAACATTTCTAACACTGTGGGCCCAAGATATAATAAGTTAAAACATTCACACAACTGTAAATTTTCAGCTACAGCCCTCATCAGAAAAAGCTACAATCACTCAGACTTAAACTCAAGGACACTTGAGAACCATCTCTGGGAACTGTGGCACAACAAGCATCTTGACAGTGAGTGAGGATGGAGTACAGGGGAAGGGTACAACCAAACGGCAGAGATAAACATCCTACCTTGCCAGCACCCAAGGTTTGTGACTGGGGTACACCTTTTGGGAAACGTATATAGGCACCTTTTCCTTCAACCTTATCTCCTGGATGGCTTGCTAATCTCCATTGATGGGGCATTCTCATAAGGAGACAGTATGGTTACCCATGCAGTTTATGCAGTGGGAGGAAGGGAGTAGATAATCACTCTCATAGGCATTGGCAGTGTTCTTGCACGACTGACTGGTGTGGTCGAATAGCTGAGACTGGAGGCAACATTTACAGTTGAGAGTGAAAGGTCAGACAGTTGTGACCTCATAACCGGTCTCAATCTCTGGTCCGAAGTACTATGTGATCAAACATAAGCAAGAGGGTTCAGGATGGTACAAATTCATTGTCAATCTTGTTCATCACAAGATGCACTGCTGTGACACACTGATCTGCGATCTAGTCTTTTAATTTTGTCTTCAGTTAGTCCACCGAGCAAGTTACTGGAAACAACCCCGTGAGAAGAACTGAGAGTGTGATGGGCCTCCACTTGCACAGGGCAACTATGAAGAAATGTGGCTTTGAGGAGTCTTTGTACCTGCAAAGCACTGTGCGTCTAGCAGGAAGAGTTCCTTTGCACAGATAGGAACAAAACTTCATTGGTCCTGCAAATGCAGCTACACCTTTTTGGATGACGATTGACTGTAGGATTTTTCACCCCCCCCCCCCCGCCCCCACCCATTCTTCTGTTTGGGATTTGACTAGATACATAGGAGGATACATAGGTGCAGTAGGGAGACTCATCGCATCCTTGTTTTCTTTCGTTTCCTTAAACTTCCTTTTATTTGAGGAAACCATTGTGAGGGAATGCCCCACTATTGCAAGTGTCCCATGGCTCTCTCCTTCCTACTTGGGGCCCTTCAGGGGCAGTCTCACCCGCATTAGGTGATTGTGGGGAAGAGAGATCTCAAATGCCAAAAAGGAGGGAAGAAAATGGGAGGAGGAATAAGAATGCAAAGAATGAAAAAACAAAGATGAAGAAAGGAAATTCCCTGGCTCTTCGAAATCTTCAGTTTCCTGAAGCAGTTGTAAGGCTGTCTCCGAGGGAGGGGAAAAGAATAGTGGGAGGGTAAGCACACAAAATGGAATAGAAGTAGAGCCGCAAAGGCTGTGGATCTGTGCTAACCAAGTATGTATTCACCAATGAGTGGTGAATCTAATAAAGGTTAGTCTAAAATTACACAATTCTAGATTAAAACTTTCGATATTATTAAAATTAAAAACCTGTTATGAAACAGAAACAACAATTTTGGGATCTGGACTGTTTTTAATTTCAACTATTGTATTAAAATTGTTGTTTATCTCCAGTATGATTTCTGAAATTACTGGTTGTCACTAGAATAGTTCTGTAAAGGAATGTAATTTATATTCATCAACTGAATATCACCCACGGAAAAAATAGGGTTCAGTCACTCTGGATGTATCAATCATGAACTTTATGTGGTCCCAATTACCCTGATTTCCCATAGAGCTGTATCATTTACACTGACTGTCCATGGACTACTTCCATAAACCCTATACACAAAAGGAAATTGTGGATTATTAAAATCACCCAAAGCTACTGTACCCTATGCCCAGACAGCTGATGATTATGACAGATAAAAGGATTCAAACTTAAGGTATATGAAGGCCTAGTCCTCCTCTGTTATTCAGTAAATTAAGGATTAGGATGCTACATTTTTGAAAGTAATAACCGAATGTATTGGTATCTTACATAGATTACAATAGCAAATATTTTAGTAGACGTTATGCAGAAAAAATAGGTTTTTTTTTTTTTTTTTTTTTTTTTTTTTTTTTTTTTTTTTTTTTTTTGTGCAGAGTAATATATTGTGATTTTCCGTGAGGTTACTCCTTTTCATATAAAGTAAATATACCATTCTATTATTCACAAATGTATGGAAAAATAGTAGCTGGTAATATTTTATAATATGATTCACTGTATTTTATCCTTGTAACTTCATTGTGTGAACTACAGGAGTGTTGAGAATGTTGATCTTCCAGCCTGCACTGCCCCCTCTGCTGTTGGGCCCCAGTCACTAAGGATCTGTGTGACCCAGCTGCTTCAGTCAACAACCAACACTTGTGCCCCCGGCTACACTCGGTCATCACTAACGCAGCCGACTAGCCACCTCCTGGTCCTACTAGCAGGTACAAAATCACTGCACTTCATACAGCACTTTAGCATGTCATTGTGACTGGCCATTAGATTGTACAACCCAGTGGGCTATTCAAAAAAGTGCTATTTTGTATAGCTTACCTTTTCTTTAAAATCTGTATCCCTGACTACTGTTTTGAAAACTTCAACATAATTAAAACCCATAAACCACCTCCTTCTGGAAAAAAAAGAAAAAAATATATATAACTGTCATCTGTCCAAATAAGCAATTACTTTATGATTAATCATTTGAGTAAATTAACTAATGTAAGTAAACTTGCTACTATTCAAAGGTGAGGGAATTTAGCATGGTGTAATTGTGCATACTCCCAGGTTGGCTGGGTAACGTAAACAACCATATACTGCCATTCTGTGTCTAGTTTCTGTGTGCTCTGTTCCCATAGACTGCAGAACTGAAGTAATGGTATAGTGAAGCATTGCTTGTGAAGACAACCACTTCTACACCAATTGGAAGGCCACGACAGGTCACATGGGGTCAGAGTGCAGACTGAAGGGTGTGTGCAGGAACAGGGCCCCACTCTCTTAGCAGTCAGCCTCAGACCTGTGGCGGTCTACCTTACTGTTCCTCCCTCATTTGGGGGCATTCCAAACACTACATTTTGCTCCACTAGCGGTAATTTCATTCAATAAATGTGGCACAGGCACTAAGTCTGAACTGTTCTCTTTTAGTGGGCCATTTTCTATTGGGGAGCATAATGAAATAAATTATGACATTTGTGAACTACAAGTAGTAAGTTCACATGAACAAGTAACTTTATGGTAAGTTACATTTAAATATTACCTCCACAATCGTTCCTTCTTCGCTTCTCACCACGGTGCGTGGACAGGCTTGCTTGTTTCCTCTTATGATTCTGTTAAAAATATCATTGATTAATTGATTGTAAATCAAACGTTTATGTATATTACACTATAATAACACTAGGCAAAAGTAATTATCTTGAATTGTTATGAGAGAGGAAAAAATAAAGATTGTTAAGCTAACATCCACAGACTACAACTCTCCTACTCTTGACTTTCCCTCAATGACTCTATTTCCATCTTTCCATTATCACTTACATTAGTTCAATGAGACCACAAGAGCTTATCACAGTGTATATGTTTCGCAGTGTATATGTGTGTTTCTCCACATTCCAGAGGTTCTTCCATTATGTCCAAGTAAGTTGTAAGGTTGGACACTCCTGCATCAGACTCTGTATAATGTTTGTGGAGCACATGAAGATGACTTTATACATAAATTTAAAAAGTATTACCATTCAATCTTTTGAGAAACTTTTGCAATACATAACCTGAAGTATGGAATTTTGAATGGAGTCTCACCAACAGAAGTAAAAGTACCTGTAGTCTCACACAAGAGGAGTGCATTGGGTTTCTACTACAGTGGCATTTATCTGATATTGGGCTGTCAGAAAGTAGTTGAATAAATACCTAATTCTGGAAAATATTTCAAGGTCATACAAATAACTGACAACTTGCTTCGAATGGATACAAATTTGAAACTTTGTACTTAATAAAAGTTGTAAGTGTGATATAATTACTACTATATCAATGACTCACAAGTGTAATTAGCCAACAGATATCAGAACAGTAGTCCAGGTATGAAATGGAATGATTGTATGGAGCCAGCCACAGTTGGATGACTTTCTATCATTGGAAGGAAAACGTGAATATAGAGTTATTCAAATGTTCAAATGTTTGTAAAGTCTATGGGACTTAACTACGGGGTCATCATTCCCTAAACATACAAACTACTTATGTACTACTTACGAACTAGGATGGCACAAATATCCATGCCCGAGGGAGGATTCGAACCCCCGACCGTAGTGGCCGTGCAGACCGTGACTGGAGCGCCTTAGTCTCCTCGGCCACCGCGGTCGGCAATATAGAGTTAATCTGCAAAGAAGATCACTTGTACTTTATTTGTGTGTCCAGTCTGACAATATTGCTTTGTATGTGGGACCATACCAGACAGAACTGACAGCAGATATTGAATATATGACTACATACAGAATGTAAGCAAAAATGATGGTCACTGAAACTACCTGCAGCACTTATAGAGTGGTGTATGAGCCTTCAGTCTTTCCTTATTCCAAACACAACTGCTATGAGAAGAAACCCTAGTCTGTGGCACCACACTAAAGTCAGTTTAAAATTACTCTGTGGCTGTCAGTCTGCAGTGGGAGGAGGCAGTGGTCTGGAAATGATAGCCTTGCAAGTAAACACATGCTAGTTTCTGGTCCTCTATTTCGTTAAGAAGCGTTGACCTGTTATGACCTGACTGAAGGAGTGAGAATGCCTCAGAAATGATGGCTGCCTGGATCACTTCAAGAAGCGGAACGGTATTTGCATGTTTTACGATCATACTTCACGGTATTTGCGCAATTCGGTGTGTTTCATGCTTGAAAACAGGGGACTTCGGTTTATCCGAGATTTTCGTAATCCGGACCGGCCGCCATCCCGATCATTTCTGATAAAAAGTGGTTAACTGTTTTGTATTTTATCCTTTTCTTAACAGAGGACACTTCTTAAAAGTGGACAATTTTATTTTCCCCATTGGTGTCCGTTATTCAGAAGTTTTACTGTATTTCTGTTCTTTAATACCTTCACCATTTTCAAAATTCTTCGTCAGTAAAGTATTTGCACGTACAGTAACCAGTTTCCTATTACAAATAATTGTTATATTACAATTGATTATTGTGCAATTATATATACACACACACACTAGCATTAAGTTTTCAGCATTGGTCAGGTAGGTATTTATTCCATTCTTAGTCATTCACCTTCTTCTCCCTCTTTACATCAGCTTTTGCCCCGCTCTCTGCCTGTTTCATTTTCATGCAGCTCAATCCCTATGACACCACATCTCTTGAATAATATGTTGTATAATAATATAATTTTCCAGGTATGTAGACTGGAAACTGGCTGCAAAATGTGTTGTGAATACTACAGAAGTAATAAATTACTGTTGCCTAATGTGGTGGGTTGGTTTTCATGCATCTCATTGTTTATGATGTCGTATCTCCTGAACTATGTGTCATATTATGACATGATCTTGAAGGTACATTCAATGGTATATGTGTGTTCTGACTATGAAATGTCATTCAAACACATTTAAGTGTTTTAACACAAGTAATAAATTGTAATACCATAGTGTTTTACTGCATAAACAGGAGAAAAGTAATAAGTGATAAACTACTTCGCTTTCACCATTTTACTAGGGTTATCAGCAAGAAAATTTTTGTGAATGTTTGAAATTGTTTGTAAAGTTTGTTGCAAAAGCAGACTTCATGTAATGAATATTAAACATATGTTGGAAACAGATTTTAAGAACACTGGGGCTTCAGAACAGTGGACATCAACTATAAATGTTGTGGCGTTAAGTCAGCGCCACACGCCAGATGTAAGAAAACGACGGTGGAGAAGGCAGCGATCGACCAAAAGCCAATTGCAAGCAGGCACCGTGCATCCTGGAGGGAGTAACTGAAGATGTGCGCCCTCTACAAGCGGCTATATCTAGGCTGACATACGTCTGAACAGCCCATCAGGTACTATTCAGAACTCAGGCAGTTACTATTCAGAACTCAAGCAGTTACTAGGCAGCTATGAAGTCAGAAATAGGACAGTACAAAGTCAGAACGACGCTACAAACATAACAGTAACTAGGTCACAGCGCAGCTAGCATCATATGGATGACAACACGAGAAGCAAGAAGAGAGGAGAAACAGACACATGTTCTAATGTTGAGTATTATAATTTTCAGTCAATAAAACTTGTATTATTAATCTGATTAGTTGTTACAGTTGACACTGAGTCCTAGACCAATCCCTTTCCTGATAACTAGACCAGGACATGGAAACAACAAAAAAGTGACGAGGTCACAATATGTATATAATTTGTTAGCAACAAATAATTTAAAAGAAAAATTATTGAAATGAAACCATTCATTTAAAATTTGTAGGCATAGAAAAAGTGTATCTAACTTGTGGAAATTTTAAAAGCATTTAAAATTAGTCTTATCGTAATTCAACCAATTCAGTACCTTTATGAAAACACAACAATAAGAATAAAAGTACAAAATTTATCTGTTACCTGGATGTAAAGTTATAAGAGGATTATGTCATAGATGCAGTCTGTCACCAATGCTCTATAAATACATACAGACAAAGCATTGGAAAAATGGAAAAGAAAATGTAAAATCATGGGGTTCCCAGTAAATAATATTATTACATTTTCATTACAAATTGGTGATGACCAACTAATTTTGGCACAAAATGAAGACATTCTGCATTACAAGGAAATTAATAGAGGAGATAAATAAATACAGACTTCAGGTCAACATGAATGAAACAAAATATACGGTAATAGAAGATACAAATCTAGATTTAACTTTAGAAGAAGGAATAGAAACTATTAAACACACAGAAGAGACAAAATATCTATGAGTCAACGCTACACATGATGGCAAACAAGACAATGGAATTGTTCAAGAATCAATGCTGGGAAGTTAACTATTGGAACAATAAATGGTATTTAATGGGACTGACAGATTAGAGAGGAAACATAATGAAAATAAAACTTCCTGGCAGATTAAAATTGTGTGACAGAACCAGAACTCGAACCTGGGACCTCTGCCTTCGTGGGCAAGCGCTCTACTGCTGAGCTATCCCAACATACCTCATGGTCCACCCTCACAACTTCAATTCAATCAGTACCTCGCCTCATACTTTCCAAACTTCACATAAGTTCTCCTGTGAACCTTGCAGAACTAGCACTCCCATAAGAAAGGATTTGGTGCAAGGTTCGCAGGAGAACTTCTGTGAAGATTGGAAAGTAGGAGATGAGGTACTGGCAGAATTGAAGTTGTGAGGGTGCACCATGGGTCTTGTCAGGATAGCTCTGTGGTAGAGTGTTTGCCTACAAAGACAAAGGTCCCAGGTTTGAGTCCCAGTTCCATCCTAGAATTTTAAATTGCCAGGACATTTCATTTCAGTGCACACTCCACTGCAGAGTGAAAGTTTCATAACATTGAAAATAAAAAATATGGAGTGTATTGTCATATCAATGTAATATGACCTATACATATTTGTTTTGCAAGGGTAATTTATACTGTGGACTAGTAACACTGAGGATATGTATTATTTTTTGCTACTATGTCATAGTTGTGTGTGTATTTGTGGTGAATCACACTCAGTAAATCTTTTGTGTAATTCATAGTCTGTTTCAAATGAATAATCATCACAATAGGCAGGTGATGGCAGAGGAGCCACTATCCTTATGAAAGAGCATGAGGTTCTCAGTGCTTTGTAAACCTTCAGAGTTGTATGTGCTTGAGAAGTACACAACAATTCTTGGTGTTCGTGCTCTGTTCCCTTCCTACCATTTGATTTACAGGTGTTTTTCTTTTTATGGTGTATATACACCATATTTTATGGTGTATATACACACATCCACAAAGCAAGTGAAAGAGAAGTTTTTGAAATAGGAGAGTATACATGCAAAGCAAATAAAACTCAGATACGGAATGGTAGGAGGTATAAGAAGCAAAGTAAAGTACAGAAATGTTGGCTCAGTGTGAACTAAGGATTGAAATAGCAAAGCTGAGGTGAAGTAAAGATGGCGCTTAATTGTAAATATATCAGAATATTGGAAGCAACAACGTGAAGTTCTAACAAAGGAATACTATTTTGATGTTTAACCCTGGATGCATTAATGCCCACACCTACCCGACAGATGTTCTAGGCACATCTGCAATTCCCTTTCCACTGTCACTCTCACTGCTGTGGTCGAGCTACTTTCGTATCTTAGTGAATATCAAAGTTTCTAGTAATTATCCCACAACATAGGTGCCTCTTGGTGAGCTATCATTTGCAAAATACACGAATTTGTTACCTTGATCCTTTTATAAAATGTGATATCTAAAGTATGACTATTTTTTGTCTGTAGGACTCCCAAAAAGCAGGAAAATTTTTTTACTACTCACACTTTGCATATAAAATACAATATATCTAGATCGGAAAAAGATTCGCTCTGCTCTCAGCAGAGGTGCCCACAGAGGGGGGGAGGGGGTTGAAAAATTAGTACTTTTGGCCAGCTTGGGGGGAGGGGCTTTATAGAACAATTTACAAAATGTGAAATAAAAGATATTTAATTTTAATATTAAATGGAAAAACAGGACCTAATATCTCGATTGGGGAGGGGGGGGGGATTGTCGCAGTTTGGGGAGGGGGTGAGTCATTGGCTAAGGGGGGGAGGGTGAGCACCTCTGGCTCTCAGTTTTAAATAGAATGTTGATATCTTATCTACATTTTGTGTACTGCAATCTGTGAGCTAAAATCAAAATATGCAAAGTCTATGAAGTGCAATTTTACCATTGTAAATACTTGAACCTTTTGGCAATATTTTACTTCATTTGATGCAGCATAGTAACTGTGAGGAATAATCAAAATTTATTCAGTCCTTTACTAAGTGTAGATGACAAACATTTTGAAAGGATTGGACAAATTTGGGAACAAAGGAAGACCCAGCATCAAAAGCTGCACTGGTTGATTGCACCTCATATAATCCTATTTGACCCATGCATGCATCATCATCATCTCTCAGTCCAGGAAAGTAGTGCAATGGCAACAAAATCAACACTCATCAAAAAACTGGAGATTACAAATCTGTAGCAGCGAAAGGGTCAAGTTAAAAATAAAACCACAATGCTGTGGTCAACTGCATATTGTAAAACTGTGTAATTCTCTCACAGATTTAATGAATGATAAAGTTTCTGCACTTTCCTCACCATTAAATAACTCACCATTTGCCGAGTGGGCTGCACTGAGAGGAGCCACTTACCATAGTTACACATCTTATCTCCCTTAGGTCTAATGGATGTCTGAAGGAATGGGTCTAACAAAATTCAACCTATTGTGATGAATTTTTCAACATTTGTTGAAACATTTCATGGTCAGTAAAGAGGAAACAGCTCTTGGTCAGATTCTCACATCCAATCTGCAGTTAATGTTCCACATATACAACTTCAACAAAAGGCAGACCATTTATTTCCTCAAAAGAGTGAAATATACAAAATTCTAAGTTAGAAAATGAACATTCCTGAACATGAACTATGTCAACTATGCAAACAGAAAAAAATCTGGAACTGTTACACCAATTATTTAAAAAATATTGCCGCGAGAGACCACGTACACCGACTGCCGACGTGGCATGGCGTCACCGACTGCGGTGCTGAAGGGCGTTGGTTCAATTCTGCTCACCGGCAAAAAATTTATTTCTTTGTAATTAACAATTCCAGAATGTTCTACATCAGGCTCACCAAAGAAATTTACATGCCAGCGGCTATCGTAAGCATTACCGGAGGTCGAGGAGAGATTTTGATCACTAATTGTCACAAGCAGTCGCAACTTATCCCCAAAGGAATGTGTATCGGGACAGCTGAACCAATCCACGATGGTGAGATGGTGATCTCAACGTCATCATAGAAGACCCGTGCTCTGCTGTTAGTACAGACAACACGCTGGAGGAAACAAAGGTGGAACTGCCAATAGGGCCCGGACTGACCAAGAAACAATGCCAGCGGGTGTTAGCTATACTACGTCAATTTTTGGGTGCATTCACACCTCAGCAGGGAAAAAGTCAGTCGAAACGGCACACGATAAGGCATCGTATCAATTCTGGGGATCATCCACCAATTAGCCAGCGTTCATATAGAGTGTCACCAGATGAAAGACGGATAATTCGGGAGGAAGTGGAGAGTCCTTGGTCGTCTCCGGTGGTCCTTGTAAAGAAGAAGCATGGCACGTGGCGATTCTGGGTCGACTATTGGCGGCTGAACAAAATCACAAAGAAAGATGTCTAGCCAATGCCGCGCATTGACAACACCTTACACTGCTTGAAAGGAGCTACATACTTCTCAACTATGGACATGCAGACAGGTTTCTGGCAAATCGAGGTTGACGAAGCTGACAGGGAGAAGACAGCTTTTATCACACCTGACGGCCTCTATGAATTCAAAGTAATGCCATTTGGATTATGTAATGCTCCGGCTACATACGAACGCATTATGGACAACTTGCTTCGACACCTTAAGTGGACGACATGTCTTTGCTATTTAGATGACATTGTCGTTTTCTCGAAAACATTTGAAGAACATCTGAGTCGCCTGTCAACTGTGTTGAAGTGTGTTCAGGCTGCAGGACTACGCCTCAATCCAAAGAAGTGCCTCTTCGTCGCCAAAGAGATAAAAATCCTGGGGCACCTACTCAATGGAGATGGTGTCCCTCCTGATCCAGATAAAGTAAGGGCAGTCACAGAATTTCCAACTCCTCAGCACATCCGTGATGTGAGAAGTTTTCTCGGGCTGTGCTCATACTACCAACGTTTCATAAAAGGATTTTGTAACAAGACACGCCCGTTACAAGAACTTCTGCAGGGAGACGCCAAGTTTTACTGGGATGAGACAAAAGAAAGAGCTTTCCAGGCACTTATGGAGGCTCTAACTTCCGCACCAGTGCTAGCCTTGTACAACGAGAATGCGGAAACGGAACTTCACACAGACGCCAGTGGTTATGGGATTGGTGCAGTGCTTGTACAAGTTCAGGAAGGTGCTGAAAAGGTGAAAGCCTATGCATCAAGAGTACTCTCAAAGTCCGAGATAAACTAATCTACAACTGAGAAAAGAATGTCTTGCAGTTATTTGGAATATCAACAAGTTCCGGCCGTATTTATTCAGCAAACCATTCACCATTGTGACAGACCACCATTCTTTGTGTTGGCTGACTAGCTTGAAGAACCCATCAGGTAGACTAGCAAGATGAGCACTAAGACTCCAAGAGTATGACGTCACAGTGTTATTCAAGAACGGGCACAAACACAAGGATACCGACTGCCTTACAAGGAATCCATTAGTGGAATACAACAGCATGAATGAAATTTCAGCCCTCACTGAATTAGATGATGTTACAGCTGAACAGGGGGAAGATCCAGCACTATTAAAAACGATAGAGGCCTTGGACAAAGGAAAACCGACCAATGGAGAGTTCCAACTTATAAACGGAACATTGTAGAAGAGCAACTACGATCCACTGGGCCCCAAAAGGCTACTGGTCATTCCAGCTCATCTCCAGCCAGCTATTCTCAAATATTTCCACGATGCTCCAATATCCGGTCATCTGGGACTCGTGAAGACCCTAGACAGAATCAGACGCAGGTATTAATGGAAAGGTCTCTACCGATCTATCAATCACTATGTGAGTCACTGTAAAGAGTGCCAGCGATGGAAACATGTGCCGCAATTACCTCCAGGGCATCTCATACCGATTTCGCCGGCAGCAGCTCCATTCCACCGAGTTGGGATCGATATTTTAGGGAGGTTCCCGAAGTCAACAACCAGTAACCAATGGATAATAGTCTGCACTGACTACCTCACACGCTACCCTATCATCAAACCTGTGCCGACTGCAGAAGCTCCAGAGATCGCAAAATTCCTTGTAGAAGACATTATTATGAAGCCAAGACACCACAGGCTTCGCGCCATTTTTCCTGCTCCATGGCCGTGAAGCTGAGAAGACAATGGATACGCTGTTCCCATTCCAACAGGACAACACTCAGGATGACTATGTTAAAAGCTTATTACCAGGGTCAAAGAAGCAAGACAGCTGGCTCGCATATGGACACTGCACGCCCAGAAGAAGGACCGCCAGTGGTATAACGACAAGCACCAACCTGTTGTGTACAGCCCAGGAGATCTGGTATGGTTTTTTACCCTTGTACTGAAGGTTGGACCTTCAGAAAAGTTATTGAAGCGATACTTTGGTCCATATTGTGTCATACACTGCCGTCAGATGTTACATAGGAAGTTGAGGATGAGTCATCATCGAAATGACAAAAACGAAGAGAAATTGTTCACTTCCTAGGCATGAAGCCTTACTACGATCCTGAAGAGCAGGTAGGTGACAATGGCTTGTTGTTCAAGGACTCTAAGGACGGTAATGTTACTGATGAAGCCATGACACAAATGTCTGTCATCGATAATTGTTGAGAAGGGAACAATTCTCTTGAACTGCCATACAGAGGACCCATGACAAGGTAAAGATCCAGGACATTACAGCTGGCTCCACAGGGAACATAACAGCAGGTCGCCGTTTTTCCAGGAGAGGGAGCAATGCTGCTAGAGACCAAGTACACTGACCGCTGGCGTGACGCAGGGGATAGCGTCACCGACTGCGGTGCTGAAGGGCGCCGGTTCAATGCCGCCCACCGGCAAAAGATTTATCTCTTTGTAATTAACAATTCCAGAATGTTCTACATCTTTCTTATGTTCACTTCTAATTTCTACTTGTATCTTATGTTAACTGATCTTCTAATTTCTGGTACATTCTGTCAGTGTATAAATAGCAGAGCACTCTGCCTGAGAGGCAGTTAGTGCTGCGTGTATGTTAAGTTCGTAATAAACCAGCTTTCAGTATAAGTGTTGTGTTCAGTTGCCTTCAAAATCAAGTCTGCTTCCGTTTCAACGAGACAATATTATATGAAAAAAAAAATTGGATTACAGTACTTCATTAACAATGCTATTGCTAGGGAACCAAAGACAATTGCAAGACACATGGATAAGAAATCGCTGATGAAATCAAAACAAACAAAAGAAGGTATTTCATGTGAACTTATAAAACTAAATTGTCAGTGAAAAAATTCAAGGATGACAAAAAGTATACATTTCAATGAATATTGTGTTCTAACAGCACATCACAGAAAATTGTTTGTAAGAGATTTTAATTTCAAACAGTACCCCTTCTAACACAGGTGGATAAAAAAATTGTGTAAACGGCAAGATATGATGATAGATTTGCAAATGAAAAAAAAAAAAAAAAAAAAAAAAAGACATAGTAACAATACCTCTGGCTGCTGCTGTGGCAATGTCAGGTGCTGCTGCTGCGGTGACGTCAGGTGCTGCTGCTGTTGTGGTGACGGCAGCTGATGAAATCAAAACAAACAAAAGAAGGTATTTCATGTGAACTTATAAAACTAAATTGTCAGTGAAAAAATTCAAGGATGACAAAAAGTATACATTTCAATGAATATTGTGTTCTAACAGCACATCACAGAAAATTGTTTGTAAGAGATTTTAATTTCAAACAGTACCCCTTCTAACACAGGTGGATAAAAAAATTGTGTAAACGGCAAGATATGATGATAGATTTGCAAATGAAAAAAAAAAAAAAAAAAAAAAAAAGACATAGTAACAATACCTCTGGCTGCTGCTGTGGCAATGTCAGGTGCTGCTGCTGCGGTGACGTCAGGTGCTGCTGCTGTTGTGGTGACGGCAGCTGATGAAATCAAAACAAACAAAAGAAGGTATTTCATGTGAACTTATAAAACTAAATTGTCAGTGAAAAAATTCAAGGATGACAAAAAGTATACATTTCAATGAATATTGTGTTCTAACAGCACATCACAGAAAATTGATTGTAAGAGATTTTAATTTCAAACAGTACCCCTTCTAACACAGGTGGATAAAAAAATTGTGTAAACGGCAAGATATGATGATAGATTTGCAAATGAAAAAAAAAAAAAAAAAAAAAAAAAAGGACATAGTAACAATACCTCTGGCTGCTGCTGTGGCAATGTCAGGTGCTGCTGCTGCGGTGACGTCAGGTGCTGCTGCTGTTGTGGTGACGGCAGCTGATGAAATCAAAACAAACAAAAGAAGGTATTTCATGTGAACTTATAAAACTAAATTGTCAGTGAAAAAATTCAAGGATGACAAAAAGTATACATTTCAATGAATATTGTGTTCTAACAGCACATCACAGAAAATTGATTGTAAGAGATTTTAATTTCAAACAGTACCCCTTCTAACACAGGTGGATAAAAAAATTGTGTAAACGGCAAGATATGATGATAGATTTGCAAATGAAAAAAAAAAAAAAAAAAGACATAGTAACAATACCTCTGGCTGCTGCTGTGGCAATGTCAGGTGCTGCTGCTGCGGTGACGTCAGGTGCTGCTGCTGTTGTGGTGACGGCAGCTGATGAAATCAAAACAAACAAAAGAAGGTATTTCATGTGAACTTATAAAACTAAATTGTCAGTGAAAAAATTCAAGGATGACAAAAAGTATACATTTCAATGAATATTGTGTTCTAACAGCACATCACAGAAAATTGTTTGTAAGAGATTTTAATTTCAAACAGTACCCCTTCTAACACAGGTGGATAAAAAAATTGTGTAAACGGCAAGATATGATGATAGATTTGCAAATGAAAAAAAAAAAAAAAAAGACATAGTAACAATACCTCTGGCTGCTGCTGTGGCAATGTCAGGTGCTGCTGCTGCGGTGACGTCAGGTGCTGCTGCTGTTGTGGTGACGGCAGCTGATGAAATCAAAACAAACAAAAGAAGTTATTTCATGTGAACTTATAAAACTAAATTGTCAGTGAAAAAATTCAAGGATGACAAAAAGTATACATTTCAATGAATATTGTGTTCTAACAGCACATCACAGAAAATTGTTTGTAAGAGATTTTAATTTCAAACAGTACCCCTTCTAACACAGGTGGATAAAAAAATTGTGTAAACGGCAAGATATGATGATAGATTTGCAAATGAAAAAAAAAAAAAAAAAGACATAGTAACAATACCTCTGGCTGCTGCTGTGGCAATGTCAGGTGCTGCTGCTGCGGTGACGTCACGTGCTGCTGCTGTTGTGGTGACGGCAGCTGATGAAATCAAAACAAACAAAAGAAGGTATTTCATGTGAACTTATAAAACTAGATTGTCAGTGAAAAAATTCAAGGATGACAAAAAGTATACATTTCAATGAATATTGTGTTCTAACAGTACATCACAGAAAAATGTTTGTAAGAGATTTTAATTCCAAACAGTACCACTTCTAACACAGGTAGATAAAAAAATTGTGTAAACGGCAAGATATGATGATAGATTTGCAAATGAAAAAAAAAAAAAAAAAAAAGGACATAGTAACAATACCTCTGGCTGCTGCTGTGGCAACGTCAGGTGCTGCTGCTGCGGTGACGTCAGGTGCTGCTGCTGTTGTGGTGACGGCAGCTGATGAAATCAAAACAAACAAAAGAAGGTATTTCATGTGAACTTATAAAACTAGATTGTCAGTGAAAAAATTCAAGGATGACAAAAAGTATACATTTCAATGAATATTGTGTTCTAACAGTACATCACAGAAAAATGTTTGTAAGAGATTTTAATTCCAAACAGTACCACTTCTAACACAGGTAGATAAAAAAATTGTGTAAACGGCAAGATATGATGATAGATTTGCAAATGAAAAAAAAAAAAAAAAAAGACATAGTAACAATACCTCTGGCTGCTGCTGTGGCAACGTCAGGTGCTGCTGCTGCGGTGACGTCAGGTGCTGCTGCTGTTGTGGTGACGGCAGCTGCTGCTGCTGTTGTGACAACAGCTGCTGCTGCTTCTGTGCCAACGGCTGCAACGGTGGCTGCAGGCCTGACAATCTTACTCGCGATGACCACTGTTGTAATTCCAGCTGTCGCAGGCGTCTCACTTCCTCCTTCAGTGCTCGATAGTGTTTATAGTCAGAGTCTATTTTTCTTTCGTACGCACTTAGGAGTTCCCGATGCTGCTTCATCAGATTGTCATACTTTTGCTTCATTTCCAGTAGTTTGTACTGGAGCTCCTGTTAGTGGGTTAAAACGTGCAGAATGGTCCGAAACAATATTATATAGGAGAAACATTTGCAATATGTAGATTTAAATATGCTAACAAATAAGAGACTTTTCTTCAACTGTCGCACGAGCTGTAGATATGTGTGCACCAGAGGAAATTAATGTAGAGAGAGTGACAGAAATATGTATGGGACTACAGAAGTTATGAGTGGGCAGAAGAATAGATGACCAACATTTTGTTCAGGAAATAATCCTCACCTGTATAGCTGCTAATCTAAATCTTAATGCGTCTATATCGACAGTGTACGAAAATGGACATAACTAGAGCCACGTGTTTGTCGTCCCAGTATATGAACTGAAATGTACAAAGGTTTAACAAGAGCAATACAGCTAAATGGTCTGTGTATTCACATGTCCCTAAAACCTCCAACATTTCAAATGGAAAGCTCAACTTTTCTCAAATTCAGTGATAACAACATCACTTTATTCTCATATTGGGCATTGACTATGATAACTGCATATAAGGAAACTTTCCTGGTGGGATAAATTTATATAAAAAATAGAAAACGGATGACTTACCCAAAGGACAGGCTCGTCGACAGACACAAATAAAATCACACACAAACAAGCTTTCGCAACCGTTGGTCGCTTCTTCAGGAAAAGAGGAAGGAAGGAGAGGAGAAAGGGAAGGATACGGATTTTAAGGAAGTGGAAAAAAAGAGTCATTCCAATCCCAGGATTGGAAGGACTTACCTTGTGGGGAAAAAAAGGAAGGTAAACAAATACACACACACTCACACATATCCAAACGCAAACACACCTAGACAGACATTTGTAGAAAGCAAAGAAGTGAGGCAGAGATACCACTTGAGGCAGACGCTCTGTCCACAGAACCGAGGCAAAGATGCTAAAGATGGTGGGCGGGAATTTGAATTTAGCAGAGGTTGAGACCAGGAGGGCAACAGGAGGAGAGAATAAGCTGAAAAACAAGTTCCCATCTCCAGTGTTCTAAAAAGTTGGCGTCGGTGGGAAGTATCCTGATAACCCGGACGGCGTAACACTGCACCAAGATGTGCTGGCCGCGCACCAATGCATGTTTACCCACAGCGTGATCTTCATTACCAACACTGTCTGCCTGTGACCGTTCATGCAAATGGACAGTTTGTTGCTGGTCATTCCCACATAGAATGCTTAACAGTGCACGCATGTCAGTTGGTAAATCGCAAGTGGCTCTGCCCTTGATCGTGTACACCTTCCGGGTTACTGGACTGGAGTAAGTGGTGGTGGAAGGGTGCACAGGGTAGGTTTTACAACGGGGTGGTTGCATGGGTAGGAGCCAGAGGGTAGGGAAGGTGGTTTGGGGATTTCATAGGGATGGACTAGGAGGTTACGAAGGTGAGATGGGCGGCAGAAAGACACTCTTGGTGGAGTGGGATGGATGTCATTAAGGATGGATCTCAGTTCGGGGCAGGATTTAAGGAAGTTGTATCCTTGCTGGAGAGCCACATTCAGAGTCTGCTCCAGTCCTGGAAAGTATCCGGTGACAAGAGGGGCACTTCTGGGGTTCTTCTCTGGAAGGTTCTGGAATTGGGGGGATGAGGAGGTGGCTCTGGTAATTTGCTTCTGAACCAAATCAGGAGGATAGCTGCGGGATGTGAAAGCTGTTATATGGTTACTGGTGTATTGGTTCAGGGATTCGAGACTGGAGCAGACTCTTTTGGCATGAAGACCTAAGCTGTAGGGAAGGGAATGGTACTCCCTTGAGAACCATACTGAATGTCAATAATAAGCTGAGTTAGGACACGAGAGTCAGTTACCACTGCGACAAAGTTGGTGACACGTTTATTAGGTTGAGTCCTTAACATTACAAGTGTGTCGGTATGGCAGACAATCATACATTTTATATTCTTTCACAATTACATCTCTCATAAATCCAAGGCAAGTCTACAGAAAAGGGAAATGTCATTACTATCAGTTCCTCCAGACACGATGATAGGGTTTAACAGCATTTAAGTATTTTATAACCTTGCACATTTCTGGTATGATGTTTCTGTTGCAAACAAAGAACCTACAGTGGTTCCTACTGGTGCCTTTGAACAAAGTTCAGCCATAAACACTCTGTATATTAGTGTGAATTTCTTTTGCTTGTAGTGTCAGACCCAGATATAACACAATACCTTGGCTTGTGTCTACTTTTCTGTGAAGAATAAAGAAAATTATTTTGTCCCTCATTTGTCACATGACTGAAGCATTTCTGAGTGATCATTATTTTACTTCTCCAATCAGAGAGATATCTATCTTACCTCTATATCTGCAATTTCACCAAATTTATTGAGTTCAATTATGAACAATTGTGTGCAATTTCAAGGGATTTATCACTCCTTGAGCACACCAGGCACCAAGGAAATTGTTCAACTCATAATCAAGCTCTTCTCTCAAAGTTTCATTGGAAGAAACATACCTTGAGGTAAAAATTTCTCTGCATTAAGGCTTTTATTTGTATGTAATGGGACAGCATTAATCCACATAATTGCAGGTCATTTGCCCTAATCCTACTCACTCTCGTCAAAAGTTCCTCCATGGGCACAGAATATCACAGTAAATACTCGCCATTTGCCCAGAGCCCCACTTTGGACAAGAATCTACACCTAAGGTAATAGGCCAAGTTTACAGGTGAGGAATAAGTATTGCACTCCAAGGAAGCTCAACTATCCACTCCCACCAAGTATGCTACCATTAGTCGTGCCCCTGATGTTACCAGGGAGATACAAATGCTGCAAATTTGTCTTGTCGTTTGTGCTCAGCCATAAACTAAGATGATGTTTCTGGGTTATTTCTCATAGCAAAACAATACTTTTTAACTCTAAGTTCATTTTGAACAATGACTGTTCTAATTTGATACCAACAAACATGGTTGAAAGCAGAGAGACAGCTGGAATTATCAGAACACTGCAAAGACACCTTCATCATCCCAAATAGCAGATAAGTGTTTGCCATTTAAAATAATCGTAACTATGTTTGCACAAGAGGTACCATGAATGTGGAGGGTGACAACTGCGAAGAAGAGTCAGTGCCCTGGAACTGAGTGCTAGTGTTCCATGTGTAAATTACACAAAAATATTCTGAAAGCTTCTGTTCCACACTTATTTTGTCTGGATTTACATGTCGTCTTCACCATATGACACAACGCCTTAACATACTCCAGGGTTGTATCTGATACACTCTCACAATTAGGGTTGACACCTGGATAAGTAATAACAGCACAACATGTGCTCATCTAGAGAGAAATCAAGTGTGTCATCACTGCAATGTCAAGTGTTGGTCGACTCCAACAGTATGCCACATCCATGTCTTCATATTTATGGCGTTCACATTATGTGCTGTTCAGGGAGGAAATTACTAAATACAAGCAAAATAGAATTTGCAGCTTCTGTAACTGATTTCCAATAAAATATATTTTTATTTTATTGATCGTGCACGCAATACTGACAAAAATACTTTTTTATTTCAGAACCTTTTATACTTGCTGTTACTAGTGAATAGCGCTGGCTCATGCCAATAATAATAATAAAAAAAATGTACTCACCTGATAGGAGAGCTTCCGCCCTTTTCTTACAAATTTCATCACCTAGAAGAATTAAAAAAGAGTATGAGTAAGTTGGAAATACAAATAAGTCATAAAATTTAGTATTTTTGTGGAAACAGAAGTCAAATGTAGAGTCTGAGTTATCAACTGGAGTGCAGCATTAAAGAAAAGGGACGGTTGCTAGTAGTATTGTTGTCAACTCAGTTTCTACCACACAACACCACTAGAGTTATACCAATGTGAGCTAGAAAAGTCTCGACAGGTGTGAAAAACTGTATAATTAATATATTTTTTTTCTAATTGATATATATATAAATTAGAAAATTTTCTTGTTTTGTTTTGTTTAATGCAGGAGTGGTTTAGAAAGAAAATTTAAAAAATTAAAAAGGAAGGGATACCCCAAAGAAACACCTGAAAAATAAAAATCTAAAATCCGACGCCTATTAATCCCTAGAAAGGCAAACAGTTATATACAACTGTTTGGGAACTGTGGTCGTAGGAAGAAAATGGACACACAGGTACTTTTTTGATGCATCATGTTAATACATGATCACGAAAACTGAAGTAAAGACTTTTAATCTTAAAAAGGAAGGAAGCATGATTAGGGTTTGGCGTCTCATTGACATCGACATCATAGAAGACGGAGCACACGATCACATTGTTGTTGTCATGGGTTGGGAAGGAAATCGGTCGTGTCCTTTGAAAGGAGCGATCCTGGAATTTCCTGGAGTGATTTAGGGAAATCACGGAAGCCTTTAGCCACACAAAATCACAAAATGCTTATAGCCTGAAATCTAGCCTATTTAATAAACCCTCCTAGCCAAAATAGCTTATTTTAAGTACGCTTTGACTATGCAACATGAACCTACTGACCTTTATTCGCTGTGGTTATTTCTCTGATTCACTACTCCACTTACGTACTACTACACACGATCCTAACTTGATATCTGCTGTACGGTGGATGCGTTTGCTGGAAAAAAGGCGGCTGGTAGGGTGAGTGAATACGCGCCTCGTCCAGGCACGCAGTGCAGCCAACACTGACCTGTTTTTCAGCTCGCTCGAAAGTAACAATGCGTACAACGGATATAATTGTCAGCTAAAAACTTCGTGTTATCGTAACTGAGTTCAGTGTTTGTAGTGTCGTCTTCAGTAATAAAAATAGTGTATTACTACGGCACGGTACGGGGACAGAGCATACAACAATGCAGTCACCATCAGCTAATAGTACGCTGCTCAATTGGCTACGACCTTCCTTAAGCCACGAAGTATACAGACAACTGACAACACAAATCTTGACTGTCATATGTAACTTATCATTTTACAATATTACAGAATGGTTATCTTGTGATGGTTATAACGTCTTGGTGGGTTTTTAGTTACTGCAAACAAAATATTAGTAATTTTAGAGATGTCAATTAAATCTAGCCTTTTTTACTATAAAAATGACATTTTTAACATGTCATCTAGCCATTTTTGAAAGTACGAGTTGGCAACACTGACTGCTACACCCAGCTCACTACCTTCGTCACCCAGGGTTGCCAAATTAGTGGAATTTCCGCTAAATTTGACGGATTTTACACAAAGTCAGCGGGTTAAAATTGTCATTTAGCGGTCAACGAATATTTTAACGGATTTGTGTATTTTCGTCTGCAACAATATTTTTCTGTTAAATTCATGAATAATAGTGTGCATCAGAATTTAAAAAGAGAAGTTCCTCATCTGGTCTTAATTCCTTGTGTCTGCCATTCCGTACAGCTGGAACTTCGCCTGAATTTGGAGTTTTTGTTATCAGAAACGTAATGACGGTTTTCTAAGTCTCCATCTCGTCAAATTGCTCATAGAAAGTTATTTAGCGCTATAAATCACGGAGCTAATCCACTGAAAATGGTTCGGAAGTGCAATACACGATGGACGTCCATTTCAGAGGCTGTTCCTCGTATTTTGTCTCAGTGGCTTGAACTCAAAACACACATTGAGATAGTAGCGCTTGATGAGAAGTGCTATACTGCCCAACATTTCCATAATATGTACAGTGATGACGTAAACAAAATTTATCTTACTTTTCTGAAACGTTATTTGGAAGAATGCCGGCTGGTAAATAGGGCATTTCAGTCAAATTATACGGACCAATCACGGCTCCTAAACGATGTTATCTTACAAATATGTGCGGTTGTTAGAATTGTCGTGCCAGGGTATACAGGTGATCTTTTAAGAGTAGATGTTCGCAAATGTAAGTCGCCGAGCGTATACTTAGGTCATGAAGTCGAAGTCTTACTGCAAGATACGAAAACTTCCAATAGAATTTAAGGCTGAGAATGTCATCAGGAAAAGATGTGAACATTTCCTCGTTTCCCTTGCTTCTGAGCTGCAATGCCGCTTGCCCCTCAATGTAAAAGTGCTGAAAGACGTATCTTTAATTGCTCCAAGAGAATGCTTGCGAGTGCTGAAAGAACCAATAGTATCCCTGGCTAAGGAAATGGGCTTGTCAGACAGTACAGTCACCAAAATTGATTTTCAGTGGTCAAAGCACACTATTGTCCAATGGAAAGAAATAAACAATACTGCGGCTTCCGGAATGAAATTATATCACACAGAGGTGCCAGCGACTTAAATCCTTTCCAAGAACTTTCAGATTTGGCTGTGATGGTTTTGGTTCTACCATGGTACAATGCAGAGGTGGATAGGGCCTTTAGCCAACTAAATTTGTTAAAAACGTCCCTCCGGAACAGACTAACTACTACTCTGGTTAACGCCATTATTACAATAAGAGCTGGTCTTGACAAGTGCTGTCACGGTTACGAGCTGCCGGAGAATGTTCTCCAAGAAATCAGCACCATAAAAGCATACACCACTGATATTTCTACATCCGACCCCAGTACTTCAGCAGAGGGCACGCGAGGCACCATACTGCAGGAGGAGGAGGAAAATGAAATATCGTGGTTTGAACTACATTAATGTGGTGAGTGGAATAGAAACTTAGTAAACTTCCCTTTAGAAATAGTGGTAATATTAGCAATAAAACAGTAGTAGCAGCAGTAGTAGTATACAATGTCAAAGATAAAATGTCTCTGGAAGTCATCAGTACATTGAAATTTCAGTTTTACAACGAGCTATATAGACTACATAGATTGGCTATCTCTGAGTTAACAGCGCTCCTTGTGGCAGCAACGGGCAGCGTTCGTTTCACACTGGCATTTGCAATCGTGACGTCATCGTGAAGTATCAGTGCTGTGAATGCGGCTATCGATCTGTCGATCGCTACAGCATCGAGATAGACTGTTTAGTGTTTATGAGTATATGGGAACCAGTCGTAACGAGAACTTTTTAAGGCTAATTCACTGTACGTCAGAAAATTCCACAATGCATTTCTAATGGCGGAATTCACACTGTCCGTCACCGGACCGTCACATCACGTCAAGCTTTCTCGATAAGAATGTTTTCGGAACAGTTGTATGCTAACATTGGAAGTTAACGTATTTTCGTCATGCGATTTTCATGTTGTAGTCGATGATTGCAGGGTTTATATTCAAATGTGTCTTATTAATGTTTATTTTATTGTTTACTTTGTTTTAGCGGTAATTCCAAATGTTTCATAAAGACTTAAATATTTTTCTCAATTCTGTGTCGTCCTAAAAGCGAGGTCGGATATCTGAAACCAAAAATGATTTACGTTTCGTAATATTGTAACAGAAAAGACTGAAGAAAACTTTTGATCTGAATAACATTGTAATTTGATGACGTATTTGTCATTAAAGACTTTGTATGAAAAAGTCGGCATAATGAAAGACAAAAATTCAGTTGTTTACGACGGTATTAACAAAGTCAGTGGGTAAATCGTAATGGATAAAGTAAACAGGTTCTATTTATGCTCTTATATTGTTTGACGTGTTCATATGTTTATTTTTTCGCTTGAAAATAGATATGTTTTGAAATGTTTTTCCAAATCCCTCTACTAACCACGCTAAGTTGGCAAAAAACATACATGTAAAGTTTTCTTTCGCCGTCGATAACACATAGTGTTGTTGTTCCCTCAATTCCAGTATTAAACTTTGACTTTCTACGTAACAGATCGCAACGCATAACTTCACTTTCACCATCGCGTATTGGGATTTGGGATAGGCGATTTGACGTTGCGGGCAGTGTGAATACAAATTGACGTGACAGTGCCCATAAATTAAAGGCTCATTATGTACACATTTTTCTGTTAGTGCATGCTGTAGCTGCGAAGGTGGTTAAGTTCTATCACACACTGTTTAAAAGTACTGTGATTTTTTTCACCTTAAACCTGTGAGCATACACTACTTTTACATTTAGTGCTATAACTATGCACGCCATTTCTCTGCCTTATAAAGCTAGATTCTGTCAGTATTCCTGTAATGTTGCCTGAAACAGCTTTTTATAAGCATCTACTTCCCGCTCAGCACAAATGATCACACAATGGCACACAGAAAATGAATATCCGAATTCGTGCAGTCGACACTGAGTTACTCAAACGCGCTCGCAAAAGTCGATAGTCGAAAGCCCACCAGTGCCAGCCTCCTTACGTCAGAATGACATCACGTTTACAAATGCCAGTGTGAAACGAGCGCTACCCGGCAGTAACCAGGAACTGTGGCAGCCATCTTTTTCAACGTCTAGTGCGCCGAATATCAACGTTAGAGAGACGCTATTTACGTGTTTTGGCTTCACATTTTATGTATCGAAGTAAGCTTGAAAGGTTATTTATTAAGCTAAAATCGTGCCCAGGGTATGTGCAGCACATAAATGTACGAATCGCGGTAATAAGACTTTTGGAATATCGTATTTTCAGTAAGTATCTCTACGGTTTCGTTTCTAATATTTCGTGTACTCGTCTTTGTCGTACCACATTTCTGCATACAAAAGCCCTACTGTAACTTAAGTAAGCTGTAATTATATTTTTCAGTTTTCCTTTGAAAAATGAAGCACTTACAAAACGATGGTTAGCCAATATGAGGCCAGAGGCGAGATAAATGGAAACCTACTGCATACAGTTGCATTTGTTCATCGAATTTTGAGAAGAAATCATGTATGCAACAAATGATACAAAGTGGCTTCTGGCTAACGCGATTCCGACGATTTTTTCAATCCCTGAACATCTTCAAATAGAAAAATCGCCAGCAAGGAGATCTCCAAAAAAAAAAAAAAAAAAAAAAGTCAGATACGTCAATCAGCTTCATTTGAAGATATGTCATGTAGCCAGGCAGGAGACATGGAACCTCTTTTATTACCTATTACAAATCATGATTTCATTCAGAGAGCAGTAGGCCTATTCATTGTGACCATGACTATGTGCCAGAATACGAAATGCTTACATTTTATTCCGAAAAAGTAGTTGAATATACAGGGTATTTCACTAAGTGTTTGCCTCTGTAACTCATAAAATAATAGGTGACGGGAAATTTTAATGCGGTAGGTCAACACAAGAAATGTTACACTTTCTGCGGAGCTATGAACATAGTTTATTGTATCATTTTCCAAAGAGTTACAGCACAAAGATATAATTTTTTTAAATGGAACAATAGTTTTTTTCTATCGTACATTGGAATCGTTGAAACCAGCGGCGTCGAAATCAATTTAATCTACATTCCTATCACTGTTAGTTTGTGAGCTGCAACCCTACAAAGTTTCAGGGGCAGATACCACACGCTGTACATAATACATGGTTGTGTGGTGGATGATGGATATTATGGCGGTGGGAAGTTGATTTACATGAGATGTTCAAATGTTTGTCCATGTTCCTCAATGCATAATGCAATGCGCCGTCGAAAGGATCTGCGGACGAGATGTAATATCGCCGGTGTGACGGAGCGACATGCGTCCTCGATGCGCCGTTTTAGATCATCTAGGGATGTGGGCTCAGTGACATAAACACGATCCTTTAGATAGCCCCACAAAAAAAAATCTACTGGTGTGAAATCGGGCGACCTTGCGGGGAATGAGGACCATGGCGAACCAACCATCTTCCTGCAAACCTGTTGTTTAGTTACCCATGTTCAAGGAGACCACCCAAACTGTCGGCTATAAAAGCGCGATATAACTCACCTGTCAGTGAACCTGGGAAGTAGTGTGGACCGATGATTTCATCCCCAAGGATTCCACACCACACGTTAATAGACCACCTACGTTGACAGTCGACAAGGGCCTCAACCCTTCTACTGTCCTCTATACCTACAAATCCCTCATCCGTCCTATCCTATGTGTCGCCCATCCAGCCTGGATCTCCGATCCCCCATCCTTTTACAAATCTCTGGAGATACTGGAGCGCCATGCCCTCCGCCTCGCCTTCCGTATCCCCCTTTATCCCCCCCCCCCCCTCCCACGCGGATCCTCTATGATCTCATTCCTTTCCCCCGACTCGTTCTCTTTATTGAACATCTCTGCCTCCGTTACATTTCCCGCAAATCTGCCCCGCGTAATCCTCTTGTCCATCCCCTCTCTCTGCACCTGGTCTGCTGCTGCGCCTCCACCACTGTATTCCCCCTGCTCTACACTTGTCCACACTCCACATCCCTTACCGTGGCAAATTCCGTACCCTCCCCCTCCAGGATGATGCCCTCTGACCTGACATCTACCCTTCATACCAGCTGTGATACTTCCCTTGCTCCCTCTCCCCCCGACTATTCCTCCCTTCCCGCCCCTTCTCCCCTCCTTATTCAACCCAGCTGTCCCTCCGGATCCTCCTCTTTCCACCCTCCCCTTTCCTTCTACCCCATGGCTTCCTGGGATGGGACATCATCCCCCCCCCCCGTCCCTTCCCCACCGGCTGTGTGGCTCCTCTCCACACTCTCCCTCTCCTCTCATCCCCTTCACATCTTCAATACTGAGAGTGCTCCGCCATCTGTGGAACCTTCTTTGTGCTTCCATGTGAGTGCTTCGACAAGTGTGGTGCCTTTTAGTTACATTATTTTATTTTTACAACAGTGAACGGCCAACCCGCAGCCGACACCGTCAGTTTTAATTTGTGTGTTTCTCCGTGTGTGTGATGTGTTTTTCGTTTTAATTCCACAATAGCGGACGGTCAAACAATAGCTGCCGCCCTGAGCTCATTTCAATTGTGTGTGTGCCACTGACCCTCGAGCATCTGTTTTTATTCTCCACCATCGCCGTATCAAATCTTTTATGACGCCGCTGTTTCGCTCCATTTTATATACTTTGCTTTATCTCCATTTAACATCTCCGTTTTATGTGTGTTTTATCTCCAAAATTTTATCTTTACGCTCATATGTTTCTACTGTGTCAAATTTTGGTCTATTTCTGTAGGCTGAAGAGCGCCTGTGAGCGCTGTCAGCCCGCCCCTTTTTAGGAGAATTGAAGTTACAATAAAGGAAAAAATACTGACACGGGTAAGCTGCAATAGTGCGCATGCGCATAGCTGCTTATGGAACTCGACAACAGCTCTGCGGATGCGCAGTTCTATCGGCGAAAAAATTGACACATACTTCAGCCGCTATGAATAAGATTTCGTGGTATCGCTTAAGCTTCCTAAACGAAAAAAATATATACCCCTTTCAGGCCCTACACGCCCAATTGTGCGGTTCCGGTTCTCCTCGCTTTATTTCTTTGTAATTCACTGTAGGAAGTTCGGACCTGCATCACGCAATCGTGGATCGACTGTGGTAACGTGTGTTAGTGCTATGTTTCTACACTGGGTGACACCAGGAGTCGACAAACTTCCAGTTCGCTTACAATGGCGGCAAGAAAGACTTGTTGACAAAGAGTTCATATCCTTGTTTTGACATGTGAAGCTATCATATCTGAAGAGCGAGTTGATTTTAAATGATCCTGTGATGTTATTATGTCACTTTTGTCAAAGGCATGTTACTGTAAGATGGTGCAGATCATAAAAAATGGTAGTGAAGGCCCTAAACAGCCAGTTGAGTGGGTACAAAATTTTTGAAAATATTTAAATTCTTTCTTGTGATGAATTACTGTATGTATTTTGTATCTTAAACGTCCCTCTCTAGATTAATGTCACATCACCTATAACCTTGAACATTGGGAGTTGTGCAACAATGCCACGTACCGCCACCGCTGCTTCTACAATGGCACGTCAATCACGATTTTAGTGAGTTTTAACGTGGTATTATAGTCGGCGCTCGGGAGATGGGGCACAGCATCTCCACAGTTTGAAATAAAAATGAAATATTTGATGGCGACTTACAGGAAGCTGGGGCATTGTAGGTGAAAAGATTAGATTAATACTTGTTCCATAGATCATGAGTACGACACTTCGTAATGATGTGGAACGTGTCAGTTAAATGAAATGTGTCAATACATAATATTACATGACACTCAATTTTTGAATATTTTATTTTATTTTTTATTCTTTTTATTTTTTCCTAAAGTACTAACTTGTATCTAGAAATTCATCTAATGTGTAGAAGGAATTGCCATTCAGAAATTCTCTTAATTTATTTTTAAATGCTAGTTGGCTATCTGTCTATATTGTGAAGCTACTGTGAAGATTCCTAGATCCTTAAATAAATGTCTGCAGGATGATCTTGGGTGGGCTCCAGCAATTATTCTGATGACCCGCTTTTGGGCAATGAATACTTTCTTACTAAATGATGAATTACCCCAGAATATGATGCCATAAGAAAGCAGAGAATGAAAATAGGTATAGTATGCTAGTTTACATAGTTGTACATCACCAAAATTTGCAATCACCCTAATAGCATAAGTAGCTGAACTCAAACGTTTCAGCAGGTCTTCAATGTGTTTCTTCCAGTTCTAATCTGTCTACCATTTGTCTACCACAGTACAAGAAATGTTACGTTACATATAACATAAGGATATTACATGAAGTTAAATATTATAAAATTTTATCGTCATAGATAAATACTAAAAAATACCATGAAATACATAAGTGAAATACAAGAATACACAATAATTCAAAAAGAAGTTTAAATTATTTTAAACATTACTACATACATAAAACATAGGGGTTCAAAATCGGTCATCTTATGTTGAATAAGCTTAAGTGTTGACTTATAAATAAAGTACGAATATTAATAAATTAGATGGCTAAATGTTAATTCGTGAATGAAATAGAATAATGTATACAGTAGGTGACAAATGTTGACTCATTTGACAGGTAATTTTTTTTTCTTTTTTTTTTAGGGTCAGTGCCCTCCTTGCCTTATTTGTATATTTTTGTTTTGGTCAGTGTCTTGACCTACTTGCCTACAGGCGTGCGCAGGCACCACGTGCCCTACCCCTTCCACCGTACCATGTTTACAGCGTCAGAGGGCGCTGGGGCCTAGCCTACTGATATATTAGCGTCCTGCCGTTTCATTTACTGTACGCAAGAATAATTCACATCACGTTTACTTGACTTTGTCGTAGTTCTACGATCTTATTCTAATACAGGCATACAAATACGTTTCATCGCATATTGCGTGAAGGCGAACGTTTTTAATACCAAAACTCAATAATACCCAGTACATATACAGAATTGGCAGCCATTTGCTTAATTCGACACCCAGGTTTCTTTATGTAATTCGAAAATTCAGATGTGATACAATGTTTTACCAGTCGTGTTTGTATTTCATGTGATATAGAAACATTACTTTGTACTCTTCAACTAACCTCCTGTCTGTTCTGCTCAACCGGTGAATTTAACTATACTTTGTCGTTCTTAATAACAGAGGTAACATTTCTGCTGCTAAGTACTCAATGAAAAGGAAGGGGATCCACTTTATAGCAATTTTAGGGTTGACGCTTACGTCGCCTTAATACAACAACTTTATTTCTTACACGTGTGGCCGACTTATTGTCGCCTAAAGAGTCTCAGCACCTCTTGCACTACTACTACCACAACTACTCTCACTTCATATTTAAAGATTGGTCGACTTCTTGTCGCCAGAAAACTTCAAAACTCCACAACTATCTAACTCACATAATTGGTCGACATACCTCTTTAAACTACCGCTACTACTACCTTTCTTACGTAAATTTGCCGACTTACTGTCCTATATTTTCTCGTATTCCTTTGCACCTAATGATCCCTTATTCCTTAACATCTCACACAAAGAGCAGACCATCTACCTAAAAAATTACTAAAACCGTACTTCATATGCTTATCCACTTACCTTGTTCTGAAACTTCCTCTTCTTCAGCTTGACTGTTAATTATTATTATTAATTTATCATAAATTATAGATAACGGTCCAAGTAACGTTTGTTGCTTCTCTTTCTTTTACCAGGTGTCTGTTCGTTGTTGTTATTCTGTACTGGCTTTTGATCTATGTGTAGTTGTTATACTTGTATACTTTGTCTTAAGCTTGAGCCTGTGTTTAATTTTTGATGTACCACTACTAATTTGGGTCGATTTTGTCTGTTTAATTTACGACATTATCTGTTCTTTATGTTCTGTTGTCCAATTCGTGCGATAGAGAAGAAATTGAAAGACGATAGACAATTAATTCCGAATGATGAAGATGGAAGAACTAACAGCGTGAAAAGAAAGGAAGTAAGCTGTTAGTTAGCTCGGGTACCTGGTAGGCGTCAGCTACCTAGCTGATGTAAAGTATGTTATCGCCCCCTGAGGTATTTTCTTTCGTACGTAATGTTTTATGATGTTAACTGTGTTGTGTATTTCTTTGATTGCTCCTCTTTCAAAGAACCTGAATTGATACTTACGTCGCTCACAGACGAATGAAAAATATTCAAGACAATTTTCTACTAAATGAAACTTCCAGAAGCAGGCTGTCAAGTCAATGTTAATCAATATCTTGACATCCTTGCCCTCTTGAATATCCTGGTAGGCGTCAGCTACCTAGCGATGGAAAGAATGTTATCGCCCCCTGAAGAATTTGTGATAGACTAGAAATTTAAAGACGATAGATTATATTTCTGAATGATGAAGATGGAAGAACTAACAAAGTGAAAAGAAAGGACGTAAGCTGTTAGTTAGCTCGGGTACCTGGTAGGCGTCAGCTACCTAGCGATGTAAAGAATGGTATCGCCCCTTGAGGTATTTTCTTTCGTACGTAATGTTTTATGATGTTAACTGTGTTGTGTATTTCTTTGATTGCTCCTCTTTCAAAGAACCTGAATTGATACTTTCGTCGCTCACAGACGAATGAAAAATATTCATGACAATTTTCTACTAAATGAACCTTCTAGAAGCAGGCTGTCAAGTCAATGTTTATCAATATCTTGACATATTTGCCCTCTTGAATATGTTCCTTTAGTGCTTTTTTTTACTCATTTTCACTGGATTGACTTTGTTTAGTATGCTGTCAACTACCATCTTGTGTAATGATACCTCATTCCAGGTGCCAAAAGTCATTTTACTGGGATGTATTCTCTGATAAGATGTACTAGTTTTTCTTTGGTGTTTTGTGAAGTGTACATGTGTAGTGTCCTTGGATTACTGAATAAAAGCAACTGGGTGTTCATTACCTTGGTTTGAAAAATGATTAGATTTATAAGTATTTGCGTGATTTACAGAATCACTTACTTTTACTATCCCCTCCTTTCTTTCTTGTGCTTCACATGTTTCAACCTTTTTCGTAATATCATTATCTGTGGAACTTAAATATTTAGCAACATTGCACGTTTCAGGTAGTTCTTTTACTTTTTGCTCAATTTCGCACAATCTACTCTGAAGCGCGGTTGTATTGCCTTTACAAACAGATAATTATGTATGTTCATTGGTAGTAATTAACAACATAGCATTTTCTTGATCCTGCCCGCTTTCATTAATTGTCGTAACTTGAATATTATTTTCGTGATTGACATCAAACTTCTGTAACCGTTCTCACATCTTTTCTATCCTTTCTGATATCCGTTTTCTCCCATAGTCCCACTTATTTTCTAATCTTTGTAAGTTTTGATCTAGCTTGTTTGTGTTTTCTTTTATATGATTTCCGAGTCTTTTTAGGCTTTCTTCTTGTTTGTGTGTACTTTGAGCTGTGTTTTGTTTTAATTTTGTTCCTAATTTACTAATGTATTGGAACAACATTGTTAAAGTTACCTCTTTTACCAATTCTTTCTCCCCGGTATTTTCTACTGACAAAATGTCTGCCGGAGCTGCGCTATGACTTGCCCTACTTAAAACTCTCGTCTGCTCATCTGAAATGCCAATATCAGATTCATTTTCACTGACGTTTGAATTCAGATCCTCCACTTCAATGTAGTTTTTAGCGACATTTGCTATATTGTTTACATTAATCGGCTCTATGTTTTGATTAGACGTGTTTTCTATATTGTTAGAATCATCCACAAAATTTGAATCTATATTTTCACCTACAAAGTTTTCTGTGATATTATCTACATTATTTGGTTGGCGAGCAAGATATGTGCCGCCACTTTTTGTGTCCAGCTGTTGTGACTGATCGATAGGATCATGGCCCACGTTGTGAGCACCCGCTCGCTCTCTACTTCGTAAGAAGTATTTACTGTTATTTTCGCTAGCCATTTTACTGATTTTGCTACTACTCTTAATCACGGTTAGATTTACAGAATAATGTAGATATTATACTATCTTTGTTAATTTTACAAAATTTCTGAGTATAACACTCACTCTAACATTTCTTCTGTTGCGTGTGTTCATCAGACGTTACTCGTGGGCGTTTCTGTAGATCGTTGTACTGCTGGTGTACTCCTTGTTGCTTTCAATGTCAGCTCCGCGTCGCTCTCCTGACTGCTTGAGAACGCCGCTCCATGACCACTGCTGTTTGTTGATTTTGGCGGTCGCTGACCTCTGCCTGCTGCTGCTATTCGGCAGTTTAATGTTTATGCTGTAGAGGTTTTCTTATCGGAGAAAACTAAAGAGAAATCCAGAGTTATTGATTGGAACGAAACAACTTCGGATGAACTATTGATTTTTCTACGACTGTTACTGCATATGGGCCACATCAGATTGAATCGACTGCGGGATTACTGGAAAATAGACCCATTGTTCAACATTCCAGTTTTTCACAAAACATAAGCAGGAATAGATTTCTATTGATCTTGAGGCTGCTACATTTTGAAAGGAACCCTGAAGAAGGAGAACCAGTTCCGGATGACCGGCTTTATAAAGTTAGAGGTATAATACACTTATTCAATGAGCGAACGAATGAAATTTATTATCCCGGCCGTGAACTCAGCCTAGATGAATCTATGGTTTTGTGGCGTGGTCGTCTTACATTTCGACAGTACATAAAAAACAAAAAACACAAATATGGCATAAAGCTATATATGCTTACAAATCCTACAGGAATCATCTTATAATTTATGGTGTATACCGGCATGTTCGACGATTCCGGTGGTAAAGGCCATGCTGACAAGGCAGTACTAAAACTATTAGAGGAAAAACTGAATGTTGGCACAGTTTATTCATGGACAATTACTATAAAAGTTATGCTCTTGCACGGAAGTTATCCCAAAATGAAACTCATACTACAGGCACGCTAAGAATAGACAGACGAAATTGTCCGACAGACGTAAAGAATAAAAGCTAATGAAAGGAGACACAATAGCAAAATATGCCAATGGCTTTATGATAGGAAAATGGAAAGACAAAAGAGAAGTATGCTACATTTCTAACGAATACAAAAATGAAATGGTCGACAGCGCATACAAACGAGGTCAAATAAAGCAGAAGCCACTTCCGATAGTACAGTATAATAAGTTTATGTCAG
Source organism: Locusta migratoria (assembly GCA_026315105.1). Lineage (NCBI taxonomy): Eukaryota > Metazoa > Arthropoda > Insecta > Orthoptera > Acrididae > Locusta > Locusta migratoria. The sequence goes on along the minus strand of CM048755.1, from coordinate 741,040,576 downwards.
GCATTGACAGACAAGATCAAATGCTTGCCTATTAACCATCTGAAAGAAGACTATCAGATGGCCACTGAAAATTTTTATACACATTTTACAAATGATAATGATAAATGCTCACAGTTTATATAACAAATACTCTGGAAAGAGAGCCAACCTCTATGATTTTCGTCTAGCAGTGATAAGAGAATTACTAGGGCAGCAACCTGAAAGAAAGCCTGCCGGAAAGCTTACCCACAGGTTGACGACACGCAAAGAGAAGACAGCTTCTGGAAAAATATTGAGAAAATATTGCAAAGATTGTCATTCTAGGGGGAAACGCAAGGATACAATTTATGTGTGTGATTCGTGCCCCAACGCTTCGGGTTACTGTTTAGGTTGGGCAGGTGTAACTCACAAGCTTTAGGCATAGTGTCCCTTTTTTTATATCTACCTTTAGCGGAACATCTTGTGTTATTCAGCTTTGAGGGGTTTTTATGAACTGAGTTTGACATTGAATATATTATTAGTTTATTAAATATTAATAAATATATGATTGCGTTTTGGCGCGAGACCGCCAGTGCTACAGCCAATCGGCGTCCAGTGCTTGCGGCTCGGGGACTTCCCTAGAATTCGGGGAGATTTGCCAGTGCTCTTTCCCATGAGAACCCGACCTATTGTACCACCTGTCGTGGTTCTCACCAGCTTTTACCATATGTCGCTAACTGGTCCTCACCGGCTGCACTGAAGCAACACTTCGAACTTAATATGATGGCTTTAAGCCAGAAATATTACATGCCCACAAGATACCATCCTGCTCGTGGTACGGGCCACAAGAAGGGCAGCTCTCACATTCCAAACGTAATCTGCATTCAAGGAAACCTACGATGATGCTAGCCTGATATATGAAAAACTGTGAGTCTAGTCTGTCCAATAAAACGAAAGCTACAACATACAGAAAACGTCCCTAAGTATATCAGCAAATACTAAAACCTAATGTCCCTTATTAAAACTGAAGAAAACGTCACACTATCTCAAGGAAGGCATTGCTAAAATGAGCCCAGTAATGCCCTTCTCATATATCACGTCGTTCGTATTCATCCTTAAAGCACAAGAAAATCACAATTTCCTCCAAATTCGATAGCAAACATACTTCGTCCTCGAAATGAGTTACCCTCATGCTATCACGTATGTCACCCAATGAGAGTAGTTCCATCTTGAGGTGCTTCGCTACTGCTGATGAGCCATTCTCTCTATTATTGTGTTCTTTACATCTAATGTTAAAATTTCTTCCCTGTTGGGATAAGGTGGCCCGAGACATGTCCTATTGACCAAAAAAAAAAAAAAAAAAAAAAATGTAATTGACAAGTGTTGCACGAAAAAAGGTCTCCCATGTGCTCTCGCCTTATGACAAACGTCCGTTGCTATTTTATCTACATATACATATTTACTCTACAAAACAAATTTAAGTACCAGGCAGAGGGTTCATCGAAGCGCTTCCATAATATTACTCTACCGTTCCATTCTCTAATAGTACGCGGGAAAAGGAACACGGAAATCCGCGGCGGAGCGGCCGAGCGCATTGAGGCGCTATGCTACGATGCGCGAGGCCGTTCCCCGTCAGGGGTTCGAATCCCCCCTCGGGCATGGATATTTGTGCCGTCTTTAGTATAAGGTAGTTCATAAGTAGTTTAGTGACTGATGACCCCGTAGTCCAGTCCCATAAGGTCTACAAGCATTTGAACATTTTTTGAACACCTATATCTTTACGTTTTCGATCTGCTTTCTCATATTTTAGTATTATGATTATGTGTCCCTGAAGATGTAAGTTTTAACAAAATGTTTGCATTATCTGGAGAACGTTGGTGAAAGAAATTTCGCAAATATATTCCGCCGCAAAGAATAACGCATGATTTCCATCCCAACTCGTGCGACATTTCCGTGAAACTTTCTCCCCTGTATCACGGTAACACAAAACGAACTATCCTCCTTTAAACTTCTATGGACTCCGTGAGTCCCACCTGGTGAGGATCCCACAATGGCCGGCCGCGGTGGCCGAGGGGACTAAGGCGCTCCAGTCACGGTCTGCACGGCCACTACGGTCGGGGGTTCGAATCCCCCCTCGGGCATGGATATTTGTGCCGTCCTAGTTCGTAAGTAGTTTGTAAGTTTAGGGTCTGATGACCCCGTAGTTAAGTCCCATAGACTATACAAACATTTGAACATTTGATTTTGTTCCCACAATGCGCAGCAATACTCCAAATGGACTGACAAGTGAACTGTAGGCAGTTTCTTTAGAAGAACTGTTGCATCTTCTAAAAGTTCCGCCAAAGAAACGCAGCCCTTGGTTCGCCTTTCCCACGATATTTTCTGTGTGTTCTTTCCAGTTATTGATGTTATTCGTAATTGTAGTTCGTAAGTGATCAGTTTAATTTGCGGCATTTGGATTTGACTGATTTATCGTGTATATGAAGTTTAACGGATTTCTTTTAATGGTCATATGGATGACTTCATACTTTTCATTATTTAAGGTCAATTGCCAATTGCCGCATCATGAAGTTTTGCAGTTGTTTTTGATTGTCTTGATATTTTTTTTAACCAACAAACGATAGCATCATCCGCGAATAGTCAAAGAGAGCTGCTTACATTGTCTCTAAAATCGTTTATAAACACAAGGAACAGGAGCAGACTAGGTGTCCTGTAACACTTGCCTGGGGAATGCCAAATATTACTTATGATTTACCCGCCGACTTCCCGTCGATTAGTATGGTCTGTGTCCTTTCTGACAGGAAGTCACGAATACAGTCGCACAACTGACGATATTCCACAATCACGCAATTTGATTAGCAGTGCCGCGGTGGAGTAGCCGAGCGGTCTAAAGCACCTCGCCGTGGAGGTTCGAGTCCTCCCAGGGGTATGGGTGTGTGTGTTTGTCCGTAGGTTAGTTTACCTAGGTATAAGTAGCTTGTAAGCTACGGACTGATGACCACGCAGTTTGGTCCGATAGAGACATTTGAACTTTTTTTTTTATTATTATTATTAGCAGCCGCTTCTGAGATAGTGTCAAAAGCTTCCCGGAAATATAAAAACATGGAATTGATCTGCGATCACTTGTCGATAGCACTCATCACTTCATCTGAGTAAAAATACTTTCTGAATCCATGTTGACTACGGGTATCAATACATCGTTCTCTTCGAGATAGTTCAGAACTTTCGAACACAGTATATGTTCCAAAATCCTGCTGCAAATCGACGTCTTGTACTTTTGCGGGTCATTCCTAGCGCTTCTGTCGAATATTCTACATCTGCATAGATCTACATCTACATAGATAATCTGCAAATCACATTTAATTGCCTGGCAGAGGGTTCAGTAACCACTTTCATAACCTTTCTCTGTCGTTCCATTCTCCAATAGCGCGGGGGAAGAAAGAACACCTAAATCGTTCCGTTTACGACCTGATTTCTCTTATTTTATTGGGATAATCATGTCTCCCTTTGTAGGTGGGTGCTAGCGAAATACTTTCACATTCAGAACTAAAAGTCGGTGATTGAAATTTCGCAAATAGATCTCGCCGCAACGAATAACGTCGTTCTTTTAATGATTTCCACCTCAAATCGTGCAACATTTCCGTGACGCTTTCCCCCTGTAATATGATGAAACAAAACGAGCTGTCCTTCTCTGAACCATCTCAATGTCTTCCGTCAGTCCCACCTAGTGAGGGTCCCACACTGAGCAACAGTACTCTAGGAGACGACGTACAAGTATGATGTAGGCAGTCTGGTGGAGCTGTTGCATCTTCGAAGCGTTCTGCTAATGAAACGCAACCTTTGGTTCGCCTTCCTCACAATATTTTCTGTGTGTTCTCTCCACTCTAAGTCGTTCGTAATTTTAACTCCTAGGTATTTGGTAGAATTTACGACCTTAAGGTTTGACTGATTTATCGTGTAATTGAAGTTCAGCGGATTTCTTTTAGTGGTCCTGTATATTACTTCACACTTTTCATTATTTAGTGTTAATTGCTAATTTTCGCACCATGTAGAAATTTTGTCTAAATCGCTTTGCAGTTGCCTTTGATCCTCTGTTGACTTCACTAAAGGGTATATTACACAGAGCGTATTTGGTCGCTAGTCGCTGGCGTCTGTTTCGCTCGGCGTATAGGCGAATAGCGAATGAATACGCTGACGCAATGACACGCAGCGACTTCAGACGCTAGCGTCTTCGTAAAAACAATTGAAACGTGACGTAGCATATGCCACCAAGGAGGTTAGAATCTCTTACCTTCTTGTATGATACATTGTTTTGGAGGTTAGGTGATACCAAAAAGTTCTGTTTCCCGCCAAACAAAATATGAAGTGGAATTGTAATCAAATTTCTGGAAATTTATCGAAGTTTTCCAGTATTATAGGGCATTAAAAATGATTATTTAAAAAGACAATTTAATCAACTGTATGACGAGTGATGAAGAATGAAGTTCTCTTGGGGGATATGGATACCAACACCTGAAAACAAAAATCAAACAATAAAATATCTCATCTTCATCATATTTCTGTAGCAGAAGAATCTCCACACGATAATTCTCTCAAAAGATTTGCAGAAGCACTATATTTATCCCTCCTCCTAGTCCACTTTCTTATCCATTTTCTTTTATTTTTTCCTACTTTTCCGTGTTGATTTTGGTAGACTGTTGTTTTAAGACTCTTGCGAGAAACACAATGCCAGCATTTATTACATTTTGACTCGACTGGCGGCTACTTTATACGCTCCTGTAAATGACATGGGGCGACCAACACTTGCGAGCGACCAAAAACGCCAGCGACCAGCGTCTAAAGTAGCTCACCCTTCAACTTTAGACGCTCGCGTTTCGGAGCAGCGACTTTGTTCGCTGTCCTTGTTTACACGAAGCGAATTTAGCAGCTGCGTCCAAATTCGCCAGCGACTAGCGACCAAATAAGCTCCGTGTAATATACCCTTAACCGATAACCGATAAACAATAGCACTGAATAAACTGTGGACGTTTCGAATCTTTGGCTACGGATCTTTCGCCGAGCGAGCGGTTCTACATCTACATACATACTCCGCAATTCACAGTAAGGTGCGTGGCGGAGGGTACACTGTACCACTACTAGGCATTTCCTTTCCTATTCCACTCCCAAATTGAACGAGGAAAAAAAGAATGCCTATATGCCTCCGTGCCGGCTGCGGTGGCCGAGGGGACTGAGGCGCTCCAGTCACGGTCTGCACGGCCACTACGGTCGGGGGTTCGAAACTCCCTCGGGCATGGATATTTGTGCCTTCTTAGTTCGTAAGTAGTTTGTAAGTTTAGGGACTGATGACCCCGTAGTTAAGTCCCATAAGCTATACAAACATTTGAACATTTTTATGCCTCCGTACGAGCCCTAATTTCTTATCTTGTCATTGTGATCTTTACGCGAAATGTAAGTAGGCGGCAGCAAGATCGTACTACACTCAGCTTCAAATTCCGGCCCTCTAAATTTACTTAACAGAAATTCACAAAAAGAACGTCGTCTTTCTTCCAGCGATCCCCAATTGAGTTGCCGGAGCATTTCCGTGACACTCGCGCATTGGTCGAACCTACCGGTAACAAATCTAGCTGCTCGTCTCTGAACCGCCTCTATGTTTTCCTTTAAACTGATCTGCTGCGGGTCCCAAACACTTGAGCAATACTCAAGACTTGGTCGTACAAGCGCGTTTTATACGCGGTCTCCTTTACAGGTGAAGTACATCTTCCCAAAATTCTCCCAATAAACCGAAGTCGACTGTCCGCCTTACTCACAACTGTCCTTACATGTTCGTTCCATTTTATATCGCTCTGCAATGTTACGCCTAGATATTTGAACGACGCGACAGCATCAAGAAGCTCACTACTAATGCTGTATTCGAACATTATGGGATTGTTTTTTCTACTCATGCGCATCACCTTATATTTTTCTACATTGAGAGCTAGCCGCCATTCTTCGCACCAACTAGAAATTTTGTCTAAGTCATCCTGTATGCTACTACAGTCAGTTACAGACGACACCCTCCCATACACCACAGCATCATCAGCAAACAGCCGCAAATTACAACTTACTCTGTCCATCAGATCATTTATAAAGGTAAAGCAGTCAACAATCCGAAGATTGGTTTGAACACCACTAGGCATGGTCCTGTTTGGAGGTGGTATGCAGTTGCCTTCCTCCTGACTTACCCAGCCAGTTATAGGGGGACCTACAGTTTAACGTGGGTTCCGAACCACGGTGCTACTCGTTATTTTTCACATGAGCAATACTGCCAGAGGTGAAAGAAGTGGAAAAAGACAGATAAAAATCCTACAACCTGGCGGGGATCGAACCCACGACCTTTCGATTTGTAGTCTTGCACTCTACCACTGTGCAACCGAGGATAATTTATATAGATAGAAAATAATAACGGTCCTATCACACTCCCTTGGGACACGCCTGACGAAACACTCGTCTGTGATGAACACTCGCCGTCGAGAACAAAGTATTGCGTTCTATTACTTAGGAAAATTCTAAATATTTGCGCGACAAAGGTTTGTGCCGCCAGCCGCCTTTTTTGCTGGAAGTTTCCCCGTTAGAGCAGCAGGTGCGGGTCGCATTTGATGTGGCCGACAGGACGCTCCGGCGAAAGACACTCGATGTCCGCACATGCTCAAGAGGCGGCGTCCGACCTTGTAAATGACGTCGGGCGGCGGCGCGGCTACTAGAGCACGTACCACACGCGTGCGGGTCAAATGCGGACGCTTATCGTCTTGGCCGTGAGTCAGCGCTCTCACAATGGTCGTTAGCGCAGTGCAGTAAGCGGTCGCCTCCCGCTGGGACCGCCAAATTGTCGATCCCCTCAATTACGGGCCGGCCGCCCTCCTCCACACTCGTCGGTACCCAGAGGCTACAGCCAGACGCGCAGTCTAGCCTCACTGACGGAATCTGGAGGCCTTGTCACGAGAAACTCTACTCCGTTCATCGCAACAATAATACCGTGTTGGGCATTCCACCGCGTTTCCTGAAATCAGACGTTTAACCCTTAACGTCCCAGGTGCGGTCTCACAGACCGCAAGCGCTTATTGTTAGTCAATTGTTAATAGACAGGGGTGGGGGAGGACAATACAGCGTTGCGTAATCGTTGCTTCCAAACACCTGCACTGTTTTCCACTGTCAGTAGCCATGTTAACAAGAGTTAACAGACATTAACTGATTCTGAAAGTTATTCAGGACGAGAGAATTGTGAAAAATTGTAATTTGCTGTATATTGGACGACTAACATCACGTCACGTAACACTACAGTAAAGATAAGACTAGAGTCTTGTGATACGCTCAGTAGGTGCTTTTTTGTATTATTTGTATTAGCCCATCACATTGCTACAGTAATGTTGGTATTGCCGAGTTTTTATTTTATTTTTGAATAATTTTTTTTTTCTTTACGTGATCGCGCTATGTCACCACAGTTGCTTAATTCGTGCGCATGTTAGTGAAAGCGATCCTCATTTTTATTAGTCAAGATTATTAGAATTACAGAATCATCGTTGTCAGACAGTTGATTTTATTACGTGTGGACATAAACGGAACTTAGATCTTGTGTTTCATTGAATTGTGGTTAAGGCACGTAAGCAAGCTATGGATCAATAGGAATTAGGCAAAACCTCTGATGTTTCAGATACCGAATTTAAATGTTATAAAACTGTCACCGGTAACTATCGAAAGTAGTACTTCCGTGACTGGTGAGCAGACAACTAATACTGCTACAAACACGAATCAGTGGTTTCAGAGATTTGAGGTACTATTTGCTAGTTTAGATCAACAGCATTAGCTAACTTCAAAACAAATTAACAACATTTCACAGCAACAGCAGATAACAGAACAGCAACAGCAGACGACACAGCAAATTAACATTTCGCAACAACAAAAGCAAAGACACAGCAAATTAACAACATTTCGCAACAACAACAGCAGACGACACGACAGATTAACAACATTTCACAACAAATGATAACTAAACATTAATTTGTAATGCGTATTACAATTTTAGAAATACAGACGAGAGATTTCAGTACTGCTACGTGGCTTTCCAACAGTAGAAGGACAACGTAACCTTGTTAATTTTATTAGATTATTCGTAGGTTATCGATTTAATAGCTTGTGGCGGAAGAGAAATATTCTGTTACTTGGTTGTGTGAGGCCTGTAGCAGGGGAGGGGGTGGGAACACGCATTCAGAGCTAACGGCGAGCACGAGGGTGGCTCTGTTACTCGGAGGGTCAGCGGTTCCCGGAAGACGCCTTGCGGCCGAGGGCCACAGCAGGTAGGACTGAGGCGTCAGCCTTCCTAGTATTTTCGCACAAGTTACCGCCACCTGGCTGGCGCCATCGTCTGGAGCAACACAATTGCCTTCACGGGCGGTGTACGGTGCTTTGCGAGGGGAGAGCTGAGACGTCTGGCGCCGAGTTGGCGAACGCCAGGGTGGCACGAGCTTGGACATTGTTACGTCTCTGGCGCCAAGCTGGAGGGCAGTTGTACAATAGCAAGAGGGTTTGTCCGTTTGCTGGGGACAACTTGCTGGCCGTGGTTTCTAAGGTGCCTGTAGGCCATCAGCCGCTACCGTGAGAACGCTGGACCCGACCGGCGGAAATGCGGGAGAGCTGGCCATTGGCTGCTGTTTTATAGTAAGGGGGTTCGGCTGTCCGACTCCCGAACGGAAGCCGTGATTGGCCGTACTTTGGCGCCTAGCTGTGGCTTGGCGTTTCGGTCGACATAGGCGGAGCCTGGAGGTTTTGCAGAGGAGACGGAGAATAATATTCATCTCGGGTATGCAGCCGGATACCGTCGTCAACTAGACACGATATTTCGGCAGACTACTGGCTGCCATCTTCAGGTGAGAGCGCAATACACTATGTGTGTTATGGTCTTCAGTCCGGAGACTGGTTTGATGCAGCTCTCCACCCTACTCTATCCTGAGCAAGCATTTTCATCTCCTCATAAGAACGACAACCCACATCCACTTGAATCTGCTTACTATACGCGTCTCTTGGTCTCCCTCTGCGATTTTTACCCCACACACTTCCCTCCAATGCTAAATTTACGATTCCCCGATGTCTAAAAATGTGTCCTACCAAGCGATCCCTTCTTTTAGTCAGGGTATGCCAAAAATTCCTTTTCTCAGCAATTCTGTTCAGTACCTCTTCATTAGTTATGCGATCTACCCACCTAATCTTCAGCATTCTTCTGTAACACCACATTTCAAAAGCCTCTATTCTCCTCATGTCCGCACTGCTTATCGTCCATGTTTCACTCCCGTACAAGGCAACACTCCACACAAATGCCTTCAGAAAAGACTTCCTTACACTTAAATTAATATTTGATGTTAGCAAATTTCTCTTTTTCAAAAATGCCTTTCTTCCCATTGCCATTCTGCACTTTGTATCCTCTGTACTGCGACCATCGCATGTTATTTTACTACCCAAGTAACAAAACTCATCTACCACCTTCATTGTTTCGTTACCTAATCTAATTCCTTCAGCATCACCTGATTTTCTAAGACCGCATTCCATTATTTTTGTTTTGCTCTTGTTAATGTTCATTTTATATGCTCTCTTCAACACACTGTCCATTCCATTCAACTGCTCTTCCAGGTCCTTTGCTGTCTCTGACAGAATTACAATGTCATCAGCAAAACGCAATGTTTTTATTTCTTCCCCCTGAACTTTAATCCCTATTCCAAATTTTTCCTTGCTTTCCTTCACCGCCTGCTCGATGTACAAATTGAATAACATCGGAGAAAGGCTACAACCCTGTCTTACTCCCTTCCCAACTGATGCTTCCCTTTCATGCCCTTCGAGTCTAATAACTGCGGTCTGGCTTTTGTACAAGTTGTAAATAACTCTCCTTTCCCTATATTTTACCCCTGCTGACTTCAGAATTTGAAAGAGTGTATTCCAGTCAACATTGTCAAAAGCTTTCTCTAAATCTACAAAAGCTAAAAATGTAGGTTTGCCTTTCCTTAATCTATCTTCTAAGATAAGACGTAAAGTGAGTATTGCCTCCCGGGTTCCTACGTTCCTCCTGAATCCAAACTGATCTTCCCCGAGGTCAGCTTCTACCAGCTTTTCCATTCTCCTGTAGATAATTCGTGTTAAAATTTTGCAACCATGACTTATCAAACTGATGGTTCTGTAATTTTCACACCTGTCTGCGCCTGATTTCTTTGGAATGGGGATTATTACATTTTTCTTAAAGTCTGAGGGTATTTCGCCCGTCTCATACATCCTACACACCAGTTCAAATAGTCTTGTCATGGCTGGCTCTCCCACAGACTTTAATAGCTCTGCGGGTATGTCATCTACTCCTGGGGCCTTGTTCCGACCTAGGTCTTTCAAGGCTCTGTCAAATTCATCTCTCATTATAGTATCTCCTATTTCATCTTGATCTACTTCCACTTCCCTTCCTACAACGTCGTCTCTAAGTTCATTTCCTTTGTAGAGCTGCTCTATGTACTCTTTCCACCTTTCAGCTTTCCCTTCTTTGCCGAGAACTAGTTTTACCATCTGAGTTCTTGATATTCGTCAGTCGTCTGTACTCCATTTTGCCTGTTTCATTTACTGCATTTTTATATTTTCTCCTTTCATCAATTAAATTTAGTATTTCCTGTGATATCCAAGGATTTTTTGTAGGTCTTGCCTTCCTACCTATTTTGTCCTCTGCTGCCTTGACTATTTCATCTCTCAATGCTACCCATTCCTCTTCTACTGTTTTATTTCCCCCTGTTTCTGTCAATTGTTGCCTAAATCTCCCTCTGAAATTCTCCAGAACTTCACTTTCCTTCAATTTATCTAAGTCCCATCTCCTTATTTTCCTACCTTTCTGCAGTTTTTTCAGTTTCAGCCTACAGTTCATGACTAACAAGTTATGGTCAGAGTCTATATCTGCCCCTGGGTATGTCTTGCAGTTTAGAACCTGGTTCCGGAATCTATGTCTTACCATTATAAAATCTATCTGATACCTTCCAGTGTCTCTGGTCTCTTTCACGTATACAACCTTCTTTTGTGATTCTTAAACCACGTGTTTGTTACGATTAAATCATGTTCCGTGCAAAATTCTACCAGGCGACTTCCTCTTTCATTCCTCCTGCCCAGTCCATATTCACCTACTATTTTTCCTTCTCTTCCTTTTCCTACTACCGAATTCCAGTCTCCCATCACAATTAAGTTTTCCTCTCCCTTAACTGTCTGAATAATTTCCTCTAGCTCCTCATATATTTCTTCAATCTCCTCATCATCGGCAGAGCTAGTTGGCATATAAACCTGTACTACTGTTGTCGGTGTTGGCTTCGTATCTATCTTGACAATGATAACGCGATCACTGTGCTGCTCATAGTAGTTTAACCCGCATTCCTATTTTCTTATTCATTATCAGCCCTACTCCTGTGATACCCCCAACTGATTTTGTATTTATAATCCTGTACTCACCTGACCAGAAATCCTGTTCATCCTGCCACCGAACCTCACTAATCCCCACTATATCTAACTTCAACCTGTCCATTTCCCTTTTTAAATTTTCTAATTTTCCTACCCGATTAAGGGATCTAACATTCCACGCTCTGATCCGTAGAATGCCAGTATTGTCTTTCCTGATGACAACATCCTCCTGAGTAGTCCCCGCCCGGAGATCCGAATGGGGGACTATTTTACCTCCGGAATATTTTACCCTAGAGGATGCCATCATCATATGTTCATACAGTAGAGCTGCATGTCCTCGGGAAAAGTAACGGCTGTAGTTTCCTCTTGCTTTCAGCCGTTCGCAGTAGCTGTGTGGCAAGCCACATTAGATGATGTTACAAGGCCAGCTCAGTCAATCATCCAGACTGTTGCCCCTGTAACTACTGAAAAGGCTGCTGCCCCTCTTCAGGAACCACACGTTTGTCTGGCCTCTCCACAGATACCCCTCCGCTGTGGTTGCACCTACGGTACGGCTATCTGCATCGTTGAGGCACGCAAGCCACCCCACCTCGGCAATGTCTGTGGTTCATGGGGGTGGGCAATACACTAACTCGCCGGAAACTGAGGCAGGACAATTTTTTTTCCTTTATTGTGATTTCAATTCCCCTAAAAAAAGGGGCGGGCCGGCAGCGCTCACTGGCGCTCTTCGGCCTACAGAAATAAAAAATGACAGCGGAGAACATAAAAGCACAAAGGAGATAAAATTTTGGAGATAATACAGACATAAAACGGAGATTTAAAATGGAGATAAAACAAAGTACATAAAATGGAGGAAAACAGTGGTGACATAAAACACTTGGAACGACGAAAGTGGTGAATAAAAACAGTTGCTCGAATGTCAGTGGCACACACACAGTTTAAAATGAGCATAGGGTGGCGGCCATATTTGACCGTCCGCTATTTGGAGTTAAAACAAAAAACACAACACACACTCAGAGAGATACACAAGTTAAAACTGACGGTGTCGGCTGCGGATTGGCCGTCCACTGTTGTAAAATAAAACAATGTAACTAAAACACACCACACTTGTCGAAGCACAAGGGAGGTGGGGCACTGGGAGCATTTAAGCTGTGGTGTGGGGCGAAGAGGGATAAAAGGATACGGAGAGGGTGGGGAGGGGCCAAAGGGCCGGTAGGGAAGGGACGGGGGGGATGGTGTCCCAGGAAGCCACGGGGAAGAAGGATAGGGAAGGGCAGTAAGAGGAGAATCCGGGGGGACGGGGGACGGAGGAGGGGAGAAGGGACAGGAAGGGAGGGATAGTCGGGGCCCTCAGGGAGAGAAGGGGGAGAGGGAGCAGGAGAAGGATCACAGCTGGTATGAAGGGTAGATGTCAGGTCGGAGGGCATCATCCGGGAGGGGGAGGGTACGGAAATTGCCACGAGAAAGGATCTGGAGGGTGGACAAGTGGAGAGCAGGAGGAATACAGTGGTGGAGGCTCGGCAATGTACCAGGTGCAGAGAGGAGGGGATGGACTAGAGGATTAGGCGGATCTGATTTGCGGGATATGTAACGGAGTCGGAGGTTTTCAATAAAGAGGACGAGTCTGGGGAAAGGAATGAGATCATAGAGGATCCGCGTGGGGGAGGGGGGATAAAGTGGGATACGGAAGGCGAGGCGGAGGGCATGGCGTTCCAGTATCTCCATAGATTTGTAGAAGGATGGGGGAGCGGAGATCCAGGCGGGATGGGCGACACAGAGGACAGGGCGGATGAGGGATTTGTAGGTAGAGAGGATGGTAGAAGGGTTGAGGCCCCATGTTCGGCCAACAAGGAGTTTGAGGAGGCGGAGGCGGGGGCGGGCTTTTTCTTGGATAGTGCGTAGTTGGGGAGTCCAGGAGAGGGTGCGATCAATAGTGAGGCCCAGGTACTTTAGGGTAGGGGTGAGACGAATGGGACGGTTATGGAGGGTCATATAAAAATCTCGGGGACGGAAGGAACGGGTTGTACGACCTACGATGATCGCCTGGGTTTTGGTAGGATTTATAGACAGGAGCCACTGGTTGCACCAAGCGGCAAAGAGGTCAAGGTGTTCTTGGAGCAGGCGGTTGGAACGGGCAAGGGTGGGAGCTAAGGCAAGGAAAGCGGTGTCGTCAGCATATTGGAAAAGGTGTACAGGAGGGGCAGGCTTAGGCATATCCGAGGTATACAGGAGGTACAGGAGGGGAGAAAGGACAGAGCCTTGGGGCACACCAGCAGAGGGATAAAAAAGACGGGAGTCGGTGTTGTGGATGGTAACATAGGTGGGGCGGTTGGAGAGGAAGGAGGCAATGACCCGGACGAGGTTGATGGGAAGAGCATAGGTTTGGAGTTTGAAGAGCAGGCCAGAGTGCCAGACCCGGTCGTAGGCCCGTTCGAGGTCTAAGGACACAAATATGGCGGCACGACGGGGATTTAGCTGGAGGGAAAGGAGTTGCGTAAGTCGAAGGAGTTGGTCGTCAGTAGAGAAGGAAGGACGAAAGCCACATTGGGTGTCTGGGAGCAGGACAAGAAACAGCGGCCCCTTTATACACCGCTGACGACCCACCGCGCGTGCGCGAAACCAAGGTAGAAGCTACGTAGGCGCAATAGAACTAATAGCGCGCCGGTGGAGAAAATCGGCAAAAATGATGGGTCGAAAAAAGGCTAGTTAAAAGAAACAGCAGGTCGAAATGAAGACCGTTGTTGCTTAATGTCAGATAAGATCGGGTTCCTAGATTTACTTAGCGGAAAACCTTTGTCCCTATAAATAATATTATCGGCCGTACGAATTTCCATAGATTCTTGAAGAACACATTCCCAGTAGTGGGAAGCAGGAGCAATTAGTTTAGTTTCATCATATAACATCTTGTGTCCCTCATTCAGACAATGTTCAGCAACAGCTGACTTTTGAGGTTGAAGTAAACGAGTATGACGGTGGTGTCCCACACACCGATCCTGAACTGTGCGGATCGTTTGGCCGATGTAAGTTTTACCACAATAACATGGAATACTATATACACCGGGTTTCCTCAGTCCTAAATCATCTATGACTGACCCAAGGAGGGCCCTAGTCTTAGGTGGGGACATAAAAACACTTTTAATGTCAAATCTCCTTAAAATTCTTGACATTTTCGAGGAAAAATCCCGACGAAAGGCAAAAAGGTAATAGACTTGTAATTGTCCTCTAATGGTTCACCTTTTGGACCAAATTGAAATGCACGACAAATTTGTTGAGCAGTGTACCCATTTTGTTTAAAGACCACTTTGAGATGCTCCAGTTCTTCACGCAGATGTTCAGCATCAGATATGGCGTACGCTCTTTTTACTAAAGTACGCAAGACCCCCATACATTGGTGTGGCGGATGACAGCTCGTCGCATGAAGCATACTTGTCTTCGATCAGCTGTACTTAGAGTTTGTGGTGCAACTTTTGGAGTTGTCCAAAACTTGTGCTAATAACGTTGAGCATTGACGAGCCGAGAGCAAGGTCAGCCTGCATGATATTAGACGCACCGACGCGCTAATTGCAATTGTCACAGTTCTGTTGTCACCTCTGCCTACAGTACATTCGTGTTTCACATGTAAATTGTCTGTAGTGGCACGACATAGCCGAACGAGTGACATCGTAGGCACTAACATCCGCCGGGCTCGAAGTTGCCTGATATTAGTTAAATATCGCTCCTGGAATGCGAAGCTGAATTATCTCCGGGTCCGCGACATGCAACCGACATCGCCAACCAGCACAGTTTTTGTACAGTATCGCGTTCATTCGCTAGTGTTTCAAGGGGTGTTCACGTTTTTGGACTATTGAAAACGTTAGGTAAATTCACAGCAATCTGGTATCGGAATATTCCTCTCGATTACGCCACGATTTCCAATTAAATGTGGGTTGTCACAAGTGTTTAGAATCAAATACAATTATCTTCGACTTACCAGTCATTTTCTGTAGGAGTGTATTTTGATTTGTTAATTTTGATCGTTGAATTTCATCTGTGTTGAATTGTATGTGAACTTTTGCTTTCAATTCTGACGTTCACTTGACTTCAGTGTATAAAACCAGTCAAAACAATTTTCTTTACTCAAATCATTCAAATTAGTTAGCCCCTTTACACGATTTTGGATGGGTTTTATTACTTGGAAATAACTGCATAAATTAATTATCTGATGGATGGTGGGTCAGCCACACGTATCCTTCAATATCAAGTGAACAAACCATTTGCATACCGTCCTTCTCCCCCCTACCTTACCCTTTTATTTTCAACACACCCACCAATAAAACATACCTTTCACAACAACAAAATCTTTCTGCTAATGTTACTGATGAAGTAAGTAAACAACTGAAAATGCGTGTGGAAACTTTGCAAACAAATCTGTATGTCAAAATTAATTTATTGGAAGATCAGGTAACAAATAATGTCATGAATGTAGTAAAGGGCGAACTCGAATCTGTATCTAACGAAATAGCGACTATCGGGTCGTCAGTTTCGAATGAAATGAGTAATATTAAAGAGTCTGTAGGTAACATACCCAGTTCTATTGAAGCATTAACTAATGACTTATCAAATTTACGATTAGAGCAGGATCAGATGAAAACATTATTCACCCAAATAACACATCAGTCTGAATCCATAGTACAAGACAGTCAACTTAGACTAAATGATTTCTTGCAACGCAAAGAACGTCAAATCAATCAAGTCATTGACACAGAACCTGACGAATCGCGCGGCCTCCCGCGGGCATAGATGTAAGTGTTGTCCTGAGGTTAGTTTACCTTAGTTTAAGTAGTTTGTAAGTCTAGGGACTGATGACCAACGTAGTTTGGTCCCACAGAATTACAAACATTTGTAGTTCAACTAGTCACCACAGGGTAATACTGTACAAGGTATACAGGAAGAAATCTATGATATAGGAAGAAGTACCTAATTGGCAACGCAGTGCAAACACGCAAGTGGGTGATTTGCAACGAGAGTTTGCTAATCACGGAGAGGGAATGAGTGCAACTTCAAATACGGGATATCATATAAATGTGGGTAATGATACTTCACCAAGAACGCAATTAAATACTGACAAACCATGTTACACTAGTGCGTCACACAGCACACGATTACCTTTTGAGCTAGCTAGACCATCACTTATGAGAAGTGTACCATCACCCGTGCTTACTGTGACATCTCTGTTATTGGGCCGCGGTGGAGTAGCCGAGCGGTCTAAAGCGACTCGCTGCGGAGCGCGCGGTTGCTTCGCCGTGGAGGTTCAAGTCCTCCCTGGCGCATGGGTGTGTGTGTTTGTCCTTAGGTTAGTTTACCTAGGTTTAAGTAGTTTGCAAGCTAGGGACTGATGACCACGCAGATCTACAAACATTTGAACATTTTTTTTCTGTTAATGGATGAAAGTTTCATTAAACATCGACACTTTCAAGTGTTTATTCCAGAACGTAAAAATGTGCACCCCGTAATTTTTATTAAATCATTTCATGGTGTCTGAAAGACAAAAAATTATATTTATTGCCGGCTATATTCAAGGGGAAGGCACATTATGGGCAGTTGAAGTGATTATTGTGAAGCTTTGGAAGAACTTGAAAACATTTTTCTTCCTAAATACTGGTCATAACCCTAAACCATTTAATAAGAAGAACGGGAATCTCAGGCGTTATTATGAAAAATATTTAAATGAAGTACGATTTTTTGACAATCCTTTACCGCCACGGGTAATAATCAACATTTTAAAAGCTAAGCTAGCTTACAGTATACAAACCAAACTTGTAAATGTTCCAGACGACAATGTTGAACATTTCTAATCAGTCCTCGATTCACTTGATTTGATTTAAAAAGGAAAGCGTGCCACTGGTAACGGAAACGGTTACGGAAAAAAATGATAATAAAAAGCCAGTCAACGGTGGCATTTCTGCACCGTGCCAGACAGCTATAGCTGATTCCCCGATAGGCATTCGTTAGCTTTTAGCTACGATACGTGTAATTGTGTTCCCAGCGCCGTGCCGCAGACAAGATCTACAATTTCACTGCCAACGCCGAGGAAAGAAGAAAACTAAATAATTCACATACGTATCACTCGTTTGACACGCACCCTCACGTATTTAAGCGCGTCAATATACGTACATTCATACACAATGTATTACAGTTAAAACACGCAACATTACCGCCAGTTTAATGCTCTCAAGACAGATGATTTTTTATGACTAACGCAGTAAGAAGCTTGACCTTAGCGTAAAACTCCTACTGACATTTACATGCACACATATTATTTATGATAAGTATAAAGATAAAACTGAATGAGGACGTTTTCGCTAGTGTGTAGCATTAGTCGTGTTGTAGTTAAAAAAATTAGTTAGACAACTGTAGTTAGTTGTAGTAATCTTGATTCTGACACTTCTGTTGCTGCTGTGGTCTGAGAAGATCTTACGTTATTTCTCTCTTAATATACTGTAAAGGATTTCTTTACTTTTATCTCCAACTTATCTTCAATTGACGATCTCTGAACAAGTAGCTATTGGGCGTGTCACATCTATTTTATATATATATGAAAAGCAGAGTTACTTAAATATTCATTATGATATATCTATATTATTATGCAAATGTTAACGCTGTATTTACGAACATGAATAGAACCGAACGTACGTACTCGGGACGAAAAATAAATGATTTGATGTCCCATTGGACAAACTTTTGTACATACTTATGTATATGTAATTAATGAGAAAGTTTCCCATTTTGGTGACTAATATGAACGAATATATAATTTATATTTAATTTTAAAGGTACACAGATGTAGTTTAAAAACTCATGTTAAGTAATTTACGTAATAGTTTTATAATTTATAAATGACAGTTCTTCAAAGAATTTTAAACAGAGCACCAATTGTGCATCAATTTTGTAAAAGTCGTGTACATATGGAAAATTAAGTTGTATACGAACAATATGCAAATAATAGTGTAAAAAGTGTTATGCCGGAAGTAAAAGAACGCTAATCAGTGTCTTGTACTGAGTGTAACCATATATAAATCGCTGCGAAGTAATGACTGCTCATCATAGTGTCGTTCAATCGCGCTGCCAATGTGTGAATTATGAACTCCCTAAATGGTTATGAATAAATTATAAACTAAATCGAAGATAAGGGTTAAACTCCGAATAAACGCTATAATTTCAGTGCCGTTCCACAAAATGCTAATTGAGCATGGAATGCACAATATAATCCCCCGTGTTATTATGCAAATGCAGAAGACGTAAGGTACTGTCAAATGTTATAACCAGTACGGCAATTAACGAAAAATCACATCTGCTGACGTTAAGTCTTTATAACTAAAGTCCATCAGGTAAAACGGCGTTAAATTCCCACCCAAGAGTTTTAAGTTGAATAATACCTGGACAGTAATTACGGACTTGACATAAAGGAATGGTACTTACGGTCTCTGGGATACACTGCACAGGACCTGAGCACAGTCTCCACTGGTGGTGTAATCCGTGTGACACAATGACGAACAAGATAGCTGATGCAATCTCCACACACGAAATTGCAGGCAGGTCACCGTTCTGCACACTCCGATCTGTACAACTGCTAAACGGCGACTGTACTCTGTAGGCTTCGTGCTTAGGGTGACCTGGCAGGCGCAAGGGGCTATTCTTTTTTTTCTTGTAGCCCCCTCTTACAGGGTTTCGAAAGCGAACACATAAAGGGAAGTGCAGTCTGCAGTGGTGTCCTACGTCCCTTCTCTGAAAGGAGGAGGATTAAGTTGTAAAACCGGCGGGTGGCAGAGGAAGCCGTCTGGCCCCTGGGTTTCCCTGAGCTGCTAGTCTTGTTCACAGGCCTGTTGTGTGCAAACGGAACGGAAGACAAGGAGCGTTTCCAGAATTACTCCACCAGCATATTTGCTCCGAAACTACTGATTCTGTCTGCAGCAGAAATACGTTGTATTGATCTCTTAATAATAATCTGCTTTACGGCGACTTCGTGTCTACGGAAACTTTTTGTGTTGATGAGGAAGTTAAACGTACTTTCCTTTGATGTCAACAAGAGCTGCAGAACGATTCATTTGTTTTAGTTCTATTTTAAGAAGGACAAATTTGCAGTGCTTTTTTATGAATCATTCAACAAATAAAATCTAGGAAAATTTATTTCAATAAAGTTTTTACTTTATTTATTTATTTATTTACTTTTTTTTTCCTATGGGACTTAACTACGGGTCATCAGTCCCTAAACTTACAAACTACTTATGAACTTGCTAATCCTAAGGACGGCACAAATATCCATGCCCGAGAGGGGATTCGAACCCCCGACCGTAGTGGCCGTGCAGACCGTGACTGGAGCGCCTCACAGTCCCTTCGGGCACCGCGGCCGGCTTACTTTTTTTTAATTATTATTATTATTTTTTTTTTTTGCGCTTTGATACGTGTGTAAATAAAATAAGAAAAAATGACAAAATAGTTAGAAAAAGTTTGAATATACAACCCATTGCTGTAGTCTTACGAAAATTTCATTTCGTTTAACACGTTCGCTGCGACTGTCGCTTATAAGCGTTTCTGCGATCAACACGCCAGAGCTGCCGACTCTTATAAGCGTTTCTGCGATCAGCACGCCACAGCGGGTAACGCTTATAAGCGGCGCGTTCGCTAGATGAGTACAGTACTCAGTTTAGTTTGTTCGGCTGTGCACAATCCACCAACGAAATATCACGTTCTCCTGTCTGCAGTTGTGTGTTTTCGTCTTTAGTCGTCTGTGTTGTGCATTGTTTGCAATAAAATCAATAAATCAGGGCAGTGGCGTAACTAGGACTTGGCTTTGGGGGGGGGGGGATAGATCTGCGTGATGAGCAAAATTTCAGTCAGTTTCCAGACAGACTACCATCTACCACTCCCGTTGAAAAAACTAATTCACTCCATTCCAATGAAAGCTTATGGTAAAACACCCCAAGTTTCCAATCTTTACCTTTACCAGATTGCTGTTATACGATTATTTTCCCTCTCTCTCTCTCTCTCTCTTTTTTTGGGTGGGGGGGCGGGAGGGGGGTCTGGGGGGGGGGGGTTCTGTCCCCCTCATCTGCCCCCCCCCCATACTTACGCCACTGAATCAGGGGCGTCGTTAGAATTGTTTGCAGTGAATGCATATGACGCTTATAAGCGTCAGCTTGCAGCATTTATCACATAGTCGGCTTGCAGCTAAAGCGTACTTGTATTTCTATGTCCAGCACCACCTCTTGTGCAGACGTTATATTACTGGTTTGGCAGGGGTCTGATTTCAGCTCTCGGCGCACGTGCGCTTACAGGCGTCCGCCTAGAGCGTCAACGACCGCACTGGTCACCACAGCGAACGTGTTAATTTTGTTACAATATGCTGGTTTAATCTTGTCATAGTATGCTATAAATGTAATACCAACATAGATTGAGGATTGATGAACTTGATATTGTAAAAGAAACAGAAAGACGAAACAGTTAAATGAATTTGGCACAGTAAAGTGGTTCGGGTTCGTCTGTGGTATTAAGTGGCGTTTTGTGACTATGTCATTATATTTATTCGTTATTGTGGTGATATACGGGTCTCATCCACCGCTAAAAAATAATTTCTATATGATGGCTACATTTCGTGTAGAATAGCATATGACCTAATATACCTCTCCACTTAACACTTTGACTGCCGGCCATGTAAACCATTCCATCCCTTAGAATGCCGGACATTCTGCTTGCAGGAGTAACCCCAGCTGCACTTAGTTTCTTTATCTTCATTCCGGCGTAAAGAATTGTCTGCTCTTTGAAATAAATCCAGAACTGAACACAGAGCATCTAAATCACATACAACTCCGACGCCAAGGGCCCCACTAAAAATTTCTCTACTTCGCAAACAGTCTGTAGAGTCGCTACGATATGTTGCTGTGTCAGCCCTATGTCATAGTCACCTCTCGGTACTTTCGGGGAGAATAATTTTCGTGAAGCCATGTCCGTTGATTTACCTACTGAGTGAGCGGACACCACTTTCTACCTGCCCCGTTTCATACAATGAATGCGACCAGTCGGACGATTTACAAACTAAATAAAAGATCTATAGGCTGGTTTAGACACTAGGTTTACCAAGTAAGGTAGATCTAGCCCGTCAATAAACTTGATTCTGTTTTCAAAAGCACGAAAACGAAGATCACGTCAAATAACGTGATTGGCATTCTACAAAAATTTCAGTATCCCGTCAATTGACGTGATTGGCACTCGGAGTGTTAATTTATCAATCAACGACATTTATCACTGCAACCGCTGAGATAATAATGACCGTGCGTCATTTAAGACTGTGTTCACAGTGGCATCGAAAAACCGTCGCCCGAGGTTGACTAAGACATGGCGTGGTCAACACTTCATCTGATACAGTTTGTCACCTGATAGGGTTAAGGTAGGGTACCAAATTTACAAAATCAAAATACGGGACAAAAGTTAGAAGTTGAAATTAAGCCACATTGTGTGACACGTTTCGTAAATACTATAACAGAAATAGATATGAGCTCAAATATTAGGTCTATTCTACAGTTACGTACACAACCATATCTTTTTCTTAACATTCACACTTTAAAAGCGTAAAAATTCGTTGCGGTGCTAATGGTTAAATATTTTATTGTTGTCACATGCAAACACAATATGTCAATTTTGTATAACGACATCTTTCATTAGGGCTGACAGATATTATTACGTACATGTGTTACTTATTTCTCACTCTCCCAACTATATTTTTCAGAGTAATGCTTGTCATTCAGAAGTATGATAATTTGAAATACAGTTTTGTGAAAATTAAGAGGTTTAGTATTGAAAGTTTTAAGGATATAATTACAGCTAAGAATAATGTTTAAGGTACTTCATAATGTTTTCATCAGTCCATAAAGCAGTGCGTCAGAGAGTTTGCAATAGTAATTACGAGCTACAAATTTTTGCAGTAGATACCACGGCATGAGATAAGTTGAAAGGTATATCTTTTTCACCAAAACGGTATTTCTAACCTCGTGCTTTACCGCTTCACTTGCATTTTTAACGTTGTTCACCTATTGCACTCCATTGACTTGAGGGAACCGTACTTTTCGTTGCATGAAAAGCAAGGAAGCCATCCTTAGCAGCAAGACGTTTATTTCATCATTTCTGATGACACTATTCTCACGTTTTGCAACAAAAGACATCATACTTAATGTCGAACTAAGGACCTAGGCCGTCTGTATTGCACGAAGTCAAACCGACCTCTATTGTCGACCGAGAAAGTATTTCTCTTCAACGTGAAACTGATTTTTGGCTTTGTTGTCGTAACTTCGAAAATGAAAACTCGCCTTAATACCTTCTGGTATTTATGTGAAATAGTAACCCAACTGCTGACTCTGAATGGTTCAAAACGACATATCTAAGTGATAGGTCGGCTTTTCCCCGTCTGAGGTTGGAGTCCTCGATGGGCGTGTGTGTGTTGTCCTTAGATTAGTTCGTTCAAGTAGTTTGTAATCCTAGGGGCCGATAACATCAGTGCTTAAGTCCCATAGATTAACAAACACGCATTAAAATATTTTTTAAAAAAGAACATTTAAATGATATGTCCTGAAGCAATAACGAATGCAGAACTGCCCGCCATGTGACAGCAGTACATAGTACCAAATAAAGAACTTCATAAATCGTTCCTCTTACACTTTGCTTCAATCAAAAAGTGTATTTTCCATCATCCTTTGGTTAAGGTTACATATAGAGTTCTCCGTTTTATGATAGTAGATGTTACTTCAAAACAAAACGTTTCAAAATTACGGGACAGTGAACGAAAAACGAGACAAAATATGTGTTTTGTCGGGACAACGGGAACTTAAGCTAAATAAGGGACGATCCCGTAAAATACCAAGACACGTTTAAACTTGAAAATGAATGCTACAATGCTGTTTCTTCTATCAATAAAACATCGAATGCATACATATGAGCTACATCTGCCTCGAAAAAAATCTCACTGACTAGTTTTACGGACCACATTAGATTTGTAGTTTTATGATTTTTTGCAAACATCATCATCATCATCATCATCATTAGAGACTGATTATGTCTTTCAGCGTTCAGTCTGGAGCATAGAACCTCTAATAAAATTCCTCCATGATCCCCTATTCAAAGCTAACATTGATGCCTCATCTGCTGTTATGCCTTTTACTTCAAAATCATTCTGCACCGAATCTAAGTACTTTCTTCTTGGTCTACCTCGACTCCTCTTACCCTCCGCTGCCGCGCTCATGAGTCTCTTAGATTACCTTGCTTCTCCCATGCATAACATGACCCCACCATCTCAGTCTGTTCGCTCTAACTGCTCCATCTATGGTGTTCATTCCCAGTTTTTCTTTGATTTCCTCATTATGGACACCCTCCTGCCATTGTTCCCATCTATTAGTACCTACAATCATTCTTGCTACTTTCATATCTGTTACCTCTACTTCATGAATAAGGTAACCTGTATCCACCCAACTTTCACTCCCATACAATAAAGTTAGTCGAAAGATAGAGCGGTGCACTGCTAACTTAGTCTTGCTACTTACATCCTTCTTGCAGAAGAGAGTAGATCTTAGCTGAGCACTCACTGCATTAGCTTTGCTGCACCTCGATTCCAGTTCTTTCGCTATGTTGCCATCCTGTGAGAAAATACATCCCAGGTATTTGAAACTGTCTACCTGTTCTAACTTTGTTCTTCCTATTTGGCACTGGCTCATTGATGAAGCGGCATGTGATAGAATATGACAACGACGCCAACAGGGTCTCCGTTTTTGTCATTCAGACGGAAACGTCAGAGCGGTTGCAGTGGATCACGTCGGAATGGGATTAAGAACAATCCGCGTCTTCGAGCTACCGTTCGAATTGCCTGAAAAACTGGTGACAGAGGCTTTGATCCCGTACGGCACGGTTATCTCACATGAAGCCGAGAAATGGGCGACTTTTGAAACATATCGTGTCCTGAACGGCGTAAGACAGGTAAAGATTGAATTACGCAAACACGTTCCGTCAGGATATGTGACAATTGCACCCAGTGACATTTGCACCCAACCAAAAATCTGTGAAATTTGCACCCAGTCTGACTGGAAACTACCTGTTTACTACGTCACGACCTACCTGCAGCTAAGCCGCTCCTGTGTCTGCGCCACCCTCAACTCCGGGAGACCTCGCTCACCGGAAACGCACTATCGACGCAGTCTGCCTGCAGTCCCAACTCCCAAGTTCCTTGTCCACCTCAGCGGATGACTGCTGTACGATTCTGTCAGTACGATTCTGAATATCGTAGTGTTCGGCTGTTGCAGCTTGTGTGTTTGTGAGCTTATAGGTTCGATATGGAGATATCAACGACCAACAAGGGAAAGCCACGTGACCACTACGGAGTAAATTCATAGGTGTCTTGTTAGACAAGAGAACGTGGGAAAAGGTTAATAAATATAAATTAAAAAAATAAAAAATAAAACAAGAATAAAAATTAAATAAAACGTATATAAAAATAAAAATGAAAAAAACTGATTTTAAACATGTCTAAATGACAATTTACTTCTGCCTTTTAGCCAGTCCAAAGCCTGAATAAAAGTGTGATGGGAGTAGCTTTATTGCGAATAGTCGGTAGACAGCACATGGTCTCTCTATGCAGTCACAAATTTTTATTTATGATCAGTTTCAGGACAAGCGAATCATCTGTGAAAACAATATAAAACTTTTTTTTTTTTTTTTTTTTTTTTTTGAGTTATTATGAAGGATGCAACATCGCTCTGAAATACATCTATGTTCAGACATCGATTTTCAGACGGACAAACATCGATGTTGAATAACTTCACTGTGAAAACATCAATGTTTGAAAATATCGATGTTTTCATACTTTTCAGAAATATCATGGAAAGCGCACTGAAATGATTGTATTTGTCGATCATAATAACTGAAAGTAAGGTGTGTTGGCAGAGACATTTCGAAACACAAACGAACTGTAAATAATTGCCTTTTTCTTTCAAATTTTCAAATGTTTGTAGAACTTATGGGACATAAGCTTACAAACTACTTATGAACTAGCTAAGACTAAGGACGGCACAAATATCTATGCCCGAGGGGGGATTCGAACCCCCGACCGTAGTGGCCGTGCAGACCGTGACTCGGAGCGCCTCAGTCCCCTCGGCCACCGCCGCCGGCACTTTTTTCTTTACACAACCCTACTTACACATGACGTTAGCGACGGGGTGTTTGTAACTATGTATTAAAATGTGAAATATGTGCCTCATTATGTTCTTGGTGTAGCCTACGAATACACAGCGAAATGGCAGATTTGAATGAAAGCGAAGTTGGGAATGACGTTTCGCAACGTATTGTGCTGATAGAGTTGGGATTTAAATCAATGTGTTGATTACGTGTGAAATAACATGCGTTTTGCTTACGTATTGCATGTTTTCTTAGCCGTCGATGTTAAGAAGCATTAAACAAACATTATGTATCTATCATTTATTACTTAATCATGTATGTATTTTTAAAACGAATAGGACTATTCATGTATGACGTTTACAAAAAAATGTGGGTAGCTGAAATGGAGATCTGTGTGTTTCAAATTCAAATGTTTGTATAGTTTATGGGACTCAACTACATTGCAGTTTGTAAGTTTAGGGACTGATGCCCCCGCAGTTAGGCCCCTTAAACTTAACAAACATTTCAACATTTGTTATTTTGTAACCTTACATCCGAAAATTGTCTCTTATTAGGAAATAAGCACCCAAACATTAGTTACTTCCTTAGTTTCCTAATCAGACGGAAATGTAAAAAATGTTCAAATGTTTGTATAGTTTATGGGTCTTAACTACGGGGTCATCAGTCCCTAAACTTACAAACTACTTATGAACTACTTACGAACTAGGACGGCACAAATATCCATGCCCGAGGGGGGATTCGAACCCCCGACCGCAGTGGCCGTGCAGACCGTGACTGGAGCGCCTCAGTCTCCTCGGCCACCGCGGCCGGCCGGAAATGTGAATAACATACAATTTTGTAGAACATTCTTGTAATATACAGTAAAAAGGCTTAGAACCAGGGTTTAACGGTGTCGATAGTTTTCGACATCTATCGCCGACACATCGGCGATATATCGCTGTTCAAGACATTAATGTTAAAGCCGACATTTTTGGGCAAAACATCGATGTATCGTTTGCATCCCTAGTCATCAGTCTTCTGACTGGTAGGATGCGACCTGCCACCAACGCCTCTCCTTTGCCAACCGTTTCATTTCATAGTAGCATTGCAACCTACATCCTCAATTATTCCCCTGGTGCTTTACAATTCCTCAAAAGCTACAAGTTGGAGCAAATGTTCAAATGTTTGTAAATCTATCGGTCTCGGCTACGTGGTTATTACACCGTAGCTTACAAACTACTTCAACTAACCTAAGGACAACACACACATCCATACCCGAGGGAGGATACGAACCTCCGAGGCAGGAGGCCTCGCGATCCGCAACGTGGCGCTCCAGACCGCTCGGCTACTCACGCGCGGCAAGTTGGGTGTAATGCCCAGAATGAATGCCTGGGCAAGTGCACAAAATTCATAAATACCTAGGCATTTATGGATTTAAAAGATAAACGTACAAGCAGTACCTAAAAAAATAAGCCATATGCACTACTCTCTAAACTACATCTCAAATTATTCAATTCTCTTCTGTTCACATTTCCAGCAGTCCAAGTTTCGCAAACATACAATGTTGTGCTGCAAACGTATGTTCTGAGAAATTTCTGCCTCAAGTCCGGGGCGAAGTTTGACAGCAGTAGATTTCTTTTTCCCATGAATGCCCTCTTTGCTTGTGATAGACTGCTTTTTATGTCCCCCTTGCTTCTTCCGTCGTGGGTTAGTTTACTGTGAAGGTAGCAGAATTACTTGTCTTCGTGTACGTTGTGATTGGCAATTCGGATTTATTTTCTCGCTACTTTTATTTCCATTACTTCTCATGACTTTCGTCTTTCTTTGGTTTACCTTCAATCCATGGTCTGTGCTCATTGGTCTTTTCATTCTATTCAACAGATCCTGTAATTTTCCTTCACTTCCACAGACGATAGCAATGTCATCAGCAAATCTTATCATTGATATCCTTTTACCCAGAACTTTTATCACAGCTTTCAACCTCTTCTTTATTTCCGACATTACGTTTTCATTGCGCAAGTAAAACAGTGATTCCGACAGTCCACAACCTTTTCTTACACTCTTTTTCAATATGAGCACTTTGTTTCTGACTTTCGACGCTTATTGTATCCACTTGGTTCTTATACAAACAATGTATTACCCGCCTTTCCCTACAGCGTACTCCTATTTTTCTTAGAATTACGAGCATCATACAGCACCTTACACTAACGATGGCTTTTTCCAGGTCACAAATCTTATGAATATGTCTAGATTCTTCTTCAGTCTCGCTTCCACTATGCATTGCAGCAATGCAATTGCAGCCACCCATAGCCGTAAAGCACGGTCTGTGTCAATGCGACCTCACAGCCCTGGGCTCGTCTACCTGCCGGGCAGAGACCGGACGGGGAGATTAGCGGACCCCCCCCCCCCCCTCCCCAAGACCAGAACTGGGTGCTAATGTCACTGGGTGCAAATGTCACTGGGTGCTTTTGTCAGGACACCGTTCCGTCATAACTGTATATCGGTGGCTGTCGGGCCATCGCCATCTACGACGGACAACCGAGAACTTGCTCGGGGTGTGGAAAGGAGGGACACGTGAGGTCTGAGTGTACACAAAGGAGGCTACTACAACTGCCACGTGATGATCCACAACAACAGCAGCAGGCGACGGTGCTCCCATTGACGTATGCTGCGGCCTTTCGCGAGGATACGAGAACCACACCAGAACCGAACCGGCGTGTAACGTCGGAAGACCAATCTAATGAATGAAAGCCAGAAGAGGCGGAGATGAACCATGATCGGCGGTCGCAGGACGTTATAACTTTGCCACACCCCTTGCAGGACGCGGCGGAAATGGAAGTTGACAGTGCGAAGGAGTAGGAAGTGGACTTGAAAAACGAAGATCAGGAGGCTGTACTGTCCTCAGATTCGGTGGTCAGACAACGGAAGCAGCGAGTGCCAAAACGGCGGAGGAAACGCCGCCTTTCGTCCGACAAAGACAGCAAGGAATCAGAGACGAATGACGAGGTGAACCACAGCAAGGAACAACAAACAACGGCCGCGGAAGAAATACCGAGCGAGGAGAGAAGTGAGGCGGCGACCTGTATTCAGAGGAATGACGTAACACAAGACGAGGTGGAAACAGAAAAAGGATTGTTGACTGTTGAGAACGTCAAACGGACAACAGAAAATGGCGCCGAAAGAACGCATTTGGACTGGGCAACAGAGACGGCTCAGTACGCAGAGGAGGACGACGGAGTAGCAGACAAGCACCTCGGCGGAATGAGTCCGGGGGCCATTTCGACTAACGTATGACAGCAAGTGAGGGCGATGGGGGAATGGGATGAAGCACAAGGAGGATCGGAGGTGTTAACAGTCAGACGGTGACTTCCCTATAATGCATGCCATGCAATAGGCGTACCGGATAGGGTCCATTAACTTCAGTGGCATAAAAAAGCCCGTCAAGATGAAGATGCTCAGTAAAATGCTCAAGGCGGTGGATGTGGACATAGCGCTGCTGCAGGAAGTACGAGTCCTTCACACCCAGGACTTCTATGGATACGACATTTAGTGCCCACCGTGCGACTAGAGAGGCATCGGCACGGCAATATTACTAAAGGATGGGATACGTGCTGTCGACATAGAGTATTTGCCCACAGCACGCGGAACAGCTGTCACCATAGGAGGCGCACGACTGATGAATATTTATGCACCACCAGGCAGCGATAAAAGGAGGGAATTTTACGCCCAGGAGGTGACCCCATTGTTCAGGGGCCAATACGAGGCTTGTATCGTAGGGGAAGACTTCAACTGTGTACTAGACAGGAAGGACCACATCCTAACTTCACTACTTGTCAAGAACTCAGAGCGCTGGTCAACGGGATGCAATTAGTTGATACATGGGACCTCAAACATCCGGGACAACAAGGATACACGTACATCACCAGCCACTCGGCGAGCAGATTGGATGGGATTTATCTTTCATGAAGACTGATGACGTCGACAGTGGATGCGGAAATTTGGCCTACAGCGTTCACCGACCACGAGACACATATCTGTAGATTCACCCTCGCCCGGAAAGAGGTATGGAGGCGAAAGAGTAATTGGAAACTGAATGTTTCCCATCTTTACGAAGCAGAATGTCGACGTATAGCGGAGGAAACTTGGTAAAATTGCCTAAGGCGCAGAAATGCATATGGTTCTGTTCTCCATCGGTGGGTCACGTGCGTGAAGCCAGCCTCAAGAAGAACATTTATTTTTTATGGGAAGGAGGCTTCTTGTTGGCAGCGCATGACCTCTGAATTTTATAATACGACCCTCCGGGAACTCTATTCCCAGCCTCCGTCACCA
Organism: Locusta migratoria; assembly: GCA_026315105.1. Classification (NCBI taxonomy): domain Eukaryota; kingdom Metazoa; phylum Arthropoda; class Insecta; order Orthoptera; family Acrididae; genus Locusta; species Locusta migratoria. Next base: position 741,010,681 of record CM048755.1, on the reverse strand, counting down.
GAACGCCAAACAGTCGTACACCATGTCAAGGCAAAACTAATACAACTCACAACATCCAGAATGGCAGGTACAATGATAAGTGCGTGGGTGCAGGATGGACTCCACAATGAACAGCCCTCCATCCACTATGTCATACGGGAGAGACAATGTAGACGTCGGGGGTTAATTCACGAGGTTGAACTCGACGACGGCCGGAAATATACAGCACAGAAAGACATAGCCCAGGCATTCCAGGACCATTTCACCAGATTTTATGGGGCTGACGAGGTGGAACAGGAGGCAATGGAGATCGTCCTAAATGAGATCCCAGAAATGACATACACGAACTCGGAAGCAGACAGCCTACAAGCAATAACGGAAGAGGAGATGGTGGAAGCCATCCAACGAGGAGCTCCAAACAAATCCCCGGGTCCAGATGGTTTCCCATTGGAATTCTATCGCACGTTTGTCACTATTATGGCACCGATGTGGTTAAGGGTGTTTAACGAGATACTCGCGTAGGAGTTACCAGTTCCCACTGAATTCGGAGAAGGGTTGGTGATTCCAATTCGGAAACCACAGGGAGGCAAGCGACCATGCGATTATCGGCCTTTGACCCTCCTAAATAGCGACTACAAGATCCTTATGCGTATAATAGGAGGTCGCTTAAAAACATTGCTAAAGGACCGAATCAACAAGGATCAGACATGTGTCGGAAGTAGAAGCAATATTCATACGGCCTTGGGAGACTATCGTGATGTTATCTGTCTTGCCAAGGCGTGTCGTCTACGTGGAGCATTGGTAGGCATCGATTTTGACCATGCCTTCGACAGAGTGGTTCATACCTACCTCCAGGCAGTGATGCTCAGGATGGGTGTTCCGCTTACTTTTACCACAATGGTGGTCAGCGGTGTTGATTAATGGAGGGAGAAAGGAACGTCCCAGATTTTACGATCAGTCAGACAGGGGTGTCCGTTGTCCATCATCTTGTATGCAATCGCACTAGAGCCATGTCTTGCAGGATTGCGCCAACGACTCACAGGTATCACTCTACGGAATCAGTCCTTCAAATGTAGAGCATATGCTGATGATGTAGTGCTTCTAGTGAAAACAGAAGAGTAGACACGCACAGCAATGGATTGGCTACAGAAATACGGGGAGGCAGCTGGTAGCGTGGTTAACTTTCGAAAACACAATTCATGAATGTAGGCCGAGGACTCGAACCAGGAACTGAAGGACCCTTACCTGTGGTGCAAATCCTGCAATGTTTGGGTATCACATTCCATACGGAGACGGCACGAACAACAGCAGACAACTACCGTAAGCTGTTGTGTCAACTACGCACATCAGTACGACTCAACGCCCTGCGCTCGATGGATATGCTGCAGAGAGTAACACTGGTCAACCTCCACCTCGCACCCAAGATGTGCCACGTGGCATACCTTCTCCCTTTGCCATGTACGATGGCCACGAGGATACAAGCAGCCTTTGGATACTACGTGAGCATGGGACAGCTCTTTAAGGTGCAATATGAGTCGCTCACGCTCCCGACGCGGGAAGGTGGTGTTGGCCTAGTCAATGTCTACGAAAAGGCTCGGGCAATGTATATTAACACCATGTGCAAAATGTAGCGTAACGGGTGCGATCATCGAAGAACTAGCACCGCCAACGCTTCTTCCACCGGTTAGTGTTGGGCACATCACGCCTCCATTATCACACATCCGGAAGTTGTTCGTGGAACAGATTTACCAACTACCCGATCACCGACTACCAAGGATGTGTATAGACTGCTTGTAAGACGTATGGAACGGAATAAGATGGAACGAAGGTACCCTGCCATTAACTGGAAAGTTGTGTTGCGCACAGTGCACCACCGCCACCTCCCTACATCGGCCAGGTCAACGTGGTACATGGTGGTTAACCGGAAGTACCCGACGAAGGAGATACAGTATGCTATCCACATGACAGACACGCCCATATGCCTACAATGCGACACGCTCGACACGGACGAACATCGGTTGGTCTGCGGCACAGCGTTGGGAGTGTGGAATCTGGCACGGAAGATCATAGCGTTCATGATACGCACCGTACAGTCAGCAATCTCAACGGACATACTATTTTTCCCAGAGAAAACGTATTTCCCACGTCAGAAGACGAATGCGGTGGCGTGGGTAACAGGCATGACGGTACATTACATATATAATTATGCAAACACGAACAGACTGGACTATTGGTAATATTTACAGGATGGACACACGAAGCTACGACGACTTGATAAATACAAGGACAGTTATGCAAATTTTTTAGATGTAGTGTTTGCTGACCCGCCACCTGGCTGAGGTGTACGGGGTACGAGAAGATGATAGTGATACTTTAAAGAAGATACCGCCTCGGTTGCACAGTGGTAGAGTGCCAGACTACAAATCCAAAGGTCGCGCGTTCGATCCCCGCCAGGTCGTACGATTTTTATCTGTCACTTTTCACTTCTTTCACCTCTGGCAGTATTGCTCATGTGAAAAATACCGAGTAGCACCGTGGTTCCGAACCCACGTTAAACTGTAGGTCCCCCTATAACTGACTGGGTAAGTCAGTTCGAAGGTCGGAGGAAGGCAATGGCATACCACCTCCAAACAGGACCATGCCTAGTAAAGCACTGTGGTGTTCAAACCAATCTTCGGATTGTTGACTGCTTTACCTTTTACCGACCAATTGAACGGAACAGATTTAATAAGTTCGAGAAGATCACCCAGGAACACCGACCGGATGGTGAACGCTAACAGAGGAGGCCTCGGTTTAGTTTACGTTATATGCCTTTAAGTTTGAATATGTCACGAATGATGCTGGAAGTGACTTCATTTATACAGTTATTGTCTCACCATGGCGAGGCACATTATGTTTTGGTTGACAAATTTCTTCCCGATAGGGCACTGGACTTCATTTGTTTTCATGATTATAATAAAGGCTTCAGTTTGTAAATAAAAACGGATCCTTAATATAAACCTACATTTCCTAAAATAAAAATACAATTAAAAAAAAAGAAAAAAAAACTACGGAGTTGATAAAAAAGTTAAAAAATAAAATAAAATGCATAAGGCAAAAAAAAAAAAAAAAAAAAAGAAGCGGTCTAAGGCGCCTCGCTGCGGAGCGCGCGATTGCTCGCCGTCGGAGGTTCGAGTCCTCCCTGGGGCATGTGTGTATGTGTGTGTGTGTATGTGTGTGTGCTGTCCTTGGGTTAGTTTACCTTAGTTTAAGTAGTTTGTAAGCTGTGGACTGATGACCACGCAGTTTGGTCCGATAGATTTACAAACATTTGAACATTTTTTTGGCTGCAGGTACGTCATCACCTGCAACTTATTTCCGTCAGGAAAACTTCGCTCACGACGAAGACCTTCCAAGAGCCGAATGTTTGTGGGCTTTCCACATGGTAAGTCACAATCAGAGTTTTAGATCTATGGAATTCACGTCTAAATTGATTCAAAATGTGTTTCAAAAGAAGTTTCTCAGCGGGAAAGTTAAGTGAGAAGCAATAATATAGAACGTGATTGAGCCTTTTTCTTTACATTATCTACAGGCATAACTTAGAGGCGTTCTATTTATCTGCATTTTTACAAACGTTTCAAACCACAAAGACCTCAAAAAAGTTTCCAATACTAGTTCGGAACTTCCGTCCAAAGACTGGAATTAATGTAAAATTAGATATCCTGGAATCCTACCTGGGAAAAGATCAGTTTATATTTAGGAGAAATGTCGGAACACGTGAGGCAATAAACACATACCGGAAAAATTAATTAAATGCTGTTGTACAGACAATTATTAACAGAAAAACGCCGAATATGTGTTTACAAGAGTCTGAAACTGTTGTCAACACTTTGCAACAGTTGTAAGTTTGCCAAACTCACAACTGCTTTAAGTTAGCCAGACTGGCGACAGTTGCACGTTTTTGTTTGTTGGAGTTAGTTTTTAATGTGAATGCACCTTTAGCACTTTCGTCACTTAGGTTTACAAACATTTTATTTTAGAAGTCTCCTCTACCAGTGCGGTGATTCGTTACAAAAATTGGTACATTTGGAAGGAGTCTAACATAACGGCCCTCTGACATCACACCCATGCTACAAATAGTAACAAACTTGCGAAATTCGAAGCACAGTTGCGTCAGACGAGAAACTGCAGCTAGGGAAGTGGCACAGGGAGGAATGTCTACGGCAGCTCCTCTACATGAACTGGATGGAAGTGTCTTGTTTAGCACAGTGGCGGCGTCCCCTGCTAGCGGACAACGCCCCGCAGGGGGTTTCGCCAAGGGAGCGCTCTTTCTCCCCCCACTGAAACCACCGTGTCGTAAATACTTCTCCCTACACTGGCAAAACAGCTACACCGACGTCCCACGCTTTCAGCTCTGTCAAGAATTGCCTCTGCATTTAACTAACCACAGCGGTAGTGAACCGAAGTACTTTATGAATTATCTCGAACAGAACGATCTATTGACCAAAGGTCAACACAGATTTAGAAAATATCGTTCATGCGAAACACAACTAGCTCTTTATTCACACGAAGTGATGGGTGCTATAGACAAAGGTTCGCAAATCGATTCCGTATTCCTTGATTTCCAGAAAGCTTTTGACACCGTACCTCACAAACGGCTTTTAATCAAATTGCGTGGTTATGGTATATCGCCCCAAATTTGCGATTGGATAGGGGATTTCTTGTCAGAGAGGACACAGTTCGTAGTGATCGATGGTAAGGCATCGACTAAAACAGTGATGATTTCGGGCGTTCCACAGGGTAGTGTTATTGGTCCTCTGCTATTTCTTATTTACATAAACGATTTAGGGGAAAATCTAAGTAGCTCTCTTAGGTTGTTTGCAGATGATGCCGTCATTTACCGTCTAGTAAAATCATCTGAAGATCAAAACCAACTGCAGAACGATATGAATAAGATATCAGTATGGTGTAAAAATTGGGAATTGACTCTAAATAATGAGAAGTCTGAAGTCATACACATGAGTACGAAAATAAATCCGTTAAACTTTGTTTACAAGATAAATCAATCAAATGTGAAGGCCGTAAACGCCACAAAATACCTAAGAATTACTATTACTTCACACTAAAATTGGAAAGAACACGTAGATAATATCGTGGGAATGGCGAACCAGAGATTGCGTTTTATTGGTAGAACCCTTAAAACATGCAACAGAACTACAAAAGAAACTGCATACACTACGCTTGTCCGTCCATTTTTGGAGTATTGCAGCCCAGTGTGGGATCCTTATCAGGTGGGTTTGACGGAGGACATCGAAAGAGTCCAAAGAAGGGCAGCTCGTTTCGTATTGTCACGATACAGGGGAGACAGCGTTACGGAAATGATACAGGATCTGGGATGGGAATCATTACAACAACGGCGCTTATCGCTGCGGTGTGGGCTATTTGCGAAACTCCAATCGCCAACATTCTCCTCCGAATGCGAAAATATATTGTTGACTCCCACTTAGATAGGTAGAAATGATCATCAGAATAAAATACGAGAAATCAGAGCTCGAACAGAGAGATTCAGGTGTTCATTCTTCCCACGCGCTATTCGAGAATGGAATGGGAGATAAATAGTATAATTGTGGTTCTATGAACCCTCTGCCAGGCACTTAAATGTGGTTTGCAGAGTATCCCATGTAGATGTAGATGTAGGTACTGATATAATAAGAACACAAAGATAAGATCATAGGTTCCAGAAGAAATGCATGCAAGAAGCGAAGCTATCCCTGGCACAAATTATCAACAACTACAGCCAAGAAAACAAACGATTACTTCGACAGAATGAATGCACGTTCATTATTGAGACATCAATCACTGGAAATATGTACGTCACTTGCCTCATACATATGGCCACTGTGGCTATTGTGTAGAGAAATAAAAACATAAATAAAAATGAAAAACGGGCCGAAAGTGCGTGAACGTTTTCAATCTTATTACTCCTTTCCCGTACCTTATTATATTTAGAAAGAGTTATACAAAGGCCAGTATAGCTGATTCATGTGGCTATAGCATCATAGAAAGCATTTAGGATTGTTCGCGGATTAATCATACTAGCTTAAACCCGCAGCTCCGCACCCGTGTTGGTTGATTATGATAGATAAGCTACCTTTCAGTAGTGTGCTATGAGACTGGTTTTGAAGGATGAAATGAAATACAATAACTTCTGTAGAAACAAACATTTTTAATCAACATTCAAATAAAAAAATAAAATTATGTGAAGTGCTTAATGATTTACAATAAATAATACATACATTATTCCTTACAGCCCGTGTTGCAATATCTCAACACATATGGAGAGAGTAGTGTCCACATTAATTTTAATTTTATTTATTCATTCATTTATTCTTATATTTCCTTATTCGTATGCATATCCTTACAGAGAAAGAGCTGAAGACATGATAGCACGCATAGACCAAAGATATGTAACATCCTTGCTATAGAGTCGCAAACGTCATCGTTGGCCTTCAGTCCGAATTTTTTTAATAATTTGACGACTTTCAACAACCATATCTTATAGCTATTGGCATGGAACTGCTATGGTCTACAACGGGAGACTTCGGACAACAATTACATACTGACCGTTCGTTTGCGTTCTCTAGTTTTCGCTGCAGAGCGAAATATTAACACACACACACACACGTAGAATTTTATATACACTGATAACTTTCCATCCCAATATACTCTACCACCCTTTTATCATTATCAACCCTCAAACAACAATGCAACCAATAAAACCATTTTGAAAGAGTAAATATAATTTTCAAAGAGTAATTATTGTTCCGCATTTCGCGTTATATTCTTCAAATTACTAAATATCTACCAGATCGCTATAAAACCGTGCCTAAAACCTTCCTCAAGTATAAATATTAACTGTAGAAATATTTAAGTCTCTGCGTCTTGTCGTTCGGATGTGATAAGTGCACACCAAACAGACATTCACATTAAAAAAAAAAAAAAAAAAAAAAAAAAAAAAAAAAAATATATATATATATATATATATATATATATATATATATATATATATATATCCGATCACCATACAACCGTGCCTAAACCTTCCCAGGGTAGACATTAGTAACTGTACAAATTTTTAGCTCTTTGTGTCTTGTGGTTCACGGACGATAAATAGCAGTCGTGAAAATTTAATACATTATAGTATTATTTTATTCCCTTGAGGAATTTTTCTGCAGATATATGACGTTTACGTAAATACAGCGATGTCAGAAGCAGGATCTCAGTTCATATGTTTGTATAGCTTATGGGACTTGACTACGGGGTCATCAGTCCCTAAACTTACAAACTACTTATGAACTAGCTAACACTAAGGACGGCACAAATATCCATGCTCGAGGGGGGATTCGAACCCCCGACCGTAGTACCCGTGCAGACCGTGACTGGCGCGCCTCAGTCCCCTCGGCCACCACGGCCGGTTAGGATCTCAGTTTAAAAAATTAAATTTTGCCTCAACTGTGGGTGACATACTATACTCGTAACTATAAATGACGGGTGCACGTTAACATCCTCTATTTTAGAAGGAATGCGGCATACGGAGCAAACTGAATTAATTATATTGCACTCTATGGAATTAAGATGAACGCAGATTCACAACCACTGTTGCAGTGATCAGACGAAACTATATTATCAAACGTCTTGGTGTGCAAAAATACAGGTCTCTGCACTTTTAATAACCAACTGCGAAGAAACAAAAGTGATAAATGTTTTACACGAAATTTAAATTACACTACTATAAAAAAATGCCCTGTGTAATTTTGAAAGCAACAACGTATCTCTGAAAAGCATACTGACCACTGTTTCTTTTTAAATAGGAATATTTTCATATTTACTGCCCCTGACGTGTGAACTTCGTTTATATACCTAATACCAGCCGTACATTTGCACTGTGGACACATTGCAGCCTCTTCCTATCTACTGAATGAGTTATAAATTTTAAACGCCGCGGTGCAGTAGCCGAGCGGTCTAAAGCGTCTCGCTGCGGAGCGCGCGGTTGCTCGCCACGGAGGTTCGAGTCCTCCCTGGGGCATGTGTGTGTGTGTTTGTCCTTAGGGTAGTTTACCTAGGTTTAAGTAGTTTGTAAGCTACGGACTGATGACCACGCAGTTTGGTCCGATAGATTTACAAACATTTACACATTTAATTGGAATTAGACAATTTACATCATTGGTTCCTTTTTGTCATGAACAACATTTTAGTTGATCAACATTGGTATTAAATAGCAGATAATTAATACCAATCAAGGGCGAAATTTATGACCAAATAAATGCCACAATTTAACTGAATTTATCGAAATCCTTTAATCCAAAAATCTAAAGTAAAACAGGATATTCACGGGAAACTGGTCTCTGGAGGTATTAAGAGCTTTGTTTAACAATTTGACATAATTCCATTGAATATAATTGACGTTTTTAGATCTCCATTACTTGATTCATGAAACTCTGATAGGTACGTAATGTAGGCTATTTCTGTGATTTAAGTGCCTCTCTCGCACTGTAATCGGCTTAAGGTTATAAAGTACTGCCTCCAAAAAATGTTTGGAAAGTCTATGGGACTTAACTACGGGGTTATCAGTCCCTAAACTTACAAACTACCTATGAACTACTTACAAACTAGGACGGCACAAATATCCATGCCCGAGGGGGGATTCGAGCCCCCGACCGTAGTGGCCGTGCAGACCGTGAGCGCCTTAGTCTCCTCGGCCACCGCGGCCGGCATACTGCCTCCAGAAATGTTCAAATGTTTGTTAAGCTTATGGGACTTAACTGTGAGGTCATGAGTCCCTAAACTTACAAACTATTTATAAAGTAAGTTATACTAAAGACAGCACAAACATCCATGCCCGAGGGAGGATTCGAATCCCCGATGGGGAACGGCCTCAATGCGTTCGGCCACTCCGCCGCGGCGTGCTGCCTCCTTCATTACCAGGAGCGTAGGTAAAGGGGGGGGGGGTGGGCGAGGGGTTCAAACGTTCAGCCCCCCCCCCCTCAAGAACCGTTTCTTTTTTTTCGTTCGTGTAAAATAAAAAGTGAAAATAATTTGTGTAATTATTACGAGAGTTAGACTGAAAACTTTGCCAAAAAAGAGAGGTAGCAGGGTGTCTGTAAGTTGTAATCGACGCTCAGTTGAGCTTTGACTTTTTACTTGTTATCGGGACACTTTGTCTCGAATGTCTTACGGGTGGCCTTCGTGAGGCCTAGCCGCGTAGGCAAGCGTCGCTCACAACTTTCACCTCAGTAAATCTGGCCAATTAAAAAAAGATCTGCCCATATCCATTCATATGTCATGCACCTTTAGTAATGTCAATCAGCAAAATAATAAAAGTCCTGTTCTTGTTTAATCTGTTTATATTAGCATAGCCACATTAGTTATTGTCCAACCACATTGTAAATATTTCACTCTTTCATATTTATTTTATATATGTTTAATGTATCTCCCTTGTTTCAATATGAATGTAACTAGATGCTAGCAAAATTCAATATAATGTGTAAAACATAATTTTAATCTGTTACATACTCTTTATACATTCACAATGTCTCAAAGAAAAGAACATTAATTACTGAAGTGCAACATCTACCATAGCCATCCTCTTTGCACCACATTCAGTGTTTATATTTTGTAATGTGTAACGCTAAGTGTAGCAAAAATGTTCTCATGTGTTACAAAACGTAAGTACCCAATGCATATCTTGATTACATCTACAATAAGAACACAGTAAGTACATAAAATTACAATACGTTTAATTCCGGTTTATTGTGTTCTCGCTTACTAAAGCTCAGTTATGTCACCAGAACCAACATGACAGCATAACTTACACTTAGCGGAAATGTTCCTCTAAAGTTATTCACTGAAGATGAGCCTGCAGTGGCTGGAAAACTAGTTCTGAATTAAATAATAAACAACATCCAAAAAAACAGCTGGTTGCAATTCTTTTCATGAAAATAAACCGTCAATTTACGCTACAGCTACAGTTCGTGTCCAACAAGGATATTTTGAAATTAAAAAAATAATAATTGCTCAGGTAACCACCACCTAACTATCACTAACAATGAACAAGTATTGTTTAATTCCAGTCAGAAACACGCCCCACAGACTGCGTGCGACTCGCTAGCGTGTAAGGGTACAACCATAGTGAGCCAATCCCCGGTTCCTGGCAGGGAAGCGGCTGGAAAAGCCAGGCTGCTACGCGGCTTTTCGCCTCGGCTACTTCCTCGGATCGCTGAGAATGGCGGCTGTTGCGCCTCGCTCTACAGGGAGGTGTCATGTGACGGCCGGGTTGTGCGTCCAGGGTGGGCCGCATTGTGTGACCAGGCGCTGGGGTGGCGGTGGCTAGCGGTGCTGCTTCCTAACACAACAAGGGCTAGCCTTTGTCTCACCCAAGCTCAGGCGAGCGTTTCGTCATTGTGACGTAGCACTGACGTGTTGTTGTTGTTGTGGTCTTCAGTCCGGAGACTGGTTTGATGCAGCTCTCCACAATACCCTATCCTGGGCAATCCCCACACACTTCCCTCCAACGCTAAATTCACAATTCCTTGATGTCTAATATTGTGTCCTACCAATCTATCCCTTCTTTTAGTCAAGGTATGCCAGAAATTTCTTTTCTCCCCAATTCTGTTCAGTACCTCCTCATTAGTTACGCGATCCACCCACCTAATCTTCAGCATTCTTCTGTAGCACCATATTTCAAAAGCCTCAATCCTCTTCCTGTCCGCACTGTTTATCGTCCATGTCTCACTCCCATACAAGGCAACACTCCATAAAAATGCCTTCAGCAAGTACTTCCTTAGGCTTAAATCAATATTCGATGTTAACAAATTTCTCTTTTTCAAGAACACTTTTCTACCCATTGCCATTCTGCATTTTATATCCCCCGTACTGCGACCATCATTTGTTAGTTTACTGCCCAAGTAACAAAACTCATCTACCTCCTTTATTGCTTCGTTTCCCAATCTAATTCCTTCAGCATCACCTGATTTTCTTACACTGCACTCCATTACCCTAGTTTTGCTCTTGTTAATGTTCATCTTATATGCACCTTTCAGCACACTGTCCATTCCGTTCAATTGCTCTTCCAGGTCCTTTGCTGTATCTGACAGAATTCGTATGTCGTCGGCAAAACGCAATGTTTTTAATTCTTCCCCTGAACTTTAATTCCTTCTCCAAATTTCTCCTTGCTTTCCTTTATAGCTTGCTCAATGTACAAATTGAATAACAATGGAGAAAGACTACAACCCTGTCTCACTCCCTTTCCAACCACTGCATCCCTTTCATGCCCGTCAACTCTGACAACCGCTGTCTGGTTTTTGTACAAGTTGTAAATAACCTTACGCTCCCTATATTTTACTCCTGCTTGCTTCAGAACTTGAAAGAGTGTATTCCAATCAACATTGTCAAAAGCCTTCTCCAAATCTACAAAAGCTACCACTGACGTAAACAAGAGTATATCGACCATCTAAGGCAGGGGTGGGCAACACGTCGGTCGCGATCTACCAGTAGATCTCCAGTGCATATTTTGTAGATCGAGTGGGTGCTAACAGTGGAGAAGAATGGTTTCTCGTAGCAGTGAAATTGCGCGCTTCTTCTTCTTTTATTTCTTAACAATCTCACAGAATTGTTAGCAACAGCTACCTTGAACCTCTAAAACTGCAATAGTTCAGTCAGGCGCGCCACTCGTTGCTACACTGTGTCATTCATATTTGTTCAATGTGTATTATTAGTCCAGTGAAATTAGGGTTTCACGTCGGAATGAGAGGTAACAAGCTGAATATTTGCATGAGCCTTTGTTTTGGCATTCTAAATGATGTGTCAAAAGTCTCATAAAATCTTGTGTCCGCGTCTTAAGTTATTAAAGGTCAAATGTTACGAAAATCAGTTTTTCGCAAATATCTCGCTTCCTATGCGTTAAATGGTATTTGCATCTCCGATAAAAGTTGTAGAGCATGTACAGTTGTACAGTTCAAGAAGGTTGGAGCATTAACTCCTTTGGTGCCATTATGCTGAACTACCAACTTCTCCGTTTGTATGGTGTGTGGATGGGATACTTTGTGATTAAGATTGCCATCAGCGATCGGTGTTCAAATTTTCAAAAAATGTCTATGGTATGGCTAAACATTCATGATTCCACTGAAAATGTTTTTGGTGTAGATAGCGAAGGTTTTGAAACCGAAATAATGCCATAAAACGTGATTTCTATCTCGAACGTATTGCAGAAGCCAGGTACTGTTTGCCTGTAATTTCTCAACACAAAAACTCTGTAAGAGTTACTGCTGTGGTTAGAATAAATGCCTTGTTTGAATCCACTTCTCTGTGCGAAGCATTGCTTTCAAGTCCGAATTTTTTTAAAATAAGCACAGAATAAGGTTTGATTCTTCAGTTTCTCCCGGCGTATTTGATAATCAAAATATCCACGGGTGTACTGCCGGTCTATAGTGTCCAACGGGCACAATATTTCGGCGATCATACATGTCGCCATCATCAGGTGAACTGACGGACTGAGCTCCTGGAAACGCGCCTCGTTGTTTACGAGGGTGCCCCTTCAAGAGTCACTAGATTTGATTGGTCAGAAGTTTGACGAGAAGACCACCGAACTCTTTAGGTATGTCTTGACCTCCACGTATTTTCTTTTCAATGGCGAATACTACGAACAAACTGAGGGAGTCGCCATGGGTAGCCCACTCTCCCCTGTGGTCGCAAATTTGTACATGGAGAATTTCGAGGAGGAAGCCCTGGCGTCATCTGAATGGAAACCTACTTGTTTTTTCCGTTAAGTGGACGACACTTTCCTCATCTGGCCTCATGGTATGGATAAACTCCTTGACTTCCTTACACATCTGAACTCCATACACCCCAACATGAAATTCACTATGGAGACTGAAACGGAGGGTAAATTGCCGTTCCTTGACGTCTTGGTCAAGAGAAGAGCTGATGGCACCCTGGGTCATAGTGTATATCGGAAGACAACGCAACTGATCTGTATTTACATTCAGACAGCTGTCACCACCCTTCACAGAGGAATGGGGTACTTAAAACTCTAGTACATAGGGCGCGTACTATCTCCGACGCAGAGCGTCTACACCAGGAACTGGAACACCTAAGAACTGTATTTCGAAAAAATGGGTATCAGAGTGGCAGATTCAGCGGGCTCTCCGCCTAACCACTACATCACAACCTGTGGAAACGGACGAAAACACGAGGGAGGATGTAGACACTGCGTTCGTTCCATATACCGGCGCACTTTCGGAGAAGGTCGCCCGCATTTTGAAAAAACACCAGGTTAGAACTGTTTTTTGTCCGCCGAATAAAATTCGTGCACTGGTGGGGAGCGCCAAAGATGATCTCGGTTCGAGGAAGGCCGGCGTTTACCAGATTCCGTGTCAGTGTGGAAAGTCATATATTGGACAGACGATGCGTACCGTCGAGGATCGATGCGTTGAACACTAGAGGCACACACGATTGATGTATCCGAGCAAGTCGGCGGTCGCTGAACATTGTTTGTCGGAGAATCATGCGATGGAGTGTGAACGCACTAGTATTCTGGTACAGACGTCGAGATACTGGGACTGCGTCGTTAGACAGGCCATTGAAATTCGCACAAGTGACGAAATGTTCAAATGTTTGTATATTCTATGGGACTTAACTACGGGGTCATCAGTCCCTAAACGTACAAACTACTTATGAACTAACTAAGACTAAGGACGGCACAAATATCCATGCCCGAGAGGGGATTCGAACCCTCGACCGTAGTGGCCGTGCAGACCGTGGCTGGAGCGCCTCAGTCCCCTCGGCCACCGCGGCCGACACAAGTGACGACCTCATAAACCGTGACTATGGCTATAATCTTAGCAAAGCTTGGGAACCAGCGATTGGGTTAATTGAGAGTAAATCTAGCAAACGTAACGAAGTGACGACCACGGCGGACAGAGCCCTCACACCGACGTCATCTCAGACGCCGACGCAATCGGTTCCACTGCGCGGCCGCGGCGCGGGCGCGGACCGCGGAGGGGTCGTTCCGCGGGCCGAGGGTATTTAAATCGCCCCCTACCGGGCTCGAACCCACCAGGAGGCTACTTAACAGGTTACAGAGATAACTGAAGGTGTCGCTCACTGAGCACAGGAACCAGCAATGGTCAAACCGCCTTATAGCCCTCAAAGTGCAGGACAATAGTGGCCGCCAGTGAGTGACGCACGCTAGTTAGGCTGGCAAGTTTATCTGGTATTTGGAGGTGTTACTAAGCAGTTTGGCTGTTTGAAATAGTCACAAAACGTGTATTAAGTGCCAAGTGTTGAATCACTGTACTATTCGGAGTGCCTGTAATCGTGCAACTGCATTGAAAATGGAAAGTCGTCGAACAACGCGCAGCACCGCCAACGGCCAGTCCGGCGAGGGGGCAGCAGGCGAGCCGGTGCCGGCGACCGCGGCCGCGCCGCCCGCCACCGCCGACATCGCCGCACTCGTCAGGACCGAGGTAAGTGCCGCGCTGCAGGCGGAGGGCGCGCTCGCCACGGTGCTCCAGACCATCACCGACGCCGTCACTGCCTCAGTGACGCTCAAAATACAGCAGACGCTCGACAGAAATGCCAGCGAGATATGCGCTCTGAAAAAGAACCTAGAGGACACCGCAGACAGAGCACGATCTCTCGAGCAGAAGCTAATCGAGAGAACAGATTAGCTCGAACAATATCAGAGACGTAACAACCTACGACTGTTCGGGATTCCAGAAAATAGTAGTGAAGACACCGATGAAATCGTAGTGAAGCTGGCCACAGAAAAGCTAGGGGTGCAGGTGACCCTTAACGACATCGACAGAAGTCACAGAGTAGGACGTAAGACGGGGGAATCCACAAAACATAGGCCCATAATAGTGAAGTTTGTTTCGTACAGGAAGAGATCCGAAATCTTTAGAGCCAAGAAGAAACTGGTAAAATCAGGTCTGACGATACGTGAAGATCTCACTTCCGAGCGGTTAAAAATTTTGAATAGTGCAATTGCAACATTTGGCCTACACAATGTATGGACAAGTGACGGCAGAATAATGGTGAAGACGAACAATGGCAAAATATCAATTACAAATGCAAATGAACTCGAAAGCCTCTGCTTTAGGAGATAAAAACACTTGAACACTTGCCGCCACTACTTCTACGTGTAGCTTACTATATTTTTTTTTTTCTTTCCTTTTTTTTTTTTTTTTTTTTTTTTTTTTTTTTTTTTTTTTTTTTTTTTTGCTACACTTTATATCAATTTTGTAAAGAAAATCTTATGTACATTAATATCTATTATACTACATTAGTTAGCTTTCTCTTTATTATTTTAGCAAATTATCATTATTTGATTGGTGTGATTTGTTGTTACACTTTTTTTCTCTTTCTTCTAGCAAATTATCATTATATTTTTAGTGACACTTACTGGTTCACTTTAGGATAGTGCTGTTTTACTATTATTCTCATACCTACATTATTAATTACGGTACCATATTAGGTTTAAATTCACTTTTATATAGCGTTGGTCTCACGCATCATTGGCAATTGTTTCGCTCCACTGTCGATATTGTTATCTTTACTCAGTGTTGTTCCGTGCAGATTATTTTGTCTTTGCTTGGCGAGATTCTCCCCCTCCACCCCTCGGCGCCACGCTGCCGCTCGGCGGAAACAGGCCGTGCTGACCTTGGCTGCAGCGCCTCCCCGTCCCTTCCCTATCATTGAACCCACCTGACCTGCTTCCGCTCTCTCTCTCTCTCTCTTTCTGGTGTCCTGCACTCCTCCCCCGACCCCCCGGACCGCTAGCCACCCAGCCACGCCACATTCCAATGTGTCCTGCGTTCGCAGAAAAGGACGCCGCCACCCCACAGCCCGTTGCCGTTGCCCTACCGACTAGCGGCATCATCGCGCGCGCTACAACTGAGCGCACACAGCTCCACGTGGCACACGCAAATGTTCAATCACTACAAGCTCATTTAGTTGAGTTCCGCCATATATTTCAAGACTTGTGTCTTCATATAATTCTTCTATCGGAGACCTGGCTCAAACCAAGCATTACCACCAGTTCCGTAAATTTAGACGGCTATGTCTTCCTAAGACACGACCGATTGCACAAACGCGGAGGCGGCGTTGGAGCTTACATTCGCTCTGAATTATCTCCTACCGTGTTGCACACGTCAAATAACGACGAAACTGAACAAGTGGAATACATGTTCATAGAGATAAAACCTCTAAAAAAAAAAGTGTCTAATATGTGTCCTCTATAAACCTCCGAAGGTAGGTGCATTGGACTGCTTCGAAACTGCCCTCTCAGACCTCGAATCAACCTATGAGCACATAATTATAGCAGGTGAGACTAACATAAATTTTCTGTTCAACAGTCCGTCCTGTATGAAGTTCAAGCGTATGCTTACATCTTCGAATCTAACCTTACTTCAGCTTGCACCCACCCATCACACAGCTGATAGTCACACTTTAATAGATATATTTGCAACAAGGTTTCCAGACAGAGTAATTCGAACGTCACAAACATCTGCGCCTGGTATGTCTGCCCATGATGTAATTTTCATGACGTACTCGCTAGAATGCCCTAGGAAGAAACCACTGTTAACCGCATACCGTGACTTAAGACGCATCAACTTACCTGAACTGACAGCTAATGCACTAGAAATAATTTTCGAGTCAACCTCCGACACCCTCCCGGATGTAAACGAGAAACTTCACAAAATTACAAATAAACTTAACCAGCTGTATGATAAATATGCGCCCATCAAAACCAAAAAAGTGAGAAGGAAACCCGCACCATGGCTAACTGATGAACTAAAACAGCTCATGAATCTCAGAGACACTGCACATCGGACATACAAACTGCACCCTACACCTGAAAATCACACCTCGTACAAGCAGAAACGTAACAGAGTCAGCCAGGCTGTGAGAAATGCTAAACTCAGATACGCCCATTCATTAACCGACAACATAAATAGACCGGCTGTCCTCTGGAAAAACCTGCGCGGTCTTGGTATTGGGAAAATAAAAACTGCAGCCGAACCCACTGTCTCCATTGAGGAACTTAATCATTATTTCACAACGCCTACCACTTCAATCGATCACCAAACGAAACAAACACTTATTGACCATATCACGAGGATCAACAACGCTAACCATGATAAGTTTTGTTTTAAGCATGTTACTGGAAGTACAGTCAAAAAATCCATTATGCGTATTACATCAGCGTCTACTGGGGATGATGGTATCACTATCCAAATGATAAAGCTGATTATTGATCCACTGCTGCCCATCATAACAGATATATTTAATCAGTCCTTAGCCACAAGTGTTTTTCCTGATGCATGGAAACGTGGACTAGTTAAGCCACTGCCAAAAAAGGACATTGCTACAGCACCCTCTGATTACCGACCTATCTGCATTCTTCCGGCACTGTCCAAAGCCCTAGAATATATAGTACATGATCAGCTAACCAGCTACTTGACTACTAATAAACTTCTTGACGAACACCAATCAGGTTTTCGCAAATATCGCAGCACAACATCTGCTTTGATAAAAGTAACAGACGATCTTAAGCAGGCAATGGATAGACAAGAGGCGACTATTGTGTGCTTCTTAGACTTTAGCAAAGCTTTCGACACTGTGGACTTTGATATTTTGCTTGCTAAACTTAGCAGTCTAAATTTCTCTCAAGGCGTGGTGCAATGGTTTCGCTCATACTTGACATCGCGTCTTCAGTGCGTCATGTCCGGCACCGAAAAGTCACAGTGGAGAAAAGTTCTATCAGGCGTACCACAGGGTTCGGTGCTAGGTCCACTTCTATTTTCATTGTATGTAAATGACGTATCATCGGTCTTGTCCTTTTGTAAATACCACATGTATGCCGATGACCTCCAGTTGTATTTAAGTGCAAAACCAAAAAAACCTGAAGGCAGCAATCGAGAATTTTAATTCTGACCTATGTGCACTATCAAAGTGGGCACAGAATATAGGATTAAAGCTCAATCCAAGTAAAACACAAGCGATTCTGGTAGGTCATCCTAGACTCATTAACCACAAATACCGCGAATCTCAATCACCATTAATATTAAATGACACACCTATCTATTTTTCGCCCTCAGCAAAAAGTCTGGGAGTGATAATAGACGACAAACTAAATTGGGCTGAGCACACAGCCGCCGTGTGTAGGAAGGCATCAGCATCTCTTCATGCCCTACAGAGATATAAGAAGTTTTTTCCTCTCCATCTTAAAAAGAAACTTATACAAACGCTTGTAATTCCAATTATTGATTACGGTGATGTTATCTTGCAAGGTCTCTCTTGGGAAAGCTCACGACGTCTGGAACTAATCATGAATGCCTGCGTTCGATATATCTGTAACATCCGTCTCTTTGATCACATTTCACCATCTTATAAGCAACTATCCTGGCTCCGTGCTGACAAGCGCAGAGATTTTCATACACTCTGTTTCCTCTACTCTCTTATCAGCGTACACTGTCCCTCATATCTTTCCTCGACCTTAACACTCTTATCTGATCAGCATAACAGAACTACTCGTTCGTGTCAGAGCAAAACCCTTTCTGTCCCTATCCATCACTCAGCCGGTTTCTCAAAATCCTTTTCAGTAGCAGGAACGAGGCTCTGGAACAATCTACCTCAGTATATCAGAGAACTGAATAACACT
The DNA here is from genome assembly GCA_026315105.1 of Locusta migratoria. Lineage (NCBI taxonomy): Eukaryota > Metazoa > Arthropoda > Insecta > Orthoptera > Acrididae > Locusta > Locusta migratoria. The sequence goes on along the minus strand of CM048755.1, from coordinate 740,992,002 downwards.
GCCAGCTTCAAACGACAGTTAATGGATTATCTACTAAAGCAATAATGACGCCAGTCTTTATTACCCTACGGTCCAGGTACGTCACATCCACTCCTCCTCCCAGATATTCTTCAACTGCCATTGCTCTCGCCAGGTACAGCTTCTGTCAGAATTCGCCATGCGTTAACCAGTCTCGATATATTCAAAAGTAAATATTGTATCTGCTAATATAAATGTCGTCACTTCTATTATTACACCAGCAGCAGCAGCAGAAGGTGTCTCAGTGGTACTGTTAGTATTAATCCTATTTAGAGTTAAGTTATTACATATGTAGAGTTAAGTTATTACCTTTTATTTAGATGTAATCAACCTGTAGAAATAATGTTATTAACTGTTCATCTGTAATAATCATTATTATGTTATAGGTAACTCACATGTAAAGAAATACTGTATGTGTAAAACCCTGGTCCGATGTAAGAGAGGGCCTGATGGCCCTAATCTGATCAGGCTAAATAAATAAATAAATAAATAAATAAAAATAAATAGCCTATGGCAAGCCACGAAGCAGTTCACAAAAAGACTCGCCAGGATGCCGCCTCTGCACGGCGAGAGAGGACTAGTGTTCAGTGCAAAAGACAAAGCCAACGCACTCGCCGACGTCTTTGAAAAGCAATTTACCCCAGCAGAGGCACAAGATCACCAACATGAGAGAATGGTCCGACGGCAGTTAGCCGCTTTTCTCGAAGCGGAAGACGACGTCAATGACGATATACCTGCCTTCTCGACAGAGGAGGTAGCGAAAGCCATCAGATCACTCCCCACAAAGAAAGCCCCAGGTCATGACTCCCTCACCAATGAACTGCTGAAACACCTGCCCCATCTAGCGATTGAAAAGTTGACAGTAACCTTCAACGAGATCACGCGAACACAAAAATTCCCAAAACAGTGGAAACACGCAGAAGTGGTCGCGATCGCAAAGCCTGGAAAAGATCCCCTCTACCCACAGCACCACCGTCCCATATGCTTGCTTCCCACACTAAGTAAGCTATACGAACGCCTCCTACTGGTCCACATAGAACGACTCATACGTCGGGAAGAAATGCTCCCCCAATTCCAGTTCGGATTTCGCAATAACCACTCAGCTCCACAACAACTCATGCGAGTGCTCGAAGCCGCTACAGACGCCTTTAACCGGAAAGGCTACTGCGGCCTGGTACTACTTGATGTAGCCAAGGCTTTCGACAGTGTGTGACACACAGGATTATTGTATAAATTATACACATTAGGTTTCCCTGGCCAGGTAGTTAAATTACTGAAAAGTTATCTTAGCAATCGCACGTTCTGTGTCAAAGTAGATACTGCGAAGTCCACCAAACGCGGCATACGAGCTGGAGTCCCACAGGGATCGGTGCTAGGCCCAGTGCTGTACAACCTGTACACCGCCGACACACCGACAGCCCCACAGACTCACACAGCCCAGTATGCCGACGATACAGCTTTCTTCGCCACAGGCAGCAACAGGAGACTTGTCACATACAAGCTACAACAACTATTACACAATACAGAAAAATGGGCCAAAAATGGCGCATCACCATAAATAGTGATAAGACACAGGCCCTGATGCTAACACAGAGGCGAGGAAAGCGCTCCCCAGTACAAAGACGGCGGGAAAATATCCCGCTCAGGCTACACAGGCGGGATATACCTTGGAGGGGAACCGCCAAGTACTTAGGGGTAACTATAGATCAGCGACTCACGTGGAAGGAGCATATAAATGACATTCGAAGAAAAGCAAACGCAAGACGCAATGTCATTTATTCTATATTGAACATACACAGCAGTTTGGCGGCCACAACGGGTGTACGACTCTACTGCACACTCGTAAGGCCAATAATCGAATACGCTTGCCCGGTCTGGGGCTATGCAGCCAAAACCCACATCGGGAGGCTGCAAAGAATCCAGAACAGGGCACTTAGACGTGCTATCCATGTCGACCAAAGGTTCCCTACGGCCGATACACACGAAGCCACCGAAATGAAATCATTAAAAGAGCGTTTCAAAGAACTCGCGGTCGGCTTCTCCGAAACCGCGAGAAACTCCAACAACCAACTCATTAAAAATCTCGGGACTTACCCGAACGTACAAGAAAGACACAAGAGGCCGAAATCCCTCTTAAACCAACAATAGTATAAGTAACAAAAATCGCATAAAAATTAGGACAAAACAAAAGGTTAGGGGCACATAAAACTGCCAACAAATTTACTTTGTTATTTTGAAGGAAATGTCAAAGGACAACACCCTTCGCCATCTTGTCTCCAATAGGACATAACAATAATATGCAGCGAGCGAGCGAGCGAGCTAGAACCCAGTTTCCTTCGAGCAGCCGTAGCGTGCGGATCTCCGTGCCGGCGCGTTTCCAGGAGCTCGGTCCGTCAGTTCACCTGATGATGGCGACATGTATGATCGCCGAAATATTGTGCCCGTTGGACACTATAGACCGGCAGTACACCTGTGGATATTTTGATTATCAAATACGCCGGGAGAAACTGAAGAATCACAGTTCATAAGTAGTTTGTAAGTTTAGGGACTGATGACCCTGACCCCGTAGTTAAGTCCCATTGTTAAAGGAATTGGCAACTCATTAAAAAAAGTATTAAAAAAATAAAAGTATATACAACTGCGAACGTATTCCATTGCAACATTGTGGCAAAATTTCAAAACAATCTGCCACGAACTTTTACAACTAAGAAAAGCAGCCGGTGAGAGTTCTAAATTTTGTTTTCGTGACGGTTTATCATTTTGTTGACCATGCACTATTATAAGTTCACAGTGGTTCCGAGCGTTATTGATCATGTAGTTTAGACTAACGAGATATAAGACTGGGATAAACTTACTAAATTGTACAAACATAATTTTACAAATTACTCACCTAAATCGTCACTTTTCTTGCTTTTTGAGCAGCAAGACTTTTACCAACTTCTGCATATCGAGCGAACGTGCTATCTGTCTTTCCACTGCGATTATGGCAAGACCTCTTAGCCGCTCATTGCTCACTGAAGATCTAAGATAGTTTTTAATGATCTTTAATTTCGAAAAGCTACGTTCGGCTGACGCTACAGATATTGGAATACACAGAAAAATTCGTAACGCAACTGTTAAGTTTGGGAAAACATCTTGTAAGTTCTTTTCGAAGATGTACTGAAGTACTTCTAAACATGTGTCAATAGTTTGTGGGAGCATAGCGAACAACAGTTCCAATTAATTTACAAGATCCTGTGAATTTACGTCTGCTGATTGCATTTCAGGGTCTTTCAAACCATCTGCAAGATTTGTGCATCCTCTGCTGAGATAGTATTTCTTTGTGGCCAAGTTCTTAATGTCACAAATAACATTGAACACGTCATAGCAGTTACTGAGCTGCTGAAACCTTTCCTTCAAAGACATTATGGTGGTGTCCACTGCAACATAGAAGTTTACCCTAAAATGGTTCTCTTCTTCTGCAACGGGTTCATCCTTACTTTCGTAAGAAAACTGCCTTTTAACACTTGCAGATCAGGATTCTGTTAACTCAACTACATTTCCTAAAGATGCACTCAGCACCTCTGCTTCTTTCTTAGCGTTTTCGAAGCCATTGGCTCTGTATTCTTCAATAACACTCAATGTTGTTTTCATTAATCTCACTGTAGTATCTAATTGCATACCTTCTTGCTGAACTGCTTTACTGACTCTGTTAACATGGGAAAGGACATTATGCCATATCACAACACACAAAACAAATTAAAATTTTGTAATTTCTTTAATGAGACTAGATGTTTCATTGAAACACATTGGATCATTTTTTCAAGAGTTTCTTAATTCAGCTAGTGCAAGTTTTATGTTATTAGTCTCAGATTTCACGACAAGAAAACTTTCAATCCTTGCCTCCCATCTGGTGTTACATAGCGGCTTCAGAGTCAGGTTTACGTGTTTGTTAAGTGCTTGCCAGCGCTTCACAGAGGCAGGAAATAATGTGAACAGTCTTTGAACTATACCAAAAAAATGTAGCGCAGTTACAGATGACTTAACTGCATCACTAACAACCAAGTTCAAGCTATGAGCACAGCAAGGGATATAATGAGCTCTTGGATTTTTTTCGAGGGTACGAGCATGAGCACCTCTTCTTGCCCTTCATGTTGCTTCCGTTGTCGTAAGATTGCCCCCCACAATCTGCTAGTGGTATTCCAAGGTTATGTAACATCTGAAGCAACGTTTCTGTGAGACCTTTTCCAGTAATCTCATTGACTTAAAAAAAAAAAAAAAAAAAATTCTTCTATTGCAACTGGTTTGGAAAACACATCGACCACTCTTAAAACCACGCTCAACTGTTCCTTGTGACTTAAATCTGGTGTGCACTCCATTATTATTGAATTATATTTATTTTTGAGTATGATATTCTTCATGATAGATACAATCTTATCAGAAATGATGGTGATTATTTAATTTAGTATGTGCTTACTTAAGTAAGTAACCACTCTTCCAGGTTTAGCCTCACAATTATTATGTTCACTTAACACGGGATGGAACTTAGCCATTAATTCTACTTGCCCTAAAAAGTTTTCGTTAACTGGATTTCCCAGTATTTCATGGTCGCCTCTTGCCTCTTTCGGCAAGGAAACATATTATGGAAAATAGCCTTAACAAAACCGATCTCCACCTCTTTTCTTCCTTATCAGTTTGGTCTTGAGTTGCCTGATGAATTAATTTTGACTTTTTAATTCTCTGTGAAAGCTGTTTCCAGTTGCACATTTCAGAAATATGGTTGCGCGACAGTGCATGGTTAGAAAGAATTTTTGACAAACTTTGCAAATATCTTCCACCATTTCTTGTAAGAGAACCAGCACTCGAATTTAATAACTTACAACAAAAGCAATACACAGCATCTTTTGTTGGAGAATACACAAGCCATGTTCGCTTAACTTTTTCGTCATTTGAAAGCTGACGGAAGCAATGAAAAACAGTAAAACACCTTTTTGTCTCGCTATCCACAGCAAATTATACTTTTATTTCACTAATGTCATCCGGACCTTTCCTAATTGCTCTGATCCTGAAATTGTCGTTTATAATATCCGGCCAAGTTCCCGGATCTCTAAGATCATCGACTACATGAAGACCGATATCTTCCTTAGAAGATTTTCCTTCTTCTTGGTGATGTTGGTCTTGTCGATCTGCTCCGGTATCTGCTGGAGTAACACAGTCGCAAGGTACTTCCACTAATGGAACAGTTTCATCAGCCACTAGTTCCTGTTTGCACGAAACACGCGATACATCAGCATTATCAGCTGATGAAGATGTAGTTCCTGTATGTTCTTTCACGTCACGCTTTTCATTTGCAGAAACACAGTCAGTTCGATTTAAAAATTTATTTAACCCGCGATCACTCCTGTTGTTAGAAAACATCTAACATTTACGATTTTACTTGAATATTCCATCACATTTCAAAGCTAATGAACTGACAATCTAGAAATGCATTCTTTTATTTCTCGTGATTCAAGTAATCTGTGACTCGACAATCAAATTTTAACAGTAGCTTATTAGTTGTGGCGTTATTTGAAGTGGTGCGCAGTGTTAGATTTTTTCTAACATGGGAGTCTTAACGTAACAATTACTTCTCCTTCCGTGGAAAACTGCCTTGCTTCACTTTTAATCTGTTTCTTGTACCTGTAACATGCGACTGTGTTCGTTTGTTTTCTTCTGAAACTGTTCAGAACATGTTACGTCTTTTATGAGCAAAGTTGATATTCTTATTGAGTTTTATGAATTGAATGAAGCAATTGTTTATACAGAGTACATGATATTCTCTGTTGGATATGGAAGTATATAAAACTGAAAAACAGTGTAAGGGGCCAGCGGTTTCTTCTTGAAACACAATATTCCGATTTCGAACGGTCGACAACATCTACACCTCCTTTTTTGAAACTGTGGAGTGTAATTTCTTCAAGTTTGTTCGCTTCGCTACTATCAGTGTCTACAGAATCGTCGCTGTGCATAACATTAGAACGTTCTTTTTCTGTTTATTTTTTTGAGACGTATGAGCAAATGAAGCCGTTGTTGCTTGGTTTTTCTCCAAATGCTGCTGTTTAGTTGCCTACATTTTACGTCCGGAAATTCCGGTGGAAATTCTCTTTTATTCTTCCGTAGAGTATCTACTAATGTGAATCTATGGTTGGCATACATTTTGTTACCCAGTGGTATAGATGTGAAATAATTGTCCAACGTCACGTTTCTGCCTGTTTTATCAATCGGTGTAATCAATCGTAACACCACATGCTCTGCAGCATTTGCTACTTGATATGGCCCAGTAGGCTGTTTGCCTGCATGTACTTCCATATGTAGCGTATAAAAAGTTCTGGCATCACAAAGCGCATGTACGTTGATGCCATATTTTGCAGGCTTGTTTGCTATATACTGTCTGAATTTGGAACTTCCGCGGAATGGTTCTAACACATCGTCTATCGTTGCCAGTGCGTCGGTACTATAGCTCTTCTTGCATACATCCACAAATTCGTCAAATGACATGTTCCAAACCATGTTTATACTAATTTATAATGCTTTGGTAATAACAAAGATATGATTTATTGTATAAAAGTGTCTTTATCTGGCACAAAGAGATGAAAAGGTGCAAGATCTCATTGTTAGAAAAAATCTAACACGGGAGTTATAGCGTGACAACAATATACGCGAGCGACCGCGGGTTAATGAACCCTTTTGTCGCAGCTGTTCTTTTAGGATTTCAGACCTACGTTTTCTTTTTTTGGTACCCGACAAGTACATACGATCCATTCTGCACTATTACATAAAACAAATCACACGTTATAACAACACAAGACATACGGACTGCGTTGGTACTTCACGCCTGAGTGGATTGCGGAAACCAGACACAGAAAACATTACGACACCTTAATTGACCGCCGCATTTTGTATAGCATTGTTGGCAAAAGGCGCACCGCTCAGGTCGGCAACATCAGAGCAGCAGGCAGCCGGCGGGCTGAGACGTGGCGAAACGTATTGTCGCCGGTGATGTATCCAACAAAGCTGCGCGGTTTACCAAACACTGAACCAAACAATGACTCTGCTTTTTACAGCGGGTCCGATGTGACTGCAGCTTTTTAACTTTTTAAATCTTTAAAGTTTAATTTTTTTATAGGGGATGACGCTGTTGGTTACGCATTACGTAGGGACATATTTCGAGGAGGAGGGGGGTTTTGGCCCCCCCGAAGTGCAGTACTTGCGGTTGCCTTAAACCGGCCCTGGCTAGATGCAAAGTAACGCGGACCTTTAGTCATGGAGATTACAGCTGTAAATCTTTGGTTAAAATGGGCTATATAAGGGACTAAATTGATTGTTAAGGTCTCTTGGTTCTAATCACCGTTTGAGATTGTACGTTTTGCAATAGTTCGCGATTTGCTAATAGTCTTTCACGAAACTACATTTGTGATAGATCGTGATTACAAGTACAGGTTACGCGATCTTTAATTACATAAAGAATATCTTTGATAGTTACCACGGTAAGGAAATTAATTTCGTACCGTTTAAAACGTAATACAAATGATTTGGACTTGAACTCAAAACGGACATTAGTGCTGAAATACTTAGCTAGCTAATGGGGCAGAGACTATTAATCAGTGAATTCTAAATAACTACAAACCATAATTCAGTGACCGTCCGCATTGTGAAAAACGTAGGGAATTGACTGTGACGAATTTAACTGCATGTGAATATAGAGAAGGGACTAGATATCATCAATGATAGGACTCACTTACCATAATCATTATTAAAGGTGTCAATATATGTGAATTCAATTAAAGTGACTTGTTTTCTATTAGTATTTCTGCTCCTAAACTGGTTCATCAAAAGCTATTATCTTTGATTTATAAACTGTTTGGTGTTGATGATAGGATCTAAAATGATCATAAACTGTGACGTTAATACTGAAGCTGAATACCAAAGAAATAATCTTAAGGTGATAAGAAGTGAAGTACTTTAACTAACAGGGACGGTAGGTTGTGTTCTAGCTAGGAATACACCGTCAAATATTGCGTGTGTATCAGACAATTAGCCGTTGCACGAACAGAGATAATGTATATACTACTCCATACAATCAACGTTAGACATACTGTTAATAAAGGTGTATTTACGAAGACAGAGACATTCTTCTCTAAGATAGTGCGCGACTATCAAGAGCGTCGTCTACCACTGAAAACGGCAACATTCCAATCGCCGGTAGTTCGCGATACCACGCAGGAGAACGGCTGCTACATGGTCGATGGATGTAGTTTCTATATCTCTGAACAACAGAGGCCCGTACGTCCGCTAATACTGATTACTGCCCACTCCACTCATCCAGAACCATGACATGGAGATGTTTCCTGCACATAAGCACGATTGTTCCCCATTCTCTCCAGATGAGGGAACGACGATTGTCCAGCTAAACACAAAATCTTGACTAACCTGTTAACAGAACCCGGCACCATGAGTGAAGACTCGAATCCTGATTACTTACGGCGAGGTACCATAGGGATAACACAATTATTGTGAAAAAGTCATTCTTGTTGGCCTCTAATATTGTGTGTGATCACCTTGGGCGGCCAGTACTGTTGGACACCTGCAAAGCATGGTCATATTAAGGTTGTTAATCAGCTCTTCAGGGATATTTGGCCATTCTTCAATGTTCAAATGTTTGGTAAGCTTATGGGACTTAACTACGGGGTCATCAGTCCCTAAAATTACAAACTACTTATGAACTACTTACGAACTAGGACGGCACAAATATCCATGCCCGAGGGGGGATTCGAACCCCCGACCGTAGTGGCCGTGCAGACCGTGACTGGAGCGCCTCAGTCCCCTCGGCCACCGCGGCCGGCGGCCATTCTTCCAGGAGTGCAATATCCAGCTCTGCAACCGAGGTACTGGTTGGCTGCAATGCGTCTGCCAAGTGCATCCCAGACATGCTCAATCGGGTTTAAATCCGGCGAACCAGCTGGTCACTACATTCGGTCAATTCTCTCAACTTCAATAATGTTGTCAACCAGTTCAGCTCTGTGGGAACGAGTATTATCATCCACCAGAAGGAACCCATCTCGTATGGCACCAACGTAGGGCACAACAAAAGGTCTAACGTCCGATCGTCCGCCAATACTGTCTCCTGTCCACACCATCGTTCTCCACCATGATATGGTGAGGTATCCTGCACATATGCAGGATTGTTCAGAGTTCCGCATTCTCTCCAGATGAGTAAACGATGATTATCCGGCTGAACACAAAATCTTAAACTTATACGTGAGCCGAACCCGGTGCCATTCGTTACGACTTGAATCCTGATGTTACCGCACCCAGTTTCTGCGGGCTAAACGGTATCGTGGTTTTTATGTGACTCACTCCATAGGCCTCCGTGTGTACAGGTCACATTCCCAAAGGCGATTTCAATTGTTTGTGTTGATATTGCGCGTCCTGTTGCTGCCTAGAGGGTGCGTTGCAGCTGAGTTGCATTCAGCGTCTTGCCTGAACGGGCTGTTAGCCGGAGATCATGGTCATCTCTGGCTGTTACCCGTGGACGACCTTGGCCTTGCCTTCTTTTAAGGGTACCTGAAATCACACCTAGATCCTGGTATGACACTTTGGGACACTCCAATAGCCGCAGATGCCTCCCTCTAAGTCTGTTCCTCTTCCAACCTTTCTTATGGCTCTCCATGCCACACCGTGGGGTAAGTCACATTGTTATTGCGTCGCACTAACCACTTACAACACTATATGAACCTAACTGCTTGTGTAATTGGTAGAGTAAACACAAGTCAATATCAACCCTCTGGGTAGCAAATAAAATTCAAATGTTTGTAAACCTTATGGGACTGAACTGCGGGGTTATCAGTCCCTAAACTTACAAACTACATATGAACTAGCTTATACTAAAGACAGCACAGACATCCATGCCCGAGGGGAGATTCGAACCCCCGACGGGGAACGGCGTCGCGCATCCCAGCGTAGCGCCTCAATGCGCTCGGCCGCTCCGCCGCGGCCCCTCGGTAGCCACTTTCTGTTATTACCACTATCAAATGTTTGTAGTCCAGTTGGAGCAAACTGCTATGGGCATCAGCCGCCAGAATGACAAACTGCTTAAACTAACGTACACTAAGGACAACACACACACCTATTCCCGAGGGAGGACTCGAACCTCCGACTGGAGCGGTGGCGAGGGGACTGCGGCGCGTCAGTCATGGTCCGCACGGTCTCTACGGTCGGGTGTTCGAATCCCCCCTCGGGCATGGATATTTGTGCCGTCCTTAGTGTTAGCTAGTTCATAAGTAGTTTGTAAGTTTAGGGACTGATGACCCCGTAGTTAAGTCCCATAAGCTGGGAGCTGTGGCGCAACCCGAGACATGGCGACCAGCCCTTACAGGGTAATGGCGGGCCTCTGTCTTTGATGTCGGCCCTGCCGTCGTCTTCAGGATACAGTTTCGGTCTCTATAAACTGTCGCCACATTCGAAAAGCAACAGAACGATTCGCATTAAGCCATAGGGCTTCATCAGTTGCTTCCATTCTTTTCAGTGGCGTAACTAGGACTTGGCTTGGGGGGGGGGGGGATAGATCTGCTTGACGAACAAAATTTTAGTCAAATTAAAACAAACTTTTTAATACAGTTGTTTTAGAAAATTATGTTACTCGAAAGCATATTGACTGCTTTTAGAATAAAACAAACGTAGTAGATTAGTAGACCCTGTCCTAATAATTAAGGTAAAAGAATGAACAATAATAATACTCGAAATTTTGCTTTATAACATTAATGTATTTTAGAAAGTTACAAGACTTCTGTTTGTTTGTATGAAAATGAAGGCGATGTACCATAACAAGTTACAGGGCAAACTCAAGGAATCCGTCGCAGGTAAGGCACCAGCACTTTCGTCGCTTCTCGGTGGGAACAGTGGGGACCTGTTTGCTCGGTCACCAGTTTCCAGACAGACTACCATCTACCACTCCCGTTGAAGAAACTAATCCACTCCCATCCAATGAAAGCTTACGGTAAAACACCCCAAGTTTCCAATCTTTACCTTTACCAGATTTCTGTTATACGAATTTTTCTTTTAGGGTTCTGAGGAGGGGTTCTATCCTCCTCACCCCCCCCCCCCCTCCCCATAGGTACGCCACTGTTTCTTTCACGGCCCTCCACCGTAGAGAGTCTGATATGCGTTTTTTTATATATTTTTTTGTGCTACAATGAACGAGTGCACAGAGACTGTGGATGTGGAACAGTCAGGACCGTATTCAGGGTATGCGACTCCCCTGTGCAGTAACTTATTTTACGCCAACCCTACTAAAAAGAAAAAATAAACCCTTTTTGGATACGCCGCTGCTATCAACACAACAACCTGAATATTCAAATTTATTGCTGTAATCGGAACTCCGAATATTGATAATTCAATTAACATAAAAATAATATTAAAAAAACAAGATGGCGTATGCCAGAGAGAGAGTTCTGGGCGAGGAATGTCACGTGACATCTCCGAACGCCTGGTTTTCGTTAATTCAATGGCGGGTATCGAATCTCCGTTATCTTTGCAAATATCTCTCAAACGATACGAGATATGAAAAAAAAAAACAAAAGACAACAAAGTTGTAGAGAATTTCCTCCTCTACAAATTCGGTTATTCAATTTTCGCGTCAGATGAACGGTTTACTTGCAATTAAAATTACATTACAAACGTTTTTTTTTTGTATTACTGATGTATTTCTTGCCCGAAATATTTGTAAAAGCGAGGTTCTGGTCTCTGGTAATCAACAATTATGTCTGTAACAGTTGGTGCCGATTGGTTGAACGGTTCGATCTAAAAAGTGGGAACACGTTACAGACAGACACACATCGTCAAATCGCCGTTATTTTTGCAAATATCTCTGCAACGATGCAAGATATGAAAAAAACATAAGAGAGCGAAGTTGTAGAGAATTTTCCCCTCTACCAATTAGGGTATTCAATTTTCGTGTCAGATGAACGGTTCGTTTGCAATTACAATTATATTACAAACGGCTTTTCTTGGTATTACTACCGTATTTTAAGTCCGAAAAATTTGAAAAAGGGAAGTTCTGGTCTCTGTCGGCCTACCTGTAAAATTTGGTGTTGATCGGTTGAACGGTTCATCTTAAAAAGTGGGAACATGTTACGGACAGACAGACAGACGGACAGACATCCCAAAATCGGCGTTATTTTTGCAAATATCTGTGAAACGATACGAGATATGAAAAAAACACAAGAGAGCAAAGTTGTAGAGAATTTTCTCCTCTACAAATTCCGTTATTTTATTTTTGTGTCAGATGAATGGTTAAACCGTTATATTCATTTAAATGTCGAAATGTCAAAAGACGATCACAAAGGTCCACTTTTAGTGTTACTAACGAAACCTAAAGTGTGCCAAAATGTTCGATGGTAAAATTTTGCAGCCCCCAAACTTTTGCCGCCCTGTGCAGCTGCACATGTTGCACTTGCCTAAATATGGCGCTGGGGGCAGCCGAGCAACGCCACCTGTTTGTTTGGTGGCATATGCCGCGGTTGTACGCTAACCGGAATACCATCTTCGGTGTGGAACACGAGTGTACAAGTATTTACTGATAGTTTGTACGATTCCGACACAGGACGGGAATATAGCGCTTTGTTGCTTTAATTGTTGACATCTGTGTATGTTGTGTACATGTGGTACAACAAGTGTAGTACCGAACAAAAAAGCCAGAGGGTCAAGTTGACCCTGGTGTAAACTTTTAGAGTTAATATCAAAAGAAATTTCAGGATTGGTCGTATGCGGTAGATGTTTATTCAACTTTACATATCGATTTCAACTGCGTTAATAGTGATCGTCAGTGCTGTAAATCAAGAACAAGAAACAGAAAACAGATAAAATGCTAAACACAAAGAATCAGTTATACAGCGTGTTACAAAAAGGTACGGCCAAACTTTCAGGAAACATTCCTCACACACAAAAAAAGAAAATATGTTATGTGGACATGTGTCCGGAAACGCTTAATTTTCATGTTAGAGCTCATTTCAGTATTTCTCTTTAAATGTAAATTGAAATAATTCGTGCAGACAATTGTGAAAATACCCAATTGTTTCGTTAGTATGTACTGTACTTCCTCGATTCACCGCCAGTTGGCCAAATTGAAGGAAGGTAATGTTGACTTCCAGCTTGCGTTGACATGCGACGAATGAGACTTCATTCCAACATGATCAAATTGTAAATTTTCACAATCAACATGTGTGGGCTGACGAGAATCCGCACGCAATTGTGCAATCACGTCATCAACACAGATTTTCTGTGAATGTTTGGGCAGGAATTGTTGGTGATGTCTTGATTGGGCCTCATGTTCTTCCACCTACGCTCACTGGAGCACGTTATCATGATTTCATACGGGATACTCTACCTGTGCTGCTAGAACATGTGCCTTTACAACTACGACACAACATGTGGTTCATGCACGATGGAGCTCCTGCACATTTCAGCCGACGTGTTCGTACGCTTCTCAACAACAGATTCGGTGACCGATGGACTGGTAGAGGCGGACCAATTCCATGGCCTCCACGCTCTCCTGACCTCAACCCTCTTGACTTTCATTTATGGGGGCATTTGACAGCTCTTGTCTACGCAACCCCGGTACCAAATGTAGAGACTCTTCGTGCTCGTATTGTGGACGGCTGTGATACAATACACCAGTCTCCAGAGCTGCATCAGGGATTCCATGCGACGGAGGGTGGACGTATGTATCCTTGCTAACGGAGGACATTTTGAACATTTCCTGTAACAAAGTGTTTGAAGTCACGCTGGTATGTTCTGTTGCTGTGTGTTTCCATTCCATGATTAATGTGATTTGAAGAGAAGTAATAAAATGAGCTCTAACATGGAATTGGAGCGTTTCCGGACACATGTCCACATATCATATTTTCTTTCTTTGTGTGTGAGGAATGTTTCCTGAAAGTTTGGCCGTACCTTTTTGTAACATCCTGTATCTACGAAATAGACAACCACGATATGTCCTTACCTACAACAAGGTGCATCTGAAAAGTTCGGTGAATGGTCTCAGGAAATGTAGGAAACAAGAGTTACAAACAAAATACCTTTACTAGCCTTCCAAGTATTAGCCATGGGCTGCGGTAAACTTCTGACATCGGTTGAACAGCTGCTGAAAACTGTCAGCAAACGCCTCTTGTGGAATCGCTCGCCGGCCGCGGTGGCCGCGGGGACTGAGGCACTCCAGTCACGGTCTGCACGGCCACTACAGTCGGGGGTTCGAATCCCCCCTGGGGAATGGATATTTGTGCCGTCATTAGTATAAGGTAGTTCGTAAGTAGTTTGTAAGTTTAGGGACTGATGACCCGGTAGTTAAGTCCCATAAGCTTAACAAACATTTGAACATTTGGAATCGATCGAAGCGCTGAGGTCACGCGTTCTTGGATTTGGGCAACCACTGAAACCCACACTTTTTACTCACTGCTTCAGTGCCATACACTTGCACTAAGATCCCATGGGCATCCGTCGCTGTTTTGTCTAATTTAAAACAACTTGATGTTAACGCAATGCTGCAATTTTCGCTCCATGTTCCAATGACAGGAGTTCTCACACTAACTCTGTTAGGAGTTCTCACATGAACTCTGTTTAAGCTGGATGGCAGCGTGGCGTGTTCCACCGCTTTGCACGATGGGGGGGCGCTTGTTGACATGTGTATGCGCGGGCACCTTTTCCTGACCAGCGCCGTTTGTAAAACATGGCACCATTCACCCAACTTTTCAGACACATCTTGTATTTACATCAGTAAGACTAACATAGGCCCCATCGAAAATATGAAAAAAAAAAAAATATTCAGGCATTTTATACGACACAACTGAAGCCAAACCTTTTAGTGACTTAAAGGAAAATAAAAGTTGAACATTGGCATTTATATTGTATTCGACTACCCTATTTTATGGGAATACGATTTTTTGATTCCTGACCTATGAATACAGAGTGCGTCACTAACCACGTAAGCTGTCTGCGTAGGTTTTGTAAGCAGCTTGCTCAGTTGAGACTTCTATTGCTATGATATACTCTCTATTCTTCCGTTATGTTCAATTTTGTTTTGTATTCAGTCGATAAAAGGATTGGCTTCAGTTATGTTGAATAAAATGCGTCAATATTTATTTCATATTTTCGATTGAGCCTATGTCATTATTACTTTTTGTAATGGTAAGTAAGGACAGATGGGATTTTCCTTTTATACATATAAATGATTTTGTACATTTAGCATTTTATCTATTTCTTTCTTCTAACGAACAAACAATGCAGACATTTCTTATGGTAACAAGATTTTACGGTTGTGGTTCACACGAGGGTTAAGCTTTTAACGTAATATTATTCCTCTTATTGAATAGATTCATTCATTCACTTCTTATCGGCCAACATTGAACCACGATATTCCAACGTCTCCCGTGATGTTTGCGCAGTCCCCCCACATTCGTTCTCTTTGTAGGTATTTTTCTCTCCCCAGTCGAAGAAAATCCTGTTTTGAGTTTCGCTTTTTCTTGGAAACCGTAGCAGAGATGAAGTTTGGGGCCCCCTGGATTATGTGACTGCGAGTGATCTCCACTTCTCTGAGACCTCTCTCAATCTCATTAAACGCCGGCCGCGGTGGCCGAGGGGCCTGGGGCGCTTCAGTCACGGTCTGCACGGCCACTGCGGTCGGGGGTTCAAATCCCCTCTCGGACATGGATATTTGTGCCGTCTTTAGTCTTAGCTAGTTCATAAGTAGTTTGTAAGCTTAGGGAATGATGACTCCGTAGTTAAGTCCCATACGTTCTACAAACATTTGAACATTTATCATTAAACCAAGTCCATTTATTTCCTCCTGAAAGTATGTAACGATGTGCATGGAGAGTCATACGAGTCACAGGACCATAAAACATAACCCATCTTTTATGGGTGGTATCACTTATCTGCTCTACGTGGAAATGCAATTCATGTCGTCTTCTATATCCCCGTTTTCTTTCATGAGACCTTCGATCTTTCTAAAAATTTTCCTTTATACCCGCTCAGATCAGATTTCTGCACCTGGATTATCTTTCCACGATATAATATTTATGTCCTATTCACTGAAGTTGTTGTTGTTGTTGTTTAGAAAAAAAAAGTTCAAATGTTTGTATAGCTTATGGGACTTAACTACAGGGTCATCAGTCCCTAAACTTACAAACTACTTATGTACTAGCTAATCCTAAGGACGGCACAAATATCCATGCCCGAGGGGGGATTCGAACCCCCGACGGTGTGACCGCGCGGACCGTGACTGGAGCGCCTCAGTCCCTTTGGCCACCGCGGCCGGCTGTTGTTTAGAGGGGACTTCACTGAAGTGCACTAAGAATACATCGCAAATGACGACTTTTAGAGATTTTAAGCAAATGAGTATGACTGAGCTTGCAGCAGATGCCTGTGATATTTCGTGGCAGATACCAACAGGGAACAATCACGACGTTAATATTCAATTATGTGAGCTCGCTAATAAATTAACCAACTTGTATGACAAACACGATCCCCTTAAAACAAGAGAAGTAAAGAGAAAGCCTGCTTACAGACGAGATCAAACACCTTGGAGTATCAGAGACGCAGCTCACAGGGAATACAAAAGGCACCCGACCTCTGACAATCGCCTCGCCTATAAGAAACAACGAAACCGAGTTAGTCAAGCGGTGAGAAATGCGAAACTCGGGCATGCTCACTCGTTAACTGAAGACCTTCACAAACCTGCCGTCCTGTGGAAAAAACTACGAGGTCTAGGAATAGACAAACCAAAATCTGCTACCGAACCTGTAGTTCCTATAGACGATCTTAATGAGTATTTTACCACACCGACATTTATAATTGACCAAAGTACAAAGACGCAAACTATTAATTCCCTTAAAATGTCATCGGGTGATATAAACCAAAAATTTTCTCTCCAGCCAGTAAGTCCTAGTACAGTCAGGAAATCGATTCTGCGAATTCGTTCGGCAACTGCAGGGCATGATAATATTAATGTAAACATGGTTAGTTGTGTCACGGACCCACTACTACCAATAATAACTGACATTTTTAACAATTCTCTGACTTCCATTGCCTTCCCAACATCATTGAAGCATGGTCTTATTAAACCATTACCAAAAAGGAATCAACCTCTCAACTTTCGGACTACAGACCCATCTGCACCTTACCAACATTATCCATTGTCCAAGGTCTTGGAATCTATAGTCCATGAACAGCTAACTAGCTATTTAACATCAAAGGACCTACTAGACGAATACCAGTCTGGTTTCCGTCAAAATCGCAGCACAACGACCGCTCTGACAAAAGTGACAGACGATGTCAAGCACGCTATGGATAACCAACAGCCGACCATTATGTGTTTTTTAGATTTCAGCAAAGCTTTCGACAACGTCGATTTTGACATTTTACTTGCTAAACTTGCTAATAAATTTCTCTACAGGTGCTATTCAGTGGTTCCACTAGTACCCCACCACCCGTAAACGGTGTGTAATAACTGCAAAAAATAGGTCATAATGAAGGGATGTTGTATCAGGGATTCCACAAGGATCTGTTCTGGGGCCTTTACTTTTCTCACTTTATGCAAATGATGTGTCCACTGTTCTTTCCCACTGTAAATATCACCTATACGATGATGACCTTCAGTTATATCTGAGTGTAAGCCCTAAAAACGTAAGCACAGCCATCCAGCAATTTGTGTCGTAAATATTTTTAGGTAAATGGTACGTCATTTCCATGTTGTTCACGCGTGGCACGAAGGCTTCCGTGGATGTTTGTGTTGTCTTTAGTGTAAGTTAGTTCATAAGTAGTTTGTAATTTTAGGGACTGATGAAGTAGTTTAGTCCCATGAAAATAATAATAATAAAAACCAACGAAGGTTTCTTTATCTGATATGCCATTGTTATCCATTCTCTTAGGTATTTATACTTTTCCAGTCGCTTTCGCCCGCTTTTTTTTTTTTTTTTTGGGAGACCGCATTTTCTGCAGATTTCTCCACTATGGACGCTGCCAAATCGTCAAAGCATGTCTTCTCCTAGCATTGAACAGGTACCATTGTTCCGTTCGGCCACTTTTTTTTTTATTAATGATTAGGAAACAAGTATGTTGACATATAAAAGAAACAATAGTAATGATATTAGGGGACGATAACAAAATAACTTTTCCATCATACGTGCAGATTTAACGAAACAAAAAAAAGCGTGGCAAAGAAATCTTGAAAATTAAGCATCTTCCTTCACATAAGGGTGGTACGGGACTTTCCTCGATCGTTGCATGCCTCGTTGCTGCAGCAGCACCATGTAATTAGTCTGCAACTTCGTACCGTTTGTGGTTTCATGGTTGGCACTTCCCATCAGCAGTCTCATCTGTTCTTCTTCGTAAGACGTCAAAAGTAGTTTGGCACTCCCCAACTTTGTGGTGGGTCGATGAAAACACTTCGTAAATAATTCGCGAAGAAACTTCCTGGCAGATTAAAATTATGTGCCGGAACCGGGACTCGAACCTGGGACCTTTGCCTTTCGCGGGCAAGCGCACTACCGACTGTGCTATCCCGACACGACTCACGATGCCGCCTCACAACTTTACTTCCGCCAGTACCTCGCCTCCTACTTTCCAAACTTCACAGAAGCCCTCCTGCAAACACGCAAGACTATCACTCCTGGAAGAAAGGATATGGTGGAGACATGGCTTAGCCACAGCCTAAGGGATGTTTCCAGAATGAAACTTCACTCTGCAGCGTAGTGTGCGCTGATATGAAACTTCCTGGCAGATTAAAATTGTGTGCCGGGACCGGGACTCGAACCTCGGTCCCGGCACACAATTTTAATCTGCCAGGAAGTTTCATATCAGCGCACACTCCGCTGCAGAGTGAAGTTTCATTCTGAATTCCCGAAGAGGTTTCGGTACCTCGGTGTGCGTTCGAGTACACTGTGTGCATCTTGTAGATAGTACCAGTAGTCAAGGCACGCCTTATCTCCTCCGCCGAAGACGTAGTCGATTGTCATTGCCTCGATCCATGTGTTCGCGTGATATTTTGCAGGGGGAAAGTAATTATCGTCCTGACTCAGCAGGCTGGCAAATGTCCTAGATCCGGCCCTGTATATTTTTTAGCCCGGAAGGCGTTAGGCAGCTACGGTGTCGGTTGCGCGTAGGTTCTCGGAGCTCGCTTAGCGGCGCAGACGCGGCGTTATTTCGGGTGGCACAAACGGCGGAGAGCCGAGGGGCAGCAACAATGGCGGCGCGCTTACCTCGCGCTAATTGCGGCAATTCGTAATGAAGGCCCGCGGCACCTCGTTAGCAGGCGGAGGCGACCTCCCTAATAGGGAGCCGCGGGCAGCCTGTTACACCTGGCACGGGCGCCAGCATGTCTTCTGCTAGTGCTTTCCAGGCTTCCGCCAACACCGAGCCTAGTGGCAGAGCGGTGGACCCTTTAACCCTGCGGCAGGCGCGCTTAACACTGTGGGCGCGTGCGGCACTCACTGCCGCCTACATTTACATACATAGAAAAGCTATAAAAAAAAATTGGGTGGAATTAATTATTTATTGTGTATAACACCTCTTTTTTTTTTAAAAAAATCTTATGGGACTTAACTACGGGGTCATCAGTCCCTAAACTTACAAACTACTTATGAACTACTTACGAACTAGGACGGCACAAATATCCATGCCCGAGGGGGGATTCGAATCCCCGACCGTAGAGGCCGTGCGGACCGTGACTGACGCGCCGCAGTGCCCTCGCCACCGCTCCAGTCGGATGTTCGAGTCCTCCCTCGGGAATAGGTGTGTGTGTTGTCCTTCGTGTACGTTAGTTTAAGCAGTTTGTAATTCTAGCGACTGATACCCATAAATTCTTCTATATCTATTTTCCTAGGGCTACCGTTATTAGTCTTCACAGCTGATTCACTCAGTTCTACCCCTAGTTCAGAAATATTGTCTTGTTCTGGGTCTGTTTCGTGAATAACTGATGCAACTACTGCCGCTCTATCTAAACGTGGTTCTCTTACTCTCATGTTAGGTAGCTTGGTCGGTACTACTTCACTCACATTCGTCTCATTGTTATCATCACCACAATCGCCCTCATTTACAGATCTTAAATTATACACCTTCTTCGACATTGTTGGCTCTTAACTTAATATCCAAATACATAATCTTGAAACTATAGGGACTACTTACACAATTTTTGGAAAGTCCTACCAGCTTGCCACACACTAGTATGTAATTATTTACAATTATATAACGTAAATATAGCAATGAGTTATGATTGAAATAGTAATGTACTACTGTTAGCAAGTTGGTAGTGGTATTAAGCATTTCACACAGTACCTTTCTGTCACACGATCATCACATCAAACTTCTTTCCTTTGTTGGTTCACTTAGTACTTTCGTCTCACTCGGTCCTTGTGCAGCAGTTACTCGGCACATGAAATCATAAAGTTCACCACACTATGGTTAATATGTTCACACAATTTAAGATGTGATTTATAAAGTTCTCTATAATTACAAAGTCTTTAACTACGAACCTTTTTCTTTTCGTGTGAAGTCCGGGTTTTCCTACAGTACTGGCCATTAAAATTGCTACACCAAGAAGAAATGCAGATGATAAACGGGTATTCATTGGACAAATATATTATACTAGAACTGACATGTTATTCTTTTAAATCTTATGGGACTTAACTTACGGGTCATCAGTCCCTAAACTTACAAACTACTTATGAACTACTTACGAACTAGGACAGCACAAATATCCATGCCTGAGGGGGGATTCGAACCCCCGACCGTAGTGGCCGTGCAGACCGTGACTGGAGTGCCTTAGTCTCCTCGGCCACCGCGGCCGGCTATAACATCATTATTTAACAGCAACGTTTAGTATGATCTGTATACATATGTAGACGGTGCATGGGAAAATTAAAATTGTTACAGTATATCTGACATACGTTTCCTGGATATTTCGTAAGCGCAACTTTAATAACAAATTCTAAATAAATTATAACCACAGATATGATTCGATTATTTACCATTGTTAAAGCAAGTTTTTCAAAAAAGTGTAATGTGTATAAAATCTTTGTAGTAATAATAAAGAATAAGGCAGTCAGTAAATACAATCACACGTAGAATATTGGGCCAAAGTCCATCAACAAAAACATGGCAAGGTAATGATGCAAAAGCCATGTTTGAAAAGAAGGTCTGCAATCCTGGGCCTGAACAGGAGAGAGATAAGACTCATGGTTGGATTGCTGACAGGCCATGGGAATTTCAAAAAACACCTACGTACAATGGGAATAACAGAAGAGGACCCTAAATGTAGGATCTGTGATGACGGTGATGAAACTGCATCACATCTAATCTTCGAATGCATTGCATTGGAGAATAAAAGGCACAGAATATTTGGGACAACCAGACCCGAAGAAATTGTGTCTAATAAAGAACTGGTAAAGGGACTCCTTGCACTGTTCAAGTGTATTGGTTGGCTTTACTAGATATACAGGGAGCGATACCGCACAATAAACTTAGTTTCGGTGCGGGCAGTGGCGGGTTGGTCCAAGACTGTTTTGGCTTCCCTGGAAAAAATCAAATCAAATACAATCACACACTTTCTTCCTCCGGAGAAGCTCTGCAATCATTACATGTGACAACATTGTGGCAATGTTGCTTGCAAACGAATCTTTTGCAGCTATTGCAAGTGACAGTAGTTTTATAATTATTTTTACCACCACAAAGATGGCACCTTCCACACCTTCTTACAGTCTCATCGTGATTGGCGGGAATTGATCGATGAGGTGACAGAAATTCTTGAATATCTCTTGGTAGAGAGCTGATCCCTTTCTTTCAAATGTTGTAAAACAAACCTTCTAATCATCCAAACATCCGACAGTTGTACGGCTACATGTACACTTGACAGCAAAAAAAGTGGATCACCCCTGAATTCCTAAGTGGAGACCGCACCTGACACTATGCAACCACCATTGCACAGCTGCGTCGCAGGTCGTCAAATCATTGCACAGTACAGTTATTACCTACCCACAATAGGTACTAAGTCAGTCTCCTATTTCTCCTTATGGCATTCAGGCAAGGTACAAGCCTATACTTTCGTACAACAAATATTAGAATAAACGTCATTAGAGATGAGACAGTAACACTTGTAAATTAAATTTAGTTGCAATAAGTGAAAAGACCGATACGTTATCACACTTGTTTAGTGACATGATATGTTTTTGTTCATCTCAATATGAACGCACTGTTAAGTAAAAAACAGTTGTATGCCTGATCGAGATGCGATTACAGGTCACGCACTTTTTCGTGGCCCCTCTCTGATCGGCGGAAGTCGGCTGAGCTCGTGTGTCAACGGAATGTTTATGCTCTCTACCAACCTTACCTCGTAACAGCATTGTACACTGTAGACCTCGTCAATGTATTGTTGATTTGTGCTTCGTATTGTATTGTCTTCCACTTTGTTATTTGCTAAAATAAGTCCACATACCCCGATGACTTCTTTTATAAGAAAGAAGGCTGTCCTTGAAAGTGTTGTGAAGAATGTTAATTCTGATTTTTGTTCTGTTACGACAATAAAAAGAGGCAGAGAGCGTTGTTACACCCGCATAATAAGTCCCTTTCAAATATTAACATTTCGTAGATATGCGTTCTACTTGTCTATCACTCAAACATTAAAGTGATACTTAATTTCGTGTTCCATCTGTAACGCCTTAACCCCTTACATGTTGTTTCTTTTAAAACCTGTAATCTATACGCCGTAAGCTGCCGGCACTGGGGGAAAGAGGCGGGGCTTGTTCTAACAGCCAATCCGCTATGAGCTGAATGCAAGCTTCAGCTCCCAACATTCTCCGCTCAGGGGCCACGTTTAAGTGCGCGTGATCTCTAGGCATAAATAGACGTAAAACACTGACGTTTTCATTAGTTTCTTAGACCGATGTCTGAACCCAGAAATAAATGGTAATGTTAGCACTGCACTAGAAGTTGCATGAAGCTCCTATTGTTGCTGAGAGGTAACCGCTGAAGATACGTTATATAGTGCAATTCACAGATGTCATACATCATAAAGTTGTGGAATAGAATACAGTGTATTGATGATTTGTTAACTAAGCAGATGTCACATATCAAATATGTTCACAAATAGCGTTATATTGGTACCTGAAACGACGATACAATTAATTTTTCCCCGACAGGGACTCGAATCCAGCACCATTTGCTACTGTATAATAGGAATGAATACTGCTAATATATTTATTGTTTCTTCCGGGCACTCCAACCCTGCACATACCGTCACTCTTGACCTGACACCATGAGGCGTCAACTATCACATTGTCGTTCACCAGTAGTTAGGATCACGCCGTTCGTTGAGACGTGGAAGGGGTTTAGTATTTTGCGAAAATTTTGTTTAATTTAGTAGCGCATGGAGATGTGCAATTTTGATTTGAAACAAGGCAGAGTCCTGCGTTCTTCATTGGAGTTACTGGAGGTGTAGATGGTATTTTTGTGGCCGTTGAAAACTTACCCCCAGCGGGAATCGGACCCATACCTTAGCTATTACAAGTTAACCTCATCCCGGCCTCCAGAGAATTACAGATGCGTTGGCATAATGTTTTGTCATAATGGAGTACTCATTAGACAGTACGACTTGTCAAAGTGCTCAGAGGTGTCTGGCTTGGTAAGACATTCTTGGCCGCAAGGGATGGCCACATAGTGTGAGGCGCCGTATCGCGGATTTTGCATGATATTATACTACGCTTTAATTTGCTACATTACGTTTTAGTATGGCATTCTGTAATAAGTTTATTGAACTATGAGCTCATTATAATAAAGATTGTTGGGTAGCTGTTGCCACGATAACTTGAATATTAGGCATTTTTATAGTTATGAGGAACGTGGATTATACGTTAAAAGTTTTGAAATTCGGAAAGTAACTTCGTTTTGACATTTATTCACCACGTTCAGGAACACACAGACTTCGATGAAGGAGGTTTCTGTGATTTACTAGAATGGTCAGTGACAAGGTATCCGATAACTGGCAAGTGTGTCGCGCAATTATTTTATCACGGTGTGGTTGCCTTCAATAGTCATACTGATGTTAGAAAACAGCAATGTGGATTCTGATACAATGTCGCATCGAAAATGCAATTACATGCGAAGCATAATATCCAACTGGGAAAGATGGGAGAGAACTTCAGTCTCTGCCATTTCAAAGCTTGTATACTGGTATTTGTCGGAATAGATGTCCATTTTAATGGCGACAATAGTGCTTGCTCGGTAAGGTTCAGTTGTCCATTATATCCGCGTGCTTTTCGAGAGTCAACGTCAGAGAAATAACGAAAGTGATTAAAAAATCTGCCCATCACAAAATTGTGAAAAGAAGCACGGAGATGCAGATAAATATTTCAAGGGAGGGGTAGCAGGAGAGAGGGCGGGATCTAGGAATGAACAGGAGTGCAGAACTGGAAAATAACAGTGAAATTCTTGCAAAGTACTCCTTACTTATATATCACTGTTTGTTTTAGGGCCGAGAGAACAGGAACGAATGTTTTACTAAGGATGGATTATCGGAGATACAAAAGAAGACTGCTTCATAGAGAGGACCCATGGACAGTAAAGAGCGCAGACATTAAAAGAGACAGTATTGTTTTAACGGAAACCACAAATTTTTTTCAGCGTTTTGGGGGAATAGACCAAAAGGGCAACTGAGGTTATAATGTAAGGGAGGTGACAGAGAGAAAGAGAGAAAGGAGGAAAAATTAACAACGAGTAAATACAAGACAAATCGTTTGCATATTTTGTTAAGGACGGAGGGTGTATTAACCCTTTCCTGCCCGACGGGACTTAAAAGTCCCAGCCCATTTACAGCGTCATAAAACACAGTGGAAAATGATATATGACGTGTATTTCTGATGGGACGTCAGGATACCTCCGATGTATCATATGAAACACTCCCTGGCCGATATTTTTCAGTATCACTGCTCACAGGCAGCAGTAAACAACAGCCGGCCACGGTGGCCGAGGTGACTGAGGCGCTTCAGTCACGGTCAGCACGGCCACTACGGTCGGGGGTTCGTATCCCCCCTCGGGCATGGATAGTTGTGCCGTCCTAGTTCGTAAGTAGTTCATAAGTAGTTTGTAAGTTTAGGGACTGATGACCCCCTAGTTAAGTCCCATAAGCTTTACAAACATTTGAACATTTTTAGTAAACAACTGACTGTTTTACGTCTGTGTGCACGATTTGGTCAGGCGAGGTCTGCTGTCACAAAAAGACGCTGTTGCGTGTTCTCACGTTGGTAATTTTGTTTTCTATTGTTTTAGCAAATGGAAACTGGTATTATTCAATGAATAGAGCTCTTTTTATTTATACGTTGTTCAAAACTGTGCCTGCAGGTTTTTAGTTTTGACAGTGTGTCAAAGGCATTTTGTGCATATTATTTTTGTAGTTTTCTTTGTTGCTAGGTGACAGTAATAAACGTTTGTAGTTTTCTTTTTTTACGAATTACTAAATATGAATACGGTTCAGGGATAACCACTGTTTGCTTTTTCCCCCTTCATATCAATATCTAAAACGGCATTACAATACAGAAATTTTACTGTCTGTTTCTTGCTGGTAAATCCTTTTGTTACCAGAGATAAGCATTTCATAATATCTCCAAATTACATTATATTCTCTTGAACTTTGAAGCCCCATTTTTCAATTTTATATTTTTGCGTCAAATAAGGAAAACAAGAATGTTTGAATACACTAATGTGTTTTTATTCACTCTGGTAGCAAAATAACAAAATATGAAGTTATATGCTCGAATATTTGATAGTTTGGGCAGGAAAGGGTTAATGGATGGAGGGAAGGAGAGAGACTTATTTGAAATAACAAAAATTACTTTAACAGCGTCCATCTAAACTGGTTACTCCGTATGCATGGAGTCTAGGTATAAATGAATAAAAATAGGATATTGAGTGAAATGAGAAGCATTGAATTAATATTTGTGCCACGGGCGGGAATCGAACCCAGACCTCCATACTTTCTTTAATTCAATGCTTTTCCTTTCACTTAATTTCTTTGACATACTGACGCTGAAAACTGTCTCTAGGTATATAAATTTATAATAAAATAGGATTATAAAGGAACTGTATATTTAAACAAAATCAATTAAAGGAAGAAAAGAAAAGAAAAAAAAATTAAAGTACAAATAATTTATTCAGAATCCCTCATTATTTGTTTCCATAATACATCTCAGCGTAGAATCTATAACGCCGTCAGACCAGCTTCTCTTCAGTAAGAGCAACGACTCTATCTCGAGTTGATTGCTCGCAGTGAGACGGCCTGATTTGTATTTCGACTGTCTGCTTTTACTATGATGCGAGGAAGTAAACATTCTGTATTTACGTCAGCGCTGTGCTGGTGGCTGTTGGGCATCACCGCGATCGCCAGCTTGCTGGCTTCCACCAAGCCTCGCCTTGGCGCGAGCTATGGTTGACCGGCCAGCCCATAGCTCTCGAGCCACAGCTAATACAGGCACAGACCGCAAAACCACGCTCAAACGTTTGAGCCAACCTACACAAGTGTGTAGTATTAACTACGACAGCTAGAGCTATTTTGCTATAAAATTTGCAGCCACTTTATCTTTTGACATTTCATTCAAATATTTAACGAAGTTAAAGAATAGAATCATGATAATCGCAGCTACCACATAATGTTTCACCTAGATAGCAATCATACGACACAGGAAATGCTCTGCATTAGATTTAGACGCCAGAAAATATGTATTCAACCTAGAAAACTATGTATGTTTTAAAATTAAACAATTCTAGTGGGAACAACACAAATATACGTTTTGTGCACTTATAAAGTGTTCTCATTGTCTCTGAAACAATAAGTGCTACGAAACAGAAATACCTTCTGCTGAGGACCTTCATTTACACGATTGTTATTCTGTTATTCGTAGTGAAGTGTTTCGTAATGGGTTCATAGGATCGCTTTAGTTTCTCGACTGTTCCACGCTTATACGAAGATCGAGAAAAACAAGTGCCAAAAAGGATATATGCGAGTTCTAATTACCATTATGTTATTTTTAAAATTCAAATCAAATGTTCGAATGTGTGTGGTATGCTAAGTTCAACAGTCCCTAAACTTACACACTACTTAAACTAACTTATTCTAAGGACAACACACACATACCCATGCCCGAGGGAGGACTCGAACCTCCTATGCGAGCAACAGCCCGATCCATGTCATGGCACCTTAGACTGCGCGGGTACTCTTCGCGGCATTCTTACAATTGTAACATACTTTGTGCGGTAATGAGTACAATAGCTCTTTGCATTTGCAGGAGAAGTTTGGTGATTGAAATCTCATAGAAGAAGCGTGCTACACTAAAAACTCTGGGAAGCATCTGATCTGAGGCCTTATTTCCGCTAATTCACTACACCGCACAATCTGATATCTTTTTCCAACTTTTTCAGTGTCCTCCCTCTATAACGTCAGGTAATAATCGCACATTGCTCAGCAATACTGCGGAAGAGGTGGAGCAATTGTAGAGTTTATAGCCTCCTAGGGAGACGTTTTAATCTTCTAATGGTTGTGTTAATAACATGCGCTTGTTTTATCTTCACCAAAACATGTATATTTCGTAGTTAACGTTGTTTTCAATTGTACCCACCAGAAATTTTGTAAGGTGTATAATCCTTAAGTTTGGGGCATGGGTGTGTGTGTTGTCCTTAGGGTAGTTTACCCTAGTTTAAGTAGATTGTAAGCTACGGACTGATGACCACGCAGTTTGGTCCGATAGATTTACAAACATTTGAACATTTGAATCCTTAAATTTGTTTCGTTTATCGATTTCTCAAGGACTGACGAAAATTTTCTGGTAATCATGTGGTGAACTATACGCATATTTATGTTTAGGGTCAATTGTCGAATTTGCAGCGTGAAGATATAACTTCAATATCATTTTAAAATTGGCTCTGCTTTTCTGAGGTGCTTACTAGACAGCAGCATAATCTGCCACAAATATTTCTCAATTCGATATAGCAGTTTGTAGCTCTGTCAGAGAGCGGGTAAAATGTTACTCTCGCTCCAATTTGTAACTGTGTGCTACTGCCTCTTAATCTTTAAAGAGCGTCGACATTTTCATGAAGGAAGCGAACAGCTGCAGCGTGACCGCCTCCTCATTGCCCTTGTGAAGGCCGATGCAGATAATTCAGAAAGTAGGGATCGAGAATAGTTGTAGCTGCTACGTGAAATTCATCACCTTTGTCTGTAATCATATATGTAATAAGTAAATGACACACCGAAGTTCAATTTTCAGACATTTTAATTGAAATACTACCAATAACTGAATCTTGAAAGGTTCTTCTATATACATATATGTGTCGTGACTGTTCTTTCGAAAGAACAGACACCACATAAACATACATAATTAAGGAGAAGACGAGAACAACTCTAGCCTTCAGCGCAAACGCACACTACGCCTGAACTCTCGATGTAATCGGCAAAGTGCTACGAGCATTGAATGCAAATTGGAAACGGCAACTACGTGAGCAGTGTGAGGAAGTTTGAGTCTTGTGGGTGGCGAGGGGGGAGAGTAGTGGTAGCCCGCGCACCTGAAATGATCGTTGTTTCCCCGCTCGTGCAGTGGTTACCGTAACTGCTCAAAGAACGGTAGGAACTGGACCCGAATTCCGGCAGGGCACAACTGTTCAACTTCCCCGATTCGTGCACTCAGTGGCCACAAGCAGCTTGTGTCGAATTATTTCTTTTAATCTAGATTCTTCTCTGTCATTCCAGGAAGCAGTACAACTATCATCAGACATGATCCACCATGTTGTCATTTCACTACCATAGTCGTACCAGGAAGATCATTTGTCTACACGCAATGTCTTTCACGAGTGGTCCAATACCTTAGGAGAACATCTTGTGCACACATTATGCATGGCTTAATTACTTCTCCTACGACGTGAGGTCGAGCATTGATGTATTTATAGTGAGGGAGACGAATGGAATGTTACACAGATATATAAAGAAAATAAAAATAATCCACTGAGTTAAAGATCCATTGTATTGATATTGACATGTAGCAGGACGTTTGAACAAATACTTTTTCCAGCGCTATGAAATATCTAGAAAAATTAACATCAAACTGGCAAAGGTTTGTAAATCTTTACTCTTGTGAGGCTTTGGCGATACTATATTTTCATGATCTACTGAGTACTCTCAAACTAATTTCATATTTATAGAGTGCCAAAACGATTTTTGGTATCTTCAACGCCGCAGTGGAGTGGCCAAGCACGTTGAGGTGCTATGCTCCGATGCGCGAGGCCGCTCCTAGTCGGGGGTTCAAATCCCCCCTTGTGTCATCTTTAGTATAATGTATTTCATACGTAGTTTGTATGTTTAGGGACTGTTGACCCCGCAGTTAAGTCCCTTAATCTATTTAAAAAAAAAAAAAATTAAAAAAAAAAACACTTTCTTCAACCATAATGAACTTCGAACCATATCGCTTTCCTAAGTTGTGCGACTGGACTCGTGATGTCCTATCTGCAAGGTAATAGTTTGCAGTAACAGACTAGGAATCATCTAGTGAAAAGGACGTAGCGAGTGTAATTCTTCCAGCAAAGTGAAGTAGACTTCAACTGATTTGAATATATATTCGAAATATTTAATGAGCAATCAGAATATTGCTCTTAGATTTGAGGCATTTAATGCTGCCCACTACTAAACTTAGAAAAGCAAAGTCAATTGCGAAATGAATTTGAATTTGTATCTTCACGGCGCAAATGGCGACAATTGATCTTAAACATCAATATGCATTTGGCTCTGAACATAAGTACTCCGAGTTTCGTCAGCATTCTAGATATCGATAAGCAAAACAAATTTGAAGGTTATACATATAACGAAATTCCTGGGGGTGCAATTAAAAAACAATGTTAACTGTGAATAACGCATGTTTTGGCGAAGGTGAAACAAACGGTCTGTTATTGACACTACCATTAGGAGATTTGGACGTCTCCTAAGGAGACTGCCAACCCTACAATTGTTCCCTCTCTTATGCAGTACTGCTGAGTAAATGTTCAAATGTTTGTAGAACTTATGGGACTTAACTACGGGGTCATTAGTCCCTAAGCTTACAAACTACTTATGAACTAGCTAAGACTAAGGACGGCACAAATTTCCATGCCCGAAGGGGGGATTCGAACCCCCGACCGTAGTGGCCGTGCAGACCGTGACTGGAGCGCCTCAGTCCCCTCGGCCACCGCGGCCGGCTACTGCTGAGTAGTGTGCGATTATTACCTTATGGAATAGAGGGAGGACGTCGAGAAAGTTGAAAGAATATATCAGATTATAACTCGCACATACGCTATTTGGCACTTGTATTTATTATTACTATTATTATTATTATTATTATTAGTAGTAGTAGTAGTAGTAGTATTTCGAGCTTAGTTTAAGCGTGGAACTGAAGCCATTATATGAACCCATTACGAAACATTTCACTGTGAATAACAGAACAATCGTGTAAATGAAGAGCCCCAGCAGAAGGTAATTTCCGTTGTTTAGCACTTATTGTTGACAGACACATTGAAAACACTTTATTTTGTGTCCCAACTTCGTCGCCGCTTTTGTGTCCCAGCCTCGTCTTAGGTGTCGGTGGCCGAGTGGAATGAGACCGACACGCTGGTGCAGGTACGGAGGGGAGCAGCCAGAAACTATAAACACTAGAGTAAATTAGAAAGAGATATATTGCACAGAAAGTAACAATACTTAACTTTTACATAGTACTGCAGAATGTTGATACATAGTTGTTAGAGGCCTGCCTAGTGCCTATCTGATTACGAAGGTCCTAACTCGTTGCTATCTCAGTCCGAAGTGGCCGATGTCCTGCCGTGGTGGCCACGAGCGGCGTTGTCGCAGAGGGCGCTCGCGGCTGTCGTCGTGAGAACGCCGCGCCGTGCGTGCATGGCGGCGCGCGGCGAAAGTAAGTGGCGCGCACTTTGTACTTGTGCGACACCACACCCCTCCCCCCCCCCAAACCGCCGCGCCGTCGTGGCGTAGGGCTGAGGGCCACGGCGACGGCACTGGGAGGAGGGCCTGGGCGGGGGCGTTACTGGTGGGACGGGCGTCGTAGCTGAGGCCGGGATCGAGACGCCGTCCGCGCCCCGGCATCCGCCTTGCGATCCTCCAGGGAACCCGCCGAAACCTGGGGAAGGGCGCCCGCCCCCGCCCAGAGGGAGCAGGTCATCTTCTTCTGAGGTGCGTGGCCCAAGCTGGGGGGGCCCGCACGGTCCCGGAGTCCCTCTCGGTGACGCTGTCATCTGCGGCGGCGACAGCGGCGGCGACGACTGCGTCGGATGTACGTCGACGTCCATAGGGATCTCGTAGTCCGGGGACGAACGATGTGGTTGTGCTCCCTGGCGCAGAACTGGGTCTGGAATCAAGAAACCGGAGACAGGATCGCGCGGTCTGTGCAGGCGCAATTGGTTTGCGTGGCGCCGCAGCTCCGACCCTGTGGAAGAACGTACAATAAACATATTGCGACCAAGCACGCGCTGAATGGTGCCCGGCAACCATGTCTTCTTGTTTCCAGCAAACACCCTGTACAGCACCGGCGTGGAAACCTGAAAACGCGTAGCGCCATACGAACCGACTCGGTGCGTGGGAGGCTGCAGCAGGTGAAGGAGAGTGCGGTGACGGCGGCCGTGTAGCAGCTCGGCAGGAGACGGGCCGTCACGTGGCATGCACCGATACGTAGACAGGAAAATTTGAAGAGCTTGCTGCCTGGAGTGCTGACCTTTCATCTTATCCATGTGAGACTTGAATGTTCGAACGAAACGTTCTGCTTCATCATTGGACTGAGGGTGAAAAGGTGCGGTGGTGATATGCTGAATGCCATTCACACGACAAAACTGTTGAAATTCCGCACTAACAAACTGAGGTCCATTGTCACTGACGATAGTTTCAGGCAAGCCTTCGATGCAAAACACTGATGTTAAGGCACTGATTGTACTAGAAGCTGTCGTTGAGTTCATGGCAATCACAAAAGGAAACTTGCTGAAAGCGTCTACAACAATTAACCAGCGCGTATTCCAGAAAGGTCCGGCAAAGTCAATATGTAAACGTTGCCATGGTCCCTTGGGGCGTGGCCAGTCTGAGAAACGTTGCGGTGGAGCCGCCTGATGCTCCGCACAAACAGTACACTGTGACGTCATGTCCTCTATCTGAGCGTCCATACCAACCCAGGTACAATGACGTCTGGCCAGTTGCTTTGTCCTAACAATGCCCCAATGTCCTTGATGCAGGAGGCGTAACACTTCACGTTGCAGGGAAGGAGGAACAATCACTCTTGCTAGGTCGTTGTCGGTATGCAACAACAGTACACCCTGACTTAAAGATAATGCATGACGTTGTGCAAAATAACGTCGAACCAGAGGCCGATCAATGTCTTTGGCTCTGGCAGGCCACCCTGAGCGAACAAAACGTGCTACCACACTTAGATCTGCATCCGCAGCTGTTTCCTGTGCAACCCGACGAGTGTTCAAAGGAAAGTCTGCGACAGCGGAAGCATCTCTGGAGTCTATCTGACAACATGCCATTTCTGAAGAATCAAATGATACATCCTGGCCAACCGGAAGTCGGGAAAGTGTGGCCGCATTAGCATGTTTAGTGGTAGGTCGGTACAAAATCTCATACTGATAATTAGACAATATCAAGGACCATCTCTGAAGCTTTTGTGCCGTACGGGGCGGAATCGGCTTTGTGGGTGAGAACAACGACGTGAGAGGCTTGTGGTCTGTCAACAAATAGAATTTTCTGCCATAGAGATAATGATGAAACTTTGTGACGCCGTAAATGATTGCTAAGGCCTCCTTTTCTATCTGACTGTAATTCTGTTGCGTCGGCGTCAGTAGCTTGGATGCAAAGGCAATAGGACGATCGTGACATCCAATACGATGTGACAGAACCGCGCCCACGCAGTACGACGAGGCGTCAACTGCTAACACTACAGGCTTCTGTGGGTCAAAGGGAATCAAACATGCATCACTGAGTAGTGAAGACTTTAGTTTGTCAAAGGCAACCTGACAATCTTTAGACCATACAAAAGGAACATTCTTCCTACGTAAGCGATGCAGTGGAGCTGCAATCTGAGAGGCATTGGGAATAAACCTGAAATAATAGTTCAGCTTTCCCATCACTGCTTGCAATTCGTGCACATTCTTAGGAGGAGGCAAGTCTTTGATTGCTCGAAGATGTGACTGTAAGGGATGGATTCCTTGGGCATTAATCACATGGCCTAGGTACTCTATTTCAGTTTGAAAAAACGAACACTTTGCTTTATTGCAACGTAGACCTGCTGCAGTCAAAACTTTGAAAAGGCACTCCAGGTTTGCTAAATGTTCTTCAACTGTACGTCCGGATACCACAATATCATCTAAATAGTTCGAGCAACACGGTACAGAAACTGTCAGCTGTTCCAAAAAACGCTGAAAAATAGCGGGAGCAGAAGAACTGCCAAAGGGTAGGCGTTGAAATTGAAAAAGGCCCATGTGAGTATTAATGACGAAAAACTGTTTTGACTCGTCATCAAGCGGAATTTGTAAGTATGCCTCTGCTAAATCAATCTTGGAAAAGAAGCGAGACTGACCTAATTTGTCCATTAGTTCGTCAGGTCTGGGCAGGGGATAAGTGTCTACAATTGTTTGACTGTTCACTGTTGATTTGAAGTCCGCACAGAGACGAAGTTTTCCCGACGGCTTGGGTATAATTACTATAGGCGAGGCCCACTGACTCGCAGAAACAGGAGAAATCACCCCACTATCTTGCCAACGTTTAAGTTCTTCAGCAACTGTATCACGCAAGGCGATAGGCACTGGTCTAGCTTTACGAAATTTTGGAACTGCAGATTCTTTTAAAGTTACATGTGCCACGAAGTCTTTTGCACAACCTAGTTCCGGCGAAAACAGGTCACTATATTTGTCACACAATGCATTGATTTTATCCTGAGGCACTATTGACGAAATTTGAAGCACATCTCTTTGAATTGATAAACCAAACAAGTCAAAAGCATCTAGTCCAAAAATGTTCTGTGTAGATCTGGCCTGAAGAACAACAAAAGCAACTGTTTTTGTTACACCTTGAAAAGAGGCGGGCAGGCTACACGTTCCTAGCACGGGAATAGTTTGACCTGTATAAGCTGTTAACACTTGCTGTGACGGCGACAATTTTGGCGAACCCAGAAGTTCATAAGTATCGTTATTTATTAATGTGACAGCGGAACCAGTATCAAGCTGAAATTGCACCGTCTTATTTTCTATGAAGAGAGTCACAAACAGTTTTTGCTTGCGGCGCTCGACAGGTGCGCGAATGTGGGCAACGTCTGCTACGGTTTGTTTACCGCGCTTGAGCGGGCCGCGTAGTGAAGTAAGCAGCGCAGACTCGGCACACAGGGGATTAACAACACTGTCACTAGATGACACTACCGCCGGATCGGCGTCCGCGCAATGCGAGGCTACTGCAGATTCACTAACTACTGCACTAAACTTTTGAGTAGCTACACCAAGTCTACTGTTACTATCTACACAGTACTGGGCACTATTACAAGGAGAAGTTGCAGAAGGCACTATTTTCACTACAGGAATGCACTGTTC
Source organism: Locusta migratoria (assembly GCA_026315105.1). Classification (NCBI taxonomy): domain Eukaryota; kingdom Metazoa; phylum Arthropoda; class Insecta; order Orthoptera; family Acrididae; genus Locusta; species Locusta migratoria. Next base: position 740,957,337 of record CM048755.1, on the reverse strand, counting down.
ATAGTCATTTTGCTTGTCCCGAACCCTTTTCCGTTGCACTGTTTTACGCGCTCGTCGGCGCTTGCTACGTGGTGCACTATATAGTTTTGCAATAGGTGCAGAAGAACTTTCTTGTAATTGAGAACCAACTAAAGCACTGTTCAATTCCACAGCCCGTATAACATTTACAGAATGAACTGTTCTCGCACTCTGCGAAGCACTGTTTCTAACTTTACTGTTCTTTGAGTTTTTAATTTGCATACACACAGACTGCACATGTCCCGATTTGCCACATTGATAACAGGTTGCGTTGCGACTAGGGCAATGAGCACGCTTGTGGCGAGACACACACTGGGGGCAAGATTTACGTACATTTTTCTGAAATGAGCGTTGGCGCCCGTTATTCAAATTACTGTGTCTAACACTACGGGGCGACCTTTGCGTCGCACTTTTACACTGTCTACTGTTCACTGTCTGTTCAGCACGGCCTGTAGAAGTTAAAGAATCACAAGTGCTATACTGAGAACTACGGCTAGGAAAGCGTCCGTTGCGGCGCACTGAATTTACACTGTGGCTTTGCATTTCTACATCTGCTAAGTCAAAAGTATCATGTGCTTCTATAAGCTGCAGTACACTGTCCAATGAAGGGTCAGATTGTTTTAAAATTGCTGCTCTAATTCTGGGGTCCTGAATATTCTGCGTAATCGCATCCCTCAACATCACGTCACTATACGAAAGTCCACAAGAGCAAGTAAATTTACATTGGCGGGTTAAGCCCTTCAATTCCGTGATCCATTCTTGGTGTGACTGCTGCGGTAATTTTTTAAGTCTGAAAAATCGGTATCGTGCAGCGGCTACAAGAACTTTTCTCTCATAATGAGCATTCAGTGCATCTACAATTTGTTCAAAGTCTACATCACGAGGAGATGCGAGAGGGAAAAGTTTTTGCAATAGTACGAAAGTCTGGGGGCCCACAATCGATAAGAAAAGGTTCTTCACTCTCTGACCTGTAATTTGATGAGCCGCGACGAGTTCTTGAAACTGTGCGAAATAGTCGCTCCATTCTTCCTCACGTTCGTTGTACTGGCGGAACGTCGGAAGCGGTGCGGCGGCAGGTGTGGGCTGCTGAAGCGGCGGCTGTTGTTGTTGGTGAGCAGCCTGTGAAGTTAACTGCGACACCGCCTGGAGAAGTTGTGTAATTTGCGCCGTCTGTAACTGAATAATTTCCATTAAGTTTGGGTTCGGGGTAGTGGCCATGCTGACCGATTAGGCGCCAAGTAAATTATAACAAAACACAAATGCAATATGAAAGAGGACGCTCTGCAACAAAAAAGTCCACAAAATACGTAACATAATATGTTCCCCCAAAAATCTTATAATAAGGGTGGGTGGGCGGGAGCAATTTTTGCGTGCTCCGACTGCTGCTGTCTGGCTGCTGCAAGCGGGCTGATCCAAGGTTCTATCACTCCTCGTCGCCACTTTTGTGTCCCAACTTCGTCGCCGCTTTTGTGTCCCAGCCTCGTCTTAGGTGTCGGTGGCCGAGTGGAATGAGACCGACACGCTGGTGCAGGTACGGAGGGGAGCAGCCAGAAACTATAAACACTAGAGTAAATTAGAAAGAGATATATTGCACAGAAAGTAACAATACTTAACTTTTACATAGTACTGCAGAATGTTGATACATAGTTGTTAGAGGCCTGCCTAGTGCCTATCTGATTACGAAGGTCCTAACTCGTTGCTATCTCAGTCCGAAGTGGCCGATGTCCTGCCGTGGTGGCCACGAGCGGCGTTGTCGCAGAGGGCGCTCGTGGCTGTCGTCGTGAGAACGCCGCGCCGTGCGTGCATGGCGGCGCGCGGCGAAAGTAAGTGGCGCGCACTTTGTACTTGTGCGACACCACACTTTATAAATATACAAAACGTGAATGATATACTACATGTATACATTTGTGTTGTCGCCACCAGAACTGTTTAATTTTACAACATGCTTACATTTCTAAGATAACTACATATTTCATTACGTCTGGAACTAATGCAGAGCGCTGAAAAGAGAGAATCATTTTCTGTGTTATATGATTGCTATCTATGTGAAACATTATGTGGTACTACGTTTATCACGACTCTATTCTTTCACTTTGTTAAATATTTGAATGAAGTGTCAAAAGATAACGTGGCTGCTCATTTTATAGCAAAATAGCTCTAGGTGTGGTAGTTTATAATACATGTTAGGATAGGTTTGCAGAAACTTTTCATACTTCAAGGGTTGAGTCTCGCTGTATTAGCCGTGGCTTGCGAGCTACGGGCAGGCCAGTCAACCACAGCTGGTGCCGAGGCGAGGCTTGGCGGAAACCAGCCAGCTGGCGGTCGTGGTAGCGGGCAACAGCCCCCAGCACGGCACAAAGTGGGGTTCTGTCGTAAATACACAATGTTTACTTCCTGGCTTCATAGTGGGAGCGGAAAGCAGAAATACAAATCAGGCCGTATCATCGTGAGCAATCAACTCGAGATAGAGTCGTCGCATTTACTGAAGAGAAGCTGGTCCGATAGCGTTATAGATTATATGCTGAGATGCATAACGGAAGAAACAAATAGTGAGGGATTCTGAATACATTATTAGTCCTTCAAATGGTTTTTTTAATCTCATCTCTATTTTCTTTCGTAAGTGAGATACTGTGGAAGATCTCTTGGCAACAGAAATAAAATATGTGTTTCTTTTTCCTTTGAGCTACCTTTAAATTGAAGTTTTTTTAATATACAGTTACTTTATTATCGTATTTTTATTACAAATTTATATACCTAGTGACAGTTTTCGTGTCAATATGTCAAAGACATTGAGTGAAGGGAAAAGTATTGAATTAAAGTAAGTCTGGGTTCGATTCCCCGCCCATGGCACAATTTTTATTTCAACGGTTTTCCGTATCAATATGTCAAAGACATTGAGTGAAGGGAGAAGCATTGCCGGCCGCGGTGGCCGAGGTGACTGAGGCGCTCCAGTCACGGTCAGCACGGCCACTACGGTCGGGGGTTCGAATCCCCCCTCGGGCATGGATATTTGTGCCGTCCTAGTACGTAAGTAGTTCACAAGTAGTTTGTAAGTTTAGGGACTGATGACCCCGTAGTTAAGTCCCATAAGCTTAACAAACATTTGAACATTTTGGAGAAGCATTGAATTAAAGTAAGTATGGAATTCTGGGTTCGATTCCTCCCTGTGGTACAAATTTTAATTCAGTGCTTCTCCTTTCACTCAGTATCCTATTTTTTATTACATTTATACCCAGCCTCCATGCAAACAGAGTAATCCGTTTAGATGGACGCTGTCAAAGTAATTTTTGTTATTTCAGATACATCTCTCTCCTCCCCTCCATCCATTAATATACCCTCTGTTCTTCACAAAATACGCAAACGGTCTTGCTTTTATTAACAGTTAATTTCTCTTCTGTTCTCTCTCTCTCTCTTTCACTTCTCTTACATTATAACCTCAGTTGCCTTTTTGGTCTATTCCCCCAAAACGCTGTTAAAATTGTGGTTTCCGTTAAAACAATACTGTCTCTTTTAATGTCTGCTTTCTTTACTGTCCATGGGTCCTCTCTATGAAGCAGTGTTCTTTTGTATCTCCGATAATCCATCCTTAGTAAAACATTAGTTCCTTTTCTCTCAGCCCTAAAACAAACTGTGATATATAAGTAAGGAGAACCTTGCAAGCATTTCACTCTTATTTTCCAGTTCTGCACTCCTGTTCATTCCTAGATCCAGCCCTCTCTCCTGCTACCCCTCCCTTGAAATATTTATCTGCATCTCCGTGCTTCTTTTCACAATTTTGTGCTTGTTAGATTTTTTTTAATCACTTTCATTATTTCTCTGTCGTTGACTCTCGAAAAGCACGTGGATATAGTGGACAACTGAACCTTACCGTGCAACCTCAGTTACCCTTCTGGTCGGTTCCCTCACAATACAGTGATAAAATCTATTGGTTTTCGTTGACAGCATGCACTCTCTTTTAATTTATGCTTTCGTTACTGTATATCAGTCCTCTCTATGGAACCGTGTCCTTTCATGCCCCCTTACCTATAATAAATTCTTCGTTCTGTGAAATACAGAGCTCTGGTGTTTCGATTGACCTCCTCTGCTTTCATCCCAACAGATTATATCGTTAACATGGTATATATTTCCCGTTTTAGAAACAGTTTCTGATGCGTAAACGACGCTCCTTGCTACTTTTAAGATGCGTAATATTTCATTTATTATGGTAAGATCTTTGTTACATTCTTGAGCGCCGCGCAGAGTAGCTGCGCGGTTTAAGGCATCATGTCTTGAATTGGGCTTCTGCTCGCGTCGGTGGTTGAGTCTTTCCTCGGTCTTTGGTGTCTGTGTTGTCCTTTTGTTAAGATAGTTTAAGTAGTGTGCAGACTGATGACATTAGCAGTTAAGTCCAATAAGATTTCACACACATTTTTCATACAAACTTGAGCGAAACGAGACTATAATTAAATAAACATACAGCAACATGTCATACAAAATCACCATAGAGCATGCTAAAACGTAGCATATTATCATACGCGATGGTACGTAATTCTACATACTGTATATAACTATTTTGTTATAGTCCTAATGGACCTGAGGTCATTAGTCCCTACCTCGCCTTACATGCTTTTACGCTAAGGAATACACGCATACACACACACACACACACACACACACACACACACACTCACACACAGACACAGACACACACACACACACACACACACACACACACACACACACACAACTACACATGCCCGAGGAAGGAGTCAAACCTCTGGCTGGAGCGACCGCAACTCCGCGACAAGACGCCTCGTACCACGAGGCCAAGAAATTACTGTTACTTAGACAGATACCGCCGAACTATTTTACTTCTCGTACCATGTGTTCTGCACTCCATTTTGACGAAAAACATTATACTACCATATCTGCAAATCGGTAGTTGGTCGGGCTGATGCCATCTTGTAATGGCTAAGATATGGTTTGATTCCTGCTGGGGAAACAGTTTTTAACAATCGCAAACATCCCCCTCTCCACCTCCAATAGCGACAAGTAAGGAATTTAGGACTGTGGCGTCTTTCAAATCACATTACACACGTCCATTCGCTACTGACTAGAAGAAAGTTGGATTAGTTTTCGTTGTTTCTTCAAAATGCCAAACCCCTCTAGGTCTCTACGAACGGCGCGATCCTAATTACTAGTAAACTAGATTGGGAGAGTTGTTACTTAGTCATCTGAGGTCAACGCAACAAAAACACCCATGCCCTTAGGGGGGACTCGAACCCCCGACGGCGAACAGCTGCGCTCACCGCAGCACGGCGCTCCAGTGCGCACGGCTAATCCGCCGCGGCTTGCGCTACTTCTAGCCGAACATATGCACATCCCGCTAATGGTGAGAACAGTAGCTATTTCATCTCTTTGCGTATATATAATAAATAGCGAATAGAGCCGGGGTTGGGTCCCTGCCGGGAAAGAAGTCAATTGTTTCGTAATTTCAAGTTCAAATATAGCGCTATCTGTGAATTTATTTAATATCTGAGGTATGATCGTGCTTCGTTAACGATTCATATAGGTACTGCGTTTTATTCCACAATTTTATGATGTTTGACACCTGTGAGTTGCACTGTATTATATACCTTTAGTGGTTACTTCTCAGAAACAATTTGAACTTCATGCCATTCCTGGTGCAATGCTAAAGTTAACCGGGTTCGGACGTTGGCCTTGTAAACCGATACCATTGAAAACGTCAATGTCTTACGTCTCTTCATGCCTAATCTAGTCTCGATCGGAAACGCAAGTTTTTTTGGTCAACAGTGCGTTCAAATTCAGAGCACGAACAAAAACTCATTGTGTCATTGAATGAGTTTGATAAGGCACACGATTTGTCACTTATTAAATTGAATTTACGTTGCTCTCTCGACTCTAATAACTTGTATTCCAATGTTTTTTGTATGACGCTATTGAATCACATGTGGACCAACTGCCATAAGGAGCAATGTTCTCTACTGCTTCTTTGGTACCCATTGTGAAAAGTCGAACGACTGTACTCTGCAGGGGTTTTGGATGTGGAGTACCCGCAACACAGCTACGTTATCTGGGTTGCATTCAGCAGTGATCCACTTTTTTTGCTGTCAAGTGTACTTACATTACCGGGCGCGTGCCGTCTCGGTGCAGTCGTCCACTCCACAGGTCAGTGACAGCTGTTACGGTGAGTATATTGGTGGCGCAGTAATGTAGTTTGGCGCGTGACTAAACAATCGAAGCATATGTAGCACCATTGTTGCGTGCTCGGCACACTGACGTAATTATTGAAAGAAAACAAAATTGGCGGCACTGTATGCCGCCACGCGCCCGCCGCAGGGTTAAGCAGGGTTGCCAGGTGTGGTGATTTTTCGCATTCTTGGCTATATTTTTCTTAGAATAATAGCCATTCTGGCTGGTAAAAGAATTAGTTGGCGACTTAAAGGCTCTTTTATTTTACGAATTTAAAGCAATCCCCCTTGAAAATCGTATAAATGATACTGACTGAACATCACCAGAATACTGGGGAGATGTAATCACACTATAGAAGTTGGCAGAAATGTCTACAAGTATCTTTGATCTCTGAGAGAATGTCATACAGATGCAAAGATATGAAACTTGCAGACATAGACGTAAAATACCTCGAGGAGCCGACTTACAAAGGTTCAAGAATAGGCTTTAAACGATGACTCCTAAAATATACTACAACCTCATATCTATGGCTCCCGTAAAGATCGCGAGGATTACAGCATGCACAGAGGCATTTAAACAGGTTTTATTTATTTATTTATTTTTTTTTTTTTTGCGCTCATTGTCAGCACAACAGAGATTCCTAATAACTGCTACTGTGAGACAAGCCCTTTGCTACGCACTTCGCAGTAGTTAACAATGGTTTGCAGATATAAATGTCAATGTAGAACACTCGGAAATTTCTCTGTAGTTCTCATGGCGTGGAAATATCAGTTTTGAAGAAGATGTGAGTGATTAGTAATCGAAGCTATGCATCAGAACTTCCCTTGTGTAAGTTTGGTAGAATGATTCTTGAATAGTTTTATGTTACGATTTTATTAGTTCTGATATTAATACATAATATGGTAGTTAAATGTAAATGTGTTTAAATTTAGTATCCACTGTATCTCACGAGTCTCTCTCTTACATTTACAATATGACTATATTTCGACTGGATTCGTGGATCATTTGCTGGTGTGTGTGGGTTCAGTTTCTGGCTGGAGTCGGATAAATGTTTCCTTGAAGAACGAGGTTTCTTGGAATGCCCAGTCTCGTGTCTATGAAATTGAAAGCGCCATAGTTTGTGTTACTTGTTACTCAGTAACCAACTTAATCCCTGAGTTTCAGGATTATTGTTGTCGAGACACACGACATAATACCGTAGCACAATGAAGTTAACTGATAATAAATTGCGATACTTGACTATTTTTACTGAGGAAAAGGTGGATATATGTAGACATTTTATTGATAAAAAGATAGCGATATATTGGCTATTTCTTGTTTAAAATTTTGTGACAGAGCGATGGAAAAACCTGGCAACCCTGGCTTTAAGAGCCAGCCAGGAGACCACATGGGTATATACAGGGTGAGTCACCTAACATTACCGCAGGATATATTTCGTAAACCACATCAAATACTGACGAACCGATTCCACAGACCGAACGTGAGGAGAGAGGCCAGTGTAAGTGGTTAATACAAACCATAAAAAATGCACGGAAGTATGTTTTTTAACACAGACCTACGTTTTTTAAATGGAACCCCGTTAGTTTTGTTAGCACATCTGAACATATAAACAAATACGTAATCAGTGCCGTTTGTTGCATTGTAAAATGTTAATTACATCCGGAGATATTGTAACAAAGTTGACGCTCGAAACCTCCGACGTTCAGTTGCGTTTTGTAACAAACACGGGCCACGGTCGGCGAGCAGCATCTGCAGGGACATGTTTACGATGACGACCGTGTTTACGAGTGTGGCTGTAGTGCACTGTTGTGGTTTGGTCTAGCTGTCGCAGTGTCCGCATGTAGCGCTTGCTGCTATTGCTATTCTGCATTCGTTTTTGAACGCAGACTAACTGTAGTACACTGTGTTACCAGACGTCTGTGATAGTGTAGTGTTGTAGGAACTGTGACCGTGGTGTATTCGAACTCTGAAAAGGCGGAGATGATACTCATATATGGCGAGTGTCGACAAAATACAGCTGAAGCCTGCAGGGTGTATGCAGAACGGTACCCGAACTGAGAGCATCCAATGTGCCGCACATTTCAAAACATCTACCGCCAACTGTGTGCAACAGGTATGGTCGTAGCACGCAAATGGGTCCGTAACAGGCCCGTCATAGGAGAAGCGGGTGCAGCTGGTGTGTTACATGCTGTTGCTGAGAACCCACACAGTAGTACACGGGAAATTGCGAGAGCCAGTGGACTGAGTCAAAGTTGCAGTTCTACCTGTTTACCGATGAAGCGGGTTTCACAGACCATGGGGCAGTGAATCTACGGAACATGCATTACCGGTCCGTGGACAATTCTCGCTGGCTCCGACAGGTAGAGCGACAGCGCTCGTGGACTGTAAATGTATGGTGCGGAATCATTGCCGACCACCTCATTGGTCCTCACTTCATTGCAGGGGCCCAAACAGCTACAACATACATCGCGTTTCTACAGAATGATCTGCCATTGTTGCTCGAAAATGTCCCACTGGAAATGCGTCGACGTTTGTGGTATCAGCATGATGGTGCACCTATACATTCCGCAATTAACACTAGGCCGACCCTTGACAGGATGTTCGACGGTCGTTTCATAGGACGTGAAGGACGCATAAATTGGCCAGCCCGTTCTCCTGATCTTACACCTCTGGACTTCTTTCTGTGGGGTACGTTAAAGGAGAATGTGTACCCTGATGTGCCTACAACCCCAGAGGATATGAAACAACGTATTGTGGCAGTCTGCGGCGACATTACACCAGATGTAATGCGGCGTGTCCGACATTCATTACGCCATAGATTGCAATTGTGTGCAGCAAATGATGGCCACCACTTTGAACACCTATTGGCCTGACATGTCGGGACACACACCAGGCCCGTCTTAAGCCATGCAGGGCACTCAGTGATTTGGGCCCCTTAAAAAATTAGAATGATGTACATTTATTTAGTGACTTAATTGGTTAAAATATTACAAACCAAATGCCAATGATTAGTTCCACGAATTAGTCTTTCTTTAAAATTAATGATATCTTTAAAGATTTCGTGGGTACGAAATATACAATTTTTAGAGTATGTCTTTTTCTATACAGATGACTGGCACACAGGTTAGGGGACGCTACAACAAAACAGTAATTCCCTTTGAACGAACTCATCAGAATGATGTACATGTGTTTAGTGAATTAATTTTTCCTTATGGTGATAAATACACGCCGGCCGCGGTGGCCGAGGGGACTGAGGCGCTCCAGTCACGGTCTGCAGGGCCACTATGGTCGGGGGTTCGAATCCCCCCTCGGGCATGGATATTTGTGCCGTCCTTAGTATAAGGTAGTTGATAAGTAGTTTGTAAGGTTAGGGACTGATGACCCCGTAGTTAAGTCCCATAAGCTTAACAAACATTTGAACATTTTGATAAATACACAAATAAAATACTAGTGATTACTGTTTTGCAAATTGGACTTGTTAAAGGTTTCTTTTGGGATTTCTGAAATTCAAAATCTTCTATTATGTCTTTAAAGTCCAACTGTTGAAGGACGTCACTTTCTATGCACGTGGATGGCAAATTAGAAGGTCGTTCCTGTAGCATAGTCGTTCTTAATTCATTTTTGATTCTCTTTAACTCGGAAAATGAACGCTCTGTAAGAAAAAGCGGATAAGAAGAAGAGTTCTTACATTTGTGGAGAGACTGACACGCAACGTCCACATGACAAGCAGCGTCCCACAATAAAGACACGTCTTCCGGAATAAGAAAAAATACGTCTTTTAAGTGAAGTACCTACTCCACATGTTAGACTTCAGGTATTGTTGTTGTTGTTATGGTCCTCAGTCCGGAGACCGGTTTGATGCAGCTCTCCACCCTTCTCTATCTTGAGCAAGCCTTTTCATCTCCTCATAAGAATGGCAACCCACATCCACTTGAATCTGCTTACTATACGCGTCTCTTGGTCTCCCTCTGCGATTTTTACCCCACACACTTGCTGAATTTACGATTCCTCGATGTCTGAGAATGTGTCCTACCAAGCGATCCCTTCTTTTAGTCAGGATATGCCAAAAATTCCTTTTCTCACCAATTGTGTTCAGTACCTCTTCATTAGTTATGCGATCTACCCACCTAATCTTCAGCATTCTTCTGTAGCACCACATTTCAAAAGCCTCTATTCTCTTCCTGTCCGCAGTGCTTATTGTCCATGTTTCACTCCCGTACAAGGCAACAGTCCACACAAATGCCTTCAGAAAAGACTGCCTTACACTTAAATTAATATTCGATGTTAGAAAATTACTCTTTTTCAAAAATGCTTTTCTTCCCATTGCCATTCTGCATTTTATATCCTCTCTACTGCGACCATCGCATGTTATTTTACTACTCAAGTAACAAAACTCATCTACCACCTTCATTGTTTCGTTACCTAATCTAATTCCTTCAGCATCGCCTGATTTTCTAAGACCGCATTCCATTATTTTTGTTTTGCTCTTGTTAATGTTCATTTTATACGCTCTCTTCAACACACTGTCCATTCCATTCAACTGCTCTTCCAGGTCCTTTGCTGTCTCTGACAGAATTACAATGTCATCAGCAAAACGCAATGTTTTTATTTCTTCCCCCTGAACTTTAATCTCTATTCCAAATTTTTCCTTGCTTTCCTTCACCGCCTGCTCGATGTACAAATTGAATAGCATCGGAGAAAGGCTACAACCCTGCCTTACTCCCTTCCCAACTGATGCTTCTCTTTCAGGCCCTTCGAGTCTAATAACTGCGGTATGGCTTTTGTACAAGTTGTAAATAACTCTCCTTTCCATGTATTTTACCCCTGCTGACTTCAGAATTTGAAAGAGTGTATACCAGTCAACATTGTCAAAAGCTTTCTCCAAATCTACAAAAGCTAAAAATGTAGGTTTACCTTTGCTTAATCTATCTTCTAAGATAAGACGTAAAGTGAGTATTGCGTCCCGGATTCCTACGTTCCTCCTGAATCCAAACTGATCTTCCCCGAGGTCAGCTTCTACCAGCTTTTCCATTCTCCTGTAGATAATTCGTGTTAAAATTTTGCAACCATGACTTATCAAACTGATGGTTCTGTAATTTTCACACCTGTCTGCGCCTGATTTCTTTGGAATGGGGATTATTACATTATTCTTAAATTCTGAATGTATTTCGCCTGTCTCATACATCCTACACACCAGTTCAAATAGTTTTGTCATGGCTGGCTCTCCGAAAGACTTTAGTAGCTCTGAGGGTATGTCATCTACTCCTGGGGCCTTGTTCCGACCTAGGTCTTTCAGGGCTCTGTCAAATTCATCTCTCAGTATAGTATCTCCTATTTCATCTTGATCTACTTCCTCTTCCTTTCCTACAACATCGTATCTAAGTTCATTTCCTTTGTAGAGTTGCTCTATGTACTCTTTCCACCTTTCAGCTTTCCCTTCTTTGCTGAGAACTAGTTTCCCATCTGAGTTCTTGATATTCGTCTGTCGTCTGTACTCCATTTTGCCTGTTTCATTTACTGCATTTTTATATTTTCTCCTTTCATCAATTAAATTTAGTATTTCCTGTGATATCCAAGGATTTTTTGTAGGTCTTGCCTTCCTACCTATTTTGTCCTCTGCTGCCTTGACTATTTCATCCCTCAATGCTACCCATTCCTCTTCTACTGTTTTATTTCCCCCTGTTTCTGTCAATTGATGCCTAAATCTCCCTCTGAATTTCTCCAGAACTTCACGTTCCTTCAATTTATCTAAGTCCCATTTCCTTATTTTCTTACCTTTCTGCAATTTTTTCAGTTTCAGCCTACAGTTCATGACTAACAAGTTATGGTCAGAGTCTATATCTGCCCCTGGGTATGCCTTACAGTTTATCACCTGGTTCCGGAATCTATGTTTTACCATTATAAAATCTATCTGATACCTTCCGGTGTCTCCTGGTCTCTTCCACCTATACAACCTTCTTTCGTGATTCTTAAACCAAGTGTTTGTTACGATTAAATCATGTTCCGTGCAAAATTCTACCAGGCGACTTCCTCTTTCATTCCTTCTGCCCAGTCCATATTCACCTACTATTTTTCCTTCTCTTCCTTCTCCTACTACCGCCGGCCGCGGTGGCCGAGGTGACTGAGGCGCTCCAGTCTCGGTCAGCACGGCCACTACGGTCGGGGGTTCGAATCCCCCCTCGGGTATGGATATTTGTGCCGTCCTAGTTCGTAAGTAGTTCATAAGTAGTTTGTAAGTTTAGGGACTGATGACCCCGTAGTTAAGTCCCATAAGCTTAACAAACATTTGAACATTTTGAATCCTACTACCGAATTCCAGTCTCCCATCACTTTTGAATCCTACTACCGAATTCCAGTCTCCCATCACAATTAAGTTTTCCTCTCCCTTAACTGTCTGAATAATTTCCTTTAGCTCCTCATATATTTCTTCGATCTCCTCATCATCGGCAGAGCTAGTTGGCATATAAACCTGTACTACTGTTGTCGGTGTTGGCTTCGTATCTATCTTGACAATGATAATGCGATCACTGTGCTGCGCATAGTAGTTTACCCGCATCCCTATCTTCTTATTTATTATCAGTCCTACTCGTGTGATACCCCCAACTGATTTTGTATTTATAATCCTGTATGCACCTGACCAGAAATCCTGTTCATCCTGCCACCGAACTTCAGTAATCCCCACTATATCTAAAAAAAAAAAAAAAAAAAAAAAAAAAAAAAAAAAAAAAAAAAAAAAAACGAGCTGTAACTGTGTCTATAGCATTAAGGGGGCGTCCATAAATTACATGAGGCCTTTAGGGGGGAGGGGCTCGACCAGAATCTCACCAAATCTCACTTGGTGGGGAGGCAGGCCTCGGCAAATCTCACATATTTTTTTCCCACGAGAAACAGTGTAAAACTGCGAGATAATTGGGTTAAATTAAATACAACATGTTTCACGTCTAAAATATGGCCAAATCCTACACAATAATATCTATCGCGGTTAAGCAAAAATCACAATTTTGTCACACAACATGACGGATACAGTTTTAATGACGCATTGATAAGCATTTATGGACACCCCCTAAGTTTTCGAAACTATAACAGTAAATTGTACATTAATTACTTCTTACCTGCAAGGCGAACGGGTTAACCTTAATCGCTTCTGCTTTCCTCCGTGTCCGATGTGTTTTTTACCTTGTAATTTTAGCTTCTTTTTTACATTCCTTTTGTATGATTCTGGATTTGCCTTCCTCTTTCGTGATTTTAATGGAGTGTCATTTAAACTGCTACATTCACTCATTTTGTAATAAATACCACACTTTACTAGTACTACAATAACTTTATCTCCAATATTCAACAATGAACAGAATATACGCAGAACAACAAACAAATAAAAGAGGCAAGGATATTCATGTGCAGGAAATAATTTGTAGTGTTACCAACAGTTGCGTGTTAAAAGGGGCGAGGGTCAGTGACCTAGGTACCTTTTAACACCCACTCAGTAAAAGCGACTGCTTTGACACTCAAACGTATATAAACACCTATAGATACCGAAAATGCAATTATCTCAAAATATGAAAAAATTGACTTAGGTACCTTTTAAAACTCAACCATTCATGTAATTCTAAACATTTCTATGGGTTGCATGCTGTAATTCTTAATTTTAGTTTTCCGACTTTGTATTTATTTTACTTTTATGAGTTTTTTGAGACTGGACTTCATCCGTCTCTGTAAGCTCTCCCTATCGCGTGTAGCTGCATTTCTTTCGCTTCTTCATGTAATTCTAAACATTTTTATAGGTTGCATGCCGTAATTCTTATTTTTATTTTCCGACTATGTCATTATTTCATTTTTGTGGTTTTTCTGAGACAGGACCTCATCCGTCTCTGTAATCGACCCCTACCGCGTGTAGCTGTATTTCATTCGCTCCCTTATATAATTCTAAGCATTTCTATGGGTTGCATGCTGTAGTTAATTTTCTTTATTTTTCGGAAACTGAATTTATTCAATTTTATCGGTTTTCGGAACCACGTGGGTCCGAGTTCCGACTTCCGGGGTTTGCAGCTAGTCGCCTGTATTTACGCCACTTCTGATATAAAACCAGTACCTAGATCGATTTCTATCAGACTGCAACTTAAGAGTTCACCGTGATTTTGTATAATGAATCCGATTTTCAACCACTTCACTTCCAATGCAGTGCGTTCATCTAACGTAGCCGTGTGTCGCCGTTAGCGAGTTTTGTGCTACGTCCGACTTGCTTAATTTCACCTACGATAGCGGCACCTGCTTCCGCCTCGTCTCAGCACGCTGATTTTGGTGAATTTCGCTGTGGCATTGCGTATGTGTGAGAAAATGAGTGTTGTTTGTGAATCCTTCCCCCCAGTACCGTCAAATCATGTATAATTTAGGCTGGGCACCGTCCGCATTTATCCATGTAACAGATGCATTTTTATTGTATTAACAAAATTGGTTCCCCATTTTGCTTGTTTTCTATCTGAATAAACAAGTTTAAGTTGAGCATAATCCGTAAGTTGTCTATGAATTGTAGTTTTAGAGCACCTTTCCTCTTTCATTTAATATTGTTCTTCACAAGTGCAGAGCAAGCTCAGATGCAATTTTTCTTATGTCTAAATTCCGTTGCGCCATGATTGTTTTCTTAACCACCTTTCTAAGATAACTTTAATCGTGGTGGCTTGCTTATTAATGTCTGTGTGTAATAACGTGTGAGCTGTTATGTATATTGACCACTGTAGTATTAACTTCCTGTTATTGAAGTAATTTGAAACGAGTCAGTTCTCAGTTTGGGCCAGGGAACAAGGCTTTGTAGCAGGGAGTAACCGGTAGTTCACACGGACCTCGTTTGCTAATTTTAGTGATGAAACAAGGCTCTTGTTTCGTACAGTGGTCGACTTTTAATGTCACTCCAATATTCAAGAAATGGAATAGGAGTGAACCGCAAAATTACAGACTCTATATTATTGCCGTCGGTTTACAGCAGGATTTTATAACATATACTTTTCGCAAGTTTTATGAACTACCTCGAAAAGAACGACACGGATTGAGAAAGTATCGTTCTTGTGAACCAAAGCTAGCTCTTTACTCACATGATGTGATGAGCGCTATCGACAAGGGATGTCAAATTGATTCCATACTTCTAGATTTCCGGAAGGTTTTTGACACTGTACCTCAGAAGCGTCTTCTAATCAAATTGCGTTCTTATAGAATATCGTCACAGTAGAATGTCGTTTCCTGTCAGAAAGGACATAGTACGTTGTAATTGACGATAGGTCATCGAGTAGAACAGAAGTTCAAATGTTTGTTAAGCTTATGGCACTTAATGCGGAGACATCAGACCCTAAACGTACAAACTACTTACAAACTGACTTATAGTAAAGACAACACAAACATCCATGCCCGAGGGAGGATACTTTTTTTATTTTTATAAACGATTTACGAGACAATCTGAGTAGCTATCTTAGAATGTTCGCGGATGGTTCTGTAAGTTATCGATTAGTAAAGTCACCAGAAGATCAAAAAAAGCTTCAAAATGATGTAGATATCTGCATGGTGCAAAAATTGGTAATTGACCCTAAATAATAAGAAGTGTGAAATCATCCATATGACCAATAAAAGAAATCTGTAAAACGTTAGTTACACGATAAATCAAAGCTAAAAGCCGTCAATTCAACCTAATACCTAGGAATAACAATTACGAACAACTTAAATTGGAAAGAAGACATAGAAAATATTGTAATGAAGGAGAATCAAAGGGAACGTTTTATTAGCAGAATACTTAGAAAATGCAACAGTTCTGCTAAAGAAACTGTCAACAGTACCTATTTTGGAGTACTGATGCGCATTGTGGGATCCACACCTGGTGGGACTGACGGACGACGCAGAGAAAGTTCATAGAAGAGCAGCTCGTTTTGTATTATCACGATATAGGGGAGAGAGTGTCACGGAAATGATGCACGAGTTGGGACGGAAATCATTAAAAGAAAGGCGTTATTCATTGGGGTGAGATCTATTTGCGAAATTTCTTTCACCAACTTTCTCTTCCGAATGTGAACATAATTTGCTAGCATCCATCTAAATAGGGAGACATGATCATCATAATAAAATAAATCACATCGAAAACAGATTTAGGTCTTCATATAAAATAAATAAAACATGCTATACCTACTCTATGGTTGACAGGTTCTTGTATGTACTCTTGTCCGGTCAGTAAAAGTAATTACGATAATTTCCAAGAATGCTTGCAATCGTGGTAGCTCGGACAGAAATGATATATATATATATATATCGAGCGTACAACTGTAAATCGATTGTTTCTGAACCGTAGATTCGAATGCATACTAAAAAAAAGAAATTCTCCTTTAACCTATACCTAACTTAACTTTCACTTAAAATGATCACTGTTTCGTACTGGTCATAAAATAAATAAAACATGTTTGACTGCTGTGGTGTATTAATAATAGGTCACTTATGTCCCTAATACAATTATCTTATAATCTCTTATACATGGAAAATCAATTACAAACACACAAACGCCGCACCAATATCCTCGAATAAACTTCGAAATTGACGCCAAATTTACTCGTCATGAAACACGCAGTCTTATTGGCCGGCATAACTCGACTCCTGATTGGCTGCTCTGCCGTCCCTAACCTAGCTAGCGACGGCTAGCCGCTGCCGCATAAACTGCACTTTAACCAAACAGTCGTTGCACACAAGCTCAAAAATGTAGTCAAACCAGATTGAATAAGTCTAGCTAATTTTAAAAGCCTTGTGAATTTACAAAAATATTGAAATGAGTGTCAAATTTTATGGGACTTAACTTCTAAGGTCATCAATCCCTAAGCTTACGCACTACTTAACCTAAATTATCCTATGGACAAACAACCCGCCCATGTCCGAGGGTGGACTCTAACTTCCGCCGGAACCAGCCGCACAGTCCATGCCTGTAGCGCCCTTGACCACTCAGCTAATCCCGCGCGGCATCAACTTACGTTTAACGTAAATAAACATTTTTCAGTGATTGTGAATAGATAATGTAGTCAACGGAAAACAAAATGTTTATTTTAAATGTGTTTATTTCCGTCAACAGTTGCAATATAATTGTTTAATAACATGTTTCACTTATTTGGATCATCTTCAGATCTTATAGTTGCGTCCGCAACTCGTCTGGCTGAGTACTAGTTGGTGCCGTATTTGGTGGATTTTGTGTTTATACTTATATATTACGAAAGTTGGCAGCTTAAATGTAACGGCGCTTGAAAGACATTTGCAAAACACGTATTTTAAGGTAAGGTATATCGTAATTAAATATGAAGGAATTATGCCTACACTTATGAAACCTTTACCGACTTGAGATTGGTTGTGAATGAGGCCGCCAATGACAACATATACAGGCAGCCATTCTCATTAGATGGTAGTATCGTAAATAAAATTTATCCTTGTATTCACGGGGCCAAAGCGCGCGAGAGCCGCAGGCTTCGGTGGAAGCGCAGTTAGTCCGTGACGTGCTGGACGCTGGCAACGGCGCGATGGATAAGGCGAAGGCCAGCCAGTCGCCCAACAACAAATAGCTCGTATTTATGGTTTGTAAAATTCTTTAGAGGCTAATGCTCACCGGACAAGGAAATCTTTGTACGAGATACATTACTTTTACTCAGCTGACAAGAGAACATAAGAGAACCTGTTAACGATACAGCATAAACACTAATTACGCCGTGGTATGTACGAAACCATAAGCCATTTTAAGTATTTCGGATTCTAAAATATTGACAAAGATTTTCTATAGTGTTAATATTGCCAACTTAATAAACGGGAGGTAAAATTTTGTCATTCATCTAAGTAAATAACTTATACCAGTCAGTACTGCCGAGGATACTTAAACCAATAGTTAAATGTACTCTACAGAATTTATATTGGAAAAATTTTGACTTCAACGTACCATTTATATACGTAAACGACGCTCAATTCCGAGAAAGAGTAACGGAGATTTTGATATTGGTGTAGAAATCCGTTAACTACTAACAAATAAAAAAAATGTAAAAATGTTCCCGAACATGTATTAAACCATATAAGAAACCAAAGAAACGTCACAATTCAAGATACTTAAAACGACACCCAATCCCGTACGTCCCTCATCTAGCTTCTCAAACGCGGTCTGTACATTTGACTAACGACCTTCAAAAATACTTTAAACGGACAATTTTTTGGTATATTTTCTCCAACAATATTCATCCAAATGACCTTGTAACACCTCATCTTGCCCTCTCCCAATAAGATTTCACAGCCCCCTAGTATCTCTCAAAAGTATTTTTACACGCCCCAGTTTATCACGAAATTCAATTTTATGGTTAACCGGTAAATGTAGGTAAGCAGAACGACAAAAGCCCTTGTATGAAGACGATAAAATCCTCTTCGAAATACTCTATTCACGATGTCGAGACTGGCGTCTTATTAGGTACATTGTTAAAAATAACATCGCATTCCCTCCCCCTCCACTAGAAATTAGAGCAAAAAACCCAAACTCAGACAACGTTGACCCCCTGCCACATTCGTTTCCCAAACTGTGACTCGGGCACTTCACTCCATCCCAGAGCACCCAAAGATTGTACACTGTTCAACACACTTCGCGGCAAAAAAAAAAAAAAAAAAAAAAAAAAAAAATAAAAAAAAAAAAAATGAAAAATAAAAATAAAGTGACAGTACTAGCTACTTCAGCACCGTGCACGAGTTTCCACGGAATACTTAAAAAGAAATAAGTCAATATAACTAGTTTCCAAATTTGGAGATCTTACAATAATGTTCCTCTTCTAATAGAACGCCAAACATTCTTTCCTACACCACATAAACTCATCTGAACTTTTCTTAGGAAATTGTAACTTTATTAGAACAATTACAAGAACAATATTAGCACAATTTGCCAAGTGACTGTTAAAAAGTGCTAATTTTATCACCCATTCTTTCCATTTCGCGTTAAATTTTTAAACATCACGCATCTCGCACCAAACTAAAAAGAGACCGATTCAAAATAAACCACTTCTACTAACACTAACATGTTAACACTCCTGATCTCATGAAGCAAATGCCCAGAAATGACAGTTCATATTTTTCGCGTACGAATACATAAATTTCAATTAAGTTTCAAAAATATTGTACGTCCCAAAATGTTGAAATTTATTGAATATATTACACGAAAATACTCAGATCCAACTATACAAGATTACGCGACCGTTGTATCTGCGCCATGTAATAAACAGAAATATACAGATAGAATGACGTAAGATATGACGTCTTTTGAGTCGTCGTGTTGTATCTGGTACCAGAACTGACCTCAACCGTCAACTCAATTGAGTTGTGGAGATACTTGAACGGATTATTCATTTCCGCGAATATAAATAATTGTGAGAATTGATCGGGGTATGGACGGAGCGTTCAAAAGAATTGTAAGAACGACTGCATATTTCTGGCTCTTCATGAATCAGTTTCCACGGTGTATGCTTCAAAGGCAAGTGCCGAACCGTGCCGAAAGATTACGAATGCCTCACAGCAGTTAAGGGACGCGTCTGAACAAAGACACGGAACGAAGATCGTGGGCCGTTAACTATTACATACGAACTACTGATAACAAACGAAACACAGAGTACAAGAAATCAAAGTAGGATGTATAAGTACCGCTTATTTGTTCTAGATGAAAAATTATTGTACATAGAAATATGTATCTCGGAAGCGGCTCAAAAGATGTGGATAAAACTTCGTATTTGGGCAGGTTTAATCTGCATAGTTGGATTTTCGCAAAAAACTCAATCTTAAAAATATTTCTAAAACGCGATTTTGAATGTTTTATAACCCTATTCTGTAATTGTTTTTACCTGTTTTGGCTTTTCCTGTTTACTATCTGAAAACCCTTCGTTGCCAGGGTATTTATATTACACTCGCGTAGTCCTCTCGTCTCTTTTTATCTCAAACTCCCACCCTCTCGGCGAATTTAAGACTTCCCCTCCTTGCTGCCGCGGGACTGATGACCTCCGCAGTTTTGTCCCCCTAAAACATCAAACCAACCAACCAACCTTGCTGCCGCGTTCTCGATTCATCTCCCCTTATGGAAAACTCATACGTAAATATAAAAAAATGCGCGCGCGTGTCAGCTTCGATGACGAGTTTATTACAAGGTACCCTCTGTCATGCACCATACCAGACGCTAGGTAGCCAATGAGCTTTCTCTATTGTTCAAAATAGTGTGCAAAATTACTTCAAAATCGGGATGAAACTGTTGTGTAGATCTATAACTGGAGAAACATTTGGCCAAGCTCCATACCAAACGTTATGTAGAGAACTATCTGCAACTTGTTTTGAAGGCAAATTTCGTCTAGATGGGAATAAAATTGTAGGTTGGAGTTAATCTGGTAAAAAATTACTTTTACTCAATTCACCGTACGAATTATGTAATGACCACCCTGTTTTGAGGGTAAAGCGTGCAAATTTCAAATATCGGAAGAAAACAAGATTTTGTCGACCATAAGTACCCTCCAGGAAAGTTTATGTAGTGATCGTCATTTTATCGCCTCCCCCACAGACTGAAAATAGGCCCATTAGTTCAGTTCTGTGACATACGGATGTACAAAAATGTGAATGGCTGAAAGTGTTCAAAAGTTTAACCAATTTTCCCTTCCTCGTACTTCAACGAATATTTGGAGAAAAAGGTAGCAGAATTGCTCCAGCCGATCTAGTTTTGCGCTTACCAAAGCATTCAGCGATTCATTATTACTTAAAAAGATGCACATGGAAAGTGTCTAATTTTCTCCTAGAAAACATATGTACATGATCACTTTCATGGTAACGTCATCACGATCGGAATAGAAACGTAGGCTTTGTCGAATTGTTAGGTGAAGTACCCTCCGCCATGAACCGAACGAAATTTTATGTAAAGTGACTTTCCACTTGTTAGATTAGGTGTGCAAACTTTGAAGATTGGATCAAAATTGAAATTAGTTTTCCACCAGATTTCCCCGAAAAATTGTCAAAGAAACCTCTTCCTGAGAATAACACAAAACGTTAGCCAAATCGGCGAAGTCGTTCTGAAGTTAATGGTGTGCCCAAGGGAAATATTAATTTCTATATATAGGTAGGTATTTCCTGAAAGAACGGTACTTTTTAAACATGACACTGACATGTTCTTTCATCTAAGATAGTGGACGTATTGGCAGTCTGTAAGAATCGTCATTGCAGACTAGAAAAAAATTGTAAACGAATCGTATGAATAGATTCGCGATGTGGAATCGAAACGCAGGAACAGATTCCTGAAAAAGTGTAGCTAAACTCTACTAGATGTGATGTTAAGCGAGAAAGCATCGGTCATATTGGGAAACTTGCGGCAGTTCTCGTGAAGTGTTCCCGCCCCCACACCCGACGCGTTGTGATCATGCATAGGGCACGTGCTTGCTGGGCTGTTGTCGGTCTCTGTGCACTGGTAGAAATAATTTTGTTCCCTCTCAGGTAGTGAGTTTTGTATGTCCATTAGATAGTTGGGTGTAACGGATTGATCAGTAGTTCAAATATTCCGGCGTTTATTAGAAACGGCTGTTCTGATATTTACGTAATATATTCTGCGATTGCGTATCATATTCCACGTACATCACTTCTCAAATATTGAATATCGTTACTTATTAGAATACGAACTAATTAAAGTCGGGATATCCACCATCCCAGGGCTTAATGTAGGCCGGCACGTCCCAGAGATTTATTTTTGTAACAGATCGGCACCGGAGCCTTTGAATAATACGCACGTGTATTAGTGTTTACAATGTGTTCAACAGCGCGAGCAGAAAAAGGTAATATTTATTGAGCGATTTGGTTGACAGTACTGAAAATAGTTGAACACTGGCGTCGCAACAGCAGTCAGGCTTACATTCCGTTTAGTTCAGAATCTTTCAATATTAAAATGCTCAAAAATTTACCGGCATTCACAATAAAGGTTAATCTAACATATAAAGCAGTGTGTCTGTATGTTTGTACGTGTTGCATACAAATCTACAGTTTTGTTCCAATCTATATGAAATTTTGTACATGTATGCTTCAATCCACGAGGACGGTCGCCGTAACTGTAAGACTCACGTAAGATATATAGTTCTCGAGATATGACGTCATAAACAATGAGATGCGCGAAAAACTGCTGCATTTACCGACAATGCTGCTCATTTTCTCCTAAACCATTGGACCGATTTCAACCAAATTTGGTACACACATTCCTTACCGAGAGGTAACCAATGGTGCATGGTTAAGAATCACATACGGCACATGGTTCAAAAGATATTATGTCATAACGAATAGAAATGGCAAAAAATGCTATATAATGCATTCGAAATACACTGTATGAGAATGACAGTAGTTAGCGACTTGCAACAAACTTTAAACGTAATTTCAAACCTTTATTAAACTTTTTCTCGCTGACAACCATACTAAAATGATGAAAGGAAAAAAGTTTCTCGCTTACTACTTTTCCGCTGTTTATGGACTAAAAGCACGGAATTCGGTATGACGTTACAATTTACAATTTGTACACTAAAAATTGTAGCCACAGGAAATTTTAGACAGTATACAGAGATATAGTTGAATGTACGTACCTTCTAAATTAACGTATGACACGTAGTTCATGAGAGATGAGCACAGTACCTTACCGCACCAAGTTTTAATCTATTACTTCTTTATTACTAACTGGTTTCCCAAGAGATTTTAGACATACAGCCCTTATACAAATGAATATGTACCTGAAAAATGACAGGAATAAATAAATAAATATCCGGGCAACGCCGGGTTTTCAGCTAGTATTGGTAATTCATTAGGAGATACATGTACATGCAGAAAGTGACGAAACTCTAATGTAAGAGCAAAAGGCCTCTCGACACACCAACGATAAGCGGCCCTCGTGCAGAAGACAGGGCTGAGCACGCCGGCACACAGGTATGCTGGTGTCACTGCTAGGCTAGACCGTCGCTTGGCCGGTCCGTGGCTCCACGGAGTGTAGTCACGCTGCCAGAAATTACAATGTAAATTCAGTCCAATTCTTATGCGTATTTTCACGTTAATTAAATGGTGAAGACCTTTCTCTTTGACTGGTAATACACAAACTGCTTATTTTAAGATTTGAATATCTGCACACCATTTGCACCACGTAGCTACCCTTTCACTTTCAAATTAATGCGACCCTACTCATTTTATTTCTTGGGCAGTTGTTTTCGTAGTATAATTGGCTAAATTATAAAAATTGTAAAAAGTTATGTTTAAGCTGACATGAATAAGCGAATTAGCTGTAGAAGTAAAACTTTTTTCACTCGCTAGCGTGAATGATGCAAATAACAATATGAAAAATGTTACGTACAGTGTTTCTCCACAAGTGTCAATGTGGGGAGGAGAGGATCATGGCAGCCTGGGGGGGGGGGGGGGGATGAACGTTTTCCTTTTTGCATTATAAACTCGACTGCCTGCTGTGGAACAAAAGGCACTAGGAATTAACATATTGTAGACACGTGGGAAATCAGAATTACACTAGACCCAAGAGCAGGAATATCATTAATCGCTAATTACCCGCTAAATGTTGTCAGCAGTTAAGTGTGCTCCCCACTAGTTTAAAGCGCAGAACCACCAAAAAATGTCCCTACTCTCAAATCGTTAAAATTTCCATTAAAATGTTAATGACTATGAAAAAATTAAATTACTGTTACCTTTATTAATAAATTCGTAACGAATAATACATGAACATAGATGAAAACACCTAGTCAGGACATTCAGATGAATGTCTCCATCGTAGATTTCAGATTGATATTATTTGGTACATATTTGTTTCACAATATTTATTGGAATTACATATTCGTTGCATTTTTCTTCCAACCTCATACTACGACGTACTCTTAAAATAATGAAGATTGGACTTCATTCGATTCCTCTGCTTTTATTACATTCATACTCTAACATCGGCAATGCTATGTGGGAGTATGAGAGTAGGTGCAAAAGTCTATAATGCCTCAAATTTGACATACCTTGAGCATCTTTGAAATGCAATAGTTCATACTAAATTTGTCTTAGGTCTCGTTCCATTTCAACAAATGAATTTGTCGCCACTTGCTTTAAATTCTAAACTTTAATCACACGGAGCCATTATATCAATTTGTGACGAAGTGCTTGTTAAAAACTCCTGAAATTTTTTCATCAACCTCAAATTTCCTGGTAACCCATGTTTTCACTTACTATAAATGTAATGCACAAATTACGCAACATTGTCTTCTCGTGGTAAGCACGTTAAGCTCATTTGAAGCATTTGGTTTTAGAAGCGGAATCCCACAACTTCCTAGCGCACTTAAACACGCATCTTGACAGTGCTATGTGGCCCCTATGGAATCAATGGCTCTGTGATAGAGCTGGTTGGTTGTATTGTGTGGGATGCCATTGAGACATCAATAGTATCGGGAAAGTGTTAATAGATGACCTGCGTGTTTCTGTAAGAGCTGTTCCTATTGCTTCAGCTGCTGCCGCACACCTCAGATAATGCTGCTGGCTGTTCAAAGGGATGCTGCAGTTTGAGTGCATGCAATCTGACAGCCCACGAGTTCCAGCTGCACAGATTTCCTCCGCTTTGCCAAATCCCCTTCAGTTGTGCCATTAACATTTTCTGTACTGGTTTGTTAGGGAGCCAGTCATCAGCATCACTGCTGATACCTTCCTCTCGATTAACAATGCCAAGTGCTGCAGAATTACGTCGTTTGTGCCATTGCACGGTACTAAAGTTAATCTACATTCTTGCTAAATAGCGGATGGTTATTCATCTGGCTCTCGTGTTGGTTAGGCTGAGAGCTATTAGTAGTGTAGCGCCTACTACGAGATACTGCCTGTGACTTTTCCATATCCTCAACTTGTTTTCGCCATGGAGATATCTCCCTTAACTGCATATTCTGAAGGAAACTCACAGATCTCGCTCGCGGTCAGTGTATGGCTTCTCAAGAGCCTCAAGGTTGGATCCTGCCAAAATTCAAATACTTACTACCAATTCAGTACGTGTCGTATGCGGATGAAGTTATTTACCAGATAGTTATTTATGGGGTATTTCTTACCCAGATGTATCGATGAAAATAGATACAGCAACAAAAGGGTATGGCCAGCATTTATGAAATACTGTCAACTGTAAGTATAGATTTAAAAATACAGCTGAATGCAGAAACGTAAATTTTTGAACCGTTTAAAACCATAGGATTCGGGACTGAGGTTAATTTTATCCTGGTTGTCAGGCAACCCGCCATACCGTACGGCTGTGTGAACTACATACACATCAGGCGCTACCATTCGGGGAATAAACGGAATGAATGCGGAATCAACTGTAACTGGGGTTACAGCCGACAGGTTTATATAAAAGCCAGATAGTTCGGGCACTTTGCAGCGGCTGTTAAACTATCATATGTAATCAGACGGAATAGTTGGTGCAATGCGTCCTCGATCAAAGGTGTTGTATCTGTAATGTACGCTAAGTTGATGGTAAGAGACACGCAACACGTAAATATTGTAGCAGCACATATCGTAACGCCTTGGCATCACTATTAGAGAAACATCTTAATAGCTGCAATCTGTACCCTTAATCTGTTAAAGCCGGCCGCGGTGGCCGAGGGGACTGAGGCGCTTCAGTCACGGTCTGCACGGGCACTACGGTCGGGGGTTCGAATCCCCCCTCGGGCATGGATATTTGTGCTGTCCTTAGTTGTAGGTAGTTCATAAGTAGTTTATAAGTTTAGGGACTGATGACCCCGTAGTTAAGTCCCTTAAGCTTAACAAACATTTAAACATTTTTTTTTGGAGAGCTGGTGTTTGGTTTGGTTTTGCTTTTAGTCGTAAATCTGTCTATATCATTTTCAAGGCCTTCTATTTGCCTTCTCAGGGTCTTAAAGTCAGAACTTAGGTCATAACTTATGTTCATCACTTAGGCTACCCTAATCTATTAAGCTTTCTAGATCAATGTCTTATGTTTCTAACTCTTCAATTCTGTATAAAACATTTGTGTTGTAGCCCAGTAAAACATTTCTCTTATTAAGTGTCTTGCTACATCATGGTCAATAGCACCCTGACAGGATGCGCGATCTATGTAGTCTGTAATATAAAGGTATTGCTGTTGAGTGACGTCAGTGGGTACCAGAGATGGAAAGTCGCCGCCGATGGGGTTGTCCACGGGCAGGAAGCTCATGCACTGTCGCCACGCAATGGACCTCCGCCAATATATTGCTCTAGTGGAGGGCGATTTGTATTTACTCGTCTTGTGTTGTTATTTACGGTGTCTTCTGTGATGTCCAGTCGGTGTCTACGTGGTGCATCAACAGTTGTAGTCCGTGTTGTCGACCTGCCTGGCGTAGAGTTGTTTATAGGTAGGTCATTCTAGGCCACCTGCTTTGCTGCACCCTCTTTTCCCTTTTGAACATGGGATGCAGCCAACTCTTGGTTCTCTGCAGGTTGCTTGTTGGTAACCTGTCATTCCACATTTATAGCAGAGTGGATCCTGCTGTTTACACTGTTTACTTATGTGTCCTAGGTCATAACAGATGTAACATCTGGAGACCCTCACGAAGGCATTGACTTTGAGACTCAGTCGATGTAGACCCTGTCTTTCTGAAGTAGGGAGGCCCATATTCTTGGACTAACTTCCAGGATGTTATTGGCCGTTCTTCTGTCTTTCCTTCCAGTTTTGAATTTTAGGGCGACTTCTATTTCGAATTCCTCTTTTGAGATTTCTTCACTAAAGTTTATCTCGTACAACTGATCCATAAATTCTTCATCCTTGATATACGTCGGGACCTGGTAGACGACCAACATTGGTCGTCTCTTCCTCGACTCCTCGCATTTTATGTCAGCCAACCCTGCAGTTTTGACCTTAATTTTCCGCCTTGGTGGCGGTCTCTAGTCACGGTATTCGGCGTTGACCTTATTGACCGGAATCGCACTTTGTCTTCTCTGGGGTTTATTGTTCTAGTCAGAGTTTCTCTTACTTGTTCAGTTCCTCGCTGGCTTGTTGGCTTAAAAAAGAGGACGTTAGTCTTTCTCTTTTGCTTACTGCATTTTTGTTTCCACAATGGAGGGGGTTTTCTTTGTGGCAGGAGCAGCTGCCATTGCAGCATAGGCCACCATTTGGGGGTTGATGCCTTGAGGCTTGTCTTGTTTGAGTTTTGTATTTTCAAATTTCAACTTAAGATTTTCTTTCTTCAACTCCTCAATTTGCACCAGTAATTTTCATTTTCTTCTCTCAGGGCGTCTGCCTGTAGTTCCAACGTTTCGTTTTGGTAGTTGCGTTCGTTGGCTGTGGCCAATTCCTTGCGGAGTCTGAGGTTTTCGACCCGTAACTCTTCGTTTTGTCTGTGTGATTTGGCCTGGCCGAGTACGAGCGCCCATATTTTATCCATGACGGGGGCTGTTATTGTTAACACCTTTTGTTTTAATTCTCTCTGAAATTCTTCTAGAATTTCGTCGACTGCCCTTATTCTTGATTCCATGTCTGACTTTATGGGGGTTAGATCACCAGTTGGGTTTACCTTCAGTACACCACTCAGGTTGGTCGAGGTCGGCGTGCTGTTATGTCGCCCCGCGTGCGACACATGCACGAGATTTAGCTCGGGGGATTGGTTGCCCATCCCCGAGCCACCACCCGCGGCCGCCAGCTCAGCCCAACTCGTGCGCTCCAGTTTCTGCGTGTAGGCGCAGACCCGAAGTCGTTCCGTTCAAAGTTAAAGCCCGGCGGAGACCGATACGCCTCTAGTAAGAGTTGAGTGCTGCGCAAACCAATACGCCCAACCGTAGAAAGATCCGAGACAGTAACTGTCGCTATCTGTTGACGTTGCATCGAAACCACTGGCCGAAACTGGTTTTGTGAACCAAGTGACGTCACTCACGTTACCCAACATACACTAGTCATTTCAACCAATCCGAATCACTGTTACATTGGCGCTCATCCCTTGAAATTTGGAAACATGTTTGAATGGATTCATTCATTCATTCTTTCTTTGTCTGTTCTTGCGAGTAGTTGCTACGTTGTGTTAGAATGGCATCGATAGTGTGTTATGTGTGTGATAAGGAGTTTACACACCAATGTAATTTGTACGTTCACTAGAGAAATGTGCATAAAGTTGAACCGAATGTGGAATGTAAGAGTATTAAGTGTTCGGGAAACAGCTGCAGCTTTTCGTGTAACTTTATGGCTCAGTTAAGACTACACGTGAGATAAGAACACATGGTAGAAATGGTCGAAGAAACCATTAAATTCATAACGTGGGACGGTAAGTAATTTTGTATAATACTTTGTGATTTTGAAGTTTCTTTAGTATCAACTAAGAATTTAAAAAAAAGTGCAGTATTTACAATTTACTGTTTCACACTTACTAATAAATGCAACGGTTAACTGTAGATGCCAGTGCATATAAGAGCATTGTTTTCGTATTAATTGTGATTATTTACCAAACTTTATATATAAAGAACCTTTTTTTTGTAACAAAGGCGTAGGTACATTAAGTTTCTTCCACTCCAATTTAGTTATAACCAAATTCTTTTAACATCCCTAAATTCATATATATTGACAAACTTAGTGATATGTTACTGGTTTCGTGAGAATTTTAAAATGTGTGTAATGTAGACCTTTACAGGTCTGAGTTTTGTTACTGTATAATTGGCTTCATAACTGCATTTTAGTTTTCTACCTTCATTGCAGTATTAAGAAAAAATTCAAATTAGCAATAACCTATCACTCTGGTCAACACAACATAATTTATTGCAGCCATTTGTGAAATGTTTCTCAGTGTCATTCACTTCAATTACCTCAACCAATCCTAGAGCTTAATATTTTCTTTTAGAAACCTATTTTTGTGCACACTTTTACTGTTATGTATTACAAATTTTATAGGACTCAAGTGATTTAAAAGTTATTTTATTTTAAATGTGTTTATTTCCGTCAACAGTTGCAATATAATTGTTTAATAACATGTTTCGATCACTTGGATCATCTTCAGATCTAAAAATCAAAAGTAAACTAGAAATGTACAATTTGATAAATTTACTAAGGATTAATTGAACAATAGTTAATTTATACATAAATGGATAGATTTTTCTTTACCTTATAGTTGCGTCAGCAACTCGTCTGGCTGAGTACTAATTGGTACTGAGTTTTACAGTTCGATGTAGGCCTTTTTAATTTGGTTGCAGGTGGCGGTGGGGTGGGAAAGGGTAGGTGGGGGGGGGGGGGGGGGATTGGAGTGGATAGCTTGAGCTCTAATAAGCTAAGGTCTTATACCGTACAATTGTTTGTTATATAAATATTTCTAAAAGTGGGGTTCTTGAATACATCCAGACATAAAAATTATAAAATTGTATGTGATATAAGTATAAAAATATGGTACGATAATTAAAAATGCATACGATATTTAAAACATTGAAGGTGTAAAACAGATGTATAAAATTACACATGTCATACTTAAAAAGTTTTTTTTAAACGTCAGTTTGTTAAAATTATCATTAAAATGTTAAAATATTAGAATTTATATAAAACAGCATGGTATGGGCATTAATTGCCTCTGTCGCTACTTGGTGGCGTTGTGCGGCGCGCAGTTTTTCTTGTACGTTCGGAAGCCAGTCTGCACGCCGACCTACTGCTAGGGCGGTTATCAAATTGTACATTTCTAGTTTACTTTTGTTTTTTAGATCTGAAGATGATCCAAGTGATCGAAACATGTTATTAAACAATTATATTGCAACTGTTGACGGAAATAAACACATTTAAAATAACATAGTGCAGTTGCGGACACTCTCCAATCGACCATGTCGACTATAATCATTTAAAAGGGCCAAATTGTGTGAATAGTATAATCTTTCTGTAATGTGTGTTTCAGAATTTCTTCATTGGAAGGCTGAAGAGGAGAAGACATAAAGTAGTAGTTTTGTAAAGCATGGAGGTTGAAGGCATGCAAATAATGGAACTGAGAATCTTTTTTCATTGCCACAGATAAGGCAATCCCAAATCTGTCAAAAGGCAAAAGGTTGTCGAAATCACAGGGTAGTACGAAGTTGGGAAGTCACTGCACTGCTGCCATTGAAGTCCAGCGAGAAAAAAATGGAAAGTGTTCAGCTGTTTATTTAAAACCCATTAACCATGAACAGCATAATGGGTTTTTACGCCTCTGTAGGACTGATCGGGAAGCCATTGCTGGTGAGTTTTTTCTTAGCTGGAGAGGTGACTGTTAGATTCACACATGATTAAAAACTGTTCATCTATAGAAATGGTCATGTCTAGTTGTCTTTCTGCTTTAGATTGTAGATATATATTGCCATATTGTATGAAAAGCTGTAGTCATAATTTTTAAATTTTTGGGTGGAAACAACAAGTTAAGCTTACTGCATGCAGGAACTGCCTGTACGATAGTCCGAAGGGTGCTATGGAGCATTTTTTAACAAGTGGCAACTTGTAAGTTGCCATAAAGAAGTACCAGTTTTGACCCTGTTATAAACATTGTCCTGTTACTGAAGTATAGGCCTAGTCAACTGCTGTAACTAGGGTCACTTTTCCATGATTTAAAGGTTAATTACTATTTCCTCATCAATGCTTAGATGTTGGTAGTGACTATAAAGTTCTGATCATGTGCAGAAGTTGTGTTAACTGCAGTTCTGTATTGTGCATTTATTTGTCACAGAGTAAAATTGTACACTTAATTGTACACTGAAATGGGAGAGTTCAAGAAAACAAATTAGATAAGATACAACGTATTCAATGCAAGACAAAGAAAACAAGATAGAAATTCAATTAAATATAGCATATGATAAAACATAAGTGAGAAGTGTCTATGGACTGCAAGCAAGAGTAATTTTTAATACTTATTAAATTTGTACATAGCACACTGAGAGGCAGCCAGTATAACCCTAATGTACAAAAGGTTTTCAGACACCTATGAAATTTTTACAATAATAAAGTTACAAAATTTGTATGACATTATGGAAGTGTTAGAATTTTGTATCCAGAAATTCAGCAATAGAATAGAGGCAAGAGTTTTCAGCTCATGTCTTATTTTGCTTGGGTAATTGGATGACTGTATGCTGGCTGAGAGGTGGTTGCAGATCTTTAATATATAAAGCAGATTGTCCGTATGTTTGTACGTGTTTCATACAAATCTACAGTTTTGTTCCAATCTTTATGAAATTTTGCACACGTAATCTTCAATCCATGAGGACGGTCGCCGTAAGTGTAAGAATCACATACAATATATAGTTCACGAGGTATGACGTCATAAACAATGAGATGCGCAAAAAACTGCTGCATTTTGCGACAATGCTGCTCATTTTCTCCTGAACAATTGGACCGATTTCAACCAAATTTGGTACACACATTTCGTACCGTGAGGTAACAATTGCTGCATGGTTAAGAATCAGATACGACACATGGTTCAAAAGGTATTACGTCGTAACCAATAGAAATCGCAAAAATGGCATATAATGCGGCGAGACTTTCGAAATACAGTGTATGAGAATGACAGTACTTAGCGACTTGCAACAAACGTTAAACATAATTTCAAACCTTTATTAAACTTTTTCTCGCTGCAAACCATATGAAAATGATGAAAGGAAAACAGTTTCTCGCTTATTACTTTTCCGCTGTTTATGGAGTAAAACTACGACGTTCGGTATGACGTTACAATTTGTAATTTTTTTACACTACAAATTGTAGCCGTAGGAAATTTTACAGACAGTATACACGCATATAGTTGAGTGTACCTTCTAAAATGTATCACAATACGACACGTAGTTTATGAGATATGAACACATAAGCAGTAACGTTCACGGAAAACCACCCATCACGGACCAAGTTTTTATCTATTATTTCTTTACTGCGAATTGTATTCCCAAGAGATTTTACAGACATACAGCCCTTATAAAAATGAATATATATCTGAAAAATAGCAGGAATAAACAACAAAATATCCGGGCAGCGCCGGGTTTTCAGCTAGTACCCATATATTTAACACCTTATGCATAAAATTTTGTATTGTTATAATTTTGTTTCTGGTCATGGGTGTGATCTAATTTTTGAGTAGGGATTTTAAGTGCTTTATTATAATAAGTTACCTGCATTATATATATGCAAGGGAGTGGCAGAATTCTAAGACTAGAATAGTGGATTGCACTGTGCAGTTTTTCTTTTTGCAGAATAAAATTTCTCTGAGGACTCTTTCCTCAAAATATATCACATTGCTGATTCGAACAGGGCATTATAAAGTTTGAGTATACATGTTGCTAGTATCACTTAATTGACCTCAGTAAGAAGCAAATTTTGCTGAGCTTATTATTTTGTCTCTGTGTGTAACTTCCTGTTTAGTGTGTTGTTGGATAACCCTAGACTTTTTGTGCCCTTTACTTAGGCTAGGCACATGTTGCTTCCACCAGTGTGTATTATCTGCGCATGATACGGAGTAATATTCTGCCTAATACAGAAGTTCATTGCTACAATTTTGTGCACATTTATTAGTAATTTATTTGACTCAAACTAGGATTGTCTTTGTGAAGTGTTTTCATACATTATCATCTCCACTGGTTAGGTGTTTGTGTCACCTGCACACTTCAAAGAATTTTGTTTTAATTTGTGTGAACTTGACTGATTTTTTCATATTATGACTTCGGTTTGCTTACTAGTACTACTTCGCCATTTCTCTTGAACCATTTTAATCAACAAGATCATTACTGTTTGTGTGCTGTTTTTCTTCAGTATCCTATTGAAATTGTTCATATGGGAAGAAGGCACTTCTTCATCTGCCAACCTCACTGGATATGGTCATTGATACTGTTCTCCTGTGTTCAGTTTCCTAAAGAGAGGTTTGAAGTGTTGCACTCAATATGTTGCATAATAGTTTGTGGGACATACATAATACTGACACTGCATTGTCTTTGTAGGCAGCAATCTACATATATGTACATATTCTGCAATCCTCCCAAAGGTGTGTGGTGGAGGGTACCCAGTACCACTACTACTTACATGCTTTCCTGTTTCACTCCCATATAGAATGAGGGAAGAACAAATACTTGTATGCATCTTTACAAACCATAATCTCTCTGACATTATGTAATACTGTTCCTTTCGTTTGCACTTACACTAAATGTTCTGCACTTTGCGATTGGAAGCGTTCACAGAGATGGAAGAAGTCCAGTCCCAAAACCCGGAAAAGTGAAATAATTACAAAGTCGGAAAAATAAAAATAAAAACTACGGCATGCAACCCACAGACATGTTTAGAATTACGTAAGGAAGCGAATGAAATGCAACTACACGCGATAGGGAGCGATTACAGAGACGGATGAAGTCCAGTCTAAAAAAAAACAACAACAGAAAAGTGAAATAATTACAAAGACGGAAAAGTGAAAATAAAAACTACGGCATGCAACCCTTAGAAATACATAGAACTTCATAAGCAAGCTATTGAAGGAGGTTGTACAAGGCTCAGAGAGAATTACTGTCAAAGACTGAGTGCATACTACAAGTTCGGAGTAGAAACAGCAAAATTAAAATAGGCAGGGAGAGAAGATCTCGAAATGTTAGTGGAAATCAGAAGGGTACACGCATAGTTACTTACCTGATGGGCATAGAACAAACAATAGTGGAAGCTGAAGGCTTTTTTTCTAAGAACCAACCACGTGGAACACTTATCACCCACGGAAGAAAGCGATAAGAGATTTTACATGCAACGTACAAAAATGAACAAATCGTCCGTTAGAAATTGGACCCCACAAAGCGAGAAAGAATTTACACAGAGCTCGTACACCAGTTAGAATTGAATGTACCACACCGTTATCAAACTGCAACTAGTATCACATACACCGCGTTTATCTGTTGGAAATCACTGGACTGAAAAACTAGAATACATTTCCGCGCACGATTCGAAAAAAATATTCCGAAAAATGAATCTAAGTTCAAGAGTCTAAGTTAAATATGCTAGGCAACGAATCGCCACCATCTCCACGGACACAAGAGCAGAACCAACCTTACCTCACCACAATCCCAGCACCAAGTGATGACCGAGCGGCCAGGAGGCGGGAAAGCTACCAGAAACTGGGAAACTCAAGAAAGCAGCGGTGGTGGGGACAGAAGATCGTGAGACTCACCATGGGGAGGGCTCGTCGACTGGCTTGTAACCAAAGGGTGTAGAAACCCCTTTGGTCGCATCAGTACCAGGGGTTGGTAACGACCAAGTATTACTCTGAGCCAGAGAGAACCATGTTAAGCGAACTATTACTACCTACATTCAGACAGCCATTAGATTCTCACACATCCACTTAAAAGTAAAAAAAGTACACGTTCTCACAGGGATAGTGGCGTAGTGGAGAAGCCGTACTTATTGCCACATTCATAACAACAATAATAAATTATTAAAATAACAAACATCCTAGCAATATTAACTAACATTTCAGAAACTAATATTTTAAAACCTGAAATAAAAATGCTATTCCTCATGCCTCGAAAAGAGTGGGGTTTTAGTTTTAACAAAATGCTAATCTAGCGACATCAAATAAATTAAAATTTTATAAAAAATATATGGAAGACGACAGACGGTCGTCTTTCAATTATATCAGTTATTGTCATGCTGGAACCACATCCATTGACGAATAACAAAGGCTATATATCCACGAAGCTGGGCATAATGCAAGAACAGTACGGCTAAATGTATTTCACTGTCAGAGGTGGAAGAACTCTTTCTGCTTTCTTTCGGTTGGTTCCAAAACAGGGTCCTTTACTTGAAACACACACTATACAGGTGATTGTGATAAATATTCACAGTTGGAAATACATTTCTTGTAACTGAACAGCTGTAGTTGCCACAGTGTGTGTTCATATATAAGCATGCATGCCTAAAGTACGTATGTGTGGTTCCATCGATTTTGTTTTACTTACCCGCCTTAGTTTCTGACATTACCGCAGATTCATGATGTCGATAAGAAAACTCACATGAATACGCTACTGATAATGTAGTTTGAAGGGCCACGCCGTAATGACCGTGCGGGGTAAGGTGCTTTCCCACGGATTGCGCGGACGCTGCCCGTCGGGGGTTCGAATCCTCCCTCGGGCAAGGGTGTATGTATTGTAGCATATTTTAGTTTAACTAGGAGACCACATGGGTATCGGATTTTAGAATATCTTTATATTTATGGTACGTGAAATTCAGAACTTAAATAACAATCAGCCGAAGCCATCAGGCGCAAATGTCAAAAAGTCTCGAGAAAATTGACTGTGAAGTTTTGCAGGTACACGGAAGTACCAAAAAATAAAATAGTGGCAGTGTCTCGTTGTAGCTCAGGTGACAGCGTACTGGTTTCACAACCGTAGCTGGTTAGAATCCCGCTGTGACAGATATTTTCCTGTTTTTCGTTGTTTTCGAAATCATTTATATATAAAAAATTCGATTTCTAATTCCACGTGTTGTGTCAGTTTTTGCTTATGTGTATGTAGACGAGCTGTACACCTTGTTTTCACTTGAAGCGATGCTTGAGTAGTTCAGCTGCTTGGAAAGCCATTAGCAACTATGGAGATGACTTTTCAACAGCAGCATCGCAGCTCTTCACAAACTGAAAGTCGTCAACTAAAAATGAAGCCAATACTGTAAAACAAGTAACTTTTTTTAAACCATCATTATTAACGTTTTATATAATATAGAAACTTACAAAAACACGTGAATTTCTCTTAAAATTGCCTTTAGATATTAAAATTGTGTAAGTAGTCGAACAGAACGTAAAAACGTAGAAAATGTCACGCCAAGATTCGGAACACGGTTGCAAGGCCACACCCACGTTGCTAGTAGTGATTTAATGACTGGTACTTACGTATACTTGAAAAACTTCAAAGTCGATATCCTCGATAATTTTTCAGAGTTACGTGGAATGGCTTTGGCTGATTATTATCTTATATAAAATGCAGAATGGCTATGGGAAGAAAAGCGTTTCTAAAGAAGCGAAACTTGTTAACATCCAGTGTAAATTTAAATGTTAGGAAGTCCTTCCTGAAAGTATTTGTCTGGAGTGTAGCATTGTATGGGAGTGAAACGTGGACGATAAGGAGTTCGGATAAAAAGATGATAGAAGTTTTTGAAATGTGGTACTACAGACGAATGATGAAAATTAGATAGGTAGATCACGTAACTAATGAGGAGGTGCTTAACCGAATCGGGGAGAAAAGGAGTTTCTGGCATATTCTGACTAAGAGAAGGGATAGAGTGGTTGGACACATTGTGAGACATCAAGGAATTGTCAACTTAGCATTAGAAGGAAGCCTGTGGGATAAAAATCGTAGAGGACGAATACAGTAAGCAAATTCAAAAAGATGAGGTTGCCGAACGTATTCTCAGATGAAGAGACTTGCACAGGACAGGGTAGCGTGGAGAGCTGCATCAAACCAGTCTGCGGACCGAAGACCACAACAACAACAACATATCTTAATTCCGAACTTCACGTATCATAAGTATAAAAAAATTCTAAAATCCGATTCTTCAGTTGTTTTGTCCTTTAGCTTTACAAACATTTGTTCAAAAAATGTTCAAATGTCTGTAAATCTATCGGACCAAAGTACGTGGTCATCAGTCCGTAGCTTACAAACTACTTAAACCTAGGTAAACTAACCTAAGGGGCCGAAGAGACTGAGGTGCTTCAGTCACGGTCTGCACGGCCACTACGGTCGGGGGTTCGAATCCCCCCTCGGGCATGGATATTTGTGCCGTCCTAGTTCGTAAGTAGTTCATAAGTAGTTTGTAAGCTTAGGGACTGATGACCCCGTAGTTAAGTCCCATAAGCTGTACAAACATTTGAACATTTCTAACCTAAGGACGAACACACACACCCATGCCCCAGGTAGGACTCGAACCTCCACGGCGAGCAACCGCGCGCTCCGCAGCGAGACGCTTTAGATCGCTCGGCTACTCCACCGCGGCACAAACATTTGAACTAACATGAAGGAAAACTGCTACTTATTTCTTACAGTAAATTGGATGAAAACGAACAATACATACCAAGTGAAAGAAGTTTGATTTCATTTGTGGTAGTGGTATACACTAAAAAAGGAAGACACCGCCGTATTAAGAAGAAAGGTGGCAAGAACATAAAACATTGTTTAAGTAGCAATCTGAAAGCTGTCGGAGAAAACAAAATTAGCAGACCTTTGCGAAGTTAATATATATTGCGGTTATCGTTTCAGTGCGGCTGCGGTGGCGTTTATTTCGGAGAGAGGCAGTGGGAAAGAAAAATTCTTAAAGAAACGCGCTTTGTTTTCGGGAACCGTGCACCGGGATTGAGGAAACGCCCTGTGGCGTGTATATCACAGCGAAATTGCGGAACAGTAGGTAATTGGAGCAAATTATTAAGCGCGGCTTTTCTCTCTTTAGAGTTTGTTTGGGCGCATTTACATATAAAGGCGGCTTCCTGCAGAGCTCATCTCCATGACAAGCGGCGACCCTAAACGAGCACAGACGCTCACTTCGTTACCCACCCCGCTGCTCGCTGCTCGCTGCTCGCTTAATGGCTACGTTTGCTTCATTCTCGCCGCGTTTCCATATTAACTGCCGCGCCGGGCACCTCAAAGGGAATATCTGAGGGCTCTCCTCCATCGCACCTTCTTCTATCACTTCCTTAGCTATTTAAACAACTCTTTGCGGATCTGTAACGCTAAGGGTAAGAGGTAGGCCGCGTATCTGAGAGTCGAGATTCACGGTGATGTACGTGGGTAGCACAGCATAAGGAAAAGCTAAAAACACTGCGCGTTAGAGCGTCTAATAGCGGCGTTGATAACGTCTTACTGTCGCCTCGGAGTGGATAAATACACTACTGGCCATTAAAATTGCTACACCAAGAGGAAATGCAGATGATAAACGGATATTCATTCGACAAATATACTAGAACTGACATGTGATTACATTTTCACGCAATTTGGGTGCATAGATCCTGAGATATCAGTACCCAGAACAACTACCTCTGGCCGTAATAACGGTCTTGATACGCCTGGACATTGAGTCGGAGCTTGGATGGCGTGTATAGGTACAGATGCCCATGCAGCTTCAACACGATACCACAGTTCCTCGAGAGTAGTGACTGCCGTATTGTGACGAGCCAGTTGCTCGGTCACCATTGACCAGACGTTTTCAATTGGTGAGAGATCTGGAGAATGTGTTGTCCAGGGCAGCAGTCGAACATTTTTCGTTTCCAGAAAGGCCCGTACAGGACCTGCAACATGCGGTCGTGCATTATCCTGCTGAAATGTAGGGTTTCGCAGGGATCGAGTGAAGGGTAGAGTCACGGGTCGTGCCGGCCGCGGTGGCAAGGTGACTGAGGCGCTCCAGTCACGGTCAGCACGGCCACTACGGTCGGGGGTTCGAATCCCCCCTCGGGCATGGATATTTGTGCCGTCCTAGTTCATAAGTAGTTCTTAAGTAGTTTCTAAGTTTAGGGACTGATGACCCCGTAGTTAAGTCCCATAAGCTTAACAAACATTTGAACATTTCACGGGTCGTAACACATCTGAAAAGTAACGGCCACTGTTAAAATTGTCGTCTAAGCGAACAAGAGGTGACCGAGACGCGTAACCAATGGCACCCCATACCATCACGCCGGGTGATACGCCAGTGTGGCGATAATGAATACCCGCTTCCAATGTCGCCAAACACGGATGCGACCAACATGATTCTGTAAACAGAACCTGGAGTCGTCCGAAAAAAAAAATGACGTTTTGCCATTCGTGCACCCAGGTTCGTCGTTGTGTACACCATCGCAGGCGCTCCTGTCTGTGCTGCAGCGTCAAGGGTAACCGCAGCCATGGTCTCCGAGCTGATAGTCCATGCTGCTGCAAACGTCGTCGAACTGTTCTTGCAGTTGGTCGTTGTCTTACAAACGTCCACTGTTGACTCAGGGATCGAGACGTGGCTGCACGATCCGTTACAGCCATGCGGATAAGATGCCTGTCATCTCGACTGCTTGTGGTACGAGGCCGTTGGGATCCGGCACGGCGCTCCGTAGTGCCCTCCTGAACCCACCGATTCCATATTCTGCTAACAGTCATTGGATCGCGACCAACGCGAGCAGCAATGTCGCGATACGATAAACCGCAATCGCAATAGGCTACAATCCGACCTTCATCAAAGTCGGGAACGTGGCGGTACGCATTTCTCCTCCTTACACGAGATATCAAAACAACGTTTCACCAGGCAACGCCGGTCAACTGCTGTCTCTGTATGAGAAATCGGTTGGAAACTTTTCTCATATCAGCACGTTGTAGGCGTCACCACCAGCGCCAACCTTGTGTGAATGTTCTGAAAAACTAATCATTTGCATATCACAGCATCTTCTTCCTGGCGGCTAAATTTCGCGTCTATAGCTCGTCATCTTCGTGGTGTAACAATTTTAATGGCCAGGTGTGTATGGGGGTTCGTTGAAGTTGTTCAAAATGTTCAAATGTTTGTAAAGCTTATGGGACTTAACTACGGGGTCATCAGTCCCTAAACTTACAAACTACTTATGAACTACTTACGAACTAGGACGGCACAAGTATCCATGCCCGAGGGGGGGATTCGAACCCCCGACCGTAGTGGACGTGCAGACCGTGACTGAAGCGCCTCAGTCCCCTCGGCCACCGCGGCCGGCGTTGAAGTTGTAACCCCGTAGATTCCCCCCCCCCTCCCCGCGCTACCCCCTCTCAGAAATGGCTACTGATACAACAACAGCGTGTAATCCATTTGTTTCTCGTGTGGTCTACTACCGACTGAAACTCGTCAAATATTAGATTTCCAAATGATTGTAAGTCTAGGGACCGATGATCCTGGTTTTGTGTCTCGTTTTCGCCGGTTGTCCTGGGTGTCGGTGGCCGAGTAGAGAGAGACCGACACAAGGAAAAAGGATGCACACGTGTACGGGTACAGAGTCTGAGGTGACCAGCCAATGGGACAGCAGAAACTAGAAACACTAAGCTAGATTAGAACAAGTTGTTTATTTCGTAGAAACAGGATATACTTGTTATGGTCTTCAGTCCGGAGACTGGTTTGATGCAGCTCTCCACCCTACTCTATCCTGAGCAAGCCTTTTCATCTCCTCATAAGAACGGCAACCCACATCCACTTGAATCTGCTTACTATACGCGTCTCTTGGTCTCCCTCTGCGATTTTTACCCCACACACTTCCCTCCAATGCTAAATTTACGATTCCCCGATGTCTAAGAATGTGTCCTACCAAGCGATCCCTTCTTTTAGTCAGGGTACGCCAAAAATTCCTTTTCTCACCAATTCTGTTCAGTACCTCTTCATTAGTTATGCGATCTACCCTCCTAATCTTCAGCATTCTTCTGTAGCACCACATTTCAAAAGCCTCTATTCTCTTCCTGTCCGCACTGCTTATTGTCCATGTTTCACTCCCGTACAAGGCAACACTCCACACGAATGCCTTCAGAAAAGACTTCCTTACACTTAAATTAATATTCGATGTTAGCAAATTTCTCTTTTTCAAAAATGCTTTTCTTCCCATTGCCATTCTACATTTTATATCCTCTGTACTGCGACCATCACATGTTATTTTACTACCCAAGTAACAAAACTCATCTACCACCTTCATTGTTTCGTTACCTAGTCTAATTCCTTCAGTATCGCCTGATTTTCTAAGACCGCATTCCATTATTTTTGTTTTGCTCTTGTTAATGTTCATTCCATACTCTCTCTTCAACACATTGTCCATTCCATTCAACTGCTCTTCCAGATCCTTTGCTGTCTCTGACAGAATTACAATGTCATCAGCAAAACGCAATGTTTTTATTTCTTCCCCCTGAACTTTAATCCCTATTCCAAATTTTTCCTTGCTTTCCTTCACTGCCTGCTTTAACTTTTACAAAGTTCATGACTGCCAACTAAGTGTACTGCTGAGACATAGGTTAACTACGTAGAGGCCTGCCTACTGATGAGTCCGAGTGCCTGTCTTAATCCCAAGTCTTAACTGGTGCCTATCTGATTCCCAAGTGGCCGACACAGTTCAGTGGTGGCCACGAGCCGAGTTACAGCAGAGGTCGCTCGTGGCTGACGTAAGAACACCGCGCCGTGCTTGCATGGCGGCGCGCGGCGAAAGTACGCGGCGCGCACTTTCGACTTGTGCGACACCACACTGGCACTTTGGATCCTTAGGATCACAAACTACTTAAACTAAGCATAACACACGTACCTATGCCCGAGGGAGGATTCGAACCTCCGACGGGAGCAGCCGCCCAATCCGTAACACGTTGCACCAGACCGCGCAGCCATTTCCGCGCTGCTGAAATTCATCTTGAGTTGAGTGACATGTGTGGTGACGTTGTCATGGGCATCTCCAATATGCGTTCGTGGGTGCGATGGTTCAGTATTGTCTGAACGTCGTGTGACAACACACAAAGACAATCTCGGTCTCGCACCAGCTGTTCTGACTACACGATCGAGCGAGTGGAGGAAATTGAGGATTGCCGAAGGACTGCAAAACACAAGGCCTCCAAAATTGGCATTTAACTGGGGTCTATACTTACAATCCTGCATGGGGACCTGAAATGCGGAAATTCTTGTCCAAGTGGGAGCCGTGAATGCTGTCGGATGACCATAAGGTCGTGCACGAGTCATGCTGTCAGGCAATGTTGATGTATCAGAACGCGTGAATGGGACTTCATTTGCATCTATGCCAACAGTTGATGAGACGTGGTTACCATTCTTAAATCATGAAACGAAGTGCCACCACGATTGCGTCGGTGATTTTTCAGTGGTGAAAACTTCTAAGCTGCCTTGGTATCATGGCGTATCCGGTGTGAAAAATATTTACAGCTGCAGGGATATTAAGCAGAGAAGTTATTGAAATTTCACACTTTGCTTTTGATTTGTCTGCGACGAAAAATTAATAAATAACTCCTGAGGTGTTATAACTTGGATGCTCTTCATAGCGTTTCTGTATGGTTTTGTCTTGAAACTCGTGCCATTCTTCCCGCCAAATAATGGCAAGGTAAGGTAACGATGGTCGAGGTGCATAACGATCACCCACCCTTCTATCCAAAGTAACCCACAGAGGCGAACTAATATTGAGATCAGTCGACGGTAGTGACCAAGCGGCAGGGGACAATGCAATCTCATTGTTTACAGAGTCAGCACTGGTTTTTTGACAAGGCCCCCGCCGTCTCTGAGGCCAGTGTCTTAACTAACAGGCAGACACCGTAGCATGGGATGATCCTCACGGCCCAAGCCGAGAGAGGTGGCGTAGCAGTAAGACTCGACTCGCATTCTGCAGGACTGTGGTTCAAATCCACCTCAGGCCATCCACATTTAAGTTTTCCGTGAAATTTCCTACTTCACTTCAGGAAGGTGCAGGGATGGTCCCTTTCAAAGCACACATCCGGTTTTTTCCCCTATCCTTAACCAAATTTCCGTGTGTTAGCTCCATCTCTAAGGGTCTCGCTGCCGACGGGACATTAAACTCTAATCTTTCTTCCTTCTTCATAAACCAAAATGGTCACATTCTCATGAATATTAAGACAACCATGAAGATTACGCATACTTGCGGGAGGGGAGGAGGGGACATTATATACTATACGCGATCCCCTACATCACCTCTTAACTCGCGCCATGTTTCACATTTCATCCGTCAAAGCGTCGTAAATTACATACAGTGTGAATGAAGTCAAATCGTCCAGGTAATATTGTTCCTATAAAATAATTATATATATATATATATATATATATATATATATATATATATATATATATATATATATATACACTAAAAAGGCTTTTTCATTGATATGATGACTAATTACGGGCTTCGTTCTCTGTAATACGCAGTCTAACAAAATTGGGAAAAAACCCGAAACTAATCAGTATAGCAATTAAAAAAAACTGTATACTCGAAAATATTTGAAGGCTGTAAAACATGACGTACTAAAAACTTCTTTAATATTCTTCTGTTACTCGGCAGTTAAATCAAATGCACGAATATTTTCATTGGCCTAACAAGTCAGGTCCCCTTTAATTTACAAACTTTTTTATTTTATTTTTTATTTTTTTTTACTAATTTAAACCAAGAACAACAACCACAGCCACTTGCTTGAGTTAGAGCACCAAACAGCGCCATTTCCGCGTGGCAGATTTTCACAGTGCATATTCTATTTCTTTGCAGTATCAGCACACCTACATGTACACTTTAATGTGCTGCCTCTTGCGGGAAACTAAGAACCTGTCGTACCAACTGTCAAACAGTATCACTTGTGAAAAACCTTATTGATTAATTGATTGATTGATTTTCTCAGGGAAGCCAAAACAGTGTTGGTCCAACCCGCCACTGCCCGCACCGAAACTAAGTTTATTGTGCAGTATCGTTCCCTGTATATGTAGTAAAGCCAACCAATACCCTTGAACAGTGCATGGAGTCCCTTTTCCAGTTCTTTATTAGACACAATTTCTTCGGGTCTGGTTGTCCCAAATGTTCTGTGCCTTTTACTCTCCAATGCAATACATTCGAAGATTACATGTGATGCAGTTCCATCACCGTCATCACAGATCCTACATTTAGGGTCCTCTTTTGTTATTCCCATTGTATGTAGGTGTTTTTTGAAATTCCTATGGCCTGTCAGCAATCCAACTATGAGTCTAATCTCTCTCCTGTTCAGGCGCAGGATTGCAGAGCTTCTTTTAAAACATGGCTTTTGCATCATTACCTTGCCATGTTTTTGTTGGTAGACTTTGGTCCAATATTCTACATGCTTTCTTCTGAGCCAGTTACGTAGCTCCAATTTGATCATTGCCTTGGTGATTGTCAGGACAGGTTCCGGTCCAATAAATGAAGTCTCTGCCCCCATCCTGGCTATTCTGTCGGCATGTTTGTTGCCACTGCTCCCCGAGTGGCCAGGGACCCATAATAGGTTTACCCTATTGCTTTCCCCTAGCTCCACCAGAACCCTGTGACATTCTGCAAAAATTTTAGATTTTGTTGCAGGAGCTGCCAGTGATCTCAGGGCTGCCTGGCTGTCTGAATAGATATAGATGCTACGGTCTTTGTAGCATCAATGCAAATTCTCCTTCACACACGCCCTGATGGCAGTGATTTCGGCCTGGAATACTGAGACCAATTTCCCTAGAGAAATGACGCCCTCCAGTCTTGGCTGCACCCCATATACCCCAGCCCCAACACCTTGGTCTGATTTCGACCCGTCAGTGAACCAGACAATATCCCCCATACGGTGTTGAACTATTTCCCCCCACT
This sequence comes from Locusta migratoria, assembly GCA_026315105.1. NCBI lineage: Eukaryota > Metazoa > Arthropoda > Insecta > Orthoptera > Acrididae > Locusta > Locusta migratoria. The sequence continues at coordinate 740,912,866 of CM048755.1, read as the reverse complement.
GCTCCCTACTTCCAATTGTTATATTGAAAGGCTTGTTGAAGCAGTATGGGGTTATAATATAGTCGGCTGGAATTTCCCCAATCTTTCCTATATTTACCTAATTCACTATTTTAGTGTGTTATTCTGGATATCCCAAAAAGTTCCAGTTTTTGCCAGTTTTGAGTCTGTATGCACCAGCCGCTGCCTCCATCTTGACCCAAAGGTGTAATGGGGGCATATCCAACATGGTTTCCATCCCAGCAGTTGGTGTGCTGCTAATTCCGCCTGTTATGGCTAAGCAGGCTAATCTCTGCACGTTACCAAGCTCCTTAGCAGCAACCTGCTGTTCTACCTTCTTCCACCACACGACCGCCCCATAGGTGATCCTGGGTCTAATCACCGTGGTGTATATCCAGTGCATACCCTTGGGGCTCAGGTTCCAATTTTTGCCACAAGCTCTCCTGGTACTTACCAGAGTACCTTTTGCTTGGAGCAAATATTCCTAATGTGAGGGGTCCATGTCAGTGTCTCATCTAAGGTAACCCTTAGATATTTCACAGTCCCCTTCACAGGTAGCGCTTCATTGAAAAGCTTTAGATTCCAACTTGAATGTTGGATATGCTTCTTTGTGAATGGTACAATAACAGTCTTCTTAGGACTAACCCCCAGATCCTGTTTTCTGCGCCAGTCTTGCACAATGTCCAAGGCACCTTGTGCCATATTCTTGACTGTGTCAGCAAATTTGCCAAGTATTACTATGACAAGATCATCTGTGTATCCTTGGCGAAAGTACTGCATAGAGTTTAATTCTCCAATGAGATCATTCACCACTAGATTCCACAATAAAGGGGAAAGAACTCCTCCTTGCGGGCAACCCCTAGTGGTGTTTATTACCATTTTTTCTTTCATCATGGTAGCTTCTACCTGTCTTCAACTGAGCATGACCCTAGTCCACTTACATATAGTGGTCCCTATGTCATGCACCTCTGCTGCCCTAACCATGGAATCGAAGGTCGTGTTGCTAAAAGCCCCCTCGATGTCCAGGAAGATACAGAGGGCTATTTCCTGAAAGTGTAGTGCTTTCTCCACCTTCCCAACGAGTTGGTGGAGAGCTGTTTCACATGATTTACCAGGCTGATACGCATGTTGGTTTGAATGTATAGGAGCCCTACTTAACCTCCTTTCTCCAACATGCACATTAACCAGCTTTTCCAATGTCTTAAGAATGAAGGAGGACAGGCTGATTGGTCTCATATCCTTGGCCTTGGTATGATCAATTCTCCCTGGTTTTGGAATGAAGGCAACCTTGACTGCCCTCGAAGCATTAGGAATGATTCCTGCTGCTAGGCTAATCCTGAATAACCTGCATAGGAATCTAATAAGATTTTCTCCCGCTTGTTGCAGGAAAGCTGGAAAGATTCCATCGGGGACAGGTGACATGAACGGTTGAAATGTTCCCACCGCCCATCGGACCTTACTGAGATCGACACACTCCTTGGCCAAATCCCTGTCCTCTTTGCGAATACCTGAGAACCGTTGTCTCTCAGGAATCGCATTCTGGTCTGAGTTATCTCCCAGAGTATATTGAGGAAAGTCAGTCTTGAGGAGCAGTTCCAGCGTTTCATGTGCTGTCTTTGTATATTCCCCATCCTCCTTCCTCAATGTTCCTCCTGGATTAGTTGGTACCCTAGTGAGGATTTTAAGAAGTCTCGCTTGAGCAGCCGTGCCCTCCACTTCCTCACAGAATACCTTCCAGGATGCCTCCTTTGCTCGTCTGATGGCAAGGTTGTAATTGACAAGGGCCTCACGATACTTTGCCCATTGTCCTTTGCGCCTTGCAAGGTTAAACAGTCTTCGTACCTGTTTCCTTTGCATTTCCAGGTTATTATTCCACCAAGGCACACTCCTGTTTGTGCACTTCTTGGTGATTGAGCAGTTGTCCTGGTATGAGGTCACTATAGCAGAGGTTATGGCTTCTGCTACTTCCTCAAACTCTGCTGGATTCCTTATCGAAGTTTTAATTTCCGATAGGCTGAAGTCAAGGTCTCTCCTATATGTCTCCCAGTCCGTTTTCCTGGGATTCCTATAGGACATAGTCTGTCTGGTTACCATTTCAACCTTGAATTTAATATACATGTGATGTGATGAGGGTGGCTCCAGGACCACATGCCACTGTTTGACGTAACTTCCCATCATCATGGAACCAAAACTTATGTCAATTACTTCTTCGCTTCTACTATTTCTGAATGTAGGTTCATCACCCCTATTCAGGATCTCCAAGTTGTTAGATAGGAGAAATTCAAGAAGGTGCTCACCTCTACTGTTGGTGTCCTTGCTGCCCCACGATAGATTGTGGGCATTGGCATCACATCCCACCAACAGTTCGTCACCTTGCCGATGGCAGGCTTCCGTCAGTCTCCTCACTTCCAAAGGAGGAGGAGAGCTGTCTTCGTAAGGAAGGTATGCTGAGGCCAAAACAATTTCCCTCGTGATACCTTCCTCACGTTGGACTAAAGGATAGACAAGCACTGCAGAGTTGCCGGATTCTTCAGCAGGTTGTACTCCAAATAACACCCTTCTTGACGAGTACCCTAAATGAAGCTGTACACATAGACAAAATACCAGCCACATGGAAAACCGCAAGCGCAGTCATAATAAAAAGATAATCCACTGACAAGAATCCTACGGATCCGAAATCATACCGTCCCATATGTCTACCTAATACATTAGCAAAGGTGCAAGGACACCTCTTGTGCAATAGACTTCAGGCATATAGAGAGCTAATGGGACTATATGAAAATCAATATGGTTTCCGTAAGCAGAGTGCTTTGTCCTTCCCGGCCTTTCTTTCAGGAAATCATCTGCTCAGGACGCGTGGGATGCTTGGACAACTAAAACAGCTGTACAGATTAGAAATAGAAGCTTTATTTATTAATGTTTACACCAAATACTCAAATCCTAGAAAGTATGCCTGTTCTCGCGGCGGCGTCTTCTTCTTGCACGATGCTAGCGCACTTTCTCATAGTCACTGCCTGCTTCGGAGCCATTTCAGACGCAAATCGGCCTAGATATAGCTGCTTGTAGATGGCGCACGTCTCCATTGCTCCCTGTAGGAGGCGCGGCGCCGGCGGGCGATTGGCTGGCCTGCCTTATTCCCGATCGTTCTCGTGCGTCTGACGTGTGGTGCTGACTTTACGCCACAACATCCCTCTCCCCCAAAGCGTGGGACCGTTGTCATGTAAGGAGCTAGACAACGGGGAAGGAGGCAGGCTCGTGGACGTAGTGAGGGACCGGAGTCTGTAGCTGCGGAGGACGGAAGACTACTGGCCGGGCCCCACCGTCCGGCCTGAGCTCGCGAGGGAACGTCCTCCGGGAAAACTTCCGAAGGGCCCACGTCACAGAGTAACATATACAGAGGAGAAACCCCCCCCCCTAAACCTCTGTCCTACGCTGCCCTCGTATTTCCTTAAGATGCTGGCAGGTGTTGGAGGGTTCCCGGCTTAGTACCGGTAGACGACACTAGAGGCGCTTCTGAGGGTAGGGTGGAGGGGAGGCTGAGGGCAGAGCACGTGCCGCCTGCAACGAGGCCCCGGCTGTGTCCGGTGTGCCGGCGTTTGAGGGGAAGTGGTATTGGGGGCAGCCGCTACCTGTCGCCTGCTCTGGCCAGTTTAAAGGGCTGCTTCTGACCGCAGCGCCATCGTGGGACATCTTACGGAACCTTCCCTACCCGCACCCCTGAGCGTGTGACCGGGCCATTACGGAGGTTTCCCATCTGTATATATTTGTCTGTGCTCACGTCCACGGCCTGGGGCCCAGATGATGACGTAGACGGTGACGTCGTCGTCGTCGTCGTCGGCGGCGGCGGCGGATGCTGCGTGGCGTGCTGGTCCAAATCCATAGGGGTGTCGAGCGGGGGCGGCGAGACCTCCGTCTCCATGAAGTCGGGCCGCGGTGCCGTCAAGATCTGCTGCAGGTGCGGCTGCCAAGGTCGCGCGGTCTGCGTGTTGCGCGAATATGCAGATAGAAACGCAGAAGGATCACAAAGTACACAACAAGGGCGAATTTGGTTGTGGTACCCACGTACTACTCAGTCAGGTATGAATTTCAAACATGGAAGCATCGAAACATTTGACCATTTCACCCTGCTGCCATCGTCTGCGACCGCTGAAAACTCTGTAAAAGACTGGGTTACGTGGAGCGAAGCAATACTTGCATGTCGTCGGCTGCTGCTCTGGGCGGCGCGGTGGGTGGAGCAAATGGAGCAGGGTGCGGTGGCGGCGGCCGTGCAGAGGCTCGGCCATCGATGCCCCTTCTCATGGATGCGAGCGGTAGGAGGCGAGGAACAGTTGCAAAGCTGCCTCCTATGAATGCGTTGAACGGAGTTTGGACATCTGTTGCTTAAATGTCCGGACGAAGCGTTCCGCAGTGCCGTTTGACTCCGGGTGAAACGGTGCACTGGTGAGATTCTTTTCACTCCACTGCGTGCACATATAACCCCTCACGCTGAAGGTGTGCTATGTGCCGAGGAGATGCATGGCTGTTGAGGTTGAACAGCCGCTAGCGAGCAACCTCATGCCAACTTGAACGTCGATGGAATTATAGCGTATACTGATGACCTATTAGTGGTGGTATCATCTAATTCAAGATCAAAACTTGAAGAAAAGGCTGAAGACGTACTCAATCAAATGTCCAGCTGGTTTGCCCAAAATAAACTGTCAATCGCACCACGCAATACCTTATACATTCTACTTAAAGGAACTCTCCTCCGAGACCCCTCAATGAAGTTAAATGCCACAAACATAACCAGAAAAAACCAACGGAATACCTTGGTGTAGTCATTGATGAAAAGCTGTCCTTCAAGGAACATACACAAGTGACTGCAGATAAGACAGAAAAGATACTGCATAAATTAGGCAGAATAAATACCACGGATTACAGGCTACCATTGCTACACATGAGAGCTTATCACTGGGCCATTTTTGAATCCATTATATGCTCCACTGCCAGCTCATGGGCGCATAAATTAAAATTGATCACCAACATAATAATGGCATGACGAAGACAGCGTGGAATACTGCTTAGATTATCGGGCGCATTTGGAACAGTATCATTGGAAGCTCTATGTGTAGTACTGGGAATATATGCAATTGACATCACAATTTGATATCGCATGGCGATGTACTGATTGAGGAAAGGATACACAGCCAAGGTAACTGAAATAACCGGAGAAGAAATAATGGACACGCACAAGTTGAAAACATGGCGCATAGACACATGGCAAAACGAGTGGGATGATGTGACATGGGTAGGAAGATCTACGAACTCTTTCCCAATATCAGGGAAAGATTATCATTAAAGTACATAAATCCTAGTCGCGGTATGATTAATTTTATAACTGGTTATAGACCATACGCCTTATATTTACATAGAATGTACCTTTATCAGAATGATAGTGCACTTCTGGAGAGATTGGAACCCTGCACATGATGTCTTGCAATGTACATTGCATACAGAGTATAGGCGAATGCAAATGGATCACAACAATATTTATAACTCCATTAGAGAGGAAGCCTCATGGACGGAATTAAGCGAAACTGCAGACAAGATCTCGAAAATACTGCAACAAGCATACTCAAGAGTAAGACCGTGAAGTTTTGTTAATAGTCACCAAGGAACGCAGAATATGATAGCAGTACCGATGAAATGGAGAACTTCACAGATAATGATACCAAAAGAATAGACACATCTACAGCGAGTTATTTCGAAGAAACATAATAAGGAAATTCAGTAATACTGTTATATAATTAGCCTGATTGGACTGAGTGAGGTAAGGTGCACTTAAGCTACAACTGCTACTAACAGACAATAAATGCCATATGGCTTTATTGTTACAATCTGGCTATGTAACTACTTAATTTTAATGTAAATACAAGTATATAATCCCAAGAGACGGATTTTCGTCTCAAATATGTCAAAGACATTAATGATAAATCTGAAGCATTGATTTAAAATTTGTGGCGTGACCGGGAATCGAACCCAGACCTCCATGCTTAATAGGCAGACGTTTTACCGCTAGACCACCACGTCACTAGTGATTAATGCGACTCCGAATTTTATGTACATATTCACTTTCACATTTAATGGTGTATAAATATAACTTTGAAGGGTGTTAATGTTACAGTCTTTATGTATTATAAATAACGTGTATATCTGCAACAAGGACTGTATTAGTTATATTTAGTTAGAAGTTGTTACTCTCTTTCCAAGGTCACTATGAAGTGCATGACAAATGTATGTATGTAACTGTTATAACACAACTATTTATTTTAAATGTAGTCTATGTACTTTTCTATAATGTATCATGAAGCATATGACAGTCACATAAACAGATTCATTTGATACACTTGACATGGAAAGGTGTAGACACTATCATTCCTAATACATTATTATAAGTGTATATAGCTGCTATAATAAAGGAATTTATTTTAAATTTGATACTCAGTGATTATTACTAGCAATCCAATGTTATAATGAAGTGCATGATAATTGTATGTCTAGCTGGTGTAAGAAAATTGTTTATTTTTCATTATGTAGCCTATATTACCTCCCTCTAAGTATCGTTTACCACCTGGCAGATACATGAACAATTGTTAAAATCTTTGGGATTACTCAATACATCACATGGAATGATTGCTTTAATAACTCAAAATATGGAATGAGCCTACTTACTATAACACATAGATTATATTGTAGATTACAACAATGGATCGAATTGTCTAAAAATGGTCTTACTCAATTGGAGTGTTTTGTATTGTCTATGACTGCAAGCACAATACTATTATTACAAAAGTAGGACAAACAGTGCATTAGAATGAGTATATTAAACACAGTACCTCAATTAAAAATTAATTAATATTATGTCTTGTATAATTTATATATGACACTAAAAAGGGTTACTATAATTATGAATAATATCCCAACAGAAACTTTTCTTATGTAATTGTAACCATAAATACTAACTTTCCTTTGTACCATAACAAAATACTAATATGAATTTTATTAATACTAACATTAATGTTAGACATTTGGGTGTCAAACGTTGTATTATCTACACACAAGTCTCATTGCAATCATGAATTATACTCTAACAAAGTTTTATTAAAATAACAAACTTGTAATCATATTATACAACCTTGTATTATTTACATATATCCGTTGAAAGTTTTAAAAAACTGTTGTAAATACCCATTTCTATCATGTTATTTCTTTATTATAACAATTAACTACCCTAATTGAATTTACATTAAGCTAATTCTTTACTATTACAGTTAAGCATATCTATTGATTTTTATTATTACTAACTTACTGCAATATTAGATAATAATCTATTGTATTACATTGAAATATGTATTTATAGTAGCTCTATGAGTTCTATAAATTTGTTGATATTTGTATATTTATGTGATGGTAAATAATCCTTAATTACATTGTGAGCATATTTCATTATTATTGTAAAAACTCAAATTATAATATTGCTGTAAAATTATTTTCTTATTCGATATTTGATATTGTTATTAATTTTATTAATATAACTAATATTGTTATTATTTCTTTGTAGCCGAGGTGGAGTAGCCGAGCGGTCTAAAGCGTCTCGCTGCGGAGCACGCGGTTGGTCGCAGTGGAGGTTCGAGTCCTCCCTGGGCATGGGTGTGTGTGTGTTGTCCTTAGGTTAGTTTACCTAGGTGTAAGTAGTTTGTAAGCTACGGACTGATGACCACGCAGTTTGGTCTGATAGATTTACAAACTTTTGAACATTTTTTTATTTCTTTGTAAACATTTATGTAAGCTACAGAAATAAAGACTGTTGACTATCACAGCTATGTGGTCCACATCTACATGCTGGGGCATGGGCAATGTTGCCCTGGTTTCCAGTGCAGAGGCTGAGAGAACCGCTTTATTGTACAGGCAGTGAGTCTGAAAGCAGGCAGCAGTGAAGAAAGAAAAAAGAAAGTTATCGCTCCATCACCCTAACTAGCGTCCTGTGTATGATGCTCGAGGGTATGACGAGTAACCGGTATATGTGGATATTAGAAGATCGGAGTTTCCTGGCCTCACAACAGAGGGCTTTCTGTCAGGACCGCTCCACTATTAACAATTTAGGGTCACTGGAGTCTGCCATCCGTACAGCTTTCACCAGGTGTTAGCACCTAGTTGTCTTTGTTGATCTCCAGATTTCAGAGCCCAGGGATCTTGGCTTAATCGCTCGGGTTGCGAGGAGAGTACAACCCTGTATAAAAAAAACAGCACGTGCCAAGGAGATATATGCCTGTTGAGATTGAACAGTCGCTACATGCCAAGGAGATACATGCCTGTTGAGATTGAACAGTCGCTACATGCCAAGGAGGTACATGCCTGTTGAGATTGAACAGTCGCTACATGCCAAGGAGATACATGCCTGTTGAGATTGAACAGTCGCTGCCCAGAAAATCAACCATTTTGTCTTCACTGCAGTCAGAAAGGACCCAGGAAAAAAGATTGTAGTAATCAGGAGTCTAAAGTAGAATGTATTCTGTGCAAGCTAAGGAAAAGAATGAGTGACAAAGCAGGAGGGACAGGTTGTCCAACATACAAGTTACTTGATGCCCGCCATATAGAAAAAATGTTTTTTGGTACAAACTTCTGAATCTATGAAAATTCTACAACTAAATGATGACAGAAATATGTTAGTAAGCACGGAAGGCATGAAGGTTGCGTTGGAGTATGGCAATGATGTAATCTGTCTCCAAGAACCTTATTCCAGGGGCAGTAAACTACTAAATCTCCTGCCTGGCATATCATCCGTAACTGCTAATCCAAACCCAATGGCAGCAAAAATCATAATAAACAACAAAGAAACTGTAATTAAAATAAGACACTTCAGCTCAAAACACACTGTAGCAATAGAATTAAAAATACGGCACAGAACGTGGGTGATTGCCTCTATTTATGCCCACTATTCTGATGAGATAGAACCCTATGCAGAATATATCACAGACATCGCCCATTATTCAAAATATAAGAATCCCATCTGCGCTGACATAAATCTTAGATCAGTTTTGTGGCATTCCGATACTACTAATAGCAGAGGTAGGGTAGTAAATGATACCATCCAGGAAAACAATCTTTATGTTCTTAATAAGAAAGGACAACCTTCCAGACGAATGCAGGACATTCCAGCAATATTTATATAACTATAGTGAACAATAATGCGCTGCCAGACATCAGGGACTGGACAGTTAACGAACAAATAAGAGTTTTCACAATATATTATAGAAGTGCACACAGTAAACGATGGTGATGGAACTGATCAACGTAAGATTTCTGTTAAATAAAGCAAACTGGGAACTACTCAAAAAAGACGTATCAGATAATCCTCTGACTGAAGTAACAGGAAGCGTTGATTATAGAATACATAAATTAACAGAACTCTTGCAGAATGCTCAAGAAGTAGCTATATCATTAACTAGTGCAACTTCAAAACATCGACTAAAAATTCCATGGATGCAAGAACTTACAAACCTAATGAAAAGAACCGGGCAAATACTAAAACATTATTAACGGGCAAACAATGCTAGAGAGAGGGTAGCAAGACAGCAAATATACAAACAAAAGAACAGTATAGACAAGAAATCTTTTGGATAAAGAAACAACATTGGGATGAATTCGCACAACAGCAGCTACATGACAATACGTGGGGAATACCATATAAAATACTGTCTGAAAAAGTTAAAACACCACTTGTACTGTCCACTTTAAAGAAAGATGATGGAACATCAACAAAAGGATGGAGAAGTACTGCAGAATACTTGCTTCACGAACTCCTACCGGATGAAGATCCTAAGACCGATAATCAGATGCATACAGAAAAAGTATCTGAGCTTGAACTGGAGTACGTGACTGATATGGTGGTCCCCCATTTTGTACCTGAAGAAGTAGCACGTGCACTAGCTGGACTGAAGAAAACGAAGGCAGCAGGGTCTGACGAAGTATATGCCAAAGTACTTCAGCAGGCTGCACCATAAATAACGCCCTTTTTCACGAGCATCCTAAATGAGGCCCTACACTTAAACAAAATACCTGCTATATGGAAAACCGCAAGTGAGGTTATAATTACAAAATCTATAGACAAGGATCCTGATCCAAAATCATACCGCCATATTTGTCTGCTCAACAGGTACAAGAACGCCTGTTGTGCAATACACTTCAAACACACAGAGAGCTAATCGGAGTCAACCAAAATCAATGGCTTTCGTAAGCAGAGATCAATAGATGACGCAATAAATCAAACCCTTAGACAGTGAAACTGACACGTATGTTATCTCCATCATGACTGATATAACTGGGGAATTTGATAACTTGTGGTGGCCTGCCTTGTTTGTTCGCTTAAGAGATCTAAAGATATCAGCTACCCTCTACTGTAGCTTAAGAGATTACTGCAAAAACAGAGTTACTTAGTGGTGCACTGGAAAACGGAAAGTAATTAATAAAATTACGAAAGGATGTCCACAAGGTTCCATCTGTGGACCCATATTCTGGGACATGATAGAGCCTGTATTGGAACATGCTCAAACGAACTTGAACGTCGATTGAATTATAGCATATGCCTATGATCTACTAGTAGTGGTATCGTCCAATTAAGGAGCAAACTTGAAGAGAAGGCACACGTCGTTCTTAATGAGATGTCCAGCTGGTGTACCCAAATAAACTTCCGATCGCCCCCTCACAAGACGGCAGTTGTCCTACTCAAACGAACTCTACTCAGAGACCCTTCAATAAAGTTAGGGGCTGCAAACATAACAAGGAAAAAAATAAACTAAATACCAATGCGTTGTCATTGATGAAAAACTGTTTTTCAAGGCGCACCTGCAAATGACTGCAGACTAGGCTGAAAAGATAATGCACAATCTAGCCAGAATGAATACCGTAGAGTACAGACTACCACTATCACAAACGAGAGCCTATCACTGTGCTATTTTTGAGTCCATTGCATGTTTCGCCTCTAGCTCATGGGCGCACAAATTAAAACTGATCACTAATAGAATATTGGTAAAACGACGACAGCGAGGAATACTGCTCTGACTCTTCGGCGAATTTGGAACAGCCTCATTGGAAGCTTTATGGTTAGTCTTAGGAATATATCCAATCAATATAACAATTCGATATCGTGCTGCGATATACTGCATGAGAAAAGGAGATATGGCCAAGGTAACAGAGATAACTGGAGAAGTAGTTAACAAACATGAGTTGAAAAATAGCGAACTGACACGTGGCAAAAAGAATGGGACGAGAGCGGTAAGGTCCGTCGAGTTCATGAACTTTTTCCTAACATCAGAAATAGACTATCTTTCAAGTATATGAAACCAAGTCGTGGAATGGTCCACTTGATAACTGGGCATGGGCCAAACTCTCTACATTTATATCGTATGAATCTCCATCAATATCAGAACTGCCCTTGTGGAGAGATAAGATCCCTGGAGCATGTTGTCTTGCAGAGTGTAATTTACACTCAGAATACAAACGACTCCAAGAAGATCACAGCAATATTTACTGATCCATTAGAGAGGAAACCTCATGGATGTAGTTAAACGAAGCAGGAGACAAGATCTCAAACTACAACAAGAATACTGCAGGAAAAGACCTAGGAGATTTGCTAATAGACACCAAGGACACACTGAGGATAATAGAAGTACCGATGATATGTAGAACCTATCAGACAACGATACTGAGACGACGGACACAGCTACTGAGACTGACTCTGAAGTAGTTTAACAAGAAAATGCAAGGACTACTATATTATAAAAAAATTAAATTGAACTATTTAAGGCAAGGTGTAATTTAAGGTAAAACTAATGAATAAAAACAGCCAAGATAATGTCAGTTATCTTTAAACTAGATAATATAAACCAAGTCTGGCTATCTTGATTGATTTATAGTTATACAGATGACAACCAGTATGAAAAGATGTGTTGAAATTTGTTTATAAAACTATTTTATTATTTAATGTATACATATGAACTATTTAATTGAAGGCATCATAAATATTAAACTTAGGGGTGCTGATGTTATCATATCAAATGTATTTGACATATACATATATAGCTGTTATAAGTAAACTTTTTGTTACAAGTTGATGGCTTGTTGCTAGCTTCTCTTTATGTCATTAAGAAGTACATGCCAATTGCATATATAAAATTATTACAGAAAATTATCTATTTTAATCGATTGTATATTTTTATTTCAGTGTCAATATTATGCACTTGGAGTTTACAAGTAGACAAATTGTTTACGTCTATGGTATATGATTACATTTAGTAGCAAATATTGGCATAAATGTAACTTGCAGTATTACCATTTCAAGGCCACAACAAGAAAACTATCTACTAGTTGTATTGTCTGTACACTTTCGTTTTGGTAATACATTAAGAGAAATATATTCTTTCCTTGCATTATGAAGAATGAAGATGTGTGCTATGATCAACATCATTGTAATCAGTATAACTTTATAAATCAAACTCTGTGTTATTTATATATGATACTCAATTCAGAATTATCTGTAATCCATGTTTTTGAAATATTTTTGTAATTAAATACCAATTCATTCCTAGTATTATTAATAATATACTAACACAAGTTTCATCAATACCAACATTCTTTAAACATTAATAAATGTCATATTTGCCGACGTATAAGAAGCACTTTTGTTTCTTCAAAACTTGGTCTAAAAACTGGGTGCGTCTTATACGCCAGTTGCCAGTTAAAGTAGGTACCTACAAGTTCGATTTCTTGTTAAGGGATTTCAAAAAATGGTGAAAAATACGGGAAATAATGTTTTAAGCGAGAAAATTTGCTTTAAGTTTCTCTCTTACATTCTCGTAGTTTGTGTTTGACATATCTGATAATATACACCAAAATACCCGTTGGGACCTTTATTATGTAGTAAAGGTTTTCTAAATTTTGTATTTTTTGGTACCAAGCGTAAGTGAAACTGGTAACTTAATAGGAAGTAGAAACTTTCGACGTAATTTCATCCATCATAATAGATTTTTACGGCAATCCTGTAACGGTTAATTTGAATAATGAAACGCTGCTCACGTATTTGTCAATGTCTCACCTGTCGGTATTTGAGAATTAATTCGTATTCTCAAGTGCAGATATCTACACAAGTATTTTCTGTGATGTTCACACGGCTGCTGCGTCTAACAGTTCTTGTATTTTTGAGGTTATAACATGCTGTGCCCCATACAATGCGCCGACCAATATACAGACGCAAACCATCCATCATTCTCGCAGTTTATGGAACATCACAAAAGTACTTACATACATATTTGCGCTTTACAATAAATTCTGAAAACGCGTAATGTTGAACATGAAAATCCCCCTACTAGTCGCGAACTGATACTCGGTGCGATATATGATCGGAGCAATCGTCAGCAGAGCCACCTAGGTGTCAATGTCGTAAGCCTTTACGACTCTCTAGTCAACCATCGCGTCATAGTCGGCGCACAATGTAAACAGCGATAGGCGAAATATCCGTTGGAATAAACGCAAACTCTGAAGGAACTGTACTGCGTACTATTTATAAACACTAATTGAAGGCACTGCCTTAAATATTTGATGTACCTAAACAAATTTATTATAATTATGTTGCAATTGACGTCTTAGGTGTGATTTTTTCCGAAAAAAGAAGTCTTAAAATTGGGTTGCGTCTTATACGCCAGTGCGTATTATATGCAGAGAAATACGGAAACTAAATCTCAGTCCTGTACTATTTACACGTGTAATTCGAAGTCTCATTGCAATCATCTATCATGTTCTAATTCGAGATTGTAAACACAATATTTTTGACACATCAAAATATTGCAAATATATAAATTTATTGTGTGTTTGAAAATTCTTATTCTATTATGGCAAACTACCATAACACAATTGAAATTTATAGTTGCATTATATTGTTCTTCGCATGAACTCATTAAAAGATGTTAAAATTTGCATAATGATACACTATAGTATTGTTGAAAGTATGTTCTATAAGTATTTCTATTACAGTGTTGTAGTATCCATAATAGATGCCTGAGCTCATAACTAAATATTGAAATATGTAACATATTATATTATTGTGGTAACTAAACCAATGTTGTTGTTGTGGTCTTCAGTCCGGAGACTGGTTTGATGCAGCTCTCCACAATACCCTATCCTGAGCCAGCCTCTTCATCTCCACATAAGAACGGCAACCTACATCTGTCTGAATCTGCTTACTGTATCCATCTCTTGGTCTTCCTCTGCGGTTTTTACCCCACACACTTCCCTCCAATGCTAAATTCACAAGTCCTTGATGTCTAAGAATGTGTCCTACCAATCTATCCCTTCTTTTAGTCAAGGTATGCCAGAGATTTCTTTTCTCCCCAATTCTGTTCAGTACCTCCTCATTAGTTACGCGATCCACCCACCTAATCTTCAGCATTCTTCTGTAGCACCATATTTCAAAAGCTTCAATCCTCTTCCTGTCCGCATTGTTTATCGTCCATGTCTCACTCCCATACAAGGCAACACTCCATACAAATACCTTCAGAAAGGACTTCCTTAGGCTTAAATCAATATTCGATGTTAACAAATTTCTCTTTTTCAAGAACGCTTTTCTACCCATTGCCATTCTGCATTTTATATCCTCTGTACTGCGACCATCATTTGTTATTTTACTGCCCAAGTAACAAAACTCATCTACCTCCTTTATTGCTTCGTTTCCCAATCTAATTCCTTCAGCATCACCTGATTTTCTTACACTGCACTCCATTACCCTAGTTTTGCTCTTGTTAATCTTCATCTTATATGCACCTTTCAGCACACTGTCCATTCCGTTTAACTGCTCTTCCAGGTCCTTTGCTGTATCTGACAGAATTACTATGTCGTCGGCAAAACGCAAAGTTTTTAATTCTTCACCCTGAATTTTAATTCCTTCTCCAAGTTTTTCCTTGCTTTCCTTTATAGCTTCCTCAATGTACAAATTGAATAACATTGGAGAAAGGCTACAACCCTGTCTTACTCCCTTTCCAACCTCTGCATCCCTTTCATGCCCTTCAACTCTGACAACTGCTGTCTGGTTTTTGTACAAGTTGTAAATAACCTTACGCTCCCTATATTTTACTCCTGCTTGCTTCAGAACTTGAAAGAGTTTATTCCAATCAACATTGTCAAAAGCCTTCTCCAAATCTAAGAAAGCCAGAAATGTAGGTTTGCCTTTTCTTAATCTATCTTCTAGGATAAGCCGTAAAGTGAGTATTGCCTCCCGTGTTCCTACATTTCTCCTGAACCCAAACTGATCTTCCCCGAGGTCGGCTTCTACGAGCTTTTCCATTCTTCTGTATATAATTCGTGTTAATATTTTGCAACCATGACTTATTAAACTGATGGTTCTGTAGTTTTCACACCTGTCTGCACCTGCTTTCTTTGGAATGGGGATTATTACATTTTTCTTAAAGTCTGAGGGTATTTCGCCCGTCTCATACATCCTACACACCAGTTCAAATAGTCTTGTCATGGCTGGCTCTCCCACAGACTTTAATAGCTCTGCGGGTATGTCATCTACTCCTGGGGCCTTGTTCCAACCTAGGTCTTTCAAGGCTCTGTCAAATTCATCTCTCATTATAGTATCTCCTATTTCATCTTGATCTACTTCCACTTCCCTTCCTACAACATCGTCTCTAAGTTCATTTCCTTTGTAGAGCTGCTCTATGTACTCTTTCCACCTTTCAGCTTTCCCTTCTTTGCTGAGAACTGGTTTCCCATCCGAGTTCTTGATATTCGTAGAGTTGCTTTTCTTTTCCCCAAATGTCTCTTTTATTTTCCTGTAGGCGGTATCTACTTTTCCCCTTCTTATACATTCTTCTACAGATTTGCATTTGCCTTCTAGCCACTCCTTCTTAGCCATTTTGCACTTCCTGTCGATCTCATTTCTAAGTCGTCTGTACTCCATTTTGCCTGTTTCATTTACTGCATTTTTATATTTTCTCCTTTCATCGATTAAATTTAGTATCTCCTGTGACATCCAAGGATTTTTTGTAGGTCTTGCCTTCCTACCTATTTTGTCCTCTGCTACCTTCACTATTTCATCTCTCAATTTTACCCATTCCTCCTCTACTGTTTTATTTTCCGCCGTTTCTGTCAATTGTTGCCTAAAGCTCCCTCTGAAACTCTGAACTTCAGGTTCCTTCAATTTATCCAGGTCCCATCTCCTTATTTTCCTACCTTTTTGTAGTTTCTTCAGTTTCAGCCTACAGTTCATAGCCACCAAGTTATGGTCAGAGTCTATATCTGCCCCTGGGTATGTCCTACACTTTAAAACCTGGTTTCGAAATCTCTGTCTTACCATTATAAAATCTATCTGGTATCTCCCGGTGTCTCCTGGTCTCTTCCACGTATACAACCTTCTTTTGTGATTTTTAAACCAAGTGTTCGTAATAACTAAATTATGTTCTGTGCAAAATTCTACCTCTTTCATTCCTTTTGCCCAGACCATATTCACCTACTATCTTCCCTTCCCTTCCTTGTCCTACTACCGAATTCCAGTCTCCCATAACAATTAAGTTTTCCTCTCCCTTAATTGTCTGAATAATTCCCTTTAGCTCCTCATATATTTCTTCGATTTCCTCATCATCGGCAGAGCTAGTTGGCATATAAACCTGTACTACTGTTGTCGGTGTTGGCTTCGTATCTATCTTGACAACGATAATGCGATCACTGTGCTGGTCGTAGTAGTTTACCCGCATTCCCATTTTCTTATTCATTATCAATCCTACTCCTGTGATACCCCCAACTGATTTTGTATTTATAATCCTGTACTCACCTGACCAGAAATCCTGTTCATCCTGCCACCGAACTTCACTAATCCCCACTATATCTAACTTCAACCTATCCATTTCCCTTTTTAAATTTTCTAATTTTCCTACTCGATTATGGGATCTAACATTCCACGCTCCGACCCATAGAATGCCAGTATTGTCTTTCCTGATGATCACATCCTCCTGAGTAGTCCCCGCCCGGAGATCCGAATGGGGGACTATTTTACCTCCGGAATATTTTACCCAAGAGGATGCCATCATCATATGTTCATACAGTAGAGCTGCATGTCCTCGGGAAAAATAACGGCTGTAGTTTCCCCTTGCTTTCAGCCGTTCGCAGTAACTGTGTGGCAAAGCCACATTAGCTTATGTTACAAGGCCAGCTCAGTCAATCATCCAGACTGTTGACCCTGTAACTACTGAAAAGGCTGCTGCCCCTCTTCAGGAACCACACGTTTGTCTGGCCTCTCCACAGATACCCCTCCGCTGTGGTTGCACCTACGGTACGGCTATCTGTATCGTTGAGGCACGCAAGCCACCCCACCTCGGCAATGTCTGTGGTTCATGGGAGTGGACTAAACCATTATATACTGTAAATAACTTAAATGTACAATACTGCAGTAAATTAATTTTATTTGATAATTTATTTGATAATGATATTGTTATTATTTTTATTAACATTATTGTCAGCTGCAGAAGTAATACTGCTAACTCTCACAACAATGTGGTCCACTTCCACATGGTGGGGCATGGGCAATGTTGCGCTGGAGTTCCCAGTGCAGCGGCTAAGAGACTAGTTGTATAGTTGTATAGGCAGCAGGTCTGGAAGGAGGAAAAAAAACTCGAGGGAACCTGCCGCACCTCAGTTGTATTAGGCTTAGCCAGGCAAGGGAGGCTCTGCCTGGGCAGATGTATATTTCCCTCGCTACTCGTGGGAACACAATGAAACAAGCTAAAAATTGCGTTAGTGGACGCCAAACCACCACCTCTAAGAGAGGTAGAACAGAGTTGAATGCAGCAACAATCGCTTCCATCCGTGGCCACGCAGTGGGAAGAACGTAGGGCTCATCATCAAGCTGAGGCATACTCCCCCCTCGGTTACCTGGTGTGCAGTCAAACGGATGGCGAATCGTTTATGACAACGTAGAGAAGCTTGAAGAGAAGTTTGGGGAAGTAGAAGGAATGTCATAGGTGAGATCTGGTTCTGTCCTGATAACGTCGTTGATCGATTGATTGATTGGTGATATAGGGCACTCAACATCGAGGTCATCAGCGCCCTGATAACGTCGTCATTCCCATCCTAGTCATGGGCATTGCTTGCCAGTTACAAGCTGGGTGACGTTCGAATTAGCATCAGTCCCCACTAAAGCCTGAACATGGTCCAGGGTATTGCCTTTTATAGAGATCTTTCATTATAGTCTGAGGAAGAACTTAAATAGTTAAAGAGTGCAGTTTATTCGGCGCGTTTATAGAGCACAACAGGGTTACCACCGGTGCCTTCATCTTGGCTTTTCGGGTGATTCACTGCCCGAGAAAGTCAAAGTGGTGATCTATTGATGTGACGTCAAACCCTACGTTTCTCCCCCAATGCGCTGCTTCAAGTGCTGGAGGTTTGGTCATGTGTCTTCCTGTTGTGATGCCAACCGCACCAGTCTGGAGTGCAGACTTGCGTCTCATCCACACGTCCCATATACCCAAAGTTTAGTCTGGGTTAACCACTCTCCCTGCTCCCCAAACTGCACAGTTCTTCAAAACTAACGCAAAATAATGAAGTAAAAGACGCTTGACAGGCTGTCATATTCCGAGGCTAAGCAAAAATGAGAAAAGATTCACTCTGTGAGCATGAAATCAACATATGCTACAACTGTAGCACCTTCAACATTCATGTTAAAATCACTTTATGTTCTGTCTACCATGATGGACTCTGCGGCCCTTCCATTAACACCTGCCCACTTGATGTCGGGGGTCGCCTCCGTTTCTATTCGCACCAAAGTCCCTACTTTAGGAGCAATAAATCCACACCCACAGGGGACATTGGTCCCCACCCCTGAGCCAGAGGACCAACAGCCACCTCTGGCTTCTCTCGTACCTAAGGCCACCCTCGATACCCTTCCTCCTACAGTTTCTCCCAGTGGTACAGTGGATAGAGAGTGCATGCAGGATCAATTGGCTGGTAGATGCACAGACTGCTGGGTAACCTGCCAGGGGGCCCACAGCTCTTTAGTGGGTACATGTGTGGCGTACACAGGGCTCCTAGCCGAAGCAGCCTTCCTTCTCGCCCCCAGGCTGCTTCAATCCCCCCCCCCCGCCCGGTTTATGTCTTTTCCCGGAGATGGGCGTCCAGTGTGAGTCAAGGTAGTCTCCTGTACCACCTTTTCTCTTTCCTTGGTTCTTTCTTTTCATAATCTTTGCTTGCGTCTTACCCCCCTTCTGTACTCTTCTAGCCTTCCTCTCCTCGTTTTTTCATCTCTGCCTCGGCGTTTGAGACTCTATCTCTTCCATTCCCAAATGTTCAAATATTTGAAAAGTCTATGGGACTTAACTACGGGGCCATCAGTCCCTAAACTTACAAACTACTTATGAACTAACTTAGACTAAGGACGGCACAAACATCCATGCCCGAGGGGGGATTCGAACCCCCGACCGTAGTGGCCGTGCAGACCGTGACTGGAGCGCCTCAGTCTCCTCGGCCACCTCGGCCGGCTCTTCCATTCCCTTCCTCTTCTTTTCTCTTTCCTTCCTTCCTCCCTGTGCGTTCCTGGCTGTCCACACACTTGGTGCCTTAAACGGTGACTGGTGTAACGCATAAGACCCAGCCTGGGGTTGGCATGTAAGTCTTGCACGTACCCCCTGGTAAAGGCCCGGAAGGGGTGATTAACCGAGCTGATACCTTCCGACCATGCCGATTGGTCCCTCCGTCCGTTTCTTGGGAGGTGTGACCTGAGGTGTGGACAATCACCTAAGGCGAGTGAGCCGTCAGTGATTCCCCATTAGGAAGGAGCGCGCCATTGTAGACGCCAGTAATCATGGGGGACAACTTCGCAATGACTTCTTCTTCTTCTACTACTTTGACTTTTACCCAGAAAAGGAAAATAGATAAACCCAAGACAAAGAATATTTTGCCTAACATGCCATTGTTACTTGTTATTTCACGAACTGATGGCCATGACTTCACATCAGTGAATCCTTTTATAATACAATTGGGTGTTGATGCAATTGCAGGTCCTGTAAAAGCTTGTTCCCAGTAACGTAATGGGACACAGTGCCTTCAAAGCACAAAAGCTCCTTCGAACCACGGTGTTGCACACGTTTCCTGTTAAGGTAGTACCTCATCGTACCTTAAACTCATTGCGGGAGTAGTGTTCTCACGATTCCTCAACGGCCTGTCAGATGAGGACATTCAGGACTATCTTTCCGACCAGGGTGTAATAGCTGTACATCGTGTGATGGAAATGGTTAACAATAACCTAACACCGATCTGAACTGTGTTTCTGACTTTCGACAAAGTCGATCTTCCCTCTAAGGTAATAGCAGGCTACGAAATCATCTCCATTCTCCCATATATTCCTTACCCTACCAGATGTTACCAGTCTTAGAGATTCAACCATACCCAATCAGTCCTGCTTCAATGCAGCCAAATGCGTTACTTGTGGTAGGGACGCCCATTGGGCTGACTGTCCACCTCCGTCCCTCGCTGCATCAAATGCATGGGCGACCATACTGCTAATTCAAGAGAATGCCCTGTGTACAAAGACGAGTGGGTCTTACAAGAAATCAAAGTCAAGGTCAACGTTTCCACCTCTGCTGTCCGGAAATTATTGGCAAGTAGAAAGCCTCCTGTGTTCCTAGCGGGTACCTACAGCAATGTCTTCTCCTCTCCTCGGCCAACTAAGGAGATGGGTGCACAGACCTGTGATTTTACCTTCAGTGACACGGTTGTCAGATCATCCAGCCCAAAGATTGCTCATTCAAGACCCTGAATGCCTTGTGCTGAATCCAAACCCCAGTCCACACCAGTTTTGTAGAAATCCCCAGCCATGAAGTCGGAAGCCTGGACTTCGAAAAAAGATCCATTTTGCGGATATTTCCTTGGAACTGAAACTTCCCAACCATCAGCCGCTCATTCTTCAAACCGAACTGCCTCTCTTTCCCCGCCATGACGTGACTCATCTGTCACGCCATCCAGCAGCAGTCGGCCTCGGCTATCCTTTGTCTTGGCAGGACGCGCTACTGCTTGCCAACCTGCCGACCTTTCACCGACGGAGAAAGCTGCCCCTTCCGATCAATCCAGGAAGGGGACAGAAATGACGTTTGAACCTATGGAATACGACTGTCCATCTGTCGATTGCAGCAGCAGTGCCCTCTCGAAGCCAGGCCCTCAGTAGCTGTCGAGGTGATTCCCTCTTACCTTTTCCCTTTTTCTTCTTTTCTCGCCTTATTAATGGCACTCCATCATTGGAACATTAGAGGCATTCGTTCCAACCGAGATGAATTAAAATTACTCCTTCGACTGCAGTGTCCGCTTATAGTCGGTTGCCAAGGAACGAAGCTATGCCCAAACGATCATATTGATTTCCCACAATGTATATCCGTGCACTTTGATTTACCTCCCGTGGTTAGTATTCCTGCACATGGAGGTGCTATGCTGCTCATTTGGGAAGACGTCTATTATCATCTCATCCCACTGAAAACTCACCTACAGGAAGTTGCCGTCTGTATCACCCTCCCAGCATTCACCTTTTCTCTTTGTAATATCTATACTCCGTCGTCGTCTGCCGTTCTTAGGGCAGAGTTCCTGCAACTTCTTGCTCAGCTTCCTACGCCATTTTTATAGACTGGCGACTTCAACGCCCACCAACCACTATGGGGCTCTCCAGCGTCTTGCCAGAGGTGCTTCCTTTTTGGCAACCTTTTCAACCACCATAATCGTGTCTGCCTAAATACTGGTAAACCAACTTTTCTATCGGACACAATACATACCTAGTCCCACTTTAACCTCACAATATGCACTACTCAAATTGCACATCGGTTTGAGTGATATGTGATGTCTGATAGGTATTCGAGCGACCATTTCAAATGTTTGTTAAGCTTATGGGACTTAACTACGGTGTCATCAGTCCCTAAACTTACAAACTACTTACGAACTACCTTATACTAAGGACGGCACAAATATCCACGCCCGAGGGGGGATTCGAACCCCCGACCGTAGTGGCCGTGCAGACCGTGACTGGAGCGCCTCAGTCCCAGCGGCCACCGCGGCCGGCGAGCGACCATTTCCCCTGTATAATTTCTCTACTCCATCATACCACATCTCCATGTTCCACCAGCTGGAACATCTCCAAAGCCGACTGGGTGCTATATTCTTACATGGCGGTTTTCCATTATCAGAATTTCCCCAGCTGCGCGGACGTTATTCTCACCGCCAGCGAATATTCCATACCTCCAACTACCTCCTCGCCACGTAGGGTACCAGTCTCCTGGTGGATTGCAGCTTCTACCGAAGGTATTCGAGCCTGGCGACGTGGTTTACGTACGTTTCAATGTCGGCCTACTTTGGAGAATTGTATCAAGTACGAAAGACTGCGAGCACAATGCCGTCGTGTCATTAAAGGAAGCAAAAAAGCCTGTTGGACTGCTTCCACGAGTTTTTCCGACAGATTACTCCTTCTTCAGTCGTCTGTTGTAACCTATGCCGGTTATATGGCACTAAGGTACATTCCCCAATCTCGAGACTGAAGGTCGCAAACGAAGTCTTCGTGTACCCTGTTGACATATCCAATGCTTTAGGCCGATCTTTCGCTAAGGTCTCGAGCTCCGCTCATTACGACCCTGCCTTCCTCCACCGAAAACAGGCAGAGGAGGTACGAGCGCCTTCTTTTAAATCTCCTAATCGTGAAAGTTGTAATGTCACCTTCACCATGAAGGAGCTAGAACGTGCTCTCACCCTGTCCCGACCCTCTGCTCCGGGACACGATGCCATTCATATTCAGATGCTGAAGAAGCTCTCCCCTGCAGATAAAGGCTTTCTTCTTTGCACCTATAATCGCATCTGGACTGAAGGTGAAGTTCCGATGCGCTAGCGTGAACCAGTTGTTATCCCCATCGCTAAAGCAGGGAAGGACAAACACCTTCCTTCCAGTTGTCACCCCATTTCACTAACCAGCTGTGTCTGTAATGTAATGGAACGCATGGTTAATGCTCGGTTGGTTTGGATACTCGAATCTCGACACCTCCTCACCAGTGTGGGTTTTGAAGGCATCGCTCTGCTATTGATCAACTCGTAACCTTGTCGACTTTCATTATGAATAACATCTTGCGAAAGCACCAGGCGGTGGCTGTGTTCTTAGAATTGGAGAAGGATTACGACACTTGTTAGCGGGCGGGCATTCTCCACAGCATGCATGCATGGGGTCTTCGCGGTCGCCTCCCCCTTTTTATTTGTTCTTATTTAAAAGATCGAATGTTCAGGGTACGAGTGGGCTCTGTTTTGTTAGACGGTGTCGCAAATGGTTTCCGTTTCTCCCATGAGAAGACAGTCTGAATCAACTTTCTTCCACCATCTCAACATCTCGGCGCCATTGCTCTCCCATTTGTGAAGACAACGAAATTTTTAGGGCTAATTTTGGATAGAAAACTTAGCTGGTCTACAAATATGTCTTCTCTGGCCGCCCACTGAACTCGTTCCCTTAACGTTCTCCGTGATCTTAATCGGACATCAAGGGGCGCTGATCGTACAGACCTGCTTCACCTTTATCGGTCCATTGTCAGATCAAAGCTGGATAACGGGAGCTTCGTGTACTCTTCTGCACGGCCTTGCATTTTACGCCGTGTTAACTCGATCCACCATCGGGGATTACGACTGGCGATAGGAGCATTTTACACCAGCGCTGTTGAAAGCCTCTATGTCAAAGTTGCCGAATTACCTTTGACCTATTGGAGCGACATAGGCACCGAATACACCGCTCCATTCAAATGTTAGCTGCCAACGGTTCTCGCGTTCACTTCCTGTGGGTACCTGGCCACGCAGGTGTGCCTGGTAACGAGGCTGCTGATGCAGAGACCAATGCTGCAAGCAACACTCCTACCTCGGACAGCTACTTTCTGTGTCCCATCGAATGATATTCCGGGGAATCTTTCCCGCCGCATTTTATAGTCGTGGCATAATGTGTGGTCGTCGCTTAACAAAAATCAGCTTAGAACCGTTAAACCCTTCCCGGTGGCTTGGAGGACTCCGTCACGCCGCTCGCGGCGAGAAGAGTTCATCTTGGCACGGTTGTGCATCGGACATTGCCCGTTCAGCCACCGCCACTTGTTAACTGGTGACCCCGCACTGTTGTGTTCCTGGGGTCACCCGCTAACGGTGCGCCATGTTTTATTGTCCAGTTTTAGTACCCCTACTTTTGGATGTTATGCTCCGATGTATATCTATTCAATAAAGCAGATAAAAATTCGCTTCACGCTTTCCTCAGTCTTTCAAAACTAAAAATGCGAGTGTAGATCAGTTGTGGTTTACTTTCAAAGACATAATATCAGTAGCAATCGAGAGATTTATACCAAATAAATTAATAAAAGAGGGGGCTGACCCCCGTGGTACACAAAACAGGTCAGGTCACTGTTGCAGAAACAAAGAAAAACGCATGCAAAAGTAAAAAAGACACAGAATCCGCAAGACTGGCAATCTTTTACTGAAACTCGCAACCTAGCGCGGACTTCAATGCGAGAAGCCTATAGTAGAT
This sequence comes from Locusta migratoria, assembly GCA_026315105.1. NCBI lineage: Eukaryota > Metazoa > Arthropoda > Insecta > Orthoptera > Acrididae > Locusta > Locusta migratoria. The sequence continues at coordinate 740,888,277 of CM048755.1, read as the reverse complement.
ACCACAAAGAAATCCTGTCTCGTAATCTTGCAGAAAATCCAAAGAAATTCTGGTCATATGTGAAGTACACTAGCGGCAAAACACAAACAATACCTTCACTACGCGATAGCAATGGTAATACTACCGACGACAGTACTGCTAAGGCAGAATTACTAAACACAGCTTTCCGAAATTCGTTCACCAAAGAAGACGAAGTGAACACTCCAGTATTCAATCCAAGGACAGCTGCCAGCATGCGAAACTTAGAAGTAGATGTTCCTGGAGTAGTAAAACAACTTAAGTCACTAAACAAAAATAAATCTTCCGGGCCAGATTGTATACCAACTATGAGTATGCTGGTGCAATAGCTCCGTACTTAGCTATAATTTACAACCGATCACTCAGCGAAAGACCCGTACCCAAAGACTGGAAAGTTGCCCAAGTTACTCCAATATTCAAGAAAGGCAATAGGAGTGATCCCCAAAATTACAGGCCTATCTCATTGACGTCGACTTCCAGTAGGATTTTGGAACATATACTTTGTTCGAATATTATGAACTACCTGGAAGAGAACGACCTATTAACCAGTAGTCAACACGGATTCAGAAAGTATCACTCTTGCGAAACACAGCTTGCCCTTTATTCACATGAAGTGTTAAGTGCCATCGACAAGGGATCTCAAATCGATTCCATATTTCTGGATTTCAGGAAGGCTTTTTACACTGTATGCCACAAGTGGCTTCTTATGAATTTGTGTGTGCTTATGGAATATCTCCCCAATTGTGCGGTTGGATTCACGATTTCCTATCAGAAAGAACACAGTTCGTTGTAACTGACGGTAAGTCGTCGAGTAAAACAGAAGTGATATCAGACGTTCCAAAGGGAAGCGTTATAGGTCCCATATTCTTCCTCGTGTTTATAAACGATTTAGAAGACAATCTGAATAGCTCCCTTAGATTGTTCGCGGATGATGCTGTCGTTTATCGGTTAGTGAAGTCAACAGAGGATCAAAAGCAACTGCAAAGCGATTTAGACAAAATTTCTGCATGGTGCGAAAATTGGCAATTGACACTAAATAAAGAAAAGTGTGAAGTAATACACATGACCACTAAAAGAAATCCGCTGAATTTCAATTACGTGATAAATCAGTCAAACCTTAAGGTCGTAGATTCTACCAAATACCTATGAGTTACAATTACGAACAACTTTGACTGGAGAGAACACATAGAAAATATTGTGGGGAAGGCGAACCAAAGGTTACGTTTCATCGGCAGAACGCTTCGAAGATGCACCAGCTCCACCAAAGAGACTGGCTACATCACACTTGTGCGTCCTCTCTTGGAGTACTGTTGCCCCTTGTGGGACCCTCACCAGGTGGGACTGACGAAAGACATTGAGAAGGTTCAGAGAAGGGCAGCTCGTTTTGTTCTATCACGTTACGGGGGGAAAGCGTCACAGAAATGTTGCACGAATTGGGGTGGAAATCATTAAAAGAAAGACGTTATTCATTGCGGCGTGATCTGTTTGCGAAGTTTCAATCACCGACTTTTAGTTCTGAATGTGAAAATATTTTGCTAGCACCCACCTACTTAGGGAGACATGACCATCCCAATAAAATAAGAGAAATCAGATCGAAAACGGAACGATTTAGGTGTTCTTTCTTCCCTCGCGCTATTAGATAATGGAACGGCAGAGAAAAGTTATGAAAGTGGTTAATGAACCCTCTGCCAGGCACTTGAATGTGATTTGCAGAGTATCTATGTAGATGTAGATGTAAGGACCTGAAGATGGCATAATCGAATGCCGAAACTGGTTGTGATACAATAAATATTTTATTATACATACGGCTGTTGGTATCTCAGTTCCTTCAGACGTACCCATTTGGTGACGTAACAGGTGTGGTGTTGTAAGGATGAGTCATTGCATAATCACTCTGCACCGAGCTTTTTACCGACTTTATATCTCCATCTTGTCTAGGATGACTGGGTCATGGCTCTATAGTTACTTATGAACAGATCAACACACACCTTCAGCGTTTAATGCTGTAAGTTCTTTACTACCATCAACTGTTACCTTCTTCAGTCCCCTGTTCAGTCGACATTGGAGATGGAGCACACATTTTTGGATAGTTAGTCAGGGTGGAAGTGGACATCGCATTAACACAAGCCCCACACTACGGCCGAAGCGCCGATTTTTTTTCTTTTTGTTTCGTCAGTCCTTTGTGGACGTTGCTTCGTTTTGTTCTATTGATCTCACCGCCAATGCTCTCGTATTTCTTCTCATTACGTCCGATTCACACACGAGATCGAACGTCGTCATCGCTCAAAAATGTATATATAGACTGGTATGATGTCTGTTCTTTGTCAATGTCCGAAAGTACAGATAATCACCAATCTATAAATGACAGCGTGCACAAAATAACTTGAAACATCATTGGCTAAGAGAATTAATGGATTTAATTGACAACGACCGACGAACATTAACAACGGTTGTGACCAGGCGGCATAAAAAACACCACGGCAAAAGCGACTGCAAAAGTGAACACTAGCATGAGTGTAAAACGGTACGGCTAGAACTTAACGTTCAAGGAAGGGCTGAAGTTGGTAAACCCTTAATAACACAAGCCTACGCAAAACGATAACGGAAATGGTGCCACGATTATAAAACCAAGACTCTTTATGACTAGAAGTATGGCGTGGTCCTATGTTCAAAATGTTCAAATGCTTGTAAAGCTTAAGGGACTTAACTACGGGGTCATCAGTCCCTAAACTTACAAACTACTTATGAACTACCTTATACTAAAGACAACACAAACATCCATGTCCGAGGGGGGGATTCGAACCGCCGACGGCGGACGGCCGCGCCCACCGCAACCCGGCGCTCCAGTACGCCATGGTCCCATGACTCATCGCTCACACTGCTTTCTACTAACAACTGTGTTTATCTATCGCAACCCCTAAACAAACCTTCTATCCATGTCCGTTTCCAATAGTCAAGCATGGGAGAGGTTCAGACATGATTTGCGCTCCATATCGTGCTATTCAACTGTTTTTTTCCTTTTAATTCCTCCCTTCCTGGTCGGGTATGTCATAACATATCGCCATCCTCGACAACAAACTGCTTACTATGGCATATTTCAATGTTCCAAAATAATTCATCCATATACACCTGTAAAAAGTTTCAGGTGTGCTTTGGGCGCCATGTCTCAACATTACTGAACCGTTATAAAGAGTTTTACAACAGATACTGAAGACCATACTTATAGTTCCAATATCATTGACGTGTTGGAAACTATAAGTACAGTTTAAGAATCTGTTCCTTCCTAGAACTGCAGCTGTTCAAAACGGATGGTGAGCTACTTCCTTAGTAATAAGTAAATATTGTACGTATGTTTGTTAGTCATATCATTTGTCGATTCCCTGTACAAGTGCATCATTCAATTCGTTCAGTATCTAATAGTCTATAGTTGGTGTCATATAAGAAGGCGCTTCCGCGCATAGAGGCGGAGCGATAGGGAAAGCGTGGTGGGAAGGAGCTACGGCCGAGCGCCAACAGTTGCTCCTGCAGGAGAAACATTGCGTAACTCGCAGCCGGTCACGCGCCTGAAGAATGAACATTATTGGCTGTCATTGTGGCAGTGGACGGGGGTGCGCAGAACGGCTGAAAACTGAGACTATAATAGTTCTAGCGTTACCCTCACTGGACGCATTACTGTAAATGAATACCGGTGTGTCACCATAATCTACAACAATCTGCTTGCTATGACTAACATATTTACCAAAATGATAATGCACCCATACGCAGTCAAAAAGGTACAGACCAGGTTTATGCAACGTCAGAAGGTTAGCTGTCCAGGAGAGATGATTAAGTACGTGTCTCAACATAACTGAAACGTAATGGTCAAAGTGGGAGGACTAAACTTACATTGTTGAATGAATTGGCGGTTGAGATTTTCTAATTATTACTATTTTTTTCCTCGTTGTTCGGATTTTTCGGTCCGTTGCTGACGTGTGTTTGTTGTTCAGCGTTAAGTTCTTGGCCTACTTTTTATCATTATTTTCATTTTCGAGCTAGCATTCAGCTCTCACCCCCTGTATATTCGCATAAGAGCCGCAACAGAAGATAAAATATAGAGTTTCCAGGAAACCGCCGCATATTGATAGACAATTACATACTACCAGCTGTCATCCACGTTTCCAACGCACAGGAGACCTACGGACCTTGATTAAAAGAACGTATGCAAAATCGGATGCTGAGTACCTACCGCAGGAGATGCAACATCTTAAGGCTACTGGTAACGGCTATCAGGACAGAAGGATTTGACGTGCTTTTGAGTGCGGACCGTCACCTAAACCAGCTGAAGACACATTCAGTTCTGTGTCTTCTGTACCATATGCTGGGAAAGTGTCTGCCGAGATACGTAGGATATTGAAGAAAAGTGAAATCCGATGTGTTTTTCGTCCGCCAGCTAAGATTAGAGCACTTCTTGCCTCTGTTAAACGATTTAGGTCTGAGGAAGCGTGCGAGTGCGGTGAAACATACACTTGCCAAACTATTCGTAGCGGCAATGAGACATGAGTGTAATATCATCGCCATGCGCGATTATTGCAGCCTGATAAATCCGCGGTGGCTGAACACTGCCTTGAAGAGGGACACGAATGCTATACTTCGCGTTACTGGGACTGTGTTTTCAAGGAATTTGTTGAAATAAGACTAACGGACAATATCTTTAACCGAGATATAGGATACTCGATTAGTAAAACATGGAACCCTGTGTTGTCAGATATGAAGAAACATCGCCATCTGAACCGGACGGCCACGAGTGACGATCCTTAGCGATATATCGTTTTTCGACAGATCTCACCACTGGGGGCGCTGCAACATCTCTTGCAGCGTGGGGCAGCATGTATCACCAACTTTCTCTTCCGGATGCGAAAATATTATATTAGCACCCACCTACATATGGAAGACATGATCATAAAAATAAAATAAGAAAGATCAGATCAAAAACGGAAAGATTTAGGTGTTCCTTTTTTTCCGCGAGTTATTAGAGAATGGAACTGTAGAGAAACAGCATAAAAGCGGTTCGATGAACCCTCTGCCATGCACTTCAATGTGACTTGCAGAGTATTTAGGTAGATTTAGATGCACAGTTCGCTTGGTGCATGCGCTTTCGCAAAATCGCTACATGTGAAGATACTGTCGTAAATGGTTCCTGTCAGTCTCATGAAGACGGCCAGGTATACCACTGAAATATTGTGTAAGGATTGCAGTTTCTTCCGGTTGGACACCCGACAGGAATTTGAACATGATAAAGCAACTAGGACTCGTACGGATGGAGGTAGACAGTCGTTCCGTCGCTCCATTTGTGAATGGCTTAAGAAATAACTACAGTAAGTACTAATGGTAAATGCTACTTCAGCAATATACCATACCGTGGCTTGCGAGTGTATACGTAGAAGCTATTGGCACATTTGTTATGAACTAACGGAGAAACAATTACGGGGGGGGGGGTGCTAATGGGGATGAACCCCCCACGGCCACGGCACCTCTCAAAGATTTTTAATTTTATTAATTTTTGTTTTTATTTTTTAAACAAGTCAGCAACAGAAATTAAAAATAGTACACATGTAATAAGTCACAATGTAACTATAATTTGCCAAGCACAAGTGAATGTGACAGTGGACCGTCAAAGTGATGCCGCCTCTGAGAACGTGTGCTGCTGTCACTGTGAGCGGTTTTAAGACCGCCGCGACTAGCTTTGATGCTGCCGCTATTGTAACTGCAATGCTGAAGTTACGAGCCGCTGCTTAGCAGGTCATAGGCGTCACCGAGTGGAATACTATGAACAACAATAGTGTTATTTTAGTTCAGTTTTTACACATAGTCTCATGTCAGTTACACTGTAAAGACCTTTCTCTTTTGCTAGTAATATAAAAGCTGCTCACTTATTTTACGAGCTGATTATACAGCGTGTTACAAAAAGGTACGGCCAAACTTTCAGGAAACACTCCTCACACACAAAGAAAGAAAATATGTTATGTGGACATGTGTCCGGAATCGCTTAATTTCCATGTTAGAGCTCATTTTATTACTTCTCTTCAAATCACATTAATCACGGAAGGGAAACACACAGCAACAGAACATACCAACAAACACTTTGTTACAGGAAGTCTTCAAAATGTCCTCAGTTAGCGAGGATACATGCATCCACCCTCCGTCGCATGGAATAAAAAAAAAAAAATCAAATGTTTGTTAAGCTTATGGGACTTAACTACGGGGTCATCAGTCCCTAAACTTACAAACTACTTATCAACTAGATTATCCTAAGGACGGCACAAATATCCATGCCCGAGGGGGGATTCGAACCCCCGACCGTAGTGGCCGTGCAGACCGTGACTGAAGCGCCTCAGTCCCCTCGGCCACCGCGGCCGGCCGCAAGGAACCCCTGATGCGCTGATGCAGCCCTGGAGCCCACAGCCGTCCACAATACGAGCACGAAGAGTCTCTACATTTGGTACCGGGATTGCGTAGACAAGAGCTTTCAAATGCACCCATAAATGAAAGTCAAAAGGGTTGAGGTCGGGAGAGCGTGGAGGCCATGGAATTGGTCCGCCTGTACCAATCCATCGGTCACCGAATCTGTTGTTGAGAAGCGTACGAACACGTGGACTGAAATGTGCAGGAGCTCCATCGTGCATGAACCATATGTTGTGTCGTAAAGGCACATGTTCCAGCAGCACAGGTAGTGTGTCCCGTATTAAATCATGATAGCCGGCCGCGGTGGCCGAAGGGACTGAGGCACTCCAGTCACGGTCTGCACGGCCACTACGGTCGGGGGTTCGAATCCCCGCTCGGGCATGGATATTTTTGCCGTCCTTAGTGTTAGCTAGTTCGTAAGTAGTTTGTAAGTTTAGGGACTGATAACCCCGTAGTTGAGTCCCATAAGCTATACAAACATTTGAACATTTTGAAATCATGATAATGTGCTCCAGTGAGCGTAGGTGGAAGAACATGAGACCCAGTCAAGACATCACCAACGATTCCTGCCCAAACGTTCACAGAAAATCTGTGTTGATGACGTGAATCGAGGAAGTATAGTACATACTAACGAAACAATTGGGTATTTTGACAATTGTCTGCACGAATTCAAATTCAAATGTTTGTTAAGCTTATGGGACTTAACTATGGGGTCATCAGTCCCTAAACTTACCAACTACTTATGAACTACTTACGAACTAGGACGGCACAAATATCCATGCCCGAGGGGGGATTCGAACCCCCGACCGTAGTGGCCGTGCAGACCGTGACTGAAGCGCCTCAGTCCCCTCGGCCACCGCGGCCGGCCGCATGGAACCCCTGATGCGCTGATGCAGCCCTGGAGCCCACAGCCGTCCACAATACGAGCACGAAGAGTCTCTACATTTGGTACCGGGATTGCGTAGACAAGAGCTTTCAAATGCACCCATAAATGAAAGTCAAAAGGGTTGAGGTCGGGAGAGCGTGGAGGCCATGGAATTGGTCCGCCTGTACCAATCCATAGGTCACCGAATCTGTTGTTGAGAAGCGTACGAACACGTGGACTGAAATGTGCAGGAGCTCCATCGTGCATGAACCATATGTTGTGTCGTAAAGGCACATGTTCCAGCAGCACAGGTAGTGTGTCCCGTATTAAATCATGATAGCCGGCCGCGGTGGCCGAAGGGACTGAGGCACTCCAGTCACGGTCTGCACGGCCACTACGGTCGGGGGTTCGAATCCCCGCTCGGGCATGGATATTTTTGCCGTCCTTAGTGTTAGCTAGTTCGTAAGTAGTTTGTAAGTTTAGGGACTGATAACCCCGTAGTTGAGTCCCATAAGCTATACAAACATTTGAACATTTTGAAATCATGATAATGTGCTCCAGTGAGCGTAGGTGGAAGAACATGAGACCCAGTCAAGACATCACCAACGATTCCTGCCCAAACGTTCACAGAAAATCTGTGTTGATGACGTGAATCGAGGAAGTATAGTACATACTAACGAAACAATTGGGTATTTTGACAATTGTCTGCACGAATTCAAATTCAAATGTTTGTTAAGCTTATGGGACTTAACTACAGGGTCATCAGTCCCTAAACTTACCAACTACTTATGAACTACTTACGAACTAGGACGGCACAAATATCCATGCCCGAGGGGGGATTCGAACCCCCGACCGTAGTGGCCGTGCAGACCGTGACTGGAGCGCCTCACTCCCCTCGGCCACCGCGGCCGGCCCTCCCCCCAAAACCAGAGCCTGGCTGCGCCACTGTACACAACACTTAAAATCGCCAAGAGCATCGTCAGTAGCGGTTGGCGACAGTTCTTTTGTTTGCCTGGGGAAGCGCGGCGTGCAGAGGCGAGAGGATGTCGTCAATCAAAACGGCGCCCCTGGGGAGCTGGTAGCCGGGGGAGGCGCCAATTTGCCGCGAATTACGGCGTCTGCATGGCGAGCACAGATATGGGAAAACTTTGCAGGGATTAGCCGCGGGCATGCCTCGCCCTCCGCACCGTTCCCTCAACCGCCCGCTTCTCGCTGACGAGCGCGCCGTAATACGCTCTGTTCGCCTAGCTCTGCTTCTCTTGTGGCCGCCTTACTCGGTAAGCGTGCGTAGCTACAGTTTAATAGAAAACTACCATAACTTTACTAATACACGTCAACATATTACAATAAAATTAATACTCAACTTTATGTTGTAGAAGTACCATGATGACTGACAAAGTCCAGGCTTCGTGAGCTACACATAAGATCGTTGCTATTGTGCCGGTACTAGCTTGTAAGCCAGCAGCAATTTCTGTATTTTATTTCATAATTTCATTTACGTGCATGGAATAGTAGAAAGTAGCGTGAGCAAGATAGTAGCCAGATGGTACGGTAAGTACGGTCCTGTCGGAAAACTCCGCCCCCTTCTCTAAGAGTGATCTGATTGGCTGTTGCTATATCTTTACGCGCCACAGTCTCCCAGTTATTTTATTAATTATTTAATAAATAAAACTTCAGTTATTAATTTTATTACTATAATGTGTGTTTATTAATTGTTTATGATTACACTATTGTTTTGTAGATTCATCATCATCATCATTATCATCATTTGAGACTGATTATGCCTTTCAGCGTTCAGTCTGGAGCATAGTACCTCTAATAAAATCCCTCCATGAACACCTATTCAATGCTAACATTGATGCCTCGTCCGATGTTATGCCTTTTACTTCAAAATCATTCTTCACTGAATCTAAGTACCTTCTTCTTCGTCTACCTCGACTCCTCTTACCCTCCGCTGCCGAGTTCATGAGCCTCTTAGGTAACCTTGCTTCTCCCATGCGTGTGACATGACCCCACCATCTCAGTCTGTTCGCTCTAACTGCTTCATCTATGGTGTTTATTCCCAGTTTTTCTTTGATTTCCTCATTATGGACACCCTCCTGCCATTGTTTCTATTTATTAGTACTTGCAATCATTCTTGCTACTTTCATGTCTGTAACCTCTACCTTATGAATAAGGTAACCTGTATGCACCCAACTTTCACTCCCGTACAACAAAGTTGGTCGAAAGATAGTGCGGTGCACTGCTAACTTAGCCTTGGTACTTACTTCCTTCTTACAGAAGAGAGTAGATATTAGCTGAGCACTCACTGCATTAGCTTTGCTGCACCTCGATTTCAGTTCTTTCGCTATGTTGCCACCCTGTGAGAAAATACATCCCAGGTACTTGAAAATGTGTACCTGTTCTAACTTTGTTCCTCCTATTTGGCACTCAATGTGTTTGAATCTCTTTCCCACAGACATTACTTTCGTTTTGGAGATGCTGATCTTCATATCATAGTCCTTGCACCTCTGATCGAGCTCTGAACTATTAGTTTGCAACCTTTCAATCGAATCGGCCATTACAACTAAGTCATCCGCATATGCGAGACTGCTTATTTTGTTTTCACCTATTTTAATCCCGCCCTGCCAGTCTACTGTTTTCAGCATATGATCCATGAATAGTATGAACAACAGTGGTGACAGGTTACAGCCTTGCCTTAGCCCTGAAAGTACCCTGAACCATGAGCTTAAAGTGCCATCTACTCTAACTGCTGCCTGACAGTCTACGTAAAGCCCTTTAATTGCCCGCAGAAGTTTGCCTCGTATACCATAATCTTGTAGAACTGACAGTAGCTTCCTCCTAGGAACACGGTCATAAGCCTTTTCCAGATCTATGAAACCTAGATACAATTTCCTGTTCCACTCATAGCACTTTTCCATTACTTGCCGTAGGCTAAATATCTGGTCCTGACAGCCTCTAAGAGGCCTAAACCCACACTGATTTTCATCTAACTTGTCCTCAATTAACACTCGCACTCTCCTTTCAACAATACCTGAGAATATTTTGCCTACAACGCTAATTAAGGAGATTTATTAGATTAAGTATTTTAGGTAAAGAGTAAGTGTGGCGTTCTAGAAGTGTCGGTTGGCGCCAAAACTGTAGGCGCTAGAGTGGAGCACAGCTCCACTGCTAGAGGTCACTGCGAGCCCTGACACGGTAGCCGCGGTGGAGTAGCCGAGCGGTCTAAAGCGTCTCACTGTGGAGCGCGCGGTAGATCGCCGTGGAGGTTCGAGTCCTCCCTGGGACATGGGTGTGTGTGTTGTCCTTAGGTTAGTTTGCCTACGTTTAAGTAGTTTGTAAACTACGGACTGATGACCACGCAGTTTGGTCCGATAGATTTACAAACATTTCAACATTTGAACCCGACACGGTAAACATCTAGCAGCACTTGCGATAACCAGCCTTGTATTAATCGGTCGATAATGGGGCTAAAAATATTTGTAAAGTGCGTGCAATGCATGTCAGTGTGTTAAGACTGTAACTATGTTATTTTTGTGACTAATATTGACGTCAACGTGCAGTTTGTGGCTTCTGTATTGTGTGATTGGTAAAAAATAAAAGATCAACTGGCATCTCTAAAGGAATTCATCGACTTCGTTAATGGTAGTTAGAAAGCCACAGCATCCACCAGTTTTAATTTCAGCCTCACCTCAGAAAACTTCGAGTCTACGACCTGTGTGCTGCTTCTGTGAAAAGATTCGAAACAACTGTGAGGGATAAGGATTTGTGATGTGATCATCATTGGTATCAAACCATTAGGGAAGGTGAAAGACACATGAAAGGCACCGATGACCACAGTAGTTAAGTCCCATAGATTTACAAAATTTGAACGGGCTATGTCTTCTGTTTTGTTCCTGTTTGTGTATTCCTGTCAATACAAGATTTGATTTACAGTCTCGTGGCGTCGATGTTTTGGTATATTATCCATAATATCTGCAGAATTAGATGGTATTCTTCACACCTGAATTGCATATGAAACAAGAATGGACGTAAGTACCGTTCAGTATGTGTTTACAGTTAAGTTGTTGATATTTTAGAGGAAGTGATCGTTTTACACTGCTTTTGCCCCTCAGGGGCCTCAGCTTTAATTTGCTGAGTACGGGCTTGGTGCGTCAACAATTCTCCATGCCGCAAGCTCTGTGCATGCCTCGGCGACTACCATAAGGCGTGACGGTGGAACGTTGTACGTTACAGAGCCTGGGGATCTTGTCTTACTCGGCCAGACGGTAAAAACCTATATATAAGAATCTTAAGATGTGCTACGTGCCGAAGAGATCCATGGCTGTTTACGTGGAACAGTCACTAGCGTCAACCGCTGGGGAACTTACCGCACTTCAGTTGTATCAGGCTTATCCGAGCAAGCTGGGCTCTACCTGTGTGGGCCTTCACTTTCCTAGTTGCTCGTCAAACAGCATGAAACGAGCTAAGAATAATGTTGGCGGACATATAACCGCCGTCTCTAAGTGTAGTAAGATTGACTTCATTGCCAATAAATATGACCCTCAATCATTCCCTTCCCTAGCCACGCCATGGGAGAAATGTAGGGCGAGTAACCAAGGTGGGACGTATGTCCCTCGATACTTGGTCTGTACCAGAACAGGTGGGGACTCATTTATGACTGTGAAACTATTATTTTTCGTTGAGAGCCTAGAGGACACGTTTGGAGAGGTGGATGGCAGGTCGAAGATGAGAGATGGGTCAGTCCTCATTACAGTGCCATCCCTGGTGCAGTTATGAGCATTGCTTGCCAGTGACAAGCTGGGTGATGTTCCCATAATGATCAATCCCCACAAGAGCCTCAACATGGTCCAGGGAATTATATTCCATAGAGATATGCTACTGCAGTCCAAACGTCCCTTGTGCATGAGCACCTACTCCAATCTGTGTCAACTGTGGACAGCAACATCCCTCTTGCTAGCCTGCCTGCTAACCCGCTCAGTGAGAAGGCAGTCAGTGGATGATGAGGCTTCAGTATAAATTTGCATCATAAATTTGTGGTCAGAAGCATTTTGGACCCACTTGGAGGAACGTATATCCAGGTCAGGGTGTGCACTGAGCTGACAGAACACCTTCTCCTCCATCATCACCAGGCTGAACTTGGTGATCAGGATGGTGAGGGTGGGTGGGAAGTTGGGCGGTTGTGGCGGCGGGGGGGGGGGGGGGAGGAGAGGTGAGGTAGGGGGCGTGGTCAAAACTGGACGCAAGGGAGATGCTGGAGGACGTCGTAGTGGAATGTGGGGAGGTGTATTCGATAAGGACGGAGTACTTGCCGGGAATGAGTTGGGAGATGGGTGCAACAGGAAAGAACCATGGCACTCTGCGAGAAAAGAGGGCGTGGTAATTGTGAAACTGGGGGTCGGGGTTTGGAAGGACGTATGTATATACTTGTGGCGAGGCGGGGGCGCTGGAGGGTGGAGGGGGATGGTATCCATCAGTTGCATGGGATGGGCGGAAGTTGCGGGAGCGGTGGTGGAAGGGACTTTTATGGTGACAACAGGTGTGGGTCCATGATGGTGCATTTGGTCATCTTGGAGGTGGTCTTGCGGGAAGGGCTGGGGAACAGTCTAAATGGGGATGTGGTGGGGAGTAGGGCCTGACTGTGGGCCATGTGTTTCAGGGCTTTGAGAGGAGGGAGATTCGGCCACTGTGGCATGCTGATGAGTCACTTTTGCAGGCGAGTGTAGGTGGTACTCATGGATTGCTGCTGTTGTTGTTTTGAGGGGACTAAACATCTGGGTCATCAGTCCCCTCTTCCTGGATAACAGCTCACTGTTAGATTCTAAACACAGACATCATGAATAGAGACTCACTAAATGGACAGACTGACTATTAACAGTTCGCTAACAACACAAAAGAAAGACACAAAGGTAAAAAACAAAGTCAGGAACTAAGTTGAAAACTTGACAGCAGATTACCATGGCTGGCTGATCACAACGATAATACAGTATGAGCCAGCCATACTGCACACACTGAAAACCCCTAGGCATTTTACATAAGAATCTTAAAAAGTCTTTAAAAGCGCTGGATAGGTGGGGACCTGAGATATCAGGCTATAGCACCCACCACTAGAAGGAATTGTAAAAACCAGCAGCACGAATAAAACTTAAAACTGAGTTAGCCATGGAGGTGTCGTCGCCTAAAACTAAGATAGCGCGTCTGGTAGATTAAAAGACTGCCGCAAGTTGGCTAAAACTGGACAGTCCATCGGTAGATGGACTACTGTCAGCGCTGGTCCACACTGACACACAGGTGGGGCCTCACAGTGAAGGAGATGGCCGTGGGTCAGCCATGTATGCCCTATGCGGAGGCGGCAGAGGACAACTGATTCACGACAGATGGGCTGCAGTGAAGTCTTCCACAGTGCCATGGATGGCTTGACTGCACTAAGTTTATTCTGCACACCTGTGGTAGCTTATTCAGCAAAGCAACTTGAGGTCCGATTCCGTGACGCCTATCTCCAGTGGTGGTGTTGTAGTGGCCTGCTTGGCCAACTGATCGACATGTTCATTCCCCGGTATGCCGATGTGGCCTGGGGTCCACAAAAAGGCCACAGAATGGCCAGATCTTCCGAGAGAGTAAACAGCATCTTGGATCGACCGCACTAAAGAGTGGCGAAAGAAACACTGGTCGATTGCCTGCAAGCCTTTCAGGGAGTCACTACAGATGACAAATCACTCCCTGGGACAGTCTTTGAGGTGTTCCAGAGCCCTTATAATAGCGACCAGCTCTGCGGTGAAGATGGTACTCTCATGCAGAAAGGAATGCAGTTAAACATGGTCGTCATGAAGATAGGCATACTCAGCGCGACCATCTGCCAGGGTCCCATCAGTGTAAATGGCTTCGGTGCTAGGGAACGAATCAAGGAGTTGCAGGACCTGGCGTGTTGCAGTAACGGAGTCCTTTGAAGCACGGGACGCATCCAAACAAAGCTGCAAACGGGAAATGGACCAAGGAGGGGAGTGATAGGAAGAGGAGAAAGTGGCAGGGAGTGGACAGGATTCGAGGGACAAGAGAAGGGAACGAACACAGACTGCAAGTGGGTAACCTGACCTGGGCCGTCGCGGAGGGATAGGGAGTGCAGAATCTGGAAAAAGGAGCCAGCAGTTCAGGTGGTCGGGCAAGGCCTGTACATGGGCAACATAGGAAGCTAGCAGATGTTGCCTGCAGAACCGCAGGGATAGGCCCCCGCTTAAACTTGGAGGCTTGTCACAGGGTTCGTGCAAAAGGCCCACATCGCCAAATGGCCACCACAATGCTGAACTGGGTCCAAGGTCTGCAGTGCAGTAAGGGCAGCTGAATCATAAACTATGCACCCATTGTCGAGGTGCAACTGAATGAGGATCTGATAGACCTTGAAACACGTCCATATAACATGTTCCATTTAATTGACTCCCCATGAACAAATGTTGACGAGCTTCAGACTTCTTTTTTTTTTCTTTTTTTTTGAGTGTAGCAAGACACTCCACTCTCAATATGCGAGATACCAGGCATTATATAATGATTTAGTTTTATCTGTATGTAAAATTCTAAGTGTCTATGTTGTACATGAGGCCTCAAATATGTATTAGTCTGTACTGTGATGTGCTCCCACTGGCACTGGCTTCCACAGAATGAATGAAACTTTATATGTAAGAAAGTTTAGCAAGTGCTAGGCGCGCCTCGTCTGTTTTGTGTCGTCGTTTCTTTCAACTGCTGGGCATTGAATGTCTTGGGGCGAGAAGTAGGTTTGCCAACTGCTGAGCTGAACCCAGTCTTAGCAAATATTCCTATTGTAGCTTGCTCTTAACCTCCTTGGCTGGGAGGTGGTCAGGTTACCCGCCTGATGAACGGAGGCGCTCTCTGGGCTCCCCTCCACTACCCCTCCTCAGTAAACGCTAGGCAGTGGTCAAGAGAGCTATTCATTTGCTTCTTGGTTGGGTAAGTACCTATGGGTTTGGTTCTGCTGTGGCCTCATGACTCGACTTAGTTTAGGCTCCATAGTCGTATTTATGCCTTTTCACGTGTTTAATTCCGGGAGTAGCAGCTACACTATGTGTAGTAGTGAAATTTTGCTTAATTTCGTACAGGATTGCTAATTTTATGTCGATTTTTGCTGGAATCTGATTCCGAGACTCTGATGGTGTTTCGTTAGCATAGTTCTTGCACTTTATAACTAGTGAATAATTCCTTCACCTGTTTAAATATGTTCCGTGTCTTTCGCGTTCTTATCGTAGTTGAATTAAAATATTTTCGGGGACTCACGGTGCCTATACTGTTCGTACTTTGTTGACAGAACATGTGGACGTTATAAGACTAAGCATTCAGCTTTTCCATCATTCAGTGCACATGAGTGGTTAATAATTGTATAGGTAATTTGCTAATAAGTTTCATAGTGAGTATGGCGTGATAATTTTCCCCGAAAATTGTCCATTCTAACTTGTAATCTGTGTACTTCTCAGTCCACGTGTGCTCCGATTAGCGTGTTCCCTGCCGTGGTTATTACAATTAAATAGATCTTTTGCCTCTGTGTAGAAAGAACCGTTGCACGACGTATATCGTGTTTTTAATTTTCATAGAATAGAATTATTTCACTTCTCTGAATTTGTGACCGAACTGTATTGTGCTGTAGCAATCTGTAACCTTGCTTATCTAATAGATATCATTACTCTGATCAGAAAGAATTGTTACACGATATATTTCGCAATCTTATTCTCTTCGAAATTGATTTTGTTAACTTTATGCATTTTTGTGTTCCGACTTGATCTAACAACTTTACCCTTCTGTAGTTATCTTCTCCCTGCGCTAAACGAACGCCAGAGCGACAGTTTTATTATTTAATGAAATCTTGATTTAATGTATAATTAGAAGTTCTAGAAGTTCTTCCGTCTGTACACCGCACTTTGTGGTCTTAAACCAAGTGCGCTTGTTTCTGATAGTTTATCATGAGCCTAAACCACTAGCTTGACACGTTATGGAAGCGAAGTACTATTTCATTGTGCGCGAGTGAACCTTCGATCTGCATTCTCTACATTGCTTGGCTGTCGTCCTGGTGTATTGGTGTTGGGTGCTTGGTAAAAACCTGCACGACTTGGGGTATGAATCTGTGTGTGAATGTGCTGCAATTCCTCCGTTCCCCTCTATGAAACGTGATCGTAATTAACCTGTACTCAACTTTGTAGGTGGGCAATTTTAGGGCCATGTAATTGTGGATATTTTGAATATTTTTATTCTGATTTTCAAAAAAATGGTCTTCCCCCTTGTTGTTCTTGTTTTGAACAACAAATCAATTTGTTAAACTATAATCCTTTTCTGCTAATTTAAATTCTCCACTCATCATTTATTTTGGATTAATGTGGGGTAATTTGTTCATGTATCTTGTGTCTGTGCTCCCTTCTGGAGTAGAGAATATTTGCGTTTCTGTTGCCAACATTTATTTTTGATTTAGATCCATGACTGCGGATCATTATTTAATTGTGTGCAGTTTTCTCTAATGATTACAGTAAAGGTAGAACTGTTTGCTTAACATATAGAATCAGAGTTTTGCTTAAGGGAACTGTAGACTTCCGCCGCTGTGTGAATATTGCCGTAATTAGTTTTTGTGAGCAAGGAGTCAATTGTTAACTTCACAAACACGGCTAGTTACCAGTCAGAAGAACAGCGGGCGAGTTTCAAGCTGCAGGAGCGTTGGGCGTGCAGCTCCACAAACAGTGTGGCTTAGACAATGAAGGATGTTTAGGTGCCGCCAGCACTTTTGTTTGAGCTGTCGGATATGTGGCACCCAAGTAAGATGGTCATCAAACAACGTCCCTAAAAATAGGTGTGTCTCTTCGACACGCAGCAAGTCATCTGCTACATAAAGATCGCGTTCTGGGTGTAACGCTCGACGTCGACAGAAATGCATCACCCGGGTTTTTATGCATAAAACTAAAAATCGTGGGCAAACGCCCACGACTGTGCCTTTCGAATTGTTATCTGCAACCGCCGTTCAGCACCGCGGATGCTAGTGGAACTAAAATACATGCAGAAGTTATTGGCATACAAGGATGTGGAAACCGATGACCTCACAGCCGCTGCATGGCAATTAATCGCGACTAAAACTAGAGGGACACTAAGAATGGAACCCTGTGGGACACCGTTTTCTGGATAGTGAGGTGAGCGGAGCCAAGTACCAACATGAACACGAAAAGGACGCAACGCAAGGAAATTCTATATGAATACAGGAAGTGGACCCCGTAAGCCCCAGTCGTACAGCGTAGACAGTACACGGTGGCGCCAGGTGGTGTCATACGCCTCCCGCAGATCAAAGACGACGGCAACCAGATGTTCGCTGTGAGTATAGGCTGTATGGATGACCGACTCTAGCGACAAGTGATTGTCGATAGCAGAGGGGTCATGACGGAAACCACCTTGTTGTGGGGCCAAGAGTCGCCGATCCTTGAGGATATACATAAGCCTCCAACTCACCATGCGTTCGAGGAGCTTGCAAGGAATGTTGGTGAGGCTGATCGGTCGGTAACTATAAGCCACCTGCGGATCGGCCCCAGGCTTCAGCACCGGAATGATGACGCTATCCTGCCACTGAGACAGTCTAACACCCTGAACCAAGATGACGCCTGAGCAGGGCGAGAAGCTGGTGCTTAGAGTCCACTGATAGGTGTTGGAGGAACTGACTGTGAATGCAATCTGGTCCAGGGGAGGTGACAGGGCAGGCAGCAAGGGCACTTTTGAACTCTCACTCAGTAAAGGGGATGTTGTACATTTCCTGGCGTCACGTTAGGAAAGATATTTACTGTCGCTCCATTCGTTCTTCAAGGGCGCGGAAATCTGCCCCATAAGCAGCAGTTGCTGAGCTGCGAGTATAATGGTCTGCCATGTACTCAGCTATGGCGACAGGGTCAGTATAGATTGTACCCTGAATGCTGAGGCATGGGATTCCCGCCGGTGGGCGGTGCCCGAAGAGGCGTTGAACTTGCGACCATGCCCGTGAAGGAGATGCGCGTGAACCAATGGAGGCAACATACTGCTCCCAGGAGGCCCTCTTGCTTTAGTGGATCAATCGCCGCGCATGTGCCTGGAGACGCTTGAAGGCGATAAGATGGTCAACCGAAGGGTGGCGTCGGTTTCACTGTAGTGCTCGCCGCCATTCCTGGATGGCCTCAGCGATCTCTGGTGTCCACCAGGGCACTGACCTATTGTGGAGTGATCCGAGTGAGGTGGGAACAATTTTCTCAGCAGCGCAAATGATGACCTCTGTGACCTGCTGAACAGCGGCATGAACATCAGCCAAACGGGAAGAGGTAATCGCAGCAGCTATGGAATAAGATGGCCAGTCAGCCCTATGGAGGGACCACCAAGGCAGACGGTCAGTAGTAGGACACTATGGGAGCTACAGGAAGGTAGGAAAATGGTCGCTGGCACACAGGTCGTCGTGGACCATGCAAGTGAGATGTAGAAGCAGCCTTGGGCTGCAGACAGACAGGTCTATAGCCGGGTATGTTCCATGGGCTACGCTAAAATGTGTAGGAACACTGGTTTTGAGGAGACAGATGTTCAGCTGCGTCAGTATAGTCACAACATCTCTATCCCGCACTGAGATCTGTGTGCACTACCGGAGCCTAACAGCGACTGCCTCTAGAGTAGTTCAAAGAGGACGGCAGCACTTGGGAGAGGCTAGGGTGTAGACACAGACTCCACCGAGAACTCTATCATACACAGAACGATTTTTAAAATAGCCCCGATAGCCCTGAAGGGCAGGAGTCTTCTTGACAAGAAACCAGGTTTCCTGGAGGGCTAAGCAGAGGACAGGGAGGCGGCAGAGTAATTGCTGCAGCTCAGCCAGATGTTAAAAAAACCGCCACAATTCCACTGCAGTATTTCGTTTGCGCCAAGACGAAGAGCCATACTGGAATAGATAAGCAGGTTATTCCATGGGAACACCTGCTGCAACCTGCTCAGAGACTGTTGGGTCAAGAAACATTGGCTCAGGTGGGTCAGCAATGGCGAGATCCTCAGGTGATGCGAGGATATCTACCTCATCTTCTGCTTTGCAGTCACCAGAGATTCCCTTTTTCTATGTATCTTTGGTTTCCTTCCCTCTCACTGCCCTTTTGGCTTGATGGGCTGGGAGGGCTTCTCATAGGTGGCGTCAGGAGTGCAGGAAGAGCGAGAAGCCTTTCGACCAGCAGATTGGTGATCCTTGAGCCTTCTGCCTCGATCATGTGAAGCACTATGAGAAGCCTCAGAAGGGGCAGTCCCGAGGGACCCCTTCCGAGTGAGACGAGCCTCCAGCTGGGAGGTGGGAACTGGTGTCGAGGAATTGTCCCCACAGCAGGTGCTACAGGCACCTGTTGCAATGCGAATCCCACAGTGGTGAATAGGGTTCAACAGGTGCAATGCCGAAGGAGATGCACCCAAAGTCAATCCGTGACTGTACCAGGGCTGTGTATAGCCACAACAGTGTGGAGTGATCAGCGCCCCAGGTGGTATGGCACAGGTGCTGAAGAACATTCAGATGGCGACAGCACTCCTGCTTCAGCTGACGAATGTGGGGAAGCCATGTCAGCTGGGCGTCAAAGACCAGCCCTAAAACCTATGGGTTTCTACTACGTTAAGTGGTCGTCAAGGTAACCCTCAGGGTGAGGGTGAACAGTCCGACACCGACAGAAATGCATAACACTAGTATTGGTCGCAGAGAACTGAAAGCCGTGAGCAAGAGCCCAGGACTGCGCCTTCCAAATGGCTCCCTGCAATCTGCGTTCAGCGACTTGGGTGCTGGAAGAGCTATAGATGCAGAAATCGTCAGCATAAAGGTACGGGGATACTGACGACCTGACTGCTGTCGCTAGGCCGTTAATGGCTAATAAAAATAAGGGAACACTTAAAACAGCCGCGGTGGAGTAGCCGAGCGGTCTAAGGCGCCTCGCTGCGCAGCGCGCGGTTGCTCGCCGTCGGAGGTTCGAGTCCTCCCTGGGGCATGGGTGTGTGTCTTGTCCTTAGGTTAGTTTACATTAGGTTACGTAGTTTGTAAGCTACGGACTGATCACCACGCAGTTTCGTTTGATAGATTTACAAACATTTGAACATTTTTGAACTTAAAACAGAGCCCTGATGAACCCCATTATCCTGCACATGAGAGGTGCTACGGGAGACCTCAACTTGTCCAGAAAGCTAAAACGTTTTCAATAAAAATCGGGAGAGAGCCCCAGAGGCCCCACCCATGTAAAGTAGTGAGTATATGGTGTCGCCAGGTTGTATCCAGAGAGGGGTGGCGCTTGTATCGCTGTAAAGCTCGCCTGCGGACTTTAATGGCCTCAGCAACCTCCGGCTACCACCACGGCACTGTCGTACGCCATGGGCACCCTGATGAACGTGGAATGGTGGCTTCCGCAGCAGAAACTATGGAGTGTGTGGCGCTCTCGACCACCACATCGATGTTATCGAGTGGGGGAGGGTCAACGATGGCAACAGAGGTGTAGCCTTCCTAGTTACATCTACAACTACATACATACTCCGCAGTTCGCCGTAAGGTGCATGGCGGAGGGTACACTGTACCACTACTAGGAATTTCCTTTCCTATTCCACTCCCAAATGGAACGAGGAAAAAAAGAATGCCTCTATGCCTACGTACTAGCCCTAATTTCTCATATCTTGTCTTTGTGATCTTTACGCGAAATATAAGTAGGTGGCAGCAAGATCGTACTACACTCAGCTTCAAATTCCGGCCCTCTAAATTTACTCAACTTACTCTATCCATCAGATCATTTATATAGATAGAAATAATAGCGGTCCTATCACACTCCCCTGGGGCACGCCTGACGATACACTCGTCTCTGATAAACACTCGCCATCGAGATCAACGTTCTGCGTACTATTACTTAGGAAGTTTTCCAGCCAGTCACAAATCTGTGAACCTATTCCATAAGCTCGTATCTTCGTTAGCAGTCTGCAGTGTGGCACCGCGTCGAACGCCTTTTTGAAGTCGAGAAAAACACAATCCGCTTGTTGCCCTTTATCCATGGGTCGCAAGATGTCATGTGAGAAAAGGGCAAGCTGAGTTTCACATGGACGATGTTTCCTAAACCCGTGTTGATTCATGGAAAGAAGCTTTTCCGTTTCAAGGAAATTTACTATATTCGAACTGAGAATATGCTCTAAAATTCTACATGAAACTGATGTCAACGATATTGGCCGGTAATTGTGTGGGTCAGTTCTCTTTCCTTTCTTATAAACGGAAGTCACCTGCGCTTTTTTCCAATCACTAGGAACTTTGCGCTGAATTAAAGATTCGCGATAAATGCAAGCTAAGTAGGGGGCCAATGCCGCAGAATAGTCTTTGTAAAACCGAACTGGTATTCCATCCGGACCAGCAGACTTTTTCGTATTTAGCTCTCTCAGCTGCTTCTCTACACCAGAAATACCTATTACTATGTCCTCCATTTCGGAATTAGTACGTTGATCAAATGATGGAACATTTGTGCGGTCCTCCTGCGTGAAAGATTTCTTAAAGGTTAAATTTAGAACTTCAGCTTTCCGTTTGCTTTCTTCTATTACTGCCCCGGAATGATCAACGAGTGACTGGACAGTCGGCTTTGACCCTCTAATCGATTTTACATAGTACCAGAATTTTTTCGGGTTCTCGGAAACATTTTTCGGTAAGGTATGGCTGTGATAATTATTGTATGCTTCGCGCATCGATATTTTTATAGACGCACGAATCTCTACTAACTTTTTCCTGTCATCATTTGTGTGTTCTTTTATGAATCGAGAGTGCAACAGTCTTTGCTTTCTCTCAGCAGCTTTCTAACATTATTATTATACCACGGTGGATCTTTTCCATGCGTAATCGTCTTTACTGGCACATATTTCTCTAACCCTTTTTTACAATACACTAAAATTTAGTCCACAATTCCTCTACATCCATAGTCCCGGAATTAAATGATGTACATTCGTTTTCTAAGTGCGATCCTAACATTTGCTTATCGGTTCTTCGCAACAAAAACACGCTCCTAGCCTTCTTGATTGGTTTATGAATTTTGTTCACCATCGACGCTATGACGATATCATGATCACTAATTCCTGTCTCTACACAGACATCGTTAATAAGGTCAGGCCTGTTTGTGGGTATAAGGTCTAGAATATTTCCATTGCGCGTGGGTTGCCGGTTTAACTGCTCAAGACAGTTTTCGGAGAATGTGTCCAAAAGTAGCTCGCAAGACTGCTTGTCTGTACCGCCTGAAATGTAAGTAGCGAGGTCCCAATCTATACTCTTAAAGTTGAAGTCTCCCCCGACTAATATTACATGGCCCGGATACCTATGCACTACCTGGTGTAGACTTTCTTTGAATGATTCTAAAACTGCTACCAGCACTGTGGGACCGGTAAAAACACAATCTATTAACTTAACTTCTTTTAGACCTGTTATACGTGCCCAGATAACTTCACAGTTACTTTCAACCTCGATCTCAGCAGAAACAATATCTTTGTCTACAGCGATGAACACTCCTCCTCCAGTTGTAAAAAATGTTCAAATGTTTGTAAAGTCCATGGGACTTAACTACGGGGTCATCAGTCCCTAAACTTACAAACTACTTATGAACTACTTACGAACTAGGACGACACAAATATCCATGCCCGAGGGGGGAGTCGAACCCCCGACCGTAGTGGCCGTGAAGACCGTGACTGGAGCGCCTTAGTCCCCTCGGCCACCGCGGCCGGCTCCAGTTGTATCCGATCTATCTTTCCGATATACATTCCACGCCTCGCTAAATATTTCTGAACTTGCCACATCATGATTTAGCCAGCTTTCGGTGCCTAAAACTATCTGAGCACAATAATTTCCATGCAGTGCGGAAAATTCGGGAACTTTGTTTCTAGTACTCTGTAAGTTCGCGGCTAATATTTTGATGTTCGAATTTTTGTTCCGAATGTGGCCTTAATTCGCTGTTTGAATGCTGACAGGCGAGTGCTCATCAGAGTTAGCGCATAGCCTAAAAAAACCCCATATGCACATCCCAAGTACTCTGCTACCCAAGTAGCCGCTTCCTTAGTGTAGTGCACCCCTGATCTATCTAGGGGCACCCTACAGTTCCCCACCCGATAACGCAGATCCAGAAATCTGCAGCCATGACTATCACAGAGTCGGCGAAGCCTCTGGTTCAGACCCTCCACTCAGCTCCATACCAAAGGACCCCGATCAACCCTGGGAACGATGCTACAAATCGACAGCTCTGCTTGCACCCCGCATGCGAGGGCAGCAGCCTTCACCGATTCCGCCAGCCGCCCGTAGGACCTGAGGATGTCCTCAGAACCCAAGCGACAAGTGTCATAGGTGCCGACGTGAGCCACGACTTGCAGTCGACCGCACCCCGCAGCCTCGATAGCCTCCGGCAAGGCCGCCTCCACGGTGTCCTGACAAAAGCACCCAGTGACAAAAGCACCCAGTGACATTAGCACCCAGTTCTGGTCGAGGGGTGGCCCGCTAATCTCCCCGTCCGGTCTCTGCTCAGCCGAGGGCTGTGAGGTCGCATTAACACAAGGCCGTACTTGACGGCAATAGCATTGCTGCAATTTATAATTGAAGCGAGCCTAAAGAACAACCGAGACATATAAGATTTGTGACCTGGAAATAGTCTTCGATATTGTAAGATGCTGGATGATGTTCGCAATTCTGAGAAAAATAGGAGTAAGCTTGTAGGGAAATGCCGAAAATACATAGTTTGTATAAGAACGAAGTCGATAAAATAAGCGTCGAAAGTCAAGAACGAAATGCTCAGATTAAAAAGGGGTAAGAAAAGGTTGTGGACTGTCGCCATCACTGTTCAACTTGCACAATGAAGAGACTTAATGTAGAAACTAAAGATGTTCAAGGCTCTGATAAAAGTTCTGGGTAAAAGGATATCAGTGATAAGATTAGCTGATGACATTGCTATCATCTGTGAAAGTGAAGGAAAATTACAGGGTCTGTTGAATAGAATGAAAAGACTAATGAGCACAGACCATGGACTGAAGGTAAACCAAGGAAAGATGAAAGTCATAAGAAGTAACAGAAATAAAAGTAGCGAGAAAATAACATCCGAATTGGTGATCACAATGCAGTGCTGTAGCCGGCCGCAGTGGCCGAGTGGTCTGCGGCGTGCCAGTCACGGTCTTCACGGCCGCTACGGTCCGGGGTTCGAATGCCCCCTCGGGCATGGATGTTTATGTCGTCTTTAGTATAAGCTAGTTCATAAGTAGTTTGTAAGTTTAGGGATTGATGACCCCTTAGTTAAGTCCCATAAGCTCTGCAAACATTTCAATTTGATCACAATGTACACCAAGACAAGGAATTCTGCTACCTTTGCAGTAAACTAACTCACGACGGAAGTAGCAAGAGGGACATAAAAAGTAGATAAGCACAAGCAATGAGGGCATTCACGGGAAAGAGAAATCTACTGCTGTCAAACATCGCCCTGGACTTTAGGCAGAAATTTAGCAGAACATAAGTTTGCAGTATAACATTGTATGTAACTTGGACTGCTGGGAAATGAGAACAGAAGAGAACTGAAGCATTTGATATGTAGTTTATGGAGTTGTACAAAATATCACGTAATTTTTTTGTAGGTACTGCTTTTAAGTTTATGTTTTAAAGCCATAAATGCCTGGGTATTTATGAATTTTGGGCATTTGCCCAAGCATTCATTCTAGGCATTTGCTCAACTTGCAAATGTCGAGGCATTTTACATAACTAGGGGAAAAACAGAATGGAAACATCAAGCAGAACATAAGTTTGCAGTATAACATTGTATGTAACTTGGACTACTGGGAAATGAGAACAGAAGAGAATTGAAGCATTTGATATGTAGTTTATGGATTTGTACAAAATATCACGTAATTTTTTGTAGGTACTGCTTTTAAGTTTATGTTTTAAAGCCATAAATGCCTGGGTATTTATGAATTTTGGGCATTTGCCCAAGCATTCATTCTAGGCATTTGCCCAACTTGCAAATGTCGAGGCATTTTACATAACTAGGGGAAAAACAGAATGGAAACATCAAGCAAATAATCGAGGATGTAGGTTGCAATGGTACTCTGAAATGAAACGGTTGGCTAAGGAATTTGGTGGCAGGTCGCATCAAAGCAGTCAGAAGACTGATGACTAGGGATGCAAACGATAAATCTACGTTTTGAAAACATCGACGTTTTGCTCCAAAACATCGATGTTAACAGCGATGGTTTGAACATCGATATATCGCCTATGTATCGGTGATAGAAGTCGAAAACTATTTACACCGTTAAATTCTGGTTCTAAGCCTTTTTACTGTATATGAAAAGGATTTCTACAGTATTGTATGTTACGTTTAGAAAATAAAGGAAGAAACAAATATTTGGGTTTTATTTCCGAAAAAGTGATAATTTGCGAATGTGTGGTTACGTTACAAAAAAAATTAACATATTCACAGAATATATGACAACTGCGAATGGGCAAAGCTAAAAATGTGCACCCAGCTGGCACAAATACACAAATTGCACGAACCGAACACTACGATCTTCATAATCGTACTGACAGTTAGCAGTCATCCGCTGAGGTGGACAGAGTAACATATATATATTTGTCTGTAACTGCAGACAGACTGTGTCGAGAGAGCGTTTCCGGTGAGCGAGGAATGGGCGGCGTGGCATTAACGCAAAAACAGGGACTGCTTAGGGAGGGTACGGGCTGCAGGTAGGTCGTGACGTAGTAAACAGGTCAGACTGGGTGCAAATGTCGCAGATTTGGGGTTGGGTGCAGATGTCACTGGGTGCTTTTGTCACATATCCGCCTCCACATCTCGGATGAGGCCTCCCGGTAGACACACCGAGTGCACGTTGGACTTCTTTCCGGATCTGGACGCTATCTGCCTAAGGGGCTCCATCACGCGCCTAAGATTGGAGCTCCCAATAACTAATAATCCCCTCCCCCCCCCCCCCCCGTGCACCTGCTCGGACCCTGCTGAAGGAGTGGCCACACGTCCACTCACAGGACGAACGGGCGCGGACGGACGTCCAGCCTCCACATTGGCCTTCCGCCTCGAGCGACGCGAACGCCGTACAACCCGCCACTCCCCTTGCGGAGAAGGCGGCTCGACGACGTCCGGTACACCTGAAGGTGCCGCGGTAGCAGGGACAGAGAGCGAAGCGTGAGACACCTTAGGTGTCCCACTCGACGCACCAGACTCCCCACCATCGCTGCACCCCGAGACAGCATCCTGAAGATGGCTGACCGTAGCCAACAGCACATTCAGCTGTTCGCGAACTGCGGCCAACTCCTCCTGCGTCCGCACACAGCAGGCACACATCATATCCATCCTATCGATACAATTAACTGTAGAAAGTAGAAAACTAAATAATCAACTTTTAAGTAGTCTAGTACTCTAATAAAGACGGCTGGCTGCTGACTGAACTGTGGTCAGTGGTAACTACACTGTCAAATCAACGAAACTGAGTCCGGCAGTTTTCAAAATAAACAAGAATATCTGTGGATTACACCATTATCAAACGCGCGGGAATATAAGCTTTCACAAAGCAGAACACGAAATAAGGAAGTGACAATATGACACGTAGCTTGCAGCAGACGATAACTATACACACGGTATTTATCAAAATACGCGAGAATAAACTCTTAAAGCAGTAGCACTAACGAAATGTGTTAAGTAGGTGAAAAGAAACCTCTTAAAAAGAAACACTAACGAAAATTAAGAAATTAACTGGCAACGAAATTTCACGCAATTAAATTATGTTACTTAGCGCTCTGGGTGATGGGGCAACCACAACAGCTGGCACTGAAATGACTGTTAACTGACTGAATGCTAATCTGCCAAGTACGCGGGAATAAACAGAGGTACTACGAAAATGAAGAACTAGACTGGCAAATTAAATTGACACAAATTAAATTAAGATACTTAGCGCTGTTTACGATGTGGCACTGGTGGCAGCTGGCACTGGACTGACTGATAACGAGTTATAGTAACTGTCTCTGACTTGTTTTGAAATACACTAGTCAAAGACAAAGACTAAACACAACGGTATTTATCAAATACGATAGAATAAACTATTAAAACAGTAGTACAAACGAAATCTGCCAAGTACGCGGGAATAAACCTCTTGAAACGGAAGTACTAACGAAAATGAAGAACTAGACTGGCAAATTAAATTGACACAAATTAAATTAAGATACTTAGCGCTGTTTACGATGTGGCACTCGTGGCAGCTGGCACTGGACTGACTGATAACGACCTCCCCCCAGGGGGCCCACAGCTCTTTTGTGGGTACGTGTGTGGCGCGCACGGGGCCCCGAGCCGGAGCAGTCTTTCTTCCGCCCCAGGCTGCTTCACCTTCCCTCCCGGTTTATGCCTTCGCCCGGAGACGGGCATATTTCGTGAACTACGGTGGTTCTTGTTGTCGTTTTTCTTCCTTCGTTCCTTCCTTTCTTACCCTTTGTTTCTGTCTTTCTCTCCTTGTACTCTCCTAGCATTCTTCTCCTCCTCATTCGTCTCCGCCTCGGCGTTTGAGACACTTCTTTCCTTCTTTCTCTTCCTCTATTCTTCTTCTTCTTTCCTCCCTGTGCGTGTCTGAAGGCCGACCCACGCATTATCATGCGTAGCAGGTGACGGGGTAACGCGTAATTCCCCGCCCTGGCTAGACAAGTAGGGCACGTACGTACCCCCTGGTAAAGGCCAGGCCCAGGGAGGGGTGATTACCCGAGCTGGTACCTTCCGAACGTGCCGATTGGGCCCTCCGTCAGTTTTCGGGAGGTGTGACCTGAGGTGTGAACAATCACCTAAGGCGGGTAAGCCCTCGGAGAGAGCCCCCACTAGGAAGGAGCGCGCCATCGGAGACGCCGGTAATCACGGGGGACACTTCCGCGATGACTTCCTTCTCTTCTTTAGTGACGTTGACCCACAAACGTAAGTTAGACTCGCCTCAGCAAAAAAAGACTCTGCCTAATGTACCTAAATTTCTTGTCGTCTCTCGCACTGACGGAAAGGATTTCAATTCTGTCAATCCTTTCGTTATACAGAAAGGTGTAGATGCAATTGCTGGCCCGGTTAAAACCTGTTCACGTCAGCGCAATGGCACATTGTTGCTGGAAGTGGAAAGTGCCTTCCAAGCTCAGAAACTACTCCGGACTACACTGTTACACACGTTTCCTGTCAAGGTGGAAGCACATCGCACACTCAACTCGTCACGGGGGGTAGTCTTCACGAGATCCCTTGACGGGTTGTCTGATGAAGACATCCAATCGTATATGTCCGACCAGGGTGTGACAGCCGTCCATAGGGTCATGAAAAAGGTCGATAACCAACTGACACCGACTCGTACTGTGTTTTTGACGTTCGACAGAGTTGACCTCCCGTCGAAGGTCAAAGCAGGGTATGAAGTCATCTCCGTTCGCCCTTATGTGCCTAACCCAACGCGCTGTTTTCAATGCCACAGGTACAAACATACCCGTGAACATTGCCCAAATGCAGCAAAGTTTGTCACTTGTGGTAGGGACGCCCTTGAGGGGGATTGCCCACCTCCGTCCCCTCACTGCCTAAACTGCAACGGTGACCATGCGGCTTACTCTCGCGACTGCCCTGTATACAAGGATGAGAAGGTAATCCAGCAAATTCGGGTTACGGAGAGGGTATCGACATCTGCCGCTCGAAAATTGTTGGCGAGTCGAAAGCCCACTGTCCTCCCAGCGGGTACATACAGTAAAGTCGTCACCTCAACTCGACCTACCAAGGATTCCAGTACCCAGACTTGTGACTTCACTTTCGCTGACACAGTTGTGCAATCCGCCAGCCCGAAGATTGCCCGTTCAACGTCCCCGCTTCCTCCTGCTGCTTCTAAGGTACAGTCTTCGTCAACCTCTAGTAAACCGCGGGCACCTAAACAAGATGCCCGGACCTTGAAAAAGGAACCCGTCCGTGAGGATTTTCTGCGTTCTCAGGCTTCCCAACCGTCAACTGCCTCTTCCCGCCGTCACTCTTCCAGAAGAGCTGACAAGAAAAAGAGTTCCTCTCCTTCCCCGCCGAGGCGTGACCCATCCGTCACGCCGTCCAACAGTTGCCGGCCTCGGCCGTCTTCTGTTTCACCGGGTCGCTCCGTCTGCCGGGCAGCCGGCCCCCTACCGGCGGTGGAAACTGCCCCTCCTGATCAACTCAGGGAGGTGGCAGGCGTGTCGGTCGAACCTATGGACCACGACCCTTTGCCCCTAGACAGCGATAGCAGTGCTCCCTCGAAATCCGGTCCTCAGCGGCCGTCGAGGTGACCCCGCTTGCTAGTTGGTTTTTATCCTTATTTCTTCTCTCATTTTTATCATGGCGCTCCTTCAATGGAATATTCGCGGCATTCGTTCTAATCGGGAGGAGTTAAAACTACTCCTTCGATTGCACTGCCCGCTTATAGTCTGCCTCCAGGAAACTAAGTTGCGTCCACGTGATCGTGCAGACTTTCCACACTACACCTCTGTGCGGTTCGACCTGCCACCCGTGGAAGGTGTCCCAGCCCATGGAGGGGTTTTGATGCTCCTTCGAGACGATGTCTATTTCCATCCCATTTCCTTGCACACTCACCTACAGGCAGTTGCCGTCCGCATCACCTTATCCACATTTACCTTCTCCCTCTGTAATATCTATTCGCCATCGTCATCTGCCCTTACTAGGGTGGATGTGCTACACCTTGCTGACCAGTTCCCTTCACCTTTCGTGTTGGTAGGCGACTTTAATGCCCACCACCCCCTGTGGGGCTCTCCGGCACCTTGTCCGAGAGGCTCCCTTTTGGTGGACCTTCTCCAACACCTCGATCTTGTCTGCCTCAACACCGGTGCACCGACCTTCCTTTCAGACACAACACACACTTACTCCCATATAGACCTCGCAATATGCACTCCTCAGCTTTCCGGTCGGTTTGAGTGGTATGCACTTTCTGACACGTACTCAAGTGACCATTTCCCTTGTATCATCCACTTCCTGCATCATTCCCCATCTCCTCGTCCCACCAGTTGGAACATTTCCAAAGCCAACTGGGGGCTTTATTCTTCTGTGGCTGTTTTTCACGATCAGAATTTTCCCAACTGTGACAGTCAGGTCGACTACCTCACAGAGGTTATTCTCACTGCTGCTGAACGTTCCATACGTCGTACATTCTCTTCTCCACTTCGTGTCCCGGTCCTTTGGTGGACTGCAGCCTGCCGCGACGCGCTTAGAGCCCGGCGCCGTGCTTTACGCACCTTCCGCCGCCACCCAACTTTGGAGAATTGCATCAATTACAAACGTATGAGAGCGCAGTGCCGTCGTATCATAAACGACAGCAAGAAAGCTTGCTGGACTGCTTTTACTAGTTCTTTTGAACGTTTTACTCCCTCCACGGTTGTCTGGGGTGGCCTACGCCGTTTGTCCGGCATCAAGGTCCACTCCCCGATTCCTGGCCAGAGCGTGGAGAACGCAGTCCTCGTGGACCCCGCTGATGTTTCAAACGCATCGGGTCGTTTCTTTGCGGAGGTTTCGAGCTCTGCCCATTACCACCCTGCCTTTCTCCCTCGCAAACAGGTAGAGGAGGCACGGCCGCCTTCTTTCCGCTCTTTTAATCGTGAAAATTATAACGTCGCCTTCACCATGCAGGAGCTAGACCGTGCTCTCGCCCAGTCCCGGTCTTCTGCTCCCGGGCCCGAATCCATTCATATTGAGATGCTGAAGAACCTCTCTCCTGCGGGCAAGTGCTTTCTTCTTAGTACCTACAATCGCATATGGACTGAAGGTCATGTTCCCACAAGTTGGCGTGAAGCCATTGTTGTCCCCATCCCCAAACCAGGGAAGGACAAACACCTTCCTTCCAGTTATCGCCCCATTTCTCTGACGAGCTGCGTCTGTAAGGTGATGGAACGCATGGTTAACGCTCGGTTGGTCTGGCTCCTCGAATCTCGCCGCCTCCTGACTAATATCCAATGCGGTTTTCGTCGACACCGCTCTGCTGCTGATCACCTCGTTACGTTGTCGACCTTCATAATGAACAACTTTCTAAAGAAGCGTCAAACAGTAGCAGTGTTCTTCGACTTGGAGAAGGCATACGATACCTGTTGGAGAGCGGGCATTCTCCGCACATTGCACACATGGGGCCTTCGGGGCCGCCTTCCTCTTTTCATTCAAGCGTTTTTGGCGGATCGCAAGTTCCGGGTACGGGTGGGCTCTGTTTTGTCAGATACCTTTTGCCAGGAGAATGGGGTACCACAGGGCTCCGTCTTGAGTGTGGCGCTCTTTGCCATTGCAATCAATCCGATCGTAGATTGCCTTTCAGCCGACGTCTCCGGATCTCTTTTTGTTGACGATTTCGCAATTTATTGTAGCGCCCAGCGGACGTGTCTCTTGGAGCGTTCTCTCCAACGCTGTCTTGACCGTCTATATTCCTGGAGCATCGCAAACGGCTTCCGATTCTTCACTGAGAAGACTGGGTGTATCAATTTCTGGAGGTACAAGGAATTTCTTCCACCTTCTCTACGTCTCGGCCCTGTTGCTCTCCCTTTCGTGGAGACTACGAAATTCTTGGGACTCATGTTGGATCGGAAACTTTGCTGGTCCATACACGTGTCCTACCTGGCTGCCCGTTGTGCCCGATCCCTTAACGTTCTTCGTGTCCTCAGTGGCACGTCATGGGGATCGGATCGTACCGTCCTGCTTCACCTTTACCAGGCCATTGTTCAGTCGAAGCTCGACTACAGAAGCCTTGTATACTCTTCAGCACGGCCGTCGATTCTCCGCCGTCTCAACTCTATCCACCATTGGGGATTACGTCTGGCGACCGGTGCATTTTTACCAGCCCTGTTGAAAGTCTGTATGCCGAGGCTGCTGTATTACCCTTGACCACTCGACGTGACATACTCTTGTGTCGGTACACATGCCGCCTACGGTCGATGCCCAACCATCCATCTTACAGATTATTTTTTGACGACTCACTCGATCGCCAATATCAGTTGTCTGCGATTGCCTTGCTTCCACCTGGAGTTCGGTTTCGCCGCCTGCTACAGCGGCTCGATTTTACCCTTCCTTCCACCCTTCGGTTGAGCGACAGCCCATTGCCACCGTGGCATCAGGCCCAGGTTCACACACACCTCGAACTTAGTTCGCTCTCCAAGGAGAGCACTCCGGATTTGGTATACCGCTCGAGGCTTGTCGAACTCCGTTCGCGGTTCGATAATGCCGTATTTATTTACACTGATGGTTCCAAGAGCACTGCCGGTGTCGGTTCTGGCTTCGTCGTCGGGGACAACCGTTTCCAATACAAGCTCCCTGACCGGTGCTCGAACTTCACGGCTGAGCTTTTTGCCCTCCACCAGGCCGTTTTGTACACCTGCCGCCACCGCGAACCTTTCTATGCCATATGTTCGGACTCCCTTAGTGCCCTGCAGAGTCTTAAGGACCATTTCTCGAACCATCCTCTCGTGTATCGGATCCAACGTTCCCTCCAGTTGCTAGCAGATGACAGCTGTCACGTTTCTTTCCTGTGGGTCCCTGGCCATGTGGGTGTGCCCGGGAATGAGGCCGCCGACATAGCAGCCAAGGCAGCAGCTCTTTTGCCTCGCATGGCTACCTTTTGCGTCCCATCGGACGATGTTCAACGGGCTCTTCGCCGGAGTATCGTGTCGCAATGGCACAGTGTGTGGCTTTCACTGTACAACAATAAATTGCGAACTGTCAAACCGATCCCGACCGCTTGGAGGACCTCCTCACGCCCCTCTCGGCGGGAGGAGGTCATCCTGGCCCGGTTGCGGATCGGTCACTGCCGTTTCAGCCACCGTCACTTGCTATCCGCCGAACCTGCACCGCTATGCTCCTGCGGTGAACTGCTGACAGTGCGACATGTTTTACTGACTTGTGTTAATTTTAATCATCTCCGTGTAGCCCTTCACTTTCCGTCTACTCTGGAGGAAAATTTAGCTGATGACACACGAGCAGCTGCTCGAGTTTTGCGTTTTATCAACTTGGCCAACCTATCCAAGGATATTTCACCCTTTTAATTGTCTTTTATCTTTCGTTTTTAGCCTCTTGTTGATGTTCTGACAGTCACCATTTTTTGAGATCATAGCGAATCTATGTTCTTGGCTGGGCGCTAATGACCATAGAAGTTGTGCGCCCTAAAACCACAAAAAAAATGATAACGACCTACAGTAACTCCACCTGTGTTTCCTATTTCCTATGCGTCGTTGGTCCAGAGATCCATACTGAAAGTTGATGCTTCCACACAGACCCCTTCTTTTGTTCCCATATCCACGACAAGCACGTGTACTTGCACCTGTACCTGCCAGACTCAGATTAGCAAAGACATGGCAATTCAAGCAGAT
Source organism: Locusta migratoria (assembly GCA_026315105.1). Taxonomy (NCBI): domain Eukaryota; kingdom Metazoa; phylum Arthropoda; class Insecta; order Orthoptera; family Acrididae; genus Locusta; species Locusta migratoria. The sequence goes on along the minus strand of CM048755.1, from coordinate 740,854,594 downwards.
CCCACAGTACAACGAGAAGATGTATCTACTGTAATGATTGAGAAGGCACCTCAAAAGTAGGATGCCTTCCAAAGCAACCTTCCTTCAACATCTTCGAAGAAAGCTTCGCAGCCTTCAGTCGAGTCACTTCCACAGGCCCCATTGGACGTCATTATGTCGGCCTTAACTGATGACGAGGAAATCATTAAGAAGCTAGATGCCTTGTTTCATGAACCAGGCAGCCCATCAGATGTCCTTCGCTCACAGAGTGGCTCACCATCTCGGCACATGCAGAGGGGAAAGCTAGAACCACATCAGTAACGTGGCTACCACACTCCAGTGGAATATGAATAGTTTGAGGACTCGTCTGGAGGAATTGCAGCTCCCTGTCAAAGATAGGCCCTTCTGTATATCCCTTTAAGAAACACATTTTAAACAGGGCGATATGCCTGTACTTAAAGGATATCACCTCTTCAAGAAAGACAACCTCGTTAGTGACAGGGCACAAGGCGATGTGGCAGTGTTCGTCAGGGACACATTTCACACCTCACATGTGCCCTTAATCACTCCATTACAAGCACTTGCCGTTCATGTACTGGCCCACCTTAGTAAAGACAGTGTTCTCCCTTTACTTGCCACTTGGTGAGCATGTTGATGGTAATCTCCTAGCAGAACTTGTTACAGAATTCCTGCGTCCCTTTCTCCTGTTAGGTCATTTCGATGTACACAATCGACTATGGGGCTTTAACGATATTTGCCCCAGGGGACAAATGATTGAGAATGTAATAAAATGTTCAAATGTTTGAAAATCTATCGGACCAAACTGCGTGGTCATCAGTCCGTAGCTTACAAACTACTTAAACCTAGGTAAACTAACCTAAGGACAACACACACACCCATACCCCAGGGAGGGCTCGAACCTTCACGGCGAGCACCCGTGCGCTCCGCAGCGAGACGCTTTAGACCGCTCGGCTACTCCACCGCGGCAGATGTAATACACTCCCACTGATGTTGTACTGCTGAACACAGTCAAGCCTACACATTTCAGCACTGCTACAGGTTCATTTTCTGCTGTAGACCTCTCCGTCTGTTCGCCTACTCTATAACATATCGTTCAATGGAATGTGAACGAAGACCATGGTAGCGACCACTACCCAATTTCGTTAAATCTGCTAGCTGGAATAGATAGAGACGTCAAGCTCATAAATAAAGCTGACTGTGTGTTTTATACACAGTTAGCTGTCTTCGAGCGGTTTGTGTTCAGGATTGGGTGGATCACATTACATCAGTGATTCATAATGCCGCCGATGCACCTATTCCTAAATCCAAGCTAACACTTCAGAGACCGCCTGTCTCTTGGTGGAATGATGATTCTCACTCTACGATCAGGGCCAGAAGGGCAGAATTGCGGCGATTCCATTGGTGCCCCACTGAGGCGAATCTGGCAAATTTTCGAGTGTCGAGGACAAGGGCGAGACGGGTTATTAGAGAAAGTAAGCAGAGGTCTTGGAAAGAGTTCCTGAACTTCATCAACAGGTCCACGTTAGCAAGTAGAGTATGGGTAACCATTAGGAGGCTCTCGAGGCGGAATTCCCGACCGCCGATAGCAGCTGTACAAGGGCGAGGACGTCTCTTAACATCGTCAAGAAACACTGCCCAAGTATTGGCTGAACAACATTACATCCGATTCTAGCAAAGATCCACCCTTCCATCAGTTCCGGGCGATAAGGGAGAGGGTTGTTTTTGATTTCCATTCTTCCAACGTGGAAGATTACGAAGTGCATTCAAGTCCCTAGGCCTCCAATTTTTTTTTCTCCGGACTGGAAAGAGATAGAAACATGCGCATTGTTTCAAAATGAGGCCGTGTTCATTGTCAATACGTCCCAGAGATAGCAGCACCGTATGGCAGATGGAATTTTACCGCCAGCGGCGAGAATAAGAACTGATTTAGATACTTAAACTGGCGACGTTTTCCTTACTTGAACAGCGTGCAATCATTCGTTTTCTGTGACACCAATTGAAATTCATCGAAAGTTGAAGGAGACATGTGATGATGGAGCTATGGATGTGTCGAAAGTGCGTTCGTGGGTGCGACAGTTTAATGAAGGCAGAACATCGTGTGACAAAAACCCGAAACAACCTTGGGCTCGCATAAGCCGGTCTGACGACATGAGCGAGAAAGTGGAGAGAATTATTTTGGGGGATCGCCGAATGACTGTTGAACAGATCGCCTCCAGAGTTGGCATTTCTGTGGGTTCTGTGCACACAATCCTGCATGACGACCTGGAAATGCGAAAAGTGTCATCCAGGTGGGTGCCACGAATGTTGACGGACGACCACAAGGCTGCCCGTGTGGCGTGTTGCCAAGCAATGTTGACGCGCAACGACAGCATGAATGGGACTTTCTTTTCGTCGGTTGTGACAATGGATGAGACGTGGATGCCATTTTTCAATCCAGAAACAAAGCGCCAGTAGAAGCCAGTGGAACCACACAGATTCACCGCCACCAAAACAATTTCGGGTAACCGCCAGTGCCGAAAATATGATGATGTCCATGTTCTGGGACAGCGAGGGCGTAATCCTTACCCATTGCGTTCCAAAGGGCACTACGGTAAAAGGTGCATCCTACGAAAACGTTTTGAAGAACAAGTTCCTTCCTGCACTGCAACAAAAACGTCCGGGAAGGGCTGCGCGTGTGCTGTTTCACCAAGACAACGCACCCGTACATCGACCTAACGTTACGCAACAGTTTCTTCGTGATAACAACTTTGAAGTGATTCCTCATGCTCCCTACTCACCTGACCTGGCTCCTAGTGACTTTTGGATTTTTCCATCAATGAAAAAAACACTCCGTGGCCGCACATTCACCAGCCGTTCTGCTATTGTTCAAATGTTCAAATGTTTGTAAATCTTATGGGACTTAACTACGGGGTCATCAGTCCCTAAACTTACAAACTACTTATGAACTACTTACGAACTTGGACGGCACAAATATCCATGCCCGAGGGGGGATTTGAACCCCCGACCGTAGTGGCCGTGCAGTCCGTGACTGAAGCGCCTCAGTCCCCTCGGCCACCGCGGCCGGCGTTCTGCTATTGCCTCAGGGATTTTCAGTGGTCAAAACAGACTCCTAAAGAAGCCTTCGCCGCTGCCATGGAATCATGGCGTCAGCGTTGTGAAAACTGGGTACGTCTGCAGGGCGATTACGTCGAGAAGTAACGCCAGTTTCATCGATTTTGGGTGAGTAGTTAATTAGAAAAAAATCGGAGGCCTTAGAACTTGAATGCACCTCGTACAACCAGCCTTTCTCACTGTAGGAGCTGGAGTCTGCACTGTCCATCGCTCGTGATATTGCAGCTGGTCACGACTAGATTACGTACAGCATGCTACGATTCCGCTTTTAAAATCTGGGAAAGATCGTACTGACCCCGATAGTTACCGCAGGAAAGACTTTGGAGCGAATGGTCAACCGGCGCTTAGTATGGGTCCACGAGAATAGGTCCTTACTGAGTTGCTCCCAGTGCGTTTTCAGAAGATATCGCACCACACCTTCTTACGTAAACAACACCTCATTGATGTATTTTACAATCTAACAAAGGCTTACGATACTACATGGAGGCGTAAATGTTTTGCAGCAGCTCTATGAGTGGGGTTTTCGCGGGCGTCTGCCGACTTTTATTAGGTCTTTCCTTTCGGAAAGGTACTTCCGAAAGGAAGGTCGGGAGTGCCTTGTCTGGTCGTTTTAAGTGTGAGAACGGTATCCCTCAAGGAAGTGTTCTAAGCTTGTTGGCGTATGACATTACAATTAACAGCATTACAGACACCATACGACGACCCGTATAGTGTTCTTTGTTTGTGGACGATTTTTTCATCTTCTGTGCGTCCTCCTCCTTTCAACGGCTACTCGTCAATTGCACCTGTCGATGGTTGGAGAAAGGTGTAACACCACAGGTTTTAAATTCTCTTAAAAGTAAAACTGTTTGTGTTGATTTTAATCGCTCACATTCTCTTTTTAATTTACCTGTTTTAAAACTATGGAACACTGTTCTCACCTTTCAGGACAAGGTGGAATGTCTTCGCCTCGCTTTCAGCGCAAGGCTACTGTGGTTGTTGCACCTTAAAAGAAGTCAAACTGCGATGCCTCAAGGCTCTAAATATCCTCAAATGTCTCAGTCATAGGTATTGGGGGTGCTGACAGGGTACGTTTGCTCCAGTTCTATAAAGCCTTTGTGCGACCCAGACCTGAATATGGCTACCAGGTCTATGGCTCGGCTACTGGATGCAGTACACCACAAAGGTATCAGGATGGCGCCTGGCACCATCGCACGAGCCCAGCGCATAGCCTGTGTGCAGAGGCTGGTGAACCTCTGGTTTCTATTCGCCGTCTTCTGCTCGTGGCACGCCTGGCGTACAGGGCTCTGTCAGTCCCTCACAGTGTTGCACAGCAGCCATTAGGACGTTAGTACCATAACCGTCCACAGTCAATAAGAGCGTTTGGGATTCGAGCACAGGGAAGCCACGATTTGTGCAAGTGCAGGCTGGAGTATGGGATCTCCCTGGCTCCTTCATAGGCCTAGATTGCTTTTAGATCTGACTGCTTTTAGGAAGCCTTGTACCTCTGATAGATTTTATAAAAGTCAATTTGTTGAGATTTTAAACCACCAAGCAGATTTTATTACTGTCTATACAGATGGACCCAAGAAAGGCGATCGTATAGGCTGCTCTCATGTGTTCCCTGACGTTGTCCTTCGCATAAGGCTTCCAAAACAATTTTCCGTTTATTATGCGGAACTGTTTGCTACACAGAGGGTAATAGAACGGATCAAAAGGCATCAAGCTGTGAAGTTCCTGATCTGTTCTGACTCCTACAGCGCCCTTCTCGCTGTCGACCAAATGTATCCAGCAGATCGGATGGTGCAGGACATACAGGACGCTCTCCTTGCAATGCAACAATATCACAAAGAGATAATTTTCTGTTGGGTTCCTCGACACATAGGGATCCAGGAAAACGAACTGGCTGATGCAGCAGCTAAAGAGGTGTGCTCTCTCCCACCTGTCATACGCTGTTCTGTCCCACTGTAGGTTGTCACCTCATTTCGACGCAGACAACCATGGTTTTGTGAGAGAATCTGTGGATGGATGTGGCGCACTGAAATCTTCAGTGCGTTCATGGCGTACTTCCTTCCGCCGTCCACGAGCTGATGAAGTCGCCCTCACTCGCTTTAGAATCGGACATTGCCCACTGACCCATGGTTTTCTTTGACGCCACGAGGAACCGCCATTGTGTGACAGATGTAGGACACAACTATCGACACGACATATTTTAACGGAATACATTCTATATGATAGTCAAGGGGCAAATTTCGGTTTCCCACAGGACCTGAAAATCTATTTTAGGTGATGTTGAGGCGTCCTTGTTTTAAAATTTAATATGACAGCTGAACTTCTCCCTAAAATACTGGGTACGATATTTTAGTGTGTGGCAGAGTCGCTCGGTCACCCTTTATTTTTATGTAGGTACGGGCCACAAATATCCGTTGATATTTTATCATTAGCTGTAGTTCCTTTGAATAGTTATTGTAATTCCATACGACATGCACAATTTTGACTGCTTAGGAAAAGCAAAGGATTCTGAGGCGCACATCACATTCGAGGAAAATACTCAGCCGAAATTTTGCAAGAATCGCAATGTTCCTCGCGCTTTACGTGATAAAGCTGCTCAGGAACTTCGTGCTTTGCAAGAGAGCGGAGCTATTGAACGCATCCTAGTTAGTCAATGGGCAAGTCCTCTTTTTATTTTGCCTAAACCTTCGGTTGCATTCGTATCTGCGTTGACTTTAAGGCTACAGTCAACCCATAAACTGTTGGCATAGCTATCCATTGCCGCGACCGCAAGACTTCACGGACACACTGGGCGCTGGACACTTTTTCAAAACTAGATTTGCGTGACGCTTACTTTCAAATACCACTAGATTAAGCCTCTCAGAAAATATTTTTAGTGAACACTCATTTAGGATTTTTCAAATATTTGCGTTTACCATTCGACAGCGCCTCCGCACCCGCCATCTTCCAAAGGTATTTGGAGCAACTCACTGCTAAAGTGCCAAGTTCCTCAAATTGGAGGATATTATTGTTTCGGGTCGTACACCTGACGAACACATTACAAATTTACGAACGTTGTTTCGTGTGTTGTCTGATGAAAGTCTTAATTGTCGTTTACGCAGCTGTGACTTTTTCAACCTGAACCACAGTATCTTGAACACGTCATTAACAGTCGAGGTGTACATCCTTTGCAGTCGTAATAGCTTGCTATCCTCGACCTGCCAGCCCCTAAGAAATTGTCAGAAATGCAGTCGGTCTTGGGAAAAGTGACTTATTATATTCGCTTCATTCCGAATGCAGCACATACCGCGGCTTCTTGCATAGATTACGCTGTAAGAACGTTCCCTGTATATGTACTGGCGAGTGCAAGCTCGTATATCAACAGCTCAAAGATGCCTTGCTCAGCGCTCCTGCCGATGACAGCGCTACTAAAGCAGAGTTACTAAACATAGCTTTTAGAAACTCATTCACCAAAGAAGACGAAACCAATATTCCAGATTTCGAATTACGAACAGAGGCCGCAATGAGTAACGTACAAGTAGATATCATCGGAGTAGTGCAGCAACTAAAATCACTTAACAAGAACAATTCTGGTCCGGATTGTATACCCATTAGATTACTATCTGATTATGCTGAAGCGATAGCTCCTTACTTAACAGCCATATACAACCGCTCTGTCATAGAAGGATCTGTAGGGCTACCAAAAGATTGGAAAGTTGCACAGGTCACACCTATATTCAAGAAAGGCAATAGGAGTAACCCACTAAACTACAGGCCTATTTCATTGACGTCAATTTTCAGCAGGGTCTTGGAACTTATCCTGTATTCAAATATTATGAATTATCTCGAACAGTACGATCTATTGACCCAAGGTCAACACGGATTTAGAAAATATCGTACATGCGAAGCACAACTAGCTCTTTATTCACACGAAGTGATGGGTACTGTCGACAAGGGTTCGCAAATTCCGTATTTCTTGATTTCCAGAAGGCTTTTGACACCGTACCTCACAAACGGATTTTAATCAAATTGTGTGGTTATGGTATATCGCCCCAAATTTGCGATTGGATAGGGGATTTCCTGTCAGAGAGGACACAGTTCGTAGTAATCGATGGTAAGGCACCGACTAAAACAGAGGTGATATCGGCCGTTCCACTGGATAGTGCTATTGGTCCTCTGCTGTTCCTTATTTACATAAACGATTTAGGGGGACATCTAAGTAGCTCTCTTAGGTTGTTTGCAGATGACGCCGTCATTTACCATCAAGTAAAATCATCTGAAGATCAAAACCAACTGCAGAACGATATGAATAAGATATCAGTGTGGTGTAAATAATTAGAAGTGTGAAGTCGTCCACATGAGTACGAAAAGAAATCCGTTAAACTTTGTTTACAAGATAAACCAATCAAAAGTGAAGGCCGTAAACTCCACAAAATACCTAGGAATTAATATTACTTCAGACTTAAACTGGAAAGAACACGTAGATAATGTCGTGGGAAAGGCGAACCAGACACTGTGTTTTATTAGCAGAACCCTTAAAAGATGCAACAGAGCTACAAAAGAAACAGCATACACTACGCTTGTCCGTCCATTTTTGGAGTATTGCTGCCCAGTGTGGGATCCTTATTATGTGGATTTGACGGAGGACATCGAAAGAGTCCAAAGAAGGGCAGATCGTTTCGTATTGTCACGATACAGGGGAGACAGCGTTACGGAAATGATACAGGATCTGGGATGGGAATCATTACAATAACGGCGCTTATCACTGCGGTGTGGGCTACTTACGAAATTCAAATGGCCAACATTCTCCTCCGAATGCGAAAATATATTGTTGACTCCAACTTACATAGGTAGAAATGATCATCAGAATAAAATACGAGAAATCAGAGCTCGAACGGAGAGATTCAGGTGTTCTTTCTTCCCGCGCGTTATTCGAGAATGGAATGGGAGATAAATAGTATAATGGTGGTTCGATGAACCCTCTGCCAGGCACTTAAATGTGATTTGCAGAGTATCCCATGTAGATGTAGATGTTGTTTGCCGCACTTCAGTCCCGAAAAACCAATTCTCTTGCAAGTGGGCGCTTCCTGCTATGGAATGGCGGCAGTTGTTTCACAGTGACATGGTGACACAGACCGACCGATTGCCTTTTCATCCAAACTGTTGTCTGTAACCCAGTGCCGTTACTCGCCATTGTGTATGGCGCCACCAAGTTTCATCATTACTTGTGTGGTAGAAAGCAGCCCCTGTTTTCCCGTTCGCACGGCCTACAAATTACAATGTTGGGCTCTGTTGCTGTCTCAGTACCAGTACGAAATTGTGTATCGTTCTATAGCCTAGCATGGAAATGCAGACACACTTTCCCGTCTTTCCATTGGCCCTGGTACAGACTTTGGCGCATCTTGTTGTCAGTTCCCTTCTCAGGCCTCTGCATTGTTACAGTATTTTCCTTTGAATTAGCGAGAGATTGCGCAGGCCACGGAAGCTGATCCAGACTCGCGCATTTTGTTGAACTACATTCGTACGGCTTGGCCTCGTACAGTACGTGACATTTACAACTCACTAGTGCGTCGATATTTTGCACATCGACATGAATTGTCGATACATCGTGGTGTCATCCTTGTCTCCAATGACAGTGGACAGTCTCGTGTGTTGATCCCTTCACGTTTGCAAAGCGAAGTATTGACCTTGCCGTGTCAGAAACGTTGGAGCATCTACATGGGATACTCTGCAAATCACATTTAAGTGCCTGGCAGAGGGTTCGTCGAACCACCTTTATACTATTCTTCTACCATTTCATTCTCGAATAGCGCGCGGGAAGAAAGAACATCTGAATCTCTCCGTTCGAGCTCTGATTTCTCGTATTTTATTCTGATGATCATTTCTACCTATGTAGGTGGCAGTCAACAATATATTCTCGCAAGTTGGCAAGTGGAGTTTCGTAAGTAGACCATGCTGCAGCGATAAAAGCCGTTGTTGTAATGATACCCATTCCAGATCCTGTATCATTACCGTGACGCTGTCTTCCCTGTATCGTGACAATACAAAACGGGCGGCCCTTCTTTGGACTCTTTCGGTGGCTTCCGTCAAACCCACTTGATAAGGACTCCACACTTGGCAGCAATACTCCAAATAAGGACGGACCAGCATGGTGTATGCAGTCGCTTTAGTAGTTCTGTTGCATCATTTGAGGGTTCTGCCAGTGAAACGCAGTGTCTGGTTCGCCTTTTCCACGACATTATCTGCGTGTTATTTCCAGTTTAAGTCTGAAGTAATAGTAATTCCTAGGTATTAATGGAGTTACGGCGTTCACTTTTGATTGATTCATCTTGTACACAAAGTTTAACGGATTTCTTTCTGTACTCATGTGGACGACTTCACACATCTCATTATTTAGAGTCAATTGCCAATTTTTACTCCAAACTGATATATTATTTAGATCGTCCTGCAGTTGGTCCATACGAATCAGTTAGCGCGGCGACGCTGTACTTGGCCGGGTATGGACTCCCCCATTACACAAATGACGTCACAGTGCCACGTCTGTGCTACTAACTAACCCGCACCACTCCTGAAGTTCTTTGCGTGGCCGAAGGCTACATCACCGTGGCAACGCGTGCACCTAGACTTTGCTGGACCGTTTTGGAAAACACGATTATTACTTGTGGCTATCCTTTTGCTGTGCCCATGTTTACGACGTCTCGTAGCACTATTCGGACATTTTTGCCTCGAGGGTCTTCTAGAAATGCTCGTTTCTGACAACGGCCCTAAATTCACGTCCCAAGAATTTCGAACATTCTGTGATGTTAATGGAATACAGCATCTAAACAGCCGCGGCGCGGATCGCTTCGTTCGAACATTCAAACAGTAGATGTCCCAGCTAGGTTCGGCGCACTCCAGGGAGGCAGCTTCGCAACGTTTCCTCGCCTCGAGATGGATGGTCCCCGCTTGCCGGCCGCTCCCTGCTTCATTTGCTCCACCCACGGTAGCGTCTGGCTTTGCTCCGTGTGATCTCGGCTCCTATAGAGCTTACAGCAGTCCCGGACGATGGGAGCGGGATGAGTTTGTCGGTCGCGTTGGCGCTTCTGTGTATCTGACTTCAGGTCCTGCAGGAGTGCAGCGTCGCCGTCACTGTTTCGTCCCCCGTGATCCTTCCGAGTTTGTGTGTGCAGATTCGTAGCTCACGCAGTCATAGTGGCCTCAGCAGAGAGTTACTACGACGCCGCGGGACTTGGTGGAGACCCTGGGTCCTCCGCCTGCCGTCGCTTTCCATACGGAGCTGGGCCAGCCCGCCTCGCAGCAGCCGACGACGTCATCGTCCTGGACTGGTCCTCAGGACCTGGAACAGTGCTGTCCGCACAGTTTCCCGGGGGATGTTTCCTGACGGGAGTCTGTCGTCACAACGTCCACGTTCCTTCCCTCCCCCTCCAACCGCTCGTTGTCGAGCTCCTTACACAACAACGGTACGCAGCTTTGGGGGGGGGGGGGGTGTAATGGCATAAAGTTGTCGTCACTGTGGTGTCGCACAAGTCTAAAGTGCGCGCCACGTACTTTCGCCGCGCGCCGCCATGCACGCACGGCGCGGCGTTCTTACGACGTCAGCCACGAGCGCCCTCTGCTGCATCGTGGCCACGACTGCTGCATCGGACACTTGGGAATCAGATAGGCACCAGTTATAGACTTGGCAATCGGATAGGTTCTAGGAATCATCAGTAGGCAGGCCTCTATCTAATCTATGTATCAGCATTCTGCATTCAAGAACTGTGTTAAAGTTAAGTATTATTAAGTCTCTATGAAATATATATCTCGTTCTAATTTACTCTAGTGTTTCTAGTTTCTGCTGTCCCACTGGCTGGTCACCTCCATACCGCACAAGCGTGCATCCTTTATTCCTGTGTCGGTCTCTTTCTACTCGGCCACCGACACCTACAACCGGCGGAAACGAGACACAATAGTCACTACGTTAGAAGTGGAACACACGAGAGAGAATGCGGTGGAGGGCCGCGACCTTTGTACGACGTCTACTAAAACCCAGTTTACACGAAGATCGCGCAAGTAGTCAACAGATCACGTTGCGCGCCATCTAACGACGTAAACGCGGAACTACTAGCATTTCGTGAGCGAAGACGGCGTTTAGTACTGGATAGTACGCATTAGGACAGGTTCTAAAATTGCTGGTAGCGAAGTGGGTGTGCATGCGCAGAAGTGAATTCGTTGTGTGGTATCATGTCTATGTGTGGAAATAGCCGTGTCCTTACCGAAATTGCTTGCTTTGTTGGAGTGGAGTGGAACAGAGCAGGAATTGCGCTTTCAATTGAGGCATACAGGGACACTGCAGAAAATCCTCGCTATTATAAGAAGGTACAATGACTATTATTTATGAAGAAAATAACAGAAAAGTGTAGATTTTAATGAATTTTGAACACGTCTTGTTGATTAACTTCATATTTTTAAAATTCTATAATTTTTAGCCTGTCAGAAAATCAGTTGAACATAATCTTGAAAGTGTGATGCTAAAAACAAAGCTAAATTTAGTTGACTGAGGTCCCATTACGGATCGGAAATTGAAATTACTGTGCAGACTTCAACAGCAATATTTGGAAGAGTCGGTACAGAAATTCTTTGTGCAAAGGCTAGACTTTCGAAAGATTTTCCTGTCACCAGAAACCGCAATGTTATAGAGAACCTGTAGAAAATAATTACAGGAAGTAACTGATGCACAATTTTAACAAAGCTGAAAATGTAACTCAAGTGTAAAAAGTATTTCGTTCCTTCATCTTGGCGAAATACACTCTATCTCTCTCTCATCGCCGTATTTTTGTCCTTGGACTACTGCATGCAGTAGACATCTCATTCTTCGTCTCTTCCTCTCAACCGAGGACACATCCAACTTGTATTTCTTCTTCACTGTAGTGTTCTAACAAACATTGCCACAGCTCCTGCAACCGCCGGCAGTATAAGATTCTTAAGCTGTATATTATCAGCTATTGGATACACCCAAATGTGAACAATCCACATATACAAACAGTAATAAGCCCGTATTTTCGCACAGGCGCTGCTGTTAATTGTAATCAGACGTATAGACAGAAGTTTATCGTATTAACGCAACCGAAACCTGTACGATTGCAAGTCATTAGTAACGTGTTAGTAAGCTCGGAGCGCTGCAGCAGACAGTTATCTTTCTTGTGAACTTCCGATCGTCGTGTAAACTAGGCACAATTCTGGTCACGACCACTTGCTTGCAGCACTCGCAGCAGACCACAAAGAAGAAGACTCTAGAGTCTGATAGTTACGGAAAGCAAAGGAGTTTAGTTAATATAATGTTCGATAATATTCTTTTCGGGTTTCCTGCCGGATAAATACGTCATCTGGACACAATGTTTCGCCGACACACCTCGCCGCCATCCTCAGGTGACAGTGCTGGTACACCGACTCGCCGAGACTGACTGCAAGCTGCGAGCGAAGGCCCCTACCACAGAGTTACATATACAGAGCAGGAGCCACCCCTAAACCACTGTCCTACGCTCCACTCGTAGTTCCGTAAGATGCTAGCAGGTGTCAGGCGGATCGCTGGCTTAGGGTGCCTCTCGCACATCAGAGGGTAGCGTGGAGGGGAGGCTGAGGGGAGAGCTCGTGCCGCCTGCCACGAGGCCACGGCTGTGTCCGGCTTGCCGGCGTTTGAGGGGAGGTGGTGGTGGGGAGAGCTGCTACCTGCCGCCTGCCCTGGCCAGTTTAAAGAGCTGCTTCAGACCGCAGCGCCATCATGGGACATCTTACGGAACTGCTGGAAACCCTCCCTCCCCGCAACCCGGAGCGTAGGACCGGGACCTTACGGAGGTTTCCCTTCTGTATATATTTGTCTGTGCCCCTACATACGCCGCGAGAGTGCGTGCGCAAGAATGGACAGACCCGACCTCTACGTTTCAGCGACGCCAGTGGTAGAAGCCGGCATAAACGATAGATCGCTATTCTGCAGGTCTAAAGAGAGACCGTTGTTTTTTATATCAAACAACACAGTGTTCCACCTTTTACTCAAGGGAAAACCCTTGTTTCTGTTTATAATAGTGTCGGGAAGACGAATTTCATTTATGCGGGCTTCTACAACTGGCGGCGCTGAAACGTAGAGGGCAGAACTGTCAATTTTTGCGCACGCGCCCTCGGCCTTCCGCAGCGTGTATAGGGGCCGCCGCTCGCGGCTTGTACTCAGTCTCGGCGAGTCGGTGTACCAGCACTGTCACCTGAGGATGGCGGTCAGGTGGACCGCCGAAATATTATGCCCAGGTGACGTATTACCCGGCAGGAAAGCCGAGAAGAATATGATCAATTATTACGACGGGAAAGCCTACGTAATCACAACGGAGTTTAGATTGTTAATCCAAGTATCGGACGACCCCACCGATGAATAGCAATTACGTAAAGTAAAAGAGGAAATTAATATCATTATATTATGTTAATGGATCTGCGTCACCCACAGCTAAGTACTTTTTTTTGTTGTAAAAATAATTTTTGTTCTGTGTTAAGCTTGTTTCTAGCGACCCGAATAGGCAGGATCCTGGAGACACCAGTTGGGGCCAACTACGGTTTCCAACACTCTCCTCCATTTCTAGTAAGTACTCCGTGCGTCATGTCCGGCATAGAACAGCTGTTCAGTCGTGTATTTCTTCAAACTAACCCAATCAGGCAAATTATTCAGTGTACAAATATGGAGTAGACATCTACGTGTTCAGGAAGAACTTACTTTGTTTAGATATTATTTCGTTGTGCAGTAGCGTATTATTAAGACTTAAATATGGAATTTTTTCTTTTGTGTTACAAAATTTTCTTCATGCGAAAAATTTTCTTGTTACTGACGTTGGATTAGCACGATATGCGAACGAAATTTTAAGAATGCATCACATTTTCATCTGTTTCAACGTGGAACGCTGTCAGAGGTTTCTAATACGAGATACTTTTTGTTAAATATGACACCCAATGGTCTGCTCATAAGCGATAGGTCATGTGATTTTATAACAAGAAACTGACTGCTAGGTATCAATTAATCAGTTATTTATTTTTCTATCATGTCTTCTTACTTCTAACATAACAGATATTACGATTACGAAGACAGACGACGCATCTTAAATAGGTCAACCGGTTCGGGTAGAATGAGTAAGGGAAGTACAAGAAACAATCCTTCAGTACCTAGTATTGCAGCAGTATTTATTTTCTGATACAGACTGTGAAGTCCTGGGATGCACTTCATTTGCAATTAACGTCATAAGGGCTTATTAATACATGTAACATTATTTAGCTATTTACAATTGCAGACGGCCGCGGTGGCCGAGGGGACTGAGGCGCTCCAGTCACTGTCTGCACGGCCACTACGGTCGGGGGTTCGAATCCTCCTCGGCCATGGATATTTGTGCCGTCCTAGTTCGTAAGTAGTTCACAAGTAGTTTGTAAGTTTAGGGACTGATGACCCCGTAGTTAAGTCCCATAAGCTTAACAAACATTTGAACATTTTACAACTGCAAATATGCACTCAAAACAAACGGGTAAAACACGCAGCTGAATACACTTAGCCGGCCGCGGTGGCCGAGCTTTCTGCGACGCGTCAGTCACTGTCTGCACGGCCACTACGGTCGGGGGTTCGATGCCCCCCTCGGGCATGGATATTTGTGCCGTCCTTAGTATAAGGTAGTTCATAAATAGTTTGTAACTTTAGGGACTGATGACCCCGTAGTTAAGTCCCATATATATGATTCCTTCAGGCTTTCGACAAAGATCATCTGTCGTGTTACAGGATCAAATACACACTCGGGATGTGAACCACTTTCGAAATTGCCTTCCTGACACCACGTTATTCATAAATTGAAGAGATACACTGGTACAGACATGCGTATGAAAACACAGAGAGATGTAAACACTCAGAAGAACACGCTGCGGGCCGGCCGCGGTGGCCGCGGGGACTGAGGCGCTCCAGTCACGGTCTGCACAGCCACTACGGTCGGGGGTTCTAATCCCCCCTCGGGCATGGATATTTGTGCCGTCCTTAGTATAAGGTAGTTCGTAAGTAGTTTGTAAGTTTAGGGACTGATGACCCAGTAGTTAAGTCCCATAAGCTTAACAAACATTTGAACATTTTTTGAACACGCTGCGGTCGGCAACGCCTATACAGGACGTTACGAAAAGATACGGCCAAACTTTCAGGAAACATTCCTCACACACAAAGAAAGAAAATATGATATGTGGACACGTGTCCAGAAACGCTTAATCTCCATGTTAGAACTCATTTTAGTATTTCTCTTTAAATGTAAAGTGAAATAATTCGTGCAGACAATTGTCAAATTACCCAAGTGTTTCGTTAGTATCCGCACGCAACTGTGCAATCACGTCATCAACACAGATTTTCTGTGAACGTTTGGGCAGGAATTGTTGTTGATGTCTTGATTGGGCCTCATGTTCTTCCACCTACGCTCACTGGAGCACGTTATCGTGATTTCATACGGGATACTCTATCTGTGCTGCTAGAACATGTGCCTTTACAAGTACGATACAACATGTGGTTCATGCACGATGGAGCTCCTGCACGTTTCAGTCGACGTGTTCGTACGCTTCTCAACAACGGATTCGGTGACCGATGGATTGGTAGAGGCGGACCAATTCCATGGCCTCAACCCTCTTGACTTTCATTTATGGGGGCATTTGAAAGCTCTTGTCTACGCAACCCCGGTACCAAATGTAGAGACTCTTCGTGCTCGTATTGTGGACGGCTGTGAAACAATATGGCATTCTCCAGGGCTGCTCCAGGGATTCCATGCGACGGACGGTGGATGCATGTATCCTCGCTAACGGATGACATTTTGAACATTTCCTGTAACAATGTGTTTGATGTCACGTTGGTACGTTTTGTTACTGTGTGTTTCCATTCCATGATTAATGTGACTTCAAGAGAAGTAATAAAATGAGCTCTAACATGGAAATTAAGCGTTTCCGGACACATGTCCACATAACATATTTTCTTTCTTTGTGTGTGAAGAATGTTTCCTGAAAGTTTTGCCGTACCTTTTTGTAGAACCCCGTATAAGGCAAAAGGTTTCTGGCGCAGATGTTAAATCGGTTACTGCTGCCAAAATGGCAGGTTATCTCGAGTTAACTGAGTTTAAACGCGGTGTTATAGTCGGCGCACGAGAGATGGAACGCTGCATCTCCGAGGGGAGATTTACTCTTAATTAACCCTATCGCTGGTTCCCAAGCTTTGCTAAGATTATAGCCAGAGTCACGGTTTATGAGGTCGTCACTTGTGCGAATTTCAATGGCCTCTCTGACGACGCAGTCCCAGTATCTCGACGTCTGTACCAGAATCCTAGTGTGTTCATACTCCATGGCGTGATTCTCCGACATAATGTTCAGCGACCGCCGACTTGCTCGGATACATCAATCGTGTGTGTCTCTGGTGTTCAACGCATCGATCCTCGACGGTACGCATCGTCTGTCCAATATATGACTTTCCACACTGACACGGAATCTGGTACACGTCCGCCTTCCTCAAACCGAGATCATCTTTAGCGCCGCCAGCGCATTCCGCCCCTCCAGGTCGGGGACGACTACGCAAGTGACCCGGACGCGAAGGCCAGCGCGCTGGCCGACGCATTCGCGGCAAACTTCACGCCAGTTGAAGACGTCATAGATGAGGAGCACACCCGCAGAGTCGCCGAGCAGCTGCCAGTGTTCCTCGCCGCCAGGGAAGAAGACGACGCCATCGAGCCGATCACGGAGAACGAGGGTGCAAAGCAGCTTCGCTCGTTGAACCAGAGGAAGGCGGGAGGCAGCGACGGTATCACTAACCGCCTGCTGACGAACCTACCTCAGGGAACGCATCGGCTCCTTGCCGACGTGTTTAACGAGATTCTCCGCTCGGGAGTCTTCCCCAACGCATGGAAACATGCGGAAGTGGTAGCAATCCTGAAAACCGGCAAGGATCCGCGCCAGGTTACCAGCTACCGGCCCATCAGCCTGCTGTCGTCCCTCTCGAAAGTCTTCGAGAGGCTGTACGTGAAGAGACTGCTGGATCACGTCACGCGCGAGAACATCATACCGGACGAGCAGTTCGGTTTCCGCGCCGGCCATTCCACCACACACCAGCTACTCCGGCTGGTCGAGCCGGCAATGCGGGCACTGGA
Source organism: Locusta migratoria (assembly GCA_026315105.1). Lineage (NCBI taxonomy): Eukaryota > Metazoa > Arthropoda > Insecta > Orthoptera > Acrididae > Locusta > Locusta migratoria. Next base: position 740,837,354 of record CM048755.1, on the reverse strand, counting down.
AACAAGGGAATTCCTTGGGGCAGTGTTCCTTGACGTCTCCCGCGCGTTCGACTCCGTCTGGCACGACGGCCTCGTGTACAAACTTTTTGTGCACGGCATTCCGACGTCCCATGGGAGACTATTGCAGTCGTACCTGTCTGAACGAACCTTCCACGTGAGGGCAGAAGACGGTACATCGACGGAAAGGCAGATACGTGCAGGAGTGCCACAGGGGTCGGTTCTCGGCCCCCTGCTGTACTCTTTGTACACTGCCGACGCACCGCGGGTACCACGCGTAGAATTGGCGCTCTACGCCGACGATACAGCGCTGTTCACCCGCAGCATGAACGCGCACACGATGCGACGCCGCCTGCAAGCTGGATGCGACGTCCTGGGGGCATGGGCTACTAAGTGGCGGTTGAAATTCAACGCCGCGAAAAGCCAGGCAGTCGTCTTCACTAGAAGACGTGTGCCAATTGGGCTACCGCCGATCGAAATTCTGGGGGCTTCCATCCCCTGGAGCACGACGGCGAAATACCTAGGGGTTACCCTAGATCAAAGGCTCACCTGGAAACATCACGTCAGTGATGTAAGACAGAGAGCCATTGCGCGATTACGCGTAATTTATCCGCTGCTTAACCCGCAGTCGTCGCTGCCGCCGGAACATGGGATCACGATGTACCTGTCACTGGTTCGCCCAGTGCTCGAGTACGCGTCCCCAGTATTTGGAAACGCCGCAGACCTCCACATCGAGTCACTGCAGAGGATCCAGAACCGCGCCCTGAAGACTGCCCTGCATCTTCCGAAGCGGTACCCCACCGCCCGACTTCACGACGAAGTCGGCATCTTGCCCCTCCGGGAGAGGTTCCGCGCCACCGCCAGGAACTTCTATGAGAAGTCCCAGCAGTCCCAAAACCGGCTCGTCCGGGACCTTGGGACACAACAAAACTTCAGGCCAACGACTCGTTGGCCTGACCTGCTACGGGATTAATCTTATAATCTCGTAGCAACCGTGGAAGAAACCACACTCCGTCACCAGCTGACACACTAAGACCCTTCCTCCAGTCAGGCCACTAATTTGTTTTTCATATGTTTCAGGTACCGCAGGAACAGCAGTTAATGCTTAGCCTGCAACCCATCGGACCAAGGTCGAGGTCCGTCAAGAGAAGCGTGAGCGTGAGCGTGAGCGTGGCTAGAACCCAGCTGTTGCAGCTGAGCAGCGGAGGCGTGCGCATCGTCGGTGCAGCGCGCTCTGTTCCAGTTGCTGGAGAGCTGTGAGGAAGTCCGTGCTGTGGCGGGAACGAAGCAAATAGTCGTTGCGTTGTTTTAACAACGGTGCAAATTGTTGTGTCCTCCCGCACCACAGCATGGTGAAGAAATCGGCGCAGCAGAAGAAACCTGCAGTGAAGGGGCCGTCGGTCACGCAACTCATCGAGGCTGCAGATCACGGTAAGAAGACCGAAGAAGATTGTACACCTCCCCCGCCCTTGTACATCTCGTGCAGTGGCGCATGGGTCGAGGTGTACGATATTATAGTCGGCTGCTGCAAGAAAGAGGTCGGCATCGAGTCGGTCAACTCGAACGCGACCATTTCGCTACAAGCAGCAACGAAGTCGGACCACAGGGCACTGAAGAGCGCTGTGGCCGCCTTCGTCGTCGACGCTCCTCCCTCGAAGACGACGTCTGAAGGGAAGCGCGCGAAGTTCACCAGGGCGCTCCTGAAGGGCCTGCCATGGTGCTGCGACGAGGCAGCAGTCCGGGAAGGGCTGCGGCGAGCAGGGTTCGGTGGTGTAACTGCTAAGTTGCACAACCGGACCAACAGGACGAGGCCGCCGCTCTACGTTGTCGCCGTGCAAACGGTCGACGATGGGGGCGACGTCTTCGCGCTGCGGAAGCTCTTGGGCTTCCCAGTGACGGTGGAAGCTCTCCCCGCCGACATGAACCCTCTCCCTCAGTGCTTCAAATGCCAGGGGGTGGGCCATGTGGCCAAGTACTGCCGCAACGCAGCGCGGTGCGTCAAATGCTCTGGCGAGCATGACACGCGAGACTGCGTGCGCGGCAGGGAAGAGACGCCGACTTGCGCCCGTTGTGGCGGTCCTCACGTTGCCAACTGGCGAGGCTGCCCGGCTTTTTCAAGCCGGAGTCAACCCGGAGGCGGCGCGGCGGCCGCTGCGGCGGCGCCGCATGGTCGGCGGAAACGGCGGCGACGACGACGACGAGGGGACGGCGCGGCAGCCGCGCCCCCTGACCGCGACCGGCCGGAAAACACCGCCAACGGCGGCGCGGACCGGCCGAGAGCGGAAAGGGGGCCGGCGCCATCCGCCCCAAGGAGGACGACGCGGCCCGGGGACGACCTGCGCGTTGCCGCGGAAGAGGCAACGGCGGCATTCAAAGCCGCCATGGCAGCAGAGAGGGTGGCCTTCCAGACCCAACTTGCTGCGGAGAGGGACGAGGTCTGCCGACAGATTCGGCAGCTGCACGCCGAACTAGCGCGCGACCTCTACGACGACGACGCGGAGGACGCCACAGAGCCCGCCCCTGCGGCGCACAGCTCTGCGGCGACCACTGCTACGACGACCGGCGCTCCTGTGGTTGTTCAATCACAGTCGACAGCTGCCCAGATGACGCCTGCCCATGTACGGGCGGCCAGAGAATTTGAGGCCACTCTGAAGGCCAATCTGGAGGGGCAATCACTGGAGAAGGCGCTGAAGGAGTTGTGCGCCACCCAGTGAAGTTTCGGCCAAGGCGACCGGCGGCAGGAACCTCTCCGCGCACTCATTTGCGCGCAGAGGTACCGCGACGAATGGACGCCACCGCCGGAGAGAGGACACAGGAACATCGCGGCTCGCTGCCGCACTTGGCCAGCCGGTCGAGTGTAGCAGTGCAGCCCAACGCAGCAGGTTCTGCTGCAGCACTAACGGATTGATGTCTATATGACGACCTTAGCTCTGACACGGTAATCGATGCACGATACCCGCTACTAACATAACCTATCCTTGCATGAACTATCGCAGTTAGCAAGGAATCCGCTACTGCCCTTACTACCCGCACCTGACTGTCGCAGAGGTTTTTTTCCCTTGGCGCTTGCCTTGGCACTTTTTTCCCCCCTCTACCCTTAAAACCGCTCTTCTTTCGAAGTTTTCGACCAATACTATCTCCCGATATGGACCGTATTAATGGGTAATCTTATCCACACGTACGGAACACATCACAGTACCCGCTCCTGTGACGCCTACATTAACTTACTAATACATGCAGAGGTGACAGTAGAACTCTTGAGTTGGTCACCATGCTAGTGCGAGCGTGGAGCGGCTCCACTCTTAAAAAAAAAAAAAAAAAGGCTAGAACCCAGTTCCCTTCGAGCAGCCGTAGCGTGCGGATCTCCGTGCCGGCGCGTTTCCAGGAGCTCAGTCCGTCAGTTCACCTGATGATGGCGACATGTATGATCGCCGAAATATTGTGCCCGTTGGACACTATAGACCGGCAGTACACCCGTGGATATTTTGATCATCAAATACGCCGGGAGAAACTGAAGAATCACTCCATAAGAATTGTTTGATCACATTCGGTGTGTGAGGTCAGGCATTATCGTGAAAAAACAATCTTTTGACAGTAATCCTCTTCATACACCTGAAATCTGTCCTTGGTGGACAACACTTCAACGATGATGACGAGCTGAAAGAACATGTTACCACATGGTTGAATACACAGGCGGCAACATTCTATGAAAAAGGCACACAAAACCTTGTGCCATGCTATGACAATTGCCTACAAAATTTCGGAAGCTATGTAGAAAAGTAGTTTAACAGTTGTAGATTTTTGTACAATCAATATTTTTTCTGTATCTGTACCCGTTCGTTTTATATAACCAAACGGAACTTACTTTCTGGACGCGCCTCGTATAATAGGTGAGATGGTAACCTGAAATTCATCGAGACATGCTGTAAAAAGTTAAATGTGTGTGTGATGCAGACGACAAACTTACAAAAACTTGCAGCTTTTAGGATTCATTTCTATATTCAGCTTGCTGAAAGTGCAATAACTTGCAGAAAGTTCTCATACACTGTTCACACAAAAGGTGGCAGACTTCCGGCAAGTCACTAGTACAATAAATTGCTAAGGGTTGCAAGTCGACTTGGTGACGAGTTTACCCTCGCTAGTAGTTCTAAAGACGACACAAACATCCATGCCCGAGGGGGGATTCGAACCCCCGACGGGGAACGGCCTCGCACATCGTAGCGTAACGCCTCAATGCGCTCGGCCGCTCCGCCGCGGCCTCTAGTAGTTCGAAACGTTCCTCCGCGCAAGTAAATTATTTCAATAACTCGCTAGCGTAAATCCAGCCATAGAGAGGAAATTTTAAGCACCACATTTAAGACTTCTACGATTTAACGAAATACTTCTGAAAAGTAATCCGTAATTGGCTGCAAAGTAGGCCTATAGTAAGAAACTGACGCCTTGCGTATACGAAGCGTAAGTTTCTTTAAGGTAACTTAAGTAGTTTTTAAGTCTGAAGACGGATGACCCTTGCAAAATGTTCAAATGTTTGTTAAGCTTATGGGACTTAACTACGGGGTCATCAGTCCCTAAACTTACAAACTACTTATGAACTACTTACGAACTAGGACGGCACAAATATCCATGCCCGAGGGGGGATTCGAACCCCCGACCGTAGTGGCCGTGCTGACCGTGACTGTAGCGCCTCAGTCACCTCGGCCACCGCGGCCGGCTGACCCTTGCATTCACAAACATCTGCGGGGTATAGATGTAAGGCAATGGACAAAATAATATATTTATCATTAGAGACTTGAGAATAGCTGCCGCGGCGGAACAGCCGTGCGCACTGGGGCGCCGTCGGGGGTTTGAGTCCCCCCTCGGGCATGGGTGTTTGTGTTGTCCTGAGGCTATTTTACGTTAGTTTAAGTACACTACTGGCCATTAAAATTGCTACACCAAGAAGAAATGCAGATGATAACGGGTATTCATTGGACAAATATATTATACTTAAACTGATATGTGATTACATTTTCACGCAATTTGGATCCATAGATCCTGAGAAATCAGTACCCAGAACAACCACCACTGGCCGTAATAACGGCCTTGATACGCCTGGGCATTGAGTCAAACATAGCTTGGATGGCGTGTACAGGTAGACATGCCCATGCAGCTTCAACACGATATCACAGTTCATCAAGAGTAGTGACTGGCGTATTATGACGAACCAGTTGCTCGGCCACCATTGAACAGACGTTTTCAATTGGTGAGAGATCTGGAGAATTAGCTGGCCAGGGCAGCAGTCGAACATTTTTCGTTTCCACAAAGGCCCGTACAAGACCTGCTACATTGGGTCTTCCATTATCCTGCTGAAATGTAGGGTTTCGCAGGGATCGAATGAAGGGTAGAGCCACGGGTCATAGCACATCTGAAATTTAACGGCCACTGTTCAAAGTGCCGTCGATGCGAACAAGAGGTGACCGAGACGTGTAAACAATGGCACCCCATACCATCACGCCGAGTGGGACGCCAGTATGGCGATGACGAATACACGCTTCCAATGTGCGTTCACCGCGATGTCGCCAAACACGAATACGACCATCATGATGCTGTAAAAAAAACCTGGATTCATCTGAAAAAATGATGTTTTGCCATTCTTGCAGCCGGGGTCATCATTGCGTACACCATTGCAGGCGCTCCTGTCTGTGATGCAGCGTCAAGGGTAACCGCCGCCACGGTCTCCATGCTGCTGCAAACGTCGTCGAACTGTTCGTGCAGACAGTTGTTGTCTTGCAAACGTCCCCATCTGTTGACTCAGGGATCGAGACGTGGCTGCACGATTCGTTACAGCCATGTGGATAAGACCTGCCCTCTCTACTGCTAGTGATACGAGGCCGTTGAGATCCAGCACGGCGTTCAGTATTGCCCTCCTGAACCCACCGATTCCATATTCTACTAACAGTCGTTGGATCGCGACCAACGCGAGCAGCAGTGTCGCGATACGATAAATCGCAATGGCGACCTTTATAAAAGTCGGAAACGTGATAGTACGCATTTCTCCTCCTTACACGAGGCATCACAATAACGTTTCACCAGGCAACGCCGGTCAACTGCTGTTTGTGTATGAGAAGTCGGTTGGAAACGTTCCTCATGTCAGCACGTTGTAGGTGTCGCCACCGGCGCCAGCCTAGTGTGAATGCTCTGGAAAGCTAATCATTTGTATATCACAGTATCTTCTTCCTGTCGGTTAAATTTCGCGTCTATACCACGTCATATTCGCGGTAGAGCAATTTTAATGGCCAGGAGTGTAGTTTGTAAGCTACGGACTAATCACCACGCAGTTGAGTCCGATATATTTACAAACATTGGAACATTTGAGAGTAGTTCCAACTCTGAGAGGAACAGATTCGTAAAATGTCGATACTTTCTAACTTCAGAGACATTGGCGCTGTAAATTTGTTCCTCACTCTCTGCTCTAAAACTCCCCACAACGGTCCAATTATGCTGAGGCATGGCGATTTTGCTGTCTAGGGGAGATGTTTGATAAATTTCTATTTCTGTACATACAAGGACTGTGTTGTGTGGGTGAGCGCAATCTAATTTTGGAACATGGCAGTGTTTGTTAGCAATATGTTAGTTATAGTAAGCAGATTGTTGTCGAGAATGATATTTTATTTCTGTGTTATCCGACCAGTGAGGGTAACGATGGAATACCACAACATACGTGCTTAAAACCTGATGCAACGTTGCCATGCTTGGCTGTAGAAAGCAGCGCCCATCTTATTGTAAACCGCTTTTCGGGTCTTCGTTAGCAGGAATCAATGCAAACGATGATTCTTCGGACAACAGCACATGGGCCTACTTCCATGTCATCCAGTATACAGGTTTCATGACCATGGCACCATTTCCTTTGCAAGTTTGCGTTCGCTTTCATTACTAAGGGTTTCGCTGCTGCAGCCCTACCATGACTGTTAACCTGCAGTTGTAATGTTTTTATCGAAACAGTAGGTGTCAAGTTTTGCAGTCGCTTTTGCTATGGTAGTTTTGTCACAATGCTCCGAGGTGGTTGTCAACTAACTTCCGGTTTAGTCAACTATCGCTCTCCGTCAGTTATGTGTTACCTTCTTTTGTGTACGCTGTCGAATAATGTTTTATTTCATTTGGGCCTGCAGCATTGTGTAAGTCTTTTAATGACATATTGATAATACAAATAACACCGAAATGTTGCTTTACGTGGTAGATGTTATTTAATGCTTATAAACACAGCAATGGGCCTATGGCTCTGTGGCCATCATCAGGCTATGTCCATATTGCATCGTGAAGGTATAATTTTATTTCCATAAGTACATACAGGATGTCCAGAAAATGACTCCCTGATTTCAAAATTAAATTTCTCGAAAACAAAGATCGATAGAGGAATGCAGTAAACGGTATGTTTATTGTGGAAGCTGTAAGAAGTTTATACAGCAGTTTGAAATAATAGTTACAAAAGCTGCTAACAGATGGCGCTGTAATCGCCATACGTAATACCTAGTATAAATTGTGATCCGAAGCCCAGAGCGATCAGTTCCACTATTGAAACGTGAAAGGAGGTTAGCGTACATCTACCACGTAAAGCAACATTTCGGTGTTATTTGTATTATCAAATTACGTTCAAATGTTTGTAAACTTAGGCGACCAAACTACTAAGCTTATCGGTTCCTAGACATACAAACTATTTTAACGAAGGACAACGCACGAACGCACACACACATACACATACACACACACACACACACACACACACATACATACACACGCCGAGGGAGGACTCTAACGTTCGACGGGAACGGCCGTCATTACTGCCGTTACTGAAACGTTACACAGTGCACACATTTTCGTCGCAAATGTTCCCAGACTTGCACACGATCGGCTTGCCCTCTTTGGAAGTGGGAGATATCACGCATTTCGCCGTAGAACAAAACATGTAATATAGTGCAAGGTAACATCCAAAAATTAAAATTCTGTGTTTTCTGTATTGTGTTTAAAAAATTTGATCCAACTATTGTTCTCTTATGCATTTTATGAGCAACACTGACGTTTTTAACGAGTTATTTTATTACTTGGGACGTTGTCTTGTTGATAGTTAATACTGACAGATCAATAATGCTAGCAGTGGCGGCTGGTGATAATGTGCTAATGTGCTGCAGCACATTGTAAATATATTACTAAAATTATGCCATTTCTCTTCGAATGCGAGCGAGAAATCGCTATAAAATTACATACTTTCTCTTGGAATACGAGCCAGATATCACAATAAAATTATGCCAGTTCCTTTCCAATGCGTATTAGAATGCTAGTAATAAGGATGAAAACGCATTTTGGAGCGCTCTCGCCGCGTTAGCTGGAAAGCAGCTCCGTGTGCTGAAGTGGGATTCAGCCATGCTGGTACGTGCGCAGAGAGGCGGCGCAGTCGTCTGTTCGCTAGTGCGCATGCGCAGACGTGACGTCACGCCTGGCGACTCAAGTGTGCTGAGACCGACTGCAGCACCAGATCAATATTTCTCTTCGCGCTGCGTGAAACGGTTGCGGAAGAATAGTATATGACGAATATTGCGGCATACAGAGTCAAATAGCGCGCTGGCTCAGGCGTCTTGCGCGTTGCCTCTCAAACCTACCTGTGTGAGGCTCATATTCAGATTACTCTGAGTCTAAATTTTTAATTTCTGTAGATAAACTTAATATTTTTAAACGTTATATTTACTACCTGCAGTGAATACATGCAGTTGGCAGCGCTGTTATAGATTCCCCTGAAGGCCGTACTGTCAATACAGTATTAATTGATAATTAATTAAAGGCAATCATACAAAGGTTGACTTTTTATTTTAGTGTATTTTGTTTCTTGTTTATTTTTCTAATATTGTAGCACACTGGTCAAATTTTGTACGAGCCGCCACTGAATGCTAGCGTAATCTTCGCCACAGCACCAAAGACAATTCACTGCAGAAATAAAATAACATGAGCCACGCGCTCCCACTCACAGCCGAGTGTTGACGGAACGTAACGCAACGTACAATACGTGTCTATTAACGCTTCAGAAGTAGCTAGACGCCGGACCGAGGGGCAAAATATCGTACTAGAAGCATGTTGTTCATAAGCAACAATTCTACTTTAAGGACTGATACAAGAAATCAGGCGCAGACAAGTGTGAAAATTACAGAACTATCAGTTTGATAAGTCATGGTTGCGAAATTTTAACACGAATTATCTACAGAAGAATGAAAAAGCTGGTAGAAGCTGACCTAGGGAAAGATCAGTTTGGATTCAGGAGGAACGTAGGAACCCGGGAGGCAAACTCACTTTACGTCTTATCTTAGAAGATAGATTAAGGAAAGGCAAGCCTACATTTTTAGCTTTTGTAGATTTGGGGAAAGCTTTTGACAATGTTGACTGGAATACACTCTTTCAAATTTTGAAGTCAGCAGGGATAAAATACAGGGAAAGGAGAGTTATTTACAACTTGTACAAAAGCCAGGCCGCAGTTATTAGACTCGAAGGGCATGAAAGGGAAGCATCAGTTGGGAAGGGAGTAAGACAGGGTTGTAGTCTGTATTTGTATATTGAGCAGGCGGTGAAGGAAAGCAAGGAAAAATTTGGAATAGGGATTAAAGTTCAGGGGGAAGAAATAAAAACATTGCGTTTTGCTGATGACATTGTAATTCTGTCAGAGACAAAAAAATGTTCAAATGTTTGTATAGTCTATGGGACTTAACTACGGGGTCATCAGTCCCTAAACTTACAAACTACTTATGAACTACTTACGAACTAGGGCGGCAGAAATATCCATGCCCGAGGGGAGATTCGAACTCCCGACCGTAGTGGCTGTCAGAGACAGCAAAGGACCTGGAAGAGCAGTTGAATGAAATGGACAGTGTGTTGAAGAGAGCGTATAAAATGAACATTAACAAGAGCAAAACAAAAATAATGAAATGCGGTCTCAGAAAATCTGGTGATGCTGAAGGAATTAGATTAGGTAACGAAACAATGAAGGTGGTAGATGAGTTTTGTTACTTGGGTAGTAAAATAACATGCGATGGTCGCAGTACAGAGGATATAAAATGCAGAGTGGCAATAGGAAGAAAAGCATTTTTTAAAAAGAGAAATTTGCTAACATCGAATATTGATTTAAACCTAAGGAAGTCTTTTCTGAAGGCATTTGTGTGGAGTGTTGCCTTGTACGGGAGTGAAACATGGACGATAAGCAGTGCGGACAGGAAGAGAATAGAGGCTTTTGAAATGTGGTGCTACAGAAGAATGCTGAAGATTAGGTGGGTAGATCGCATAACTAATGAAGAGGTACTGAATAGAATTGGTGAGAAAAGGAATTTTGGCATACCCTGACTAAAAGAAGGGATCGCTTGGTAGGACACATTCTTAGACATCGGGGAATCGTAAATTTAGCGTTGGAGGGAAGTGTGTGGGGTAAAAACCGCAGAGGGAGACCAAGAGACGCGTATAGTAAGCAGATTCAAGTGGATGTGGGTTGCCGTTCTTATGAGGAGATGAAAAGGCTTGCTCAGGATAGAGTAGGGTGGAGACCTGCATCAAACCAGTCTCCGGACTGAAGACCATAACAACAACAACAACACAAAATACGGTATAAATCAGCTTTTAATACGTTGTTGTCGAGGAAGAACACTGGGAATGAAAGGGTTAACACGCAGCGCTTGCGACGAGGCGTGGTATACCGCACGCTGTCGGCATTATTTCGTCTACTGGCAAGTGCTGCCTCGAGGTTTAACGAGCTGGCGGCAGACACTAACCGATGCAGCAAATTTGCTCGCCAGTTCCGAGAAGCGCGGCGTACGGAAGAGCCGAGCTGTCTGCCGGTAATGGAAGAATGGGAAGTGCAATTTGCGGCAGGCGGGATCCAGGTCACGTCGCGAACTAGCTGCTACCAAAGTAATCGTCTATCGCAATTGCGGATAGTGGCCGTACGACCGGGTGCGCCTAGTTTCGAGCCCGCACTCGCAATTAAATTGTGACAAAAATCGGAGAGGGCTTTTTAAGAGGGAACGCCCGCCTCGGCGATTGTGTTTACGCGTGGGGAGGGGAGCGCCCCGGGCTGCAAGCGCCGGGCGGCATCAGCAATGCGTAAGCAGAATAATTGCCCCGCTCCATGTTGGGGCGTTTTGACGCGCCCGCAATGGCCGGGCCAATGGCGCGCCGCGGTGCCCCCCCACCCCCCGGCGGGCGCGGTAATGGTCGCTGGCCGCCGGCCAATGGCAGCGCGCCGCCGCAGCCGGCCGACCAATGGCAGCGCGCCGCGGGCCGGCCGCCGCGCGACCACATGGCCTCCCGCAGACGCGCCGGGGCCTGCCGACATGCAGCACAGCAAGTCCTTCCTCATCAAGGACCTGCTCGGGGATGTCCTCACCGACAGGGAAGGTAGGCCGCCGCCGCCGTCCTGCCACACCTTACCGCACTCGTTCCCTGCTCTAGTCGCCGACGGACCAACTATTGTTGCTCAGCCTCTGAATTTTACATTCGCGAGGTGTAGCCGGGAGGAAGTAATATTTGGCTCAACGCTTCTAGAAACGTTCACTCTCTCAATTTTGAAAACAAACCGCGCGGTATGCACTTTGCCTGTCTCGTAGCGGACTCGGCTGTGCATCTCCGTGATGCTTTCGCGATTACACAAACCTGTAACGAAATGCGCTGCTCTTCTTTGTATCTTCCCCTACGTGGTACGAATCCCAGACATCTAAATGTACATAAATACTCTGCAAATCACATTTAACAGCGTGTCAGAGGAGCAATGTTCAAATATTGGCCCAATAAGGTTTTATCGACTCCCTCCCGAGTCGACATTTCCTGGGATTCTTCTCGCGAATCTCATCTGGCTTCTCACTAACCGGCGAACACTTTTTTGTGCTCGCTCCACTTGAAATCGTCATCTCCGTATTTACTCTGCAAAATCGTATTCGTTTGCCTGGCACAGGGTTCATCAAACCGCTTTCACGATATTTCTCTACCGTTCCATTCTCTAATACCGTGGGAGGAAAGGAACACCTAAATCATTCTGTTTTCTGTCTGATTTCTCTTACTTTATTGTGATGATCGCGGGTCACTGGTAGGTAGGTCCTAACAAAGTATTTTGGCATTCGGAGGACAAAGTTGGTGAATCAAATTTCGCAAATAGATCGCGCCGCAAAGAATAAGGCCACGTCAACTCGTGTACCATTTCCGTAAGATTCTTACGTGTATCGCGATAATATGAAATGAGCTTCTCTTCTCTGAACTTTTTCCGTGTCATACCTCAGCCCCACCCCATGAGGATCTCACACAACGTAGCAGTAGGCCTTCTCCAAAATAGGGCTGACAAGCGTAGTGTAGGCAGTTTCTTTAGTGCTACTGTTGCATCTTCTAAGTGTTCAGCCGAAGAAACGCAGACTTCAGGACGCGTTCACCATGATGTTTTATGTGTGTTCTTTGTAGTTTAAATTGTTCGTTATTGTAATTCCTAGATATGTAGTTAAAAGTACGACCTTTAGATTTCACTGATTTATCGTGTAGATGAAGTGTAACGGATTTCTTTAGTGCTTATGTCAATGACTTCACGCTTTTAATTATTTATGGTGAATTGCCAATTTTCGCTTCGCACGCACACTCCTGGATATTACATAAACGTAGCTGCTTCCAAATAGTCTTCTTCGATCGTGTAATCATAAACCTCTTGTTGTTTATACACAATCATTTGCATCTGGAGCCGATCCTCTAATTTTCTGTCGTTGCCAATTCTCTCTAAACAACGGCATCAATCGTGAAAAGCTTGATGGATTTCCGACTCTTCCCACCGGAGCATTTCTGTATATTGTGCAAACAATGCTCCCACCGTACACCCTCGAGGTAGCCACAAAGTCACTTGCGTCCTCTACGTTTCAAGAAGTCTCTCCGGTTACTGTGAAGTGATGTTACAAAAATCACTTTTTAGATGAGAACATTTTATGTTAGACTTTGCCTTAACTGCTGTGAAATATCAACTGAAAATTACTATAACCTGGCACGGTTTACATTTTATTTCCCGTATAGTACTCGGAGAGTGGAACTTCCATCCTCTAGTGGATTTACGTTCGTTAATGATGGATGTATTTATTTTATGTTAGAATTTCCGGTGACCTGTGACGTATATGAGAAAAGATATGTTGTATATAGTGTAAACAAGGCACGGAAATAAGCCTCTGATCACTGAAAACCCCAAAGTTGTACATACAATGCAGCCATATCTTTATAACTACCGTTAACCCATCAGATGAGAGTTTAACCCTCAAAAGAGCGTAGTATTTGTGTGAAATGTTCGTTATTAAATTATAAGCCATGGTGTGGAACGCAATTATAAAAATGTTTTTAATCTGCCACCGTTCTCTTATCCCTACTAAGAGTTCCGATGGTCACACCTGCATATACGTGTAGACACACAGCTCCCGAGTTATTTAGGAATCTTACCTTTTTGTCCTTATATAGAGCGCAAGGAGAATGATTCCTGAAATGTCTGTGTGATTGGTCTAATGTTGCTATCTTTTTCCGACGGTAGTGATAAGAATAGGATTGTACTACTTTCCTAGATTTTACCTAATGTATGTTGTGAATTTGTAGTCTAAGGTGCTTGGGGGTAAAGCACATGCACAACAATATGTTTTGCATGTATTGCGTCTCCTGTATCCAACTGGAGTTTCTATAGTCGCACTTTCCTCTACATCTACAAAACACTTGGAAGTGCACAGGAGAGGATAACTTACGGAGTCTCGATGTGCGATGTAACGTCATCCGACATCCGTGAAGCTCTTCTCTCTGTAGGCCCTACGTTCAAAGTCTCTTGCTAATCTCACACATTTACCCAGTAATCTATCATGGGCCACACGACTGTTCCGTACAAACTATTAGTATTTCGTGAACGTACCTCCTTACTTCACTTGTGCGCTATTTTGCTGTAGACAGGCTGAATCCAGCAAGTTGTATGTCTTGTTGCACTGATAGGAGCATCAATTCAAAATTGACAAATATCGAAACAAATTTTAAGAGTGCGGGTTTTGGCATTAGAATTTTAGTAGCGGTGCAAGACGACGTACATTTCCTTTCCAGAGGCTACAGATTTTGGTCTACGTCGCATGCCACTGAATTAGATAGACATATTCGTAAAAATCATTACAATGTACCTGGTGATGATGCTGTCTCTGTCAAAAGTGTCGCAAACGCAAAAAACTGTGGATGGAGAGTACCGTTTTATTTTTTTAGTTCTGGTTTCTACCATAAGTTACTGCTTTCACGCCGCAGTAAGCAAGGAATACTATTTCTGACAAATTTCCGAAAATTAATTGTAGTGTTCGTTTTAATAAAAAAAAGTTCACTTTGCTCTAACTTTAATACATAACTTTTAATGAAGACGAGACCTATTACATAGTTTGTCAACAAACTGTACTATTTTAATATATACCCAAGTAGTACCGTGCAGGGTCAATGAAAAATGGTGCGGTAAATTGAATAATCTGCTTACTTCATACATCCGCTACAATCTACAATGTTATCGTGTTCTGTATTTATTTAGAGCTACATATTCTAAGCTCGCGGACGTCATTAGGGGCCTGTGTTTGCCTTATATATTAAAGAGTTGAAACAGCAACGAATCTGTGCTACTGTATCATGTAAGACTAAGATGTAGCATACTAGTCTGATGAAAACCAGCGTTTAGCGCGCTCATTCACTGATTGTCGTGTGCATTCTGTGCCGCCTATATGAAAAAAATATGGACTAAATATCTTACTGTGACCACATAGGACGACAGATATGTCAATTTATTACTCGTCATTAGCAGTTAAATCAAAATATTGTCTCATTAAATAGGAAACGCTTCTCTAATGATCTGCGGAATTTTATTCACTTGGTCATTTTTTTGCTTTAGTCTTCTTAGGTTGTCGTCAGATGTTAATTGAATGTTGCAAACATAAATAAAATGACATGTTGTTTACACAGAAAATTCTTAAACAACAGGTACAAAGATACATATTTAGTGTTTGCAAATGGAAGTATTACAGTTTTGCATTAACTCACTGTATCGTTGGTTCTTGGTAGAATATTCATTTCGAATGACACACAAAACAATTGTGTAATATTCTACAATTTTTTATTACAAGACAAACCGGTTTTCGGGTGGAGTCTATATTATGATCGCATAACAGCTGAAAACGGGATAAGTCAAATAATAAATATTGTAGAATTCTACACAACTGTCTTGTGTTTCGTTCAAAATAAATAGTTCCGTTTTATATTGTGCAGAAGTAGTTACATTAAACTACGAGCAAACTCTTTTTTTATGTTGATATACATTTAACAACAGATAAGAATTAAAGTTGAATCTTTAATTTTAATCTAATATTTGAGTAACTAAAAATAAATTTAACGCATGGGGAAAATAAAATTTACTGTCGTCATTTAATACCAAGCTAGTTTTTCGTTACTCACGGTTACTGATTTTAGCAGGGTCATCTTTCTGTTTCTTAACAGAATTTGGAATTTCGCAGTCGACATCGTATGGATAATTTTCTATTGAGAGATGTTCTGGCTGGTTGAGTGCCTTTATTAACCTCCACCTTCCCTCATGATCACGTAAATTAACTATCAGACCTCTTGACTTTGCCCGCACACAAGATTCACATTGGCAGAAATTCCTCCCCCTCTAACAGACTACCCGCAGTACCGAGATCTCTAAATGTCGCGGCCTACAACTGGATGTTCAAATGTTTGCAAATCTATGGGACTTAAATACTCTGGTCATCAGTCCCAGGCCTTAAAAACTACTAGAACTTATGCAAATACAGCCATGCCAAAGGGAGGGCTGGAACCTCCGACGACGCGCTACGCTCGGCGGTTTGCCCACCCACTGCTCAGTTTCCGCTACCCGCGGCGCAAATTGCCCGAGACCTTGCAACAGACGTACATCTACACTTCTGCGTATTTTATATCACTAGTAGGGAAATAGCTATTTTCGAACGTATTTCCTTATCTAGAAGAATATCAAGAGTATTCACATTGCAATAAAAACAACAGACTATTCTTCAAGGGTTTAGAATCATTTTGCAAACGACTAGGGGCGTGGTAGATAAGGAATTTCCGAGCCCTCAGCTAAATAGCTGGGAAATTGTACGAAAGCTTGGTACCTTATGAAATTATTTTTCCTCCCACTTCTGATGATAAATTCACTTTAAAGCCCAAAGTTAACTCAGAAACTCGCCTTTTCGTGCTGTTGGACTTACGTTCGACAAATTTGTTTTCTAATATATAAAGCAGTGTGTCCGTGTGTTTGTACGTGTTGCATACAAATCTACAGATTCGTTCCAATCTTTATGAGGGCGGTCGCCATAAATGTAAGAATCACATACGATATATAGTTCACAAGATATGACGCCATAAACAATGAGACGCGCGAAAAACTGCTGCATTTTGCGACAACGCTGCTCATTTTCTCCCAAACCATTGGACCGATTTCAACCAGATTTGGTACACACATTCCTTACCGTGAGGTAACAATTGCTGCATGGTTAAGAATCGCATACGGCACATGGTTGAAAAGATATTACGTCATAACCAATATAAATCGCAAAAAAATGGCATATAATGCGGCGAGACGTTCGAAATACACTGCATGTACACTTAGCGACTTGCAACAAATGTTAAACATAATTTCAAACCTTTATAAAACTTTTTCTCGCTGGCAACCATAGTAAAATGATGAAAGGAAAAAAGTTTCACGCTTACTACTTTTCCGCTGTTTATGGAGTAAATCTACGGCTCTCGGTATGACGTTACAATTTACAATTTGAATACTACAAACTGTAGCCGTAGGAAATTTTACAGACAGTGTACAGGCATATAGTTGAGTGCACCTTCTAAATTGTATCACAGTACGACATGTCGTTCATGAGATATCGCATACACAGTAAAGTTCGTGGAAAACCGCCCCATCACGCACCAAGTTTTAATCTACTACTTCTTTATAACTAATTGTATTCCCAAAAGATTTTACAGACAAACTGCCCTTATACAAACGAATATATACTTGAAAAATGGCAGGAATAAATAAATAAATAAATAAATACCCGGGTAACGCCGGGTTTTCAGCTAGTATTTCATAAAAATGAGACAGATTTGACTCTTAATAAAGGCTGAAACTTCATGAAAGTCTTCTTTCTTCCAAGACACGCGCTATTATAGCGATAATTTCAGCTGTAATAACAAGTAAATATGTCGAATGGTTACGTAAAAAATAATTGTATTTACTTAAAAATGTAAGAAACATATCAGAAATTGTGGATGCTCCTTCAATTGTAATTTGTTAATTAGCGTCTTTATTGTGGCTCTTGCTCGAGATAAGTTAGCGTGCACTTATTTTTAAGAGAAAGAAAATGGTAAAGGTAAGAAAAAAAGTGAGATAAACGTTCCTGGAACATATTGAATAATATAACGAAAGTCTTATATAGTGAGTGGCTTCTGTTTTTCACAAATTCTTCGTCCTTCTAATATTTTTATCGCGCAGAAAAGAGATATAATAAAAACAATATTTAAATCATCAATAAGCGAATTTAAGTTTTACGCTAGGCAGTATTGTGCACACATTGTTTACTTACTAAAATGAGTTTCACCTGTGACAAACAAATTTCATTAAATAAATGTTTCACAGTTTTTAAACCTCTTAAAACAAGATATGTTTGGAAAAATAAAAATTCATTATATAGGAATAAATGGCTTTGAACGTGAAACATTTGCATTCGGAAGATGAAACATGTTACCATTCTCAATTTTTTTTAAATAGCGTTGGCTTTTATGCGTGGCAATTCAATCTATCATTGTAAATTAATAACTAGTTTCTCTTCCAAGTGGTAATGAAATTTGCTGATGGTAGTGGAAAAAATACACGTAAATTTAAAAGGCAGCTGAATACGGTATCTCTATCACTCCCACTCCAGCAAACACCTATTCATTTAACTGAAAAAATTATTCGTGTTTGTTAAATTTTTTATATAAATAATCTGTCAGTTAAATTTGATTCAAATAAAGTATTTGATAGGGATAAGTATTTTTCAGAACAGTCTTTTTGGTACAATTAGGTAAATTATTGCATCAAATGACATATACTCACATACGCTTTCATTAGACGCAGCTCCTTAACTTGGCTTTCTTTCGCATCGCATCATTTATTTACTCGTCGTTGTTCTATTTCAGAAAAGGCCTTTCTATTTCAATGATTAGTTCAGCCACGTTGAACCATTTCGTTTCATTTTATACTTCCCTCTCGTTCGTCATTTATTTTCCAAGACTACTTTGCAGTGAACTGAAATGTTCAAATGTTTATAAATCTAAGGAGTTAACTGCTGCAGTTATCAGTCCCTAGGATTACCAACTACTTTATTTATGCTAAGGACAAAACACACACACACACACACACACACACACACACACACGCCAGAGAGAGGACTCGGACCTCCGACGGCGAGCAACCGCCGCTCCGCAGCAGGATGGCTTAGAGTGCTCGGCCACTACACCGCGGCTTGCTGTGAATTCTGAGGTTTTCTGAGAAAGGGTACACTTGTTGTGAATTATGATTAGTTACTTGTAGACCCTGGCTTGAATTCTGATGGGTACTGGATAGAGACATGGCTATTGAAGTGACTGTTCATACACATCAGAACGGAAAAAAAAACATTTCGAATGGGTCTACAAGTTAAGTCTATACTTAAGATTACCGTGTCAACAGAAATAAAACTAGCATGACTTCGAACGGTTAGTCAATGAAGTATCAGAATTATCTTTCATGGTAGAAGAGAGACGTATTACGCCATCTTTTAGAAGGACATATTTGTGATACTGAATTTCAGAATAGATTGACTTCAAATGTTATTAAATAACTACTTTGGTTTTTAGTTAAAATACGCAACTAAGGAATTAAAAGGAAAGTTCGAGACTCAAGGACTATACGGTACGTGATTCATCAGTTGTAAATCAGTTTATAGTTGTAAGTGAAGTGTTTTCATCTTCTTTGTGTTCTCAGATATACTATTCCTCACGTCGTTTTAACTGCAGGGCTCCACCGCTCCAACGAACTTGCACAAAAGTGAGGATAAAGAGTCAAAAGATAATGTGAACATAAATTAATATGAATTTAAGTGTTACTGGTAGATTCGCTAAGATACGAGTACCACGGAGATGGTTCGTCACTTCAAATAGGAGTATCTACTGGAACTACGATGTTTCTTCCCAGTAAAACTGCCGGCAACTTACATTTCACTTTAAGGGCCACAAAAATAAATTAGTGCTCGTACGTATATATATAGGGTAAGGTGGTACAATTGCGATCATTTCGGACAAATGTTATTGTAACTGGAAATATACTGAGAAAAGAAATAATTTCAACTATGGCACTTGTTCTTGGATGTTTAATGAATATGTAACACAATTATTAGACAATTACAAATGTTGGTATAAACACAAAAAAGGTTAAAGGATTGAGAAAAATTGATCGAAAATGTACCACCAATTTTGATAACATCCTGGTACAATTTTGATCGCTAGCATCTTCCACATAAAAAGCGTTTTTTCCCTGGGGCACCAACGCATACTTCGTGGTACCAAACATTGAATTTGTATAGAATTTGCAAACGCGTGGAACCTAAAAAAATTTATAATTTGACTAACTAGTGTCACTTACCTCTTGACAGGAGAAAATTTATATCTCTGTAGCACGAAGTGGTGTGTTCATGGGAAAGACAGGAGCTAGAAACCTGCTGCACTACAACGACACACAAAAGCAAGTGGTATCAATACTACGAGACTGACAAATGGCGCGAAACCTTATACTGATCGGAATTGTACCACCTAACCCTACAGCCGTTTTTCCCTCACTCTGATCGGGAGTGGAACAGGAAAGAAAATGATTAGTGGTGAGACGAAGTACTCGCCACCACACACCGTATGGTGGCTTGCGGTCTATGTATGAAGATTCAGATGTATATTTAAACTTGAATAGCCGTCCGAAGATGGACGTGTCTGTTGAAAACCGGCAACGACGCTATTTGTATGAATACATATTATTATTAAGAGTGGCTCCAAGCGGTTACCGTCTTGGCAAATATCAACCTGTATTACCTTCCATACACGGAACGCTTGCCTATAAGCGTCTGCACCAGGCGTGACTTCAGGAGGGCGGCTGCTCCGGCCATCCACATTTAGGTATTTCCGCGCTTTCCCTAAATAACTTCAGGCAAATGCCGAGATAGTTCCTTCCCCGTCCTTAACAAAATACAATCCGATCTTGTGCTCCGGCAGTAATGAACATGCTATCGACGGGACGTTAAACACTAAGATTCCTTCCTTACCTTATCTTGGCGAGCAATACAGAAATAGCATAATTGAGTATGTCGCAAATGTCGATTCTTTGCACATTTGAGTTGACGAACCATTTCCGAAAAAATACTGTCTTGATGGACTCTACCGGTAACAATTTTAGCAGCACGCGCCTGAATTGCTTCTGTGTCATCATTTCATCCGACCCTGTTGGGATCCCAAAATACTCGCCCAGAATAGGTACCACTAATCCTTTATATACGCTTTCTAGAATTTTTTCTATAAACTGAAGTCGGTCATTTCCTACTGCCGACTTTACGATCTAGTGCCGTTTCGTATCTCTTTATAACTCTACACCTAGACTTTTAATCAACGTGATATTGTCAGGCAGCACAACACTTACACTATATTCGAACATTACACGATAGTTTTTCATCTGCTGAATGTTAAAATATTTGTAAGTTAGTGATCGATGAACTCAGCGGCTTGGTACCTGAGATTTACAAACTACTGAAACTAACTTGTGCTAAGGGCAATACACCCACCCATGCCCGAGGGAGCCGCGGCCGAGCGGCCGAGCGCATTGAGGCGCTATGCTGCGATGCGCGAGGCCGTTCCCCGTCAGGGGTTCGAATCCGCCCTCGGGTATTTATGTTTGTGCTGTCTTTAGTATAACGTAGTTCATAAGTAGTTTGTAAGTTGAGGAACTGATGACCCCGCAGTTAAGCCCCGTAAGCTTTACAAACATTTGGACATATTTCAATTCAATTTGAACATGCCCGAGGGAGGACTCGAACCTCATATGGGAGGGACCGTGCAATGCGTGACATGGCGCCGCAGACGGCTCGGTTTGATGTGCGGTACCTTACGTTATTCTACGTTTTGATCAAGAAGCTGTTTATCACACCAAATCCTCATATTGATGCGTCAGCATTAAAACATAATTAACGATGTTTAATATTAATTATACAAGAAGGACAATGAAACTTATATTACTCGAAATGTACTTAGCCACAAATATGCATAAATAAAATCTCATGTGCGCTCGTAGCTGTTAAGAGTGGTAAAATGAAACAGATCTGCAACTCTGATGTTGGTTTTCTATCGCACGTTACAATCTCGAAGTCACATAGCAATAATAATATTTATTTTGTAAGGATGAAACAGATTTGGGCACAAAAGAAGGCCAACCATCGGAGGCGACTTGAGTATTTGTACTTCACGTGGTCCTTCTGGCTCCATACATGCAATATAATAATAATAATAATAATACGCAAACATCAAAAACTGAAGTGCTACAATCTTCCTTCTGCGTACCGCATTCCAGTGCGATGGTAGAAATCACACACGAAACCAACAACGTTTAGAGAACTTGCATTCTGGAGATGTTCATGTTTTAATGGTTCGTTTTAAGTATTACACGCAAACCATTCAACAGAAATAGCATAGCTGCTAGGTTAGCAGCGGAAATCAAAATATATTAGTAACGACGACTGTAAATAACGGAATTTATTAGTGTCGTCATTTCACTTGCTTACCTGTAAAAGTAACTTTGTAGTCATTTGCCGCCATTAACTTAATATTGAAGTAAGTTCTTAATTTTTAATTTATTCATTTTGAATAGCTACGACATGGGAGGTGCGTAGAGCGCATAGCGAAAGGGAGACAGGGGAAGCACCTCATCATTCTTCTCATGCAGAAAACAAACGAAATTTAATCAATCCATTGACTTTACAATAATTAATGATGTACCGAGAAAAACTTTTTTTCTAACTTTCCGTTCTTTCCAGCAACGCAGATTGGGTTATTACCTTGATTTATACTCTCGACGAGTTTGTGTTTGCAATAATTATTTATTTACTTTCGTATTAGTGAGTGAGCCAGAGGCGTGTTTAGCTAATATCGCTGGTTCTACAGTCACTGAGAGAGGACACTTTCGCGCGCCATCAGCATACAGTTGCGCCGGTCTGCGGCGCGGCAGTCACAGTCTGCACGGCCGCTACGGTCGGGGGTTCGAATCCGCCCTCGGGCATGGATGTTTGTGCCATCTTTAGTATAAGGTAGGTCATAAGAAGTTTGTAAGTTTATGGACTGATGACCCCGTAGTTAAGTACCATAAGCTATACAAACATTTGAACATTCAGCATACAGTTGCTGTTCTGCCAAGTCCTCGCGGTTTTTCTGCAGAAGCAGAACTAGACCGCTCATATCTTTCTTCCCTACCGGACTCCTGACGGTGCAGATACCTAGGCTGGAGATGTGAACCAAGCTTTCCTGTGTGACATCCCGCAAAAATAACAATTTTCGAATTGAAAGCGCGTTGAGCAACATCTAAGGTTTATAATTTAACTGCATTAAATTTTACTGCGGAATTTCTGATTTATTGAAATTATGACGTAAAAATGAAAATAATCCGGTACTAATAACTGTATTTGGAAAATAAGTTAATAATCTGAAGTTTAGGGATATCTGACAATTTTAATTTTGAGTATGACTCTCGAAATTTTGACAGTGTTTTAATAAATTAACCAAAAGATTCAAATGGTGGTAATACCATTTTTTTTTTAAATACTGACTGTTATCTGTATTTCTAAAACAGTATTCCTAATCCAGAATCTGTATTCCAATTTTGAAAACACCCTACTTTACCTGTGAAGAAACACAGTTGTTAGGCAACTGCAAAGTAAAGAAAAGAACACAAGAGCCAAGAAAAATTGAGTTATACATCTACATCTATACGGGATACTCTGCAAATTACATTTAAGTGCCTGGCAGAGAGTTCATCGAACCACCTTTATACTATTTATGTCTCATTCCATTCTCGAATAGCGCGCGAGAAGAAAGAACACCTGAATCTCTCTGTTCGAGCTCTGATTTCTCGTATTTTATTCTGATGATCATTTTTACCTATGTAAGTGTAAGTCAACAATATATTTTCGCATTCGGAGGAGAATGTTGGCGATTGGAGTTTCGCAAGTAGCCCACGCCGCAGCGATAAACGCCGTTGTTGTAATGATTCCCATCCCAGATCCTGTACCATTCCCGTAAGGCTGTCTCCCTCGTATCATTACAATACAAAACGAGCTGCCCTTCTTTGGACTCTTTCGATGGCTTCCGTCAGACCCACTTGATGAGGATCCCACACTGCCGCGGCGGAGCGGCCGAGCGCATTGAGGCGCTACGCTACGATGCGCGAGGCCGTTCCCCGTCGGGGGGTTCGAATCCTCCTTCGGGCATGAATGTACCGTCTTTAGTATAAGCTAGTTCATAAGTAGTTTGTAAGTTTAGGGACTGATGACACCGTAGTTAAGTCCCATAAGCTCTACAAACATTGCCGGCCGCGGTGGCCGAGGTGACTGAGGCGCTCTA
This sequence comes from Locusta migratoria, assembly GCA_026315105.1. NCBI lineage: Eukaryota > Metazoa > Arthropoda > Insecta > Orthoptera > Acrididae > Locusta > Locusta migratoria. Next base: position 740,813,639 of record CM048755.1, on the reverse strand, counting down.
GTCACGGTCAGCATGGTCACTACGGTCGGGGGTTCGAATCCCCCCTCGGGCATGGATATTTGTGCCGTCCTAGTTTGTAAGTAGTTCATAAGTAGTTTGTAAGTTTAGGGACTGATGACCCCGTAGTTAAGTCCCATAAGCTTAACAAACATTTGAACATTTGATTTCTACAAACATTTAAACATTTGATCCCACACTGGGCAGCAATACTCCAAATAAGGACATTCTCTTTAGTAGTTCTGATGCATCTTTTAAGGGTTCTGCCAATAAAACGCAATCTCTAGTTCTCCTTTCCCACGACATTATCTACGTGCTCTTTCCAGTTTAAGTCTGAAGTAATAGTAATCCCTAGGTATTTTGTGGAATTTATGGCCTTCACTTTTGATTGATTTATCGTGTAAACAAAGTTTAACGGATTTCTTTTCGTACTCATGTGGACGACTTCACACTTCTAATTATTTAGAGTCAATTGCCAATTTTCACACCAGAGTGATATCTTATTTAGATCGTTCTGCAGTTGTTTTTTACCTTCAGATGATTTTACTAGACGGTAAATGACGGCTTCATTTGCAAACAGCCTAGGAGAGCTGCTTAGATTTTCTCCCATATTGTTTATGTAAATAAGGAACAGCAGAGGACCAATAACACTACCCTGTGGGCAGTTTCAAAATGTTCAAATGTTTGTAGAACTTATGGGACTTAACTACGGGGTCATCAGTCCCTAGGCTTACAAACTACTTATGAACTAGCTAATACTAAGGACGGCACAAATATCCATGCCCGAGGGGGGATTCGACCCCCGACCGTAGTGGCCGTGCAGACCGTGACTGGCGCGCCGCAGAATGCTCGGTCACCGCAGCCGGCCACATTAGTTCGCGGATCTGCCGCGAACTAGTTCGTTCTTTTAGTTCGTCCGCTCCCAGTGACAGCTGAGCGGCGTGGTCTGCGCATGCAGGTGGAGGGAGAAGTTCACCCACCTAGTTGCTTCATGCGCTTGCTGCTTCAGCCGCTAACGATATCACGCAAACCAAAACAAAAAGTTTGTGGATAATTTCGTGCGTTAAAGTAAAGAGTTATCTCTATATCTTGGCATTATGGAATTTATTAGTCAGATATTGCAGAGTGCAGAATATTTCAAAGCAGAAATTTTGTAGCACTGAAGTATGTAATCTAGCAGGCAGACGCTAACCTCGAAATAGCTCTCAAGAGCAGAAGGCAAACACGTGATTTTTAATTCTGTTCGCGACCTATCACGCATATTTTAGTTCGCGACCTATCGTGCACATTTTAGTTCGCGACCTATCGCACACATTTTTGTTCGCGACCTATCGGACATATTTTAGTTCGCGACCTATCGCGCATATTTTATTTCGCGACCTATCGCGCATATTTTAGTTCGCGACCGGTAGCTCTCATTTTAGTTCGCAGCTCGGCCGCGAAATAGTTCGCTCTTTTTAGTTCGTCTGCTCGTTTTGGCTTTTGCTACCGCTACTAAAACTACTGCTAAGCTGCATCTCAGCTCGAAATGACGGCAACTGGCAAGAGGGAATCACGCGTTTCTGCGCGCTCTCGCGTCCTCTCGCTGTTCCCCGTCAGTCTTCGAACTAAGAGGCGAGGGATCTGCGAACTAGTTCGCGTAGTTCGCCTGTGGGAGCTATCTTCCGAACTAGTTCGTTCGCGAACTACATAAGACTAATTTCAATTGACTGACATTTCTGATGAAATGTTCTCGTGCTTCCACCTGGCGTCAGATGATGACTAGAATGACATCGAAACGTCGCGAAGTTTGAACGCAGCTTTCCGGATGGAAGGCCGAGAAGATGGATTAGCTGTATACGTCGGGAAATCGTACCTTCACATTTGACGTAAATATTTCATATACATTTACAAGCAATTGAAGTTAAAACGACACTTTGTAACAATTTTATTGTCTAATCAGTTTGCGGTACTACTGCACCCTAATGAAGCTACTTATAATTTCGGGCTGCCGGAGTTTCGTTAACTATTCTTTCATTACAGTAGTAGCGAGGTTACCAACAGGATAAACACGCGTTATTTGCTACCATGGGAATGAGATTCGGGGAGGGGAGGAGGGGGTGAGCTCTGACTTAATTCATATGAGCTGCCCACTGAAGAAGTTGGGCGAGTAGGTCCATACAAAACAATTACGTTCACGTCCCACCATAGTGGTAAAACAGAGGTTTTCTTTTTTTTAATTTTTTGCGGCGTTTGCTACTCTCGCCGTAGGAGTATCGTAGTTATTTTCGCCAGACAAACTTTTTCAATGGAATCGACAACGCCAAGCAACTCCCACTTTGAGGCTTTGGCTGTTGCTGTGGGGAGGAAAATCAGATGTTCTAATGTTTGTTAAGCTTATGGGACTTAACAGCGGGGTCATCAGTCCCTAAAGTTACAAACTACTTATGAACTAGCTTATACTAAAGACGGCACAAACATCCGTGGCCGAGGGGGGATTCGAACCCGACGGGGAACGGCCTCGCGCATCGTAGCATAGCGCCTCAATGCGGTCGGCCGCTCCGCCGCGGCGCTGTGGGGATGGCTCCACCACGTGGCGGGAGTGATATTAGACGATCCCCGTCTTTCGCCATTTTCCGGTGACAGATAAAAGCCGGCCGCGGTGGCCGAGGTGACTGAGGCGCTACAGTCACGGTCAGCACGGCCACTACGGTCGGGGGTTCGAATCCCCCCTCGGACATGGATATTTGTGCCGTCCTAGTTCGTAAGTAGTTCATAAGTAGTTCATAAGTAGTTTGTAAGTTTAGGGACTGATGACCCCGTAGTGAAGTCCCATAAGCTTAACAAACATTTGAACATTTTTTTTTTTGACAGATAAAATTATTCCTGGCCTGTAACGAAAAAATTTTCTGTCGAAAAATCCTATGCAACGTTCGTGAGGCCCCATACATGTTTCTCGCGAATTACTCGGCAAAACGCACACATGCCACGTTTCTGTATTATACATAGCATAGGCTCTGATACAATTACTTCATGAACCCAATAAATTACTCATAAAAACGAAAATTTATAGTCTTTCGTAAAATATTGCAGAAATTTGTTATATATTAAAACGAAATGTAAAGAACGCGAAATATCTACAAACGCAGCAACAAACACAGCCTCACGTCTAACAACTAAAATTTTAGTACTGATGAAACAAAAGACGGTTAAACAGAAAACGTAAACGTGGATGGTTCTAATGCGAGTCCAGTGTGTTACCACAGTGCCAAATGGCTTGGTAAACAGTACGTCTGTGTTGCTCAATATGTCATGGCTTCTAATTTCAAGCCCTCCGTAAAATGTAATTTCCCTAAATGCCGAGATGGTTCCTTAAGGGCACGCCCGATTTCCTTCCCCATCCCTGAAAAAAACTATCGGAACATATGCTGCTCCTAATGATCACGATATGGACGTGACGTTAGACTCTAATCTTCCGTCCTCCCTTTCTTGATCCGTGATATATTAATTAGGAGCAAGTAGAAAAAACAACGGTCCACATCTAAAGTGAAAAGGAAATCAGAAATGAAGATAAGGCTCTTGTGATCATCAACGTGTGTACAATAAAATGATTAGATTATGGCAGGTATGAGAGTAGCTGGGAACGCACGGCGATCTTCGCTCGGTATTTCAGTCTGGTGACTGATTTTAGACTCGCGGCGAAGAATGCGCACTCATCTTGAGCGTTCAGCCATTTTGTACAGTTTTAGTTGCTTTTAGTGATGAGGCTGTGTTTTTTATTCATTTTTACGTATTTCTTGTTCTATACGTATAATTTCACTTTAATATATGAAGGTTTTTGTAACATCTTGTTACTTCTTTAGATACAGAATTTTATAGCGAGTAAAATCATCTATTTTTAGAAATGCTTACATAACCTGTGGATAATTACGCATACTATGCCAGTCATGTACTTACTAATACCACGAAACACGAGTAAGTTTTTACCACAGAGCGTAATTTTCTTGAAAATGTATTTGTGTTACCTTCCAACAGCTTCTATTTCAAAATGCGCACCGCTTGTAACTATTCTTTGATCGTGCTTCCGCGTAATTTTATTGCTCTTACTTACTATTGGTGTGTAGTAGCGTAGTAATGCAACACACAGACGATTAAATCAAATCTGATAAAATTTTCTGGATTGCAACACTTTCAAAGTAGAATAGAACAATGTTTCCAAATCCTAGAAAAAACCTTACTTTTACTGGAGAGCCGGCCGCGGTGACCGAGCGGTCTGCGGCGCGTCAGTCACAGTCTGCACGGCCACTACGGTCGGAGGTTCGGATCCCCCTTTGGGCATGGATATTTGTGCCGTCCTTAGTATTAGATAGTTCATAAGAAGTTTGTAAGTTTAGGGACTGATGACCCCGTAATTAAGTCCCATAAGCTCTACAAACATTTGAAACCTTTTACTGGAGAAATTTCTATAATTTAGGAAACACACTGCAGCACATAAAATGTGTATGCCATCATTTAAAAGTGAAAAAAGAAAAATTGTTAAACTTGTATTACCGGTCTAGTTACAGGCGAAAATCTGAAAAGTGTATAAGTTCCAACATTCTCTCGTGCACCGCGTTTCTTTTTGTAAATATGAGTATTTTCAGCCGACCGCGGTGGCCGAGCGGTCTGCGGCGTGCCAGTCACGGTCTGCGCGGCCACTTCGGTCGGGAGTTCGAATCCCTCCTCGGGCATGGATGTTTGTGCCGTCTTTAGTATAAGGTACTTCATAAGTAGTTTGTAAGTTTAGGGACTGATGACCACGTAGTTAAGTCCCACAAGCTATACAAACATTTGATTTGAGTATTTTCAGTAATTGCAGTCACTCATCTACATTACATTTCACATCTGTCACTTTTCTGTTGGTTTTTAGTAATTTCAAGAAGTTTCTCAGATACTGTTCCATTGTCTCAATAGTTCTTCGATAACTCGTGTCGCATTGCGTTTTCAGGCACCTGAATTGTCCCTGCTGTTAGTTTGAGACAAATGTTTGCAGAATGGTGTGTACAGATTCTACACGTCTAATTACTTGCACTATTCTCCAACAGACAATGCGGTGCCTATCCAAAAATTAAAGAGCTGTAGCTTTGTGTAAGAAACTAACAGCCATACATAGTTTGTTTTGAATTGCTTCTATAACTTCAGCCTATTTCTTCCGCTCCTCAATGGACATGCATTGGTAATATCGAACCTGGTTTAACCTAACTGATCTCTTTGATATTCGTTGGTTGTCAATGACCAGTGATTTATCGCAATATTTCAGGACAACAGATACGAACGGTTGAAAATTTGTACCATTAGACGTGGCATGAAACATAACGGAGTCTTGTGACTTCCGCGCGCATACTCGCAAACGATTCAGCCAGTACTTACGATATTTTTTCGGTTTCGCTAGACGTATTCCTTCTAATTTATTAGGAATTTACAGAGACCGCCGAAATACAGCATAGTTGTTAACGCACTGCTGAAATAGACGAGTAACGTAAAGATGGGAATCAAAAGAAACTCGGTGTCACTGCTACCGAATCTGCTGGTGGTTTTCGCAAAATGACTGACGACGTCGCTGCTTTTTTTTCCTGCGTTCTTTCTTTACGTTATCCTGATTTTAGTGACGATTCTTTACCGCCAAAGACGGATGTAACTTAGAATGTGGTCCACTGCGCAGTTACTTAACGCCAGTATCACTGTTAGACCACAATATTGATTCATATCGAACTCATGATAAATTTGTATCATTTTATTACTGACCCGATCATTTTATAAAATGGACCGAAGTTTCGACATATCCAGATTTGGCTTTCTGCAATACTATTCGAAAAAGGTACTAAAACGGACCTTCATTGTACTAGATGTATTAGAAGCCATCCGTCGCTTGTAATATTAATGTGTGTGACGGACTGCAGTATTATCTTATATTCCTTGACTCTGATGAGTTTATCGTACAGTTGTACAGGCACACTGATTTGGTGCTGGTCCGGACGCTATTCCAGTGTCAGTAGGCCTTTTCACATCTGCATAGCTGAGGCAACCCACATCCAAATCAACCTGCTGCCTTTATTGTAGTTTAACAGCCAGCACAACTCCATTACTAATTTGGGACTTCTTTGATGTCTCAATATAAGTCTCCTAAACAGATTCCTTCTTTTAGTCAATTAGTGCCACGAATCTCTTCTTCATTTAGATTTAGTATCTCTTCTACCTTCTATCTGCTTAATCTGCAGCATTCGTCCACATTTATAAAGGTTCTGTTCTTCTACAAATACCCCCAGAAAACACTTCTTATCACTGAAATTAATGGTGGATAATAACACTTGCCTCTTTTCCACCTTATGCTTTTCTTGTCAATGCCAGTGTGTATTGTATATCCGCTCTTTTTCGGCCACAGTAACTTATTTTACTGCAAAACACATCTACTACTTTTGTTTGCCATTTTATGAGTTAATTACCTTAGAATCGTCGGATACAAGCCGGCCGCGGTGGCCGAGCGTTCTGCGGCGCGTCAGTCACAGTCTGCACGGCCACTACGGTCGGGGGTTTGAATCCCCCCTCGCGCATGGATATTTGTGCCGTCCTTAGTATTAGCTAGTTCATAAGTAGTTTGTAAGTTTAGGGACTGATGATCCCGTAGTTAAGTTCCATAAGCTCTACAAACATTTGAACATTTTTTGTCGGATATACGAGGTACGTCCGCAAAGTAAGTTCCGTTTGGATATATAAGCCAAACGTTTACAGATACAGAAAAAATATTTATTGTATAAAAATCTGCAAGTGTTCAACTACTTTTCCACATAACTTCCGAAATTTTGTAGGCACTTGTCATAGCGTGGGACAAGTTTTTGCGTGCCTTCTTCATAGAAGGTTGCCGTCTGTGTATTCAACCATGTGGCAAACATGGTCTTTCAGCTCATCATCGTTGAAGTGTTGACCACCAAGGACAGATTTTAGGTGTAAGAATAGATGAAATGAGTCTTCTTCTTTCCTTCACGTTGCCGCCCGACCTCACAAGGCGAATGTGACCAAACAACTCTTACGGCAATTTCACTGGGACGTGTTTGCTCATCCTCCGTACAGTCTCGCCCCTAGTGACTTTCTTCTTACACCTAAAACCAGTCCATGGTGGTCAACACTTCAGCGATGATGACGAGCTGAAAGAACATGTTACCACATGGTTGAATACACAGGCGGCAACCTTTTACGAAGAAGGCATTCAAGGACTTCTGCCACGCTATGACAAATGCCTACAAAATTTCGGAAGCTATGTAGAAAAGTAGTTTAATAGTTGTATATTTTTGTACAATAAATATTTTTTTTATATCTGTACACGTTTGGTTTATATAACCAAACGGAACTTACTTTGTGGACATACCTCATAATTCGACAGCATTCCGCTACCTCTACATAGCGTTTGTTGATCTTCATGTTATACCTCTTCAAGGAACTATTTATACCATTCAAGTATTCTTCGAGTTGCTGAAAGGATCACAGACACCACTCAATCCAACACTTGGTATTTTTGAATTCTTAAAGCGCTTATGACCATAGTAATTTTGCCCCCCAAAGAAGAAAAAATGTCAACCTTAATGCTTTTATTTCTTCTCGTGAACTTTCCAAATTTGTTCTTCCTATCTTTTAACACTTGCCCAGTACACAGAGTGAATGACACGGATGAGGGGCTACAACCGAGTCTTACTCCCTTCTCTTTCATGTCCGCCATTTTACGGGAACTAGAAGCTACCGGAGGTTTAAAACAATACACGTGTGTTAAATAGTGACGAAGCTGTAATTTGCCACTGGCCGGCATCAGTGATCACTTCAAAAAACCTAACTTGTGATTTTTTGTGTCTGGATACGGGGAAGGGGGGATGAAAGTGGCATGTATAGTTCCAGACGTGTGCTCTGGCAGATAACATTTTACAAACGAAGTACTGTGTCGTTCGACTGTTTTAACGCCCTTCTGATTTCTGTATAAGTTGTAAATAAACGTCTGCACCCTTCCTGCATTCAGAATTTGAAATAGTGTGTTGCAATCAATATTATCAAAATCTTTTCTGAGGACATTAGCTGAGCTAAAGGACAAGGTTTTTTATTTTTATTTTTATTTTTTTTTATTTTTTTTTATTTTTTTTAAATCAGAATTATTCTTTTACTCAGCAACGGAGATTGCGTTGTTTTCAATTTTCCTTGAAAACTCGGACCAGGATTTTAACTCCGTTTTATACTGTTGTTGAGTATTTTTCTATCGTTTGCTAAATGGAACAGTTTTGGCGTCTAGAACTTGGCTGATAGATTTTTCGAATGCTACATCTTAGGAAATTCCTTGAAAACTCGGACCAGGATTTTAACTCGGTTTTATATTGTTGTTGAGTATTTTTCTATCGTTTGCTAAATGGAATAGTTTTGGCGTCTAGAACTTAGATGATAGATTTTTCGAATGGTACTTTCCACTTCTTTCACCTCTGGCAGTGTTGCTCATGTGAAAAATATCGAGTAGCACCGTGGTTCGGATCCCCCGTTAAACTTTAGGTCCCCCTATAACTGGCTGGGAAAGTCAGTTGGAAAGTCGGAGGAAGGCAACGGCATACCACCTCCAAACAGGACCATGCCTAGTAAAGCACTGTGGTGTTCAAACCAATCCTCGGATTGTTGACTGCTTTACATTTACATCTTAGGAAATTCCTCATTTGAATAATTTCACTGTCGTCCTTATGTTCACCTCCACAGTTCACACGTTAGCGTCACTGACTGCCACGCAGAGCGCCCTGGTTCGAATCCCGGCAGGGGACTGCATGCTGTGTAGTGTCCTCATGACCATCATTTCATCATCATCGGTACCAAAGTCGCCTAAGAGGCGCCAAGTAAAAAGTCTCGCACTACGCGACCGAACAATCCCGTATGGGATTTCCCGGCCAAGAATGCCATACCATAATTTAATTTTTCATCGGTCTTATTTCCTTTTATCGTTGTGGATTTGACAGATCTATCAGTCACTACGTTTACATGTAACACATCTTCCGGAAGACGAAAACCGATTTTCGTAAACCGTTTTTCGCTGTCTTGTTTACACGGCACAGCCTGAATCGGATTTCCTAATTCACTTAAGATGGCGGCTGAAAAACAGCTGATTCAGTCCCCGATTTAGTTAGCATAATCGCTATTTTTTCTTACTTAAATACACAGATTCATGGTAACTCTAATATTAATACTTTTATTTAACATTAGAAAATATCACTCTGTCCATATGTACCGAAAATTCTTACCAAAAAACCACAATCTGACAAGCCAAGAACGCTTCAAAAATGGTTTCGTATACATGGGCACGAAAATCGATTGTGGAACTGGAAAACCGCTTTAGAGAAGCGGATTTCCAGAATCGATTTTGGAGTGTTTACATGACCAACCAAAAGCGGAATTGGGAAATCGGTTTACGAAATCCGGTTTTGAGAGCCCATGTAAACGGGGTGAATATTAAAAGTTTAGTTGTTTAACGTTTACTTCCATTTAAGTTGATACAATTTCTAAGTTTTTGTGCATCATAACGATATAATACAAGGTGTGGTTGAAAAGTTGAATGATCCCTTGTTTTAAAAACCGCGCTGGCGAGGATGAGGTGCCCGCACATACTCATTGAGGGACATGTCAACAAACGCTCCCTATCGTGCAAAGCACGGCACTGAAGCGGTGGTACACGCTGCGACACAGCTAACTGGGCCAGTGTGAGAACTCGTGTCATTGCAACAGGGAGCGCAAAATGGAGCAGCGTGTTAACATCAAGTTTTGTTTCAAATTAGGCAAAACGGCGACCCATGAGATGTTAGTGCAATTGTATGGGGTTGAAGCATTGAGTAAAAAGGGTATGTTTGAGTGGTTGCGGAGATCCAACAACGAGTCACCTCAGCGCTTCGAGCGATTCCACAAGAAACTCTGCTGACAGTCCGCGACAGCTGTACAACCGATCTCAGAAATGTATTGTAGCCAATCGCGTTTACTTTAAAGCCCAGTAAATGTTCGTAACACTTGTTGCCTATATTTTCTGAGACTATTCACCGAACTACTCAGACGCACCTTGTAAATCAATGTGAATACAATTCGAGTTAACCAGTCACTTAGTGACATTTTATTTAACTTTTGATACTTGTTTCAAACTCCTCTTCAGGCGCTGTGTGTATAACGTTTTCGTTGTGATTCATTAATCATCGTGCTGGAGGTGGAGGTTGTTTCAGTGGGAAGCAAGCTGGAGTACGTCTAATATGGCGCCTAGAGTGCTCTGTACTGCGCCCTCGCGTCGCATGTTTAACTACTTTACTTAAGGCAGTACAAACACATTTGATGCTAATATCTTACTTATGCATTGCATTAACTTTGTCTTTCACTCACGAAATTAGACCCTTGCCGGCCGCAGTGGCCGAGCGGTCTGCGGCGCGCCAGTCACAGTCTGCACGGCCGCTACGGTCGGGGGTTCGAATCCCCCCCCCTCTGGCATGGATGTTTGTGTCGTCTTTAGTATAAGCTAGTTGATAAGTAGTTTGTAAATTTAGGGACTGATGACCCCGCAGTTAAGTTCCTTTAAGCTTAACAAACATCTGAACAAATCAAATGTTTGTTAAGATTATGAGATTTAACTACGGGGTCATCAGTCCCTAAACTTACAAACTACTTATCAACTACCTTATACTAAAGAAGGCACAAATATCCATGCCCGAGGGGGGATTCGAACCCCCGACCGTAGTGAAACATCTGAACATTTTAGACTCTTGATATGCTGTACTATTAAGTATAGCTGCTTTTTGTGGTTTATAAACACTGTCACGAGAAAAAAAGGTAGACTGTGTTTTATAAATCAATAGAAGGAATTATTTAGTGACAGATAAAAAACAAACAATTATATTATTGAGTGACTGAGGCGAGATGTAACTCGAATGTTTATCATCCTAAGAGACCAAACTTCTGTGGTCATCGGTTCCTAGACTTGAAACCTACTTAAACTTATTTACGTTAAGAACGACACACACGCACGCGCACGCGCCAAAAGGAGGACTGGAAAGTCGGGCGCGAGCGGCCGCGCCACCCGTAACGTGTCGCTCCATACAACACGGCTATTCCCGCGCGGCAAGATGTAATTGCAGTCACATTTCTTCTGTAGGATAAACACTTAACTACTACACTAAGCATTGAAATTCCTTTTTCACATAAATTGATCTTAATATAATAATCAGTGCACTTGTTTACAAACAGAAGATAAATTTCAACATCTTGTTACATTTAGTTCTTTACTTACGCAATAAATAGTATATATCACAGATTAATATTTTTCTTACTCCGGGTTTCGTCAAAATTCACCTTACAATTTATGGTAAATAAAACTCAGCATCGCAGCTGCTAGTACGAAATATTTTAATTTCCCCTTCTTATATTCATCGAATATCCGCTCGTGAAAAACGTTTTTCCCCATTGAATCGTTATAAAAGTAGGCAGTAGCGATTGTAACGGTGTAGCGGTCAATGTATAACCAGGAGCGGGATAGGCCCAGCGTAGAAAGCTGGCCATACTTTCCCTGTACATGGCTTTAAGAGGGTCAAGTGGTGTGCGCTGTCTGTCTACGAATCGTATAAACTTTTTTCTGGGCGATACGGGATGCAGCTGTTCGTATTCTGAGGCGTAATTCGGGGACCAGCCAACCCTCGACTGAACGAACGTGAGAAACCGCCGAAAACCAGAGTCAGGCTGCTGTGTGTCCCAACTGTCGTCACTAAAAAGGTTCAAATGTTTGTTAAGCTTAAGGAACTTAACTGCGGGGTCATCATTCCCTAAACTTACAAACTACTTATCAACTACCTAATACTAAAGACAGCACAAACATCCATGTCCGAGGGGGATTCGAACCCCCGACCGTAGTGGCCGTGCAGACTGTGACTGGCACGCCGCAGACCGCTCGGCCACTGCGGCCGGCCTGTCGTCACTCAGCCAAGTGGGTTCCGTCCCTGTCTCGCAAGCTAGCACAATGCGCTTTAGTCTATACCAGAAGCCCCGAAACTGGTAAACGCTACTGTTATAGTTCAAATGTTCAAATGTTTGTATAGTCTATGGGACTTAACTACGGGGTCATCAGTCCCTAAACTTACAAACTACTTATGAACTACTTACGAACTAGGACGGCACAAATAACCATGCCCGAGGGGGGATTCGAATCCCCGACCGTAGTGGCCGTGCAGACCGTGACTTAGTCCCCTCGGCCACCGCGGCCGGCTGTTATAGTTCTTACAAACAGAATTGCAGCCGCGGTGGAGTAGCCGAGCGGTCTGAAGCGTCTCGCTGCGGAGCGCGCGGTTGCTCGCCGTGGAGGTTCGAGTACTCCCTAGGGCATGGGTGTGTGTGTGTTTGTCCTTAGGTTAGTTTACCTAGGTTTAAGTAGTTTGTAAACTACGGACTGATGACCACGCAGTTTGGTCCGATAGATTTACAAGCATTTGAATTTTTGAATTACACTAACAACCTACAGATACTATATATACTGCCCCGAGACGCGTTGATACGTGTTAGCTAAGAGCAGTTCTTTCGTGATTGTAGTTATGTCCAAGGGTGAGCTCTGCCTAACTAGACATAACACTCAAGGGCTCCTGCTAACAGACCGTTCGCGATGCGAATAATTTCTACAATAGTCGCGTTATTCTTTGTAAAACTTATTTATCCTTGTTACCTACAGAAAACGTGTAATAGCTGTTAGAGGGGCGTGGCGTTTTTTGCTTGCCTATAGCGCACGGAAGCGAAGGGAGTATGGACAAGACGCATTGGATATCAGAATTTAGCAGTTTCAGTGTGGACTCCATTCTCAGCATTCGATTCAGCTCTATACCTATGAACAGCTTCATCACTTTTCTTGAGAAATACATCTAATAAGAAGATAAATTTGATACAGCTCCAAAACCTGACGTTTAGAATCTTTTATTTTTTTTTATTTTTTTTTCTAGGTAAGTGATGTGCTCAAATTTTACGTGCTTTGAAATAATCTCCCTACCACGCTATATTACTGCATCTGAATATTTTGTTAGTAGCCACCTACATGAGGAGACCTGATCATCATAATGAAGTATGAGAATAACTGAAAACCTACGGTCTTCCTGGATCTTGTCATCAATCGCGTAAATCAGTTCTTCTGTAACCAAAGGTGGACGCCCACTTCGTTCTTCATCGTGCACATCACTACGCCCACCACTGAACTGTCGGACCCATCTTCTCACCATCGAATCACTCATCGCATTTGGTCCGTAAACATCGCAAATTTGCCGATAAATTTCACTTGGTTTCACTTTCCTCGCATTCAGAAACCGAATTACAGACCTGATTTTACAGGCGGCGGGATTTTCAATCAACGCCGACATTTCAAAGAAGCACAAAAAATCATACATAACTGACAGCGATCTCCAAATCGTTCTTCTCCTTGATACATATCGTCTACAGCGCATGTGCGGAACCACAGTCGCAGCGCTGCAACGAAGATAAATAGAAACGGAACTTACTTTCTATCACGGAACTTATAATATTGTGTTGTCATGCTAGATCTTTATCAATCTACGGATTTTAACATTTATTTGTCAAATAAATGTCAAAATCCGTAAATTGATAAAGATCTCGCATGACAACACAATATTATAAGTTACGTGATAAGAAGAAAAAAAAATAATAATAAATCACGTTACAATAATATCGAAAAGTACAGCATAACAGAATGTGGCGTAACACCTGAAGTTGACTTTTAAGTCGAAATAAGCTTATAGTGTAACTAATACGAATTAAAAATATAGTATGTTGAAATTATATAATTCTTATTATTAAAATGTCGATGTATGGCATCACTAACACTGTGGGCCCTGCAGATAACAAGAAATATGAGAAATCAGATTGGAAACGGAAAGATTTATGTGTTCTTTTTTCCCACGCGCAATAAGAGAATGGAGCTGTAGGGAAATATGACAGCCGTTCGACGAACCCACTGCCAGGCACTTAAATGTGATTTGCCGAGTAAACATGTAGGCGACCGTGAGTAGCCGAGCGGTTGTGCAAGCCTTGTTGGGGATTGCGTGGCCGCTCCCGCCGCAGGTTCCAGTCTTAATCGGGCATGAGAGTGTGGTTGTCCTTAGGTTAGCAGTTTCTAAGCCTAGAGGCTGACGAGAACAGTAGTTTGCTGACATATATTTACAAATATTCGAGATATTTTTGAAAATATGTATATGTACATGAAATATCCTTACTCTTAAATTGTTCCTGGCATAAAGTTGTTTGCGGAGTATGCGCTCGATAGATCGCTGGCTGTAGGAAGAAAGTGCATATGCCGTGTCTTCTGAAGAGGCCTCTTTCTCAACGCTGTAATTCTCCTCCGCAACTCGCTGCTCATAACACAGCTATTTTCGTCGGTGTGGTCATTGGGACTGCTGCTTCTATCACTGCAATAATGTTCCAAGATTTTGATCTTAGAAAAATGCATGTTGCATTATTTATTTTTTCAACTGTGCGAAATAAAAAGACACATCTGGCGCATGTTTTAATCAGTTTTGCATGACAGTCAGTACAATTCTACAAATCAATGTTACGGTCAACATCACTAATCACTTTATCGAGCACTAGTGTAATTTGCTTTTCTTGGGAGTTATTTAACATCGTTCCTGCCTAGCCCGAAGCACTTTCCAAATTTATTACACTTTTAGCTACTAAACTATAACGAATCTTTGGCTTGGCCGAAACTAGGTTTAGTAAGCTTATGGATGAAGTCGCGTCGCGTTCGGGATGGATTCAATCAGCAATAAGGCTTTATCTCAATTGACGGCTTGCCGTTTAACTACTAGGAGTCTTTCCTCGTGCGCACAAATTGTATTTTGTAGTTAATGACAATATAACGCAATCGTATCTTACAGTGATATTCTTATACAGTGTTAGTTAAAAAATCAAATGTTTGTAATGTTTGTAAATCTGTGGGACTCTCTGATGATCAGTCCCCAGTCTTACAAACTTCTTAAACCAAGTTAAACTAACCTAAGGACACACATGCACACGCGCGCAAGCACGCGCGCTTGACAGCCGGAGGTCTCGAACCACCGACGGGAGCAACCGCGCGCCCCGCAGGTAGGCGCCCTAGAACACACGGTCCCTTCACCGCGGCAGTGTTAGTCTCAATCTCAATTATTCAGTATTGTGTTTAATGGAACGGGCTATCATATTATTATGCTGAATTTTTTTAGTAATGTGTTTCCGCCGCGGCGGAGTGGCCAAGCGCATTGAGGCGCTATGCTGAGATGCACGAGGTCGCTCCCCGTCGGGGGTTCGAATCCCCCCTCAGGCATGAATGTTTCTGTCGTCTTTAGTATAAGGTAGTTCATAAGTAGTTTGTAAGTTTAGGGACTGATGACCCCTTAGTTAAGTCCCTTAAGCTTAACAAACATTTGAACATTTTTGATTGAAGTTGATTTACTGACAATAACTTAAATGAATTATATAATTATAAATTCCAAAACGGAGATATGTGAAGTTGTTTGTCGATTGAACAAGCGGAAGTGGAAATGGAAATATAAATCTGAAGCTCTCAAGAAACAAATACATTATTACTTCCTGTGATTATATGGATCACATTGCATAAGTTGATATTAGGAAATTTTATAGGACACTGGTATGGAAATCTGCTGTAATGGAAATTTGCGGACCTTCTCCCCCTCCTTCAAGCTACACCGCTATGTACAAAGAACGATAGCCCTTTGGAGATACTATTCTTTGATGAATGATAGACTATTTCATTGTCCACTAGCTGCAAGTACCCGGCTTTGCCAGGGTTTAAAATAAGGTTTTCTGTAGAAGCGTACAAAAATGCGTCTTATATCTATAGAGATTGCAATCGAAGTCTATAAGTAAAGTAATCTCCCCCATGCACCGAACGAAATTTTATGTAGATAGTAACCTTCATCCTGTTTTCAAGATCAAGTGTACAAAATTTCATCAAGATCGGAGCAAAACTGTGGATTTTGGCGAAATCCATAAGTACCCTCCACCATACACTGAACGAAATTTTATGTAGACAGTGCCCTTCCTTGTGTTTTGATAGTCAATTGTGCAAAATTTCATCAAGATCAGTGCGAAGATTTAGATTTACACGGACACATTGAAAACGCACTTTTACTTTTTCTCAAATTTTCCGGTTGGTTTTCCAAAAAATGGAACGATACCTGTTTAAGAACCTTCACCATGTAATTTTGTGTACGTGTCCCAAATTTTACGTTATTTGGTTGTCTGGATCTTGAGTTATTAGAGAACAGACAGACAGACAACAAATGCGTCTTATAAGTATAGAAATACCAGAATGCCCTCTGGCCCATTCTCTTTTGTTGTTTGATACAATGATGAATTCGTCTGTGTCTATCAAAGGTTGGCTCTCAAGTTGAGGGATTAATTATATAACCTTTCGAAGCCGCCCAGAGAACATTTTCCCACATATTAAGCGATGCTTGTCACGCTGCTAAACGTCAGCCATTCAGCTGAGCTTCCACACACAAGCTTCCAAACGGCCAGAGTTGTGCTAAGCTCCGGACAGTTGTTCCATATACTTGACTGCTGTGATCACCCTTAAGCACTGACCGTGTTGTCAAATGATATCGGGTCTTGTCGTCGGACTAAGTGGCCCACATTTTAATCGAGGATTACTCTTGGTACCATGAACTGATCACATTCAAGTCTGTCCGCACTGTGATACAAATCTGTAGTGACGTATCCTTCGTGTGTAAGACCACGATGTGAGCAAACGAGCTTCAAATAGCACAACTGTCTACCAAGTCATTTTTACTAGGTCTTCAGATAAAATGATTTATTTATAGTTTCACAAAAACGGAAGGAATATTTATCTAGGAAGGGAAACATAATAAGTTCTAATCTATCTTCAGAGTTAAACATAATTTTATTTCCTAGAGAGTTACAGCACTGATATCCAGGGTGAATCTAAATTCGCGCACTCGGGCTTCGCAGCGTGATTCCTCATCTGCCAGCAATGAAAAATGTCTCCCACAAAATTTTATCCTGCGCATATTTCCGCCAGTAAATGAACGTCAAAGACAGAGATGGCTGTGTGTTCCATACGTCAGTGTGTTTCATAATTACACCAACAAACTTGTAAGGGGTGTATTAGGCGTCTTGAGGAACAAAATGAGCATGGAAACCCATGCCCGGAAACGCCATTCAACGACGCTACGCAGAGTCCAAGTTACAGGCACCAGATCCTGCCGCTAGACATCCCCTCCAGCAACTTCCACGCTCTGTAGCGTCATTGGATGACATTGTTCCTCAAGACACCTCCCATGTCTCCTAGAAATTTGTTGGTGCAATAGTGTAATTCTGAAACACACTGACGTATGGGACACACACCCATCTCAGTCTTCGACGTCTATTTACTGTCGGAAGTATGCTCAAGACGAAATTTTGTGACAGAGTTTTTTTTATTGCTAGCATGTGAGGAATCGCGCTGCGAAGCCCGAGTGCACGAATTTAGATTTACCCTGTATATAAATAAAATGCTTTTTATTTGTGATGTGTTTAATCTAATTTGGCAGACATCTACATAAAAATATCTCTCTAATTCAGTTGATGACATAGAAATATTTATATTTCAGGGATGCCTGCATCATACAGCACGTAATTGTGCATGTTCGTTCAGATATTCTCAAGGAGGGAATGTTCATTTAGGTGACGTGTGCCCGCTTTCCTGAACGCACAACTCTATGTGCTTTCTAAGTGACACACGAGATGTAGCGTTGTTAAGCTACGAAGAGACAAATTTCATAGATGCGCTGTTTCAAGATATATACGATTCTGTTCAAAAAATTTCGGACCGTTTGTAATTTAGCGCCAGTGTAGTGTTGGAGCGAAATGGGACTGACATCCGTGCACGCGCCTGTGTTGAATGTGTAACTGTCGGAAGTTTCATTATCGTGTGTCTGTTACGTCCTGTCCAGTAATGTATAGAGTAGAACGAGCATTTTTTGAGAATTTAGAGATGTCAGAGAAGCAACACGTCAGCTTTACGTTTTGCGTGAAACTCAAGAAAGCTCTTACACAGCAAATGATGCAGAAAGTGTACGGTGATGAGAGCTTGAGCCATAGTCTGTGTTATGAAAGTTTTACGTACTTTAAAAATGGCCGGAAGGAAGTAAAAGATGACCGTGCTTCAGAGCGCTGTTCGATGTCTGCCGACGATGGCTCATCTCAGGAACGTCCGCGAAGTTGCATGTGCCAATAGAAGACTGTCGGAGAGAAGGCAGAAGAATGCAAAATTTGTGTTGAATCGTGTCCTGAAACCCTGACGCAGCATCGTGTTGCCGACACGTTCGTCGCAATCTGTGAACAGCTTATGAATCGCGCATATCAGTACGACCTGGCTCCTGCGGACTTTTATTTCCAGAGTTGAAAATATTGTTCAAAGAAGGAAGTTTTGCAACGATAGACAAGATAAAATTCGCGTTGCGTGTCATCCAGCGAGAGGCGTACCCAAGGCTGGAGGTGGAAACAGAGTTGGCAGCGGAGTATCAATTGTAATGGACATGCATAATAACTGAAAGGTGACTGTAGAAAAACTTTGTAGGCAAAGTTTCGGAATTCTTATGAACAGTCTTCGTATTCGGTTGGTTCGTGGAATGTATACATGCAGGAATCTATAAGAGGTAGGTCGTAATGTGACGGTATCTGTAGATCCGTGTAAATGTCAACGAACCCATCTTCAGAGAAGACTTCAAAAAATGCAATGAGGTAACTCGTCGATGCGTATCAGTAGTTTGCATGGTTCACATAACAGAATGGTAGTAGACAATATTTTAGCGTTGCGCACGACTAGCCTAATGATTTGCTGCCGCGCTAGCTCACAGAGTTGGCCGTTCTCTTTAATAAAAGTAATAGAACAAAGAGCTCATTAGTATATATTGAACAAACATCATCTAACGCCCTCAGACGATCGATCTATGCGGAAAAATGATTACGACCGCCACTCACATAAAGCTGGAAATCTGTGTTCGAGTCCCGGTCTAGCTCAAATTTCCCTGTCACTACCAAATTTTACACATGATGCTTCTTCAGTATCTCAACTACGAATACAATTTTTTTTCGTATTTCCTGTGGTTAAATTTAAGGTTGTACGTGGTGTTTTATACACTGTTCAAGGGAAAAGTCAGTCTTTTGCATTATTTTAGTTACATCCACCTTTATATTATTATGATCCAAAAAATAGTCTTACATTAACATAGCTGAATAGGATCTGCAGTTGCATGTAAACACTTACGTAGCAAATTCAACTTAATTTAGCGCGCATTTGTGCTCTTCTATAACAAACTTAGACAATATTTACATAAAAAATAAAAACAAGAGAGAGAGAGAGAGAGAGAGAGAGAGAGAGAGAGAGAGAGAGAGAGAGAGAGCGGCTATAATACTATATTGATATATTTGAATGATTTGATGGTGAAATATTTTTTTAAATTGGCATTACCATAATTATATTTAAGAGGGACTTCAGATCATTGACGTGACACAGTTTAAGAGCCTTTCAGTGTGCACTCCGCTTAATATAAAATGAATTGTTTGCACTGTAGCTATCTCACTACTCACAAAATTATTAAAACAAGTATATCACAATATTCTTCAGAACTTTTTGAAATGAATTCTATTTTGGTGAAGTCATTGTAACTCTGCTGCGCATATATTTAAACAAATATAGCCGTTTGAATCTGTATAAGATTTCTCAATTACTCCTAATACTCAATCACTCTATTGTGAAACCATTGTGCACCGCACAGTAACATTTTGTGTCACTCTAACTTGGTTTCCTGAGACTGTTTCGATCTTTCGTCAGACTGGCGAGAAACCTGAATGGTCATTTCATAGAAGAGAAGTTGCACAATTGTTAATAACCAGTGTTTCAATATACATGAAGCTACAGTATCACAATCACTGTAACGTTTATTCACCTACTGTGTCACGTCAAATAACAAATTACGTTAAATATTTGGCCGAGTATTACTAGAGTAGTGCCATACCCATCGTTTCATCAGTGTGTAGAACAGCTTATGTTCAAATGTTTATAAAGCTATGGGACCAATCTGCACTGATCATCAGTTCCTAGACTTACAAAGTACTTAAACTTATGCTAAAGACAACACACACACACACCCATGCCCGAGGGAGGACTCAAACCTTCGACGGGGAGAGCAGCCACGCACTCCGCAGCAAGGAGCCTCAGAGCGCACGGCCATTCCAGCGCGGCAACAGCGTTTGTGTCCCAAAACGGCAGTAAAATGCTGTTAATGTCTGTGAACAGATAAGGTAATCAGATATCTGTTTCTGTGATTGTCCGGTAGCGGGGTACAAATGACTAGATTACGGGCATCATAATACCTCCTTTCCGTCACAATTGTTTACGGGTGCAACGAACTGATATGTTCCTCCAGCATTTATGAACAAAGCAATGCGTTCTCGCAGTGCGAGACCAGTTAACTATATAACATAAGACATGAAAACAAAAACCGTATGGGGACTGATGACCTCCGTAGTTTTGTCCCCCTAAAACACAAGAACAACCAACCATAAACTGCATTCTGAAATCATACTTTCGGCACATACAATCCAAGTCTCTTTATGCGCCCTCCATGAAGAGATGCATGATCATATATCATAAGTGAATACCGTTAAGGTCTCACATTTTACCACTTACCCTGATCAAACATTCATTTCACTTTCACGTTAGTTATCAAAGCTCACAAAATCTACAATTTTTAAAGGCTATGTTTCACTTTTATGAAATCTAACGGTATGATTTTCTTCAGAATAATTAAATCGAGGTAACTAATTAAGTTGTCTGATAGTCTGTCAGAAGGTGTTTGTCTACTGATCCATAACTATGATGCTGAATATGTGGTATTAACAGAAGACCCAAAGTCCGCCTCCGTAGCTCAGCGCTAGCGTCGCTGACTACCACGCAGGGGGCCCGGGTTCGATTCCTGGCAGGGGACTGGGTGTTGTGTGTTGTCCTAATCATCATCCTCTCATCATCATTGGCACGTAAGTCGCCCACGCGGCGTCAAGAAGGAAGGAAGCGTAAGGTTTAACGTCCCGTCGACATTAGAGACGCGCGGCGTCAAATAAAAAGACTTACTCTACGGCGGCGGCAAGGGATCTCCCGGCCAAGAAAGCCATACGCTCATTTCCAGAAGTCCCGAAGCCGCGTACTGGAGCGCCGTGTTGCGGTGCGCGCGGCCGTCCGCCGTCGGGGGTTCGAATCCCCTCTCGGGCATGGATGTTTGTGTCGTCATTAGTATAAAGTAGTTCATAAGTAGTTTGTAAGTTTAGGGACCGATGACCCCGCTGTTAAGTCCCATAAGCTTTACAAACATTTGAACAATTTTTTTGAAGTCTCGAACATACTCGTATGTGAACATTCTGCTAGCTCATACGGGTAAGCGCTTCCTATTTTTCCGCCACCCCAGAAAGGAGACCGTTTTCTTCTAAACGTCATTCATAATTTTCATCACACCGTAATGCTTATCTCCAATATTTTGCAATAGATAAATGAACATACATACATATAGAAAATATAGGGGAACGCAGGACTTAGAAGACGAATTAGGTCAATGCACGTTTTGCAGAGTATTTTCAGTCAAAAATAGTTTTGAAAGCGCTTCAAAATGTGGCTGCGTAATACATCCACTACAATACCTGCAAACCTGCCAGTCCCGTATTAACTTACCGTTAAAGATGAAACGTTAGGCGCGCTCACGTAAAGACGATTTTAAGTTGTTGTTGTTTACAAGGGACTACGATTCTAGGTACTCGGTATTACTTTACAAAAAATGAGATAAATTGAGCTAATATAATCCTATAACATGTATAATAATTTTGGGAGTAATACAAACGGTGATTGGGTAGCAAGTCTATCTACTTTCTAGTGGTCATTTTGACTGCCTCGCTCGGCGACGCGGAAATGTGGACGAGACGGCGCCTAAGCACGATGCTACATTAGTCTCCAAACTCAGTGCTGTGCTTGAGATTGAAACAGAAGTTCGTGCTATCTAGTATACGTTCATCTACATATTCCGCAATCCAAAGCAGGGTGCCTGGCAGAGGGTACAACGTATCACTACTACCCATTTCCTTTCTGTTCCACTTCCAAATAGAACGAGGGAAAAATGGATGCCCGTATGCTTCTGTACGATCCCTAATTTCTCTAATCTTCGTGGTCTCTAAGTGAAACGCAAGTTGCGGCAGTAGAATCATTCTGCGCTCACCTTCAAATCGCAGACTTCTAAATTTGCTCAACATTGTCTCTCGAATAGAACGTCGCCTTCCCTCCAGAGATTCCCATTTGGGTAACCGAAGAATTTCTGTAACACTCGCGCACTGACAGATCTATTAGCCCGCTACTGAAGTGCTTCTATGTCTTCCTTTAAACCGATATGGCGGGGATCCAAAACATCGATTCCATATTTCTGGATTTCCGGAAGGCTTTTGAAATTAACCTACAAGCGGCTTCTTATGAAATTGCGTGCCTATGGAATATCTCCCGAATTGTGCGATTGGATTCACGATTTCCTATCAGAATTGACGGTAAGTCATCGAGTAAAACAGAAGTGATATCTGGCGTTCCACAGGGAAGCGTTATAGGTCCCCCACTCTTCCTCGTGTTTGTAAACGATTTAGGAGACAATCTGAATAGCTCCCTTAGACTGTTCGCGGATGATGCTGTCGTTTATCGGTGAGTGAAGTCAACAGAGAATCAAAAGCAACTGCAAAGCGATTTAGACAAAATTTCTACATGGTGCGAAAATTGGCAATTGACACTAAATAAAGAAAAGTGGAAAAGTGCGAAGAAATCCACATGACCACTAAAAGAAATCCGCTGAACTTCAATTACGCGATAAATCAGTCAAACCTTAAGGTCGTAAATTCTACCAAATACCTGGGAGTTACAATTACGCCGCGGTGGAGTAGCCGAGCGGTCTAAAGCGTCTCGCTGCGGAGCGCGCGGTTGCTCGCCGTGGAGGTTCGAGTCCTCCCTGGGGCATGGGTGTGTGTGTTGTCCTCAGGTTAGTTTACCTAGGTTTAAGTAGTTTGTAAGCTACGGACTGATGACCACGCAGTTTGGTCCGATAGATTTACAGACATTTGATTTAGTTACAATTACGAACAACTTTGACTGGAGAGAACATATAGAAAATATTGTGGGGAAGGCGAACCAAAGGTTCTACTACTTCGAAGATGCACCAAAGAGACTGCCTACATTACACTTGTGCGTCCTCTCCTGGAGTACTATTGCCCAGTGTGGGATCCTCACCAGGTGGGACTGACGGAAGACATTGAGAAGGTTCAGAGAAGAGCAGCTTGTTCTGTTTTATAACGTCACATGAGGGAATGCGTCACGGAAATGTTGCACGATATGAGGTGGAAATCATTAAAAGAACGACATTTTTCGTTGCGGCGAGATCTATTTGCGAAATTTGAATCACCGACTTTTACTTCTGCAAGTGAAAATATTTTGCTAGCACCCACCTACATAGGGAGACATGACAATCCCAATAAAATAAGAGACGGAATGATTTGGGTGTTCTTTCTTCCTGCGCGCTAAAAGAGAATGTAAAGGTAGAGAAAGGTTATGAAAGTGATTAATGAACCCTCTTTCAGACACTTAAATGTGATTTGCAGAGTATCTTTGTTGATGTAGAATTATTTAAAACTACAAAATGCAGTTGTTGTTGTTGTTGTTGTTATCGTCCAACGACTGATGCGATGAAGCTGTCTACGATGCCCTATCCTGTGCTAGCATCTTTATGTCCTCATAAGATCGGCAAATTACAATCTGTTCTGCTTACTTTATTCATCTCTCGGTCTCCCTCTGCGATATTTACACCACATACTTTTCTTTAAGTTGACAATTCCTTGTCTCAGAACGTGTCCCACCATTTGATTCCTTATTTTAGTTAATATAAGTCATAAATTTCTTTTTTCACCAATTCTGTTCAGTAGCTCCTCATTAGTTATGCGATCTGTCCACCTAATCTTCAGAATTCATCTGCAGCAATACTTTTCGAAAGCTACTATCACCTTTCTGTCTGAACTCCTTGTGGTTTTCGTTTCACTTCCGTATAGTGCTACACTCAAAGATGTTTGTAAATTTATGGGACTTTGCTACTGAGATTATCAGTCGCTAGGCTTACAAAGTACTAACGGGGACCACAACGTGGTTTAGGTCGAAAAAAATCTATTTTCGCTTTTCATCATATTTCGATAGATTAAGGTTTTATTCAAGTACTCTGAAAAGGATTTTGCTGATTTTTTTTCTCGAGCTTTTAAAGGACATTTTCTTACCACGTGTGTTTATGTGTCACGCCCACTTTTCTGTGACCCACTTTTCTGCATATATTTTAGATCTTTATATCCCCTACATTGCACGTTAGTGATTTTTTTATTCCCGAGTGTGTTGGCTATCCTTGGAATGCAACGATCGGTATTCTTTTCTTTCTGGTGCTTGTAAACAACACTTTCAAACACGCGGTTAGTTTTGTTCAAGTGTGGTTGCGAGTAGTTGTTATACTTTCGTTTGCAGTGCTTGTTTACGTGTGTTTTGTTGTGTTTATTGAAGATGACGAAACTTAAAGGCGTTTTCAAGAAACAAGCCTCCCATAAGTCCTCTACTGATGATAAGACATGTAATACATTGTGTCCATCAGGAGAAAATTTGTGGTGCAAATACAATAGGGCTCAGGCAAGTGAGAATCTTATTCTCACCAGCATTCTCTTCCTGCTGCTTTTATTACAGTAATTAAACCTATTTTCAGAGACTTGATTTTAGTCCAGTTGACTCTCTTAGCATCATTTAACAGCATCAAATAGCTTTTTTCAGAAATATGTCAAATACTTGCCTAAATTAACCTGGGTTAATAGGCAAGGTGTGGCTCCCAAAAACTCACCAATATAAGGACAAAACTTACACCCAAGACCGGGGCAGGACTCGAACCTCCGACGGGCAGCAACCAAGCGCTCGACAGTAAGGCGTCTTGGAGCGCTCGGCCATTGCTCCACGGCTAATGCGGCACTCCAGAGAAATGCTCTCAGAAAGGAGCTCCTAACACTCCAGTTAATATTGGAAGTCAGCAAACGTCGTTTCTTCATAAATGGTTGTCTTTTTATAACCAGTCCGCATTTTATATCTTCTTTACTTCGGCCCTCAGTGAATTTGTGAAGCCCAGAAAATTTAGTCAGCAACCACCTCTGACACATTGACTATGTTTCAGCAGATTACAAATATTGTCAGTTTTGATATTATGGGACCGGTAGTCCGCCTCCCTAGTGCAGTGGACAGCGTGCTCGGTTGCCACGTTGGAGGCCCAGGTTCGATTCCCGGTAGTCTGGGGATTTTCTCGGGTCGGCGACCGGGTGTTGTGTCGTTATATCATCACCACAAGCACAACTGTGCGCTTCTGGTTTTGCTCGCTTTATTTCTTTGTGATTCATGCTAGGAAGTTCGGGTCTGTATCACACAATCGTGGATGAATTGTGGTAACGTGCACAATGTGTTTTAGTTCAATGTTTCTATAATGGGTGACACAACAGTTGGCAAAGTCGGCCAACTTCCAATTCAACGGTAGCAAGAAAGACTTGTTGACAACGTGTTGATATCGTTGTTTTGATATGTGAAGCTGTCATATGACAGCCATTTGATTTTTTATGATGCTGTGATGTTATTATGTCATTTCTTTCAAAGGTATGTTACTGTAAGATGGTGCAGATCATAAAAAATTGTAATGAAGGCGCAAAACAGAAAATTGTGTGGGTACGAAATTTTTGAAAAACAATTATTATTATTATTATTATTATTATTATTATTTTGTAATGAATTACTGTATGTGTTTTGTATCTGAAACGTCTCTCTCTATATTCTCACATCACCTACAACCTTGGGTCTGAAAGGGCTAAAGAGACTTGCAGCAAGCAGACCGAACACGATCCCAGTAGAGGCCACAAAGCTACACGATCATCATCATCATCATCATCATCATCATGGGACCGGGGGAGGACATCCAGTGATAAAGCGCTGGACGCGTATTTGGATACACAGATGTTAGAATCCACCTTACAGGTGTGCAGATTCGGGTGTTCTGTTCCGTGATTTCCCTAGATAGATTAGATTAGATTAGTTATTCGTTCCATAGATCCATGTTGAGGGGATCCTCGTGGATGTGGAACATGTCAAGAAACATAATTTACAAGTTGAATAATAGATAATACTAATAATATAAATACAAATACATACACTTATAATATAAAGACAGATACATAAATTTTTAAGGTTTTTTGCTGGTCTTATAATAATACTATTATAGTAAGAGTACCTGCATCATTTGGTACAATTTAGAAATTCACTGATGGAGTAGACGGAATTGGCCACTAGGAAGTGTTTTAGGTTCCTCTTAAACTGATTTTTATTTGTAGCTAAATTTTTTATACTTGATGGTAAATTATTCAAAATGTTTAAATGTTTGTTAAGCTTATGGGACTTAACTACGGGGTCAGCAGTCCCTAAACTTACAAACTACTTATGAACTACTTACGAACTAGGACGGCACAAATATCCATGCCCGAGGGGGGATTCGAACCCCCGACCGTAGTGGACGTGCAGACCGTGACTGGAGCGTCTCAGTCCCCTCGGCCACCGCGGCCGGCAGGTAAATTATTGAAAATGTGTGTTCCTGAGTAGTGGACCCCTTTTTGAACTAAAGTAAGTGCTTTTTAGTCCTTGTGTAGATCATTTTTATTCCTAGTATTGTATGTATGAACTGAGCTTTTTGTTGAGAAAAGGGATATATTATTTAAGACAAATTTCATTAAGGAATAAATATACTGAGAGGCAGTGGTTAATATACCCAGTTCTTTGAAGAGGCTTCTACGAGACGTCCGTGAATTTACTCCACAAATAATACGTATTACACGTTTTTGGACTCTGAAGACTTTTGACTGACTTGAAGAGTTACCCCAAAATATTATACCATATGACATTAGGGAATGAAAGTAAGCAAAGTGTTCAAGCTTTGTTGTTTTTATGTCTCCTATGTCTGATAACACTCGTGTTGAAAATACAGATTTCAAAAAATGTTTCAAATGTTTGTATAGTTTATGGGACTTAACTACAGGGTCATCAGTCCCTAAACTACAAAGTACTTATCAACTAGCTTATCCTAAGGACGGCACAAATATCCATGCCCGAGGGGTGATTCGAACCCCCGACCGTAGTGGCCGTGCAGACCGTGACTGGAGCGCCTCAGTCCCCTCGGCCACCGCGGCCGGCAATACAGATTTGTTGAGTCGTTTCTGCAGTTCTGTGGTGTGCTCCTCAGAACTAAATTTATTATTAAGCTGTAATCCCAGGAATTTAATACTGTCAACCTCTTCTATCTGCTTCAGGCGAAGGCTGGGACGGTTCCTTCGAAAGGGGACAGCCAATTTACTTCCCGATTCTTTCCTAGTCTCGTGTCGTGATGACGTCACTTAGGCCCTCCTCGTCACCGGACCGTAAACCGAAATCGTCCCTTTTTTGCGTTTCCGGATCGACGTCGAAGCTAGTTCGGCTTCTCGGCAGTGAGATGACTGTCCGCGACATTATCGACCGCACTCGAGCAAAAGGTTGGGTGGCGTCGCCGGAATTTATGCGGTTCGATTGTGGGGCTTATTAGGGGTCGGCGTTTAGCCACCCCACCTGCCGCTAATTGGCGCTTCGAGTGAGGGCGCACGAGACGCAATTAACAATATAATTGCCAGGCCGTGTTGCATATTTTGCTAACGAGCCCGGCCGGCACGAGCGGCTAAAAGCCGGCAGCGCGTGCTCGGGCACGCGCCTTCGTTACTTGCCTCTCACAAATTAGGCGCTAATATAACGCCGCCGCCGCCGCCGCTTAGCCGCCCAGAATTCACGGCGACGGCTTCCCAATCAAACCTGCAAAGCGCCAGAAATAAAAACAAGTCCTGCATTCCAGGCCCTATAAGGCTCAACGGGCCCATCCGACCGCCGTGTCACCCTCTGACAGTACGGGGGCAATGCACCAGTCGCATTCGAGCAACAACACATTCGATTTTAAACATAAGGAGAGGCCCTGAATTAAAATTTATGCTGTGGCCGGGGTTCGAATCCGGGACCTCCTACTTACTAGGTAGGCGCTTTAGACCACTCGAACCTCCTTTTTTTTTTTTTTTTTTTTTTTTTTTTTTTTTTTTTTTTTTTTTTTTTTAATGGGTACTTCTTGTCCTTGCGGACGCTTATCGTGTTTGTTCGTTCTGGTCCTACGTGTTCTCAGCTAAACAGCTTTGCAGCCAAAGCGACTACACGGACTGTCTTAAAGCACTTCTCACCATATACTTCAATTCACAGGGAACATGAGGCAGAATTAAAGTATATGGTGTGGAGGGAGACGTGCTTTAAGACAGTCCGTGTAGTCGCTTTGGCTGCAACGCTGTGTTAGCTGAACAAACGCCAAAAATGACAAATGTTTGTATAGCTCATGGGACTTAACTACAGGGTCATCAGTCCCTAAACTTACAAACTACTTACGAACTAACTTACACTAAGGACGGCACAAATATCCATGCCCGAGGGGGCATTCGAACCCCCGACCGTAGTGGCTGTGCAGACCGTGACTGTAGCACCTCAGTCCCCTCGGCCACCGCGGCCGGCGAACAAACGCCCCCTGTAATAAAAAAAAAAAAAAAAAAGCTGAGCCAATGATTCAACGAACAATCAAGAACGAACCGAAACAACGACCGCAAAGAATAGATCTACCCGAGAACGAGAAAAAAATAAATAAATAAGTGGTCTAAAGCGCCTACCTAATAAGTAGGAGGTCCCCACAGCATAAATTTTAATTCAATGCCTCCGTTTGCGAGCTGTGCCACAGACTGAAATTTATCGTCAGTAAGGCATGTGATGATGATGATGATAATGATGTGTCCAGCGTGCGTTTGTGGGTGAGGCAGTTCAGGAGCGTCATGTGATAACACCTCGTGACGACCTCGATCTCGCACTAGCCGTTATGACTACATAATCGCGCGAAAACAGTGCCTCTACAGTTGCAATTTCCGTGGGGTCTGTGCACACAATAGTGCACGAGGACGTGAAAATGTGAAATTTTTCTTCAAGGTGAGTGCCGCGAATGTGACGGATCACCACAAGGCTGTTTCCAGGAAATGTTGACACATGAGGACGGGATGAAACATGGTTGCCGTTTATCAATCCTGAAACGAAGCGCCAGTCAGCTCAAAAATCGGCGACTTTCCAGTGGTCAGAGAGGACTTGTAAAGAAGCGTTCGAAGTGACCACGGAATTGTGGCGTCGTCGTTGTGATAAATGTTGACGGCTGCAGAAAGAATATGTCGAGAAGCGGTGGAAGTTTCACAGTTGGCGTGTGATTAGTTTGTGTGAAAAAAAAGACAAAAATGGGAAGTGTACTAGAACACGGCTCTGCCAGTTCAAATGTTCAAATGTTCGTACAACTTATGGGACTTAACTACGGGGTCATCAGTCCCTAAGCTTACAAACTACTTATGAATTAGCTAACACTAAGGACGGCACATATATCCATGCCCGATGGGGGATTCGAACCCCCGACCGTAGTGGCCGTGCAGACCGTGACTGGAGCGCCTCAGTCCCCTCGGCCACCGGGCTCTGCCAGTCGTTGACAGGTTTCTTCACTTGGAACCGCTAATACTTTGTCAAGTAGCTCCTGGACTGGACACACGAGTCTGAATGCAACATATTGCTGTCCTGTCACCGAAAAATAGTCCTTAGAGGTACCGGGAATCGATGCGGGTCCTCCGAAGGGCAATCAGCCACATATGGAGGCAGATATAGTACTTTCAGGAACATTCGAAATAACGCACCAAGAAAAGCATCGGATCGAAATGAAATTTACTACAATCAAGCTTAATGATACAGATTAGAGATTCACTTCATTCCAAAATCAAGCCATGGAACATATACAGTGATTACAAGGGGAAAAATGCAGGAAACACCAATAACGTGTAACTCCAATACATCCCGCAAACGGCCGGCCATCGAGTTGATCAGACGTCAGCTACTGTCCTGAGGCAGGATGGACCAAAAATATTGAACACCCACCTCCAGATTATCTACAGAGCACAATTCGGTGTATCAGGGTCACACATAAGTAGTCTGAACACCACGTAGCAAGTCTTGAACAGCTCGAGCTTGCTGGAAAAGTGCCCCATACGTAACTAAGTACTGGTATCAACATAACATAACTTAGAAGATAGGTTAAGGAAAGGTAAACATACTTCATCAGCTTTCTCAGCTTTGGAGAAAGCTATTGAAAGTGGTGACTGGAATAATCTTTTTCAAGAAATGTTCAAATGTTTGTAAGTCTAAGGAGCTTAACTGTCCCTAGGCTTACAAACTACTTAAACTAACTTGAAGTAACTTATGCTAAGGACAACACAAACCCCTTGCCCGAGGGTGGACTCGAACCTTCGACGGCCAGCAACCGCGCGTTCCGCAGCAAGGCGCCTTAGAACACCGCGGCCCCTTTTTTTTTCAAATTTTAATAGTAGGAAGGGTAAAATGTAGGCAACGGAAGGTTATATTCAGTTGGTAGAAAAATCGGACAGCAGAGCATATAAGTAGAAAAACCGGACAGCAAGGCATTTAAGATACGTAGTGGCTGGGATGGGAGTAAGACATGGTTGTAGGCTTTCCGCAATGTAATTCAATCAGTACATAGAGCATGCAGTGAAGAAAAGAAAGGAGAGATTTTGGGGAAGGGATTAAAGTTCAGGGCGAAGAAATAAAAACTTCGCGGTTTTCCGATGACATTGGTGTGTCTGACAATTACAAAGGACCTAGGAGAGCAACTGAACATAATGGCCAGTGTAAGATAAACATTAAAAAGAGAAAAACAAGAGTAATGGAATAAAGTATCAGAAAATCAAGTAATGTTTAGGGAATTGGAATAGGTGACAAGACAAAGCAGTGGATGAGTTTCGTTATTTAGGTAGAAAAATAATGATAAAGTAGATAAAAAAAATGTAGAATGGATATGGGAAGTAAAACATTTCTGAAGAAGAGAAATTTGTTGACCTTGAATATCAATCTAAAGACTTAAAAACTCTTTTTTGCAGAAATTTGTCTGGAATGTAGTCTTGTGTGGTAGTTCGTAAGTCTACGAACCTATGACCTCTAGCCGCGGCGGAATAGCCATGCCTACTAAGGCACCTTGCTGCGGTGCGCACGGCTGTTCGCCGACGGAGGTTCAAGTCCTCCCTCAGGCATTGGTGTGTGTTTTCGTCTTAGGATAAATTGAAGTAGATTGATATTTAGGGGCCGATAACCACTGCAGTTAGGCCTTAAGTCCGATAACTTTAAAACATTTGAACCGATAACCTCAGCAATTTGGTCCCTTGATTTACGATGAACATTTAAACTTTTGACTTGTCGAGAGTTTCAGAGGGAGCATTAGGAAAACTGACTGAAATGGAAGAAAGTAATACAGCAGAGGAAGAATGGGCAGCTTTGTCTCTTAAAGTAGTGAAGGCGACTGAGGGTAATATACGTAGGATAACGTCTTATAGAAATACTAGTATAGCACAGGGGATACCGAACTTAACTGTCGAAAGAAGAAAATATAAAAACGCAGCAACTGAAGCAGGCAAAATGGAGCACAGACGGTTAAAAATCAGACTGATAGGAAGTGCATATTCGTTAAGCAGGAGTGGCTAGAGGACAAATGCAAATCCATTGAAGAATGTATAACTAGGGGAAAGAGAGATAAAGCATAAATGTTAATAAAAAAACGATATTGATGCAGCTGTTTTTGTCTCCAAAGAAGAGCTCAGATGGAAAACAAATACTAATGAAGGGGCCCGCGATGAAGTGACCAAGCGCTCAAGGCTCCTTGCGCGGTTGCTCGCCGTGGGAGGTTACAGTCCTTCTTCGGTCATGGGTGTGTGTATTTTCGTTAGGTTAGTTTAAGTAGTTAGTAAGCTACGGACTCATGACCTCAGAAGTCCCTTAGATTTACAAACAAATGTGGAAGGGAAAGCTGAAAGGTGGAAGGAATATATAGCGGTCCTATACGAAATGAACTGGAAGGCAATATTGTAAAAATGTAAGAGGAAACACACGAAGATGATGTAGGAGATAGGATATTGCTCGAAGAATCTGACAGAGCACTCAAAGATCTTAGTCTAAACAAGGTCCCAGGCGTAGAAGATACTCCCTCTGAACTGCTGATATCGTTAGTAGAGCATGTCATGAAGAAAATGTTCCACCTCGTTTGCAAGATGTATAACATAGGGAAAACACCTCAGACTTGAAGAAGAATCTTATAATTCCTATTCCAAAGAAATAAAGTGCAGAAAATGTGGAAATTACAGAACCATTTGTTTAATAAGTCATGGTTGCAAATTACTAACACGAATCATTTACAGACGATTGGAAAAACTGACAGAATTTGACCTTCGCGAAGATATGTTTGGATTTAGTAAGAATGCTGGAACACGTGAGACATACATTACGACTTATATTACGTTTTTAGCATTTGTAAATTTGGAGAATCGTTTTGACTGGAATACACTCTTTTAAATTGTGAAGGTAGCAGGGGTAATGTATAGGGAGCGAAGAGTTTTATTCAACTTGCACAAAGACCAGACAGCAGCTACAAGAATCGAAGGGCATGAAAGGGACGCGGTGACTGGGAAGTGAGTAAGAGAAGATTGTAGCCTTTCCCCAATGTTATTCAATCTGTGTAATGAGCAAGCTGTGAAAAAATGCAAGGAGACATTTGGAGAGGAAATTAAAGTTCAGGTAAAAGAAATAAAAACTTTGCGATTTGCCGATTACATTTTGATTCTGTCCGAGACAACAAAAGACCTGGAAGAGCAATTGAACGGAATGGACAGTGTGTTGAAAGGAGCATATAAGATAACATTAACAAGAGTAAAATAAGGGTAGTGTAAGGAATACAGGTGAGTCTGAAAGGATTAGATTACGTAAAAAGACAATAAAAGTAGTAGATCAGTTTTGTTATTTGGGTAGCAAAATAACTTCTGGTAGTCTATTTAAAGAAGATATAAATTGCAGTATGCCTATGGGAAGAAAAGCGTTTCTGAACAAGCGAAATTTGTTGACATCCAATATTGATTTAAATGTTAGGAAGTCCTTTATGAAAGCATTTGTCTGCAGTGTAGCATTGTACGGGAGTGAAACGTGGACGATAAGGAGTTCAAGCAGAAAAATTAGATAAGCTTTTAAAATGTGGCGCTACAGAGGAATGCTGAAGATTAGATGGGTAGATCACGTAACTAATGAGGTGCTCAACAGAATTGGGGAGAAAAAGAGTTTCTGGCATACCAAGACTAAGAGAAGGGATAGGTTAGTGGGACATATTGAGACATCTGGGAATCATCAATGTGGGACTGGAGGGAAGTGTGTGGACTAAAAGTCGCAGGAGACAGAGAGGCGAACACAGTAAGCAGCTTCAAAGTATGTAGGTTGCCTTCTTATTCAGAGGTGAAGAGGCTTGCATAGGACAGGGTAGCCCTGAGGGCTGCGTCAAACCAGTCCTTGGACTGCAGACCACAACAACAATCAACAGTTTGAACACTATTCGGCGAAGCGCTGCACTCACCCCGGTTTCATAGGCTCCGAAAATCGCATTTCGTAAAATGATTTCCAAGTCCGTTTTTGGTTGGTCTTGTGAATACTCCAAAATAGTTTCCGGAAATCCACCTCTGTAAATAGGTTTTCAACTCCCGCTACATATTTTCTTGCCTGTGTAAATGGAACCGTTTATGAAACGTTCTTTGTCTGTCAGATTGCGTCTTCTTGTTAAGAATTTTCGGAACATATGGACAGAGTGACTAAATCAGGAACTAAAACAGCTGTTTCCAAGACGCCATATTTGATTCTGATAATAAAATCCTCTTCTAACCTTAATATGTAATTACGACAGCAAGAAACTGTTTAGGAAATTTGGTCTTCGTCTTCCGGAAGATATGTCTCATTTAAACTTAGTGACTGTCTGCCGAGGCACACTTTCTTGAATCGGTGCACACTGTGGCAATATATTTTTTTTCTTTTCCTTTATTGTAATTTTAATGCCGACATAGGCTGGTTGACAGTAGCCTAACATGGTGCTCTTCAGCAGCAAGTAATCTACAATATTATCTAGTAGAATTTACAGGGAAGCAAGGAGGTAAAATACTAGGAGCGTCCAGAAAGTAGCCGGCAGCGGTGGCCGAGGAGACTGAGGCGCTCCAGTCACGGTCTGCACGGCCACTACTGTCGGGGGTTCGAATCCCCCCTCGGGCATGGATATTTGTGCCGTCCTAGTTCGTAAGTAGTTCATAAGTAGTTTGTAAGTTTAGGGACTGATGACCCCGTAGTTAAGTCCCATAAGCTATACAAACATTATTCTAGAAAGTAACTTCAGTTTCAATTTATCTCCGCTGCAGCGCTGCGATTGCAGTTCCGCACATGCGCTGTAGACGATGTGTATCAAGGAGAAGAACGTGCGCCATTTGGAGATCGCTGACAGTTACGTACGCTTTGTTGTGCTTGTTTTAAATGTCGGCGTTGATTGAAATCAGGCCGGTGATTCGGTTTCTGAATGCGAGGAAAGTGAAACCAAGTGAAATTTATCGGCAAATTTGCGATGTTTACGGACCAAATGCGATGAGTGATTCGATGGTGAGAAGATGGGTCCGACAGTTGAATGGCGGTCGTAGTGATGTGCACGATGAAGAACGAAGTGGGCGTCCACCTTTGGTTACAGAAGAACTGGTTCACGCGATTAATGACAAGATCCAGGAAAACCGTAGATTTACAATTAGTGCTCTCGCTATGGACTTTCCCCAAATTTCACGATCACTGATGCATGAAATTGTTACCTAACATTTGAAATTCCGTACACTTTGCTCACGTTTGGTACCAAAGATTCTCACAGAGCAACACAAAACACATCGGATGGGTAGTGCACTTGAGATATTGACCCGTTATGCTGAAAGCGGCGACGAATTTCTGAGACGGATAGTCACAGGAGATGAAACGTGGGTTTCTTACGACACCCCTAAGAGTAACCGTCAATCAATGGAATGGAGGCACACTTCATCCCCACCAAAGGTAAAGCCGAAGCAAATCATGACACCTCGGAAAATGATTTGCACAGTGTTCTGGGACTGGAAAGCCATCCTACTCATTGACTTCTTACCGCGTGGTCAAACAATCAAGGTAGATGCTTTTTGCGAGACACTTCGGAAATTGCGTCGTGCAATCCAGAATAAGCGTCGGGGACTGCCGTCAAAAGGTGTTTTGCTTCACGACAACGCACGACCACCTGCAAATGTGACGAAAAACCTCCTACAGGGATTTGGCTGGGACGTGGTTGATCATCCCCCGTACAGCTCTGACCTCGCTCCTAGCGACTTTCATCTGTTCTTACATCTCAAGTCCTTCCTTGGCGGTCATCACTTCACCAATGACGACAAGTTGAAAGAAACTGTTTCTAACTGGTTGAAGACACAGGTGGCAGATTTCTATGAAGAACGTTTACAAAACCTGGTGCCACGCTATGACAAATGCCTGAAAAATTTCGGCAGTGATGTGGAAAAGTAGTTTAAGAGTTGTAGAATTTTGTGCAATAAAAATTCCTTCTGTATCTGTGTACAATTTCATTTTATTACCAAACGGAACTTACTTTCTGGACGCGCCTCGTATGAATTTATGTACAATGAAAGAGGCAGTTTTTGGCGAGTTTAAAAGACGCACAAAAAAAGTTTTAAAATTACACGCAGAATTTAAAAATGAGAGTCGCGGCGTAAGATATTCTTTCAAAGACGGAAACACTTAAAACACAGTGTAGGACACTTTTTAAAACACACTGCCGCCACGATTATACGACGGTAGCCGGCTAACGCAACACTTCAAAAACGCATTTTGAAGTACTGACGAGAACACTGTATCGCTGACGAAACACGTGTTTAAAAAGCACTACCACTGTATCGGCGCGGTTCTGCGCTGGGAGAGAAGGGGATGAAGAGACCGTGCGGGGGTGGGAGGGGGAGAGTGGGGGTGAGAGGGCAAGGTCTCTGGAGCGGAAGGGGATGACCTGCGGGCGAGGAGGGGCGGGTATGTTACTCCGTGGTGGGCGCAGGATCCATTCCTCCCGCGGTCAGAAAAATAGGACTGAATCCTCCCGAGCCTGCAAGGGTGTGGAAAAGGACGGGACTGAATCCTCCCATAAGCAGGTAGTTGGTGGCGGCCCGAGACCAGAGTGTCTGGCCAGACCTTTAT
Source organism: Locusta migratoria (assembly GCA_026315105.1). Taxonomy (NCBI): domain Eukaryota; kingdom Metazoa; phylum Arthropoda; class Insecta; order Orthoptera; family Acrididae; genus Locusta; species Locusta migratoria. The sequence goes on along the minus strand of CM048755.1, from coordinate 740,777,275 downwards.
GAATGTTTCAGGCAAGCAAAGCTATCTAGCGTATGTTCCAGTGTATGCTCCTACATTGCACAGTAAAGTAAGAGTGAGAATTAAGCCCCAGTTAACTTTAGAGTCAGAGTAAACGTAGAGTAATATCACTTTGGTTCTTACAATCTAAAGATTACGTTTTACTCGCAATTGATAAATCTGTGCAACATTTTCAGCAGTTGGTATACAAGTTTATTTTATACAGCGTCGAATTATAAACTGAGGACAAGGCAGGCTAATTTTTTTCCAAAGGAAGAAGAAATTCTGCTTTCAACAGGAGGGCGGGACATGAGTCTCACTGAACTGGCTTGACTTAACGTGAGTAGAAGCAAATTATGAACATCTGTAGTTTCTAATAAAACTTGCCTTAATAGGAAATCGGAAAATAGGAAATCGGAAAATAGGAAATACTCCTGAAAGACTTTCACGAATATTGTATGTATTATGAGCAATACTCTTAAATGTCGTGCTGGGGCATAGTAGGTAAGCGAACAGATTGCTATTTTTGAGACTCGTGTTCGATTCCCACTAGAAGCTTAATTTCATTTATTAAATTTCTTGCAACATTAAAATTTTAATTATAAGATTATAAAAAGACTACCTTCAAATTTGGAGGTAATAAGTAGAAAAAGGTAACACGAGAAAAAAATTCCATTAATCAACGCTGAAACGTGGAAGAGATATAAGGAAGCATGAGGCCGTTATAAACAAGTACAACGAAAACATTACAACAATTGAGAATGACAGTTGTACTCGCGTATTTTTCACTAAAATTTGTTTATTGCTAGTCGTACCTGGGTAAAAAGCTTCCTAAGTAAACATTCCATAAGACAACAACAACAACAAAAAACTCACCAAATTCGTCAGCGCGAATGATGTTACAACTTTGGAAGAAACGGTAGGAGCAGTAGAGAACTTACGCATGGAGACGAGATATATATAATGCCAAACTTCAACACTTGTTATGTAATCAACACTGGCCATACCAGATGCCAGTATGAATCAACGATGAACACTGGTTGGTGGGGGTGGGGGCTGGGGGCTGGTACCTGCAGGAAGTGCCATTGTGCTACTGCGGGAGGATTCAGTCCTGACCCCTGCTCGCCTAAGGATTCCGTCCTGCGCCCTCTGTGGTATGAGGGACAGGTTTAGAGAGAGAGGGCATCATCCGGGATCACGGATGTAGGTGTCGCCTGTTTAACTACAGTTGAGTCAATCAGCGTAGACACGTGGTAACAAGTGCGGGAATCCAGAACAGTCGGTGTTCACGCGGCTGTGACGACGACGACAGTCGATAGTAGTGTCGTCATCTCTGGTACCGCTAACTCCCACACTACACTGTTTTCCCCCCTTGTCGTGTAATTACCCTTGTCCGTACAAAATTAGTGCACGAATTGTCTTTATCAAGTTAGGGGATATAAGGGCGTAATTTTGCTGTAAAATCACAACTGGATGTACAGTAATATTAATGCATTAATTATACAGTGTATGTTAAATCTTCTTCGAGGAATGAAAGAACAGATGATAGTGAAAGAGGGAACCAGTGGTACGAAATGCGTATGTATTTACGGCCATACACAGTATACACCGCATCTACATCTAAATAGTTTGCAAACTGCATTTAAGTGCATGAAAGAGGGTTCATCAAACCGCTTTTTAACACTCCTGGCCATTAAAATTGCTACACCACGAAGATGACGTGCTACAGACGCGAAATTTAACCGACAGGAAGAAGATGCTGTGATATGTAAATGATTAGCTTTTCAGAGCATTCACACAAGGTTGGCGCCCGTGGCGACACCTACAAAGTGCTGACATGAGGAAAGTTTCCAACCGCCGGCCGCGGTGGCCGAGGGGACTGAGACGCTTCAGTCACGGTCTGCACGGCCACTACGGTCGGGGGTTCGAATCCCCCCTCGGGCATGGATATTTCTGCCGTCCTTAGTATTAGTTAGTTCATAAGTAGTTTGTAAGTTTAGGGACTGATGACCCCATAGTTAAGTCCCATAAGCTTTACAAACATTTGAACATTTAGTTTCCAACCGATTTCTCGTACACAAACAGCAGTTGACCGGCGTTGCCTGGTGAAACGTTGTTGTTATGCCTCGTGTGAGGAAGAGAAATGCGTACCATCACGTTTCCGACTTTGAAAAAGGTCGGATTGTAGCCTATCGCGATTGAGGTTTATCGTATCGCGACATTGCTGCTCGCGTTCCAATGACTGTTAGCAGAATATGGAATCGGTGGGTTCAGGAGGGCTACACGGAACGCCTTGCTGGATCCCAACGGTCTCGTATTACTAGCAGTCGAGATGACAGGCATCTTATCCGCATGGCTGTAACGGATCGTGCAGCCACGTCTCGATCCCTGAGTCAAAAGATGGGGACGTTTGCAAGACAACAACCATCTGCACGAACAGCTCGTCGACGTTTGCAGCAGCATGGACTATCAGCTCGGAGACCATGGCTGCGGTTACCCTTGACACTGCATCATAAACAGATGCGCCTGCGATGGTGTACGCAACGATGAACCTGGGTGCACGAATGGCAAAACGTCATGTTTTCGGATGAATGCAGGTTCTGTTTACAGCATCATGATGGTCGCATCCGTGTTTGGGGACATCGCGGTGAACGCACATTGGAAGTGTGCATTCGACATCGCTATAGTGACGTATCACCCGGCGTGATGTTATGGGGTGCCATTGGTTACACGTCTCTGTCACCTCTTGTTCGCATCAACGGCACTTTGAATAGTGGCCGTTACATTTCAAATGTGTTATGACCCGTGGCTCTACCCTTCACTCGATCCCAGCGAAACCCTACATCTTTTCAGGTAACGTCAATATGCTGCGACTGCTGGTTCTCTCTCATTACAGCTCCTTTTATACAGTTACTGACGTTTTGCTGTCCAGAGACATGTGTCGCATATTTTCTGATTTATTATTTTTTTTCTAATTAAACTCCATGTCATTCCAAGCACGTGTGTCAATTTTACCTCTCTATGTACATTATTCCGTGATTTGTTAAGTTTTCAAATTTATACTGACTTTTTGATCATCGGGTACTACATTTTAAAGCCATTCGTCTCTACTGCTACCCCTAAAATATGTACTGTAGCTGCTGAAACACTCTGCACAGGTCTGTACTTCAGCAAGCTGTTCAACGAGCATTCCGAACACTTTAATCCACAGTGTAACTGATCAGCTACATACCTATTTTTTCTATTATCTCTTAAATTTGTAGCTGTTTGTATACATAGTACTACATATGCAAGAAGCACGTCCCAGAAATTATAAGTCGCCAAGTGCTACTGAGTCACTTCGACAGCTGCATTTAGTTACCCGTAACATGTGCGTTTGGTTACTTTAGTAAACCTCCTTTGCCACGTAAAAGTAGTCAACCACATACTACCATTGCCTTCTGGGTTAGTTTATGAAGAGATCGGCGGAACGATAGTGACATTTACTGCATCGAGTACATCATGGAAGCACTATATAGCTGACCAGCTATGAGTGATTTATTGCTAGTAGTGGATAATAATTTTAAGGAAATTTTTTTAAACTATTTTTCTCAGAATATACTACTATATATTAATCGTGGTAGTTTTTATAGCTTCAAATAAAAATTCATGCATTAAAGCGTTAAAAAAGGGGAATGATCTACTCTTTTTGTTCTTATCATTAGGAACACTCCGCTCCTCTAGAGACGTACGGTGCACTGCCTGAGATGCAGTCCATGGTGGGGTTGTCTAGCTGAAACTGAAAAAAAGCTGAAATGTGGAAGATGTCTGTAAATCTATCGGACCAAACTGCGTGGTCATCAGTCCGTAGCTTACAAACTACTTAAACCTAGGTAAACTAACCTACGGACAAACACATACACCCAGGGAGCACTCGAACCTCCACGGCGAGCAACCACGCGGACGCTTTAGACCGCTCGGCTACTCCACCGCGGCAAATGTGGAAGAGCCGACGAATTTGATCAAAATAAGAAAAAAAAAATGATCTCGGACGTATGTGGGGGAGCTAAAATAGCGGCGGATAGGAATGTGTCAGGTTTTATTTCGAGATGTGTGGGCAATGGCATAGTAACAGCTGTATGTGCTCGCGATTGGAGTTTTGTGCAGTGAGACGCTGCACAAGGCAGAAGTGACGCGAAGGCGGGAGAAAGTGAAATAAGAACGACAACGTGAATAAGTCGTGGTGGCATTGAGGTGATATGTGGATATGGAGTGTTTCAAACGGATGGGTATTTGGAAGGACGGATTACATCACGTGTTGTGGGTTTACGACGTAGGGAAGTGTTAGGAGGCAGTAACGTGTCTACAGAGCGGGTAGGGACAGTCGTATCTGACTTCTCGGCAACGTTGCACGTACGTTTCGGCTTTGCCTTGTGGCGCGACATATCCGAGCTTCCCCTCGTTAGAAAGAGGTCCTAATAGCACACCCTCCAGCAGGGACATTTTTGTGAGGGAAGTCGATAGTGTGAGGCGGTAGGAAGCGATCTTTTGAAAGCGCCGTCGGCCGTGTCGTTAGGAGGCAGGGCGAGCTGTTGATCGGCGGCTCTTTAGGCGCGGCGCATTCAGGCCGGCGCATTGTCCGACCCGCGGAAAACTGCGCCGTAACGACGCGCCGCAGCTCCGCGCTCGCCTGCTAAAGACTGCACACACCAACTCAAACGATCACCACCTGCACGTATAGTACAAGCAGAACAAGCCGCCATTTTGATTCCCACATTGAAGGTGCGCATTTGAAGGCTACTGCACACTTACGCTTTTTAATATGCTCTTAAGGCTATTAAATATACTTTCCTAGCGCAGAAATATTACAGTACAATATATTTATTGACTTACATTTGACTGTAAGAGGCAAGAAACTTTAAATTTAGTGCTTAGAGGGAGTATTTGGAGATATGGTACATTCACTTACATTCCATATTAAAGCATACGTTGCCGTTCTAAATATGTACCAAATATAGTTAAAATGTGAGCCTCGGTTGTACAGTGGTAGAGTGCCAGACTACAAATCCAAAGGTCGCGGGTTCGCTCCTCGCCAGGTCCTAGGATTTTTATCTGTCACTTTCCACTTCTTTCACCTCTGACAGTATTGCTCATGTGAAAAATACCGAGTAGCACCGTGGTTCGGAACCCACGTTAAACTGTAGGTCCCCCGATAACTGGCTGGGTAAGTCAGTTCGAAGGTCGGAGGAAGGCAACGGCATACCACCTCCAAACAGGACCATGCCTAGTAAAGCACTGTGGTGTTCAAACCAATCTTCGGATTGTTGACTGCTTTACCTTTTTATAGTTAAAATACGTTACAATTATCGTATTTTCTAGTTTAAAAGTAGTACTACATCCACATACGTTTACGGTAACTAAGAGTTGCATACGAAAACAGTTACGGAATAATGTTAAATTGCGTTACTGTACTTCCCGTATTGCCCCCTTCTAATGTCTCGCATATTTTACACACACCGTATTTCAGAGAAGATTTTACATCTTTTCTGTTCCCATTCTTTGCGAAAGTTAGATTTATTATTTTTCTTTTTCAGACATCCTGTTCACAGCTTGGCTTAGACCTACATATTCCAGTGTTGAGAGTCATATTTAATTTAAACAATATACTAATGTGAAATAATATAATTTAAAAACCAATAAAGTCAGCTGAACTCATGCATCACTTAAAAATACAATTAATAGACCTTAGAATAAGTACCTAGTTGGTCTAAATAATATCAAGAAAAGCAACTATAAACACACCGTGTATCATGATATATTAACAATCTATCAAAATTAAAATAAACCACTGCTGACATGTATAGGCCTATATTTCCTTTACTACCTCTGCCAGCACAACTATTTTAACACAAAAGAAGGTTTAATTCTTAACGTTAACAGATAATTACTCGATTTTGGCGTCCATACTTGGCATCTGGAATTTACAAGCCACGTTTTACGCCGATCTGTGTTTCAAGAAATCCGATAAAGCTTCTAGCAACCATGTGTACTATTATTTGAGCAGTTTGGAGATACATAACCAACCGTTTCACACTGTGAAACAATAAAATCACAAACTGTTGGCTGATTCACTTCGCTGCGCCAGGCAAAGCATACAACTGTGGCGTCGGATTGGGATTCAAAATGGCGCATTGTTCAGCTCGGTATCTCTAGTGCTTCACCTGCACGTGTGGCGTCACTGGCTCAGCGAACCCCCGCAAAAATCTGATATGTATATCATTATATAAATACGCTAACACGAAAATTGTGGTACAGATTACTGCCGGCCGCGGTGGCCGAGGGGACTGCGGCGCGCTAGTCACGGTCTGCACGACCACTACGGTCGGGGGTTCGAATCCCCGCTCGGGCATGGATATTTGTGCCGTTCTTAGTGTTAGCTAGTACGTAAGTAGTTTGTAAGTTTAGGGACTGATGACCCCGTAGTTAAGTCCCGTAAGCTATACAAACATTTGAACATTTTTGGTACAGATTACTAATTTATTCGTACAAGAAGGCCAATGAAAGTTACATAATTCGAAAGATTCTTTGTCGTAGATCTCACGAATATAAATGTAATGTGTGTATTTAGCCATTAACACGTTCGCTGCCGTTCACGCTCTGGCGCGATGATGCTAGGTGCCACTTCACGCTCTGGCGCGTGATCGTATTTTGACAGTATCTTTTCATAGTTTTGAGCCACTGAATGTTTTGGTTTTAGTTTTTTTGATATGGTTTTTTTATTTGCATTTGTATTTTTGTGAAAACAACATATCAACAATATAAACAGTACATACAAGGTATTTCATAAAACATATGCTTATTTCTATCTCATCAGCAATATAAGTATGAATAATATCAAAACTAAGAAATATTTTTTTATAAACTGGTAACTAATAGAAATAAAATTAAAATCATCAAAAGCTTGCTTGCTTGTTTACATAAGAATCCAATAAAGCTATCATGACATCATGTTCAAATGTTTATTAAGCTTATGGGACTTAACTACGGGGTCATCAGTCCCTAAACTTACAAACTACTTATCAACTACCTTATACTAAGGACGGCACAAATATCCATGCCCGAGGGGGGATTCGAACCCCCGACCGTAGTGGCCGTGCAGACCGTGACTGGAGCGCCTCAGTCCCCTCGGCCACAGCGGCCGGCCATGACATCATGAGAAGCGTGTGTGGCTCGTAGCCGGTAATGCAAACGCGGAAATCTGGAACCACGTACGTGTGCATATCAATTATACTCTTCCCTGAGTGCCTACCAGAGTATACAGCTTTATTAGACGATGCCAGCTTACAACAACCCATAATAGGATGCTAGGTCGCAGCACGCGCCACAGCGTGAGCGGCACCTGACTCAAGTAACGTTTACACGCGCCAGAGCGTGAACGGCAGCGAACGTGTTAAAAGTGGTAAAAGAAAGTAGAAATTTTCCTATCTACAGCTTGTTCTACAGTCTCCAACAATCAACTCACTGACTGGATATTCGCCCTGACCAAAGACGCTGTAATGCAGTGCATCTGCAGTATTAAAATAACGTATAAAAATAAGTGAATATCGAATCATGGAGTGCTCCCAACTCACTTTCTTGTGCTGTTCAAATGCCGTGATTAAGAGTGGTTAAAAGAAATGGATGTTTTCATATGAATGCCGATATAAAGGATGATGCGCCGGGAGAGGCATCTAGCGGTGCTCGGGTGGAACTACGAAGTCGAGAATGCTGATATAAATGATGATGCGCCGGGAGAGGCATGTAGCGGTACACGGGTGGAACTACGAAGTCAACATGTTGTCAGCTCTGGAATTCTGAATATCGCAATATCGAAATAACATTATTTCTTGGCGTTGTATAAATATACGAACACTGAAATTGTAGTTCAATTTCAAATATTACGCTAATGAAAGTTATGTAATTCGAAAATAGAGAGAAATAATGAGAAGTATGTACTTCCATTTTTATTTGTTATTATTGTCAGGTATTTTCCTTAACACGTAAAAGATACCGTTTCATACCTCCTAGTGCCGGTTAAATTTTACCAAATATCCCAGCGACCTCCTATGATAATGTTGGCAATAGATGCTGAATAGTGAGAATCCTGTGAGTCTTCATTTTAGCCAATCGCTTGACAATGCTGATGTTGTCTCATGGAATCTTCGCTTTACGAGGGCAATTATTTTTTACTGAGTGGACGAGGGTACATACAAGAACCTGTCAATAATAAAGCAGGAACAGCATTATTTGTTTACTTCATGGTCTGTACCATACACTAATCGAGTCATTATATGTGGTTCGAACAAATGGGCAAAGATTTTCTATCGTGTTGTTGATGTTGCCAACATAATCACGCGAGGCCGCCGACATGATACGTAAAATTTTACCCCCAGTGACCATTGTAAACACAATTGGTCGATTTTCGACCACAGGAAATACTAGTCTATAAAAATTGAAGTGTGTATGTTCCCTATGCACTCAAAGACGGCTGTAGCAGTTTTGATGAAATCTGAAGATACGTGCAGCTAGTGATATCCTGTGACGTTTGGTAGCGATCGGATCGAGATATATGATAACGTTTATATCAAAGTTTACGTCTGGCAGTAGCGCCCCTAGCGCAGAAAGAGACAATCGTGGCCGCGCGGGAGTAGCCGAGCGGTCTGGAGCGCCACGTTACGGATCGAACGGCCTCCCGCGTCGGAGGTGCGAATCCTCCCTCGGGCATGGATGTATGTGTTGTCCTGAGGTTAGTTTAAGTACTTTGTAAGACAAGGGACTGATGACCAACGTAGATGCTCCCATAGAATTACGAACATTTGAACATTTTTTTAGACAACCGTTTGTATCGTGTCATTCTTCTGTTACTGCAGTGCTGCCGCCAGTGTCGCCTCCGTGACTATTAGTACTAGCACAGTGGCGACAATTACTGCTGTCAAAGTTACTGACAGTTACAACGACACTAGTGGTGTGCAAAATGCCGTAAGAGAAATGTTTGTAATTACTGTTAGACATAATTAACAATATCTTCTGTAATTGTTGCGTTCCCAATCATTAGTGAAATATCGAGAGACATAAATAAATGTAAAAACAGCCGAATTTCCCTGATTCAGTGATGTAAACAACAGATTATTCCTGAGGAAATACTTACGTAGATGTGTATATTTTGTAGCCTACTCCGTTGAAAGTGAGAGAATATAAACAAACGAGAAACATTAATTCCTATTGTGGCCTGTTCCTATATCATAGGCACTTTCTTTGACGTGTAAAAATTCGATATGTTGTCTAATGATTCTAATATTTTTACGCTTCACTCCTCTTTGTTATGAACCCATATACTTTTGAGTAGAATTACTTTTAATTATAAAACGAAAGTCTTGAAGATTCTTCCCGTTTTTGATTCAGATGTAGTAACAATTGTGGAATTGGTTTCTGCTTTGTTTGCTTTCGATGTTTTATTGTCACGTTTGTGAGGACTCCCCTTCAGTTGCAACTGTAGTTGCTGATCTAGTATATTTAATAATGTAGGTAATGCATTCCTTAAGTTTCTTATGTTCAACACTTACTGATTTGGTTGGAATTGTAGTGAAGAAATCCTGACTTTCTGAGTAGAAAACGGACGTCTTTCTGTGGATCTTCTGTTATTAGCAATTTTTGCTCATTATAGAAACTGAGGTCCAGACTCCCACGAGACAGTGACGAGGGAAACGTCGCTAGTAAAATGCGTGTTTGCGTTGGACAAGACACCAGCTTATATGCTACTCGGACTCTGTCCGAAACACATGAATTGGCCCGAACGCGAGATAAAGGCCCCTACACACGCTCGGATTTGTCGTACAACCAACAAGATGACCAACGAACCAACCAATTGGTAACAGCCTACACACGTTCCGACCAACTGCACGCAGCGCCACCATGTTCTGGTGTCTGCTTGTCGAAATGTTTTTGTTTTCGAGTGTTCGCTGTGCAGACGACCTCAGGCATGGAAGTTGGCACAATTTGTCGGGTGAAGTGGTGGGGAAATCGGAAATCGGGTGGTCAGGCACAACCAACCGGCCGACAAGGAAAGTTGGTCGGGTGGCGCCTAAATCCGCCCAATTTATCGGGTGACCAGCGAATTGGCCCAATAAATCGCATCGTGTGCAGGGCCCTTAATGTAGCTAGTTCCCCCACCTCGCCTTGCCCATGCGCAAAGCCTCCCTAAACGCAACATCCGCGCATCAGTTGCTTATAGTGCATTCAAGATTCAACAGAAACGAGCAATATTTGGTAAAATTTGCTACAACTGAATGTCAACTAATGAGGCATCAGCTGTAAAACCCTTCCGGAGATCCCAAGATTAATAATAATAATTTTGTTAGTTGCCACCGACATTGCTTTGGGAATAAGAGGAACAAGATTCTGATACGGCTAAAAGCTGTAACTCTTTTCCCTATATTGGCGTTTATAAGCAGTGTCTTTTTTATTGTTACTCGGCACAAATTTTTGGCTATTTATTTTACGAATTTGTCGCGGCTTCGAAGGTCAATGACGTTATATTCTTTGGTGACAAATATTCGTGTGTTTGAGAAGAATGGCTATGAAAGTATATAATTCTGCACAATCAATCATAGGAAGAACTTTTACAAAGTTCTTGACTGCATACTAAGTGCAATGCTGAGACATAGGTTAACTACATGGAGGCCTGCCTACTGATAAGTCCTAGTGCCTGTCCTAATCCCAAGTGAACGATGCAGTTCAGTGGTGGCCACGAGCGGGGTAGCAGCAGAGGGCGCTCGTGGCCGACGTCGTAAGAACGCCGCGCCGTGCTTGCATGGCGGCGCGCGGCGAAAGTACGTTGCGCGCACTTTAGACTTGTGCGACACCACAATATTGACCCTTGAAGTACGTTCGACACCTAGCACAGCATCCCAATGGGACCACTGCGTTCTTTGGAGTTGGTTACTCACACTTTCTTCCATTGAGCTTATACCTGTATCAGTATCTATAACAGACCCATACTAATAAACAGACCGATTCTGCAAAAAACTGTTACCAGTTGCGTCAAATTCTTTTCTCAATAACAATTTTCTTGTCATATATTTCATTGTGTACTCATGTTTCAATTTTCTTATTATTTTGTATTTGGCACTTGAATGAATATTTCTGCAGTTTATGTAAATTACACTGAGGCAAAGATCATGGGATAGCGAAATGAACATATACATATAGCGACAGTATCGCGTACATCTAATATATAAAAATGAATGTTTGTTTGTTCGTATTTTATGCGCTTTTTTGGGACTGTTTTTTGAACCTAATGAAGCGGTATTACAAATGTTGGAATGTACTTGGAAATTATGTAGAAAAATAAGCCGCGCGGGAGTAGCCGAGCGGTTTGGAGCGCCACGTTGCGGATCGCGCAGCCTCGCGCGTCGGATGTTCGAATCCACCGTCGGGCATGGATGTTTGTGTTGTCTTTAGTAAAAGTTAGTTTATAAGTAGTTTGTAAGTTTAGGGACTTATAACCCCGCATTTAAGTCCCATAAGCTAAACAAACATTTAAACATTTTAAGAAAAATAAAGATATGTCTTATCTTTAATTTTTCATTCTATTTTTTTTTCTTCCATACACAACTCTGACCACAGTCGACAGGGGAAACGTTTTTTGCAATTCTCCCTCGTCGAATAAACGCAGAGCACACATCGAAGTAGTACGCTGAGATGTTGCTGATGTTCGGCGAATACCGACACGATATCAGTGACGCATTTGCATTTTATGCTATGAGGTATGCTGTTAAAAGAGTTCATTCATCCATTGCGTTGTTAATTCAGGAGAATCGATACTCGTTTAAATACCTCATTTAAATGGACATTCTTCCACTAAAATATACTTCCGAAACCAAATAGTGCATCTACACCTGAAAGTAGCTCCATAACTAAAACTAGAAGAAGTCTGACTTAAATTGATATGCATGCTGTTTGAATACTTCATATAACGTTCTGTTTAAAAAATTAAAACATGCTGTGCTGCCGGCCGCGGTGGCCGAGGAGACTGAGGCGCTCCAGTCACGGTCTGCACGGCCACTACGGTCGGGGGTTCGAATCCCCCCTCGGGCATGGATATTTGTGCCGTCCTAGTTCGTAAGTAGTTCATAAGTAGTTTGTAAGTTTAGGGACTGATGACCCCGTAGTTAAGTCCCATAAACTATACAAACATTTGAACATGCTGTGCTGCGGTGCGTGCGGCCGTTCACCGTCTGGAGTTCGAGTCCCCCATCGGGCATGGGTGTGTTGTCCTTAGGTTAATTTACCTTAGTTTAAGTAGTTTGTAAGCTAAGGACTAGATTTACAAACATTTGAAACATGCCGCTTTAGCTCTCTGATAAATAATCAATGTTCATTAAACAGCAAAAAAAAAAAAAAGGCAACGTTTATTATATTTATTCGTGAAATAAATATTCCTTTCACTTATTATTTTGTAAGTCTCAGAGAAAAATAATTATTAATGTTTATATTTTCAAGTCATATAAGTTATTCATTGTCATTAATTTATACAAATTCTTCGAAAATGTAAAAAATGAAAACCTGTTCTTTCTTCTCACAACTTTATAGACTTCCACAGCCTTTAAAGAACTGTTCATTTTCATTTTTAAAACATTCCAATGAGTGCCGAAAACTTCTTAAGTTGCCTTCCATGGCACGTACATAAAGCGTCTCAACATAACTGTGTACACAACTTGCAAAAGTTGTTTGATAATACCGTAAGCGGGGGTGAATTTGTGACTGCCGGGGTTACATTGTGACATGTCAACTTTTTCGAAGAGTCTAAACGTAGCGCCATTTCTGCGCTTACCACAGGACTAAGAGCGATTCTGTCAGGAGCATGAAGGTAAGAATAAGACGAGACGCCGCTACGTAACCTAGCGTTACTATGCTGCTGGAAAAAGTTTACATGTCACCTCGGCAGTCACCAAGTCATCCCTGTTACCGTAGTTGCATTGCAAGATTATTTTTCGGTATTAGACATCGTCGTAATGCGAGATAAAATTGAAAAAACCTACTAGTGATACAACTAAATCTGATATGCGCTTTTATGTTATAAATCCCAGCAAAGATTGTTTCACAAACTTTGTATACACATTTTTGTTAGTTTTTTTAGACGAGAAATTGATCCACCTAAATAATTTCTGAGTGGGACTTAATAGTATATGGTCGCGAGATCCGGGGCGCCACGTCGAGGATTGCGCGGCCGCTACCGCCAGAGGTTCGAGTCCTTCCTCGAACGTGGGTGAATTGATTGTCCTTAGGACAGGTGTAAGTTGGGTTAAGTAGTTTGTAAGTCGAGGGACCGATGACCATACCAGTTTGGTGTCTTAGGTTTACAAATATATGAACGTTTTTTTGAACTCGTACAAACAGAGCTCATTTCGGAAAATGCAAAGAGAACAATAAAAGAAGGAACAATGAAACTGTCAAATGATAATTATGATAAAAAACTTCCTGGCAGATTAAAATTGTGTGCCGGAACCGGGACTCGAACCTGGGACCTTTGCCTTTCGCGGGCAAGCGCTCTACCGACTGTGCTATCCCGATACGACTCACGATTCCGCCTCACAACTTTACTTCCGCCAGTACCTCGCCTCCTACTTTCAAACTTCTTCATTCTGGATAATTATGATGAAAGTAATAGTAATTGGTAGAACAACATGAGAACTTGCCAAATTTGTCTTCAGAATGCGCAAGCAAAGGTGCAGATGAGCCGCATGCATGGCAAAATTTTCAAAAAATCGTGGAAAATGGAAATAAAAATCTTCGAGTGGCCTTATCGCACGTTCTCATACATGCCGTATACATGAGAGTCTCTGCCTGACTTTTGAATGTTATTCGATTATCTGGGATAGAAAAAGCACGACCTTCTGCTACGGAGCAAATTAGTTAACATACGTCAAATCCGGCAGGCTAATTACTCGATGGCTGAGCCGCGCTTTTCAGTTGGTAATGAGCTACAAATGTGCACTTAAATAATCCGCCGATGCTTTCCGTCATCCCGCGAGCCGTCTAGCGGAAGAGGCTGGAGCGTTCATTTGCACAGAACAGAAGTTAAGTGTGCAGTGTTGGCTGTTTTCATTTGCAGTGCTTCAGTCTAAATGGGGGTCTGGCAGCGCGCTGCCTCATTACGTCGTTATGGCGACGCACTCGACGTCAACACGCTGTTTCCCGGCTCGTGCCATCTGCTATTCAGTTCACCACTGCTAACTGTAACGTTGCTGCAGCCCCGATTCCATTCGCGGCACCTCGAATTATCACCGACGTAAAGACTGGGGGGAAAACGGCGCGATTCCCGTTTCCGTGCAGACGAATAATTAGGAAATCGGTGCCTCGCTACCGTTACACTTCTTATCGGCGATAAATGATTAGTCCTAAGGTTTTCAGTGCTTCCGGGGAGTGCACGGAGATCCTAAAAAGGAAAATATCGGCGTTACGGGAGATGGGACACAGCATCTCCTAGAGCGAGCAGGTGAGGTCTGGATGCGCAGAAGCACGGGTAGGCCTACGTCACGCCACGTGACCTGCTGGCCAATAGCCGTCAGTCAGCCGTTGCGCGCACTCGAGTTCGTGCAGCACCCCCTATACAAGAAAGCCTGCGCACGATGTCGCAACATGGCGGCGGTGAGAGGCTTAGAGTCCTCCGAAAGATTGTAAACATTAACGCTGTTTATAGTGCATTCTTTCGTTCAGGAGTATATTTATTACGTAAATTGGTGTTGTGTACGGTGTGATCGTTACGCTGAACGATTTGTGTGTGTAAGAGAACAACGTGTGATCTGTTTTACTGCCAAAATGCCGTTTCGCTGCTCTATGGCGAAATGTAGAGGAAATTACGACTGTGGCCCAAAAGTCAACGTCTTTAAACGTCCGGAGAAGAAGAAATGGTCATCACGAATTCCCAGGATAACTTAGCTCCTTCTTCAAGTTAATGAGAAGTTTTCGTTTTTGTTTAACCTTATAAAAGAGTTTTAAGTCATGACTGTTTACCGTTGGATATTGCGATTCACTTTATTTACGTGACCACCCCATTAGCTTATTCTTTTCCGGACGTTTAAAGACGGTAACTTTTCGACCCCTGTTGCAGTTTCCTCTACATTTCAGCACAGAACAGCGAAATGGCATTTTGTCAGTAAAAAAGAGATAACACGTTGTTCTCACACACAGACAAATCGTCCAGCGTAGCGATCACACCGTACACAACACCAATTTACGTAATAAATATACTCATGAACGAAAGAATGCACTATAAACAGCGTGCACTGCTAATGTTTACAATCTTTCAGAGGACTCTAAGCCTCTCACCGCCGCCATGTTGTGACGGGTGCGCAGGCTTTCTTCTGTAGGGGGTGCTGGTTCGTGTCGTACTGCGCGGAGCGACAACTGGTTTTGGCAGAAACAGGATTCATACCTGAAAGTAAATTAATATTTAAGTCATCAAAGACGAAACATTCAGAAGACTACCGTTCTGAAATGACTTACGCAGTCTTCAGTCAGTGGTTTACAAGTCAACTGCTTTCATACCTGGCCGAGAATTCAGTTATCGTTATGGACAATGCAAGTGTGCACTCTCTGCAAGTGAACAGCGCTCCTACTTCAAATACTAGAAAGGACGAAATTATTTCATGGCTGTCATCTAATGGAATTCCTCACAGTGCGTCACAAACCAGGGCAGAATTGCTCATGTTTATAAATGCGTACAAGCCCAAATACCGCACTTACGCGATAGATGAACTTGCGAGACAGCATGGTCACCGGGTAGTAATTAATCAGGAAATGTGAAACACGTTGCTTTGATCAGTAAGCACTTGCTTGATGGGCATCAGTACAAAGACTGAACATATGTCGCTTGTAACGTTTTTAGGTAGTCTCCTTGTCTTGTACAGTGACAAACATATACAATTATTCTATCATTCCATGTGATATGTCACTTAAGTCATTGATAAAGTAGTTTAATAACTGATTCGAAACATCCAGATTTCATGATACAATTAAGGGAAAAATCTAAAATTTGTCAATATCTAATTTATCAGTTTCTTATCTTCACAAATTTACTTTGAATTCGTAATCTGTCGTGAACGTCTAATGTGGTTTTTCAGTAATAATGGATAGATTGACCTCCCTAGAGGAACTGTGTATATAATTTACAGATATTTCGTGTTAATCGACTGAGCTACGACATGAATTTCTGTGCCGCCCAGAAAATTATGCCCTGCCATGTAAACATGATAGGTACAAGAGAAAGAGACTCATAAATACTCGTAAATGCGTCACATTTTTCCCAACAAACAAACGAGCGTTGTTCTTCTGCATTACAGTTTTTATACAGCCGTGTGTATTCAAGACTCGCAGCTTGACATTTCCTTGCGCTTGTATGCGGCCGTAACTTTAAAGCTAAGCGGCAGTCAGCAGCTGACTGCGGAATGGAACGGAGCGCAGCTAACGCACAGTCCGGCTACGCAGCAACAGCAGCTTCCCCCACCACTACACAGCTACCTGCGCAGAAGAGCCAGTCCACCCGCCAAGTTACGTGGCGCGCGCTTTTCTGTTAGCGATGAGGTGGACCCATTTCAGGAGTGCGCCGTGAATATCGGGAATCAGCTAAAACATCAAGTTTCCGACATCGCTGCTGATGAAAAAAGCTCCCGCAAGAACGGAACAAACGGTGACTGAAGAGAATCGTTCAACATAAGTGCAACCGTTGTATGTCAGAAGGCGACGCCTGAAAAGTCTAGATACAACTCTGATACGTGACATTGACATACGCATCCTGGGTGACCGACTGCACCCATTCATGTCCACTGTGCATTCCGACGCACTTGGGCAATTTTAACAGCATCATGCGACACACCACACCAGAGGTGCCCCCCCCCCCCCTTTGGCCAACGACTAAACCCTTGCCCCCCCCCCCCCCCGAAATATTACACTACTGTCCATTAAAATTGCTACACCAAGAACAAATGCAGACGATAAACGGGTATTCCTTGGACAAATATATTATACTAGGACTGACATGTGATTACATTTTCACGCAATTCGGGTGCATAGATCCTGAGAAATCAGTACCCAATACAACCACCTCTGGCCGTAATAACTGTCTTGATACGCCTGGGCGTTGAGTCAAACAGAGCTTGGATGCCGTGTACAGGTACAGATGCCCAGCAGCCTCAACAAGATACCACAGTTCATCAAGAGTAGTGACTGGCGTATTGTGACGAGCCAGTTGCTTGGCAACCATTGACCAGACGTTTTAATTGGTGAGAGATCTGGAGAATGTGCTGCCCCGAGCTGCAGTCGAACGTTTTCCGAATCCAGAAAGGCCCGTACAGGACCTGTAATATGCGGTCGTGCATTTTCCTGCTGAAATGTAGGGTTTCGCAGGGATCGAATGAAGGGGAAGAGCCACGGGTCGAAATACATCTGAGATGTAACGGCCACTGTTCAGAGTGGTGTCGATGCGAACTAGAGGTGACCGAGACGTGTAACCAGTGGCACACTATACCATCACGCCGGGTGATACACCAGTATGGCGATGACTAATACACGCTTCCAGTGTGCGTTCACCGCGATGTCACCAAATACGGATGCAACCATCATGATGCTGTAAACGGAACCTGGATTCATCCTAAAACATGACATTTTGCCATTCGTGCACCCAGGTTCGTCGTTGCGAACACCATTGCAGGCACTCCGGTCTGTGATGCAGCGTCAAGGGTAACCGCAGCCATGGTCTCAGAGCTGATAGTCCATGCTGCTGCAAACGTCGTCGATCTGTTCGTGCAGATGGTTGTTGTCTTGCAAACGTCCCCATCTGTTAACTCAGGAATCGAGACCTGGCTGCACAATTCGTTACAGCCATGTGGATAAGATGCCTGTCATCTCGACTGCTAGTGATACGAGGCCGTTGGGATCCAGCACGGCTTTCCCTATTCCCCTTTGAACCCACCGATTCCATATTCTGCTAACAGTCATTGGATCGCGACCAACGCGACCAGCAATGTCGCGATACGATGAACCGCAATCACTATAGGCTACAATCCGACCTTTATCAAAGTCGGAAACGTGATGGTACGCATTTCTCCTCCTTACTCGAGGCATCACAACAACGTTTCACCAGGCAACGCCGGTCAACTTCTGTTTATGTATGAGAAATCGGTTGGAAACTTTCCTCATGTCAGCACATTGTAGGTGTCCCCACCGGCGCTAACCTTCTGTGAATGCTTTGAAAAGCTAATCATTTGCATATCGCAGCATCTTCTTCCAGTAGGTTAAATTTCGCTGTAACACCTCATCTTCGTGGTGTAGCAATTTTAATGGCCAGGAGTGTAATAAAATTAAATGTCTTTTATTTCACGATTTGTAAATTATTTTATAAAGCTCCGCTCCATGCTGGCCAAAAGTACTCAATTTTCACCCCTCTCCGCAGAAATTTCAATATCCCCCCACCTCTGCCCCACACGACCATCATTGCTACAGGGTGGCTCCAGCAAAACTCTTTTAACACCTCCGCTGGGCAGCAAACTCCCCAGACATGAACATTATTGAGCGTATATGGGATGCCTTGCAACGTGCTGTTCAGAAGAGATCTGCGCCCACTCGCACTCTTAAGGCTAGTTCACACGACGACACTACGTTTCATGAAACTGCGCTACTGGCCAGTGCGCATGCGCGGCAGGCGTACGCGAAACTCGTTGGCGAAGCTAAACAGTTTCGGCACCTTCCAACTTTGACGAAACTGATTGCGCGTGTTTTTAGGTTAGGTTATAACCAAAACAGAACAAAATACAAACTGACGGGGGGAACGAACGAAATAGTTTGGTTTTTGGACATATATGCGATGCTTAGGTGTTTGTGCGATTTTAACGATGAAAATTTCAGGAATAAGCAGCTGCTCTTAAAGGAACTATGCCAATTGTGGATTTTGGAACACGGTACAGGTACTGTAGAAACGAATATCTACTTGACAAGAACGTAATGTAACTTGTAATTTCAGTTCTGGTAACAATACTTCACGAACAACAGTATCTAGTTTCTTCACTGCATTACTAATTCTGTTTAAAAGGAACGTGTACTACTCTGGTGATATTCTAAGTTGATTAAAATAACTTATAGGGTCTTCAATCGCAATTTCTTTCAGCAAGGTCGCTGAGAAACCGAGCTGACTTTTTTTTTTAACCTGACACGTACCCAAACACGTTTCTTAGTCTTTTTATATTTAGTCTTATGCAGCGACTTCACACAGACAAGCAATAGATTCGCCACAACTCTTACAGCTACCAAAACTTTCATTCTACAGCGACGACGGCACTCACAAAACAACGAAACTGGAGTGTATAGTATTGGCGTCGTGTCTACAGACATACACGAAACTAGTTGCTCGCAATTCATTTCATGCAACGAGTGTCGCAACCTGGTGTCGTCGTGCAAACTAGCCTTGATGTGCAGCCCTGCAGGATTCCCTATAGTACTCCAACAGGCTGCAGTCGACTCCACACCATTGTGTTGCGGTTCACGTTCGCTGCGACTAACGCTTATAAGCGTTTCAGCGATCAACACGCCAGAGCGAGTAACGCTTATAAGCGGCGCGTTCGCTAGCTGAATACTCAGTTTAGTTTGTTCGGCTGTGCACTCGTGTTATTAGAAGCCATAAAAAAATATCATGTAAAGTTTTCCTGTCTGCTGTCGTGTGTTTTCGTCTTTAGTGATCTACTATATAAAGCAGTGTGTCCCTATGTTTGTACCTGTTGCATACAAATCTACAGTTTTGTTCCAATCTTTATGAAATTTTGTACACGTAAGCTTCAATCCATGAGGACGGTCGCCGCAAGTGTAAGAATCACATACGATATATAGTTCACGAGATATGACGTGATAAACAATGGGATGCACGAAAAACTGCTGCATTTTGCAACAATGCTGCTCATTTTCTCCTAAACCATTGGACCGATTTCAAGCAAATTTGGTACACACATTCCTTACCGTGTGGTAACAATTGCTGCATGGTTAAGAATCACATACGGCACATGGTTCAAAAGATATTACGTCATAACCAACAGAAATCGCAAAAAATGCCATATAATGCGGCGAGATTTTCGAAATACACTGTGTGATAATGACAGTACTTAGCGACTTGCAAAAAACTTTAAACGTAATTTCAAACCTTTATTAAACATTTTCTCGCTGGCAACCATAGTAAAATGATGAAAGGAATAAAGTTTCACGCTTACTGCTTTTCCGCTGTTTATGGAGTAAAACTACGGCTCTTGGTATGACGTTACCATTTATAATTTGAACACTACAAATTGTAGCGACAGGAAATTTTACAGACAGTATACACATATATAGTTGAATGTAGCTTCTAAATTGTATCACATTCCGACACGTAGTTCATAAGATATGAGCACGTAAACAGTAACGTTTGTGGAAAACTGCCCCATCACGCACCAAGTTTTAATCTATTACTTCTTTACTACTAATTGTATTCCCAAGAGATTTTACAGACATACAGCCCTTATGCAAATGAATATTTTCGTGGAGTCTTGGTAATATTTAACTTTTACATATTTCTTGACTGCAGAATGCTGATACATAGTTTATATAGAGGCCTGCCTACGGATGATTTCTAGTGCTTATCCGATAGCCAACTCTTAACTGGTGCCTAGCTGATTCCCAAGTGTTAACTGGTTCTTATCTCAGTCCCAAGTGAACGATACAGCAGTCGTGGCCACGAGCGGAGTTGCAGCAGAGGGCGCTCGTGGCCGACGTCATAAGAACGCCGCGCCGTGCGTGCATGGCGGCGCGCGGCGAAAGTACGTGGCGCGCACTTCATACTTGTGCGACACCACAAATATATACCTGAAAATGGCAGAAATAAATAAATAAATACCCGGGTAACGCCGGGTTTTCAGCTAGTTTGCTATAAAAACATCGTCTCTGCACATTGAAAACATATTTGTTATATGGGATTGGGTTTCCATAGCACCACATTGCAGATGAGACCAGTTTCTTTTTCTGCGATTGATAAACGTTTTGGTATTTTCTGACTAATTCTTTCTCAATGAAGCGGATTTATCGCTTGTTTGAATTTCATTTTCTTTCCAGTTTGCAATAAATCAGAGGCGTTGTTAGAATTGTTTGCAATAAATGCATATGGCGCTTATAAGCGTCAGACAGCTTGCAGCATTTATCACATAATCGGCATGCAGCTAAAGCGGACTTGTATTTCTATATCTAGCACCACCTCTTGTGCAGACGTTATATTCGATTTCAATATTATAGGTTTCGAAAAGGCTAGTCTACACGACGACACTAGGTTGCGAAACTCGTTGCATGAAATGAATTGCGGGCAACTAGTTTCGTGTATGTCTGTAGACACGACGCCAATACCATACACTTCAGTTTCGTTGTTTTGTGAGTGCCGTAGTCGCCGTAAACAGAATGTTTTGGTAGCTGTAAGAGTTGTGGCGAATCTATTGCTTGTCTGTGTGAAGTCGCTGCATAAGACTAAACATAAAAAGAATAAGAAACGTGTTTGGGTCCGTGAATGGATTAAAAAAAGACGTCAGCTCTGTTGCTCAGCGACCCTGCAGAAAGAAATTGTGATTGAAGACCCTAGAAGTGATTTTAATCAACTTAGAATGTGACCAGAGCAGTTCACGTTCCTTTTAAACAGAGTTAGTAATGCAATAAAGAAACAAGATACTGTTACGCGTGAAGCATTGTTACCAGAACTGAAATTACAAATTGCATTACGTTTCTTGTCAAGTAGATACTCGTCTCTGCAGTACTTGTACCGTGTTCCGAAATCCACAATTGCCATACTTAGTTTGTATAGGTATTTCGAATTGGATGTATTTTAGTCTGCAGCTCACTAATCGTGAACCCATCAATATTTAATTTCACAAATAATTGCCAGAAGAGCACTAACACGCCGTTAAAATCGCACTAACACCTACGCAACGCACATATGTTCAAAAACCAAATTATTTCTCCTGTTACCCCTTTATGTTGTATTTTGTTCTGTATTGGTCATAACCTAACCTTAGCAGTTGTGCGCCCTAAAAACCACAAAAAAAAAAAAAAAAATCCTTCACGGTCTGCACGGCCACTACGGTCGGGGGGTTCGAGTGCCCCCTCGGGCATGGATATTTGTGCCGTCCTTAGTTGTAGGTAGTTCATAAGTAGTTTGTAAGTTTAGGGAGTGATGACCCCGTAGTTAAGTCCCTTAAGCTTAACAAACATTTGATTAAACTAGCCTTGATTTCAGCTCTCGGCGCACATGCGCTTACAGGCGTTAGCGGCCCGCTCTGGTGACTGAAGGGAACGTGTTGAAGAACTAAAACATGAGTGTCTCAAATTTTAAGTGACACTATTCGGTGGGCGAGTGACAGATGAGTGCTACTACTGGTAGCGGCCCCAGCTTGCAGAGTGGTGAGGCGGTGTTTTGGGTGTTGTAGTCAGGCGGTGTTTTGGTGTTTCAGAAGAGTCCGAGGAGGAGCGGGAGGCGGAGCAGGCGGGCGACGCCAGCGCCAGCAGCGGCAGTGCGGGCGGCGGCGGAACTGACGGCGGCGGCGGCGGGGGCGGCGTGAGCGCGCTGGACGCCAAGGCGGGGGCGGCCGGCGGGGGCGGCGGGGGCGGCGGCGGGGGCGGCGAGGCGGCGGGCAAGGGCCGCAAGCCGCGCCGGCGCCGCACGGCCTTCACGCACGCGCAGCTCGCCTACCTGGAGCGCAAGTTCCGCTGCCAGAAGTACCTCTCCGTGGCCGACCGCAGCGACGTGGCCGACGCCCTCAACCTGAGCGAGACGCAGGTCAAGACCTGGTACCAGAACCGCAGGTACGCACCACCAAATGCACTCACCGGGGGAACGCCTCACACGCGGTCCACCGATTCGTCTCACAGGCGACACATTTGAGCTCCAACACTCGGAACCGCGCGAAACCGTGCTCGTAATAACAAGCAATCGTAAACGGGACAGCGCTGTGCGTCATTACCGTGGAAAACGTTGCATTGTAACATTTTAACAGAAGCACACAAAGTAACAAGATACCAGTACCATAGAAAGGAAACACTCCGAGTGCCAATCGTGTAAATTGACGGGATACGGAAATTTCTGTAGAATGCCAATCACGTCATTTGACGTGATCTTTGTTTTCGTACTTTTAAAAACAGAATCAAGTTTGTTGACGGGCTAGATCTACCTTAAATACCTTACTTGGTAAACCTAGTGTCTAAACCAGGCTATAGATCTTTTATTTAGTTTCTAAATCGTCCCACTGGTCGAATTGATTGTATGAATCGGGGCAGGTAGAAAGTGGTGTCCGCTCACTCAGTAGGTAAATCAACGGACATGGCTTCACGCAAATTATTCTCCCCGAAAGTACTGAGAGGTGACTATGACAGAGGGGTGACACAGCAACATATCGTAGTGATTCTACAGACTGTTTGCTAAGTAGAGAAGTTTGCATGGAAATGACGCACACCACTGTTTCGTTTATGACTGATTGTTATTCTAAGCATTGTTTCGTGCGGTTTCGAGCGTTCGAGCTCAAAGGTGTCCCTCGTCAGATTTGGCAGGTCGTTTCTGTACAACCTAAAACGAACGACTCTAAGAGTTTTGTCTCAACCCCCCTCCGTTTTTCAGAAAATCACCCCTAAAGTTAAGACTAGCAATCGACTCAAAATTGACGGTATCGATAGATAATTTCAACATAGCATTTTTAGTCATGATGTGTGGGGTCCACAAACGCACACATCTCCAGAGATCGAGGAAAGAAACTATCACAACTGCGGTTTATTTTCCGACACGATATACATAGTCTGCCGGGAGGCAACTGGCTGGAAGCGGAGAACCCGATGCATGATACGCATCAAAATTAAGTCACCAGAAAGACATATTTTTATATGAAAACAATGTTTGTTTTCCGCTGACTCGTCGGAAGGAACAGTGTAGCTGTGAAAACATTGCATTCATTAGATGTTCTTGGTGACGCAAGTATATTTGTTTCGAATGTATATGACATGTAGCATCCGCCTACTTATAATAGGTTTCAGAAAAACTGCAACCAGTCGCCATTTGTGATGGAGAGTTTTTTTTTTTTTTTTTTTTTTTTTTTTTTTTTTTTTTTTTTTTTTTTTTTACAAGCTCATCATTAGATGGTAAGTAAAATGTATTTCAGTGCACATGAGATTGTTTTTGAGGATTGCAGGACAAAACGAGGACAAGTAAACATTACATATGGTACATTCGCTGAATATTTATAAGACGTTCTTATATTGTATGTACCACCTGATGATAAGCTGCTAGACAGCTCGAAACCAGTTATGGTCAAATAAATAACTCAATAATAAAAGGCGACTGGTTGCAGGAATTTCTGAATTCTCTTTTAAGTCGCAGTCGCTGTTTACACATCCATAATGGATACAAGTTTTATCCTCCGACTTGTACGAAGAAGAGTGAGGTCATGAGACAATTAGTGGAAGAGCCATTGTAAAGTGACCAGTAATAACATTTTAGTGGTTTACTACATCAAGTAGTTGGATAGATTTGTTTATCTACCTTGTTATAATTCCTTACATATTTACTTTCCTAATTAACCTTCCTATCCCTAAGAATTTTGAATCGAAAAACTAAAATTTAAATAAATGAAAAACGAACAATTTCCTCGAGATTCGAAGCCGCGTTCTCTGCTCTCCACACAGTTAACAGGGCCGCTGAGGCAAAGGCGAAGAGCCTTTACCATGTGGGTATGTAAGCTGCAATTGTAAAAGTTTTTTCTCGATTTCTGGAAAAATATCCGTTTGCAGACCCTATAGATGACGATGAAGAATGTTTTATTTGCAATAAGTTACCAAACCCATCGATTTTGAGACATTTTCTCAGAAACAGGCGGGAGAGGGAGGGTGTTTAGCGTACTCGTGTTAGTCGTACACAAATTTGAGACGGCCACGGCTGAGGCCTCAACCGTTATATCCTCGCCACACGCAACGCGCTACATGAACAACGCCCGTACGCTGTCTGCCAACATTACTCATAACAACAACGAACAACTAGTATTTTGTTGCATTTTGCTGAGCTGGAGAGTACGGGAATGTTGTAGGGTAAATCCAGGAGAGATGCGCACATTTTCAAAATTATTCATAAAAATTTCCATAAAGCAGTTAAGTGAAACCGTACAGTGCGGCATTTATCCCTTAGGCTAAGGGTGGGATGCTGCGCCCTTATCGGTGACGTGCCGCATAATGGTATTTGTTGAAATTTATAATTTTTAAAACAAAATATGTTAAAATTTTAGTTTATGATTGTAACAATTGAGGAATAAAAACAAACACTTAAGAATTCGCAAACAAATCCTTTATTTTTGTTACATAAAAAACACTGAATTAAATTCGAAATTATTTTTAAAGATTAAACTTAGGCCTATCAGAGCTTTTCAAATGAAATCCTCCCCACCATTAGCACCCAACAGAAGTTACTGTTCGTGCAACTACTCAGATACTTAAAAATGTGTCGCTATTTATAGCACCATCTAATAACTAACCGGTAACTAAAGAGATTTCCAGTGGCGTCACTATGGGGGGGGGGGATGAGGGGGATAGCAACCCCCTCCCCAGAACCCGAAAAAAAAGAAAAGAAAAGAAAAGAAATCGTATAACAGCAATCTGGTAAAGGTAAAGATTGAAAACTTGGCGTGTTTTACCATAATCTTTCATTAGATGGGAGTGAATTAGTTTCTTCATCGGGAGTGGTACATGGTAGTCTGTCTGGAAACTGACTAAAATTTTGATCATACAATGTAAACTTTCACGGCCGGCGTCAACGTCATTTAAAACTTCCGGGCTCATAAGCCGTGGTCGATTTATAAAACTTTCCCCTAACGTTTCATCTTCGGCTGCGGAAGACATCTTCAGAGGTAGAGTGGTGCCACTCTACCTCTCTACCACTCTACCTCGCCACTCTACCTCTGAAGATGTCTTCCGCAGCCGAAGATGAAACGTTAGGGGAAAGTTTTATAAATCGACCACGGCTTATGAGCCCGGAAGTTTTAAATGACGTTGACTAAAATTTTGCTCGTCAAGCAGATATCCCCCTCCTCCCCCCCCCCCCCCCCCCAAAGCCAAGTCCTAGTTACGCCACTGGAGATTTCCGTGCAAAATATAGAGACTTGCGTTGTTTATTAATATTAACTCCTCTCAAACTACCACTATTGAAACAAAAGCAGTTGCCTCGCCTGTCAGCGTCTACTGCGCAACTGCAAAGCGCAAGGAGGGGGGGGGGGGTGCACAGTCTGTACCACAGGAATGATTGCTATGTCATTATGCGATATTCAGTTGAAATACGTCTTACTAACGGAAGTTGACCAGATATCCTAACAACCGTGGAGTACGGCGACTCATTTTATCAGCTACAACACAAATTTGAACTGCGTGTCACGTAATTAACAATGAAAACATTTTAAAACACACTGACCAACATTCACGATATGGGGAGGGTCGCGTAGAGTCCGCTTGACGACGGTCCAGACATGGCAGGTCCAAAATTTATTTTACAACAGATGAAAAACGTTTCAGAAGATACAGGAAAAATTTTGGAAGGTGTACCGTACAAAAAATTTAAAAAAAAGTAACCCAGAACTAGTATCGTGAAGTCTGTTACCAGGAACCCTGTCATTTATTTCAGAATTAGCAGAAAGAAAAAATAAATAAAATAAAATAAAGAAATCTGTTGTAATAAATAAACTAGCTGATAACGCGGCATCGGCCATCTGTTTATTCCTTCCAGTCTTAAGCTGCTCCACCTCAGAATCCCTTTTCTCTGTCTATCCACCTCTTTTCCTCTCTCTCTCTGATCATCTTTCCCTACCCCTCTATCTAGCCATCTGCACCTTCTCCTTTCTCTACCAATCACCTCTTTTATTTTAAACTTATTCCTTGCTTATGTTTTGATATGCAGTCAGTCTTTGATACGATATGATAAAATTCAACTTGTTGAATTAAACGTGTGAAGTGCTTTTAAAATGTATAACAAATGCACACCTTCAGTGACATGATGTGCGATGACAGGACGTCTGCTGGCGCTAGTAGGGTTCAAATGTTCTTCATTGCTTGGTTGGAACAGTTTTCACTGTCGATCCCACTGTTCTCATGATATTTTTCACAGTAGATTCTCGAAATACAAAACATAACATCTTTCACATAAACAGTAACATACATTTCACCTCACACCAGGTTCTCTTACGTTAAATTTACGTACACTAGTGTCAAAAAGTTAAGCATTATCAGGATAACCGGAAATTGAAATGAGGAAATGTGAGCGATCGCCGATAATCGCAGTCATTATTTACCTACCAACCACACGTGTTCTCTCTATACAGGAAAGAAATCTTCCATAATTGGACTAGCGGCGTACTGCAAGGTGAAAAAGTCCAAAGTTTGAGGCCACTAATTCCTTACACGTGTCTGTCCTGTTACTGCGAGTGAAGTCTCGTAGTGAAAGAGGCAACTTAATGGCACAACGACGCCTTTGTACCATGATGAAACTTTTCAGTCTGCAGCGGAGTGTGCGCTGATATTAAAATTCCTGGCAGATTAAAATTGTGTGCCGGAAAGTTTCATATCAGCGCACACTCCGCTGCAGAGTGAAAAGTTTCATTCTGGAAACACCCCTTAGGCTTTGGCTAAGCCATGTCTCCACTATATCCTTTCTTCCAGGAGTACTAGTCTTGCATGTTTCGCAGGAGAGCTTCTGTGGAAGTTTGGAAAGTAGGAGGCGAGGTACTGGCGGAAGTAAAGTTGTTGGGCGGCATCGTGAGTCGCGTCGGGATAGCTCAGTCGGTGCCGGCCGCGGTCCCTAGACAAACTACTTATAAACTAACTTATACTAAAAACAACACAAACATCCATGCCTGAGGGAGGATTCGAACCTCCGACGGAGAACTGCCTCGAGCATCGGAGTATAGCGCCTCAATGCGCTCGGGCAATCCACCGCGGCAGGCCGCCGACAAAGTCCAAATAGCCTTGAATATGCCACAAAGTGTGATTTCCAGACACTGGAGACGATTGCGATACACAGCGGATGATCGTCGTAGGCCAGCACCAAGAATGACCATCCCTCAGCAGGACCGAATCTGGCGTTAACTGCCCGACGAAACAACCGAAATGCATCTGCATGACAACTATCTGCAGACCTTGCCTCAGGGCTTGCAATTTTCCTCCAAACTGTGTACCGGAGGATCAGAATGGCATACCTCTCTGCCAGACGTCCAGTGGCATTCATCCTGCTCACTCCAGCAGAGATACGGGCCCATTTACTCTGGAGTCAGCAACATCGAAACAGGCTCACGAATGAATGGAGGAATGTGACCTTCACAGACGAATCCCGTTTCAGTTTATACAGGGTGTTACAAAAAGGTACGGCCAACCTTTCAGGAAACATTCCTTGCACACAAAGAAAGAAAATATGTTAATTTCCATGTTAGAGCTCATTTTATTACTTCTCTTCAAATCACATCAATCATGGAACGGAAACACACAGATTGTACCAGTGTGACTTCAAACACTTTGTTACAGGAAATGTTCAAAATGTCCTCCGTTAGCGAGGATACATGCATCCACCCTCCGTCGCATGGAATCCCTGATGCACTGATGCAGTCCTGGAGAATGGCGTATCACAGCCATCCACAATTTGAAGAGTCTCTACATTTGGTACCGGGGTTGCGTAGACAAGAGCTTTCAAATGCCCCCATAAATGAAAGTCAAGAGGGTTGAGGTCAGGAGAGCGTGGAGAACGTGGAATTGGTCCGCCTCTACCAATCCATCGTTCACCGAATCTGTTGTTGAGTTAACCCATACATCAAATGGGCATCTTCCAACTCCGCATTTTTAAACATTGCACAGACTGCAAAACCACGTTCGTGATGAACAAAACCAGTTGATGCTACGTACTGGTGTGCTTGATGCTAGTACTGTAGAGCAATGAATCGCATGTCAACACAAGCACTGAAGTCAACATTACCTTCCTTCAATTGGGCCAACTGGCGGTGAATCGAGGAAGTACAGTACATACTAACGAAACAATTGGGTATTTTAACAATTGTCTGCACGAATTATTTCAATTTACATTTAAAGAGAAATACTAACATAAGCTCTGTTTCCTGAAAGTTTGGCCGTACCTTTTTGTGACACCCTGTAGAATCTGGAGAGATCTGACAGCCGATACGATCACACGGACATCGTGGAAAGGGACCAGTACGTCGGTGGTGTCACGGTGTGGTGAGGCATCGCGTGGAATGGCCTAGGAACACTGTTGCCACTCGGCAATATGGGGATGAGGTATTGCGACCGTATGTCCAATTCGTCAATGCTGGGGTCATCCAGAATTCCTCTTTATAGACGATAAGGCCCTTCCGCGTCACGCTGCTCCGGCGGATCGATTCCTCGAAGAGGAAGATACTTGTCGCACACACTGGCCGGCGAGATCTGCGGATACGAATCCTAAAGATTGCGTCTGGGATGCAATAGGGAGACGAAATGCATCAGCGCAGCATCCTCCGAGGACCCTCCAAAATCTGCGCACTGCCCTTTCGGAGGAACGGAATAGATTGCCGAGAGAGATTGCCACATCGCTGTGGAGCACGTGTGGCCGTCAGTGTCTGTACGAGGTGAACTGTAGCTATCGGACGTTTTCTGAGATTGAGGTTCAGTTTGTTCAGCAGTCCTTCTGACATTCTGATAAAGAGGTACGATACGGTTTAGTGACTGTGCTTAACTTTTGGACACTCGAATATTTACCCTTCACCATCGTCCCGGAATGTCGATAACATCGCGACAGAATGAGCGAGGACGTGGTGTCAGAGAAGTGTGCGGTGTGTTGCAGGACCAAGTGGAAGCGGCAGAACCAGCTGCGGCTGGAGCAGCTGCGCCAGCAGGCGTCGGTGGAGAAGGAGCTGCTGGCGGCGCACCCCGGCGCGCCCGCCGAGGCGCCGGCCTGCTGCCCCTACCAGCCGCCTGCCTTCCTCACCACCGCCGCCGCCATCTTCCGCAACGTCACCTATGTGCACGGCTGCCAACTGTAGCGCGCCCGTACGCACCGTCGCGCGCTGCTCGTACCGGCCGCCCGCCTCCCGCACTGCGGCAGGCGCCATCTTCCGCGACACGTACGGCTGTCGACTACGGCGAGTGTGCAGAACTGGCCACGTGTTGCCCATACTAGTCACTGCCTTCCTCACCGCGGCCGCCACCTTACACGACGTCACTAGAGCACAGCTGCCAACAGTAGCCACCCACCTTCCTAACCGCAGACACTGCCGCCTTCTCAGATGCCAAATGTGGTGTGCCTGTGGAGCTTGCGACGTGCTGCCAGTACCAGCTGCTCACCTTCTTCACAGTGGCTACCACCATCTTCCACCTCATCTCCTATGTGCACGGGTGCCAACAGTAGCGTGCCCACGTGTGCCGTTCGTATTGGGCACCTACCTCCCTCACCGCAGACACTGTCATCTTCCGCGACATCGCGTACGGACACGGCTGCCGACTGTAGCGCGTCCGCAGAGCTGACTGCGTGCCGTTCGTACCGGCCGCCTAACTTCTTCTTTTGCAATGTCGTGTAAGGGTGTGGATGCCAAATGTAGCCCATCTACAGAGCTCGAGGCGTGCTGCCCATACTGGCCACCCACCCGCCTCACAGTTTTACACAACTTCAAAAATGGGCGCAGCTGACAACTACAGCACATCCACAGAGCTCACAGTGCTGGCCGTACTGGCTGCCCTACGTACTCACTGCGGCCACCACCGTCTTCCAAAACGTCAGCTATGTACATGGCTGCGAACTGTAGCATGCCTGAAGAGCTGATTGTATGCCGCCCATACCAGCCACCCCCTTCTTCACCGCGGCCTCTGTCATCTACCACAACGACAGCTGTGTGTACGGCTGCCGACAGTAGTGTGCTGAACAAGTTTCTCCCTAACAGATTCCAGCCATCGGGACTCCATAGTGCAAGCGATATTTTGTATCCTGACATAACTATTAATTATGTGCAACAGTCTGGGAGTATACATTGTATGACTGTGATCCCTGACAGGGTCTAAGAAAATCTACACCACAAAATAGCTCTGTGTTCAATGATGTCAGGCATCTTGTGACTGCAACTTGTGCTAAACTGAAATTTGTGTATATTGCACAGACAAACCGATTACTTTCACTGAGAATATAAGTGTTTAGGCTGAGGACACAGTAAGATGAAGAGCTTACAACCATGAACAAGTCCAGGTATTCCATGCACTGGTGGAGCTTACAACCATGAACAAGTCAAGGTATTCCATGCACTGGTGAAACAAAAAAATAAAAAAGTGGAAACAAAAGTGGTTTCATGTTCAATGAGGGAAGCATCGATTAACATTGGCGCAGTTTGCATTCTGTTATTGTTATTGTTTGAGTTTTGGACTGATTGTAGTTTACAAAACATATTATTACACGAGAGATAAGGAATAGTGAGTGGCAACGAAGAAACAATGTCAATTTTCTGTTCATTAATAATCAAACTGTCACATTTTTCTCATTACTTTTTGAAAGAAGAAAAATGCTCAATTTTCTTAATTAGCTGGCAGATTGTAATTCTCAATACAACCTTTCGTAACATTTACAGCACGTTTCCGAAAGGAGATGTAAAGATGCCTGTTCATAGAACAATAGCCTATTTTGTTTGAATTTCTAATAGTTTATGGGTGTAGACATGTGAATTTAATAACACATTTTACAAAATTTGTTGACGCTTACGGTACAGATAGGGTATTGAATGAGCTGGATAACAGATCCTTTTGGAAACTACAATCTTACAGAATCGTAGATTATTTTTAACTCCTTGTTGACAGTGAATAGAAATGAAACGATTAATTACAAAATTTGAAGTATAATTTTTAAAAGTTTTTGTGGTTTTAATATCGGATGCTTCCCAAAATGCGAGGTTATCTTGGGGTTTAGTTCAATAGGAATGGGAATTTCCAGGTCGACATATTGTTACTACATAGTATATTTAGGTACAGTATCACACAGTCAGTTAGCGGTACAATCGATCTACTCGTCAGCCAGGCAGAGGTAGCATTCGCTGAGGCGGAAAACAATAAATTAGAAAGTCTCTACCGCCGCCAGATTTCTACTTTCAGAGGCATTCAAACTATGAATACACCTTAACTAGGCGTGTCTTTGTGCAGCCTATTTGAGAATTGTGGTTGCACTGTCGTAACGGACGAAATTAGACTACAAGGTAAGCTTTTTGTTTGTGTCCGTCGCTATCTTTACCAAACAATAGCTGCTGTACTCTGGTGGAAGAAATCGGATGCAACTAAGCAAAACTCTAACATATCTCTGTAAGAGGAAACGCCTCTACAATATTAGATGACAAATAATATTATGGTACGTTCAAAAACTTCTCCAAACATTTGTAATAGTCCTGTACCGAAGACGTAATGTGGGCTACGTCTGTTTGCAGATAATTTGCACATTCATGAACTACTGGACAGGACTCTCAAGGTCAGGGATTGATACGCTTCTTTGCTAAAGTCTACGACAATACTCTCCCTCCCCCCACCTCTCCAAATATACGAAATCTCTTTCCTCTTAAAAAATTCATTTGCTAATGAGGTCCTTGCCTTGGAGGAAAGAAGTGGTCTGAATAACGCCCTTCCTTGTTCATTGGTATCTAAGCCGACGGTGTTTAGTAATAAATTCTCCCTACTATAAGAGAAAGTGTTTTCCTGCCTTTCCACAGATTTTTCATGTAAACAAAACTTACTCGAAATATTTTTTCATACATGTTAAATACGCCTTTTAGGCTTCACTTTTCCATTAGAAGCTCCAAGAAACAATTCTTGCCTTCTTCAGCAAATATTTTCGTCCTTTTTGTGTGCACGACTCAGGAATGCGGGGAGAAACATTAAGTTCCTTTTACACTTATTCCTTAATAAGAAGCAGTATTTTAAATGTTAGGCAGAAACGGCAATACTATTCTACAATGTACCGATTTACAAATACAGACGAAACACAATGAAGGGAACTGTATCTCTGGAAATAACGAGAAATGTTCCCTCAGCTCTCCACTTCTATGAAAAGTGCAAGGCGCCTTTCCCGAGGACATAATTTTAAGGATACTCAAATTTGGTTGTTCTCGAAGCTTTATAATTACAATTCGTATTGCCCGATAGGCGTATGAGACAACTGTCGCGAGATGTTTTCAATGTATACTAGCGTTAACTTTCAGAGATGAAACACTTAACGTCTTATAGGGTTTGGTTGCATCAGGCACAAAGTTGTCCTTTCGAATCACCATAGCGTTTGGTAAAGGAGTTTAGTGTGCACGGATAATGGCTAGACAATCACAGATGTCGAATATTGACAGGAATGTTGTTTATGAGATATCAACAAGAAGTGCAATAAATAGTATAAGCTTAGTGACAGGTCTACTCCAGTGAAGGGAGACAGTGACATTATTTAAAACTGAAATTGATAAAAATAATTTAACCCTTTTATAGTGGAAGACACAAATATATCCTAATTGTCGGATTTATAAACATGTGGTTTAGATACAGAGATTGCTGTTAATCATGACAGGTAATATTGCATCATGTCTGTGGATTTCCTGAACAGAATACTGGTTCCAAATTTTGCATTATGAATGAAACATGTTCTTCACGTAATGAATACTTCTGTTAATAACGTATGCAGTTTTATACTTGACTGCACTAGTAATAAATATGTTAACACCTTCTGTATCGTGTAAAACAAAATTTACATAAGTCATAATCAAATAGACCATGTAAGAAGTACGCAAGATACTTCCTGTTTCCTTCAAATCTCCCAAAACATTTTAAATCTATCGAAAAGTATTTCTCACCGAAAAGAAGATGCTGTTTCAAATGGTCGACAAAACTCATTAGTCAAAGACTTAATTTTTTATGTATGTCAAGAAACTAGCTGTGAAAACCGAACAGCAGACAGAAAATTGCAACACCTTCATATAAGCAGTTAGTAAGCATGTCAATGTATCTGGTCCTGTTTCCACTTAGATTGTGTCTTTGTAAAATATGTATATAACTGTTTCGTATTGTAACCTCTTGAAAGTAGCATGTGATCAATTTCAAGACTTAACACCACTGTATTGTATATTTTCAAGAAGTGCACTGAAATAATATTCCAAAGACTTCTACATGTAACAGTGATCTCAATGGCTAGTCACCATTAAAACTAAATATTGTACCATTTCCCATATGAATTGTACATAGTATATAAAAGTAATTTATTTGTTACTGTTATCACAAATGTACTGAGTTATACACAGTTTAAGAATACCTGCACATTATTCTGTAAATTAGTAGGTTCCTTGAATTAAAAAAAATATTTTGCTGTTATGTGGAGTATATATTTCGCAGTGAAAAAATCCCAACATTATGTTCAAAGAAAGACGAGGTTTGGCTCAAAAATTACCATGATTAAAGATGAGCCAGTCTTTATTTTTAATTTTGCTCACATTCTACAACATTCCCTTAAGACTACTCCCATCCACGATCCTCACACTGCAAATGCAATTTTTTTAACTGCTCCAAGCAGTATTTGAAGCGTAAACCATGTTCAGCCTCCGACGCTTTTTGCAGGCCTCATCTGTCTACCAGTGCAGATTTCAGTACAAAGAAACATCAATACCAAAATGTATGTGCCAGACTCATGAACTAAATATGAATATAGTTAAATGTGTTAGTGGGTGATCGCAACAAACTCAACTGCTCAATATTTTTCTTCCCTGTTTAAAGTACGCGCTGAAGAACTGAGATGCAATAAGACGAGATAAAGTGATGTACACTTTATATAAAA
The DNA here is from genome assembly GCA_026315105.1 of Locusta migratoria. Taxonomy (NCBI): domain Eukaryota; kingdom Metazoa; phylum Arthropoda; class Insecta; order Orthoptera; family Acrididae; genus Locusta; species Locusta migratoria. The sequence goes on along the minus strand of CM048755.1, from coordinate 740,742,378 downwards.
TCTTATGAAGGGACTCTTATGGAGACCTCATGCTCCGCGAAAAATATTGAGCAGGGAGTGTTCTTGCCTTGCTAGAACACTGCCAAGTAGGCTTTTTTCAGTCAAGGGAAATAGTGTAAAAAAAGGAGACAAACATGGTTCACATACACTATGACGCCTAAAAGGTACATATACTTCATCACAGTAAGCACTGTTTTTCTGTGCTCAGTATCAATATATATTCCACTACATCGGTTTAACACCAAGAAATTACATCCCCAAAATCCAACAAGTTACGAAAGAACAGTAGAGGTATTCACAAAAGTGTCCTTTGTTCACATTCCAGTAATGTTTTAACTTGGAAATAAACTATCTGAAACACAAAAGGGACTCGTACATCTTCTGAAAAATTCTGTCCGTTATTAACACAATCTACCAACAGAAATGTTAGAGATTTATACTGTGCAAAGTTTAAAGACAGGATACAAACTGTAGAAACAATTATGCAACTTACATGTTATCTAGAAAAATTTGTTTGCTCATAGAACTTTACGTTACATCATATTAATGAAGTTATTACCTTATTTTAGCCGGCCGCGGTGGCCGAGGGGACTGAGGCGCTCTAGTCGCGGTATGCACGGCCACTACGGTCGGGGGTTCGAATCCCCCATCGGGCATAGATATTTGTGTCGTCCTTAGTCTTAGTTAGTTCATAAGTAGTTTGTAAGTTTAGGGACTGATGACCCCGTAATTAAGTCCCATAAGCTCTACAAACATTTGAACCTTATTTTAATTTTGTTCTGCAATCAGACTCCAAAATCAACTTGCAGCATGTTGGAATGGACACTTCTTGGAACTCAGTAAGTCTTGCACACGAAAATGATAGAGAATGTTGGGGATTACTGTATTGTGATAATTTTCTTAACCCATTAATGCACGACTTTTTATTTGAAGCTATAAAGACTACCACGATTGATATATAGTGAGTATATACTGAGACAAATATTTTAAAAGAATTTCCTTGGCCCGATGGGGTTGCCGGCGGCGGCTACAAGCCCCATTCAGTTCAGTGCGGCATAGCATTGCATGTTTCCTACACAGACTCATATACGTGAAACATATACTGTGGGTCAACGTGGCATGAATCTTGGAATGATGAGTAAACATCAGTTTAGCCCTGGTCTCCAAGCCCGGCCTGGAGGCGAAACATCCGTCGCTAAGCGCGCGGCAGCCAACGTGTCAAAATTATTAAGCACTACTAGCAATAATCGCTCATAGCTGGTCAGCTATATTTATATAGTGCTTCCATGATGTACCCGACGCAGTAATGGCACTATTGTGGCGCTGATGTTTTCATAAAGTAACTCTTAATGCAACGGTAGTATGTGATTGACCACTTTTTCATGGCAAAGGAGGTATACTACAGTAACCAAACGTATGTGTTACGAGTAACTCAATGCAGCTAACTGTCGAAGTGATTCATTAGCACTCTGCGATTTACAATTTCTGGGACGTGCTTCTTGCGTATGTAGCATTATGAATACAAGCAGCTACACATGAATTTGTGGTAAAATGTTGATGAATTTGAGAGATAATGGTAAAAAATAGGTATGTAGCTGATCAGCTGCACTGTGCATTAAAGGGTTAAGTTTCACATTTTCCACGACTGCAGAACTGCGCAGAAACCGCCATTGCGCAAAGGAAAGGGCGTACTTTCTCTTGACTAGCCTAACTACCATACAACGCTAAGGTAGAGTGCCACAATACTTCCATTGCACTTTGCAGTGCTGTGTCTACAACGTAATACACTCACAGCTAATCATTTCCAGAAACATATAAGAATTCTATAATGAATAAGGATTGTGTACTCCCCAATTTTGGGTGGGGGCAATTCCCCACTCTTCCCCCCCCCCCCCCATGCAGACACCTATGTATACACACACACTGTACACTATTGTCCGATTAAAATGACTCGCTAGTGTTTCCATATAGGCTGCTGGCTACTGCTGGGTTATAGGCTACATAGAAACACAGGGGGTGCTTCACAAATGCTGTTAATATGCAAGGTTCGAAGCGACTGCAGTGCGCCAACCCCACCTAAGAGATAAGCCCTGTCCTGCATTGTCACACACTATAGACAGTGGCCGACAAGAAAGACACGTCACGTGATCAAGGTAGGCCTCAGCGAATGCTACTGGCTGGCCACTGCCCCCCCCCCCTCCAGGGGACCCCACAGCTCTTTTGTGGGTACGTGTGTGGGGCCACAGACAAATATATACAGACGGGAAACCTCCGTAAGGGCCCGGTCACACGGCGGGGTGCGGGTGCGGGGGCGGGGCAGGGGCGGGGCGGGAAGGTGCTGAAGCAGTTCCACGAGATGTCCCATGATGGCACTGAGGTCAGAAGCAGTCCTTTAAAACTGACCAGAGCAGGCGGCAGGTAGCGGCAGTCCCCACCACCACTTTCCCTCAAACGCCAGCAAGCGGGACACAGCCGTGGCCTCGTGGCAGGCGGCACGAGCTCTCCCCTCAGCCTCCCCTCCACTCTACCCTCTGATGTGTGAGAGGCACCCTTTTAAGTGCCTCTCGTGTGGTCTACCAGTACTAAGCCGGGGAACCGCCTGACATCTGGTGGCATTTTACGGAACTACAAGGGGAGCGTAGGACAGTGGTATAGGGGGTGGGGGGCTTCTTCTCTGTATATGTTACTCTGTTGTGGCGCACACGGGGCCCTGAGCCGAAGCAGTTTTCCTTCCCGCCTGAGGCTACTTCAGTTCCCCCCCCCCCCCCCGGTTAATGCCTTCACTCAGAGATGGGTGTCCCATGTCAGTTTGAAGTGGTCTCATGTACCAGCTTTTTTCTATTCTCAGTTTCTCTTCTCCTAAACTTTGCTTCCGCCTTTCCCTCTTCTAGTCTTCCTCTTCTCCTTTCGTCTCTGCCTCAGCGTTTGAGACTCAATCTTTCCCACTTCCTTCTTTTTTCCTTCTTTCCTCTTTCATTTCTCTCCCCCCCCCCCCCCCCGTACGTTCTTGAAGGCCACCCACTCAATCGCTGCATAACAGGTGACTGGCCAGCAGTATCCCCTAGTAACGGTCAGGCCCGGGGTGGGGTGATTACCTGAGCTGATATCTTCTGACTGTGTTGATTAGGGAGGTGTGACCTGAGGTGTGGACAATCACATAAGGTGGGTGAGCCCTCAGAGAGGGTTTCCTATTAGGAAGGAGCGCGCCATCGGAGACGCCGGTGATTATGGGCGATAACTTCACTCAGTAAAGGAAACTAGATGAATCAGTCAAAGAAAATTTTGCCTAACTTGCCAAAATTCCTTGTCGTTTCACGCACTGATGGACATAGTTTCTTGTCAGTGAATCCCTTTGTAATACAATGGGGTGTCGATGTGATTCCAGATCCTGTAAAAACGTGTTCCCGCCGACGTAATGGGTCAATGCTGGAAACCGAAGGTGCCTTCCAAGTTCAAAAGTTGCTTCGCACTACATTGTTTCACAACTTTCCTGCTAAGGTCGAACCTCATCGTACCCTAAACTACTCGCGGCGGGGTGGGGAGTGTTCTCACGATCCCTTGACGGCCTGTCCAATGAGAACTACAGGAGTACCTTTCTGATCAGGGTGTAACAGCTGTACATCGTGTGACGAAAACAGATAACAAAAACCTAGTACCGACCCAAACAGTGTTCTTGACTTTGACAAAGTTGACCTTTCTTCAAAGATAAAAGCAGGCTATGGAATCATCTCCGTTTGGCCATATGACCCTAATACCACCCGATGTTACAAGGGTCAGCGGTTCAATCATACCCGTCAGTCATGCCCCAATGCAGCGAAATGCGTCTCCTGTGGTAGGGACACCCATGAGGGTGATTGCCCACTTCTGTCCCCTAGCTGCATGGGAGACCATGCTGCTAATTCTCGCGAATGCCCTGTATATAAAGATTAGCGGTCCATCCAGGAAATCCGAGCCAAGGAAAAAGTTTCCACCTCTGCTGCCCGGAAATTACAAGCAAGTAGGAAGCCTGCTGTGCTCCCAGCGGATACCTACAGCGATGTCCTTTCCTCTCCTCGACCAACAAAGGAGACGGGTACGCAGACGTGTAACTTTACCTTCAGTAACAGTTGTCAGATCAGCCAGCCCAAAGATTGCCCGCTCGTCATCCAAAATAGCTTCTGCTCACTCTAAATCCCAGTCCACATCAGTATCACAGAAATCATGGGCCGCTAAGTCTGAATCCCGGACTTCGAAAAACGATCCTGTTCGTGAAGATTTTCTGAAAACTTCATCTTCCCAACCATCAGCAGCTCATTGCTCAAACCAAACTGCGTCCAAAAAGGCACTCAAAAAGAGAAGTTCCTCTTCTGCCTCGCCACGGCGTGACTCTCCGGTCACGCCATCCAGCTGTAGACGGCCCCGGCCATCCTCTGTCTCGTCAGGACACTCTACTGCTTGCCGATCTGCCGGCATTTCACCGACGGAGGAAGCTGCCCCTTCCGATCAATTCAGGAAGGAGGCAGAACAGATGTCTGAACCCATGGAGCATGACTGTCCATCTGTCGATGGCAGTAGCAGTGCCCCCTCGCAGCCAGGCTCTCAGCGGCCGTCGAGGTGATCCCCTCTTGCCTTCTCCGTTTTTTTCTTTTTCTCTTGCTTTCTTCATGGCTCTCCTTCAGTGGAACATCAGAGGCATTCGTTTCAACCGCGATGAATTAAGACTACTCCTTCGACTGCACTGCCTGCTTATAATTGGTCTGCAAGAAACGAAGCTCCGTCCAGCTGATCATATCAATTTCCCACAATATACTGCGGTGCATTTTGATTTACCTCCTGTGGAAGGTATTCCTGCCCATGGAGGTGCTATGCTGCTCATTCGGGAGGACGTCTATTATCATCCCATCCCACTGCAACTCCCCTACAGGCAGTTGCCGTTCGTGTCACCATCTCCTAATTCACCTTCTCTGTTTATAATATCTACACCCCGTCGACGTCTGCCGTTCTTCGGGCAGACTTACTGCACCTTGTTGCTCAGTTTCTTACGCCATTTTTGTTGATTGGCGACTTCAATGCCCACCACCCTCTATGGGGCTCTCCAGCTCCTTGACAGAAGGGTTCTCTTTTGGCTGACCTTTTCAATCACCTTAACCTTGTCTGTCAAAATACCCGCGAACCAATTTTACTATCCGACATGGCACATACTTATTCCCATTTGGACCTCGCAATATGCACTACTCCACTCGCGCATCGGTTCAAATGGTATGTTCTGTCTGATAGGTACTCGAGCGACCATTTCTCCTGTATAATTTCTCTAATACATCATACCACTTCTCCATGTTCCGCTACCTGGTACATCTCCAAAGCCAACTATTGGCTTTATTCTTCCATGGCGGTTTTCCATGATCAGAACTTCTCCAGCTGTGACAGTCAGGTCAACTACCCACGGCCTTCATCCTCACCGCTGCCGAACATTCCATACCCCAAACTTCAACATCTCCACGTAGGGTCCCAGTTCCCTGGTGGAATGCAGCATGTAGCGATGCTATTCGAGCCTGGCGACGTGCTCTACGTCTGTTTCAACGCCGCCCTACTTTGGAAAATTGTATTAATTACAAAAGACTACGAGCAAAAGGCCGTCGTGTCATTAAAGAAAGCTAAAAAGCTTGCTGGATTTCTTTCACGAGTTCTTTCAACAGATTTACTACTTCGTCGGTCGTCTGGGGTAACCCACGCCGGCTATCTGGCACTAAGTTCCATTCCCCAATCCCCAGCCTGAACATATCAAACCAAGTTCTCGTGGAACCTATTGATCTCTCCACTGCTTTGGGCCGCTCTTTTGCTGAGGTCTCAAGCTCAGCTCATTATGACCCTGCCTTCCTCCCCCGAAAACAGGCCGAGGAGGCACGACCGCCTTCTTTTACATCTCCCAATCGTGAAAATTACAATGCCACCTTCACCATGCAGGAGCTAGAACGTGCCCTTGCCCTCTCCCGGTCCTTTGACCCAGGGCCCGATGCCATTCATATTCAGATGCTGAAGAACCTCTCCCCTGCAGGCAAATGCTTTCTACTTCGCACTTATAATCGTGTTTGGACTGAAGGGGAAATTCCCACTCATTGGCGTGAACCAATTGTTGTCCCCATACCCAAACCAGGAAAGGACAAACATCTTCCTTCCAGTTATCGCCCCATTTCCCTGACCAGCTGTGTCTGTAAGGTAATGGAGTGCATGGTCAATGGTCGGCTGGTTTGGATACTCGAATCTCGACATCTCCTCACTAATGTCCGATGTGGGTTTCGAAGGCATCGCTCTTCTATTGATCACCTAGTTACCTTGTCGATCTTCGTTATGAATAACTTTTTGCGAAAGCGTCAGACGGTGGCTGTTTTCTTCGATTTGCAGAAGGCTTAAGACACTTGTTGGCGGGCGGGCATTCTCCGCACCATGCATACATGGGGTCTTCACGGCCGCCTCCCCCTCTTTATTCGTGCCTTTTTAAAAGTTCAGAAGTTCAGGGTACGAGTGGGCTCTGTTTTGTCGGACACCTTTCGCCAGGAGAATGGGGTGCCACAGGGCTCCGGTTTGATCGTAGCACTTTTCGCCATTGCTATCAACCCAATTATGGATTGCCTCCCAGCTGATGTCTCAGGCTCCCTATTTGTGGACGACTTCACGATATATTGCAGCCGTCAGAGAACATGTCTCCTGGAGCATCGTCTTCAGCATTGCCTTGACAGTCTCTATTCGTGGAGTGTCGCCAACGGCTTCCGTTTCTCCCAACTTCTGGAGGTACAGAGTTTCTTCCACCATCTCTCCATCCCGGCCCCGTCGCTCTCCCCTTCGCGGAGACAACGACATTTTTAGGGCTAACGTTGGATAGGAAACTTAGCTGGTCTCCACATGTGTCTTCTCTGGCTGCTCGCTGTACTCGTTCCCTCATAGGGAGCTAGGAGCTGCAGTCTGACTACTTTTCGATAAGAATAAAACGAAAGTTATTGTTTTTGAGACTTCTATCTCTCTCTCTCCCTCCTTCCCTCCCCCCCCTCTCTCTCTCCCGCCATATATTAGAAATTAAGAGCCATGCCCACAGGCACGAACGTAGGGGTGCAGTAGCGAAAGATAGCTCATACTAAGAAATAATTACAATTTTACCTTTCAGCAAAGGGTCCGTTTCCCAGATCTTCGCATACTTGTGTACATACTTTCTCTTATTTTTGGTAGCCATTTTGACTAATAAAACAACGCATTTACATCACAACTTGAGCTGGTCATTAAAGTAAAAATGATGATGGATCACCAATACAGAACACAATGATCGCTAACGCACTAAATTTCCGATCATAGCGCGTGACTTAGCGGTATTTCAGTGCATTGTCTTCGGGAAATACCAGTCCATTACTTCTAAAGAGAGAGAGAACAAAACGTGGTATTGTTGAGCGATAAGGGGGGTTTGAGAGAGGGAAAATATGCGCCGCCTCCGTGCGCTGTAAGTAAACAGTGCAGCCAACTTGAACTGAAGAAATAATGAAAACAGCGCGACAGAACAGCGACAGTGTAGTCAACACACGCTGACAGTACGCTGCACGGTTGGCAATGAACATCTGCAATCAGTACGGCAACACGCCTTACAATTGTTACACACACATTTGATGAAAAATAAGTAAATAAATTCTCTTCTACCCCCTAGAAATCTCCCCGACACTTCTTTTCCCCCCTGGAAATCCCCCTAACATTTATTTCTCCCTAAATTTCCCCCTGAAAAAAAATTTCCCCCTAAATCTGGGGGGGGGGGGGAGCCCACAAGTCGGCAACCCTGACCAATGGAATGGACCGTACCACTAGAAGGCCGACCTGAGACTCGCCGCCTGTCTTTATGGACGGTACCATTACAAACTACGAATCTGTAACCCAAGGAGGAAATGACAACTACAGTATAGTACATGGAGAACACTGAGTAGATTAAGAACAGTAGTCACAAAATGCAAAGTGAATATGGTTAAGTGGGGCTACTCTGAAGTTGGCCAATGTGAATGCGGAAACATACAGACTAATTAACATTTACTCATGTGCCCAACGATGGAAGTTGTTTGCACAAAGGAAGATCTACTTTTATGCAATGACAAGTTTTGGAAGAAGACAGTTTAGATGTTTTTACCCGGACACGGAAAGTGAAGTAAGTACCAAGTTTGTTCATATTTTACGTGCCACTTTACGTGAGAAACTTTCTACGTAAAATTTTGCATGGTGCATGCCACAGGGTGCCGATCTTTTGATGAACTTTTGTACAAATAACCTTGAAAAGAAGAGAACCATCACCGTCTACCTTCGATTTCATACCGTGCATGGCGGAGGGTACCCTGCAATAAGCCAATTCACTGATCACCGTGAAAGTTAACAGAGTTATATGATTGTTGACAGATGGAGGAGGTGGAGGAGGAGTGGGACAGAGAGACGAGGAGGTGATGGCAGAGAAAGGGCAAGTCAAGTGGGTAGAGAGAGGGGTACGAAGTAGTCTTGTGCAGTTCGCGAACAAACTAGTTCGGAAGAGCGCTCCCAGAGGGGCGAACTACGCGAACTAGTTCCCAGATCTCTCGCCTCTTACTTCGTTCGCTCCTTTTCCGAAGACTAACAAGGAACAACAATAGGACGCGAGAGCGCGCAGAATCATGTGATTTCCTTCTGCCAGTTACCGCCATTTCGAGCTGAGTCTGTTATTTATTAAAAAAAAAAGTATTTTTATACACCAAAATAAACTCATTTAGCTTATTTTATAGCAAATGATTCTTCAATGACTTAATAAATAAATAAATGTTTTGTTTGGCTATTTGATATCTAAATGCCCAAAAATACGGGTAATAACACACGCTTGGGCAACACTGAACATTATAAAAAAGCCACCATAACAAAAGAAAGAGCGCTTATAGCAGCAGTAACAAAAGCCAAAAAGAGCTGACGAGTAACCATCTGTCTCGGGAATGGGAGCTGGCGAACTTAAAAGAGCTACCGGTCGCGAACGAAGACATGTGCTACCGGCCGCGAACTAAAACATGCGGTACCGGTCGCGAACTATTATGCCAAACGTACTCCGCTCCTTAATTTGTTGGATCCTTTTTCCGAAGACCAACGGGCAATAACGAGAGGGCACGCACCAGTCTTATTAATCTTGCCTTCTGCCGATGAGAGCCATTTGGCCGAGGTGGAGTAGCCGACCGGTCTAAAGCGTCTCGCTGCGGAGCGCGCGGTTCCTCGCCGTGGAGGTTCGAGTCCTCCCTGGGGCATGGGTGTGTGTGTTTGTCCTTAGGTTAGTTTGCCTAGGTTTGAGTAGTTTGTAAACTACGAACTGATGACCACGCAGTTTGGTCCGATAGATTTACAAACATATGAACATTTTTTGAGAGCCATTTGGAGGTGAGCGAGCATCTGCCAGCTAAAGTTATATAGTTAAGTGCTACAATACTTCTGTTTTAAAGTATTCTGCACTCTGCAGTATCTGACTAATAAATTCCATAATGCCAAGATATAGAGATAACTCAAAACTTTAACGCGAGAAATTATCCACGAACTGTTTCTTGGTCTGCGTGATATCGTTAGCGGTTCACGCAGCAAGCGCATGAAGCAGCTAGCTGGGGAACTTCCCCTCCACCTGCATGTGCAGACCACACCGCTCAGCCGTCAATGGGAGCGGACGAACTGAAAGAGCAAACTAGTTCGCGACAGAGCTGCGAACTAAAGTGAGCGCTAGTAGAAAGAGATTAACACAGAGGAGGTGAGGAGATGTTGAAACTTCAAATGTTTGTAACTTTAACACGTTCGCTGCCGTTCACGGCCGGCCGCGGTGGCCGAGGGGCTGAGGGGTTTCAGTCACGGTCTGCACGGCCACTAAGGTCGGGGGTTCGAATCCCCCCCTCGGGCATGAATATTTGTGTCGTCCTTAGTCTTAGCTAGTTCATACGTAGTTTGTAAGCTTAGGGACTGATGACCCCGTAGTTAAGTCCCATAAGTTCTACAAACATTTGAACATTTTTTGCCGTTCATGCTCCGGCGCGATGATGCTAGGTGCCACTTCACGCTCTGGCGCGTGATCGTATTTTGACAGTATCTTTTCATAGTTTTGAGCCATTGAATGTTTTGGTTTTAGTTTTCAATTTTTTTGATATGGTTTTTTATTTGCATTTGTATTTTTGTGAAAACGACAAATGAACAATATAAACAGTACATAAATCTATCATGACATCATGAGAAGCGTGTGTGGCTCGTAGCCGGTAATGCAAACGCGGAAATCTGGAAGCACGTACGTGTGCATATCACTTATACTCTTCCCTGAGTGCGTACCAGAGTATACAGCTTTATTAGACGATGCCAGTTTGCAACAACCCATTATAGCATGCTATGTCGCAGCACGCGCCACAGTGTGAGCGACACCTGACTCAAGTAATGTTTACACGCGCCAGAGCGTGAACGGCATCGAACGTGTTAAGGGGCGAAACTGCTGAAGTTATTGGTCACTAGACTTAGAAACTACTTAAACTAACTTTAAGTTATACTAACGACAACTCACACACATATGCCCAAGGGAGACACAACGCATTGACACAAGCGGCCGCACGATCCATAACATTGCGCCCCAGATCGTACGGTCATTCCCGCGCGGCGATGAGGAGATCAACAGAGAGGAGAGGAGAGGAGAGGAGAGGAGGAGATGGACAGAAAGAGAAGAAAGGAGAAGGTGGATATAGAGAGAAAAGGGAAGGAGGGATGGACTACATTAAGATTGGAATAAACACTTAACTCTTATAGTACTTGGAGTGGTTCCTGGTGCTGTTTGGAATTCCTGTGTGATGATCTGGATATATGCATGCCTATTACAATGTACAACCCTCTTCAAACGTCAAATTTCTATATCAATCAACAGAAGAGGTCGGGTTGTACGCTTTCTTGCTGTTCATGTCCCTCACGCTCCTACTTCACTATCACATCAGAAAGAGTGGAGCTAGGGACGGCCGGCCGCGGTGGCCGAGGGGACTGAGGCGCTCCAGTCATGGTCTACACGGCCACTACGGTCGGGGGTTCGAATCCCCCCTCGGGCATGGATATTTGTGCCCTTCTTAGCCTTAGCTAGTTCATAAGTAGTTTGTAAGTTTAGGGACTGATGACCCCGTAGTTAAGTCCCATAAGCTCTACAAACATTTGAACATTTTGAGCTAGGGATGTTAAGAGTGTGGAAAAATCGTGTACTGACTTCTGAGACAAGTGACAGCCAGTCACCTGACGACGTTGGAAGTGCGTGAGTCCCGCGGATCGCCCCATCCTGCTCTCTCACAATGTCTGATGACTACTGAGAGTACGTGACAGAAGATGGCAGCACAAAGCACCTAATATGAAAAACGTGTGTTATGGGGGGTGTTAGGATACTTTTGATCACATAGTGTATGTACCCAGCCAAAGTCGAGATTTCAGCTTGTGTGTGATATTTGTTGGTATTTTCATCAGACTGTTGCCACTATATATATATCGGAATTATCAGTTCCCTAACTATTTCCGAAATGGAATGTCGTATGCATGTATGCTACAACTATCATACCGCGTTCAGTCTGTTAATGCCCAACGTCAGGCCACAATCCATCCGCACGATCCACCGGAGTACAAATGAACATCCTGCCACACTTTTATCCCTTGTGTACGCAATACTGCCGTCTTCCGTAGCTCTGTACGTGGCTGCGCCACGACTGAAGTCACTTCTGTGCACTTCCGCCAGTACCGCAACTCTTACGACCCAAACTTGAGAGGTTCCATATCGGCACACACTCTGATAATTCTATTCTGGAAGCATACCCTAGGTTGTGGCTAACACTTAACACTACCCAAGTGCCTCTCGACGATTCCGATACGCGTAGAATATATTATAGTCTAGGAAACACTATGAGACACGAATTTCTAATACGTGCTTATACGGCCGCTGAAGTGTGAAAACCCTCCCGAAGAGAACTCGGGCAGCGATGGAGTTGCCGAGCGTTTAAGGTGCATTGGTGCGGAGCGCGCGGTTGTTCGCCGTGGGAGGTTCGAGTCCTCCCTCGGGCATGGTTGTGTGAGATGTCCTTAATGTAGGTTAGTTTAAGTAGTTCGTAAGTCTACGCACTGATAACCATAGCAGTTTGCTCAAATGTTCAAATTTTGTATAGTCTATGGGACTTAACTACGGGGTCATCAGTCCCTAAACTTACAAACTACTTATGAACTACTTACGAACTAGGACGGCATAAATATCCATGCCCGAGGGGGAATTCGAACCCCCGACCGTAGTGGCCGTGCAGACCGTGACTGGAGCGCCTTAGTCCCCTCGGCCACCGCGGCCGGCAGCAGTTTGCTCCAATAGGTTTACAAACATTTGAAATTTGAGAACACGGTTATCATTCTTAGCACATATAGTCGACAAAAAAGGAGATACAAACATGCTGAAACTTTCCATGGATGCTACTGTACTTTTCGACTGTTCCATCACATATTTAAACATTTTGATGTATTTTGAAACGGTAAAAATTTTACGTGAAATAAATGTAATACTATATTTAAAGACAAAGTCAATCATATATGACAAAGTAAGATATATGTTGCAAGTACCCGTAAGACGCTTGAAATACATGGCGATAGTATTGTTGCAATTTCACAATGCATCCATAGAAGACGCGTTCCTGCAAGAGTTAACTGAAACAGTAAGGTGCCGCGCTCGAGTCCGGGAATAACTGACTTGTAAGTGGTGAGATGCAAATGTTTATTGTTTCTTTCGTTTCGTTTCTTTGGTTCTTTGGTTTTGGATATTATCATTTACGTATACTTCGTTATTTCACAGTATTTTTGTTGTTTCGCATTATCTTTGGTAGGCAGTGCAGTAATGATGGGACGTTGTATTATCCACTGCAAAGAAGTGTAGAGCCGGTACCGCAATTTTTACAGCAATAATTAACAAGAGGATCACATTTTCATATGTGCTCAGAAAGATAACAACTGCATTGGGGACTTTTTACCATTTCGACAGCCGTATAAAAATATGTCTCATATTTTACTTGGACTGCAACATATTAAAACGGAATCGGAATCGGTGAGAGGGACTTGGGTGAAGTGCTTGTAAGCCATGCCTGCGCAGTATCTACATCCACATACGTACTCTCCAAAGCACACAGAGCGGGGTGGCGCAGTGGTAACACACTGGACTCGCATTCGGGAGGATGGTGGTTCAAATCCACCTCCGGCCATCCAGATTTAGGTTTTCGGTGATTTCCCTAAATCACTCCAGGCAAATGCTGGGATGGTTCCTTTCAATGGGTACGGCCGATTTCCTTCCTCGTCCTTAGCCATAACTCCGAGCGTGAGCTCCATCTCTAATGACCACGCTGTCGACGGGACGTTAAACCCTAAGCTTCCTTCCTTCCTTCCAAATCACATTTAAGTGCCTGACAGAGGGTCCATCGAACCGCTTTCGTAATATACCTCCACTGTTCCATTAACTAATCCGCGACGGAAAAAAATCTCACCTAAACCTTTCCATTTTGGAACTGATTTCTCTTATTTACCGCTGGTGTATTAAAGCAACTTAAAGCACTTAACAAAAGTAAGTCTCCCGGTCCCGATTGTATACCACTTAGTTTCCTTTCAGATTATGCTGATGCAATAGCCCCATACATATCATATACAACCGCTCGCTTAGCAACGTTGCGTACTCAAAGAGTGGAAAGTTGCACAGCTCACTCCAATATTCAAGAAAGGCAACAGGAGTGACTCGCAAAATTACAGGCTTATATCATTGACGTCGGTTTGCAGCAAGAGTTTATAACATATACTTTCCTCAAATATTATGAACTACCTCGAAGAGAACGACCTATTGACCCGTAGTCAACACGGAAATTTGTTAAACTTCATTTACACGATAAATCAGTGAAAACTATAGGTCGTAAATTTTACAAAATACCTAGGAGTAACAATCACAAAGAACTTAAATTGGAAAGAACACACAGAAAATATTGTAATGAAAGCAAACCAAAGACTACGTTTCGATGGCAGAACACTTAGGAGATGCAGTAGCTATACTAAAGAAACTGCCTACATCACACTTGTGCGTTCTATTTTGATGTAGGGTTGCGCATTGTGGGATTCCCACGAAGTAGGATTGACAGATGATTTAGAGAAAGTACAGAGAAGGGCAGCTCGTTTTTTATTATTGCGATATAGACGAGAGAGTGTCACAGAAATGATGCACGAGTTGGGGTGGAAATCAAATCAAAAAATGTTCTAATGTTTGTAAATCTATCGGACGAAAAAGCTTGGCCATCAGTGCGTAGCTTACAAACTACTTAAACCTAGGTAAACTAACCTAAGGACAACACACACACACACACACACACACACACACACACACACACACATCCATGCCCCAGGGAAGACTCGAACCTCCACGGTGAGCAACCGAGCGCTCCGCAGCGAGACGCTTTAGACCGCTCGGCTATTCCACCGCGGTGGTTAGGATCCCATAACGCGCAGAGATACTCCAAAATATGAGGACGGAAAAGGATACTGTAGGCTGTTTTTTTAGTAGAACTGTTGCATTACTGTTCTGTCAGTGAAACGAACCCCTTGGTTCGCTATCCCCACAATATTTTCTGTGTATTCTACCGAATTAAAGTTGTCCGTAATTGTAATTTCGATACCGAGCGAGCTGGCGGAGTGGTAAGACACTGGACTCGCATTCGGGAGGATGGTGGTTCAAATCCACCTCCGACCATCCAGATTTAGGCTTTCCGTGATTTCCCTAAATCACTCCAGGGTTCCTTTCAAAAGGGCACGGCCGATTTCCTTCCCCATCCTTACCCAAAACTCTGAGCGTTAGCTGCGTCTCTAATGATCAAGTTGTCGACGGGACGTTAAACCCTAAGCTTCCTTCTTTTGTAATTTAGATGAATTTACGGCCTCTGCATTTGACTGATTTATCGTGTAAATGTAGTGCTCTTACAGCGCATTTGCACGACTTAACACTTTTCGTTATTCAGGGTTAACTGTCATTTTTCACACCAGGCAGATATCTTACCCAGGGTGAACATATTTTTCGAACCGGAAAAGAATACATACCAATTAATTGCCCAAAGATGTAATATTTATTTATTTCAAAACTCATACATGTAACATTCTCTTCCCTGATTATAGCACTGAACCCTTAAGGTTGTTGTCCACTGCAGATTAAGTACAGTCTGGCTATTGCCAAGGCTACAAAAACCGAATACAGACGTCAATGAGCGGAAGTACAGCTCTCAAAAAATAAAAATAAAAAATCCTAGGGGAGATTTGAACAGGGGACCTCCAGTTTCACAATCAAATACTATACAATAGGATCACTTTTTTTATCGATTCTTTTTATGCCGGTGGACGGGATTGAACCGGCGCCCTTTAGCACCACAGTTGGTGACGCTATCCCTTTTTTTTTTTTTTTTTTTTTTTTTTTTTTTTTTTTTTTTTTTTTTAATTTCTCGCGAGCACTTCTTACTGTGTGCTAACATCCTCAGAGTTCGTTTTCTCGTTTCGGATTCTGCTCCCGCAGTTAAATTCCTCAATCTATTTTGATTGTTGAAGTGCTCAATTTCAATAAGCATTTTTATTTCTGTGTGTGCAAGAAGTGCACTATGTAATGCGTGTATGAAATAAAATTAAAGTAACTAGATTTTAAAAAATGCCTCTCCTGTGGCTTTTTGTACTTGTCGTACTGCACTGTGTGCAAAAAAATTTTTCTCTCCAATTCATAATAAAGTAAATGATATGTGCTTGGAATGTAAATAAGGAAATTTCGATTTCTAACTTATTTTTCAACATTGTTATCCTTAGGTACAACCTCTATAACTATTCCGTTTATACGTGATGAAATTGAATTTTTGACTTTCCAAACTGTCTTATTTGTGCGTCCTTCTACTCTCCTTCGTTACAGTGCATTGCTGTTTCAGGGTTCTGCTGAGGCCTTCACGGCTACCGTAGCGGCCACGGGGCCCACGAAGTCCCCACCGTACTTCACCCTCAGCGGCTGTCCCCTACTTTGGCAAGCTTCTGTACTTCGCCCAGACGCCGTTATCCAATTCCCCGTCTCTCGAACAGCATCGTTAATCTCTCTCCAAAGTGTTTTTGGTGACTCTTCCTTCTATGTTCTGTGAAGTATGCGCAGTGTATATATTGTTCGTATTCCAAAATATTATCTGCGCCCTTGTTGTTAACGACATAATTGACATAGTGTCCAAGTAGCCAAACTATCGCATTATTCTTCTGTTCGGGAGACGAAACAGTTTGTGGTAGTATTATATTATTAACTGTGATTTCTCTGCCATCACTTCCCTTTATAAGGGCAATCTGTTTCCTGACAGTTTCCCAAATATTTTTGTATCCTTTACAGACAAACCTATGACTGATGGTGTCTACGGCAAGACATCTCTGACAGACATTGGTATTACTTACACCAATATGACATAGCCTGTCATATGTACAAACGATATTATTTACTACTTGGTACCACGCTGCCTTCACATCCGTTGGCAATACTTTGTTATGTTTTTTTTTTTTTTTTTTTTTTTTTTTTTTTTTTTTTTTTACAAATAGATTTCCAGTTTTGGTTGGGGTTTGTTTCTTCCATTTTATTGCGATTTTCTCTGGTTTTCATGCGGTCCACAATGTAGCTGCAGGTTCTTTTATGTTTGTCCCTCATAATACTATCCAGATAACTTATCTCTAGGTAAAAGTGTCGAACATACTTCACCTTATAATTTATTCCATTTATATTTACAGGTGGTTGCAAGCTTGCAGGTTGTAATCTCCTGAATAGACTGGATGTGACACGGTTGGGGTAGTTTTCTATAATATGAAGGGTTCTCCTGATAAAGAGTGCCGTAGCCTTGCGGCGGACGTCGATGAGGCCTAGGCCTCCCTCTTCAGGTTTTAGTGTAATACTACTAGCAGCTACCCTGAAAGTCTCGCCTTGCCAGATGTATTTACAGATGGTGGCCATGGTTTTTGATATTTCTATGGGTATTGGGAAAATTTGCCCCACATATATTGCTTTGGAGAGAACTGCACAGTTAATAATTTGAGTTTTTTGGATCAGGTTTAAATGTCTGATTTTATTTAGTATTAGGGAACCTCTTATATTTGCCGGAACCTTCCTCCAGTTGAACGCCATCGTTTGTAAAGTATCCTTGTAGAACGTCACGCCTAAAGCTGTGTGATATTCCACTGATTGTGCCCAGCCTAGGCGAATAGTTCTAAACCCGTTGAGATTTAAAAACGAGCTTTTCGTCTCGTTGATTTTGGCCCCTGTTGCATTACAGTAGAGCCGAACTAATGCTGTTAGTTTTTCTATGTCGTCGGAACTCCTCACGAGTACCCCAACATCGTCGGCATAAGCATTGGTAGCTCGACTTTCTCCTAGTATTGTTATGCCCTCGAGCTCACTGTTGAGCCGTCTCAGTAAAGGTTCTAGAGCAATGACGTATAACAGCATTGACAGTGGACTGCCTTGAGGAACACCATTTTTAATCTCTACTGTCTTAGTATGGTGGCCATTGAGTAAAATTTTCGTTTTAATTCATTGCAAGAGATTTCGCAAAACAACCAGGTAATTGTCGTTAAAACCCATGTACGTCATTGTTTGGAACAAATATTCATGATTTACCCTGTCAAAAGCTTTCGAGAAGTCTATGAAAGCTATGCCAGCTTTGGCCAGGGTTGTGGAAAATATTGCTATTATGCCCCTGTATTCACTCACAGTTTTGAAAATACTCCTACCAGGAAGACACGTTTGATGAGAGCCAATTACTTTATCCAGAAGAGGTCTAAGTCGTTCTTTCATTACTCTAGCAATGATTTTATAATCTGAGTTCATTAAAGAAATAGGCCTCATTTGTGTGAGTTGTTTCACCTCTTTATTCCCCCCTTTAGGCAATAACACAGTTACACATTCTTTCATTTCTTCAGGGATATGTGCACCATTTAATGTTTCATTTATTACGTCTGTGAATTTCTCGCCTATTATGTGCCGATAAGTTACATAGAATTCTACAGGTAAACCATCGGGTCCTGGCGATTTTTTGACAGGGGAAGATTTTATTATATCTAAAACGTCTTCACAATTTATTTCACGTGTAAGACTTCTGTTCTGGTCTTCAGTTACGCTATTCCCGATATCACTGTTGTGAAGTAATACCCTTGCAGTCGACGTGGTGTAGTGGGCCTCACTGTATAAAGAGTTATAAAATCTATGTGCCTCGTGTAAAATGTCTTTCTGTTGTGCTATAATTCGGTTGTCTTCTGTGCGAAGTTTCGCTATGAACGTTCGTCGTCTATTTTTTGTATGTTGAATTAAATGATGTATTTTCTTCTGTAAGTGTGGTTTGCACATACGATTTAATTTTAAGTCCGTCTAGTTGTCTTCTTTTGAGGCTTAAAAGGGTAGCCTTTACTTTATTTGTGTTTATTTTTACTTATTCGGACAATGGCAGCTCATAGAGGTCTCTCAAACAACAATAATGGAATTTCGCCGTATCCCTAAACCACCTCGCTCGTTCCCTTCCATAAAACATTAGTGCTGACCTAAGTTTCTTTTTCGCACAAAGTGTCCACCAATCAATAGTGGACCTATATTTGTGACGCTGTTTTAGGGAAATATCCCAAGAACGTTCGATGTGCTCAGCTAAAGCAGTGTCGTGAATCATATCGATATTGAGCTTCCATGAAGGTCGGCCCCAGTACGTCATTTGCTTTGTAAGGCCGATACTACATTTAACTGCAAGGTGGTTGAGAAAATGGTAGGTATTACTTCAACTCCACTGATTTTAGTACTTAAATTTGAAGTGACGTAAAGGCGGTCGATCCTACTTTGCGATTTTTTGCTGACATACGTGAATTTAACAAATGTCGGGTGTTTGATTTCCCATACGTCCTTCCATTGTAAATTGTTCACTATGCTCAGTAGTTCCTTGGATACATTTAAATTTGGTTTTTGGTCTTTTTTGTATATTACGCAGTTCCAATCACCGCCAATGATGACTTCCGCGGGATTGTTCTGCAACAAGATGACTAAATCATTTTTTTTTTTTTTTTTAATTTCCCTGTCCTGTCGAGCATTACTTCCAGACGGTAAGTATACATTTACAAGTTTGACATTTAATATCTTACACCTAATGCCCCTCAATGAATCTAAAAGACAGACATCAGTGACCTCGATGCCTTCCTTTAGTAGTATGGCAGTTCCACATGCCCTTTCTAAGGCCACGTTTAAAATTTCTTTGTATCCTGCAATGTGGAAGTTGGTAAAAAGGACTTCTTGTAAGAGCGCTACGTCCGTATCGGACTGATAGACAAAATCTTTAAGTGCAGCAAGTTTAGTGTCGCTCTGTATTCTGTTAACATTTAATGTTGTGACGTTGTATGTTTGGTCCAGCCTAATGGGCTATTCTACAGGTAAAGTGTTACTCGGTTGGTGGTTACAGTCTGGAGTCCTTCGTCTTTGTGGAGACTGTATTTTTCTTTCATCCTGTAACGACTTAGTTTGGGATTGCATTTATCTCTTCCATATGTAAATCTCCTTCCTGCTGATCTTCTGACCAAGGAGACGTGCTTGTGCAGAATCTGTTTTCTGCAATCTCTTGCGAAGTGTCTATTGTTGGTGTTCCTTTTCTGGCCGCGTCGGTATCTTCGTTGCTCCCTGCAATTCGGTGCTGCCTTTCATTACTTATGACCTGTGGTTGGCGGTCGCCCGCTTTTGCCTCTTCCCGTATCGTACGTAACCTCTCTCGTAAAGGAGGAGCCAAAGTTTCCGCATTTTGATGCGCTAACCTTCTCTTTTTGTTACTTCTCTTGGACTTTCTGGGCGATCTTGACCGCTCAGGGGATGTATCTGGGGACTACTTAGACGAATCCGGCGAAGACGTTACTAACTTAGAACTTTCCTCTCGTCCGGGAAAAGTGGCGTTGGCGCTTGTTTCATCTTCTTCCAAAGGTGTTCTGATCTCCTGGACGCTGGATGTGATGCTACATCTCCCTGTCTCTTTCAGTGTTTCAACAACTCCTTTACTGAATTTTTCGTTTCCATCTGCTTCACTATTCAAGCGTTCCTCCGTAACTTGAAGGTTGCCTTTAGTTGCTGATCCTTCTTGTCCCTGACTATCATATCCGGTTGGTGGAGCGTGAGTTTCAGTGAGTGCCGTCTGTGCAGATAACGCAGCGGATGTACGCGGTTCACCTCCCATGAGTGTAGAGGGACCTGCACCGAAAACGTTGTCCTTCTCTTTAATTTGTCCTTTCACAAAATCGGTTTCGTTCCGTGGGGGAACCGTTTGGGTTTCCACAGTATCTTGGACATCCATGTGATTTTGAACAGTTTCCAGGTTCACGGATGGTTCTACCTGCTGCACTCGTTCCGTCGCTATCGATCGTCGTGGTGAGGTGACGGCAGCGTATGTCAGTTTCATTTGTACCACTGGTCCTGCAGTTGTACCGTCATCAGTTGATAACTGTGGGACCCTTCTTCTACTACATTCGGCACGGACATGCTCTGTCGAATTGCACAGAGCACATGTCCTAGGCTGACCATCATAAATAATCAGAGCCAGATACCCACATATGTTGACAAAAGATGGAATATGCCGCTGAAGCTCTATTTTAACTTGACGGACGCCGTTCAGAACAGGGAACATATGCGGTTCAGACCATTTTTCCGCGACATTCGATAGAATTCTGCCGTACGCCTTAAGAACACTGTTTATTTCTTCAGCAGGTATTTCGAAGGGAAGTTCAAACACACGCACCGTCCTTATTCCCTCCCAGTGAAAGAAACCAGAACGTCATTAATTTCACCATTTCAGTGGTTGAACTTCATCGTGCCGCCACACTTTTCTACGATTGAAGCACATAAGTCACAACTCGAGAGTTTTACATAGGCGCAAGGACTCACTATTGACAAATGAACACCTACAATGTCCTCTTGATGTATCTTAACTTTTTCCGAAAACCATGATCTAACCTCTATAGCTTTCGGACGGGTGATATTTGGATCAAATGTAAACTTTATCGTGTCTTTTCTCTGGTAAGTAGTTGTACTCATGTTGTTCTTCGTATCACAAAGCGAATAGGAAAGAATGTAGCGCGCTGGCCGCAGCGACTGACCTGGAGCACAGGTAAACAGCCTTGTTGACAGCGATGTGTACGTCTGGGGCCGCCACACGTCCGTCCCGCTCGGCGGAAAACTTTCGAATGATCACGATAACACTGTCTTTCATGGCTATCAAATGTTACGTATCTTGCGACTGATCCGTTCATTTTTTATAGTTTTCTTATTTTTCCGTACTTCCCTACAACTTTTGTCTGTTTTCGCACTTGATCTGTGTTTTTGGCTGGTTATCTATTTTGTGTCCCGACTTCGTCGCCGCTTTTGTGTCCCAGCCTCGTCGTAAGTGTCGGTGGCCGAGTGGAATGAGACCGACACGCTGGTGCAGGTACGGAGGGGAGCAGCCAGAAACTATAAACACTCGAGTAAATTAGAAAGAGATATATTGCACAGAATGTAACAATACTTAACTTTTACATAGTACTGCAGAATGTTGATACATAGTTGTTAGAGGCCTGCCCAGTGCCTGTACAATAGCAAAGTCCTCACTGGCGCCCATCTGATTACGAAGGTCCTAACTCGTTGCTATCTCAGTCCGAAGTGCTGACTGGTTCCTCTCTCAGTCCGGAGTGACCGGTGTCTTTCCGTGGTGGCCACGAGCGGGGTTCCAGCAGAGGGCGCTCGTGGCTGTCGTCGGAAGAACGCCGCGCCGTGCATGCATGGCGGCGCGCGGCGAAAGTAGGTGGCGCGCACTTTGTACTTGTGCGACACCACACCGCTCCCCCCCCCCAAACCGCCGCGCCGTCGTTGCGTAGGGCTGAGGGCCACGGCGACGGCACTGGGAGGAGGGCCTGGGCGGGGGCGTTACTGGTGGGACGGGCGTCGTAGCTGAGGCCGGGATCGAGACGCCGTCCGCGCCCCGGCATCCGCCTTGAGATCCTCCAGGGAACCCGCCGAAACCTGGGGAAGGGCGCCCGCCCCCGCCCAGAGGGAGCAGGTCATCTTCTTCTGAGGTGCGTGGCCCAAGCTGGGGCGGCACGCACGGTGCCGGAGTCCCTCTCGGTGACGCTGTCATCTGTGGCGGCAACAGCGGCGGCGTCGCGTCGATCTCCATCGGGACGATCTCGTAGTCCGGGGACGAACGATGTGGTTGTGCTCCCTGGCGGTGAACTGGGTCTGGAATCAAGAAACCGGAGACAGGATCGCGCGGCCTATGCAGGCGCAATTGGTTTGCGTGGCGCCGCAGCGCCGACCCTGTGGAAGAACGTACAACAAACATATTGCGACCAAGCACGCGTTGAATGGTGCCCGGCAACCATGTCTTCTTGTTTCCAGCAAACACCCTGTACAGCACCGGCGTGGAAACCTGAAAACGCGTAGCGCCATACGAACCGACTCGGTGCGTGGGAGGCTGCAGCAGGTGAAGGAGAGTGCGGTGACGGCGGCCGTGTAGCAGCTCGGCAGGAGACGGGCCGTCACGTGGCATGCACCGATACGTAGACAGGAAAATTTGAAGAGCTTGCTGCCTGGAGTGCTGACCTTTCATCTTCTCCATGTGAGACTTGAATGTTCGAACGAAACGTTCTGCTTCACCATTGGACTGAGGGTGAAAAGGTGCGGTGGTGATATGCTGAATGCCATTCACACGACAAAACTGTTGAAATTCCGCACTAACAAACTGAGGTCCATTGTCACTGACGATAGTTTCAGGCAAGCCTTCGATGCAAAACACTGATGTTAAGGCACTGATTGTACTAGAAGCAGTCGTTGAGTTCATGGCAATCACAAAAGGAAACTTGCTGAAAGCGTCGACAACAATTAACCAGCGCGTATTCCAGAAAGGTCCGGCAGAGTCAATATGTAAACGTTGCCATGGTCCCTTGGGGCGTGGCCAGTCCGAGAAACGTTGTGGAGGAGCCGCCTGATGCTCCGCACAAACTGTACACTGTGATGTCATGCTCTCTATCTGAGCGTCCATACCAACCCAGGTACAATGACGTCTGGCCAGTTGCTTTGTCCTAACAATGCCCCAATGTCCTTGATGCAGGAGGCGTAACACTTCTCGTTGCAGGGAACGAGGAACAATCACTCTAGCTTGGTCGTTGTCGGTATGCAACAACAGTACACCCTGACTTAAAGACAATGCATGACGTTGTGCAAAATAACGTCGAACCAGAAGCTGATCAATGTCTTTGGCTCTGGCAGGCCACCCTGAGCGAACAAAACGTGCTACTACACTTAAGTCTGCATCCGCAGCTGTTTCCTGTGCAACCCGACGAGAGTTTAAAGGAAAGTCTGCGACAGCGGAAGCATCTCTGGAGTCTATCTGACAACATGCCATTTCTGAAGAATCAAATGATACATCCTGGCCAACCGGAAGTCGGGAAAGTGTGTCCGCGTTAGCATGTTTAGTGGTAGGTCGGTACAAAATCTCATACTGATAATTAGACAATATCAAGGACCATCTCTGAAGCTTTTGTGCCGTTCGTGGCGGAATTGGCTTTGTGGGTGAGAACAACGACGTGAGAGGCTTGTGGTCTGTCAACAAATAGAATTTTCTGCCATAGAGGTAATGATGAAACTTTGTGACGCCGTAAATGATTGCTAAGGCCTCCTTTTCTATCTGACTGTAATTCTGTTGCGTTGGCGTCAGTAGCTTGGATGCAAAGGCAATAGGACGATCGTGACATCCAATACGATGTGAAATTACAGCGCCCAGACCATACGACGAGGCGTCAACTGCTAACACTACAGGCTTCTGTGGGTCAAAGGGAATCAAACATGCATCACTGAGTAGTGCAGACTTTAGTTTGTCAAAGGCAACCTGACAATCTTTAGACCATACAAAAGGAACATTCGTCCTACGTAAGTGATGCAGTGGAGCTGCAATCTGAGAGGCATTGGGAATAAATCTGAAATAATAGTTAAGCTTTCCCATTACTGCTTGCAATTCATGCACATTCTTAGGAGGAGGTAAGTCTTTGATTGCTCTAAGATGTGACTGTAAGGGATGAATTCCTTGGGCATTAATCACATGGCCTAGGTACTCTATTTCAGTTTGAAAAAACGAACACTTTGCTTTATTGCAACGTAGACCTGCTGCAGTCAAAACTTTGAAAAGGCACTCCAGGTTTGCTAAATGTTCTTCAACTGTACGTCCGGATACCACAATATCATCTAAATAGTTCGAACAACACGGTACAGAAATTGTCAGCTGTTCCAAAAAGCGCTGAAAAATAGCGGGGGCGGAAGAACTGCCAAAGGGTAGGTGTTGAAATTGAAAAAGGCCCATGTGAGTATTAATGACGAAAAATTTTTTTGACTCGTCATCAAGTGGAATCTGTAAGTATGCCTCTGCTAAATCAATCTTGGAAAAGAAGCGAGACTGTCCTAATTTGTCCATCGGTTCCTCAGGTCTGGGCAGGGGATAAGTGTCGACAATTGTTTGACTGTTCACTGTTGATTTGAAGTCCGCACAGAGACGAAGTTTTCCCGACGGCTTGGGTATAATTACTAAAGGCGAGGCCCACTGACTCGCAGAAACAGGAGAAATCACCCCACTATCTTGCCAACGTTTAAGTTCTTCGGCAGCTGTATCACGCAAGGCGATAGGCACCGGTCTAGCTTTACGAAATTTTGGAACTGCAGATTCTTTTAAAGTTACATGTGCCACGAAGTCTTTTGCACAACCTAGTTCCGGCGAAAACAAGTCACTATATTTGTCACACAATGCATTGATTTTATCCTGAGGCACTACTGATGAAATTTGAAGCACATCTCTTTGAATTGATAAACCAAATAAATCGAATGCATCTAGTCCAAAAATGTTCTGTGTAGATTTGGCCTGAAGAACTACAAAAGCAACTGTTTTTGTAACACCTTGAAAACAGGCGGGCAGGCTACACGTTCCTAGCACGGGAATATTTTGACCGGTATATGCTGTGAGCACTTGTTGACACGGCGACAATTTTGGCGAACCCAGAAGTTCACAAGTATCTTTATTAATTAAGGTAACAGCGGAACCAGTGTCGAGCTGAAATTGCACAGTCTTATTGTCAATGGAAAGATTCATAAAAAGTTTTTGCTTGCGGCGCTCGACAGGTGCGCGAATGTGGGCAACGTCTGCTACGGTTTGGTTGCTGCGTATGCGCGGGCCGCGTAGTAAAGGAAGCGGCGCAGACTCGGCACGCGGCGGATTAACAACACTGTCACTAGATGACACCACCGCCGGATCGGCGTCCGCGCAATGCGAGGCTACTGCACTAAAATTACTTTCAGTATCTACAACAAGTCTACTGTCACTAGCTACACAGTACTGGGCACTATTACAAGGAGCAGTTGCAGAAGGCACTATTTTCACTACAGGAATGCACTGTACATAGTCATTTTGCTTGTCCCGAACCTTTTTCCGTTGCACTGTTTTACGCGCTCGTCGGCGCTTGCTACGTGGTGCACTATATAGTTTTGCCATAGGCGCAGACCTACTTTCTTGCAATTGAGATCCAAGGAAAGCACTGTTCAATTCCACAGCCCGTATAACATTTACAGAATGAACTGTTCTCGCACTCTGCGAAGCACTGTTTCTAACGGTACCGTTCTTTGAGTTTTTAATCTGCATACACACAGACTGCACATGTCCCGATTTGCCACATTGATAACAGGTTGCGTTGCGACTAGGGCAATGAGCACGTTTGTGGCGAGATAAACACTGGGGGCAAGACTTACGTACATTTTTCTGAAATGGGCGTTGGCGCCCGTTATTCAAATTACTGTGTCTAACACTACGGGGCGACCTTTGCGTCGCACTTTTACTCTGGCTACTGTTCACTGTCTGTTCAGCACGGCCTGTACTATTGTAAGAATCACTAGTGCTATACTGAGAACTACGGCTAGGAAAGCGTCCGTTACGGCGCACTGAATTAACACTGTGGCTTTGCATTTCTACATCTGCTAAGTCAAAAGTATCATGCGCTTCTATAAGCTGCAGTACACTGTCTAATGAAGGGTCAGACTGTTTCAGAATTGCTGCCCGAATTCTGGGGTCCTGAATGTTCTGCGTAATTGCATCCCTCAACATAACGTCACTATACGAAAGTCCACAAGAGCAAGTAAATTTACATTTGCGGGTTAAGCCCTTCAATTCCGTAATCCACTCTTGGTGTGACTGCTGCGGTAATTTTTTAAGTCTGAAAAATCGGTACCGTGCAGCGGCTACAAGAACTTTCCTCTCGTAATGAGCATTCAGTGCATCTACAATTTGTTCAAAGTCCACATCACGAGGAGATGCGTGGGGAAATAGTTTCTGCAGTAATACAAAGGTTTTGGGGCCCACCACGGACAACAAAAGATGCTTAACAGTCTGACCTGTAAGTTGATGAGCCGCGACGAGTTCTTGAAACTGTGCGAAATAGTCGCTCCATTCTTCCTCACGTTCGTTGTACTGGCGGAACGTCGGAAGCGGTGCGGCGGCAGGTGTGGGCTGCTGATGCGACGGCTGTTGTTGAGTTGTCAACTGCGCCACCGCCTGGAGAAGTTGTGTTATTTGCGCCGTCTGTAACTGAATAATTTCCATTAAGTTTGGGTTCGGGGTAGTGGCCATGCTGACCGATTAGGCGCCGCGTATACAAGTAACTTATAACAAAACACAAATGCAATAGGAAAGAGGACTCGCTCTGCAACAAAAAAGTCCACAAAACACGTAACAAAATATCTTTCCCCAAAATTGTTATAATAAGGGTGGGTGGGCGGGAGCAATTTTTGCGTGCTCCGACTGCTGCTGTCTGGCTGCCGCAAGCGGGCTGGTCCAAGGTTCTATCACTCCTCGTCGCCACTTTTGTGTCCCGACTTCGTCGCCGCTTTTGTGTCCCAGCCTCGTCGTAGGTGTCGGTGGCCGAGTGGAATGAGACCGACACGCTGGTGCAGGTACGGAGGGGAGCAGCCAGAAACTATAAACACTCGAGTAAATTAGAAAGAGATATATTGCACAGAATGTAACAATACTTAACTTTTACATAGTACTGCAGAATGTTGATACATAGTTGTTAGAGGCCTGCCCAGTGCCTGTACAATAGCAAAGTCCTCACTGGCGCCCATCTGATTACGAAGGTCCTAACTCGTTGCTATCTCAGTCCGAAGTGCTGACTGGTTCCTCTCTCAGTCCGAAGTGACCGGTGTCTTTCCGTGGTGGCCACGAGCGGGGTTCCAGCAGAGGGCGCTCGTGGCTGTCGTCGGAAGAACGCCGCGCCGTGCATGCATGGCGGCGCGCGGCGAAAGTAGGTGGCGCGCACTTTGTACTTGTACGACACCACAATCTATTGCATCAACGTATCATTAAATGTGATGGGGCTGCTGTGGGGAGTTTTCTTTGTGAGAAGTTAAAAAAGAGTATAACATGCGTAAAAAAGGATAAGTGTAGAGTACATAGATAACAAGTTGTAAAAGAGTAGTTGTCCTCTATACAGGGTGTTACAAAAAGGTACGGCCAAACTTTCAGGAAACATTTCTCACAAACAAAGAAAGAAAATATGTTATGTGGACATATGTCCGGAAACGCAGCCTTAATTTCATGTTAGAGCTCATTTTAGTATTTCTCTTTAAATGTAAATTGAAATAATTCGTGCAGACAATTGTCAAAATACCCATCTGTTTCGTTAGTATGTACTTTACTTCCTCGATTGGTCTCCACGGGTACACTTCTGAGAATGGTTCATCCAACAATACGTCACTCCTCAATTCAGTGCAAATGTTCTGAGGCTTCATTCCAACGTGATAAAATTGATTGTAAATTTTCACAATCAACATGTGTGGGCTGACGAGAATCCGCACGCAGTTGTGCAATCACGTCATCAACACAGATTTTCTGAGAACCTTTGGGCAGGAATTGTTGGTGATGTCTTGATTGGGCCTCATGTTCTTCCACCTACGCCCGATTTCATTCGGGATGCTCTACCTGTGCTGCTAGAACATGTGCCTTTACAAGTACGACACAACATGTGGTTCATGCACGATGGAGCTCCTGCACACTTCAGTCGACGTGTTCGTACGCTTTTCAACAACAGATTCGGTGACCGATGGATTGGTAGAGGCGGACCAATTCCATGGCCTCCACGCTCTCCTGACATCAACCCTCTCGACTTTCGTTTATGGGGGCATTTGAAAGCTCTTATCTACGCAACCCCGGTACCAAATGTAGAGACTCTTCGTGCTCGTATTGTGGACGGCTGTGATACAACAGGCCATTCTCCAGGGCTGCATCAGCGCATCAGGGATTCCATGCGACGGAGGGTGGATGCATGTATCCTCGCTAATGGAGGACATTTTGAAAAAAAAAATGTTCAAATGTTTGTTAAGCTTATGGGACTTAACTACGGGGTCATCAGTCCCTAAACGTATAAACTACTTATGAACTAGCTAATCCTAAGGACGGCACAAATATCCATGCCCGAGGGGGGGATTCGAACCCCCGACCGGAGTGGCCGTGCACACCGATACTGGAGCGCCTCAATCTCCTCGGCCACCGCGGCCGGCAGGACATTTTGAACATTTCCTGTAGCAAATTGTTTGAAGTCATGCTGGTACGTTCTGTTGCTGTGTGTTTCCATTCCATGATTAATGTGATTTGAATAAAAGTAATAAAATGAGCTCTAACATGAAAATTACGCGTTTCCGGACACATTCCACATAACATATTTTCTTTCTTTGTTCAAATGTTCAAATGTTTGTTAAGCTTATGGGACTTAACTACGGGGTCATCAGTCCCTAAATTTACAAACTACTTATGAACTACTTACGAACTAGGACGGCACAAATATCCATGCCCGAGGGGGGATTCGAACCCCCGACCGTAGTGGCCGTGCTGACCGTGACTGGAGCGCCTCAGTCACCTCGGCCACCGCGGCCGGCTCTTTCTTTGTGTGTAAGGAATGTTTCCTGAAAGTTTGGCCGTACCTTTTTGTAGCACCCTGTATAGGTTACGTCTGGTCACCCTGATCTTACCTAAATCTTTCTGGATCTGCTTTTGATGATCTGGTGACTTTACTAACCGATAAAAAACGGCATCATCCGCGAACTTTGTAAGAGAGCTGCACAGATTGTCTCGTAAATCGTTTATAAAGGTAAGGGGCCGTATGAGAGTTCCGCGCGGAACGCGAGCTGCCGTGGCTCGGCGGCAGTTGGTAGCGGCCAGGAAGTGCCGACCCGCCTCCCCCGTTGGATTCGCTTCCGCGCCAGACATTAATGCGCGCCCACGCCCCACAGCAGCTGAGCCCTCCAGCGGAATGCCAGCGTCGCGACGGCTCTCCAGCTAATTATGAAGCTTATATCTGCTCGTCCAGTTAAGTCAGGCGCGCATCCCGGGCCCCGAGTGCCGTGGGGGGAAAAAGAAATGAGTCCCTCCTCGCCCGCGCGCTAGGATGGTGACCGTCACAAAATGTATACTGTCACCTCAGCGTCTGTTACTAAACTGGGCCGAGAAAATCACAGTGTACATTTTCTATAATAATTTTCCGTATTAATAATGTATATTTTGTTTGCCGTATCTCCATATCCACTTAAGATATGTTTTTGTATAACATGTATGTGTTATTGTAGAGGAAAGATCAATGTCAGTTGAACACTTTGTTTATTTATATCCAGGTAACAACTTCTACGAGGGTTGTTTTTTTAAGTAAGGGTCGTTCGCGCGTATAGTCCCGTAGTTCGCGCCACTTGCCGGCATCCTTCCCGTTCACACTGATGCCAGTTGCAGCTCTGTAGCTGACGTGTACGCATCGCTGTGCTACTTTATAATGTTTACGATTATTGAATCGCCCGCCGCGTGTCAGATACGGTCAGTGATACGTTTTTTAACCGCGAGAAGCCTATCAGCTGCAGAAATTCAACGTCCGTTAACAAAAGTTTATGGCTTGAATGCAATAAGTGAAGGTAAAGTGCGTCAATGGGTTAGAGAGTTTAAAAATGGCCGTCAAAACGTCCATGACGAAGAACGCTCAGGCCGGCCCTCTGTGATCACTGATGATTTGCTGGTTGCAGTAGAAACAAAGATTCGTGAGGACAGAAGATTCACAATTTACACTCTTTCTTTGGAATTTTCACAAGTTTCAAGATCGGTTTTGTACAAAATTGTGTCTGAAAACCTAAACTTTAAGAAACTGTGTTCTCGGTGGGTACCCAGGCTCCTCACAGAGGGCCACAAAGGGAAGAGGTTTGCCACTTCATTGGATTTTTTGATTCGTTACGAGGAAGAAGGGGATGACATGTTGAGTCAAATTTTCACTGGAGATGAAACATGGGTATCCCATATCACTTCCGAAAGCAAGCGACAATCGATGGAATGGCGACACACAACCTCACTCGTCAAGATCAAAGCCAAACAGACGCTGTCAAAGCGCAAGATTATGGCAACTGTGTTCTGGAACGGGCGCGGTGTTTTGCTAGTGGACGTTATGCCACGAGGAACGACAATCAACTCAGATGCCTACTGTGCAACTCTAAAGAAGCTCCGCAGAGCAATTCAAAACAAAAGGCGCGGCATGCTGACAAAAGGAGTTTTGCTCCTGCACGATAACGCTAGGCCTCACACCTCTCAAAAGACTCGGGACTTGACTGATTCTTTTGGCTGGGAAGTTTTGGACCATGCACCATACAGCCCCGACCTTGCTCCTAGCGATTTTCACTTTTTCCGGTACCTGAAACACCATCTTGGCGGGCAGCGCTTCAATGACGACGATCAAGTGAAAGCGGCTGTGGACTCTTGGCTATCGGAGCAGGCGGCCGAATTCTTTGAAGAGGGAATTAAAAACTTAGTTGTACGGTATGACAAGTGCTTAAATAAACAAGGCAACTATGTAGAAAAATAGGTAAAAGTGTGTAGAATCAGAAAATAAAAGTTTTTTTACAAAAGTATTTGTATCTTTTTTTATAACGGCCCTTACATAGAAAAACCACCCTCGTACATTTGGAAAGGTTTCTTCTGTTTTATCTGCTTTTATTAAAGAATGTAAGGATGATATACTTAGCTCTGAAGATTAATTTGGAATATTTTTCAAATATTGGTTTAAATTAAAACATTCTGATATTAGCTCATCAGCATTAACATCTGCATGATAAGATTCTTTACAACTATTTCTCAACTGTTCAGAATCGATTTGTTTTAACTGAGAAAGGAAACTAAAATGTTTGCTAACTTTCTCGTATGTTTCTGAACGTCGCTTCAAACTAGAATCCAATGTGTCGATAATAGCCAGAAAAACTTCTAGACGAAATGAAACTTCCTGGCAGATTAAAATTGTGTTCCGGAACCGGGACTCGAACCTGGGGCCTTTCCCTTTCTCAGGGAAGCGCTCTACCGGCTGAGCTACCCGACACGACTCACGATGCCACCTCACAACTTTACTTCCGCCAGTGCCTCGCCTCCTACTTTCCAAACCTCACAGAAGGTCTCATGCGAACCTTGCAAGGAAGGAAGGAAGCTTAGGGTTCAACGTCCCATCGAAAGCTTGGTAATTAGAGAGAGAGCTAACGCTTGGAGTTTTGGGTAACTCATGTACGCGTAGAGTTCTCTTGCCTGAAGCTAAGAGGCAAGAGGAAAGGATTAAAGTATGTACACTGAACTTACATAGAATGATAAAAACTACTTGCACGAATAAAATTTAAAACTCTATCAGCCGTTGGGGCGTTGTGAGCAAGCACCAAGGGCAACGAGTCAGGGATGTTAAAATTCCATCTCAAGGCTGACAGTTCAGGAAAATGGAGCATTATGTGTGCCACTGTCAATTGTGAACCGCAGCGACACTGTGGAGGGTCCTCTCGCCGAAGGAGGTGGCCGTGCGTAAGTCAGGTGTGGCCAGTGCGGAGCCAGCAAAGGACGAGAGATTCCCTGCGAGAGGGTCGCATAGATGACCTCCATACATTCGTGTTGTCCTTGATTGCCCATAACAGGTTTGGCACAGTCAAATGTTTCCATTCGTACTTCCAGATCCCAGACTCTTCCCGGCGTAAAACTGATCGAAGATCAGCGGCTTGGGTGCCAATATCCAGTAGTGGTTTATTAGTAGCCTGCTTCGCAAGCCTATCGACGGGTTCGTTTCCTGGAATTCCGACGTGTCCTGTCGTCCAGACGAAAGTCACCTGAATTCCAGACTGGTGTAGGGCGTAGAGTGACACCTGGATAGCCACGACGAAAGGATGTCGAGGGTAACACTCGTCTATGGCCTGTAAGCCGCTCAGGGAGGCACTACAGAGGAGGAACGACTCACCAGAGCTGGAATGGAGATGCTCAAGGGCGCGGTAGATAGCCACCATCTCTGCAGTGTAAACACTGCCGCCACCTGGTAAGCAGTCCAGTTCGGCACGATTTCCATTGAGCATATGCAAAACCAACATGACCATCAACTTTCGAGCCATCAGTATAAACTACTTCAGTGCCCTGGAAAAAGTCGAGAATGGACAGAAACTGAGTGGATGGTCTCGGTGGGCAGTGAATCTTTTGGTTTTTGTGCCAAGTCCAAGCAACATTGTGGTTTCGGTGTACACCATGAAGGTATGCACGAATGAGCCCTGAATAGTGGTTGGAAAGGCCAGGATGCCAGATCAGGCAGAAGGGAACGAACGCAAATAGAATTTTACTAAAAACCCAAAGAGATTTTAGTCATATGTTAAATATATTGGGGCAAATCACCTAACAATACCTTCACTACGTGATAGTAATGGCGATCCTGCCAATGACAGCAATACTAAAGCAGAGTTACTAAACATAGCTTTTAGAAACTCATTCACCAAAGAAGACGAAACCAATATTCCAGATTTCGAATTACGAACAGATGCCGTAATGAGTAACGTAGAAGTAGATATCATCGGAGTAGTGCAGCAACTAAAATCACTTAACAAGAACAAGTCTTCTGGTCCGGATTGTATACCCATTAGATTTCTATCTGATTATGCTGAAGCGATAGCTCCTTCCTTAACAGTCATATACAACCGCTCTCGCAAAGAAGAATCTGTACCAAAAGATTGGAAAGTTGCACAGGCCACACCTATATTCAAGAAAGGCAGTAGGAGTAACCCACTAAACTATAGGCCTATTTCATTGACGTCAATTTTCAGCAGGGTTTTGGAACATATCCTGTATTCAAATATTATGAATTATCTCGAACAGAACGATCTATTGACCCAAGGTCAACACGTATTCAGAAAATATCGTTCATGCGAAAAACAACTAGCTCTTTATTCACACGAAGTGATGGATGCTATCGACAAAGGTTCGCAAATCGATTCCGTATTTCTTGATTTCCAGAAAGCTTTTGACACTGTACCTCACAAACGGCTTTTAATCAAATTGCGTGGTTATGGTATATCGCCCCAAATTTGCGATTGGATAGGGGATTTCTTGTCAGAGAGGACACAGTTCGTAGTAATCGATGGTAACACATCGACTAAAACAGAGTGATATCGGGCGTTCCACAGGGTAGTGTTATTGGTCCTCTGCTGTTCCTTATTTACATAAACGATTTAGGGGAAAATCTAAGTAGCTCTCTTAGGTTGTTTGCAGATGACGCCGTCATTTACCGTCTAGTAAAATCATCTGAAGATCAAAACCAACTGCAGAACGATCTGAATAAGATATCAATATGGTGTAAAAATTGGCAATTGACTCTAAATAATGAGAAGTGTGAAGTCGTCCACATGAGTACGAAAAGAAATCCGTTAAACTTTATTTACAAGATAAATCGGTCAAAAGTGAAGGCCGTAAACTCCACAAAATACCTAGGAATTACTATTACTTCAGACTTAAATTGGAAAGAACACAATTATATAATTGTGGAGGGACCCCAACTTCGACAAGTATAATATCGTGGGAAAGGCGAACCAGAGACTGCGTTTTATTGGCAGAACCCTTAAAAGATGCAACAGAACTACTAAAGAAACTGCATACACTACGCTTGTCCGTCCATTTATGGAGTATTGCAGCCCAGTGTGGGATCCTTATCAGCTGGGTTTGATGGAGGACATCGAAAGAGTCCAAAGAAGGGCAGCTCGTTTCGTATTGTCACGATACAGGGGAGACAGCGTTACGGAAATGATACAGGATCTGGGATGAGAATCATTATAACAACGGCGCTTATCGCTGCGGCGTGGGCTACTTGCGATACTCCAATCGCCAACATTCTCCTCCGAATGCGAAAATATATTGTTGACTCCCACTTACATAGGTGGAAATGATCATTAGAATAAAATACGAGAAATCATAGCTCGAACAGAGAGATTCAGGTGTTCTTTCTTCCCGCGCGCTATTCGAGAATGGAATGGGAAATAAATAGTATAATTGTGGTTCGATGAACCCTCTGCCAGGCACTTAAATGTGATTTGCCTAGTATCCCATGTAGATGTAGATGCAGAAATCGTTTCCCCTAATCTGGGCCGTCGTGGTGGGAGTTGGATCTCTGTATCTGGGAAAGGAGATTATAATTTGGATGTTTCCGCGAACTAGTTATTTGTGCAACAGAATTCGTAAGCAGGTGGGAGCGCCGAATCTTCAGTGGAGGGACCCCAGCTTCGACAAGTAGACTATTCACTGAACGTGTCCAGAAAGCCCCTAAAGCGAGCCGAACACCAGCGTGGAGTACAAGGTCTAGCACCTGCAATGACGAGGGTGCTGCAGAACCATATACAATACTCCCGTAGCCTTGATGGGACTGTATTAGGGCTTTATACAGCCATAGGAGAGTGGAGCGGTCTGCACCTCTGGAGCCATGTGAGACTGGCGGCAAGAACCAAACCTAAAAAGCGGTAAGTATCCACTACATTCAGCAGTTCGTCATTTAAGTAAAGTTCTGGATTAGGGTGAGCAATGCGTCGGCGAGAGAAGTGCATGACACATGTATTGGTGGCTGAAAACTGGAATCCATGGGTTAGCGCCCAAGACCGCGCCTTGTGAATGGCACCCTACAGCCGGCGCTCAGCGACACTAATATTAGAACTAAAATAAATACAGAAGTCATCTGCATATAACGAGGGCATATAACACTGTGGCCACATTGCATGAAAGCTTGAAAGACGGCTGTCTGCCGCCTTCCCTAAATTTTAAACTTGTATTTTATTTAAAGTAGCTTAACGACACTCTATTCGTTTTCTGAGGCATGAGGAGTAACGTAGCCTTTCAGTTCTTGTTTTAAAATGTTATTATTAGTAATCGTATTTAACTTCATTTCTGTTAGATTTATGTTATTAATTTATTAGTGTGTCAATCAATGTGGCAACATGAAAGGCTTCTCCGTCTCGCCACCGTGCCTATAAGAGTGTAAAATATTTTGTCTCTGCATGTGTGAGTATGAGAATTTTTTGGCGTGCTAGTATGTCTGGAAGTATGAGAAATTTAGTCTTGGGCGATGCTCTCTGGACCTGCGTCGATAGGTGGCTAGTACCAACCTCTCTTTCTATGCTCTCCAAAGAGGTTTCTACACCATTTCGTTGCAAGTTAGGTTGGCAAGAGGCTGGTGTGAGCCTATACGCGCCCTTGTGTGAATATCGGCTGGCCGGAGGCCCACATGGCCCGCGAAAGCCTCACTCGTGCTGTGGCTGTCCTTTGGAATGGTGAGTTAGTTCTGCTCTTTCAGCCTGGAGATGGCAGCAATTCGTTGTTCAGTTAGTTCAACTTAGGTTTTAGAACTTGCATTCATTTTCGGAGTAAGTTTCTCCGAGCATGCATCGAAAGATGCGCGACTACAAAGCAGGATTTTTGCTTCTTGTAACTTGTGTGCAATTTTACTGTTCATTTTCTCTGTCCACGAGTAATATGTACTCCACGTGGTGTGTTCTCAGAACAAAGCCTTGAGCGGAACCCGTGCTTGTTCTATGCCCTTCAGGCTAGAATAACTGCATGTATCTTTTCATTTTTTTGGTAGTACTGCGTGATCTTCCCTCTTCCGCCTGTAGTAAATTGCTATTTTATTCTCGAACTTGTACTCTGTTCCCAACTGCGGTTTCTAAATTCTTTACTAGCCCTTTACAACCTTTCTCATTTGCTTGCTTATGAAATGTTGCGCATTTCTATAGGTTGCATGCCGTATTTCATATTTGTTTTTCCGTGATTCCGAATTCATTAAACTTTCATGATTTTTGAGATAGGATTTCACCCTTCTCTGTAAAGTTGGTGCTATCGTGTATATCTGTGTTTCTTTCGTTTCCTTACAACATTCTACGTATTTCGATGCGTTGCATGCCGTATTTTGTATTTGTTTTACAGCGAATCTGAATTTATTAAACTTTGATGATTTCTGAGAGCGGACCTCATCCATCTCTCGAAAGTTCTCCTATCGTGTGGAACAGTGTTTCTTTCGTTTCCTTGTAACATTCTACGCATTTCTATGGGTTGTATGCTATAGTTAATTTTCGTAATATTTTAGTAACTGATTTTCTTCATTTTACTGGATTTCGGAACCACGTGGTGCGCGCCTCAGTTAGTTTGCCAGCGCTTGGTTTAGCTTCAAATGCAAACAGATTTTGTTGCTGTACGCGCCATCTCCAGTTAAGAAAGAATAGAACCAGCCACGTACGAAAGTTATTTTTATTGTGTTGTGTCCTTCGCCTTGGCTCGCTGAAACTTCCCCTACGAGATCGACGGCCGTTTCTGCCTTGTTCAGCCCGCTGATTTTAGTAAGTTTCGCTTGCATTGCGTGTGTGTGTGGATGAATGCTTGTTATTTGTAAATCCTCCCCAAACTAAAATTCAATTCAGTGCAGATAAATTTAAATTTCTATTATGGGCATTTTTAGCATAATATATGATAGTGCTTGTGAACTAGTTTCAATGGGATGCGTTTTTATTGTGTAACTAAATTGGTTCCCCCCACGTGCTTGTGCTTACACTGAATAAAAGCATTTTGTTCAGTAAAATATTATCCTATTTTTAATACAGTAGTTTGAGAATACCTACCCCTTTCTTTATAAATATTGTTTCACATGTGCTGAGAACAGATACAGATGCCGATTATTGTTAATATTTCCGTTGCGCCTCTTGTTTCGTCCGCCACTTTCATAAAGTAATTTATTTGTGGTGGCTCGTTTCATAGTTAGTGTGATTCCTGTGAGCTACAATTCATATGACCGCTGCTTTTCTAACTCGCGGCTGTGAGAGTAATTTAAGGTCAAACTAATTCTCAATTTGGGCCAGGGAACAAGTTTTAGCAGCACATCAAGTAGTTTACATGAATCTTTTAACTGGCTTGTACACCCAGAACTATATTTTTTAAAAGTAATCTTTCTATGTTTTCTGCTCCTAGAATCATTTGATTAAATTAATGTTGATCTTGGTTTTGGCTCCTCTCGTCAAGACTCTATTTACTAATTTTATAACTGTGAGTTTTGCATTAAATTAATTGATGGCAGATTTGATTACACTATTTAAGGACTGCATTTCTGATTATTTACCAAGATCAGTTTATTCTAGTAACCAGACAACTACAACGAATATACTCAGCTAAAATAGCTAAATATCACATTACATCTGCAGTGGTCAACTTTCAAGCTCTCGGCAATTTCGTGGGACATATGAATAGTATCCACTCTAACATTCAGTTTACCGTCGAGACGGAAGAGGAAGGAAGGCTGCCTTTTCTGGATTTAATACAACGTAAATCAGATGAGCGTCTCGGCCACTCTGTGTACCGTAAACCGACGCGCACCAATTTGTATCTCAGCGCACAGAGTTTCCATCACCCAATTCAGAAGAGAGCCGTTCTGAACACATTGATATACAGAGCAAAAACAGTTTCTGACAAGGATCACTCGGAATCCGAAATTCACCATCGTAAGTATGTGTTCCGGAAGAACGGTTCTGCTCCACGGGATATAAGGACAGCATTTGGCACTACTTTTTTAGAAATGTTGAATCGCGTGATGAGCAACCGACGGCCTTCCTTCATTTCTGTGGTACTACTTCTAGCAAAATAGGAAGAGTCCCAGGGAGGCATGGTATTAAATTGACCTTCCCACCTCCTAAGAAAATCAAGGAGATGCTACGCCCTGTATATTTACAATATACCATGTGAGTGTGGAAGCAACTACATCGGTCAGTCCATCCGTACTGTCGCCGACCGTTGCACAGAGCATCAAAGGCACATTAGAAACAGAGAACTGGAGAAATCGGCAGTCGCTGAGCATAGCCTCACAAATAAACACAAAATCTTATTCGATGAAAGAACAATTTTGTTCAAATCAAATGTTTGGAAATCTATCGGACCAAACTGCGTGGTCATCAGTCCGTAGTTTACAAACTACTTAAACTAAGGTAAACTAACCTAATCACAACATACACACCCATGCCCCAGGGAGGACTCGAACCTCCGACGGCGAGCAACCGCGCGCTCCCCAGCGAGGCGCCTTAGACCGCTCGGCTATTTCACCGCGGCAACAATTTTGTCCCTGGTCTGTACATACTAGGATTCTGTAATTAAAGAGGCTGTAGAAATAAGACTGTGCGGTGACAGTTTTAACCGTGACAGTGGGTACAATCTTAGCGGTGCATAGAAACGAGCGCTCGATACATCTAAACGGCAAAGACATCCCCTACAGTGTCTCGATACTACGGGAGCGGTGCGCCACCAGCGCAGACGTCGACACCATCTGCGACGGCATTACGTAGCCGCCAGCCAATCAGAATATGACCAATCACAAGCCATCTAGTTGTTATTTAAGACCACCGCAGCACTACACAACCAGTCTGTTGCTCCTGACGAAAGCGATGGAGATAATCGCCGAAAGCTTGAAGTTCTATCTAGATTTGACGCGGCAAAAAGTCCAAGACTGTTTTATACCGAAACTTCTTGGCGGATTAAAATGGTGTGCTGGAACCGGGACTGAAACCTGGGACCCTTACCTTTCGCGGGCAAGCGCTCTACCACTGAGATATCCCGACACGACTCACGGTGCCGCCCCACAACTTCAATTCTGCCAGTACGTCGCCTCGCCAGTACCTCGCCTCATATCAGCGCACACTCCGCTGCAGTGAGGGTTTCACTCTGGATATTTTATACTGTCTTAGTCCCTTCCCAATCACTGCGTGCCATTCATGCCTTTCGGCTCTTATAAATGCTGTCTGGTTTTTGTACAAGTTGACTATAACTTTTCGTTCCCTAGATTTCACCCCTGCTGCCTTCAGCATTTGAAATAGTGTATTAGAGTCAACGTAATCAAAAGGTTCTCTAAATCTACAAAAGCTAAAAATGTAAGTTTGGCTTTCCTTGATCTACTCAAATGTTTGTAAAGCTATGGGATCAAACTGCAGTGGTTATCGGTGTCTAGACTTACAAATTACTGAAACTATCTTTTGCTAAGGACATTACACACACCCATGCCCGAGGGAGGACTCGAACATCCGACGGACAGAAGACGCCCACTCCGCAGTAAGACGCCTTATAGAGCGTGGTCACACCCGCGAGGCCCTTAACCTATCTTGCAGGTTAAGTCTTAAGGTGAGTATTGCCTCGTGTGTTCCTACATTTCTCCTAAATCTAAACTGATCTTCCCCGAGGTTGGTTTCTATCACGTATTCCATTCGTCTGTAAATTATTCGAGTTAGTATTTTGCAACTATGACTTATTAAAGCGATAGTTCCGTAATTTTCACACTTGTCCGCACTTGCTTGCTTCGGAATTGTAATTATTATATTGGTAACATAAGTGATGACAAAATGCTGCTTTATGTCATAGATATTATTTATTGCTTTAACAAACAACAATAGGCATGTTTCTGCTCCGTGGGCATCGTCACGCTATCTACGGATAAAGATTTTAGGTTAAAATTATTAAAATAAAGATACTTACAATTTTGGTATACAATTACAGTCTAAATAGTCTTTTGATCGTATTTTAAATAAAATTACAACTCCACGATGCAATATGGATGTAAGTATGAACTAATACGTCATGAAAAAAATATACCAAAATTGTAAGTGGCTCTATTTTAATTATTTTAACCTAAAATCTTTATCTACAGGTAGCCTGACGATGGCCACAGAGCCGAAACAGGCCTACTGCTGTATGTTAAAACAATAAATAACATCTATGGCATAAAGCAGCATTTTGGCACCACTTATATCAATACGCCCTTAAAAGACATACAAAATGCTGCAGGAGCAAAAGAAATGAAAGTACTACATTCTTCTTGACGTCTCGGGGTATTTCCCCTATCTCATACACCTTGCGCACAAGGTGGAACAGTTTCTTCATGACTGACTCTTCCAACGACGTCAGTAATTCGGAGGGCCTCGTTTCGACTCAAATATTTCAGTACTCTGTCAAATTCTTCTCGCTGTATCGTATCTACTACCTCATCTTCTTCTACTTCCCTTTCAGTTCCTACAACACTGCTTTCATTTCTCTTGTATAGGCCCCCTATATATTCCTTCTCTCAGCTTTCCCTTCTTTGCTTGTTACCGATTTCCATCTTAGTTCTTGATATTTATGCAGCTGCTTTTCTTGTCTCCAGATGTTTCTTCTATCTTTCCCCTAGTTATACGTTCTTCTACACACTTGCATTTTGCCTCCAGCCATTCTTGCTTAAGCAATCTGCACTTTCTGCTAACGTCATTTTTTGGCCGTCTTTACTCATTTTTGCCTGCTTCACTTGCTGTGTTTCTGTATTTCCTCTTTTCATCAATTCAGTTCAGTTTATTCTGTGTAATCGAAGGATTTAAATTAGGCCTTGTCCTCCTGCCTATATAATCCTGTGCAGCTTCACTACTTTATCTCCGAAGGCAACGCATTCCTCTTCTACTGCATTACTTTTCCTTTTTTCGGTCAGACCTTGCCTAATGCTCACTGTGAAACTCTCATCCACCTCAGGTTCCTTCAGTTTATCTATGTTCCATCCATAGGCGAATCCAAGGGGGTCGTTCGATTTCCCCCCTCCCCTCCAATATATAAATCATTTTTTTTTTTTTTTTTTTTTTTTTTTTTTTTTTTTTTTTTTTTTTGCTGTGAGACTTTTGTTAGATTGGGCGTGGGGTAAATAGGGGTGGCCGGTACTAGAGCCTTTCTACTGAGCCAGAGTTTAGCTGATGATGAAAATTCTTTCACCGCCCCCCACAGCAGGCCGTCCTGGATCCGTCCGCGGGTTCCATATCGTTACGTTTCTACCTTTTTTCAGTTCCTTAAATTTAATCTAAAGTTCACTAACAATAAGAGTCTATACTTGCCCCTGGATATGTCTTACAGGTTAAAACCTGGTTTGCCGCGGTCGAGTAGCCGAGCGGTCTAAGGCGCCTCGCTGAGGAGCACGCGGTTGCTCGCCGTTGGAGGTTCGAGTCCTCCCTGGGGCATGGGTGTGTGTGTTTATCCTTAGGTTAGTTCAACTTAGTTTAAGTAGTTTGTAAACTACGGACTGATGACCACGCAGTTTGGTCTGATAGATTTACAAACATTTCACCTTTTTTTTTTAACTGGTTTCAAAATCTATGTCTTACCATCAGTGGCGGACTACGGTTGTCGGGGGCCCGAGGCGGCGGCAATACACGGAAATTCATATATTACTATAAGAAAGTAAATTTTGAGATTGGAGACCATTCCCCCCCGCCTCCCCCAGGTAGAGAAGCACGGGACAGTCTAAAAAGAATAGCTTTCGGGATTTGTAGGTCCCAGAATGAAAACGACGCTAAAAAGAAAATCCCCCAAGACGAGAGGCGGAGGCAGTCCGCCCCCTCCCTTAGTCCGCCACTGCTTACCATTATTAAGTCAATTTGGTACCTTACTGATCTCTTACATGATGATTAAGCCAAGTATTTGTGATGATTATATTGGGCTCTGCGAAGTCCTCTTTCATTCCTTTTCACCAGTCCTATATTCACCTACTATTTTCTCTTCTCTTCCTTTTCCTCCAACGAAGTTCCAGTCCCCCATGACAATAAAGTTTTTCTCTCCCTTCACTGTCGGAATAAAATCTTGTATCTCTCATAAGTTTTATTCAATCTCCTCAGGACGCTGGGTAGATGAAATCAAGTTGGAACTCATCAAATAGAACGGATTATCAGGTATCAAATCAGTCAAATGGTTACTCAGGATAACTGAAATGGGGTGGGAGTCGGGATAGGCTTCGTCTGACTGGACGAAACCAGTAAGCACACCAGTTTTCAAGCATGGAATCAGGAAATATTGTAACAACTACAGAGGTATCTCTTTAATTATCGTTGTGGAAAAAAAAGTATTTTCAGATATTGTTGAAAGGAGCGTGCAGGTGTTAGTTGAAGACAAGTTGGATGACAATAAGTGTAGGTTTAGGCCTCTTACAGACTGTCAGGATCAGATCGTTAGCTTATGGCAGATAATAGAAAAATGCTATGATTAGATGTTGTTGTTGTTGTTTGGATGTTTTAGGGGGACAAAACTACGGAGGTCATCAGTCCCCCATTCCATCGTTAGGCGTCACTTCAAAAGGCTATGATTAGAACAGGGGATTATATTTATGTTTTATAGATCCAGAAAATGCTTATGACCATGTTACTTGGAGTCAGTTACACAAGATTGTAAAATATGAGGCAAACTTCTGCGGGCCGGCCGCGGTGGCCGAGGAGACTGAGGCGCTTCAGTCACGGTCTGCACGGCCGCTACGGCTGGGGGTTCGAATCCCCCCTCGGGCATGGATATTTGTGCCGTCCTAGTTCGTAAGTATTTCATAAGTAGTTTGTAAGTTTAGGGACTGATGACCCCGTAGTTTAGTCCCATAAGCTTTAAAAACATTTGAACATTTGAAACTTCTGCGGGCAATTAAATGCCGTTACGTAAATTTTCTGGCAGCAGTTAGAGTTGGTAGATAAATTGAGTTCATGGTTCAGGGTAGTTTCAGGTGTAAGAG
The DNA here is from genome assembly GCA_026315105.1 of Locusta migratoria. NCBI lineage: Eukaryota > Metazoa > Arthropoda > Insecta > Orthoptera > Acrididae > Locusta > Locusta migratoria. Next base: position 740,699,433 of record CM048755.1, on the reverse strand, counting down.
AAGGCTGTAACCTGTCACCACTGTTGTTCATACTATTTATGGATCATATGTTGAAAATAATACATTCATAGGGTGAGATTAAAATAGTTGAAAACATAATAAGCAGTCTCGCATATGCGGACGACGTAGTTTTGATGGCACACTCGACTGAAAGTTCGCAAACAAATATTTCAGGGCTAGATTAGAGGTGTAAGGTTTGTGGTTTGACGATCAGCATCTCCAAAACGAAAGTAATGTATGTGTGAAAGAGATGTAAACAAACTGAGTGCCAAATAGGAGGAATAAAGTTAGAAAATGTGGAGACTTTCAAGTAGCTACGATGTATTTTCTCTCAGGATGGCAACATAGTGAAAGATCTGGAACCAAGTTGTAGCAAAGCTAATGCAGTGAGTGCTCAGCTACGTTCTACCCTCTTCTGCAAAAAGGAAGTCAGTACCAAGACTAAGTTAGCAGTGCTGTCTTTCGACCAACTTTGTTGTATTGGAGTGAAAGCTGGGTGGATACACTTACCACATTAATAACGTTGAGAATACAGGTATGAAAGTAGCAAGGATGATTACAGGCACTAATAGATGGCAACAATGGCAGGAGGGTGTCTATAATGAGGAAATCAAAGAAAAATTGGGGGGGTGAACACCATAGATGAGGTAGATAGAGCAAACAGGCTAAGATGGTAGCGTCATGTTATACGCATAGTAACAGCAAGGTTACTTAAGAGGGTCATGGGTTCGGCAGTAGAAGGGAAGGGGAGCCGAGGTAGACCGGGCAGAAAGAAGAATGATTTTGAAGTAAAAGGCTTAACATCAGAGAGCTGTGTCACGGCTTGCATAGTTTGTTTCCCCTCCTCTTCTCCGGTATCTTCCTTCCCGCACTAGAGGGCTTCCTGGCGGTGCAACTAGAATAGAGGTCGCGCCCATCGGGACGCGGGGCGGGCGGCGGCTGTGAGAGGTTGTTGACGTGTGCTGCCGGAACGAGAAACACCGATCTTGGGTAGGCAGTGGCAGCGCTTCGGCCGATGCGGTCGGTGGCAGTATGGACGGCCGGGATTGCTTGTGATTGGAATTTTGAGCGAGACGGCCTGCACTTGCCTGTCTAAGCATAAGATATCTTGCCCATGGAATTGGAGTACTGTTATGTTCTCCCTGGTCAGCTTGCGTTTCCTGGAATTCTGTGTTCAGCAGTGATGTATCTTACTAATATTTCGTGTTGTGTATTCTGAGTTTTAGTAAGGCCATAGTGCGGAGCCCCATATTGTCTGTGACGGGGTGTGCTGCCTGTCTTGTAATTGTTCGTTGCCAAACCTGTTGGACCACAGAAATTGCTAAAGTTAAGTAATTTTCGTGCTAGGGAGGGTGTTTCACTAAGTGTGTTTGCCTCTGTAACAGTTTAGTGGGCGGAGGTACGACAGCGTAGCTAACTGGCTGGTGGTCATGAGACAGTGGGCCGTGCCCCAGGGGATAGCCACTCGGCCAGTCAGCTACGCTATCGCAGCCTCCGCCTCCGGAACTTTGAAGGGTTGTAGCTCCCAAACTAACAGTGATAAGAATGTAGTTTAAATTGATTTGGACGCAGCTGGTTTCAACGAATCCAATACACGATAGAAAAAACTATTGTTCCATTTAAAAAATTATATCTTTGTGGTGTAACTCTATGGAAAATGATACAATAAACTATGTTCATAGCTCCGCAGAAAGTGTAACATTTCTTGTGTTGACCTACCTCATTAAAATTTCCCATCACGTATTATTTTATAAGTTACAGAGGCAAACACACTTAGTGAAACACCCTATATATATATATATATATATATATATATATATATATATAAGGTAGCTTCGCTTACGTTGAAAGCCTATCATTACTAAATAACTCATTGTTATATGGGGTGTATGGAGTTCAGGTGTGTAAGGAAGTCAAGGAGTTTACCATACAATGTGGCCAGATGACGAAAGTGTCGTCCACATAACGGAAAAAGCAAGTAGGTTTCCATTCAGATGATGCCAGGGCTGCCTCCTCGAAATTATCCATGTACAAATTTGCGACCACAGGGTAGAGTGGGCTACCCATGGCGACTCCCTCCGTTTGTTCGTAGTATTCGCCATTGAAAAGAAAATACGTGGAGGTCAAGACATGCCTAAAAAGTTCGGTGGTCTTCTGGTCAAACTTCTGACCAATCAAATCTAGTGACTCTCGAAGGGGCACCCTCGTAAACAACGAAACGACGTCAAAACTCACCATGATATCTGACTCATCCAGCCTGAAGCTGTTAAGGTGTTTAACAAAATCCACGGAATTACGGATGTGATGAGGGCATTTACAGACATAAGGACTTAATATTCCCGTCAAGTATTTGGCCAACAAATATGTAGGTGCTCTGATGTTACTGACATTGGGACGTAACGGCACCCCATCTTTGTGAACCTTAGGGAGTCCATAGAGTCTTGGCGGTACCGGACCTTGAGGTAGCAGTTTCCTCAGCAGCGCCCTCGTCTTGTTATCCACCTTCTTTGTGGGGTCAACGCTGATCTTCCGGTAGGAATCGTCATTTAACAGGCTCTGCATCTTTTCAGTGTAGTCCTTATGGGAGACAACAACCGTAGCGTTGCCTTTGTCAGCCGGTAAGACAACAATTTCAGGGCGCTCCCTCAGATCACAAATGGCCGCCCTCTCTTTACTAGTGATGTTCGACTTCATGGGCTTTGATTTCGTCAACGAACGACAAGTTTCACGACGTATTTCCTCAGATGATTCAGGTGGAAGTCGAGCTGCAATCTGTTCAACAGCACTAATAATTTCTGCGACCGGTGTGAACTTGGGGGTAGGAGCAAAGTTGAGTCCTTTCTCCAAAACTGAGACCGCATCATCACTCAACTCCATGCCACTCAGATTGATGACAGTCTTGGACGGAACCTGCAGAGATGGTTTATCAAGGAGGCGTGAGAACTTAGCTGTTTGACGTCCTGTTGCCTTCTTATGGGCGGAATCGGCTGCAACCGAAGTAACACCATCAATCCAATCCCACGAAAAAGACTTGAAGTGAGTAGCCAGTTGCAAATGCAGTTTGAATAGTTCCAGTGAGATGAACTCAAGGCTACGGCAGGTGAAATGCACTCTCTCACGAAGCAATGCGAGGCTGGCTCGTTTCTTGATTCTCTTGGCTGCTGCAGAATCGATGTGATGCGTAACCTTAGCAAAATTTGGAATAACATTCTCGGAACGACATCTCTTTAGAAAAGCAAGAGTACTTAGCAAACGACATCTACGGTGGCGCAACTTTTCAAATTTCTTCATGCTGCGATACATCTCCTCCCTGTAAAGGTGTATGATGTGATCCTTCAGTTTCTCCCGGCGTATTTGATAATCAAAAAATCCACGGGTGTACTGCCGGTCTATAGTGTCCAACGGGCACAATATTTCGGCGATCATACATGTCGCCATCATCAGGTGAACTGACGGACTGAGCTCCTGGAAACGCGCCGGCACGGAGATCCGCACGCTACGGCTGCTCGAAGGGAACTGGGTTCTAGCCCGGTAGCGGGCGATTTAAATGCCTTCGGCCCGACACTTTCGACATCCGGCCACATGGTATGGATAAACTCCTTGACTTTCTTACACATCTGAACTCCATACACCCCAACATCAAATTCACTATGGAGACTGAAACGGAGGGTAAAGTGCCGTTCCTTGACGTCTTGGTCAAGAGAAGAGCTGATGGCACCCTGGGTCATAGTGTATATCGGAAGACAACGCACACTGATCTGTATTTACACGTAGACAGCTGTCACCACCCTTCACAGAGGAATGGGGTACTTAAAACTCTAGTACATAGGGCGCCCACTATATCCGACGCAGAGAGTCTACCCCAGGAATTGGAACATCTGAAAACTGTATTTCGAAAAAATGGGTACTCAGAGTGGCAGTTTCAGCGGGCTCTCCGCCCAACCACTACATCACAACCTGTGGAAACGGATGAAAACACGAGGGAGGATGTAGGCACTGCGTTCGTTCCATATAACGGCGCACTCTCGGGGAAGATCTCCCGCATTTTGAAAAAACACCAGGTTGGAACTGTTTTTTGTCCACCGAATAAAATTCGTGCACTGGTGGGGAACGCCAAAGATGATCTCGGTTTGAGGAAGGCCGGCGTGTACCAGATTCCGTGTCAGTGTGGAAAGTCATATATTGGACAGACGATGCGTACCGTCGAGGATCGAAGCGTTGAACACCAGGGGCACACACGATTGATGTACCCTAACAAGTCGGCGGTCGCTGAACATTGTTTGTCGTAGAATTATGCGATGGAGTATGAACGTATTAGGATTCTGGTACAGACGTCGAGATACTGGGACTGCGTCGTTAGAGAGGCCATTGAAATTCGCACAAGTGACGACCTCATAAACCGTGACTGTGGCTATAATCTTCGCAAAGCGTGGGGCCGGCCGTGGTGGCCGAGGAGACTAAGGCGCTCCAGTCACGGTCTGCACGGCCACTACGGTCGGGGGTTCGAATCCCCCCTCGGGCATGGATATTTGTGCCGTCCTAGTTCGTAAGTAGTTCATAAGTAGTTTGTAACTTTAGGGACTGATGACCCCGTAGTTAAGTCCCATAGACTATACAAACATTTTTGAAAGCGCGAGAACCAGCGATTGGGTTAATTAAGAGTAAATCTAGCAAACGTAACGAAGTGACGACCACGGCGAACAGAGCCCTCACATCGACGTCATCTCAGACGCCGTCGCAAGCGGTTCCACTGCGCGGTCGCGGCGCGGGGCGCGGACCGCGGAGGGGTCGCTCCGCGGGCCGAGGGTATTTAAATCGCCCGCTACCGGGCTAGAACCCAGTTCCCTTCGAGCAGCCGTAGCGTGCGGATCTCCGTACCGGCGCGTTTCCAGGAGCTCAGTCCGTCAGTTCACCTGATGATGGCGACATGTATGATCGCCGAAATATTGTGCCCGTTGGACACTATAGACCGGCAGTACACCCGTGGATTTTTTGATAATCGTAAATATTATTTATTTATTGGAAGATGTAGATTTCGTCCACTGGGTGGTCATTATCAATGCTTAAAAAACGATTAAAATACTTAAAACATTTCCAACATGGAGGTTGAGTGCTTTAAGTAATTTAATCGTTTTTTAAGCATTGATAGTGACCACACAGTGGTCGAAATCTAGATCGGCCAATAAATAAATAAATAATATTTACGACTGAAACTTCCTGGCAGATTAAAATTGTGTGGTGGAACCGGGACTCGAACCTGCGACCTTTGCCTTTCACGGGCAACTGCTCTACCGACTGAGCTATCCCCTCACGACTCACGATGCCGCAGAAGTAAAGTTGTGAGGCGGCATCCTGCGTCGTGTCGGGATAGCTCAGTCGGTAGAGCGTTTGCCCGCTAAAGGCAAAGGTCCCAAGTTCGAGTCCCGGTTCCGGGACACAATTTTAATCTGCCAGGAAGTTTCATATCAGCGCACACTCCGCTGCAGAGTGAAAAGTTTCATTCTGAATATTTACGACTGATTGCTGAAAATTCCTACAATACAAAAGTTATGTTCCTTTAAATGGACACACTATATGTAATCAATAGAACGAAAAATCACAAATCACAAAAAGAATAGCGTTGGTAGTAGCGAAATGCGTCAATTACATTCCGAGAAATTGGGAAGCGAAGTTGAGACTTGAAATAACGCAATGCCCCGAAACTCAAGCGTGAACCCGTAATCTGCGCGCTTTATTTATTTCAAGCATCAAATTCGCTTCGCATTTTCTCGGGATATAACTGACATATTATTGGTTGCGACGCCATTATTTTTGTAATTTTTCATGCTACTCATTGCATAAAGAATAATGAGGATGTTCTTTAAAAAACATAAGTCTGTGATATATGTCTTATAGCACTTACTTTCATAAGCCCTTGTCGTATGTTCATGCCCGTGAAAGTCGTGTCAATATCTATTGTTGTTCCAGAGACATTTGGTTTGAAAAGTTTGTGGGACACCCTATATTTCACATGGGGTTTTTAAATGTATTATTTACATGTAATACCTATGTGCGTCGAATTAAAATTTGTGCCCGACCGGGATTCGAACCCGCGATCTGCTGCTTACTACGCTGACGCGTTGACCACTTTTTTTTTTCCTTCTTTCTTGTAATGGAATTAATTCTCTTCTTACTTAACGTTGGTCACCCATAACAAAAGTTTAATAAAAACAAATAATCCCTTCTTGGTTGGATTCAAAACTGAAAGTTTTTCTTATGAGTGCTGTATTCCACAGCTTAATTGCGTCGTCTCCTTCTTTTTCCATTTAAAAATGTAACACATGAAACGTAACAGTACCTTCTTCGGTTGGAAACATAAATATAAATTTTTACCAAACGAAATAAATAAGTAAAAAATAAAAAAAATATTAATAAAAAAGAGATCCTTCTTTTCAATCTCTGCTCACCGACGATTTCAGAGTTCGTCTTCGCGACAGTTACAATGGAGTGTTTCCATGTACTGTTTTGTCCGTTCCTATGTTCGTTTTCATTATTTTTTTAATTACTATTCTTATTTCATCTTCTCTAACTCTGAACGCGTTAGTTGTCGCGAGATCAGTCTAGAAGGGGACACAAATGAAATGTCTCTTTACAAAACTATGACTTTTTCTAAAATTATTTTTTTAATAAAAAATAAACTTCTGAGTACCTGTTCTTTGTTTGATCATGATCGTATTTGTTCATTAAATAATTGTAGATTTATTTATTTTCAAATCAATTTCAGTCACACTTTCAAGATATCAGTGTGAATAGAGGAGTTCACATGATGGTCCTTTTGAGGAAATTTGCATAATGTTTATTGTAATTATTCATCTGGAGTAATGTGTGATGTTGGGTCGCGATATAAGTCCAAAAGTCACCTTCGCTCTTCTCCTTGTCTGATAATATGTAAAACACCGTGTGCCCCTTCAACCAGTTCACGGCGTTTTTCTTCGTGTTAGGGTATAGTGCTTCATCCGGGTGTAAGAGATTTGTTGGAGTTATTGTGTGGGGCGATGTTCGTTGGATAATTGCTAAAATCCTTCTTACTGACTGCCATATATTGTTAGCATTGCCGCAGACAAATTGGTGTTCATCAGTATCGTTGATTTTACAGGCAGTACACAAAGCGGAATTTGCCAGATGGATGGCGTGGAGTTTTGAGTTCGTCGGGATTTTTCTATTAACGGCATAGTACCACTGTGCCTTCACGTGAGTTGGCAACTGCGGATGATGGAGGTTTCTCCTTTTTTTTGCCAATTAAAGTGACGATACTTTTGTTCTATGATGTTTTCGCTGTGGTTGTTCATGAAAGCTTTGTAAACTTCTTTCACTTTGATCAAATCATTTTCTGGCAGACACATTCGGATATAACTAAATTCTATCAAGAAATGTTTCAGGTGGAAAAGTTCGTTGGGAATGTGGTGAACATCGATTGGAGCGTCGTGGTTGGGCGGCGCTATTTCATTCAGTAAGAATTTTACGACACTATTCCATGATGTCGTCCACTGCTTGTACGTTTTGCTGGTGTACAATGCCTGTGCCTTGTTATATTCGTTTATAAGATTTAGGCCACCGTTGTCGGTTGGTAACGTCAATGTTTCATATTGTATTTTAAATATATGGCCACGGTTGACAAAGTGACCAAAGGCAGCCAAAATTCTGTTGGCGACTTCTCGTGGCATTGGCAAGACCTGTGCTACGTAATTTATTTTAGATGTTAAATAAATATTTATCAATGCCACTCTCTGCAGTTCATCCAGTTTTCTGAGATTGTGTTGTTGTATGCTGGCCCGGATGGTGTTCAGTATCATCCTGTAATTTTTTGCAATTGTGTGCCGGATGTTTCGCGTATATTCTATTCCAAGGCATTTTATACTGTCCGTCTCCTTAATCTGTCCTTGGATGGGCGCTCCTAATCCGCGTCCGATGTTCATTACTGCAGATTTTTTTCTGTTCAGCTTTGCGCCGGATGCGAGCTCGTATGTTTGTATTATTTCTAGTGCCTTTTTGATCTCATTGCTATCTCTGACCAGAAACATGACGTCATCAGCATATGCCCTAATGACAACTTTCTGGCCATTCGTTACTATGCCTTGAAGATTTTGACTTAAGCTTAAAAGTAACGGCTCAATGACTATCGCAAACAAGGACATAGAGAGAGGACACGCTTGTCTCACTGAACTGTTTATTATAATTGGTCTGCTGGGTTGACCGTTAACCATGATTTTCGATGTAGAGTGGTTTAAGTAGTTCTTTATAATTGCGATATAACGCTGTGGAAAATTCATAGCGCACATAACATGGAAGAGGTAATCATGGCTAACTCTATCAAATGCTTTCTCGAAATCTAAGGAGACCATGGCGCATTTAATTTTACAGACTTCAGCAATTGAAATAATGTCTCTATAGTCGGTCACTGTGTGGTGGATGGATCGCTCTTTTCCAACGCTCGATTGATAATCCCCAGTGACATTGTTCAGGACTGATTTTAACCTCTCATTGATGATGCGTGAAAATATTTTATAATCGCAATTTAGTAAAGTGAGAAGTCTGAAATTTGATACTGATTTCCCTGCAGGAGTTTTCGGGATGAGAACTATTGTTCCTTCTCGGAAGTCACTCGGTATATTAGTGCTTGGATTCATCAGTTCTTGACAAATACATAATAGTTTAGATATCATCTGTCTCCTAAAAGTGTGATAGAGTTCAGCCGGAATCCCGTCGGGTCCAGGAGATTTATTTTTCGGGCTTCTTATGATTGCGTTTTCAACCTCTTCCTCTGTTATTTCTGTTAACAAAGCGGCTGCTTCCTCTTGGTCGAGCTTCCGGGTGAGTCCTGTTGTAAGTTCATTGTGCGCTGTTACATCCGTTGTTGCATTGTTTAAGAGCTCGGCGACGTAGTTTTGTATTTCGGTCTTGATGTCACTTTGCTGCGTCAATACTCGGCCATCCGCGGTTATTATTTCAGTTATTATTTTCCTCCGCTGTCCCTTTCTTTCATTGATAACATGGTATATTGATGTATTTTCTCCACGTACATCATTTTGGAGTCTTGATCGTATTTTGCAACCGTCAAGTTGTTTCCGTCGTAAAGCTATGAGCTTAGCTTGAATTCTTTTTATCTCCAGGTGTTTGTTAATTATAGGTGTATCGGATCTGTACAAATCTCGGAGGACTTTAAAGTAAAATTCGGTCGTCTGCTTCTGCCAGGCCATCTTTTCCCGTGAGTAATTTATTAGCGCTCTTCTTATCGTCGGTTTGGCACATTTCAACCACCATATGAGTGCCGAAGGATAGGATGGAAATCGCTTCTCGCATTCGTTCCACACATTTTGGAATACTTCATGACATTCAGGGTCGTTCAGATGTTCTGTATTAAGTTTCCACAATCCTCGACCCCTGTATGTTTGTTGCCTTGTTAAGTTAACGGTACATATGTACGCTATGTGGTCCGAAAAGATGGTGGGCCACAACTCTGTGTGCAGAACATGCTGTTTCAGGTTGGCTGAAACGTAAATCCTGTCAATACGGCTGGCAGAGTGATTTGTAATGTAAGTGAACCCTGGTAATGCACCGTTTTTGTGCTCCCAAGTGTCAGTTAAGATTAATTGTTTAATAATAGCGTCAAGTTCGGCACAGTAGTTAAAATTTGGGGTCTGATCTTTAGCCGACAGGACACAATTATAGTCACCGCCAAAAATTATCTGATCATAACGGTCGCAGAATAGGGGAACCATATCCTCCTTAAAAAATACAGCTCTTCCCCTCCTGTTGCTTGTACCAGAGGGTGCTTAGATATTTATTAATCTAGTGTTGTTGACGGTGGCGCCTATACCCCTTGCATTTGGCAGTTTCTCCACATCTTTTACAATTACGCCTTCCTTAATTAAAATTGCCGTGCCGAGTTCATGGTCGTGCCCTGAATTTACAATTGCATTATATCCTATTGTTGCATCAAGTGTAATATCTGTTACTTCTTGTAACATAGCAATATCGATGTCGGCAGCGTATAACATGTCCTGTAAGGTCTTTAGTTTTAAATGACTACGAATCTTATTGATATTTATCGTCGCAATTCTGTACGATTGTAACGCAATTGTGAGATGTAGACTGACTTTATATATTAGATGTTATAACATGCGCATGACGCCTTATATTATTGTTGCACCGGTCGTGGATGCGATAGCCCTTTCATTTTCTCTCCCATTAGTGCGGAGGACGAGTCCTTTTTGGACTTGTAGCTTCTTTCATATCTTCATCTTTGGGATAGTCCACTTCATCTGCCCAGTTTCTTCCTTCATTGCGATGGTGCATTTCTTTTTCGGGACCAAGACTAGGTGGGATCTTATTCTGTAATTGTTGCTTTGTAGGGTGTTCCATTTCCACATCCTGTTGGGTTATCATTTCTACATTTTTCAGATTTTCATTGGCCGCTGAATTTGTCGTCTGTTTGCTACGCTCCGAAATTTCAGGTGCTTTTTCACTTAATTTGCGAGCAATTTCTTGCGCTTTTTCACGCGTTGCCTGAGCTTTTTGTTTGGCGTCGGGAGGAGCTAAACGCCGTTTCTTATGTTTTTTAAGAGAGGATCGAGATTCCTGACTAACCTCAGTCTCTGAAGTCGTGCTAAGGTCTTGTGCTGCACTATCGTCTTCGTCTCTGCGTACTCCTCTTCCGGACTTATCTTCTGGGTTTGTTTCACGTTCTTCTTTAGTGGCTGTTTCTGTTTTGTCGGAGTCGGTGACAGTCGCTTTTTCCGCGGCACCAACATCCATTGCTAGTGACGGACCGTCTACATGTACGTCATCGTTTTCACCCACTGCGGCGCTCGACGTGGTGGCCGTATTAGCTCGGAGGGCCGTGGCGTAAGTCACTGGCAGTGACGTCATCGTCATAGGAGCGACTGGTTCCCCTGCCGGCAGCTGCGTCACTCTACGTTGTACGCACTCCGACCTAACATGACCTGACTGTCCACATCCTGAGCAAGTGCGTGGCTGACCATCGTACATTGCAATAGCTCTATATCCGCATACGTAAATATACGACGGGATATGTTTCTGTAGTTCTAGTTTCACTTGTCGAACACCGTTTAATACTGGAAAAGTTTGAAACGTTGTCCACTTTTCCGCAGTATTACTAATAATTCTCCCGTATGGTTTGAGGACTGAATTAATCTGCTCTGCAGTTATTTCAAATGGGAGTTCAAATATGCGAACTGTTCTAATGCCAAAACCGGCGTAATCAATTTGTACATCGCCAACATTGCCGTCGCAGTGATTGAATTTAAGGTGTCCTCGACAACGTTCAATTACTTTATCACAGCACTCTGAACTGATCATTTTAACATAGACCGTGCTACTAATGATCGATAAATGGATCCCTATTATTTCATTCACATTAAGTTTAACTACATCTCTTAAGAAAGCTTCTACTTCAAAAGCTCTAGGTCGGACGAACTGTTCGTTAAACATGAACTTCAAGGTGTCTTTTCTTAAAGGTTGATTCATCTTTATGATCTATACATGTTGGAATATAACTACGAGATGCGCTGCGAGAGCGTCCAACTCACCACACAGTGTCAACACACGGCCGGCCGCAGCGAGGACGTTAACACGAACCACACAGCTCTCCCGCCGAAAGCAGACTGCCACTCCGCCACTGAGGACACAGTGACCAATCCCACTGCAGAGGACTCTTCCCTGCACGTCTCTCGCCACACCCAAATCTCCATTCGCTAGGCTGTCTCTTTCCTATTACCGCAGCCTATTTGTTCTATTTCGCAGCCACAATACTGTATTCCCGCATCAGGGAGAACAGACCACGAGGTATGGAGACACAATTTTCATTCGCCGCACATTGGTATTACATTTAAACCTAGTACAGTGAAGCCATAAGTGATTGGAAATTGCGATGTATTTAATTAAAAATGAGCACTATATCGTCGTCAAAAATATATAATTGTATACAAGCCGAGGCTGGGCTCCTGACGACAATTAATTGTCTCGATACCTCATGGTCTGTTCTCCCTAATGCGGGAATACAGTATTGCGGCCGCGAGCATTGCAGAACAAATAGGCTGTGGTAATAGGAAAGAGACAGCGCGGCGAATGGAGATTTGGGTGTGGTGGGAGACGTGCAGGGAAGAGTTCTCTGCAGTCGGGCTGGTCACTGTGTCCTCGGGGGTGGAGTGTTTAACTCGTCTGCCTAGTAAGCAGGAGATCCCGGGTTCGAATCCCGGCCGGGCACAAATTTTCATTCGCCGCACATTGGTTTACATCTAAACCTAGCACAGTGAAGCCATAAGTGATCGCAAATTGCGATGTATTTCAGTAATTCTTGTTTTCATGTACGGGAGGTAACGTAAAGTTGGAACGAAAGATATAAGCTCTGATGTCAACAGGAGGAAATAAAAGATTTGATATGTTCGGTAGCGCATTTGTTAGACAGTGAAAGGTAATGTTAAGCCGTTAAAGAGTAATCCTTTCTGAACACATTAAAAAATTTCACAACAACAATCTGAATAATCTTTTACGAATGTACACAGGAGATAAGATGGATCATTTATTACCTTCCAAAGGGGAGAAAAAGAAAAAAAATGTGACAAATGCGTTCCTTGCTGGACTTCTCCCAGCCTGATCGTAAAAGAGGGAAGCAGGACGAGATGATGACGGTGAAGAAGCAGGAACGGAGTTTCAACTTTCCCTTCCATCAGTACGGCAGCACTTCTTGAAAGCAGTAGTTGGGTGATCCGCAGGCCTGAAGTTTATCTACATCAGAGGCGCCATCTTTTTCGTAAATGAGGCCCAGGAAAATGCAGCCGTCGTCAGCTGTCCGCGGGGCGACCCAGAAAACATCCTTTCCTTTTACAGATAAATAAAACAGGGCGTTCAGAGCGTATCCTATAGTTAAATACTGAATGAGTTCGTTATTATAACGACAGAAGCGGGCGATATTTTTAACTAGAGAGCGCGGGAGGCGAGATCTATCATTATTTGAAAGTCGGCGTCTCTCATCAACGCGGGGCGGCCGCAATTAGCGAAAGGCCGAGAAATGACTGCGCGCGGCCATAGAGCGGGCAGCAATTATTTTGTCACCGCGGAGACAAATTCCCCCATTAGGCGCGCGACGCGCGCCGAGCGAAGCATCCGCGCCGATGCGCTTTTGTGCCGTAATGGACGCTACGCGCACTCCTTAATAAAGGGTTTTGTTCGCGACTCCAGCCTGTTTTTTCCTGTGGGTGGCGAGGGCGTACGGGAGATTAGCGGCACCTCTCCGTGCGGGACAGCGCTTCTGACACCCAGCTGTTTGCTAATGATGCCGCCGCGTCCTCGTCGAGCGACTATGCTACGACACGAGGGGGCTTAGGAAAAATTTCTAGTTGTGCGCTGCTAGCTCTAAACGTACAAAATAGTAAGGTAACAAAGATGACTGGGGAAAAACAATCCCATAATATTGGATTACAAACTTCGCAGGACGCTCAGCTAGGCACAGTGGGGGGTTTTGTGTCCCAGCCTCGTCGCCGCCTTTGTGTCTCGTTTCCGCCGGTTGACCTGGGTGTCGCTGGCCGAGTAGAAGGAGACCGACATAGGGATAAAGGATGCACGCTTGTGCAGGTGCGGAGGTGAGCAGCCAGTGGGACAGCAGAAACTGGAAACACTAGAGTAAATTAGAACGAGATATATATTTCATAAAGAATTAGTAATACTTAACTTTCATAAGTTTCATGACTGCAGAACGCTGATACATAGATTAGATAGAGGCCTGCCTTCTGGTGATTTCTAGTGCCTATCCGATAGCCAAGTCTTTACTGGTGTCTATCTGAATCCAAAGTGTTAACTGGTTCCTATCTCAGTCCCAAGTCAACGATGTCGTTCAGTGGTGGCCACGAGCGGAGTTGTAGCATAGGGCGCTCGTGGCTGACGTCGTAAGAACGCCGCGCCGTGCGTGCATGGCGGCGCGCGGCGAAAGTAGGTGGCGCGCACTTTAGACTTGTGCGACACCACAGGGGCGTCCTATGTCTTCCCTGGTTCAGTGAAGTCAGTGGCGGCTGGTGATAATGTGTTAATGTGCTGCAGCACACTGTAAATATATTACTAAAATTATGCCATTTCTCTTCCAATGTAAGCGAGAAATCGCTGTAAAATTACATCCTTTCTCTTGGAATACGAGCCAGATATCACAATAAAATTATGCCAATTGCCTTCCAGTGCGTATTAAATGCTAGTAATAAGGATGAAAACGCATTTTGGAGCGCTCTCGCCGCGATAGCTGGAAACCAGCTCCGTGTGCTGAAGTGGGATTCAGCCGCGCTGGTACGTGCGCAGAGAGGCGGCGCAGTCGGCTGTTCGCTAGTGCGCATGCGCAGACGTGACGTCAGGCCTGGCGACTCCTGTGTGCTGAGACCGACGGCAGCACCAGATCAATATTTCTCTTCGCGCTGCGTGTGACAGTTGCGGAAGAATAGTATATGACGAATATTGCGGCATACAGAGTCAAATAGCGCTGACTCAGGCGTCTTGCGCGTTGTCTCTCAATTCCTGTGTGAGGCTCGTATTCAAATACCTCTGAGTCTAAATTTTCAATTTCTGTAAATAAAATTAATATTTTTGAAACGTTATATTTACTACCTGCAGTGAATACATGCAGTTGGCAGCGCTGTTATAGATTCCCCTGAAGGTCTTACTGTCAATACAGTATTAGTTGGCCGCGGTGGAGTAGCCGAGCGGTCTAAAGCGTCTCGCTGCAGAGCGCGCGGTTGCTCGCCGTGGAGGTTCGAGTCCTCCCTGTGGCATGGGTGTGTGTGTTTGTCCGTAGGTTAGTTTACCTAGGTTAAGTAGTTTGTAAGCTACGGACTGATGACCACGCAGTTTGGTCCGATAGATTTACAGACATTTGAATTTGAGTATTAGTTGATATTTAATTAAAGGCAATCATAGCCGGCCGCGGTGGCCGAGGAGAATAAGGCGCTCCAGTCACGGTCTGCACGGCCGCTACTGTCGGGGGTTCGAATCCCCCCTCGGGCATGGATATTTGTGCCGTCCTAGTTCATAAGTAGTTTGTAAGTGTATGGACTGATGACCACGTAGTTAAGTCCCATAGACTATACAAACATTTGAACATTTGAAAGGCAATCATACAAAGGTTGACTTTTTATTTTAGTATATTTTGTTTCCTGTTTATTTTTTTAAATATTGTAGCACACTGGTCACATTTTGTACGATCCGCCACTGAGTGAAGTCCCGAAAACAAGCTGATCACACAAAAATAAAAAGTATAGCATATTTAACGCTTTATGTATTGCAGTTAGAAAATGGAGAATTTTTATATGATGGATGTTCCGGTTCTGTATATGTTGCCGCAGTAGAGTGGCAGAGCGCACAGTTGCTCACCGTCAGAGGTTCGAGTCGTCCCTCGAACATGGCTCTGTGTGTGTGTGCGTGCGTGTGTGTGTGTGTGTGTGTGTGTGTGTGTGTGTTATCTTTAGGTTAGTTTAAGTAGTTGGTAAGCCTAGGGCAGAGCTTTCCAAACTCAGTGTCGCGACACCTTGGAGTGTCGCGTAGTAGTATCAAGGGTGTCGCGAGACTAACAAATTTAGACTCTAAACAAAATAACTTGTCATAAAATAACACAAAATATCCTTTTCTTCATACTATCCTCAAGACTCGTCTGCAGCTAATCATCCTCTTCATTCAGTGCACCACAGATCACGTATTAAAGGAATGATCTGTGCACATTAATTGCGTGCTCAGCCGCTAGGCAGCAGCTCTGCTTCAGCAGCAGTAGACACTCAGGGTTCGTTCAAGCAGCTGCCATTTGCCAGATTCCAGCGACCTACCCATGCGCAGAGCTGCTGCTGATACTCGACAACAGCTCTTCCGATGCGCACTTTGCTGGAACTGGCAGCTGCTTGAACGAACCTTCACTGTAGTCTGCTTTCCTTCTCAAAAAGCTGCACCTGAGAGTTTTTTGATGAATTTATCAAAGCCACGTCACCCTCGGTAGCGTTTCTTACAATTAAACGTCAATCAATGACACAGTGGCTGTAATAGCTGTCACAGATTGTAAAAGCAGTCCACTGACTAAAGCTATTCAGTAAGGATGTTTAGTATGGAGTATGACCGGGTGATTAACGGAGAGTAGTATTTTAAATGCAGTGATAGTTGGTTCGAACCCTGGTATGCGTTAATATTTTTTTCTCTCAGTTTCCTGTGTCTAACAGATTCTGGGACCAGAAATGACATTCATATTCTTACTTGTCACAAATATTTATCCATTTTTTGCCGAATATGACGGGACTTACGAGGTCGTGGTGAGCGCGAAAACCTAACAATAGATCTTAAATAATAATTCATCACTTTTCATATATACATCATCTTTATTTCTGAAAATAATGTGATAATATTGAACTGAAAGGGAACAGCCACTCTGCTGTCTAAATCAGAAATTCGAGCAACTAATTTCCAGATGCCGGTTTCAATCGATCCAGCAAAACCGTATCTGGCCCTGACATGTACACACGACAGCGAAAAACGGTCTCCGAAATTCAGTATTCGTGTTTCGGAAGTTGGGTCGCAGGTAGAAGAAGCAAGTATTACTGTGTGAGTTAGGCATTGTTGTTTGCGGTTACTCTGTTCTACATCCCCGTAGTTCCTAATGTTTCCTGCGATGAGTGTACGTAATTTCTGCAGTCAGGATCAACATTAACCCTCAACTACTATCTGCGGTCTCTCAGACTTTTTGAGTCGAGATATTTCACACACCCCTGCCAAGCTAAAAGGACTCTTCCGTGTACCTTCCTGGTGGCCGACAAGGTCCAAGTGCCAACATTCTTGCAGTGCTGCTGCTCTTATGAGCCTTGCGCGGCCTCAGTGTTTGCGTGCCGCTGGCGCAGGCTCTGCCTCGTAGCGCCTGGCCAGTCGGCTCCGTGAGCGCGGCCTGCTAAGCTAAGCGACAGCGCTGTGGCTGTGGCTGTGGCTGTGGCCTCTCCCTCGCTGTCGTTGTTCCGTGTCGTGTTTCTACATGGCAGGAAAAGCTGAACGTTCTATGCAACGCATTTTACGTGAAGCAGATGTGGATGATCGAGAAGGTTTCCGTGAACCTTCCGATGATTTTGACGACAGCGATAATGATTCTGATTTTGAGGTATTTAGTGAACATGACACTAATTCAGAGCAGGAACCTGAAAGTGATGAAGATGTGCCACCTGATAATGACGAAGCAGCTTACTTCTTCGGTAAGAACATATGTTTTCGATGGCGGAAAAAGCAGCCAGCAGCCAACGTAAGAACGAGGCAACACAACATCGTCTTACAGCATCCTGGACTGCGACAGACGGCTCAAAGGATATCTTTAGTTCGTACTTTTTGTTTTATAAGGAAAATGTGGCAACCTTTCTAGGAGAATCGTTAATGGAAATGAGATTTCGCATACAATTTACTATAATTCAAATGGGATTTTTGTATCTAATCACGCTTTGAATTTGTAATATGATCTCTGTAATGATAATCTGTGCATGTGTAGCGAAATAATTACTTGCTGTTCTTTTCGTAGCACAAAAAATAAAAATGTACTGCAAATTGCGCCGTGTTTTACTTGTCGTTATGTTACTCAAACTACATTGTTTAAAAAGTCAAATTTCTACTAATGCCACCTCTAAGAAGCGTAATGAACGACAGGAAGCCATGAAAATTTATATTTAGCAAAACACTAGTTTAATATATGGAAAATAAGAGAGCGGTCTGACAGTCCCCTCCATAGTAGCTGCGTTCCTGTCAACGTCTATAGTAGTTAAGGGTTAAACATGTCAATACGTACGAGGATGTCAGTTTCGTTTACAAACTACATTTAAGCGATACTATATTTCCGCGCCTCCCCCCACCCCCCCTAGAACCATCGAAGTTCTACCATATGTATTTATATAAGTCAAAGGGTGTCGCTTCACTGTAGTCTGCTTTCCTTCTCAAAAAGCTGCACCTGAGAGTTTTTTGATGAATTTATCAAAGCCACGTCACCCTCGGTAGCGTTTCTTACAATTAAACGTCAATCAATGACACAGTGGCTGTAATAGCTGTCACAGATTGTAAAAGCAGTCCACTGACTAAAGCTATTCAGTAAGGATGTTTAGTATGGAGTATGACCGGGTGATTAACGGAGAGTAGTATTTTAAATGCAGTGATAGTTGGTTCGAACCCTGGTATGCGTTAATATTTTTTTCTCTCAGTTTCCTGTGTCTAACAGATTCTGGGACCAGAAATGACATTCATATTCTTACTTGTCACAAATATTTATCCATTTTTTGCCGAATATGACGGGACTTACGAGGTCGTGGTGAGCGCGAAAACCTAACAATAGATCTTAAATAATAATTCATCACTTTTCATATATACATCATCTTTATTTCTGAAAATAATGTGATAATATTGAACTGAAAGGGAACAGCCACTCTGCTGTCTAAATCAGAAATTCGAGCAACTAATTTCCAGATGCCGGTTTCAATCGATCCAGCAAAACCGTATCTGGCCCTGACATGTACACACGACAGCGAAAAACGGTCTCCGAAATTCAGTATTCGTGTTTCGGAAGTTGGGTCGCAGGTAGAAGAAGCAAGTATTACTGTGTGAGTTAGGCATTGTTGTTTGCGGTTACTCTGTTCTACATCTCCGTAGTTCCTAATGTTTCCTGCGATGAGTGTACGTAATTTCTGCAGTCAGGATCAACATTAACCCTCAACTACTATCTGCGGTCTCTCAGACTTTTTGAGTCGAGATATTTCACACACCCCTGCCAAGCTAAAAGGACTCTTCCGTGTACCTTCCTGGTGGCCGACAAGGTCCAAGTGCCAACATTCTTGCAGTGCTGCTGCTCTTATGAGCCTTGCGCGGCCTCAGTGTTTGCGTGCCGCTGGCGCAGGCTCTGCCTCGTAGCGCCTGGCCAGTCGGCTCCGTGAGCGCGGCCTGCTAAGCTAAGCGACAGCGCTGTGGCTGTGGCTGTGGCTGTGGCCTCTCCCTCGCTGTCGTTGTTCCGTGTCGTGTTTCTACATGGCAGGAAAAGCTGAACGTTCTATGCAACGCATTTTACGTGAAGCAGATGTGGATGATCGAGAAGGTTTCCGTGAACCTTCCGATGATTTTGACGACAGCGATAATGATTCTGATTTTGAGGTATTTAGTGAACATGACACTAATTCAGAGCAGGAACCTGAAAGTGATGAAGATGTGCCACCTGATAATGACGAAGCAGCTTACTTCTTCGGTAAGAACATATGTTTTCGATGGCGGAAAAAGCAGCCAGCAGCCAACGTAAGAACGAGGCAACACAACATCGTCTTACAGCATCCTGGACTGCGACAGACGGCTCAAAGGATATCTTTAGTTCGTACTTTTTGTTTTATAAGGAAAATGTGGCAACCTTTCTAGGAGAATCGTTAATGGAAATGAGATTTCGCATACAATTTACTATAATTCAAATGGGATTTTTGTATCTAATCACGCTTTGAATTTGTAATATGATCTCTGTAATGATAATCTGTGCATGTGTAGCGAAATAATTACTTGCTGTTCTTTTCGTAGCACAAAAAATAAAAATGTACTGCAAATTGCGCCGTGTTTTACTTGTCGTTATGTTACTCAAACTACATTGTTTAAAAAGTCAAATTTCTACTAATGCCACCTCTAAGAAGCGTAATGAACGACAGGAAGCCATGAAAATTTATATTTAGCAAAACACTAGTTTAATATATGGAAAATAAGAGAGCGGTCTGACAGTCCCCTCCATAGTAGCTGCGTTCCTGTCAACGTCTATAGTAGTTAAGGGTTAAACATGTCAATACGTACGAGGATGTCAGTTTCGTTTACAAACTACATTTAAGCGATACTATATTTCCGCGCCTCCCCCCACCCCCCCTAGAACCACCGAAGTTCTACCATATGTATTTATATAAGTCAAAGGGTGTCGCTCAAAACTGTAAGCTATAAAAGGGTGTCGCCATGAGGGAAAGTTTGGAAAGCACTGGTCTAGGGACTGGTAACCGCAGCAGTTAAGTCCCTTACACTTACAAACATTTGAACAGCTGAACTGTATATGTTGTACATATGCCATATTCATTGTAAAATTGCATTTGAAACGATTGGTTAAGAAATAAAATAATTATTCAAAAGAGCACCATTGTCAGTGAAATTCGCCATAAGTATTATTTGTTTAATTTATCCATGGTAGGACGGCGATCTCTTTTCTCTGAAGTATTAAAATGCCAAAATCAAATGTCTGTAAATCTATCGGACCAAACTGCGTGGTCATCAGTCCGTAGCTTACAAACTACATAAACCTAGGTAAACTAACCTACGGACAAACACACACACCCATGCCCCAGGGAGGACTCGAACCTCCACGGCGAGCAACCGCGCGCTCCGCAGCGATGTGCTTTAGACCGCACGGCTACTCCACCGCGGCATGCCAAAATCGCAAATATTGATTTATTTTTCCTGACGACCGGTTTCGATACACTAAGGTATCATCATTTGCTCACTTGTGTTCTATGTTATGGTTTTAATGTCATACGCCTGCACAAAACGATAACAGAGGACACAAGTGACCAGATGACGATACCTTAGTGTATCCAAAACGGTCGTCAGAAAAAATAAATAAATATTTGCGATCTTGGCATTTTAATACTTCAAGTATTATTTGGGTTTAAAGTAAAGGGTATAAATACATAAACTAATTCCTTATTTGTCTCATTCGAAACTGTTAAAACTTTTTATTTTTAGTTAAGCAATAAAACAGCATATTATTCCTTAATTTCTCCCGGCGAGCTACAGAAATCGACGTCGACCGATATTTCAGCAGAACAGTCTGCCATTCTCAAAGCAATAATACAGCTACAATCAATGTGCAACGACGTTTAAAAACTCAGTTTTTAATGACAACAGGAAAGACAAGGCACGCCGAGGAAGCAATCAAATGTCACCATAAAATGACCAAAGATGAAAACCATCAGATATATCCACAATAAATATTAGTTTTCAACGGATGAGGTGTCATTAATTTTGTCCCCCTGTTTTTGACAAGTGAGAGAGCAGGATTCCATTGAGAATTTAAGAAAAAACCTCCATTCCAATTCATAACGTTATTCGTTAGTCTTATTTCAATCGCTTCCTGGATAACACAACAATAAAACAAAAGGAAATTTTGGCACGTATTTTCAGCTATTGGGATTGTGTTATCAAGGAAGCGATTTAAATAAAACTAGCGGATAACGTTATGAATAGGGATGGCGATTTTTCTTTAAATTCTACATGGAAACCTGCTCTCTCACTTGTCAAAAAACAGAGAGACAAAATTAATGCCACCTCATCCATTGAAAACTGATGTTTATTATCGATATTTCTGTTGGTTTTAATCCTTGGTCGTGTGACGGCGCTGTGTGCTTGCTTGCTCGGTGTGTGTTGTCAAACATGTTCATATTGAAAACGGAGGTTTTAAACGTCGTTGCACGTTCCTTTCTCGCTCCAGTATTGCCTTGAGAATGGCAGGGTGGTCTTCTACCGGAATATCGACCGACTCCGATTTCTGCATGTTTCTTTGAATTTTACATCTGTGTTTAACCCAAAATCAAGTTACGAAATTGATTTTTACTGATTTATTTACAATGAAAATTTCTGAAACAGTCGTTTTGTTTGTTAAAACATAATGTAACACGGCAGTTGTAGCAATTGACTCTTGAACAGGCTTTATATAAAGTCTGCGTCTTGAATTTTAATCTAAATGCTCTGTCCAGTGTCCTACGTCACCAGCTTATCAAACAGACTTGAGCTCTCTTTTGGAGCAGGAGGCACCGAAGTCTCTATGGTTGTTCGTGTACCAATTCCTTTCTTCAGAAAGGCTATTGCTACGTCTTTTCATACAAATGCATCAGTGACTGTAACATACTGGCGGCATTAAAACTGGGCCGGCCGCGGTGGCCGAGGGAACTGAGGCGCTCCAGTCACGGACTGCACAGCCACTACGTCGGGGGTTCGAATCCCCCCTCGGGCATGAGAATTTGTGCCGTCCTTAGTATTTGCTAGTTCATAGGTAGTTTGTAAGTTTAGGGACTGATGACCCCGTAGTTAAGTCTCATAAGCTATACAAACATTTAAACATAACATTAAAACTGATTGTATTGTAAACTTACCGTATTTCTTTCTCTTCCCCTTGAGGAACTAGGTAGCGATGGTTCCATATCCGAGACTTCTAGTATATACAGAGTAAAACAAAATACGATACTCGCTCTTCACTTAGAAATGCAATACCATGACTCATAACGCTTCCTTTTTCTGAATATCTACATCTACATAAGATACTCTGCAAATCACATTTAAGTGCCTGGCAGAGGGTTCATCGAACCACCGTTATACTATTTATCTCCCATTCCATTCTCGAGCCGGCCGCGGTGGCCGAGCGGTCTGCGGCGCGCCAGTCACAGTCGGCACGACCGCTACGGTCGGAGGTTCGAATACCCCCTCGGACTTGGATGTTTGTGTCGTTTTTAGTATAAGGTAGTTCATAAGTAGTTTCTAAGTTTAGGGACGGATGACCCCGCAGTTAAGTCCCTTAAGCTTAAAAAAATGTTCAAATGTTTGTACAACTTATGGGACTTAATTACGGGGTCATCAGTCCCTAAGCTTACAAACTACTTATGAACTAGCTAAGACTAAAGACGGCACAAATATCCATGCCCGAGGGGGGGATTCGAACCCCCGACCGTAGTGGCCGTGCTGGCCGTGACTGGAGCGCCTCAGTCACCTCGGCTACCGCGGCCGGCCCTTAAGCTTAACAAACATTTGAACATTCCATTCTCGAATAGCGCGCGGGAAGAAAGAACACCTGAATCTCTCCGTTCGAGCTCTGATTTCTCGTATTTTATTCTGATGATCATTTCTACCTTTGTAAGTGGGAATCAACGATACATTTTCGCATTCGGAGGAGAATGTTGGCGATTGGAGTTTTGCAAGTAGCCCAAGCCTCAGCGATAAACGCCGTTGTTGTAATGAATCCCATCCCAGATCCTGTATCATTTCCGTAAAGCTGTCTCCCCTGTATCGTGACAATACGAAACGAGCTGCCCTTCTTCGGACTCTTTCGATGTCCTCCGTCAAACCCACCTGATAAGGATCACACAATGGGCAGTAATACTCCAAAAAAGGACGGACAAGCGTAGTGTATGCAGTTTCTTTAGTAGTTCTGTTGAATTTTTTAAAGGTTCTGCTAATAAAACGCAGTCCCTGGTTCGCCTTTCCCACGACATTATCTACGAGTCAATAAATCAAACGCCACTGTGATCTGTTAGCCAAACTCGGAGCTAGGCGAAGCGATACAAAACGGTGTCTTTGAAGCATTCGGAAGCTCAAAGAAGACAGGAATGATCCCATTTGGAATTACACACGCAGGAAGTGTTAAACTATCGTTCTTCGTTTCATTCTGGTATCAGTTCATTTTCCGAGTATTTTTATCGCATGTTAAACTTATAAATCGTGCTGATAGCTCGCATACGTCGCATAGCGTTGTTCTGGCACTTCCCAGGTTAAGATTCTCTTATTAACCTCCGGAGGGAGGGGCGTGGGAAAACGTCGTCACCATCATTCGCGTTTGCGATGGTGAAGGCACCAGCGTCTATGCTACTCGTAATCCGACGGAAACGCAGGAATTTACCCTAACGCTACATATTGGAGCTAGTTCCCGCACCTCGCCTTGTTCATGCGCAAAGCCTCCTTGAAGCCAACATCCGCTCCTCACAGTTGTTTTTGGCGTATTGAAGATCTATCAAAAACACGTCATATTTGGTACAATTTCTTATAACTAAGGGTCAACTAATGACACACAAGCTGTAAAAGCCTTCGGAAGATCCTAATATGAATAAAAATGTCGTGACTTTCCAGGCTTTCCCGGGCGGATTTGTTGTGTTATTAGTCTCAAACTGTTGGAATGGTCCTGTGGTTAAAGACATCACGTGGGGAGTAAGAGGAATATGTTTCGCTTCTGGCTACAAGTTATATGTTTGCCCATCTTCGCCTTTATAAGATTCTGGGCCAGTACTCACTGTCGTATTGCTACTTGCCACAAATGTTTGACCGTTTTTTCCGAATATGTCGCGACTTCGAGAGTCAATGACGTTTGCACTCTTCGTTGTCGCAAATATTTATCTGTGTGAGAAGAGGTGGGGCAGAGCAGCGGGCGCTGCTTACAGTGCCAAAAGTTAGCGGCTCTGGGTTGTAACTCAGTGGTTTGCTCAGAATTGTTTCACAGTAAATTCATTCACACTACTGGCCATTAAAATTGCTACACCAAGAGGAAATGCAGATGATAAACGCCCATTCATTGGACAAATATATTATATTATAACTTACATGTGATTACATTTTCACGTAATTTGGGTCCATAGATCCTGAGAAATCAGTACCCAGAACAACCTCCTCTGGCCGTAATGACGGCCTTGATGCGCCTGGGCATTGAGTCAAACAGAGCTTGGATGGCGTGTACAGGTACACATGCCCATACAACTTCAACACGATACCACAGTTCATCATGAGTATTGACTGGAGTATTGTGACGAGCCAGTTGCTCGGCCACGTTTTCAATTGGTGAGAGATCTGGAGAATGTGCTGGCCAGGGCAGCAGTCGAACATTTTCCGTATCCAGGAAGGCCTGCACAGGACCTGCAACATGCAGTCGTGCGTTATCCCGCTGAAATGTAGGGTTTCGCAGGGATCGAATGAAGGTAGAGCCACGAGTTGTAACACATCTGAAATGTAACGGCTACTGTTCAAAGTGCCATCGATGCGAACAACAGGTGATCGAGACGTGTAACCAATAGCACTCCATACCATCACGCCGGGTGATACTGCAGTATGGCGATGACGAATACACGCTTCCAATGTGCGTTCACCGCGATGTCGCCAAACACGGACCATCATGTGATGTAAACAGAACCTGGATTTGTCCGAAATAATAACGTTTTGCCATTCATGCACCCAGGTTCGTCGTTGCTTTGAAAGACGACCGTCTGTCGTCTTCCATATATTTTTTATAAAATTGTAATTTATTTGATGTCGCTAGATTAGCATTTTGTTAAAACTAGAACCCCACTATTTTCAAGGCATGAGGAATAGCATTTTTATTTCATGTTGTAAAATATTTGTTTCTGAAATGTTAGCTAATATTGCTACGATTTTGTTATTTTAATAATTTATTATTGTCCCTGTGAGTATGTGGACTTTACTTTTAAGTGGATGTGCGAGAATCTAATGGCTGTTTGAATCTAAGTAGTAATAGCTCGCTTGGCATGGTTCTCTCTGGCTCAGAGTCGATAGTTAGTCGTTACCAACCCCTAGTACTGATGCGACCAAAGATGTCTCTACACCCTTTGGTTACAAGCCAGTCAGTGAGCTCTCCCCAGGACGAGTCTCGCGATCTTCTCTCCCCACCACCGCTGTTTTCTTCGGTTTCCCAGTTTTCGGTAGCTTCCCCACCTCCTGGCCGCTCGGTGGTCAGTTTGTGCTGGAATCTTGGTGAGGTAAAGTTGGTTCTGCTCTTGTGTCTGTGGAGATTGTAGCGATTCATTGTGTAGCATGTTTAAATTAGACTCTTGAACTTAGATTAATTTTTCGGAATATTTTTTCCGATCACACGTGGAAATGTGTTCTAGTTTTTCAATCCAGTGATTTTCAACAGATAAACGCGGTGTATGTGTTACTAGTTGCGGTTTGATAACGGTCTGGCATATTCAAACCTTTTGTGATTATGTGGCAGTGCACAAACTCTGTGTAAATTCTTTCTACCTTTGTGGGACCCAGTTTCTAATAGACGATATGTTCATTTTTGTACAGTGCATGTAAAATTTTTGTTATCGTTTCCTTCTGTGAGTGATATGTGTTCCACGTGGTCGGTTCTTAGAACAAAGCCCATCAGGCAAGTAACTATGCGTGTATCCTTCTGATTTTCACTAACATTTTGCGATCTACTCTCTCTGCCTATTTTAGTTTTGCTGTTTCTTCTCCAAACTTGTGGTATGCACTCAG
This sequence comes from Locusta migratoria, assembly GCA_026315105.1. Taxonomy (NCBI): domain Eukaryota; kingdom Metazoa; phylum Arthropoda; class Insecta; order Orthoptera; family Acrididae; genus Locusta; species Locusta migratoria. Next base: position 740,673,360 of record CM048755.1, on the reverse strand, counting down.
TCTTCGTCAGTAATTCTCTCCGAGCCTTGTACAACCTCATTCAATAGCTTGCTTATGAAACTCTATGTATTTGTAAGGGTTGCATTGTCGTAATTTTTTTCCCACTTTTCCGTCTTTGTAATTATTTCACTTTTCTGCATTTTTTTTATTTTTTTTTATTTTTTTATTTTTTTTTTATTTTAGACTGGCTTCTATGTATTTCTGAGGGTTGCATGCTGTAGTTCAGTATAATTTTGACTTGCCTATAAATTGTAGTTTTCGAGCACCTTCCCCTTTTTTTAATATTGTTTTTCCCAGTGCTGAGAACAAGCTCCGATGCAATATTTTATGTTTAAGTTCCATTGTGCAATAAATGTTTTTCTTTAGCCACCTTTATGAAATAACATTAATTGCGGTGGCTTGTTTATTGATGCCTGTGTGTAATTTCGTGTGAGCTGCTACGTATATTGGCCACTGTATTATTTACTTCCTGTATATTAGAGTACTTTGAACCAAGTCAGTTCTCAAATTGGGCCAGGGAACAAGGGTTTCGCCGGCCGCGGTGGCCGAGGGGACTGAGGCGCTTCAGTCACGGTCTGCACGGCCACTACGGTCGGGGGTTCGAATCCTCCCTCGGGCATGGATATTTGTGCCGTCCTTAGTCTTAGTTAGTTAATAACATTTGAACAAGGGTTTCGCTGCAGGGAGTAGCAGGTAGTTCACACGGACCTTTTGCTAATTTTACTGCTAAAATTAAGCTTTTTTAAAACAGTAAACTCTTATCTGCGTACCTCCTACCAGAATGAAGCTTTTATTTCGTACAGTGGCCTACTTTTAGCGTACACCACAGCAGGCGCTCCCGTCTGTGATGCAGAGTCAAGGGTAACCGCAGCCATGGTCTCCGAGCTTCATAGTCCATGCCGCTGCAAACGTCGAACTGTTCGTGCAGATGGTTGTTGTCTTGCAAACGTCCCCACCTGTTGACTCAGGGATCGAGACGTGGCTGCACGATCCATTACAGCCACGCGGATAAGATGCCTGTCATCTCGACTGCTAGTGATACGAGGCCGTTGGGATCCAGCATGGCGTTCCGTATTGCCCTCCGGAACCCACCGACTCCATATTATGCTAACAGCCATTGGATCGCGACCGACGTGAGCAGCAATGCCGCGATACAATAAACCGCAATCGCAATAAGCTACATTCTCACCTCTATCAAAGTCGAAAAAGTGATGGTACGCATTTCTCCTCCTTACACGAGGCATCACAACAACGTTTCACGAGGCAACGCCGGTCCACTGCTGTTTGTGTATGAGAAATCTGTTGGAAACTTTCCTCATGTCAGCACGTTGTAGGTGTCGCCACCGGCGCCAATCTTGTGTGAATGCTCTGAAATGCTAATCATTTGCATATAACAGCATCTTCTTCCTGTCGGTTAAATTTCTCATCTGTAGCACGTCATCTTTGTGATGTAGAAACTTTAATGGCCAGGAGTGTATTTACGTTAGTTTTCATAAGCATATTCATTTGTTCCTCGAGTTTATTTTCAAAGAAGAATTTAGAGCATTCTGTATCTGTTAGCAACAAATTTCTCAACTTTAAGCTGGGAAGAGAAGTGAAACCCTAATCATTTTAGGCAGGAGACGGCACTCTTAAAGAATGCGCATAGAATCATATTAGTGTGAGAACTGATGCAATACGATGGCATGCAATCGAATGCCAAACAGACGGTCGCGAAACTTATGAAAGGACTAAAGGATCACACCAGGCGGTTCTGTCGCTGCTGATACTCGCTACTGCTTGCTCACACTGAAAAACGACCGTCTGTCGTCTTCCATATATTTTTGTATATTTCTGTAAAGTTATAATTTATTTGAGGTTGCTAGACTATCATTTTGTTAAAACTTGAACCCCACTCTTTTCAAGGCTTGAAGAATAGCATTTTTATTTCATGTGTTAAAATATTAGTTAATATTGCTGGGTTTTTCTTATTTTGTTATGTTAATAATTTACTATTATATTAATTAATGTGGCATAAGTATGGCTTCTCTGCTACGCCACTGTCCCTGTGTGAATGTGCGGTTGTTGTACTCTAAAGTGTGTGTGAGAATCTATGGCTGTTTAAATGTGGGGAGTGATAGCTTGCTTTGCATCGTTCTCTCTGGCTCAGTGTCGATAGCTGCTGATACTACGAAAGAGGTTTCCACACCCTTTGGTTGCGAGCTGGTTGGCGAGTCTCTCCGTCCCCACCACCGCTGATCTTGGTTTTTCCGGCTTCCGGTGGCTTCCTGTGCCCCTGTGGCCGCTCGCCGGATTCATTCTGGGCTGGTCGTCTGGTGAGGTAAGGTTGGTTCTGCTCTTGTTTCTGGAGATGATAGCGTTTCATTGACTAGCACGTTTAACTTAGATTTGTGAACTTAGAATAATGGTTTATATATATTCTCCGAGCGTGTGCGGAAATGTCTCGTTTTTCAATTCACTGATTTCCCAAAGATAAACGCGATGTGTGTGTTTCTAGTTGCAGTTTAATAACGACTTGGTATGTTAAAACCTTTTTTGATCATGTGGCGGTGCATGAACTCTGTGTAAATACTTTCTAGCTTCGTGGGTCCCAATTTCTAATAGGTGATATGTTCATTTTTGTACAGTGCATGTAAAAATTTTCTCATCGTTTCCTTTCGTGAGTGGTATGTGTTCTAGGTGGTTGGTTCATAGAACAAGGCCTTCAGCTTTCACAATTGTTTGTTCCATGCCCATCAGGCAAGTAACTATGCGGGTATCCTTCCGATTTCCCCTAATATTTCGCGATCTTCTCTCCCGCCTATTTTAATTTTGCTGTTTTTTCTCCAACTTGTAGTACGCTCACTTTCTTTGTCAATGATTCTCTCTGAGCCTTGTACAACCTCCTTCAATAGCTTCTTCATGTAATTCTAAACATTTCTATGGGTTGCATGCCGTAATTCTTATTTTTATTTTTCCGACTTTGTAATTATTTCATTTTTGTGGTTTTCCTGAGACAGGACCTCATCCGTCTCTGTAATCGGCCCCTATCGCGTGTAGCTGTATTTCATTCGCTTCCTTATATAATTCTAAGCATTTCTACGGTTTGCATGCTGTAGTTAATTTTCTTTATTTTGCGGAATCTGAATTTATTCAATTTCATCGGTTTTCGGATCCACGTGGGTCCGAGTTCCGACTTCCGGTTTGCAGCTAGTCGTCTGAGTTCACGCCACTTCTCATATAAAACCAGTCCCAAATCGATTTGATTTCTGACAGACTGCAATTTAGAAATCCACCGTGATTTTGTATAATGAATCCGACTTTCAACCACTTCACCTTCAGTGGAGTGCGTTTATGTAACGTAGCCGTGTGTCGCCGTTAGCGTGTTTACTCGTGTTTTCTGTTCAGATGTAATTTAAATTGCTATACACACGCACTATCTGAAAACAGGCACGACAGACCAGAGCCAGCTTCAAAGTGTTAGTATATTGTGTTTTGTGCTACCTCCGACTTGCTGAATTCCGCCTACCATCGCGACGCCTGCTCCTGCCACGTCTCAGCACGCTGTTTTTGGTGAGTTTCGCTGTGGCATTGCGTGTGTGTGAGACAATTAGTGTTCTTTGTGAATCCTTCCCCCCAGTAGCGTTAAATAATGTATAATTGTATAATTTAGGCTGGGTACCGTCCGCATTATTCCATATAAGAGATGCATTTTATTGTATTAACAAAATTGGTTCCCCATTTTGCTTGCTTTCTATCTGAATAAACAAGTTAAGTTCAGCATAATCCGTAAGTTGCCTATAAATTTTAATTTTAGTGCACCTTCCCTCTTTTATTTAATAATGTTCTTCACAAGTGCTGAGAACTAGTTCCGATGCAATTTTTTCTTATATCTAAATTCCGTTGCGCCATAAATGTTTTCTTAGCCACCATTCTAAGATAACTTCAATTGTGGTGGCTTGCTTATTAATATCTGTGTGTAAGAACGTGTGAACTGCTATGAACATTGACCACTATAGTATTAACTTCCTGTTATTGAAGTAATATGAAGCGAGTCAGTTCTCAGTTTGGGCCAGGGAACAAGGCTTTGTAGCAGGGAGTAACCAGTAGTTCACACGGACCTTATTTACTTATTTTAGTGACAAAGCAAGGCTCTTGTGTCGTACAGTGGTCGACTTTTAACACTGAGCAGGTGGAGTGCAGGGAAATCTCATTTATAATGCACCGACGATCGTATTCACATGTGACATAGGCATTGGAAATGAACGTAAGTCGCCGCGGTGGAGTAGCCGAGCGGTCTAAGGCGCCTCGTTGCGGAGCGCGCGGTTGCTCGCCGTCGGAGGTTCGAATCCTTCCTCGGGCATGGGTGTGTGTGTGTGTGTGTGTGTGTGTGTGTGTGTGTGTGTGTGTGTGTTCTCCTTAGGTTATTTTAACTTAGTTTAAGTAAGACTAGAGTACTTTATTTTTTAAATATTATCAGTATCCTAACTACTATAACTCAGGCTCTTGTTATGGTTTCATACAGATTGAAAGTGGTGGCCCTAAAACTCAACTTCTACGTGTCTGACTGAATCTGAGCAAAATCTTGAATTTTGATTTTAAATGACAGTCAATTTACGCATTAGATTACAAATAAATTTGTAACTCCAATAAAATATAAGCCACTAACATAGTACTGTAATCGAAGTTAGGTCTAAATTTTCTTTAGCGATTCTAATAAATTACACGCTTCATTGCTATAATAACAAGTAAAGAATGTCAATGTACTTTAAATTAACTAATCAGTACACTATCTTGACATAAAGAAACTTTGTAGACACTTGGATACATATATTTACAGGACAGGACACAACTTGGTACTTGACTTTGTAGGTATAATTAATTTTACTCCAGGGTATTATTGTGCAAAATAAATACAAATGTGAGGTCCATGCCTGCATACAATTCCAAATAAAGCTACTTTGCCCGTGGTGCAGTGACGGGTGATGAATGTTGCTGTCCATAGTAACGCAGTACAACTTTCAGCTCTTGCTAAATACCGGCCAACAAACTACTTCTTAGCGACGAAAGGAATAAACCAGTAGCCACCAAATTGCCAATGTGTTTAGCACGTCGTCCGAGGCAAAATAGTAGCAACTCTGGAAGTAATTGCCTCTCCAATTTACGTGCCATAAAACCGCATAGCCAACGCTGCTCACCGTGCGTCCGACCAAAACGGATGCAAGCTCACAACGCCTACTCAGTTCGGTGGCGCGTAAACGAGTTTTGGCGCGCTATTTCACCTTTTCCTGTCACGTCAGCACTTTCCTTTTTTATGCACCATTACACAGGTTTTTACATGTCGATTTAGCATTATAAAAGTCCTAAACAGCGGGAATAGCCGAGCGGTCTGGAGCGCCACGTTGTGGATAGCGCGGCCTCCCGCTTCGGAGGTTCGAATCCTCCCTCGGGCATGGATATGTGTGTTTTCTTTAGTATAAGTTAGTTCATACGTAATTTGTAAGTTTAGGGATTGATCATCCCGCAGTTAAGTCCTATAAGCTTTACAAACATTTCAACATTTGAATCCTAAACATGAACCTCCATAAATATTACAATATTCACAAATTTCCACAAAATGAACAAAACAAAGCAAAAAACATTCATTACTGACAGAAAATTGCATTCTGATTTACACAGGGTCTTACAAAAAGGTATGGCCAAACTTTCAGGAAACATTCCTCACACACAAAGAAAGAACATATGTTATATGGACATGTGTCCAGAAACGCTTAATTTCCATGTTAGAGCTCATTTTAGTATTTTTCTTTAAATGTAAATTGAAATAATTCGGGCTGACAATTGTCAAGATACCCAGTTGTTTCGTTAGTATGTAAGGAATCCGCACGCAATTGTGCAATCACGTGATCAACACAGATTTTATGTGAACGTTTGGGCAGGAATTGTTGGTGATGTCTTGAGTGGGCCTCATGTTCTTCCACCTACGCTCAGTGGAGCACGTTATCATAATTTCATACGGGATATTCTACCTGTACTGCTAGAACATGTGCCTTTACAAGTACAACACAACATGTGGTTCATGCACCATGGAGCTCCTGCACATTTCAGTCGACGCGTTCGTACGCTTCTTAACAACAGATTCGGTGACCAATGGATTGGTAGAGGTGGACCAGTTCCATGGCCTCAACCCTATTGACTTTCATTTATGGGGGAATTTGAAAGCTCTTGTCTACGCAACCCCGGTACCAGATGTAGATACTCTTTGTGCTCGTATTGTGGATGGCTGTGACAAAATACGCCATTCTCCAGGGCTGCATCAGCGCATCAGGGATTCCATGTGACAGAGGGTGAATGCATGTATCCTCGCTAACGGAGGACATTTTGAACCTTTCCTGTAACAAAGTGTTTGAAGTCACGCTGGTACGTTCTGTTGCTGTGTGTTTCCATTCCATGATTAATGTGATTTGAAGAGAAGTAATAAAATGAGATCTAACATGGAAATTAAGCATTTCCGGACACATGTCCACATAACATATTTTCTTTCCTTGTGTGTGAGGAATGTTTCCTGAAAGTTTGGCTGTACCTTTTTGTAACACCCTGTAGATACGTAGTTAATCATTGAAAAGAGTCAACAAAGATATATTACATCTCCCACTAGCATACGACATAAGCATAAAAATCGATAAAACTTATTCCAAGTATAAAACCACAAAAATAATTATTCATGGTGTTACATTTTGACTCTTGTTATGCCCTACTCTGGTGTCATAGGAGATGGGATCCTTCTGGTGGACGATAACTCTAGTTCCCACATTCTTGAACGAATAGCATGACCAGCTTCTTCACCAGACCTAAACCCAGTTGTGTATATCTGGGATGGACTTTGCAGACGTACTGCAGCCAGACCAGCATCTCCGAAAATAGTTGCAGAGCTGGATATTGCACTCATGGAAGAATGGCCACTTATCCCTCAAGGGCTGATTGATAACCTCATGCCGCCCATACCACACAGGTGTGCAGCTGTACTGGCCATACGAGGTGAACACACGCCATATTACAGGGCAACGAGAAAGACGTTTTCACTATTATGTTAGCCCAATAGTGCGTCGCTCTAAGTGAATGCTATGTAAATTTCAAGTAAAGAATTGAGACAGCAAAATATCGTACTGTATAGTAGTATGGTAGTGCCGCTTTCAGCACAGTGAGAATCGCCCGTCTTTTGTTTTTTGGCGGGCAATTTGACTTACCCCCCACCCCTCCTCCCTCCCTCGGCCAATTGCCGGACCGCAGATCAAAGGATGCCGCCACAGGATGATTGATAGGTCTTCCCGGAAGGACGAAAGATGATTGACAGTTTACATTTAGGTCCTTTTGATTCGCTACTTGTCCGATCGCTAATCAAAGGACGCCGCCATAACGCACTTAAGGATGATTGACAGGTTGCAAGTAAACAACACCTCCCTCGGCCAGACACTTGGCCGAGACGACGCCCACCTCCACCCCCAGGCGCCGCCGTTAGACAGGCAGCACCTCCGACTGGTCCAGACCTGTCTACCCCTCGGCATGTCTACTCGCACCCTCTGCCACACACCTGGCCGAAACCGCGACCCCTACTCGCTCAGCCGATTGCCGGACCACCGCCGCCGCCGCCGACAGATGCTACCCCCTCCTCCGCCCTCGCGACCACTTATCAATGGACGCCGCCACCCGCCCTACCCGCGAGGACAATACCGCGACGATTGTGTTGACTGCATCGACATCTCTAAACAACACCGTCCCCGCCAGCCGACCCCTGCGCCCAGGACAGGGGCGTACTGCACTCTTTTTACGGCGACCGCGCCCCACCAGGTCAGCAGCCAATTTAATTGCATATTTATTATTAAGCGCGCCGCAGTGATCCCTACACCAGATCTCGATTTACGTAACAATTTCCGCCGTTTATTATTATTCTCGGAAAAAATAAAGCTACCATAGTGTTCTTCATATGTATTTTTAACAAGAATTTCGGTGTAATGCTAAAAAACAATTTAGAACAAAAATGCTTAGTTGGTTTCGTATACTACAGCTTGTAGTAAAATGTAAATTTTAAAAATAAATTTTACCTCTTATTTCCTTGCTACAGCAGTACACATCCCATCTAAGGAATCTCTATGTCCTGTTACGATGCAAACTACATTTATCTGACACCGATATTCCAGCGCCACAGAAGACATTCAAACCATATTGTGCAACGGAGAGTCGAAATAAAAAAGTACGCGAAATGATTTACCGATTTCCGATTGTCTACACTAATACTTTTCGAAAGTATTGGCCTAACAACACACTTATTCGACAATACAGCAACCACAGAACCGAAGTTACCTGCCCAATGCAACACCGATTTCCAGCTCGACCCACACATTACTCACAAAATTCCTACTCCAAGTTCCTTTCTTGTGCATTCCACTAATCCGAACTAAGATTTATTATTTTAATTAGAAGTAGATGTCTACCGCAAACGAAGATGCTAACGTACACACCGCAACACATGATCCTGTAGAGGACATTTTTGTTACAGTACAACTGACTACATTCAACGTAATGTTCGCAAACACTTATATCGCAACCAACACCTGCATACTTCGATCATAACCTGCTCTCTATGGGATGGATGGGAGTAACACACAGTACAAACACGTTTGTCGTGTGTTCCGCTAATTTCGGTCAATACAACGATGCGAGACCAACCCCCACGCCCGTTTACTGCGAAAGCAAATATTTTTCCCCACACTATCTGTTTATACCGGGCTTGCACATATGCAATAGCCTCCTTTAAAGCCTTTGTCTTCGATATATAACCCAGTTTTCGTTTACCCTTCTTCTTAGGACTTGTGGAATAACGTAGGCGATATCTACGTCTGTGGAGAATAAAGGCCTGGAATGCTAAAAATTATAGCTCCTTGCTCGACTCTACAAGTAATTTACAGTTGAAACTAAAAAACAATGTCCGAGAGACCGGTCAATTTTCGGGTACTCTTAATACCCAAGTAATCAAATCTAAAAGCGTATATTAACCGGGAGCGACGCACAGTACAACGGCGCACTTTGTAAATATCGTATCTTCTCTTTTAGAACACTTAAACAATATTCTTGCACAGATCCATAACCACATTCCTCCATCCTGGTAATGCCATCTTCGCGACCCAGCATAAAAATAAAAGTTCTAACAATCAACTGTCTGGACGCTTTATATAAAATCGATAACTTTGCTTACACCAGGGCTCGTGATTTTTTCTACAAATTTATTTTGGTTCTACAATTCGACGCCAACCACGTTAAGCAGTCCTTTTCCAATTGTCTTGTTGTCGCCCGCAACCACGTTGCTGTTGCTCCTTCCATCCGAAAGTCATGCTCGGATACGAACGCCACTCGGTTAAAGTGTTGTCCAAAAATCCAGGAGACAGGAGCCATCTACACGAAGCTGCTGCGGTAGTATAGATGGGAGCGCCTCCATTAAAAAACATCGATTAGCTGCACTCTATAAGATATATATCCACAGGACGTACATATTTGCCCCCTGTATTCCAGAAATAGTAACTTCGTCTTATCTCCAGCGTTTGCAGTATCGAACTTGCTGAATTTACTACGCATGTAGATCCGCACACACGCACTCCATTGGCTACAACTAGCGCACTTTAAGGTACCAAACTATAGGAGTTTTTTGGACACGTTAATTTTCGACGAAAGAATAATGATTTACCGCAGCAGGCATATCCGCTACGTAACGTAATGCACACCAGCCGTAAAGTAGACAACACTAGCATACGATTAAACAGGCGATGCTTCGACGAAAGATCACTGCAAAGTTTATTTTACAACCACCATAGTCAGCTTCTTTAGAGCTCTACTGCGATGTGTATTTAGAGTATATCAACACTTTTTACTTAAATTCCATCCCATCTAGCCTACAGCACTCTCTGTAAGAGCCAAACATTTCCAACACAGTAACAGAACTACACCTTGCAGTCAACACGAACCTACAACAACAAACGAATCTAGCCATTCCAACTCGTTTTTTTTTGTCCCAACTAGCATGCTGCAAGCTCTTTATACGTCCAAACGCAATCCAGACAGCGCTATCCTTACAGCCGTCACTAACCCAATACCAACTCAAAGATCCCCCACAGACGGTGTTATAACTGCGATCAGTAACAGACAAGGTATCCCAGACACAGCACATTTTTAATAAAGTTTCGATCTCTCTCTCCACCCAATAACTGTATTGGTTGCTTGACCCGCCCCAACTATCCAACCACAACTTTGTTTCCATTGTATAGCCCAGCAGACAATATTTCTGGAACGCTTTCTATCAGTCAATAGACTATATACCACGAGCATTCGCGCACAAACCACCATCGAACTGCACTCCTTCTAACAAATTATTACTCTCGATAAACATCGGTAACACAGAGTCCCTGCATATGGGCTGAATTGCCTCCAATACTGCAAACGGTAGGGAGTGGTGGTGTACACAATTTTCTAGTGCTTTTTTTGTACCCACACCATGAGCCTACACCAGTGTCACAAAGCGCATGCTGTCGATTGTCATCTTTAGAGGCTTTATGGAAGAAGGTACCCCAAACTAACTTGAAAATCAATTGTTCTTATGTTTTTGGGAGACAAGTCTAATGTGAAAGTAGGAAAAAAATGGCATGGCTGCACACAGAGTAATTTTTGAATTTATATTTAAACAACTTCCCGTAGTCCAATTTAAATGTTTTAACCACCATTGTGTTCAGAAAAGTCTAAACTTTAATTTAAGATGAACAACAAAAATTAGATTTTAAAAATGAGACATAATCCCTTCTTTTAAATCAAAAGACGTCGGGCTAACCATTCAAGATAAAAGTAGCGTTAGTCGATGTATATTTGTCAGCTAAGAATTGGCGAACATTGAAGAAGATAACCAACTGGACATCGAGACATCTTTAGAAGACGCATGCAACTACTCATAGGAAAACAAATATGTTTTCAGTATGATTAACGCAGTCGTGTGTTGCGGCAAGAACTTCTCTTGTAATGAAGATTACTAAGCTAGGCGCTGCTTCTGTATCCTAAGCAGGGAACGCTTCTAAACAGAGATTAGAAGGTGTGGTAACAAAGGAAAACTTATTTTGAACAGTGTTACATGTGAACACTAAGTGTGTGGTGTGCTTTTGTAAAGAAATATTAAGTATGTTGAAGATTACTAGTTTGAACAGTGATTATTAAAGAAAAGACTGATTTTGAATTGTGATTTTCGGGAATATTTTCGAACTTTTATGAACAGTGATTGCTAAACTGATCTGTAAATGCTCACACAAAAGGAAAATACCGGGTGATAAAAAAGTCAGTATAAATTTGAAAACTTCGTAAGTCACGGAATAATGTTGATAGAGAGGTAAAAATTGACACACATGCTTGGAATGACATGGGATTTTATTATAACCAAAAGAAAACAAAAGTTCAAAAAATATTCGACAGATGGCGCTTCATCAGATCAGAAAAGCAATAATTAGCATAACAAATTAAGACAAAGCAAAGATGATGTTCTTTACAGGAAACGCTCAATATTTTCACCATCATTCCTCAACAATAGATGTAGTCGACGAATAATGTTGTGAACAGCACTGTAAAGCATGTCCGGAGTTATGGTGAGGCATTGGCGTCGAATGTTGTCTTTCAGCATCCCTAGAGATGTCGGTCGATCACGATACACTTGCGACTTCAGGTAACCCCAAAGCCAATAATCGCACCGACTAAGGTCTGGGGACCTGGGAGGCCAAGCACGACGAAAGTGGCGGGTGAGCACACGAACATCACCAAACGACGCGCGCAAGAGATCTTCCACGCGTCTAGCAATATGGGGTGGAGCGCCATCCTGCATAAAAATCGTACGTTCCAGCAGGTGTTTATCAGCCAGGCTGGGGATGATGCGATTCTGTAACATATCGGCGTTCCTCTCAGCCGTCACGATAGCAGTTACAAAACCAGATCACGCAGTTCCTCAAAGAAAAAAGGCCCGATAACGGCAGATGTTATGTTTATAATAAAACCCCATATCATTCCAAGCATGTGTCTCAATTTTTACCTCTCTGTCTACATTATTCCGTGAATTATTAAGTTTTCAAATTTAAAAATGTTCAAATGTTTGTAGAACTTATGGGACTTAACTACGGGTTCATCAATCCCTAAACTTACAAACTACTTATGAACTAGCTAATACTAAGGACGGCACAAATATCCATGCCCGAAGGGGGATTCGAACCCCCTACCGTAGTGGCCGTGCGGACCGTGATTGGCGCTCCAGACCGCTCGGCTACTCCCGCGCGGCCAAACTACACTCTCAGCCGGCCGCGGTGGCCGAGGGGACTGAGGCGCTCCAGTCACGGTCTGCACGGCCACTACGGTCGGGGGGTTCGAATCCCCCCTCGGGCATGGATATTTGTGCCGTCCTTAGTCTTAGGTAGTTCATAAGTACTTTGTAAGCTTAGGGACTGATAACCCCGTAGTTAAGTCCCCTAAGTTCTACAAACATTTGAACATATGAAACTACACTCTCTTGCGGCTACCTTAGCGCATTGCAAATCAATACCAGTGAAGCTGCTACTGACTCCTGCACAGAAAGTAAAAACATAAAATAATTAAAATAAAGGTTTCGCTCTCATACGAGAACCATACAAGGACTCTACGAGAACCCTTACACATGTCATTCTTCGTTTCAATAAAATAACTTTGAAATCATCATTCAAGATAACAGTGTTGAGCCGTATGACCATTCGGGGTTTAATCTTTATTTGTAATCCAAGAATCTGCAGCTATTTTCAGGAAACAAGCAAAAAGACTTGAAGACCTGTGTGGAATGTGGTTAGCGATGAGATGCGCGGCAGTCAGTCAATGTTAAAAGCAACATTCCACATTCACATGAACATACAAGTTCAATCACACGGGTGTAAACATATATAAATATGTGGCAAATATACATAAACATGGGGCATTGATAATTAATAAAAATAATAAAATAATTATCACACAGCTAGATAACATTAATGGTGCAAAAACACTTTACGTTAAAGAATAAATCAAACAGGAACACGACCACACAATCAGTGGACGTGTTTCAAAGTTGTGCTTTGCACAAAATTCTTGGCGACCTCCTCTTTCAAACCTATTCCTTACCATTATATAATCAATCTCGTACCTTCCAGTGTCTCCTGGCTTCTTACTTGTAGTCAAACTTCTTTCGTGGTGATTAATTCAAGTGTTTGAGATGAGTAATTGTGCTCTGCACAATTATTTTGGTGACCTCCTCTTTCAAACTTTTACCCCAGTCCATATTGACCTACTACATTTCCTTATCTTCCTTTTCCTACTACCGAGTTCTAGTCCTCTGTCAAAATAAAGTTTTCCTCTCCCTTAACCCTCTTATCATCTTCGACACAGATAGTTGACGGTCTATGTTCGTTTCGGGTCTATCTTTGTTACGATAATGCGTTCACTACGCTGTCCATGGTCATTTACCTGCATTCCTATTATCTTATTCATTCCCGGACCTTCTCTACATGAACACCAATTGATTTTGTATTTGTAATTCTGTACTCGCCTGACCAGAAATCCTATTCGTCCTGCGCCGAACTTCACTAATCCCCGCCATATCTAACTTTAACCTACCCATTTCTCTTTTCAAATTTTCTAACTTACCTACCCGATGCGTAGAACGCCTGACTTGTTTTTCTTGATGACAATATGCTCCTGAGTAGTCCCTGCTCGGAGATCCGAATGGGCGACTATTTTACCTCCAGAACATTTTACCCGAGACGATGTCATTCATATAGTAGAGCTGCATGTCCTTGGGAAAAGTAACGACTGTAGTTTCCCCTTGCTTTCAGCCGTTCGCAGTAACTGTGTGGTAAAGCTACACTAGCTGATGCTACAAGGCCAGCTCAGTCAATCATCCAGACTGTTGCCTCTGTAACTATTGAAAAGGCAGCTGCCCCTCTTCAGGAACCAAACGTTTGTCTGGCCTCTCCACAGATTCCCCACCTCTGTGGTTGCACCTACGGTACGGCTATCTGTATCGTTGAAGCACGCAAGTCACCCCACCTCGAAAATATCTGTGCTTCATGTTTGATGTACCTCCTTTATATTCAAGCTCTTAAATATTTCCAAAAAGTGAAAATATTTTGAAATTCCTATTTTTGTTAGTATTTATAGTACCATTTGTCAACTTACCGTACAGGGAGGAAAATATGACATTCGCGTATGGGTAGAATGAAGAAATGAACATTTTATTTAAAAAAGAACAAAAATTCCTATCTGTTGTTGAGAAACGTGTTGAGAACACATACACCCATGCCCGAGGAAGGACTGGAAGCTCCGACAAGAACGGCCACCCAGTCCGTAACATGACGCCTAGGACCTCGCGACCATTCCACGCAGCCTTCCTTATGCCTCTGCATAATTCGTCATCTCTAGCGCAGTCGACATTTTGGACACTTACTGTAACATGCACAAAGTCTTACACAATAAAATCATAAAACCGTTTTAAAGCATTGATAAATCCATATGGTTTAACAGGGGTCAGTTAATATTCATTAATGTAAAAGTATTACTTACATGATACTTATTTAAACCGTGCGAATAATTGTTACGAAAACAGCCTCCACTACCAAGCCACTGATGTCAACAAATAAAATGACCAAGCTGTTTTAGTGCAACAGAGCGCGCTAAGGAAGCAGTATCATAGTGCTGTTGTGTTATCGGAGAAATTCAAAATTCATCATCTTAGACTCTTCGTCAACATAACCGATCTTCCCCTGCAAAGTAAATCAGGGATTATTTGTGGAGTAGCTTCCCTCACCGTGGAGTTCAAATGTTTGTAAATGTAAGGGACCTAACTGCTCCGGTTGTCAATCGCTAGGCTTACAAACTACTTAAACTAACTTATGCTAAGGTTGTTGTTGTTGGTTTTTGGAAGGGACTAAACTTCAATGATTATCAGTCCCTTGTTCCAGTCTGAGAGATAAAACATTGTGTTAAGCGTTCCTAAGTAAAGGCGTTAACATGTCACAGTTTAAAAGGAATAGGTAAACATGAGGACGGGATACAAGTTAAAACGAAGAAGAGATAAAAGGGCGGAAACAACAACACATACACCCATACCCGAGGGAGGACTCGAACCTCCGACGGCGAGCAACAGCGCGCTCCGCAGCGAGGCGCCTTAGAGCACTCGGTCACTCCACCGCGGCCGCCGAGGAGTATGACGGCCTAATGACAGCTTCATGAACAGGCCAGGGGCGACTGACAACTGGCTTCAGATGGCAGACGTCTTCGTAATTGTTTCTCCTGCAGTGGCATCACATACTCTCTCAAGCAGCGAAGTTTCATATCTTTTCCTGCTCCTCTTATCCTTTTCATCATACTTACTTCACTTTACGCGATCAGGCCCAGTGGACCGCGCGATGATATAATGAAAGCTCTCCACTCACTGCGATTCTTCGCTGTCTGCTCCCAGTTCTTCCAGGTTTCGAAGTTTTTGCAGATCTTCTCTTATCCCGTCCATCCACCTCTTGCTTAGTCTTTTGCCTGTTGGTATCATCTCCATGGCCATCCTAGGCCATCGCTCCTCACTCATACGTACCACATGACCTGCCCATTATAATCTTCTACTTCTCATCAAGCCCACAATGTTTGGTCCACTACAGAGTTGTTCTAATTCTATATTGTGCCTTCTCCTCCATTCTCCTGTTATGTTGTCTTTAACCGGTCCAAATATCTTCCTCAAGCATCTCCTTTCAAAAACTGCGAACTTGTTTAATTTCTGTTTTCTAGTGCTCCAGCATTGACACCCATATAGAATGACAGGAAGAATTAATGTTTTATACAACCTTAGTTTGAGGGCTCGTGATATGCTCCGGGAAGTCAAAATGTTGTGTATTGAGTGCAAGCATCTACTACCAGCTTGAATTCTTGCCTTTATTTCCATTCCAGACGATGAATTTTCTGAAATTATGCTTCCAAGATATTTAAAACCTTTTACTCTTTTGTAGGTGTCATTATCCACAGTTAATTCCTGGATTTCTGAGTGTGGGGCTCTTCCACCTATCATGTATTTGTTTTTTTGTGAGATTCACTTTCGGTCCAAATTTGTTTGCTATGCTTTCCATAGTCATCATTAGCATCTTCAAATTACCTTTTGTGTGTGTCATTAAGACTATATCATCTGCGTATGCTAGATGGGTGATGTTCCTATTTGCTACCTGGATACCCTGACGGTTGAAACTATCCATTTCTCTAATGATCTTATCAAGCACTAGGATGAATAATATTGGGGAGAGACTATCCCGTTGTCTTAGTCCAGTGGTTACCCGAAAACTATCCGTGGTTCTATTACTCAGTTTAATCTTTGTTCTTGTGTCATCCAGGCATAGCGATACAAATCTTACCAGCTTCTTGGACAAAACAAATTCGATCAAGGCCTTAAACAAACTTGTCCTGTGGATACTGTCATAAGCCTTTTGCAAGTCAACAAACAGAAGGTGTATTTCCTTATTATATTCATACATATTTCTTAGACTTGCTTAATAAAAATATACAGTGTATTAATGTGGGTAAACATTACACTCTGTTCTTGCTGCTCGCTTTTGTTCCAATTCATACGTCCTACATAAGCGGCGATCTACCCCACATATTAGGCCATCGGAAATATCCGAGAGGACAGACACTACACCATGTATACATGCCACTTAAAAAGTCAGTGAAGATCGCAATTTATTTAAACGTTACCGGGTTCGACCATTTAAATGGATATCCTCAGATCACTACAACCACGGAGTTGGACTCCGGCTGCGTTGAGCACGGGCTGCGTGGGTGTTAGATGTCGACGTGTAGCATTCAGGCAGCTCCTGCTTAACGTAGTGGTCTGAAGATGGCAATTAAGTGGTCGAATCCGGTAACCTTTAAATAAATTTCGATCTTAATTGGCTTTTTAAGTGAATTCAATCATTCTGATCGCTGATTCTCCAGGATGTTTTCAAAAATAATCTATATATGTATTTTCACGCGAAGGTAATGTGTGGCCTATTACTTCACGGCCAATGCGGTAATATCGTTCGACCTCGTGCGGTAAACTGAATGGTAACAGACGACATGAACGATAGGGGCGCTTCTTCCGTAGTGTGAGACTTGTAGGAATTTGTGACGTGCTCGGATAGTCAACAGGTCAAGGCGACCTCTGACCCGAAGCGGGAGACACTGGTTCGAATTCCGGTACGGCACAGAATTGCAGTTGTCACCACTTCATTATTTCAGTGCCTTAATGCAGCCAGAGACATACTTTTCTCCCTATCATTAAAAGTACGCGAAATATGTTTGCAGACAGTATGCGGAAAACACAAGTGCGTTGAATTGAGATGTTTTAGAAGCTCAGTAATACGTTGATTATTTGAATTTCTATCAATGTGGGTACAACATAATCCATTATGTTAACTTACTTCTTGATTCCATCTTAGGCCAGAATGCAGAGCTCACTCCATACACATGGGTGGAAACTGATCGCGACGGTTTAAGATGGTGAATCACAGCAGTGCCTTCATGATGTATTTTATTTCGGACTGCAATTATATTATAAATAATTTTTGACAACTGAAGATAGGCATATGATGTAATCCAGTAGTATGTGAAAATTTATTTATCAGCACCTCTTCTGGAACCTGATATGACATTCTCCAAAGTTTTACTCCCTGGGAAGCACCATCTGCACACAATTATGGGAGAGTTCTTTCAGACAAAGCCAGTTAACAATTCATCAAAAAGTATATTTGAACATTGAATTTTTAGAAAGACAAAAAAGTCACCCTTAGGTAACAGCCACAGTCGCTATGAGGACACGTTTATTTCATCTCGCATATCATTTGTTTCGATAAACTTATGACATAGTTTTCAAATGTGAGTAATGAATACCTAACGGAGCATTACTGTGGATTGGGGCTCAATTAATCACACGTATTTAACAGGATAGTTATTTTACATCGAAACATGTCATGAGAGAGATGACGACTGTGACTATTATCTCTATTATTATTATTAGCGAATGTCCCCATGGGAGAACGATAAGCAGGTAATTTATCAATATTTCTTAAGGTTCTTCTTATTTTTCCAATATTTCTTAATTTTCTCCCCAAAGGCCTTTCTTTCTTCGGTCCACTTTGGTCGGTATGGTTTTGGTGCCATCTCTGAAGTAAACTTCCACTTGTCAATTTTTCTTCTGAATGTATCCCTGTCTGATGTGTTTGTTATGTCAATTTTTGCTTTTGTCAAATCCTTCTTAACTTCAGTTACCCAGGGTATAGTTGCTTTAAGTGATGTCACATAGTTCAGTAGACGTTTAGTTAACCTGTTCCCAGGTAATCTGTGTAGGTGTCCATAAAATTTCATTTGTCTCTTTCTGATGTCAGTTTCGATATTTGATAGTTTTTCGGTTGTCTCTATGGTCTGCAGTCTGTATCCATCTTATGTGTATCGTGGTCCCAGAATTTTCCTAATAATTTTTCTCTCTACTTTCTTAATTTCTTGTAAATCTAGTTTTCTATTCACTGAGAACGTTTCACTTGCATATGTGACTGTACGTTTGATAACTGTGTTGTAGTGTCTTATTTTAGTTCCTTTTGACAGGCATTTTTTGTTATATATGTTTTGAAAAAGTCCGAATGCTTTCTTGATTTTCTGTAATCGGTTGTTTTGTGCTATTTTCTCGAGTCCTGTTGGTTCAATAACTTCGCCGAGATACTTAAAGTGTTTGACTCTGTTGATTTCACCATTATTTGTTTTGAGTTTCGGAATATCTAATTTGGAGCAAATAAATTCAGTCTTCTCAAAGGAGATTTGCAGGCCAACCTTCCCTGCACATTGCTTGAGGATTTCAATTTGTTTTATTGCGATTTCTTCACTGCCAGTTATAATTGCTAGGTTATCTGCAAACGCTAAATAAGGGATGTTCAATTTTCCTTTACCTCTTTCTAGTTCAATTGGCTTCAAGAAGTTTTGTTAGTTCGATTTCCCATTCTTTCGTTATTTTGTCTAAAACTATGTTGAATAACAGTGTCGAGATCCCATCTCCTCGTCTTACTTCTGTTTTAATTAAGAATGGTTTCGAAATTTCATCTATGAATTTATTTTTTGATTTGTTTCCTGTCAGTGTCTGTTCAATTAGTTTTTGGGTTTTGGTGTCCAGTCCACGTTCTTCGAGAATGTTAAATAGAGATTGTCTGTCTATAGAGTCATATGCTTTCTCAAAATCAACGAATGTGCACACTTTGTTGGTTGCTTTTCCCATACTTCTGTAATATTGAATTTTTTCGCCATCTGAAAAAGGTTCTTAAACTATTTTTTGTTTGTTTAAGAGGTGACCCCTCTTCTTCATTTCCCTTATTATACCGTTTATATCTGTTAGTCTCCTCATCTACTCCTTTATATGACAACATGTACTTTGCAGTATGACTTGAATATATTTTAACTTTATTAGTGGTCTTCCTGGGTTCACTCCTTGTACGTATTCATTCTATTTTCCTTTGTATTATTCTAAATTTATGATGTTTTGTTCTAATATCTTAATTTCTGATTTTGTCTTTTATGTCCTTTTTTTAGTGCTTAAAAATTTCACTTCAGCACTATCCCTGTGTCGTTTTTATTTCTTACTAGCTTAAACCCACGGCTCCGCTCGCGTGTTGGTTGATTATTATAGATAATGCGCGAAACGTTAAATCGATTATTTTAAAGAGATGTATTAAAAGAAATTTCTTTTTTACTGCTTTATTTATTTATTCTTTTATTTCCTTATTCGTATGCTTATCCTTACAGAGAAAGAGCTGAAGACGTAGCACGCATACCAAAGATATGGTCTGTGGCATCACGTTTCGCTGTATGTAACCTCCTTGCTACATAGTCGCTAACGTCATCGCTGGCCTTCATACCGAATTTTTTTTTTTTAATTTGACGACTTTCAACCACCATATCTTTCACGCCCTTACAGCTATCGGCATGGAACTGCTATGGTGTACAACGGGAGCCTTCGGACAACAATTACACACAGATCATCATTCATTTGCGTTCTGTAGTTTTCGCTGCAGAGCGAAATATTAACACACACACACACACACACACACACACACACACACACACACACGTAGAATTCTATATACACCGATAACTCTCCATTCCAATATACTCTACCCTTTTATCATTATCAACCCTCAAGCAACAATGCAACCAATAAAACCATTTTCAAAGAGTAACTATAATTTTCAAAGAGCAATTATTGTTCCGCATTTCGCGTTATATCCTTCAAATTACTATCTATCAGATCGCTATAAAACCGTGCCTAAAACTTTCCTCAGGTATAAATTAGTAACTGTAAAAATATTTAAGTCTCTGCGTCTTGTCGTTCGGACACATTCACATTAATATATATAGATAGATACATATAGATTAATATATATAGATAAATAGCTATCCGATCTCCATAAAACCGTGCCTAAAGACTTCCGCGGGTAGACATTAGTAACTGTACAAATTTTAGCTCTTTATGTGTTGTGGTTCAGACGTGATTAACGTACACCGAACAGACATTCACATTTATAGATATAGACTAGCTTATACCCGCGGCTCCGCTCGCGTGTTGGTTGATTATGATAGATAAGCTATCTTTCAGTAGTGTGCTATGAGACTGGTTTGGAAGGATGAAATGAAATACAATACCTTCTTTAGAAAGAAACATTTTTAATCAATATTCAAATAATAAAATAAAATTATGTGAAGTGTTTAATGATTTACAATAAAATACATTATTCCTCATAGCCTGTGTCGCAATATCTCAACACGTATGGTGAGAGTAATGTCGAAATTCACTTTAATTTCATTTTAGGGCATTCTGGTAAACTACATTATTTGTATTAAAAGATATTTCTTTTTTACTGCTTTATTTATTTACTCTTATATTTCCTTATTCGCATGCTTATCCTTACAGAGAAAGAGTTGAAGATATTGTAGCACGCATAGACCAAAGATATGGTCTGTGGCATCACGTTTTGCAGTATGTAACCTCCTTGCTATAGAGTCGCAAACATCATCGCTGGCCTTCAGTCCGAATTTTTTATAATTTGTCGACTTTCAAACACCATATCTTCCACCCCTTATAGCTATCGGCATGGAACTGCTATGGTGTACAACGAGGGACTTCAGACAACAATTACACACAGACCATTCGTTTGGGTTCTGTAGTTTTCCCTGCAGAGCGAAATATTCACACACACACACACACACACACACGCGCGCGCGCGCGTAGAATTTTATATACATCGATAACTTTCCATCCCAATATACTCCACCCTTTTATCATTATCAACCCTCAAGTAACAATGCAACCGAAAAACTATTTTCAAAGAGTAAATATAAATTTCAAAGAGTAATTATTGTTTCGCACTTCGCGTTATATTCTTCAAATTACTAAATATCTATCCGATCGCTATAAAACCGTACCCAAAATCTTCCTCAGGTATAAATTAGTAACTGTACAAATATCTAAGTCTCTACGTCTTGTCGTTCGGACGTGATAAGCGTACACCGAACAGACATTCACATTAATATATATATATATATATATATATATATATATATATATATATATATATATATATATATCCGATCGCCATAAAACCGCCCTAAAGCCTTCCCCGGGTAGACATTAGTAACTGTACAAATCTTTAGCTCTTTATGTCTTGTGGTTCAGAAGTGATAAACGTACACCGAACAGACATTCACATTTATAGATATAGATATAAGATCAATTACTTACTTCTGTTTAGCAGTGTCATATGAGTAACTATCCTGCAAAATGTTATTGTATGTAGGGATTCATCCAACTATGTAAGGAGTCTGTTAGTTATTTGATCCATACATCACATTCAGGGTAAACGTTATGATGTGGAACGAGTCAACAGAACTAATATAGAGCACATATGCGTATACAAAATGAAAACTACATATTAGACATTTTTCCCTATTGGCAATTTGCAGGCCTTTTCCTGTGTAGATGACAAATTATTTCTGATCGAATATTCCTCTATAAAGTAGAACTTACGGAGTTTTCTTGCAATCAGTGAGACCCCATTCGTTATTTTTCCCCCATTTTCTGAATTTCTCTCTCTTTCTTTCACTGTTTGAATTATCTAATATCAGAGTTTGTATTTGTTATGCTAACTCCAATTCACACTATTTCAAGTAATAATATAAATTGTATAGTGTCAAAAATTTAAATCCTTTTTGGAAAGACTTGCCACGATACCCCAATAGAACTCACATATACGGTCACAGAGAAATGAGAACGCTCACTCGGTATACCGGTACCAGCTTCAGTCCGTGATAGCCCTCGTCTGTCTGCGCCTGGCTTAGTGCTGACCTTTCTACATGCAACGTGTGGGTGGGGAGGGCAAAGATTGGCGCCACCGTATATTTATCAAGCGTTTTTCTTTCTCACCTGTGTTTCTCACATTAGAGTTTTAAATGACAGGGTCTCTGCTCTTACATGTCTCACACAATACGCGGACCTCCCAGTATTTACACTGTCCGTTTTCCAGTCCTGTGATTCACAAGTGTGTGACTCACTCCCTTCTTACTAGGTACCACTGCTAAAAAATTTAGAATACCACTGTGAAAGCAATTTTTCGTTGATACTTATTACGATAATTGACGATTCTTGTTCCACAAATGCTGACTCCAGAGGTCGGGATACCAATTTTTGTCTTAATCGGCGATAAACTGAAATTTTTATCAACTACGCTAATTCAGGGCTATATTGCGTGGAACATGCAATTGCTTCACCTTTACCACCGACCTATATATGACACTTACTATCTTTCAAACATAACGCTTGAAATGCAAAGCAGCCATATATGATCATGGAAAGCACTCTTACAATAATAAAATAAAAATGTATTTTACAGTCGAGAACATGTCTTTCGACTAGCAACATCGAAATTCCGTGTTAAATATTTAGAATGAAATGCATTTCTTTATAGTTAAACGTATGTAGCTCTTCACGCTTTTCCGGAGATCTAATGACATAATTGGTTGTCGGGTGTTAACAGGCTTTAACGTTGATACTCGTTGAAGAAAACTGTCAGTTATTCTTTATGAATGTGATTGTACAGAGAGTAGAAATTATATTTTTTTATAAAAACATTCTAAAAAAATCCAAAATGTTGCAGCCAAATATAAGCTTTTTAACACTTTTAAAAGATTAACCTTCACCACGGTGACCACGATGAATTTAATAATGGCTCTTTGGAAATCAGATACGGTCAGAGAGTTGACACTGCAATGTGGACAGTACAGACGCGGCACAAAGTAACTATATTATTACTAGTTATAGTAATGAATGCGCGATATTACAGTAATGTCACTCTTCTTCAGGTAAAACCTCCTGGCTGAGTGACCGTGGTCGATGAATAAACCTTTTCCCTAGCGTTTCGTCTCCATATGCGGGAGGGATTTGAGTTCTTCTGCACAAAAGACGCTTTCCACCCAGGCTATATGGTCTACCGAAGACGCATAAACCTTTTATTCCGTTAAGAACGAGTGTGAGTGCAATGAAGTGGCCAGATATCTTGCCTCTCTGCTGCAGCCGTACATTGGTAGCTACATTAAAAACTCTGTGCATTTTATTGAGAAACTGAGGGAGATTAACGTCAACCGAGGTGATATGCTTGTGAATTTTCACGTAGTGTCCTTGATACAATGGTACCTGTAAACAAAGCTGTTTTATATATAACAGATATGTTTCCATCTGACATAGTGGCGTTATTCAGACATTTTCTCGCCACAACTTACTTCCGGTAAAAAATGAGTTTTATGAACAAATAGGTGGTGCTGCTATGGGCAGCCCTCTTAGCCCAGCAGTTGCCAATTTATTTATTGAGGTTTTCGAACAACGAGCACTGCAGACAGCCAGAAAAAACTAGCTAAATGGTGCCGCTATTTGTATGACACCTTTGTGCTATGGAGTCAGCTGAAGAGGAACTGAAAATCTTCTTGCTGCATCTGAATGACATTATCCAAAGATAAAATTCAAGACGAATAAAGAGAGCAACGGCCAACTTAACTTCCTGGATGTACTCCACAACGAGTCAAACCACCATTCTAGACAAAAAGAGGTGTCATCAAAACCTTGGTGGACAGAGCCTACAAAATATGTGAACCAGCATAGTTGCACGATGAAGTGAATCACCCACGAGCGGCCTTCAAGAAAAATAGATCTGCTGGTATGGAGACTGATCGAGTACTGCATCCAAGAAGACAAGAATCTATAGACAATGAGCATGATCGGCGA
Organism: Locusta migratoria; assembly: GCA_026315105.1. Classification (NCBI taxonomy): domain Eukaryota; kingdom Metazoa; phylum Arthropoda; class Insecta; order Orthoptera; family Acrididae; genus Locusta; species Locusta migratoria. Next base: position 740,648,981 of record CM048755.1, on the reverse strand, counting down.
CAATAGGGAAAAGTGTTCCCCCCATTCATTAACAAAATTACATCGGGAAAATTTTGGTCAAGCATGGGTTCCAAAAGTACTACAAACCCACCAATAAGATCAATGAGTATTTAAGATCGGCAAACAACGTACGTCATCCCCTAGCAACAGCGCCTGTCGTATACAAAATTCCATGCAGTTGTGGTCAAGTATACTATATATTGGAACAACTAAAAAAAAGCATCAACACCCGCTTAGGCGATCATAAAATAAACTTTCGTTATGGACACACCGAAAAAACAGCCTTAGCAGAACATGTTTTTCGTGATGGAAACCATGAAATAAAATTTAGTGAGAAGGTACCTAATCGAGGATATGATTTTGTCACTCAAAAGCCATTGGAGCACTAGCGGGCAAGATCACACGTAAACGAGAGAGAATCGCAGAGAAGAGAAGAATCTGACCTCATCGTGGACTACCTATTTATTAACGGTGGCGGCATTTATGTTTCAGAGAAAGGACAATAGTATCTAGCTGACCAACGGGGAAACAGGCACTAACGTAAGAAATAAAAAAACATATATTTTTTTTTTTTTTTTTTTTTTTTATTTTTTTTTTAAGTACGGTCCCTTCAATTGCTGTAGCCAACAGTTTTCGCAAGTATGCACAATTTCTGTCAACTTTTCAAGTACAAATAATGAGACGAACATCCATTCAGTTACGTTCGCATTATTTCCGAACAAACGGAATGAGACATACATACTTTTTTTCCCCAAAATGTGGTGAAAAATATACTAGAATGAAAACCCGCAAACGTGACTGTAGATTGGGAATCAGCAGCGATTTCTACGATTAAAGTTGTAGTACCGACAGCCGAATTGCATGGATGTTATTTCCACACGAAAAAGTCTCTTTATAGAAAAGTGCAAGATCTAGGACCCACTCATGAATACAAAGAAAACGAAGAAGTGATACAACAAGTTCACATATATGCGGCGTCGGCGTTTCTAAGGGTGGCTGGCTGTAGACACATTCACAGTCACAGGATATGCCCTGGATTTCTAAGTTTTTTTACTACTTTGTAGATAGCTTGTTGAAAAATGAAGAAAACACTATTTACCCTTGGAGACGTTACAAACTGCGCCATCAACGACAAACGCTGTAGATGGCTGGCACCAGAAAAGAACTTGGTTGCTTAACCAAATTTTAAAATCAAGCAGTGAGGCAGACACCACACCTGTGGTTGCATGGGAGGTTGCTCCAGTGCGTGGCAGGAGGCACAAGACATTCTGGGGGACCGGTCGTGAGGCATCCCTGGTTCGTCTTGCGAACAGGTTTGAGGCGCTGTCTGTTCAGGACAACGTTCCAGAGTCGGATCGTATCTCTCATCCTGAGGTCACCACTGAGCCTGCAAGATCCGGGCTTTGACAGAGGGTGGGTTTGCTTGTAGTTGGGAGTACCAACGTTAGGCGTGTGATGGAGCCCCGTAGAGAAATAGCTGCCAAGGAGGGGAAGAAGGCCAACGTGCACTCCGTATGCATACCGAGTGCAGTCATTCCAGATGTGGAACGGGTCCTTCCGGATGCCATGAAGGGTACGGGGTGCAGCCAACTGCAGGTGGTGGCTCACGTCGATACCAGTTATGTGTGTCGCTTCGGTACAGAGCCGAGTGGAGGGTCTGAATCAGAGGTTCAAGTGGTTCTGCGACCGTGTAGGCTGCAGATTCCTTGACTTGCGCCATCGGGTGGTGGGTTTCCGGGTTCCGCTGAACAGGTCAGGAGTCGACTACACGCAGGAAGCGGCTACACGGGTAGCGGGGGCTGGGTGGCGTGGGCTGGGCGCTTTTTTATGATTGGGAAATCTCAAAGGGTGCAGGTGGATCACAGGAGAAATGTAGATTTAGGAGCTATCAGTATAACAGTTGTAAATTGTCGTAGCTCCGGGAAAGTACCAGAACTCCAAACGTTAACAGAAAGCACTGAAACACACATAATTATAGGCAGTGAAAGTTGGCTCAAGCCGAAAATAAGTTCAGTCGAAGTTTTTGGATAAGATCTAACTGCGTTCAGAGAGGATAGGTGGAGGCGAGTTTGTCGCCGTCAAAAGTAGTCTTTCGTGTATCGAAGTTGAAATTGATAGTTCCTGTGAGCTATTATGGGTAGAGGTTATACCTGAAAATCGTAATAAGTTAATAATTGGTTCCTTTTACCGGCCTCCCGACTCGGACAATCCAGTAGCGGAAAGGTTCAAAGAAAACCTGAGTCTAATTACAAAAGCGTACTCGACTCACACGATAATAGGCGGTGATTTTAATTTACCCTCAATCTGTTGGCGAAATTATATTTTCAAATCAGGAGGTATGCATAAAACATCGTGTGAAACTACTCAACGCATTCTCTGAGAATTACTTCGAACAATTAGTTCATGAGCCAACTAGAATTGTAAATGGATGTCAAAACACACTTGATCTCTTAGCAACAAATAATCCTGAGCTCATAACGAGCATCATAACGGATACAGGTATCAGTTAACACAGAGCTGTCTTAGCTAGTTTGAATAAGAAATGTCCCAAAGTTACCAAAAATAGACGAAAAGTATATTTGTTCAGGAAAGCAGATGGAAATAAAATAATTTGCTTCTTGAAAGACAGCTTCCAATCGTTTGTAATACTAAACGTAAGTGTAGACCAGATGTGGCTCAAATTCAAAGAGGTAGTATCGACAGCAATTGACAGTTTTATACCAAATAAATTAATAAAAGAAGGTGATCCCCTTGGTACACAAAACAGATCAGGACACTGATTCAAAAGCAACGGAAAGGCATGCGAAATTTAAAAGAACACAAAATCCCCACGATTGGCGGTCCTACACAGAAGCTCGAAATTTAGCGAGGACTTCAATGCGAGATACCTACAATACTTATCACAACAAAACTCTTTCTCGAAATTTGACTGAAAACCCTAAGAGATTTTGGTCATACGTTAAATATACTAGGGGCAAAACACAAACAATACCCTTACAACGTGATAGTAATGGCGATGCTGCTGATGATAGCGCTTCTAAAGCAGAGTTACTAAACATAGCTTTTAGAAACTCATTCACCATAGAAGACGAAACCAATATTCCAGATTTCGAATTACAAACAGAGGCCAGAATGAGTAACGTGGAAGTAGATACCATCGGAGTAGTGAAGCAACTAAAATCGCTTAACAAGATCAAGTCTTCTGGTCCGAACTGTATACCCATTAGACTTCTATCTGATTATGCTGAAGCGATAGCTCCTTTCTTAACAGCAATATACACGCGATCTCTCAAACAAGGATATGTACCAAAAGACTGGAACGTTGCACAGGTCACACCTACATTCAAGAAAGACAGTTGGAGTAACGCACTAAACTACAGGCCTATTTTATTGACGTTAATTTGCAGCACATTTTTGGAACATATCCTGTATTCAAATATTATGAATTATCTCGAACAAAATGTTCTATTGACCCAAGGTCAACACGGATTTAGAAAATATCGTTTATGCGAAACACAACTTGCCCTTCACTCACACTAAGTGATGAGTGCTATCGACAAGGGCTCGCATATCGATTCCGTATTTTTTGATTTCCAGATGGCTTTTGACACAGTACCTCACAAACGGCTTTTAATAAAATTGCGAGGTTATGGTATATCGCCCCAAATTTTCGACTGGATAGGGGATTTCCTGTCAGAGAGGACACAGTTTGTAGTAATCGATGGTAAAGCATCGACTAAAACACAGGTGTTCCACAGGGTAGTGTTATTGGTCCTCTGCTGTTCCTTATTTAGATAAACGATTTTTGGAGAAAATCTAAGTAGCTTTCTTAGGTTGTTTGCAGATGACGCCGTCATTTACCGTCTAGTAAAATCATCTGAAGATCAAAAACAGCTGCAGAACGATCTCAATGAGATATCACTACGGTGTAAAAATTGGCAATTGACTCTAAATAATAAGAAGTGTGAAGTCGTCCACATGAGTACACAAAGAAATCCGTTAAACTTTGTTTACAAGATAAATCAATCAAAAGTGAAGGCCGTAAATTCCACAAAATACCTGGGAATTACTGTTACTTCAGACTTAAACAGGAAAGAACACGTAGATAATGTCGTGGGAAAGGCGAACCAGAGACTGCGTTTTATTGGTAGAACCCTTAAAGAATGCAACAGAACTACTAAAGAAACTGCATACACTACGCTTTTCCGTCCTTTTTTGGAATATTGCTGCCCAGTGTGGAATCCTTATCAGGTGGGTTTGACGGAGGACATCGAAAGAGTCCAAGAAGGGCAGCTCGTTTCGTATTGTCACGATACAGGGGAAACAGCGTTACGGAAATGATACAGGATCTGGGTTGGGAATCATTAAGGGATCGTCCAAACTGGACAACTTCTACCTGTTGGTGATAAACGGAAGACTTGAACTGGGCAACTTTTACCTGCTCCGGCTAGACTGACAGGCGCGCACAAAACTCAGCAACTCCTCCATGCTCCTGGCAGTCCAACTGCACAATCTCGCAAAATGCTTCCAAATCTAAAGTTACCAAGTGCGCAACCTCTGCCCCTATTTGTAGAGTTCTTAAGGAATAATGTCAATACTGTGCCAAGAAACAGGATATAAAAAACAAATTATATACAAATACAAAAATATTTGCAGAAAACGGATGCCCATATTTTGCTCATGGCAAAGTCTAATTTGCAAATTTTACCATTCATAAGTAATTCTAATTTTTTGCTGAGTTGATTCTAATGTAAGTATCAGTTGTTCATGCTTCAGAGTTTTCACAAACTGAAAGATGTTTGGATGAGGATATTCACATGAAGCATTGAATCGGAAATGGAAGCTTTCGCAAGCGTTAGTCGTCCTCCACCAGGAGGCGCAATATGCTGCCTAAACGTTTCCAGAGAAGACTGCATCTTCTTCATTCAAATGTTCGTAGAGCTTATGGGACTTAAATACGGGGTCATCACTCCCTAAACTTACAAACTACTTATGAAATATCTTATACTAAAGACGGCACAAAAATCCATGTCCGAGGGGGGATTCGAACCCCCGACGAATGGTCGCGTGCATTGGAGCATAGCGCCTGAATGCGCTCGGCCACTCCGTTGCTTAGCTCTACCATTTTAGATGGTTATTTTCGTTTTATACACTTTCAATTATACGCCGCAGACCGCTCGGCCACCGCAGCCGGCTTCTTCTTCATCAATGTTGTTTTCATTAATCATCATCATCATCATCATCATCATTAGAGACTGATTATGCCTTTCAGCGTTCAGTCTGGAGCATAGTACCTCTAGTAAAATTCTTCCATGATCCCATATTCAATGCTAACATTGATGCCTCGCCTGTTGTTATGCCTTTTACTACAAAATCATTCTGCACCGAATCTAAGTACTTTTTTCTTGGTGTACCTCGACTCCTCTTACCCTCCGCTGCCGAGCTCATGAGTCTCTTAGGTAACCTTGCTTCTCCCATGCTCGTAACATGATCCCACCATCTCAGTCTGGTCGCTCTAACTGCTTCATCTATAGTGTTTATTCCCAATTTTTCTTTGATTTCCTCGTTATGGATACCCTCCTGCCATTGTTCCCACATATTAGTACCTGTAATCATTCTTGCTACTTTCATATCTGTAACCTCTACCTTGTGAATAAGGTAACCTGTATCCACCCAACTTTTACTCTCATACAAAAAAGCTGGTCGAAAGATAGAGCGGTGCACTGCTAGCTTAGTCTTGGTACTTACTTCCTTCTTGCAGAAGAGAGAAGATCTTAGCTGAGCACTCACTGCATTAGCTTTGCTGCACCTCGATTCCAGTTCTTTCACTATGTCGCCATCCTGTGAGAAAATACATCCCAGGTACTTGAAACTGTCTACGTGTTCTAACTTTGTTCCTCCTATTTGGCACTCGATCTGTTTAAATCTCTTTCCCACAGACATTACTTTCGTTTTAGAGAAGCTGATCTTCATACCATAATCCTTGCACCTCTGAAATATTGGTTTGCAACCTTTCAATCGACTCGGCCGTTACAACTAAGTCATCCGCATATGCGAGACTGCTTATTTTGTTTTGCCCTATTTTAATCCCGCCCTGCCAGTCTACTGGATTGGCATCAACTACATTGCATATCAGCTTTGACGGTCTTTCAACCAAAGCGTCGCCTTTTGTTTTTAGAGAATTAGATATCATTCTCCTGTTTAACAAGTCTTCTGCAACATGTGCTTGGTCATGAGTACCTTCTAAACGCGAAATAATGTATTAAACATAAGGAGAAGGACTGAATTAAAATTTGTGCTGTGGTCCGGATGCGAACCCGGGACCTCCTACTGTGGTGTGGAGGGAGACGTGCTTTAAGACAGTCCGTGTAGTCATTTTGTCTGCAATGCTGTGTTAGCTGTGCGGTCTAAAGCGCATATCTAGTAAGTAGGATGTCCTGGGTGCCAATCCTGATCACAGCACAAATACTAATTCAATGCCTCTCCTTATGTTTAATACCTTTGGTATAACTAGACAATGTTGTCTCAAGGAAATGTATTATTGCGAAAATATGTGTTCGCTGCCTACTGTAAATAACTTAACAGCAGACCGCGAACGTTTGCCACAGCATCGCCATCCACGGTCTTCCTGATCCTACACATCTTCTGTAAGGCTTGAATTTATAACCGTCAACAGATCAAATGTGTATTAGCTCGATCACTAATAATAGGTGGCAAATCGTGACTCTCTGTCGATTATGCGCTCTCATGACTGAACTGAAGTAAAAAACAAAACACTACGTGATTCTACACAGATGTCAGCGAGCTGGTGTCATTGACAGGACTGACGAGTTCAGTGAGGGCCAGGAACGCCTTGGGTCGGACCGTCCTTCTACTTGCGAGTGGAAGATGCCCAGTTCGAGTGTGGGATTAAAATGTTTCTAATGTTTGTATAACTTATGGGACTTAACTACGGGCACAGACAAACATATACAGACAGAAAACCTCCGTAAGGGCCCGGTCCTACGCTCAGGGGTGGGGGGAGGAAGGGTTTCCAGCAGTTCCCCAAGATGTCCCATGATGGCGCTGCGGTCAGAAGCAGCACTTTAAACTGGCCAGAGCAGGCGGCAGGTAGCAGCTCTCCCCACCACCACCTCCCCTCAAACGCCAGCTAGCCGGACACAGCCGTGGCCTCGTAGCAGTCGGCACGAGCTCTCCCCTCAGCCTCCCCTCCACGCTACCCGCGGAAGTGCGAGAGGCACCCTAAGCCAACGAACCGCCTGACACCTGCTAGCATCTTACGGAACTACGAGTGGAGCGTAGGACAGAGGTTTAGGGAGGGCTGCTTCTCTGTATTTGTTACTCTGTGCTACGGGCTGCAGTGGAATAGCCAAGCGGTCTAAAGCACCTCGCTGCGGAGCGCGCAGTCGCTCGCCGTGGAGGTTTGAGTCCTCCCTGGGGCATGGCTGTGTGTGTTTGTCCGTAGGTTAGTTTACCTAGGTTTAAGTAGTTTGTAAGCTACGGACTGATCACCACGCAGTTTGGTCCGATACATTTACAGACATATGAAACTTTGAACTTAACTACGGGGTCCTCAGTCCCTAAACTTACAAACTACTTATGAACTAGCTGACACTAAGGACGACACAAATATCCATGCCCGAGGGGGATTCGAGCCCCCGACCGTAGTGGCCGTGCAGACCGTGACTGACGCGCCGCAGTCCCCTCGGCCAATGCGGCCGGCGAGTATGGGATTAACTGTCCTTTCTAGAGTACCCTTCTAACGGCCACTAAAAGTTGCCCAGTTCGGGTCTGCCCATCATTACAACAACGGCGTTTATCGGTGCGGCGTGGGCTACTTACGAAACCCCAATCGCCAACGTTCTCCTCCGAATTCGAAAATATATTGTTGACTCCCACTTTCATAGGTAGAAACGATCATCAGAATAAAATACGAGAAATCAGAGCTCGAACGGAGAGATTCAGGTGTTCTTTCTTCCCGCGCGCTATTCGTGAATGGAATGGGAGATAAATAGTATAAAGGTGGTTCGATGAACCCTCTGCCAGGCACTTGAATATGATTTGCAGAGTATCCCATGTTGATGTAGATATATATAATATATATATGCAGAATTACAGGCCTACGTAATTAGGCGCATGAAAAGAGAAACAGGAAATAGCTGCGTTCACGTGAGGGCTGAATGGATTGGGGAAGGAAAAGCTAAAAAATATATAAATAAATAACAGTCTATATGAAACAGGATGAAAGGTTGGAAAAATAGTAAATATGTCATTATAGTATTGTGCGATTGGGACTTGCTTTCGCTATCTCCTAATAACAAAGACTTCACTAAATTTATGAGAAAGTGGTTAATTTCCTCATGGTATGTAGCGATCCTATGACAGTAATATGATGAATAATATGCTACGATCGCATATTATTTGAAAACTGTGCTGGTAGATAATCAGACATAAAACTCTATAGGTCGCTCACCTAGCAATGTGCACTATGTTGGTTTCTTGTGAACATCTTTTATGGTTTTATGTTTGACTATCTACCACACAATATGGTTTTATATTTGAATGTCCACCACAAAATATTTGAAATAGTGTGAGGACCACTTCAATGAGCAAATAAATATGTAGCAGAGACCAGAAGATTATACGTTTGGTTGTCGAAACTTTACGTCTTGCTTAAAAAATAAAATAAAATATTGCGATCATGCCATATTCTTCGTCATATTATCAGAAAATGTATATAATACATAAAAAGAACGTACAATATGTAAATAGCTACTACAAAAATTAAAAATGTGCTGTATTGATTATCCTAATAAGGTGATTTTAAACAAGCCTAAATGTCAATCAAGCAAGTGCGATAGAAATCCAATTACTTTTAAAACTTTATGCGACCTCCAAAAACGAATCCCCCTCAAAGCAATTCCTTTAGAATTATAGTTCTCATTCAAGCGCCTCCAGTTTTTATTAAACTAGCTGAAAACCCGGCGTTGCCTGGGTATTTACTTATTTATTTCTTCCAATTTTTCATCTATATATTTATTTGTGTAAGGGCTGTATGTCTGTACAATCTCTTGGGTATACAATTAGTAGTATAGAAGTAATAGATTAAAACTTGGTGCGTGATGGGGCGGTTTTCCATAAACGTCACTGTTTATGTGGTCATATCTCATGAACTACGCGTCGTACTGTGATACAATTTAGAAGGTACACTCAGCTACATGCATGTATACTGTCTGTAAAATTTCCTGCGGCTACAATTTGTAGTGTACAAATTATAAATAGTAACGTCATACCGAATGCCGTAGTTTACTACATAAACAGCGGAAAAGTAGTAAGCGAAAAACTTTTTTACTTTTATCATTTTGCTATAGCTGACAGCGAGAAAAAGTTTAACACAGGTTTGAAATTGTGTTTTAAAGTTTGTTGCAAGTCGCCAGGTACTCTCATTCTCATATAGCATGTTTATAAGGTCTCGCCGCATTATGTGGCAGTTTTCTGCGATTGCTATTGTTTATGCGTATTCTTACGCTTACGGCGACCATCCCCATGGATTGAAGCTTACGTGTACAAAATTTCATGAAGATTGGAACAAAACTGTGGATTTGTATGCAACACGTACATACAAACAAACATACTGACAGTCTGCTTCATTTATAAAGACTAGCTGAAAACCCGGCGTTGCCCGGGTATTTGGGTATTTATTTATTCCTGCCATTTTTCAGGTATATATAGTCATTTGTATAAGGGCTGTATGTCTGTAAAATCTCTTGTGATTACAATTAGTAATAAAGAAGTAATAGATTAAAACTTGGTGCGTGATGGTGCGATTTTCCATGAACGTTACTATTTATGTGCTCATATCTCATGAACTACGTGTCGTACTGTGATATAATTTAGAAAGTACACCCAACTGTATGGGTGTATACTGCCTGTAAAATTTCCTGCGGCTACATTTTGTAATGTAGACATAAATTGTAACGCCATACCGAATGCCGTAGTTTTACTCCATAAACATCGGAAAAGTAGTAAGCGAGAAATTATTTTCCTTTCATCAGTTTGCTATGTTTGTCAGCGAGAAAAGTTTAATCAGAGTTTGAAATTATGTTTAAAGTTTGTTGCAAGTCGCTAAGTACAGTCATACTCATATAGTGTATTTCGAAATTCTCGCCACATTATATGCCATTTTTTTGCGATTTCTATTGGGTATGACGTAATATCTTTTGAACCATATGCCATATGTGATTGTTAACCATGCAGCAATTGTTACCTCACGGTAAGGAATGTGTGTATCAAATTTTGTTGAAATCGGTCCAATGGTTTAGGAGAAAATGAGCAGCATTGTCGCAAAATGCAGCAGTTTTTCGCGCATCTTATTGTTTATGACGTCATATCTCGTGAACTATATATCGTATGTGTTTCTTACACTTACGGCGACCGTCCTCATGGATTGAAGCTTACGTGTACTAAATTTCATAAAGATTGGAACAGAACTGGAGATTTGTATGCAACACGTACAAACATACGGACACTCTGCTTTATATATTAGATTAAAAGTTAAATTTAAGTTACACTACTCATCTGTGAACATAATGACACTTGATATTGCCGACTATTCAGTAAGTGTACTTTGTTTAAGAACATACCTTGTGCTTATGGTTGTATATTGATGATGCCTGTTATATGGTGACGCAAAGGAAACTAATCTAATTTACTGCTGTAATCTTCTAAGTTTCTGTGAAATCGATATCGATTTTGTTCTTTTTACTGTTGACCGATTTAATGAGTTTGTTGTTAATCGTACTGAGCGGGGGTTAGCGCATTCGGGAAATCTGGGCCAGTATTCTCTGGACGGCCATACCAATTTTAGTTTTCCGCTGTTTCTTAGATGATTCCAGGAAAATTCTGGGATTACTCCTTAAGGAAGCCATGGTTGCTTCCTCCCCCTACTACAAACACAAATCCGAGAGAAAGCTAAAGATCTAACATTAATAACAGTCGACGGAAAATTTTGTTTTTACGAGGTTGTTTAGACGTTGAATGAATATATACTGAGCTGAAATTAAATACATCTCAAATGTAATCTATGTTTCCGTGAGTGAACTCTGTATTCGTTTTGCAAAGCTTCCAATACCCATATTTGAATGACGTTAATCAGTGTCAGACTTGTATAGAACTGTACAAGGACTTCATTATTTGGTCACCAACGTCATCCAATATCTTACTCTGGATCACACAGGTAACTTGGTACCCCCTGCAGACGTTTGTCGACGTTTCCAGCTTCCAAATTGCCATCCTTACAAACTCATATGCGTGATTAAGTAATCAAAGTATAACGTTAACTACATGGAAGACTTTCATTATGTTCGAAAACAAATTTAAAAAAATGCATAAAAACCGGTTTAACTAATCGTTAAGGAAGCAGAACAGAAATCGATTTTCTCCTTGTTGACTAGTGACTAGGATATATCTTAGAATTTCTTCTTTCTTGTATGGCTGCAGCATTTGAAATTTTCTCATCAATATCGTTATCTTCAGCTACCCTATTTTTATTGAGTAACTGCAGCACTAGTCAGTCGAGCTTGACTCAATGTGGACTCAAGATAATTATTAATTAATCTGACTTTTAAAAAAATAATTCTCTTAATTAACACTATCGAAACACACGAAGTTATATTGACGCCAAAATAAAGTTGGTTACAGTTTAGAAAAAATTATTCTTTCTAGTGAAATTTGTGCAAGGATGTCTTCTGTAGAAATCACTTGCGTACAATTGTCGGAAATTTCGTTTATGAAGTTTTCTTCAAATGACGAGCACCTGAAACAGCATCTAATATACTTTTCGATTTCTTGTAGAATGCTATCAATGCACTCTGCGTGCGTTCTAATTACATTAAAAACAATTCAGTTTTTAAATAATTTAATATCATTCCCTAACAATGGCGTCCAGGAGTAAGATAAATAAGTTTTGCATATTCTCGTGCAAATAGTGCCTAAGTAGTTTGCCAGGTTGTAACAGATTCTGCCCCCTCCTCCGGCTGCATGTGTTGTTTGTGGGCGTAGAATGGATGATGTTGTACAGGCAAAATCAAAGTGATAGCTGGCAAAAATGTCATTATATTTCCTTTCTTCTGCTTCATTTGCTGCATAGGTAACGTAGTTAGTATTTATATTGATAGCATTGTTCTTAGGGTCTTCCAGTTTTAAATTTTGTCGATACTTAAAAACCATTAGCAAATTTACATACATTGTTCAAATTCCTCTCTGTGCTAAAGAAGGCGCAACAAAATCAGTACAAGCAATGATTCTTCCTTGATTGAACGATACGATCTATGTTCTGTAAACATTATCTCCTCTTTGCTGATAGATATAGAAGATTTTAGGCGTCAAATGTTGATTAACATTTCCTATCATTATCTCCATGTCTGTTAACAGAAATACATCAGCCACCCTTCTTCTGAAATGTTTCACTCACTATTTTAATAATTCATCTCTTAGATTTTCAGGAATAGGCGAAGGCCACTCCACTGAGTGATATCAAAAAGAAGATATTACTATTACTTTCAGTGTATGCTTCTTCTAATACACTGCTTTCCGGTGCATTCTTCGATTACATTACGATTACCTACAAGAATTTTTATATTTGAAGCTATTCAGTTTCCTCGAGAATCTCCTCCCTAATGGGTTCTTAATTTTTATTACCTATGTCAGTATTTTAGTTATCTAAAAATTCACTATTGGACTGAGATAATTTTACAACATATCCTTCCATGTTCTTTGGGTCAATTGCTTCTTCAGTATTTGATCCTGACGTAGAAGACTTAAAAATTTTCACAACTAAGGTGGAAAGCAACTGGCCGTTTAAGACTTTGAGATCAGGTTTTATTTATTTGTTCTCTGTTTCCGTGTGCTCCACTTGTGCAGTGTCGCTTATGTTTGTGTATGTATTCTCATTTAATTTCCTCAGAAATCAACAATTTATAAGAGTTTTTAAATCTTAATCAATGAAAACAATTGCTTATTGATATCAACGAAATAATTCATAAAATACTGATCTTTGTCTCTCTCTCTCTCTCTCTCTCTCTCTTTCCAATGACTTGAAAATGCCACCTCCGAGACCTCCAGGTATTCTGCCTGCTGTCCAAGGGCATTAGTGGACCCTTCCTCTACCATTTCTGGGCGCAAATCTCTCACGACACCACCCCAGAGCCCTAAAGTGCTCCTCCAGGACATGAAAAACTCTCCTGCTTCATGGGGATCTTACATGAACATCTTTCTTGTCGAAATCAGGGTCACTTTGGATAATGGGGATGAAATCATTTTCCAACACCTTCATACAGCATTCGGTAGTTAGCAGGCCATCAAGGAATATCGCGCCGATTATTCCGTGACTGGACATTCCACCCTAGGCAGTCAGCCATTGAGGGCGAAGAGACTTGCCTTTTCTCCAAATACGCCACTTTTGCTGACTGGCGAACCCATCCAAATGAAAGTGTCGCTAAACCAAACCACATTCACATGCGCATACACTTACTATTCCCCGCGGCGAGACGTGCAGTTTGAACGTCCATAACTCAAATAGTTCAGAAGTGGTGACGATTTTGTTTGGTATAGTTCAATAACTGCAGCCTGTGAGAATGATATAGCAGGTAATTACGGCAGCAGTTCTGTTTTGTTTATGCAAGAGGCTTCGAATAAATGTGCATGGCAGAAAGTGAAGGGAATTGAAAAATATGTAATTGTGATGCAGCAATAGCTAGATAATAAATCAGCGTCATGATTTCAGTGTCAACATACACTCTAAAAATATTAACAACTTCAACAAAAAGAAAATAGCAAAAGAATATGGGTATTGCTAGTCACACGTACTTATCTTCCTACCTGATGATGACGTAATAGTCAAACATCGGTTCGTAAAGTAATTAATATTCTAGAATATTAAATGGTGTGCTCAGAGAAATTATTATTATTTTTGTTCTAGAAAAATATTTTTAATTGGGTTATGTAACTTTCATCTACTAGGAATTTATTATGTGGGATGTAATATTCATAAATGACTGTGAGTAATCACTGAGCTTAATCGCACATGCAAAGATCTGTTCCACTTTAGACGGTAATACTTTCTGATTGGATACAGAAACCAACATTTATTTAAATTAAGTGCTCTCCTTTAACACAAACATCATACAAGGACGAACAAGAGTTATAAAATGGCTCCTCGTATCTTAATATAAAGGGCTGAGATACAACATTACATCCCGTTCTTAGATAGTCCTTGCTGTCACAAATTGTTAATGTCTCTGCACCTCAATATTAATCGCAGCAGAAGGTTACACGCAACTGGAGGCTACGATACTGTTAATGTTTTAGATTCACAGAACGTTACAACCGGTGTCATATGTTTCTCATTCATTACAATTCCATTTTGTGTCATCGAGTATTCGAAGCATTGACCGTCTAATGCAGTATGCTTACAGTCCCTGGATGATGATCAGTACGAAGTGTAGTAGTTACCGGACTCCATCTCCGGGGCTACTAGTGGCTACTACCCTGTACTGGTTTACCTGAGACATAAGCTGACTACACTGATTAGACCACTGGATCGACGACTACTCTCCTGGGCATCATCGATCCTAATGATCAAGAGACCAAAACTTCCAAAAGCTGGAGTATACAGGGTGAGTCACCTAACATTACCGCTGGATATATTTGGTAAACCACATCAAATACTGAAGAACCGATTCCACAGACCGAACGTGAGGAGAAAGGCCAGTGTAATTGGTTTATACAAACCATAAAAAAATGCACGGAGGTATGTTTTTTAATACAAACCTACGTTTTTTTTAATGGAACCCCGTTAGTTTTGTTAGCACATCTGAACATATAAATAAATACGTAATCAGTCCCGTTTGTTGCATTGTAAAATGTTAGTTACATCCCGAGATATTGTAACCTAAAGTTACGCTTGAATACCACACTTTTGCGTCCTAATTTGGAGTATTGCTGCGCATTGTGGGATCCCCCACCTGATGAAGGTGGGCAGCTCGTTTTGTATTATCGCGACATAGAGTGTCACGGAAATGATGGACGAGTTGGGTTGTAAATCGTTATGCAGATGGCGAGCTCTGTCTTCATCTTGCTAACAAGACTGGCAGTCTTTACCATTTCAGGTAGCCGCTCAAAACCGGAGATTATCTCTTCAGATCCGAAGCGACACACATCATTCGTACTGATGTTAGCCACCACATGTAATTGGCTGCACCCCGTACTCTTCATGGCATCTGGAACGACCCGTTCCACATCTGGAATGACTCTAGCTGGTATGAACACGGGGTGTACATTGGCCTTCTTCCCTTCCCTATCAGTCAAATTGCTAAGAGGCTCCATTACTGCCAAAGATGGAGCGAACCCTTCCTCTGTGATAGACCGGAGGATCTTGCATGCTGCGTGGTGACCTCAGGATGAGCGACACCATCCGGCTCAGGGATTTTTTCCGCAACAGATAGCGCCTGAAACCTGTTGGCAAGACGGACCGAGGAGGCCTCACGATCGGTCTCCCGGAATGTCTTTGGCTGACTGCTACGCACTGTAGCGACCTCCCACGCGACTACGGGTGGGGTGTCTGCAGTAACAAGGTTTCTCGCTACCGCGGCCGATCGGCGGACACGCTGGGGATCGGTTCGGTTCCCACGACAGGCCAATAACGGAGCCCGTCGACTGCAGCCTCGAGCTGTGCTACCGAGGTTAACACAGCCTCAAACTGGGAGCGAAGTGTCACCAGCTCAGTCTGCATCCGCACACAGTAGTCACAGTCCCTATACGATTTCCAGAAAAACTAACGACTAGAAAGACGCGATATAGACTTGACTGAGGGTAACTAAGGTAAACAAAGACGACTAGAGCTAGTACTAATCAAACAAAAATAAAACAGACGTCAATCGGGATTCGCAGGGCGGAAGAATACACTAACCAGATTCTTAACGCGAATCTGAAGGTCCCTCGAAAAACATTTATGAAATGCCCAAATGTGTTTTATCTCCATCTCACCATATACCCACCTGAGGGCCTATTTGTGTTACTTTTATTGCAGTCAAGACAGTGGCACTTCGGCGTTGCTACTGGAAGATGTAATCCAATCAGTCAAAAGGAACGGTATATTGTAAGTCGTCACTTTGCTTTCTAGGGTCTGACGTAAAACTTGTAAACTCATAAGTCGTATCAGTTTTCTTCTCTTGTCCCGATCGATTATAAGCCAGTTTCCTCGCTGTGGCTATCCTAGATTCCTGATAACTGTTTTTCTCGCTACTTTCCAAATTATAGCGGCCGTATATTTTTCTTGAATTTATCATTATTTTTTCACAGTCATTTATTCGATTGTTGTGTTAGTTCTTTCAAAGCCACAGTGGGAAATTTGAGACATTGTTTTACGACTACTTTTTTTCTCTACATTCTAGATCATTTCGATGGTAATATACTGTTGTATAAGATATATAACAAACATTATTCTGTGTTTTCCGACTAATATGGAGC
The DNA here is from genome assembly GCA_026315105.1 of Locusta migratoria. Lineage (NCBI taxonomy): Eukaryota > Metazoa > Arthropoda > Insecta > Orthoptera > Acrididae > Locusta > Locusta migratoria. The sequence continues at coordinate 740,632,454 of CM048755.1, read as the reverse complement.
ATGGAAGTATACATTTTTCCTCATAAAGCAACCTCCATAAAAGCATGGTTTTGAATTTACAGTGATATGAATGAAGCTCTATAGTGTAAAAAAAAATGTGCTCAAACGACTTCATAGTAAAACAAGCATGAAATTTGGAACATGATGTTGACATGGTATATCACGCAAGTATGCAACAAATTGTTTTATTTCTGAAAAATAATTACAGTTGTATACATTGGTAATTGCAAACTTAAGAATTTGAAAGAATGTGTTCTAAAGCTACAAACGACTGTTTGCCTAACCTTTACCTACCTTAAAAGGTACGTCGTTAGCTGTGTATTACCATACCTGTTCCTAAATCCAAAATTATGTTATTTTAATTTGTAGCTAACGCTATATATTGTAAATCTACTTGAAAATTTGTATGGAAGTCAGATATGTGAATGCTGAAAATATGCATGTAAAATTACTACGTAAGCCCCATAGTGCAAACAGGAAATATAACTTGCCATGTAAATTCTGTAACTAATAAGTCTATCCTTCCGCCCTTTGTAGAAAAAGAATGTAATGTATTTTAACGCCTGAAACAAATTTCACAGCCGGCCGCAGTGGCCGAGTGGTCTGCGGCGTGCCAGTCACGGTTTGCACGGCCGCTGCGGTCGGGGGTTGGAATCCCCCCTCGGCCATGGATGTTTGTGCCGTCTTTAGTATAAGCTAGTTAATAAGTAGTTTGTAAGTTTAGGGACTGATGACCCCGTAGTTAAGTCCCATAAGCTATACAAACATTTGAACATTTGAACAAATTTCACAGAACTTATTCTGCGAATCATAACAAAGAACTACCTACTGTAGTTAATAGTTTCTAGGAACAGTTGTAAAAGGACTGACTAATTAAAACTGCCTTTGTACAGAAAATCAAGCACTTGCAGATACAGTATTATTGACAAATAATGTTTATATTCGAGTCTCCATGATAACAGAAAATTAGGAATAACTATTCCGACACACTGCTATATAAAATTAATATTCTGTGTCGAAATACTGCGCGTTTTCTTCGGCGGCTTTTGCTTTTGAAATATAATGCAATGGCGTCACAATATGCATAATTTCCTCGAATGTTTATAGGCTCTGTAATAAAGAATATCACCGTATTCGACATACAGTCGAAGATAGTGCTATTAATAGTTGATCGACAAAACACTTAAAGTGCACCCTGAAGACCGGGGAATCAATAAACTGTGCCGCAAACTACCGTTAGTTTGTTCGATTTCTGACAGTAACATCTCATGCAACGTGTATTACCGTAATATAAATTGCATTCGTTTACGTATATTATAAATTACATTCGTTTACGTATATTTTCTGTTTAATATGAAATTATGTTTAGTGTGTTTCTCAACTCATTGAGTATTTTGTGTACTTCCAATATTTACCGAATTACATGACGTTTAAAACACGTCAGATCGTCTTGAAAATAACGGTAAAATTGGAGTTATAAGTCTGGAGATTGGACCCAACCACACATCCAGCGCCGGTCCTAAAAGGAGATACGATATTGCGAGAAGGATATTCGAGCGCGCATTAAAGGCGAAGTCGAAACAAATCCCTTGAAATAGACGATATTCCCTCTGGCCGGCCGCGGTGGCCGAGGGGACTGAGGCGCTTCAGTCATGGTCCGCACGGCCACTACGGTCGGGGGTTCGAATCCCCCCTCGGGCATGGATATTTGTGCCGTCCTTAGTATAAGGTAGTAGATAAGTAGTTTGTAAGTTTAGGGACTGATGACCCCGTAGTTAAGTCCCTTAAGCTTAACAAACATTTGAACATATTCCCTCTGAACTGCTGATGTCCTTGAGATAACCAGCCATGCCCAAACTATTCCGCCTGATATGCCAAACGCATGAGACAGGCGAAATACCCTCAGAAGAAGAATCTACTAAGGACATTTGAAAAGCACGCAGGTACAGACAGGAGTGAATATTACTGAAGTTTCAGATTAATAAATCATGGCTGAAAAATTCTGAAACTTATTGTTGAACGAAGAATGGAAAAACTGGTAGAATCCGAAATCGGGGAATTTTGGATTTAGGACAAATTTAGGAACAGGTATGGTAATACACAGCTAACGACGTACCTTTCAAGGTAGGTAAAGGAAAGGCAAACAGTCGTTTGTAGCTTTTTTAGATATGAAGAAAGTTTTTGACAATGTTAACTAGAACACATTCTTTCAAATTCCTAAGTTACGGGGAAGGAAAATAAATATATACCACATGTACGGAAACCTGACTGACGTTACAAGAGTAGAAAAACATGAAACGCACTCAAGTGTTCGAGAAGGGAATGAGGCATTCAAGTTCTGGGAGATTACATAAAAATACTGTGGTTGCCGACGACATTGTAATTTTCTCGGAGAGAGCAAACGACCTGGAGGAGCAATTGAACGGAATAGACACGTGTCCTGGAAGTTAGGTGTAAAATGAACATTAACATAAAAAGATTAAGAAAAAAGTGATGTTGAATGAATTCGATTAGATAACGAGACAATAGAGGTGGTAAATGATTTTTCATATTTCGTGCGTTTCCAGCACACGTATCCGAGGGCTCAGCGGTGCATAGATAAGGCAACTGTAGTTCATAGGTCATCTACGTTAATGTTACAGGACTTTCTACCGAACGTTATTGTCAGAGGTTGCATGTTGTAATACTTTACAAGTTAGAATATTTGTCATACTGTACAGCTTTTATTGTCTGATATCCTCCCCCCGCCCCTCTCCCGAAATATATATGACTGCGGCTCTGGCGTAACTAATGAGGTACTGAATAGAATTAGGGAGAAAAGACATGTCTGGCATACCTGGAAAAGAAGGGATCGATCCGTAGGACACATTCTAAGATATCAATGAAATATCAATTTAGCATAGGAGGGAAGCGTGTGGGGTAATAATCGCAGAAGGAGAGATGGAGATTAAGAGAGAATACACTTAAATTGTTCAAATGGATGTGGGTAGCCGTTCTTTATGAGGAAATTAAGAACCTTGCTCAGGATTGAGTAGGATGGGGAGCTGCATCCAACCTGTCTCCGGACTTAAGACCAGAACAGTATGGACCAACAAAAGAAAAAAAAATCATTTTCAGTAAACGTGTTGTTCATCTTCGCTACTGGAAACATCTCCTTTACTGAACAAGAACTCGTAGCTCTAAAGGAATGCAGTTTAGAGCCCGATTTACTTTCCATTTTTATTATTATTATTATTTTTTAATTTTTTTATGCTCCATATTACCACGTTTGTAAGTTTGTGGGTGCCAAACTGGTTTATCCTGTATAATACCCCTTTTCCAATATTTGAGGAAATAATGCACTCTAGTCGCCAGTTCTTTTCGATACTCATTGATCTTATTCACATGCATTAGACGTCGTCGTGTTTGCGAATTCTGCACTGCGTGGCCGAGGGGACTGAGGCGCTCCAGTCGCGGTCTGCACGGCCACTACGGTCGGGGGTTCGAATCCCCCCTCGCGCATGGATATTTGTGCCGTCGTTAGTATTAGTTAGTTCAAAAGTAGTTTGTAAGTTTAGGGACTGATGACCCCGTAGTTAAGTCCCATAAGTTATACAAACATTTGAACATTTTTCTGCACTGCGGTCGTGCCTTTCATTCCACCAAAGTTGGCCAAGGTTGTTTGGGCGCACTGTGACAAAGCTGCCGGCCGATGTCAAGAGGCGACATACGGGGACAGCGTCTGGCTATTACAATCGGTGTCACTGTGACCGCAAACATAATAACTATTCTATCTGGAACAACGGTGCCTTCATGCTCCTTCACAAGAGGAGTTGCGGGACACTCTGCATTAGCGAGTGCGAGGCAGCAGTGAGTAAAACTGCATTGTTTACGAGGAACGGGGGCACAATGGCGCGCAGCGGGTGGCCACTGGGTCCGCGCACGTGTTGACAATGGGCGTGCGTGCTGCGGGGGGGCGTCAGACGCGTGCCGATGACGTCACGCGAGTCTGCAGGGCACCACTTCAGCAGACAATTAGCAGCAGCTTCAAGCAGTGCTATAAAAATTATGAACGACGTTTTAAAACTTAAAACGTTCAGACTACTGCATTCATTTACAAAGGGACTGTAATAAAAATGCTTTGGTGAGGCGAGTGTCAACAGCCGTAATATATTTCATAAAATGCATTTTAAACAGCTGTTTATTCGAAACCTTATATTGAATTGCGTAGGTACTACAAAGATCGTAGCATCTATATCTATTCAGACAGCCAGGCAGCCCTGAGATCACTGGCAGCTCCTGCAACAAGGTCTAAAATTGTTGCAGAATGTCACAGCGTTCTGATGGAGCTAGGGGAAAACAATAGAGTAAACCTATTGTGGGTCCCTGGCCACTCAGGGATCAGTGGCCACGAACATGTCGACAGATTAGCCAGGATGGGGGCAGAGACTCCATTTATTGGACCGGAACCTGCCCTGACAATCACCAAGGCAATGATCAAATTTGAGCTACGTAACTGGCTCAGAAGAAGCACGGAGAATATTGGACGAAAGTCCATCAACAAAAACATGGCAATGTAATGATGCCAAAGCCATGTTTTAAAAGAAGCTCTGCAATCCTGGGTCTGAACAGGAGAGAGATTAGACTCAAGGTTGGATTGCTGACAGGCCACGGGAATTTCAAAAAACACCTACATACAATGGGAATAACAGAAGAGGACCCTAAATGTAGGATCTGTGATGACGATGAAGAAACTGCATCACATCCGATCTTCGAATGCATTGCATTGGAGAATAAAAGGCACAGAATATTTGGCCAACCAGACCCGAAGAAATTGTGTCTAATAAAGAACTGGAAAAGGGACTCCATGCACTGTTCAAGGGCATTGGTTGGCTTTACTAGATATACAGGGAGCGATACCGCACAATAAACGTAGTTTCGGTGCGGGTAGTGACGGGTTGGACCAAGACTGTTTTGGCTTCCCTGGAAAAATCAAATCAAATAAAAAACTACATTCATTTACAAAGGGACTGTAATAAAAATGCTTTAGTGAGGCGAGTGTCAACAGCCGTAATAGATTTCATAAAATGCATTTTTAAAACCATCAGATGTTTATTCGTAATCTTATATATCTACTAGTTTCGGTCAATAGACCATCTTCATGGATAAAAAGGTGTTAAAACTGAATGGTAAAATGCATCTGGCTGAGAAAAAAATAACATAATTTTTTATGTTGTTTGACTGATAGGTTGTATCTAAGATGACCACTGTATTTTTAACACTTTTAGTTATACTGACTCCTGTTTGTCTCAGCCAGATGTATTTTATTTGATGCATTTTACCATTCAGTTTTAACACCTTTTTATCCATGAAGATTGTCTATTGTTCGAAATTGGTAGATATATAAGGTTTTGAATAAACAGCTGATGGTTTTTAAAAATGCATTTTATGAAACTGTAATAACAATCTGATAGCAACTCAGCGAACACATACGTTTTTATTTTTTTATTATTTTATTTTATTTATTTTTTAGTGTTATTTGTACGATGAGTGTGCGCATCGTTCAGACAAACGTTTATGTACAAACTATAAACAATCTGCAGTCAACCGAATCAAATTTCGTGGGAAAAATCGTGTATCTGATATAATAGGGAGCTTGAAAGTACACATTTTTCTTAATAAAGCAACGTCCCTTAACCCATTGCTTTGAACCTACAATGATATGAAGGTACTTCTATAGTGCAGAAAAAAGTGCTCAAAGGACTTCACTGTAAAATAAGAATGAAATTTAGAGCATGATCTCAGCATGGTACATCATGCAAAAACTGTCTTCTTTCTACAACATACAATGCCGAAATACGTTCAAAATTGGAACATATCTAGAAATATTATTTCAATTCGTAGCTAACGCTATCGAGTTTCCAAATATATGTTTTTGACGACTTACAGGTTTGGATGGAATGCCAAAGTGCGGTGAATGAAAATTTGTGCCCGGCCGGGATTCGAATCCGGGATCTCCTGCTTACTAGGCAGACGCGTTGACCACTCCGCCACCGAGGACACAGTAACCAGCCCGACTGCAGAGGACTCTTCCCTGCACGTCTCCCGCCACACCCAAATCTCCATTCGCCACGCTGTCTCTTTCCTATTATCACAGCGTATATGTTCTGTAATGCTGGCAGCCACAATACTGTATTCCCGCATCAGGGAGAACGGACCATGAGGTACCGAGACAATTAATTGTCGTCAGGAGCCCAGCCTCGGCTTGTATACAATTTATATTTTTGACGACGTTACAGCGTTCAATGAATGAAAAAAATCGCAATTTGCGATCAGTTATGGCTTCACTGTACTAGGTTTGGATGGAATACGAAAGTGCGGCGAATGAAAATGTGGGCCCGGCCGGGATTCGAACCCGGGTATTCCATCCAAACCTAGTACAGTGAAACCATAACTGATCGCAAATTGCGATTTATTTCACTATCTAGTTTTTGTTATAGTTATTTGGTTGCATTAGTTTTATTGTAGGATGAGAAGGTGTTTCTGATTATCGTTCATCTTTTTGATTTCCACATATGTGCCTCTGGTGGCGATTTTTTCTGTTGCTGCACGAGTTCTACATTAGTTAATGATTTGTCTTATAGTTCTCCCATGACCTGAAATGCTCCTTGTGTACGATGCAAAATGTTCTCTTTGCTTGACCACTGTACCTTCCATCGCATGTACTGCACTTCAGTTCGTATATTCCTGATTCTGAAGCCTTGTTAGCACAGGCACTCATCTACTACCGTGGCACATTAACGCCACAGTGATTCCTGCAGTCGTTACAAGCAGCGTTGTTGGCGCTGAAGCACTCACCACTCTACGCAAGGGCCGCTGCTCTCACCAATGGGACGAATTGTTCAAATGTTTGTAGAGCTTATGGGACTTAACTACGGGGTCATCAGTCCCTAAACTTACAAACTACTTATCAACTACTTACGAACTAGGACGGCACAAATATCCATGCCCGAGATAGTCTCGAGGCAGCCGTGGCGGACGACGGACTTGCGGCGGCAGCGCGAGGCACCGAATGTAAACAAAGGCTGTTTACCTGTTGACAGGTTGGTCTTGGCTGCACTTACGCTTAACTCCTATTTGAAATGATTGTATGCCGGAAAACATGATGGAATCTCAATCTTACTTGAGAAAAGATACGATAAAATTTACGTTTGATCGTAGCTATGTAAGACCCAAGCCTTCAGAGTTAAAAATATGGCTATCTGAAAAAGTTAGGATTACTGAAGACGATATTGAAGGAGTACATTTGTCTTTTGTTCAATGTGCTATGTATGTTAAATTGAAAGATCCTACTATGTGCAACATTATTGTTGATAGGATTGGTGATAGAATAAAATTTAATCACTCTGACGGACATGTTAGTGACGTACTAGTATGCCATGCAGGACTAGGAATACGAACTGTGAGAGTGTTTGAACTGCCTTTTGAGGTACCGGCGGAGGCAATTGATGACGCTTTTAAACCTTATGGGCGTGTAATTTCAAATGTAGCCGAAAAATGGGCGGAAGCTCATATGTTTCCTGTCCTTGACGGTGTACGACAAGTAAAAATCGAACTGTTACGGCATTTACCATCCTATATGAATATTTGTGGCTATCGAGCTTTGATTATATATGACGGTCAGCCTCGCACTTGCGCGTTATGTGGCTCTACTGGCCATGTACCCGCTGAGTGCAAGAAAAAAAGAGTGGCTCAGTTGCCTTTCGCGGAAGAGGTAACTTCTGGGCCGGTAACCGCGATGAAGCTGACATACGCTGCCGCCGCAGTCTCCCCGAAACGACCCGAACGCGCATTGTCGGACCAAGGCACGGCGTCTACACAGCAGATCGTAGCCTTAGAACACGAAATCAGTCCGGTAGCCAAAAGGATGGAAACAAAGGCAGTCCCGTATGCAACCATCAGCAGTCAAAATGAAACTCCTTCTGAACACCTATCCGACACTTTGAGAGATGAATCTCAAAGACAGAGTACATCGGCTTTTGAGCAAAATGCAGAAGACACGACAAATTTGTCCCATAATGATGTTGCACAAAACGTTGCAGTAGTAGAGGATCCCCAGCGTGACAGTGCTACTTCTGCAATAATTCGGCCCGACAATATCAATAGGGTCAGCCCCGAAGAGGCACAGAATGTAGATGGTGAACTATGCTCCAGAAGTCTAAGTGTGCAGGGGAAAGATTCGTCGCCGAAGCAAGCCATTGAGTCTCAGGGGGAACCCTCAACCAGGACAGAAAATTTACGTTCTCCGATACTACCTCAGGAGTTGAGTGAGAAATCTCCAGACGTTTCTTCAGAAAAATCTCTTACTAAATCGCCAAAAAAAAGTAATAAAAGAAGAATAGCCCATCAGGCAGCTGAGAGAATAGCCCCAGCTATAAGGGAAAAGCTGCGGAATATTAAAGAAGAACCAAGAACGCAGAAAAAGGAGTCTGCTATGAACTTACAGAAGGAGAAACAAAGCCAAACCTCACACAAGAGTTCCAGCGCTGAAAAACAAATGACCCTTGACCAACCAACTACAGAACAAGAAGAAAGATCTCGGTTAAGAGATGACAATCAAGAGGGACGAAAGGAGTGGGCTGGCGAAGTAGAAGATCAAGATCCGGAAAGGGAAGACACCAGCGACATGGATTTTTACTAATTTTACACGGATGAAGTACGAAGCGTATAATTCAACCACTTATATCTAGGCTTCTTAAAGGTGTATTTGCAATTTCATCCTGTATTACAGTATGAGTGCATGATTATGGTGTTAGCAAAAACTGCACAGTACCATACCATTGGAGTCCAAAAGCGAGGGGCAAAATGTGTTTTAAAAAAATTGGATTACAATTGTAGTCACTTTCCAATCATGTACGAATGCTTTACGGTGATGCCATCAATGTTTTCTCCTCTTTTTATAATACTAAATGCAGCAAGCTTATAAAATAGTCACACTTAATATCAATAGAATATGGTCAGCTCTCAAATTAACATCCTTGCAACAATTCATATATGACTCTGATGCTGACATAGTGTTTCTCCAAGAGGTTATGACAACAAACCTACATATTCCTGGTTTTCAGACTATCTTAAATGTAGCTTTTGAATATAGCACGGGAGTAGCGCTCCTGATTAGGGATGGTATTCCCATCAAAGACTTAGAACAATTAGAATCAGGACGAGGTATAGGATGTAAAATTTATGACGTCACCTTTGTTAACCTGTATGCCCCTTCCGGAAACAGTAATAAACTCCAGAGAGCAAATTTTTTTAGAGATGAACTTATTTACCTGCTACGAAAGAATCCGCAGAATGTAATTATTGGAGGCGATTTTAATTGTGTCCTTAACCGAAAGGACCAGACTCCTAATTTTAATTACTGTAAAGAGCTTCATGACTTAGTACAAAAAATGCACTTTAAAGATGCCTGGGAAATTAAGTATCCAACATTAGTAAAATTTACGCACTTTACTTCATCTTCGAGTAGCAGACTCGACAGAATTTACATCTCTGATCCACTCACTGAAAAAGTTATAGTAGCGGACGTCATCCCTGCCTGTTTTTCAGATCATTCCGCGCTGTCAGTAACAATAAATTTACCACGACAGCCCACAAAAATGTATCGAACTCAGTGGCACCTCAATACATCGATATTAAATGATGTAAAATTACGTGACGAGATTACGACATCATGGAATTATTGCTTGCGGTCAATGTGTAGGTACCCGTCCAAATCCGAGTGGTGGACAAAAGTAGGCAAAAAGAAGTTGAGGCAAAGCTTAATTATCTATAGTCGTGAAAAAGTCAGAGACAACAAGCGAACCTTCGAATTTTACTACAGTCTGTTACGAGATCTCTACGAGAAGCAGCAACTAACAAACACAGAATTACAACAAATTAAAGAAATAAAAGCTAAAATGTTAAGTATAAAAAGAAAGCAGTTAGAAGGTCTGAAAATTAAATCTAAATCTAAATATCTTGCAGAGGAAGAAACTACGTCATTATACCATTTGATAAAACATCAATCTCTCCGTAAACGCACGTTTATTGATGAACTCGTCACAGAAAACGGGCACCTACTCACCACCCACCCAGAAATTGTACGAGAAATTTTCCAGTATTACGAAAAACTGTATACAGCAAACGATATTGATGACGCTCCATTATCGCAAGTAGTGAATTCCTTGAATAAAATTATAACACCAGAGGATAACACTGAATTTTTAACTGATTTTACAGTGGAAGAAGTTTTCGAACTCGTGTCCAAATCACCCTCAAATAAATCACCAGGCTCGGATGGACTTCCAAAAGAATTTTATTTGAGTTATTGGGATATAATTGGACCAACTTTTACAGCAGTTTTAAATGAAATAATGAAAGGAGGAATCATACCCCCGGAGCTGAAAGAAGGAAAAATTGTTTTGGTGTCGAAAAGTAAAGGTCGGAAGAAAATCAGCGGGTTTCGGCCGATAACACTGATGAACTTCGATTATAAAACCATTGCTAGAGCGATCAATGAGAGGATGACACCATTAATACGCAAAGCAGTCACCACACATCAAACCTGTTTCCCAGGGCGATCTATTATGACAGCAACTTCCGAATACAGAGATCTGGTTTCGATAGTCGCCGTTGCCAACATTAAGTGCGCGTTACTGTTTTTAGATTTTAGTAAAGCCTTTGATCGAGTTAGTCATCGATACATCTAGTGTATACTACAGCAAATAGGAATAGAAGAAAGAGCTCTTGGGGTGGTACGCAACATGATAACTGATATTAAGGCATCCGTATCCATAAATGGCCAGCTGTCAAAAGCAATAACTATACGGAGAGGTGTTCCCCAAGGAAGTCCTCTTTCCATGTTACTATATGTGTTATCACTTGAACCGCTACTTCGCACGATAGAAGAAAAACTAAGTGGAGTGACAATGTCGGGCACAAATTTTGTAGCGAGAGCCTATGCAGACGACGTGGGCATCGTTATACGGCGGGAGGATGAAGTAGATCTTCTGAAAGAAGAAATTGATAACTATTGTAAAGCTTCTGGGGCGCAAATCAATACTGATAAAAGTAAAATTTTAAATCTTAGAGGACTCGAACATTTAGATGTAGAGTGGGCAAGTTTCGTGGAAGCTCACAAAACTCTGGGTAATATCATCAATAAGTGCCCCATAAAAATGTCCGCTATAAACTGGAAGCAGACAGCTGGAAGAATTCGTAGTGCACTAATGGACAACAAATGCCGCTCAGTGAACCTTACTCAGAAAATTAAAATAATAAATACGTATATTTTTTCGAAAGCTTATTATCTAGCACAGATCTTTCCATTGCCGAAATTGCAAGGAAAAACCATTATGCAACTTGCAAGCAGGTACGTGTGGCACGAAAGTATTTTTAAACTAAAACCCAGCGATTTGGCCAAGTCCAGAAAAGCAGGAGGTCTTGGTCTAACTGACATCTGCAGAAAGGCTTTGGCACTTTACATAAAAAGAATAGTAACACTTTTAAATAACGAGCCTCATACCATAACTGCCAAACTCTTCACAGCTGTCCGTCCTGTAAGTATGCAACAGCCCATTAATATCGGTAACTTAAACTATAAACTGAAACAAATAAAATATTTTTACCTTGAACTTAGCTACATAGGAGAGGCCACGATGAAAAAATTACATTTAACAACTAAAGAAGTTATTGAAAAATGGCAACAATCCCACAGTCCTAACAATATTGAATCAAAGTATCCGTTGGTAGACTGGAAAACTGTTTGGAAAAATCTTAGCCTTCACATTCACTGTTCCGATGTCGTCTCGTCCTGGTATAAAGTCGTGAACAATCTTATTTCAACCAATGAAAAATTATATAAAATTGGTTTGAGTAACACAGACAAATGCTCAAAATGTGGCCTCGTGGACACATTAAAACACCGATTCACTTGTGGCAACCATCTACAAAATTGGAAGTGGGTTCAGAAAAAGTTAGGGCTACTTACACGACGTTCGGAAACGTCTTATTCAACAGATATATTATTGTGGCCCGACACCGAATTTTATCCATCAACAAAAAATAACACAGTGATGTGGCTCCTCGGAAACTACGTCAATTTTGTAGTCAACAGATGTGGAGGTGATAGCAGTGTAGAATTTTACTTATACATGGCAGAAGCATATTTACAAGTACGACAATATCCAAAGATAAAAAACAACTTTGGGAACATGATAGGAATTTTGTTCGAGAAGGAGGGAATTGGTTAAAGAAGATAATGTAAGACGAAGTAGAAGGAAAAAAAATGACGAACCCATTGATGTTGAGATTGATCCAAATATATATATATATATATATATATATATATATATATATATATATATATATATATATTTGAAACATATTACAAGGAAAAAAATTTCAGTTATACAAGAAGTTGTATCATATTTTTGGACTGGTCATGGCAATGACATTTCGTTGCATCACAGTAGAGACTGCTGGACTTCATTTCTCGTTTAATTTTACTGAAATCGTAAGAACGTTTTATTCCTTTAAAATTAGAATTTTGTTTAGTGCAGAAAACTGTATTGTTATATCGTCAAGAAGAAATTAACAGCACCATGGGAATCTTGGTTGGATTATTTGATATATAAACAATACAACGTCCTAGCAGAATAAATTATTCTAAGGAAATTACTTTCCTGATGTAAATCGAAAGTAGCATAACCAACCTCATTTACGGAGAATAATTATTTTGTTATTATTTTTTTTTTAAATCAGCAACGGGTGACTTCGGAGTTTTAGAGAAGACAAAAATAAAGCAAAAACGAAATATTATTGATTATCAAGAGAAAACGACCAGGAATCCTACTGCACAGGCAGCTCACTTTTCGAGAAGACGAGCTTTGAGGTCAGACCGGAGCAGGAAAAAAAAAAAAAAAAAAAAAAAAAAAACCACGCCGAAGAAGGCGACATTTGGAGAGCGAAAGGAGGGGCTGTGAGGGGAGGTTGGGGGCCCTAAATAAAAGAAAAGAAAAAAAAAAAAAAAAAAAGAGGGGGACAGACCGTGACTGGAGCGCCTCAGTCTCCTCGGCCACCGCGGCCGGCCCAATGGGACGCCACGACGTTCGGATCACGGATTTTCTTTACACTTTGTGTCCTTTTAGTAGACAATTAGGACGACATAATGTGCGAGGACTAAGGCGCAATATTTAAACGATTCCGAGAAAATCGCAGTAGTAGTTTCACGCGTTGAATACGTAACCGTGAATAGCAGTTATAAGTAAGCCATAAACAAGAAAAATCGGTGGTCCATGAGAACTGGAGGTCCTGATGCCAGTGTCCCCATTTCCGCCAGTGTCAGTGGCGCAAGTAGCTATCTCTTGTATCGACCTTCATCCACAAATATGAACCCCCGACGAGGAACGGCCTCGCGCATCGGAACATAGCGCTCCAATGCGCTTGGCCACTCCGCCGCGGCTAACTTCTGAAAAACCGTTGGTGTGCGCCGAGTCGTGTGTGGACGAGCATTGTCAGGGAGCAGCACAGCACTGCACGCTTCTGCTTCTGGATGGCTACTCTGGGAAAGCCATCAATGACCAGAATGCCCTTCCTATCCTAGAACGGCATGCACATTTTTCCCTCACCGTCACAGCCTGTCTGAATTTCGTCTTGACGAACTTCCACTGCGACGCCAAGGCATTCTCTATTTGCGGAGTAAAATGAAAAATACACGTCTCCTCACCCCTGACGATCCTGTCGCCGTAATCGTGATACCGCTGCAGACATGTGGGTGCTGCTCCGTTTTGTGCTCGGGTGTCAGGTTCCTCGGCACCCACCTGGCACACAGTTTCTTGAACACCAGGTGCTGAGTGACAGTTTCGTGCAACGTGATGACGATATGTGTGGAAGATGGTTGCTAAGCTCTGCAGTCGTGAAGCGACGGCTCTCCAGGATGTGCAGCCGCGCCAACTCAGCCAGGTGATCACTAATGAGGTGGTTGTTCTGGGTACTCATTTCTTAGGATCTATGCAATCAAATTGCGTGAAATGAAAATGTTTTTTTATTTTTTTATTTTTTTTTTTTTTTTTTTTTTTTTTGGGTGGAATTAATTATTTATTGTGTATAACATCTTTCTTAACAGCAACTTTTAATATGATCTGTATCGCACAATGCATACAAATTCAATCCGTACATAGCGGGCTTATTGGGCATGTACTGAACAAAACCACAACGTCCGCGAAATGGGAAATGCGAAATAGAAAATGGTTATGAACTCCTCTAGACTGTAGTTATTTCTGCAGTTGTTCAGAAATGCTGAGTGGAGATTGCGGATGGCAGCAAGTTTATCAGTTGCTAGTCGTTCTTTTCTTGTCGAAGTATCATCAAACCTGAGTGACCGGAGCAAGAACAGAAAGCGCTTCTAATACATTTGTGCGTCCTCCTTTTTGTCAGCAATGAGAAACAGTGCTCCTAAAAGAGCCGTTATTTCAGAAGCAGAAGTAGTTTTGCAATCTCTACACCCACAGAGTTGTAAAACAAAGCTTCTAATTATCAAAACATCCGACAGTGGTACGGCTACATGTACTTACATTACCGGGCGCGTGCGGTACGCAGTGCCGTCTCGGTGCAGTCGTCCACTCCACAGGTCAGTCGCAGCTGTTATGATGAGTATATTGGTGGCGCAGTAATGTAGTTTGGCACGTGACTAAACAATCGAAGCATATCTAGCACCATTGTTGCGTGCTCGGCACGCTGACGTAATTATTGAAAGAAAACAACATTGGCGGCACTGTATGCCGCCACGCGCCCGCCGCAGGGATAATATATTTGTCCGATGAATACCCGTTTATCATCTGCATTTCTTCTTGGTGTGGCAATTTTTATGGCCAGTAGTGTGTATCTCAGGTTGCAATAAAAGATTCAAGTTTTTTCACTTGCTTTTCGTGAGTGGAACTATGTAGAAATAGTCTGAATGTAATTGTATGAATAATATATACCACACGTAATTATGAATAGCAGAGAAATTGTGTAGATATACAATGATCAGCCAAAACGTTATGACCAATGACTTAAGAGCTGCCATAAGAGCGGTGACGTGTCTTTGCATGGAAGCAGGAAAGGCTTTGTAGGTGCCTGGAGGGACTTGGTACCACATCTACATACACAGGTCACTTATTTCTCGTAAATTCCGGGTATGGGGGCGATGAGCTGCGACACCACATCCAATCACATCCCGATGTACACTGGTCAAAACAATTAGGGCATCAGCTGAGACATCTAGGTTCCCAAGTATTGTCATCGGCAGAATGAACTAAAATGATTCGACGTCTTTCTGTCTGTTCTGCAGAGTGGAGACAACAGTCTTAAGGCAACCGAGATAGTGGTAATAACAGAAAGTTACTAAGAGGGGGTTGGTGTTCACTTACTCCACCAAACCAATTACTGAAGCAGTTGGGTTCAGCTAGTGCAATGCAAGCTAGTGCAATGCAACAACAACGTGGCTCATCCGAAACTACGGCAAGGAGAACCATAGGAGGGTTAGAAGCGGGACAGACACAAAGGGAGGTGGCTGCAGCTATTGGAGTGTCCAAAAGTGTAATTTACAGAACCTGGACGCGATTTCAGACAACAGTAACCGTTAAAAGAAGGCAAGTCCAAGGTCTTCCACAGGTAACATCAAGAGGAGATGACCGTTATGTCCGGTTAACAAGCCATCGAGACAGGAGGCTGAATGCAACTCAGCTGCAACACACTCTCCAGGCAGTAACAAGTAGCCCAATATCAACACAAACAGTCCGAAATCGCCTTCGGAAATGTGGAATCTACGCACGGATGTCTGTGTCCCATTGAAACCACGGCATCGTTTAGCCCGCGTAAATGGGCGGAGAAACATCAGGATTGGAATCGTAACGAATGGTGTCGGGTTATGTTCACAGATTAGTCAAGATTTTGAGTTCAGCCGGACAATCGTCATTCCCTCCTCTGGAGAGAACGTGGAATTCAGAACAATCCTGAAACTTCCGGGCAGATTAAAATTGTGTGCCGGAAGTGGGACTCGTACCTGGGACCTTTACCTTACGCGGGCAAGCGCTCTACCGACGGAGCTATCCCGACACGACTCACGATGCCGCCTCACAACTTTACTTCCGCCAGTACCTCGCCTCCTTATCAGCGCACACTCCGCTGCAGAGTGGAAGTTTTATTCTGGAAACATCCCTTAGGGTGTGGCTAAGCCATGTCGCCACCATATCCTTTCTTCCAGGAGTGCTAGTCTTGCAAGTTTCGCATGAGAGCTTCTGTGAAGTTTGGAAAGTAGGAGGCGAGGTACTGGCGGAAGTAAAGTTGTGAGGCGGCATCGTGAGTCGTGTCGGGATAGCTCAGTCGGTAGTGCGCTTGCCCGCAAAAGGCAAAGGTATTCGAGTCGCAGCCGTGGAGCGAGGAGGACGTGCGGCGGCAGCGCTTACGTAAACAACGGCTGTGTCGCTCATTCTGAGGTGAGTATGATCACTTCATTTGTGATTGTGGCTTTAGTTATGAACGTTTCTAAGACAGAATGAACACGATCGAACAGTTGAGGAAAGATACCATCAAATTTACATTTGATAGAAGTTTCGTAAGACCAAAAGCCTTCGAAATTAAGCGGTGGTTTGAGGAAAAAGTTAAGATAAATGGCGACGACGTGGTAGGAGTACATTTATCCTTTGTGTCCAATGCTGTATATGTAAAGATGCAGAGCCCAGAATTATGCTGTGCTATCGTCGATAATTGCGGTGGTGTCATTAAGTTTAATCATTCTGATGGGAAAGTAAGTGATGTTCTAGTCTCTCATGCAGGGCTAGGTATCAGGACTCTACGTGTCTTTGAACTACCTTTCGAGATTCCGATCGAAGAAATTAACCGTGTTCTCAGTCCGTACGGAAGAATTGTTTCGCACATTGCCGAAAAATGGTCGGAGGCTTACATGTTTCCTGTGTTGAACGGCGTCCGCCAAATCAAAATAGAATTGCAACGGCACATTCCCTCTTATATATATGTGTGTGCGGGTACCGTGCACTTGTGCAATACGATGGCCAACCTAGAACATGTGCCTTATGCAATTCCACGACGCACGTTCGGAATGAATGCAGCAGAAGGCGTGTCCCGCAGCTACCAAACGGAGAGGCGGCTGTCCCCGGCCAGGCAGTCAGCCTCAAGTTGACGTACGCTGCCGCCGCCGCTTACCCGCGCGGACCCGCAGAGCCGTCAACAACAGCGCAGGACGCAAATCCTGTAGCGGTACCCGGAAATGTCATCGCATTAAGCAGTTGTGCAGACGTCGGCGGAGCTGGTGTAAGTTCTCCCGATACGGAAATAAACGAAGGACCGAAGCCGGCCGCGGTGGCCGAGGTGACTGAGGCGCTCCCGTCACGGTCAGCACGGCCACTACGGTCGGGGGTTCGAATCCCCCCTCGGGCATGGATATTTGTGCCGTCCTAGTTTGTAAGTAGTTCATAAGTAGTTTGTAAGTTTAGGGACTGATGACCCCGTAGTTAAGTCCCATAAGCTTAACAAACATTTGAACTTTTTTTTTTTTTTTTTTTTTTGAAGGACCGAATGTGACAGAAGGTTTCCCGCATGCGTTGTCAACTGCCGAATCAGATATCGCGCCGCGCTCTTCAGTTCTGCATTATGAAGAACCAGCGAGTTCTGTGATGATGGTAATGGATACAGAACAAACAATAGACAACCAACCGGAAAAGGAGGTTCCCAAAAAAGAAAGTAAGTCAAAAACAGGAAACGGTCAGAATGTAATTAGCAAAGCACAAGATTACGTCCCACAAACAGGCAAAGAGAGAGAAGCAAAACTCAGCAATAACGCAGAGAAAAAAATTAACTCTGAGATTCAACATCACTCTCACAAACGAAACTCAGACGGAAAGGCAGCGCAGATGTCGGCTGAGAAATCCTCAACTGACTCTGCAGAAAAATCACCTGATGTGTCTCCGGGGGGAACCCCAAAACGGAAGAAAAATAAAAAAACGCAGAATAGCACACGAAGCGGCAGAGAATATTGCTCCTGCGCTAAAGGAAAAATTGAGATCTATCCAAGAACGAGAAAAGAAGAAGGAAGTTTGTACTGTGGAGGGGGGTAGACAGCAATTTTCAGAAAACAGAAGCCAAGTTAATCTCGACATTTCATCACTAAATGCCTTTGGCAACAAAACTTTGGATGAACCACTAAATGAAAGCAATTCCGCGGCAAAATTAAACTGGTCAGAAGATAAAGAGCAACTAACGGATCAAGATATGGAAGACGAACCGGCACAAGACGAAGACATTTTTTATTAAAAGCGTGGCAGAACCTTTATGGGGACCGTTAATATATACAAATGAAAAATTAGTCGGCAAGAAAGAAATTAGAAAGAAAGAAATACCTAGTCCTTTAATAATTTAAAAAAATTAGTTGTTTACCATATATGCTGCAAACATACAATGTAACTACATTAAATATTAACAAAATCCAAAATGCAACCAAAGTGGCTGTTCTTAAGGATTTTTTATATCAGTCAGACACTGATATTGCATTATTGCAGGAGGTATACATTAGGGATCTTTATGTGGCAGGCTAAAAAGAAATTTTAAACGTAGCTCTTGAGCACAGTTGCGGGACTGCCATCCTTGTCAAGGAAGGAATTGAATTGCGAGACGCCAATTTTTTAAAATCTGGTAGGGGCATTAGATGTAAAATTTTAAATAAAACTTTTATAAATGTTTATGCGCCATCTGGCAACAATGCCAGACCAGATAGGGCCAAGTTTTATAAAAGTGATATTTTAGCTTTAGTTTATGACAATCCTGCTGACGTTTTAATTGGTGGAGACTGGAACTGCGTTTTACATGAAAAGGACCAGCGCCCAAATTTTAATAAATCCAGGGAACTTGAAGGGTTAGTCCAGCACATGAACTGGAAAGACGCGTGGGAGGTAAAATATCCTACTATGGTCAGGTTTACTTATATCACCAAAAAATCTCAGAGTAGGATTGACAGAATTTATGTTTCAGCTAATTTAGAAAACTATGTAGTTGGTATCGAAGTTATACCCACCATTTTCTCCGATCACCTTGGAGTAAGATGCAGTGTCAATTTAAGTAAACAAAAGACATACTGGGCGAGGCCCGTATGGAAGTTAAACATAAGCATATTGGCAGAAAACGACCTAGCTGACCAACTTGCGAGGACCTGGCAGGGCTCCTTGAGAAGGCATCATAAATACAGATCCAGTATTGAATGGTGGACTGCTGATGCGAAGAAAAAGTTACGAGCCACATTAATAGCGTATGGTAAAGAACGAGCGAGGTGGATGAGAAACACAATAGAATTCCACTACACATGTCTTCGCGAGCTCTACGAGCACCCACTGACACAGGACGTAATAATGCAAATAAACAGAACTAAGGCACATCTAATTAAAATCAAAAGTCAACAGATTGCAGGTCTCCAAATCAAATAACATACACAATCTGTTGTGGAGGAGGAAAATACCTCAATCTACCATCTCATACGGCATCAGCAGCAGAGGCGAAGAAATTTTATTGAATGTCTCAGAGCCGAGGATAACAAACTCTTGACAAATCAAAAAGACATTCTAGACGAGGCTTTTCGATTTTATAGAACCCTCTACAATGATCGGCAGGTACAGGAAAACTTTGTAACAGAATTTTTATCCACATCGGGACTTGGTAACATTATATCAGAAGAGGATAACAGAAAAATCAGTGAAGAAATAACAGAAGAAGAAGTTTTAGATATATTAAAATCCTCCCCCCAGAAAAAATCACCAGGTCCGGACGGATTGCCCCTAGAATTTTACAAAACCTATTGGCATCTCATAGGTAGCGAATTCATTGAAATTATAAAGGAAATAATGAACGGTGGGGCTGTCCCAACAGATTTTAAACAATGTTTAACTGTGCTGCTTCCAAAAGGTAGGACTTCGGAAATAAACTACATCAAGAAAATTAGACCAATAACCCTAATGAATTCGGATTATAAATTGATAGCACGGGTTATCAAAGACAGATTTAGACCAGTCTTGGAAAAAATACTAGGTGGCCACCAGACATGTCTCCCTGGGCGTAGTATATTTAAAACTTTGAGTGAGTACAGGGATGTTATTTCTATATTTTCCAACACACCAGCACATGGCGGGCTTTTATTTATAGACTTTGAGAAAGCCTTTGAGAAGGTTAATCACGAATACCTTTTTGAAACTTTGACATACATGGTATTAAATGAAAATACTGTGAACGTTTTAAAAAACATTTTAAAAGGGATAAATACGAAGATACCATCAATGGAAAATACACCAAGGACATTAAAATTGAAAACGGAGTTCCTCAGGGAAGCCCTTTATCTATGATGTTCTTTGTTGTAGCTTTGGAACCCTTTTTACGTAAATTAAATGACGCACTTGAGGGAATATCCGTATCAGGAAGGAAAATAGTCACCAACGCGTATGCGGATGATGTTGGAGTGATTATAAGAAGTCACGAAGACGTTATCAGAACAACAGAACACCTCCAGTTTTATTGCTACGCAACAGGGGCAAAAATAAACGAGACGAAGAGTGCGTTCCTGAACCTGAATGGTCTAACAGCTGTACAGGTTCCTTGGGCGAAATGTGACGAATCTCACACTGCCCTAGGTATAACACTATATAGTTGTCCTCCCCGCACTTCAGCCTCTAACTGGAAAAAGATATTAGATAAGATTAGAGGCGCCCTCATCTTGAATTACTTAAGGGATCTAAATATCAAACAAAAAATTAAAATAATAAATTGCGCTATTCTTTCAAAACCGATATATGTAGGACAAATTCTACCGGTACCAAAGGAAATAGCGAAATCTATTAGCCGGCCGCGGTGGCCGAGGTGACTGAGGCGCTCCAGTCACGGTCAGCACGGCCACTACGATCGGGGGTTCGAATCCCCCCTCGGGCATGGATATTTGTGCCGTCCTAGTTCGTAAGTAGTTCATAAGTAGTTTGTAAGTTTAGGGACTGATGACCCCGTAGTTAAGTCCCATAAGCTTAACAAACATTTGAACATTTTGAAATCTATTATGTCAACGGTCTGCCGTTACATCTGGAAAGGGGAGATCTTTAGAGTGGCAATCGGGACAACGACCTTAAAACAAGAAGACGGAGGATTAGGACTTACAGACATCCAGAAGAAAACCACTGCTTTGTTCCTAAAGAGATCCCTACAACTAATTGAAAGCCACCCGGATAGCGTAACAGCTATATTATTCAATCTCTTTAAATCCGAAAGCTTGCAGCCACCAGTAAATATTGGTAACATAGACTACAATTTTGGACACATCAGTTTATATTATTTAGAATTGAGTTACATGACAAGTATAATGCAGGATAAAAGCAAGAGAAACTGCCATTATATGGTCACGAAACTAAACTCAAAGGAGAACCAAAACAAAACGCAAGTAAAATTTCCAAATAAGAACTGGAAAAATATTTGGCGTAATATAAATAATAAATTACTTCCTACAGAGACGCAGGTAGCATGGTATAGAGTCATAAACAACATTGTAAGTACTAACGAGAAACTATTTTCCATCGGTCTCAGTGAAACGAACAAATGCACGAACTGTAATGAAATTGACACACTGAACCATCGTTTCCTCTGTAAAGGATATAGAGAAATATGGCAGGAACTCAAACACCAGGTTTCATTGCTTAAGCGTACCGATGGGAGAGAAATTGATTTAAATTATATATTCTTCCCAGCAAACGTTTCGTTTCCTCCACAGAAAAACAATGTCAGACTATGGTTGTTTGCCCACTATATATGGTACGTCATAAACAAGAAAAGAAAAGATGAAATACAGGAGTATAGAGAATTTATACGAGGAGAATATTACAAAATATGTCGTAAGAAAGAGCATAAAAAAATTTTGGCAACATGATGAGAATCGTGTTTGAGAAACAAGGAATAGGGTAAGAACCTAAACTCAACGTCAATGAGATAAAAACTTGCTAAAGTAGGGGACTGCTGATGGGGGCGAAGTACGGTGGGAACTTCGTGGGCCCCGCGGCCGCTACGGTAGCCGTGAAGGCCTCAACAGAACCCTGAAACGGCAGCTTTTACCTCAATAAAAGGTTACGAATGACACAACAAACTTAGTTGCTGCACTTAAATTATTATTTTGAAAAAAAAGAAGATTTTTTTGTACTTATCGCTATTCTTTTTTTTTTTTTTTTTTTTTTTTTTTTTTTTTTTTTTTTTTTTTTTTTTTTTTTTTTTTTTTTTTTTTTTTAGTTCAGATGTCCAAGGAAAGGGCGCCATCACTAAACAGAAGAAAAGGGATTATTTTTCAAGGGTCCAATTAACAGGGTAGACAGAGTAGAACAGTACTTGCAACCGCTACCATCTAGCTTCAAAAACTTCATTTTTATGCTCTTCCTTAAGAAAAATTGTTAGTTTTTTTTTCACTACTACGCCAATGGAGCCGAATAAAAATAAAAGAAGGAAAAAAGGAAAAAAAAGTCGGTAGAGCGCTTGCCCACGTGAGGTAAAGGTCCCAGGTTCGAGTCCCGCTTCCGGCACACAATTTTAATCTGCCAGGAAGTTTCATATCAGCGCACACTCCGCTGCAGAGTGGAAGTTTCATGCAGAACAATCCTGCTTATGAGCAGGAAACATCACCATATCATGGTAGTGGATGAATGGTGTGGGCAGGAGTCAGTATTGGCAGCGTATTGATCTGTATGTGTTCAGAATGCCGCTTTGAGTGTTCAGAGATAGAGAGACAAAATCCTTCGACCTTTTGTTGTGCCCAAGGCTGCTGGCACAGAAGAATGGTTCTTTCTGGTGGAAGATAACGCTCGTCCCCACAGAGCTGTGCTGGTGGGCAACATGCTTGAAGCTAGGGGAATTGAACGAATGGAGTGGTTAGCTTGTTCATCCGAATTAAACCCGATTGGCCATGTCTGCACTTGGCAGACGCATTGCACTCAGACCAGCACCTCCCACCACGGTTGCAGAGCTGGATACTGCAATTATCTAAGAATGGCCGCCGGCCGCGGTGGCCGAGGGGCCTGAGGCGCTCCAGTCACCGTCTGCACGGCCACTACGGTCGGGGGTTCGAATTCCCACTCGGGCATGGATATTTGTGCCGTCCTTAGGATTAGCTAGTTCATAAGTAGTTTGTAAGTTTAGGGACTGATGACCTAGTAGTTAAGTCCCATAAGCTGTACAAACATTTGAACATTTTTTTTAAGAATGGCCAAATATCCCTCAAGAGCTGATTGATAACCTCATACTGTCCATGGTACTCACGTGTGAAACTTTTCTGGCCCTTCCGAAGTGATCACACACCATATTACAGGGCAAATAAATAAATAAATAACTTTTTCACTATTATGGTAGACCCATGGTGCCTCTCTAAGTAACAGCCATTTATACCGCAAGTAAAGAGTTGAGACAAGAAAATATCGTGCTGTATCACACAAATTACAATTGTAACCAATATCTGAATAAAGTACGTTACCATATGTATATTGTTTATGGTATCTCACCTGATACCGTAAGTGTTTTGAGCAGTGTATTTGATGGTTGAGATCTGGCGAGTTGAGGGGTCATCACATCAATTGCATCTGCCCATTGTGTTCCTCGAACCACTCCATTACGTTGCTAGCCTTGTAACATGGCGCACTATCTTGCTGAAAAGGTACTCCCTTACTTTGTTTTTGTTGATTTGAGGGTTTCACTTTTCATATCTGTTTCTGGTGAAAATTCAGTTACGACTTGAGACTTGTAAACGACTAACTTGTGTGTCGATTGTATGGATGCTGTTGTCTATTATTAACCAGTTCATGATGCATGTGGTTAAATTAAAAGCCCGTATGGTGCAGAAGGCTGGTTAAGGGGGGCGTGTGGGTGTATAGCCTAAAAGGTGTCGTGGCCGGAGCCAGCGGTATCAGAACAATATTGCTATCTAATAAAGACAAATGCGGCAGTACATATGACCAACTGTTCAGTGGGTATAGGAAAGTGAAAAGGTGGGCTTTAACAGCTTTTAAATATTTTTAGAATGTCATGTTGACCACAGCTGCTTAATTTATTAGCTCAAAGGTATTGGTTTCGGTTAATACACCATTATCAAACGCCAGAAGAGCTTAGCCAGTTGATTGACTTGTTACAATACTGAAAAACTTTAAAATAAGTATTTGGCATGATTCACTCCCTATATATGTTTTTCCAGTGACTGATCGTTCAGTTGTGGTTCAGTTTTTAACGATCAGTCACTGTTCATGAATAGTAAATGGTTGTGAAAACATACTTGTTCTTCTAGCAACAAGCAATCCGAAGTTAATAGAGAGCATTAAAAAAAGGCCCAGGGATTAGTGAACAGAGTTCTCGTAGCGAGATTGAACACCGAAATTATCAAAGCCACAAAAAACCGAAAATTATACCTATTAAAAAAACAGATACTGAGAGATTTATACTACATAAATTAACATAAGACCTGCCGTGGAACACAAGACAGATTAGCTCACTCTAGCAAGAGCAAAGAAGGAAGTATACCAAATTTAAACAGACCCAAAATTCCCTACACTGGAAATTAGTTACAGAAATTTGAAATTTAGAATGAACTTCAGTGCTAGAAGCTTATAATAGTTTATAAAACCCTGTGACATAATTTAATAGAAAATCTAAAACAAAACAAAAAACCTTCTGATAGCAATGGTGATACAACCGATGACAGTGCAGCTGAAGCAGAATCGTTAAACACAGTTATTCGAAATTCCTTCACAAAGAAGACGAAGCAAATACTTCATAATTCGAATCAAGAACAGCCTCCAGGATGCGTAATTTAGAAGCAGATATCCCTGGAGTATGAAAACAACTTATCTCTCTTCAAAAGCCAGTCCCCCGTCCGGATGGTACAGAAATTTGGATCCTTTCAGAGTGTGCTGATTTAATAGCTCCATACCTCAGTCTGCCGGCGGACGGCGAGGAGGAAGGTTGCGCCGTGCTGTTCGCTGCGCCGTCGGTGTTCCCCGCGTGGTGAGTCGCCGCGCGAGCTTTAGCGATTTGCTGCGTCTTTGTCTGCTTTGATTATGAATCTGATTTCGTGATGGAAGAACGCAGTAGGAAAGACACTTTGAAATTTAAATTTGATCGTAACTTTGCGCGGCCGAAATCGTTTGAAATAGAAGACTGGTTAGAGATAATAGTGAAGATAAGTCTTCAAGACATAGTTGGCATTCATTTGTCGATCGTCAACACTGTAGTCTTTGTCAAACTGGTTAGTGCCGATCTTTGCGAGAAGATCGTTGAGTCGTGTAACGGAATGTTGAAGTTTAACCACCGTGACGGAAATGTTGGTGATGTGTATGTGACCCACGCAGGATTTGGTGTTCGAACTGTTAGAATCTTCGAACTCCCCTTCGAAATAACTAGCGAGGAAATTAATGAAGTTATATCACCATACGGCCGCGTTATGAGCAATGTTGCAGAAAGGTGGTCTAGTGCCCACAAGTTCCCTGTATTAAACGGGGTGCAGCAGTTGAAAGTGGAGTTGCGTCGGCACATACCGTCATACATTAACGTATGCGGATATCGTGCTATCGTTATGTACGACGATCAGGCGAAAACGTGCGGAGCTTGTGGTGCGACCGGGCATGTTAGGTCCGAGTGCATGCAGAGGCGAATGGCGCAGCTGCCGGCCGGCGAGCCCGCCGCGCCGCCTGTCATGACGTCACTGCCCGTGACGTACGCTGCCGTGACGCGAAGCCTGCCTGCTGCCGCCGCAGCCCCCGAAGCCGGAAGTAGTCGTGACGTTCAGGAGGCAGAGGTACTTATGGACGCTACTGACACCTCGGAAGTGATGTCTCCCACACCGGTAGAGACTGTGAAACCTGTCTTAGCTGTTGCGGAACGATCCCCGCAACCCGTCCTAGCAGAAGCCCCCTCGGTCGATGCTGTGGCCGACGCAACGGTGGACGCCGTTTCGATATTGAAACAGGACCCCCCAACATCCGACACCGTGCCTGCAGTTACTCTCGATACCCAAAATCAACTGTCAGAAACAAACTCAACAGTTTCTCCTGTTGACGATGTTTCTCAACCGAATGTCCCTGCGTGCGATGGAAACAGTCCTCCACGAGGGTCACCTCCTCAGAGAAACAAGAAGCGGAGGATTGCACGCCAAGGTGCAAAGGAGAATGCGGCAATTCTACGCGAAAAGGCCAGGCAAATAGAAGGCGCACTCAGTCAGAAAACACCAGAAAATCACGGCAGAGACGTAAAACATGTGTCTGCTGATGCGCCTTCTGAATCGCAAAACAGCTCAGTTCCTGCTAACGTGAATTCTGAGGAGATTACACACCACCGTCCCAGAAAGGATGACCCAGTGAGGACTATACACCCTCCCGAACTCTCGGTAATTGCACCTAACAAGCCTTCTCAACTACCTGGACAGATTTAATGGAAATGGGGTCCAATGATGAAGACGAAACAATGGATACATCTCGAAATACAAGCATCGGTAGTGCCACCAAGGTTGACGTTGGTCTCGACGACAATGTCTCTCCCACAGACACTTCCACA
Organism: Locusta migratoria; assembly: GCA_026315105.1. NCBI lineage: Eukaryota > Metazoa > Arthropoda > Insecta > Orthoptera > Acrididae > Locusta > Locusta migratoria. The sequence continues at coordinate 740,605,838 of CM048755.1, read as the reverse complement.
CAAGGTCAGTCGTCTGATCCTTTCCCCAATGAGGAATACTTTTAACATCTTGGACTTGCTGGTGATTAGAATTCTTCGTCCTTCAGAATTGTTCCACAATATATGATGTTGTACTCCTTCAACTAACGAACATGGACATTAAACAAACCTACAATGTCACCACGCTAAACATCTCTAGAATAGAAAGAGCTGTTAAGATACGTTCCCTGGTTGACTTTTTATATAACACCAGCGTCGATATTGCCTTGCTGCAAGAGGTACTCACTGCATTAGATGTGCCCGGCTATGTTACAATCGCCAATGTTAACAAAGAGGACTCGGTAGGAACTGCCATCTTACTGCGTGATGGAATAACCTATACACACGTGCAGTGGCTAGCAAGCGGTTGAGGTATTTCCCTTCGTGTTAACGGCGTGCAGATAGTTAACATTTATCCTCCCTCCGGTACTAGTCGTAGGAAAGAACGCTCCGAATTTTTTCGAAATGACGTACCACTACTTATGAACCCTGTTCCCGAACAACTTATTTTTGGTGGAGACTTCAATTGCGTCCTAAATGACAAGGACCAAACTCCAAACACGAACAGGTGTATTGAGCTGCAACATCTGATGAAGGTATGCGTCTCCACGACACATGATAGATAATTCACGGGGAGCGGATAGCGTACACCTTTGTCACGCATCAGTCTGCCAGCCGGATCGATAGAATTTATGTGTCAGACGCACTTCGGCGTCATACTGTGAATTGTGACATTGCTTCGGTTAACATCTCAGACCACGCCTCACATCAGTGTTACATCAATCTCCAGCGCCAGCAAATTTACCGAGCCAAAGGGTACTGGAAACTGAACTTCAGCCTCTTGCAAGATACACAGCTTGAAGAGGCGGTGACAGAGGTGTGGCAACAGCTCCAGCGCCACCGCGTACGTTATCCCACTGTCCTGCAATGGTGGACCAATTATTCGAAGCCTAAACTGCGGCAGGTACTCATGAACTATGCTTGTCAAAAGAGTTATTTGCAGAAGCAAACAATAGAACATTATTACAGATGTTTGAGAGACTTATACAACAATGTTGATATTCTAACCGATGACACCTATTTACGGATTAAACGTTACAAGGCGAAAATAACCGATATCCAATGACGTCGCATGGAAGAACTCATCACCAGATCCCGCCCAAAAGACGTTGCTGCTGCACAACGTGCTTCTCTGTATCACATTCTGCGGATAGTCAAACGGCGCAAAGCCCAGATGATTGAGGCAGTGGCTGATGATGCCGGGAACGTTGTCACAAGGCAACGTGACATTGCCGCTCACGTCCACAACTACTACCGTAAACTTTACCAGAGACAACCAGTGGATGAACCTCGCCTCGATACCTACCTTGCAGCTCTGAGCTGTCGTCTGTCTCCGGAGGCCAAAACAAACGTGGAATCGGCCTTTACAGAGGATGAAATAAAGCTCGCAGTTCGCGGAGCAAAGAAAGGAAAATCACCTAGACCAGACGAATCGGTGCCGAGTTCTACCAACGCTACTGGCACATCCTCGGACCGACACTTCAAGAGTTGACAAACGACGTATGGCAGATGGGAGATATACCCCAGGCACTTAAGGAAGGCATCATAATACCCCTGCCGAAGAAAGGCAACAGCCACAAAGTGGAAAACATGAGGCCCATCACGCTACTGAATGCAGATTTCAAAATCATCACAAGATCGATAAAACAGCGGATGCAACCCGTCATGAACAAGATACTATGTCGTCATCAATATAGCGCAGTCCGGGGGCGCAGTGCGATCTCCGCTGCCTGTGACATGAGGGACATTATCTGCATGTACGCCGATAACAAGGCCCAAGGCGCTCTCGTATTCTTAGACTTCAAAAAGGCATATGACCGCGTGTGTCACACCTTCCTCCTTCTTAGCATGGCGAAATTGGGATTCGGAAGTAAATTTATCGATCTCATCCGGAAAATCACCACCGACGTTTCCTCCTGAATTCTCCTTAATGGACACTTCACTAAGGAGGTGATGATAGAGCAGTCTATCCGTCAAGGATGTCCGCTTTCTGTCCTGCTATACGCCTTGGCAGTTGAGCCTCTACTGACCAATTTAGAACAAACTGGCATCGGGATTCACATAGGCTCTCACACTGTGCCGTGTATTGCTTATGCTGACGATATATGTATTGCTGTCTCTTCGACATCACAACTGACGGCCGTCGGCAATGAGTTAGCAGCTTTCGCATCCGTTTCATGAGCAAAACTGAATAAAATTAAAACCACAGCCCTACAAATTGGCCGTGGAATAGGAAATATATCGGACGTTGACTGGTGTACCCAAAAACCGTGTCACAAAACTCTCGGTGTTTCTTTCGAGTCTGAACCAGACAGGATTCTGACGAAAAACTGGAAAGACATGCTAAACAAATTACGTGCCACATTGATACTACATTCTGATCGTGACCTGAATCTCATGCAAAAAGTCAGAACTGTACAGATTTCCAAGATTTCCATCACAAGCCCGATGAATTACCTTGCGCAAATACTGCCAATATCCGACCACCTAGCAAGCAGCATACAACGATCGCTCTGCTAGTTTCTCCTCAGAGGCCACATCTTTAAGTTGTTGCAATATGAAACTCTCACCTTACCCACTTCTAAAGGCGGCATAAACCTCAAAAATGTTTCGAAGAAATGCGCAACGCTGCTTGTCAACCGAATCAGGAAGGAAGTCTACAATCGCAACACCAGCATAATCAAATACCTCACCACGCGATGGAAACCACACAGCCTCGATGCTCCGATCAACATTAGCAATATTCCGCTTGTTTCCGTCACGTGAGACGCTACTACACGGAAATGAGCTACATTCGGCACTGTGTCGACAATACCAGGAACTTCAATAACAAAAAACTGTATGAACTACTTACGGTCACAAACCACATAGAAGCCAAGTACCCATTGACGCAATGAAATATCGTTTGGAGAAATGTGCACCATGACATACTACCGTCATACGTAACAGCTGACTGGTATCTTGTCGTAAATGACAAAATAGCGACAAACGAAAAGCTACACAAGATAGGTCTTCATCACGTACCATCTTGCACTGTATGTGGACGAACCGACACACTATTTCATAGATTCGCGTGTGGACATGCAGAAGAAATTTCGAACTTTCTTCGTCAAAGATTATCGGTGCTGGACCGTACGGCACCAAACCGCGTCGACCTTGAAGAGGTTCTTCGACAACAGAAACTGCGATATCCACGGTCCAAAAATAACACAGCAACGTGGATCATCGGCCACACAGCTTCTTTCATCATACGCAATAGAGGAGCAACTTTCCATGACTACTACGCATACATAGCGAGAGAACATATGAAGATATACCAGCATAAGACTTACAGACTCACATTTCGCAATATGTTAAATATTGTAATTATGGTTAAATGATGGAAGGCAAACAAATAATTGAAACTCGATACTGACGACATTCGACCTTAACTTAGACCCGCAACAACAAGATCATCCTAAGATTCTTTCACCGGACATACGAGATGGCAACAAAGTGAAGACTCGTCCCAGAAATAATCTTCTTCATTCAGGGAAAATGATTTTGTTCTCATTTAATTTTTATTTGGATCCCAGTTAAACAGATGTGTCAAACATACACATTCATCATGGAATGATTTCTACATTAAATGTGGTCCCTATCCAATCAATAGAACAGAAACTGATTTTTTTTTTTTTATTTCACCAATGAAGAGGTGACACTACTGCCAGGGTGGCCTTTATGTTCTGTTATTTGTGTAATTACGTTACTGTGGAGTTATTAATAATTTACACTATTATATAAAGCCATTACAACCTTTAGCAAGGGATCAAGAAGATTGGAGCACATAGCGACATGGCACGCACAAAGAAAGTGGCGCTGTGCTTGCATTACAATTTTCATGAATCAGTTATCAATCTCTATTCTCATTCCAACAGAAACTACACTTAGAGAAGTTTGTTTTCCACTCAATTGATGCTGGGATTGATTTGCCTGCTTGATAGAGCAAAAGGAAGAGATTCCGTTCTAAACAGGCTGAGGAGAGCATGCGCCGACGAAGGCGAAAAGTGGCGAGCGTAAGAACGGGCTAAAAGGGGTTATGGCGGAAAAAAAAACCTATTTCCACAGTGGTAAGTGGCAGATTATGGATCCGAAGGTCGCGGGTTCGATCGCCTCCAGGTCCTAGGATTTTTTTATCTTTCAAGTTCCACTTCTTTCACGTCTGGCAGTATTGCTAATGTGAAAAATACCGAGTAGTACCGTGGTTCGGAACCCACGTTAAACTGTAGGTCCCCCTATAATTGGCGGGTTAAGTCAGTTCGAAGGAAGGCAACGGCATACCACCTCCAAACAGGACCATGCCTAGTAAAGTACTGTGGTGTTCAAACCAATCTTCGGATTGTTGACCGCTTTACCTTACCTTTACCTAGTTATCATATATAAACGCTCGCTCAGTAAAAGATCTGTACCTAAAGACTAGAAAGTTGCTCAGGTTACTCCATTATTCAAGAAAGACAATACGAGCGATCCTCAAAAGTACAGGCCTATATCAGTGACGTCAGTTTGCAGCAGGATTTAATAACATATACTTTTCTCCAAAATTATGAACTACCTCAAAGAGAAATACACACTGACCAACAGTCAACACGGATACAGAAAGTATCGTTCTTGTAAACGCACATGAAGTGATGAGTGCTATCGACAAAAGATCACAAATCGATTCCATGTTTCAGATTTTCCGTAAGCCTTTTGGCAATGTACCTCCCAAGCGTCTTCAAACCGAATTGCGTGTTTATGGAATATCTTCGATGGAATTCGCGATTTTCTGTCAGAAAGTACACAGTACGTTGTAATTGACGAGAAGTTATAGAGTTAGCGAGAAGTCATATCTGGTGTTTCCCAGGGAAGTGTTATAGGGCTCCTACTGTTCCTAACATTCATGAACGATTTAAGAGACACACTGTACAGGTGAAATGAAATAATTACAAAGTCGGAAAAATCAAAACAAGAATTACGACATTCAACCCATAGAAATATTTAGATTTACATGAAGAAGCGGAAGAAACGCAGCTACACGCGATAGGGTGCGCTTACAGAGACGGATGAAGTCCAGTCTCAAAAAAACCGTAAAAGTGAAATAATCACAAAGTCAGAAAAATAAAATTAAGAATCACAGCATGCAACCCATAGAAATGTTTAGAATTACATAAGGAAGCTATTGATGGAGGTTGTACAAGGCTCAGAGAGAATTATTGACAAAGACAGAGTGCATACTACCAGAGACAGCAAAATAAAAATAGGCGGGGAGAGAAGATCGCGAAATATTAGTGGAAAGCAGAAGGATACCCGCATAGTTACTTGCCTGATGGGCATGGAACAAACAAGAGTGGAAGCTGAAGGCTTTGTTCTATGAACCAACCACGTGGAACACATATCACTCACGGAAAGAAATGATGAGATTTTTACATGCACTGTCCAAAAATGAACATATCACGTATTAGAAATCGTGCCCCACAAAGCCAGAAAGTATTTACTCAGACTTCATACACCGCCACATGATAACAAAAGGTTTTAATATATCAGGCCATTATGAAACTGCAACTAAAATCACACACACCACGTATATCTATTGGAAATCACTAAATTAAAAAAGGAGAACACATGTCCGCACACGATCGGAGAAAATATTCCAAAAAAATGATTCTAAGTTCACGAATCTAAGTTAAACGTGCAAGTCAATGAAACGCTACCATCTCCAGAAACAAGTGCAGAACCAACCTTACCTCACCAGACGACCAGCACCGAATGGCCAGACTGAGCAGCCACGAGACGTGGGAAGCCACCGGAAGCTGGAAAATCCAAGAAACAGTGGTGGTGGGGACGGAGAGCGAGTAGACTCACACTGAGGGAAAGCTCACCAACTAGCTCGCAACCAAAGGGTGTGGAAACCTCTTTGGTAGTATCAGCAGCTATCGATACTGACCCAGAGAGAAAGATGCAAAGCGGGCTACTCCTACCCACATTCAGACAGCCATAGATTCTCGCACCCACTTAAAAGTAAAAAAAAACTGCACATTCTTACAGGGACAGTGGCGTAGCGGAGAAGCCGTACTTATGCCACATTCGTTAATGTAATAATAAATTATTAACATAGCAAAATAAGAAAAACCTAGCAGTATTAACTAATATTTTAACACATGAAATAAAAATGCTATTCCTCAAGCCTTGAAAAGAGTGGGGTTCAAGTTTTAACACAATGATAGTCTAGTGACATTAAATAAATTATAACTTTTCAGAAATATACAAAAATATATGGAAGACGACACTGTCGTCTCTCATCTCCCCCTTCGTTAGTTGAAAATTTTGATGTGGGATGTGGTAAACTTTTCAAAACTAACGTGTGGTTGCCTTGTTGGTGACATAGACAGCTGGGGCACGTCACACAAAAACGGAAAATACAACAACAGCACAAAAAAAATTCAGATTGAAAAATAATGATTGCCATAAAAACTAAAACAATGCAATGCAATCTTTACAAGGAAACATAGATAAATCATAAATATAATGAAACACAAATAAATAAGATCACAATCTTGAACGTGTCCTGTAATGCTAAAACAATTCCTACAATAAAAAATGGATAAAACGTTTGTTTAAATCACTCCAAATTAGGAAAAACAGTATGCTTAGATTTTTTTAAAAGTTTCTGAAGGCGACAAGGGTCGCTAAACGGAAAGGGTCTCTTAGCGGTGAACCGTATTTTGCACTCTCAGAGCGTTCACTGTTTCTACTACTCACACCACTTTTCAACTTTATGCTGTTCTTCACATTGCCGTTCACTCAACACCGGTTTTTAAGTCAATAAACACTGTTGTCATTAGTTCGAACCGTCGACTAGGGGCTTTGAAAGGGAGGGAGACAATCTTCTAGGAGGTACTGGGGGAAGCTAAAACCCGCACACATAAGAATGTACTTTTACTTTTGTGTCTCTTCCACCGCTGTTCAACTGCATCCGACCTGAGTAGGAGGGTGTGGTTAGTGCACCTGTCTGCAAGGCCTGGTGTCCCTCGTATCCGAGACAGGCGGCCTGACAAGTGCGGGGCGTCGGCGTGTGGCTCGCCACCGGAAGAAATTAATGGACCAGCGACCGGGATCAGGACGGTTTCGCACCAGTGGTGGCCGCGCAGCTTGTGTGTTGCTGCTAATCACCCAACTCGCCGAGGGCCGGTAGCATTGTATACCCGACTGGAACCGCCCGACCGGACGCAGTTAGCCGTTTTGGTAGGGTGGCTGCTCGTCTTCCAACTCCCTGCGGACCCGGCCAACTCCAAGGTCAGTCTCGCACCGCTACTTGGTGCGAAGCGGGCCGTGAAGTCCATCTTGGCCTCAGATATCTGCCAACACTTTGGTGTTACCACAGGACATATTAAACTTATGAGGAACTCCATCATGTCACAAACGTGGAGTGCCTTCTTATTTAAACAAAACATTAAACAAAAATACAAATAACCTGGATAGAGGTTCATACAAAAACATTTGAAGATTAAAACACTCATCAGTGGATAACAAAAAGAAATTGACTTAAATTAGCCATATGGCGAACAGAACGCCTAGGCCTTTAGTCCTTAATAAATATTTTAACTTTACGGATACAATGTTCATATATATACAGGGTGTTTCACTAAGTGTGTTTACCTCTGTAACTTATAAAATAATAGGTGACGGGAAATTTTAATGCGGTAGGTCAACACAAGAAATGTTACACTTTCTGCGGAGCTATGAACATAGTTTATTGTATCATTTTCCAAAGAGTTACAGCACAAAGATATAATTTTTTAAATGGAACACTAGTTTTTTCTATCCTGCATTGGATTCGTTGAAACCAGCTGCGTCCAAATCAATTCAAACTACATTCCTATCACTGTTAGTTTGGGAGCTACAACCCTTCAAAGTTTCAGGGACAGATACCACAAATGCTGCGCATAATATGTGGCTGTGTGGTGATGGATGTTATGGCGGTGGGAAGTTGATTTGCATGAGATGTTCAAATGTGTGTCCATGTTCCTCAGTGCATAATGCAATGCGCCGTCGAAAGGATCTGCGGACGAGATGTAACATCGCCGGTGTGACGGAGCGACATGCGTCCTCGATGCGCCGTTTTAGATCATCTGGGGATGTGGGCTCAGTGACATAAACACGATCCTTTAAATATCCCCCCCCCCCCCACAAAAAAAAAAAAAAAAAAAAATTCTACTGGTGTTAAATCGGGCGACCTTGCGGGCCATGAATGAGGACCATGGCGCCCCAACCATCTTCCTGCAAACCTGTTGTTTAGTTCTTCCACAACAGCACGGGCAGAATGGGCTGGGTGACCATCGTGCTGCATCCACATATGGACTCTCGTGTGTAGACACACATGTTCAAGGAGACCACCCAAACTGTCGGCTATAAAAGCGCGATATAACTCACCTGTCAGTGTACCGGGGAAATAATGTGGACAGATGATTTCATCCCCAAGGATTCCACACCACACGTTAATAGACTACCTACGTTGATGGTCGACAGGTCGTACCCACCGAGGATTGTCTGCGGCCCAGTAGTGCATGTTTTGGCTATTCATTGCACCATAATTTGTGAATGTGGACTCATCAGAGAACATAACATTTTGTAAAGGCTCCAGCGTGAAATTACGCATGGACCAATCACAGAATGTCACTCTTGCACGGAAATCGTTCCCATGCAGCTCCTGGGTCAGTGACAGGCAGTACGGGTGAAACCTGTGGTCGTGTACTGTACGCCACACAGATGTGAGACTGACACCAGCGACTGCAGCAACGGCTCGTAAGCTGACATGAGGATCATGGTGTAGTACAGCTAAAACAAACACCTCCGTCTCTTCACTTCTTGCAGGTCTTCGTCTGTTACTACGGCGCGTTACCAAGCTGCCTGGTTCCTGAAGTCGTTGTTCAGCACGTAAGAACGTAATGGCTGCTGGGGCTCTTCGCCTAGGATATCTCACGGCATACACCGTGGCTGCTTCAGTGGCGTCGTGTCGGCACTCGCCGAGCATCAGCAACGTGTCAACGTACTCGTTGTTGGTGTATGCCATCGTCATCCGATTTCAGTAACTGTGGTATATTGAGCCGCGGTTGTTTGTGTGGCTCCAACTGTCGGGTATACGGCCGTGTGCGGCGACAGTCGGCAGTCTAACAGCGCATCGAGGAAGCTTCTCGCTCCATGACACCGGCGAAGTTACAACTCGGCCGCACCGCATTGCATTATGCGCAGCGTTTGTGGTATCTGCCCCTGAAACTTTGAAGGGTTGTAGCTCCCAAACTAACAGTGATAGGAATGTAGTTTAAATTGATTTGGACGCAGCTGGTTTCAACGAATACAATGCACGATAGAAAAAACTATTGTTCCATTTGATTGATTGATTTTCTCAGGGAAGCCAAAACAGTCTTGATCCAACCCGCCACTGCCCGCACCGCAACTAAGTTTATTGTGCGGTATCGCTCCCTGTATATCTAGTAAAACCAACCAATGCCCTTGAACAGTTCAAGGCACAATTTCTTCGGGTCTGGTTGTCCCAAATGCTCTGTGCCTTTTACTCTCCAATGTAATGCATTCGAAGATTAGATGTGGTGCAGTTTCATCACCGTCATCACTGATCCTACATTTAGGGTCCTCTTCTGTTATTCCCATTGAATGTAGGTGTTTTTTTGAAATTCCCATGGCCTGTCAGCAATCCAACCATGAGTCTAATCTAAAAAAAAAAAAAAATGTTCAAATGTTTGTTAAGCTTATGGGACTTAACTACGGGGTCATCAGTCCCTAAACTTACAAACTACTTATGAACTACTTACGAACTAGGACGGCACAAATATCCCTGCCCGAGGGGGGATTCGAACCCCCGACCGTAGTGGCCGTGCTGACCGTGACTGGAGCGCCTCAGTCACCTCGGCCACCGCGGCCGGCGAGTCTAATCTCTCTCCTGTTCAGGCCCAGGATTGCAGAGCTTCTTTTAAAACATGGCTTTGCATCATTACCTTGCCATATTTTTGTTGATAGACTTCGGTCCAATATTCTACGTGCTGTCTTCTGAGTCAGTTACGTAGCTCCAATTTGATCATTGCCTTGGTGATTTTCAGGACAGGTTCCGGTCCAATAAATGGAGTCTCTGCCCCCATCCTAGCTAATCTGTTGGCATGTTCGTTGCCACTGATCCCCGAGTGGCCAGGGACCCACAATAGGTTTACCCTATTGCTTTCCCCTAGCTCCACCAGAACCCTGTGACATTCTGGAACAATTTTAGATCTTGTTGCAGTAGCTGCCAGTGCTGTTACTCTTTGGAAAATGATACAATAAACTATGTTCATAGCTCCGCAGAAAGTGTAACATTTCTTGTGTTGACCTATCGCATTAAAATTTCCCGTCACCTATTATTTTATAAGTTACAGAGGCAAACACACTTAGTGAAACACCCTTTATATATAGATATAATATTCTACTTCCCATCAACTGAAGGGCAAAACACAAAAACTGACATAATGAAATAACACGTAATAACAGAAGAATAATAGTTTAGCCTCTAACTTAATATTATATATAATATATTTATAATAAATATAATATATTTATAATAAATAACTTAAACTTTAAGTCAGGACTCTCAGAGTTAGTGTTAGTGAAGCAAAGCTACTTTTACTAACGCAGCATGCAGCGCTATGCAAAAATAAAAAAATAAAATAAAATAATGAACTACCATGCTCTATGCAACGCTACGCAAACTAACTGCTGCATAACTACCTACTGCCAGGGCGCAACCTAACTAACTAACTACAGCGCGAAGGGGCAGGGAGTTTTCTTGAGACCGTTGGTCTGGTTCCAGCGCCGCAAATTCGTGGTTAGGGCCTGGAAACAGTCTTACGCAAATCGCACACACAGAGGCGAGTTAAGACCACGACACATATTAACAAAAAAATAATACATCTTGGGAATAAAAAGACAAAACATGATCAATTGTGCAAGCACATAAAATAAATACTACAAATTTACACGTGTAAACCAATCTTAGACAAAAATAAACAGATGATCAAATGTACAAACACATAAAATAAACACTAGAAATCCACGCAAGTTAAACAATCTTAAGTTAATAAAATAATCTAAGGTAAAATTGACTTACAATGTAACGTATCCGTACCACCATCGTGCTGTAAAACAAAAATGGAGATTAGATTTATCTGAAAAATATAAGTTGGTTCTATTAATAAGCCAGGGTGTATATTGTCAATGACATTTTGATGAACCCTTTCGATAGTGCTCTGCCGCGACAGTCTTCCGGTCGAATCGCACACCTCCTGTTATTCAAATGGACAATCCCTAGACAAAAGTATCTAGACCCCTGAGCATCAACATCACAGTGCATCTATGTGCAACTAAAAATCCTATGTTGGCGCCTTCCACGGCATCTTATATACATGCTACCCAACGGGGAGATTGCCGATATAAAATTTACAGTAAAGGTGTCAACTAAAGCACTTGCTAAACAAGACTAAACAAGCACACACACTTAAAACAACATACAGGGACACAAATTATCATAAACAAGACATACACAAAATATACACAATAAAATACTTAACATGGTCAAAGAACTTAGATTATGCACCATCAATCCTCACGAAGGAAACAAAAAGATAAAAGCATGGACAAAAAATAAAGGAACTATGTGAGGTAGGCAGCCTTATAGCTAACAGAGACACTTGAACATGTCACACTAATAATTTTTTTTATGTACAAAACGGAGCGTCAAGGTATCGTACGTCGAACAGCCGATCAGATGGAACTGGCAGTTTGCTGTTATCCACTGTTATCCATCCCAATACCGGAGTGTACCTAATAGTACACAAAACACGCATACAACCTGAAGATGCATTGTGTCGAAATGAAATCGCACTACACACATACATATACAAAGGATACATATAACAAAATACACTATTAAAACAAACCATCCAAAGAAAACACTACAAAAAGACATACAAAATACAGCATAAATCTACAAACACAAATGACAGAGGTGGTAAGAATATCAGTTACTTTACCTTAGAAACACAAAATTAAGGAAAACTTAGGACGTATATGCTCCTTTCTGAGCGGGTTGATCGAGTGATGATCAACTACAGCAAATTATTACTGGCTTGTGTTAGGACGAGTGTCTTTCGGTTTGTTACGGCGCAGATCAGCGAACCTGATTTTCACGTCTTCTGGTGACGGGTCGCATGGTTTTCTCGGGCCTTTATCGGGTCGGTAGCCCTTATTTCTGTTCGCGAACTTTCGCCGCTTGTCTTCTCGCTTACCACGCCAATAACCGTGCCCGTTCCTCCACTGTTGCTGATTCTCAGCATTGGAAGGAGTGGACTCTGCGCTGCTATTGCTTTCTGCGCGATCGTGCCTAGCACTCTTAGTGCGTCGATTACTTCTCCTTGCAGAGCCATTGCCGTCTCTTCTAGGTTCGTAATCTTCATCATATTCTGAGTCCGCCAGGTAAGCCTGGAAGGACTCAATGTCCTCCTTGCAGCTTCCCACAAGGACGGCATTGCACACATTTTGTGGCAGCTTCAACGTGCAAATTCTTATCAATTCAGGCGGAGGGTATGGAGTTGATTTCTCTACATCATTCCTCGAAAGAATTCTCCGAAACTCCTGCAATTGTTTTTAGCAAAGTGGGGCATCACTAAAATGCTGCTTTTTATTCATTCCTGTTGCTTGTCCGACCAGTAGGCAGACAGGAAATGTTCCCTATAATCATCGTAGTAGCGGCAATGTCTTAAGAGAGGTCGCATCCGCGTGATGGGCTTCCCCTCGAGATATCCGCACACATACTCGATTTTATGTTCTTCTGGCCAGTTCAGAGGCAGAGAGTAATCGAATTGCTCTAGCCATGCACGCAGGTGTATCTTGCTTGCAGAGTTTCGGAAGACATGGTACTTTTTTACAGTGAGAAAGTGGTTATAACCATATGCCTGCACTGGCTCTCGCACAGACAATCGACTCGGCCTTTCTCTTATGGGAGGACAGACACGCAGAGGTTCGACCTCCTCCTCCTCGAAAGGCGAATCATCTCCGCGGTCGGAACGACAGGGCCGACCTCCACACAAACTACGGCAGGCGTTTACTACTTGCGGGGGAGGCGGTGGTGGAACGGAGACTTGCTCCAGTCACACGACGCGTTCTTCTAACTCGGCCGCTATATTGCGACGCCTACGGTCAATTTCCCACTGTTGTTCCTTGAATCGGAGTAAGTCACGAACTTCTTCTGATTCATTTACAACAGCGGGAACTACTCTTTCAGCCGCCGAGGTGGCCAGTTCCTTAACGCGCGCATCTAGTTCATCTGTGCGTCCGCCTAGTTCATATGTGCGTGTCTTCGCCCTACCATCTACCAAATCGACTCTCTCGTTAAGAGAGTGGACCTCATTCTTGACTAATTCGTCTCTCTCCTCAAGAGAGTGGATATTAGTATACAGACGATCGTAGAGGGCAGATATAGCTTCTGTATTGCATGAAATTTTGGTCGCGTTTTCTGAGATGCCATTCATTGCTACCTCATGCCGTTCCTGAACTAGCCGCACTATATTGGTGCGCAACCCATCCAGATTATTGTTAATAATCTTAACGGTGTTACTTTGCGCCTCCCTGCACTGCACAGAAACCTTTATAAGTTCGGCCTGGACTGAAGCATTTTGCGCTTCCATTATGGAACGTACCTCTGCTTTCATTTCTGCTTTTAGTTCTCTTATGAAAGCCATGAGATCGCTTAGAGTCGTATTAGAAACACAGTCTGGCCTAGTAACACTGGTCGAACTAGTTTGTGCAGTAGCAGAAACTGGCATATCGGTATGCGGTTCGCTCTGTTCGCCCCTGCCCTCACTTCCGGTCACGTCCATGTTTAAACAAGTCGTATTTTCAACGGGAACACGGCCCTCTGTACTCTCTACTCTTTCCCTTTCGGTGGAAAGATCTGACCTAGACGACTTATCACGGTCCTCACTTTGGTGGAAATGCCTAGAGTGAGTGGATATGAAAAAAAAAAGAAAGAAAGAAAGAAAGAAAGAAACGCGTAAGAAAACACGAACTAAAACCTTCACACACACATTGCACTGTGGCTGTCTCTTTTCACAAGAACAATAAAATGACCCTTCCAAAAAAACACACAAAAAATACACTGAAAGTGCTGAAAACATAAAATGAAATAGATTAATGCGCACTGCTAATCTCACACATTCATCCACTAGGAGGGGAAATAAATTTTTTTTAAGAATATTCCCGCACGCATTTAAAGCAAAAATCTATTTCGTTAAACAGATGACCCGCTAGAAGAGCGAATCCTGGCAGCGGTAAGCCAGAAAAAGTCGACCACTGTACATATCAAGAGCCTTGTTTCATCACTAAAATTAGTAAATGAGGTAAGTGTGAACTGTGGTGTCGCACAAGTACAAAGTGCGCGCCACGTACTTTCGCCGCGCGCCGCCATGCACGCACGGCGCGGCGTTCTTACGACGACAGCCACGAGCGCCCTCTGCTGCAACTCCGCTCGTGGCCACCAATGAACGACATCGTTCACTTGGGACTGAGATAGGTACCAGTAAACACTTCGGAATCAGATAGGCACCCGTAAAGACTTGGCTATCGGATAGGCACTAGGCAGGCCTCAACTATGTATCAGCATTCTGCCATATTGAACTATCTAAAAGTTAAGTATTGTATAAATTCTGTGCAATATATATCTCGTTCTAATTTACTCTAGTGTTTCTAGTTTCTGGCTGCTCCCCTCCGTACCTGCACCAGCGTGCTATCTTTATTCCTGTGTCGGTCTCATTCCACTCGGCCACCGACACATACGACGGAAACAAGACACAAAAGCGGCGACGAAGCTGGGACACAAAAGTGGCGACGAGGCTGGGACACAAAATGAACTACCGGTTACTACCTGCTATAAAGCCTTGTTACCTGGCCCAAACTGAGAACTGATTCGCTTCGAATTACTTCAATAACAGGAAGTTAATACTACAGTGGTCAATATACATAGCAGTTCACATGTTGTTACACACAGACATTAATAAGCAAGTCACCACAATTTTCTCAATGTGGGGAGTGATAGCTCGCTTTGCATCGTTCTCTCTGGCTCAGAGTCGATAGCTGCTGAGGTTACCAAAGAGGTATCTACACTCTTTGGTTACAGTCTAGTTAGCGAGCCTTCCCTCCATTGCCAGTGTACTCGCTCTCTGTCCCCACCACCGCTGTCTCTGGATTTTCCGGCTTCTGGTCGCTTCCCACGCCCCGGTGGCCGCTAGGCTGATCATACTGGCCGTCTGGCGAGGTAAGGTTGGTTCTTCTCTGGTATCCACAAGATGGTAGTATTTCATTGTCTAGCACATTTAACTTAGGCTCGTGAACTTACAATCATTTTTGGTATATTTTCTCCGATCATGTGGGGAAATGTGTTCTCGTTTTTAAATTCAGTGATTTCCAATAGATAAACGTGGTGTGTGTGATTCTAGTTGCAGTTTGATAAAGGCCTAGTATGTTAAAACCTTTTGTGGTCATGTGGCGGTGTATGAACTCTGTTTAAATACTTTCTAGCTTTGTGGGTCCCGATTTCTAATAGGCGATATGTTCATTTTTTGTACAGTGCATGTAAAAATCTTCTCATCGTTTCCTTCTGTGAGTGATATGTGTGCCACGTGGTTGGTTCATAGAACAAAGCCTTCAGCTTCCACTCTTGTTTGTTCCATGCCCATCAGGCAAGTAACTATGCGGGTATCCTTCTGATTTCCACTAATATTTCGCGATCTTCTCTCCCCGCCTATTTTAATTTTGCTGTTCTTCTCCAACGTGTAGTACACACTCTGTCAGTAATTCACTCTGAGTCTTGTACAACCTTCTTCAACAGCTTCCTTATGTAATTCTAAACATTTCTATGGGTTGCATGCTGTGATTCTTAATTTTATTTTTCTGACTTTGTGATTATTTCACTTTTACGTGTTTTTTGAGACTGGACCTCATCCGTCTCTGTAAGCGCTCCCTATCGCGTGTAGCTGCGTTTCTTCCGCTTCTTCATGTAAATCTAAATATTTCTATGGGTTGCATGCATAATTTTTTTATTTTATTTTTCCGACGTTGTAATGATTTCACTTTTACGAGTTTTTGGTGAGTGGACTTCATCCTTCTCTATAATCGCTGCCTATCACGTGTAGCTGCATTTTTTCGCTTCTTCATGTAATTCTAAGCATTTCTATGGGTTGCATGCCGTAATTCTCATTTTTATTTTTCCGACTTTGTAATTATTTAATTTTTTATTTTTTTATTTTCCTGAGACAGGGCCTCATGCGTCTCTGTAATCGCCCCCTATCGCGTGTAGCTGTATTTCATTCGCATCCTTATATAATTCTAAGCATTACTATGAGTTGCATGCTGTAATTAATTTTCTTTATTTTTCGGAATCTCAGCCGGCCGCGGTGGCCGAGGGGACAGAGGCGCTCCAGTCACGGTCTGCACGGCCACTGCGGTCGGGGGTTAGAATCCCCCCTCGGGCATGGATATTTGTGCCGTCCTTAGTCTTACTTAGTTCATAAGTAGTTTGTAAGTTTAGGGACTGATGACCCCGTAGTTAAGTCCCATGAAAATAAAATCTAAAAAAAAAAAAAAAAAAAAAAATCTAAAAATCGGAATCTCAATTTATTCAATTTCATTTGTTTTCGGAACCACGTGTGTCCGAGTTCCGACTTCCGGAGTTTTGCAGCTGGTCGCCTGAGTTCACGTCACTTCTCATATAAAACCAGTACCTAGATCGATGCTGACAGACTGCAACTTAAGAATCCACCGTGATTTTATATAATGAATTCGACTTTCAACTACTTCACCTTCAGTGGAGTGCGTTCATGTAACGTAGCCGTGTGCTGCCGTTAGCGTGTTTGCTCGCGGTCCAATTCATATGTAATTTAAATTGCTATACACGCGCACCATCTCAAAACAGGCACGACAGACCACAGACAGCTTCAAAGGGTTTTTGTATATTGTGTTCCGTGCTACCTCCGACCTGCTGAATTTCGCCTACGATAGCAGCGCCTGCTTCCGCCTCGTCTCAGCACGATGATTTTGGTGAGTTTCGCTGTGGCATCATATGTGTGTGAGAGAATGAATGTTATTTGTGAATCCTTCCCCCCAGTAGCGTTAAATCATGTATAATATAGGCTGGGCACCGTCCGCATTAATCCATGTAAGAGATGCATTTTTATTGTATTAACAAAATTGGTTCCCCATTTTTCTTGTTTTCTATCTGAATAAACAAGTTTAAGTTCAGTATAATCTGTAAGTTGCCTATAAATTGTAGTTTTAGAGCACCTTCCCTCTTTTATTTAACATTGTTCTTCACAAGTGCTGAGAAGTAGTTCAGATGAAATTTTTTCTTATATCTAATTTCTGTTGGGCCATAGAGTCTCGCACCCACTTAAAAGTAAAGCAACTGCACATTCTCACGGGGACAGTGGCGTAGCGGAGAAGCCGTACTTATGCCACATTCATTAATGTGATAATATGTTATTAACATAACAAAATAAGAAAAACCTAGCAATATTAACTAATATTTTAACACATGAAATAAAAATGCTATTCCTCAAGCCTTGAAAAAAGTGGGGTTCAGGTTTTAACAAAATGATAATCTAACGACATTAAATAAATTATATCTTTACAGAAATATACAAAAAATATATGGAAGATGACAGACGGCCGTCTTTCAAGCTCCGTCTCTAATGACCAAGTTGTCGACGGGACGTTAAACTCTAACCCTCCTTCCTTTGTAAGTAAATAAATGTTTCTATTTTCAAATATTTAGACGACTCTTTTCCTTTTATCATTTCTGAGGAGTATAGGGGATTTACCACGTGGCCTTTGACAAGAATACTGTTTATTTACATTTGGTAGATAAAAACGCCATGATGACGTAAAAGTGCCTTCGTAAGCTCACTTCACCGTTCAGCTGCGCAATTACACCGCAGACGGCGGTACAGTCTTGTGCGAACATGTAAGCGAAAAGGACCACTGGAGGCAGACGAGCTTCAGTACAGGAATCCCAGCCGCGGTGGAGTAGCCGAGCGGTCTAAAGCGTCTCGCTGCGGAGCGCGCGGTTGCTCGCCGTGGAGGTTCGAGTCCTCCCTGGGGCATGGGTGTGTGTGTTTGTCCGTAGGTTAGTTTACCTAGGTTTAAGTAGTTTGTAAGCTACGGACTGATGACCACGCAGTTTGGTCCGATAGATTTACAGACAGGAATCCCACGCCAGAGGCGCTGCAGCAGACCCACTCGTCTCCAGACAAGAACGTCCATCGTGTAAGAGGGCCTTTATCTTTAAGACAAAACCGCACTTTTCCGTCCTGTCATAGCAGACCACACGAAACGGAGGGTGTTCAGTTGTTCTTCTGACCAGCACGTAGCCCAGATGTTTGCACGTTGAGACATTTGGTCACCGATTCTTGAGGGACTGCCTCTTGTATGACATCGCCTTCACGTTTTTCAGATAATAATAATTTTCGGAGTATTTCTAGTGCGTTCCTGTTTAATGAATATTTCCGTAAGATCAACCCTGGTATTTTTCATTATGTAAAATACGCCGGAGTAGTCGTCTTCTGGCATTGCAGTTTACTCCCACTCTGGTTGTCTTAAGAGTAAGGATGTATCATATTGTTTTGTATTGATAATGTGTAAGTAAAGTAATTACTTTCTTAATTTCATTCTTATTCAGGTCACCTCCTATCCTCACACTTTCAGTAGTTTTCACAGTGTTAGCCGACAAATTTTCATTGGACCTTACAAGCCATCAGCTTTTTGCCGAAGTAACATTTCGTTCAGAACAGTAGAGTCCGCATTCCAAAACGTAAAACGACACGAATTCCGATATTATTTTCTTGCATGTATTAAGCTGCAAGGGCATTTCATCTCGACACGGTGGTACGGTACGTCACTAAAGTTGTAACTTTTCAATAAATCGCAGTTTCATTGGCAACAATTAATTGAAACGGTTATCATAAAATTTCATTTTCATCTTGCATTAGTCATTAAGAGTTTCAGGGTGGACAATAATGACAATAATTTTTCTTTACAACTGGCATTATGTTCCTAATATTTCTCCATTCAGTAACTTTGGCGACATGCTTCTTTAGGGACCAGACCGGAAATAGAATATGCTCTCGTTCTTAGCTAACATATTATTGTAATTGCAAACAATAGTGACGAAAATTCGTAACACAGACTAATTTTTCTGTGTGAAATATGTGTCACGTAGAAGCGTATCGTAGGAATTTCAATATATAGTTAATATTGAAACCAATGAAAGAAATAATCATCTCATCTGATAATTTCTTGAATGTCTTGCATATCCGAATCCGAAGAACACATTGCAGTACTGGAACTGTAATCTGCAACACTGATAACGAGTCGATCAACAAAAGAATCTATGAATAAAATTTTAACGCTGTTCTGCATGCATGTTCCACTACGGAGCAGGAAGCAGCTTCAGCTATTTTAACAATACGTAAATGCGCAGCACAACGAATCCTTTCCGCCGGCCGCGGTGGCCGAGGGGACTGCGGCGCGCCAGTCTCGGTCTGCACGGCCTCTATGGTCGGGGGATCGAATCCCCCCTTGGCCATGGATATTTGTATCGTCCTTAGTGTTAGCTAGTTCGTAAGTTCAAATGTTCAAATGTTTGTAGATCTATCGGACCAAACTGCGTGGTCATCAGTCCGTAGCTTACAAACTACTTAAACCTACGTAAAGTAACCTAAGGACTAACATACACACCCATGCCCCAGGGAGGACTCGAACCTCCACGGCGAGCAACTGCGCGCTCCGCAGCGAGATGCTTTAGACCGCTCGGCTACTCCACAGCGGCAGTTCGTAAGTAGTTTGTAAGTTAAGGGACTGATGACCCCGTAGTTACGTCCCATAAGCTATACAAACATGTGAACATTTGAATCCTTTGCAGAGGCTGCGAATGTACGAGATTTATGAAATATTAGATACATAGCCAAAGAATGATTTAAGACAAACATTTAAGTTTGTTAATTCATTGGAGTATCTTACATTTACATTAATGGTAACATAGTGATAAGATAGGTAACACACGATTGGGACCTACTTCCAAGAGCGGAACTACACCACAGTATTACTCGGACACTATTGTGGCAATCAGCCGCGACCGCAAACATAGGAGGAAAATAAACAGATACTCTTTCTTTTGTCTGTAAATAGGTTCGTTATATTTTTCATCAAAATTATATTACAACTTAGGTTAACTATATCACACCACCAACAAATAACAATTCTTCCTTAATGCACGAAGCATGATATGAAACAAAAAGAGAGAGCCAGCTGAAATAGTCCTCTCAAAATTTCTGTGCAGCGCGGGAGTAACCGAGCGGTCTGGAGCGCCACGTTGTGGATCGCGAGGCCTCCCACGTCGGAGGTTCGAATCCTCCTTGGGCATGGGTGTGTGTGTTGTCCTTAGGTTGCATGCTCTCTGCTGCACGTGCAGCTGCACGACGACTGACGCCGTATACACAGAGAGCAAGCCCCGTTATAGGAGGAGATTCAGGCGTTCGCGCCTTACTGTCTTCAAGGGAATTGATGATGTGGAAATTAATTTGTCATCAGGTCTTGGAGGACAGGTTTTTCTTCAGGGACCGTCTGTTTTTTATGGAGGTGTTTTGAACTTCACAATTACTCAGAAAGTTTCACCTAGTTATGGCAATGGATGGATAACTGTTGCTATAGTACGGTACGATGGTTAGTACTGTTAAGGTAGTTTCTGGATTGGAGAGTTTTAATAACAGAGACGTGATTGCTTTTCGTCCATTTCAAGTTGCTGAAGTGTATAACCGTGACGTTGGGCAGTCTTATTTCACCTCTAGCATGCCTTTTACATTGAGGACGAGGAATCATCGAAAAAATTAATGAGCAAGAGGGTGCTTGTATCTGGGTGAAAGGTCACGATAATTGTTTTAAAATAAAATTGAGTGGTGCTCTTGTATATTATTACAGAAGTTAAATAAAGTTTGTATCCTTGATGTGGTGTCGCACAAGTATGAAGTGCGCACCACGTACTTTTGCCGCGCGCCGCCATGCACGCACGGCGCGGCGTTCTTACGACGTCAGCCACGAGCGCTCTCTGCTGCAACTCCGCTCGTGGCCACGACTGCTGCATCGGCCACTTGGGAATCAGATAGGCACCAGTTAAGACTTGGCTATCGGATAGGCACTACGAATCATCCGTAGGCAGGCTTCTATCTAAACTATGTATCAGCATTCTGCAGTCAAGAACTATGTAAAAGTTAAGTATTACCAAGACTCCAAGAAATATATATCTAGTTCTAATTTACTCTAGTGTTTTCTAGTTTCTGCTGTCCCACTGGCTGGTCACCTCCGTACCTGCACACGCGTGCATCCTTTATTCCTGTGTCGGTCTCTTTCTACTCGGACACCGACAACCACGACAGCCGGCGGAACCGAGACACAATAGTCACTACGTCAGAAGTGGAACACACGAGAGAGAATGCGGTGGAGGGCCGCGACATTTGTACGACGTCTACTAAAGCCCAGTTTACACGAAGATCGCGCAAGTAGTCAACAGATCACGTTGCGCGCCATCTATAAAAAAAGAAGAAAAAAAGACGTTGATCTTGCCAACATAATAGTTCGTAAGTCTTGGGACTTGAGACCAAAGTAGTCTGAGTCCATAAAATTACAAACATTTGAACATTTTTTGTTGTGCACAATACTTGTGTCCTCTGTGCGGTAACGAGTTGAGCAGGCTAGCAGGCGCCGCTTCACTGTTAGTGACAAACACTCAGAGCTCTGCTGCAGTATAGCCTATGCTGTGGCCGCGCGGGCACTTAATCGGCATCTCGCGACGTTTTGCGGCGCTGCGGAAGCCATCAATGTCGATGGCTCGCATGGCGGCTGCCTCGCTCGTCCGACGACAGTGGCACAGTAAATGTCGATACATCTCTCTTCTCAATATATAAGAATACAAATCATTTCACAGAACTTGAGACTTTTTCCCAAAAGAAAAACGATTCTAGCAGAGGCGGTTTTACCACGTGTAAAGTGGTGTGTTAATAGTCCTCATTTGTTTACGCTAGGGAGACTGAGGCGCTTCAGTTACGGTCTGCACGGCCACTACGGTCGGGGGTTCGAATCCCCCCTCGGGCATGGATATTTGTGCCGTCCTTAGTTGTAGGTAGTTCATAAGTAGTTTGTAAGTTTAGGAACTGATGACCCCGTAGTTAAGTCCCTTAAGCTTAACAAACATTTGAACATTTTTTGTTTACGCTAGCGGACGACTTTCATATATAGTGTCAGAGTAGGTGTGCTATGGCTGCTAACCAATCATCGCGCATCTATTTGTTTACATCAGGTTCATTCAGTGCTGCCAACTTGGGAGTTTCCCCCCTAAATTTAGAGGAAACCAGCCTTTTCTTCTTATTCTTCTTTCATCTTCTAAGGGACTTGGCTGCTGCGGTTAGCGGTCCAAAATGTTCAAATGTTCGTAAATCTATGGGACTAACAGCATTTGTTATTAGTCCCTAGCCGGCCGCGGTGGCCGAGCGGTCTGCGGCGCTTCAGTCACAGTCTGCACGGTCGCTACGGTCGGGAGGTCGAATCCCCCCTAGGCGATGGATGTTTGTACCGTCCTTAGTATAAGGTAGTTCATAAGTAGTTTGTAAGGTTAGGGACTGATGACCCCGCAGTTAAGTCCCTTAAGCTTAACACACATTTGAACATTTTGGTTGCGTAGACTTTCCCGGCGTAATAAGTGATAATATTCATCTCGGGTGTGCAGCCGGATACCGTCGTCAACTAAACACGATATTTCGACAGACCAACTGGCTGCAATCTTCAGATGAGTGCGCTGATACACTTAATCAGCGGAAATATGACATTTGTTGACATACAGTACTAATTTAAATATTAGGAAATCTCTGAAAGCATTTGTCTAGAGTGTTGCATTGTACGGGAGTGAAACGTGGACGATAAGGAGTACAGGCAGAAAGATGATATAACCTTTTGAAATGTGCTGCTACAGACCAATACTGAAGATTGGATGGGTAGATCACGTAATTAATGAGGAGGTAGCGAACAGAATTGAGGAGAAAAGAAGTTGCTGGCAGATCTTGACTACGAGAAGGTAGATTGGTGGGGCACATTCTGAGACATCAATTAATTGTTAATTTGGCATTAGAAGGAAGTGTGTGGGGTTAAAATGGTAGAGGGAGACCGAGAGACGAATACAGTGAGCAAATTCTAAATGATGTAGGTTGCCGTTCTTTTCGGAGATCAAGAGGCTAGCGCAGGACGGGGTTGGAACAGTTGCCCGGAGTGACACTTGCCCAGAGTGACATTTGATCGGAGACCGGGGCTTCTCCCTGGCTAGCCGGCAGTCCAGCATTGAGCACAGCCGCTCCGGCGTGCTGGCTGGCGCTCACACCGCTCCAGTCGAGCAACCGTATATCGCATAGAGGTGGCTCACTAACGCGTTTCGTGGCAAATTTATTTTTCAGACTGTTGTAGTAATTCTGATCATGCACAGACAGGGGAGCAGCCAAGTACTTAATATAGTATTTCTTAGGACTGTTACAGCCTTCAGAAAGTTGCCGTTTTAGTACGAAATTTAAATTAACAAATTTATATTTCATTGTAATTCTAATTGCTCGAACAGAACGATCTATTGACCAAGGTCAACACGGATTTAGAAAATATCGCTCATGCGAAACACAACTAGCTCTTTATTCACACGAAGTGATGGGTGCTATCGACAAAGGTTCGCAAATCGATTCCGTATTTCTTGGTTTCCAGAAAGCTTTTGACACCGTACCTCACAAACGGCTTTTAATCAAATTGCGTGGTTATGGTATATCGCCCCAAATTTGCGATTGGATAGGGGATTTCTTGTCAGAGAGGACACAGTTCGTAGTAATCGATGGTAAGGCATCGACTAAAACAGAGGTGATATCGGGCGTTCCTCAGGGTAGTGTTATTGGTCCTCTGCTTTTCCTTATTTACAAAAAACGATTTAGGGGAAAATCTAAGTAGCTCTCTTAGGTTGTTTGCAGATGACGCCGACATTTACCGTCCAGTAAAATCATCTGTAGAGCAAAACCAACGGCAGAACTATCTGAATAAGATATCAGTATGGTGTAAAAATTAGCAATTGACTCTAAATAATGAGAAGTGTGAAGTCATCCACATGAGTACGAAAAGAAATCCGTTAAACTTTGTTTACAAGATAAATCAATCAAATGTAAAGGCCGTAAACTCCACAAAATACCTAGGAATTACTATTACTTCAGACTTAAATTGGAAAGAACACGTAGATAATATCGTGGGAAAGGCGAACCAGAGACTGCGTTTTATTGGCAGAACCCTTAAAACATGCAACAGAACTACAAAAGAAACTGCATACACTACGCTTGTCTGTCCATTTTTGGAGTATTGCAGCCCAGTGTAGGATCCTTATCAGGTGGGTTTGACGGAGGACATCGAAAGAGTCCAATGAAGGGCAGCTCATTTCGTATTGTCACGATACAGGGGAGACAGCGTTACGGAAATGATACATGATCTGGGATGGGAATCATTACAACAACGGCGCTTATCGCTGCGGCGTGGGCTACTTGCGAAAATCCAATCGCCAACATTCTCCTCCGAATGCGAAAATATATTGTTGACTCCCACTTACATAGGTAGAAATGATCATCAGAATAAAATACGAGAAATCAGAGCTCGAACAGAGAGATTCAGGTGTTCATTCTTCCCACGCGCTATTCTAGAATGGAATGGGAGATAAATAGTATAATTGTGGTTCGATGAACCCTCTGCCAGGCACTTAAATGTGATTTGTCAAATCAAATCAAATCAAATGTTTGTTAAGCTTATGGGACTTAACTACGGGGTTATCAGTCCCTAAACTTACAAACTACTTATGAACTAATTACAAACTAGGACGGCACAAATATCCATGCCCGAGGGGGGATTCGAACCCCCGACCGTAGTGGCCGTGCTGACCGTGACTGGAGCGCCTCAGTCACCTCGGCCACCGCGGCCGGCAAATGTGATTTGTAGAGTATCCCATGTAGATGTAGATGTAGGATTAAACAATAAACTTAAAAACACACAAAATATCAATTCACTTTTTTCCTTTTCACTAACGCATCCTCGTCTGATACTACTATTGCAGAAATTCTAATTCTAAGACAATCTCTTAATTGAAATCTGCCATTGTGCTTCTCTATGTGAATTTAATACTTTGCGTAAAAAAAACATTGTGTACCTACAACTCTAAACATCGACATAGTCGTAGTTGCAAATTTACAAAGTAAAACTTAAGCCTAAGAAATTAATTTTGCAATGAAACTAATTGTGCCAACTTCACGCTGTAGGTGTATAACTTCAAGTTGTAGACAAGTGTCCACAATGTGAACATAACACAAAAATCAGCGAAAAGGCACAAACATATGCAAGCTGAAGAGCAATATAGTAACTTGATCTTACTACAGAATAGTTCGATGAGCGTTCCTCCTGAAACACAAAAATATATTTTCACAGTGAAAATCTTTGGAAAATTATTGAGACGTTTAATTCAAATGTTTGTTAAGCTTATGGGACTTAACTACGGGGTCATCAGTCCCTAAACGTACAAACTACTTATCAACTACCTTATGCTAAAGACGGCACAAATATCCATGCCCGAAGGGGGATTCGAACCCCCGACCGTAGTTGCCGTGCAGACCGTGACTGGAGCGCTCAGTCTCCTCGGCCACCGCGGCCGGCGAGAGACGTTTAATTCACTGCTGTTATCATATAATGACGATTTTCTTCCGTCATACCTCTTAAAACCATTTAATTTACACCATTAAGCATATCAAGACTTCTTTGCACAGAATAAATATATTAGACATACGGAACAGAAATGTTACCGTGTCTGATCACTTTATTAGTTACACAACCATCATGCTATTTTCAACTCTTTAAAACAGCTACTTTTCATTTTAATAATCTTAGATCCCAAAACGATTTGTCTGTATTCGAATCTTCTTCTTCTTTTTATATAAAGTATTCTGTCTGTGTTTGTTTGTGTGTACGTACTGCATACGAATCTACAGTTTTGTTCCAGTCTTAGTGAATTTTTTCACAGATGACCTTCAGACCCAGAGGACGGTCGCCTTAATTGTAATAATCACGTACAACACATAGTTCGGCAGATATGACGTCATAAACAATGACATCCGCGAAAAACTGCTGCATCACGCGACAATGTTGCACATTTCCTCCTAAACCACTGGACCGATTTCAACCAAATTTGGTACTCATATTCCTTACCGTGAGGTAACAAGTGCTGTATGGGGAAGAACCACATACGACACATGATTGTGGAGATATAACGTCATAAACAATAGAAGTTCCAAGAAACTGCGACATCATGCGACGAGACTTACTACTAACCATAGTAGCAACAGATTTTACAAACGTATAGCGCTTTTACAAATGAATATCTACCTGGTCAATTATAGAGTTGTACAACACATAATTCAATAAATATGTCTCATCATGCATCACGTTTTAATCCACTTCTTATTTAGTACTAAGACATTCCTGTATTCCTATCAAACTAAGAAAATGTCTGAAAGCTGACTGTGCGTTGGGCAAGCGCACGTGGCTACAGACGAAAACAATGGACTTCTATAGAGCTACAAGAAAAGGAAGCGAATGAAATTGTGTACATCCGACGAGTAGCCAATATTTCCGGCAAATCTGCCTTGTAACTTCAAGAGACTGCAGTTTCCAGTGTGACTTGCACTTTTTATTATGATTAATAAATCACAGGGCACTCCGTAAAATACTGCGGAGTGGATTTGATATCTCCTCACATAGACAATTTTATTTCGCTTGCTCAGGAGTTATTTATGCTAGATTCAGGACAAGTAGCAAGAAATATTGTTTATGGTCAAATTTTGAATTACATGAATGTATGAATGTCACATATCATTGTATTTTGATTACTACATTTCCTTGCTTATAATTTTGTACATTGTGCAGGGCAGCCTTATTTCTTATATATTCTGTCATAAATATAACATATTTTTAGAAAAAGGGGGATGGACAAACAGAGAAGGGATAAGAAAAGTACTAACTCAAGGCTCGGACACTGCTGTGTGTTTTGTCAAAAAACAAGGAAAAAAAAGTTCATATGTTTATTAAGCTTATGTGACATAACTGCGGGGTCATCAGTCCCTAAACCCTATAAACTAACTAATACCAAAGACAACGTAAACATCCATGCCCTACGGATGATTCGAATCTCCGACGGGGAACGGCCGCGCGTAATCGGAGCATATCGACTCAATGCGCTCGGCCACTCCGCCGCGGCTGCGTGTTGCCCTTAGTATAAGTTAGTTTCAGTAGTTTGTCAGTCTAGGGACTGATGAGCACTGCAGTTTGGTCACATAGCTTTACAGACATATGAATTTAAAAAATCAGTCAATCAGACTAACTTAAGGCTTTAATAAATAAATAAAACTCCGGGTACTCCGGGTTTTCAGTTAGCTACAAATCCCTCTAAGAAATATTTGAAATACTGACTGTATACGGTACTGTGGCACACCGACAGACGCCAAAGATATTTGCTGATTTCTATCACCATTAAAGAGAACCGTTTTTACTCCGAACTTGGCATAAAATCAAACAGGTAGAAACAAGTAGCATGATTTCCAGCAATACTGACGAAACGATTGGCAGCCAATCGTTGGATATCAATTACTTTGCCTGTTTACTGTGTAAATATATATTATGGAATACACTGAAGTCTTGTTCAGTACAGTGAAAGAACTCCAAAGAAGTAAGCAGCGGCTCTCACTCAAACATCTGTAGCACTGCTCCTCCTCTAGAAGTGTGTGATTGGATTTTTATTCAGAAAAGGCTACCCTGGTGTTGAAATTACAAGAAGCCTCATACAAGCAAGTAGGGAAAACCTTAATGTTCAAATGTTTGTAGAGCTTATGTGACTTAACTACGGGGTCATCAGTCCCTAAACTTACAAACTACTTATGAACTAGCTAACACTATGGACGGCACAAAGATCCATGCCCGAGGGGGGATTCGAACCCCCGACAGTAGTGGCCGTGCAGACCGTGACTGAGGCGCCTCAGTCCTCTCGGCCACCGCGGCCGGCTGTCGGTGCTGTTTCACGGATTGTGGACTGCAATTTGTGGCAGCGTACTTCATCAGAAAGTATGCGTCATGAAATTTCGTTTCTCCTCGGAAATACTTTAAATATTTTTGGAAAAGAATAGAAAGATATTCTGTATTTCTTCGCCCACCTTCGTTCTTCTTAACAGCTCTTGGGCCTCCTCATCTTCTGTTCTTCTGTCTACGCCTCTTCTCACCTGATTTTTGACTCTTCTTTGGGCAAGAAAAGTGATAAACCTTTCGGAAAAAGTAATTGGATCTGACTGTCTCTCCAGCATCTGCCTCATCTTAATAATTATTATATTTCAAGACTGAATGTTTCGAGACCTCTGTGTCGTAATTAAACTTCTTCCACCGCCGTAGTTCTCCGTTGATATACAGTGGGGCGATATGTAATGTATCTACTCGGTGATTTCTTCGTCGTCGGATTTTGGGGATTTTGTAACAGCTCGAGGGGGATTCGAACCCCCGACGGCGAACGGCCTCGCGCATCGTAGCATAGCGCCTCAATGCGCTTGGGCACTCCAGCGCGGCGGGAAAACCTTATTGCGTAGGTAAATTGTAATGGGTGTATGTTTTTGCAATAATTCGGTGCCAACTTTTTATCATCAGTATTAACCAATCTGAGAGAAATTTTTGCAGGAAGTAGTCTTGATGTGTTTGCATACCTCTATGAATTAAAACTATCGAACATGTAATTTGTTAATTTTATCGTCACATTTAAGTAGCAATAATTAAAGAATATTTAAGGTTGAAATTTGAAATAAACACAAAAAGTAGGTGATTAATATTTCTCATAGGATGAAAGCACAGAACCGGTGAACTGTCTTGTGAATATACCTACAAAATGTTCCGTGTGAAAACTGTGGCGTGAGAACCAAAAGTTGTTTACTGGAATACCATTAAGAGCATATTAAAAATTCATAGCTCGAAAAAAAGTGAATTTATGTTCTTATGAACTTGGTTATTACAACATATTTACATAATAGACACAATTTCAAAATTTCGTTGCTATTGGCAAAGTATAAGAAGAGTTAAAATTTTGGGTGGAGTCTCCCTTTGAACTCTTCGCTGTATATAGGGGAGAGTAGTACACAGTGAAACACGGTACACAGTGAAACATTCCATCTCAATTGTTTTTAGTAATTTTCTACTTGTTGGTATCCCAGAATGTTTATTATGATAAAATACATCTTTGACTGTAATGGTGGACAGTTTGGTTGATTATTCTTGTTTCTATGCGTTACTATTGGTTTTAGGTGGTCAGAAGTTACAGTTAACATCTCTTTGTAAGTTTAATATTTTCGATATAACATAAAGCTGAAAGAAGTATTACGTTTTTTGATAAGATACACATCTTTAGCTATATGTTGACCAGTTGTAGATTTGGTAGATACGAAGGTTAAGAGTTGTGACTAACCTTTAAGTTTATGGTGACTTAGGTACACATTGAAACACTTGTATGTGGTACACAGTGAAACAGGACAATTGGCCTCAGATGGATGTACGACTACTTCTAACAATTTGCAGGGTACTATGGAAGATGTTGAGGAAGCCATTCAAGTAACAACAGCAAAACATACATCTCGCCAAGAGAGATTCAAATGTTCAAATGTTTGTATAGCTTATGGGACTTAACTACGGGGTTATCAGTCCCTAAACTTACAAACTACTTACGAACTAGCTAATACTAAGGACGGCACAAATATCCATGCCCGAGGGGGGATTCGAACTCCCGACCGTAGTGGCCCAAGAGAGTTTCATGGTTTGCCCAAAGCACCTTCCAGATAAACAAGTGGACGTTCCAAAGGTGGAAGCATAATATTAACACGAACACCAGAGCAAACAGCTTTGAGAAAAAGGACAGAGCTGGAAGAAAAGGAGAAATTCCAAAACAATATTTATTTTGTAGCTAACGTCTTGAAGTCAGTAGTTTGTGTTACTGAGTATGAAGTCTCATACCTACGGGAAAAAAATCCCAGTTGCAGAGGACATAGCCTGTGTTTCGCATAAGGACATTTCAATGATTTTGCCAACTGTGTTGCCTATTGCTACGAAGAGACTCTCCAACCACCAGTATATTCGTTTTACAATCAATTTTGGTGGACTTAGTATTCACTGAACAAAATGTAGTATCTGTTAAATTTTGTACTTGTATTTAACAAACATATTTATGTTTTATAAGTCACTCAGACGTGAAAAATACAAAAAATATGGTAGCTGTTTCACTGTGTACTATACACGGTACACAGTGAAACATTTGCGGAGGTTGTTTAAAATTGTAATTCACTTACTAATTAGTAGCAACATTATTATTCTTTGTTCCAAAATATTCACAAAGTTCTGTTCTTTCAAGTAATTAAAGAAAATTTGTTTGGTGAGTAGTATTTTATACGAAACAAACAAAAGGGTAATTTTTGTTTCACTGTGTACTACTCTCCCCTACTGAATATAAGTGTACGACGAACCTAATTATGATTAACGCCTGAGGACGGCACATTGTTTGCTCTTCTCCTACGCTTGCACTCGGCCGTGCTGTGCCACGTAACGACGTCGTCCATTTCACCATGAGCTCTCACAGCGCAGACGGCGAGCGAGCCCAAAGCTACATGCGCTGGAAAGGCCGGTGAATCCTACATGTGGAACACTCTTTTAATTGCGCGTCCCTATCAGACTCAGTTTTGGAACACTCCTCTGTCAGGGCCAACTACCGCAGAACAACGGAATCACTTGCAAATGAAAGAGGAAAGTTCATTCATTTCGCGACCAAGTAATTAATAGAAATTGTGAAATTTGCTTATAAGTACAAGAAAAAAAAGTTATGTGTGAACTACTGCTCCCATTGAACTCCCTTGTAACTCAAATCGGAATCTACAGAGAAAATGAATTAGAATAAAAAATCTGAAATTTTACATTATTGTTTTCTCATTTGAGTTCACTGTAGTGATGTACGTTGGAACACAGAAAAGCAAGGTGCTATACATGCAGGTTTATGACAATTACAATACATTACTTTTGATCTCTGTTCTTTGTGCTAAACTGCTAGTATGTTGTTAGTTGTGCCTTTCGTGTACAGATGAGACCCGACTTTTCAGAACTGTAGACACACCTGTTTTCGATATTTGGAATTGCACGGGATTTTCTTACCGCTTACAACTTAAACCAGAGATGAGCTGCTTTCCCAAGCATAGCCTAAAAGTTAGCCGGGCGGCTTCTGTCTTTCGAAGCTTCCATGTGGCTTAAGAATTCGCAGTGGCCAACTATACTTGATAGAAAAACAGACTGTACCACCATTTCAATGAATGACGACCAACAGCACACTGTTCTCACAGCTGACCAAATCTGTCAACTCCTCTCATTAGTTTATTGGACTTTGAGACAGCCAAAGGAAGTTAGAAGTGGGAACAACGGATACCACTGAACTTAAGCAAAAGTAAAAAAAAAAGTGGGGACTATTGTTTCCTCTGGTCACGAAAGGTTTAAGCATAGGGGGACTAACTGTTGAAGGGAGATGACCAAAATCTGACAACGATTATAAGGGAGATTTATTCACAATAAATTTCAACCGTGCAACTGTAGGCCTACATATTTTATAGGAATGGATGACAATGCGGATGTAAACATAATTAATCACACTGACTTTGCTTGCTTTTACTCATATATCATATTTTGGGGTAGCTCTACAAGCTGAGAGAAAGTTTTTAAGAGTGCAATATTATTAATAAAACTCATCTGTAAAGTAAATTAAAAAACAGTATGCCAAAACTTATTCAAAGATCTGGATATACTAACTGCTGCTCAAAAGTATATTAATTCCTTAACTAAATCTCCTTTTCCAGCTAAGGCCTCAGTACACACTTCAATATTGGGAATAAAAACACACTACAAAGGACTTGAAATCGTAAGTATTTCATTTTCTTGTTTCATTGAGTTTTCACATCTTCATTTTCACAGTTTGAGCATATAATGAAAATAGAGTCACTTTAAAGCCAAAACAAATTATACACTAACTCTTCATAGTAGGTTTCGCGGGAAAACAAGGATGAAAGCACAAACCGAAATGCCGGCCGCGGTGGCCGAGTGGCCTGAGGCGCTTCAGTCACGGTCTGCACGGCCACTACGGTCGGGGGTTCGAATTCCCCTCGGGCATGGATATTTGTGCCGTCCTAGTTCGTAAGTAGTTCATAAGTAGTTTGTAAGCTTAGGGACTGATGACCCCGTAGTTAAGTCCCATAGACTCTACAAACATTTGAACATTTTGAACAAACCGAAATATTTACCGCTAACTTTCTTCATTTTTCGATTGCTGACAGCTGAAACGATCTATCAGTACTGGGTTTTAGAAACGTTGAGAAATGTTGTGTTGTGTGAGGCAATGGAGAAGTAACTAATGAAACTCTTGAACATTAAAGTATCTAAAATCTGCTTTCGCGAGTCATTACTTCTGTGTCCTGTTATGGTATAAAAACGTTAATTGCTGATTGGTACGATCTTTGAATTGGCGGTATTGACCAAAAACCACAAATTTCTCTCACAACATTCCAAAGGCCGTAGAAGCACGCACAGTAATCGATAATAGTGTGGATTATCGTGAGATACGTCTTCGAGATATCTCGATGAGAGATTTCCAACTACTGATGGTACCTCATGTTTTTCGCCTTATACCAGCGATCACAGGCGAAACGTATAGGAGAAACAGTCGGGAAATAAGGGAGACGGGAGAATTAAAAAGTAAATAAATTCCTGAAATACGGGAGAACCCGTATAATACTGGGGAGTTTGCCACCCTACAGTTAAGCATTAGCACTGCACCAACGACATCTACATACATATAAATACTTTGCAAATCACATTAAAGTGCATAGCAGAGGGTTCATCGAACCGCTTTTATGATATTTCTCTACCGTTACATTCTCTAATAATGCGAGGGCAAAAAGAACTTCTAATCGTTCCGTTATCGATCTGATATCTCTTATTTTATTATGATGATAATGTCTCCCTATGTCGGTGAGTACTAACAAAATATGTTCGCATTCGGAGGTGAAACTTGATGAAAGAAATTTCGCAGATAAATACCGCCGCAACGAATAACGCCTTTCTTTAAATGATTTCCGCTCCAGCTCGTGCATCATTTCCGTGCCACTCTGTTTCCTGTACCGCTGCCCTTCTTTGCACTTTCGCTATATCCTCTGTCAGTCCCCTTGGTGGCGATCCCACTATGCGCAGCAATACTTCAAAGTAGGACTAAAAGTGTATAACTGCAGCATCTTTTATATGTGCTGCCACTTTGCCTTTGGTTCGCCTTCCCTATGATATTTTCTAAGTATATGTTCTTTCTAATTAATTTTGTTTGTAGTTTTACTTTTCCATGTATTTAGTTGAATTTACAACCTATAGATTTCATTGCTTTATCATGTAAATGACGTTTAACGGATATCTTTTAAAGGTCGTATGAAAGGCTTCACACTTACTATTATTTAGGGTCAATTGCTAGTTTTTGCTCCATGATGATATATTTCTAAATCGTTTTGCAATTGCTTTTAATCTTCTGGTGACTTTACTAATCAATAAGTGACAACATTATTCCCGAACAGTCTAAGAGAGCTTCTCAGATTGTCTCCTAACTCGTTTATATACAGGGTGTTACAAAAAGGTACGGCGGAACTTTCAGGAAACATTCCTCACACACAAAGAAATAAAATATGTTATGTGGATATGTGTCCGGAAGCGCTTAATTTCCATGTTAGAGCTCACTTTAGTATTCCTCTTTAAATGTAAATTGAAATAATTCGTGCAGAAAATTGTCAAAATACCTAATTGTTTCGTTAGTATGTACTGTACTCCCTCGATTCACCGCCAGTTGGCCCAAATGAAGGAAGGTAA
This sequence comes from Locusta migratoria, assembly GCA_026315105.1. Taxonomy (NCBI): domain Eukaryota; kingdom Metazoa; phylum Arthropoda; class Insecta; order Orthoptera; family Acrididae; genus Locusta; species Locusta migratoria. The sequence goes on along the minus strand of CM048755.1, from coordinate 740,571,596 downwards.
TGGGTAATGTTGACTTCAGTGCTTGTGTTGACATGCGACTCATTGCTCTACAGTACTACCATCAAGCACATCAGTACGTAGCATCAGCTGGTTAGTGTTCATCACGAAAGTGGTTTTGCAGTCAGTGCAATGTTTACAAATGCGGAGTTGGCAGATGCCCATTTGATGTATGGATTAGCACGGGGATAGCCGTGGTGCGGTACGTTTGTATCGAGACAGATTTCCAGAACGAAGGTGTCCCGCCAGGAAGACGTTCCAAGCAATTGTTCGGCGTCTTAGGGAGCACGGAACATTCCAGCCTATGACTCGCGACTGGGGAAGACTTAGAACGACGAGGACACCTGCAATGGACGAGGCAATTCTTCGTGCAGTTAACGATAACCCTAATGTCAGCGTCAGAGAAGGGCTGCATCAGGGATTCCATGCGACGGAGGGTGAATGCATGTATCATCGCTAACGGAGGACATTTTGAACGTTTCCTGTAACAAAGTGTTTGAAGTAACGCTGGTACGTTCTGTTGCTGTGTGTTTCCATTCCATGATTAATGTGATTTGAAGAGAAGTAATAAAATGAGCTCTAACATGGAAATTAAGAGTTTCCGGACACATGTCCACATAACATATTTTCTTTCTTTGTGTGTAAGGAATGTTTCCTGAAAGTTTGGCGGTACCTTTTTGTAACACCCTGAATATAAGAAACAGTTCCCTGGGGAACGCCAGATATCACTTCTGTTTAACTCGATGACTGTCTGACAGTTACTAATACTGTAGCCTTTCTGACAGAAAATCGTGAATCCAATCGCACAACTATGGCGACATTCTATTAGCACGCACTTTGATTAGAGAACGCTTGTGAGGTACGATATCAGAAGTCTTTCGGAAATCTAGAAATATGGAATCGATTTGAGATCCATAGTCTATAGCACCCACCACTTTATGTGAATACAGTGGCATATATTGTCGCGTTGAAATGGGAGCAAGCTTGACTTCGAAGGCACTTATACTCAAACCACGTTTATTACGAACTCAACATACTCGCAGCACTGACTGCCTCTCGGGCAGAGTGCTCTGCTATTTATACACAGACAGAATTTACCAGAAATTAGAAGAACAGTTAACATAAGAAACAAGTAGAATTTACAAGTGAACATAAGAAAGATGTAGAACATTCTGGAATTGTTAATTACAAAGAAATAACTTTTTCCGGGGAGCGGGATTAAACCGGCGACCTTCAGCACCGCAGTCCGTGACGCTATCCCCTGTGCCACGCCGGCAATCGGTGTACGTGGTCTCTCGCGGCATTGCTCCCTCTCCTAGAAAAACAGCGACCCGCTGTTACGTTCCCTGTGGAGCTAGCTGCAATGTCCTGGATCTTGAGCTTGTCAAAGGTCCTCTGTATGACAGTTTAAGGGAATCCTTCCCTTCTCCACGATTATCGACGACAGACGTTCCTGTCGTGGCTTCATCAGTAACATTACCGTCCTTAGTGTCCTTGTACAGGAAGCCATTGTCGTCTACCTGCTCTTCAGGATCGTAGTAAGGCTTCATGCGCAGGACGTGAACAATGTCTCTTCGTCTATGTACGATTTCCCTCCACAACACAAACTTTAATTCAGCTTCTTTGTTCCAAAGATAATTGCCACTACTGCCAAGGCGGGTCGCTGTTTTTCTAGGAGAGGGAGCAATGCCGCGAGAGACCACGTACACCGATTGCCGGCGTGGCACAGGGGATAGCGTCACGGACTGCGGTGCTGAAGGTCGCCGGTTTAATCCCGCTCCCCGGAAAAAGTTATTTCTTTATTATTATTTAATGTCTCTTCGCTTTTGTCGTTTCGACGACGGCTCATAATCCTCAACTTCGTATGTAACATCTGACAGGCGGCGTATGACACGATACGGACCAAAGTATCGCTTCAATAACTTTTCTGACAGTCCAACCTTCCGTACAGGGGTAAAAATCAATACAATATCTCCTGGGCTGTACACAACAGGTCGGTGCTTGTCGTTATACCGCTGACGGTCCTTCTCCTGGGCGTCGAGTGTCCGTATGCGAGCCAGCTGTCTTGCTTCTTCGACCCTGGTGATGAGCTGTTTAACATAATCATCCTGATTGTCGTCCGGTTGGAAAGGGAACAGCGTATCCATTGTCGTCTCAGCTTCACGGCCATGGAGCAGGAAAAAGGGCGTGAAGCCTGTGGTGTCTTGTCTTGCGGTATTGTAAGCAAATGTCACGACTAGCAGAATTGTATCCCAATCCTTCAGCTCAACATCGACGTAAATCGACAGCATATCGGCTAACGTCTTGTTAAAACGTTCCGTAAGACAATTTGTCTGAGGATACTATGCAATTGTCATTCTGTGGACAATGTCGCACCGTGACATTACTTCTGATACCTGTTTTGACTGGAATACTTTTCCACGATCTGATATCATCACACGTGGTGCTCCGTTCTTCAAAATCATGCCTTCTGCAAGAAATTTTGCGATCTTTGGAGCTTCTGCAGTCGGCACAGGTTTGATGACAGCGTAGCGTGTAAGGTAGTCAGTGCAGACTAATATCCATCGGTTACCGGTTGTCGACTTCGGGAACCTCCCTAAAAGATCGATCCCAACTCGGTGGACTGGAGCTGCTGCCGGCGGAATCGGTACGAGATGCCCTGGAGATAACTGCGGCACATGCTTCTGTTGCTGGCATTCTTTACAGTGACTCACATAGTGCTTGACAGATCGGTAGAGACCTTTCCAGTAGTACCTGCGTCTGATTCTGTCTAGGGTCTTCACGAATCCCACATGACCGGATATTGGAGCATCGTGGATATACTTGAAAATAGCTGGCTGGAGATGAGGTGGAACGACCAGTAGCCATTTGGGGCCCAGTGGATCGTAGTTGCTCTTATACGATGTTCCGTTTATAAGTTGGAACTCTCCATTGGTCGGTTCTCCTTTCTCCAAGGCCTCTATTGTTTGTAATAGTGCTGGATCTTCCCTCTGTTCAGCTCTAACGTCATATAATTCAGTGAGGGCTGAAATTTCATTCATGCTGTTATGTTCCACTAATGGATTCCTCGAAAGGCAGTCGGCATCCTTGTGTTTGCCCCCGTTCTTAAATACCATTGTGACATCGTACTCTTGGAGTCTTAGTGCCCAGCACCTTCCTGAACTTGTACAAGCACTGCGCCAATCCCATAACCACTGGCGTCTGTGTGAAGTTCCGTTTCTGCATTCTCGTCGTACAAGGCTAGCACTGGTGCGAAAGTTAGAGCCTCCTTAGGTGCCCGGAAAGCTCTTTCTTTTGTCTCATCCCAGTAATACTTGGCGTCTCCCTGCAGAAGTTCTTGTAATGGACGTGTCTTGTAACAAAATCCTTTTATGAAACGTCGTTAGTATGAGTACAGCCCGAGAAAACTTCTTACATCACGAATGTGCTGAGGAGTTGGAAATTCTGTGACTGCCCTTACTTTATCTGGATCAGGACGGACACCATCTCCGTTGACTAGGTGCCCCTGGATTTTTATCTCTTTGGCGACGAAGAGGCACTTCTTTAGATTGAGGCGGAGACCTGCAGTCTGAACACACTTCAACACAGTTGACAGGCGACTCAGATGTCCTTCAAATGTTTTCGAGAAAACGATAATGTCATCTAAATAGCAGAGACACGTCGTCCACTTAAGGTGTCGAAGCAAGTGGTCCATCATGCGTTCGAATGTGGCTGGAGCATTACATAATCCAAATGGCATTACTTTAAATTCATAGAGGCCGTCAGGTGTAATAAAAGCCGTCTTCTCCGTGTCAGCTTCGTCAACCTCGATTTGCCAGTAACCTGTCTGTATGTCCATATTTGAGAAGTATGTTGCTCCTTTCAAGCAGTCTAAGGTGTCGTCAATGCGCGGCAATAGGTAGACATCTTTCTTTGTGATTCTGTTCAGCCGCCGATAGTCAACACAGAATCGCCACGTGCCATCCTTCTTCTTTACGAGGACCACCGGAGACAACCAAGGACTCTCCGAAGGTTGAATAATGTCACCTCGCCAACATCTTCTCCACTTCCTCCCGAATTATCCGCCTTTCAGCTCGCGACACTCTATACGAACGCTGGCTAATTGGCGGATGATCCCCAGTATTCATGCGGAGCTTTATCGTGGGCCGTTTCGTCTGACTTTTCCCCTGCTGAGGTGTGAAGGCACCCGAAAATTAGCGTAGTATACCTAACACCCGCTGGCGTTGTTCCTTGGTGAGTCCAGGCCCTAATGGCAGTTCCACGTCTGTTTCCTCCAGCGTGTTGTCTGTACTAACAGCAGGGCATGGATCTTCATTTATGAAGTTGAGCTCACCGTCCTGGATTGGTTCAGCTGTCCCGATACACATTCCCTTGGGGATAAGTTGTGTCTGCTCGTGACAATTTGTGATCCAAATCTCTCCTTGACCACCGGTAATGCTTATGATAGCCGCTGGTATGTAAATTTCTTTTTTGAGCATGATAAACTTTTTACTATCAACAATAACTTCACTGTGTTTGTGACTGCAACTCTTCTCGTTATCAACGGAGGTATCGTCAAATTGTCAACGACGAATAACTTCCCAGAAAATTCTGTATTACGTGTATCCGGCGGAACAACTTCTTCAATTTGCAGCTCAGATCTTCCACAGTCAATGATGGCTTGGGATGCCTGAAGGAAGTCCCATCCGAGGATGACATTGTGACTACATTCTGTTAACACGAAAAATTCAAACGGCTGGGTCCTGTTGTTGATGGTTATTCTTGCGACACAAGTTCCTGCTGGATGGACGTACTTTCCATTCGCGAGCTTCAGCACAGTTGCCCCCGTATCACAGAACATTGTCTTCTTTAGTGTGCGGCGGTAATTATCCGACAATACAGAAAAAGACGCTCCTGAATCAACAAGTGCCCTGACAGGTTGGCCGTCGATTATGACGTCGATGAGATTTCCCGACATCTTAGCGACTGTCGTCCATGGAGGATTTTCATCTGCGGCGGCCTCACCTCCGTAGATGGTCGCCTCGCTTAGTTTTCCTGGGCGCGGCGGCTAGGGGAGCGGCTGATACCTCTGTACGGCGACGGTGAACGGCTGCGGCGCGTCGGGGAGCGACCTCGTCTAGGGTACGACAATGGGCGTCTTCCCATAGGTCGACTGAACTCATCGGCAGGTGATTGCCTGGGATAGAACTGCTCTGATGGCTGACGTCTTGCGGCAAAATAATCTTTGAATACTCGCCTTCTCTCTCTGCAGTAGCGTAAGACATGTCCAGGGCGCCCACAGTGGAAACACAGTGGTGTGTTGTCTTCTGTCCTCCAGACGTCTGTTCTTCTGCGGGGCGTCATAGTTACCGGGGGAGTTGGTTGTGGTCGCGTCGGCCGGTTCATGGGCTTCCGTTTGGCGGCTGCAGCGTAAGTCATAGCAGGGCGACGCCATTCTTCACGTCGGGTGCGATTGACGGGGCAGACAGGAGCTAATGTCTGAAATACCTATTCCTCAGCGACGTCGGCGCCCTCGTGACTTACAGGGCTTACACCCAAGGCCATAATCTGATGCTCGCTCGGTCTAACAGTCCCGGTTGCCATAAATTCCTGTAATTCTTCTCTTATAGTTTGTCGTATGAGAAGAGCGAAGTCATGCTGGTCTTCCACAACGGCCATAGGGACTACAATCGGGAGTTTGTCATACTTCTTGCGTCCAACCCTGCTTTGTTGCGTCTGGCACCACTTAATGAACTCTTCTGTCGTAGCAACGTCTTTTATCAGAAGAGCTTGGTACATATCTTCTACAATACCCTTCATCAGGTGCGTGATTTTGTCCGCTTCAGTCATGTTCGGATTGACTATGTTGCACAGGGCCAAAACATTCTGTATGTACGATTGTGTCGGCTCACCATGTCGTTGGGCCCGGTTCTTCAGTTGTTCTTCCGCCGAACGGATTTGTCGCTGGCGGTCTCCAAACGTCTTCTTAAGTTCCTCCTGGAACGTCTCCCAGTCATTCAACTTGTCTTCGTTGTTCTCGAACCATTTACGGGCTGTTCCGTTCAGGTAGAAATAAACGTTGGCCAAGCACATCGTATGATCCCACTTGTTGTACTTGGCGACTCGGTCGAATCCTTTTAGCCATTTATTGGGATTCTGTCCAGCGTCTCCAGAGAACACCGACGGGTGTCTGATGTGCAGCTGGCCTACCGTTGATTTCGTGTCCATGGTTCTTCTGATGATACGGACTTTCGGAAGGATGTACTCGGTATATCCCTCGTATTCGGGTTCTAGTCCGTGTAAGCGACGGCTTCTACGTTGCCTAATCGGAGCCACGGTGATGCAGCTGTTGCACAGGGTACCCGGCGGAATATAAAGAACAAAAATAAGTACGGTATCCTTTTCTTTTTTTGGGGGGGGGAGGTATCAGCTCTATGATGCCTCTTATGAAAACGCCATGAGCAAGCATGGATGTGAACAACTAGAAATTTTTAAGGTATCAGTTTTAGATACGATGCCATAAAATTTCTTACTCTTGTCCCCCCCCCTCCGAAACTACATGCTATGTTCGCCACTGTTTGAATAAAGAATGGCTGTGTTTCACAAGAACGATACTTTCTGAATTCGTGTTGATTATTTCTTTTGGTTTTGGATCATGCGATGAAGAGAGTAATGAGGGGACGGATGAGAGTTGTGCAGTGGGGGATGCGGGATACGCTAGAAGATCTATATTTCGCAGACGACGTCTGCTTAATCGCACAGCGATATCAAGACATCGAAGAGAAACTGTCTAGGTTACAGAGAGAAGGAGAAGCTGCAGGCCTCAAGATAAATGTTCGCAAAACCAAAGAAAAGCGAAGGAACTCGAGCACCACCACTACGCTGACCATTAATGGAGAGGATGTAGAGCAGGTCCAATCTTTCCTCTACCTCGGAAGTATAGTCACGACTACTGGAGCCGCCGAGGAGGATGTCCGTAGTCGCATCCGCAAAGCAAATGCTGCGTTTGTCCAGCTGTACCCCATTTGGAGAAACAGGAACATTTCAAGGAAAACAAAACTCCGGCTTTTCAATAGCAACGTGAAGGCAGTTCTGATGTATGGTTGCGAAACTTGGAAACTGACTAACCGCATAAAAAACCAGCTCCAAGTTTTTATTAGCCGTTGTCTCCGGCGTATTTTAAACGTAAGATGAACGGGCCGGCCGCGGTGGCCGAGGGGACTGAGGCGCTTCAGTCACGGTGTGCGCGGCCACTGCGATCGGGGGTTCGAATCCCCCCTCGGGCATGGATATTTGTGCCGTCTGTAGTCTTAGCTAGTTCACAAGTAAGTTTAGGGACTAATGCCCCATAGTTAAGTTCCATATATATATATATATATATATATATATATATATATATATATATATATATATATATATATATGATCGCCAAATATAATGACAAATCAAGATCTTTGGAGAGAGACAAATCAGCAACCAATCAACATGCAAATCAATGAAAGAAAATGGAAATGGATTGGGCATACGTTAAGAAAATCTGATGAAGCTATTGAAAAGGTGGCATTGGACTGGAACCCTCAAAGAGTTAGGAAACGCGGGCGTCCCAAACACAGCTGGGAAAGAACGATCCAGAGAGAAGCTGCAGAGGATGGGAAAACCTGGAGTGAAGTGAGGAGACTTGCCAGAAATCGCATCAGGTGGAGAAATTTCGTTTCGGCCCTATGTTCCAGAGGGAACGACAGGAACTAAGTCAAGTAAGTCATGGGTCAATAGTTCGTATTCTTTGAAGTAGTTCAAAAAGTTTGAAAAAAGAATGGGTTCTAAAATCGAGCTGCAAACCGACGTCAATGATATACGCCTGTAATTTTGCGGATCAGTCATTTCTAGAATACTGAATCGACCTGTGCACCTTTCCATTCTTCGGGTACGGATCTTCCACTTAGCGAGCGAGCGGTTTCTCGTTATACATCTACATCTACATACATACTCCGAAATCCACCGTAAGGTGCGTGGCTGAGGGTACACTGTAGCACTACTAGGCATCTCCTTTCCTATTCTACTCCCAAATAGAACGAAGAAAAAAAGAATGCCTATATGCCACCGTACGAGCCCTAATTTCTCTTATCTTGTCCTTGTGCTCTCTACGCGAAATGTAAGTAGGCGGCAGCAAGATCGTACTACACTCAGCTTCAAATTCTGGCCCTCTAAACTTCCTCAACAGAAATTCACGCAAAGAACGTCGTCTTTCCTCAAGCGATTCCCAATTGAGTTGCCGGAGCATTTCCGTGACACTCGCGCATTGGTCGAACCTACCAGTAACAAACCTAGCTGCTCGCCTCTGAACTGCTTCTATGTCTTCCAATAAACTGATCTGCCGCAGGTCACAAACAGTTGAGCAATACTCAAGACGTGGTCGCACAAGCGTTTTATACGCGGACTCCTTTACAAATGAAGTACATCTTCCCAATATTCTCCCAATAAACCGAAGTCGGCTGTCCGCCTAACTCACAACTGTCCTTACATGTTTGTTCCATTTCATATCGCTCTGCAATGTTACTCCTAGATATTTGAACGACGCGACAGCATCAAGAAGCTCACTACTAGTGCTGTATTCAAACATTATGGGATTGTTTTTCCTACTCATGCGCATCACCTTACATTTTTCTACATTGGGAGCTAGCTGCCATTCTTCGCACAAACTAGAAATTTTGGTTAAGTCATCCTGTATGCTATTACAGTCAGTTAACCCATATAGCGCTGACGGCCTTCGAGAAGGACGAGAACGGCAGCTTACTTTTTTATTCTTGTCTGTAAGAATTCGTCATATTTTATTTCTATGAATCGTCTGCTCCCATTGCAAATCAATTTTAGCTAGCATTGTCGATTGAAAAGTGGTTGGATACAGCTCCATTGTTGAGGTTCACACAGAAGATACTGAAGACTTCCTCGTAGTTGGGTTTATATTTCTGGAACTTTCATCAATTTTTGAGACATTTATACGCATATATTTTATCTGAAGTGTTGTTTTAATAATAATGAGTCATCAGATTAAAATTATGAAACATTCATTTTGACGTGATTCCAGAAAGAAAGGCAGTATTGCAAAACTAATGGCGTGATTGTGAAAAAAATCGCTTATAATCTTGTGCAGTCATATGAAGGTAATTAATAGCCTATAAGATAAAAAGAAAAAAAGGCCGGCCGCGGTGGCCGAGAGGACTGAGGCGCTCCAGTCACGGTCTGCATGGCCACTACGGTCGGGGGTTCGAATCCCCCCTCGGGCATGGATATTTGTGCCGTCCTTAGCCTTAGCTAGTTCATAAGTAGTTTGTAAGCTTAGGGACTGATGACCCTGTAGTTAAGTCCCATAAGTTCTACAAACATTTGAACATTTTGAAGAAAAAAAGTAAACAAAAAATATAAACGAAGGCTTCCACGGCCGTTGTCATTGTTTATAAAACTCTTCTGGGTGTTGGACCGCATCGTCAAAATATCTAATACTTCACCGACGTTTCGGCCACTATTGCAAGTGGCCATCTTCTGGGTGTTTACAGTAAACGTAACACCCAGAAGATGGCCACTTGCAATAGTGGCCGAAACGTCGGTGAAGTATTAGATATTTTGACGATGCGGTCCAACACCCAGAAGAGTTTTATAAACAAAAAATAATTCCGCTCTATCTGGGTTAAAGACGACACCCTCCCATACACCACAGCATCAGCAAACAGCCGCAAATTACCACTTACTCTATCCATCGGAGATCATTTATCATAACAGCGATCACTGACGAAATATATGGAAGAAGTAGGTGGACAATAACGGAACGAGAGAATTTAACAAAAAGTGCTCAAGTACGGGAGAAGCCGTGCAATACGGGGAGTGTCGGTCGCCCTACGGAAGCACGACATCTGGCGCGGACATCCGAAGTTGGGCACTAGTTTGGGACGAGTTTGTTTGCGAGTGGTCCGGACTGGTGGTTAGGCAGGTGGGGAGCTGCGCTGGCCTTTCGCGGGCAGGTGGTCGCGGTTGCGGGGCGCGCCTTTCATGTGGCGGCCGCGCCCGCGCCCGCGCCGCCCCCGCACGCCGCCGTGCACTTTTCAACGTCAATTACAAAAAGCGCGAGAGCCGGGGCTCGCGAACCCGCGCGCTGCTGCTCGAGGGCGGCCACATAATAGGACGGGATCCGCTCGTATAATGGCAGCCTCTCGACTCGCTCTCGTTTTTTATGCGCGCGTTGCCGACCGGAAAGAGAAGTCTCTCGGCGCTGCGCTCCCCTCGCGTCTTCCTCGTCTCCCGCTCTCTTTACTCGCGATTGCGTCTGCGCGCCTCCTTTGGGCGGCTAACAGACGCCGGCCATTAGAGAAAACTGCGGAGGGCGACTTTTGTCTAAGCTGCGGCGGCCATTGTGGGCGCCATCATTATTCGCGGCGTCCACTCGCCGGCTCGAGAGCGCCGACCTCGCCCTCCCCCGCGCCTACCCCCTAAAAGCCGCTACCCTGGCCGCTATCCTCCCATCGGTTTCGTTACCACGGACTCACGCCCCGGCCATTATTGCCAGTTACTTGCACTAGGCGCGGCCTAAGGCCTACATTTTGTAAAATACAAAATGAAAATCCTGTTGTTCCCGGCTAAGGATTTATTCCATTCTTCTTTTAGTTCATCTCGCCCTCTGCCACAGAGTAACATATACAGAGAAGCAGCCACCCCTAAACCACTGTCCTACGCTCCCCTGTAAGATGCAAGCAGGTGTCAGGCGGTTCCCCGGCTTAGTACCGGTAGACCACACTAGAGGCGCTTCTGAGGGTAGCGTGGAGGGGAGGCTGAGGGGAGAGCTCGTGCCGCCTGCCACGAGGCCACGGCTGTGTCTGCTCTGCTGTGCCGGCGTTTGAGGGGAGGTGGTGGTGGGGACAGCCGCTACCTGCCGCCTGCTCTGGCCAGTTTTAAAGGGCTGCTTCTGACTTCAACGCCATCATGGGACATCTTACGGAACTGCTGGAAACCCTCCCTCCCCGCACCCCTGAGCGTGTGACCGGGCCTTTACGGAGGTTTCCCGTCTGTATATATTTGTCTGTGCCTCTGCCTATCGCCTCCTGTCCATTTCCCCTGTTGTTGTTGTTGTTGTGGTCTTCAGTCCGGAGACTGGTTTGATGCAGCTCTCCACAATACCCTATCCTGAGCAAGTCTCTTCATCTCCACATAACAATGGCAACCTACATCTCTCTGAATCTGCTTACTGTATCCATCTCTCGGTCTTCCTCTGCGATTTTTACCCCACACACTTCCCTCCAACGCTAAATTCACAATTCCTTGATGTCTAAGAATGTGCCCTACCAGTCTATCCCTTCTTTTGGTCAAGGTATGCCAGAAATTTCTTTTCTCCCCAATTCTGTTCAGTACCTCCTCATTAGTTACACAATCCACCCACCTAATCTTCAGCATTCTTCTGTAGCACCACATTTCAAAAGCCTCAATCCTCTTCCTGTCCGCACTGTTTATCGTCCATGTTTCACTCCCATACAAGGCAACACTCCATACAAATGCCTTCAGAAAGGACTTCCTTAGGCTTAAATCAATATTCGATGTTAACAAATTTCTCTTTTTCAAGAACGCTTTTCTACCCATTGCCATTCTGCATTTTATATCCTCTGTACTGCGACCATCATTTGTTATTTTACTGCCCAAGTAACAAAACTCATCTACCTCCTTTATTGCTTCGTTACGTAATCTAATTCCTTCAGCATCACCTGGTATTCTTAGACTGCACTCCATTACCCTAGTTTTTCTCTTGTTAATGTACATCTTTATGCACCTTTCAGCGCACTGTCCATTCCGTTGAATTGCTCTTCCAGGTTCTTTGCTGTTTCTGACACAATTACTATGTCGTCGGCACAACACAATGTTTTTAATTCTTCCCCCTGAACTTTAATTCCTTCACCAAATTTCTCCTTGCTTTCCTTTATAGCTTGCTCAATGTACAAATTGAATAACATTGGAGAAAGGCTACAACCCTGTCTTACTCCCTTTCCAATCACTGCATCCCTTTCATGCCCTTCAACTCTGACAACCACTGTCTGGTTTTTGTACAAGTTGTAAATAACCTTACGCTCCCTATATTTCACTCCTGCTTGCTTCAGAACGTGAAAGAGTTTATTCCAATCAACATTGTCAAAAGCCTTCTTCAAACCTCCAAAGCTAGAAATGTATGTTTTGCCTTTTCTTAATCTATCCTCTACGATAAGCCGTAAAGTTAGTATTGCCTTCCGCGTTCCTACATTTCTCCTGAACCCATACTGGTCTTCTCCGAGGTCGGCTTGTACCAACTTTTCCATCCTTCTGTAAATAATTCGTGTTAATATTTTGCAACCATGACTTATCAAACTGATGGTTCTGTAGTTTTCACACCTGACTGCGCCTGCTTTCTTTGGAATGGGGATTATAACTTTTTTCTTCCCTGTATCTGTAGTGAATTTGAGCCATTAATTTGGTTTTCACGAAGCTCAATCCTCATGACGTCATTTCTCCCGATCAATGTGACGAACAACTTAATTATTGTGCATTTTCAACTTTTCGCGGCGTATCGTATAATCCAATAAGTTTCGAGCATGCAGCCGTGCGAATTCAATTTCTTCCAATATAAAACCAGACAAGTCAGTTGTGGCAGAACATTGTATCAGTACAGGTCACTCTATGAACTACAGTGACGTGAGAATTTTAACACCGACCTCTTCCTTCTGGGATTCCATTTTTAACGAAGCAATAGAAATTAGATTAGCAGAAAACTTAATAAATAGAGACAATGGTTTTAATTTAGATAAGGCTTGGAACCCGGCTCAAAATGTAATGAAATTGCAAAGACGTCGTCACAGTACTGCTGCCGCCGAGCATACATCGATAGGCGAATCGAGTAGCTGATTGTTTCTACCACGGGGGCGCGCATGTATGTGTACATACCTGTTTGCCGCCGACGCGCATGCGCAGTGCCGCCGCATATAAGGCCGCGCCTGCCACCTTGTCGGCGGTCTTGCGGCTTATCCTGAAGATGGCCGGACGTTATTCAGCCGAAATATTGGAGGAAATTGAATTCGCGCGTCTGCATGCCCGAAAGTTATTGGATTAACGTTATTATTATATATTTTCGACTACGTTATAGCGTTCAATGAATGAAATAATTCGCAATTTTCGATCAGTTATGGCTTCACTGTACTAGGTTTAGATGGAATACCAAAGTGCGGCGAATGAAAATTTGTGCCTGACCGGGATTCGAACCCGGGATCTCCGGCTTACTAAGGAGACGCGTCGACCACTCCGCTACCGAGGACACAGTGAGCAGCTCGACTGCAGAGGGCCGACAGCGTGGCGAATGGAGATTTGGGTGTGGCGGGAGACGTGCAGGGAAGAGTCCTCTGCAGTGGGGCTGGTCACTGTGTCCTCGGTGGCGGAGTGGACAACGCGTCTGCTTAGTAAGCAGGAGATCCCGGGCTCGAATCCCGGCCGGGCACAAATTTTCATTCGCCGAACTTTCGTATTCTATCTAAACCTAGTACAGTGAAGCCGTAACTGATCGCAAATTGCGATTTATTTCAAACAACGTAATTTTCCACGGGCGTAGAGTGGCATATTACGAAACTAGAAGTGAAATGTTAAGAAGTTACAAATTCAAACCCTTTTCGCGAGTGGGTGTTTTATCGCGCCTATTACTGTTTATGACGCCATATCCTGAAGATGTGTTGTACGTGTGTCTTACCCCTACAAGAATGATTACCTCACGGCAAGGAATATGTTTACCAAATTTAGTTAAAATCGTTCCGGTGGTTTAGGAGGAGATGTGCAGCATTGTAGCGTGATGCAGCAGTTTCCTGATGCATTCCATTGTTTATGACTTCATACGTCATATCAATTGAACTATGTGTTATACGTTCCTTACTCCCAAAGTTACCGGCCTTTGGGTTTGAATTTCAAATCTACAAAATTTCATCAAAATCGGGCAAAAAAAAAAAAAAAAAAAAAGGATTTTTTCGAAGTCCTTAAGTGAAGTACCCTCCACCACTCACCAGTTGAATTTTTATGTAGTCACTGGACCTTTTTCATGCTTTGAAGGTTAACAGTGCAAAATTTCATGAAGATGGAAATAAAACTGTACATTTTGTCGAGGTCCGTAAGCAAAGGGCCTTCCACCACGCACGATACGCGTCATATCTCCTGGAAAATGTATCGTGGGTGGTTCTCACCCGTACAATTCCTACGTCACAAGGAATATGTGCGCCAAATATGGTTCAAATCGTTGCGGGCGTTTAAGAGATGTGCAACATTGTCGCATGATGCAGCAGTTTTTCGCATAACTATTTATTGTTTATGACGTCATACCTGCTGATCGTTACACCAACGGCGGCCTCCAAGCGCGCGCCCATTCCCGCCCGGCACTATGTAGGCAGCTTCCAATAACATACGTTAGCATTTGGATGAAAAGGATGGTGACAGAAATTTCGTACATACGTCTCGCTACCACGAACCATTTCCACCGCATCATTTTAGTGACACTCTCTCCCCTTTATCGCGGTAATACAAAACAAGCTGCTCTTCTGTGAACTTTCTCTACATCCTCCGTCAGTAAAACTCGGTGGGGATCCCAAAATGCGCAGCAATACTCCAAAATAAGACGAAAAATGTTTAAATGTTTGTATAGTCTATGGCACTTAACTTACAAACTACTTATGAACTAACTAAGACTAAGGACGGCACAAATATCCATGCCCGAGGGGGGATTCGAACCCCCGACCGTAGTGGCCGTGCAGACCGTGACTGGAGCGCCACAGTCCCCTCGGCCACCGCGGCCGGCAAAATAAGACGGACAAGTGTAGTGTAGGCAGTTTCTTTAGTAGGACTGTTGCATGCACAAGGGTTCTGCTAATGAAATTCAGCCTTTGGTTTGCCATCCCTACATTTTCTGTGTGCATTTACGGTCCTTGGATTTAACTAATTTATCGTGTAAATAAAGTTAAAAGGTTTTCATTTAGTTTGGGCCAGTTGCAAATTTTTCCACCATACAGATATATAAATGGGTTTGATCCTCTGGTGACTTCACTAGACAATAAACGACAGTATCATCCGTGAACAGTCTAACACAGCTCCTCAGGATTGTATCCTAAATCGCTCATAAAAATAACCGTCTCTAACGACCTCGCTGTCGACGGGACGTTAAACCCTAAGTTTCCTTCCTTCATAAAGATAAGGAAGAGTGGAGCTCCTGTAACACTTCCCTGGGGAACGGTTCACTTATGTTTTACGCTATGACTTTCCGAGAAATCACTAGGAACTGTTTCCTTTCTAACAGAAAGTGTTTCACAAGAACAGTTATTTTTTAAACCTTGTCGGCTATCGGTCAACAGATCGTTAACTTCGTGCTAATTCATAATTTTGAAAAAAGGTATACATTCTAAAATAATACTGAAACTAGATGTCAATGATATGGGCATGTAACTTTTTGGCTTTTTGTTTGTTTGTTGCCTCTCTTGAATAATAGAATGATCTATGCAACTTTCCAGTCTTTGTGTAAGAATCTTTCGCTGAACGAGAGGTTGTATATAATAGCTAGGTGTCGAGATATTGCATCAGCATACTTTGAACGGCACCTAACTGATATAATATCTGGGCCGGAAAGCTTGCCTTTGTTAAGTGATTTAAGTTGTTTTACTACATCGAGGATGTTTACATCTAAGTTGTGGATGATGGCAGCTGTTCTTGATTCGAAATCTTTTTACTGAAAAAATTTCCGAAAGCTCTCTTTAGCAGCACCGTCATTGGTATCATCCCCATTGCTATCACGGAGTGAATCTATTGACTGTGTCTTGCCGCTCGTGTACTTTACATATAACCAGAATTTCTTTGGATTTACTACCAAATTACTAGATAAGGTTATGTTGTGGAAACTACTGTAAGCTTCTTATACTGAAGCCCGCACTAAATTTTAAGTTTCCGTAAAAGCTCGCCAATCTTAGAGATTTTGTGTTCATTTAAATTTGGCATGCTTTTTTCGTTGTTTCTGCAACGGGTTTCTGACTGTTTAGTGTACCACGGAGGGTTAGCCCCCTATTTATTTATTTATTTACATGGATTCCTCAGTTTCTGTCGTCATTATTTCTTTGAATGTAAGCCACATCTGATCGATATACCCATTGTTACTTTCAAAAGAGGGGACACTCTCATTCAAGAAAGCGTTAAGCGAATTTTTGTCTGTTTTTTTATTTTTTTATTTTTATTTTTTTATTTTTTTATTTTTTTTTTAGATATATTTTTATTTTGGTTGAGCTGGGAATTACGATATTCAGTCTCTCTACGACAACTCTATGTTGACAATCACTCTATCTGTTTTGATGCTTGTTATTGGATCTGGATTATTTGTTGTCATTCTGTCAAACGTGTTTTCATTACAGTTTACTATTCTAATGGGCTTATAAACTTTTCGGAGAATGCGTTACGCACAATTTCGGACGATGGTTTACACTTGCCTCTTGATTTGAACATGGATTTTGACAGCATATCGGAGGTAAAGTCTCCACTAATTATAATTTAATGTTTGTGTAAGGGGTTTGATATTTAATTCAGTTTTTCTATGATCTTATGGTTTTCAAAATAAAATTCCAAGATCGCACATTAATAATTTATTCAACGACTGCCGATTTCAGTGAACTGTCACCATCATCTGGTCACATATATATTTTAAATGCTTGTCATCTTGTGGGTATAAAATAATAATTATATATATATATATATATATATATATATATATATATATATATATATATATATATATATATAAGTTAAAAACATGACAGCTTACAAAGTTGTTAACTTGTGTATTTTTTATAGTGACTAAGTGCAATGTAGCACTTATTATTTTACACCCATTTTTTTAACAAGATGGCCAGCTTTTAAAATATATATGTGACCAGATGATGGTGATACATTTCACCTAAAACGGTCGTCATTGAATAAATTATTAATGTGCAATCTTGGTATTTTATTATGAAAACCAAACAACAATCAGATCGCCTCCAAACCCAACTATGTCAGGTAATCTTTTCTATGATCATTTCAGCAACTGTATCATCAGTAGGTCAGTGGAAACAAACAATTATTGATTTATTCCAGTTGTTAGGTATGTGTTCTGCCGATACCAACTCACAGGACTTGCATATTATTAAAATAAGTGTGTAGGTGAGGTTTTACAGCTGCTAGATACTTTATAAACTTCATCGTATTTGACCATATGCTGTTTCTTAAAAGAGCCAAATGCTATCAATTTCGTGCTACGTTACCATAACTATCTGTTTATGCTCTGCTGGCGTTGGATAATGGTCTAACGACCGTAACCGGTGGCATTTCGTTAAATTAATAAACAGCTTATAGTCAAACACAATGAATTTTCAACTCACAGGAACTATCTACTTCAATTTTACTACAGGATGAACTGCTTCTTATAGCAATAAACACAACACCGTGTCTATTTAATTTATTATTTCAAAACATCACTTGCCCCTTTTTAAAAATTTCGGTTGAACTTATGCTTTAACCTCCTTCCTCATCCTATAATGATTTGTGCTTCAGTACTCTGAATTAGCGCTTGGAGCTCTCGTAGTTTTCCTGCACATCTACAATTCACGACTGCTACACCGACGGTTACGAGATCTGCGTTCTTCCTGTGTGTGGGCTGCACCCTTTGAGACTGAAACGGTTTTTGTTTGTTCGCGACACCCTGTGACCTCAAACAGTGCCCGCCGCGGCGGAGTAGCCAAGCGGTCTAAAGCGTCTCGCTGCGGAGCGCGCGGTTGCTCGCCGTGGAGTTTCGAGTCCTCCCTGGGGCGTGGGTGTGTGTGTTGTCCTTAGGTTAGTTTACCTAGGTTTAAGTAGTTTGTAAGCTACGGACTGCTGACCACGCAGTTTGGTCCGATATATTTACAAACATTTGAACAAACAGTGTGTGGTGTCGCACACGTCTAAAGTGCGCGCCACCTACTTTCGCCGCGCGCCGCCATGCACGCACGGCGCGGCGTTCTTACGACGTCAGCCACGAGCGCCCTCTGCTAGAACTCCGCTCGTGGCCACCACTGAACGACATCGTTCACTTGGGACTGAGATAGGAACCAGCTAACACTTCGGAATCAGATAGGCACCAGTGAAGACTTGGCTATCGGATAGGCACTAGGCAGGCCTCTAGCTCAACTATGTCAGCATTCTGCAGTACTGAGCTATGTAAAAGTTAAGTTGTACTAAGTCTCTAAGAAATATATATCTCGTTCTAATTTACTCTAGTGTTTCTAGTTTCTGCTGTCCCACTGGCTGGTCACCTCCTACCTGCACAAGCGTGCATCCTTTATTCCTGTGTCGGTCTTTCTACTCGGCCACTGACACCTACGACGGAAACGAGACACAAAAGCGGCGACGAGGCTGGGACACAAAAGAGTGCCCAGTCCACGCCACACTACCTGTGTAGCTGCTTCCTGCGTTATTGGCAGAAGATGTAGTAAGTGCACTAAAGAGACTGTCTACACTATGCTTGGACTGTCTTTCGGTGGGAGTATTGCTGCGCGGGGTGGGTTTCGTACCCGACAAGAATGACGGGGGAAATCGATAAAATTCAAAGGACATCTCGTTTACTGTTATCGCGAAATAGGGGGATGTGACACAAGGATTGTGATAGCATTCATTAACGGTTTCGCTTACAGACAGAGCGGCCAGAAGGCGTATACGTCCGGACGGCAGAAGCTACCAATATTTATACAGGCCTGACAGGCAAATCGGCCTGGCGGCGAAGGGTATTCATGCACGCAATGGCGGCCGTTCCGTTATTCCCCATTGAGGCTACGATGCGCGAGACCGTTCCCCGTCGGGGGATGGATGTTTGTGTCGTATTTACTATAAGCTCGTTCATAAGTAGTTTGTAAGTTTAGGGACCGATGAACCCGTAGTTAAGTACCTTAAGCTTAACAAACATTTGAACATTTTTTCTGTTATTCCCGCATTCTAGGCAACAGTGTTCCTTGTTATGTCAGTAATCACCACTGTTTTCACACTTCTGGATCTTTTTGTTTAAAGCCCTACACACGTCCCGATTTGTCGGGACCAATTTATTGGCGGTCAAATAAACTGGGCGTGTAAAGGCGTTTCCCGACCTGCTTATCATGTCGTCCGCTGTCTGCACAGCGAACAGGTGAAAACAAAACTACTGGACAAACAGACACCAGAACAGGAAGGCGTTGCCATAGCTACGTGCGCTCGGTCGTAACTTGTGTAGGCTGTTTACAAAGCAGCATGGCTGGATGGTCGGACGATAATTCGGAACGTGTGAAGTGTAAAGGCGTTTAGCTCTGCATCGGCCCAGTCCTGTATTCTGGTTTGGTGAGAAAACAGCTATTACGTGTATTGCCTTTGCAAACGTAATTTATCAGACAAGGAAATAATGGATTTCCTTATGAATAGTAGTGACGAAGACGGTAGTGGTACTTCGGAACATCTTCAGATGCAGAGCCGGATGTGTCTGGAACCAATACTGTTTACCCAACACTACGAAGGAATTCGTCACTCTTCTTCTGAAGAGATAAAATAAGACGAAGTGTTAAGTCAAAGTTCTACACGAAAAATAGTGTATGACTCGTCGGATATACGTCCTGTGACGAAACATCACCATTTCGTGAACATTTCTAGTGATTTAGAGGTAAATTTCGATGAATCAGCAACCCATTTGGATTTTTTATACTTTATTTCATTTGAATTTGTTTCTGCCATTTGTAAGGAGATGAACAAATGTTACAATTTTTTTTACCAAAATATCTATTACGGTTGCTGTGCCAGCGCTACAAAAAATGGAGTGGAGTGTATTATAAATTCCTTATCGCAAAATGACGACAGTGCCCAACAAATTAACTCGATGGAAACTTACAGAACCTCCAGCATGTCATTGATTTCTGGCGTGTTACCTGCTACAAAGTTAGCGGTACATGAATACTGCTGCCGGCCGCGGTGGCCGAGCGGTGTACGGCGCGCCATTCACGGTCTGCACGACCACTACGGTCGGGGGTTCGAATACCCCCTCGGGCATGGGTATTTGTGCAGTTCTTAGTATTAGCTAGTTCATAAGTAGTTTTTTTATGTTTATGGACTGATTAGCCGGTAGTTAAGTCTCATAAGTTCTATAAACATTTGAACATTTTTTGAATACTTCTCAGAAGTTTCCTTGCTGCAGACACCAATATTTTCTGACATAATGGCCATCTTGTGAAAGAAACGCATGCTTCTAGAACACACGAAAAAGAAATTCCGTGAAGCTACAACCCCATTTGAGAACTTAGTAATTGAAGAAAGTCTGGTACTTTTCAAAGGGAAGCTACGCTTTAAACTATATTCCTAACAAATGTAGCCGTTTTGGAATTAAAATTGTCGTGCTTTGTGACGTACAGACAAATTACGTTCTGGGTTATATTGTGTAAAATGGTGCCGCTACTGAAATAGAATCCGGAAATGCTGACTGGGGAAAAATCAGATGACATAGTTGTCAGTTGTTGTTACTATATCTCAGCATATGTCATACAATTTATTTAGATAATTGCTCTTCGAGCCCTGGCTGCGCGGGAATGGCTGTGTGCTCTAATGCGTCTTGTTGCGGAGTGCGCGTCTGCCTCCCGTCGGAAGTTCGAGTCCTATTTGGGGCAGTGGTGTGTGTGTTGTCCTTAATATAAGTTAGTTCAAGTGGACTAAGTCTAGGGACTGATCATCACTGCAGTTTGGTGCCGCAGCTTGAAAAACATTCGAACATTTGATTTGTGCCCTGAATTGTCCTTATGGCTTCATGAGGAAGACACTAATGCTATCGACACATTACGCAAAAACAGGATACACTTGCCACCTTTATCTGCGTACACTGCTTGCACTGAAGTGTATGCACAGTAAAGAAGTCTGGATTCTTCTCACCGTAAATGGAGCAGAGTTTGTTCTGGCTGAGAAAAAGGATCATAAAACGGGACAGCATAAGGTGAAACCCACTTTCGTAGTTAGTTGCAGTAAGTGAATGGGTGCTGTTGATAACACAGACGTGTTGTTAAGTTCCGAAAAGTGCATACAAAAAACGTCGAAGTGGTATAAGAAGGTATTCTTTCATTTAACGGACTTGTGTGTGCTCAATGCAAAAACAATTTTCGAAATACAAAAGAAGCAGAAGATACCACTACCGAAATTACACTTGGAACTAATCCGTCAGTTCCTCGAGAAGTTTCATTCACGAACATCGAAAACCGAGAAGCCAGGAACACCAAAAAAGGACAGCCCTTTTCGATTAGAAAATAAAGAAGGACATTATCCCGGGTTCCTCGGAGCAACGGAGAAAAAGGCGATACCGCAGAGATGCTGTATAATATGTGCTGCCCATTCAAAACGGAAACTAGAACGCATAAGGCGAAAAAAAAAGTCATGTTGCCCTATGCATGGTGCCATGTTCCGAGAAATGCCACACACTAAGGAAATATTAGATTTTTCAGGTACCTTGAATGTTTAAAGAACAGAAAGGTAAAAAAAAGTAAAAAATAAGAAAAGCATTAAAAAAACTTTTTAACTCAGACAGCGGCTCTCCAAATCCTGCGTCAAAAATGAGGATGGAAAATCACTAAATCAAGGCGTGAGCAGCGAGCAAAAGTACGTAAATATGTAATGTCAGATTATTTAGTGAAGTGAAACGAATTTAGGCTTCAATTACAAACGTAACTAGCTGAGTCATTATTTTTGTTGTTTAAATCTGTATTCAGTTTGAAACACGTCCACGTAATGTGTTCCATTTAATTGACACCCCATGAACAAATGTTGACGAGTTTCAGACATTTTTTTGAGTCTAACAAGACACTCCCCTCGCAATATGCGAGATCCCAGACATTATATATTGATTTAGTTTTATCTGTATGTAAAATTCTAAGTGTCTATGTTGTACACGAGGCCCCAAATATCTATTAGTGTGTACTGTGATGTGATCCCACTGGCCCTGGCTTCCACAGAATGAATGAAACGTCGTATGTAAGAAAGTTTAGGAAGTGCTAGACGCGCCTTGTCTGTTTTGTGTCGTCGTTTCTTTCAAACTCTGGGCGTTGAATGTCTCCGGGCGAGAAGTAGGTTTGCCAACTGCTGAGCAGAACCCAGTCTTAGCAAAGATTCCTAATGTAGCTTGCTCTTAACCTTCTTGGCTGGGTTTCGGTCAGGTTACCTGCCTGACGAATGGTGACGCTCTCTGGCTCCCCTCCACTACCCCTCCTCCGTAACGGCTAGGCAGTGGTCAAGAGAGCTATTCATTCGCTTCTTGGTTCCTGGTAGGGTAAGTACCTCTGGGTTTGGTTCTGCTGTGGCCTCGTGGCTCGACTTAGTTCAGGCTCCATAGTTGTAATTATGCCTTTTCGCGAGTTTAATTCCGGGAGTAGCAGCTACACTATTTGTAGTAGTGAGATTTTGATTAATTTCCTACAGGACGGCTAATTTTATGTCGATTTTTGTTGGAATCTGATTCCGAGGCTCTGATGGTGTTTCGTTAGCATAGTTCTTGCACTTTATAATTTTTAAATCACTTCTTAGCCTGTTTAAATATGTTCAATGTCTTTCGCGTTCTTATCATATTTGGATTCTAATATTTTCGGGAATTCGCAGTGCTTATACTGTTCGTACTTTGTCGACAGAACACGTAGACGATATCAGACTAAGCCTTCAGCTTTTCCATCATTCAGTGCACATGAGTGGTTGATAATTGTATAGCTAATTTGCTAAGGTGTTTCCTAGTGAGTGTAGCGTGATAATTTTCCCCAAAATTATCCATTCTAACTTGTAATCTGTGTACTTGTCGGCCCACGTGTGCTCCGATTAGCGTGTTTCCTGTCGTGGTTATTACCATTAAATAGATCTTTTTCCTCTGTGTAGAAAGAACCGTTGCACGACGTATATCGTGTTTTTATTTTTCATGAAATAGAATTATTTCACTTATCTGAATATTTGTGACTGAACTCTGTATTGTGCTGTAGCAATCTATAACCTTGCTTATCTAATAGATATCATTCCTCTGATCAGAAAGAATGGTTACACGATATATTTCGCGATCTTATTCTCTTCGAAATTGATTTTGTTAACATTATGCATATTTTGCGTTCCGACATAGTAGAGTGCTGTATTGAACTAACAACATTAACCTTCTGTAGTTATCTTCTCCCTGTGCTAAACGAACGCCAGAGCGACCGTTTTTAGATATTATTTAATGAAATCTTGACTTAATGTATAGTTAGAAGTTCTAGGGAAACTTTAACTTCCGTCTGTACACCACACTTTGTGGTCTTAAACCAAGTGCGTTTGTTTCTGATAGTTTATCATGAGCTTAAGCCACTAGCTTGACACATTATGGAAGTGAGGTACTATTTCATTGTGCGTGAATGAACCTTCGATCTGCATTCTCCACATTGCTTGTCTGTTGTCTTGGTGTATTGGTGTCGGGTGCTTGGTAAGTACCTGCATGGCTGGGCATATGAATCTGTGTGTGAATGTGCTGCAATTCCTCCGTTCCCCCCTATGAAACGTGATCGTAATTGACCTGTACTCAACTTTGCACGTGGGCAATTTTAGGGCCATGTAATTGTGGATATTTTGAATATTTTGTAAGGTGTTTTTTTATTCTGATTTTCAAAAAAATGGTCTTCCCCTTGTTGTTCTTCTTTTGAACAACAAATTAATTTGTTAAACTATAATCCTTTTCTGCTAATTTAAATTCTCCACTCATCATTTATTTTGGATTAATGTGGGGTAATTTGTTCATGTATCTTGTGTCTGTGCTCCCTTCTGGAGTAGAGAATATTTGCGTTTCTGTTGCCAACATTTATTTTTGATTTAGATCCATGACTGCGGATCATTATTTAATAGTGTGCAGTTTCCGCTAAAGATTACAGTAAAGGTAGAACTGTTTGCTTGACTTATAGAATCAGAGTTTTGCTTGAGGGAACTGTATACTTCCGCCGCTGTTTGAATATCGCCGTAATTAGATTTTGTGAGCAAGCAGTCAATTGCTAACTTCACAAACACGGCTAGTTAACAGTCAAAAGAACAACGGGCGAGTTTCAGGCTATATGACACAACATGGTTTTGAAGTTCATTAATATTTTTTTATTTTATTTCTGATAGTAGCTAGAACTTTCGGAGTTTTGGGGGTCTTCCCTACGAACAACTCACTTTAAATATTGAGACACATACTCGTCCGATGGTAATGAAACTTTAATATCTTGTAGAGACATATATTGGTAGCGTACAACTCAAGTTACTGCCTTTTCAATAATAAATAAATAAAGTTGATACGATTTTTCTAAATATGTTCATTTCCAGCCAAGAATAATCTTATAACAGAAAGTGTCATTAAAATTTGAAACTGTGTTTCGTGAGTATCCCAAACTGCAGACAGTGTGCTACTGATTTCAGTTATTGGGGGCTGTGCCACTCATCCCACAACGGCGTCAGCCAGTCGGGCAAGCAGGAAGCTCCTCCCTGTAGCCGCGAAACATTTCAAACAGACGTGCTGTTCCTTGTGGTAAGATCTTTTTACGACATTTAAATCACCTATTTCCTCCTCTGAATACTAAAATACTTTGTTGACACGCACTTACATAGGGAGAATAATCATCGTAATCGAATAAGAAACAATCGAACATTCGAGAAGTAGTGTGAAGGTGGTTTGATGAAACCTGTACCAGGCACGTACGTGCAGAATTAAAATTAAAAACACTCCAAATCGAAAAATTGTTGGTTTTATTTCATTACCGGTTTCAGATTATTGTAGACCATCTTCAGATGTATACCACTGTAAAGCATTGTCGAAATTTTAAAAATGCTGACATTTTACTGTTTTTATGAGTTGACGTATTTCTGTCCTAATAATTACTAATATGTGTAACTGCATTATTTAATATATTTAAACTTGCTGTTATTGGTTCAACAACCAATTATATTGCTACAGTTTTGTACACGTTCCATTGCCTAATAACCAGTTGCATTATTAACAGTCTATTAATTCTTACATATTATTCTTCTGCAGTGTCTTATAAAATAAATTGTGCTGTAATTTTAGTTTTATGACTAATTTGACACTCTTCGTGTAATTTTTATAAAATGTTCAAATGTTTGTAAATCTATCGGACCAAACTGCATGGTCGTCAGTCCGTAGCTTACAAACTAATAAACCTAGCTAAACTAACCTAAGGACAAACACACACACCCATGCCCCAGGGAGGACTCGAAACTCCACGGCGAGCAACCGCGCGCTCCGCAGCGAGACGCTTTTGACCGCTCGGCTACTCCACCGCGGCTAATATATATATATATATATATATATATATATATATACTGATCAGTTTATGTTTTGAAATGCTGACGTTAATTTCGTTGTTATTAATTGAAACTGGCAATGTCTACGTAACAGAATATTACTACTGAAAATACTGTGCCAATAACCATTGTTTTACTTATCTTTTATGTATTTTATTACTCTGTACACACTATTATTTATTTATTGCCACAAATAAGCTTGTCAGCTAAAATTAAACTGTTTGCAGCAGTTTGAATGCACATTCACAACTACTTTGAATATTCACTCACTGTGAGGGCCAAATATTGGCGCATCCTTGACAGCGTCTTCAGCCAGGCCAGCCTATGGGTTCTTTCACGTCATCATCAAGGAAACAAACGGCGTCTTGGAGTTGCATCTTTGAAAAAAACATACTACACGAATTTTCCGTAAACGCCCATAGATGGTAATCTCTGCATCTACCGTCGATTTTAATGGTAACTGAACAAAATTTCGTGTACAATTTTAAATGTCTTCAGCTAGTTCCTTTAATTGGCCTGTAATTAGATAACTTCAGGAATCTTTTCAAAATTTTTATCCACTGTATAAAAGTATTTAATTTTAATGACGTACTGTATGTCTGATTGGTTGGTAGTGAAAACACATGACGGGCGGTGGGCGGAGCATGCAGTGCTTAAATCTTAGCCCCACTATTTCCACCAGTAGGTCACGTTTGTGGTATAGACTGAAACCGGTAATTAAATATACCAACAGTTTGTTTGTAATTTTAATTTTATTGTATAAAGATCGCTGTTTCTCTCCAGTATGCTTTCTAAAATTACGTGT
Source organism: Locusta migratoria (assembly GCA_026315105.1). Lineage (NCBI taxonomy): Eukaryota > Metazoa > Arthropoda > Insecta > Orthoptera > Acrididae > Locusta > Locusta migratoria. Next base: position 740,545,435 of record CM048755.1, on the reverse strand, counting down.
CAACTATAGCGTTCTAATCTGGATGTAGTTGTAAATATACTGCCTAGGTACTATAAAAGGCCGCTTTACACGTATTATTACATTTTCAACTAATTCAACAAATGAGGATACTACCCAATCAGCTAAGTAATTTTAATTTATTAGAAAATAAGAATTATGTTTCGTGTGATATGATTCTGCATTCGTATATTACAACTAAGTTAGAAATACACTAAACGCCAAACCTAGGTTAATGAAGTTAAATTTTCTAAGGTAAAGGTAAAGTAGTCAACAATACGAAGATTGGTTTGAATACCACAGTGCTTTACTAGGCATGGTCCTAATGGAGGTGGTATGCCGTTGCCTTCCTTCGACCTACGAACTGACTTACCCAGCCAGTTACAGGGGGACCTACAGTTTAACGTGGGTTCCGAACCACGGTGCTACTCGGTATTTTTCACATGAGCAATACTGCCAGAGGTGAATGAAGTGGAAAGTGACAGATAAAAATCCTAGAACCTGGCGGGGATCGAACCCGCGACCTTTGGATTTGTAGTGTGGCACTCTACCACTGTGCAACCGAGGCGCACTAAATTTTCTATCCTCAGTGAATTATTTAGATGCGTTCAGAAAAATTCTTTACCCGAATAGAATCGGTAAAGAAAAGAAATGTATGGTATAATATGAGTAACAGAAGTTATCAGATGGATGGACACTGTAGTGTTGCGTATTGTGATAACACCAAAGGCAACTACACCACTATCGTTACCACAGAGACACTTTCACTAGACGGGCAACGCCCTATGCAGTATCATTGGTGTCACTCAAGTAGTCGTCGCCATATTACTACCATAAACGGCTTGTAAACAGGCACTAAGTTAAAGATACGATAGTCTTAAGAAACAGGACTCAAATGACAATAGTACGCCACCTTTTAGTGTTGACGTCTACATAATGGTAATGAGACATATCTTCAGTGGTGGTACTGTACTGACTGCAGTTTGAATAAAGTTTATCTTTTTCTGGAATAGTATGCTCGCTATAAAAGTGCTTCTGTATGCAGAGATTGTTTTTTAACGAATGTTCTTATTCATTATAGTGTTCTTAGGAAGACTACAATCTGCTTTAAACGTGTGCATAAGTATCTTAATGTTCACCTCATAACACGATTCTACAACTTGAGTGTTGAATTAAGCTAGTACGCAAATATTATCTAAACTTCAGAACCTCTTTAACCATCGCGAAAAGCTTAAACCTCGTTTTAGCTGAGAAGTTGTCTAAGTAAGATACACAAACGTTTTAACGTTTGTGTAGGTAATATGGCGGCGTGAGGCTTCACTAAAACCAGCGACTTTGCCAGTCTACTTAATGTATGTCTGTGATCCATGCGGCCACAGGAGCATCGACACTTGGGAACACCATTTGGAAAGATTCCGGCAATATGGCGCGCTTTACGAACATTATGACATATGACGAACCTGCCCGCCGAGGCGTAGTTAAATAGTCGACGCGTACCGCCTGAAGGGAGACTGTGCTTCGATTCAAAATAGTTTCTACCCATTCAGCAGAGAAAGTGTACTTCGATTCAAGGCAGTGTCCTAAGTTTCGTCAGTGCTATGTGTCGCAGAGCTAAGTCCTTACCTTAGTTCAAGGCTTAGTATTGAGGCAAACTAACGCACTGGTTGTCACTTATATTAAAGTGTATATCAGTATGACATGCTTCGGGACTACATTACCCCTTCTGTAATACTACAAAATGAGTACCGGTAAGTAGTTTGGAAATGTCATTAATAAAATAGATGCAGCATGTACATGCTTATCAACGTAAGTTAGTCGTTTGGAAGGAAACATTCTGATTTGATGATGCGCAGATGTAATTAATAAAAAGTCTTGTCACACGCATAAACATAAAACATCGTTTTTTAAAGTGCGCTTCATAGGATTAACTCCAGTCCGCTAAGCCCCGAAAATAATAAAGATGTAATGAAAACGCGTATGCAAATAGCCGTAGAAAATGGTTATGACACGGGTATAATAGACAGGTTGGCTAAGGCGATATGACGAAGGAATCAATAAGCCTAGCAAAACTTGCATAAATGTAGAGTTATGCCATTCTGGGGAATTATCTCCTACAAATTGGCGAGGTTACTTAACAGGAAAGATGTAATAATTGTATTTAGGGCAAACAACGAACTGGAAGCAGAGGCTAAGAAATAAGATTGACGCAGGGGAGAACTGGATGGGGAAAGTGGGAGTGTGTGAATTCAATGTCAGTATTGTGATATGAAGTATGTAGGGCAAACGGGAAGAAATTATAAAGTAAGATTAAAAAGCATAATAATAGAGGGAATATCTCATCAGCTGTAGCGTAGCTCCTCAAGATCGTTGATTAACATCAATGACAGCATTAAAGTAATTCACTTTGAGGATAAAGGATGGTTGCTATCTAATTGAGGAAATTGAGAACAATTGTGCTTTAATGGAGGATTCAACAAAGTGCTAAATGAGAAGACAGAACTCTCTAAAGGCCATTTAGTCCAGTCAAATAAGCCGAAAAAAGGCGTCAACCTCGGAATGAAAGGTAACAAGCTAAATATTTGCATAAACCTTTGTTTTGGCATTCTATATGATGTGTCAAAAGTCTCATGAAATCTCGTGTCCGCGTCTTAAGATATTAAAGGTCAAATGTCACGAAAATCAGTTTTTCGCAAATATCTCGCTTCCTATGCGTTAAATGGTTTTTGCATCTCAGGCAAAAGTTGTAGAGCATGAAATTCTCTACAATTTTTGTTTTAAACATTTTTTGTGCAGTTCATCGTTTTTTAGATAGAGCGCGGAGAGCGCACAGGTCACAGCGCTCAGACATATAAGACGTAATGCAAGTCAACCGCGAATCCCAGTTAATGGTAGGTTGTTTAAAGTTAATAAATCATTGCAACAATTACAATAACAAACCTTCATTCTTTATGAATTATGTTCAATATTTCATAATATTATTCATAAATCAAAAAGATTTGTTTAATAATATTTACTTATTTCATGAAATTATAAAGTTATGAAGCCAAATACTTAAAGTATATTTTAATTATATTCTAATATATCTTAATTATGTTTCATGTAGAAAAGAATTAAGACTTAATTATGTTTGAAGCAAAATATATTAAATAAAAAAACGAGGAAATACGTTTTATGTAAATCTTTATTTAGTAGTCATGTATGATTCATGTATTACAATTAGAAGTTCAAAGGTGAGGAGGATTTTTATTCACTTTAATTATTAATCATACATAGGTCTCAGTTTTCATCTTCTTGATCATCATCGTCGTCTTCATCCGGTCGCTCGAAAACGTCCATTTCATTATCATCATCCTCGTAATCGATGATCGTCGTCTCTAAACCTTCCAAGATTTCGGGGTCATATGCACTTTCTTCATCGAGATCGTTCCGGTGTGATGATGCATTAAGGCAAGCTTGCCCATTACACTGGCCACAAGCTGAAGAACATTGCATCCCCGATTTCCTGGACCCGCAGCGCAAACCACACCATTTTTTGCAGTTGCAAAATATTGTATTCAGGAGCTCGTCTGGTGCAGGTGGTAATATTGTTAGTATTGACTCCAAATGTTCACTCTGCAGCACCCAACCCCATTCCTGGGGTTCTATATAGTTTCCTAACCACGTTTGTACTTGGTAGTAAGCACGATTGATATGTTGATGAGTTGCTGCACTAGTTGGTGGCAGATTTGCTAGTTGCACAGGTTTATTAAGTTTTGTCGATTTAAGAAAAATTGCGTGTATCGAAGATGATCTATATTGTCTTCAGATTTTGGAGCGATACATATTGCCAACAAGATACGTACTCCATTTTCAAGTAACGTTTGCACAGGACAATTTTCTTGTTGAAATACTTGAGCTAGCTGATCCAAATCTGGAAGTTTCTCCAATATTTTAACAAAAGTTCTTTTGCCTTTTTTAAACAACGCAGATGTCGTGTCACAGCCACTCAATGCGTGCAAAAGTTTTAACATTGCCTTTACCAACTTTTTTAAAGAAAATTTCTTACTGATGCGATTGAGTACGTCCAATTAAAATGACAAGCAAATCAATATCTTCTCCTACGATGACGACAGTCCTTTGGTGCTCTGATTCTTCAATACCTGTTTCGATTATACAAACATCAGCATCATCTCTGGCTTGTTTTGTAGTGATATTAACAGTTTTTAATTTTTCAACAAGCAAGTCAATTAGCTTTTTTTATTAGATCGATTTGATAAAAATTTCTCTTGGCTGATGCTGCTATGGAATTTTCACTGATATACACTTTTAGACACACGGTATGCACATTCACAGAAGTTAAAGTATTTAAATAATCTATATGCCCGTCATTTCTTGCAATACTAGCAGTTTTTAAAGTGTGTAAGCCGTGCACTACATGCACAACACCACCTTTTGAAAACGACTTATCACATATGAAACACAACTCAGCAATAACTCTGTACGTCCGCCCTTTCCACGAAACAATTTAAAACTAGCAAGCTTGGTTACTGGCAAGTGAGCCCTCGACATAGAAACCGGACTTCAACAATGGAAGTTGTGTTTCAACTTATAAATAGAAAAGGTGGCGTTGTAAAGGTCCATATTTCCAGGTATAAACTTAATATTATAGAAATATTCTACAGTTTACTCATTTAAGAGAAAAAATACTAAAATTATTGTCTACATAAATATAGTTACGATACATTGGAACAGAATTAAAATATACTTAAAGTATGGAATTCATGACATTGTAATTACTTGAAATAAGTAAGTATTATTAAAATTGGGTATTAATTCGTAAATAATGAAATTTTATTTACAATTATAATTGTTTTATTCAACGTACCATTGACTGTGATTCGCAGCTGACCTCGTGTTTGTTACGTCTTATATGTCTGAGCGCTGTGACCTGTGCGCTTTCCGCGCTCTATCTAAAAAACGATGCATTGCACAAAAAACTGTTTAAAACAAAAATTGTAGAGAATTTCATGCTCTACAACTTTTGTCTGAGATGCAAATACCATTTAACGCATAGGAAGCGAGATATTTGCGAAAAACTGATTTTCGTTACCTTTGACCTTTAATATCTTAAGACGCGGACACGAGATTTTATGAGACTTTTGACACATCATTTAGAATGCCAAAACAAAGGCTTATGCAAAAATTCAGCTTGTTACCTCTCATTCCGAGGTGAAACCCTAATTTGACTGGACTAATTACTGGGTGAGTTTTAGCGATCTCCTGCTCGAGAAATAGTTACTTTTCTCTAGTTTTAAATACTGACGTCAGGTTTTAGTATCGTTCATTACCTTAGGGATGTATTCCATATGTAAGTGCTTCAATTTTATTAGATGGACTAGACGCCGCGGTGGAATAGCCGAGCGCTCTAAGGCGCTTTGCTGCGGAAAGCGTGATTGATCCCCGTCGGAGGTTCGAGTACTCCCTCGGGCATGTGTGTGTGTGTGTGTGTGTGTGTGTGTGTGTGTGTGTGTGTGTGTTGTCCTTAGGCTAGTTTAAGTAGTTTGTAAGCCTAGGGACTAATAACCTCAGTATTTAAGTCCCACAGATTTACACACATTTGAACATTTTGTTGGACTAGACGCATAATTTTTCAGATGTGAGGGCAGTATTATCGTAGGCCACCTTTTACAGTTTCGATGCATATGGATTATCTTTCATATGTGAAAGCTCCTATCTATTAGCACAGAACTATGCATCATCACACGTTTTCTTCCAAACGACGAACTTACGCTGACAAAGCATACATCCTGCATTTATTTCATTAATGACGTTGCCTCTTGGCAGACGCATTTTGTCGTACTTGAGAATTGGATAAAATACTTCCGAAACATGTACTGCCATAAAGTTTTATACAATTGACAACTCGTGCGTGATTTGCCTCTGTATTTGACAGACATTTGTATGATGACATCAAAACAGATTTGCTTCAAGACTGGTTTATACTGAGACTTAGAATTTATCGCTGACAGTAAAGAGAACTATGAAGTATTCAATCAGATGCCTGGACATTAACTTCATATCTCTGTAAGTTCTCCAACGTCCAAAGTTGAATATTTATTTTTTAAAAAAAAGGTAAAGCAGTCAACAATCCGAAGATTGGTTTGAACACCATAGTGCTTTACTAGGCATGGTCCTGTTTGGAGGTGGTATGCCGTTGCCTTCCTCCTGACTTACCCAGCCAGTTATAGGGGGCCCTACAGTTTAACGTGGGTTCCGAACCACGGTGCTACTCGGTATTTTTCACATGAGCAATACTGCCAGAGGTGAAAGAAGTGGAAAGTGACAGATAAAAATCCTAGGACCTGGCGGGGATCGAACCCGCGACCTTTGGATTTGTAGTCTGGCACTGTACCACTGTGCAACCGAGGCGCATCAATATTTATTTATTGTAATAAATTTTCATGTCTAAGTTGTGGGGTGTTAAAGTTTACCTACGTCGCCTTATCAGTAACACGCAAACAATAGACAGATATTGACGCACATGTAGTGATGAAAACGGGGTGGGAGGCCAAGGCTCTAACATAGTAACTATCCTTCAGATTGAAGATCACAACAACAATATTATATCATACTTGTATGTTTCTGTGATAATGTCTTTTTCACAGCATGGGCGGTAACATTTGTTGTTGTATCCTGGAAAAGCTGCTAGCGACAATCTTACGAATGAGAGCCCCCTAGCTACCTACGCAAGTAGATGCTGTTACATCATGTCTCGCAGCATTGTCATGGGGCCGAACTGAGGGTAGTACGGGTTAGTAACAAACAGTAAAACACCACTGTCCCATGAGAGACTCCAGTTACCTTACAAATCAGGTAACGTCCTAAATATTTGACTTAAATCATGTAATCGAGAAAGAGTTTGGACATGGTTTGAAATTGTATTTGCCGTTTGTTGGAAGTTACTAACAAGGAAAACAACACGTACCCTAATAACTGGATTGGGAGGGTGGAAGGGGAGGTCCTGTCCCACGGTTAGCTCATTTGTGGAATCTCACTCCTCTGGACTTTCTCATCTGGGGTTTCGTCCGATGTTTAGTGTGTGAATCCCCCGTAGAAACTGTGAATTGCTAGTTAGGTTGTAAGCTGGTACAACAGAATTCCTCGAGAGAGATGCTCGAGAAAATGTGGCAGAACCTTATGCACCATTGCCTTGCATACATTCAAATTGGTGGTCGTGACTTTCAACCATTACTATGTACTACACTATTGATATGCGGTTTCGATAACATAATAATAAATATGCATTTCCGATCACTCATTCCCTATCTCAGTATAATCGGTTGTGAACGTACTATTATCTAACCAGATATTAATTAGCAATTTGCGAAAGCTTCCGACTTAGGCTGTTCTTCGTAAGGGGATTTAGGGATTTATTAAAGCACTAGATATACCGAGCTGAACAATCCGCCATTTTGAATCCCAATACGACGACAGTGTGGTATGCTTTGTGTGGTGTAGCGAAGGTAATCGGCTAATATTTTGTGATTTTACTGTTTCACAGTGTGAAATGGTTGGTTGTGCTACTCCAAACTGCTTGAATAATAGCAGACATGGTCGCTATAAGTTTTATCGGTTTCCCTCAAACATAAATCACCGTAAAAGGTGTCTTATGAATTTCAGACGCCAAAATCGAACAACGATCTGTGTGACGTTAAGAAGATACATGTTTAATATATATTACAAATAGTTATGCTCACAGGGAGGTAGTGATGAAAATATAGGCCTGTGGTTTAACTTTGCTACAGATTGTTAACACGACATACGGTGTGTTAAAAGTAAGCTACTTTTCTTGATTTTATTTAGACCAACTAAGAAGTCATTCTAAGGGCTGTTAATTGTATTGCATGAGTGCAGTTGACTTTATGAAGCTAGTGGTTTTTAAATTATATTATTTCGCATTAGTTCGGTGTTTAATTTGAATGTGACTCTCAACATGGAAATATGTATGCCTAAGCCAAACTGTGAACAGGATGTCTGGAAAATAATAATAATAAATCAAACTTCGCAAAAAATATGAACAGGAAATAAGTCGTACATGAAAGGCATTAAATTCCAAACTCATATTGCAACATTCACTTTATTTAAAAGTGAATGCTACCAGACAAATTTTATTTAGTCGTTACCTAACGAAACCAGACGTTCAAAGTTATTAAACACATTTCTGACGTAAATCTTCTCTTAAATATGACGTGTGTAAAATATGTGAGGCATTAGAGGGGGAATACGCAAAGTACAGTGTCGCAAATTGACATTATTCCGTAACTGTTTTCGAATGCAACTCTTAGTTACCGAAAACATATGTGGACGTACCAGTTACAAACCAGGAAATTTGCAATGTATTTTAACTGTAAGCGGTAAATATTTAGAACGGAAACGTATGCCTTAATTTGGAAAGTACGTGAATGGATCATATCTCTATATATCCATCCAATCACTAACTTTAATTTGCTTTCCTCTTAGAGTCAAATGTAAGCAAATAAATTTACTGTGATGTAATATTTTCTGCGTTAGGAAAGTATATTTAATGGCCTTAAGAGCATGTTAAAAAGCATAACTGTTCCGTAGTCATTAAATGCGCGCCTTCAACATGGGATTCAAAATGGCGGACTATTCTGCTTGTACTATGCAGTGCTCTAGGATTTATGACTGCGTCTCACATGAAAATTTGTGCTAAATCGGGACTCGATGCCGGATCTCCCGCTTTTGGCGAACGGTCCCCTTAACTTGTCGGCCATGTGAGCACACTCCCCGGCCAATCTAACTTACGTATCTCTCACATAGCTCGGTAGTAAACTGTCCCTCTCCGCCACGAGAATCTTTCCAAATGGAAAGCACCAAGGGAAGTTTTGTCTGGCCGGGAAGCGTGCTGGGATGGCCGAGAAGTTACGGTGACCACTCGCCAGAAGCGGGAGATATGGGTTCGAGACCCGGCCCGGCACAATTTTTTATCAGTCACGAAAGGATCAACCACTACTATCTGTTAAGTTCTAACCAAAATGTTTGAGACACCCTGTATAATGCATTACATCAATGATTTCTATATTTACAGGGTGGTCCTAAACTGTATGTCAAACTCTAACGGTAGGTTGAGGGAACTGAAATAAGCAGATGTCAGTGAGTGTGCCGCTTCCCGTCGGTAGCGCTGATGACCCGGCGTATATAAGCGCTACGCTAGCAAGATGCATTATTTTTCACACGATTACGAGCACCATGCATTATTTCATCAATGCAGATCTGGACGACAAGCATTTCATGTATGTGGCTGCACATGGAAATGGATTAGTTGCTCAAAGATCTAGTTGCCGGCGTTTCTGTTGCCGCTGGACAAGTGTTCCTAATGTACGCCTATCCATGAGCCGGTATGAATCGTGTCTCTCTGTGGGTGGTTGCTCGAGCACTACCTGTATAATGTTAATAAATATCTCATGTAATTTATCTTTACATGCCTTTTCATTTTCCTGTGATTCATATCGCTTTACAAGCTAGCTCCGTAATGAGTCATTACCGCACACACATTCTCATACGAAATCTACTGCTTTAGGTCCCCTTTACCAAATGTTACACTTCTGACATATAGTTTAAGACCACCCTGTAGATACACCTTGTAAAGACAAAAAGAAACCACACCACCAAGAAATTAATCCAGTGATCTGGGAACCTATGTATGTTATGTAAACATACAGACAAATTATTAGAATTTCGGATAAGATGAAAGGTTTATTCAACAAGAAAATCTTCAAAAATTGAGCAAGCCAATGACGCATTGGTCTATTACAGCCCTTATACAAGTAGTTGTTCTGATTGCCATTGATTGACAAAGTTGTTGGATGACCTCCTGATGTATATCGTACCAAATTCTGTCCAGTTGGCTTTTACATCGTTTAAACGCCGAACTCTTTCGTGGGTCCTGTAGATAATTCTCCAGAAGTTCTCAGTTGCTCAAGTGAGGAACGATTCGGCAGTAATGATGACCAAGGTGGATTTTAGCAACTACGAAGACGAGCAGTAGAAACTCTGAGTGTGTGCGGGCGGGAAATAAGTGACGAATGGCTTGCTATCAAGAGCGTAAAATGGGCCGTACAACATCGCTGTGCTGTAGAGTGCCACGAATGCAACCAAAGGGGTGATGCTAAGAAATGAAACTGCAGCCCACACTAGACATGTGCATAATACTTCGCGATCGGGAGCGCTCACTTTAGTTCGCGGCTCTTTTACTTCGTCCGCTCCCAGTGACGGCTGAGCGGTGTGGTCTGCGCGTGCAGGTGGAGGCTGCTTCATGCGCTTGCTGCTTGAGCCGCTACCGATAGCACGCAAACCAAAAGAAACAGTTTGTGGATAATTTCTCGCGTTTAAGATTAGAGATATCTCTATATCTTGGCATTGTGGAATTTATTAGTCAGATATTGCAGAGTGCAGAACACATCAAAACAGAAGTTTTGTAGCACTGAACTATGTAATCTAGCAGGCAGACGCTCACCCTGAAATGACTCATCAGCAGAAGGCAAACACGTGATTTTTAATTCTGCTACGCGTCCTCTCGCTATTGCCCGTCGGTCTTCGGAAAAGAATCCAACGAACTATGAAGCGAGATACGTTTGGCATAATCGTCCGCTGCTCCTAGTTCGTCCGCTGCTCCTAGTTCGTCCGCTCCTTCTAGTTCGTCCTTTATTTTTGGCTTTTGCTACCGCTACTAAAAGAGCTCTTTTTTATGACAGCTTTTTTACATAATGAATCAGTGTTGCCAAAGCGTGTGCTATTACCCGTATTTTTGGCCAATTTGACATCAAATACTTAGGCAAATAAACCAGTTATTTCCACGAATGAGTGCTACAATGGTACTCAACTACTATCCATACAGAATAGTCATAGTACTTTATTTTTAAAATAGATTTCTTGTGGCAGTGAACTATAAAACTACAGCTGAGCTGCATATCAGCTCGAAATGAAGGTAATTGACAGAAGGAAATCACGGGATTTTGCGCGCTCTCGCGACCTCTCGCTGTTCCCCATCAGTCTTCGGAAAAGGAGTGGAAGAACTAAGAGGCGAGGGATCTGCGAACTAGTTCGCGTAGTTAGCCTGTGGGAGCGCTCTTCCGAACTAGTTCGTTCGCGAACTACACAAGACTAGCCCACACCATCACTCCTGGTTGTTGGGAAACAGTCGGGCTGGTATCCCACCGTTGACCGGCACCTCTCTTGACACATCTTCGCTGGTCGCCGGGGCTCAGTTAGAAGCGAAATACAACATTTGCGACAATTCTGTGTGTGTGTGTGAGCATTATCCTGTTGGCACGGCACATCGCCTGCAAGAACGGTAAAAGAACGGGTCTTACAACATTCCTCACGTTCTGAGCGGTGGTCACCGTTCCGTTCATACAGTAAATAGACGCGTAGCCGATCGCACCCCATACCGTAAGACGGGGCCAGTGTGTCTTGTCAAGTGAGCTCTATGGGACAGCACTCACTAGGTGTGCACTGTACGAGGCGACCGTCACTCACCTACAGGCAGAGTGTGGCTTTATAGCTGAAGACCACGAACTGCCAATCCATCTTCCAAGTGATCCACTGTCAGTGTTAATCGAGTCGTACACGTTGACGCTGTGGCACAACTGCAGGACGGGCTCTAGGTGTTCGTGCCGATAGTCGTACTGCTAGTACCGGGTGACAACAGTTCGTGCTGACCACGGCCAACGGTAAAGACAGGCCCCAGCGCGGTCGTCTTTTAAGAAAGGTAGTACCACAGAGTAACATATACAGAGAAGCAGCCTACCCTAAACCACTGCCCTACGCTCCCCTCGTAGTTCCATAAGATGCTAGCAGGTGTCAGGCGGTTCGCTGGCTTAGGGTGCCTCTCGCACGTCAGAGGGTAGCGTGGAGGGGAGGCTGAGGGGAGAGCTTGTGCCGCCTGCCACGAGGCCACGGCTATGTCCGGCGTGCCGGCGTTTGAGGGGAGGTGGTGGTGGGGGCAGCCGCTACCTGCCGCCTGCTCTGGCCAGTTTAAAGGGCTGCTTCTGACCGCAGCGCCATCATCGTACATCTTACGGAACTGCTGGAAACCCTCCCTCCCCGCTACGGAGCGTAGGACCGGGCCCTTACGGAGGTTTCCCGTCTGTATATATTTGTCTGTGGTAGTACCGAGCCGGCGCGATCGCTAGCTCAGTGGCTGCCCGCTATGACGCAGTGGGCGATACCCCGGCGGCCGGCCAATCGACTAGCGATCGCGCCGGCTCGGAACTACCTTCTTACGTGGCTAGACGACCGCGCTAGGGCTTGTCTTTCCCGTTGGCCGCGGTGTTGACACTTCTGGGCTTAAAAACTGTTCAAATATTTGTAATGCTGTGGAAACAAACTGCCACGGTCATTAGTCCCTAGCATTACAAACTACTTAAACTTATGCTATGGACGACACACACACACACACACACACACACACACACACACACACACACACACACACACATATATATATATATATATATATATATATATATATATATATATATATGCCCGAGGGAGGACTCGAACCTCCGACGGGGAGTAACCGCGTTATCCACAGCAAGCGCCTTAGAGAGCACGACCAATCCCGCGCGGCCTTGGGACTTACAACCTTCTAATCTGTGCTGTAGTACATCTACATACATACTCCGCAATCCACCGTAAGGTGCGTGGCGGAGGGCACACTGTACCACTACTAGGCATATCCTTTCCTATTACACTCACAAATAGAACGAGGAAAAACAGAATGCCTATATGCCTCCGTACGAGCCCTAATTTCTCTTATCTTGTCTTTGTGATCACTACGCGAAATATAAGTAGGCGGCAGCAAGATCGTACTACACTCAGCTTCAAATTCCGGCCCTCTAAATTTATTTAACAGAAATTCACGAAAAGAACTTTCTTTCAGCGATCTCAAATTGAGTTGCCGGAGCATTTCCGTGACACTCGCGCATTGGTCGAACCTACCGGTAACAAATCTAGCTGCTCGCCTCTGAACCGCCTCTATGTCTTCCTTCAAACCGATCTGCTGCGGGTCCCAAACACTTGACCAATACTCAAGACGTGGTCGTACAAGCGTTTTATACGCGGTCTCCCTTACAGGTGAAGTACATCTTCCCAAAATTCTCCCAATAAACCGAAGTCGGCTGTCCGCCTTACTCACAACTGTCCTTACATGTTCGTACCATTTCATATCGTTCCTCAATGTTACACCTAGATATATGAACGACGTGACAGCATCAAGAAGCTCACTACTAATGTTGTATTCGAACATTATAGGATTGTTTTTCCTACTCATGCGCATCAGCTTACATTTTTCTACATTGAGAGCTAGCTGCCATTCTTCACACCACCTAGAAATTTTGTCCAAGTCATCCTGTATGCTATTACAGTCAGTTACAGACGACACCCTCCCATACACCACAGCATCATCAGCAAACAGCCGCAAATTACAACTTACTCTGTCCATCAGATCATTTATATAGATAGAATATAATAGCGTTCCTATCACACTCCCCTGGGGCATGCCTGACGAAACGCTCGTCTCTGATGAATACTCGCCGTCGAAAACAACGTACTGCGTTTTATTACTAAAAAAGTCTTCCAGCCAGTCACGAATCTGTGAACCTATTCCATAAGCTCATATCTTCGTTAGCAGTCTGCAGTGTGGCACCGTGTCGAATGCCTTTTTCAAGTCGAGATAAACACAATACGCCTGTTGCCCTTCATCTATGGCTCGCAAGATGTCATGTGAGAAAAAGGCAAGCTGAGTTTCACATGAACGATGTGCTGATTCATAGAAAGAAGCATTTCCGTTTCAAGGAAATTTACTATATTCGAACTGAGAATATGCTCCAAAATTCTACAGGAAACTGATGTCAACGATATTGGCCTGTAATTGTGTGTGTCAGTTCTCTTTCCTTTCTTATAAACGCGAGTCACCTGCGCTTTTTTCCAATCAGTAGGAACTTTGCGCTGAATTAAAGATACGCGATAAATGTAAGCTAAGTAGGGGGCCAACGCCGCAGAATACTCTTTGTAAAACCGAACTGGTATTCCATCCGGACCAGCAGACTTTTCCGTATTTAGCTCTCTCAGCTGTTTCTCTACACCGGAAATACCTATTACTATGTCCTACATTTCGGAATTAGTACGTTGATCAAATGATGGTACATTTGTGCGGTCCTCCTGCGAGAAAGATTTCTTAAAGGTTAAATTTAGAACTTCAGTTTTCCGTTTGCTTTCCTCTATTACTGCCCCGGAATGATCAACGAGTAGGTATACGATTTGTAGCGGAAGTATAGTGGTAAATTTTTCCGAGTCTTGGCTGCTGTAGAAACACTGCGGTGTGTCGACAGAACGGGGAAGGGGAACAGCAGCTACTTTGCGTCATACTTACTGGGTCAGGCTGACAGGAATGGAGGTACACGCGCCTGACGGAATAGCACGCATCAACGGAAGTTAAATGGAACAGTACGATCTTTCAGTATCACGTCACTTCGTTACGTCAGGAGAAAATGCCTAAGTCTAACGCGACAACGCGTATCCGGAGCCTTCTGGAACCACCAGCTAACCTGTTAAGTGAACACGGCAAGATGTAAAACGCCGACACATTCGTTTGACAGGGCCGATGCGGTCATGACAGAGCACGTAGGGGAAATATCAGCCACTACACACACACTAATATATATATATATACTCCAGCAGTTGAGTTCACAGTCAGTCGGTCAGATGAATCGATGGCTTACACTTCGTAGCACTCGATTCCTGACATGTTCTAACGTCGGTAGAAGTCTGTTATAGAACTCCAGCACTCTTCTACATCAGCTGACAACCGGCGAGATGCCCATTCCCTGCGTAGCTCCGAGTTCGATTCCTGCGCTACAACCAACTACGGACGCAGATGAAGTATCTAGGAAGACTTCCATTACCTGCACACCATAACTCCAGCATTCCTAGGGAAGACGACTACCTGCCGGTAGGCCAGGAGTCAGCGCACATCACGAGAACACGACAACCGTCAACGCGGTCAAGTATGAAAAAGATGCGATACAGCAATTAGGGTGGGGACCGAGAACCACCAGCCCAGACGTTTGACTCTGTCATTCACACGTTCCACCGTACTTCCGAACGGTTTCACAAGAAACGGCGCGGCAGAGGGGTCGCCTACCTCTGCTAGTGCGGACGCAGCCGCACTGTCAGCGCACAGCACGGCAGGAGGCTGCTCACGCCATCGCCTGGCAATGTGTACCACTGCAGAATAAATGTTTTACCTAGCAATATTCTGTCATCGCGCTAACGGCGGCACCTGGACTGCCTCTACCTCTTCCTGCAGGGCATACGGCGGTGGTGAGGAGTCCGACCTGACAACTAACACGCTCTCCAACAGCACCTGAGCGCAGGCCCACCGAGGGGTGAGTCAGCAACCGCTCGATCCCCTGCACTTCTCCCCTTACAATATGACGATCTAGGCGTGCTTATGGGCTACGTGGACGTCCAGCACCTCGTCTACTTGGTGTGGGCATATTCAAGCGACCATTGTAACCAGCAGCTTTGCACAACCGACGCAGCGCGTCCAACTGGTGTGGCAATTCCCCGAAAGCATCAGCCCGCCAATCGGCAGGCCACAATGTGAGCCCTTTCAAACTCACTCAGTTGGTAGCACGAGTGCGTCTGCATGGCGTGCCGCCTGTTTGCTCCACACGTTGCTATCTCATATAGGAACAAGATACATTTACATTTATTGGTAAATTTCTTCTGAATACATTTATCATACACATTTGAAGTTTAGATTGGCCAAAAACACTTAGTGTCCATAAATTTCCTTGATACAGACTAGCTGCCTTTGGGTATATAGCTGGTCGTAATAAGACCAAGTATGGTTTGTGTTGTCTTTTACATTTAATAGCGTTAAGTTTAAATATATAGTGATAGTAACAATTAGATAAGTTAATGGTGAAATTCATGGTGTTACATATTTAGTTATTTATACAATTTTAAATTTAATTCGATTACTATCTACGAATAATGGATACAACAAATTATAAGGGAAAGGAAGGGCAACTCAAAAATCATTATTATTAAGAAGGATAAATAAAAGAAGATAGGAAAGGGTAGGTAAAGTAAAAGTTGTTGGGGAGAGTCTACCAAGGTGGAAGCCCTCGGAATGAACATCGAGCCCTTCCATCATGGAATTCCCTCCGTAGGTGGTAGTCGTTCATTTCATGTACATTATGAGCTGAAGGGGCTTTTGACTCTAATGTTTATGGTGCTCAATTGTTTAGGAATAAGTCATCTTCTGTGCTGGGGTTGTCATCTGTTTCGTTATCCACGTCGCTTGTACTTACACTGCTTGTCTCGTTCCACGTGTCCTGTGTTATGGTGTTGGTGTTTTGTACGATGTTATGTCTGACCGTTTTTGCGTATTCTTCCCGCTTTAGTGATGAGACCTCATTCGTCACTATATTTAGTGTGTCACAGCCATCCTTATTTCTTAAAAAAAAAAAAAAAACTCATATAGCCGTATGGCTGTGTTTTTCTCGACTTCAAAAAGGCGTTCGACGCGGTGCCACACTGAAGACTGCTAACGAAGATACGAGCTTATGGAATAGGTTCACAGAATTGTGACTGGCTGGAAGACTTCCTAAATAATAGAATGCAGTACGTTGTTCTCGAGGACGAGTGTTCATCAGAGACGAGTGTATCGTCAGGCGTGCCCCAGGGGAGTGTGATAGGACCGCTATTATTTTCTATCTATATAAATGATCTGATGGACAGAGTAAGCTGTAATTTGCGGCTGTTTGCTGATGATGCTGTGGTGTATGGGAGGGTGTCGTCTGTAACTGACTGTAATAGCATACAGGATGACTTGGACAAAATTTCTAGTTGGTGCGAAGAATGGCCGTTAGGTCTCAATGTAGAAAAATGTAAGCTGATGCGCATGAGTAGGAAAAACAATCCTATAATGTTCAAATACAGCATTATTAGTGAGCTTCTTGATGCCGTCGCGTCGTTCAAATATCTAGGCGTAACATTGCAGAGCGATATGAAATGGAACGAACATGTAAGGATAGTTGTGAGTAAGGCGGACAGCCGACTTCGGTTTATTGGGAGAATTTTGGGAAGATGTACTTCACCTGTAAGGGAGACCGCGTATAAAACGCTTGTACGACCACGTCTTGAGTATTGCTCAAGTGTTTGGGACCCGCAGCAGATCAGTTTGAAGGAAGACACAGAGGCGGTTCAGTGGCGAGCAGCTAGATTTGTTACCGGTAGGTTCGACCAATGCGCGAGTCTCACGGAAATGCTCCGGCAACTCAATTTGGGATCGCTGGAAGAAAGACGACGATCTTTTCGTGAATTTCTGTTAAGTAAATTTAGAGGGCCGGAATGTGAAGCTGAATGTAGTACGATCTTGCTGCCGCCTACTTACATTTCGCGTAAAGATCACAAAGACAAGATAAGAGAAATTAGGGCTCGTACGGAGGCATATAGGCATCCTTTTTTTCCTCGTTCTATTTGGGAGTGGAATAGGAAAGGAAATGTCTAGTATTGGTACAGTGTACTCTCCGCCACGCACCTTACGGTGAATTGCGGAGTATAGATGTAGATGTAGATGTAGATATGGCTGTAAACATCCCCTATTAAAGGGTACGCGCAGAGCGCACTCTGGCTGTCTGTTGCCGGACGACACTAAAACTATTGTCAGTGTATCTGCTAGCCCCCAGGTGCCATCGGCCGTCGTCGGATAAAAATCGAGGTCGTTTTTTGAGGTGCACTAATTCTTTTGCCGACACGACTGTTTGTTGGTGTACACAGGACAATGGCATTTGGCTCGAGGGGCGGCGTGAGGTCATCCCCCTTTCTGTGGGCCATTAATGTGCTTGTGGCCGCTGAAGCGCGCCGGGTCTCGACAATGATAAGCCGGGCCTCCCTGCCTGCTGGCGGTCACGTTCTGCCTCTCCCTGTCTCCCGCCACCTTCACCCGTTTACGCTAGCCCACGAGTGCCATCGACCCTACTCGAGCGTCCTGCGGTTCGCCTATTACTACAGCCGGTTTCTTTGATCCCAACTACACGTTCTCACCCAAATGCGACCATTGTTACACTCGAATGAGGTAAGTAAACTGGTCACAAATTGATATACGCAGGGCGCCCCACTTAACTTTTTATCTCTGGAACTACAATAAATATTGAAAAACGACTTTCACAGTCAGGAACGTACGGCAGCGGCATATGAAAGTAAGTACTATGCGGTGATCTAAAACGTAAACAAGTACTATTCTGAACACAAATTAGAGACTTTTTTTCTACCCTATATTTAACGTTTGAAATACATTTAGCTTGCAACCAGAGCGTCCCGAGACATAAACGAGACACACGGTTTACTCTGTTCAAATGTTTGTAAATCTATCGGACCAAACTGCGTGGTCATCAGTCCGTAGCTTACAAACTACTTAAAACTAGGTAAACTAACCTAAGGACAACACACACACCCATGCCCCAGGGAGGACTGCCGGCCGTGGTGGCCGAGGGGACTGAGGCGCTCCAGTCACAGTCTGCACGGCCATTACGGTCGGAGGTTCGAATCCCCTCTCTGGCATTGATATTTGTGCCGTCTTTAGGATTAGCTAGTTCATAAGTAGTTTGTAAGTTTAGGGACTGATGACCCCGTAGTTAAGTCCCATAAGCTATACAACAGGGAGGACTCGAACCTCCGACGGCGAGCAACCGGGTTGACTCTCGAGAGGCGCTAGCAGCAGGCTTCAATAATTTCCAACATCAACATTAAATTGGAAAGAAGACATAGATAATACCGTGGGAAAGGCGAACCAAAAACTACGTTTTATTGCAGAACCCTTAAAACATGCAACAGAACAACTAAAGAAACTGCATACACTACGCTTGTTCGTCCATTTTTGGAGTATTGCAGCCCAGTGTGGGATCCCTATCAGGTAGGCTTGACGGAGGATATTGAAAGAGTCCAAAGAAGGGCAGCTCGTTCCGTATTGTCACGATACAGGAGGACACAGCGTTACGGAAATGATACAGGATCTGGGATGGGAATCATTACAGCAACGGCGCTTATCGTTGCGTCGTGGGCCACTTGCGAAACTCCAATCGCCAACATTCTCCTCCGAATGCGAAAATATATTGTTGACTCCCACTTACATAGGTAGAAATGATCATCAGAATAAAATACGAGAAATCAGAGCTCGAACTGAGAGATTCAGGTGCTCTTTCTTCCCGCGCGCTATTCGAGAATTGAATAGAAGATAAATAGTATAATGGCGGTTCGATGAACTCTCTGCCAGGCACTTAAATGTGATTTGCAGAGTATCCCATGTAGATGTAGAACTTCGATTCGCATTTTCCCAGATGTGATTGGCGTATTGCGAAGGAACAAACGCCATTGTTTTTGTGATTTTTCACGCTATAGAATTGTAGTTCCATAGATACTTTTGGCGAAAAATTGAGTGGGGCACCCTGCATATGTGTATCTTTTTGTGTATCTATATGTATAGAATGTCCATAATTAAAGTCCCACTTTCAAAAAGCTGTACGAAAGGAACCACGAGGCATAATGAGTGCAGATATCAACTGTACATACTTGACGAAGGGGAAAAGCAATGGCATACACGAAAAATAAAAATAAAATAGTTCTTAACTTTATCAAGAGATGGCGCTTCAAGCGGCTTAAGGAAAGTGGATGCCGACAAATGACGTGCACGTCATGTACAACGTGGTGGTGTTAGTGGAAAGCCCATCCACCACGGCAACATCACAACGCATCTGATGAGAAAACGGTTTTTAATTGTCCTTGTGCCAAAACCCGCAGGAATAGCACGTAATGGTTAGGATTTTACTTGTCCCTGGCCTTAAAACGGCCGATAAAAGCACGTAATGTAGAACCTGTTAATTATCACGGGACTTGCACAAGTCATGTTCAATACGCTCTCCACCATTTTCTTCTAGAACTTGAAATCGGTAAACAGCTCCACAACAGAGCGCAGTGTGTCAGGGGACACAGAGTGAATAAGTTGCGTAATACGAGCCTTCAGTTCACGCAAATTCGCTATCTTATCACTGAACACATCACTTTTCAAATAACCCCTCAGACAGAAGTCACAGGGACTGCTGTCCGGTGACGTTGACGGCCAGGCTATAGGTAAAACATGACTGATGAATTCATTTGTTTGGGAAATGGCTCTTGAAGAATTGTTTCACTGGCTTTTCAATGTGCGGAGTTGCGCCATGGTGCATGAAAACGATACTATCCACACATCTGCACTGTTGAAAGCTGGCAATGACGTGGTTGTATAGAAGATTTTTATACCGGTAACAGGACCTGCAGGAGTCATCTCAGAGAAAAAAAAATGAGCCCTATGATAAAGGATGCTGTGGGCCAGCACCACACAGTTATCTTTGCGGAATGAAGCGGCACTGACTATATGCGACGTGATTTTGCGTTGCCCATATCCTGCATAGGCTTTAAGGTGGAAATATGTACACAAAATGTTGCGTGGAAAATCGTTATCCACTTGGACACGCAAGAAATTGAGAGCGAACGTGTGTCTCGTTGGCAGGTCAGCAGGAAGCGTGCTTAATTCCATACAGGTAGCAATGCAGAATATTGCGTACAATTTTATATACGTGCTCGCAGACATTTCTAATGATCGAGCAATTCCACGTGTACTGCCGTCTTGCGCATCAGTACTCGTCCCTTCCTCTAACGCTATGGCGACATCTTCTACGGAGGTCGTTGTGGTTGATATCCCCCTAAGCCACATTGGACTTGAAACGATCCTGTTTCTTCGAAATTCTTCACCATATTGCTCAGAGCCTTCACAGTCATCGGACTACAACCTTTTCTATTGTTTTTTGCTGACCGGAATTTCCTTAAAGCTGCAACCGCAGATTCGTTATTCTTATACGAAAAGCTTCGCAATCAAAACCCTGCCCTGCATTGAGAGACCCATGACAATATTCAGTAGGAGGCGAACGACACGAAACCAGCGTGTTTCTGCCGAACACAATGTATAGTCCGCATGTCCCGTGATTTGCATCCTTTGACGCAAAATTGATAAATTTAGGAAATAATTCTTTTATAGTTTTTGTTTCAGTCTTTGCGTTTCCACCTTCGGTAATTATGTTCAGTTCAAATCTCCAGTCATTCTGTCCAGTGGTTCTTTTTATACAGCATTTTGAAAGTGGGACTATAATTTGGGCACGCTGTATGTATGCACTATATGATCAAAAGTATCCGGAAACCTGGCTGAAAATGACTTACAAGTTTACAAGTTCGTGGCACCCTCCACCCGTAATGCTCGAATTCAATATGGTGTTGGCCCACCCTTAGCCTTAATGGCACCGTCCACTCTTGTAGGCATACTTTCAATCAGATACTAAAAGGTTTCTTGGGGAAGCAGCCCATTTTTCACAAAGTGCTGCTCTAACACACAAACCTTCAGATGTCAGATACTCAGATCGGTACCAAACGTTGTATATCGATAGAGTACCAGACAAAACTTCTATATAATTCGTGCTACGTGCTGCCGTCCAGGTGAAAATGCGAAAACTATAATAATAAGCAACACCTAACCTACGGAGTACAGGAAAAGCATAGCTGTGAGAGCTTGTCAGGTTGCGCTACCCTGGGCTAATTGGTAGACCGTTAGTTCATTGAACAGAGTGCCGTGGAGTCAAGCCCCGCCTAGAGCCTTTTTTTACTGTAGTACGTTGAAAAGTGTTAAAATAGAATGTCTATAACCTTCCACGGCTTCGTTTCGCAAAACTGCAGTGTCAGCTGCAGCATTAGCAGCAGCGTACGGACTGGACAGCAACGTCAGCCCCACTGTAGCCACAACACGCACATCCGCTGAACGGCGGTGCTGCCTATCTAGCAGTCATTTACTATTATTACTTTAATACTTCCGCACGTATGGTGCAATTGCTTCTTTCTTCTACGAATATACTCTAAAAGTTTTCTACTTGCAAATAAAGCGAAGCAGAAGCAAACTGCCGATAACACAGTGCTATAAAATTACATTACAGGAACATTTGTCCCATGTAACACTTGGTGTACGTTTGTCGACGTAGAACAGTTCGCAAAGTCATAGAGAAAAAGAATTCACGCCACCAGGGTTTGAACCGAGGACTCTCATAACGACAAACATTTGCTCTATCACCTACCCCACGGGAGTTCAGCGCAGCAGATCTTCACATATTGGCTTTTCCTGTGCTCCGTAGGACAGGTGTTACATATTTCTTCTTTACGCATGTTCTCCTGGACAGCAGCACATAGCACGAATTATATACACGTTTCAGTTGATACTCTATCGATATACAACATTTGGTACCGATCTGAGTGTCTGACATCTGAAGGTTTGGGTGTAAGAAGTATTGATGTAGGTCGCTGAGGTCTGGCACGAAGTCGGCGATCCAAAACATCCCAAAGGTGTTCTGTAGGATTCAAGTCAGGACTCTGTGCAGCTCAGTCTATGACAGGGATGTTATTGTCGTGTAACCACTCCGCCACACGCCTTGCATTATGAAGAAAAGCTGAAGCTTGTTGAAAGACGCAATCGCCAGTCCCGAATTGCTCTTCAACAGTGGGAAGCAATAAGGGGCTTACATTGTAAGCCTGTGCTGTGATTGTGCCACGGAAACAACAAGGGGTGCTAGCCCCCTCTATAAAACACGATCACACCATAACACCTCCACCTCCGAATTTTGCTGTCGGCACTACACACGTTGCCAGATGACATTCACCGGGAATTCGCCATACACACATCCTGCCATCGGATCGCCACATTGTGTACCGTGATTCGTCACCCCACAAAACGTTCTTTACACGCCCAATGTTTACGCTCCGTACACCAAGCGAGGCGTCGTTTGGCATTTTCTTGCGTGATGTGTGGCTCATGGGCAGCCGTTCGCCCATTAAATCTAAGGTTTCTCACCTCCCGCCGAACTGTTACAGTACTTGGAGTGGATCCTGATGCACTTTGGAATTCCCGTGTGATGGACTGAGTAGACGCCTGCCTATTACACCGTACGACCATCTTCAACTGTCGACGGTCTCTGTCAATCAACAGCTGAGGTCGGCCTGTACAGTTTTCGTGCTTTACATGTCCCTTCGCGTTTCGACTTCACTATCACATTAGAAACAGGGATGATTAGGAGTGTGCAAATCTCACTTACAGACTTCTCACACAAGTGACACCCAATCATTTGACTGCGTTGAAAGACCATGAGTTCCGTGGAGCGCCCCATTTCGCTCTGTCATGATGTCTGATGACTACTGAGATTGCCGATACCGAGTACCTGGCAGTAGGTGGCAGCACAGTGAACCTGACTGAAAGACGACTGTCTGTCGTCTTCCTTATATTTTTTGTATATTTCTGTAAAGTTATAAGTTATTTAATGTCGCTAGATTATCATTTTGTTAAAACTTGAACCACACTCTTTTCAAGGCTTGAGGAATAGCATATTTATTTCATGTGTTAAAATATTAGTTAATATTGCTAGGTTTTTCTTATTTTGTTATGTTAATAATTTTTATTATATTAATTAATGTGGCATAAATGTGGCTTCTCCGCTACGCCACTGTCCCTGTGAGAATGTGTACTTATCTTACTTTTAAGTGGATGTGCGAGAATCTATGGCTGTCTGAATGTGGGGAGTGATAGCTCGCTTTGTATCGTTCTCTCTGGCTCAGGATCGATAGCTGCTGAGGCTACCAAAGAGTTTTCTACACCCTTTGGTTACAGTCCAGTCGTCGAGCCTTCTCTAGGGCGAGTCTCTCCGTCCCCACCACCGCTGATCTTGGATTTTCTGGCTTCCGGTGGCTTCTCTCTTAGCCGTGTACAACCTCCTTCAATAGCTTCCTTATGTAATTCTAAGCCTTTCTAGGGGTTGCATGCCGTAGTTCATATTCTTATTTTTCCGACTTTGTAATTATTTCATTTTT
Organism: Locusta migratoria; assembly: GCA_026315105.1. Lineage (NCBI taxonomy): Eukaryota > Metazoa > Arthropoda > Insecta > Orthoptera > Acrididae > Locusta > Locusta migratoria. The sequence continues at coordinate 740,521,432 of CM048755.1, read as the reverse complement.
GTGATTTTTCTGAGATAGGACCTCATCCATCTCTGTAATTGCCCCCTATTGCGTGTAGCTGTATTTCATTCGCTTCATTATATAATTCTAAGCATTTCTATGGGTTGCATGTTGGAGTTAATTTTCTTTATTTTTCGGAAACTGAATTTATTCAATTTTATCGGTTTTCGAAACCACGTGGGTCCGAGTACCGACTTCCGGAGTTTGCAGCTAGGCGCCTGTATTCATGCCACTTCTGATATAAAACCAGTACCTAGATCGATTTCTAACAGACTGCAACTTAAAAATCCACCGTGATTTTGTATAATGAATCCGATTTTCCACCATTGCCCATTTTGCATGTTTTCTATCTGAATAAACAAGTTTATGTTCAGCATAATCCGTAAGTTGCCCTATAAATTGTAGTTTTACAGCACCTTCCCTCTTTTATTTAATATTGTTCTTCACAAGCGCTGAATGCAATTTTTTTATGTCTAAAATCCGTTGCGCCATAAATGTTTTCTTAGCCACCTTTTTAAGATAACTGTAATTGTGGTGGCTTGGTTATTAATGTCTGTATCTAATAACGTGTGAGCTGCTATGTATATTGACCACTGTAGTATTAACTTCCTGTTATTGAATTAATTTGAAACGGGTCAGTACTCAGTTTGGGCCAGGGAACAGGGCTTTGTAGCAGGGAGTAACCAGTAGTACACACGGCCTTCATTTGCTAATTTTAGTGATAAAACAAAGCTCTCGTTTCGTACAGTGGTCGACTTTCATGATATAAAACATATGTTTTTTTTTGGGGGGGGGGGGGGTCCGTATACTTTTTATCACATAGTATGCATAGTTCGGCAATTTCTTTCGTTACCATATATATACTCCTGGCCATTGAAACTGCTACACCACGAAGATGACGTGCTACAGACGCGAAATTCAAGAAGAAGTTGTTGTGATACGTAAATTATTGGCTTTTCAGAGCATTCACACAAGGTTGGCGTCGGTGGCGACACCTAAAAGGTGCTGACATGAGGAAAGTTTCCAACAGATTTCTCATACACAAATATCAGTTGACCGGCGTTCCCTGGTGAAGCGTTGTTGTGAAGCCTCGTGTAAGGAGAAGAAATGCGTACCATCACGTTTCCGACTTTGATAAAGGTTGGATTGTAGCCTATGGCGATTCCGGTTTAACGTATCGCGACATTGCTGCTCGTGTTGTTTGCGATCCGAATATCTGTTAGCAGAATATGGAATACGGAACGCCGTGCTGGATCCCAACAGCCTCGTATCACTAGCATTCGATATGACAGGCATGGCTGTGACGGATCGTGTAGCCACCTCTCGATCATTGAGTCAACAGATGGGGACGTTTGCAAGACAATAACCATCTGCACGAACAGTTCGACGCCGTTTGCTGCAGCATGGACTATCGGCTCGGAGACCATGGCTACGGTTACCCTGGACGTTGCATCACAGACAGGAGCGCCTGCGATGGTGTACACAACGACGAACCTGGGTGCACGAATGGAAAAACGTCATGTTTGCGGATGAACCAGGTTCTGTTTATAGCATCATGATGGTCGCATCTGTGTTTGGTGACATCGTGGTGAACGCACATTGGAAGCGTGTATTCGTCATCGCCATACTGGCGTAACTCCCGGCATGATGGTATGGTGTGCCATTGGTTACACGTCTCGGTCACCTGTTGTTCGCATCGACGGCACTTTGAACAATGGTCGTTACATTTCAGATGTGTTACGACCCGTATCTTTACCCTTCGTTTGATCCCTTCGAAACCCTACATTTCAGCAAGATAATGCACGACTGCACGTTGCAGGTCCTGTACAGGCCTTTCTAGATACGGAAAATGTTCGACTATTGCCCTGGCCAGCACATTCTCCAGATCTCTCACCAATTACAACGTCTGGTCCATGGTGGCCGAGCAACTGGCTCGTCACAATACGCCAGTCACTACCGTTGATGAACTGTGGTATCGTGTTGAAGCTGCATGGGCATCTATGCCAGTACACGCCATACAAGATCTGTTTAACTCAATGCCCAGGCGTATAACGGCCGTTATTACGGTCAATGGTGGTTATTCTGGGTACTGATTTCTCATGATCTAAGCACCTAAATTGCGTGAAAATGTGATCACATGTAAGTTCTAGTATAATATATTTGTCCAATGAATACCCGTTTATCATCTGCAGTCTTCTTGGTGTAGCATTTGTAATGGCCAGTAAGGTAAGGCAGTCAAGAATCCTAAGATTCGTGAACACCACAGTGCTTTACTAGGCATGGTTCTATTTGGAGGAGGTGCCTTCATCCGACCTTCGAACTGTCTTACCCAGCCAGTTATAGGGCGACGTACAGTTTAACTTGGATTCCGAACCACGATGCCATTCAAAAAAACAACGAACTTCAAAGTCGTCATGTTATTCCTTATCCAGATTCAAGACATAGATTTGTGTAAGAAATTCTGATAGGTTGCATTTTGAAAGTGCATACATGGTAACGAGGAGTTGGTAGCTGTGTCGTATTACCTAAGGACAGCACAAATATCCATGCCCGAGGGGAGATTCGAACTCCCGACCGTAGTGGCCGTGCAGACCGTGACTGGAGCGCTTCAGTCCCCTCGGCCACAGCGGCCGGCTAAACAATTTTACAAATTTCTTTAATAAAAACAACAATCTTCTTCTTTTATAACATCACACGTTATTTTTTAAACTGGCACGGTTTTGTGCAGATTTCTTAACGCTGCTCGCACATATCTTAGAGCATTACAAGCTCTTAAAATTTACAATTTTGTGCAGATTTTCTTCTTAAAACTACATGCACTTGTGTCAGTGCATTACGTTAACATTTTGTGCAGATTTCTGCGTATTTACGCCTCTCAGGTTTACACACTTAGATTTCTAAAGCAGAGGTACATCGCTTAGAGAATCAGTTTTCTTTTTAATCAAAATATCCACGGGTGTACTGCCGGTCTATAGTGTCCAACGGGCACAATATTTCGGCGATCATACATGTCGCCATCATCAGGTGAACTGACGGACTGAGCTCCTGGAAACGCGCTGGCACGGAGATCCGCACGCTACGGCTGCTCTAAGGGAACTGGGTTCTAGCCCGGTAGCGGGCGATTTAAATACCCACGGCCCGCGGAGCGACCCCTCCGCGGTCCGCGCCCCGCGCCGTGGAACCAATTGCGCCGGCGACTGAGATGACGTCGGTGTGAGGGCTCTGTCCGCCGTGGTCGTCACATCGTTGCGTTTGCTGGATTTACTCTTAATTAACCCAATCGCTGGTTCCCAAGCTTTGCTAAGATTATAGCCACAGTCACGGTTTATGAGCTCGTCACTTGTGCGAATTCCAATGGCCTCTCTAACGACGCAGTCCCAGTATCTCTACGTCTGTACCAGAATCCTAGTGCCTTCATAGTCCATCGCATGATTCTCCGACAAACAATGTTCAGCGACCGCCGACTTGCTCGGATACATCAATGAATTCAAACTACATTTGCAACTGGCTAGTCACTTCACGTCCTTTTCCTAGGATTGGATTGATGGTGTTACTTCGGTTGCAGCCGATTCCGCCCATAAGAAGGCAACGGGACGTCAAACAGCTAAGTTCTCACGCCTCCTTGACAAACCATCTCTGCAGGTTCCGTGCAAGACTGTCATCAATCTGAGTGGCATGGCTCAACTTTGCTCCTACCCCCAAGTTCACACCGGTCGCAGAAATTATTAGTGCTGTTGAAGAGGTTGCAGCTTGACTTCCGCCTGAATCAGCTGAGGAAATACGTCGTGAAACTTGTCGTGCGTTGACGAAATCCAAGCCCATGAAGTCGAACGTCACTAGTAAAGAGAGGGCGGCTATTCGTGACCTGAGGGAGAGTCCTGAAATTGTTGTCTTACCGGCTGACAAAGGCAATGCTACGGTTGTTGTCTCCCATAAGGACTACACTGAAAAGATGCAGGGCCTGCTAAATGACGATTCCTACCGGAAGATCAGCGTTGATCCCACAAAGAAGGTGGAAAACCAGACGAGGGCGCTTCTCAAGGATGCGGATTTACCGGAGGGTGTCGCCAAGAAACTACTACTTCAAGGTCCGGTACCGCCAAGACTTTATGGACTCCCTAAGGTGCACAAAGATGGGGTGCCGTTACGTCCCATTGTCAGTAACATCAGAGCACCTACATATTTGTTGGCCAAATACTTGACGGGAATATTAATTCCTTATGTGGGTAAATGCCCTCATCACATCCATAATTCCGTGGATTTTGTTAAACGTGTTAACAGCTTCAGGCTGGATGAGTCAGATATCATGGTGAGTTTTGACGTCGTTTCGTTGTTTACGAGGGTGCCCCTTCGAGAGTCACTAGATTTGATTGGCCAGTAGTTTGACGAGAAGACCACCGAACTTTTTAGGCATGTCTTGACCTCCACGTATTTTCAATGGCGAATACTACGAACAAAAGGAGGGAGTCGCCATGGGTAGCCCACTCTCCCCTGTGGTCGCAAATTTGTACATGGATAATTTCGAGGAGGAAGCCCTGGCATCATCTGATTGGAAACCTACTTGCTTTTTCCGTTACGTGGACGACACTTTCGTCATCTGGCCACATGTTATGGATAAACTCCTTGACTTCCTTACACATCTGAACTCCAACATCAAATTCACTATGGAGACTGAAACGGAGGGTAAATTGCCGTTCCTTGATGTCTTGGTCAAGATAATAGCTGATGGCACCCTGGGTCATAGTGTATATCGGAAGACAACGCACACTGATCTGTATTTACACGCAGACAGCTGTCACCACCCTTCACAGAGGAATGGGGTACTTAAAACTCTAGTACATAGGGCGCGCACTATCTCCGACGCAGAGAGTCTACCCCAGGAATTGGAACACCTGAGAACTGTATTTCGAAAAAATGGGTACTCAGAGTGGCAGATTCAGCGGGCTCTCCGCCCAACCACTACATCACAACCTGTGGAAACGAATGAAAACTCGAGGGAGGATGTAGGCACTGCGTTCGTTCCATATACCGGCGCACTCTCGGGGAAGATCGCCCGCATTTTGAAAAAACACCAGGTTGGAACTGTTTTTTGTCCGCCGAATAAAATTCGTGCACTGGTGGGGAGCGCCAAAGATGATTTCGGTTTGAGGAAGGCCGGCGTGTACCAGATTCCGTATCAGTGTGGAAAGTCATATATTGGACAGACGATGCGTACCGTCGAGGATCGATGCGTTGAACACCAGAGGCACACACGATTGATGTATCCGAGCAAGTCGGCGGTCGCTGAACATTGTTTGTCGGAGAATCATGCGATGGACTATGAAGGCACTAGGATTCTGGTACAGACGTAGAGATACTGGGACTGCGTCGTTAGAGAGGCCATTGGAATTCGCACAAGTGTCGAGCTCATAAACCGTGACTGTGGCTACAATCTTAGCAAAGCTTGGGAACCAGCGATTGGGTTAATTAAGAGTAAATCTAGCAAAACGCAACGAAGTGACGACCACGGCGGACAGAGCCCTCACACCGACGTCATCTCAGACGCCGGCGCAATCGGTTCCACTGCGCGGCCGCGGCGCGGGGCGCGGACCGCGGAGGGGACGCTCCGCGGGCCGAGGGTATTTTAAATGGCCCGCTACCGGGCTAGAACTCAGTTCCCTTAGAGCAGCCGTAGCGTGCGGATCTCCGTGCCAGCGCGTTTCCAGGAGCTCAGTCCGTCAGTTCACCTGATGATGGCGCATGTATGATCGCCGAAATATTGTGCCCATTGGACACTATAGACCGGCAGTACACCCGTGGATATTTTGATTATCAAATACGCTGGGAGAAACTGAAGAATCACAGTTTTATTTTTTTTCCTTTAAATTTACGTATTTATAAAACTAAGGTACTTCAACTAATGTGAAATTCCACCCAGACAGCACATAACGATTACACACAAAAAAGCTGAAGCTCTAGACGACAATAGTACAGTAAGCTGTAATATCGATATGTTACAGCAATCTGTTCCATGTAATTCACTAATCTAGAGTACGAACTATTGTTGAGCTCTTTTGCTCAAAACGAATGGATGTTTCTAGACATCGACTTAATAAGTTATACAATGAACTGGTGCTGCCTTTATAATGTCAAGAACAACACATACACATAATAACTAAGCTAACTGGATGGCTAGCGGTAGGTAAAACTTATAAAAACAAACTAAACCAATGAATCTGATATATATTGAAGCTATATAAAATAGTTCTTTCGTAAAGTTCTTTTTTTTCCTTTGAAACAGTATTTCTACACAGCACACTCACTGTGTTCATAGTAAAAAGTAATATATTTACGTTGCCTTCAGGTTTTTTAATGATTTTTTATAATTTTTTTTCAGTCTACTATGTAAACTTTTTTTATTTTCGTCGCATACTTGGCATGCCATTTAAGAAAAAACTATATATACACAAACATACTTATTTTTACACAGATACACACACAGAATCACACACACTTTCACTCACACATACACACATGCACAAATACATGCAACCCATCCCAAACAACACATTCATACTACCCAACTATGTACAATATGATAAAAGGGCCATACTATTCTATACAAGCACACACGCAAAATCACGAAATCCCTCATTCTCACTCACATTTTTTTTTTTCAGTCAGTGTCCCCCCAACACCCTTTTTCTCCCTAAGCGAATAGTATGAGTACGGTAGAGTTTCTATACAGCAATCACTTATGACCCTTTTGACGTCATGTGCAGATAAACCGACTTTAGACTGCAACAGGGAGCACACCTCGTGTCCTACCTGTGGTGTCGCACAAGTACAAAGTGTGCGTCACCTACTTTCGCCGCGCGCCGCCATGCACGCACGGCGCGGCGTTCTTACGACGTCAGCCACGAGCGCCCTCTGCTACAACTCCGCTCGTGGCCACCACTGAACGACATCGTTCACTTGGGACTGAGATAGGAACCAGTTAACACTTCGGAATCAGATAGGCACCAGTGAAGACTTGGCTATCGGATAGGCACTAGGCAGGCCTCTAGCTCAACTATGTCAGCATTCTGCAGTACTGAGCTATGTAAAAGTTAAGTTGTACTAAGTCTCTAAGAAATATATATCTCGTTCTAATTTACTCTAGTGTTTCTAGTTTCTGCTGTCCCACTGGCTGCTCCCCTCCGTACCTGCACAAGCGTGCTACCTTTATTCCTGTGTCGGTCTCTTTTCTACTCGGCCACCGACACCTACGACGGAACGAGACACAAAAGCGGCGACGAAGCAGGAACACAAAACTACCGATCGAATACTGGCCTGCTGGACTCTATGCGGAGTGCCGCGAACACCTCTGTACAGACACCGCAAATAACTTTCGATCTTCAGTACACGAGATGCCGATCATCTAACACCCTTTGCCCGCCTCTGTGTCCCGATTTGTTGTGCAAATTGCATACATCTTCGCCAGGAGGCCTACAAAATCCACAATCGGCAAACCATTCGACTCATCCTTTATAAGACCGATAACCTTCTTGTTGTGATGAACATTTCCGTAAGGATTATCGGGCCTATAACCTATAACCGGAAGTATCGAATTCTTCACTGATACTTTTCATTAAAGCGTATGGATCGCAGTTTTTCACCCAGTAAATGAAACTATCGGTATCCATATACAGTAACTTTAGTTCCACAAAATGAGGCTTAGCAATCTCGTAGCGGAACCTGTACATGTGGAGTTTGGACAGATGAAGTGTGCACATCCCCAGATAGGTTTTGTGAATACTACTGAAGTCTTCATCACCTCCTCAGCAACAAAGTTCTCGTTAAATATGGTGAGCCTCTTAAATTTGGTGACGCAGTTAATTTTCGTACACCGTAACGCCCATCCCAGCTCGTTCTAAGTTTAATATCGCATTCATGTCTTACATTCTGCGTGGTCTTCCTGAAAATGGAATTGTTTACTACCTTATAAAAACCTTTCTCAAAATCACTAATAGAGACTGCTCTCATTGCCATATTTAGTTTAATGTACTGCTTCAGCCATGGGGACTGGTTAAAGGATATAGCTCACATGATTCTAATAATTTCCGTTCCCATTTTGATGCACTGCTGTAGATTACGGTAGTGAATAATGTACCTCTGCTTGTCTGCAACAGTTGTCATCAACTTGGGAATTGAACCCTTGGCTCCTGGTGGAACTAGTTGCTCTGGGCATAATGGCAAGTCTCTTGTATTCTTATGCAAACTAATTGGATATGCATTATCAGCCTCTCCTACACACCCAACATCAGATTCTGTGGAAAGACCCAATAATTTTCCACCTAATCCCTCTAATTCTTTTTGAGACACCAACTGGAAACCCCCAACCGGCAGAGGTTGCATCATTGTACAAGTTATTCACGTCCAAATATAGAATATAGGAATAATCGAGGGCTGCGCTGTACCCCACACCCATATGTGGGTTATTTGCCTCAGTGTGCCGATGACTACATTGGCAAAGTTCCCCATGTATCTCGCACTCAAAGAAGAGACGCATATCGGGATCGGTTAAAAGTTCGATGTTACACTTTGTCTTCTTGAGCATTGTGTCTCAAAACAACCCAGGTGCCGTATAATAAAAGTCGCGGTCCAAGGAGTATGTGGTCAAGCATACACTCCTGAACTTCTCAAAAACATCCACAAGTAAACACACATCTGTGTCCATGTATATTCTGGCGTATTCACGCAAATTGGCGATATTGAATTTCCGCCAGACATTTATGAAATGCTCATATACCGCATTTGTTATGGCATCGCCTGTGAGTGAATTGGTACATGCGGATATGTTGGGAAGCTTGTTTTCGTGTAGTTTCTCCATAGAGTCCAGGTACTGGTATGGAAAAACCCCTTTTGCGTTACTAGTTGAACCTTTTCCTCACCCGAATATGCAGATCGTGTGATATACATATCCTCCTGAGGTAGAGTATCAACAAGTTTGGAAAGTGACGAATGCATGAAGTGTAGCGAATCAAGGAAGTGTAGCGTAATTTTTTCCATCATTCCTTTAGAGAATGTAATGTATTTCTCTGTGCTATCAGGCAGGACACTAAACTGATCACTTTTCATGCCGAATTTATCCAAGTGCTCAACTAAAAAGTGAGCGTCATGACTACTCAGGTTGTGAAAAAATACAGGTATATGGTTTGGAACCTGGTACTTCAATTGCATACATTGCGGGCTGTTCCACGGAACTTTCCAGATAGATGACAATGGTCTCTCCGGGAAAGTTCCGCTTTTCTATATAACGGCAACCCACAAATATGACAATCTACCGCCTTTTTAGTCATCGGAACATTGTGACTGTGACGTTTTTAAGCTTAGGCAACACATTCGAGCTCAGTGAGCAACCATATCACGGATTTGTCCCCTACATGTGACTCGAATTTATTCAAACAGGGGTTGACTGGGCATACAACTTGGAATGCTGCTGCATACGGTATGTGTTTTTCTGTGAAGGTGGTATGTGAGGCCAGCAATTGGAGCAAGTAAGCACTCTAAATCGTTATAGATAGCTACGGGATTTCTTTCCTGATGGTGAGCATTCTTGAATTGAATGAAATTATTTTGGAGGGGTCGGCATAATAACACATACCAGTTCTTTGGATTCACAATCTACAAAATGTTTCTCTAAATATTTGTCTTCAGTAATGTTACTTAGACACCTGTAGCACATATGGGTTTTATGATCATGACTATTCATTTGAGAGGAAATGAGGTGGGGCATGTCTTTGATCCATACATAATGCTGTCTTTCACCATTGGAAATAATCAGCATGTTTACATGTAGGTCGCGCTCACCTGCTAATTTAGAAAAATGGTAGGGTCCAACGACAATATGACTAGTCTCTTTATCTTCTTCTGGCTTGCTTTTCTTCTCCAGTCCGTATATATGTTCCAAAATTCTCGGATTTTGCGCCTCAAACTTGGGAATGTCCTGGAGATTAGCTGGGAACTCTGTACCTGTAAAATTGTACCTTCCAGAAATTTCACCTTTGGGTACTTGGTAATTTAGTGTCTATTGTGGATCTTTCTCTAACTTTCTCTCACAAGCCAGAATTGACCATGCAGAACAGTATACATCTCCGGCAATGGTCCAACCACTACGAGCTTTCTTGGGCCCATTACTTACATTAACTCAAGCTTTCTTTTTCTTAAAATCAACGGAAGTTGAATAAAACTGGACTCTCCCTTTACAGGATCATAGACATGAATATGGATGCCGAGGTGTACTACTTGGCTGAGTTCATGTGCCGAACTGCGTACCTCCATCTCGGAGAAATGGTTCATAATTACACTCACAATGGATGTGAGATACCACTCTGCGATCGAAGTACTCCGCGTAATCACACTGTTAGCTTCCCAGAGGTAGTGGAGACTTGTTTCTTCCTCCACTACACCCTGCAAACTCTGTGCCAGCATTAACTCGCAGCACAGGACTGCACTGCATTTAATGGTGGTATTACGTGGATCACTTATTGCTTTGTGGAGCTCAGTCTCCAACGTGGGATAGCATCCCTCCATTAACACGACTGGGTCACGATATCCCGCTCGAGGGTTCTCAATCCTCGAGAAAGAGATGCGCCCCTCAGGAGCTTTAGTGACCTCTGAGTACTGAACTGGTGTCATAACAACTGGAATCAGATGCCCTACAACATTATTATCAAAGGGATTGGAGAGGGAACTACTGCTATCCATAGGAGCATTATTATTAAAACTACAGCTACTGGTGATATATGAAGGCGGTGATGACAACAGCGATGACGGAGCCAGTGAATGAAGGACTATGCGCCAGCGAGGAAATACCTTGTGCGAGTGGCGACATCGGTCGGTGCCCTGAGCAGGCAGCGATGACAGACCCCAGCCAGATGCCAGCTGCTGCTGGTAGCACACTCTCTTGATCGGCTGGCAGCTAGCGGCTAGTGGAGGATGTGGTGGGGGGGGGGGACAGGCGAGCCGAACGGCGCTAGTGCTGCCTATGGCGGATGTCTTCATGAAGTTGCTGGTGATCTTCACAGAACAAGACACAAGAGACGACTGAGGCCCGAGGCATAGCTACTCGTCCTTATATAGAGCTGCCCCAACCCCTATCATACTGGCGGTGGTCTCAACATGTTAGAGAGAGAGAGAGAGAGAGAGAGAGAGAGAGAGAGATGCTGGGGAAAAACCCCTTTTTCTGGAACTGCTCGATAATTTGGAGTTTAAAAAAATGTTAAAATGTTTGTACAGCTTATGGGACTTAACTATGGGGTTATCAGTCCCTAAACTTACAAACTATTTATGAACTAACTAAGACTAACGCGGCACAAATATCCATGCCTGAGGGGGGATTCGAACCCCCGACCGTAGTGGCCGTGCAGACCGTGACTGGAGCACCTCAGTCCCCTCGGCCACCGTGGCCGCCGATGCTTGGGAATTTCCCAAAAGCACTTTGCACTGGTAAACATTTCTGTTGTTCTCCAAGAACACATCACATGTGTTTTGAAAATCTAAAAAAAAAATAACCTGAGTGGTGCATTGTATTTTGTGAGAAAAAATTCCGGTCTATGACAATAACCATATATTTTCTGGAAGTGGTTGATAACTGCAAGTTTCCAAAAAGCGCTTTGGACTGGTAAACATTTCTGATGTTTTCAAGAAAGCAACGCAGGTGCTATGGATCGGGAAAACCACAGAGTGGTGTATTGTATTTTGTGAGAAAAGATTCTGGGGGGATAACACACATCTTTTTTGGAAGTGGTTGATAGCTGGGGATCTTCTAAAAGTACTTCGGACTGCAGTTTTTCAAGAAAGCTTTCGAACAGATGTGTTCCACTATCAGCATGGCACGGCTGCACGTGGCCATATCAGTTAGGCCTGAAGATGCCTGCCTCTAATACCATCAGTCACCCATGCTGATTAGTGCTGATAAATATTCTGCATGTGCAGTGTTTTGTATTGTCACGAAAATATTGAATAATGTGGCACTGGGACTACAACACATTCCCATTCATTTAATACTATGTACAATTTGATATGCAAATAAAATAATTGGGGCGCACTGTGCTCTAGGCACACTCAATACTTCTCCACAAAGGCGTAAGCAACGCAGTCGCCAGAAAAGCAATGTAACAATTCCTTTGTGTATATATATATACGCAAAGTGCGGGGCGCAGCATTTTAATCCCTGGCCACCTCAGGCGAGTATGTGCACTACAGTAGTTTTTTCGCATATCCGTGCAAGTACACGATCGTTCAAGGGCAGGACTCGACCTGCTGGAGGTGGTGACAGCCAGATGGGAGCCTTGAGGACGTGTCTCGACCTACCAGAGAAGTAGACCCCCAAACTGAAGGGGGTGGTGGGATGGACAAGTCTGTATCTGCTGGGGGCGGCAGCCAGGCAAGACTCAACCTGCTGGAGGAGCAGGCCCCAAAGTGACAGGGGTGGTGGGGCAGACAAGTCTACACATGTCAAGGGGGGTGGCATACAGGTAGGTATTTACGTGCAAGTGTGCTAGTGTTAAGTGCAATTACAGTTCAGAGTAATTGAAAAATGTAATAATTTTTTAATTTGCATAATTAATCAAACAATTTGCATAATTAATTTGATATCTATTTGATATCAAAACATGACCCTCACGACACTAACATCGCTGGGCGATTCTCACTGCGCCAGAACCGGCTTTGCCCCACTACTTACAGTGCAAATTAATTTGACGAAAGAGTTTCGTATCGAAAACACGTCTTAATCGAAAGTTGTGACACATTCGTAGAAATTTGCTTCGTGTTTCTGATGAACTACAGTGTAACTTAATTTGACGAAAGGGTTTCGTATCGAAGACACAGTTTAATCGAAAGTCGTGACACATTCGTAGAAAATTGCTTCATGTTTCTGACGAACCACAATGCAACTTAATTTGATGAAAGGGTTTCGTATCAAAGACACGGCTTCTTAAAAATTTATTTGTGTATCAAACAAACTGTTACACTAATTTAACGAGTGGTTCTCGATGTACTTTTTCAATTCGCAATATGATAGCAGTTTTTGAATATTACTCATAAAATGATTATGTCCACAAAACTGAACTGTTTATAAAGCTTCCCATCGCCATGGCATATTAGTGGTGTGTACTGGGCCGCCGTCGGGGTTCGAGTCCCCCCTTGGGCATGGGTGTGTGTGTGTGTCTGTGTTGTCCTTAGGATAGTATACCTTAATTGAAGTAGTTTGTAAGCTAAGGACTAATAACGGCACAGTTGAGTCCGATAGATTACAAACATTTGAACATTTCACTTCATTTCATTCATCATGGCGCTACCAGTAAGTCAGACAACAGCTGCCGACATGGAAACTGCACTTTAACTTTCCAAATACAAATAAATTGAATGACTAAGAAAATATGAAATAAAGCTACAAAAGTAAAACAATCTATCGAGCTAATTCTTACCTTTATTGGCCAGCACCACTTATCATTCTGCTTCCAATTCACTTATCTCTTTCTTGATGGCAGGACATTTACAAGGAAGAACACCTGAGAATGTACACTTGCGTTTAGGCATTGCAAGATATTTTACGAAACTCACTCGGTTACAATGAACAGCAATTTACACTCACAAGTTACACTTGGAAGACATGAAACCTATAATGCGAACTGCCAAGTCACGATAATCTAAATCCAGAACTAAAGATACGAAGCGGAAATTTTTTAATAATCAATATTTGTAGTGATTTATTGATAGATACATGGTAAAATCGACGATCCTGCTGCCACCTATAGCACTGACTTTGTGTGTCTGTATTACGAAGGTAGTTAAAGTACTGGTATTTAAGAAAAGAGCAAGAGAACGGGAGTAATTAAAATTTTATTACGCCCAACTTTGTGATAAAGGAGGACACTGTAAAAATCCGTCTGGATGCTGGACATAGCGCCAACAAAACAGGACATGTCGTGTTTAATCTGGACGTCAGGTCACCTTAGGTTTTTATTCACGTAGTTGTGTTGGTAATATTTTCCTCTGATGGAATTGTAGGAAGTTTCATTGCCAACCGTCGGTGTTCCCAAGGTCGTGACTGTCCGAATCGATAGTGGTCACTATCTGTGACACTACAATTATATTTTACATCCTCTCAGGGACAGTGTTAACGAACAGAAAATCACAAATACATGTGTACTGAATGTGACATATGTATATGTTCAACAACTCCGTGTTAGCCTCTGGACCAAACATGAAACACATATTACTTACAAGGAAGCCTTCTCGTCTCGGAAATTCAGTTTGGAATTAGATTTGGCATGTTAGTAGTATACGTCAACGGTCTTCACAGACAGAAATTTTACAGCACACTCTCCAGAAGATTCCAAGAAAAGGGCACTACAGTTTAAGCACAACGGATATGTATCGTTTAGTTTTAAATAGCAGTATGGCGAAACAGCTCAGGCGGTAGTGTGTCTGCATTTTGAATGGATGGACAGGGTTTGAACCTACCTTTGGAGAGCATTTTATTAGTTATTCTAGAAATTGTGACAATCTTTAAATAAAATTAATGATGTAAAACATTATCAGTTACATCATTCAGACCTTCCTTTCATTTCTGACAGGGTGGTTGCAGCTAATTACAATGTTTTCTTTTTAAAAAGTCGAATCATTCCAAATGCTTGTTACAATTAATGTCGGTAGATTAAAGTGTTGAAGACTATTGTTATTTCAATTTTGTTACAAAATTATGCGATATTGTAAGCTGTCGAAAGGTTATAAATATTCGTTGTAAATTCAAGGAAACGGTTTTTTTTCATGGAAAAGCGGACTTTAGCTGTTGCCATGTTGTATGTATATAAACAGACAGTCAGGAAGAGTCGAATATGTTGTGGCGTACAGTCAGCGCCACACGCCAGACGTAAGAGAACGATCATGGAGAAGGCAGCAATTGACCGAAAGTCAATAGCAAGCAGGCGCCGCGCATCCTGGAGGAAGTAGCTGAAGATGCGCGCCCTCTACAACAGACATGTGTTCTAAAGTTGAGTATCATTGTATCTTCTGTCAATAAATCTTGTAATACTAATCTCTATCGAAATGTTTTAGCAGACCATCGATTCCTGCACCAGTACCTTTCCTGACAACTAGACCAGGACGAGTACTCAGCTAATGGCAGAAAGAATGATACAAGAAATGGTAACGAGGTCACAACAAATGGCGACGAGGACTGCAAACACCCACATTGTGATGAGATACTAAAATTACCGTGCCTTTACGCTGCGCTATTAATTTTGTTTTCTTTCAGGTCTCGGTGAAGTGAATAAATAATCTTTTGATTCTATTGCAGGGATTAGCGTCAATTTTTATATTTTTACCTTGTTTGTTATTGTTATTGCACAATGTCAGTTCTTACTAACACATGTGTGCCTGCCACTGCGCCGCAGCTTCCTGCGCTCGATGCACAGCAGCTAATGCAAATGTTTCAGTTTCAGAGCCAACAAATTGCATCGCTGCTGTCTACAGTACAACAACTTCTGGTCGCACCTGTGTCTCAAAATATGCAAGTTTCACTGCAGCAGCCACCACCTCCAGTAATTCCACTATTCAGACAGTATGACGGAAAAGAAGAGGACTGGTCAGACTGGCTACAACAGTTTGAAGCCTACGCCACAGTGCACCAGATACAAGGTACTGTCAAACTTCATTTTCTGTTATCGTGTGTGGGGCCCCCAGCGTCCTGTCTTGTGAAAAAACTGTTTACCACCGTGGAACCTACGGAACATTTTTATGATTCAGGGATAGGAGCCAACACGTCATATTGTGAACAGCAAATCAATGTAGTGGCCGCAAGGTATCAGTTCTTCAGATGTAGGTAAAGTCCGAACCAAACATACAGGCAGTGGATAACAGATCTTCAAGGTCTCACTAGGAAGTGTAAATTTAAATGTTGATGTGGAGCTTCATATTCAGATGTCATGTTACGTGATGCTCTTGTCTATAATATTCCTGATGGTAGACTTAGGGAACAGATTCTAAAAATGTCAGATCCAGTGTTCCACCACTTAGAACAGATCTTGGAATAGTATGATACAGGTCAATTCCACTGTGTAGTATAGCCACATCACGCACTGGTGAGCGCGAGATCAGTCGCCGTGCACTTCCTGTTACCCACTCTAAGTGTAAACAAGTTGGTAGATGCACAGCCTTGTCAAATAAGGAAGTCAAGTCTTATCCGCAATGTTTCTCCTGGTACAAGAGGCAGAACTGTCCATCCCGATCAGCAAAATGCTATGTATGCGGCAAGAAAGGTCATATACAAACAGTCTGCTTACAGCAAAGGAAAAGAAATTTGCCCTCCCGGCCGAAACAGCGACAAGAGAATACTTATTCAATAAATGCAGTATTTTCCAAACCAGTAGCTGCCCCTCATAACAAGGAGACAGAAGTTGCACAAGTTGTACGTCAGGCCAGAAAAATGCATGTCATTTTGCGTGTGAATGACATTTCTGTAAATTTTCAACTAGACACAGGTGCGTCAGTTACGTTGCTCAATCGCAAAACGTAGGAACAGTTAGGATCGCCATGCCTTTCTTGCATTAAAACAAAGTTGACAGCGTACAATGGCAATGAAATTCCTGTACCAGGACAGTATTCAGTAACTGCAGTGTACCGATCGCAATTGCACACAGTGACATTTCAAATGCTTCAGTCTTACAAAGTAGAGAATACTTTTGGTTTAGATTCTTTTGATCTTTTTGGTTTTATTGTGTAAGACAATGTTTTTGTTGTGAACAACTTTGACAATACAGACAGTGTAGACAAGTTGTTGAAAGACGTTCCAGATTTATCTTCTGTGAAACTAGGAAAAGCTGACGATTTTGCTGCACACATTACTCTCAAGGAAAATGCCAAACCGAAATTTTGCAAAGCTCGTAATGTACCGCTCGCTTTATTTACACGACAAAGCAGCACAAGAACTTCGCACATTGCAAGAAAATGGTGTAATTGAACAAATACAAGCTAGCCAGTGGGCGAGTCCGCTTGTTATTTTGCCGAAGCCGTCAGGTAGCATTCGCATTTGTGTTGATTTCAAGGCTACAGTGAATCCACAAACAGTTGCAGACAGTTATGTTTTGCCAAGACCAGAAGATGTAATAGACAGATTAACTGCAGGAAAATATTTCTCAAAAGTAGCTGCCACTCAACGAAGAATCAAAGAAAATTTGTTTTGTCAGTACTCATCTGGGCTTGTTTAAATATTTGCGTTTACCTTTTGGCAGTGCATCCACGTCCGCAATTTTTCAAAGGTATTTAGAACAGCTTACAGCTTGGCTGCCTTGTTGTTCAAACTACTTTGACGACATAGTTGTGTCACGCCGTAGGCACCTCGCTGCGGAGCGTGCGGTTGCTCGCTGTAGGAGGTTCGAATCCTCCCTGGGGCATGGAGTGTGTGTTTGTCCTTAGGTTAGTTTACCTTAGTTTAAGTAGTTTGTAAGATATGGACTGATGACCACTCTGTTTGGTCCGATAGATTTACAAACATTTGAACATTTTTTTGTCACGCCGTACCCCAGAAGAACACATTGCAAATTTGAGGAAATTGTTTCAAGTTTTGTCAGACGCAGGTCTCAAGTGTCGCTTAGATAAGTGTGACTTTTTCAAGCCAGAACTGCAGTATCTAGGACACGTGATAAACAGTCTAGGTGTGCACCCCATGCAATCTCATTTGCTTGCAATTCGTCACCTGCCAGCACCACAAGATATGAAAGAATTACAGTCCGTCTTGGGAAAGTTAACGTACTATATTCGGTTTATTCCAAACGCAGCACAAATTGCAGCCCCTTTGCATCGGATACGCCGTAAAAATGTTCGTTTTGTTTGTAAAGACGAATGCCGTCGCGCATTTCAGCAGTTAAAAGATGCATTGCTCAGTGATCAATGTTTGGTGCACATCGATTCACACATACACACACACACACACACACACACAAAGAACAGTTCTTTTGCAAGTGGACACCATCGTTTGGTCTACGAGCAGTGCTGTCACATAGACATGGGGATACGGATCGTCCCATAGCATTTGTTTCAAAACTCTTAACAGACACACAGTTCCGTTATTCTCAGATTGAGAAGGAAGCTTTAGCAATAGTGTATGGTGTCACAAAATTCCATCACTACTTGTATGGGAGAAAATTTTATTTATTCACTGACACAAGCCTTTGCAGTCATTGTTTCATCCTACCAAGCCAATTCCTATGCGCACGACACACAAATTGCAACGCTGGGCTTTGCTCTTATCACAGAATCAGTACGAGATTGTGTACAGACCCACAACTCGCCATGGAAATGCCTACACACTTTCCCGTCTTCCGGGTTGCCCATGACAAAGACTTTGATGCTTCTGAGATGTCGCATTGTCAGATAGATGCACAGGAAGATAGTTTGTTGCAATCCTACCTGTTGGACTATAGGAAAATTGCTCGGGCCACAGAAACAGATCCTGATTTACTAATTTTGTTGCGCTACATTCGAAGAGAATGGCCTTGTTCACAACTTACCATTGAAAATTTATTGGTGCGTCGCTATTTTGCTAGAAGAAATGAAGTTTCAGTGCATAGAGGTGTCATTCTAGCTTCAAATGACAGTGGACAATCGCGTGTTGATTACGCGACGTTTGCAGAACGAAGTATTGAACTTACTTCACCAAGAATATTGTGGAATGGTTCGCACTAAGCAACTGGCACGACGACACTGTAATTGGCAGGGTATGGACGCCAAAATAGAAAAGATGACATCACAGTGTTCAGTGTGTGCTACCAAACAGTCAGCCTCACCTCAGAAATTTTTTGCGTGGCCAAAGACTGATTCACCATGGAAACCAGTGCATATTGACTATGCCGGTCCGTTCTGGAACACCAAGTGGATTGTTGTGTTTGATACTTTTAGTGGTTACCCGTTTGCAGTGCCAATGTCTTCTACGACTTCTACTAGCACGATTAGGGTGTTGTCTTCAATATTTTGTCTGAAAGGTCTCTCTGAACTGATAGTCTCTGACAACGGCCCTCAGTTTACATCGATAGAATGTCGCCCCCTTTGTGAACGCAGTGGAGTTAAGCATCTCACCAGGGCACCGTTTCACCCGCAACATACTGTTGCCAGCACTCCTACTTGTGTCTTCTTATTAACAGACGGACTCTGGCGCGGAGCCGCTTAGAAGAAATGAGGTTTTCCACAGATGGATGCCGCTTGTGAGGTTACAGTGCCCGCCTGTGGTCCCTAATTGATCTCTGGTGACCACCAGGGTACTGTCCGCCGCCGGGGGAATCCGAAGAGCTAGGGATTGCACGTTCGGCTGCAGAGATAATGGCTGCAGTAGGACTGTCGGCCATCACATCTATGTTGGCATGTGTTGCAGCGCCCAACCGTTGCAGCAGAACATGTCCCATTTAACCTTATTAAGGGCCAATCTGGGTAAACGTCCAGGGGACTGACGCTGAGGTAGTGTCAACAAAAGTCATCATGCACTCACCAGTAGATAGATGAGAAGAGGCTAGGGGTGCATACTGAAATGTCGATGGCCGAATAGGTACCCACTAAAATGAGTAGGGACACCATTATTTAAAAGGCAGAGGTCGAGCTGAGATAATAAAGTCTAAACATCTCTACCATGCCCACTGATCGCAGTACCAACCCACAAGGGGTTGTGGACGTTGAAATCGCCCAAAATAAGGAAAGATGGGGAGAGCTGAGTGATCAGTGCAGCCAAAATATGTTGGGGTAGTTCACAATCTGGAGGTAGATAGTCACTGAAAATGGTAATATCCACTGCAGTCTTTATCCTAACTGCCACAGCTTCTATAGGTGTTTTGAGAGGAACAGTTTCACTTTAGACAGAAGTAAGAACGTAGATACATACTCCACCTGACACTCTGTCATAGACTGTGTGATTCCTATAATAACCCTGATAACCACGTAAGGCATGGGATCGTGTCGTTGGAAACCAAGTTTCCTGCAGGGTGATGCATAGTGCGGATGAAGTGCTGAGAAGCTGTCGTAACTCAGCTAATCAGAGAGAAAAACCACCGAAATTACACTGAGTAATTTGATGGTTATTGACTTAAAATGCCATGATAACAAAGGATAGAAATGATTATTCCATAGGTTCACCTGCTGCCTACAAAATCTAGGACCATTCTTTCTGGGGATTCAAGTGAGGTCGAGATCCTCCGGGGCATGCAAGGATATCCACCTCATCTTCAGAGGCAGAAGATTATGAAGTTGTGACTTATGAGCCACTGGGCATCCTTTTTTCTTCTGCTTTTTAGTTTTGTTTGTCTCTCGACGACACTTTGGTTCCAGGGGCTGGGAGATCTTCTCTAAATTGGCTTCAGAAACCGATGATGATCGGGAAGCCCTTCGACCAGCTACATGTGCATCTGTCAGCCACTGCCTGCGATCCCAAGGGACCCCTTCCTAGCGAGAGAAGGCTGCTGTTTCTCCGGCTAGGGGTTGGGGACTGATATCCCAGAAGGTTTGTGAGAAATTGCTTGCACATATGGTGTTGTGGCAGCAACAGGACGAGGGCCCCCAACCTTCAAGGGGGCAGACTGAGAGTTATGGGCCTTAGGGCCCATAGATGTGAGTTCGTTCCACACTGTTCGTTATCGATTGACACTGAACAGATAGTACCACAACAATACCGTCCCATTCGCAGCACATAGTCAGTGTCACTGCATGTCCATTAAAATAAGCTCGGTTTAACGTTCTGTCAGAAATAGTTCACTTAATAAATCTGAACATTACGCTGAATGCGGAGCACGCGTGATTACTCTTTGTTCTACTTGGTATTGTCACCCACACAGGGGCGGATCCATGGGTTGGGGGAGGAGGGACCAGGGGACAATTGCCCCCTCCGTGAGTGACAGATTTTTATTATTCTTTTTCCACCTTCCTTAGATGGTTGATATAAACAATGGCAAGCAGTTTGATTTAACGGTTCAAAAAGAGACCGTGAAGCCTCTTCCATTTAGCGAACAGACTACAGACGAAACACCGATACTTACAAATGAAATGATAATAGTCGGCGTTGATGCGCGCATTTTAGCGACACGGTTTTGGCCAGAATATTGGACTACTTAATCCTTTTAACATTATTTCCTTTCATCCCACAGACTGGAAGACGACCGTCTGTCGTCTTCCATATCTTTTTTTGTATATTTCTCTAAAGTTATAATTTATTTAATGTCGCTAGATTTTTTTTTAACTTGAACCCCACTCTTTTAATGGATTGAGGAATAGTATTTTTATTTCATGTGTTAAAATATTAGTTACTATTGCTAGTTTTTTCTTATTTTGTTATGTAAATAATTTATTATTATATTAATTAATGTGGCATAAGTACGGCTTCTCCGCTACGCCACTGTCCCTGTGAGAATGTACAGTTGTTTTACTTTTAAGTGGGTGCGAGAATCTATGGCTTTCTGAATGTGGGGAGCGATGGCTCGCTTTGCATCGTTCTCTCTGGCTCAGAGTCGATAGCTGCTGAAACTACCAAAGAGGGTTCTACACCCTTTGGTTACAGTCTAGTTAGCGATCCTTCCCTCCAGCGCGAATATCGCTGACCGTCCCCACCACCGCTGTTATCCTGGATTTTCCAGCTTTCGGTGGCTTCCCGCGTCCGGTAGCAGTTTCCCGCCTCATGTCCCCTGGATCATCATTCTGGCCTTCTCGTCTGGTGAGGTAAGGTTGCTTCTGCTCTTGTTTCTGGAGATGGTAGCGTTTCATTGACTAGCACATTTAATTTAGATTCGTGAACTTATATATATATATATATATCAATTCAGTGATTTCCAATAGATAAACATGGTGTGTGTGATTCTATTTGCAGTTTGAAAATAGCCTGATATGTTAAAACGTTTTGTGATCACGGGACGGCCCAATTTATAATAGGTGGTATGTTCATTTTTGTACAGTGCATGTAAGAATCTTCTCATCGTTTCCTTCCGTGAGTGATATGTGTTCAACGTGGTTCGTTCATAGAACAAAGCCTTCAGCTTCCACTCTTGTTTGTTCCATGCCCATCAGGAAAATAACTATGCGGGTATCCTTCTGATTTCCACTAATATTTCGCGATCATCTCTCCCGCCTATTTTAATTTTGCTGTCTCTTCTCCGACTGGTAGTACGCACTCTGTCTCTCTCAGTAATTCTCTCTGAGCCTTGTACAACCTCCTTCAATAGCTTCTTTATGTAATTCTAAACATTTCTATGGGTTGCGTGCTGTAATTCTTAATTTTATTTTTTCGACTTTGTAATAATAACACTTTAACGAGTTTTGGAGACTGGACTTCATCCGTCTCTGTAATCGCTCCCTATCGCGTGCAGCTGCATTTCTTTCGCTTCGTCGTGTAATTCTAAACATTTATATGGGTTGCATGCCGTAATACTTAATTTTATTTTTCCGGCTTTGTAATTATTTCATTTTTGTGGTTTTTCTGAAATAGCACCTCATTCGTCTCTGTAATCGCCCCCCTATCGCGTGTAGCTGTATTTCATTCGCTTCCTTATACAATTCTAAGCATATCTATGACTTGCATGCTGTAGTTAATTTTCTTTATTTTTCGGAAACTGAATTTTTTCAATTTTATCGGTTTTCGGAACCACGTGTGTCCGAGTTCCGACTCCCGGGGTTTGCAGCTAGTCGCCTAAGTTCACGCTGCTTCTCATATAAAACCAGTACCTAGATCGATTTCTAACAGACTGCAACTTAAGAATCCACCGTGATTTTGTATAATGAATCCGATTTTCCACCACTTCACCTTCAGTGGAGTGCGTTCATGTAACGTAGCTGTGTGTCGTTGTTAGCGTGTTTGCTCGCGGTCCAATTCCGATGTAATTTAACTTGGCTATACACACGCACCATCTCAAAACAGGCACGACAGACCAGAGCCAGCTTCAAAATGTTTTTATATATTGTGTTTGGTGCTACCTCCGCCTTGCTGAATTCCACCTACGATAGTGTCGCCTGCTTCCGCCTCGTCTCAGCACGTTGATTCGGTGAGTTTCGCTGTGGCATTGTGGGTGTGAGAGAGAATGAGTGTTGTTTGTGAATCCTTCCCCCCGGTAGCGTTAAATCATGTATAATTTAGGCTGGGCACCGTCCGCATTAATCCATGTAAGAAATGCATTTTTATTGTGTTAACGAAATTGGTTCCCCATTTTGCTTGTTTTTCTATTTGAATAAACAAGTTTAAGTTCAGCATAATCCATAAGTTCCCTATAAATTGTAGTTTTAGAGCACCTTCCCCCTTTTATTTAATATTGTTCTTCACAAGTTCTGAGAATACGTTCAGATGCAATTTTTCTTATCCCTAAATTCCGTTGCGCCATAAACGTTTTCTTAGCCACCTTTCTATGATAACTTTAATTGTGGTGGCTTGCTTATTAATATCTGTATGTAATAACGTGTGAGCTGCTATGCGTAGTGACAACTGTAGTATTAACTTCCTGTTATTCAAGTAATTTGAAACGAGTCAGTTCTCAGTTTGGGCCAGGGAACAAGGCTTTATAGTAGGGAGTAACCAGTAGTTCACACAGACCTCATTTACTAATTTTAGTGATAAGACAAGCATCTTGTTACGTACAGTGGTCGACTTTTAAGACAAATCAACGACCAACGTCGTCAGTGATACAAAGCCGAAGGAGGCGATCCCTCTTGGTTTATCAAAACAGGTTAGGACACTGATGCAAAGGCAAAGGAAAAGGCATACTAAATTTAAACGAACACAAAATCCCCAGCATTGGCGATCCTACACAGAAGGTCGAAATTTAGCGAGGATTTCAATGCGAGATGCCTACAATACTTATCACAACGAAACTCTTTCTCGAAATTTGACTGAAAACCCAAAGACATTTTGGTCATTCGTTAAATATACTAGGGGCAAAACACAAACAATACCCTCACTACGTGATAGTAATGGCGATCCTCTCGGATGTTCAGATGTTTGTTAAGCTTATGGGACTTAACTACGGGGTCATCAGTCCCTAAACTTACAAACTACTTATGAACTACTTACGAACTAGGACGGCACAAATATCCATGCCCGAGGGGGGATTCGAGCCCCCGACCGTAGTGGCCGTGCTGACCGTGACTGAAGCGCCTCAGTCCCCTCGGCCACCGCGGCCGGCGCGATCCTCTCGATCACAGCGCTACTAAAGCAGAGTTACTAAACATAGCTTTTAGAAACGCAATATCAAAGAAGACGAAACCAATATTTCAGATTTCGAATTACGAACAGAGGCCGTAATGAGTAGCGTAGAAGTAGATATCATATATCATCGGAGTAGTGCAACAAGTAAAATCACTTAATAAGAACGATTCTTCAGGTCCGGACTGTATACCCATTAGATTTCTATCTGATTATGCTGAAGCGATAGCTCCTTACTTAACAGCCATATACAATCGCTCTCTCATAGAAGGATCTGTACCAAAAGATTGGAAAGTTGCACAGTTCACACCTATATTCAAGAAAGGCAGTAGGAGTAACCCACTAAACTACAGGCCTATTTCATTGACGTCAATTTGCAGCTGGGTTTTGGAACATATCCCGTATTCAAATATTATGAATTATTTCGAGCCGGCCGCGGTGGCCGAGGGGACTCCGGCGCGCCAGTCACGGTCTGCACAGCTAGTTCAAAAGTAGTTTATAAGTTTAGGGACTGATGACCCCGCAGTTAAGTCCCATAAGCTATACAAACATTTGAACATTTGAATTATCTCGAACAGAACGATCTATTGACCCAAGGTCAAAACGAATTTAGAAAATATCGTTCCTGCGAAACACAACTAGCTCTTTATTCACACGAAGTGATGGGTGCTATCGACAAGGTTTCGCAAATCGATTCCGTATTTCTTTATTTCCAGAAGGCTTTTGACACAGTACCTCACAAACGGCTTTTAATCAAATTGCGTGGTTATGGTATATCGCCCCAAATGTGCGATTGGATAGGGGATTTCCAGTCAGAGAGGACACAGTTCGTAGTAATCGATGGTAAGGCATCGACTAAAACAGAGGTGATATTGGGCGTTCCGCGGAGTAGTGTCATTGGTCCTCTGTTGTTCCTTATTTACTTAAACGATTTGGGGGAAGATCTAAGTAGCTCTCTTAGGTTGTTTGCAGATGACGCCGTCATTTTCCGTCTAGTAAAATCATCTGAAGATGAAAACCAACTGCAGAACGATCTGAATAAGATATCATTCTGGTGTAAAATTGGCAATTGACTCTAAATAATGAGAATTGTGAAGTCGTCCACGTGAGTACGAAAAGAAATCCGTTAAACTTTGTTAACAAGATAAATCAATCAAAAGTGAAGCGGTAAACTCAACAAAATACCTAGAAGCACTATTACTTCAGACTTAATCTGGAAAGAACACATAGATAATGTCGTGGGAAAGACGAACCAGAGACTGCGTTTTATTGGCAGAACCCTTAAAACATGCAACCGAACTACAAAAGAAACTGCATACACTACGCTTGTCTGTCCATTTTTGGAGTACTGCTGCCCAATGTAGGATCCTTATCAGGTGGGTTTGACGGAGGACATTGAAAGAGTCCAAAGAAGGGCAGCTCGTTTCGTATTGTCACAATACAGGGGAGACAGCGTTTCGGAAATGATACAGGATCTGGGATGGGAATCATTACAACAAGGCCGCTTATCGCTGCGGCGTGGGCTACTTACGAAAACTCCAATCGCCAACATTCTCCTCCGAATGCGAAAATATATTGTTGACTCCCACTTACATAGGTAGAAATGATCATCAGAATAAAATACAAGAAATCAGAGGTCGAATGGAGAGATTCAGGTGATCTTTCTTCCCGCGCGTTATTCGAGAATGGAATGGGGAGATAAATAGTATAATGGTGGTTCGAGGAATTCTCTGCCAGGCACTTAAATGTGATTTAAGTATCCCATGTAGATGTAGATGTAGATGTATCGACTTCTTTTTCAGCCTATCTATAAAGGAACAATTTCGGCTTGTACCGCAACTTCTAGTCCTCAGTTTAATGTGGAGGAAAATATTGGGGTTGTGACTCCTGTAGCTGCAGCTTTTTCCCAGTTTTAGGAATTTGTCGCTTCTTCCCGGTTTTAGTAATGTGTCGCTGACACTTACTTCTCCTGAGTCTAAATCGAGTGCTGGGTCTAGCGTCCCCTGTGACATCGGAAATTTTTCAAACATGTTAATGACTACACAAAATATGCGCAGAGAGGCATGAAAGGGTACTTCAGTTTTCAGCTGATCTTGTAAAAATTGTGGACACTCTCGGAAAGATTGCTGAATGCCATGACCCGGGCACAGTTGGTAAGACTGCTTTTCTGGTGTTAAATTTGTGCAGCTCTCAACATGTGTTGCCATTATTGTGTCCGAGCGATGTGCTATATCTAACGCAATGTCTAAGCAACCTACTGCAGAATCGTGTTGATCTCAGTGACAGTGCTACACGCGTAAATAGCATTATTACTGTTCTTATTAGCTGTTGAGAAAATTCGGTCACTAGCTTCAGTAACATATAGAAGGGTGAAGAGACTCTAGCGAATCAACTAGACGTCGAGCTCAATTTTCCTCGATACCTCGCCACGGTCGACGCTAAGTTTATCGTGACTACCATCAAAGAAATTCCCCAGAAGAGTATTACTGAGGAGGAGTCTATTTACCGTATTGGACTTCATTATAACTGATTTATGAGAAAGATTCTCTGCTGAAACTTTGGATGTGCTTAAGCTCTCCGTTTTCAGCCCAGAAAGTATTGTTAAGTTATCCGCAGGTGAAACTGAAAAAAATTGCAAAGTCCCTCATCAACCGCTTCGGTGCGCTGCTTGACGGGGAAAAAGCCATTGTTAAGGGTTGAAATGTTGTTGTGGCGAAAGAAATGGAACCAAGAAAGGGAAAGATAAAAAGAGCTCCCAGCCATAGCTCTTGACATATTGGCAAGATGTATGTAATCACATAAGCTTTATTGGTCCTGGCAACGCTTCCAGTAACAACTTCATCTGGCGAAAGATTATTTTCGTCGTTGCAGAACCTAAAAACGTATTTCAGAACATCGATGAAAGGAAACCGCCTCCTTGGTCTTGCACTTACGCATATTCATTACCGGACGTAGAAAAGTAAATTTCAAAAACTGGCCGTAGAAGGAGATTAGAATTTAATATTTCAGAGCAATAATATGTGCGTACATATTTAATATCATATTTCTCTCTGTTTATTTATTTATAGTTTTACAAGAAGAAAGAAAGAAGTCAATTGGTCAAACTTACATTCATGAGGAAAAACAGCTTATTATGAGCATAAAATAATGTAATTAACAATTTAAGGTGATTTCCTGAAAACAAAAATCCTATTAAACCTTTCCACAATCGTACGGCCATTATTGCCTATAAACACTTGCGCAACATTCTATCGGAATTTGAAAGCAATTGGTTAACTAATTTCGAAGAATTATGGCTGGAAACTTTTGTGTCCCTGCCTCGTCGCCGCTTTTGTGTCTCCTTTCCGTCGTAGGTGTCGGTTGCCGAGTAGGAAGACCGACACAGGAATAAAGGTAGCACGCTTGTGCAGGTACGGAGGGGAGCAGCCAGTGGGACAGTAGAAACTAGAAACACTAGAGTAAATTAGAACGAGATATATATTGCACAGAATTTATACAATACTTAACTTTTGCCGGCCGCGGTGGCCGAGGTGACTAAGGCGCTCCAGTCACGGTCAGCACGGCCACTACGGTCGGGGGTTCGAATCCCCCCTCGGGCATGGATATTTGTGCCGTCCTAGTTCGTAA
The DNA here is from genome assembly GCA_026315105.1 of Locusta migratoria. Taxonomy (NCBI): domain Eukaryota; kingdom Metazoa; phylum Arthropoda; class Insecta; order Orthoptera; family Acrididae; genus Locusta; species Locusta migratoria. The sequence goes on along the minus strand of CM048755.1, from coordinate 740,493,618 downwards.
GTAGTTCATAGGTAGTTTGTAAGCTTAGGGACTGATGACCCCGTAGTCAAGTCCCTTAAGTTGTACAAACATTTGAACATTTTGAACTTAACTTTTACATAGCTCAGTACTGCAGAATGCTGATACATAGTTGAGCTAGAGGCCTGCCTAGTGCCTATCCGATAGCCAAGTCTTCACTGGTGCCTATCTGATTCCGAAGTGTTAACTGGTTCCTATCTCAGTCCCAAGTGAACGATGTCGTTCAGTGGTGGCCTCGAGCGGAGTAGTGGCAGAGGGCGCTCGTGGCTGATGTCGTAAGAACGCCGCGCCGTGCGTGCATGGCGGCGCGCGGCGAAAGTAGGTGGCGCGCACTTTGGACATGTGCGACACCACAGAAACAAATGATCATTTGCATTTTAAAATATTTTTCAGTTTAGCGAACAAATATAGTGTTACACAAATTCATGTGTCATATTTGAAGAATATTAATCACGTAATGTAGTAAGTAATTTCGTTAAACACCCATAACATACAGAAAACACAGATACACACACACAAAAAAACAGAATATATACATAATGTATATCACGAAGGATGGCGCAGACTTACACGGTTGAAAGTACATGGTAATAGAAGTAAAAATGTCCCAGTAAATATGGGCCGTTTGCGAGATAATTACGAATGTATGGTTCAAAACCGCCACTGGCGTCACTGTAAACATGGTCCTAGTTAGTACACATTCATTTGAAACTTACTATTAGTTTTTACATCGCATTTAGTTCACATTTCACGTGTGGGTTAGCTGTTCGAAGTGTCTCCCTTGCATCTGGATGCAATACTGTGCTCGTCTTCGCAGTGAATTTCTAATACTTTCGAAAACCCCTGGATCATGTCGGAATTTTTTACTTGCGTGTACAACTCGCTTTTGAGGTGCCTCAGACACAAGCATCCAAAGGACTTAAATCATGTGATCTTGGAGGGCAAGCTACAGGTCCGCCTCGACCTGTGCAACTTTGACTGTATCTACGCATTATATGCCGTCTTACAGTAAAAGCAAAATATGACGGAGCTTCATCTAACTAGGACAATGTTTACATTAAAGCCAATAAAATGTTAATTAAATGCCATGTAAATCTTAATAGTAAAGTCCAAATTGCAAATTAATGTGTACCAACTAGGACGATGTTTAGAATGACGTCAGTGGCGGCCTGGAAATATACATACATCATTATCTCGCAAACGCACCTATGTTTACTGGAACACTTTGGCTTCTATTATGGTTTACTTTCAACTGTGTAAGTTTGCGCCATCATTTCTCAAATGTTCAAATGTTTGTTAAGCTTAAGGTACTTAACTGCGAGGTTATCATTCCCTAAACTTTGAAAGAGGACTGTCTGCTGTCTTCCCTAGATTTTTAACTTTGTAATTTATCTAAGCTCACTAGACGGGCTTTTTTTGTGAAACGAGAATCCCTTTCGTTCGGAGGCATGAGGAACAGCATTTCATTTCATATTTTTAAACGTTGGTTTCTGTAACACTGTTGTAATATTAACATTATGCTAATCATTTATCATTGTGTCTATGAATGTGGCAAGATGAACGGCTTCTCCGTGACGCCACTGTCCCTGTGAGAATGTGTACTTGCTTTATTCTGTATGTGCATATATGAGAATCTTCTAGCATGGGAGTTTGAGTGTATGTATGGGAATTTTCGTCGTTGGCTGCTGGCTGTGCACTTTGCATCTCTGGCTTCGAGTCGATAGTTAGTCGTTACCAACCTCTGCTTTTGATGCTACCAAATAGGTTCCTCCCCCCTTTGGCTACGAGTTGGGTTGGCAATGCCCGCTAGCGAGCCACGGTTTAAGCTCTCCCCCACCACCTCGTTTTTCTGGGTTTTGCTGATTTCCGGTGGATTTCCGGCCGCTGGTGGCGGGCTTGGTGGCCGACCTAGACATTCTGTGGCTGCGATTCGACCTGGTAAGACGTTTTGATTTTCTTTCCTCCCTTGAGATGGTAGGAGTTCGTTGTCTGCTTTGTTAAAGTTAGATTTCAGAACTTATGTTCATTTTTCGGAATAAGTTTCTTCGATCATGTACGAAAGTGTATTCAATTTCATTTAGGAGATTTTGCATAGGTAAATGCTGTGAATATGCAACTAATTTGGTTTGATAACGGCTGAGAATCGGTAACCTGTGTGAGACTAGCTGGCAGTGTAGGGTGTTTAATTTATTTCTAGCTTAGTGGAATGCGACTAATGTGCGGGAATATTTTTATTCTGTGTGGTGCATGTGAAATATTTCAGTCCGTTTACTCCTTCTGCGAGTGATATGTACTCTACATGGTGTGTTCTTAGAACAAAGCTTTCAGCTACCCCTGTGTCTGTTTCTAGGCCCTTCAGGCAAGAAATCACGTATGTATCTTTCTGATTTTATTACATTGCAATCTCCTCTCCTTCAATTTTAAATAGTTGTTTCGTTTCCAAACTTGTACTTTGCATTCAGACTCCTCCAGTAAATTCTCTTCTAGCCTTCTACAACCCCCTTTATTAGCTTGCTTATGAAATACTACGTAATTCTAGGGACTGCATGCTGTATTTCTTAGTTGATTTACTCCAACTTTGAATTTATTCCACTTTTCTGATTTTTGAAGACTGGACGTCGTCCATCCGTGTAAAACCTTCCCAATCACGTCTAACTGTATTTCTCTAGCCTCCTTCTGATATCCTATGCATTTCTAAGGTTTGCATGCCGTAGCTATTTTTCTTTATTTTTCGGAAATTGAATTTTTATATTTTTACTGGTTTTCAGAACCACGTGGCTCCGAACTCCGACTTCAAGGGTTTATAGCTAGTCACTCGAGTTCTCGCCACTGCTCACACACCAGTGCCTTCCTATTATTCATTCTGTTGCGCCATAAATGTTCTCTCAGCCACCTTCATGAAATGATTTAGTTCGGGGTGGTTTGTATATCAATGATTGTGTGTAATTCTTGTGATCTACGACGTATGTTGGCCACCGTCTCTTTGTCTTCCTGCTGCTAAAGTAAAGCTTGAGTCAGTTCTAAATTCTGGGCTAGGAAATAAGATTCTATTGCGGGAAGTAGTCAATAGTTCACGCCAATCCTTTAGCTGGTTTTGCGGCCAGAGTTATATGTTTGACGTAAGCTTTTAACTTTCAATATAACAATTGGAAGTAGGGAGCAGTGGGAGAAAATAGTTCGATACCGTACGGGGGATATTGTCTGGTTCACTAACGGGTCAAAATCAGACCATGGCGTTGGGGCCGGGGTATACGAGACTAGAGGGCGTCATCTCTCTAGGGAAACTGGCCTCAGTATTCCTGGCCGAAATTACTGCCATCAGGGCATGTGTGGAGGAGAATTTGCGTAGGTGCTACAAAGATCGTAGCATCTAAATCTATTCAGTCAGGCAGCCCTGAGATCACTGGCAGCTCCTGCAACAAGGTCTAAAATTGTTGCAGAATGTCACAGGGTTCTGGTAGAGCTAGGGGAAAGCAATAGAGTAAACCTATTGTGGATACCTGGCCACTCGGGGATCAGTGGCAACGAACATGCCGACAGATTAGCGAGGATGGGGGCAGAGACTCCATTTATTGGACCGGAACCTGTCCTGACAATCACCAAGGCAATGATCAAATTGGAGCTACGTAACTGGCTCAGAAGACAGCACGTAGAATATTGGACCAAAGTCTACCAACAAAAACATGGCAAGATAATGATGCCAAAGCCATGTTTTAAAAGAAGCTCTGCAATCCTGGGCCTGAACAGGAGAGAGATTAGACTCATGGTTGGATTGCTGACAGGCCATGGAAATTTCAAAAAACTCCTACATACAATGGGAATAACAGAAGAGGACCCTAAATGTAGGATCTGTGATGACGGTGATGAAACTGCATCACTCTAATCTTCGAATGCATTGCATTGGAGAGTAAAAGGCACAGAACATTTGGGACAACCAGACCCGAAGAAATTGTGTGTAATAAAGAACTGGTAAAGGGACTCCTTGCACTGTTCAAGGGCATTGGTTGGCTTTACTAGATATACAGGGAGCGATACCGCACAATAAACTTAGTTTCGGTGCGGGCAGTGGTGGGTTGCACCATGACTGTTTTGGCTTCCCTGAAAAAATCAAATCAAGTCAAATCAAGCTTTTAACTGGCTCCCATCAGCTAGAGTTAGTTTTACAATTAACGGTGGTCTTTCAACTTACAAACTACTTTGCCGCGCGGGAGTAGCCGAGCGGTCGTCTTCGTCAGGCAGCCGTGCCGTGCGGGCGTCTTGTTTACGTCCTCGCTTCTTGGCAGCCGAGTGGAGGTATACCGTGACTGCACGCTTCAGTGTTCATACTTGCGTATTAGAATGTGCTGTAGACGAACATAATGGATCGACTTCCAAGAAAAGACACTCTTAGATTGAGTTTCGACCCGAATTTACGTATAATCCGAACGAGAGATGGACGGTAAACACAGCAAGGAGCTATCTTTTTTTTTAAGCATTCCAGGACTTTATTCTCCGCGAACGTAGATATCGCCTACGTTATTCCACAAGTCCTAAGAAGAAGGGTAAACGAAAACTGGGTTATATGGCGAAGACATAGGCTTTAAAGGATGCTATTGCATATGTGCAAGCCCGGTTTAAACAGATAGTGTGGAGAAACCTAGCTACTATTACGTCTTTAAAAAATTGCTTTTACACTAAACAGGCGGGGGGATTAGTCTCGCATCGTTGTATTGACCGAAATTAGCGGAACACACGACAAACGTGTTTGTACTGTGTGTGACTCCCATCCATTCCTTAGAGAGCAGGTTATGATCGATGTATGCGGGCGTTGGTTGCAATATAAGTGTTTGCGAACATTACGTTGTATTTACTCAGTTGTACTGTAACAAAAAAGTGTAAACACTCCATGTTCCATATAGGATCAAGTGTTGCAGTGTGTAGGTTAGCATCTTCGTTTGCGGTAGACATCTACTTGTAATTAAAAAAATAAATCTTAGTTCGGAGTAGTGGAATGCACAAGAAAGGAACTTGGAGTAGTAATTTTGTGGGTAAAGAGCGGGTCGAACTTGTTCTGAAAATCGATGTCGAATTGGGCAGGTAAAGTACTCTCTCGGTTCTGTGGTTGCTGTATTGTCGAGTAAGGGTGTTGTTAGGCCAATACTTTCGAGAAAAAAGAAAAGTTTTAGTGTAGACGGTCGGAAATCGGTAAATAATTTCAAGTATTTATTTATTTCGACTCAGGGTTTAAAAGTCTTCTGGGGTGCTGTAATATCGGTGTTTGACTTGCGTCAGATAAATGTAGTTTGCATCGTAACAGGACATACAGATTCTTCAGATGGATATATGGAAGAAGATGTGTACTGCTGTAGCAAGGAAATAAGAGGTAAAATTAAACTACCCGAATTCTCGGAAGGCGCATCTATACCTCGATCTAAGAAGGAAACGTAACAGGGAAATATCGATAAAGAGAGAGTGTTAAATTTCGGAACTTTCTGCATAGCTCAGCTCCATTAAATAAATGCAATGCGCGCTATCCTTGTCAGAGTGGTGCATCTGCAGAGGTCTTGCGTAGAAGTTTTTGATCATTTGGAGATGTAACTTAGGTGTTTTTGTTTAGACATTTAGCATATGTTTCTTTTGTGTAGCCTGCCGAGAGAGCGCTCTGTGTTCTGGACGATTTTTAACGGTGCTTGCAGATGTTTATTTAGAGACGTTGTGCTAGATGTCGTTGACGATTTTCGTTATTTGGATTTTGTGTATAGACAATATGTCGTCTTCTGCTGCTGATGATGTGTTATCGAAAGAGTGGTTGCCATACAGTTTACATTCTGTTCGATGGCTGTTGCTTGCATCGTCTAAACGAAGAGATACATTTATAGATCTAAGGTTGTGGTCGAGTTCCGAAACGGACCATTTCTTTTAGTTAGTCCCGAATGTTTGGCTTTGGTTAGAATTGTTTTTGGATATCGAAAGAGTATATGTTAAGATGGATATGTAAGTTTGTGGCGTTCGTTGCCGTTTATTATCCAACCTGTGCTATTATTAAACACATCTGTCGGCTGTAGTCTATGCGAAGAGCAAGGAGAGAGATGGGAGTGTTTGTGCATCGATAAATTCTTACTTGCAAATTTTGCATACGAGTTTTAATATTTTACAAGCTGTAGTATACGGTTATTTTTTTGTGCAGAGATCAACTAAACATTTCTGTTCTAAATTGTTTTTTAGCAATACACCGAAATTCTTGTTAAAAATACATACGGAGAACACTATGGTAGCTTTAATTTTTCCGAGAATAATAAACGGCGGAAATTGTTACATAGGCTGTCAGAATTAAAAATTTTACAAAAAATCGAGATCTGGCGTACGGATCGCTGCGGCGCGCTTAATAATAAATATGCAATTTAATTGGCTGCTCACCTGGCGGGGCGCGGTCGCCGCAAAAAGAGTGCAGTACGCCCCTGTCCTGGGTGTAGGGGTCGGCTGGCAGGGGCGGTGTTGTTTAGAGATGTCGATGCGGTCAAGACATTCGTCGCAGTATTGTTTGTTCTTCCTCGCGGGTAGGGTGGGTGGCGGCGTCCTTTGAGAATCGGTCGCGAGCGTGGAGGAGGGGGTGGCATCTGTCGGCGGCGGCGGCGGCGGTGGTCCGGCAATCGGCCGAGCGAGTAGGGGTCGCGGTGTCGGCCAGGTGTGTGGTAGAGGGAGGTGTTGTTTACTTGCAACCTGTCAATCGTTATGGCGGCGTCCTTTGATTAGCGGTTCGACAAGTAGCGTTCATGACACTAAAAGGACCTAATTGTAAACTGTCAATCATCCTGTCCTTCCGTAAAGTGCATTATTGATCTGTCAATCATCCTGTCAATCATCCTGTGGCGGCCTCCTTTGATCGGCGGTCCGGCAATTGCCCGAGCGTCAGGCGTCGATGACACTATCGTCGATGGGCTAATCTCACTGTGCTGATACCCCTTTTGCTATACTACGGTCACTATAGACGAATTGATTGGAATACACTTACCGATAGTCAACAGTACTGTATATTTAAAAACGATAAGTCCTGAAGAATGCAAGAAAATTGTTGACGCATGTGGTGGACGATTAAAATTTAAACATTCAGACGGCAATATTGGAGACGTTACAATATCACCAGCTGGCATGGGTTTGAAAACTGTACGAATTTTCGAATTACCATTCGAAATACCTGCCAAAGCAATTAACTATCAACTCAGTTTATACGGCACAGTACTCAGTAAAATCGCGGAAAAGTGGTCGGACTCTCACATTTTCCCGGTGTTGAACGGTGCGAGACAAGTGAAAATAGAGATGTTATAGCACATAACGTCCCACATCGCGGTTTGTGGCTACAGAGCGGTTGTAATATACGAAGGGCAACCACGAACATGCTCGGGATGTGGTTCTACAGAACACATCGCACACAATGTTTACAATGGTTCGTGACGCAAATACCGACCGGCGAGCGAGAGAGGCCTGGCCTCATGTCTACGTTGCCCATGAGCTACGTAGCCGCCGCGGGAGGCAATATTGCACCAGAACCAAATCTAGACGCAGCCCTGGAGGCGTACAATGACAAAAACCGGGACATACCCATGGACACGACAAACACATATGATGTCCTTCCTTCTAATGACCAGACTACGGTCGAAAGTAAACAGGCAGTTGTCTGTGAAAGCAGCAGTAACGACAAAAGTGTAGAGGAGTTAGAAAATGCGGACGGAACTTTTCCGGCATCACCAACTGAGACTCGGGAATTAAATGAGCAACAGTCCCAGAAGTCTCCCAAAACACACAAAAAGCGCCGTATTGCACACGAAGGTGCGGAAGAAAAGGCGCGAATACTGTGCGAGAAAGCCGAGCAGATCCGCAAAACACTGACGGAAGGGACATCACAATTTCCTCCGGGAAACCGTCCAACGAAATAAATAAATAAAAATAATACCAGGCTTATTAATATTCATGCTCCTTCTGGAACGGGTAAAAAACACCAGAGAGCTGAATTTTTTAAAGAAGAAATTGTACCACTCTTTATGCGGCGTCCCGATCAAGTCATATTTGCAGGCGACTTTAATTGTGTCATCAAACCTAAAGATCAGATACCAAATTTCAACTGTATCGAACTTCAGAATATCGTCAGAGAAGTCAAACTAATCGACACGTGGGAACTCAAACATGGTGATAAACCCGGGTTTACCCACATTACCAGCCATTCCGCTAGTCGCATAGATAGAATTTCAAAATCAAATGTTTGTTAAGCTTATGGGACTTAACTACGGGGTTATCAGTCCCTAAACTTACAAACTACTTATCAACTAGCTTATCCTAAGGACGTCACAAATATCCATGCCCGAGGGGGGATTCGAACCCCCGACCGTAGTGGCCGTGCAGACCGTGACTGAAGCGCCTCAGTCTCCACGGCCACCGCGGCCGGCAAGATAGAATTTACGTAACGTCTAATTTACAACAATACATTTTGCAATCGAAACTATGGCCGAATATATTTTCAGATCATGTAGCCCACATATGCACTGCTAACCTACAAAAACAAGGAACGTACAGTGCAAAAGGAACATGGAAGTTAAACGTCGCACATCTGTCAGACCAAGGATGCCACGAAATCTTCCGCAACACGTGGACGGAATGCGAAGGAAACTACGACTCGGTCTTTACATGGTGGATGAAATTGTCAAAACCCGCATTAATGTTCAAATGTTCAAATGTTTGTATAGCTTATGGGACTTAACTACGGAGTCATCAGTCCCTAAACTGACAAACTACTTATGAACTAACTAAGACTAACGACGACACAAATATCCATGCCCGAGGGGGGATTCGAACCCCCGACCGTAGTGGCCGTGCAGACCGTGACTGGAGCGCCTCAGTCCCCTCGGCCACCGCGGCCGGCCCCGCATTAATAAAGACCATGAAACAATACTCTTGGGTTAAAAATATTTGGATGAAAAACGCTATAGAATTTTATTATCAGTGTCTCAGAGACTTACACCAACAAGATGCCACAGTCATAGAAAATTATACATAGATCAAAAGAATAAAGGGCACAATTTTAAGCCTCAAAGCGGTAGCAATTAGAAGGCTGTAAAATTCGATCACGACTACAAAATACAGTTCAAGAAGAAACAACGTCAATGTATCATATTATACAAGAACAGAAGAGAACAAACCGGAAAATAATGACAGAACTGAATACAGAAAACGGGAGAACCTTGATGACACAACGTGACATACGAGAAGAAATCCATAAATATTTTACGACACTGATGGCTGACAAACCAGTAGATGAAGTGGCACAGCAAGCCGTCATCGCAAGGCTGACCGCGAAATTAAATCCGGAAGAAGCGACAGACCCGTCAGCAGACGTAACAGAAGAGGAAGCGGCAGACGCCATACGAAGAAGCGCAAAGAGCAAGTCGCTCTGCCCGACGGATTACCAGCAGAATTCTATGACACCTCTGAACAACAGCTAGTCTCCAAGCTGACGCTCGTGTGTAACGAAATCCTGAACGCCAGAAGTGACAGGTTACAGGATTTTTGTGAAGGTATAGTGGTGTTAGTTCCCAAAACGCCAGGAGGAAAGACTGTTAACAAACTACGTCCCATAACACTACTCAATACGGACTACAAAATCTTCACACGCATCATAACGCAAAGACTAACTTTTGTTATAACAAGTATTAGTGGAAATTACCAAACGAGCGTCGGGAAAAATATAACAATACACCAGACGTTATGCGAATACAGAGATATTATAGCAACAGCAGAAGCTTTGGACATTCCAAGTGCCATAGTAAATCTTGATGTCAAAAAAGCCTTTGGCAGAGTTAACCATACGTATCTTTTCCGAACCATGGAAGTAATGACTCTCCCACAAAAAATTATTACCACGGTCAAAGACCTATTGACAAGTGCCACCTCACGATTATGTGTCAACGGACGATTAAGCAGACCTGTCAGAATCAAAAGTTGAGTACGCCAAGGTAGCCCAATGTCCCTGTGCTTGTTTGAGATCGCGATTGAACCTCTGCTGTGCTCCCTGACGCAGGACCTCGCAGGGCTACAAATACACCGCCATACAATAGCATGTCAAGCGTACGCTGATGACGTCAGTTTTGTGATCACTGCAGGTGACGAACTAGGAAAAACGTTCCAAACTGTAAGGACCTATGAAGCAGCGTCAGAATCGAAATTAAACCGTAATAAGTCGGGAATAATGCACATCGGCTGGGGATTAGATCTTAGAGACGACGTACAAATAAATTGAGTAGAAACTATCAAAACGCTTGGAATTGAATACATGAAAAATATCCGCCGCACGGCTGCCCTTAATTACAGAAAACTGTTGGCAAAAATACGAGCGGCCATACAACATGTTTTACGTAAACTAAATTCCATACAAAAAGTGCAATTAGCAAATACTTACAAAGAAATTATGTCGCTCGAGTATTGTCAATACTGAAGATCATACCTCAACAGATGCTAGCAGCGCTCGGTCATTTTGTCACCAGAGGACAAATTTTTAAGGTGCAGTATGACACCTTTACGCTACCTTAAGTAACGGAGGCTTAAAACTGACAAACATTTATAACAAATCACAGGCGCTGTTCGTCAGCAAGTTGTACAAGCAGTGGCAACGATCGCCCGATTCTCTCGCAGCTCATATTTTAAATGAAATAGCACCGACCAGTATGGATCCACCAGTATATGTGCACCACATTCCGAACGCACTCTATCATATCAGACAAAAAATGTTCAAATGTTTGCAAAGCTTATGGGACTTAACTACGGGGTCATCAGTCCCTAAACTTACAAACTACTTATGAACTCTTTACGAACTAGGACGGCACAAATATCCATGCCCGAGGGGGGATTCGAACTCCCGACCGTAGTGGCCGAGCAGACCGTGACCATATCAGACATTTTCTTATAGAATTAAGTTACATTCGACGAAATACTCTCGAAAAAGACAATACAAATTCAAGGAAGTTTACAACATGATGAGCAACCAAAACGGAAGTAGAATAGAGAAGAAGTACAAAGAGTACAACTGGGAGAAAATTTGGGAGAACATTCAAGACCCTTACTTACCGACAAAAGTGCGGTCAACATGGTACTCGGCAGTTAACAGGAAAATTCCCACAAATTCAAAGTTACATGCAATTCACCTAGCGGAAACTCCAAATTGCATCTCCTGTAACTTAGTGGACACAGAGGAACACCGTTTCACATGCGACGCTGTCACAACCGTCTGGACCCTGTGTACAACTAAACTCGCTAGTATGCTGCGAATATGTCCTCGAACCATTACCCCAGCTAGACTTCTCCACCCAGACGAAGTCCCCTACCCAAGCACAAAACACAGAGCAGTAAATTGTATCAGAGGACAGACGGTGTACTACATTCTCACAGAAAAAGACATAACTCAAGAAGACTTCTGGATTTATCTCACGACAGAACACGAAAAACTTAAAATAACGAAGAAATATAGAGAAAAGTATGCGAATTTTTTACTTAGCACTTCATCATAGAAATAAGACGGGAAACACCCATAGAAGTACTTTTATTTATATATTTAATTTTTTATTCATTCTGAAATATCTTTTAAGCTTCTGTGATTTCCGTACGGTGGCCTGAGCCATTGCTGCCTTGTACCCCAAAGTCTACTGAGAAGGCAAACACATAGTAAAAGAAAATTAGAAAAAAAAAACGAGAAAAACGGCATAAACTGCAGTAGCAGACAATACGAGAAGGCAACTTTGAAGCACTCTGTAAGCCGAAATAGCCCCTGTGTAGCCTCAGAAATACAGAAGGAAAAAAAGAGCGTTAATTATAATTTACATGGAGACAACAATTCTGCCACTTCTTTTCATTTTTAGAAAGAGAAGATTTTTACAACTACGAAGTAGGGAATTTTTAATTCGGTTTCAAGCTTTTGTTTTATCGTCTGACGATGAAGAAGTCACCAAGACGATGTTGAATTATTTTATTAAGAGGATGTTTCATTTCGTAATCAAGAAGAAATTTCTTTTTCCATGTCAATGAAAACAATGATAAAAAAAGAAAAAGAAAGAAAGAAAAAAGCGGTCCGGAGCGCCACGTTGCGGATCGCGCAGCTTCCAGTGGCAACTGGGCACAAACTGATTTCTCTGTTAGGCTGTATTATCTTTATTGTTAAATACAGGGTGTTACAAAAAGGTGCGGCCAAAATTTCAGAAAACATTCCTCACACACAAAGAAAGAAAATACGTTACGTGGACATGTATCCGGAAACGCTTAATTTCCATGTTAGAGCTCATTTTATTACTTCTCTTCAAATCACATTAATCATGGAATGGAAACACACAGCAACAGAACGTACCAGCGTGACTTCAAACACTTTGTTACAGGAAATGTTCAAAATATCATCCGTTAGCGACGATATATGCATCCATCCTCCGTCGCATGGAATCCCTGATGCGCTGATGCAGCCCTGGAGAATGGCCTATTGTATCACAGCTGTCCACAATACGAGCACGAAGAGTCTCTACATTTGGTACCGGGGTTCCGTAGACAAGAGCTTTCAAATGCCCCCATAAATGAAAGTCAAGACGGTTGAGGTCAGGAGATCGTGGAGGCCATGGAATTGGTTCGCCTCTACCAATCCATCAGTCACCAAATCTGTTGTTGAGAAGCGTACGAACACGTCGACTGAAATGTGCAGGACCTCCATCGTACATGAACCACATGTTGTGTCGCACTTGTAAAAGCATATGTTCTAGCAGCAGAGGTAGAGTATCCCGTATGAAATCATGATAACGTGCTCTAGTGAGCGTAGGTAGAAGAACATGAGGCCCAATCAAGACATCGCCAACAATTCCTGCCCAAACGTTCACAGAAAATCTGTGTTGATGACGTGATTGCTCAATTAGGTGCGGATTCTCGTTAGCCCATACATGTTCATTGTGAAAATTTACAATTTGATCACGTTGGAATGAAGTCTCATCCGTTGCATGTCAACACAAGCACGGAAGTCAACATTACCTTCCTTCAATTGGGCCAACTGGCGGTGACTCGAGGAAGTACAGTACATACTAACGAAACAGTTGGGTATTTTGACAATTGTCTGCACGAATTATTTCAATTTACATTTAAAGAGAAATACTAAAATGGGCTCTAACATGGAAATTAAGCATCTCCGGACACATGTCCACATAACATATTTTGCCAGCCGCGGTGGCCGAGCGTATTGTGGCGCGCCAGTCACGGTCTGCACGGCCACTACGGTCGCGGGTTCGAATCCCCCCCTCGTGCATGGATGTTTGTGCCGTCCTTACTAATAGCTAGTTCATAAGTAGTTTGTAAGTTTAGGGACTGATGACCCCGTAGTTAAGTCCCATAAGCTCTACAAACGTTTGAACATTTGAACATATTTTCTTTCTTTGTATTTGAGGAATGTTTCCTGAAAGTTTGGCAGTACCTTTTTGTAACACCCTGTATAATCATTTATATTGGAATTGTTTTGCCCCATTAAAACCCTCTCACTTACTTTGGTGGGTTATGTTTTTATATGTACATATAATGGAAAACAATATATCATTTTGAGATCTTAACTTATCGCCATTCGACGGTTAGGATAGGCTCAGTTAATTTTTCTGTGTTTTTATGTAAAATACAGTGGCGGCCCATGATTAAGATAAATTTGCATAAAAATAACTGTCACAGATTGTAGAAGCAGTCACAATTGTCCACTAACTAAAGCTATTCAGTAGCGATGTTTAGAATGGAGTTATGTCCGGGCGATTAACGGAGAGTAGTGATCGATGGTTCGAACCCTGGTATGCGTTAATATTTTTTCCCCTCAGTTTCCTGTATGTAACAGATTCTGGGACCAGAAATGACATTCATATTCTTACTTGTCACAAATATTTATCCATTTTTCCGAGTATGTCGGGATTTCCGAGGTCGTGGTGAAGCCAGAACCTAACAATAGAACTTAAATAATAATTCATCACTTGTCGTAAATATATCCTTTTTATTTCTGAAAATAATGTGGTAATATTGAACTGAAAGGGAACAGCCACTGTGCTGTCTAAATCAGAAATCCGAGCAGCTAATTTACAGATGGTATTTTCAGTCGATCCATCAAAACCGCATCTGGCCCTGACATGTACACACGACAGCGAAAAACGGTTTCCGAAATTCAGTTTTCGTGTTTCGGAAGTTGGGTCGCATGTTTTAGAAGAAGCAAATATTCCTGTGTGAGTTAGGCATTGTTGTCTGCGGTGTTACTCTATTGTACTTCTCCGTAGTTCCTAATGCGTACGTAATTGCTGCAGTCAGGATTTCAGTTTCGTTCAGTAGCGTAGCTAAAGGGGGGGGGGGGGGGTGCGGTCCGCACCGGGTACCAACTTCAAGGGGGTGACAAAACTTGCCAGAAGTTTCTTTATTTCTATTTCTTTTTTTCCACGCTAATTGTTAATGGTCTGAACCGACGGGGCTGTTGCCATTCTTCGTCTATTATCGTGAGTGACCGGACGCCAGAGTTTTCTTCAGCAATATTCAGAAGATCGAATGAAATATTTATTCATTTGCACGTAAGTAAATGGAATTATTTGTGAATTTTTTCAATACAACTTTTTCTTCCCATAGTTGTAAGAAAGATAACAAGGGGTTTCTTTTCTGCTGATGCCAAATGCCTGAATTTTTTCTTTTTAATAATTTTTTGAGGATCAGATGTTTCTCCCATCTTTAAAAGTGATTACCATACTCATTCACATGTTGCCGCCAATTTTAGAGTATAACCGATCACTGTGTTCCTTTTTCGTGATTTGAACGTTAAAATAAACGGCCATTTAGCCAAACCAGCCGTATTAATTATATATCACGTATTTACCCAACTATGAACTAGTCTAGCATAAAACCAGAACTGTTTTCTGCCGTAGCTATCAATGTGGTACGTTATGATGTACAGTGCAAAAGCTTTCCAAGCTGGATGTCACGACACCCAGGGGTGTCGCGTAGTGCCACTAAGGTTGTCGCAACAACAGCAAAATTTTAAGATAAAATAAGACAGAACATTGCGGAAAAAATACTAAAGATCATTCAATGCGTTCAGTGTGCAATTTAAGTACAAGTGAATCATTAATTAATATTTCTTCAAAGTATCATTTGATATAGATAAATCTTTCTAATTAAAATCAGTGTAAGTGATTCTTGTAAAACTTTATATATTCGAAATGGTGTCGCGACTAGGAAGAGTTTGGAAAGCTCTGGTATAGTGTATAAGAAAACTCATTGAAAATTACAAAAAAATACCAAATGGATTTATTATTTGATGCAACTGTGACGTCAAATAGAACAAATCTCCTTACTGTTTGCTGTTCATGAATATCTGACCTCCGTAAAAAATGCATAAAAGCATTTTCTCCTATACAACAATAGACAACTGATTACTAACTTATTGCATTTCAGGAAGATTGCTCTTTTAAGCAATATTTGCCTACAAATCTAAAGACAACTAAGAAGTGTTTGCTATAAATCAATATGGAGATTTCTATTTGCTTGTGGACGAAGCCTTTCGATTTGCGAGGGACACATGTGACGAGATGGGTATTCCTGTCGAAAAAATAAGAAATATTAGGAAGAAGTAAATGATGCCTGGGGAAAAGGCAGCAGACGAGACGCTGACTGCTCCAGGAACTGAGAAGGTCAATGTTGGAGTGCATCGACAGTTCCAACAAGAAATTGATACACGTTGCAGAAACATGGAGTGTATATCAGATCATTTTGCTGTTTTAGAGCCCAGAAATCCAATTCAGAAAAGGAACTTCGATGATTGTAAAATGTTTAATTGACAATTAAGATTAGATTTCTGAAGATGGTATCCTCGCAGAAATTATACGGCTGCGAAGATTTCTGCAGGTTGCTAATGTCCCAAAAGAAGAATCTCTTGGATGGACATCTTTAAGAGTTTCTGAAGATGGTATCCTCGCAGAAATTCTACGACTGCGAAGATTTCTGCAGGTTGCCAATGTCCCAAAAGAAGAATCTCTTGGATGGACATCTTTAAAAGTTTTACAGTTCGTTGTGCCGGCCGCGGTGGCCGAGGGGACTGAGGCGCTCCAGTCACGGTCTGCACGGCCACTACGGTCGGGGGTTCGAATCCCCCCTCGGGCATGGATATTTGTGCCGTCCTAGTTCGTAAGTAGTTCATAAGTAGTTTGTAAGTTTAGGGACTGATGACCCCGTAGTTAAGTCTCATAAAAAAAAAGAAGAAAGAAGAAAAGAACAGTTCGAACCTCACTTTGGCATTAAGAGTTTTCTTAACTTTGTGTGTTTTGGTAGCGTCCTGTGAGAGAAGTTTCTTAAAACTGACACTCATTAAGAATTACCTTAAGTCTGCTGTGAGTCAAGCAAGACTCTCTAATTTGGCAATTTTGTCAACTGAAAATAGTGTGGCTAAAGCTACTGACTTTGAGGATGCAATTTCAAAATTTGCTGCAGGGAAAGTTAGACGTGTGAGATTGTAAACTGCATGTGAAAGTTACTAGTCATTAAGACAGTCTTTAGCTATTTGTTCTGCTTGATTAATAATCGATTAAACTATGTTATTTATAAAAACTAGTTTTATATATTTCCTTTCATACAGACTGTTTACAAACTAATTAACTTTGTATTTTGCTCATTTCATTATGTGTATCAAAAAATTATTTCTCTCCCCTTGAAAATTTTTTCCATTCTTTCTAAGGTTGGCGAGAGTGGAGTTGGTGTTGGAGGGGGGGGGGGGGGGGGATGACAATTGGATCACCGCACCGGGTGCCAAACTACTTAGCTACGCCACTGGTTTCGTTTACAAACTACATTTAAGCGATATTTTATTTCCGCCCCCCCCCCCCCTCGCTAGAACCATCTTAATTCTACCATATGTATTTATATTAGTGAAAGGGTGTCGCGCAAAACTGTAAGCTATAAGAGGGTGTCGCCGTGAGGGAAAGTTTGGGAAAAACTGTGCTAGACTGAGATTCATTGGAAGAATCTTCGGGAAGTGAGGTCAGGCAACCAGGGAATTGGCTTAGAAAACACTCGTTTGGCCAGCGCTTGTCTATTGCTCATCTGTGTGGCATCCGAACCAGGTATGGTTAATATGAGCAGAGAGAAGATCTAGCGGAGAGCTTCGTTACGGGCTCGTTTAGTAAGCGCAAATATGTCACGGAGATGATTAGGGAAAACAGTGTCTGACGCTGCAGGAGAGGCGTTCTGCGGCACGGTACGAGACTCTGAAAAGTCCCGAGAGCCTACGTTTCACGAAGAGCCAACTAATATTGTAGCGGTACTGGTTTGCAAGCCAGCAGCCATTGCTTTATTCTGTTTCATAATTTCATTTATTTATAATGAAACTAGCTGAAAGTACTGTGACACAATTTAAAAGGTACATTCAACTATATGCGTATATGCTGTCTGTAAAATTTCCTGCGGCTACAATTTGTAGTATAGAAATTAAAAATTGTAACGTCTTACTGAAAGCTGTAGTTTTAGTCCATGAACAGCGGAACGTTATTGTTCATGTGCTCATATCTCATGAACTACATGTCGTACTGTTATACAATTTAGTAGGTACTTTCAACTATATGTGTGTATACTGTCTGTAATATTTCCTGTCGCTACAATTTGTAATGCTCAAATTATAAATTGTAACGTCATACCGAGAGCCGTAGTTTTACTCCATAAACACCGGAAAAGTAGTAAGCGAGAAACTTTTTTCCTTTCATCATTTTGCTATGGTTGGCAGCGAGAAAAAGTTTAATAAAGGTTTCAAATTATGTTTAAAGTTCGTTGCAAGTTGCTTAGTACTGTCATTCTCATACAGTGTATTTCGGAAGTCTCGCCGCATTATATGGCATTTTTTGCGATTTCTATTGGTTATGACGTAATATCTTTTGAACCATGTGCCGTATGTGATTCTTAACCATGCAGCAATTGTTACCTCATGGTAAGGAATGTGTGTACCAAATTTGGTTGAAATCGGTCCAATAGTTTAGGAGAAAGTGAGCAGCATTGTCGCAAAATGCAGCAATTTTTCGCGAATCTCATTGTTTATGACGTCATATATCGTGAACTATATATCGTATGTGATTCTTACACTTACGGCGACCGTCCTCGTGGATTGAAGCTTACGTGTCCAAAATTCCATATAGATTGGAACAAAACTGTAGATTTGTATGCAACACGTACAATCACACAGACACTCTGCTTTATATATTAGATTTAATAAATAAAAATTCAGTTATCCATTCTATTGCCATAATGTGTGTTAATTAATTCTTTGTGATTACACTAATGTTTTGTAGATTTATTAGATTAAGTATTTTAGGTAAAGAGGAGTATGGCTTTCTAGAAGTGTCGGGTGGCGCCAAAACTCTAGGCACTAGCGTGGAGCCCTGCTCCACTGCTAGTCAGTTCAATGCGAGCCCCGACACGGTAAACATCTAGCGGCACTTGCGATAACCAGTGTTGTATTAATCGGTCGAAAATTGGGCTTAAAAATATTTGTAAAGTGCGTGCAATGTATGTCGGAGTGTTTTAAGACTGTAACTATGTTATTTTTGTGACTAATATCGACGTCAACATGCTGTTTGTGGCTTCTGTATTGTGTGATTGGTAAAAAATAAAAGAACCACTGGCATATCTAAAGGAATTCATCGACTTAGTTAATGGTAGTTAGAAAGCCACAGCATCCACCACTTTCAATTTCAGCCTCACCTCAGAAAACTTCGAGTCTACGACCTGTGTGCTGCTGGGGACATCTACGAGAGAGAAGACACCAGGTTAGTCAAAATATTAAGCGACAACCGCCTACGGGCCTCACCTGCAACGTTCGGTCTATTACAGCTAGATGAGTTAGCACGCTGCTCGCGGTAACGTGAGTGAGGTAAAGGGAAGATAGGAAAGTGTCAAGGGAACTGTCACAAGTGGACTTGATTACATAAACTTTAACCATAACATTGAATGGTTTATAGATTTTTTTTTTATCTCACCCCCGCCGTAACATACTGCTTCCACCTATGTATATCTCGCGAAGCGACCACAAGGCTAAGATTACAGAGATTAGGGCACACACGGAGGCATACAGGCAATCATTTCTTCCGCGAACAATACGCGAGTGGAATATGAGCAGGAAGTGACAAAAGTACCAAAATTACTCTCCGCCATACACCGTGCGGTGTGTTGCGGCGTGTGGATGTAGATGGATTTAGATGTAAAGCCCCGCAACAGGTTGTGTACGTGGAAGAGACCAAGAAACACTAGAAGGTATCAGATTTACTTTATAATGGCAAGGAATAGATTCCGAAACGAAGTTTTAAACTGTAAGAGATATCCAGGGGAAGATATAGACTCTAACCCTAACTTATTGGTTACGACCTGTAGATTAAAACTTCACAAACTGCAAAA
Organism: Locusta migratoria; assembly: GCA_026315105.1. Lineage (NCBI taxonomy): Eukaryota > Metazoa > Arthropoda > Insecta > Orthoptera > Acrididae > Locusta > Locusta migratoria. The sequence goes on along the minus strand of CM048755.1, from coordinate 740,474,169 downwards.
ATGTACAAAAATAAGTAGATGTAGCCTGGATAAACTGAAGGAACCACAGATTTATGACACTTTCAGAGTGAATATTAAGCACAGCTTGACCGAAACGAGGGGAAAGCAATACAGTAAAAGATGAACGGATAGCTTGGAGAGATACAGAAGTGAAGACGGCATATAGGTAGGATAAGGCCTAATAGTAATCACCAAGCGAGGAGCGCAAGGGTCACACACTGGACTCGCATTCGGGAGGACGGTGGTTCAAATCCACCACCGGCAATCCAGATTTGAGTTTTCCGTGATTTCCATAAATCATTCCAGGAAAATTCTGGGATGGTTCCTTTCAAATGGCGCTGCCGATTTCCTTCCCCATCCTTACCAACACAATCCGAGCGTAAGCTCCGCCTCTAATGACCACGCTGTCGACGGGGAGTTAAACATCAATCTTCCATCCTTCCTTCCAAATAGAAATCCTTGGATAACACTTGAGATTCTGAACTTAATCGATGAAATGAGAAAATCTAAAAATGCAGTAAGTGAAGCGGGTAAAATGACGTACAGAAGCCTAAAAAATCGTACTGACGTGTTTTACGGCCCACTTTAGATTTGTAGTTTTATAAGTTTTTGCAAACATTTTGGACGAAAATAATAAAAAAAACTAATTAATAAGAGTGTCTGAAATCCTTGTAGGAAAAAAATTAGGTACTGGTGGGTCCCGAACCACTTACCTTCAGCGTCACAGTCCAACATTGCCCACTACGCTACAACTGACAGTTAGTAATTGCGTTATTTAATCTCATACTATCGATGGCCGTTGTTAACTGATGCTAATACGGGATTTGTAGACACTAGATTATCATTTATTGTACGAAGAACGACGTCTTTTTGTTATTTTTTCAGTGCGCCATTGGTTTGAAATGACATCGTGTAAGTTACAATAAGAAAATCATCAAATACGCAGCGCAAGATGGCGTATGCCAGAGACAGTTCTGGGCGAGGAATGTCACGTGACATCTGCGAACGGCTGGTTTTCGTTAATTTAATGGAAGGTGTCAAAACTCCGTTATTTTTGCAAATATCTCTCAAACGATACGAGATATGAAAAACCCATAAGGGAACAAAGTTGTAGAGAATTCGTTTATTCAATTTTCGCGTCAGATGAACGGTTTATTTGCAATTAAAATTACATTACAAACGGATTTTTTTGGTATTATTAACGTATTTCTTGTCCGAAATATTTCAAAAAGCGAGGTTCTGGTCTCTGGTAGCCAACTATTATGTCTGTAAAGTTTGGTGCCGATCGGTTGGACGGTTCGACCTAAAAAGTGGGAACACGTTACAGCCAGACATACATCGTCAAATCGCCGTTATTTTTGCAAATATCTCTGCAACGATGCTAGATACGAAAAAAACATAATAGAGCTAAGTTGTAGGGAATTTTCCCCTCTACCAATTAGGCTCTCTACCAATTAGGTTATTCAATTTTCGTATCAGATGAACTGTTCGTTTGCAATTACAATTATATTACAAACGGCTTTTTTGGTATTACTACCGTATTTTTTGTCCGAAAATTTTGAAAAGGGAGGTTCTGTTCTCTGGCAGCCTATATTTATGTGTGCAAAATTTGGTGCTGATCGGGTGAACGGTTCGTCTTAAAAATAGGGAACACGTTACGGACAGACAGACAGACGGACAGGCAAACAGACATTCCAAAATCGCCGTTATTTTTGCAAATATCTATGAAACGATACGAGATATGAAAAAAACATAAGAGAGCAAAGTTGTAGAGAATTTTCTCCTCTACAAATTCGGTTATTCAATTTTCGTGTCAGATGCATGGTTAAGCCGTTATTTTCATTTAAATTTCGAGCTGTCGAAAGACGATCGCAAAGGCCCACTTTTAGTGTTACTACCGTAACATAAAGTGGGCCAAAATGAGGTTGACAGGAAGTGCAGACTGGCTAAGCAAGAGTGGTTAGAGCCGCGCGGACTAAGGCGCCATGTCACGGATTGCACAGGCACTTCCGCAGGACGTTCGAGTCCTCGCTCGGATATGGGCGTGTGTGTTGTCCTTAGAGTAAGCTAGTTTAAGTAGTCTGTAAGTCTAAGGACCGATGACCTCAGCAGTTTGATCCTTTCAGTTCGTAAACATTCTAACATTTGGAATGACTAGATGACAAATGCAAGTCTGCATAAAATGTATAACTAGGAGGAAGATGCACAGCACCATTAGCAAAACAAAACAGACGTTTGGAGAAAGAAAACCAGCTGCATAAATATAAAGGGCACAGATGGAAAACCAGCCCTAAGCAAAAAAGGGAAAGCTGAAAGTTGGAAGGAATATATAGGACCTATACAAGGGAAATAACTTGGCGGCAGTATAGTAGAAAGGTAAGAGGAAGTAGATGACGATGAGATAGAAGATACGATACTGCGAGGAGAAATTGACACATTCTGAAAGATTAGAATCGACAAAAGGCCCCGGGAGTAGATGATTTGTCGCCTGAACCTCTGATATCATTGGGAGAGCAACCATGACTAAACTATTCCAACTCGTGTGCAAGATGTATGAGACAGGGGAAATACTTTAAGACTTAAAAAATATCGTAATAATTACAATTCAAAAGAAAGCAAGTGCAGAAAGGTGTGAAAATTACAGAACTATCAGTTTAATAAGTCATGGTTGCAAAATACTAACACGAATTATTTGCAGACGAAATGGAAAACTAGTAGAATCCGAACTTCGGAAAAATCAGTTTGCATTTAGGAGAAATGTAGGGACACGAGCGGCAATACGCGTATTCTCAGAATATCAGATAAGGACAAGAAAATCTACATTTATAGATTTGGTAGATTTGGAGAAAGCTTTCGACAGTATTGACTGGAATACATTCTTTAAAATTGTGAAGGTAGCAACGGTAAAATATAGTGAACGAGAAGTTATATATAATTTGTACAATAGCTAGACAGGAATTATTAGAGCCGTAAGGTTTGAAAAGTATGAAGTGATGGGGAAGGCAATAAGACACGTTGGTAGCCTTTCCCCAATGTTACGCAATGTTTTCATTGAGGAAGCTGCGAAGGAAAGCAATGAGAAATTTGGATAAGGAATTAAAATTCAGAAGTAAAAACTTCGTGTCTTGCCAATAACATTGTAATTATGTCAGAGACAGCAAAGGACCTGGAAAAGCAGCTGAACGAAATGGACAGTGTCTTGAAAAGAGGGTATAAACTGAACATTAACAAGAGCAAAACATGGTTAATCGAATGCAGTTTAAGAAAATCCAGTAATGCGTCAGAAATTTGATTAGGCAATGAGTCAATAAAATTTCGTTATTTTGGCAGTAAAAAACTTATGATAGAAGAAGTAGGGAAAAAAGCTATCCTGAAGACGAGAAATTTGTTAACATCGGATATTAATTTAAGTGTTAGGAAGTCTTTTTGTAGACATTTGTCTGGTGTGTTGCATTGTAAAGGATTTATAAGTGGACGATAAGGAATTTAGACAGAAAAATGATAAAAGCTTCTGAAATTTCGTGCTACAGGAGAATGCTGAAGATTAGATTGGTAGATCGCTTAAAAATGAACAGATACTGAACAGAATGGTCCTAAAAGAAATTTCTGGCATATTTAGACTGTAAGAAGGGATATATGTTTTAGGACAAATCGTGAGACATTAGAGAACTGTCAGTTGTGGAGCAAAAATCGCAGAGAGAAACCAAGAGATGTATACAGAAGCAGATTCAAAGGGATGTAGATTGCCATTCTTATTCAGAGATGAAGAGGCTTGAACAGGATGGAGTGGAGAGCTGCATCAAACCAATCTGCGGACTGAAGACCACAACAAGTCGAAAAAAAGACTCACATACCTATCCTCTAATACACTATTTGTTATATTACTGCGAGTACTACAAATCCGTCATTCATTTACGAAAACCCTTATAAGTTCAGCACACATTTAAACACTAGGCTTCAATACAATACATTTCCCAAAATCGCTCATTTCTTTAATTCAGGGCTAAAAAATAAAGGTAACCCGACATTCCAGATTCTTATGCTGTTCAACTGAGGGATTAGTGTCCTTGGTTATCTTTTCACTGACCTCACGTTGAATCTCTTAGCTTATTATGCTCTTCCTCCGCATTCTCTTTCACATTATTTGCTTTGAAACCAAGTGCAGATTATGCCTTTTTATTGTATACAATCTGTTCTTGGTGTCTTGTCCAAATTTTTCACGAAAGTTTTTGGCAGACCTTAGAATGTTTTCTGCCAGTTGGTTTTAATAGACCGAATGAAAATGGATATGACGGATGAAATTGTTGGCTGGAGATACCGGGGGTGGATCAGCCTCCTAGAGGCAAGTGTGTTCCGCCTCCTAGCACAATTCCAGATAGCTGAGCGTTTCTGGTATGTGTCTTTGAGGAGTGTGATGTATAGTGCAGTGTTCGTTTGATGCTGGGAGAGACTGAGGACCTGTACCGCACACAGACTCGTCTTCAAGCGCCCTCATCTGACAAGTGGCTCAGCATAAATACTCTGACATGCTCAATTTTAACCATTTACTTTGCTTCATTCTCTGATTTTCTATCGTGTTCTCTCTCAAAACTTCCCTTGTTGCCTGTCCTACATGTTACTGTCTTCCCAAAATTTCCTAAAACGTTTCATGTACCTTTTTAAGATTTTCATGATACTCAGGGAATTTCTCTGCATTATCATTGCACTTTTTCATCCTGCAACTCTCCACTGACAAAAAAATAATACTTTAATTTCGTTATTTTCTTAGGTACTCATAGTAATTTATTGATTGCTTATTTGATCATTCGTTAAAGGCCAGAAATTTTGTGGAACCATTTTTTCCACTGATCTCCCTAATTTATATAGAGTTCTCGTAAGCCGGCCGCGGTGGCCGAGTAGTCTGAGGCGCGCCAGTCACGATCTGCACGGCCACTACGGTCGGGGGTTCGAATCCCCCTCGGACATGGATATTTGTGCCGTCCTTAGTATTAGCTAGTTCATAAGTAGTTTGTAAGTTTAGGGACTGATGACAAAAATGTTCAAATGTTTGTAGAGCTTAAGGGACTTAACTACGGGGTCATCAGTCCCTAAACTTACAAACTACTTATGATCTAGCTACAACTAAGGACGGCACAAATATCCATGCCAGAGGGGGATTCGAACCCCCAACCGTAGTGGCCGTGCAGACCGTGACTGAAGCGCCTCAGTCCCCTCGGCCACCGCGGCCGGCGGACTGATGACCCCCGTAGTTAAGTCCCATAAGCTCTACAAACATTTGAACATTTTTAGTTCTCGTTTAATTCTCTTCGGTCATCTGAGAAATCTGAACCATCTTTGCTTGTCGTTTGAAATGTTCAAATTTTTGTAATCCTATGGGACTCAGCGACTTCGATTATTAGTCCCTTGACTTACAAACAACTTGAACTAACTTAAACTAAGTACTACAAATACACTCATGCCCGAGGGAGGAGTCGAACCTCCGACGGGGAACGGCCGCACTCACCGCAGCGAGGCGCCTTAGTGCGCTCGGCTATTCCGCCGCGGCTATCATTTGAACCTTTTTGTCGGATGTGCATTAAATAAATTTGTGAGTTTAAAAAGGAAAACTAAATACTACGTCTTTCTCAGCGTTTTGTCCTGTCGTGCTGAGGTCCAATGTTTTCTGATTTGGCAAGTTTATTTTACTGTAACTTAGTAGCCCGGATGCTCCTTTTATAGCTACAGACGTCAGTTAATGTAAGTGGGGAGTTGTACAAATCCTCTGCCCGTGAATCGTTTAAACTTTGTTCTGTGTGCCATCGTCTTTTATTTATTTTATAAGCCTGAGACGGAGACGAGCCCAATTTATCAAGAAGCAGTTGAAACCAAACTCAAGGTGGCTGACGCGGATTCGACCTGCATCGAGCTCACCTGCTTCGTTTGTGAGCTAGCACGCTGCGTGTTTGCTATACAAACTTGTCTTCAACGAGCTATTTCATCTACTGGAAAAAGGGGAATTCATTTACGGCACTGCAACAAGTTGAACAGAAATTTTTGTCACTTTCTTTCTGAGCCCCTCTGCAATCTTTTGATGAAATGGCTAACGACGTGTCCGCCCTTTGAACTTCAGACCTTGCGTACACATCCATCTCTGCAGCTGGTACGCTTCAAGCGCAACCCATAGCTGCCAGTTTTTTCGTAACCTGCCATAGTATTATTGCTGCTACATTGGCTTCAAGCTTCTTCTATTCTCGCGTTGCTGGGAGACTGCTTCAATCCTTACTTATAAACCACTCTACCTGAGTATTATTTTATTAATTTAGCACAGTCTGGTAATCATCATTTCACATTTTATTGACATACTTATTTTAAAAGTTAACGATCAGAGTGTTAAGTTTTTTTCTGCAGTCGAAACCTTTCGTGCATATTCAACATTCTAACAAAGAGCCCTAAAAAACATCTCCAAGGACGGTTACTCACTGTGCAATTCACGGTGGATAAGGCGACAGGTCTCTGACGTCACAAAATATTATGTACCTAAATCCGTAGGTCCTACTCAAAACATTCATACGATTATTATACTGCAAAGTCCGTGGCACTTACCCGCAAGAATTCCGCACTGCCAGCTGAAACCATAAGCTATACAACTTCACGATTATCGCTCATTCCCTGCCTTACAACTTGTTGAATTGACTATAACTGATTAAACGCGGTTATCAGTTGTGTAAGGTAGCGTCGACTGCTGTCATGACTTATTCTACGTGGTGGGATGCAACCTCTATGAAAACAGTAAACATAGAGATTCCAGCTTATCTTCTTAAACGATTTGTGAACAAAATAATCATAAGTAGCATTGTACAAGTAGAACAAACATCCTTATCTATACTAACAGAGCTACTGGCTTGAACCACGCCTTTAAGTCGACTGCAATTTTGGCGGGTTGCCAAGCTGTTCTATCGCCTGCCTTCGGCAGCCATTCGGCTACTTTCGTTGTCAAATGTTTTACAAATTGATACGTTTAGCGAGTTTGAAGGTGTTGTTTACATAGAGATTTTTCCTTCGGCGGAGCGTATTGACAATTAGCGGCGTGCGTCATGAATAATTGGAGCACGTATGACGTCGCCCCTCGCCCTCGCCACGCGTCACGCACACAGCGCCGCCTCCCTCGTTCGGCAGGCAGGCCTTCCTCAATGCTTCCGACAGATATCTAACTGTACTTTCAACAGCGCGTGCAAACCACGTTGCAAAACTAATTTACAACTGCTAACGAAGATACGAGCTTATGGAATAGGTTCATAGATTTGTGACTGGCTGGAAGACTTCCTAAGTAGTAGAACGCAGTACGTTGTTCTCGACGGCGAGTGTTCATCAGAGACGAGTGTATCGTCAGGCGTGCCCCAGGGGAGTGTGATAGGACCGCTATTATTTTCTATCTATATAAATGATCTGATGGACAGAGTAACTTGTAATTTGCGGCTGTTTGCTGATGATGCTGTGGTGTATGGGAGGGTGTCGTCTGTGACTGACTGTAACAGCATACAGGATGACTTAGAAAAAATTTCTAGTTGGTGCGAAGAATGGCAGCTAGCTCTCAATGTAGAAAAATGTAAGGTGATGCGCATGAGTAGAAAAAGCAATCCCATAATGTTCGAATACAGCATTAGTAGTGAGCTTCTTGATTCTGTCACGTCGTTCAAATATCTAGGCGTAACATTGCAGAGCGATATGAAATGGAACGAGCATGTAAGGACAGTAAGGCGGACAGCCGACTTCGGTTTATTGGGAGAATTTTGGGAAGATGTGCTTCACCTGTAAAGGAGACCGTGTATAAAACACTTGTACGACCACGTCTTGAGTATTGCTCAAGTGTTTGGGACCCGCAGCAGATCAGTTTAAAGGAAGACACTGAGGCAGTTCAGAGGCGAGCAGCGAGCAGCTAGATTTGTTACTGGTAGGTTCGACCAATGCGCGAGTGTCACGGAAATGCTCCGGCAACTCAATTGGGGATCGCTGGAGGAAAGACGACGTTCTTTTCGTGAATTTCTGTTGAGTAAATTTAGAGGGCCGGAATTTGAAGCTGAGTGTAGTACGATCTTGCTGCCGCCTACTTACATTTCGCGTAAAGATCACAAACACAAGATAAGATAAATTAGGGCTCGTACGGAGGCATATAGGCATTCTTTTTTTCCTCGTTCAATTTGGGAGTGGAATAGGAAAGGAAATGCCTAGTAGTGGTACAGTGTACCCTCCTCCACGCACCTTACGGTGAATTGCGGAGTATGTATGTAGATGTAGATGTACAAGAAAGCATCGCACTAGTTTGAAAAAGACTCAATGTGACTGCTATACTTCACAATACGAAAACGAGACAAATGTTGTACAAAGATTATGTCCAAACTGAAAGATGAGATACGTGCATTAAGGCAAGAATATGAAGAAACATACGTGTAGAGTACTGAGAGCCGCGGCGGATTAGCCGTGCGCACCGGGGCGACATGCAGCGGTGCGCGCGGCCGTTCGCCGTCGGGGGTTCGAGTCCCGCCTCGGGCATGGGTGTTTGTGTTGTCATTAGGTTGGTTTGATTGATTTTTTCCAGGGAAGCGAAAACAGTCTTGGTTCAACCTGCCACTGCCCGCACCGAAACTAAGTTTATTGTGTGGTATCGCTCCCTGTATATCTAGTAAAGCCAACCAATGCCCTTGCACAGTACAAGGAGTCCCTTTACCAGTTCTTTATTAGACACAATTTCTTCGGGTCTGGTTGTCCCAAATATTCTGTGCCTTTTATTCTCCAATGCAATGCATTCGAAGATTAGATGTTGTGCAGTTTCATCACCGTCATCACAGATCCTACATTTAGGGTCCTCTTCTGTTATTCCCATTGTACGTAGGCGTTTTTTGAAATTCCCATGACCTGTCAGCAATCCAACCATGAGTCTAATCTCTCTCCTGTTCAGACCCAGGATTGCAGAGCTTCTTTTAAAACATGGCTTTGGCATCATTACCTTGCCATGTTTTTGTTGATGGACTTTGGTCCAATATTCTACGTGCTGTCTTCTGAGCCAGTTACGTAGCTCCAATTTGATCATTGCGTTGGTGATTGTCAGGACAGGTTCCGATCCAATAAATGGAGTCTCTGCCCCCATCCTGGTTAATCTGTCGGCATGTTCGTTGCCACTGATCCCCGAGTGGCCAGGGACCCACAATAGGTTTACTCTATTGCTTTCCCCTAGCTCCACCAGAACCCTGTGACATTCTGCAACAATTTTAGACCTTGTTGCAGGAGCTGCCAGTGATCTCAGGGCTGCCTGGCTGGATAGATATAGATGCTACGATCTTTGTAGCACCTACGCAAATTCTCCTCCACACACGCCCTGATGGCAGTGATTAGGTTAGTTTACTTTAGTTTACATAGTTTGTAAGCTGGCGATGCTGAAGGAATTAGATTAGATAATGAGACAATAAAAGTAATAGATGAATTTTGTTATTTGGGTAGCAAGATAACTTCTGATGGCCGAAGTAAAGAAGATATAAAATGCAGAATGGCTATGGGGAGGAAAGCGTTTCTAAAGAAGCGAAACTTGTTAACATCCAATATTAATTTAAATGTTAGGAAGTCCTTTCTGAAAGCATTTGTATGGAGTGAAACGTGGACGATAAGGAGTTCAGACATAAAGATTATAGAAGCTTTTGAAATGTGGTGCTACAGACGAATGATGAAGATTAGGTGGGTAGATCATGTGACTAATGAGGAGGTGCTTAACCGAATTGAGGAGAAAAGGAGCTTCTGGCATATCCTGACTAAGAGAAGGGATAGATTGGTTGGACACATTCTGAGACATCAAGGAATTGTCAACTTAGCATTAGAAGGAAGTGTGTGGGGTACAAATCGTAGAGGGAGACCGAGGGACGAATACGGTAAACAGATTCAAAAGGATGTAGGTTGCCGAACGTATTCTCAGATGAAGAGAATTGCACAGGACAGGGTAGCGTGGAGAGCTGCATCAAACCAGTCTGCGGACTGAAGACCACAACAACACAACAAGCTAAGGACTACTAACCAAGCAGTTGTGTCCGGCGTGCGGGAGTAGCCGAGCGGTCTGGAGCGCCACGTTGCGGATCGCGCGGCCTCCCGGGGCGGAGGTGCTATGCTCCGATGCGCGAGTCCGTTCCCCGCCGGGGGATCGAATCCTCCCTCGGGCACGGTTGTTTGTGTCGTCTTTAGCATAGGTAGTTCATAAATAATTTGTAAGTTTAGGGACTGATGACCTCCCAGTTAAGCCCCTTGAGCTTTACAAACGTTTGAACATTTGAACAACGAGGTAGAGAACAGTAGGACACGTTCGCAATCCATTCCGTACTTCATCGAGGAACGTGCTCAAAACTAGCGTTCGATTCAAATTGAGCGTTGTTTAACGTAGCAAAATGTTCTATCAATAACATGCTGCTTGCAGTTTCTTTATTGACCTGCTGACGTTTTAGTTTATCAGGAAGCAAACTCGAAGAAAAGTGGACAAAATTTGAGTATTTAGTAAGTCTTTTCTGCGACAAATTGTGAGTCTTTTTGTTATTTAATGGAGTAAAGTAAACATAACGATAAGACCTATCTACGATTCCACCATAAACCGTGTCACAAAAATGGGATTAACGCTCAGTGGGGTATTAATTGAAGTTCTTTTTCACCATTTTAAAACGGTGGCCACGTGCCATATATGCAATCTGGAGAGTACCGTGTCTCCAGCCTAAGAGGAATTACGGATCCTAAGATGCAGGACGCTAGCAACAAAAACTCGTTCATCAGGCCACCAATCAAGATAATTGAACAGAAATTTAACTTTTGCAATAAAGGAATGTAGTTATTCGTGCTCAGCACTGAATATGTCAGAGACTGATGCAACCCTTGTGTTAGTCGTCATTCGTAATCCTGGTTGGAGACAGTACGGTTAGGAATGGTATTTTATAGGCTTCAGATTGCGAGAAGAAACTCTTTAACGAAATCAGAAGAAAAACTTTATACAAAACATTTTTCCGAAAGGTCGACTCCAAGTTATGGAAATAGTCATAGTTATCAGCTTTGCTTCACCATACTAACGCCTTTGAAGAAATTCGAACTCACTTCCATCGGTACGAATGTAATTTTTACTACTCCCTTAGGAACCATATGCTCGGGGATACTTAGGGAGGAAGTGAACATAATTATTAATATAAAACTTCCTGGCAGATTAAAATTGTGTGCCGGAACCGGGACTCGAACCTGGGACCTTTGCCTTTCGCGGGCAAGCGCACTGCCGATTGTGCTATCCCGACACGACTCACGATGCCGCCTCACAACTTTACTTCCTTTCTTCCAGGAGTGCTAGTCTTGCGTGTTTGCAGGAGAGCTTCTGTGGAGTTTGGAAAGTAGGAGACGAGGTACTGGCGGAAGTAAAGTTGTGAGGCGGCATCGTGAGTCGTGTCGGGATAGCACAGTCGGTAGTGCGCTTGCCCGCGAAAGGTAAAGGTCGCAGGTTCGAGTCCCGGTTCCGGCACACAATTTTAATCTGCCAGAAAGTTTCATATCAGCGCACACTCCGCTGCAGAGTGAAGTTTCATTCTGGATTATTGATATAGTTCCCTCGTGCGCAATATCAGCTGCAGAAATGAGACATGAAGACACGAACCTTGCAGAACGCCTGTGTTGCTTTAGATCATGTACTGAAAGGTATTCACATTATGTATTGCATAGATTTACCATAAGGAATCAAACAACGACACTAAAACATTATAGTGCATTTACGCACTGTGGCTTGATGAAAAAATATGAACTGACGACAATAACAAATTACATGAAGGGCTTTTCTGAAAGGAAAAGGAACGAGAATTAAACCACAAATACCAGTGTTAACCATTGTAGAGTGCTCTTTGATTGGTTCAACATCAGAAATCAAATGTTTGTTAAGCTTATGGGACTTAACTGCGGGGTCATCAGTCCCTAATCTTATAAACTAATTATAGACTATTTTATACTAAAGACAACACAAACATTCATGCGCGAGGGAGGATTCGAACCCCCGACGGGGAACGGCCTCGCGCATCAGAGCATAGCACCTCAATGCGCTCGGCCACTCCGTCGCACCGGTTCAACATTAATGACAAATATTTGCCTCTCTAATGTATTATGTATTAGTGTAATAAAATGCTCACCATTCTGTAGATATCAAGTGTGAAATACACATGCTGCCGGCGAGTGGGCCGCGGAGAGCTCTGCCAAGTGCTGCGTCCACAGGCAGCAATGTTATTCGGCCCAAATGTTATTACCAGTATATCAAAAATAGAAATACGTTAAGCATATGCTCCCGTTACACTTGTGGCATCAGCATCCATTGCGGACCTGAAATAAGAATTTTGTTAACATTGGGTTTCGATCGCTAATTCTGGCAGTTGCAATTCATGCACTTTACCGCGAAACTATAGAACTAACTGACCTAGGTTTTTCATATCCGAACACAGGAAGTACTCTATGAACTGCCGCAGTCTACAATGTTGCCAGATTTTGCAGATAGCCACTACAATCTGTACAGCAAATTAAAGACATAATATGAGTCATTACATTTAAATTTTCATGCTATAATAATAGAAAGTAGCGTATTATAAACAGACGAGAAGACTAACAAATGCATAGTGGGTCGGTGGTGTTTACACTTACAATTAAGTTACCTGTAATACTAGCTCAATTTTGGCCAGGATTTCGGTACAGATATTTTCTGTGCGACGGCGTTTTCTTAGCTTTCGTCTTAACACAAACTAGCAATGGCGTATGGTACATTTTATAAAACGTCCAACGCTCTGCGCTTACAATAAAGCACTGCTCGATAATTAAGCGTAGGATTTTAAAAGCGCTGACGTGTGAATAAATACGTGGATTCCCTTCTGTTTCATTTCAACGCTTTATTAACGGACGTTGAGAAAGCTCTCGTTCGAACGAAGCCTAAAAAGTCGCCTCAGTCGGTTCCAAGGTCGGGATTGAGAAAGGATATTTGCTGAGGCCGACCGCTCACACAAAATACGACGTTGACCACCGTTTTGTTAAAGCTTCCATGGGCACTGCACCGACAGGAAGCGTCTTAAAAAAAAGTCACTATTTATTAACTATAGAGCGATGTATTCGCAACTGCGAACATGAAGGAAGTGTAGGGATTAACGTTCCGTCGACATCGTGGTCATTACACACTGAGGACACGCCCGGAGAATATTTTGCTAAGGGCGGGGAACGATATCGGCCGTGCCCTTTGAAAGGAGCAATGCCGAGCGAATATGAATCACAATCAAATATACAATTTTATGGTGACATATGAAAATTTGTATCGGACCGGGATCGAATCCTTATTTTCCCGTTTTTCGCGAGCGGTCGCGTTACACACTCCCCTAACCGTGCACGTCACCCGAAGCGACCCAAATACTCACACGCCACACATTGCCTGCTACCCAAGAATGCTCCTACATACCATTATGTAATTGCCGTAAAGGGAGAGACGTTTATTACACATGAATGAGTCCATGTTTGAAGAAAATCTGCATGGTTACACCGTTAAATACGGACACTGCACACCGTATCGCCGCAAGACACTGCCGGCGTGTCGCAATGGTGGGGAAAAAAAAAAAAGATAGCATAACCGATTCCGGTGCTGAAGGTCGTCGGTTCAATCCCGTCTACCGCCAAAAATTTATTTCCAGAATATTCTACATGTTTCTTTTTTTAATTTCTATATGTTTCTTTGTTAACCATTCTTCTAATTTCTGGTACATTCTGTCTGTGTATAAATAGCAGAGCTGTCTGCCCGAGAGGCAGTTAGTGCTGCGTGTATGTTAAGTTCGCAATAAACCAGCTTGCAGTATAAGTGCTTTGTTCAGTTGACAATCCTGCCTTCGAAGTCAAGCCTGCATCCATTTCAACGCGACAGTACTTGCGCCAAAGATAGGTTCAAAATGTTCAAATGTTTGTATAGCTTATGGGACTTAACTACGGGGTCATCAGTCCCTAAACTTACAAACTACTTATCAACTACCTTATACTAAGGACGGCACAAATATCCATGCCCGAGGGGGATTCGAACCCCCGACCGTAGTGGCCGTGCAGACCGTGACTGGCGCGCCGCAGTCCCCTCGGCCACCGCGGCCGGCCCAAAGATAGGCATGCGACATTTGTACTTCACCTCTTCCTGTGCAAGAATTACAAAATGGAATGTACGAACTTTCATGGGTGGCAGACAATATGTGGCATGTGGATGTTCGGGCCGCGGTGGAGTGGCCGAGCGCATTGAGGCGCTATGCTACGATGCCCGAGTCCGTTCCCCGTCGGGGGTTCCAATCACCCCTCGGGCATAGATGTTTGTGCCGTCCTTAGCTTAAGCTAGTTCATAAGTAGTTTGTAGACTTAGGGACTGATGACCCCGTAGTTAAGTCCCATTAGCTCTACAGACATTTGAACATTTTGATGTTCGGGAGGATCTCGGAGTTTTGAATTTTCTAATGCTTAATGTCCCATGCATCAACTTACAACCATCATTTCTCGTTCAAAGTATGCCGTGCGACCATAATGGCGTCGGAGTGAATGAAATGGTGGATAGCGCCGGGAGCTTGCATTTGCTATAATTATGCTGCAACACTAGAATACCTCCACAGGAATTGTGTGTGATAAAAGAGTGCGACAATTGACGCTGAACGTAGATAAATGTAACTCATTGTGCACAAATATGCACAGAAATCCAATACCGTACAGTTGCACTAATTCGTTACAAACAGAAATTCCCGTAAAATATCTAGGAGTTGCCATCCGGAGCGACCCTCAGCGGAATGACCACATAAACAGAAGGAAAAACAGATAAGCTACAGTACATAGAAATAATCTGAAGCAAATGTGATATATCCACAGAACACATATTCGTCCCACTGCTGAACACTGTTCATCAGTGTTAGATACTTACTATGTAGTACGATGTAGTACGAGGGTTGTAACTTAAACAGTGGCAACACTGCTGTGGAGACACTATGTAACTGAATCTACTACTGTCGCCGACAGCACACGTTGTTGACATTCCTACCTTACTTCCGAGCAAATGGAGTCGCACGTCCCACGTCACCGGCGTGCGCTCAATCGAGGGAAACACAGTCACTTGTCAGCGAGCGGCCTAACGTAGCGGTGTCACTATGTTTTCGAAAGAGGAACAATGGTGTTGGATCAAGATTGAATGTGTCACAGGTCGTACAGCACGACAGGGTCAGCAAGGTCTTCGCGAGGCGTGCGGGGTCCGGCATCGCCGTACAGAACAGTGACACGACAAACGCGCGGGCCCAGACAGCGTAAGCTGTAGCTGCTCTGTTCAGTCGATGACACTGGGAAGTACTGTACCATCCACCATACTCCCTGGAGTTTACTTCTTGCGACTTTAATTTGATCCCGAAGATGAAGGAACCACTTGGTGGAAGTCGCTTCGAAACAGTGCCAGAGATTCGACAGGCAGTAGACCGTCCATTCGCACCACCAACAGAACAGGCTTTCCACATCGCTGGCTACGGATTCTACACAACGCTGGTGACTACTTTGAAGGACAGCAACAGGTGCAAACATGTAAGGCTTTTGTATCGGTTGTCAAAAAATTGTATACACTATTTATGTTCCAACCCTCGAAGATCCAACGGAGAGCGGAACTTTTCGTCACGGGGGTATGGCTTAAAAGACTTGAGAGCTTTAATGACATGATCACTAGACATGGATTGTTCGCAATCGAAGGGCTCCAAAGGAACGGTTCGCAAAATTGAACGAAAGGACCGAGGAACTACTTACAAGGAACTGCAGTTGGCCGTTCACTTAGGTGCTCCTAGTCGATCTCGTTCGGTGTTCCGGGTCCGGAACGCCGAAAAGCGTGCAGCGACTTCCAGTTGGAGCGTGGATGTTCCCCGTCCAGTTCCAGGCAGGCCGCGCGGCCGGTCCCGTTCCGGTCACTGTGTTTCAGTCCCAGCTCACTGCTCAGTATCGAGCAATTGTTCAAATGTTTGTATAGTCTATGGGACTTAACTACGGGGTCATCAGTCCCTAAACTTACAAACTACTTACGAACTTACATGTTTTTGATATGTCGCGTTTTGCAGCTCTTAAATATTGAAGAAAATACATTTTTAAATACGCACCAAAGCTGCTTTTATTTAAATGCTGACGACTAGTTTCGGACTTTGCCCATTTTCTAAGTCACCTATTACAGAGAACAAAGTGTGTTTTACATGAAAATACATTAATATAGTGATGTTATATTGATTATACAGGTTATAATTACTTACATTCATATACATTTATATTTGGTTACTGTTTATGTCACGCTGTTTTTCGTAATTACTTTGGTGTAATTTACAGAGCTGCTGATCCAAAGATGTTTTATTAAATATTCTTTGCTCAATTTTGTTTGTAACAATGGCGGTCTACTGCCTGTCGAATCTCTGGAACAGTTCTAAAGTGAATGCCACGAAGTGGTTCCTTCATCTTTGGAATCAAATTAAAATCACAAGGGCTTACGTCCGTGGACTATGGTGACTTAGAAAATGGACAAAGTCCGAAACTAGTCGTCAGCATTTAAATAAAAGCAGCTTTGGTGCGTATTTAAAAATGTCTTTTCTTCAATACTTACGAACTACTTACGATTTAGGACGGCACAAATATCCATGCCCGAGGGGCGACTCGAACCCCCGACCGTACTGGCCGTGCAGCCCGTGACTGGAGCGCCTTAGTCCCCTCGGCCACCGCGGCCGGCCAGTATCGAGCTGTCGTCCGTTTCGTTCACTGCGCGTGCCCATTCTCTTTGTGTTTCCCACTGTCTTTTGAAATTTGATCTGCTAGTCCGTCGCATATTCTGTTCAGCGTCCATCACCAGTAATTTACATTTTCAGGTATTTTATAATTTTTAACTTAACGCACATAAAAATTGCATTCTGTGTAATACATACCTTTTACAGGCATCACAAAGGAGAATCTGCTTATTTATCCGTAATTTATAGCAACGGCACAAGACCTGCATCTCGCGAGTTTTTTTTTTTTTTTTTAACTGTGATCCGTACATTTACAGATTTCATCTGCTTCATTTAATATTTAGTTTTTAACGCAACTTTTAATCATTTCCTTAAAATGTGGTGTGAGAGTGTTCAAATAGATTTTTTTCCCTTTCCTCACTAGCCGATAAGTGACACTTAGGTGGCTGCAAGTTTTAAGTTTCAAATGTTCAAATGTTTGTAAATCTATCGGACCAAACTGCGTGGTCATCAGTCCGTAGCTTACAAACTACTTAAACCTAGGTAAACTAACCTAAGGACAACACACACACCCATGCCCCAGGGAGGACTCGAAACTCCACGGCGAGCAACCGCGCGCTCCGCAGCGAGACGCTTTAGACCGTTCGGCTACTCCACCGCGGCTTTTAAGTTTCTTTGTGATACCTACTTGTTAGGTGTTTTTACTTAAAAATGAAGAAAATACATAGTTGTGCGTGATATCGGCTGAGTAGGAAAAATGATTTCGATATCGAAAGATTTCCGTCTCTAATGACCACACTGTCGACGGGACGTTAAACTCATCATCCTTTCTTTCCTTATTATCTCAGAAATTATTGTGCAGAAGTAGTTATTATAAAACAAGTACTCAAAAAATATTCAAATGTTTGTATATCTATGGGACTTATCTACGTTGGTCTTCAGTCCCTAGGCCACTTTTATTGCTCCACTCTGTACCAGATCTCTGCAGCTTATATCCCAAGCGAAAAGATGGACGAGCAACCTTTTGTTGCTCCGTCAGTTTGGATGACCAACAAATATGTTGCAATACAAGGGATATGTATGATAACTATACATTGGTTTGGTGACTATTCTTTCGGACATGTCCGAAAGAACAGACACCACACCACTCTGTAAGTACGAGGGTTTGAACTTAAATAGTGACAATTATTTATTCACAACAGATACAAAAGCGTTACATGTTTGCACCTGTTACTCTCCTTCAGAGTAACCACCAGCGTTGTGTAGAACCCGTTGCCAGCGATGTGGAAGGCGTAGTCTACTGTCAGCAGAACCTGTTCTGTTGGTGGTGCGAATGGAGCGGTCTACTGCCTGTCGAATCTCTGGAACAGTTCTAAAGTGAATGCCACGAAGTGGTTCCTTCATCTTTGGAATCAAATTAAAATCACAAGGGCTTACGTCCGTGGACTATGGTGAATGGTACAGTACATCCCAGTCCCATCGGCCGAATAGAACGTCGGTGACGTGGGACGGGCGAGTCCATTTGCTCGGAGGTAAGGTAGGTAGGTCAACAATGTGTGCTATCAGCGACAATTGTAGATTCCATTGAAAAGTGTCTCCACCGCAGTGTTGCCACTGTTTAAGTTCCAACCCTAGTATTTACACGCGAAGACGGCGTTTGGGTCATTTACTTCACCGCAGATGCTGTCATACGGCCCACCTCGCACGGGAGTGCGTGATGGCGAGTGTAAGAGGTAGCTAGCGACTTGTGGAAGTTTGTGACAGATGGGAGGCGAGCGTGCGTAACCAAGTGGATGTCAGAGAGCTCGACACCCTAAAAAAAACTGAGCCTAGTACACAACGAACAACCTAGAACAAACAGTACAAAACGACCGCAAAGAACCGATCTACCCGATTTTGACGCGAAGCGGGAGACCCGGGTTCGATTCCCGGCCTGGCTTACATTTGCACTTGTCGCCATTGTATAATTTCAGTGCCCCAATGCAGCTAATGTCAATGCTTTCCTTCCCAATCCTCCTTTCTTCCCCTCCTTAATAAATAATGTGCACATGTATTATTATTCCGTCTTTGACCATAAACTTCGTCATTGTTTACCTGCTAACATTTTTCGACACGCAGTCATTAAAACCTATATACACAGCGGTATTTATTTAGAAGTACTCTGCACGTGCAACAGTAGGGAACGGAAGTGAAAGCGCAGTGTCGCTAATGTAAACCACGCAGCAGAGGGCGGAAAATACGACGTTAGCAGAAGATTATACGTCTTGTTCTGGGACAGCCAACACAAATTATCGGTGAAATGCGTCATTTCGCAGACTTTCATAGAGGCCAACTCGATGGTCCACAGCTAGCGGGATCGTCTACACTGTTTAATGTTCCACTAGCCACAATATACTCGGTAACGACAGCGTACACTAAGCAAGGCGAAACTTCATTGGCGAAACCCGAAGTTAAATACAGCGACCGACTAGAATTATAAACTATTATCGTCAGACATCGTAAAACTATCACACCAAAAGCGACTGCAAAACTCAGCACTCACTCGAGTGACTGATAACCGTCGCTGTTTAGTCCCTTCCTAAAACCAACCAACCAACTCACTCGAGTAGTACTGTTTCATTAAACAGTGCGGCTACAGCTTAATAGTCATGGAAGGGCTGTAGTTGCTAGACCCGCTCGGTTAGCCGTGTGGTTTAACGCACCGCTTTCCGAGACGGGAAGGCGTACCTGCCCCGGTTCGAATGCGCCCGGCGGATTAACGAAGGGGATCGGAGTGCCGGCCAGCTTGGACATGGTTTTCAGGCGGTTTTCCACATCCCCCTTGATGAATACGGGCTGGTCCCCAAGTCACGCCTATGTTACACGATTTGTAAACATTTCATAACAATTTACACTTTCACACAGATAACACAACTAGCTGAAAACCCGGCGTTGGCCGGGTATTTATTTATTCCTGCCATTTTTTAGGTTTATATTCATTTGTATAAGAGCTGTATATCTGTTGGGAGCTATGAACTATGTGTCGGAATGTGATACAATTTAGCAGGTACTTTCAACTATATCTGTGTATACTGTCTCTAAAATTTCCTGTCGCTACAATTTGTAGTGTTCAAATTATAAACTGTAACGTCATACCGAGAGCCGTAGTTTTACTCCATAAACACCGGAAAAGTAGTAAGCGTGAAACATTTTTCCTTTCATCATTTTACTATGGTTGCCAGCGAGAAAAAGTTTAATAAAGGTTTGAAATTATATTGAAAGTTTGTTGCAAGTCGCTAAGTACTGTCATTCTCATACAGTGTATTTCGAAAGTCTCGCAGCTTTATATGGCATTTTTTGCGATTTCTATTGGTTATAACGTAATATCTTTTGAACCATGTGTCGTATTATATTCTTAACCATGCAGCAATTGTTACTTCACGGTAAGGAATGTGTGTACCAAATTTGGTTAAAATCGGTCCAATGGTTTAGGAGAAAATGAGCAGCATTGTCGCAAAATGCAGCAGTTTTTCGCGCATCTCATTGTTTATGACGCCATATCTCGTGAGCTGTATATAGTATGTGATTCTTACACTTACGGCGACCGTCCTCGTGGATTTAATCTTACGTGTACAAAATTTCATAAAGATTGGAACAAAACTGTAGATTTGTATGCAACACGTACAAACATACGGACACTCTGCTTTATATATTAGAAGAAGAAGATACGCAGACATTTGGGGTACACATTTCCTCCGGGGGGGGGGGGGGGGCATGGGGTTGCGGCAGGAAGGGCATCCGGCCACCTTGTCAATACTAACACGCCAAATCTGCAATAACAAAACAAAGCCGACACTGCATAGGCGGGAAAACGGCTGAAGAGAAAGAAAGAAAGGATTGCAGTTGCTAAACCCTTAATAACGGAGCAAACGCAAAGCTGCGAAGGAAGTGGTGCCACGATCATAAAACCTATAAATTTGATGACTGGAAGCATGTGGTGTGGTCCGATGTATCATCGTTTACATTGCTTCCTATAAACATCCGGATTTATGTATCGCAAATCGTTAAGTTTACGATATGGCATGCCTGCATCCTACAGTCAAGCAATGGAAAGGTTCCATCATGATTTTGGCATCTACATCGTGGTATTTAACTGTTTCTATCGTTACCCTCACTGGTAGGGTAACTGTCAATGAGTATCTCACCACCCTCGGCAACAAAGTGCTTATTATCACTAACATATTGCTAACAAATTTCAAAATGGTAATGCACCCTAATATACAGCCAAAAGGTTTAGATGTGCTTTGTACAGCATCTGAAAATTATCAACCATCTTGCCTCGATAGCAAGATCACCATGTCTCAACATAACTGAACCGTAATGGGAAGTTTTAGAGCAGAGAATGTCGAACACATTTACAGCTCAAATTTCGTTTATATAATTGGTGGATACGTTGGTACAGGAATCTATAACACTCTGTTAGAAACTATAATGACATTTTACGTATCTGTTCCTCGAAAGTTACTTTGTTCTTAAATTTCAAAGCCAATTGTGGGCCTTTTCCTTACTAATAAATGAATATTGTGTCTATGTTAGCAGTTCATATTATTTTTTTGCACCCTCTGTATTTCTCAGACTGCAGTTCTATAAATATGCACTGCTCTCGTTTGACAAATTGGTAGGTAGCTGAGGCCCTCTTATAGTCCTTTTTTCTAATCCGACGTACAACACATTAGTTACTACTAGTGGTAGTTGTGAAAAATATATGTTTGTACTTTCCTTTGTGAAGGTTACTCCTGCTTTTAAATATATATGAAGGGAGAGAGAGAGAGAGAGAGAGAGAGAGACAGAGAGAGAGAGAGAGAGAGAGAGAGAGAGAGGAACGTACATTACAATGAAGCCATGTAACATACCTTTACGTGGATAATCTTTATCTTGTCACGTATAGTCATTTCATTCCATCAGCGGCCAAACCGAATATGTTATAAGGCCATTATGTAGCCTGAGTGACCATATTAAAATGCCTATGACCAGAGCTGCATCTGTGACGTTTCAACGATTATGATAAGTAAATGTGTTATTTAATTTGAATTAAATAAAAAATAGTAAGAGTCATATATATATATAGTTTGAATAAAGCTGTTACTTACGTATGTTGTTACTCTTACTATTTTTTATTTAATTCAAATTAAATAACACATTTACTTCTCATAATCGTTGAAACGTCACACATACAGCTCTGGTCATAGGTATTTTAATATAGTCACTCAGACTGTATAATGGCCTTATAACATATTCGGTTTGGCCGCTGATGTAATGAAATGACTATATGTGACAAGATACTGATTATCTACGTAAATGCATGTTACATGGCTTCATTGTAATGTACGTTTCTCTATTTTGTCAGCCATTGTTTTTTATACCACAGATATGATTATGGGCTACACAGAAACGCAATCAAGAGGAGCTGAAAATGGGTAAAATTCTTGGCGATCACTGTGAGTGTATAATCATTATTACCCACTACGCTCAAAACCTACATGTTCAAATATTTGTAATCCTAAGGGACCAAACTGCCAGAGTCATCGGTTCCTAGAGTTAAAAACGACTAAATTAAAGTAACTTATGCTAAAGAGAACACAGACGAGGGAGTACTGGAACATCCGACGGGAGCGGCTGCGCAATCCGCGACATGACGCCCCAGACCACGCGGCTACTGGCGCGCAAGCCGCAGCTCTCCTCAAAAACTTCTTGCCTAAAGTGATGGAGGAAGTCTGCAAGAAAGATAAGGTATGTGAAACGACAAAATAAAATTAATCGTTGGAAAGGCAGTTGCCACACTGAGATTCATTCGAAGAAAACTGAAGAAGTGTTGTGCATCAACTTACAAATCACTCGTTCGATCTGAACTTGAATATTGCTCGTCGCTGTATGATCTGTACCAGACAGGATAGATAGAAGAGATGGATGATGATGATTTCGTGTGGCAGTTTTGGTGTTTAGACCACAGCTGGGATCGTGTTCGGCCTGCGTGGTGCAAGTCTTTAACGAGAGGCCACTGGAGCGACTTACGCGTCGATGATGATGAGGACACCACAACATCCAGTCAACGAATGGAGAAAATCTCCAACCCGACGCCGGCCACGGTGGCCGAGGTGACTGAGGCGCTCCAGTCACGGTCTGCACGGCCACTACGGTCGGGGGTTCGAATCCCCCCTCGGGCATGGATATTTGTGCCGTCCTTAGTCATAGCTAGTTCATAAGTAGTTTGTAAGCTTAGCGACTGATGACCCCGTAGTTAAGTCCCATAAGTTCTACAAACATTTGAACATTTCTTCTTCCAACCCGACCAGGAATCGAACCGATGCGCCCTGCGTGGCAACCCACCACAGTGTCAATTAGACTACAGAGGAGATGGAGAAGATCCAAAGCGGAGCAGCGCACTTTGTTACATGGTCATTAACCATAGGTTGTTCGAGGGGGTGGGGGGCTGCAGGGTCGTTCGCCTTCGCTCGCCCTCCACCCCCAGGCAAGCAGCACAGAGACCAGTGCTGAAAAAATTCCCGGGTCTTCATAACTCAGTTTTTGACCTCCTCACTCAATCTGACCATATCTCCCTGAGAAAGGGCTTTTTAAACAGAGAGGATGAATGGTAGGGTAAGAGTACAGACTGGCATGGACTAAGTGTTTGGCTATCTGGACATTGGTCAGAAAGGAGTAGTTGCTACTTGAGTATCGCTGCTGAATCTCATTCCTGTTTGGAGACCGTGATTCTCACTCTTCTCTGTCTGTCCCAAATTCCAGTTCGTCTTCCGGTGGTACGCAAAAAAAAAAAAAAAAAAAAAAAAAAAAAGTTTGTAAATCTATCGGTCATCAGTCCGTAACTTACAAACTACTTACACCTACGTAAACTAACCTAAGGACAAACACACACACCCATGCTCCAGGGAGGCCTCGAACCTCCACGGCGAGCAACCGCGCGCTCCGCAGCGAGACGCTTTAGACCGCTGAGCTACTCCACCGCGGCGGTGGTTCGCAGTTCGGCAGGTCTTGAAAGTACTCCGCAAGTATCTTACAGATCTCCTTTGCACTAAGATAAGAACTCCTTCGATTCAGAGTGGATAACGGATATACGAGGCTATAAAATCATCTGAAGAATGCTTCTTCAAGAGCTACTTATATTAACGAAACTGTCCAAAATCAATTTATTTCCATTTTTGAGATTTCGAAAAGTTAGCGAGAGTGGCACTTACTCAATCTGGTTTGGTAAAACCAAGGATACTGTTGGAATTTCGAAATTCAGCCTAGTTGAAAGCTACGTTTACCGCTATTAAGTGCGTCAAGATTTTACAGATATGAAATCACCCGTCCGTACAGATGTGTTCAAAGAGAGATTAGCGGTAACGCTTCATGGTGGGCGATCTAACTTAGGAAAAAGGCTGTTGGACCAATCGTCTTGAGGAAACTGATGAAGATAAAAAAAAGGCCGCCAACATATGAATGTATTGGCATCGGCACCAACGAACGCGTATCGTAACACTGGATGAGACAAGGGCCACATCGTACGAGCCAAAACTGAAACGCCAATCCAATGAATGGCGTCATTTTGAGTCGCCGCGAAACTCGAAAGTGCGTCAGAGCCCTAGTATGGTAAAAGTTATGGTGATTCGCGCGTACGCCTATGATGTTGTTTTCCTAACGCATTACGTTCCTCCTCGGCAGACCGTCAGTGCACAATATTACTATTCGTTTTTGGAGCAGCACCTGCGATCAGCTTTGCGAAAGAAGCGGCAACACTTTCAGCGCAACCCACCCATCATTTCGCACGACAATGCGCGGGCGCATACAGCGCAAGCTGTGGCTGCTGTGTTCGGTCGATGGGACTGGGAAGTACTGTACCAGCCACTATACTCAACGGACATGAGTCCTTGTGACTTTGATTTGATTCCGAAATTGAAGGAACCACTTCGTAGCATTCGCTTCAGAACTTTTCTAGAGATTCGACAGGCAGTAGACCGTTCCATTCGCGCAATGAGCAGAAAAGGCCCTGCTAACGGTATACTACGCCTTCCACACCGCTGGCAACGGGTTCTACACACCTCTGTTGACTTCTTTGAAGGACAGTAACAGGTGCAAACATATAACGCTTCTGTTTCGTTGTGAATAAATAGTTCTCACTATGTCGTATGTACCCCATAATCTCCTCCACCCCTTCCTTATGTCCAGCTCTTCCTTCTCCCCATATCTCTGACCAGCACCTTCACCCCATGCACCGTACCTCTGTTATCCTACACCATCTACTTTTGCTTTCGTGTCCCCCCTCCCCCCTCCACGTTCATCCATCTCCTTCTCTCTCCTCCTGATATAAACAACGGTACGTATAATTTACAGTAACATTTCCTACAGTGTGTATTTATTCTACTTCCGTCCCCCTCCTCTTCTACATTCACCTGCTTTCCCCCCCTTTCTCTGCCCATCTCCTGTCTCTCTACAACCCCCCTCCTCCCTCTTTCTAATTCCTCCTCCCCGCTATCTACGAAAAATTACATATGCCTACCAACTATCTTAGTGATTGTTCAAACAGTCTTGTAGTCTATTGGAAATTACCCTTCACCATGCACCATACAGGGGCTCGCTGAGAGTAAAAATCTTCTCCATGGAAACATACAGACATGTATCAGGTTTAATGGTTATTTTTCGCTGAAACGGTGATTAAATCTACTGATCGGTCAAATGACGTCAAAATCTGTTGAAGGTACCCTCCGCCATGCTCTATACGGTGAGTTGCGGAGCATAAAAACCTTCTTGATGAAAACATCCAGGAATGTGCCAAGTCTGACGGTGATCGGACAAACAAAATATGCCGTTCCTAAAGTCAGTTATGAATTTGCATACAAATATTACGACATGTGCAATTTTCCGACTTTCTGTTGCAACTGTCCCGCAATTTTTTTCTGGAAACTTTTCCACGACCATAACGAACAAAACAACTCCTGTCCATCAACCGAATCGTGAGTTGCAGTGTTGAGTTCATTCAAAAACACAATGAAAAGGGCCCTTTCAGTTTTTCTCGAATTTTCCAATTTTTCAGTAGATTATCCAAAAAAATTTTCTTTCATACAAACCTTTTCCTCACAATTACTAACATAACAACAAAAAAGGTCAGCCAAATCGGTCGAGGCGTTCTCAAGTGATGCTCTTACATACAAGCGGCAAATTAAATTTATAAAAGGAAGAAATGCTTTTGTTCTACGATATACAGCGCCAAATACTGAAAAACAGAGGAAAGTGCTGCGCGTTGAAATAAAAAATTTAACTCTCGCCCTTCACACTAAAGTCCAAAGAACCTAGGTGCTTTTTTTTTTCAATTATTATTATGATTTTCTTTTGTGACGAAGGGTATAGTGGGTAGAATTTATAGAAGCTCATTGTATACTATGTTGGTAATAGTGCCTAATTTATTATATGCGAACTCACTTATTAGCATAGTTGTTAAAACCTGTGTTGCCATACTCGAAAAAGGCGGAGTTTTGATGAACATGGAGCACTAGGTTTTACCAACTATGCTCATTGGCAACACAAACAATGAATGGTATTCATTACAGTTAAAACTTCATTCTAACATACTTCAGTATAACTTATTATGCAGTTTTGGACAAATATAATATAAAAGTAAGTAATTTTATAAACACATTATGCCGAAACCTACTGTAAAAATAAAATAATTATATTATATTACTTTATACATTAAATTTCAGACTCATTTTCTTATATACACATAATAAAAATACAAAACAATACAAAATACTGCACTTTAAATTATACTGATGAACTATGACATGTACTAAACTTGTAAAGAACCTCTGCTGCTCATTATAAAAACTAAATAAACTCAAGTAATCACGATATTCAGAGTTAAATATAAAAAGATAACTATTATAAATAAATAAAATATTATTTATAAATAATACTATGTACGTTTGTTAATATTGTACCCTATTTTTATTCATGTACTTATTTATAACCTCACATGTACATAATAAACTTCAATGTATATATTATCTTAAACACTTGATATGTGATAATATTTTACTGGGGTCCAGTGAACCCCACTGCGAGGCTATTCAAATCTACATCTAAATCTATATAATTACCAAGCAAAGCACATTTAAGTTTACGGCAGAAGGTTCATCAAATCGCTTTTATGACATTTCTCTACCGTTCCAGGCTCTAATTGCGCGCGAGAAAAAGGAACAATTGAATCTCACCGTTTTCGATCGGCTTTCTTTACTACGATGATCATGTCTTCCTGTGTAGGTTGGTGCTCATAAAATATGGCCGTATTCGGAGGAGAAAGTTGGTGAAAGAAATTTCGCAAATAGATCTTGCTGCAACGAATAACACCTTCTTTTAGTGATTTCCACCCCAACTGATGCATCATTTCCACGACGCTCTCTCCCCTGTAACACAATAATACAAAACGAGCTGCCCTTCTCTAAACTTTTCCTATATCCCCCGCTAGCCCCACTTGCTGGGGACCCCACAATGCGCAGCATACTCCAAAATAGGATGCACAAGTGTAGTGTAGGCAGTTTCTTTAATAAAACTGTTGCATCTTCTAAATGTTCTGCCAATGACACATAGTCTTTGGTTCGCCTTCCCTACGATATTTTCTATGTGTTTTCTCCAATTGAGGTTGTTCGTAATTGTAATTCATATGTATTTAATTAATTTACGGCCTTCACATTTGACTGATTTATCGTGTAAATGCAGTTTAATGAATTTCTTTTAGTGCTCATATGGATAATTTCACACTTTTCATTATTTAGAAACAATTGCTAATGTTAGCACAATGCAGATATCTAAATCGTTTTGCAGTTTCTTTTTAACTTCTGGTGACTTTACTGGCCGATAAATTTCATCATACGCGAAAAATCTGATAGTTTCTCAGTTTCTCTCGTAAATCTATATCTATAAATGTGAATGTCTGTTCGGTGTACGTTTATCACGTCTGAACCACAACACATAAAGAGCTAAAAATTTGTACAGTTACTAATGTCTACCCGGGGAAGTCTTTAGGCACGGTTTTATGGCGATCGGATAACTATATATATATATATATATATATATATATATATATATATATATATATATATATATATATATATTAATGTGAATGTCTGTTCGGTGTACGCTTATCACGTCCGAACGACAAGAAGCAGAGACTTAAATATTTGTACAGTTACTAATTCATACCTCAGTAAGGGTTTAGGAAAGGTTCTATAGCGATCTGATAGATATTTAGTAATTTGAAGAATATACCGCGAAATGCGGAAGAATAATTACTCTTTGAAAATTATATTTACTCTTTGAAAATGGTTTTATTGGTTGCATTGTTGTTTGAGGGTTGATAATGATAAAACGGTGGAGTATATTGGGATGGAAAGTTAACGGTGTGTATAAAATTCTACGTGTGTGTGTTATTTCGCCCTGCAGCGTAAACTACAGAACGCAAACGAATTGTCTGTGTGTAATTTTTGTCTGAAGTCTCCCGTTGTACACCATAGCAGTTCCATGCCGATAGCTATAAAGGGGTGGAAGATATGGTGTTTGAAAGTCGACAAATTATAAAAAAATTCGGACTGAAGGCCAGCGATGACGTTTGCGACTTTATAGCAAGGAGATTACATACAGCGAAAAGTGATGCCACAGACCATATCTTTGGTCTATGCATGCTATAAAGTCATTAGCTCTTTCTCTGTAAGGATAAACATACGAATAAGGAAATATAAGAATAAATAAATAAAGCAGTAAAAAAGAAATTTCTTTTTATACATCTCTTTAAAAAAGTCGATTTGACGTTTCGCACATTACATCAAGTGATAGATCTGTGATATTATTACAATCATTATTGTTGAATTTCGTGATTGGATTCTTCGAAACGAGTGCATTTTTACCTGTGATTTGAGCTACACTACTTACTTTCCTGTTAATGTTGATTAAAAATGTTTGCTTCTAAAGAAGGTGTTGTATTTCATTTCATCCTTCAAAACCAAAACCTCATAGCACATTACTGAAAGATAGCTTATCTATCATAATCAGCCAACACGCGAGCGGAGCCGCTGGTTTAAGCTAGTCGTTTATAAAGATAAGGAACAGCAGGGACGTTATAACACTTCCCTGAGGAACGCCGGATATCACTTCCGTTTTACTCCATGGCTCTTCGTCGATTACAACGTTCTGCGTCCTTTCTGACAGGACATCACGAGACCAAAAGGTCAACTGTGGCGATATTTCATAAGCATGCCATTTGATTAGAAACCGTTTGTGAGGTACAGTGTCAAAAGCCTTCCTGAAATCTAAAATGTTTGTATAGTCTATGGGACTTAACTAGGGAGTCATCAGTCCCTAAACTAAAAACTACTTATGAACTACTTACGAACTAGGACGGCACAAATGTCCATGCCCGAGGGGGGATTCGAACCCCCGACCGTAGTGGGCCCTGATATCTAGTAATATGACGTACCTTGTCGGTAGCACTCATCACTTCATGTGGCTAAAGAGCTAGCTGTGTTTCAGAAGAGCGATACTTTCTGAATCCGTGTTCACTATGGATCAATATGTCTTTCTCTTCGATGTAGTCCATAATGTTTATGGAAAGTATGTGTTCCTAAATTCAGCTGCAAATCCTGCAATGAAGTGCCAGGTACGAGGATCAAGACTAACTTGACAGTAAAGAAACGTAACAGTACAACAGGGCAATTGTAAGAGGATCTACATCTACATGGATACTCTGCAAATCACATTGGAGTGCAGGGTAGAAGGTTCATCGAACCACTTTTATGATATTTCTCTATAGTTCAATTCTCTAATAGCTCGCGGGGAAAAGGAACACCTAAATCTCTCTGTTTTCGATCTGATTTCTCTAATTTTGTTATGATGGACATGTCTCCCTATGTAGGTGGGTGTTAACAATATATGTTCGCATTATGAAGAGAAAGTTGGTGAAAGGAATTTCCCAAATAGGTGTCGCTACAACAAATAACGCCTTTCTTTTAATGATTTCCACCCCAACTCGTGCATTATTTCCGTGACACTCTCTCGTCTATATCACGATAGTACAAAACGAGCTGCCCTTTTCTGAATTTTCTCTAAATCGTCCGTCAGTCTCACTTTGGTGTGAATCCCACAATGCGCAACAATACCCCAAAATAGAACGCACAAGTGTAGTGTAGGCAGTTTCTTTAGTAGAACAGTTGCATCTTCTAATTATCCTGCCAATGAAACGTAGTCTTTCGTTCGCCTCCCCTACAATGTTTTCTACATGTTCTTTCCAATTTACGGCCTTAAGGTTTGACTGACTTATTGTGTAACTGAAGTTTAACGGATTTCTTTTAGTGGCCATATGGATGACCTCACATTTATCGTTTTTGGGGGTCAATTGCAAATTTTTGCACCATGCAGAGGAGACGGAGTTTGTAATTAAAAATAAATAAATAAAAGTTTGTAAACCTGCGATGGTTATCAGTCCGTAGACTTACAAACTACTTAAACTTACTTACACTAAGGTAAGGCGGCCAACTTCGGATCCCAATGCGGGACGTTTCGAGGATGTGGATGAGGACTTTGAGCACGTGACTCAGTGTTACTGGTGGACTAACGTTGTTGGTCGCCCTGGGTGGTAAAACTAAATGAGGCCCGCCCGTCCACTTGAAAACAGATGTATTAAAATAAGGGAACTCCTTTTACAAGTCCTTGTGGCAACCCCAATTTTGAAATCAATGTTCCGTGTCCCGTCTATATTATATCTCGCAGGACCCACATTAGTACGGCTTCGAATGTTCTACTTTTCTATTAAATTCTTATTTTGCTGTATGCCTTCATTAGCTGAGTGTAGTTTCCTAGCGCGAATGTGAGAAATTTGTGCCTTGATTTGTGACACGGGACCTAGAAACGTGGGATACAATAATAGGCACCTCGACGGTAATTTTCGTTATGTTCCTGTTTATTTTCAGACGAAAACGTGACCATAATGTTTTTCCCAGTCAGACAGTCGTAGCACTTGCAAGACATCGCGGAAATTTTACTCAGTCAACTGTAAGCCCATTAAATTAGTCAACAGTACTATAATACGACTTCTCCTCAGAGACTAACCACCTCGCAAACACGATGAACATGGCAAACCCCTGCAGAACAGCAATCTGACTGCCAATTCCAGCTAAGCCCACAGCCGACCTACAGGCATAGCAGGAAACCATATTCAGCGCACTAAACACAAACAAACCTAAACAGTCCCGCACACTTAGCCAGTTCTATGACCGAACTGCCTAACTACCATGACAAACTTGGCTATGTTACAGGTATTCTGCCACAGCCGATGTTAACGGGTAATCTGCCGCAGCCGACCCAGGAGACTTCACAGGAGCTCAGCTGCAGCAGAACCTCGCATCAAACGGACTGATTCTTTATGACGAACCTAGCAAAGTTAACGGTACTGAGAAAATACCCATTACTAACATTACCAAACCTTGCGTGATCTGTCGCAGATAGCATATCGCTACTGCCCTTCATACCTACCCCACTGTCGCAGAGGTTTTTTTCCCTTGGCTCTTGCCTTGTCACTTTTTTTCCTCTGCCCTTACATACCTTTACCCTTCGTATACCTTTCAACCAATTCTATCTCCAGATGCACCGTATTAATTGGTGATCGTGCCCACACCTACGGATAACATCGCGGCTCCCACATCCCGTGATCCACCTTAGCAAACTAACCTAAATACGGAGGTAACATTAGAACTGTTGTGATGGTCACCACGTTGGTGTGGGCGTGGAGGGGCCCCATCCTTGCATTAAAAAAAATTAAACTATAATACGAGTACTTGAGCGGTATTGAAGGAAGTCGATAGCTTATGTGTAAATTAGTTCACCGAACCGAAATGGGGAAGCACGCAAACACAAATCAACAATGTCGAGTCTCCGCGGGAACTAACTCACAACCTAAACAATCGCCGGCTGAACTTCTGCATCACCCGGAATTTTTCGTCTGGAACGTATTAAGATCTCTGTCAACTTCCGAGAAATAAGAGTCGTGCCACGGGCTAACAGCATGTGGTGTTTCTCTCAGTTGTATTATGTATTTATTTCTGTTTTTATGTACACTAAACAACGACAGTTACTGCATATAATGACACTCATAAATCCGATTCAGGATATGAACTTATGCTTAAGATACGTAGGAATAATCTGCAGTCGGTCGAATATAAAAACTACTAAAATGCGGGACATGCGGGACAAATTAGCCATTTTGCGGGACACTTTCATTGAGTCTCCCAACCAGTAGCGTTGCTAGACGGGTGCGGGGGGTGCGGTGCGCACCGGGTACAAACTCCAAGGGGGTGGCAAAACTTGCCAGAGGTTTCTTTTGTTCTTTTTTTCACGCTAATTGTTAATTGTTAATGGCCTGAACCGACGGGACTGTTGCCATTCTTCGTCTATTATCGTGAGTGACAGGACGCCAGAGTTTTCTTCCGCAATATTCAGAAGATCGAATGAAATATTTATTCATTTGCACGTAAGTAAATGGAATTATTTATGAATTGTTTTAATACAACTTTTTCTTCCCATAGTTGTCAGAAAGATAACAAGGGGTTTCTTTTCTGCTGATGCCAAATGCCTGAATATTTTCTTTTTAATGATTTTTTGAGAATCAGATGTTTCTCCCAGCTTTAAAAGTGATTACGATACTTATTTAGGTGTTGCTGCCACTTTTAGAGTATAAACGGCCACTGTGTTAGAGTGCACGACAGTTCCAACAAGAAATTGATACACGTTGCAGAAACATGGTATGTATATCAGAACATTTTGCTGTTTTAGAACCCAGAAATCCGATTCAGAAAATGGACTTCCCATGATTGTAAAATGTTTAATTGACAATTACGATGAGATTTCTGAAGATATCCTCGCAGAAATTCTACGGCTGCAAAGATTTTTGCAGGCTGCTAATGTCCCAAAAGAAGAATCTCTTGGATGGACATCTTTAAGAGTTTTACAGTTTGTTGTTGAATATGAAATTTCTGAATCTGTTCCGAACCTCACTTTAGCATTAAGCTTATTCTTAACTTTGTGTGTTTCGGTAGCGTCCTGTGAGAGAAGTTTCTCAAAGCTGACACTCATTAAGAATTACTTTAGCTCTACTATGAGCCAAGCAAGACTCTCTAATTTGGCAATTTTGTCAACTGAAAATAGAGTGGCTAAAGCTACTGACTTTGACCATGCAATTTCAAAATTTTCTGCAGAGAAAGTTAGACGGGTGAGATTGAAAACTGCATGTGAAAGTCACCAGTCATTAAGACAGTCCTTAGCTATTTGTTCTCCTTGATTAATAATCGATTAAACTATGTTAATTATAAAAACTAGTTTTATTTATCTCCTTTCATACGGACTGTTTACAAACTAATTAACTTTCTATTTTGCTCATTTCATTATGTGTATCAAAAATTTATTCCTCTCTCCTTGAAATTTTTTTTCCATTCTTTTTAAGGTTGGCGAGAGTGGCGGTGGTGTTGGAGGCGGGGGGGGGGGGGGGGGAGGGTGACCAGTTGCATCACCGCACCGGGTGCCAAACTACTTAGCTACGCCACTGCTCCCAACGCGGGACGCTGCGGCAAAATCCGGAACGGTCCCGCAGAATCCGGGACGGTTGGCCGCCTTACACTAAGGACAACACGCACACACACCCATGCCGGAGGGAGGACTCGAACTTCTGACTGGAACGGCCGCGTAGTCCGTAGCATAAGCCTTAGACCACGCGGGCATTCCCCGCGGCAGTTTGTTATTTGTGGCTCTTCAAACCGACAGTAAAAAAAAAACGTAAGAATACGAGAAAAACATAGAGCACGGCCACCGCGAGAGCACAGGAGAGGGAGTTTAGTGACCGCGCGGTGCTTTAATTTAGCAGTAAGGAACGTAAGGGAGAAAAGCAGACGAGGTGGCGACGCGACGGTGAGGGGAGGGGGAGTTTAGGTGCGGTGGCGGCAGACGCCGCCTCCCCCGTCCCCGCAGCGCCAGCCTATTAGCAGCGAATCAGCGGCTCTATTCACAGCCATTAGATTGGCAACACTGGCGTGTAATTTATCGGAACAAATTGGGCTCGGCCAAAGTGGCTAATTTGTGGGCCCGCTCGCCTGGCCCCGGGCGCAACTGTCAATTTGCCGACAAACAGCTGCACCGCCGCGGTCCTAAGTGGCTCCATTCTGCGCAAACAAACCGACGCCGCGGCTAGATTCCATCCTTTCCTGCGACTCTAATCAGCGGGGGATTGATTGTCTATTTGTTGGCGACGGAATATTCGCGTCCGACATAAATCGCTTAATTCCCCCTTGGCGCGGGGACTCGTTCTCGCCGCGGCGGATCCGTCTAAAACCCGGATTAGATTTCCATACAGAGAAAGATTACTGCGGCCGCGCCACAAAGCCTCTGAGGCGCTTCCGCTGTCCGGCACCCCACTGACAACCAAATAAACACGGCTCACACCATCACTCTGATGCTAATTCCGAGGGTTACATTTTCGATTTCTGAGACTTGTTCCTAGCTTCGTGATGAAATACGTCGTAAGTCAAAAAAGTAAAATAATCTCACAAGACTATACGTTCTCCTTCTCTTTCAGTAAATCTGTCCTCAGACAGGTATCGCCGGCCGCGGTGGCCGAGGTGACTGAGGCGCTCCAGTCACGGTCAGCACGGCCACTATGGTCGGGGGTTCGAATCCCCCCTCGGGCATGGATATTTGTGCCGTCCTAGTTCGTAAGTAGTTTGTAAGTTTAGGGACTGATGACCCCGTAGTTAAGTCCCATAAGCTTAACAAACATTTGAACATTTTTTGACAGGTATCAACTGGGCAGAGGCGGCAGTAGCTTACACAGGGGCCCTGTGCAAAACTTAAGCGCAGGACTTTCCCCCATACTCCCCCCCCTTCCTCGTCACGTTCAAAGAAATTCAAAATGTTCAAGTGTTTGTAGATCTGTCGGACCAAACTGCGTGGTCATCAGTCCGTAGCTTACAAACTACTTAAGCTAAGGTAAACTAACCTAAGGACAACACACACATCCATGCCTCAGGGAGGACTCGAACCTCCTACTGCGAGAAACCGCGCGCTCTGCAGCGAGGTCAAAGGAATTCCAAGCTTCGTCACTGACATACTCCCAGTACCTCAAAAGACTTTCTACATCAGACCTACTGTTATGATAGGGAAATAATTAACGGAGAAGGAATCTTAATAGGTATGGCAATTACTAAAATGTTAATAATCTTTATATAAGAATGGCAAAGCGGCAGGTATGGACAACATCACACTGGAGGCCTTGAAAGTGGACGTGAGTACCTCAGTCGAGATTTTGTTCCCACTTTTCAAACAGATTTGGGAAGAAGAGAAGATCCCCACAGATTGGAAAAAAGGACTCCTGATCAAGCTTCCGAAGAAAGGAGATTTATCAGAATGCGATATCTGGCGAGGAATTACCCTCCTTTCAGTACCAGATAAGGTACTCTCAAGAGTAATTCTAGAAAGGATAAAAAAGAGAGTTAAGTCAAGGCTGAGGAAAGTACGAGCAGGATTTAGAGAAGGTTATTCCTGTACAGACCAGATCAACACACTGTGCATAATTTAAGAACAATCCATAGAGCTGCAATCATCATTGTATCTACTCTTTTTGCAGACTTTGAAAAGGTATTTGACAGTGTAATGAGGAAGAAGATGTGGAAAGCTATGCAAGAGTTTGGGATCCCCAAGAAAATTATAAAGATAACCCAAGAAATGTATGAGAGCTATACATGTCAAGTTTTACATCAAGGAATGCAGTCGGAGCCCATCCCAGTAGACAAAGGAGTTAAGCAAGGATGTTTGCTGTCACCTATCCTATTTCTGATGGTGCTGGAGCTTGTGATGCAGAAGGCAATGAATCGTCGAAGAGGAATTCAATGGGGATTGACAGACAGGTTGGAGGACTTGGACTTCGCAGAAGACCTGTGTTTGCTAGCCAGCAGTTACAAGAATATGGAAGCAATGCTGAATGACTTAAAAACCGAAGCATCGGAGGTGGAGCTGAAGATAAATGGAAAAAAAGCTAAGGAGATGCGCTGTAATAACCGAAATGAAGCACATTTTTATTTATTTATTTATTTATTTATTTTTTTTTTTTTTTTTTTTTTTTTTTTTTTTTTTTTTTTTTTTTTAGAAAACCAAGAAATTGAGCAAGTCAAGTAGTTTTGCTACCTAGGAAGTTTAAGTCACTCCTGAGGAGGGAACTATCGAAGATATAGGAAACCGAATAAATAAGGCTAAAGGGGCATTTGCAATGCTGAGACCAATCTGGAAATCAACGGAACTTAACAGCTATACAAAACTACGCATATTCAATACATATATCAAACCGCTACTGCTCTATGGGTGTGAATCATGGAAAACCAACAAACAGCTGATTAGCAGACTTCAAATATTTGTGAATAGAAGTTTTAGGAATATCTTGAGGATATGGTGGCCACAAGTAATCTCCAACGAAGAACTATGGAGAATAACTCATCAAACACCCATTGATATTGAGATACGCCGTAGGAAATGGAAGTGGATTGGGCATATATCAAGGTGTGGCACAGACAACGTGGCAAGACAAGCTCTAGAATGGAATCCACAAGGCAGCAGGAGAAGTGGCAGACCAAGGAATACATGGAGAAGGAGTGTAGTAGAAGAAGGGACCAAGAAGGAGGGAAGATCTGGATTGAAATCAAGACAGTGGCGCAGAACAGAGTCCGATGGCGGAAGTTCGTTGACGCCCTATGCTCCACTTAGGAGATACAGGAAATAAGTGAAGTAAATAATCTTTATATATAAAGCAGTGTGTCCGTGTGTTTGTGTGTACGTATTGCATACAAATCTACGGTTTTGTTCCAATCTTTATTAAATTTTGTACACGTGAACTTCAATCCATGAGGACGATCGTCGTAAGTGTAAGAATCACATACATCACACAGTTCACGAGATATGAGGCCGTAAACAATGAGATGCGAGAAAAACAGTTGCATTAAGCGACAATGCCGCATATTTTCTCCTAAACTAATGGACCGATTTCAACTAAATTTGGCACACATATTTTTTACCGTGACGTAAAAACTGCTGTAGGGGTGAGAACCACATACACACATGGTCCAAGAAATATGAAGTCACAAACAATATGAATCGCAAAAAACTACCACATCATGTGATGAGCCTTTATTCATATACTGTATGAGAATGAGAGTACTTAGCGACCGGCAGCCTATGGACCGGCCGACGCGGCCACAAACAACTCCCCCGGTAACTATGACGCCCCGCAGAAGAACAGACGTCTGGAGGACAGAAGACAACACACCACTGTGTGTCCACTGTGGGCGCCCTGGACATGTCGTACGCTACTGCAGAGAGAGAAGGCGAGTATTCCAAGATTGTCGCAAGACGTCAGCCATCAGAGCAGTTCTATCCCAGGCAGTCACCTGCTGATGAGTTCAGTCGACCTATGGGAAGAAGCCCATCGCCGTACACTAGACGAGGTCGCTCCCCGACGCGCCGCAGCCGTTCACCGTCGCCGTACAGAGGTACCAGCCGCTCCCCTAGTCGCCGCGCTAGGAAAACTAAGCGAGGCGACCATCTACGGAGATGAGGCCGCCGCAGATGAAAATCCTCCATGGACGACAGTCGCTAAGATGTCAGGAAATCTCATCGACGTCATAATCGACGGCCAACCTGTCCGGGCACTTGTTGATTCAGGAGCTTCTTTCTCTGTATTGTCGGATAATTACCGCCGCACACTAAAGAAGACAATGTTCTGTGATACGGGGGCAACAGTGCTGAAGGTCGCGTATGGAAAGTACTACCAGCCAGCAGGAACTTGTGTCTCAAGAATAACCATCAACAATAGGACCCAGCCGTTGGGACTTCCTTCAGGCATCCCAAACTATCATTGACTGAGGAAGATCAGAGCTGCAAATTGAGAAAGTCGTTCCGACAGGTACACGTAATACAGAATTTTCTGGGAAATTATTTGCCGTTTACAATGTGACGATCCCGCCGTTGACAATGAAAATAGTTACAGTCATAAACACAGATGACCGGTTAAATTGTCAAGTGCTTGTCGATAGCAAAAAGTTTATTATACTCACAAACAAAATTTACATACCAGCGATTATCATACGCATCACCGGTGGTCAAGGAGAGATTTGTATCACTAATTGTCACGAGCAGTCACAACTTATCCCCAAAGGAATGTGTATCGGGATAGGTGAACCAATCCAGGACGGTGAGCTCAACGTCATCAAGGAAGACCCATGCTCTGCTGTTAGTACAGACAACACGCTGGAGGAAACAACCGTGGAACTGCCAATAGGGCCCGGATTGGCCAAGGAACAACGCCATCGGGTGTTAGCTATACTACCCCAATTTTCGGGTGCATTCACACTCCAGCATGAGAAAAGTCAGACGAAACGGCCCACGATAACGCACCGTATCAATACTGGGGATCATCCACCAATTAGCCAGCGTTCGTATAGAGTGTCGCCAGCTGAAAGACGGATAATTCCGGAGGAAGTGGAGAAGATGTTGCACGATGACATTATTCAACCTTCGGAGAGTCCTTGGTCATCTTCGGTGCTCCTTGTAAAGAAGAACGGTGGCACGTGGCGATTCTGTGTTGACTATCGGCGGCTGACCAAATCACAAAGAAAGATGTCTACCCATTGCCGCGCATTGACGACACCTTAGACTGCTTGAAAGGAGCTACATACTTCTCAACCATGGACATGCAGACAGGTTCCTGGCAAATCGAGGCTGACGAAGCTGACAGGGAGAAGACGGCTTTTATTTCACCTGACGGCATCTATGCATTTAAAGTAATGCCATTTGGATTATGTAATGCTCCGACCACATTCGAACGCATAATGGACAACTTGCTTCGACACCTTAAGTGGACGACGGGTCTCTGCTATTTAGATGACATTGTCGTTTTCTCGAAAACATTTGAAGAACATCCGAGTCGCCTGTCAACTGTGTTGAAGTGTGTTCAGGCTGCAGGTCTCCGCCTCAATCCAAAGCAGTGTCTCTTCGTCGCCAAAAGAGATAAAAATCCTGGGGCACCTAGTCAACGGAGATGGTGTCCGTCCTGATACAGAAAAAGTAAGGGCAGTCACAGAATTTCCAACTTCTCGGCACATTCGTGATGTGAGAAGTTTTCTCGGGCTGTGCTCATACTACCGTCGTTTCATAAAAGGATTTTGTAACGAGGCACGTCCATTGCAAGAACGTCTGCAGGGAGACGCCAAGTTTTACTGGGATGAGACAAAAGAAAGCGCTTTTCGTGCATTTAAGGAGACTCTAACTTCCGCACCAGTTCTAGCCTTGTACGACGAGCATTCGGAAACTGAACTTACACAGATTGGTGCAGTGCTTGTACAAGTTCAGGAAGGCGCTGAAAAGGTGATAGTCTACGCATCAAGAGTACTCTCAAAGTCCGAGATAAACTACTCTACAACTGAGAAAGAGTGTCTCGTAGTTATCTGGCCTATCAATTGTTCCGGCCGTATTTATTCGGCAAACCATTCACCGTCGTGACAGACCACCATTCTTTGCGTTGGCTGACTAGCTTGAAGGATCCATCAAGTCGACTAGCAAGATGGGCACTAAGACTCCAAGAGAACGACGTCGCAGTGGTATTCAAGAACGGGCGCAAACACAAGGATGCCGACTGCCTTTCGAGGAATCCATTAGTGAAATACAACAGCATGAATGAAATTTCAGCCCTCATTTAATTAGGTGATGTTACAGCTGAACAGCGGGAAGACCCAGCACTATTAAAAACCATAGATGCCTTGGAGAAAGCAGAACCGACTGATGGAGAGTTCCAACTTATAAACTGGACATTGCGTAAGAGCAACTACGATCCACTGGGCCCCATATGGCTACTGATCGTTCCACCTCATCTCCAGCCAGCTATTTTCAAGTATATCCACGATGCTCCAATATCCGGTCATGTGGGATTCGTGAAGACCCTTGACAGAATCAGACGCAGATATTACTGGAAAGGTCTCTACCGATCTGTCAAGCACTATGTGAGTCACAGTAAAGAGTGCCAGCGACGGAAGAATGTGCCGAAATTACTTACAGGTCATCTCGTACCGATTCCATCTGCAGCAGCTCCATTCCACCGAGTTGGGATCGATCTTTTAGGGAGGTTCCCGAAGTCGAAAACAGATAACCGATGGTTTTGTGTCGCAGCCTCGTCGCCGCTTTTGTGTCTCGTTCCGTCGTAGGTGTCGGTGGCCGAGTGGAATGAGACCAACACAGGAATATAGATAGCACGCTGGTGCAGGTACGGAGAGGAGCAACCAGAAACTAGAAACACTAGGGTAAATTAGAATGAGATATATATTGCACAAAATTTATACAATACTTAACTTTTACATTGCTCAGTACTGCAGATACATAGTTGAGCTAGAGGCCTGCCTAGTACTGCTTCCTAGTGCCTATACGATAGCCAAGTCTTCACTGGTGCCTATCTGATTCCGAAGGTCTTAACTGGTTGCTATCTCAGTCCCAAGTGAAAGATGTCGTTCAGTGGGAGCCACGAGCGGAGTTGCAGCAGAGGGCGCTCGTGGCTGTCGTCGTGAGAACGCCGCGCCGTGCGTGCATGGCGGCGCGGGGCGAAAGTAGGTGGCGCGCACTTTGGACTTGTGCGACACTACACCCCTCCCCCCCAAACCGCCGCGCCGTCGTGGCGTAGGGCTGAGGGCCACGGCGACGGAACTGGGAGGAGGGCCTGGGCAGGGGCGTTACTGGTGGGACGGGCGTCGTAGCTGAGGCTGGGATCGAGACGCCGTCCGCGCCCCGGCATCCGCCTTGCGATCCTCCAGGAAACCCGCCGAAACCTGGGGAAGGGCGCACACCCTCGCCCAGAGGGAGCAGGTCATCTTCTTCTGAGGTGCATGGCCCAAGCTGGGGGGGCCCGCACGGTCCTGGAGTCCATCTCGGTGACGCTGTCATCTGCGGCGGCGACAGCGGCGGCGACGACTGCGTCGGAGGTGCGTCGACGTCCATAGGGATCTCGTAGTCCCGGGACGAACGATGTGGCTGTGCTCCCTGGCGGTAAACTGCGTCTGGAATCAAGAAACCCGAGACAGGATCGCGCGGCTTGTGCAGGCGCAATTGGTTTGCGTGGCGCCGCAGCTCCGACCCTGTGGAAGAACGTACAACATACATATTGCGACCGAGCACGCGCTGAATGGTGCCCGGCATCCATAGTTTCTTCTTGTTTCCAGCAAACACCCTATACAACACCGGCGTGGAAACCTGGAAACGCGTAGCGCCATACGAACCGACTCGGTGCGTGGGAGGCTGCAGCAGGTGATGGAGAGTGCGGTGACGGCGGCCGTGTAGCAGCTCGGCAGGAGACGGGCCGTCACGTGGCATGCACCGATAAGAAGTCAGGAAAATTTGAAGAGCTTGCTGCCTGGAGTGCTGACCTTTCATCTTTTCCATGTGAGACTTGAATGTTCGAACGAAACGTTCGGCTTCACCATTGGACTGAGGGTGAAAAGGTGCGGTGGTGATATGCTGAATGCCATTCACACGACAAAACTGTTGAAATTCTGCACTAACAAACTGAGGTCCATTGTCACTGACGTTAGTTTCAGGCAAACCTTCGATACAAAACACTGATGTTAAGGCACTGATTGTACTAGACGCCGTCGTTGAGTTCATGGCAATCACGAAAGGAAACTTGTTGAAAGCGTCTACAACAATTAACCAGCGCGTATTCCAGAAAGGTCCGGCAAAGTCAATATGTAAACGTTGCCATGGTCCCTTGGGGCGTGGCCAGTCTGAGAAACGTTGCGGAGGAGCCGCCTGATGCTCCGCACAAACTGTACACTGTGACGTCATGCTCTCTATCTGGGCGTCCATACCAACCCAGGTACAATGACGTCTGGCCAGTTGCTTTGTCCTAACAATACCCCAATGCCCTTGATGCAGGAGGCGTAACACTTCTCGATGCACGGAACGAGGAACAATCACTCTTGTTTGGTCGTTGTCCGTATGTAACAACAGAACACCCTGACTTGAAGATAATGCATGACGTTGTGCAAAATAACTTCGAACCAGAGGCCGCTCAATATCTTTGGCTCTGGCAGGCCAACAAAAGCGAACAAAACGTGCTACCACACTTAGGTCTGCATCCGCCGCTGTTTCCTGTGCAACCCGACGAGAGTTCAAAGGGAAATCTGCGACAGCGGTAGCGTCTCTGGAGTCTATCTGACAACATGCCATTTCCGAAGAATCAAACGACACATCCTGGCCAACCGAAAGTCGGGAAAGTGTGTCCGCGTTGGCGTGTTTAGTGGTAGGTCGGTACAAAATCTCATACTGATAATTAGACAGTATTAAGGACCATCTCTGAAGCTTTTGTGCCGTTCCTGGCGGAATTGGCTTTGTGGGTGAGAACAACGACGTGAGAGGCTTGTGGTCTGTCAACAAATAGAATTTTCTGCCATAGAGATAATGATGAAACTTTGTGACGCCGTAAATGATTGCTAAGGCCTCCTTTTCTATCTGACTGTAATTCTGTTGCGTTGGCGTCAGTAGCTTGGATGCAAAGGCAATAGGACGATCGTGAGAACCAATACGATGCGATAAAATTGCACCTAGACCGTATGACGAGGAGGCATCAACTGCTAGCACTACAGGCTTCTGTGGGTCAAAGAGAATCAAACATGCATCACTGAGTAGTGCAGACTTTAGTTTGTCAAGGCAACCTGACAATCTTTAGACCATACAAAAGGAACATTCTTCCTACGTAAGTGATGCAGTGGAGCTGCAATCTGAGACGCATTGGGAATAAATCTGAAATAATAGTTAAGCTTTCCCATTACTGCTTGCAATTCTTGCACATTCTTAGGAGGAGGCAAGTCTTTGATTGCTCGAAGATGTGACTGTAAGGGATGAATTCCTTGGGCATTAATCACATGGCCTAGGTACTCTATTTCAGTTTGAAAAAACGAACACTTTGCTTTATTACAACGTAGACCTGCTGCAGTCAAAACTTTGAAAAGACACTCCAGGTTTGCTAAATGTTCTTCAACTGTACGTCCGGATACCACAATACCATCTAAATAGTTCGAGCAACACGGTACAGAAACTGTCAGCTGTTCCAAAAAGCGCTGAAAAATAGCGGGGGCGGAAGAACTGCCAAAGGGTAGTCGTTGAAATTGAAAAAGGCCCATGTGAGTATTAATGACGAAAAACTTTTTTGACTCGTCATCAAGTGGAATCTGTAAGTATGCCTCTGCTAAATCAATCTTGGAAAAGAAGCGAGACTGTCCTAATTTGTCCATTAGTTCCTCAGGTCTGGACAGGGGGTAAATATCTACAATTGTTTGACTGTTCACTGTTGATTTGAAGTCCGCACAGAGACGAAGTTTTCCTGACGGCTTGGGTATAATGACTAAAGGCGAGGCCCACTGACTCGCAGAAACAGGAGAAATCACACCACTATCTTGCCAACTTTAAGTTCTTCGGCAACTGTATCACGCAAGGCGATAGGCACTGGTCTAGCTTTACGAAATTTTGGAACTGCAGATTCTTTTAAAGTTACATGTGCCACGAAGTCTTTTGCACAACCTAGTTCCGCCGAAAACAAGTCACTATATTTGTCACACAATGCATTGATTTTGTCCTGAGGCACTACTGATGAAATTTGAAGCACATCTCTTTGAATTGATAAACCAAACAAGTCAAAAGCATCTAGTTCAAAAATGTTCTGTGTAGATTTGGCCTGAAGCACTACAAAAGCAACTGTTTTTGTTACACCTTGAAAATAGGCGGGCAGGCTACACGTTCCTAGCACGGAAATATTTTGACCTGTATATGCCGTTAGCACTTGTTGACACAGCGACAATTTTGGCGAACCCAGTAGTTCATAAGTGTCTTTATTCATTAAAGTAACGGCGGAACCAGTATCAAGCTGAAATTGCACAGTCTTATTTTCTATGGATAGATTCACAAAAAGTTTTTGCTTGTGGCGCTCGACAGGTGCGCGAATGTGGGCAACGTCTAATACAGCTGTTTGCAGCACTTGCGCATGCGCGGGCTACGTAGTGAAGGAAGCGGCGCAGCCTCGGCACATAGATTAATATCACTGTCACTAGATGGCACTACCGCCGGATCGGCACAATGAGAAGCTACTGCACTAAAATTACTTTGAGTAGCTACACCAAATCTACTGTCACTATCTACACAGTACTGGGCACTATTACCAGGAGAAGTTGCAGAAGGCACTAGGTTCACTACTGGATTACACTGT
The DNA here is from genome assembly GCA_026315105.1 of Locusta migratoria. NCBI lineage: Eukaryota > Metazoa > Arthropoda > Insecta > Orthoptera > Acrididae > Locusta > Locusta migratoria. The sequence goes on along the minus strand of CM048755.1, from coordinate 740,430,063 downwards.
ACATAGTCACTTTGCTTGTCCCGAACCCTTTTCCGTTGCACAGAATTACGCGCTCGGCGGCGCTTGCGACGTGGCTCACTACATAGTTTTGCCGTAGGCGCAGAAAACTTCATACTCCCGCCGATATTGACCATGCCTCCTCCTTTCTCCAGCAGACCGTTGCTGACGCGGTCCATGCCCACATCCCTACCCGGGCGATCTATCCTCACCGCCCTACCCTTCCTCCACAGACCGTCCTTCTCCTCCGCGAATCCCGCCGTCTGTACCGCTCCTTTCTCCGGACCCGTGACCGGGATACTCTCCAACGCCACCGGCAACTCCAACGACACATACGAAACCTTTTGACCGCGAAGAAACGCCGGGACTGGCGTCAGACATGCACCCGCCTTAACTCGCTCCTCCCGGTGTACTCCGCCAAGTACTGGCGTGCCTTCCGCCGCCTTACTGGCAGTCACTCCTCTCCCCACTACCCCCTTCTCCATGATGATCGTCCTTTCCCTGACAACGCCAGTAAGGCAGAACATTTTGCCTCCTACCTTTCTGATGTATTTTCCATTCCTGATGATCCCCTTTTTGACTACTCTCTCTTCCCGGATGTCCATGAGCGCACCGACACCTCCTCTCCTCCGCTCGCCCCTGGCTTCCAGTACTTGGACCGCATTCCTCCCTCAGAATTGAACACTCCCATTACTGCCCATGACATAATAGACACTCTTCGCACGAAACGAAACACCGCCCCCGGTCACGACCGGCTAACCTACCGCCACCTTCGCGCATGCCCCCTCTCATTTCATGAAGTCCTTGCCAAACTCTACAACATCATCCTTTACACTGGCTTCTACCCCGACCTGTGGAAAACCTCCCGTATTCTCATGTTCCTCAAGCCCGACAAGCCCCCGTCCCAGACCTCATCCTACCGTCCCATCAGTCTTACCTCCGTGTTCAGCAAGGTCCTGGAAACCATCCTTTCTCGTCGAATCCACCAGCACCTCCACCGCCACCAGTTTCTCCCCCCCTCCCAATGTGGCTTCCGACCCTCCTTCTCCGCCGACGACCAGCTCCTTCGCCTGACTCATCTCCTCTCCGTCCAACTCAACTCCCGTCGCTCCGCAATTTTTGTATCCCTCGACATCCAAAAAGCCTACGACCGAGTATGGCATTCCGGTCTCCTCTTCAAGATCCAGCTCTACGCCCTTCCCATTAATTACGTCCGCCTCATCGCTTCCTTCCTTACCCGTCGCCCCTCCTACGTCACTGTCTGCAACTCCAACTCCCGTATTTTCTACCCCTCCGCCGGGGTGCCCCAAGGCTCAGTCCTCTCTCCCCTCCTCTATCTCCTCTACTCTGCCGACATGCCTCAACCCAAACCTCCCGTCTATCTCCTCCAATATGCTGACGACACCGCCTTCCTGGCCCTCGCCCCCTCCCTTGCCCGTTCCCAGGTTTTGCTCCAGTCCCACCTCACCGAGTTCGCCTCCTGGTGTAACCGGTGGCTCCTCTCCGTCAATCCCGACAAATCCCAGGCAATAGTCATAGGTCGTACTACCCACACCTTCCGCCTCCACGATTTCTATCTTACCCTTCACAACCGACCCATCCGTCACACCCCCACCCTCAAGTACCTTGGCCTTACCCTTGACCGCCAACTGTCCTGGACTCCATACCTCAAATCCCTCCGTGAGAAAGCTCTGTCCCGCCTAAACCTCCTAAAACTCCTTACTGGCCGGACGTGGGGCCTCCACCCTTCCACTGTCCTTCACACCTACAAATCAATCATGCGCCCCGTCCTTTGTTCCTTCCACCCCGCCTGGATATCAGCCTCTCCTACTTTCTACAAGTCCCTCCAGATTCTAGAACGCCACGCCCTCCGCCTCGCGTACCGTATCAGACTCCCTTCCCCCACGCGGATCCTCTATGACCTCATCCCCTTCCCTCCTCTCCTACAACACCTTGAATATCTCCGGCTCCTTTACACATCACGCAAAATAGAGTCCCAAAACCCTCTGGTCTACCCTATTCTTACAAATCCCGGGCCTCTGCCACGTCTCCGCCAAACCGTCCCTCCCTGCCTTCACCTCCATACGCTCCGTATCCTCTCCCAAGGCAATTTCCGCACCCTTCCTCTACCGGATACCGAACTTCGGCCCGATATCTACCCCTCCTACCAACTCTGATCCCTTCCCCGTAGCATCAGCGCCCCGCCCCTCTCTCCCGTCCCTTTTCCTTCCCGCTCGCTTGGCTACCCCTCTCCCATGCCCAGAGTCTCGTCACTCCTTCCCTCCTTACGCTCTCTTCCCTCCCCTTCTCCCCCTCCCCCGCACTTCCCCCGTCCCTGCCCCACCTCCCCCCCTCCATCCCCTTCCTTTCCCTGCGGGGGCGTCTCGACTTTTTATCTCCGTGTTCAGTGCAAGTGTCTCCACTGTCGTGTGTTTTAGTCAGTGCCTCCATAATCGCCGTCCCCATGTTTTATTCTATACGCCGTCAGCTGTCTCCGTGTGTGAACTTCGTGTCTCCGCAATGTACTTTTAAACTTGTCACCGTGGCCGGTTGTTTTTACTGACTGTGTGTGTGTTTTATCGCTACTCGTCTCTTTTTTGTTCTCTGCCATATGTTTTGTCCCATTTATACATGTCCGTTTTAGTCCGTCGAAAACTCTGTCTGTCAATGTTTTTAATTTCCGCAATTTTGTTCATCTTTTTTATATTTTATCTCTTCTTTGTGAAATGTTTGTATATCAGATGGCTGAAGAGCAGCCACCGCAGCTGCTGCCAGCCTGCCAGCTGTTTCTACGGCTGGCTTTAAAACAACAATAAAGGAAAAAAAAAAAAAAAAAAAAAAAAAAAAAAAAAAAAAAAAAAAAGCAGAAAAATTGTCTTGCATTTGAGAATCACGAGAAACACTGTCCAAGTCCACAGCGCGTATGACACACTCAGCCTGAACCGTTCTTGCACAGTTTCTAACGTTACTGTTCTTTGAGTTTTTAATTTGCATACACACAGACTGCACATGTCCTGATTTGCCACATTGATAACAAATAGCGTTCCGACTTGGGTATTGTGCACGCTTATGGCGAGATACACACTGAGGGCAAGACTTACGAACATTTTTCTGAAATGGGCTTTGGCGCCCGTTATTCAAATTACTGTTTCTAACACGACGGGGCGACCTTTGTGTCGCACTTTTACACTGGCTACTGTTCACTGTCCGTTCAGCACGGCCTGTACTATTGTAAGAATCACTAGTGCTACACTGAGAACTACGGCTAGGAAAGCGTCCATTACGGCGCACTGAATTTACACTGTGGCTTTGCATTTCTACATCTGCCAAGTCAAAAGTATCATGCGCTTCTATAAGCTGCAGTACACTGTCTAATGAAGGGTCTGACTGTTTTAGAATTGCCGCCCTAATTCTGGGGTCCTGAATGTTCTGCGTAATCGCATCCCTCAACATCACGTCACTATATGAAAGTCAACAAGAGCAAGTAAATTTACATTTGCGGGTTAAGCCCTTCAACTCCGTGATCCATTCCTGGTGTGACTGCTCAGGTAATTTTTTAAGTCTGAAAAATCGGTACCGTGCAGCGGCTACAAGAACTTTTCTCTCATAATGAGCATTTAGTGCCTCTACTATTTGTTCAAAGTCTACATCACGAGGAGATGCTTCGGGGAAAAGTTTTTTCAGTAACACGAAGGTGTTGGTGCCCACCACAGATAATAACAGATGCTTCACTTTCTGACCTGTAATTTGATGAGCCGCTACGAGTTCTTGAAACTGTGCGAGGTAGTCGCTCCATTCTTCCTCACGTTCGTTGTACTGGCGAAACGTAGGAAGCGTTGCGGCGGTAGGTGCGGGCTGCTGAAGCGGCGGCTGTTGTTGTTGGTTAGCTGCTTGCGCTGTGAGCTGGGCCACAGCCTGCAGGAGTTATGTTATTTGCGCCGTCTGTAACTGAATAATTTCCATTAAGTTTGGGTTCGGGGTAGTGGCCATGCTGACCGATTAGGCGCCGCGTATACAATTAACTTATGACAAAACACAAATGCAATATGAAAGAGGACGCTCTGCAACAAAAAAAGTCCACAGAACACGTAACTGAAAACGTTCCCCCAAAATTCTTATAATAAGGGTGGGTGGGCGGGAGCAATTTCTGCGTGCTCCGACTGCTGCTGTCTGGCTGCTGTAAGCGGGCTGGTTCAAGGTTCTATCACTCCTCGTCGCCACTTTTGTGTCCCAGCCTCGTCGCCGCTTTTGTGTCTCGTTCCGTCGTAGGTGTTGGTGGCCGAGTGGAATGAGACCAACACAGGAATTTAGATAGCACGCTGGTGCAGGTACGGAGGGGAGCAACCAGAAACTAGAAACACTAGGGTAAATTAGAATGAGATATATATTGCACAAAATTTATACAATACTTAACTTTTACATTGCTCAGTACTGCAGATACATAGTTGAGCTAGAGGCCTGCCTAGTACTGCTTCCTAGTGCGTATACGATAGCCAAGTCTTCACTGGTGCCTATCTGATTCCGAAGGTCTTAACTGGTTGCTATCTCAGTCCCAAGTGAACGATGTCGTTCAGTGGGAGCCACGAGCGGAGTTGCAGCAGAGGGCGCTCGTGGCTGTCGTCGTGAGAATGCCGCGCCGTGCGTGCATGGCGGCGCGGGGCGAAAGTAGGTGGCGCGCACTTTGGACTGTGCGACACCACAGACGGATAATAGTCTGCACTAACTACCTCACACACTACGCTGTCACCAAACCTGTGCCGACTGCAGAAGCTCCAGAGATCCCAAAATTCCTTGTAGAAGACATTATTTTGAAGCATGTAGCATGATATCTGATCGTGGAAAAGTATTCCAGTCAAAACTTGTATCAGAGGTAATGTCACATTATGACATTGTCTACAGAATGACAACTGCATATCATCCTCAGACAAATGGTCTTACAGAACGTTTTAACAAGACGTTAGCAGATATGCTGTCGTTGTACGTTGATGTTCAGCAGAAGGATTGGGACAACACTGCCAACGTGACATCTGCTTATAATACCACAAGGCAAGATACCACAGGCTTCACGCCCTTTTTCCTGCTCAATGGCCGTATAGCTGAGACGACAATGGATATGCTGTTCATTTCCATTTGGACAACACTCCAGATGACTATGTGAGACAGCTGATCACCAGGTTCAAAGAAGCAAGGCAGCTGGCTCGCATATGGACACTGGACGCCCAGGAGAAAGACCGTCAGCGGTATAACGACAAGCACCGACCTGTTGTGAACAGCCCAGGAGATCCTGTATGGATTTTTAACCCTGTACGGAAGGTTGGACTGTCAGAGAAGTTATTGAAGCGATACTTTGGTCCGTATTGTGTCATACGCCGCCTGTCAGACGGCACATACGAAGTCGAGGATTGTGAGCCGTTGTCGAAATGACAAAACGAAAAGACATTATTCACGTCCTTTGCATGAAGCCTTACTACGATCCTGAAGGGCAGATAGGCGAAAATGTCTTTTTGTTCAAGGACTCTAAGGACGATAATGATAAAGCCACGACAGGAACGTCTGTCGTCGGTAATCGTGCAGAAGGGAAGGATTCTCCATAACTGCCATACAGAGGACCCATGACAAGATCAAGATCCAGGACATTGCAGCTGACTCCAAGGGGGACCTAACAGTGGGTCGCTGTTCTTTCAGGAGAGGGAGCAATGCCGCGAGACCCCAAGTTACCCAATGGTTAGCATCACCGATTGCGGTGCTGTAAGTCGTCGGTTCAATCCCGTCCATCGACAAAAAATTTATTTCTTTTTAATTATTATTTCCAGAATGTTCCACATATTTCTAATGTTCGCTTGTAATTTCTACATGTTTCTTGTGTTAAGTATTCTTCTAATTTCTGGTACGTTCTGTCTGTGTATAAATAGCAGAGCACTCTGCCCGAGTGGCAGTCAGTGCTGCTTGTATGTTCAGTTCACAGTGCTGTGTTTAGCTGACAACCTTCCTTTCGAAGTCAAGCCTGCTTCCATTTCAACGTGACAATATGATGTGTTACTTAAAAAAAGGTGATGGACAGAGAGAGAATGGATATGAGAAATACTAACTGAAAGCTTGAATAAATAAATAAACACCCGGACAAAACCGGATTTTCAGCTAGTAAAAAATAATTTACCTGTCGAGGTCACTCTAATTTAATAAAATTCAGAATCGAAGAAAGTTCACAAGCATTGTTCTCAGCACTTGACAAGCACTGTATTTATAAGAAATTAGATTAGTTGTAGATTATAAACACAAAGGGTTTCCTACTTTACACACATGGCTCAAAATCCACACGATCATCAGTAGTAGGGTAACAGGGATATTAGCCGTTTGTGTCCCAGCCTCGTCGCCACTTTTGTGTCCCGTTTCTGCCGGTTGTCGTAGGTGTCGGTGGCCGAGTAGAAAGAGACCGACACAGGAATAAAGGATGCACGCTTGTGCAGGTACGGAGGTGACCAGCCAGTGGGACAGCAGAAACTAGAACACTAGGCTAAATTAGAACAAGATATATATGTCGTGGAGTCTTGGTAATACTTAACTTTTACATAGTTCTTGACTGCAGAATGCTGATACATAGTTTAGATAGAGGCCTGCCTACTGATGATTCCTACTGCCTATCCGATAGCCAAGTCTTAACTGGTGCCTATCTGATTCCCAAGTGAACAATGCAGCAGTCGTGGCCACAAGCGAATTTGCATCAGAGGGCGCTCGTGGCTGATGTCGTAAGAATGTCGTGCCGTGTGTGCATGGTGGCGCACGGCGAAAGTATGTGGCGCGCACTTCATACTTGTGCGACACCATAAAGCCCACTGAGAATCGCCTGTCGACGTTGGTGTCATTGACACCTGGCACCGTTACCACCCTCGGTCACTTGCCCAACCTCCGAAATACCATTACTCTACCACCCCTCCGCACTCGAGCAATAGTGCACTTAAGGGTGATTGTCATCGAACATGTAATTGCACTTAGTAAGACAATAACGCTCATAAGGACAAATAACTAGTATCTTCGTAAACAACACGACCGCCTCCGACAGCCACGCACTCAGTAGAGGTGCACCCCCACCTCCACCGGCCCCCACCCCCACAACTTGTCACTTGTGCGAATGCTGCCTCCACCACCCCGACTAATTTTATTAAATTTGCAAAGCAATTTAATTGTAACAGACTTTGTTTTTAACAGTAACAAGGGCAACTGCCTCCACAGGTGAGCACAGCCCCCACCTCTGCCCCACTGACATCCCTAAAGAATCCTGCCCCTCACACGACCCAGTCCGGGACTCGAACCTGCACCACCCAAAAAATTGTATTTTATTTTTATTTTTCTTAGAGACTTTATTACTTATAGATGTACAGGTTGTATTACTTTGTCGTACACCAACATTGAAAAAAGAAAAAATGAACCAATTATTGCGCACTTCAGACAGTACAATTACCTGGAATAGCATTGAATATATCCGGTTCCCCAAATGATCACTTTGGCCACTACCTCCCCCGCCCGCCTGCAGACCATCCACCACTGCTGCCTATTATTTTTTATTCCTAGTTTGCATACCAATTTAATTTATGCATTAACCATTAGAACATTCCGTATTATCATATCAATTTAACAGTAACTTAAGGTTAGTCGCCACCGCCCGCTCCTGCCCTCGCCCCTACCTGAATCCCACTGACGGTTCTAAAGATTGCCGCCACCCACACTGTGGTGTCGCACAAGTACAAAGTGCGCGCCACCTACTTTCGCCGCGCGCCGCCATGCACGCACGGCGCGGCGTTCTCACGACGACAGCCACGAGCGCCCTCTGCGACAACTCCGCTCGTGGCCACCACTGAACGACATCGTCACTTGCCACTTGGGACTGAGATAGCAACCAGTCAGGACCTTCGTAATCAGATAGGCACCAGTGAAGACTTTGCTATTGTACAGGCACTAGGCAGGCCTCTAACAACTATGTATCAACATTCTGCAGTACTATGTAAAAGTTAAGTATTGTTACATTCTGGGCAATATATATCTCTTTCTAATTTACTCTAGTGTTTATAGTTTCTGGCTGCTCCCCTCCGTACCTGCACCAGCGTGCTATTTTTGTTCCTGTGTCGGTCTCATTCCACTCGGCCACCGACACCTACGACGAGGCTGGGACACAAAAGCGGCGACGAAGTTGGGACACAAAACACACGACCCGGTCTGAGACTCAAACCCACGCCCCTAAAAATAAAAAATCTTTTACAGAAGTTATTACTTATCGACGTACAGGTTGTATTACACCAACATTGGAAAAAAAAGAAGTCAATTATTCTGTACTTTGGACAGTACAATTACCTGGAATAGCACAGGCATATACCTGAGAGTCTCGTAAACTAATCACTACCGCCCCCCACCCACTGCCAGGCATCCACCATCACTCCCAATTATTTTTTATACCTAATTTTCATATTAATTGTGACATCCTATGTTTTAATTATTACATACAGTTTAATACATCGAACCATAAGTACAACTCGCAGTTTTGCAGGAAAATGTAGACACAGCACTAAGAAATTTGCTGTAATGATACAGGTAGGTGTTATACATTTATCGACAATTACTTAAAAAGAAACATTTAGGACTATCCAAAAACATTGTTCCGTCTTGCGTAAATAGTTCGCTCCCTAAGGTGGCTGGGCAAAATAAATGTATCTCTTCGCATAGACGATGCTTGCAACAACCGACGGAAAAAAAATAGTGCACGTTAGAATGTAACGGTAACGACCGCCAAAAAACTTGTGTGTCAAACACTCTAGACGTGTAACACATCTACCTTAAACAATTTCTCTCGATAGACACCACAGAAACAGTACGAATGATCCTCGTTTTAAAAAATAAAAACGCTTAATACTAACTGGGTTTGATCTCCATTGCGTTCACAAACACAGTGTTCTCTCGGCAGGCTACATAAAACATTTCTATAAACATATGATAAATGTTTAAACAAAATATCATAACGTTTTATTATTTTAAGCATTCTCCCTTCATGCTATTCGTTTAGACTAGGTACAAAAAGCCGATAGACGTGTTTAATAATAGAGTACATTAGAATGTAACAGTAACGAACGCCACAAACTTGTAAACACTCTTTTGGTAACAACAACAACAGCAGCAGCTGAAGACATATTGTTTATAAAAAAATTCGAAATACCGAGACTGGAACATTCCAGAAGACGTTTAAAATTGTTCCTGCTCTACGTTTAAGGAAAACTAATCTCTATTATACAACAGTATTTCCTTGGAGAGTTACAATAAACAATAAAAATGCATGAAATAATTTAAGATCAGCAGTTTATCGATTTCCGACCGTCCACTAAAACTTTTTTTTCGAAAGCACTGACCTAACAACATCCTTCTTCGAAATGACACTCACGACTACAGCAACCACGGAACCGCTAACATGTTCCTCCCTAACCGAGAGGACATGAAGGTAATACTTTACCTACCCAAGGCAGCACACATACAACAGATTTTCAGTTCTGTGGTGCAAGATCGACGAGCCCTTTACCAAAAATACAGACAATAATTCTTACTCCAAACACAAATCAAGCTCATTTCCTGTGATGTTATTTTTTTTATTCCACTAAGCCTACTTCGGATTTATGTTTTTAAAACGTAGTTCCAGTTATAGCGCCATTCCCTAAGGCCTGCAGTGCTTCAGACGGAATTTGATCACAATCCTTCGCTTTCCTTTCCTTAAGATCTTCTACATTAATAGAAACCTTAGTGTTAATTTTAATTTGTGTAAAGAGCCAAATTTCCAGAATAATGAGGACATTGTTTCTGTTATTTATTGTTAACCATTACTCTTTAGTGCTACAGTTAATCTTCAACTGCATTATGTACATTAGTTATAAATAATTTTTCGGCAGATATTTTAAAAAGATTATTTGTGTTGCTTTTTTTCCTTTTCTTGGTCCATTTTTTATACAGCGTAGTCAGAACATGCTAAAAAGTCTATGAGGGTGTTTCAGGGTAGGCCGTGGTGTGAATAATTGTTAGTAAAATCTTGATATGTTGCGATTTATTTAGAATTGTTAGGCAGGCTGCCAGTGGAGATGTTATTCGTCTGGTTAGCAGAGATCGAACAAACAATATAGCTTAGCCGTTGGCTCGACTTAGAACTTGGTTTCCGTCAAACGTCATATTTTTGTATCGCTCTATCTCGGTTTGAGGAAACCAAGCAAAGATTAGCTTGTCAGCTGCATTGTACCTTCAGAACGTTATGCTGGTATCTAAAAAAAATGTTCAAATGTTTGTAAATCTATCGGACCAAACTGCGTGGTCATCAGTCCGTACCTTACAAATTACTTAAACGTAAGTAAACTAACCTAAGAACAACACTTAGCCGCGGCGGAGCGGCCGAGCGCATTGAGGCGCTATGCTACAATGCGCGAGACGGTTCCCCGTCGGGAGTTCAAATCCCCCCTTGGGCATGGATGTTTGCGCCGTCTTTAGTATAAGCTATTTCCTAAGTAGTTTTTAAGTTTAGGGACTGATGACCCCGTATTTAAGTCCGTTAAGCTCTACAAACATTTGAACATTTTGACAACACGCACACACATGCCCTAGGGAGGACTCGAACCTCCGACGGCGAGCAACCGCACGCTCCGCATCGAGGCTTCTTAGACCGCTCGGCTACGAGTGTCTACAGCTTTTAATTTTTTGTATAAATCATTTAAGCCTTAAGCTGTATGCTGTACCATTTTATTATTCAACCGGTTTCGCGTGTTTCAAGTGTCAGCTGGCGATAAAAGCATATATCACAAAGACATAAAATAATACTAAACTAAATATTGCGGCGTGTTACAAGTATAAAAATATGACAGCAGATTAAGTGGAGTGCATGTCAAGCGTCTACATCACTTTTATATTTGTGACACACTGTACGTTTGGATTATTTCTATTTTGAGTCTTTCTGATATATGTTTTTATCTTCTAATGATGCTGGAAATAAGCGAAACCGGTCGAATAATAAAGTGGTATCATATACAACCTAAGGCTTTAAATGATTTACTGAAAATGCATTGTTTCTTTTTCAAGTTTCTTTCAGTTTGTACGGAATATAGCAGATTCGATGCCCCCGTTGAAATATGTTGCAAGTTACGTCGTGTTTTCCTTTATTGAGGCAGGAGGACTTGCTAATCAGTGCAGTCTTGTCAGACTCATATCTTCTATATCTACATCTACATACATACTCCGCAATTCACCGTAAGGTGCGTGGCGGAGGGTACACTGTACCACTACTAGGCATTTCCTTTCATATTCCAATCCCAAATTGAACGAGGAAAAAAAGAATGCCTATATGCCGTACGAGCCCTAATTTCTCTTATCTTGTCTTTGTGATCTTTACGCGAAAGACCACAAGCGGTTCTGTTTATACATTGCACTCTAACAGTTTGATTTTTTTTAAATACAACATTAGATATTACAGCTATTTCCTGTGATTTAACAGTTCCAAGCAGCGGAAGACAAGCATGAAAAGATCCAGCCACAGCAGTTGCATGCACATCTTCCATGTCGTAGCTTGCCGTTGCCAGTAGTAGCTCTTCTTTTTCTTTCGGCAGATATACAGAGAAAAAGAGCATACACAGTAGCTACTGCGTACCGCATTCTCAAACTAAAATTATTTCACAAACTATAACGATCATCTTCTCTTAGACTGAAATTCTTGATAGAGGCATGCAACCGTAATGATCAAAAATATAAAAATGATTCTAAAGTGCTTTTAGGTTGCAAGAATAATCTCTTAGTTGTTGAAAGTAGATTTATTTATTTTAATTTCACAACATGCGTCGGGCATGGCCCATCATATGGCGACCTGTCAATAAAATTCATATACAACCAACAACTACGAGGGTTGGAACTTAGAAAGTGGCAACTATTTATTCACAACCGATACAAAAAAGCTTTATATGTTTGCACCTGTTACTGTCTTTCAAAGTAGTCACCAGCGTTGTGTAGAACCAGTTGCCAGCGATGTGGAAGAATTAGTATACCGTTACTAGAGCCTGTTCTGTTGATGGTGCGAATCTCTGGAACAGTTCTGAAACGAATGCCACGAAGTGGTTGCTTCATCTTCGGAATCAAATCAGTGACAAGGACTTGAGTCCGAGAAGTATGGTGGATGGTACAGTACTGACCAGTCCCATCGAGCGAACAGAGAAGCCACAGCTTGTGCTGTATGCGCCCGTGCATTGTCGTACAAAATGATGGGTGGGTTGCGCAGAAAGTGTTGCCGCTTCTTTCGCAAAGCTGGTGGCAGGTGATGCTCCAAAAACGAACAGTAAAACTGTGCATTGATGGTCTGCCGTGGAGGAGCGTAATGCGTTAGGATAATATCACAGTCGTACACGAGAATCACAATAACTTTCACCATACTGGGGCACTGAAGACTGATGATACTGTCGACTGTTGACTGGATCTATCTTTCTGCCACGCCTCTGCATAGTTCTGTGCGCCACCGCATCTCCAGGTTTTATAAAACAAAACACTGCAAGAATCAGTCACATTTCTGTGCTGCCTTAAGCTCCATGCACTTAGAACTTATCGGTATAGGCGTATACCTTGGCTTCCCGTCACGATAGACTGAGCCGTGGCAGAAAGATAGACTCAATCAACTGTTAACGTCTTTATGTATTCAGTTAGATATTTTATGTCAGTCAATTATTCATGTTTACAGTTAATCTAACTGAAATTAAGTATCCTGTTAATAAATTATTTATACTTTTGCTATCTAATAAGTATTGACCTGTTGCAGATTATTTGGCCACCTCTGTCCTTTTACAATATGACTCCATTCCTGTAACAGGTTCCAACAGCCGTATTTGATAAATCTGTGTATTGTTATATCCATGTCAGGCGGAAGTAGTCTTCGTCCGCCCACAAAATGTCCACGGCAGTGAAGAAAAGCCGTATACCCGGCGTGTTTATCAAATGTTTCTAAAAAAAAAAAAATGTTCAAAGGTCTGTAGAACTTATGGGACTTAACTACGGGGTCATCAGTCCCTAAGCTTACAAACTACTTATGAACTAGCTAAGACTAAGGACGGCACAAATATCCACGCCCGAGGGGGGATTCGAACCCCCGACCGTAGTGGCCGTGCAGACCGTGACTGGAGTGCCTTAGTCCACTCGGCCACCGCGCCCGGCTCAGATGTTTCTAAGGGGCCATTCCACGTCAAGTGTCCTAGCTCAGACGAATCACCCAGCTCGATGATCTTCAATTTTTATGAAATTTGTACAGTATATACACATGACAACTAAAAGAAATCCGCGATAAAACAGTGAAACATTAAGGTTGTAAATTCTACCAAATACCTAGGAGTTACAATTACTAACAACTTACACTGGAGAGAACACATAGAAAATACTGTGGGAAAGGCGAACCAAAGGTTACGTTTCATTGGCAGAACGCTTCGAAGATGCAACAGCTCCACCAAAGAGACTGCTTACATCACACTTGAGGGTAGTCTCCTGGAGTACTGTTGGCCGGTGTGGGACCCTCACCAGGTGGGACTGACGAAAGACATTGAGAAGGTTGAAAGAGCATCATTAATTGTAAAATTAACTATAGCTGAAGGGACCCAGGTAAGGGCTTACTTTAAACATATAACTCTGGTCGTAAACCCAGCTAAAAGATTCGCGTGAACTACTGACTACTTTCTGCAACATTATCTTGTTCCGTGGCCCAGAATTTAGAACTGATTCAAACTTTACTTTAGCAGCAGGAAGACAAAGAGACGGGGAAGAGCAAACGTCGTAGATCACGAGAATTACACACAACCATTAATATACAAGCCACCGCGAACCAAACAATTTCATGAGATTGCCTGAGAGAACATTCATGGCAGATGGGAATTAAAAATATGATAAAATGCATCTGAATTTGTTCTCAGCACTGGTGAAAAACAACATTAAAAATGGAGGGTATTCATAAACTAATATTTATAAGAAGGATAAAATTTCACTGACAATAAATTATTTATTCAGCCAAACATGAGCAAATGGGGACACCAGTTTTGTTAAACAATAAAAATGTATCTCACTGAACTGCTAAATTAAATTAATCTGAACTGAACATCGTCGGGTGAGGGATATACAATCAACAAGCATACAGCCATTCACACACGCGAACACAAAGCGAAACTCGCCCAACTCATCGTGCTGATACGAAGAAGCCGGAGCCGGTATCGTAGGCGAAATTCAGCGAACCAGAATGTACCACACAACACAAGAAAAAATAAACTTCGTAGGTAGCTCTGGTCTGTCCTTCTTTACTTGAGATGGTACGCGATAATAGCGGGATTAAATTTCATTTAATCAAACCAAGAGTATACAGAATTATTGAGACACACGGCACGTGTCTGCTACATTACATATTCGCACCCCACTGAAGGCGAAGTGCTTAAAGATTGTTTTCAATTCAACAAAACCAACGGAATGACAGATTACGAAGCAAGAATACACAAGAGGTAGGCACTGGTGTGTGAGCAGTGGCGAGAACTCGAGTGACTAGCTATAAACCCTTGGAAGTCGGAGTTTGGAGCCACGTGGTTCCGAAAACCAGTAAAAATATAAAATTTCAATTTCCGAAAAATAAAGAAAAATAGCTACGGCATGGAACCCTTATAAGTTCGTAGGATATCACTTGAAAGCTAAAGAAATACAGTTAGACGCGATTGGGAAGGTTTTATACGGATGAAAGAAGTCCAGTCTTCAAAAATCAGAAAAGTGGAAAAAATTCAAAGTCGGAGTAAATCAATTACGAAATACGGCATGCATCCCCTAGAAATACGTAGTATTTCATAAGCAAGCCAATAAAGGGGGTCATACAAGGCTAGAAGAGAATTTCCTGGGGGAGTCTGAACGCAAAGTACAAGTTTGGAAACGGATCAACAATTTAAAAATAGACAGAGAGGTACTAATGGAAATCAGAAGGATATATGCACAGTTTTCTGCCTGAAGGGCATAGAAACAGACACAGGGGTAACTGAAGGCTTTGTTCTAATAACACACCACGTGGAATACGTATGACTCATGGAAGGAGAAAATGTAAAAGAATATTTCACATGCACCGTACAGAATAAAAACTCTCGCATATTAGTCGCATTCCACAAAGCTAGAAAGAAATTAAACAGAGTTCATACACCATCAGCTAGTCTCACACAGGTTACCGATTCCCAGCCGTCATCAAACCGAATTAGTTGCATATTCACCGTGTTTACCTATGCAAAATCACCGATATGAAACTGAATACATTTCCGTACATGATCGGAGGAACTTATCCCGGAAAATGAACCTAAGATCTAAGTTTAACAAACCAGACAACGAATCGCTACCATCTCAAGGGAGGAAAGAAAATTCAGAACGTCTTACCAGGTTGAAGCGCAACCACAGAATGTTCAGATCCGCCACCCAGTCCCCTCCACCACCGGAAATCCACCGGAAATCTGTAGAAACCCCTGGAAAAACCGAGGTGGTGGGGAGAGCTGAAACTTGTGCGTCATGTTGAGGCTCGCTAACTTGGCATTGCCAACCCAACTTGTAACCAAAGGGTGGAAGAACCTCTTTGGTAGCATCAAAAACAGAGGCTGGTAACGACTACATATTGATATGCAGCCAGAGAAACACTAGTACCGACAGCCAGCAGCCGACGACGAAAATTCTTATACATACACTCACACTCCCATGCTAGAAGATTCTCATACATGCACATACAGAATAAAGCAAGAACACATTCTCAGCAGCGTCACGGAAAAACCGTTTATATTGACACATTCGTAGACACAATGATAAATTATAAGCATAATAAAATCCCAGCAATATTACAGAACTAACATTTGAAAACATAGACACAACGATAAATTATAATATAATAAAATCCCAGCAATATTACAGAAAATAACATTGAAAAACATGAAATGAAATGCTATTACTCATGCCCCTGAACGAGAGGGGTTTTCGTTTTTTTTTTTTTTTTTTTTAAAAAATGCCGTTCAGTGAACACATATAATTTACAAAGTAAAAAACCTAGGGAAAACGACAGACAGAGAAATCAGATCGAAAACGGAACGATTTAGGTGTTCTTTCATCCCGCACGCTATTAGGGAATGGAACAGTAGAGAAAGGTTATCAAAGTGGTTAATGAACCCTCTGCCAGGCACTTAAATGTGATTTTCAGAGTATCTATGTAGATGTACCTGAGGGTCCGACATGAACGTATGCAAAGTTACAGGCTCACCTGTAACTTGGTTCACGTACTAGGGCCATTTTTGTGAAGAGCACTTTTACCGACACCGAAAAGTCGCGAAAAAATCTTCAAGTTAAACATTTCACTGTTCCTAATGTAAAAGAGCAAGACCCTTGGTTCTTTGTATAGTGGTACACCTTTTTGTGTTCTACACACAAATGATGTAGATAGAGTACAGAAAGCAATGCATTTGGCATAATCTCACTTTAAAGTGGGCAACAAAGCGTGTAGCGTGAAATTTGTCCCACAGTTTAACGAGGCATAAGTAGTGGAAAAACTGTATTACAGACCTGGTCTTTTGTCAAACTATTGTCTGTCTGGGTGTTTACTATATCAACAATTTGGAAAGGCGTGTGTGTTTAATTATTGTGCTACGATCCTGTGAATATGCTAGAAACCATGAATGTGTGAAATATATCCATGATCATAATTTTGGGGTAAAGCTTCATGATGGAAGGATATTTGAGCATTTTCAGTAGAGTGTAAACTACTCCGTCTAGTAATTAATTTTTGTTCTTCTAAAGTAAGTTCCTTTACAACTTTTAGTCCTTTGTGGCATTGTATGTCGTTAAATGGCATGGGGAATCATTATTTCACTGCACAATCAAAATATTCAAATGTTTGTAAAGCTTATGGGACTTAACTACGGGGTCGTCAGTCCCTAAACTTATAAACTACTTATGGACTACCTTATACCAAAGACAGTACAAACATCCATACCCGTGAGGGGGGGGGGGGGAGGGATTCGAACCCCCAACGCGTAACGGCCTCGCGCATCGGAGCATAGCGCCTCAATGCGCTCGGCCACTCCGCCGCGACACTGCACGATCAGTGATTTGCTCTGACATGTCACAGTTACAGTGCAAGTGTTTTTAACGTACTTCATTAACTCGCTGAAGTGAAGTTTTAAAGAAATTAAACATATTCATTATTTTACCGACGGTTCTGCTACACAGTACAAAAAGTTTAAGAGCTTCCTAAAGCTTTGCCATCAGAAAAATGATTTTAGCATTACTGCCGAATGGATTTTTTTTTTCGGAACAAGCCATGGGAAATCACCATGTGATGTATTTGGGGGCACAGTTAAGCGTTTAGCAGCAAGAGCTAGCCTTCAGCACCCAATTGACAACCAAATCTTGACACCAACTGATCTGTTTGAAATCGGAAAAAAGTGCATGGCATTGAATTTATTTATATTGAAAAAGAAATTATTGATGAAGCAAAATTTGATCAGGAAAGACGTTTTGAGTATGGATGTACAGTATCTGGTACAAGAGATCATCATCAATTGATGACAAGCGACTGCAATTCATAGAGCATCAAATGATTCATTTTCTTTTATAGGAAATGTTAACCGATATGCTTAAGTTGCTACTAAACATGTTGCCATTACTGAACTACAACCTGACCAGTATGTCGCTTGCGTTCATGATGGAAAATGGTGGCTAGGAAATATGTGTGAAGTTTCATGGGAAGAAAAACACGCAAAATGTTCAAATGTTTGTAAATCTATCGAACCAAACAGCATGGTCATCAGTCCGTAGCTTACAAACTACTTAGACTAAGGTAAACTAACCTAAGGACAACACACACACCTATGCCCCGGGGAGGACTAGAACCTCCGACGGCGAGCAACCGCGCGCTCCGCAGCGAGGCGCCTTAGACCGCTCGGCTACTTCACCGCGGCAGAAAAACATGCCTTGATTAATTTCATGCATCCTCTTGAAGCTGCGCAATTATTTCATTGGCCTGCTAGAAGAGTCATATGCTGGATCCCAGAAAAACAGATAATTGCAAGTCATAACAGTTCCAGCTGCTTCATTGATTGGGCGGCAATGCAGTTTGCCAGAAGCAAGAGTTTAGGACATTTTGGACATCAGCAATAAATTTAAAGCATTTGCCAACTGAAGAATTCTGTACTATGGCTTGTGAACCACAAAGATACCCAAACAATGCTTGGGAGTCTGTTGGATACCCATATTCAGATTTGTAACTTGTTATATACTTATATTCCGGTTTGGAAACCTGCTGGACTCTAACATTCAGGCTTGGGAACCTCCAGTAAAGAAACTCACACGTAGCTGACATGGCATGGCTATCGGGCATGGCCCCTAGGCGATGGGGCTCACTGAGTCTGGTAGCGGCATAGCCATCATGAACCAACGCAAGAATTTTTCTCGAATTACAATGAAGTCAATAGTTTAGACGAAATGAACTCCTGGGCGTTAAATTGCTATACCACGAAGATGACGTACTACAGACGCGAAATTTAACCGACAGGAAGAAGATGCTGTGTTATGCAAAAGATTAGCTTTTCAGAGCCTTCACACAAGGTTGGCGCCGGTGGCGACACCTACAACGTGCTGATATGAGGAAAGTTTCCAACCGATTACTCATACACAAACAGCAGCTGACCGGCGCTGCCTGGTGAAACGTTCTTGTGATGCCTCATGTAAGGAGGAGAAATGCGTACCATCACGTTTCCGACTTTGATAAAGGACAGATTGTAGTCTATCACGATTGCGGTTTATCGTATCGCGAAATTGCTGCTCGCGTTGGTCGCTATCCAATGACTGTTAGCAGAATATGGAATCGGTAGGTTCAGGAGGGCAATACGGAACGCCGTGCAGGATCCCAACGGCCACGTGTCACTAGCAGTCGAGATGAGAGGCATCTTATCCACATGGCTGTAACAGATCGTGCAGCCACGTCTCGATCCATGAGTCAATAGATGGGGACGTTTGCAAGACAACAACCATCTAAACGATCAGTTCGACAACGTTTGCAGCAGCATGGACTATTGCGGTTACCCCACACGTTGCATCATAGACAGGAGCGCCTGCGATGGTGTACGCAACGAGGAACCTGGGTGCACGAAGGGCAAAACGTTATTTTTTCTGATGAATCCAGGTTCTGTTTACAGCATCATGATGGTCCCATCCATGTTTGGCGACATCGCGGTGAACGCACATTGGAAGCGTGTGTTCGTCATCGCCATACTGGCGTATCACTCGGCGTGATGGTGTGGGGTGCTATTCCTTGCAAGTCTCGGTCACTTCTTGTTCGCATCGACGGCACTTTGAACAGTGGCCGTTACATTTCAGATGTGTTACGACCCGTGGCTCTACCCTTCCTTCGATCCCTACATTTCAGCTGGATAATGCACGATCGCATGTTGCAGGTGCTGTACGGGCCTTTCTGGATATGGAAAATCTTCGCCTGCTGCCCTGGCCAGCACATTCTCCAGATCTCTCACAAATTGAAAACGTCTGGTCATTGGTGGCCGAGCAACTGGCTCGTCACAATACGTCAGTCACTACTCTCGGTGAACTGTGTTTTGTTGTTGAAGCTGCATGGGCATTTGTATCCGTACACGCCATCCAAGCTCTGTTTGACTCAATGCCCAGGCGTATCAAGGCCGTTGTGACGGCAAGAGGTGGTTGTTCTGGGTACTGATTTTTCAGGTTCTATGCACCCAAATTGCGTGAAAGTGTAATCACATGTCAATTCTAGTATATTTGTCCAATGAATGGCTGTTTATCATCTGCATTTCTTCTTGTTGTAGCAATTTTAATGGCCAATAGTGCACTAGGACCATAAAATATCTATGGGTTCAGTAATACAACAACGTATGACTAAGTGGAATTAATTTGATGTTAAAATTACGGAGTTCATTGTGTAATATTCATTAAGAATTAAATATCTCATAAATTGGTTTATAATACAGTAAGTTCATTATGAATAAGCACAAATGATACAATAAATAAATTTTCAAAAACATCTACTTCTTTTCAAGTTGTCTATACAGAGGGACATTGAGAGATTTCATTACTGCCACGTTGCTTTCCAACAGTAAAAGGACAAAGCAACCTTGTTAATTTTATTACATTATTCCTAGGTTATCGATCAAATAACTTGCGGCGAAAGAAAAATATTCTGTTACTTGGTTGTGTGAGGCCTGTAGCAGGGGGAAACACGCATTCAGAGATAACGGCGACCGGTGGCTCTGTTATTCGGAGGGTCAGCGGTTCCCAGAAGACGCCTTACAACCGAAGGCCACAGCAGTTAGGACTGAGGCGTGAGCCTTTCAAGTATTCAAATGTGCAAATGTTTGTATAGCTTATGGGACTTCACTACGGGGTCATCAGTCCCTAAACTTACAAACTACTTATGAACTAGCTAATACTAAGGACGGCACAAATATCCATGTCCACTGGAGCGCCTCAGCCCCCTCGGCCACCGCGGCCGGCCTTCCCAGTATCCGACTGGCGCCACCGACGCTGGCGTCATCTAGCCGGGAGTGTCTGGAGCAATACAATACACGGCGTACGGTGCTTTGCGAAGGGATAGCTGAGACATCTGGCGCCGAGTTGGCGAACGCCAGGGTGGAACCCGCTAGGACATTGTATGTCTCTGGCGCCAAGCTGGCGGGCGCCGCAGTTACACAGTAGCGAGGGAGTTTGGCGGTTTGCTGGGAACAACTTGCTGGCCGTGTTTTCGAAGGTGCCTGAAGGCCATCCGCCACTACCCTGGGAACGCTGGACGTAACGGCGAGGCTCGACCGGTGGAAATGCGGGAGAGCTGGCCATTGGCTGCTGTTTTATAGTAAGGGGGTTCGGCTGTCCGACTCCCGAATTGGCCGTACTTTGGCGCCTCGCTGTGGATTGGCGTTTCAATAGACATAGGCGGAGCCTGGAGGCTTTGCAGAGAGCAGACGGAGATTTTAGAAGTAGCGAGGAAGACTGGTGTTTGAGCAGCCACCTAGAAATTTCTAGGAGAGCAGACACTTCTCTTCTGCTCTAAGTTTTAAACTTGTCTTCGAGCAGCGCTACTTGGAGTTTGTGGTACAATTTTGGGAGTTGCTCCAAAACTTGTACTAACAGCGCTGAGTATTGGCAAGCCGAGAGCAAGATCAGCCTGCCTGATATTAGACGCACCGACGTGCTAATTCCGATTGTCAGAGTTCTGGTGTCATCTCTGGCTACAGTACATTCGTGTTTCACACGTAAATTGTCTGTAGTGGCACGACATAGCCGAACGAGTGACATCGTAGGCACTAACATCCGCCGGGCTCGAAGTTGGCTGATATTAGTTAAATATCGCTCCTGGAATACGAAGCTGAATTTCTCCGTGTCCGCGACTTGCAGCTATCGACGCACACAGCCGCAGTCCAGCCGTCGTGTTGCTGACATCGCCAGCCACCACAGGTCTGGTACAGTATCGCTTGCATTTGTTAGTGTTTCAATTTTTAGGACTATTGAAAACGTTAGGTAAATTCACAGTAATCTTGTATAGGAATATTCCTCTCGATTACGCCACGGTTTCCAGTTAAATGTGGGTTGCCACAAGTGTTTAGAATTAATTACAATTTTTTCGACTTACTAGTCACTTGCTGTAGGAGTGTTTATATTGTTTTGTAAATTCGTATAATTTGTTCTGTGCTCAAT
The DNA here is from genome assembly GCA_026315105.1 of Locusta migratoria. Lineage (NCBI taxonomy): Eukaryota > Metazoa > Arthropoda > Insecta > Orthoptera > Acrididae > Locusta > Locusta migratoria. The sequence continues at coordinate 740,408,316 of CM048755.1, read as the reverse complement.
TTTATGTGTATCTTGCTTTCAACTCTGACGTTCATTTGACTTCAGACAATAAAACGAGTCAAAACAAATTTCTTTACTTAAATCTTTCGAATTAGTTTACCCCCCTTTACACAATTTTGCATGGGTTTTATTACTTGGAAATTAGATGATAAATTAATTAAATGTTCGATGATGGGTCAGCCACGCCTATCCTTTAATATCAAGTGAAATTCAAATGTTCAAATGTTTGTTAAGCTTATGGGACTTAACTACGGGGTCATCAGTCCCTAAACTTACAAACTACTTATCCACTACCTTATACTATGGACGGCACAAATATCCATGCCCGAGGGGGATTCGAACCCCCGACCGTAGTGGCCGTGCAGACCGTGACTGAAGCGCCTCAGTCCCCTCGACCACAGCGGCCGGCAATATCGAGTGAACAAACCATTGGCATACCATCCTTCCTCCCCCCTACCTTACCTGTATTTCCAAACACCAACATAAATATACCTTTCAACCTTTCCTAGTGAGCAGCATACGCGTCTGAGTTTTGTCTGAAATGCGAAACACTGGTTAAGCAAATTACATTTTTTTGTCAGAAATCTTGTAAAAATAGGGTAATGTGCTCCATTCCGAAAAATAAACAGAAACGCCTTCGTCCAATAATTTAAAAGAAAGTTGCGGAAAAAGAAAGAAGATAAAATTTGTTTCCTTTGAGATAACATAATTCTGTTTTGGCTCGTGAGGAGGAGGGCGGTCGCCTCAATATATTTATGAAAATTAAAATAATTAATTTTGTCTTGGTTCTACAAGTTTGTTTATCGATTTTCGGCTTCTTAGGCCGTCATAAGACATTTACTGAAGTTTAGTCAAAGAACTTGAGTTGTCAACATTCAACAAACCAGAAGAGATGTGGGCAGAAAAATAAATTAACATCGTTGATGGAACAGTTACAGAGTAAATATATATTTAAATGAAATCTGTAAATTAATACTACTGCACAAGGGAACATAGATACTATACATCGAGAAACAGTGCAAACATAACATATTCTTGACAACAATGACTGCAGTGCATAAAATAAAATTAAACAAGAATCTAAAGTTTGAAGGGTTGTTCAAAACACAAGGTGACATATAGAATAAATAAATAATAAATATTAGAAACCTGTGACTATTATAACTAAATAAACAAATAGATAAAAATAGAGGGGTTGGATAAGATGGCATAGGTGGAGTGCATTGGGGAATTGTGAAGCTTAACAAATCGGAGGTATGCACTTTAACTGAAAAACGGTGAAAATAAACATATTCAATTATAGTGATCACAATTAAATAAGGAATTACTGTAAGGACAGAGTACAGAATAATTTGTAATATTAGTACTAACAAATAAAGATACAAAGCAGATGTGATACATTGGAAAGCTAGTCTGGTATTAACACAGAAAGTAGATAAACAGTCGCTGTACCAATTTTAAATTAGATTTACAACTTCATCTCAGTAAAGTAATTGTAAGACAAAAGTACTATTAGAAACATATGCTGACTCAAGAAACAGAGTAAGGTGAAATAAGGAGATACAAGAATTGGAGGAATAAAATGGAACAGGCCTGGTTAGCCGTTTTTTATATTCTGAGGATTAGGGTGGGTTCAGAAGTGGTGATGTATTGAGAACTGTTTGATTATTTAATATTAAGTCTGTATTGTGAGCCGTATGTTTGTTTATTTCTAAGGCCTGTAGTAGATTGAGTTTCTGGCCTTTGTTAGCTAAGTGGAGTACTTGGGACTGTGGTTGGTATCTGTGGCCCCCGCTCAGGACATGTCCAGCAAAAGCGGGATCATGATTTTGCAACCTCCAACTGCGTTCATGCTCTCTTAGCCTAGTTGCTATGTCTCTACCTGATTGACCAATCTAAAACTTATCACAATCTGGGCAAATACGTTTGTATACCCCACTATTGGCTAATAGCTGGGGCTTGTCCTGGAAAAGTTTTCCGGGGAAAGAAATGTCACGAGAATTGCAAAGAAAAATCCACTCCACCGCGGCATTTCTCTTAGTTCTACATGGGTTCAGACATTTTAGGATCTCTCGCAGTATCAGGTCGGTACCTACTTTTCCCATGACAGTTGTTTTCCTTTCTCATCATCATCATCATCTACAGGGTTCAAGTTTCATTGACTTTGTTTCGTGATCTGTGTATTGTAGCTACTTTAAATAATGCTCCCATCTCTGTAGGGTGACCTAGGCGATATCTGTTTACTATATTTTAGTCATTACTGAGTATTCCCATTGTGTCACCTGTTGGTCTCTGGTGATCTCATGTTCTAGCCTTTACTCTGTTGTATAAAAAATCATTTCTTACCTTGTTCTCTAGCTCTTCAATATCGATGCACTTCTGTTTTAGTTATTTTTCCCTCCTTCTATACGCCGTTAATTGTTCAACTTTCGGTATATCTTTAAATCTTCTTATTTTTAATTTTTTCGCTACTCCATCTTCGAGGTCATTTCCTATGCAATCCATGGCATTTTTGCCCTTTTCCCTTTACATATCCTATACGTTTACATCCTGCTTTTAAGACTGTTTCTTTCAGAATATTCAAATATTCGTGCACATTTTCAGGTATTAGTATTTTCAAGACGTGATAGTATTTCAGTTATTCTTTCTTTCACAAATATTATCTTTTCTACACCCTGGTAGCCCACTTTAATTTTTTTTCATTTTTATTTCTATTTCTGTCATGAGTAAATCATGCTCGCTATTAATATCTGCACCTAGGAATGTGTGCGCCTTCTTGATTCGGATTATATGCATCTTTTCACTAGCATACTCCCCAGGGGGCTCACGGTTATTTCGTGACTACGTGCCTGGCGAACACGGGGCCCCGATCTAATACAGTCTTTCTTCCTTCTTTCCTCTCTGGACTGCATTTGCTTTCCCTTCCCCTCCTTTCCTATCCTCACTCCTTCCCCTCCACACCGAGGGCACGATGACATTTGCAGTTTGGCTCCCCTACACCAAACAACCAACCAATCAATCGACCAATCAACCAACCAACCACTAGCATAACATCAATTTAAACCAAACTCCTTCCCATACAAGCCTCGACCCAACGGGTACCGACTGACCACCGTGTCATCATCCACCCGAAGGCGTCACCGGATGCTGTATGGAGGGGGACGAGGTCAGGAATGCTGGACATTTGCCACGCTGGCACAGATGTTTGTCTGTGACGCCGGACATTTGCCACACCTGACCCTTCGCCAGGTAGTTTGGGTAGCAGCCCCTTAGGCAAGGGACGCCCTTCACCGTACTCCTGCTGTTCGCTTTCAAACTGCCGTCTCCACAACTAACTCATACAGCCACAACGTAAGAACCCTTCTTCTTAGACATCTTGCTGAAATATGCAGTTTCTTTTCAATATCCCGAAATCGAAATATTTACAGCTTTTCGGTAAACGAAAGCAACACTGTCAGTATATAGTTAGTTCTTCCAAGCAAAAACAAGGATACATTCTTCGTCTGTCTGAACGGTAGCTTACTTGCACACTTCCTGACTGCGATAGGAAGTCATTCGCTGTGGGAAGAACACAAAAGGAACGATGTAAAAAGAATACGTATGTTCGCTAATCATTTAATTTTTTTCATTGCAGTTGTGCCTACTTTAAATACAACTGCATGTCCAAAAAAAATCACGCTGCATATTAATTTACTCTCTAAAATCCGATATCCCTTGCAGCGAAACATTAATACATAAAATGTGTTGTGACAACGTTCAAAACAGTGACATAAGATACATTCACAAAGTAGAGGTAAGGCGGTCTTTGTTTGACAGCTAACTTAAAGTCGACATACAATTTTAATATGTTTGAAATAAGGAAATGAAGTAATACAGAATGCTACGCTTGTAACGTACACTGTTATTCTACATCGTTCAGCTTTGGTATCTACAGAGTCGCAGAAAAAGAATCCTCATTTTTTAAGGGAAAGGATATATCGGTTCTGATCTACACTACACCAGAAACAATATGCGTAACTTAAGGAAATCGTAATGTATTGTGTGTACTAGCTTCTGTGAATTAGAATGAGCAGAGGTTATACTCGACAACCGGAATAAATTAATGACTGTCTCCGTTTACCGACCCCGGGACTCAGATAATGCAGTTGCTGAATAGTTCAAACAAAAATTGTGCCTCATTCCAAATAGGTACACTTGGCAGCAAAAAAAGTGCATCACCCCTGAATTCCTAAGTGGAGACCGCACCTGACGCTATGCAACCACCATAGCACAGCTGCGACGCAGGTCGTCAAATCATTGCACAGTACAGTTATTACCTGCCCACAGTAGGTACTAAGTCAGTCTCCTATTTCTCCTTATGGCATTCAGGCAAGGTACAAACCTATACTTTTGTACAACAAATGTTAGAATAAACGTCATTAGAGATGAGACAGTAACACTTGTAAATTAAATTTAGTTGCAATAAGTGAAAAGTCAGATACGTTATCACACTTGTTTAGTGACATGATATGTTTTTGTTCATGATCTGAATCTGACGCACTGTCAAGCAAAAAACAGTTGTATGCCTGAACGAGATGCGATTACAGGTCACGCACTTTTTCGTGGCCCCTCTCTGATCAGCGGAAGTCGGCTGAGCTCGTGTGTCAACGGAATGTTTATGCTCTCTACCAACCTTACCTCGTAACAGCATTGTACACCGTAGACCTCGTCAATGTAGTGTTGATTTGTGCTTCGTATTGATTATTGTCTTCCACTTTGTTATTTGCTAAAATAAGTCCACATACCCCGACGACTTATTTTATAAGAAAGAAGGTTGTCCTTGAAAGTGGTGTGAAGAATGTTAATTCTGATTTTTATTCTGTTACGACAATAAAAAGAGGCAGAGAGCGTTGGTACACCCGCTTAATAAGTCCCTTTCAAATATTAATATTTCGTAGATGTGCGTTCCACTTTTCTATTACTCAAACATTAAAGTGATACTTAATTTCGTGTTCCATCTGTAACGCCTTAACCCCTTACAAGTTGTTTCTTTTAAAACCTGTAATCTATACGCCGTAAGCTGCCGGCACTGGGGGAAAGAGGCGGGGCTTGTTCTAACAGCCAATCCGCTATGAGCTGAATGCAAGCTTCAGCTCCCAACATTCTCCGCTCAGGGGCCACGTTTAAATGCGCGTGATCTCTAGGCATAAATAGACGTAAAACACTGACGTTTTCATTAGTTTCTTAGACCGATGTCTGAACCCAGAAATAAATGATAATCTTAGCACTGCACCAAGAGTTGCATGAAGCTCCTATTGTTGCTGAGAGGTAACCGCTGAAGATACGTAATATAGTGCAATTCACAGATGTCATATATCATAAAGTTGTGGAATAGAATACAGTGTATTCATGACTTGTTAACTAAGCACAATCAGATGTCACATATCAAATATGTTCACAAATAGCGTTATACTGGTACCTGAAACGACGATACAATTAATTTTTCCCCGGCAGGGACTCGAACCCAGCACTATTTGCTATTGTATAATAGGACGGAATACTGCTAATATATTTATTGTTTCTTCCGGGCACTCCAACCCTGCACATACCGTCACTCTGGACCTGACACCATGAGGCGTCAACTATCACATTGTCGTTCACCAGTAGTTAGGATCACACCGTTCGTAGAGACGTGGAAGGGGTTTGGTATTTTGCGAAAACTTTGTTTAATTTAGTAGCGCATGGACATGTGCAATTTTGATTTGAAACAAGGCAGAGTCCTCCGTTCTTTATTGGAGTTACTGGAGGTGTAGATGGTATTTTTGTGGCCGTTAAAAACTGTTACCCCCAGCAGGAATCGAACCCATACTTTAGCTATTACAAGTTAACCTCATCCCCGCCTCCAGCGAATTACAGATGCGTTGGCATAATGTTTTGTCATAATGGAGTACTCATTAGACAGTACGACCAATCAAAGAGCTCAGAGGTGTCTGGCTAGGTAAGACATTCTTGGCCGCACGGGATGGCCACGTAGTGTGAGGCGCCTTATCGCGGATTTTGCATGATATTATACTACGTTTTAGTATGCTACATTACGATTTGGTATGGCATTTTCTATTAAGCTTATTTAAGTATGAGCTCATTATAATAAAGATTGTTGGGAAGCTGTTGCCACGATAACTTGAATATTAGGCATTTTTATAGTTATGAGGAACGTGGATTATGCGTTAAAAAATTTGAAATTCGGAAAGTAACTTCGTTTTGACATTTATTCGCCACGTTCAGGACAAACAGACTTCGATGAAGGAGGTTTCTGTGATTTACTAGTATGGTCAGTGACAAGGTATCCGATAACTGGCAAGTGTGTGGAGCAATTATTCTTCACGGTGTGGTTGCTTCAATAGTGATACTGAGGTTACAAAACAGCAATGTGGATTCTGATACAATGTTGCATTGAAAATGCGATTACATGCGAAGCATAATATACAACTGGGAAGGATGAGGGAGATCTTCAGTATCTGCCATTTCAAAGCTTGGATACTGGTATTTCTCGGAATAGATGACCATTTTAAAGGCGACAATAGTGCTTGCACGGTAAGGTTCAGTTGTCCAAGTGCTTTTCGAGAGTCAACGACAAAGAAATATTGAAAATGATTTTAAAAAATCTGCCAAGCACAAAATTGTGAAAAGAAGCACGGAGATGCAGTTAAATATTTCAAGGGAGGCGTAGCAGGAGGGAGGGCGGGATCTAGGAATGAACAGGAGTGCAGAACTGGAAAATAAAAGAGTGAAATGCTTGCAAAGTACTCCTTACTTATATATCACAGTTTGCTTTAGGGCCGATAGAAAAGGAATGAATGTTTTACAAAACGAAGGATGGATTATCGGAGATATAAGAGAACACTGCTTCATAGAGAGGACCCATGGACAGTAAAAAAAGCAGACATTAAAAGAGACAGTATTGTCTTAACGGAAACCACAATTTTTTTAAATGCTTTTTGGGAGAATAGACCAAAACGGCAAATGAGGTTATAATGTAAGGGAGGTGACAGAGAGAAAGGAGGAAAAATTAACAACGAATAAATACAAGACAAATAATTTGCATTTTTGGTTAAGGACGGATGGTGTATTAATGGATGGAGGGCAGGAGAGAGACGTATTTGAAATAACAAAAATTACTTTAACAGCATGCATCTAAACTGATTACTCTGTATGCATGGAGTCGAGGTATAAAAGAATAAAAATAGGATATTGAGTGAAATGAGAAACATTGAATTAATATTTGTGCCACGGGCGGGAATCGAACCCAGACCTCCATACTTGATTTAATTTGATGCTTTTCTTTTCACTTAATTTCTTTGACATACTGACACGGAAAACTGTCTCTAGGTATATAAATTTATAATAAAGGAACTGTATATTTAAAAAATAACAATTTAAAGGCAGCTCAAAGGAAAAAGAAACTAATATTTTATTTCTTCTATAGTCTCACTTAGAAGATTAAAAAAAATAAAAAATTAAAATGAAAATAAAAAAAATTAAAAAATTAAAATTAAAAAAGAAAATAAATTAAAGTACTAATAATTTATTCAGAATCCCTCATTATTTGTTTCCATAATACATCTCAGCGTAGAATCTATAACGCCATCAGACCAGCTTCTCTTCAGTAAGAGCGATGACTCTATCTCGAGTTGATTGCTCGCAGTGAGACGGCCTGATTTGTATTTCAGCTGTCTGCTTTTACTGTGATGCCAGGAAGTAAACATTCTGTATTTACTTCAGAGCCCCACACTGCGCTGTGCTGGGGGCTGTTGGCATCACCGCGACCGCCAGCTTGCTGGCTTCCACCAAGCCTCGCCTTAGCACAAGCTGTGGTTGACCGGCCAGCCCATAGCTCTCGAGCCACGGCTAATAAAGGCACAGACCGGAAAACCAGGCTCAAACGTTTCTGCCAACCTACCCAAGTGTGTAGTATTAACTACCACAGCTAGAGCTATTTTGCTATAAAATGAGCAGCCACTTTATCTTTTGACATTTCATTCAAATATTTAACGATGTTAAAGAATAGAATCATGATAAACGCAGCTACCACACAATGTTTCACCTAGATAGCAATCATACGACACAGGAAACTGTATTTTCAGTTATCTGAATTAGATTTAGACACAAGAAAATATGTATTCAACCTAGAAAACTACGTATGTTTCAAAAATAAACAATTTTGGTGGGAACAACACAAATATATATATATGTAGTATATCTTTCACGTTTTGTGCACTTATAAAGTGTTCCCATTGTCTCTGAAACAATAATTGCTACGAAACAGAAATACCTTCTGCTGAGGCTCTTTATTTACACGATTGTTCTGTTATTCATAGTGAAGTGTTTCGTAATGGGTTCATAAGATCGCTTTAGTTTCTCGACTGTTCCACGCTTATACGAAGATCGAGAAAAACAAGTGCCAAAAAGGGTATATGCGAGTTCTAATTACCATTATATTATTTTTAAATTTCAAATCAAATGTTCGAATGTGTGTCGTATGCTAAGTTCAGCAGTCCCTAAACTTACACACAACTTAAACTAACTTATTCTAAGGACAACACACACATACCCCTTCCCGAAGGAGGACTCGAACCTCCTAAGCGACTGTCTGTCTGTCTGTAAGTCTATTGGACCAAACTGCGTGCTCATCAGTCCGTAGCTTACAAACTACTTATACCTACGTAAACTAACCTACGGACAAACACAAACACCCATGCCCCAGGGAGGACTCGAAACTCCACGGCGAGCAACCGCGTGCTCCGCAGCGAGACGCTTTAGACCGCTCGGCTACTCCACCGCGCACCTCCTAAGCGAGCAGCAGCCCGATCCACGACATGGCACATTAGACCGCGTGGGTACTCTGCGCGGCCTTCTTACAATTGTAACATATTTTGTACGGTAATGAGTACAAAAGCTCTTTGCATTCGTAGGGGAAGGTTGGTGATTGAAATCTCATAGAAGAAGCGTGCTACACTGAAAACTCTATTGTTTCAATATTTTACTTCCCCACCTCATCCCCCTGCTGTCTCCGCCCCCCGGAAATCATCCGAGACCTTCTTTCCTCTAATTCACTATACCGCACAATCTGATATCTTTTTCCAACTTTTTCAGTGTCCTCTCTCTATACCGTCAGGTAATAATCGCACATTGCTCAGCAATACTGCGGAAGAGGTGGAGCAATTTTAGGGTTTATAGCCTCCTAGGGAGACGTTTTAATCTTCTAATGATTGTGTCAATAACAGGCGCTTGTTTTATCTTCACCAAAACATGTATATTTCGTAGTTAACGTTGTTTTCAATTGTACCCACCAGAAATTTTGTTAGGTGTATAATCCTTAAATTTGTTTTGTTTGTCGATTTCTCAAGGAGTGACGAAAATTTTCTGGTAATCATATGTGAGCTATACGAATATTTATGTTTAGGGTCAATTGTCGAATTTGCATCGTGAAGATATAACTTGAATATCATTTTAAAATTGGCTCTGCTTTTCTGAGGTGCTTACTACACAGCAGCATAATATGCCATAAATATTCCTCAACTCGAAATAGCAGTTTGTAGCTCCGTCAGAGAGTGGGTAAAATGTTACTCTCGCCCCAATTTGTAACTGAGAGCTACTGCCTCTTAATCTTTAAAGAGCGTCGACATTTTCATGAAGGAAGCGAACAGCTGCAGCGTGAATCGCCTCCTGATTGCCCTTGTGAAGGCCGATGCAGATAATTCAGAAAGTAGGGTTGGAGAACAGTTGCTACGTGAAATTCATCACTCTTGTCTGTAATCATATATGTGATAAGTAAATGACACACCGAAGTTCCATTTTCAGATATTTTAATTGGAATACCACCAATAAGTGAATCTTGAAAGGTTCTTCTATATACATATATGTGTCGTGACTGTTCTTTCGAAAGAACAGACACCCCATAAATATACATAATTAAGGAGAAGACGAGAACAACTCCAGCCTTCAGCGCAAATGCACTACGCCTGACCTCTCGAGGTGATCGGCAAAGTGCCACGAGCAGTGAGTGCAAATTGGAAACGGCAACTACGTGAGCAGTGTGAGGAAGTTTGAGTCTTGTGGATGACGAGGGGGGAGAGGAGTGGTAGCCCGCGCACCTGCGATGATCATTGTTTTCCCGTTCGTGCAGTGGTTACCGTAACTGCTCAAAGAACGGTAGGAACTGGACCCGAATTCCGGCTGGGCACAACTGTTCAACTTCCCCGATGCGTGCACTCAGTGGCCACAAGCACCTTGTGTCGAATTATTTCTTTTAATCTAGATTCTTCTCTGTCATTCCAGGAAGCAGTACAACTATCATCAGACATGATCCACCATGTTGTCACTTCACTACCATAGTCGTACCAGGAAGATCATTTGTCTACAGGCAATGTCTTTCTTGAGTGGTCCAACACCTTAGGAGAACATCTTGTGCACACATTATGCATGGCTTAATTACTTCTACGACATGAGGTCGAGCATTGATGTATTTATAGTGAGGGAGACGAATGGAATCTTGCACAGATATATAAAGAAAATAAAAGTAATCCACTGAGTTACAGATCCATTGTATTGATATCAACATGTAGCAGGACGTTTGAACAAATACTTTTTCCAGCGTTATGAAATATCTAGAAAAATTAACATCAAACCGGCAAAGGTTTCTAAATCTTTACTCTTGTGAGACTTTGGCGATACTATATTTTGATGATCTACTGAGTACTCTCAAACTAATTTCATATTTATAGAGTGCCAAACGATTTTTGGTATCTTCAACGCCGCTGTGGAGTGGCCAGGCGCATTGAGGTGCTATGCTCCGATGCGAGAGGCCGCTCCTCATCGGGGGTTCTAATCCCCCCTCGGGCATGGATGTTCGTGTCGTCTTTAGTATAAGGTAGTTCATAAGTAGTTTGTAAGTTTAGGGACTGATGACCCCGCAGTTAAGTCCCTTAAGCTTAACAAAAAAAGAAAAGAAAAAAAAAAACCTATCTTCAGCCATAATCAACTTCGAACCACATCGCTTTCCTAAGTTGTGCGACTGGACTCGTGATGTCCTATCTGCAAGGTAATAGTTTGCAGTAACAGACGAGGAGTCGTCTAGTGAAAAGGACGTGGCGAGTGTAATTCTTCCAGCAAAGTGAAGTAGACCTCTCCTGATTCGAATATATATATTCGAAATATTTAATGAGCAATCAGAATATTGCTCTTAGATTTGAGGCAGTTAATGCTGCCCACTACTAAACTCAGAAAAGCAAAGTCAATTACGAAATGAATTTGAATTTGAATTTGTATCTTCACGTCGCAAATGGCGACAATTGACCTTAAACATCAATATGCATTTGGCTCTGAACATAAGTACTCAGGGTTTCGTCAGCATTCTAGATATCGATATGCAAAACAAATTTGAAGGTTATATATATAACGAAATTCCAGGGGGTGCAATTAAAAACAATGTTAACTGTGAATAACACATGCTTTGGCGAAGGTGAAACAAACGGTCTGTTATTGACACTACCATTAGGAGATATACAAGTCTCCTAAGCAGACTGCCAACCCTACAATTGTCCCCCCTCTTATGCAGTACTGCTGAGTAGTGTGCGATTATTACCTGCTGGAATACAGGGAGGACGTCGAGAAAGTTGAAAGAATATATCAGATTATAACTCGCACATATGCTATTTGGCACTTGTATTTATTATTATTATTATTATTATTATTATAAGTAGTAGTAGTATTTCGTGATTAGTATAAGCATGGAACAGTCGAGAAACTTAAGCGATTATATGAACCCATTACGAAACACTTCACTGTGAATAACAGAACAATCGTGTAAAGGAAGAACCCCAGCAGAAGGTAATTATTGTTTACAGACACATTGAAAACACTTTATAAGTACACAAAACGTGAATGATATACACCAGAACTGTTTAATTTTACAACATGCTTACATTTCTAGGATAACTACATATTTTATTACCTTCTAGATCTAATGCAGAGCGCTGAAAAAAGAGAATAATTTTCTGTGTTACATGATTGCTATCTATGTGAAACATTATGTGGTACTACGTTTATCATGATTCCATTCTTTCATTTCGTTAAATATCTGAATTAAGTGTCAAAAGATAACGTGGCTGCTCATTTTATAGCGAAATACCTCTAGGTGTGGTGGTTTATAATACACATTAGGGTAGGTTTGCAGAAACTTTTGCCGGTCACGGTGGCCGAGGGGACTGAGGCGCTCCAGTCATGGTCTGCACGACCACTACTGTCGGGGGTTCGAATCCCCCCTCGGGCAAGGATGTTTGTGCCGTCCTTAGAATTAGGTAGTTCATAAGTAGTTTGTAAGTTTAGGGACTGATGACCCCGTAGTTAAGTCCCATAGACCTTACAAAAATCTGAACTTTTTTTTTTTTTTTTTACAGAAACTTTTCATACTTCAATGGTTGAGTCTCGTTGTATTAGCCATGGCTTGCGAGCTATGGGCAGGCCGGTCAACCACAGCTGGTGCCGAGGCGAGGCTTGGCGGAAACCAGCCAGCTGGCGGTCGCAGTGGCGGGCAACAGCCCCCAGCACGGCACAAAGCGGGGCTCTGACGTAAATACAGAAGGTTTACTTCCTGGCTTCATAGTAAGAGCGGAAAGCAGAAATACAAATCAGGCCGTCTCACTGTGAGCAATCAACTGGAGATAGAGTCGTCGCATTTACTGAAGAGAAGCTGGTCCGATAGCGTTATAGATTATATGCTGAGATGCATAACGGAAGAAACAAATAATGAGGGGCTCTGAATAAATTATTAGTCCTTCAAATGTTTTTTTAATATCATCTCTATTTTCATATTTCGTAAGTGAGAGACTGTGGAAGATCTCTTGGCAACAGAAATAAAATATGTGTTCCTTTTTTCTTTGAGCTACCTTTAAATTGAATTTTTTTTAATATACAGTTCCTTTATTAACCTATTTTTACTATAAATTTATATACCTAGTGACAGTTTTCCGTGTCAATATGTCAAAGACATTGAGTGAAGGGAAAAGTATTGAATTAAAGTAAGTATGTAAGTCTGGGTTCGATTCCCGCGCATGGCACAATTTTTATTTGAACAGTTTTCCGTATCAGTATGTCAAAGACATTGAGTGAAGGGAAAAGCGTTGAATTAAAGTAAGTATGAAGTTCTGGGTTCGATTCCTCCCTGTGGTACAAATTTTAATTCAATGCTTCTCCTTTGACTCAATATCCTATTTTTTATTCCATTTATACCCAGCCTCCATGCAAACAGAGTAATCCGTTTTGATGGACGCTGTCAAAGTAATTTTTGTCATTTCAGATACGTCTCTCTCTTCCCCTTCATCAATTAATACACCTTCTGTCCTTCACAAAATACGCAAACGGTATTGCATTTATTAATAGTTAATTTCTCTTCTGTTCTCTCTCTCTCTCTCACTCGCTGTCGCCGCTCTTGCATCATAACCTCAGTTACCCTTCTGGTTCCCTCACAATACAGTGATAAAATCTATTGGTTTCCGTTGATAGCATGCACTCTCTTTTAATTTATGCTTTCGTTACTGTATATCAGTCCTCTCTATGAGACCGTGTCCTTTCATACCCCCTTACCTATAATACTCTTCGTTCTGTGAAATACAGAGCTCTGGTGTTTCGATTGACCTCCTCTAAATGTTCAAATGTTTGTAAAGTCTATGGGACTTAACTACGGGATCATCAGTCCCTAAACTTACAAACTACTTATGAACTACCTAAGACTAAGGACGGCACAAATATCCATGCCCGAGGGGGGATCCGCCTCTCCACCTCCAAGAGCGGCAAGTAAGGAATTTAGGACTGTGGCGTCTTTCAAATCACATTACACATGTCCATTCGCTACATATATATATATAATAAATAGCGAATAGAGCCGGGGTTGGGTCCCTGCCGGGAAATAAGTCAACTGTATCGTCATTTCAAGTTCAAATATAGCGCTATCTGTGAATTTATTTAATATCTGACGTGTGATCGTGCTTCGTTAATGATTCATATAGGTACTGCGTTCTATTCCACAATTTTATGACGTTTGACATCTGTGAGTTGCACTGTATTATATATCTTTAGTGGTTACCTCTCAGAAACAATTTGAACTTCATGCCATTCCTGGTGCAATGCTAAATTTAACCGGGTTCGGACATTAGCCTTGTAAACCGATACCAATGAAAACGTCAATGTCTCACGTCTCTTCATGCCTAATCTAGTCTCGATCAGAAACGCAAGCTTTTTTTGGTCAACAGTGCGTTGAAATTCAGAGCACGAACAAAAACTCATTGTGTCATTGAATGAGTTTGATAAGGTATTCGATTTGTCACCTATTGTAATTAAATTGAATTTATGTTGCTCTGTGGACTCTAATAACACGTATTCTAATGTTTTTTGTATGACGGTATTGAATTACATGTGGACCGACTGCCATAAAGAGCAATGTTCTCTACTGCTTCTTTGGTACCCATTGTGAATAGTCGAACGACTGTCCTCTACAGGGGTTTTGAATGTGGAGTACCCGCAACACAGCTACGTTAGTTGGGTTGCATTCAGCAGTGATCCACTTTTTTTGCTGTCAAGTGTACACTACTCATACAATTGTAGTTGGTAGTGACATCTTCCGAAATTGTTGTAAATGCTTCTAAACAAATTATTTTGAACAATTAGTTCACGAGCCCATTCAAATTGTAAATGGTTTTGGAAACATACTTGACTTCTTAGACACAAATACTCCTTAGCATCACGACGGATACAGGGATTATTGAACACGAAGTTGTAGCGAGGCTCAATTTCTTAACTATTCATCAAAACTAAAGGCTAAATATAAGTATTTAAAAAAAAGATGATAAAAATTCGGTTGACATTTTCCTAGGAGACAGTCTCAATTTCTTCTAAACTATGTAAGTGAAGACAACATGTGGCTTACACCAAAGAAATAATAGCAACAACACTCGAGGGATTCATACAAAATTAATAAGAGACTCAACTGATCGCCCATGGTACACAAAACAGGACAAAAATCTGTTGCACGAAATTTAGACAAACGCAAAATCGCCAAGATTGGCGAAGTTTTACTGGAGCTAGAAATTTAGCGCGGACTTCAATGCAAGATTCATTTAATAGTTTTCAAAACTAAAGTCTTTCTTGAAATGTGGCGGAAAACCCAAAGAGATTCTGGTCCTATGTTATGTACGCCAGCGGAAAGACTCAGTCAAAAAGTCTCTAATGTATAAGACAAGTATGTCTAATACCTTTTTCTGTTATTCTTTTGCAACAACTGTTTTTCAATAGTAAGCTCCATGCCTAGTTACAATTGCTTCTACTGGCCTTTTTAAAGATAATCAACACTGTGGTAAGGAATTTTAATTTTTCAGGACTTTATCTAAATGTACTAAATGAGTTCTACATCTACTGTACAGTTATTTCTATCCTTGTCTAATTTTGGTGCCATGGGAATTATTTCAACACTAATTTCAACATTGGAGCTGCCGAAATTGTCCATCTTAGTAACAGATCAGTTTTAGGTTGCCTATTTTAGGTGCAATTAGGATTTTTTATTTATTTTATTTTATTTTATTTTTTCAAACTTAAAGCGTACCTTATCAGTTAAATGGAACATGAACTTTTACGTGATAGTCGCGGCTCTGAAGTTTCTGAAAACAATTTTAGAAGACACAATTATTTAATAGTATGACCATAATATAAGGTGATAGAAAACCTTCTCTTAACGTGTCAATTATAGGTGCCCTTACTTAAATGGGAAACTGCAACTTAAAAAGCGGTACATGTAACTGTCAATTCTGGTTGCAGGAGGATAATTTGACTGATATTTAATGTTTCTACTTCGTTGAGCCAAATTTCACTGCTTATTGAACAAACGCTAGTGAACCTAACTGGGACCAATTAGTTTCATTAAGCTATTTATGGACACTGAGGCCAGCTACATTTTCTTTTTTTAATTTTTGCAACTAATAAAGGGTAATTCACATCACACTTTCCACAAACTGTGGGCTGTCAAAATGGTAAATGATTGTCTACCATTTTGCCATGTTTAAAATCATCCTAAATAGTATTAACTACTACACATTTTATTTAGAACCATAACTTAATATTAGCGCCGATAATAGAGGACTTGTACAAAGCAAATAAACTTCAAGGTAGTATTCTAGAAGTGGAGGAAGATGAGATAGGAGATATGATACTGCGAAAAGAATTTGACAAAGCGTTGAAACAAGGCCCATGGAGTAAATGATATTCCGTCTGAACTTCCGATATCATTAGGAGAGCCAGTAATGAAGAAATTTTTCCACCTGGTATGCAAGATGTATGAGACAGGAGAAATACCCTCTGACTTCAAGAAGATTATAGTAATTTTAATTCGAAAGGAAGCAAGTGCAGACAAATGTGAAAATTACAGAACTCTCAGTTTAATAAGTCACGTTTGCAAAATACGAACACGAGTTATTTACAGACGAATGGAAAAACTTGTGGAATCGAACCTTGGGGAAGATCAGTTTGGATTTAAAAGAAATGTAGGAATATGTGAGGCAACACTCACATTACGACTTATCTTAGAAGATAGGTTAAGGAAAGGCAAACCTACGTTTTTAGCATTAGTAGATTTGGAGAAAGATTTTGACAATGTCGGCTGGAATAAACTCTTTCAAATTCTGAGGGTAACAGGGGTAAAATATAGGAAGCGAAGAGTTATATGAAACTTATACAAAAACCAGACAGCGGTTATTAGAGTCGAAGGGCATGAAAGGGACACATGCTTGGGAAGGGAATAAGACAGGTTGTACCCTTTCCCCAATGTTGTTCAATCTGTACATTGAGCAAGCAGTGAATAAATGCAAGGAGAAGTTTCGAGAGGGAATTAAAGTTCAGGGAGAAAACATCAAAACTTTGCAGTTTGCCGACGACATAGTAATTCTGTCAGAGACCGCAACGGATATGGAAGAGCAATTGAATGGAATTGACAGTGTCTTGAAAAGAGGGTATAAGATGAACATCAAAAAGAGTAAAACAAGGATAATGGAATGTTGCGCCAGAAAGTCAGGCGATGCTGAAGGAATTAGATTAGGTAATGGAACAATAAAAGTGGAAGGTGAGTTTTGTTATTTGGGTAGCAAGATAACTTCTGATGGCCGAAGTAAAGTAGATATAAAATGCAGAATGGCTTTGGGAAGAAAAGCGTTTCTGATAAGAAAGCGAAATTTGTTGACATCCAATATTAGTTTGAATGTTTGGGAGTCCTATCTGAAAGCTTTTTACTGGAGTGTAGCATTGTATGGGAGTGAAACGTGGACGATAAGGAGTTCAGAGAAAATGATAATAGAACCTTTTGAAATGTGGTGCTACAGACAAATGATGAAAATTACATGGATAGATCACGTAACTAATGATGAGGTGCTTAACCGAATTGGGCAGAAAAGGATTTTTTGGCACATCCTGACTAAGAGAAGGGATAGATTGGTAGGACACATTTTGAGACATCAAGGAATCGTCAGCTTAGCATTAGAGGGACGTGTGTGGGGTAAAAATCGTAGAGGGAGACCGAGGGACGAATACAGTAAGCAATTTCAAAAGGATGTAGGTTGTCGAACTTATTCTCAGATGAAGAGACTTGTACAAGACAGGGTAGCGTGGAGAGCTGCATCAAACCAGTCTGCGGACTGAAGACCACAACAATATCAACAACAACAATGCTTCTTCAATATTTTAATAATTTTAACTCAATAATCTGCGAGTGGTTTTATAGCATTTTAATAGATTACTTTTAACGAATTTTAGTCAAATTTCTGTATATGGGCATTGACTTTCAAGCAATACCGACTGTTGCTAATCTCTTCATATTTCTGTACGGTTCTCTCGTATGCCGTCGTCCAGCTTCAAATGTTTCTTCTTTTTCTTCTTACTTTCAAGATTCATTTCCAACTTCATGTACATACAGTTTCTGAGCTCTGATTCCTTTCTAAACACTCCACTAAATGGGTGATTCTAAGATGAGATTTTTAATAATACTATTTATCTTGTTGTGCCACCTTTCAAAAGCATTCGTCGTTTGGTGTCTTTTTCCATAGTAGTTCCACATTTCTGTGGGGATATCCTCATTCTCTCGCCAGTTGTCCACAAAGTGGTCAGAAATTTGAGAGAGATTCCCGTTATCAAGAGCTTCTGAATGTATCTCAATCCATCAATTATTTACGTCCTCTCGTTTTAGAAATGCCACAGCTGCACAAATGCAGACGTTTACTCTTAAATCATCGCTTTGGTGTACTCACCAGTTAGACCGAGATCTTGAACTTTTATCCATAAACTCTTCTTCATATGAAAACAGCATCCATTTATTTCACTTGCGAAAAAATTTGACGAATAGCCGGCATCACAGCTGCCTCAAAATCGACGTTTACTTTTTTTTTTAAGACACCACTCAGGGACTGTGTTTTATCTGAGGAAACAGACGAACATATGCATCTGTCTTCTCATTAGAGAACAGCGCAAACACAGCAGGAAGAATGTTTGTGTCTTTACTCGGGCCTCTTAAGTCTACATGTATAGTGTAGATTTGTGCAAACTGTTTGCCGCTGGTCATAAATGTAAGTTCCATAAAAAATATGAACACGTTTTAAAACCATTTCCTTTGCTTCCACTAAAAATCACTATTCTCTCCTCTAATCTATCGTCTTCTAGAAGAAAAGTATTGCCGTCTCCCATTTTAATAGACCTTTGTGAAGATCAATTTCATAAGAGTTCTTAGGCTTTTCTTGTTCACCCCGCGCATGACTGTCGATGACGCACGTCCCTCTTCATAGATCATTGTAACAAAATCATGACCTTCATTATGTAGATTTCCCACCTCGTGCACAAACAGGGTGTTTCACTAAGTGTTTTTGCCTCTGTAACTTATAAAATAATAGGTGACGGGAAATTTTAATGCGTTAGGTCAACACAAGAAATGTTACACTTTCTGCGGAGCTATGAACTTAGTTTATGGTATCATTTTCCAAAGAGTTACACCACAAATATATAATTTTTTAAATGGAACAATGGTTTTTTCTATCGTGTATTGGATTCGTTGAAACCAGCTGCATCCAAATCAATTTAAACTACATTCCTATCACTGTTAGTTTGGGAGCTACAACCCTTCAAAGTTCCGGGGGCGGAGGCTGCGATAGCGTAGCCGACTGGCCGAGTGGCTATCCCCTGGGGCACGGCCCACTGTCTCATGACCACCAGCCAGTCAGCTACGCTGTCGTAGCCTCCGCCCCCTAAACTTTGAAGGGTTGTAGCTCCCAAACTAACAGTGATAGGAATGTAGTTTAAATTGATTTGGACGCAGCTGGTTTGAACGAATCCAATGCACGATAGAAAAAACTATTGTTCCATTCAAAAAATTATATCTTTGTGCTGTAACTCTTTGGAATATGATACAGTTAACTTTGTTCATAGCTCCACAGAAAGTGTAACAATTCTTGTGTTGACCTACCGCATTAAAATTTCCCGTCACCTATTATTTTATAAGTTACAGAGGCAAACACACTTAGTGAAACACCCTGTATATCACGGCTAAACGTTAAAATTCGACCACTGTACGTAATAAGAGCTTTCTTTAGTCACTAAAATTAGTAAATAAGGTCTGTGTGAACTACTGGTTACTCCCTGCTACAAAGCCTTGTTACCTGGCCCAAACTGAGAACTGATTCGTTTCAAATTACTTCAGTAACTGGAAGTTAATACTGCAGTGGTCAATATACATAGCAGCTCACACGTTATTATACACAGGCATTAATAAGCAAGTCACCACAATTAAAGTTATCTTAGAAAGGTGGCTAAGAAAACATTTATGGCGCAACGGAATTTAGTCGTAAATAAATTGCATCTGAGTGTGTTCTCACCACTTCTGAAGAACAATATTAGATAAAAGAGGGAAGGTGCTCTAAAACTACAATTTATAGGCAACTTACGGATTATACTAAACATAAACTTTTTTATTCAGATAGAATACAAGCAAAATGGGGAACCAATTTTGTTAATACAATAAAATGAATCTCTTACATGGATTAATTCGGACGGTGCCCAGCCTAAATTATACATGATTTAACACTCATTCTCTCACACACACGCGATACCACAGCGAAACTCACCAAAAACTGTGTGCTGAGACGAGGAGGAAGTAGGTGCCGCTATCGTAGGCGAAATTCAGCAAGGCGGAGGTAGCACAAAACACAATATACAAACACTTTGAAGCTGGCTCTAGTTTGTCGAGCCTGTTTTGAGATGGTGCATGTGTATAGCAAGTTAAATTACATCTGAACAGAAAACGCGAGCAAACACGATAGCGGCGACACACGGCTACGTTACATGAACGCACTCCACAGAAGGTGAAGTGGTTGAAAGTCGGATTCATTATACCAAATCACGGTGGATTCTTAAGTTGCAGTCTGTCAGCAATCAATCTAGGTACTGGTTTTTATATGAGAAGTGGCGCGAACTCAGGCGACTACCTGCAAACCCCGGAAATCGGAACTCGGACCCACGTGGTTCCGGAAACCGATAAAATTGAAAAAGTTCAGTTTCCGAAAAATAAGGAAAATTAACTAATGCATGTAACCCATAGAAATGCTTAGAATTATATAAGGAAGCGAATGAAATACAGCTACACCTGATAGAGGGCGATTACAGAGACGGATGAAGTCCAGTCTCCAAAACTCGTAAAAGTGAAATAATTACAAAGTCGGAAAAATAAAATTAAGAATTACATTATGCAACCCATAGAAATGTTTAGAATTACATAAGGAAGCTATTCAAGAAGATTGTACAAGGCTCAGAGAGAATTACTGACACAGACAGAGTTCAAACTATAAGTCGGAGAAGTAACGACAGAATTAAAATAGGTGGGGAGAGAAGATCGCTAAATATTAGTGGAAATCAGAAGGATACCCGCATAGTTACTTGCCTGATGGACATGAAACAAACAAGAGTGGAAGCTGAAGGCTTTGTTCTATGAACCAACCACGTGAAACGCGTATCACTCACGGAAGGAAACGATGAGCATAATTTTACATGCACTGTATAAAACGAACATATCACCTATTAGAAATTGGCCCCCACAAAGCTAGAAAGTATTTAAACAGAGTTCATACACCGCCATATGAAAACAAAAGGTTTTAACATATCAGGCCGTTATCAAAAGTAGTAGGGCTGTGGCACTTCTACCCCACTGAGATTCTACCCATGATGCATTGCACGAGTACCGCTACCCCCCACCCCTCCTCCCTCGGCCAATTACCGGACCGCAGATCAAAGGATGCCGCCACAGGATAATTGATAGGTCTTCCCGGAAGGACAGGATGATTACATTTAGGTCATTTTGATTCGCTACTTGCTGACCGCTAATCAAAGGACTCCGCCAGAACGCACTTAAGGATGATTGACAGGTTGCAAGTAAACAAAACCTCCCTCCCTCGGCCACACACGACGCCCACCCCCTCCACCCCTCAGTGCCACCGCCAGACAAGCGGCTCCTCCGACAGGTCCAGACCTGTCTACCCCTCGATGTGTCTATACTTGCACCCTCCGCCACACACCTGGCCGAAACCGCGACCCCTACTCGCTCGGCCGATTGCCGGACCACCGCCGCCGCCGCCCCTGCCGCCGCCGACAGATGCTACCCCCCTCCTCCACGCTCGCAACCGCTTCTCAAAGGACGCCGCCACCCGCGCTACCCACGAGAACAAACAATACCGCGACGATTGTCTTGACCGCATTGACATCTCTAAACAACACCGCCCCTGCCGGCCGACCCCTGCGCCCAGGGCATGGGCGTCTTGCACTTTTTTTACGGCGTCCACGCCCCGCCAGGTCAGCAGCCAATTAAATTGCATATTTATTATTAAGCGCGCTGCAGCGATCATTACTCCAGATTGCGATTTATGTAAGAATTTCCGCCGTTTATTATTATTCTTGGAAAAAATAAAGATACCATAGTTTTCTTCGTATGTATTTTAACAAGATTTTCGGTGTAATGCTAAAAAAACAATTTATAACAGTAATGCTTAGTTGGTCTCGTATACTACAGCTTCTAGTAGAATATTAAAACTGGTATGCAAAATTTGCAAGTAAGAATTTTTCAATGCGCAAACACTCCCATCTCTTTCCATGCTCTTCGCATAGACTACAGCCGACATACGTGTTTAATAATAATAGCGCAGGTTACAGTAACAAACGCCACAAACTTACGTATCCATCTTAACATATACTCTTTCGATATACAAAAACAATTCTAACCAGAGCCAACTAACCAACCACTATGGTTGGGGGTTCGAATCCACCCTCGGGCATGGATATTTGTGCCGTCCTTAGTATAAGGTAGTTGATAAGTAGTTTGTAAGTTTAGGGACTGATGACCCCGTCCCACAAGCTTAACAAACATTTGAACAACTAACCAAAAGAAAAGAAATGGTCCGTTTCGGAACTCGACCGCAACCTTAGATCTATAAAAGTATCTCTTCGTTTAGACGATGCAAGCAACAGCCATCGAACGGAATGTAACATGTATGCCAACCACTCTTTCGATAACATAACAGCAGCAGCAGCAGAAGACGGCATATTGTTTATACAAAAATTCCAAATAACGAAAACCGGCAAGGACATCTAGCACAAAGTCTCTAAATATACATCTGCAAGCACCTTTAAATTCGTATGCAAAATTTGCATGTAAGAATTTATCGATGCACAAACACTCCCATCTCTCTCCATGCTCTTCGCTACAAATACAACAGCCGACAGGCGTGTTTAACAATAATAGCGCTGGTTAGATAATAAACGCCACAAACTTACGTATCCGTCTTAACATATACTCTTTCTATATACAAAAACAATTCTAACCAAAAGAAAAGAAATGCTCCGTTTCGGAACACGACCACAAGCTTAGATCTATAAATTTATCTCTCCGTTTAGACGATGCAAGCAACAGCCATCGAACGGAATGTAACTTGCATGCCAACCACTCTTTCGACAACAACAGCAGCAGCAAAAGACGGCATATTGTTTATATAAAAATTCCAAATAACGAAAATCGGCAATGACATCTAACACAACGTCTCTAAATATACATCTGCAAGCACCGTTAACAATCGTCCAGAACGCAGAGCGCTCTCTCGGCAGTCTACATAAAAGAAACACATGCTAAGTGTTTAAAAGCACCTAAGTTACATCTCCAAATGATCAAAATCTTCTACGCTGACGCACCACTCTGACAAGGATAGCTCGCATTGCATTTATTTAATGGAGCTGAGGCATGCCGAAAGTTCCGAAATTTAACACTCTCCCTCTCTCCCTCTCTCTTTAGCGATCTTCCCTGTTACTTTTCCTTCTTAGATCGAGGTATAGATGCGCCTTCCGAGAATTCGGGTACTTTTATTTTACCCCTTATTTCCTTGCTACAGGAGTACACATCCCATCCAAGTAATCTCTATGTCCTGTTACGATGCAAACTACATTTATCTGACACCGATATTCCAGCGCCCCAGAAGACATATAAACCCTACTGTGCAACGGAGAGTCGAAATAAAAAAATACGTGAAATACTTTACCGATTTCCGACCGTCTACACTAAAACTTTTCAAAAGTATTGGCCTAACAACATACTTATTCGACAATACAGCAACCACAGGACCGAAGTTACCTGCCCAATGCAACACCGATTTCCAGCTCGACCCGCCCTTTACCCACATAATTCCTACTCCGAAATAAGATTACTTATTTTAATTACAAGTAGATGTCTACCGCAAACGAAGATGCTAACCTACACACCGCAACACCTGATCCTATATAGGACTTGGAGTGTTCACACTTTTTTTTGTTACAGAACAACTGAGTACATGCAACGTAATGTTCGCAAACACTTATATCGCACCCAAATCCCGCATACATCGATCATAACCAGCTCTCTAAGGAATGGATGGGAGTCACACACAGTACAAACATGTTTGTCGTGTGTTCCGCTAATTTCGGTTAATACAATGATTCGAGACCAATCCCCCCGCATGTTTAGTGTAAAAGCAAATATTTTTCCCCACACTATCTGTTTAAACCGGGATTGCACATATGTAATAGCCTCCTTTTTAAAGCCTATGTCTTCGCCATATAACCCAGTTTTCGTTTAGCCTTCTTCTTAGGACTTGTGGAATAACGTAGGCGATATCTACGTCTGTGGAGAATGAAGTCCTGGAATGCTAAAAAAAATATAGCTCCTTGCTCGACTCTACAAGTAATTTACAGTCGAAACTAAAAAAAAAAAAAAAAAAAAAAAAAAAAAAAAAAAAAAAAAACATAATGACCGAGAAAGCGGTCAAATTTCCGGTACTCTTAATACCCAAGTAATCAAATCTAAAAGCGTTTGCACAGTACAACGGCGCACTTTGTAAATACCGTATCTTCTCTTTTGGAACACTTGAACAATCTTCTTGCACAATCCTCCATCCTGGTAATGCCATCTTCTCGACCCAGCGAAAAAATAAAAGTCCTAACAATCAACTGCCTGGACGCTTTATAAAATCGATAACTTTGCTTACACCGGGGCTCGTGATTTTTCGACAAATTTATTTTGGTTCCACAATTGGACGCCAACCACGTTAAGCAGTCCTTTTCCAATTGTCTTATCCTCACCCGCAACCACGTTGCTGTTGCTCCTTCCATCCGAAAGTCATGCTCGGATACGGACGCCATTCGGTTAAAGTGTTGTCCAAAAATCCAGGAGATTGAAGCCATTTACACGAAGCTGCTGCTGTAGTATAGATGGGAGCTCCTCCATTACAAAACATCGATTAGCTGCAGTTTATAAGATATATATACCCACAGGACGTACATATTTACCCCATGTATTCGAGAAATAGTAACTTCGTCTTATCTCCAAAGTTTGCAGTATCGAACTTGAGGAATTTACTACGCATGTAGATCCGCACACACGCACTCCATTGGCTACAACTAGCGCACTTTAAGTTACAAAACTGTAGGAGTTTTATAAAACACGTTGATTTTCGACGAAAGAATTATGATTTACCGCAGCAGGCATATCCGCTACGTAACATAATGCACACTAGCCGTAAAGTAGACAACACTAGCATACGATTAAACAGGCGATGTTTCGACGAAAGATCTCTGCAAAGTTTATTTTACAACCACAAAAGTCGGTTTCTTTGGAGCTCTACCGTGACGTGTATTTAGGGTATTTCAACACTTTTTACTAAAATTCCATCGCATCTAGCCTACAGCACTCTCTGTAAGCGCCAAACATTTCCAACACAGTAACAGGACTACACCTCGCAGTCAACAAGAACCTACAATAACAAACGAATCTAGCCATTCCAACTGTTTTTTTTTTGTCCCAACTAGCATGCTGCAAGCTCTGTATACGTTCAAACACAACCCAGACAGCGCTATCCTTACAGCCGTTACTAACCCAGTACCAACTCTAAGTTCCCCCACAGACGGTGTTATAACCGCGATCAGTAACAGACAAGGTATCCCAGACACAGCACATTTTTTTAATAAAGTTTTGATCTCTCTCTCTCTCTCTCTCCACCCAATAACTGTATTGGTTGCTTGACCCGTCCAAAACATCGAACCACAGCTTTGTTTCCAACGCATAGCCCGGGAGACAATATTTCTGGTACGCTTTCTATCAGTCAATAGGCTAGATACCACGAGCATTCGCGCACAAACCACCATCGTATTTCACTCCTTCTAACAAATTATTCCTCTCGATAAACATCTGTAAGACAGTGTAAAAGAAATGATCGACGTGCACACGCACAGAACAGCTAACAAGAAAAGATCTAGATCAAAGCCATGTTCTTATAATCCTTACAAGCAGCAACGCAAAATAGTCTACACCATTTAGAACTAATGCAACACCAGATTCTTTTTATCGATCTCCAAGAGCAATCCTTTAGAGACTAAACATACGATTAAATGCACCTCCAACGTAGGTAACTAATCCTCTTTAAGTTATCTAACTCGATGCTTATCGACAAAAAACATTAATTTACCACTGCAATCATCTCCGATACTCTACCGAGAGACGTCCATTCGTAAACACAGCTAAAAGAAGATATAAATGCCCCACATCCATGCTACTAAGTATCTATATGTATTTCCACAATTGTGGATCACATCTGCGTTGCATCGAATCGCACGACTAAACAGTTCGAAATAGGTATTTCGCGCAAGCTAGCATGCATACCCACATTCCATGCTATTTCTGTCTGCAGGCGAGTGCGGACCTGTTGACTCATCGTAGACGCCAGTTTGGAGCGTATACGTCCTATACATGTAAAAATACCTGTCCACGCTCGCACCTGACCTGGAGAAGTTTTCGGTTTAATTTTTCCTGGCCGCACCAGATTCCGTATACAAGAGAGCTATTTTCACGAAGATAGAATTACATTGATTGTAACAACAGACATAAGAATAAAAAACGATCGAAATGCTGCAGCTATAACATAGCTCGTAATACACAATCATCCCATAAAGAGACAGCCGCACACATTCGTATTTCCTCGCAGCTGACACAAGCGATGTTTTTACCGTACGAGTTGTCGTTAAAACTTTTATACGCAGATACATATACAAACAGTAGGATGAGCGCAAATTTGCGATGTTGCTATTACAGAAACGAAACATAGTTTTTTAGAAATTCTATAAGAAGAAGAACGAAATTTATACAAGATGAACCAATGTGCAATAAGTCAAACCCCAGTCCATGTAGCAATGTACCGAGAAACATCGATTTAAACGAACGCTTTGCTTAGCTGTAGAATAGAACAACACAGAATTACACCTCCCTAACAGATACTTTACCGAGGGAGTTACTGCTCTCTGGTAACAAGCAACCTGTCTTCTGGTATCTTCTCTTAAACCCTGTAAGACCGAAACGTTCTACCCGAGAAGCTAGACACAGAATACAAATCGTTCTTTATTATTCTTGTTATGTGTAACTTTAATTTTCTCCGATGTAATTTTTTTAACTCGTAGTTTTAGACCCACATCGGCGTCTCCTATTACCGTTCCAGCCAGAAGTTCGAAATGTAGAGGGAAGGTATGTTCTCGAACTCCATTACGTATCTTCGTTTCCTCCTGCATTCCAACTCTTTATAGCTCTACACCTTCGGGTAATGCTTCTAGACGAGAACAATCGGGTATTTTAACTTTTCCCATTATTTCCTGTATAGCACTATGCGTCCCTATGTGTGTACGTTACCAACTCCTGCGGTAATTTCCGTATGGAACACTAGGTTGACGACTGTTGCAAACGATTGCCTGTTATTCCATACGT
Organism: Locusta migratoria; assembly: GCA_026315105.1. Lineage (NCBI taxonomy): Eukaryota > Metazoa > Arthropoda > Insecta > Orthoptera > Acrididae > Locusta > Locusta migratoria. The sequence goes on along the minus strand of CM048755.1, from coordinate 740,380,940 downwards.
TTTTAACTCTGCAAATGACTGTCCCCCAGTCCTCCACATTTGGATACAATGTAGTCCCTTCCCCAAACGAGTCAGTACACCAACGCGTGACCAATCTCCCTGACTGTTTACTGTAAAAAGCAAATATTTTATAAGTTCCAGTCGTAACCAGATTTTTCCACACCTTCTGTTTAAGCCAGGCTTACACATATACCACAGCTTCGTCTTTCTCCAGCATTAGTTTGTACTCGTCCTTTATGGCAGTTGCTTTAGCCATATATTCTAACTTCCTTCTCTTGCTCTCGATATCCGCCATTTCCAGTTTTCTTTTCGCGCACATAAGACATTAACTGCACGTAGCGATGTAATTTCTTTAATGGGGGATGGCTTAAGTCTGTGTGATACATTTACTCTTTTCGCTGGGCTTGCGGAATGACAATGTTTGTAGGTACCAGACCTAATTAGGCGATATCTATATCTGGAGGCAGTGTGGAGAACAATGTTCTGGATAAGTGTACTACTTATATCGTCTTTTCCGGTGTCAGTATTACGAATCCCCACGTAATTTAGAGGTAGACAATTGAAACTAAAAGCTGATAGAACGTAATGTATAAGCCTTTATCGATTTGGAAGGTTTTTACCTGTACACCGATCTATTTTCGGGTATTTTTATTACCCCAGTACACAAATTGCAGGACACTATTAAATACTACAAAACATCTGTTGTCCCAGATGTTTGTTATTCGCCTCCACATGGTGGAGAAGCACTTTGCAGATACCGTTTAAAAAACTTAAACAGTCTTGCACAAGATCAAAAACACCATCCATCCGATAATCGTATAATCGATAATTGTAACCTCCAGCCTTGAAATACCCCTGTTCTCGACCTAACGACGAAATAAGTGCTCAAATGCAGCAAATAGACCTCTATCTCTCTTTTTAGGGTAAATCAGGTCACGGATCACAAAATTCACACCATAACCGGCGCATTATCCCCTATTAAGACTCCAGGACGTTCTCCAAATTATGGTTTTGACTGATATTTCCAGGCGAAGTACTAAATAACCTCCATATAGGCGAGATTCTAGATGCGTTCTTCAGGACTTGTGGTATAGAGACGGGTGTGTAGAATAGAATCCTGCATATGACAACGCGACAGTGGTGAGTCCCAAAGCGCAACAGCTGGGAGGACCTCCCGGCTATAGCGAAGACACACATCCGCCGCAACTCCCACCAGGTGTTGTATTGGAATATGTATATATAAGGGATGGTCGGAGAAGCGGAGAAGCCTCCAGGTCACATCCTCGAAATGCAAAGCATGCTCCCGGACAGCTAAAATGCTTTCTGATGCGCTAAAGTTAGCATACTAAGACTAAGTGCATACTACAAGTTCGGAGAAGAAACAACAAAATTAAAATAGGTGGGGAGAGAAGATCGCGAAATGTTGGTGGTAATCAGAAGGATACACGTATAGTTTCTTGCCTGATGGGCAAGGAGCAAACAATAGTGGAAGCTCAAGGCTTTGTTTTAAGAACCGACCATGTGGAACACATATCACTCACGTAAGGAAACGATAAGAAAAATGTTACATACACTGTACAAAAATGAACATATCATCTGTTAGAAATCTGGCCCTACAAAACTAGAAAGAATTTATACAAAGTTCGTACACTGCCACATAATCACAAGAGGTTTGAATATACCAGGCCGTTATCAAACTGCAACTAGTAACGCATACACCGCATTTATCCGTTGGAAATCACTGTATTGAAAAACTAGAACACATTTCCAGGCATGATCAAAAAGAAATATTCCGAAAAATGAATCTAAGTTCAAGAGTCTAAGTTAAACATGCTAGACAATGAATCACTACCATCTCCACAGGCACAAGAGAAGAACCAGCCTTACCTCACCACGGTCCAAGCACAAAGTGACGATCGAGCGGCCAGGAGCCGCAGGAAAGCTACCGGAAACTGGAAAATCCAAGAAAACAGAGGTGGTGGGGAGAGAAGATCTTGTAATTCGCCATGGAGAAGGCTCGTCGACTGGCTCGGAACTATAGGGTGTAGAAACCTCTTTGGTCGCATCAGCAGCAGGGGTTGGTAACGACTAACTATCGACTCTGAGCCAGAGATAACCATGCAAAGCGAGCTATCACTACCCACATTCAGACAGCCATTAGATTTTCGCACATCCACTTAAAAGTAAAACAAGTACACATTTTCACAGGGACAATAATAAATAATTAAAATACCAAAATCCTAGCAATATTAACTAACATTTCAGAAACTAATATTTTTAAAACATGAAATAAAAATGCTATTCCTCATGCCAATTATATAAAGAATATATGGAAGACGACAGACGGTCGTCTTTCAGTCTTAACAACAAATACCTTTTGCAGATACAAACTATTACATATTTTAGGTAATCACATCGATATTGGAGTGCTCCTCAGCACACTTGATCCCCTACTAATCTTATGGTCTACAGCAAACACCTCGTAAGGGTGGTCTATATATACCGCAGACGAGTAAAAGGCTCTTTCCACAGAGGGAAGAAACCTAAAATTCCCACCTCACAAAAAAGATACTGTGCTACAACAGCTTACAACACATTAGATCCAACTCTAACTCTCTTTAGGACAAAGTGAAACACACCTAGTAAGAAATCAAAATGTTAAGCTTATGGGACTTAACTACGAGGTCATCAGTCACCTAGTAAGACACACAAATGTTACTCGAAATATGTTTTTTGCATTATCATTCTATACGAAGAACCATTTAAAATCTAAACCAGAACGGTATTGTTAGACTTTTCTAACTCTAACCACTTCTTTCTGTACACCTTAACAACCCTATAGACCTGAAAATCCCGATACATGCTACACGACAAGTTCCAAATCTTTACACCAATTAAATGACAAGCTCGAACTCTGAACCACAGGTGAATCCCTTGTGGTTCAACTAGCCAACACACACTGAATGCTTAGCCATTTACAGGCAGATGTCAAAATGCAGCGAAATACTAATAAAATACTGGCAGATGCGTACATGTTCCACCAATCTTCTTACGTTTGTATAATTTATATGCCCGAAAGGTTAAGTTTAGATCAGAACTGCGTCTAGGTTGTTTATATGTCACCTACTGCAACGCGAAATATGTACAGAGATACAGTATCTTAAAAAAAAAAAGAAGTAGGAGAAATACTACAGACCCACTTCTATCCCTTTTTAAGGTAAATAGACCCACGGATAGAAATACACATCACAAACTCCGATTGCTTTTCGATTAAGACTGCAGAATATTCGTCGAATTATGCTTTAATGCAATATTGTAGCTCGAGAACTAAATCCAAACATATCGCGAGATTGTACGACTCCTGCAACTAACGACGTCTTTATGTTCAAATGTTTAAATGTTTGTAAATCTATCGGACTAAACTGCGTGGTCATCAGTCCGTAGCTTACAAACTACTTAAACCTAGGTAAACTAACCTAAGGACATCACACACACCCATGCCCCAGGGAGGACTCGAACCTCCACGGCGAGCAACCGCGCGCTCCGCAGCGAGACGCTTTAGACCGCAACGTCTTTATGTTTAAGAGGAAATCACATCAATAGATCAGACCCCACGCAGATAAGTACAGCATGAAATAGCTTTGATGTATCTTAATAGTCGATCTTATGAATTTTAGATCAGGGTATAGAGAAAGAAACAGAGCTGATAAAATAGAATATAAACGCCTCTAGTTAGGGTCAGGACTACTAACCACAGAGTCGAACCAATCATCGATTGTGTTTCCCAGATAGAAGACGATGCAGACATTAAGGACCACACACCGTACCTCTGAGAACCCGCTAAAAACACAATGGAGAGACAGAACACTCTTATTACATATATCGTATACACCACTCCCATCTTACAGAATATAGCCATAGTAACAACAGTCTACAGTATTATGAACCATCCAGACCAATTTAGTTTAACCTTGTAAATACATACCGTATCATATTGTAGGTAATCATATCTTCGACTACAGATGCACCAGCACACATCGATAACACTGAAGAAGCAGTATAAGGCATCTTACAACGCCAACAGACAACTCGCAAGAGTCATCTACGCACACCACCAAAGGGTAAAGGGTCTGTCAACAGAAAAATATTCCTAGATTACTTATATTCGTAACAAACAACACGAAAAATTGTGCAGAGGCACGAAAAACGTAAAATGCAACAGACAGACCTCTATCTCTTTTTAGAGTAAATCAAGCTGTATTCTTCGGGATGTGTGGTATAGAGGCAGATATATCACATTGCAGAGTACAGCACCGTACTATTCAATCTAAATAAATAACAGTAATATGCAAGCCCCGTGATAATTGACAGGTTCTACATTACGTGCCTTTTTTGCGATTTTAGACCCAGGGACAATTCAAAACCTAACCATTACATGCTTTTACTACGGTTTTTGCCCCAGGACCAGTTAAAAACCGTTTTTGTGCGTCCGAAGTGGAACGACGTTGCCGTAGTGGATGGGCTTTCCACTAACAGTACCACAAGTTGTGCATGACGTGGACTTTATTTGTTGACACCCACTTCCCTTATGCCGCTTAAAGCGCCATCTCTTGATAAAGTTAGTAATTATTTTTACTTTTTATATTACACAGGGTGTTCAGAAATTCCCGTTACAAACTTCTGGGACTTGTAGAGGGTAGTACGTACATAACATTTTGAGTAGGAGCCCATGTCCGGAAAGGCATCGTTTCCGTTGTACGACAGTTTCAATTCAGATGTGTAACTCGTCAACGTCTGCTTATGGACAGAGAAAAGTTGCACAAAACATTGAAGAGACACCAGGTGGGATGGAGGAAGTGAACTAGAACACGGCCGGCCGCGGTGGCCGAGGGGACTGAGGCGCTCCAGTCACGGCCTGCACGGCCACTACGGTCGGGGGTTCGAATCCCCCCTCGGGCATGGATATTTGTGCCGTCCTAGTTCGTAAATAGTTCATAAGTAGTTTGTAAGTTTAGGGACTGATGACCCCGTAGTTAAGTCCCATAAGCTTAACAAACATTTGAACATTTTGAACTAGAACATGCTTCGGAGGTACAATATGTGGCCGGCCACGGTGGCCGAGGGGACTGAGGCGCTCCAGTCACGGGCTGCACGCCCACTAAGGTCGGGGGTTCGAATCCCCCCTCTGGCATGGATATTTGTGCCGTCCTTAGTATTAGCTAGTTCGTAAGTAGTTTGTAAGTTTAGGGACTGATGACCCCGTAGTTAAGTCACATAGACTCTACAAACATTTGAACATTTACAATATGTGTAGCGACGTTGGTGGTCGCCACATGGAGCCGCTGTTGTAATGCATCAGTACGTTGCGGCTGGTGCAGTAGATGCTGGGTTCTTCTTGTTGTCGTCAACTAATGTACAAGTTGTTTGTAAAGCTTAAGGCACTTAACTGCGGGGTCATCAGTCCCTAAACTTACAAACTACTTATGAACTACCTTATACTAAAGACAGCACAAACATCCATGCCCGAGGGGGGATTCGAACCCCCGACGGGGAACGGCCTCGCGCATCGTAGCATATCGCTTCAATGCGCTCGGCCGCTCCGCCGCGGCGACTAATGTAAACCATAAAGTGTAAATTGTAATGATAATGCGTAAGTATTCCTCAAGTAGGAGTGGATGAGATAATCATCTGAATTGCAATCGTGGAACGGAAACGTTACTACGTTTCCGGACATGGGTTCCTATTCAAAACGTTATGTACTCAAGTACCCTCTACAAGCCCTAGGGCCTAGAATTTTGTAACGGGAATTTCCAACCACCCTGTATATTTTTATGTATGCTATTGCTTTTCCCCTTCGTCAAGTATGTTCAGTTCAAATCAGCTGTCATTCGGCGCCGTGATTCTTGCGGTACAGCTCTTTGAAAGTGAGCTTTAATTACGGACAACCTGCAGTTGTCAGAATGTGTATGTGAATCTGTCAGAGCCCCGCGCACTGGCAGCTATTTAGTTGCTTTGCAGATCTTGAACTGAAACACACGGAATGGGATGCGGCCCCGCGCGCGTACAACTTTTTAGTTACTGCAGCTGAGTAACTGTGACCTGACCTCTGCCCAGGGTGAGTAAACTGTTGCCACTAGGAATGGATCGCGCTGGTTTTTACCGGGCAACTGTCAACTATTCAATTGTTTTGCAATTCAGCAAGCAAGTTCACCCTACCATAAATAAGCACTCACGTCTTGGGGCGCTTCTTTTTCAGGAGTCCGTACTATGCTGACTTGTGTGGAAACTAATAATATGGTTCCATTGCAAAAAGCTCTGATCAAATGAGCTCTATCATTATTATCATAAGGGTGCAATATTTTTAAAGGTTTTATGGACGACGGGTACTACTACTTTATGAAATGATTCTAAGACGGGTTTCACCTGAATGAAATGATCATTTAAAATTTCCAGTGTATTGCAGTTCAGCTATGATGTACTATCCGCTAATTATTGGATGGAGCCAAAACTTGTTACTCTGCTATTTTCTTCGATGCAGAAACACAAGCCGCTTCCACACGAAATCCGTTGTAGAGTGCGTAGACGCAACTATTTAATGGGCAGAGCGTGGTGGCAGGGACCTCACGGCTGAGGAAATTGTCAGCTTGTTGGTGATTCAAGTTGCCAGTTCGCAGGGAGCCTAAGTTGTCAACCGTCTTGCAGTTCAGGTTTCTTCTGTTCTCTCTATACATTGCTTGTGTAGTATTATGTGTTATTCTGTTTTGTGGCAAAATAAACCCAACCTTGGAAATTTCCAGGTTGCTTTTTTTTCTTTTTTTTTTTTCTCGTTAATTTCGTACCTCTATTCACACGAAGCAACCTATACTATGAGTATTTATCACATTTAGTACATCGAATTACATGAATCTTCTTTTTCTGGTTCCTATCCGTTCCGGATGTTGGCATCCATCTTGGCAGTGCTTTTCCAGTCTTCCAGTCACTTGCAGATCTAAATAGCTTTGTAGATGTTTTAGAGGTCCACGTTGTGATGTTCTTCAGCCAGGATATTCTTCTCCGGCCAACGCTTCTCTTCCCTGGTATTTTTCCTTGCGGGATGGTCTGGAGGAGATGATCTGTTTTATTATTATTAAGCTTAAGGGACTTAACTGCGGGGTCATCAGTCCCTAAACTTATAAACTACTTATGAACTACCTTATACTAAAGACGACACAAACATCCATGCCCGAGAGGGGATTCAAACCCCCGACGGGGAACGGCCTCGCGCATCTCAGCATAGCGCCTCAATGCGCTCGGTCGCTCCGCCGCGGCTATCTGTTGTTGTTCCGCATGATGTGTCCCAGGTATTGGATCGTTCTTGCTTTCACGGTAGCCAGTACTTCGTTCTCTTTCTTCATTCTTTGTAGAACCTCGACATTTGTGATATGCGCCGTCCATGGTATTCGTAACATTCTCCTTTAGAGCCACATCTCAAAAGCCTCCAACCGCCTACCCAAAGCTTCTGTCAAAGTCCACGTTTCAGCACCATAGAAGAGGGTGGAAAATACGTAGCAGCATAGAAGTCTGATCTTCGTCCTCATTGCTAAACCATGATCCTCGAAAAGGTTACTCATATTATTGTACGCAGCCCTGCCCTTTCCAATTCGAGTTCTCACCTCATCAGAAAGATCCCACTGGTCATGTATTTTAGTGCTTCAAATGTTTCAAATGTTTGTATAGCTTATAGGACTTAACTACGGGGTTATCAGTCCCTAAACTTACAAACTACTTATGAACTACTTACGAACTAGGACGGCACAAATATCCATGCCCGAGGGGGGATTCGAACCCCCGACCGTAGCGGCCGTGCAGTCCCCTCGACCTATTTCAGTGCCAAGGTACGTGTATTTATGTGCTTTCTCTATGTGATTTTGGCCTGTCTTAGTGTAACATGCAGAGGCTCTGTTTTTACTGATTATCATTGTTTTCGTTTTATGCGGGTTGACATTTAGACCATATTCAGAGCATTTTTGTACAAGTCTGTCGACAAGGCACTGAAAACTATCCTCACTATCAGAAAATATTACTGTGTCATCAGCATATCGAATGTTGTTGATATATTTTCCATTTAAGAGCCCTCCCATCTCTAATTCATCAAGAGCTTCCTTAAAGATGTGTCCTGAATAGATGTTGAAAATCAGTGTGGATAATATACAGCTCTTCCTTACACCTCGTAAAATGTCTAAGTCTTCTGTATTTTCTCTGTCCAGGCCCACAGAAGCCGACTGGTTCCAATATAGATTCACGGTTATACGTAGGTCCTTATCATCCAAATCAGTGCTTCTTAAAATGTCAACAATCTTCGATGAATGACCCTTAAAAAGATCTTTTGCGGGTGACTTATGAGGATGATGGTTCTGTACTCACTGACATGAATAGCGCACAATAATTAATGCAAGCAAATAACACAATTATACAGAAATGCTAGACTTAAACAGACTGCTAAAGAATCACTAGCAATCAAAATATTTAGGCCTTTAGTTGAATAGTTTTCATGTGTCATAGACCACGTAACATGCCTATCATGAACAAATGAAACGTGTATGGTACTCTTGAATATATCTCAGCAGCTAAAGACGGACGTTACGGCTACTCATTTGCGGCTACATTCCACTATGCTTGTTTTCCATCTTATGACATATTTCCAAGACACCAATCCAGTCAATGTTCTTCAAAGTCCTTGGCTGTCTCTGGGTGCAAGTGTCGACAGAACTGAAATTTATTAGTTTCATAAGAAATGGCTGTAAAATAGTTAGAAGATCAGTTAAAGAAAGGCAAACCTGTGTTTGTAGCACGTGTAGATTTAAAGCAACTGTTTTAGGAGTTTGTCTGCAAAAGAAACCTTTTAGAAATTATGAAAGTACCAGGGATAAAATACAAGGTGTTTATTTACTTCTAGAACAGAAACCAGACTGCAGTTACAAGAATTGAGGGACAGAAAGAGGAACGGTAATTAAGACGGAACTGATAGATGATTGTAATCTATCCCCAGTGTTATTCAAATGTTCAAATGTTTGTAAAGCTTATGGGACTTAACTACGGGGTCATCAGTCCCTAAAGTTACAAACTACTTATGAACTACTTACGAACTAGGACGGCACAAATATCCATGCCCGAGGGGGGATTCGAACCCCCGACCGTAGTGACCGTGCTGACCGTGACTGGAGCGCCTCAGTCACCTCGGCCACCGCGGCCGGCACAGTGTTATTCAATCTGTGTTTTACGCAAGCAGTAAAGAAAAGAATAAAGAAATTTTGAAAGAGAATTGAAGTTAAGGGAAAAGAAATAAAAACTATCAAGTGTGGCGATAGATAACCTTATAATTGTGTCAAAGACAGCAACAAAATACAAAGTGCAGCTTGGTATACGATGAACAACGAGCGAAATAATGGTAATGAAATGTACTTGAATGAAACAGCCGACGCCGAGGCTATTAAGTTCGGACATGGGATCATACAAGTTTTGCAATTTGGGCACAAAAAAGAGAGAGAGAGATGAAAAGGAGCTGAAGACAATCGAAGTAGATTGAACACAAACTACACAGTCATTAGCAAGAAAATCATATATGAAAATAGAAATTTGTTAGCATGTAATAAATGTAAGGGTTTGGAAATCTTTTCTCAAGGTACTTCGAGTTTAACTTTGTTCGGGACAAGAAAAGTGTAGGAGCTTTTTAAATTAGGAGCTACAGAAGAATGCTGAAGATTAGTTGGCTAAATCGAAAAGCAATCAAGAGATACTGCATAGAATTGGGAGAAGAGAAATTTATGGCACAACTTGATTAAAAGGGTGGACGGTTGAAATGGCTCATCCATAAAGTATCAAGTTATCGTAGCGTAGCTTCGACAGTGGAGCGAAGGGTGTAGGTTATGGAGAGGGGGGGGGGGGTACAAATAAAGAAGATATGAAAACAGTGAGAAGGTGAAAATGAATGTGGGGTACAGTAGTTGTTCAAAAAATGAATATGCTTGCACAGGATAGAACAGAGTGAAGAGTTGCATCAAAGCAGTCTTCGGACTGAAGACAATAACAAAATGTTCAAATGTTTGTAAATCTATCGGACCAAACTGCGTGGTCATCAGTCCGTAGCTTACAAACTACTTAAACCTAGGTAAACTAATCTAAGGACAACACACACACCCATGCCCCAGGGAGGACTCGAGCCGGCCGCGGTGGCCGAGGGGACTGAGGCGCTCCAGTCACGGTCTGCACGGCCACTACGGTCGGGGGTTCGAATCCCCCCTTGGGCATGGATATTTGTGCCGTCTTTAGCATGAGGTAGTTTATAAGTAGTATGTAAGTTTAGGGACTGATGACCCCGTAGTTAAGTCCCCCCCCCCCCCCCCCCCCCGCCGGCCGCGGTGGCCGAGGGTCACCAGTCACGGTCTGCACGGTCACTACGGTCGGGGTTTCGAATCCCCCCTCGGGCATGGATATTTGTGCCGTCCTAGTTCGTAAGTAGTTCATAAGTAGTTTGTAAGTTTAGGGATGACCCCGTAGTTAAGTCTCATAGACTTTACAAACATTTAGTTAAGTCCCTTAAGTTATACAAACATTTGATTTTTTTTTTTTTTTTTTTTTTTTTTTTTTTTTTTTTTTTTTTTTTTTTTGAGGACTCGAACCTCCACGGCGAGCAACCGCGCGCTACGCAGCGAGACGCTTTAGACCGCTCGGCTACTCCACCGTGGCCAAGACAATAACAACAGCATTAAGATAAACATGGTCTCGGTACCACGGAAAGCCTTTTTCGCAATCTTTTACAGTTTTCTGTCAGACATCATGAAGATATAATGCTACGACAATGTTCGTTTCTCATTATTTACAGAAAATTACCTTCATAACTCGCATACTGGCGACTTGCACATACTGTAAACGCAGTATTCACTTCGCTTACTTCACGACGTGTCATTACATACACCGCTAATTCCAGTTTATGACGCAGATCTAGGTTTTACTCCATCCTGGTAGCAAGTTTGAAAGGTCAAAATTAGAGTTTCATGCAGCTTCACGTGGGAATTAATATTTGCGCGTTATCCTAATTATTCTCCTTTCATAAAAGGCAGACGCTCAACTACTTTTAAATGGAAAATGGCTGGTCCTTGTCCCGTTGCTGCAATTCGCGGGACGCTTTTAATTGGCCCTGTTTAAAAGCGACACCAATCAGGGCATATTGTCAGGATGTGAATGGCGTTAAATTACCACGCACCGCAAACATTAAAGGCTTAAAGCGCCCACCAGCCTGGAAAGCGTAATCACGAAAGGACATTCGGAAGGGCAGTTTATATATAGTTGGTTATTATAGCGAGAAATATTAAAAGGCCCCGTATGACTACGCAGTAGGGGAAGGTTTACCCATCTGCGTGGCCTGTATGAAGCTTCGTTATAAGGCTGAGTGGCTTAAATGGCAGGGTGGCAATTCATCAAGTTCTTGTAGGTGGCTCAAATTCCTGAAGTGATATTCTTGCATCACATTAGGCCGCATTGGCTTCGTGCTCTGCTATTGATCGTAAGTACATTGCGTAAAACGTGTGCGATGAACGCACAATTCAAGGTCAGTATTAGTGATACTCTTCTCGGGTTTTGCGTAGTTAATGCGTTATAATTATCTCTGGCAAATTATCTATGATGCGCATCATTACTTACCTCTATCACCATGTCACAACAGATTGTTGTCGGTTGAAGAATGAAAAGAAATCCAAAATCTATCTAAGAGCCCCTGTTGTTGAAAAAAGTTGTAAGCTATGTAACATGTTCTCGGTGAATATTTGGCACTTTTAGTAACACTAAAAGTGGGACTTCGCGATCGCCTTTTGACAGCTCGAAATTTAAAAGAAAATAACGGCTTAATCGTTCATCTGAGACGAAAATTGAATAAACGAATTGGCAAAGGAAAAATTCTCTACAACTTTTCTCTGTTATGTTTTTTCCACATCTCGCACCGTTTCAGAGATACATTGCAAAAATAACGACGAATTGTCACTGTCACTTGATTTTAGGTTCCGTAAACCAGGATAGACAAAGATAATAAACCTAAAAAAGGGACTATCACGGCAAGACGGTATTTTCATGGAAAAAGATAATGAAAATATGGAAAAATGTTACGATAATTGTTTAAAGAAGTAAAAGCTCAAAAGAGGAGTATGTTTTTCAAAGTTAAAATCTGAAAAATCAAATACGTTTGGCTGTATGTTAAAATAAAGTCAGAGTGAATATTACGTGTTGAGTGCATTGATGTTATCATAATGTAGATTCGAAATCAAAAGTGGGCCGTAAAACATGTCAGTGCGATTTTTTCTCTCGATTTGTATATGTGGGATACACATAAAGTTTTAATTACAATACAAAACTTAGGAAGCAGATGCAGACAGGTGTGAATATTACAAAACTATCAGTCATGTTGGGAAAATACTAACGTGAATTATTTACAGTAGAGTGGAGAAACTGGTAGAATCACACCTCGGGGAAGATCAGTTTGGATTTAGGGGTAATATAGGAACACTTGAGGCAATACAGACCCTAAGACTTATCTTAGAAAATAGGTCAAGGAAAGGCAACCCTACATTTCTAGTTTTTGTAGATTTGGGCAAAACTTTTGCGAATCTTGAATGGAATTCACTCTTTAGAATTCTGAAGGTACCAGTGCTAAAATATAATAAATGAAAAGTTATATACGACTTGTACAAAACCAGATATCGGTTATGAAAATCTAAGGGCATGAAAGTGATAGGGAAGGCAGTAAGACAGGGTTGTATTATTTCTCCTGTGTTATTCAGTCTGTACATTTACGAAGCTGTGAAGGAAAGCAAGAAGTAATTGGCAAAGAGAATTAGAGATAAGAGAGAAGAAACAAAAACTTATGGGTCTCCTGATGGCATTGTAAGTCTGTCGGAAACAGAAAAGAACCTGGAAGAGCAACTGAACAGAATGGACAATTTTCCTGCGCGGTGCCAAGTTATAGTGGTCGAAACAATTTAAATCGAAATTTATTTGCAATGGTGAATTTCTCCCAGCTCGACAATATTAAATGTTCAAATGTTTTTAATTGTATGGGAGCAAACTACCATTGGTCATCGGTCAATAGACTTGCAAACAACTTAAACTGACTTATACTAAGGAGAACACACACACACTCATGCCCAAGGAAGGACTCGAACGTCCGTCACGAGCGGTCGCACAATCCGTAATGTTACGCTGCAGATGGCACGGCCATACCCACGCGGCCCACAGCATCAGAACAGGTGGACCGCCAAACCGCGACTTACGAGAATTTGTGCTAGTCCACGGCTCCAAACTGGATTTCCCCACGGCTCCAATTTGGATTTCCCTCTTTTTGCGAGCGCTCGCTTTGCTACTATAAGACTATCCAAATTTCCGTGGACCACACTGGCTGCAAATGTTCAAATGTTTGTATAGTCTATGGGACTTAACTACGGGGTCATCAGTCCCTAAACTTACAAACTACTTATGAACTACTTACAAACTAGGACGGCACAAATATCCATGCCCGAGGGGGGATTCGAACCCTCATATACGTAGTCAGTGGGGAATACAGAAGTTCGGGTCGCTCCTGGGGAGGCTCCGATAAAGTAGGAAGGAAGCTTAAGGTTGAATGTCCCGTCGAGAGCCTGGTCATTAGAGACGGAGCTCAAGTTTCAATATTTGGTTACGGATGGGGAAGTAAATCGACTGTGCCCTTTAAAAGACACCATGCCAGCATTTTCCTGGAATGATTTAGGGAGATCACGGAAAGCCTGAATCTGGACAGCAGGAGGTGGATTTGAACCACCGTCCTCCCGAATGCGAGTCCAGTGTGTTACCACTGTGCCACCGCGGTCGGTAGCTCTCCTGTTGTCGATCTGGAAACCCCGCCTGGTTGAGGCGTGCAGTCCCGTGCCCGTTACCATTTACCCGGCTGCACATACAAAACATGTGTCCTGAGACGAATCAGTATCCTACCACGTTACAACGCACATCTTCAGGTAACACACTACCTGCAGTACACACATAAATAGCGGCGTAGATAAACAAAGGGTAGAAGGAACATGGGCTCCAACCATGTGCGTAGCCAGAGAGGGGTTTCTGACGTTCAAACGTTCAAACGCTATAAGAGAATGGAATGGGAGATAAATAGTATAATAGTGGTTCGATGAACCCTCTGCCAGGCACTTAAATGTGATTTGCAGAGTATCCCATGTAGATGTAGATGTAGAAATGCCAGGGGTGCGATGCCAGGACCGGCACAAATTTTCGGTTGTCACCATTAATTTGTTAGTATACAAATACCTACTACAGGGGAGCTGCGAGAAATTCGCTATTTCGAACAAATTTCTATTTAGAATGGCCAGTGCCTTGAAAGAGGGATATAAGATGAACACTGACAAGAGCAAAACAAGCGTAATGGAATATAGTATAAGAAAATCAGACAATGCTGAAGGAATTAGATTAGGTAACGAGATAATAAAAGTAGCAAATGAGTTTTGTTATTTGGGTAGCAAAATAATTTCCGATGGGCTAAGTACAGAAAATGTAAATGCTAAATGGCGATTGGAAGAAGAGCATGACTGAAGAAAAAAAATTATTAACATAAAATATTGTTTTCTGAAGGCATTTGTCTGGAGTGTAGCCTTGTACAGACAATAAGCACTTCGAGGAAGAAGAGGATAGAAGCTTTTGAAATGCTACAGAAGAACGTTGAAAATTAGACGGATAAATGACGTAAGCAATGAGGAGGTTCTGAACAGACTTGTGGAGAAAAAATGTGTGACATAACTTGACTAAAAAGAAGGGCTCGAATGATAGCATTAAGGAATAGTCGATTTGGTATTACTGGGAAATGTGAGTGGTAAAAATCGTGGGGGGATGAGTGTTGTGTTGTTCTTCTGTCAGTTTACGTTAGTTTAAGTAGTTGTAAGCGATGGACTGATAACCAAGTTGTTTAGTCCGATAGATTTACCAACATTTGAACGTTTGAGACCACAATACGACTACAGTAAGTAGGTTAAAATAGAAGTGGGATGACATTGATATAGAGATTCGCACAGGATAGAGTAAGGTGGAGAGCTGCAACATCTACATCTATGTAAATACTCTGCAAATAGCATTTAAGTGCATGGCAGAAGGCTCATTGAGCCGCGGGTATGATATTTCTATACCATTCCACTCCATCTTACATTATTACGATGTACATCTCTCCCTGTGTAGGTGGGTGTGAGAGATGGTAGTCCATCTCTCATCTTTATTATCGATGTTTATTGTTGACGTATTGTCTTAATGAGTACTGTAGATACAATTTTCTATTGCTGTCAGGAATACGATTCAGGGAAGAGTTTTGCTAAGGTGAGATGCAGAGCTGACTTGGGCCAGAGGGGGCGAATTCCTTCCTACCTGCGCCCTGCGACGCCGAAGGAGGCGAGGCGCGCTGGCCGTGGGCACAGAGTAACATATACAGAGAAGCAGCCCACCCTAAACCACTGTCCTACGCTCCCCTCGTAGTTCCGTAAGATGCTAGCAGGTGTCATGTGGTTCACTGGCTTAGGGTGCCTTTCGCACGTCAGAGGGTAGCGTGGAGGGGAGGCTGAGGGGAGAGCTCGTGCTGCCTGCCATGAGGCCACGGCTGTGTCCGGCGTGCCGGCGTTTGAGGGGAGGTGGTGGTGGGGGCAGCCGCTACGTGCCGCCTGCTCTGGCCAGTTTAAAGAGCTGCTTCTGACCGCAGCGCCATCATGGGACATCTTACGGAACTGCTGGAAACCCTCCCTCCCCGCACCCCGGAGCGTAGGACCGGGCCTTTACGGAGGTTTCCCGTCTGTATATATTTGTCTGTGCCTTGGGTGGCACACTGGCAGGGCAGTAGTTCGTAAAAATGTAGCCTTCTGTCCCAAATTGTGAAGGAGAGGCATCGTCTGGGCCTTTTACAAGAAGATAGCAGGGCACACGGCTGTGGCTGAGGGTCCGAAAGGGAAAGGGACGGAATGTTGCTGGAAGCTAGGCAGCCGCTCCCATAGGCGACGGTTAGAGCAGTTTAGTGAGAATCGCACCAAAAGTGTGTGTGGAAGGGATGCCATCTTTGATTGGCTGATGTTAAAAGCGCCAGTTTTTCAAAATCAGCGGTTGTCTTGTGAGATTTTACTGGCTGGAGTTTGAGAACTCGATTCTGATTGGCTTTATGTAAAAACGGCATTTCTCGGGGGGGGGGGGGGGGTCTTGCGCAAAGACGCGGTGATAGGAGGACTTCGTGTTTCGTAGCGCTGGAGTACGGACACGTCTGGTGGCGTCCTGTCCTCCCAGTGTGCGGACTTGGAGATTTTGCTTATTGGGCCGATACTTTGACGAGTGAACTTGTATAAGTTTCAGGGTACACTCTGAGATTTATACTTGAGCTGATTGTTTTTGTTTTCGGTTTGAATAAGGTCAGCCAGCCAATACTAATGCACCGAAGCACTAGTTGCGATATACTCAACTTCTGGAGTCATTAGACATTCAGTACTCGTGCGTACTTGTCTACGCTCACTGAAGTGGTCCTGACTTGGCAGAATTGTTTGAGATCTTAGGCACTGTGTACTGCCGAGCGCACAGAGGCTGATAACAGGAGTACAGCTTCCGAGCGACGGAGCGAGTTTTTTATTTCGTGGTCGCGCAAATTTTCAGCTCACAGTCGCCCTGCCCGCACGCCACTGCAGCGCAGCACCTTCGCACGCAAGTCGTCAGTTTGGCAATGTATGACAAAGCGCTCGCCAGCAACATATAGTCGATACATCATGGTCTGCTTTATAGTGGGGATTGTGTAGTTAGGAAAGTCAACCCTGCACTGGTATTCCGACTCGATTATCCTGCTAAGAACAATACATTATTTCACGATAGGGGTTTCTGACTTGCCAGTCGTTACTAATTTCCAGTTCGTAATAATTTGAGTAACTTCATATGCATTAGATTGTTCTTTCTTATTTGGTTATAAATGTATTTTTGTTGTTTATGATTTTAGTATTGGATTTATCATTGTGTGTTTTATCCTGCTTAAAAAGGTGTTATAAATATTGCTGCATTTGAAAGATGTTTCTTCAACATTATTAGTCGTCAGATCCCAGTTAGTTCGCTAGATTTTTGGCGGGGACAAATTATTAATTATATATTATGCCACTTACAGGAAGTGGAAGAGTCTCATTACAATTAGAACTGAAACAAGGCAAATCATGCAAATTATTTGATGTGATGTTAAATATCAGTAATTAATTCAGGGTCAGCCGCTCCTGTCTTCCTATTGTATTAACCCACATTAACCTTGCCCAGCCGGAATCATTCCTATCCATTTCACATTTTTTCACCACCACACCTTACAGGTGTTAATAAAATATGTTCGCATTCAAAGGAGAAATTTGGTGAAAGAAATTTCGCAAATATGAGGGTTGGAACTTAAATAGTGCCAACACTGCTGTGGAAGGACTATGCAATGGTATCTTCTATTGTCGCTGGTAGCACACGTTGTTGACATACCTACCTTACCTCCGAGCAAATGAACTCGCCACGTCACGTCACCGGCGTGCACACAATCGAGGTACACACAGTCACTTGTGAGCGAGCGAGCTTCAATAAAGCGGGATTTGGTGGTCAAATAAGACGCTACTGTAACCATCAAAGCTCAAGAAAATGCAGCAGCAATAGCTGAATTAATTAAAATGCGAAAGATTTCGTGCACCGCAGATGACTATATTCGAAGTGATGACTTGCCGACAACTCATCCCACTTTCAGTTCCGCAACAGATTTAATAGAAATCCGCAACTCAGAGGATGATCAGGAAGAAAGAAAAGAAGATGAGGAGCAAAATGATGTGCGTAGAAAAATTAATACGCCTGAAGAAGCCATTGCATGCATAAATGATGTTATGCAATATGCAGCACACAAAAATTCTCCAAAGTTGTTAGAACTATAGTATAGTGCAAAAAGTTGTGTGGAAAAAACAGTTGTCAACAGGAAATTAAAAACAAGTTTCCCTCGTTGATATGTCGCGAAAAAAGTGAAACGTAAAGCAAATAAACATGGCAATAATACTGAATTATTATACACATACAATAATAAATTATTTTAAAGTTGAAGTAAACATGTAGAAACGTTATTTATCCATAGTCCAATGTTCTGTTATACTGTACAATATACAGCAAATAACATCTGCTGTGCTGCAATGAAGGCATGTAAGTATATACATAATTAAATTTATACTGTACTTCCCACTCCCATGAACCACAGACATTGCCGAGGTGGGGTGGCTTGCGTGCCTCAACGATACAGATAGCCGTACCGTAGGTGCAACCACAGCGGAGGGGTATCTGTGGAGAGGCCAGACAAACGTGTGGTTCCTGAAGAGGGGCAGCAGCCTTTTCAGTAGTTACAGGGGCAACAGTCTGGATGATTGATTGAGCTGGCCTTGTAACATCAGCTAATGTGACTTTGCCACACAGCTACTGCGAACGGCTGAAAGCAAGGGGAAACTACAGCCGTTACCTTTCCCGAGAACGTGCAGCTCTACTGTATGAACATATGATGATGGCATCCTCTCGGGTAAAATATTCCGGAGGTAAAATAGTCCCCCATTCGGATCTCCGGGCGGGGACTACTCAGGAGGATGTGATCATCAGGAAAGACAATACTGGCATTCTACGGTTCGGAGCGTGGAATGTTAGATCCCTTAATCGAGTAGGAAAATTAGAAAATTTAAAAAGGGAAATGGATAGGTTGAAGTTAGATATAGTGGGGATTAGTGAAGTTAGGTGACAGGATGAATAGGATTTCTGGTCAGGTGAGTACAGGATTATAAATACAAAATCAATTGGAGGTATCACAGGAGTAGGATTGATAATGAATAAGAAAATAGGAATGTGGGTAAACTACTATGACCAGCACAGTGATCGCATTATCATTGTCAATATAGATACGAAGCCAACACCGACAACAGTAGTACAGGTTTATATGCCAACTATCTCTGCCGATGATGAGGAAATCGAAGAAATATATGAGGAGCTAAAGGAAATCATTCAGACAATTAAGGGAGAGGAAAATTTAATTGTTATGCGAGACTGGAATTCGGTAGTAGGACAAGGAAGGGAAGGGAAGATAGTTGGTGAATATGGTCTGGGCAAAAGGAATGAAAGAGGAAGCCGCCTGGTAGAATTTTGCACAGAACATAATTTAGTTATAAAAAAAACCTGGTTCAAGAATCACAAAAGAAGGTTGTATACGTGGAAGAGACCAGGAGACACCGGGAGATACCAGATAGATTTTATAATGGTAGGACATAGATTTCGGAACCAGGTTTTACAGTGTAAGACATACCCAGGGGCAGATATAGACTCTGAGCATAACTTGTTGGTTATGAACTGTAGGCTGAAACTGAAGAAACTACAAAAAGGTAGGAAAATATGGAGATGGGACCTGGATAAATTGAAGGAATCTGAGGTTCTTAAGAATTTCAGAGGTGGCTTTAGGCAACAATTGACATAAACAAGGGAAAATAAAACAGTAGAGGAGGAATGGGTAAAATTGAGAGATGAAATAGTGAAGATAGCAGAGGACAGAATAGGTAGGAAGGCAAGACCTACAAAAAATCCTTGGATATCACACGAGATACTAAATTTAATCGATGAAAGTAGAAAATATAAAAATGCAGTAAATGAAACAGGCAAAATGGAGTACAGACGATTAAGAAATGAGATTGACAGGAAGTGCAAAATGGCTAAGCAGGAGTGGCTAGAAGGCAAATGCAAGGATGTAGAAGAATGTATAAATAGGGGGAAAATAGATACAGCCTACAGGAAAATAAAAGAAACATTTGGAGATAAGAAAAACAGCTCTATGAATATCAAGGACCCTGATGGAAAACCAGTTCTCAGCAAAGAAGGGAAAGCTGAAAGGTGGAAAGAGTATACAGAGAGGCTCTATGAAAGAAATGAACTTAGCGGCAATATTGTAGAAAGGGGAGAAGAAGTAGATGAGGATGAAATAGGAGATACTGTACTGAGAGAAGAATTTGACAGAGCCCTGAAAGACCTAAGTCGAAACAAGGCCCCTGGAGTAGATGATATTCCCTCAGAGCTACTGAAGTCTCTGGGAGAACCAGCCATGACAAACCTGTTTCACCTGGTGTGTAAGATGTATGAGACAGGCGAAGTACCCTCAGACTTTAATAAAAATGTTATAATCTCCATTCCAAAGAAAGCAGGTGCAGACAGGTGTGAAAACTACAGAACCATCAGTTTAATAAGTCATGGTTGCAAAATATTAACACGAATTATATACAGAAGGATGGAAAGCTGGTAGAAGCCGACCTCAGGGAAGATCAGTTTGGGTTCAGGAGAAATGTAGGAACACGGAAGGCAATACTCACTTTACGGCTTATCCTAGAAGATAGATTAAGAAAAGGCAAACCTACATTTCTAGCTTTTGTAGATTTGGAGAAGGCTTTTGACAATGTTGATTGGAATAAATTCTTTCAAGTTCTGAAGCAAGTAGGAGTAAAATATAGGGAGCGTAAGGTTATTTACAACTTGTACAAAAACCAGATAGCGGTTGTCAGAGTAGAAGGGCATGAAAGGGATGCAGTGGTTGGAAAGGGAGTAAGACAGGGCTGGAGTCTTTCTCCATTGTTATTCAATTTGTACATTGAGCAAGCTATAAAGGAAAGCAAGGGGAAATTTGGAGAAGGAATTAAAGTTCAGCGTGAAGAATTAAAAACATTGCGTTTTGCCGACGACATAGTAATTCTGTCAGATACAGCAAAGGACCTGGAAGATCAATTGAACGGAATGGACGGTGTGCTGAAAGATGCATATAAGATGAACATTAACAAGAGCAAAACTAGGGTAATGGAATGCAGTGTAAGAAAATCAGGTGATGCTGAAGGAATTAGATTGGAAAACGAAGCAATAAAGGAGGTAGATGAGATTTGTTACTTGGGCAGTAAAATAACAAATGATGGTCGCAGTACAGAGGATATAAAATGCAGAATGGCAATAGGTAGAAAAGCGTTCTTGAAAAAGAGAAATTTGTTAACATCGAATATTGATTTAAGTAAGCCTAAGGAAGTCCTTTCTGAAGGCATTTGTATGGAGTGTTGCTTTGTATGGGAGTGAGACATGGACGATAAACAGTGCGGACAGGAAGAGGATTGAGGCTTTTGAAATATGGTGCTACAGAAGAAAGCTGAAGATTAGGTGGGTGGATCGCGTAACTAATAAGGAGGTACAGAACAGAATTGGGGAGAAAAGAAATTTCTGGCATACCTTGACTAAAAGAAGGGTCAGATTGGTAGGACACATTCTTAGACATCAAGGAATTGTGAATTTAGCATTGGAGAGAAGTGTGTAGGGTAAAAATCGCAGAGGAAGACCAAGAGATGGATACAGTAAGCAGATTCAGACAGATGTAGGTTGCCGTTCTTATGTGGAGATGAAGAGGCTTGCTCAGGATAGGGTAATGTGGAGAGCTGCATCAAACCAGTCTCCGGACTGAAGACCACAACAACAACAACAACTGTACTTCTGCGCATGATAACCGATAAATGTTATGTACCCCAGCGAGTTTTGTGTAATACGTAAACTTGTTAAATTCGGAAAATTATTTTAGTCCCAGGCGATTTCGTTTTGAGCAGATTTTACTATATTTAGATCATAACCATAGGAAATAGGAATTTTAAGATTATACAGTATTTAAAAAGCCACTTACCTTACACGCTGTGTTTGTTGTCCCTAACCTACCCAGAACAAATAAAGGAACACTTCATGTATGAACAACTCACTAAACTGCATACGGCGAGAGAAAAGCTCTGACTGTTGCGCAGTCACGTCGGCCTATCAGGTGCTGAGCTTTTGTATACGTTACCCTGGCAACACGCCAGCGTTGCCTTGATTTGATTTTCTCAGGGAAGCCAAAACAGTCTTGGTCCAACCCGCCACTGCCCGCACCGAAACTAAGTTTATTGTGCGGTATCGCTCCCTGTATATCTAGTAAAGCCAACCAATGCCCTTGAACAGTGCAAGGAGTCCTTTTACCAGTTCTCTATTAGACACAATTTATTCGGGTCTGGTTGTCCCAAATGTTCTGTGCCTTTTACTCTCCAATGCAATGCATTCGAAGATTAGATGTGATGCAGTTTCATCACCGTCATCACAGATCCTACAGTTAGGGTCCTCTTCTGTTATTCCCATTGTATGTAGGTGTTTTTGAAATTCCCATGGCCTGTCAGCAATCCAACCATGAGTCTAATCTCTCTCCTGTTGAGACCCAAAATTGCAGAGCTTCTTTTAAAACATGGCTTTGGCATCATTACCTTGCCATGTTTTTGTTGACAGACTTTGGTCCAATATTCTACGTGATTTCTTCTGAGCCAGTCACGTAGCTCCAGTTTGATAATTGCCTTGGTGATTGTCCGGACAGGTTCCGGTCCAATAAATGGAATCTCTGCCCCCATGCTGGCTAATCTGTCGGCATGTTCGTTGCCACTGATCCCCGAGTGGTTTACTCTATTGCTTTCCCCAAGCTCCACCAGAACCCTGTGACATTCTGCAACAATTTTAGACCTTGTTGCAGGAGCTGCCAGTGATCTCAGGGCTGCCTGGCTGAATAGATATAGATGCTACTGTCTTTGTAGCACCTACGCAAATTCTCCTCCACACACGCCCTGATGGCAGTGATTTCGGCCTGGAATACTGAGGCCAGTTTCCCTAGAGAGATGACGCCCTCCAGTCTTTGCTGCACTCCGTATACCCCGGCCCCAACCAACGCCTTGGTCCGATTTTGACCCATCAGTGAACCAGACAATATCCCCTATACGGTGTCGAACTATTTTCTCCCACTGCTCCCTACTTCCAATTGTTATATTGAAAGGCTTGTTGAAGCAGTATGGGGTTATAATATAGTTGGCTGGCTTTCCTATATTTACCTCACTAACTACTTTAGTGTGTGATTCTGGATATCCCAAAGAGTTCCAGTTTTGAGTTTGTATGCACCAGCCACTGCCTCCATCTTGACCCAAAGGTGTAATGGGGGCATATCCAACATGGTTTCCATCTCAGCAGTTGGTGTGCTGCTAATTCCGCCTGTTATGGCAAAGCAGGCTAATCTCTACACCTTACCAAGCTCCTTAGCAGCAACCTGCTGTTCTATCTTCTTTCACCACACGGCCACCCTATAGGTGATCCTGGGTCTAATCACCATGGTGTATATCCAGTGCATACCCTTGGGGCTCAGGCCCCAATTTTTGCCACAAGTTCTCCTGGTACTTACCAAAGTACCTTTTGCTTTGGAGCAAATATTCCTAATGTGAGGAGTCCATGTCAGATTCTCATCTAGGGTAACCCCTAGATATTTCACTGTCCCGTTCACAGGTAGCGCTTCATTAAAAAGCTTTAGATTCCAACTTTAATGCTAAATATGCCTCTTTGTGAATGGTACAACAACAGTCTTCTTAGGACTAACCCCCAGATCTTGTTTTTTGCACCAGTCTTGCACAATGTCCAAAGCACCTTGTGCCATATTCTTGACTGTTTCAGCAAATTTGCCAAGTATTACTATGACAAGATCATCTGCATATCCTTGGCAAACGTACTGCCTAGAGTTTAATTCTCCAATGAGATCATTCACCACTAGATTCCACAATAAAGGAGAAAGAACTCCTCCTTGCGGGCAACCCCTAGTGGTGTTGATTACCATTTAATCATTCAACGTGGTAGCCTCTACCTTTCTTCCACTGAGCATGGCCCTAGTCCACCTACATATAGTGGTCCCTAGGTCATGCACCTCTGCTGCCCTAACCATGGAATCGAAGGTCGTGTTGCTAAAAGCCCCCTCGATGTCCAGGAAGATACAGGGGGCTATTTCCTAAAAAAGTGTAGTGCTTTCTTCACCTTCCCAACGAGTTGGTGGAGAGCTGTCTCACATGATTTACCTGGCTGATATGCGTGTTGGTTTGAATGTAGAGAAGCCCTACTTAACCTCCTTTCTCCAACATGCACATTAACCAGCTTTTCCAATGTCTTAAGAATGAAGGAGGACATGCTGATTGGTCTCATATCCTTAGCCTTGGTATGATCAATTCTCCCTGGTTTTGGAATGAAGACAACCTTCACTGCCCTCCAGGCATTGGGAATGATTCCTGCTGCTAGGCTAACCCTGAATAACCTGCATAGGAATGTAATAAGATTTTCTCCCGCTTGTTGCAGGAGAGCTGGAAAGATTCCATCGGGGCCAGGTGACTTGAACGGTTGAAATGTTCCCACCGCCCATCGGACCTTACTGAAATTGAGACACTACTTGGCCAAATCCCAGTCCTCTTTGCGAATTCCTGAGAACCGTTGTCTCTCAGGAATCGCATTCTGGTCTTAGTTATCCACCAGAGTATATTGAGGAAAGTGAGTTTTGAGGAGCAGTTCCAGCGTATCATGTGCTGTCTTTGCATACTCCCCATCCTCCTTCCTCAATGTTCCTCCTGGATTAGTTGGTACCCTAGTGAGGATTTTATGAAGTCTCGCTTGAGCAGCCGTGCCCTCCACTTCCTCACAGAATACCTTCCAGGATGCCTCCTTTGCCCGTCTGATGGCAAGGTTGTAATTGACAAGGGCCTCACGATACTTTGCCCATTGTCCTTTGCGCCTCGCAAGGTTACACAGTCTTTGTACCTGTTTCCTTTGCATTTCCAGGTTATTATTTCACGAAGGCACACTCCTATTTGTGCACTTCTTGGTGATTGAGCAGTTGTCCTGCTATGAGGTCACTATAGCAGAGGTTTTGGCCTCTGCTACTTCCTCAAACTCTGCTGGATTCCTTATTGAAGTTTTAAGTTCCGATAGGCTGAAGTCAAGGTCTCTCCTATATGTCTCCCAGTCCGTTTTCCTGGGATTCATATAGGCCATGGTCTGTCTGGTTCCCATTTCAACCTTGAATTTAATATACATGTGATCTGATGAGGATGGCTCCAGGACCACATGCCACTGTTTGACATAACTGCCCATCATCATGGAACCAAATGTTATGTCAATTACTTCTTCTCTTCTACTATTCCTGAATGTAGGTTCATCACCCCTATTCAGGATCTCCAAGTTGTTAGATAGGAGAAATTCAAGAAGGTGTTCTCCTCTGCTGTTGGTGTCCTTGCTGCCCCACGATAGATTGTGGGCATTGGCATCACATCCCACCAACAGTTCGTCACCTTGCCGATGGCAGGCTTCCGTCAGTCTCCTCACTTCCAAAGAAGGAGGAGAGCTGTCTTCGTAAGGAAGGTATGCTGAGGCCAAAACAATTTCCCTCGTGATACCTTCCTCACGTTGCTGCATCCTGATGGTGATCAAGTCCCTGGAACAAAAATCCATCATTGGTATGAAAGGGATTCCATCTCTAACATAAATGCATGTTCTGGAATTTTTTAGATTTCTAGCATAAATCAGATTACCTCCAGTACCACTGAGGCCCAATACACCCCCTTTGTATAAATAGGATTCTTGTATCAGGGCCACGTCCACCTCCTGTCTCCCCAGGCGACCGCTCAGGGCAGTAGTGGCACCTTTACTGTGCTGCAAGTTTATCTGCAGCACTTCCAGTCCCTATCTTGCTGCCATTACTGCCTTTAACGTTTTTGATTGCCCTGACGGCGACCTGCGAGAACCCTAAAAACAGTTTCAGGCCTTGCTCCCCAGTCTTTGGAGAGACATCCTTAAGGATCTTTGGTACCCGTATTGATACCTTTGCGGTCTTCAGGAGTTCGGCTGCTGACTTGACCAGCAGCTTTGCATCCTCCCATGGGGATATCATGGGCACCTTGTCCTTAAACCATTCTGCTGAGTTCTCCCCCTCGCAGACAAAAATGAGGGCACCAAGTTCTAGATAGACCCTCCTGAATTTGGGTCCTGGACCAGTGTCCCCACCCAATCTCTTCAAAGAGGGCCATCTGCATGAGCTCCTCCTGCTGTGAGGTGATGCTCACCAGTGGGTATCCTTCTTGGATAACCGCCATTCTAAAGACCGAGAATGCAGTACTATAGATCTGTTTCCCTATTTCCTGCCTCAGCCTATTACGATAACGCTTGTCCAGAGAGAAGGGAGTCTTCGATTCCTCCCTAACCCTCTTTCCACCTGTCTTTGTTGCCGAGGGGGTCTGTGTATCCCCTTCGACGTGAGGCAGTTTATTTTTGGGGGTCTTGGGCTCAAGCCCTTTTGATTCCCTCCACTTATACTTAGGAAGCCATTCTTTTCCTTCCTTTTGCTTTTGTTCCTTGAGAAGTTTCCTCCTCTGAGCCCCAGACAAGGCCTTAATCCTAACCTGGTCCAACGTCTCTGTTACAGTTCCCACTTCTTGCTCAGTTCTAGACCCTGATTCAGAAGTAGGAGTACACTCCATCGGTCCTGATCCCAATGTCTGAGTATCTGAGGTCTCAGATTGCCCCTCAGATTCTTTTAAAATACTTTCTTTCTCTGTATTCATCTTAGTTCCACGAGATTTGGAGATTTGTATGGTCCACACCACGATACCCCTGCGCGGTGGAAGGCTACTTACTCAGGGAGGTCGCCCGGTATCCCTAAGGCTCTCACCCATGTGCCACGCACCCCTCTGCACTGATCGCATCACACTTTGGGTTGGGAAAGGAATTGGGAAAGGACTGGGAGAGGATAAGGAAGACGGGATGTTGTGGGACACACTTAGTCAGATCCATCAGCTGAGGCCTTTTCGGCAGTAGGTTCTCTACCTTAGGTATAGCCCTCAGCTTCCCACGGATACGCAAGCCTCTCCACCCGCATGGACAGTGCTTCATCAAGGCAGCGTTGCCTTACTGCTAAGCCACCCCGAGCCAGCACACCCTCTCCCCGCCACCCAGTCTGTGGCCCACTGCTCTTCCGCGTCAAACACTGGTAACTGCGCTGCTAGCCGTCAGAGCTCCTCTCTCGCCGTACCGAGTGTCTCTATCTTACCTCGCCCCCATGCAACACACACATACAGCCTTGAATAAACACAGGATATGTTTTAGAATACCCAGTATGCATTTAAAATTTCTTTTTCCATTCTGAAGTGTTTTTCGCTTACACCAATAAGCATATTAACTTGCCGAAAAAGCTCTGCATTCCATTACACCCTTTTGGTATCGTCGGAGGGACGTATTTGTGCAACTGTAAAACATTTTGATGACAGATTGCTTACCACCTCGTGTACTTTCGGTTTTCATTTTGCGTCAAATGACCGTTTTAGTCCATTTTAACGAAAGAACACGGCAACGAGGATTTATTTTACTTTGTAGAGCAACATCACATCACTTCAGTGCTGCTTCTCCCTGCCCATTTAGAAATAGGACTCCTTCTGGAAAAGCAAGGAACACAAAAAGAGAAAGGTTTTACTCAAAAGTAAAAGAAAAAACTGTCGAAATGTTGGCGTATCTTGCTAAGTCCGAGTATTTCACTGCAAAAAAATAGGACTAATATTTTGACAGCGCAGGATAAAATTTCAAGTTTCGTCCGTAAACTGGAACTTTACCAACGCAGGGTTCAAGTCGGAGATCTATCGATGTTTAAGCAACTGTGTGATCAATGAGTAGGCAAGGAAAATAAAAGAATCGCGTTTTAAACTTCCGTTATTTAGCATCCGTTTGCAGTTATAAGCTCAATTAAGCAATATTCCTCAGCTATGGATAACCAGCACGTCAACACTTCGATAATGAGACCATTTTCTGTTGAAGAGGCCAAAGTAGAATCCTTCTGATTGCTCGAAGATAACAAAGTCAAAATGGAATTTCAAAATTATGACCTTGATACATTTTGCCGAAAAGCAGAAGCCGAATATCCTGTTGCAGCTGACAGAGCTCTAAGAACAACTTTTCAAATGTTTGTATAGCTTATGGGACTTAACTACGGGGTCATCAGTCCCTGAACTTACAAACTACTTATGAACTAGCTAACACTAAGGACGGCACAAATATCCATGCCCGAGGGGGGATTCAAACCCCCGACCGTAGTGGCCGTGCAGACCGTGACTCCCCTCGGCCACCGCGGCCGGCCTCTAAGAACATTAAAGTAGTTCGGTACCACTTATAGATATCAGAGTGGCTTCTCAAAGCTGCTGACAATATAAAGTAAGAGCAGTAACCGTCTCAGTGTGGAACATGACCTGAGATGCGCCTTAAGCAAAACAAAACCAAACATTAGAAAACTTAAGACTGGTAAACAGTACCCACCTTTTCATTGAATATAATTGTTTCATTGCTGTATCGAAAGTGTAAAAGATATGTGTCTTATGCAGTGTATTATGATTAACAAAGATTGGTAGTGTTTTCATGTATTGCTTTCTTTGATAATATTTTAATGGGTGATTCTTTTTTTTTGGGGGGGGGGGGGTTAAAATTAGTTTCCCTAGTAGGTCTTAGGTGTAACAAGACTGAAAAGGTTTATTGATATGTCATTCAATAAAAATAAATTGCTGGCACTACCCATTTCCACTGGGCGACAAAATCTCAGCACTGGGAGACACAAGTGTCGCCCAGTTAACATGTTATTTTATGCCCTGTGAAGTACCGTTACCAGTTTTAATGGATGTTCCTTCTCGTTTTCCTCTAGATATCAAGTTATGCATAGTTATTGATACTAAGGGAGCGACAGATAGGACTGGTGTTTTTCTAGCCTGCAACCAGAACTTAGACAAATTGATCCACGAGTTCTGTATGTTCACTGCCTGGTCCATTTTTTAAGCTTGTCACGGAAGAGGTTAGTGCAAATTGAAACCACGAATATCCACACTGATTTTCAAAAGTCTGCGCCCTGCTTAAGAACGTTGAAACTAGCGCTCCAAGAGGAGAGCCGCGTGGTCTAAGGCGTCATGCTGAAGACTGGCCGGCCTTCCGCCGTAGGTTCGAGTCCTGGCATGGGTGTGTGTCGTAGCTAGCATGAGTTACTTTAAGTAGTTTGTAAGACTAGGGACTGATGGCCATAGCTAGTGGTCTGTGCGGATAAGAAAAGTGTTATCCGCGCCACATCCGCAAGGCCCATATCTCCAACCCCATCAGCATCCGTGGCACTTTATCCACATCCGCAAGTTTGTTATCCGCATCCGCAGATTTAAAGTTTTGAATGTGGAATAGTAATAGATAGCAGTATTTAAAACCGAGGTATGTAAGGATATAATTATTGTTAGAGTATCATTTCTGCGACAACTACTTTTGACTTCTCGATTCGCGGTAACTGTTCTATACCTACTCCGGACACACACAGTAGCGCTTCGGAGCCCGTGTGGTCAGAGTACCACGTCAGGTGTTAAATACAGGCATCTTCTTAAATTTCAGTGCTTAAAACTGATCGGCATAGAAGAGGTTTTACTGTATTTACATTTTAAAAAAACGGTTCTTTCGGAGTTTTACAAAACGGGACAATTTATTTTCTCCATATTAACGCACAAGAGGTTATGTGACAAAGCAAAACATCTCATTTCAAGTGTTAAAACGGCCGTCTACTTATAATTGGTAACTGTCTGCAGAAAGAGACAATGTCGCCGCAACTACACCCAGCCTATACAAACTAACATTGTTTACCTTCCTACATACGATAATTTCACTGTACACCGTATCTGTTTATGAAAGTTGCTATGAAATGCTATTGTCAGTCTTTATTATTTCTGTCACCATTTATCTAATACATAAACAAGAATGTTTGTTTGTATGTTTGTTCGCATTTTGTGCGCGGCTGTACCGTTCAATCCGTTGCTATGAAAGAGAGTAAGAATATACTACTTTACACGCAAAAAAGGACGCTGTAACGTTGATCTTTTCCTTACCATCAAATACGTATCCAATTTTTTTTCCAAATTGACGATTTCAATTTGTTTTCCTTCACTAATGTCAAATCACCTCTTTTCACTTTCCACGATATAGTATTCATTGATGTGTTCATTTTAAGTATTGACTACGATATACGTTGTCTCTCGGTCACTACAAAGCGCTAACTGAAGGCAGCGGAAATTGGCATGGCGCCTCTGGTGGGCAGTGGACCGGTTTGCCACCCAGAAAACACTTGACAGACCGCAGATGAGACACGGTCGCGTAAACGGATTAGACGCTGGTCCCTCGGTTACAGCATAGACAAAAATATATGTTACTCTGTGGTTACAGCTACATCCGCTATGGTCACAGCATGAGGACAACAGACTTCCGCTCTACCTGGGCCTTACAGGGATTCCAATAATGTCCACATGCTTGAAGTTTTCAGCTAACATGCTGCGGATATTCGTGGATATATCCGCGGATATCCGCGCGAACCTCTAACTGTAGCTTTTTGGTTCAACAGGTTTACAAGCATTTGATCTGACCAAGAGAAGAGAATCGCGTGGAAAAGCAAGTTATTCGACATTATGGTACAGTTTAGAGATTCAGTTCATTATAAACTCAAGATTAGTAAATGAATACGATTAGTACAAATATTTTGCTGCAGCATCTGCCACGCCGCGAGGGAGTGGCTGTGAGCCCTAAGGCACCTTGCTGCGGAGTGAGCAGCTTCTGTTCGTCGAAGATAAGAAAGTCCGGGCATTCCAAGACGATGTGTGCGACTGTCAGACGCTCACCACTTCGACACTCGGGAGGATCCTCGCGACTGAGAAGGTGGTCGTGCGTAAGCCAAGTATGGCCGATACGCAGCCGGCAGAGAGCAACAGAGTCTCTGCGATGGGCCCGCAGAGAGGTCCTCCACACGTTTGTAGTATCCTTTATACGCCTCAGTTTGTTGGGCACCTGTAGGATGCGCCATTCACTACTCCACAAACGAGAACTTTACTGCGAAGTGTAGAACGCAGATCAGCAGATGGGATGCCTATATTGAGGACAGGCTTATGGGTGGCCTCTTTGGCCAGCCTGTCAGCCAGCTCATTCCTTCTATCCCGACGTGTCCCGGAGTCCAAAGGAATGCCACTGACTGCCCACGTTGTTCAATGGTGTACAAGGACTCTTGTATAGCAACAACCAAAAGATTGCGCGGAAAACACTAGTCGATGGCCTGTAAACCGCTCAGGGAGTCGCTACAAATGACGAATGACTCCCCAGGGTAGGAACATATATGTTGAAGTGCGCGGTGGATAGCTACCAGCTCTGCAGCGAAAACACTGCAGCCATCTGGCAGGGAGCGCAACTCATTGTGTCCTGCAGGCGTGTAAGCAAAACGGCATGACCATCTACCATCGAGCCGTCGTTGTACACTACCGTAGAGCCTCGGAAGCTGTCAAGAATTGATATGAAGTGGCGACGAAGGGTCTCAGGGTGGAATGAGGTTTTAGCGTACCGTGACAGGTCCAGCCGAAGGTGAGGCCGTCGTATACACCATGGTGGTGTACACAACTGGTATCTGAATAAAGAGGGGACGGGAACAGACTCCAATTGGCTCAGCAGAGACCTAACACGAACACCAACCGTCGACCCTGTTCTCGGCCGCCTCTGCAGAATGTGAAGATCAGTTAGAGGAAAGAGTAGACGGTGGTTTGGGTGGTTAGGTAAACCACAGATGGTAGCAGCATAATTCGCAAGCAGTTGTTGTCGCCTGATATACAGAGAAGGCACACCGGCCTCCACAAGGAGACTAGTCAGAGGGCTTGTTCGAAAGGCTCCTGTTGCAAGCCTAACCCCACAGTGATGGACTGGGTCCAACATCTGCAGAGCTGAAGGTGATGCCGAGCCATAGGCAATGCTGCCGTAGTCGAGTCTGGACAGAACAAGCGCCTTATAGCACCGTAGCAGCGCACTGCGCTCTGCGCCCCAAGTGGTGTTACTGAGGCAGCGGAGGGCATTAAGGTGCTTCCAGCACTTCTGCTTGAGCTCACGGATATGAGGAAGCCATGTCAGCCGGTCGTCAAACACTAGCTCCAAGAAACGGTGCGTTTCCACCACATCGAGCAGATGGCCATCGATGTAAAGCTCATGATGTGAATGGGCTGTTCGACGCCGGCAGAAATGCATAACGCAGGTCTTGGCAGCAGAGAACTGAAACCCAGAGGCGAGGACCCACTTCTGTGCCTTCCGTATGGCTCCCTGCAGCTGTCGTTCAGCAACACGCATACTGCAAGAGCTAAAATATAAGCAGAGGTCATCTGCATACAACGAAGTGGAGACTGAGGAACCTACCGCTGCCGCTAGACCATTTATCGCCACTAAAAACAGAGGAACACTCAGAACAGAGCCCTGGGGTACTCCATTCTCCTGTACATGCAGAGAGCTACAAGAAGCACTGAATTGGACACGAAACGTACGCAAAGATAAAAAATTTTGACTAAAAATGGGAAGCGAACCCCGGAAACCCCACCCATGTAATGTGGTAAGGATGTGATGTCTCCGGGTCTTGTCATAAGCCTTAGATAACCTGCCAACAGGTGTTGGCGGCGAGAGAAGGCTGTCCATATGGCGGACTCAAGGTGGACCATGTTATCCACAGCTGACGCAGGTGGCAGGTGTTTCAGCATCTGATTATGGATATGATCTGGCCCAGGCGCTGTGTCAGGACAGTGTGCCAGGGCATTGAGAAATTCCCATTCACTGAATGGAGCGTTGTACAGTTCAGTACGGCGAGTCTGGAAGGATAAGCCAGCCGCGGTGGCCGAGTAGACTGAGGCGCTCCAGTCACGGTCTGCACGGCCACTACGGTCGGGGGTTCGAATCCCCCCTCGGGCATGGATATTTGTGCCGTCCTAGTTCGTAAGTAGTTCATAAGTAGTTTGTAAGTTTAGGGACTGATGACCCCGTAGTTAAGTCCCATGGACTTTACAAACATTTGAACATTTTTTGGAAGGATAAGCGCTGTCGTTCCTCCCGCTCTTTCAGGGCGCGAAATGCCCTGGAGTAGGCTGCAGATGCAGAACTGTGAACGTAGTGCTCAGCAAACAGTTCAGCAACTGCATCTGGATCGGTGTAAACTGCTCCATTCACAGAAATCCCGGGCACACTAAGAGCGCACACCTGGGATGGAGAGGTATGCGATCCAATGGTAGAGACATATCTTTCCCATCACTCTTGTTTGCCTCGTCTAATCAACTGTCGGGCGCGGGCACGAAGCCGTTTAAAAGCAATGAGGTTCTCCATAGATGGGTGCTGCTTGTGGCACTGCAGAACTCGCCTGCGCTCTCTAATCGCCTCAGCAATCTCCGGCGACCACCAGGGCACTATTCACCGCCGGGCAGATCCCGAAGAGCGAGGGATTGCACCATCAGCTGCAGAAATAATGGCTGAGGTAGCGCTGTCGATTACCGCATCTATGTTGGAGAGTGGAGGGGAACCAATGATGGCAGCAGAAGCAAAAGCATCCCAATCAGCCTTATTTAACTCCCGTCGGGGCGGGCATTCTGGGGCCCAATGCGGGGGTAGTGACAAGAAAATGGGGAAGTGGTCACTACCACACATATCGTCGTGGACACTCCAGTAGATTAAGGGGAAGAGGCTAGGGCTACATACTGAAAGATCAATGGCCGAGTAAGTACCATACTCACGCTAAAATGCGTGGGGGCACCGTTGTTTAAAAGACAGAGGTCGAGTTGAGATATCAAAGACTCGACATCTCTATCACAGCCAGTAGTCATAGTACCCCCCCCCCCACAATGGGTTATAATACATAAGGCGGGGTAGTTGCGCTATCAGTGCAGCCAGGGCATGTTGTGGTACGTCACCGTCAGGAGGAAGGTAGACGTTGCAGAGGGTAATGTCCACTGCAGTTCTTACCCTGACAGCTACAGCTTCCAAAGGCGTTCGTAGTGGAACAGCTGTGCTGTAGACAGAGGTAAGGACGTAGATGCATACGCCACCTGATGCCTTGTCACCGTCTGTGCGGTTCCTATAATAACCCCGATAGCCACGTAAGGCAGGGGTGCGCATCAGAGGAAACCAAGTTTCTTGCAGGGCAATGCAAAACGCAGGTGAAGTGCTGAGGTGTTGGCGTAACTCAGCTAAGCGGGGGAAAAATCCACCGCAATTCCACTGGAGGGTTGTGCTATTGGCATTAAATGCCATGATTAAAAAGATAAAAGAAAAAGGTTACTCCGAAGGTTCACCAGTTACCGCCGATTTTGAACCGACCGAGTCCAAGATCATCGGCTCCAGGGAGTCGATGAGGGCGAGATCCGCAGGTGAGGTGAGGATCTCTAACTCATCTTCTGAAGCAGAAGATGAGGGTAGATGTGGCTTTCGAGCCACTAAAGAGTCCTTCTGCATTGTCTTCTTCACTCTTCCCTCTTGCTGCCCCTTCGGTCTGAGGGGCTGGGAGGGCTTCTCGGAAGTGGTGCTGGGTGTGGAAGAAGAGCGAGAAGCCCTTCGACCAGCAGGTTTGGGATCCGTAGGCCTTCGGCCAGGATCCTCTGAAACATCCTGAGAAGCCTCTGAAGGGGGTGTCCCGAGGGACCCCTTCCGAGAGAGAGGAGCCGAAGGAGGCTTCACCTTCTCCGGCTGGGAGGTGGGGACCGGTGTCCATGATGTTTGAGGGTTTGATGCTCCCACGGTAAAAAGAGTGGGAGCCACCGAAGAGGAAGTGCCCCCAGCTGGCAAGGGGGCAGGGATCGCGGGTCTTTTATTCCATTATTTTCCTTTCCTGGTGCAGAACCGTGCAGACAGACGAACAAGGGGAGTGATTTTGGCCACAATTAACACATACTGGAGGAGGGGTGCAGGGGACGTTTGGATGGATAGCACGTCCCCACTCCCGACATGTAGGGTTGGCATCACATCGGGAGGACATATGCCCAAACCTCCAGCACTTGAAACAACGCATAGGGGGAGGAATGTAGGGCTTGACGTCGCACCGGTATACCATCACCTTGACCTTCTCGGGCAATGAAGCGCCCTCGAAAGCCAAGATGAAGGCACCGGTGGCACCCTGTTGTCCTTCGGACCACTATGGATTCGTCGAATAAAATGTACTCCCCGCCGTTCTAGATTCGCATGCAATTCGTCGTCCGACTGTAACAAAATGTCTTTGTGAAATATTATTCCCTGAACCATGTTTAAGGTCTTGTGTAGTGTTATGCTAACGGAAATATCACCGAGCTTCACCGAGCTTGTCACAGGCAAGCAATGCCCGTGACTGGGCTGAGGATGACGTCGTTATTAACACCGACCCAGAGCGCATTTTCGACATGCCTTCCACCTCACCATACTTGTCCTCCAAGTTTTCAACGAAGAACAAGGGCTTAGTCATCTTAAAAGAGTCCCCATCAGTGCGGCTACCCTGGTTTCTTGCCCAACGTTCCTCCCGTGGTGTAGCCAAGGAGGGGAACGTTTGGGGATCATCCTCTGCTGCATTGAAGTCCCTTTTACCTCTCTTAGGGACGCCAAGTTTGCGTGTGGCGACGCTATTAATTGCTCGTTTCATTTTCGTCCCACGAGCAGCTAGGAATCTAAAGGTCCACACAGGCAGAGCCCCTATTGTCTGGGTAAGCCTTATACAACTGAGGTGCGGCAGGTTCCTCAGAGGTTGCTCGCTAGCGGCTGCTCAACCTCAACAGCCATGCATCTCCTCGGCACGTAGCACACCTTGAGATTGAGGGTCTTTTTTTTTTTTTTTTTTTTTTTTTTAATAGAGGTTTGTACCATCCTCGCGACCCGGGCGATTAAGCCAAGATCCCCGAGCTCTGAAACGTACAACGTTCGACCGTCGCGCCGAACGATGGTCGTTGAAGCACGCACAGAGCTTACGGTGTAGCGGACTGTTGGCGCGACACAGCCCACAGCTCAGGACCCCGGGTTCGCCAAGCCCGTACTTAGCAAATTAATGCTGAGCCCCTGAGGGGTCGGCATGGAACTGCTATGGTGTACAACGGGAGACTTCCGACAACAATTAAACACAGACCATTTGTTTGCGTTCTGTAGTTTTCGCTGCAGAGCGAAATATTAACACACACACACGTAGAATTTTATACACACCGATAACTTTCCATCCCAATATACTCCACCCTTTTATCATTATCAAGCCTCAAGCAACAATGCAACGAATAAAACCATTTTCAAAGAGTAAATATAATTTTCAAAGACTAATTACTGTTCCGCATTTCGCGTTATATTCTTCAAATTACTAAATATCTATCAGATAGCTATAAATTCGTGCCTAAAAACTTCCTCAGGTATAATTTAGTAACTGTACAAATATTTAACTCTCTGCGTCTTGTCGTTCAGACGTGATAAACGTACACCGAACAGACATTCACATTTATAGATATAGATTATTATCAGTGGTGCATCCAAGCACAAGTGAACATGACAACGGGTCGCCAACGTGATGCCGCCACTGAGAACGTGTGCTGCTGTCACTGTGAGCGGTTTTAATGCCACCGCAACCAGCTCTGATGCTGCCGCTTTTGTTACTGCTATGCTGAAGTTAAGAGCCGATTGTTCATGTGCAGCGAACCGCTGCTTAGCCAGTCAGCGGCGCCACCGAGTGGAATTCCATTGAACAACAATAGTGTTATTTTAGATCAATTTTTACACATACAGTCTCATGTTAATTAAAATGTAAGGACCTTTCTCTTTGGCTAGTAACATAGAAGGTGCTTAATTGCTTAATTATTTTACGAGCTGATTATATACACTCCATTACCACCACGTTGCTCCTCTTCCACTTTCAAATTAATGCTAGTCTACTCATTTTACTTGTACAATTGCTTTCGTAGTATAATTGGTCAAATTATAAAAAGTGTAAAAACGTCATAGATTAATAAATTCAGTGGGCTTTATTTTAAAAAAATATCCACACCCCCAGAACCAAATCCTAGCTCGCTACCGATTATTATTATGACAGCTGGAGATTTTAATCCGTCAAAATGGCGGTCAGCCATTTCCAGCAGAACTAAGAGAAATATTTCTTCATTCACGGCGAAACATTTCAGATACAGCGCTATAGCAAACTGTAATTTCTCGTTATCATTGGTTAGCCGGCCGCGGTGGCCGAGACTTCTGCGGTGCGTCAGTCACAGTCTGCACAGACACTACGGTCGGGGATTCGAATCCCCCCGCGGGCATGGATATTTGTGCCGTCCTTAGTATTAGCTAGTTCATAAGTAGTTTGTAAGTTTAGGGACTGATGACCCAGTAGTTAAGTCCCATATGGTCTACAAACATTTGAACATTGATTTTTATCATTGGTTACCCGAAAATATCCTCACACTGGCTAGTGGTTATACAAACGCCACGGCGGATTAGCCGTGCTCACTGAGGCGCCGTGCTGCGTTGCACGCGGCCGTTCCCGTGGATGTTCGAGTCCTCCCTCGGGCATGGGTGTGAGTGTGTTGTCCTTAGGTTAGTTTAACTTACGTAGTTTGTAAGCGTAGGGACTAATAACCAAGCAGTTAAGTCCCATAGATTTACAAACATTTGAACATGTTTTTGTTTACACAAGCTGCCACGGTACGAACCAGTTAACAGTCCCTGGGCACTTAATTACAGGTCATTAACGACACAAGCAGATTCCATGAAGAAAAAAGAATCATAAGATGAAAAATAAGAGCGAATTCAAAAGCCAATACTATTACGAAAAAGACGTAAAAGGGTATTAGAACTCAAAAAATTCAATTAAATAAATTAATTGAAAAATAACAAAGTAATTTTTATTTTCGAAATTAAAATAAGTCACAGAAGATGGGATTCAACCCCACAATTTTCTGTTTGTTAATACATTACCATTGCGCTACGCAACTCTATTCTCATAAATGTCAAAATGGACACCCACTAACAACACTCAACTGTAGGCTTCAGAGAGCTTGGTTTTACGATCAAATGTTTCAGATATTTGTACAGCTTATGGGACTTAACTACGGGGTCATCAGTCCATAAACTTACAAACTACTTATGAACTAGCTAATACTAAGGACGGCACAAATATCCATGCCCGAGGGGGGATTTGAACCCCCGACCGTAGTGGCAGCGCAGAACGTGACTGGCGCGACGCAGACCTCTCGGTCACCGCGGCCGGCTTGGTTTTACGTAAATCATACGAAGCTCATGCAATGTAAGCTGATACCTTTGATATGATACATATGCATTTTTGTGTCCCTGCCTCGTCGCCGCTTTTGTGTCTCGTTTCCGCCGTAGGTGTCGGTGGCCGAGTAGACAGACCGACACAGGAATAAAGGACGCACGCTTGTGCAGGTACGAAAGTGAGCAGCCAGTGGGACAGCAGAAACTAGAACCACTAGAGTAAATTAGAACGAGATATATATTGCACAGAATTTATACAATACTTAACTTTTACATAGTTCAGTACGGCAGAATGCTGATACATAGTTGAGATAGAGGCCTGCCTAGTGCCTGTCCCATAGCCAAGTCTTCACTGGTGCCTATCTGATTCCGAACTGTTAGCTGGTTCCTATCTCAGTCCCAAGTGAACGATGTCGTTCAGTGGTGGCCACGAGCGGAGTTGTAGCAGAGGGCGCTCGTGGCTGACGTCGTAAGAACGCCGCGCCGTGCGTGCATGGCGGCGCGCGGCGAAAGTAGGTGGCGCGCACTTGTGCGACACCACATACATATGTAACGTTAAATCACGGCTTGCACGAAAGGATCCAGTCGCGTGTTCTTAGTACTGTGCATGAGTACGTATTTCGTTAACCCCGTTGTCCGTGTCTTCTATCCTTTTTTTTTTTTTTTTTTTTTTTTTTTTTTTTTTTTTTTTTTTTTTTTTTTTTTTGTGGTTATCGTCAACTGATAAAAGGGCAGACCTATGAATCGGGAACAAAAGAATCAAGAAAGAGAGCCAGATGAGTAATGAAGTGAACTGACCAGCGGGGAACGGTTCGGTAGTGTCGTTGTGCGCTCCGATTGGTGGACAGCAACTCTAGCGCGTCAACTGTCAACTAGCGAGACATTTTAATCAGATTATACCAGAACTACGCCATGAAACTGAAGCGTTTAGTTACATAATTGCTGTAGGTGCTCTGAGGTGGGTAGATCGCGTAATTAATGAAGAGCTACTGAACAGAATTGGTGAGCAAAGGAAGGGCCGCGCGGGAGTAGCCGAGCGGTCTGGAGCGCCACGTTGCGGGTCACGCGGCCTCCCGCGTCGGAGGTTCGAAGCCTCCATCGGGCATGGATGTTCGTACTGTCTTTAGAATAAGTTAGTTCCTAAGTAGTTTGTAATTTTAGGGACTGATGACCCATAAGCTTCACAAACACTTGAACATGTTTTTTAAGGAAGCTTTGGCATACCTTGACTAAAAGAAAGGATAGATTGGTAGGACATTTTTAGATATGAAGGAATTTAGCACTGGAGGGAAGTGTGCGGGGGGGGGGGGGGGGACGCAGAGCCGGCCGCGGTGGCCGAGGGGACTGAGGCGCTCCATTCACAGTCTGCACGGCCACTACGGTCGGGGGTTCGAATCCCCCCTCGGGCATGGATATTTGTGCCGTCCTTAGTCTTAGCTTGTTCATAAGTAGTTTGTAAGTTTAGGGACTGATGATCCCGTAGTTCAGTCCCATAAGCTCTACAAACATTTTTTGAAAAACGCAGAGGGAGACCAAGAGACGAATGTAGCAAGCAGATTCAGATGGACGTGGGTCGCCGTTCTTATGAGGAGACGAAGTGGCTTGCTCAGGATTGAGTAAGGTGGAGAGTTGCATCAAACCAGTTTCCGGACTGAAGACCACAACAACAACAACTCTGAGAGATTCTACTAACAATGTACACCACTGAGCTCGAACATGTCTGGGGGCTGGTGAATAATACTTTGAACACTTATTGTAACACTGTCATTTTTATTCACTGTAATACTTAAAACCTTGACTGTCGGCCATGTTAACCATTCCATACCTTAGAATGCCAGACTTTCTGCTTGCAGGAGTAAGCCGAGCTGCACTTGGTTTCCTTATCTTCTGTCTGGCATAAAAAAAATTGTTTGCTCTTTAAAATAAGGTTCCCTGTTCTTATAAAACAATCGGTTGAAGAATCATCAAACTCGAAATAATTTGACGCAGTTCTTGTTGCACAAAGACTGGATCATCATCTGAATTGTCGATTTCGTTGTCCTCACTGTCGTTATCAATAAAATGTTTCTCAAATTCATGTAAAATTTCGTCCAGCGTAAGAGTGCGTGAAGCCATGTCCGCTCATTTACCTACTGAGAGAGCGGGCTCCACTTCCTACCTGTCCCGTTTCATACTTGGATGCGGCCAGTCGGCCGATTTAGAAGCTAAATTTACAAGATCTACAGGCTGCTTTAGACTCTAGATTTATCAAGTAAGGCATTTAAGCTGGATCTAGCCCGTCAATAAACTTAATTTTGTGTTTAAAAGTACGAAAACAAAGATCACGTCAAATGACAATCCGCGGTGGAGTTAGCCGAGCGGTCTAAAGCACCTCGCTGCGGAGCGCGCGGTTGCTCGCCGTCGAGGTTCGCGTCCTCCCTGGGGCATGGGTGTGTGTGTTTGTCCGTAGGTTAGTTTACCTAGGTTTAAGTAGTTTGTAAGCTACGGACTGATGACCACGCAGTTTGGTCCGATAGATTTACAGACATTTGATTTTTTTTTTTTTTTTTTTTTTTTTTTTTTTTTTTTCAAATGACGTAATTGGCATTCTACAGAAGTTTCGATATCCCGTCAGTTGACGTGATTGGCAGTCAAAGTGTTAAGATAATATATACGTTTTTCTTCATCAAGGAGTGTACACGTTTTTTACCTCATCCCTGCATAAAAAATCGGTAGTTCAATTATTATGTTCACGTACTAATATCATGATAATTATAATTACAAAAATAATTATTTGTACTGTAAATAAAAATTACAGGCAGCTATCCGTTGACGTGAGGTGTTCCTGCCTGCTTTGTGCTGCCTTCCGTTGTTTGCGCCTGGCTGTCGCAGGGGCGACTCCCCTGTCGCGAGGGAGGGTCGTTGTTGCGCTCAAGGAGCACCAGCCACCTCCCCTCCCCTCTCATAGTCCTCACAATGGCGTAGTTTGTTGTTCTTCCGCTGCAAATCTTCACTTCGGCAGCCTTTGCTCCGCTGCTTCTCGATATTCTGTCGCAGCCTCTAGTAATATAATGCACGGGGAGGGAGTGTGATCGATAACATAATCTGCCACCCGAGTCTTTCTCGAAAGAATTTGTGACATTTCTGGGTTTTTACCCATCGAGTCTCGTTCCGAATTGACTCGTAGTCAGCGGGGATTCAGAAACTATCATACTTGCGAAACACTTGCGAATAGGGGAGACGGGGGCAAGACGGGCTACTTAAGCACTTAACAATTTTTTGTAGGCTTACAAAATTCTCTAGTAAAATACCAGATATTCCACCTTAAACTTCAGTATTTCTAGAGTTTATAAAAAAATTTGGACCAAAATTGTTAGTATTTACTATTAAAAAAATATATTTTCCCAGAGTTTACGAAGTACCCCATCTTGCCCTACAGTGAGGGCAAGATGGGGTACGCAGGTGGGGCAAAGGTAATTAAATTATTCAGTGAACACAGGTTTACAAATTTATAAAAGAATTATTCTAACATCTAATGAAAATGCATGAAGTAAACATTGTGTGATGTTAACGTTCGGTTCATTGGTATTCAGTTATTACCATCGTTTTGTAAGCAAAATGATGTACCTCGGCATCCTCGTCCTCTTCTCCCGCACATGAATAGTGAGCCCATTTTTTGCAAGAGACGCATGACATCTATCCTTCTGTTGACTGCGAGTAGAAACAACCATCTTGCCACTAGGTACCCCGTCTTGCCCCCAGGGACCATTTTTACGTTAGGTTAATATTATAGCACCAAGGATATATTCAATTAGTTATTGCATGCATTAATTTATTGCTAAACAAGCTGTTTTTTCATTGATAATACTTACGAGTATGAGAAACAATTACTTCTCTTGCCTTTTCACGTCTGAAACTAACGAAAAATTATATCAGCACAGACTAAAACACGTTCGGATTTATTCACTCCGAATGGTTTGCTCAAAATGGATGCCAGCATAGCAAGTGGCTACTACTTCAACTATTCGCCACTAGGTTGCGATACCTGTCGTGGTAGAAATGACAAAAACCCCGTCTTGCCCTCCACCCCATCTTGCCCCGCTCTCCCCTACTTACATGAAGTAACGAGTGCTGACGACAAGGTATCTCAAATCGATTCCATACATTTCGATTTCCGGAAGGCGTTTGGCGCTGTACTTCACAAGCCGCTTCTAATCAAACTGCGTGCTTATGGAATATCGCCGCAGTGTGCGATTCTATTCCTGATTTTCTGTCGGAAAACGACACAGAACATATTAATTGACGGAAAGTCAGCAAGTAAAACGGGCGCGATGTCTGGCGTTCCCCAGGAAAGTGTTATAGGGCCCGTACTGTTTCTTATTTTTATAAACGATCTAGGAGGTAGATAAGTTAGAAAATTTGAAAAGAGGAACGGAGACATTAAAGTTAGATATAGGGGAAGGCCGGGTAGCCCCGGACGGCGGGTAACCGCGGACGTTTCAATTTCTAAGAAACTAAGCACGTTGCATTGGCAAGACTGCATTTGAAATGCGCGCCCTGTGGAGTAAAACACATGCATGTCAGTTGTGGCATAGGCACCGAGCGAGCTACTCGCAACGGTGAATTTTGTTCACGCAAAAATTTTTTGTCTTTCCTTTTTAACTTCGTTGGCGGTTTTCACCCATAAGAAGAGTTTTTGAAATTAGCATTTGATGTTGCAGAAGCTCTGAAAATCCCTCGTAGATTTAAGAAGGAAAAGGGTCATCTCCATATAAAAAAAAAAGGTTGAGAAGAGAGACAGAAAAGGAAATGCAATAAAAAGGACAAGCCGAAAAAACAAAAAACGCAAATGCACTAAAGAAACGTTCATGGCAAAGACAAATATTCAGTCTCTCTGAAGAGGATAAAGGAAAAGAGACAGAATGCATCACATGTGGAGAAATCTTCGAAGAAGACAAGAAGACTGTATTCAGTGCTATAACTGCAAGGACTGGTACCATGAAAACTGATTTTATGTAGATGCTTGAGATATTTATTACAATTGTATGTTTTCATGGCCAAGAAACAAGTGGAGTACCACTGAATGCTGTGTCCGGGGCTACCGTCCAAATTTTTTAGTGCCAATAAACTGATTCAAAAGTTTATTTAAGATAGTTAATAAAAAATTATTATCTATGCTTAGTTCTAAGTTATATGAGTAAAGAAGTTACTTGTTTCATTTTACGATGAAAGTTAACACAGAAAAATTGTTTATTGTTGTTTTATTAGCAATTCATTTTTGTGTCCGTGGCTACCCGATCTTCCCCTAATGTTCAATTTGTACATTGAGAAAGCTGTGAAAGAATGCATGGAGAGATTTGGAAATGAAATTTCAGGGAGAAGAAATAAAAACTTGGCTGTTTACCGATGACATAGTAATTCTGTCAGAGACAGCAGAGGACCTGGAAGAGCAATGGAATGGAATGGACGGTGTCTTAAAAAGGGGGGATAAGCTGAACATTACTAAGAGCAAAACCAAACGGTAATGGGACGTAGAGTCGTAAAATCAAGCGATTCTGAAGCAATTACATTAGGTAATGAGACAATACAAATAGTAGATGTGTTTTGTTATTTGTGTAGCAAAATAATTTCTGATGGCAGAAGTAAAGAAGACATAAGATAGTGAAGTTCGGTACAGGCAGAACAGGATTTCTAGTCAGGTGATTACAGGGTTTATATATACAATATTAGTTGATGGTAATGCAGGAATAGGTATGATAATGAATAAGAAAATAGGAATGCGGGTAAGTTACTATGAACAGCATAGTGAAAGCATTATTATAGCAAAGATATAAACGAAGCTAACATCGACCACAGTAGCACAAGTGTATATGCCAACTAGTTCTACCGATGAT
This sequence comes from Locusta migratoria, assembly GCA_026315105.1. Taxonomy (NCBI): domain Eukaryota; kingdom Metazoa; phylum Arthropoda; class Insecta; order Orthoptera; family Acrididae; genus Locusta; species Locusta migratoria. Next base: position 740,337,093 of record CM048755.1, on the reverse strand, counting down.
GAGGATATCGAAAACGTGTATGAAGAGATAAAAGAAAGTATTCCGGCAGTTAAGGGAGAGGAAAACTTGATTGTGATGGGGGACTGGAACTCGGTAGCAGGAAAGGGAAGAGAAAGGAATTTAGTAGATGAATATGGACAGAGGAAAAGGAATGAAAGAGGAGATTTCCTGGTAGAATTTTGTGCTGAACCCAATTTAATCGCCACAAACATTTCGTTCAATCATCATGACAGAAGGTTGTATATGTGGAAGAGACCAGGAGACACCGAAAGGTACCAGATTGACTTTATAATGGCAAGGCAAAAGTTTAGAAAGCAGATTTCAAACTAAATTATTGGTTATGAACTGTAAATAAAAACTTAAGAGACAGCAAAAAGGCAGAAAAGTAAGGAGATGAAACCTGGACAAATTGAGGGAATATAGGTGGATGAGAGTCTCAGAAAGAGCAAGGAGTGGCTCAAACAGGGGAAAGTAATACAGCAGTAAAAGAATGGGTGGCTCTGACAGATAGAACAGTGAAGGCTCCAGAAGGACAACGCTTATAAAAATACCAGGATAACACAGGAAATACTGAACATAATTGATGAAAGGAGAAAATATAAAATTCATCAAGTGAAGCAGGCAAAATGGTGTACAAACGACTGAAAAATGAGGTTGACAGGAAGTGTAGACTGACTAAGCAGGAGTAGTTGGAGAACAAATGCAAGACCGTAGAAAAATATATTACTGGGGGAAAGATTGATACAGCCTATAGGAAAATAAGAGAGACATTTGGAGACAAGAAGATAAGCTGCATGAATATCAAGAACTCAGAACGAAAACCAGCACTAAACAAAGCAGGGAAAACTGAAAGGTGAATGGAATATATAGAGGGCCTATACAAAGGAAATAATTAGAAGGCAGTATTCTATAAATGGAAGACGAAGTAGAGGAAGATGAGATAGGAGATACGATACCGCGAGAAGAATTTGACAGAGCCCTGAAAGATTTGAGTCTAAACAAGGCCCCTGGAGTAGATGATATTCCGCCTGAACTGCTGATATCGTTAAGAGAACGAGTCTTGAAAAAATTGTTCCACCTGGTGGTATGCAAAATACCCTCCGAATTCGAGAGGAATATAGTAATTTCAATTCCAAACACAAATGTAAAAATTACATGGTTGCAAAATACGAATACGAATTGACGAATAGAAAAACTGGTGTAATCCGACCTTGTGGAAGATCAGTTTGGATTTAGGAGAAATGTAAGAACACGGGAAGCAATACATTACGACTTATCTTAGAAGATAGGCTAAGGAAAGGCAAACCCACTTTTTTAGCATTTGTGGATCTGGAGAAAGCTTTTGACAATGTTGACTGCAATACACTCTTTCAAATTTCGAAGGTAGCATTGGTAAAATATGGAGACCGAAGAGTTATATTCAACTTTTACAAAAACCAGAGAGAAGTTATTAAAGTCGAAGGGCATGATAGGGATGCAGTGGTTGGGAAGGGAGTAAGACAGGGTTGTAGTCTTTCCCCAATGTTGTTCAATCTGTACATTGAGCAAGCTGTGAAGGAATGCAAGCAGAGATTTGGAGAGGGAATTGAAGTTCAGGAAGAAGAAATAAAAAGTTTGCGGTTTGCCGATGACATAGCAATTCTGTAAGAGATTGCAAAGGACGTGGAAGAGCAATTGAATGGAATAGACAATATCTTCAAAAGAGAGTATAAGATGAACATTAACAAATGTAAAAGAAGGGTAATTGAATATAGCGTAAGAAAATCCAGTGATGCTGAAGGAATTAAATTAGGTACTGAAACAATAAAAGTAATAGATGAGTTTTGTTATTTGGGTAACAAAATAACTTCTGATGGCTGCAGTAAAGAAGACATAAAATGCAGAACAGTTATCGGGAGAAAAGCGTTTCTGAAGAAGCGGAATTTGTTGATGTGCAGTATTAATTTAAACCTTATGAAGTACTTTCTGATATCATATGTCTGGAGTGTACTATTGTATGGGAGTGGAGCGTGGACGATAAGGAGTTCAGACAAAAAAGATGATACTAGCTTTTGAAATGTGGTGCTACAGACGAATGATGAGCCAAGATGGGTAGATCACGTAACTAATGAGGATATACTCCACAGAATTAGGGAGAAAAGGAGTTTCTGGCATATCCTGACTAACAGAATGGATAGTTTGGTGGGAAACATTTTGAGACATCAAGGAATTGTCAACTTAGGAAGTGTGTGGGGTAAAAATCATAGAGGGAAACCGAAGTCGAATACTGGAAGCAGATACAAAATGATGTAGGTTGCCGTTTTTATTCTCAGATGAAGAGGCTTGCATAGGATGGGTAGCATGGAGTGCTGCATCAAACCAGTCTGCGGACTGAAGACAACAACAACAACACCTAGGAATTACAATTAAGAACAACTTTAATTGGAGAGAAGACACAGAGAATATCGTAGGAAAGGCGAACCAAAGGCTGCGTTTCACTGACAGGAAACATAGAAGATGCAACAGTTCTACTAAAGAAACTACCAACATTCCATTCAATTTCGGAAATGCAGCCGCGCAAAATCCACTTCTTCCACTAATATTTCGGCTGCGTACCGTACTCTGGACTCCGCAAGTTTTAAACCAACTGTCTTCTGGAGAAACGTGAATGACACGTTTGTAGTATGGCATCACGGGAAGGATGAGTTACATCGATTTCTTGACCATCTGAATTCCATTCACGCTAATATCAAATTTACTATGGAAATGGAGAAAGATGGCTGCCTCCCTTTTTTGGATGTACTCGTTCGTCGAAAAACTGATGACACATTAGGACATGCAGTATATCGAAAACCAACCCATACGAATCTGTATTAGCATGTCAGTAGCCATCGTCCCTCACAAACCGCAGGGGTGCTTAAGACATTGGTGCACAGAGCACATTGTATATCAGACGATGACAACTTGCAGGAAGAGCTCACACACCTCAAGAGCATTTTCAAAGCGAATGGATATTCGCAGCAACAGATTTGCAGAGCAAACGATGTGAGTCCGAGAATGCAAGCACGTGACGTGGAAGAAGGAGACGAAAATAATAATTACAGCTCTTACCTTACGTGTGCGCTCTTTCGTCAGAGATACGCCGCATTCTCTACAAACATCGTGTTAGGGATATCTTCCGGCCACCTGTGAATATTGCAGCCTTACTCGGTTCAGTAAAAGATGATTTGTTGCTTCGTAAGTCAGGTGTGTACCAGATCCCATGCGGAAATTTTGATAGTTCATAAATAGACTAGACAACATGCACTGCCCACGAGAGATGCGTTGGACACAGCAGATAAACTCGCCCATTACAACCAGACAAGTCAACTGTGGCTGAACATTGCACAGAAACTGGTCATTCCATGAACTATAGTGATGTGGAGATTTTGACACCTATATCTTCGTTTTCGGATAATATATTTAAGGAAGCTGTTGAAATTAGACTGGACAACAACTTAATAAACAGAGATAAAGGTTTTAATTTAGTCAAAGCTTGGAATTCTGAACTTGGAGTACTAAAATTGCAGAGATCAGGCTTATAAGGCCGCGCCCGGCACCTTGTCGACAGTCTTGGACTCACTCTGAAGATGTACGCGGCCGAAATATCAGTGGAAGAACTGAAATTTGCGCGACTGGATTCCCGAAATTTAATAGATTTTACATTACGCCATGAAAAGTTGAAAATTACCAACCCTACACTTGTCAGTCCTATTTTGGAGTACTGTATTGCTGCGCATTATGGCATCCTGGAACTGACGGAGGGCATAGAAAAGGTCAGGTCGTTTCGTTTTTTCGACACAGGTGAGAGAGTGTCACAGAAACGATGCACAAGTTGCGGTGAAAATCTTTAAGAGACGGGCATCAATCGTCGCGTCGAGATCTAATAGAAAAATTTTTTAACTCGCCAACTTTCTCCTTCCAATGCAATCACATTGTTCTAGCTGCCATCTTCATAGGGAGACATGGTCATAATAATAAAATAAGAGAAATTGTATCTAAAACAGAAAGATACGGAAAGGTTTAGGTGTTACCTTTTCCATGGCGTTATTAGAGAATGGAACGGTAGAGAAATATTATGTTCAAATGTTTGTAAATCTATGGGACTTAACTACTCTGATCATCAGTCTCTAGGCCTACAAACTACTTATACTAACTTATGCTAAGAAGAACACATACACCCATGACCGAGGGAGGACTCGAACCTCCGAAGGCGAGCAGCGGCGCGCTCCACAGCTAGGCGCCTTGGAACGCTATAGCTGGCGTCATGTAAGAAGGCGCTACCGCGCATAGGATCGGAGCGATAGGGGTAGCGAGGAGGGGAGCAGATACGACCGAGCGCCAGCAGTTGAGTCTGAGAGAGAAACATTGCGTAACTCGCGGTCAGCCACGCGCCTACGGAATGAGCATTATTGGCTGTCACTGAGGTAATGGAAGGGGTTGCGCAGAACAGCTGAAAACTGGGCCGCCTTCGTACGTCACGCCGACTATAGGCCATCCATCGCAGCGAAATACAGGGTGTCCAGAAAAGGACTCCCTGATTTCAAAATTAAATATCTCGAAAACAAGGATCGATAGAGGAATGCAGTAAACGGTATGTTTATTGTGAAAGCTGTAAGAAGTTTATACAGCAGTTTGAAATAATAGTTACAAAAGCTGCTAACAGATGGCGCTGTAATCGCCATACGTAATGCCTAGTAGAAATAGTGATCCGAAGTCCAGAGCGATCAGTTCCACTACTGAAACGTGAAAGGAGGTTAGCGTACTGAAGGAAGAGATTAAAACCATGTACTCCATTGAACAACGCGTTTTTTCTGGTGCTAGATTAGATGTACTTTTCGTTCCAGTAGATCCGAATTGAGGGAATCATCTTGGATTCCTTTGATGGATTACATTTCGCGTAAAGATCACAAAGACAAGATAAGATAAATTAGGGCTCGTACGGAGGCATATAGGCATTCCTTTTTTCCTCGTTCAATTTGGGAATGGAATAGGAAAGAAAATGCCTAGTAGTGGTACAGTGTACCCTCCGCCACGCATCTTACGTTGAATTGCGGAGTATGTATGTAGACGTCGATGTAGATATAGATGCAGAACATGTCAGAACAAAATACACAATATACACTTACAAAAAGAGAGCATATGTGTTAATGTACCTTCCACAGACCCCAAATGTAATTGCCCTTGTGGATGTGGAATTGGACAGGAAAAACAATTATCTTAAAAATATTTACATTTTAAAGGACACAAAAACTTATTACTACTTACTAATTTACTAGGTGCATATTAAAATTCTTAGCAATTACTTTATTTTTTTATTTTTTTATTTTATTATTATTTTTTACACTGATTTACAATGATTACATTACTGCACAAGACTTGTACTGAAGTCAAACTGAACAGAGTATTCATATTTGTGAATATTATATACAATAAGTTACAATCAATCACTTCTGGTAAGAAATTCATCAATGGAGTAGAAGGAGTTGGCCAACAAAAAATCCTTTAGACTCTTTTCAAACTGTATTTTATTGTGAGTTAATTTTTATATGGCTGCTGGCATGTTATTGAAAATGTGTACTGCTGAATATTGGACACCTTTCTGAGCCAAAGTAAGTGAATTTAAATCTTTATGCAAGTTATTCTTGTTTCTAGTATTGATCCCATGGACTGAGCTATTGGTTTGAAAAAAAGATATATTTTTAACGACAAATTTCATTAGAGAATAAATGTATTGGGAAGCAGTAGTAAGTATCCCCAGTTCCTTAAATAGGCCTCTACATGAGGCTCTTGAGTTGACACCACAAATGATCCGTAACGCGGCCGGCCGCGGTGGCCGAGGTGACTGAGGCGCTCCAGTCACGGTCAGCACGGCCACTACGGTCGGGGGTTCGAATCCCCCCTCGGGCATGGATATTTGTGCCGTCCTAGTTCGTAAGTAGTTCATAAGTAGTTTGTAAGTTTAGGGACTGATGACCCCGTAGTTAAGTCCCATAAGCTTACCAAACATTTTGATCCGTAACGCACATTTTTGTGCTCTGAAAACTTTTGCTTGGCCTGATGAGCTGCCCCAGAAAATAATCCCGTATGACATTATGGAGTGAAAGTATGTATAATATGCCAGCTTTTTTATTTTTACATCTCCTATACCTGACAACATTCGCATAGCAAACAGGGACTCGTTTAGGCGCTTCAGCAGTTCTGTGGTATGCTCCTCCCAGTTAAATTTATTATCAAGCTGTAATCCTAAAAATTTGACACTTTCAACTTCTTCTATTTCCTTGTTGTCATATTCTTGACATATTCTGGCGATTTTGGGGTTCCGAAAAGCCATATTGGTGTGAAGCGAAACCCTTGTTTTCTCCTAAAATTACTGTGACGGCTGCAGTATGCAGCAGAGGCATTATTGGTCCTTTTTTTATTCGAGAAACGGTCACTGGTGCACGTTACGTTGGAATTTTGGAACAATTTGTCGCCACACAGCAAGCGTTAGAGGATCGACCAGGTACTGGATGGTTTATGCAAGATGGAGCCCTACCACATCGGACCGAACAAGTGTTTCGCTTTCTTGAGGAATACTTCGGGAATCGAGTCATTGCTTTGGAATATCCCAAATTTACTGATGCAGGCATGGATTGGCCTCCATATTCGCCGGATTTGACTCCCTGTGACCTTTTTTTTTTTTTTTTTTTTTTTTTTTTTTTTTGGGATGGGGGGGGGGGGCACAGTGGAAGACATGTTCTGCCAGAAGCATCTCGCCACGCTGGACGATCTCTGTGGCATGTGAATACATTTCGGTTGAGACACTACGAAATGTGATGGCGAATTTCATTCTTCGTTTACGCCACCTCTGTAGTGCCAATGGTAAATATTTTGAAAACATTGTGATGCGATTGTTTGTAAAGAGTGTTTTCATATGATTATTTCACTTATGTATGCTGATATGAGCTGTACAGCGCCATATGTTAGCAGCTTTTGCAACTATTATTTCAAACTGCTGTATAAACTTCTTACAGATTTCACAATAAACACACCGTTTACTGCATTCCTCTATCGATCTTTGTTTTCGAGATATTTAATTTTGAAATCAGGGAGTCCTTTTCTGGACACTTTGTATCATGACAGCGATTCGATAAACTGTCTATCAGACACTTAAATGTGATTTGCACAGCGCATATGAAGATGTACATTTAATCCCGTAACTTCGTTCAGATACCATAGTAGAGGAAGGTGGTGTGAAAGACCCACGGCAGATGGTACAGTGAACATCAGTCCCAGAGGAAATTCCGCCAAAATAGTAGGCATTTAAAAAAACAGAATTCAGAATCTATTTTCCATTAATATAATTAACCTCTCAATAACAAGCTATGTTATAGTTATTACCAAAGTTTATTTAATTACAAATGAAGTTAACAGAAGACTGACGAATCACTCTGGAGAGTTCACTTGGCACAAAAACAGGCAGGCAACGTGGAGTGATTGATCTGGAGTACGGGCGGCGCACAATGCAGCAGCAGCGGCCACGCAGTAGAGTGCAAGCCCTGTCGAGTAGGGCAGTACAGAGTAAATGTATCAATTACGCTTCATCAGAAGTGAACTTTGTATGTGCAGTTTGGTGTTCCTGTTAAACAGGAAAAGCACCTGGCATCCAAAATATGATGAATTCATTCAAACGCCTTGGCCACCGCCACTTACGATTTTCAATCTCACATCAAGGACTAAGGACCTACAAATTGGGTGCTACTTCTTCTGCGCTTGGACAATATCTAAACAACTCTAGTAGAAAAAATAGCCGTGCGGAATGGTCGCGTGCTCTAAGGCGTCATGCTACGGACTGAGCGGCTGTTCGCGCCGGAGGTTCGAATCCTCCCTAGGGTGACCAACTCTCGCGTATTTCCCGGGATCTCATATTTCGTCATGTTTTTTCATAATCTCCCGACTCCCGTATTTTCAGGCTTAGTGGCCGTTTTTCTCCCGTGTTAACTTTCTTGTCTTTTTTTCCCTTATTACCTATGTACAAATATATTTTTCAAGCTTTTAAATTTGTGCGCACTGTCAGAATTCGTCGTGAACGTTAAGGCAGCAGAAACCACTTATTCTATCTCGACATTATGTCTATCGATTATCTTAGAAATGGTCAGCCGACGCTTGGCGGTTACATGTGACTTTGTTTCTGTGCCGGTGCTTACTGTGAATCGTTCTTCAAGATTTTATAATAAGCTGAGAGGACGAAGCTGAAACGCCACCAAATGAGAAAAAAAGTTCATGTGTACGTATCTTACGAAGTGGGAAGCTTGATATTCCTGGATTGGACCAGTATGGCCAAACGCTCATAAAGCGAAGTGCTCAATCAAATAATGCTAATTTTGAGAACTTTGGTAAACTGGTATGTTGTGTTATGAATATACCAGGAAGTAATACACTGAGAGAGTTTTTTTTTTTCTCTTATGAATAATAAGTGGACAGATGTATGCAATAATAAATAGCACAAGCCCAATCAAACCTGAATTGCAAGTTGCCATGAATTTTCCTTATTCATGCAGTCAATACTTTGAATTTGCAAAAATAAATAAATAAAATAAATAAAAACTGACTGAGGCAAAACCTGTTGCAAAATATAATAACTATTTGTGATATGTAAGTAAACAGTTATCTTTTACAAATACTGCTTTGATTTTTGCGAAATTTCACCGTAATCTCACTTATTTTTTGTCGAGGATATAAGTTTCTCCATTATTTTCGTTTAGAAAAGTTGGTGGCCCTAGTCCTCCCTCGGGCATGGGTGGGTGTGTTGACCTTAGTGTAAATTAAAGTAGTTTGTAAGTTTAGGGACTGATGACCATAGCAGTTTGGTCCGATAGGTTTACAAACATTTGAACATTTTTTTTAGAAAAAAAAAACACCGAAAAGCTGCTTTTTAAAGACGTACTCTTGTAATACAACCAGTTACAGCATTCCAATCATACCATCTTTAGGACTCACCAACTGATATGTTCAGGGACATCATTCCACATTATTCATATGTGGAACCTCATATCAGTGATGCCCGTTCAGCCTTCTAAGCGTGTTACCAACGTGAACACGTGCTATAAAATGATCAGTGGTCATCAATATACCACACGTAGCTGACAAATCCGAACATTGTGCTGGCTAGGGAAGCTGCTACACGTCTTGCAGAGTACGTTGAGATTAACGCGCAGTGAGTTGGCGAGCATTATGCAGTTGAAAATCGTATCACCTTCCTGTTGCAAGAATGGCAAAAGAACAGCTCTCACAATATTCTGCTCGTACCGAGCGCTGCTCAATGTTCCTCCACAAACACTAAAGGTGAACGAGAGTTGTAGCTGCCGCCCGCGGTGGCCGAGCTGTCTGCGGCGCGCCAGTCACGTTCTGCTCGGCCACTACGGTCGGGGGTTCGAATCTTCCCTCGGGCATGGATATTTGTGCCGTCCTTAGAATTAGCTAGTTCATAAGTAATTTGTAAGTTTAGGGACTGATGACCTCGTAGTTAAGTCCCATAAGCTCTACAAACATTTGAACATTTTTAGAGTTGTAGCTGATTGCATCCCACACCATAAGACTTGGATGGGGCCACGTGTCTTGGTCGAACGTACTCTACGACAGTTTTCACCAGGTCTACGACTACCACTTGCGTCCAGGCAGAATCTGTCGTTACTGCTGAAGACCGCGACCCGCCATTCCATTTTCCAAGTGATGTCTGACGACACCAGTCGATGCTATGGTGTGAGTGGAAGAAATGCTAGAGGTGTGATGCCCGACGAGTTTAAATGTCATAGAGTGGCTAAGACACTGGTTACATCGCCCCAACAGTAACTCGGCTGCCATGTTTTTCTTTGTCAAAACATCGCGAAAGAATGTCTGCTGCTTGTGTTCGAAGGGTTATTTGTCTGTCATAAAGTCCACTTAGATTCACCTGCTGGTGACCATGCGACATATTGGGACAAGATACATAAAGAGAAGTAGACATAAAACCCTGCCGGCCGCGGTGGCCGCGGGGACTGAGGCGCTTCAGTCACGGTCTGCACCGCCACTGCGGTCGGGGGTTCGAATCCCCCCTGGGGCATGGATATTTGTGCCGTCCTTAGTTGTAAGTAGTTCATAAGTAGTTTGTAAGTTTAGGGACTGATGACCCCGTAGTTAAGTCCCTTAAGCTTAACAAACATTTGAACATTTTTGAACATAAAACCCTCTTAATCGTACTTAAAGTAACTGAAACAGTTAGCTAGTGAGTAGTAGATATCCGAGACATAAAATTCTGTGTGATCAATTATTTTGTGGGGATTTTTTTTTTTTTTTTTTTTTTTTTTTTTGTGGCACTTTGAATTTACGTGTGTGTCGTCACGTGGGTAGTACATCATGGCACTAGGATTGTGGAATCCAGCCAGTAGACAAAGAGTGTGATAGCTTTTGGCCCCTTTCTTAATCCCCCCAACGAAATATTTATTGTATTCTATATGTTTTAACTGAAATGCCCCATAATATTTCTTGCTTAATTCAGTAACGACAAGATTTGTAAATAAATGTATATTTGAAACTCCTGGCAGATTAAAATTGCGTGTCGGAACCGGGACTCGAACCTTTGCCTTTCGCGGGCAAGCGCACTACCGACTGTGCTATCCCGATACGACAAACGAAGCCGCCTCACAACTTTACTTCCGCCAGCACCTCGCCTCCTACTTTCCAAATTTCACAGAAGCACTCCTGCGAACCATGCAAGACTAGCACTCCTGGAAGAAAGGATATGGTGGAGACATGGCTTAGCCACAGCCTAAGCGATGTTTCCAGAATGAAACTTGCACTCTGCAGCGGAGTGTGCGCTGATATGAAATTTCCTGGCAAATTAAAATTGTGTGCCGGAACCGGGACTCGAACCTGGGACCTTTGCCTTTCGCGGGCAAGCGCACTACCGACTGTGCTATCCCGACACGACTCACGATGCCGCCTCACAACTTTACTTCCGCCAGTACCTCGCCTCCTAAGTTGTGAGGCGGCATCGTGAGTCGTGTCGGGATAGCACAATCGGTAGTGCGCTTGCCCGCGAAAGGCAAAGGTCCCAGGTTCGAGTCTCGGTTCCGGCACACAATTTTAATCAAATGTTCAAATGTTTGTAAAGCTTATGGGACTTAACTGGGGGGTCATCAGTCCCTAAACTGACAAACTACTTATGAACTACTTACGAACTAGGACGGCACAAATATCCATGCCCGAGGGGGGATTCGAACCCCCGACCGTAGTGGCCGTGCTGACCGTGACTGGAGCGCCTCAGTCACCTCGGCCACCGCGGCCGGCCACAATTTTAATCTGCCAGGAAGTTTCATATCAGCGCACACTCCGCTGCAGAGTGAAATTTTCATTCTCGAAATGTATATTTGTTAAAAGGGAAACTGCTTTGTTTATACTAATTCCCCGTCCTTGTTAGTATGCATACTATTCAGATAGGAAGTCATGTTAGGCATATCCTTTGCGGTAAGCTACTGCCACCGCTATCCAATTAGTTGCCGTAGTTTCCGTATGGCGAATTCCGTTGCGCGTCATTTATTTAATCAGGGCACTAAGATCTGCTTTAACATGTTTTTACACCCGGGACAAGGTGACAACTAATAGGAAAGGGGAGGGTGGTAAGCTTACAACAGTATATTTAGCAAATAGTGTTGTTGTAACTGAGAAGTGGAAGTTACTTTTAATGCTGGGCTGGACCTGGACAATGCCCCAGCAGGCGCACAGCCGTGTGCGATCGGCCGGCAGCTTGTTCACTTCCTCAGTCCGGCAATGATCCGTGCGGGATGAGAAAAGAAATTAAGCAGCTGGAAAAACGCCAAACCCTGTGGAGCGGTGAGCGCGGCTCGTGGCCGCTCAATGGCACTAGAGGCGCAGTTTACTTCCACTCCAGCGTCCCCTAATTAACCGCGGCCGGCACGAATAATAGCTTGTTAGCCGATGAGTTCTGCAGTGTAGCGACTGCGTCATAATAACGCGTGTTGAAGGCGGCCCGTGGAACGCGTTCGATACTGCTACATCATCGCAAAAATACTCTCCAGCCACTCCCTTTCCGCGCGTGAAAGGCGAGCAAACTGGTAATAATAGTTTGTGGACCTGGGGACCACTGCAATTAAAATACCCGCTTCACTGACTTCCTTTAAACCGAGCAAGGTGCTTCAGTGGTGACACACTGGACTCGCATTCGAAAGAACGGTGGCTCAAATTTAGGACTGTTGAAATTTTTAAAAATATCGGGAATCAAAAAAATAGTTCAAATGTTTGTTAAGCTTATGGGACTTAACTACGGGGTCATCAGTCCCTAAACTTACAAACTACTTATGAACTACTTACGAACTAGGACGGCACAAATATCCATGCCCGAGGGGGGATTCGAACCCCCGACCGTAGTGGCCGTGCTGACCGTGACTGGAGCGCCTCAGTCACCTCGGCCACCGCGGCCGGCTCGGGAATCCGATATATCTATATTTAAAAGAATATTAATATCGAATTAATATATATCGAAGAAATATATCGATATATCTAAGGTAAAATATTGAGAAACTGACCTACAAAAATATCGGCTGCACATTGTAAATATACTATTGGTTTTAGATTGTATATTTAAATATGGATTAATAATTAGATATTCCCTTCATAGCATGAATAAGGAAAACATTTAATGAAAACATTTTTAAGTTAATAATTTTACTTTTTGCATATGAAAAGCTAGTATTACAATAGTTTGTTGTAGCATGTTGTGTTGTTAATTAACAACTATGTACATCATACAGTGTCAGTGGCGAAGCCAGGACTTCGGTCTGCCGCGCGGGAGTAGCCTAGAGGTCTGGAGCGCCACGTTAAGGATCGCCCGGTTGCCCGCGTCGGAGGTTCGAATCCTCCCTCGGGCATGGCTGTGTGCGTTGTCCTTAGGTTAGTTTACCTTTGTTTAAGTAGTTTCTAAGTTAAGTCCCATAGAATTACAAACATTTTTTTATTTCGGTCTGTAGGGGAGTAGGGGAGGGGGGGCATGAGAGGTTTGTGAGCTCATAGGAATTTTGTCTCTACATCTTACATCTGATTATACCTAAAGAAGAAGAGTGTAGTACTGGGGGTGGTGCAGGGATGCAGGCCCATAGCCCCTCTCTGGCTTCGCCCCTGTGCAGTGTCATTAGATATAATTCATTCTAGTTAACCTCTCACAGATTAGTTTCTTTGGCGTTAGCTGCATGTCGAAATAAACCTTAAAAAATGTTCAAATGTTTGTATAGCTTATGGGACTTTACTACGGGGTCATCAGTCCCAAAACTTACAAACTACTTATGATCTACCTTATACTAAAGACGAAACAAACATCCATACCCGAGGGGGATTCGAACCCCCGACGGGGAGCGATCTCGCGCATCGGAGTATAGCACCTCAATGCTCTCGGTCGCTCCGCTGCGGCCCAAAGGGATGAGCTGGCTTCTTCCTCGCCACAGGGAGTATTTCCTATGGCAGGTGAAAGATTTCCTTTCGTTTCATGTTCCATGGTAATTTCATTGGCTAGATCTGAAATAGCCACAAAAACAGCTGATGTGGAACTGAAATTCATTCTTTTGAAACGTGGGTCCATTATTGTAACTTCGGCCAAAATCACGTTTTGTGTCAAAGGCACCAATCGGTTAATTATGCCTTGTGATAAATCATTTTTCACTGATCTGCCGACTTCTATAGATGGCTAACTCCTTCAAACAACGAAAATAAAGTTATATTCCATTACAGTTTCAAAAGAAAAATTTAAATTTATACCGTAAATTGCGAAAAATGTAATGTAAAATAAAAATATCGGCTTCCGATATACTTTTTGAATAAAATATCAATATATCGATATTTTATCAATAGCCCTAGTTCAAATACACCCCCAGACAACCAAGTTTAGGTTATCCGTGATTTTTCCTAAATCACTCCAAGCAAATGCCGGGATAGTTCCTTTGAAAGGGCACGGCCGATTTCCTCATCCAAAAATCCGAGATTACCGCAGTCTCTGATCACCAATCTGTCGACGATACGTTAAACCCTAATCTTTTTGCCTTCTGACTTTCTTCAAAATGAATTCAATACATTACATCAGTTGCCTATTGTCACTGTTGCAGTGCCACAGAAGCTGTCATTAAGAAATGATTTTTAAATAATTTTGAGGTGTTCAAATGTTTGTAAACATAAGGTACCAACAGCTGAGGTCATCGGACCCTATACTTACAAAGTACATAACCCCTAACACATTCTAAGGAGAACACACACGCTCATGCCCGAAGGAGGACTTGAAGCTCAGACGGGAGCGGCCGCGCAAACCGTGACATGGTGTCTCAGACCGGCGGCCATAACCCCGCAAACATTCATCGATATCAATCGAGTGAGTGCTCATGAAATATACAAAAGAAGTCTTGTCAAACAACAAGACGTCATTAAATCATAGTAAACACATCAGTGTTTGGTCCTTCCGCGACGTCTACTGGTTCCTAATGGGACGCGGCGTTGGCGCTGCAAAGTCACTTTAATATCGTCAGTTTGCGAAATCTGCCAAGAAGTACGATGGGAAGAATAGGAATTCATCTTAGGTAGTGCTGAAATCATATTTTTCCTACAAACCATTGCGCACCTACTGCTTCATTCTTCACTACATGTTTCGGCCGAGATCAATCAATTGGTGGAAAAATATTTTGGGTTGAAACATATAAAAATAGTTTATAGTGTTATTGATAGCAAGCTGACAGAACGAAAAGCACACGAATGGCCGTGCACTCTGGGACGCCACGTTACATATCACGCGGCAGCTCGCGTCAGAGGTTCGAGTCCACCCACGGGCATGCGTGTGTGTGTTGTCTTCGGCGAAAGTTTGTTTAAGAAGTTTGACCTCAGCATTTTCGTCCCTTAGGTTTACAAACATTTTGATTTGAATATCACATTGAGGTCTCTGTGGTATATGACATAAACATTGCACAGTCATATGTACTAGGAATGTCATCACTCAGTGTTGCGTAGCTATGCTCTGAAATTAGTGCAGCAGACAGAGTTTCGCGTTAGAATACTCCAATTACAGAGTATGACTTTGGGTTGTCGGTACATTTCTTTGTACAGATACAGTTTCTTAAATATTGAACGTAACAGTTATTGTTGAAATATTCCAGACATATCCGTGAAGCGTTATAGTCAGTAAAAAATAAATTTCTGTGTCATAGGGCAGATACAGCTCAAAGACTTATCTAAGTGAAGATTATAATCTTAAATACCAAATTCGGTAAATAGGACCATATGCAATGTTTTTAGCACGCTATCAGTAACAGCAGATGAATGGACTGAAAACCGTGTAGGGGATTGCTGTAAACGTTTAAAGGTAAAATAAATCATTAAAAGAGGAACGATTAAAACGCTTGTAGTACAGTATAATTACTGTATTAGTATTGAATAACTGCGTGTGTTTTATATAAGACCTACTATAATTGCTGTTTAAAGATTGACAGCATTCTTCTTCTCTTCCTCCTCCTCCCTCTTTTTCTATTTTTTCTTTTTGTTAGGTCTTCAATCAAAAGGTTGGTTGCTTCTCGCCACGCTTTTTTCTCCGACTTCACAACGTACTGTCCATGACTTGGTTAATGCGTTCCACTCTAACTCTCCCTTCTACTGTTTATAAAACTCTTCTGGGTGTTGGACCGCATCGTCAGTAACACCCAGAAGATGGCCGCTTGCAATAGTGGCCGAAACGTCGGTGAAGTATTTTATATATTGACCATGCGGTCCAACACCCAGAAGAGTTTTATAAACAATGACAACGGCCGCGGAAGCCTTCGTTTACATTCTCCCTTCTACTGTTCCTTCAATAGTACTTTTAATGACTCCATCGCGCCTCAGCAGGTGACCTAACAATATGGCCATTCTGTGTTGGATGAGCTTCAGGACACATGTGGAGCACCAGTTAATTTGATAACTAATCTACCAAGGAGGTTATTTGTGTTGTGGTCTTCAGTCCAAGGACTGGCTTGATGCAGCTCTCCACCCTACCCTGCCCTGCGCAAGTCTCTTCATTTCTGAATAAGAACGGCAACCCACATCCATTTGAACCAGCATACGATTTTAGTCTCTCGGTCTCCCTTTGCTATTTTTACCCAACACACCCTCCAATGCTAAACTGACGATTCTTTGCCGTCTCAGAATGTGTCCCACCAATCCATCCAGTCTTTTAGTGAAAATATACCAGAAATTTCTTTCCTCCCCGACTCTGTTCAGTACCTCCTCGTTAGTTACGCGATCTGTTAACTATCAACTCCGTGCTCCAGGCCTCGAGAGGTCCGACAGGTACCGACCGGTCGCCGTGTCATCCTACGTCCAAAGGCGTCAACGGATGCTGTATGGCAGGGGCGTGGTCAGCGAGCCACACTCCCGGCCGTTGTGTCGGAGCCGCTACTCCTCAATCAGGCAGCTCCTCAGTTGGCCTCACAAGGGCTGAGTGCAGCCCTCTTGCCAACAGCGCTCGACAGACCCGGATGACCCATGCAAATGGTAGCCAAGCCCGACAGTGCTAAACTTTGGTCATGTAACGGAAATCGGTGTATCCACTGCGGAACGGCCGTTGTCAGTTATGCGATCTACCCTCGTAATATTCAGCATCCGCTTGTAGCACTAAATTTCAAAAGTCTCTATCATCTTTTTGTCCGAACTGCTTACCCTCCACGTTTCACTCCCGTACAGTGCTACACTCCAAACAAATACTTTCATAAAGGATTTCCTGTCATTTAAATTAATGTGGGATGTAAACAAATTTCTCTACTTCAGAAATGATTTTCTTCACATAGTCATTCTACATTTTATATCTTCTTTACTTCGGCCATCAGACTCATCTACTGCTTTTATAGTCTCATTACCTAACATACACTACTGGCCATTAAAATTGCTACACCAAGAAGAAATGCAGAAGATAAACGGGTATTCATTGGACAAATATATTGCACTAAAACTGACACGTGATTTGGGTGCATAGATCCTGAGAAATCAGTATCCAGAACAACCACCTCTGGCCCTAATTAACGGTCTTGATACGTCTGGGCATTGAGGCAGAGCTTGGATGGCGTGTACAGGTACAGATGCCTATGCAGCTTCGACAAGATACCACAGGTCATCAAGAGTAGTGACTGGCGTATTGTGACGAGCCAGTTGCTCGGCCGCCATTGACCAGACGTTTTCAATTGGTGAGAGATCAGGAGAATGTGTCGAACTTTTTCCGTATCCAGAAAGGCCCGTACAGGACCTGCGACATGTGGTCGTGCATTATCCTGGTGAAATGTAGAGTTTTGCAGGGATCGAATCAAGGGTAGTGCCACGGGTCGTAGAACATCTGAAATGTAACGGCCACTGTTCAATGTGCCGTCGCAATAAACTGTAAGTGCCATGGAAGAAGAGATAGAGGAAGACACCTACAGAGATGGGTACCGTAAGAGGCAGCTTATGTTTAATACCTGAACAGAAGAAGAAGAAGAAGGTATTTAGTTGTTTTTACGGCACGTAGATTTGACTGATTGATCGTGTAAATGAAGTTTAACGGATTTCATTTAGCGCTCATATGTATGACTTCACACTGTTCATTATTTAGTGTCAATTGCCAATTTTTGCATCATCCAGGTATCTTCTCTAAATCTTTTTGTAGTTGGTTTGCTCTTCTGGTAACTTTACTGACAAACAAACGTCAGGATCATCCGCGAACAATCTAAGAGAGCTGCTCAGACTGTCCCATCAGTCGTTCATAAAGAGAAGGAACAGTAGGGGACCAGTTACCTGGTGAACGCCAGATATCGCTTTTCTGATTTACTCGACGACTTTCCGTCCATTACTACAACTTGTGTCTTTCCTGAAATGAAATCAAGAATTCAGTTGCACAACAGAGACGATATTCCATAAGCACGCAATTTGATTAGAAGGCGGTTGTGAGGTACAATGTCAAAGGTCTTCCGGAAATCTAGAAATGTGGTATCGATTTGAGATCGCTCGTCGATAACATTCATCACTTTATGTGAGTGAAGTGGTGGCCGTGTTTCACAAGAACGATACTATGGGCCGATAGGTCGCTCTCTTGGAGGTAGTTCACAATGTTCGTAGAAAGTATGCGTTCCAGGTTCATGCTGCAAATCGACGTCAATGGTATGGGCCTATAATTTTTTGGATCAATCGTTTTCCCTTCTTGAATACTGGAGTGACGTATGCAACTTATACCCTCCTTACAAGACACTGTCCATTCCGGTCTCTTGGAGATAGTTCACAATGTTTGAAGAAAGTATACATTCCAGGTTCATGCTGCAAATCAACGTCAATGATATGGGCTTATAATTTTTTGGATCAATCGTTTTCCCTTCTTGAATACTGGAGTGACCTATGCGACTTATACCCTCCTTACAAGACACTGTCCATTTCGATCTCTTGGAGATAGTTCATAATGTTCAAAGAAAGTATACGTTCCAGGTTCATGCTGCAAATCGACGTCAATGATATGGGCCTATAATTTTTTGCATCAACCTTTTTTCCCTTCTTGAATACTGGAGTGACCTATGCAACTTATACCCACCTTACAAGACACTGTCCATTTCGTCCAGTTGCTCTTCCAAGTCATTTGCTGTCTCTGACAGAGTTACAATGTCATCGGCAAACCGCCTTTTTTTGTTTTGTTTTTTATTCCTGAACTTTAATTCCATCTCCAATTTTCCCTTGCTTCCCTTCACAGCTTTTTAATTGTACAGACTGAATAACAATTGGGAAAGGGTACAACCTTCTCTTACTTCCTAACCCCTGCGTCCATTTCACAGTTCACACCCTTCAAGTCTTATAACTGCTGTCTGGTTCTTGTACAAGGTAAATGTAAATTTTCGTACCCTGTTTTTACCCCTGATACCTTCAGAATTTGAAAGAGTGTATTCCAGTCACTACTGTCGAAAGCTTTCTCCATATGCAAAAAAGGTTAAAAGCGTAGGTTTGCCTTTCCTTCGCCCATCTTGTAAGATACGTCGGAATGTGACTTTTGCCTCAAGTGTTCACATATTTCTCCTGAATCCAAACTGATCTCCCCGATGTCGGATACTACCAGTTTTTCCATTGGTATGTAAATAATCCGTGTTAGAATTTTGCAACCACGATATATTTACCCGATAATTCTATAATTTTCACACTTGGTGTACACTTGATTTCTTTGGAATTGGAATTATTACATTCTCCTTGAAGTATGAGCGTATTTCCCCGCACTGATACATCTTGGAAACAAGGTGGAACCGTTACTTCATGACTGGCTCACCCAGCGGTATCAGCAGTTCAGAGGAAACGTAATCTACTCCAGAAGCCTTGTTATCTTAAGAATTATGCTGTAACACCACATTAGGAAAGGTATTTTTTATGTTTTCTTCTTCTCCCGGTATCCAGGTACTTGTGTACTGCCGCAGCGGAGCGGCCGAGCGCATTGAGGCGCTATGCTACGATGCGCGAGGCCGTACCACGTCGGGGGTTCGAATCCCCCCTCGCGCATGGATGTTCGTGCCGTCTTTAGTATAAGTTAGTTCATAAGTAGTTTGTAAATTTAGCGACTGATGACCCCGTAGGTAAGTCCCTTAAGCTCTACAAACATTTGAACATTTTGAACTTGTGTACTGCAGCACATACCAGACCAATGTCTTCATGTGGTCTTTCCTGTAATGAACACTGATCAGCCATAGCATTGCTGGAAAATGCCAAGGGACTGATGACCTCGTAGTTAAGTCCCATAAGCTCTACAAACATTTGAACATCTTTTGAAAAATGCCACTGCCGTTGCCACACATGATCCTCATTAAGAGGTGTACGTGGTCTGCTTCTTGGCCGTGAATGTGCCTTCCACAATCTCTAGTGGAGCCATGGATGGCCACGTGAATAACGGAGCTGCCGCCGCAGTTGTCAAGGAGCTGTTCCCCTGAACACGGCAGATTCGCACTCTCCCACCTGTATGATGAAGATATCGGGATTAATCAGACCCGTCGGGGGTTCGAATCCTCCCTCGGGCATGGACGTTTGTCTTGTCTTGTCTTTAGTATAAGTTAGTCCATAAGTAGTTTGTAGGTTTAGGGACTGATGACACCGCAGTTACATCCCATAAGCTTAACAAACAACATTCATCAGACCATGCAATGCTCTGCTAAAGCGCCAACGTCCAGTGACGACGGTCATGTGCCCATTTCAATCACTGTTGTCGATGGCGTGGTGTTAACTTGTACACGTGCATGCCTCGTTGGCTGCGGAAGCCCACTGTTAGGCAGTCTTGGCTGTAATGAACAAATTAGCTGGCTGGGTAAATAGGCTAATAGGAAGCAGATAAGGGAATCCATCACCTGTAGGAATAAGTGTAGTAAGGCAATGGGTAGGTTGAAACACGTTTGTCTGTTTTTGGTACAAAAATAATTAAGTAGGTTGCTACTACGCGCCGAAGATATACAGATATGTAATTATATCATTGGCTCGTCTCACGGAGGTCATTGTTTGGCTGGAAACCAACTCTCCAGTCGTACAGAGAGGTGGTGTGATCCGCAGCAGCGGCAGACACAATACTCCAGGCTGAGATCCGCGGGAACGGTTGACACTCATTCATATTATCTGTTCTAGCTATCAAATCAGTTTTGTAATTTAATACCAATTTTTGGCAGCGAAAGAATTTATATTACTGTAATGAAAGGTACTTTTATAAGAAATTTTGGATTGACAACATAAAGAGATTTGACAAGGATTGTCAGTTATGTAGAAGATTGTATAACAATTCTTTCAATTCTTTAATTTTTGAATACTAAATGAAGTAATTAAACAGCTTTCCGTCTCATTATTGTTGTCAGAAAGCATCATATTTCCCTACTTTGATTTAGAAGTGCTGAGATCTAGTAACCTTGCATGTGTAAATGAGTTGCATCAAAAGGGGCGCGTTTTCCTTATGTGCAGAAATACGAGGGTTGAAACTTAAATAGTGGCAGCTATTCACAACCGATACAACAGCGTTACATGATTGCGCCTGTTACTGCCCTTCAAAGCAATCAACAGCGTTGTGTAGAAGCCGTTGCCAGTGATAGGAAGGCGTAGTATACCGTTAGCAGAGCGTGTTCTGTTGGTGGTGCGAATGGAGCGGTCTACTTCCTGTCGAATTTCTGGAACAGTTCTGAAACGAATGCCACGACGTGGTTAATTCATCTTCGGAATCAAATCAACGTCACAAGGACTTTAGCCCAGGGAGTATGGTGGCTGGTGCAGTACTTAACAGTCCCATCGACCGAACAGAGCAGAAACAGCTTGCACTGTGTGTGGCCGCGCATTGTCGTGCAAAATGATGGGTGCGTTGCGCAGAAAGGGTTGCCGCTTCTTTCGCAAAGCTTAAGTCCTTGTGACTTTCATGTGATTCCGAAGATGAAGGAACCACGACGTGGCATTCGCTTCAGAATTGTTCCGGAGATTCGACAGGCAGTAGACCGCACCATACGCACCATCAACAGAACAGGCCGGCCGCGGTGGCCGAGGAGACTGAGGCACTCCAGTCACGGTCTGCACGGTCACTACGGTCGGGGGTTCGAATCCCCCCTCGGGCATGGATATTTGTGCCGTCCTAGTTCGTAAGTAGTTCATAAGTAGTTTGTAAGTTTAGGGACTGATGACCCCGTAGTTAAGTCCCATTGACTATACAAACATATGAGCAAACATCAACAGAACAGGCTCTGCTAACGGTAGACTACGCCTTCCTATCACTGGCAACGGCTTCTACACAATGCTGGTCACTACTTTGAAGGATATTAACAGGTGTAAACATGTAACGCTTTTGTATCAGTTGTGACCACTATTTAAGGTCCGACCGTCATAGTATTAGAATATGATTACTGAGAAAGCAGGAATATATTTTCCGCAAGGATTTGTATTATTGTCATTAGTGTTCAGAAAGTTTTCATTTTATTTTCTGAATGAGTTTAAGTTTCAAGTTTGTCAGATGCGTTAATTAAGAATATGATGGTAAATGTTGAAGTTTCAGAAATCAGTCAAATTTGGTTAGTAACATATCTTATGTAATGATCGTCATCGAAGTGCAGTGACAATATTCACATCAGAGGGATTTTAAGCAGTAAAAGAGTACCTTGTGCTTTCCTTTAAACTAAACTGCGTTCCACTGCCGATACTCCGTGACCGTCGAGCAAAATTTTATGACGAGGCGCTGAGCTCTGTTTACGACTCCCAAAACGAGAGTTGGTCTCCAGCCAAACAATGACCTCCACGAGACGAGCCATTGATGTTATTACACATCTGTATATCTTTCGCGCGTTGTAGCAGCCTATTACCAACTTAATTATTTTTATACCAAAGACATACTGGCGTGTTTTAAGTTCAAATAATTATGAAGTTGTGGCTGTTTTATTAGCCATCATATGTTTGACAACAACAAAATCCCATTCCACATGTCCGAGGAGACTGCGGCGCGCCAGTCACGGTGTGCACGGCAACTACGGTCGGGGCTTCGAATCACGTCGGGATGAATACGAGGCACAGTCTGTATGAAGACGAGGCAAATTCTGTCTACAGGCAGCATGTGCCATCTATTTAACCCTTTCATTCCCGGTGTTAAAAGCGTATTAAAAGCTGATTTATACCGTATTTTGTTATCAATCCTTAAAGTTGCATTGTTGTTGATGAACAACATGCTTCTAGTACGACATTTTGCCGCTTGGTACGGCGTGTAGCCACTTCTGAGGCATTAATCTATCAGTCTTGGAGATAGTGTTGCCGGCCGCGGTGGCCGAGGGGACTGAGGCGCTCCAGTCACGGTCTGCACGGCCACTACGGCCGGGGCTTCGAATCCCCCCTCGGGCATGGATATTTGTGCCCTCCTTAGTATTAGCTATTTCATAAGTAGTTTGTACGTTTAGTGACTGATGACCCCGTAGTTAAGTTCCATAAGCTCTACAAACATTTGAACATTTGAACCCATCCCACAGCATCAGTCCAAATCAACTCAGATGAAGCGATCTGCTAATTTTGGGAGCTCTAACGTTAACGCGTCGTGAAACCATGAAGGGAAATAGCATACAGGTTGCGAATGAATTTCGATGTGCATTCGATATATCTGCCAGTAGGCCTCATCCAAGATGTGGATGACCCCCTTCCTGAGGCTACAGAGCGTATGGAGAGCAGTCATCTGCAAGTTGGGACACACGTCGGCAGCAATGACTCCTGTCACTTTGGTTCTGAGGCGATCCTTACTTGACTAGGGTGGGTGACAGAATAAATGAAGACTGCTGGCCTCGCACGAGTGGTTTTAGCATAGCTCGCAATTTGTAGCATTGTTTCTAGAGGAATAAAATAATAAAAAATATCACTGACGTGTTTAACGGTCTATTTTAGATTTGTAGCTTTATAAGTTTTTGCAAACATTTCGGACCAAAATATTACTCTAAATTAAAAAAGAAAATATGGTGATACGATTACGACTCTAATATTATGGTAATATCTATACACCCAACACATAATATTCTTTCTGAGTGTTTTATAACAAACAGCCAAATTTATATGATATTTGAGTTTAGCTTTGACAAACATACTCTTTTTTGAACGATATATATATATATATATATATATATATATATATATATATATATATATATATATATATATATATATATATATAACCTCCACTGTCAATTTTTTTGCGCCATTTTATTTTTCCTCTTGCTTCATAAAAGGTTTTCGCACACTCATGTTAACTGAACACAACTATATTCTGCAAGATTTCGAGTTGTTCGAAGGTAACAGCACTTTCTCTGAAAAGTGCATTTGTTCTGTTTCGAGAACATGCCATGAAATACATAGTAACAAATTGTAAACATAGACTTCTCTATCACATATACATACACTTGGGAGATACTGTTACAATGACTGTTGTAAATGACGTATTGATAGTACTAATTTTGTTTATATATTAAGTACTAGAGTTATGTGGAATTCAGTATTAGCCCACTTATTCCGTTTGTGATTTTAGCTGTAAAAGAAAATGTAATCACAGTTTGAAATAGAACATCTGCTCTTTATTTTAGCGCAGAACAGAGTAACATGAACAGAGTCATATCTGAACTACAGGAAAGGTAATACCATCTACTTTACAAGCGGCCATAGCAACCATGTCAAACACAAAAACATTTTAGTAGATGCATTGATTTTAATTAATGACTTTCAATATATTCCCTAAATAGTGAATAAACACTTAGAACAAAAATAAAAAACTAATTTGTTGCAATGTATACACTTCCCTTCCGTTTCATTAAGGAACTACACTTGCCACAGAAATCTAGGACTTCCTCTATATACGAAACTACTTCTATCAGCATGATGTTCAGAATGTTCATTATTACAGTATCCTCCCAGTTTACGTGCATATGCTTCAGAAGACCATTGTTCAATTCGTTGTTACATATTTCACGGCGTGTTCACGAAACAGAACAAACACGCACTTTAGAGGGAGCATTCTTACATATGCACTCTCTAAACATTGAAGAACATAGCTCTATTTAATTAATAAGAGTGCCCGAAACCCTATTAGGAAAAAAGGAGAAAAAAATGTTGGGTGGTGGCACGTTCCGAACCTTTGACCACGAGCATTACAGTCCTACGCGCTGCCCACTACAATACAGCTAACAATTAATATACGCCACTTTTAATCTTGTACTATTGATGTCAGATGTTAACTGATGCTAATATGGCATTTTAGACACTAGATTATCATTTATCGTACGAAGAACGACGTGTTTTTGTTAATTCTTCAGTGCGCCATTGCTTTGAAATGACAAGGTGTAAGTTATAATAAGAAAATCATCAAATACGCAAAGCAAGATGGCGTAGAGTTCTGGGCGAGGAATGTCACGTGACATCTCCGAACGGCTGGTTTTCGTTAATTCAATGGAGGGTGTCAAATCTCCGTTATTTTTTCAAATAGCTCTCAATCGATACGTGATGTGAAAAAAAAGAAAAAAAGAAAAAAAAAAAGAAAACCTAGAGAGCAGAGTTCTGCTACCAACTTCATTACTTTTTTACTACAGTAGGGTGGCGAACTTGTACATAACACAGACAAATATATTTTTAACGGGTCATGTTCTCATCCTCTGCTTACAAGAAGAAACCTTACCTTCGTCCCACTACTGTAAATGTAGACTAATAGCACGTTGTAATATCTAAAGTGTCATTTCGCCAAAGTAGTATTACAAAGAAGCGACGGATGTCTATCATAAGAGGCGACATTGGACTTTGTTAATAATTGCCGCCAGTCAGCTTGTTCATATTCTTCAGCAGTGCAACTTCACTACGGTAATTCGGGTCTCCAAAGGCCGATGTGCAGGTGCTGAAACGTAGGGGAGACCAGGGTAACGGTGCCTCCCTGGGTAATCGCACCACCCCAGTTTTATGACGAACGGTTGGCAGTACGAGTACGCTTGCCAGTGTTATATCTCCGTTACCTACCGCGGAACTAATACCCGTGGTTGTTGACAAGTATTAATCGAGTGAAAGAAATTGTTAGTTTCGACCCTGTACTTTTTTTTAAATAAGTACCTCTATAGACTGTCAGTACTTTTTAATACTCGTATTAACGTAATCTGTAGATATTTACCTTAGATTTCGTGTCTCTAACCTAATTGTTTTGCAACATCTTTGGCTTTAAATCAACGTTCTTAGCCATATTTTTCAACTGGGGCAATGACGCCATGGTGAAATATTTAGGCAAAATGAAGTGCAAAAAAGATGCATACATTTTGTGAAATGGGCACTTGCGGAATGTAGAGAACGTAGTAGGTTTGAAGAGCCAAAAGCTATACTGGTATTTCTGACTTTTGCGGTGTCTTAACCAAGCCTAAATTATAAATGTATTCTTATTCCAATTTTACATCGACAAGTACTTGAAGCCTTCTACATTTCCAATACAGAAGAGTGATAAGTATAAATTACAACGGTTGTAACACTTATTTACTACTACTCACTCATCGTGTAGGTTTATCCTTGATTTTCAAATGTATGGCCTCATTACCCCGGAACCCAGGGTAATGCAACCACTGTGTATACTTTCACAATATGTTTTTAACAATTAAACTTAACAAAATACATGTCTGAAAAAATTATAATAAAGTAGTAGTAGCTGGCGGAGCTGTAGTATTATTTTTTACGAAAAAGACACACCTTTAAGGAGTTAAAAAAAATGGCAACTGACGACTTGAGATGTGGTAGTGCAGAAGGTATTTCTAATTTACTAATCCCTACAGCGACTACTTTTGCTGTGAAAATTGGGTTTATTCTGTATGTAATGTTAAAATAATTATGGAAATATAGTTGGGCAACGCCTTCGACAACAGCCAGTATTTCGCCAGGTGAACGCCCGTCATTTTCAAGGTATACAACTATACCAGAAAAGACTGCTCTTCATGTCTACAATCTTTTTCAATAACGCTTCATTCTTTTATCAACTATTCGCATTTTTTTTAATTAGTAGAGAAAATCGCAAGTTTGTTTTATGGTGGGGGAGGGGGGCGTCACAGCTTTGACACCTGTCAACTGAGCGAGGGCACCTCAATATACCTCTGGCTCTGAACCCCACCCCTCCAGATGAAAAATTTATCTACGCCCCTGTGCCGATCTGTTGAAAGGTTCGGCCTAAAAAGTGGGAACACGTTACAGACAGACAGACATCGTCAAATCACCGTATTTTTTTCAAATATAACGGAGATTTGACACCCTCCATTGAATTAACGAAAACCAGCCGTTCGGAGATGTCACGTGACATTCCTCGATGCAAGATATGCAAGATATGAAAAAACCATAAGAGAGCGAAGCTGTAGAGAATTTTCTCCACTACAATTCGGTTATTCAGTTTTCGCGTCAGATGAATGGTTAAGCCGTTATTTTGATTTAAATTTCGAGCTGTCAAAAGACGATCGCAAAGGCCGTCTTTTATTGTTACTACCGTAACCTAAAGTGGGCCAAAAACACCAATTTTGTGGAAAATTCAAAACTGTCAATTACGCATGCATATCTTGATGTTGCGGCCTCGCAAGCTCGGCCTAGATGGCAGGCTGTTTCAACAGTGACCCAAGAAGCATTCAGTCACAGACTAACTGAATGAGGTACGGCCAAACTTTCAGGAAACATTCCTCACACACAAACAAAGAGAATATGTTATGTGGACATGTGTCCGGAAACGCTTAATTTCCATGTTAGAGCTCATTTTATTACTTCTCTTAAAATCACATTAATCATGGAATGGAAACACACAGCAACAGAACGTACCAGCGTGACTTCAAACACTTTGTTACAGGAAATGTTCAAAATGTCCTCCGTTAGCGAGGTACATGCATCCACCCTCCGTCGCATGGAATCCCTGATGCAGCCCTGGAGAATGGCGTATTGTATCACAGCCGTCCACAATACGAGCACGAAGGGTCTCTACATTTGGTACCGGGGTTGTATATACAAGAGCTTTCAAATGCCCCCATAAATAAAAGTCAAGAGGGTTGAGGTCAGGAGAGCGTGGAGGCCATGGAATTGGTCCGCCTCTACCAACCGATCGGTCACCGAATCTGATGCTGAGAAGCGTACGAACACGTCGACTGAAATGTGCAGGAGCTCCATCGTGCATGAACCACATGTTGTGTCGTTCTTGTAAAGGCACATGTTCTAGCAGCACAGGTAGAGTATCCCGTATGAAATCATGATAACGTGCTGCAGTGAGCGTAGGTGGAAGAGCATGAGGCCCAATGAAGACATCGCCAACAATTCCTGCCCAAATGTTCACAGAAAATCTGTGTTGATGACGTTATTGCACAATTGCGTGCGGATTCTCGTCAGCCCACACATGTTGATTGTGAAAATTTACAATTTGATCACGTTGGAATGAAGCCTCATCCGTACTAAAATGAGCTCTAACATGGAAATTAAGCGTTTCCGGACACATGTCCAAATAACATATTTTCTTTCTTTGTGTGTGAGGAATGTTTCCAGAAAGTTTGGCCGTACATTTTTGTAACACCCTGTATATTTGATTCACGATGTTAAAAAGTAAAGAAATGTTCCTAGAGACAATGGATAACAACGTCGTACATGGGTTCCTTATCGAATTCTTAGGTATTCATCCTCCTGTGTACAAGGGCTCAAAGTTTGTAAGGAGAATTTCCGAAACCCTGTATACGGAAGAGTACAGTTACCACAAATCTGAAAAGTTCTCGATCGATTTAGTTCTAATTTTTACATGATGAGTCAGAAATAGACAGAGAAGGGGGAGGAAGTTACGCACAGCCAGGTGAATGGAGGGAGGAGGGGCTGAGAAGACGGGCGGAAACATCGCCGTCGCTTCAGCTCGTCACTTCGGCAAGCTGTAGTCTAGATTGGTAGTGCATCAAATAAAATTTGATCACTGCAATCCAAAATATCTATTATCGTATTATTGAAATAAGCTTAAAAGCTTATTTTTGGTTGCACTTTTTCCACCTTACACACTCATATGATTTTAATCTCTCATACAACGATGAAGAAAGCGTTACAGAAAAGTGCATCTAGATGAGACGGTGAATTCAGCTCAACTCCGCAAGTTTTCATCACTTTCCTCTGAACTTGCTGTTCCAGATGCAGTGCGTAGCAGGAACTATCCATTAGTAGTAATATCTGCAGCTATATGGAGAGGATTTCTCGTGACTGAAAGAAAATGGGATGATATTCTTTTCTATTCTCATAACTTTTTTCTTTATAATACTAAAATTAAGAACATAACTGAAGCTAAATTATAGAAATATAACGAACTGCACCGCGCTCGCTCATTAGAAAGAACAGACACTTGGAAGAATGTTATTATTCTCATAACAATTCTGTCGTGTCTGGTTATTCATTAAGTTCTCCATTGCCGTATCACTTCACTTGTCTCCCCTTTATTTTACATTCTACCTGTTGAGAAGACGCATGATTTTTTGTCACTCTACCAGTTTTTCGAATAACAGAAGAAAAATTTTCCTGTCTTCAACCACGAAGAAGGAAAAGTTTAACTTGCGAGCAACGTGTACGAACTATTCTAACTGTTCTTAGGCTTGGCTGATGGGCGGGATTCGTCTGGATTCTAGGGACGTTTCATATAATGTCCAGACTCCAGACAAAATACAGAATCTCGTGATAACATTCTTTTGGTAAAGTTCTGTATATTATTATTTTGTATTGCTCGTCAATAGTGTGTGGATAAATTGGAAACTGGGTCTGGCAGGACACGTGCTAGGATAGACAGTGCAGATATGACCACTGTGTGCAGATTGTGCTGTGGTAAGCGCGACTGTCTGGCAAGCAGGAAATTTGGGTTCGAAACGCGGCATAGCTCAAATGTTCGTCTTTCCTCATTTATTTAAATCAAAGCCCAGTGGCAGCTAAAGTCGAAAATGCCTTTGTGCCTTACTTCAATAAAGACAGAGTTCATAATTGGGTTGAAAACTGATACAAACTGTTTGAATTTTAAAACTTTTCTGAATGCAATTATAGGAACCAAATCGGGTGGCTCTGTAAAATCCAATACCATGTACGAGTGCGAACACAGAAATTAAATGCAAATTAATTATTTGCCACTAGTGTTAACATTTTCTGTAGGAAGTTAATTTGAAAAGTAAAAAGTAACATTTCAATTCATAAAATTTATTTCTCACGATAATAATTCCACAATCCTAACATTCTGAATTTTTCTCTCCAATCTGGCAAGTCTAACTGCACAGAACACTTCCCTGCTAGTCTTGTGTAGTTCGCGAGCGAACTAGTTCGGAAGAGCACTCACACAGGCGAACTACGCGAACTAGTTCGCAGATCCCTCGCCTCTTAGTTCTTCCGCTACTTTTCCGATGACTGACGGGTAACAGCGAGAGGACGCGAGAGCGCGCAGAATCGCGTGATTCCCTTCTGCCAGTTGCCGTCATTTCGAGGTGAGATGCAGCTCAGCTGTACTTTTGGTAGCGATAGCAAAAGCCAAAACGAGCGGACGTACTAAAAAGAGCGACCTACTTCGCGGCCGAGCTGCGAACTAAAAGGAGAGCTACCGGTCGCGAACTAAAATATGCGCGATAGGTCGCGGACTAAAATATGCGCGATAAGTCGCGAACTAAAATATGCGTTATAGGTCGCGAACTAATATATGCGCGATAGGTCGCGAACAGAATTAAAAATCACGCGTTTGCCTTCTGCTGATGAGAGCCATTTCGTTGTTAACGTCTGCCTGCTAGATTACATAGTTCAGTGCTACAAAATTTCTGTTTTGAAGTATTCTGCACTCTGCAATATCTTACTAATAAATTCCATAACACCAAGATATACAGATATCTCTAAATTTAAACGCGAGAAATTATCCACAAACTGTTTCTTTTGGTTTGCGTGATATCGTTAGCGGCTCGAGCAGCAAGCGCATGAAGCAGATAGGTGGGGGAACTTCTCCCTCCACCTGCATGCGCAGTCCACGCCGCTCAGCCGTCACTGGGAGCGGACGAACTGGTCTGAAGAGAGTAACTAAATGGGTACCTGCAACCTGTAAGTTAAAACGAGCGTGAGGAGGCGCTCACTTAATCCAGGCTCGGCGCAGTTCACGTTAGGTCACTACTCGATGCCAAGCACTTCTAGCACCGATCGCTTGTTGCGGTACAGATCTCATTTCCGAAATAACATAACATGGCGAATACATTCTACGGATGTTCCTATTAAGATGCGGTACTCATTAGTGCCAGAGAACACAACAGCGCTACAATTAGCTTTGCCACTGATGTATAGTGCTACAACTGGTACGTTCCTGCCTTTGGCAGCAATGCCAAAAAAGAGGATAGTAGACACGAAGCGGCCTTTAAGGAACGAATATGCGACGAATCTGAACTACAAGCCCGTTGAATAGCTATTCTTGTGGCAACTATATTGCCGCGAGAGAACACGTACACCGACTGCCGGCGTGGTGCAGGGGATAGCGTCACCGACTGCGGTGTTGAAGGTCGCCTGTTCAATCCCACCCAGCGGCATAGACTGTCGCCAGCTGAAAGACGGATAATTCGGGAGGAAGTGGAGAAGATGTTGCGAGATGACATTATTCAACCTTCGGAGAGTCCTTGGTCGTCTCTGGTGGGCCTCGTAAAGAAGAAGGGTGGCACGTGGCGATTCTGTGTCGCCTATCGGCGGCTGAACAGAATCACAAAGAAAGATGTCTACCCATTGCCGCGTATTGACAACACCTTAGACTGCTTGAAAGGAGCTACATACTTCTCAACCATGGACATGCAGACAGGTAACTGGCAAATCGAGGTTGACGAAACTGACAGGGAGAAGACGGCTTTTATTACACCTGACGGCCTCTATGAATTGAAAGTAATGCCATTTGGCTTATGTAATGTTCCGGCCACATTCGAACGTATGATGGATAACTTGCTTCGACACCTAAAGTGGACCACGTGTCTCTGCTATTTAGATGACATTGTCGTTTTCTCGAAACCATTTGAAGAACATCTGAGTAGCCTGCCAATTGTATTGAAGTGTGTTCAGGCTGCAGGACTCCGCCTCAATCCAAAGAAGTGCCTCTTCGTCGCCAAAGAGATAAAAATCCTGGGGCACGTAGTCAACAGAGATGGTGTCCGTCCTGATCCAGATAAAGTAAGAGCAGTCACGGAATTTCCAACTCCTCAGCACATTCGTGATGTGAAAAGTTTTCTCGGGCTGTGCTTATACTACAGACGTTTCATAAAAGGATTTTGTAACAAGGCACGTCCATTACAAGACCTTCTGCAGGGAGACGCCAAGTTTTACTGGGACGAGACAAAAGAAAGAGCTTTCCAGGCACTTAAGGAGGCTCTAGCTTCCGCACCAGTGCTAGCCTTGTACGGGGTCATCAGTCCCTAAACTTACAAACTACTTATGAACTACTTACGAACTAGGACGGCACAAATATCCATGCCCGAGGGGGATTCGAACCCCCGACCTTAGTGGCCGTGCAGACCGTGACTGAAGCGCCTCAGTCCCCTCGGCCACCGCGCCCGGCAGTGCTTGTACAAGTTCAGGAAGGTGCTGAAAAAGTGATAGCCTATGCATCATGAGTACTCTCAAAGTCCGAGATAAACTACTCTACAACTGAGAAAGAATGTCTGGCAGTTTTCTGGGCTATCAACAAATTCCGGCCGTATTTATTCGGCAAACCATTCACCGTCATGACAGACCACCATTCTTTGTGTTGGCTGACTAGCTTGAAGGATCCATCAGGTCGACTAGCAAGATGGGCACTAAGACTCACAGTGGTATTCAAGAACTGGCGCAAATACAAGGATGCCGACTGCCTTTCGAGGAATACATTAGTGGAACACAACAGTATGAATGAAATTTCAGCCCTCACTGAATTAAATGACGTTACAGCTGAACAGAGGGACGATCCAGCACTATTAAAAACCATAAAAGCCTTGGAGAAAGGAGAACCGACCAATGGAGAGTTCCAACTTATAAACGGAACATTGTATAAGAGCAACTACGATCAACTGGGCCCCAAATGGCTACTGGTCGTTCCACCTCATCTCCAGCCAGCTATTCTCAAATATTTCCACGATGCTCCAATATCCGGTCATCTGGGATTCGTGAGGACCCCAGACGGAATCAGACGCAGGTATTACTGGAAAGGTCTGTACCGATCTGTCAAGCACTATGTGAGTCACTGTAAAGAGTGCCAGCGACGGAAGCATGTGCCGCAGTTACCTCCAGGGCATCTCGTACCGATTCCGCCGGCAGCAGCTCCAATCCACCGAATTGGGATCGATCTTTTAGGGAGGTTCCCGAAGTCGACTACCGGTAACCGATGGATAATAGTCTGCACTGACTACCTCGCACGCTACGCTGTCAACAAACCTGTGCCGACCGCAGAAGCTCCAGAGATCGCAAAATTCCTTGTAGAGGACACTATTTTGAAGCATGAAGCACCACGTGTCCTGATATCTGATCGTGGAAAAGTATTCCAGTCAAAACTAGTATCAGAGGTAATGTCACGTTGCGACATTGTCCACAGAATGACAGCTGCATATCATCCTCAGACAAATGGTCTTACAGAACGTTTTAACAAGACGTTAGCAGATATGCTGTCGATGTACGTCGATGTTCAGCCGAAGGATTGGGATACAACACTGCCATCGTGAAATCTGCTTATAATACCGCAAGACAAGATACCACAGGCTTCACGCCCTTTTTCCTGCTCCATGGCCGTGAAACTAAGACGACAATGGATATGCTGTTGACGTTCCATTTGGACAACACTCAGGGTGACTATGTGAAACAGCTCATGACCAGGGTCGAAGAAGCAAGGCAGCTGGCTCGCATACGGACACTGGACGCCCAGGAGAAGGACCGTCAGCGGTATAAAGACAAGCACCGACCAGTTGTGTACAGGCCAGGAGATCTGGTATGGATTTTTACCTCTGTACAGAAGGTTGGACTGTCAGAAAAGTTATTGAAGCGTACTTTGGTCCATATCGTGTCATACGCCGCCTGTCAGACGTCACATACGAAATTGAGGATTATGAGCCGTCGTCGAAACGACAAAAACGAAGAGACATTGTTCACGTCCTGCGCATGAAGCCTTACTACGATCCTGACGAGCAAGTAGGCGACAATGGCTTCTTGTTCAAGGACTCTACGGACGGTAATGTTACTGATGAAGCCACGACAGGAACGTCTGTCGTCGATAATCGTGGAGAAGGAAACGATTCTCTTGAACTGCCATACACAGGACCCATGACGAGGTCAAAATCCAGGACATTGCAGCTGGCTCCACAGGGAACATATCAGCTGGTCGCTGTTACTCCAGGAGAGGGAGCAATGCCGCGAGAGAACACGGACATCGACTGCCGGCTTGGCGCAGGGGATAGCGTCACCGACTGTGGTGCTGAAGGTTGACGGTTCAATCCCTCCCAGCGGCAAAAATTTATTTCTTCGTAATTAACAATTCCAGAATGTTCTACATCTTTCTCATGTTCACTTGTAAGTTCTATTTGTTTTTTATGTTAACTGTTCTTCTAATTTCTGGTACATTCTCTCTGTGTATAAATAGCAGAGCACTTTGCCCGAGAGGCAGTCAGTGCTGCGTGTATGTTAAGTTCGTAATAAACGTGCTTTCAGTATAAGTGCCATGTTCAGTTGCCTACAATGTCAAGCCTGCTTCCATTGAAATGCGACAATATGAGTATCCTAGCTTATATGCCCGTGCTTCGCAACGGTTTTTAAAGAAGGGCCTGTGCGTATCATAGCTTTTTTGGGTTTCGGACTTCAGTCAGTTTTAAACATAATTTACCTGTAAACCCGGCGTTGCCCGGGTATTTATTTATTTCACCCTCTTGTAGTCCACATCCCCTTCCCTCCTGTCTCTGCATCCATCTCTTCCTCTCCCATCTCTGTTCGTTTCCACCTTTCCCTCTCTCGGCAAAGTTTTTTACAAGGTTACCCTGTGTCACGTACCATATACCAACATTTACGTACCCAGTGACCTTCCTCTTAGTTTAAAGGTCATATGTGCAAAAATTAATCAATATCGAAGAAAAATTATGTATTATGTAAAAGTCCGTACTCTCCATCATGCAACGACCGAAATTTTATACAGACAGTGACATTCATCTTCAGCTCAAATATGCAAAATTTCATCAATATCGGAAAAAAACTACAGATTTGTATACAATAAAAACAGGGTCACATTGAAAAACGCACTTCGCTGTTCTCAAATTTTCCAGTTTTAAATCATACAACCTTTGTTCTGAAAATAACGAAAACAACCCAAAAAGAAAAGTGAAACCGGTCGAGCTGTACTCAAGTTATGGCACGACCAGGGTATTTAGGCATACATTTTTATGTTGCAAGATACCCTCCCCCATGCACCGTACGAAACTTAGGTATACGCTGACCTTTCTCTTGTATTGAAGGTCAAGCTTGCAAAATTTCGTGAATGTCGGAATGAAACTGTAGATTTCGTCAGTCTGTAGTAAAAGTATCCTCCCCCGTGCATCTCAGTTCTGTCCTATCGCAAAATATTTTCTTGGCTGACGTCTTCCACCTATAAACTACATATCGGCAAAATTTCAGCTTCATAGGTGCATTAGTTTTTGTGATTTCGTGTTTAGTCAGTGAGTGAGTGAGTACGTGACTGACCTTTCGCTTTATATATACAATACCTCCTGAATTATGTGTCCTACAAGTAATATATTTACCAGATTTGTAGAGTGGAATATTAGGAAAATCACTACGAAATGTGTTGTTAATGGAGTTGGTAGAAAAGACGTAGTAAATTACAATGTCATGCTTATTAGGGCGAATTTCCATGCATTTCATTGTCTTTGACGTCATAGCACCTGACCTATATGTCGTAATACGATATTATTTCTAAGGTACATCCAATGGTGTATATGTAAAATGTCTGCAAAATACGTCGCGAACAGAGATAGTAGGAAAGACGCAATAAATCAAACCGTCATGCCTGATGAGGCGGTTTTTAATTTTCCTAATTGTTTATCACTCCATAATCTCATGAACTTGGTGTCGTACTATGACAAAATTTTGAACGTACATTCAGTGGTATGTGTGTATACTGTCTGTAAGATTTCTCACGAATACAATTAATAGTGTACGAGTAATAAATTGTAGCGTCATGCCAAATGCCGTAATTTTACTGCATGAACGCCGAAAAAGTAGTAAGCGACAAACTTTTTTCCTTTCATCATTTTGCCGGGGTTGTCAGCGAGAAAAAGTTTCCCAAAGGTTTGAAATTATGTTTAAAGTTTGTTGCTAGTCGCTAAGTGCTCTCCTTCTCAAATAGTGTACTGATAAAATCACAGTATCACGTGCCGCAAGACGGGGAAGTTTTTATTGTTTATGACGTCATACCTCCGGAACTATCGGTTCTGTCGTAAAATCGTTTCTTAGCTGACGTCTACTACCTTTAAACAACATTCCTGTCAAATTTCAGCTTCGTAGGTGAAGTACTTTTCGAGATTTCGTGTTTAGTCAGTGAGTGAGTGAGTGAGTGAATGAATGAGTGTCCTTTCGCTTTTATATAAATAGAGATTGAAATATTGCATTTTTCTCAGCTTGATGTCAAATACATTTAATATTGTGTGTAAGCGAATTTGGAAATGATTTCATTGAAAGGTTGCGACAGTTTTCCCTGGCCACAGCGGGGGCGGGTCGCGGACACATTGCCGATGCGCTCCTGCCCACGTTTACCGGATTCAGTTAACGTGCTAACTCCGCTCGGTACGATTGTCAAACAAACTAAATTGCTCAACAGTAAACACAACAAAATAGACATAAAACTGCAGTAAATACAAGAGATTACGTTCATTTGCTTCACTTGCAGTTATCATTTCCATTATTATTATTATTTTCGATTATTCCCTTTAAAGAGAGCGATTGAACTTGAGTAATTATGACTTCTTCTTCTTCCTTCGTTCTTCCCAAATTCTCTTCATGCGTTCACTGTGTTCTCTCTTGCGTTCTTCTGACCACTTTTTTCCTGTTCTGTTCTCCGTGTGTTCTTGTTTAAGTTTATGTTTCTTTATAATGTTCCCGAACTGTTCTCCATTGTTTATATTGTCTTGTGTGATTCCCAGTTCTTTAATATCCTCTTCTGTTTCAGTGATCCACTTCGTCTTGTTTTTGCTCTTATTTGCTATCTCAAATATTTGCCTTGAGAGCCTGGTTTCATTCATCCTGATGATATGTCCATAAAATTTCACCCTTCTCTTTCTGATGGTTTCCGTTATTGTTTCCATGTCTTTGTAAATCTCTGTAGTTGGCCGCTTTATCCAAATTCCTTCCCGAAACACTGAACCATATATTTTCCTCAAAATTTTTCTTTCCTGTTTTTCAATCTCTCTGATCTTCGTATGACCATGAATCACTGTAGTTTCTGCAGCATAGAGTGCCTCTGGTAGGACTACTGTGATGTAATGCCTTAGTTTTGCATTGACAGAAATAGATTTCTAATTATAATGGTTCCAAGTTAGCTTATATGCTCTTTGTAATCTTGCGACCCTTTCTTGATTGGCTATTGAGTTCAGTCCTGATGGTTGGATCATCTCTCCTAGATATCTGAAGTGAGAAACTTGTGCCACTTTTCCATACTGAGTTGTGATGGGGAGGCTATCTGCAGGTTTGTTTTCCATGTATTGAATCTTTTCATAAGAGATTTGTAGCCCAGTTTTCTGTGAGATTTCATGAAGCTTCTCCAGTGCGAGTCTCGCTTCTTCCCTGTTGTTTGTTAGAATAGCAAGATCGTCTGCGAAAGCCAGACACTTCACCCTGATTCTCTGCTCCTTTTTAATTCCAAGTTGAATTCCCTTAATTTCTTTTTCCCATGTCCTCACAACTTTCTCCAGTATCAAGTTAAACAAAGGGGGGGGGGGGGGGAGTCCATCTCCTTGGCGGACACCAGTAAGGATGTGAAATGCTTTTGATGTTTTTCCCATGAATTTGACTTTAGAGGTTGTTCCTGTTAATGCTTGTTGGATAATTGACCTTGTTTTCCTGTCAATCCGAAATTCATCTAATGTGTGGAATAATGTTTGCCCGTCTATTGAATCATAAGCCTTTTTAAAATCTACGAAAGTCACCACAGTGTTTCTGCATCTTCTCATTTGTAAAATAGTCTTTAGGTTCCATATTTGTTCGACCTAAGATCGACCTTCACGAAACCCTGCCTGATACTCTCCTATTAACTGGTCCGCCTATTCTTCTAGTCTGTTTAACAGGGCCTTCGAAAAAATTTTGTATATTACTGGGAGCAGTGAAATTCCCCGGTAGTTATTTGGATCAGTTTTTGTACCTTTTTTGTGAAGAGGATGGATTAATGCACATTTCCACTCTGCAGGAATTTGTTCAGTTTCCCAAACCTTTGATATAATTCTGTGAGTTGCTTGTGTAAGAGTACTGTCATTTAATTTCCACATTTCTGCTATGATTCCATCCTCACCTAGAGACTTGTTGTTCTTCAGAGAATTGATTATTTCCTTTACTTCTTTAAGTGATGGTGGTTTTGAATCGGGATTTGATGGGGATTTTTCGAAATCTATTTCCATATGAATTGCTGTTCGTTAGTCTCGCTAAAACTCGAGAACGGCTGAACCGATTTGGCTAATTTTAGACTTGAAATATTCGTTTAAGGCCAGGGAAGGTTTAAACGGTGATAAAATATGGAAAAGTTGTCCGAAAAAGGGGAAAATCGGGAAAAACTGAAACACATTTTTCCAGTGAGCTATCAATACCGTTCGTCCAATTGCAATAAAATTGTGTACATTTCATGTTGAAAGCCAGAGGAAGGTTCTCATTAAATAAAAATTTGGAAAAGTCGCCCGGAAAGCAGGAAAATTTAGGAAAAACCGAAAACGATTTTTTCTATGAATAAAAATCAATTGTCACATGGTTGTAAGAGCATCACTTGAGTACGGCTTGACAGGACAAGGTTTGTATGAAATAAATATTTTGGAAAATCTACCGGAAAATTCGAAAATTTGAGAAAAACTGAAAGTGGGGTTTTCGATGTGTTTTTGATTGATTTCAGCACTATAACTGACTATTCGCACGACGGAGAGGGGTACTTTTTGTTTTGTTTCCTTCATTATGGTCTTGGAAAAGTTTTCAGTAAAGAAAAAAAATAGGGACAGTTAAAAAGGAAAGTCACAAAATTCGAACCAAGTTCCTTTTTCAATGTTTTTCTAAATGTACTCAACACTATAAGTTGAGAACCGTTCATCCGATGGCGATAACAGTGTGATCGTTTGACGGTCAACGAAAGATGAACGTTCTTGTGAACTAAAAATTTGGGAAAGTCACCCGGAAAATTTGAAAAATTCTCGAGAAACTGAAAGAGCTTTTTTCAATCGGATATAAATATCATTCTTACGATTGCGATAAAATTTTGCTCATTGGACATTCACCGATACTTAGACTATGTGATGATGCCTTTATAAAGCTACTGGGTCTAAAATACATACTATTTAAATTAATATGGTTTATATTAAGAGATAAGTGTTACGAAGTTCACCGGGTCATCTAGTGTTGTTATACAAACTACACTTCTTGGATACCCAGAAATATCAACTGACTCTATACTTGGCGATTTGTAATGTCACTTAATTTTAACTCTTAATTTATAAAAACTAGTGAGGAATGGGGCTAGTGATGTTTGAATGAAAAGTACAACTGTATAGGGTTGACTCTGAAAAGGGTTCGCTTTTGTTTCGGTGCATTTTAAAATACATATACTGTATTTTAAAAATAATCTGATTTCCATTACACTTTATCCAAGCTTTGGACTGGCTAAACAGCAAAAGTAAATTATTGTCATTTAGGCGTGTTTAAAATCAACTTATAAGCATCGTCAATATTTTTTTATTATTTTTTATATACAAGTTGCTATTTACATTTGAACACTATTCTATCTATACACATCTTCTGTTAAATTCAGTCAAGTTTCTGTAGGTAGAATATAACTTTCAACCAATCCTTGATCTCACCATCCTCTTCGTATTTTTTCACTATTTTTCCAACCTTTCATCACGTTTCATGTATGCTGTTTTTTTCCGTTTACCTTCCATACTATGCTCTATCCTCATTAAGGCGCACGCTGAATTTTCTGCTTCTCTTTTCAAACACCTAATAACGTCATTAATATTCGGATTCGTTTTAGCAAGCATTTTATTAATTTTGTGGTGCCATCCATCTACAGCGTTGGTTGTTCGGTGGCACCTTTTGAAGCATCTCTAAAGGATCGACGTAGGCATCACCTCATCTAGCAGAACACGTTTTAGTGAGGTATGTCGACGTGTCCTCAATTTCACCATCGTGGACAGGAACAGCGCCATGGCCCTCCCTTTGGCATTGATAAGTCCAAGTCCGCCGTCACGCCGTGGAAGCGTAAGAGTGTCATAGCGGACTTTGAAACTGTATCCAGCAGTGACGTAATATCCAAAGGCCGATTGTAGGTTGCGTGCCACCACTGCCGGCAGTGGGAGCACCTGAGCCATGTGTATGATCTTGGTCGCCACGTAGACGTTAAGGTATTCAACACGTTGTAGTTGGTCCATTTGTCGGAGTAGGTTTTGGCGTACCTCTGTGCGTTCGACTTGCAGTAATCGTCTGTAGTTCATTACTGCTGTGTGGCGCATGTCCTGTGTAAACGTGATTCCTAAGTACCTGAGGTCATCTGCCCATGGAAACGGGGCCATACAATCTTCAGGTAAGCCTCTTCCAACGAACATTGCTGCCGATTTGTTGACATTCGTGACGCTTTTCACCACCAAACCATATTGTTGGATCCAATCAATCACTAAGTGGATCTCATCGCCAGATTGTACCAACAGGAGAAGATCATCCGCATATGCCCTGCAGCGAAAGCTGTGACTCCTTAGGGTAATTCCTGAGAGTTTGCTTTTCAGTCCTCCTATGAGTGGTTCCAGAGCAATCGCATAAAGGATCATGGAGAGTAGGCATCCTTGTCGAACCGAACGCCGAATTGGCAAAGGATCTGTTACCCGGCCATTCACCAGTACACGAGATGTAGCGTAGCGTAAGAGGCGCAGTATGATGTTCTTAAAATCATTTGGAAAGCCCATTCGATCCAAGACTGCCATGAGAAAATTGTGGCGTACCCTGTCGAATGCGTGATCGAAATCAATGGCGATCAATGCTGCCGCGAGATGACAGGATGCGACGATTCCTATCACATCTCTACAGTCACTAGTGGCTGTTTGCATGGTGGTCTCTCCTCCTCGTGTAGTTAGTTCTATGGAAAGAACTTTCTTGATACGTGCCGATAGTAGTCGGGCGAAAATTTTATAGTCCGAATTTAACAACGTTATTGGACGGAAGTCTTCAATCCTCTGTCGTCTTGAAGGCTTATGTATGGGGATAAGAAGTCCGTCGTCGAAAGCCGATGGGATATGAAAGCCAGGAAACATCAGTTCTCGGTACATATTGATCCATCGGGGCATCATCAGGGTACGGAAAGTTCGATAAAATTCGATCGGCAGCCCATCTGGCCCAGGTGCTTTGTTCAGCGCAGCTTTATCGATTGCATCCTCGATGTTGTGAGACGGGGACTGTAATTAGTCTATTTTTCATACTAACCTTGTGTTACTGTACCTTTCTCTTTACGCTAATTATTGAAATATGTAACATTTTTTCTTTGTAGATCACTATTTATTTTGATTTCTGTGCCTTTGAGGACACATCAGGTGTAATGGGCTCCTGGAATTGTAGTACATTCTATGTTTATATGAAAATTTCGGGATTTTAATGTTTATTGGCGCAGCTTGGCTGCTAAAAAGTGGTTTTACGTATTGGGCACGGTCAGGCCACGCAGAGCAGAGACGCTCTTGGATGTCTACCCCTCCAACTAACTTTCGCTCGTCTTCGGGGAAGGATGAGAGGGGCTGGCTTGACCTGTTTGGCGCCGACGCTACAGGCGGCGGAGTATACCTGGCAGAATTTTTTTAGAGTGTGTGGAACGCTTTACACAATGCTGGCCCGCGGTTTACGGTGGGCGATAGCGGGGACTGCCTATTTAGTCATTCGGCCGTTTCGCAAGAGATGAATTTGCCAGATACAAACAATAGCAGAGTGCTCTGGGCCCCGGGCTGTTTATGGAGACTATAGCCCTTAGGCGTTATCTAAAAAATCTTCCTAGAAAGCAGCAGAGTTTGAACACAGTTAGTGTGACAAATGGTTAGGTTGAGAGGAAAGCTTTCTGCCCGTCTGGCGCCCCAGAGGTTTGACTACAGCGGCTGTATATATAGCACAACGTTAACATTTTTAGGTTGTGTGACCGTATCTAGGAGCAAGGTGAAATTCCTTGCAGAGCATTCACCCTGGAAACGGTTAAA
Organism: Locusta migratoria; assembly: GCA_026315105.1. Lineage (NCBI taxonomy): Eukaryota > Metazoa > Arthropoda > Insecta > Orthoptera > Acrididae > Locusta > Locusta migratoria. The sequence goes on along the minus strand of CM048755.1, from coordinate 740,295,145 downwards.
TCCGCGGGAAGCTTTGGTGGCGTGAGCGGAGCCTCTTGGCAGCCGCAGAGACCCCGTCCAGATTCGGCAAATTATTTTAGAATGACAGCTAAACAATTTGTCAATGGCGCTACGCCATCCGATTGGTTTGACTATTAGCCGTTAGCAGATATTGGTGCGTCTTTTCGCGCGTGGGTGTGGCTGCCGTCACTTGCGGTGAGCTGCGGCAGAGCGAGAGGAGGGACAGTCTCTCGTGTCTGAGCGTCCGAAGTGTACGGACCTCACTAGTCTCCTGTTTGAGCGTCCGAAGTGTACGGGCTTCGGGAGACACGGAATACTCCGTTTAGATTGGCGGGGAGGACATCGTCTTAAACGGTCCTCTGGTTAGACTTGTGTGTGGTTCCGAATTTTCGGACCTTGTAGAAATTGTGTTTACTTCGCGGACGTTACATTGTCCTGTGGTTACGCTGTGAGCGGCCACAGTTTAGTTTTCGTTTTGCTAGAAGTCTCTCTTTGAGCATTCGCGCCTTTGCGAATCGGGCATTGTTTTTACAGATCTCATTACGCAAGTGACTGATCGATTTGTGCCAAGTGGCGTTTGAGTCACCTACGCAAAATATTGATTAGTCTACTAGCGTGATAGAATCACACAGCAACTGCCTAGCGATGCCGACGCCAGTGACGCTGTGTTAAGTTACATGTCAACCCTGCTTAACAGGTCGCAGCAATTACGGTCGGATAAAAAATTTCAGCTCATCTGCTCCCACCGCGTGCTGCCTGCGAGCCTGAGACGCTGCCGTCAATGATCACCTGTGTGGGTAAGGTGACGCACTTTCTGGAGGGTTATATGAATCAGACTTGTTGGATTCGGTCCCTTATTTTATTCTTTTGAGATCTGCCTATTTACTTTGGGGAGCTTACGGCTAACGATAATTTCAACCCCCTGTGTAACCAATCTAATAGCATTCCCTTTTGCAAAACCTCCGACCTTTGACTCAGCCAGTCATTTTTGTGACTCAATATTTTAACATTTATAAAATAATTGTTTGAATACCATTATCTGTTTTACATGATAGGAAATGTCATCTAATTAATTTTTTGTATGTTTAATTATAATAAATTGATTTTAAGCAGATCGTCTTTCATTTAAGAACTATCCTTTTTCACTATTTTGGAGGGGAAACAGAATAGTTAAATTCCACAGTTTACCAATAATTTTTTCAAGTACATTTTTGTTTGCTTGGTACAACTGATACATTGCAATCGAGTAGGAATATTTATTATATGTTTGAAAATATGATCGCATCATAGCTGATCAGTAACATTTCCATTTTCCATATTTTGGAGAAGTATGGTGGCGACCCATATATATTAATTCCTAACCAAGGGCATACTTCACACCTGACAACTCCAGCCTAAGGATATCGACCTACTTTACATTCTGTTTCCCTCCAAAATAGTGACAAAGGAATGTTCTTAAATGAAAGGCGATCTGCTTAAAATCAATTTATTATAATGCGGGCAGAAAGCTTTCCTCTCAACCTAACCATTTGTCACACTAACTGTGTTCAAACTCTGCTGCTTTCTAGGAAGTTTTTTTAGATAACGCCTAAGGGCAATACATCTCCATAAACAGCCCGGGGCCCAGAGCACTCTGCTATTGTTTGCATCCGGCAAATTCCTCTCTTGCGAAACGGTCGAATGACTAAAAAGGCAGTCCCCGCTATCGCCCACCGTAAACAGCGGGCCAGCATTGTGTAAAGCGTTCCACACACTCTAAAAAGTTCTGCCAGGTATACTCCGCCTCCTGTAGCGTCGGCGCCAAACAAGTCAAACCAGCCCCTCTCGTCCTTCCCCGAAGGCGAGCGAAAGTTAGTGGGATGGGTAGACCTCCAAGAGCGTCGCTGCTCTGCGTGGCCTGACCGTGCCCAATACGTAAAACCACTTTTTAGCAGCCAAGCTGCGCCAATAAACATTAAAATCCCGAAATTTTCATATAAACATAGAATGTACCACAATCCTAGGAGTCCATCACCACTGATGTGTCCCCAAAGGCACAGAAATCAAAATAAATAAAGATCTACAAAGAAAAAATGTTACATATTTCAATAATTAGCGTAAAGAGAAAGGTACAGTAACACAAGGTTAGTATGAAAAACAGACTAACTACAGCCCCCATCTCACAATGTCATCCACCGAAATCTCCTCTAAAAGTGAAGCCGCAGACGTGGAGTCGAGGGTGTGTGAGATGTATTGCATGACGTCGTTTTCTCTTCCCTCCCCGCTGTTGTCTTCCTGGTAAAATCGTCGATAATGAGCTACAAAGGCTTCCACAGTCTGGCAAGGACAGTTTCGTGATGAGCTGCCGTTTGCGTTGACGGTTTTGAAGTACAATATGATGCATTGTAGGTGGTTCTCCACTAGCTCTGTCTCGATGCCGTGATCTCACAACTACCCCTTCTAATCTTCTCCGCGTCAACGACAATATTGTCGCTTTAATGCGGCGACTTTCCATCTGTCTTTCCACGGACGGGAGTTGGGAGGTAATTTCCCGAAGCATCGTATAGTAAAAGTCCAAAGTGTGACGGGTCCATGCTGCAGCGTCGTTCCCATATTGTGTTAGTACCCGACAGCACGTCGATTTTGCACACTCTATCCACGATTCCAGAGTTGACCGGTATCTTGGAAACCGACGCTCGCAGTTCGCCCATGCCGCGACAATCAGTTCCCGACATTCCGGGTCTTGCAGATGTGCCACATTCAACTTCCAGAGCCCACAGCTTTGCCATACTTTCTGTCCCGAAAGGGTGACTGTGCATATGAAAGCGTTGTGGTCTGAGAAGGCAAGAGGCCAACGTTCGGCGTCTATCACTCGTGGACCAAGATCTCGTGAGATGTAGATACGGTCAAGACGACTGGCCGAGTGACTAGTGAAATAGGTGTGGCCTGGGCGGTCCCCGTGTATCTGCTCCCAAGTATCGACGAGAAGCAAGTCCCTTACTATTATCCGAAGTTCAGGACACGTCGAGAAATGTGGGACCTGATCCTTGTGTAAAACACAATTGAAGTTACCCCGAAGGATACAGTGATCGTAACGACCAAGAAAGAGGAGGATGATTTCCTCGGCATAGAACTGTGATCTCTCGTGGCGTTTATCGGTTCCTGAGGGAGCATAGATGTTGATTATACGTGTTCCCAACGCTGTGACCGCCACCCCTCTGGCCGAAGGGAGGTATGTCACTTCTTCAACAGTGATGCCGTCACGAATAAGTATTGCTGTCCCACTGCCATTCGGATCACCAGGCGTCTTGTACATTCTATAACCATAAATTTCTGGGAGAGTCGCTATGGAGACTTCTTGTAATAAAGCAAAGTCAACGTCGGACGCCCGGAGCATCATACTTCACTACTGTTCTTATCGTGTTAAGGTTAATCGTTGAAATCCGATACGCTTGCTGTGTGCTGCAGTTGCTAAGTTAATCATGAGAAGGAAAATGTTGAGCGTCATGCAGTATCGACAATGGCACCCACCCCCATCACCTCTACCGGACCGTTTCCTAGTGTGCCGCCGTCACCGACGCTGACTCCGTCGGTGGTCGTCTGCAGTGTCGTCGGCCCACGCCGTGGAGCACGGAGGAGGATCTTCGTCCATTGTGTCCTCAGGGCACAGATTGGGAGCGCTCTCTCCTGCACCGGTGGGACCGCGTCCATCCCTTGTCTCGTCGTTCAGGCATTCTACTGCGGGCACCGAGGTAGTGTCGTCATTGTGAGCAGAGTCCTCGTCCTCCTGCGTCTCGTACTCCATCTTTTCTGCGGAAGACTTACGCCTCCGTTTGCGTCGCTTCGGTGATCGTTGCTTCCGGGTGTGTCCTTCCGCATCCGACGACAGCAGCGAGTCGCGACGCTCCGGCACAAAGGCCGAAGTCGGCACAATCAGTGACTCTATCGCCATGCTGGTGTCACGGGGTTGTTCCTCCGTCGTGGAGGGAGGTGCCGTCAGCAGTGATTCCTCAGTACGTGGGGTATGCGTTGCCGCATCGCTCTGCGTCGGAGGGTCGTGCAATGCAGTGTTCGAAGCTGTCAGATGAGTCGACAAAATTGTATCATTTGTGAGGGCGGCAGCGTACGTCACGGAAAGGATCGTTGGCTGCGACAGAGGCACTATTTCCGTCGAAGGCAGTGCGTGATCCGACGTTGCATGCATTCGGATCGGAAGTGTCCCTCTTTTCCACATCCCGAGCAGGTCTTCGGTTGTCCATCATATATGACTATAGCGCGACAGCCGCCGATAGATATATATGAGGGAACATGACGTCGAAATTCGATACGGACCTGCCGCACGCCGTTCAAGAAAGGGTATGTTTGGAACTGCATCCACTTCTCAGCAACGTGACTCTGCACCGTGCCGTAGGGGTGGAGCACCGCCACGACCTCTTCTGCTGGAAGTTCGAAGGGGAGTTCGAAGATCCTGATGGTACGAAGTCCCAATCCAGCGTGGTCGACTGTCACAGTACCCACATTGCCATCAGAGTGACAGAAAGGAAGCTCTCGTTTCGCTTCCAGAAGAATCCTTTCACATGTTGCTTCATTGATGATCTTTACATGAGCTACGCTGCTCACTATTGACAGGTGTATGCCGAGAACGTCGGCCGTCGGAATTTTCACTTCATCTCGAATAAATCGTTCTAGTTCGAGTGCCTTCGGTCTTGCAAATTCGTTTTGGAACGTGAATTTGAGCGTAGATTTGCGGTACTGCTTCACCATGTTGATCTACGTAAATATTCCGGCACGCGTGGAAACGGTTGAGTACGGCGTAAACAAACCCGAGCGCTGGCTCCGCGGCAGCGAACACAACAGCGTGTCATCACCACGTCGCAGACTGTTAGTAGACCACAGCATCTGCACGCAATGTCCATCTTTGTTTCCATTGACTTCTTCGCGGAACTTACACTGTTACTAATTTATATGATTTCCACTATCTGACTTCACAAAATTCCTTTCTATTTTAACTTAAACGTTGTCCAAAGCGTTTTCTGTAAGTAATAAATAATCAGTTTGTACGGAAAAGGACAGTAAAACACTGCTAAGTATCGTTCATATACATCGGTAACGTGCTTGTGGGAACAACAGCACTCAAGATTGCGGTGAAAATGGCTCATTTTATGAAGATTTTCAATGGGGTGTAGTATTTGGAGTGCAAATTTGAGTAATTCTCAAGTACAAATACGAAAATTTGCCAAAATACTACGCGGCAGCTTTGCGAACGGCGAAACCGAAGGTGACGTCGTATTTGATGGATTTCGTATTTACACTTTCGTAATATGAGAGTTTGCACGATAAATGAAACGGCGCATTAAAGACATTACCGAGACGCGTATTTTAAGATAAAGTTTATTGCAATAGAGTTTACAGAAGTGCTACTTCTTTTGTATCCCATCCTCGTCGCCACTTTTGTATCCCATCCTCGTCGCCACTTTTGTGTCCCAGCCTCGTCGCCACTTTTGTGTCTCGTACTCGTGTAGGTGTCGGTGGCCGAGTAGAAAGAGACCGACACAGGAATAAAGGATGCACGCGTGTGCAGGTACGGAGGTGACCAGCCAGTGGGACAGCAGAAACTGGAACACTAGGCTAAATTAGAACCAGATATATATTTCTTGGAGTCTTGGTAATACTTAACTTTTACATAGTTCTTGACTGCAGAATGCTGATACATAGTTTAGAGAGAGGCCTGGCTGCTGATGAGGTCCTAGTGGCTATCCGATAGCAAAGTCTTAACTGATGCCTATCTGATTCCCAAGTGTTAACTGGTTCCTATATCAGTCCCAAGTGGCCGATGTAGCAGTCGTGGCCACGAGCGGAGTTGCAGCAGAGGGCGCTCGTGGCTGACGACGTAAGAACTCCGCGCCGTGCGTGCATGGCGGCGTGCGGCGTAAGTACGTGGCGCGCACTTCATACTTGTGCGACACCACAACTTCGTTATATTAAACACTAGCTGCTCCCCGCGGTGTTACCCGCGGTTCAATATTCAGACATTAAAGTGCCAAGAAAGGGCATAAATAACTACATGACTGTTTGCGACATTGTTAGCACGGAATATATAATTGTCTTGGATCGGATGGAGAGCCAAAAATCTATTGCAATAAGTCCCTGTAAACGACGTTTCGAGACTTCTTGTTCTCCGAGTATACGCAGAGATTTCTAGCTCTCGATACACGGGAGCAGCCTACGTAGAGCTGTCCGTGCGAAAAACATCGGGTGGCCTGATGAATACCTGCCACTTTTAATGTTTGTCTTTGACTCTTGTTTATAGTAATGGAGATATCACAATTGAATTCACATTATACGTCTTGAGAAATATTTTCATGAGTGTTATACTGCCTGCCATCTGTTGAGTGCATTTGCTACTACTTTCGTTGCACTTGGCCGGAACACACAACGTTTCATATGTTAACTGCAGCGTACCGCCTGCCATCTGTTGAGTGCTTTCGTTGCAGTTTAAGTACGCTATTTATACGTGGCAGTTCGCGCTTTGTACACAAAATAGAGCTTGGTATCTAGATCCCATTCTACACAAAACGTCAATGTTTTTCTTGCCACGCTACTTAGAGCATATTTAATTTAAAGTCTTCAATTTATATACATATTTCCTTCATTTGTTACAACAAATGAAAATGAACGCGGCATAAACGCCAACATTCAGATTTCTTGTGTATGTAATTATATGTCAGTTAAGCCGTTTTGGCAGTATCACAGAATCTTTTTGTATATTCGAAACTAAAAAGATGACAATAACAAAGAAAAAATTTCACTATAGCAGGACACGAACCATTGCCCAAAATAACGGAAGATTATAACATGACGCGTTAACCCTCGCGGCTAAACATGACATACACTGCATAGAACCTCTGCTGTTGTATTAGAAGCTTCTTACAACTGTTACGTATTTCTATGTAATAAATAACTTGTAATAAACATTTTGAAAAGTAGCCTATGTCCTAATCCAAGACATAAGAAATCTCTATATGAAATTTCATCTAAATCAATGCTGCAGTTTTAGCGTGATGCGGTAACAAACATACAAACTTTCGCATTTATAATATGTATAGGATTAGAACGCTAGCAATTGTAACAAAATATTCTGATAATATTGTCACCACCGAGAAAAACCCATCGAACCGAACGGTACAAAAGCTACAGAATAATGCCCCAGGAAGCCGCTGCAGCAGCGGTGCTCCAGTCGGTTTTCCTGCTGCCTCGGCCCGTCAGCACTAAAAAATGTTCATACGTTTGTACACCTATGGGACCAAACTAATGTACTCATCGGTCCATAGACTTACAAAATACTTAAACTAACATAAACCTATCCAAAGGACAACACACACACAAATGCCCTAAGGACGACTCGAAGCTCCAGCGGGTCCTGTCATGACGACTAGAACCGCACGGCCCGTAACGCTAAATTGCAGCGCACTCTGGTAACGGAAACGCTGGCCTTACGTCGCACATTATTTCCTGTCTGCTAGCACTCACAACTCACTCTGATATCAACCCATTTCTTCCCAAGAATAGAAATTGTGAAAAAGTGTTATATTTAGTCATCAGGTTCTCTTTAAAATAATTGAAATAACATTACAAATATTACAAACTAGCAGTATGTGTTGTAATTTGCACCACCAATAATGTTTCGCTGTTTCCTAGTAAAAAAAATAGAAAAATTTAGTTTTTGTGATCGCATTCTTTTATTTGTTCAAACTGTGCAATATTGTCTATTATATGATAACTCTGACTTACATTGAGGGTATCACTCATGAAATATTGAAAACCACTCTGTGTGAAGCTGAACTTGACATTTATTGTGTATGTAGATCGTCTGACGTTTTTAAATCTTGCATCTTTTTACGAAGTGTTAAGGTAATTGTGAAACTTTAACACATATACAGAGAACTCGTGAATGCCTTTTAACACATGTGTGGTGAGTTTTGCATAGTAAGTTCATTTCGACTGCATTTTGTAAGGCTAAATTTTGTATTGCGTGTACGCAACACTTGGAAGAAAATGTTCAAATGTTTGTATAGTCTATGGGACTTAACTACGGGGTCATCAGTCCCTAAACTTACAAACTACTTATGAACTACTTACGAAATAGCACGGCACAAATATCCATGCCCGAGGGGGGATTCGAACCCCCGACGTAGTGGCCGTGCAGACCGTGACTGGAGCGCCTTAGTCCCCTCGGCCACCGCGGCCGGCACTGGGAAGAAATGGGTTAAATGCAGGCCGTAACCTTTGTAACGCCTCTCTTATCGGCAGTTCGGCACGCTGTTGGTAATGTGGATCTCGGAATACTGAATTACATGACGATTTTCAAATTGTACTGTGCCCTGCGTCTACCTCCATCCTCATTCCGCGCTCGAAGTCTGTTAATTTCCCTCGTGCGGCAATAATCACTTCGGAGAATCACCGGATTACAAACGACAGCTGTATGTGCCACCATTTTATACCCTGTGTAGGCCGTACTGGCGCCATCTGTACGTGTGCATATTGTTGTGGGGGCATCGTATGGTTGGTGTGCGTAGCTAAAATGTTCAAATGTTTGTAAATCTATCGGACCAAACTGCGTGGTCATCAGTCCGTAGCTTACAAACTACTTAAGCTAAGTTAAACTAACCTAAGGATAAACACACACACCCATGCCCCAGGGAGGACTCGAACCTCCGACGGCGAGCAACCGCGCGCTCCGCAGCCAGTGTGTGTAGCTCCCGTAACGTTAATAACACATGACAAATTTATTTCTTTTAAATTAATACTCAACCTGGTGTTGTAGAAGCTTTGTGATGGCTGATAAACGTAAAGTCCAACTATATTGTTGCCATACAGTAGTGTCCATACATAGGTTAAATCTTGAGGCAGCTTCTGTCGTACCGGGGCACTTACAAGCTTCCAAGGGTTCTATTTGCGGACGGAGAAGTTGGTACTGCTTCCTCCCACAAATCCCCTAAAACCTCCACATCCTTGCGGATGCTGTTGCGTAGCAGTGTGCGTTTGTACCGCCCTACAGCACGCACGAGGTGCCGTAGTTGCTGTCCAAGTCTTTATGGAAAGCATAGAGTTCTGACTAACCTGTTGTCTTCTATAGTTGTGTCCCCAGCTCAGAAGACAGCACACAGGTCGGTGGTTCTTCTACAGCGTACAAGTGAGGCTAAAATAAGTTCTGTATGATGGGAGCATAAGAAGCGACTAGCGAGATTTTTTTTAATTGTCAGGGATGACATTTATTAAATAAATAATAAAATATGAACAACTATTGTTAATACGACACGGCCTATGCTGCCCATAGTTCATGTTGAGACCTCGACTGTTATCACAATTACACAAAACTTTACTCATGACCGGCGCGTATAGTGGTCAGCTCGAGACTGAAACTGCGGCGCGTTGCGAGAGGGCACCTGGCGCTCTATTTCGCGCCAAAACAGGGCCGTCGCGCTTTCTGCAAAATCGCTCTTCTCTTGTTACAATAAGAGAAGGCACCTCAAACTTTTTAAACTGTCAAAACCTAGCCTATCCTTGAGAGATATTTATTACAAATTCTCAGCTCTGAATCATTAATATTTAGTATATAATAAACAAAATAAATTTCAAAAGACATCACGTGACGTGAAATGCAGCAGCCAATGCGAGGAGATTACCAGTTACCTAGGCGGGCTTTCCCATGGGAACCAGCACCTACTGTGCCATATGCTACTGCTCCCCACCCCACATTTCAACATATGCCGCACTTCTGTCTTTCTTCCGCGTTTAAGACATGTACGATGTTAGCAAAGAAACGGCCAGCGGCCAGAAATATGAAGTGGCCATAGGCCAGGAATATCACACACTTTCTACTAATTCGTGTAAGTCTATCTGCACGATCGCAGCACTGCTAACTCCAAACAGACTCTTGAGGAACACGTGGGGATGAATACGAGGCACAGTCTGTATGAAGACGATGCAAATTCTGTCTACAGGCAGTATGTGCCATCTATTTAACCCTTTCATTCCCGGTGTTAAAAGCGTATTAAAAGCTGATTTATACCGTATTTTGTTATCAATCCTTAAAGTTGCATTGTTGTTGAAGAGCAACATGCTTCTAGTACGACATTTTGCCGCTTGGTACGGCGTGTAGCAACTTCTGAGGCATTAATCTATCCGTCTTGGAGATAGTGTTTACGGTGCCGTCTGTACGTGGCTGAGAGTGTGAGCGTGAGTGTGGTTCGTATTATTTTATTTCAGCAGTGAATTGTCTCGTCGTTTGTGCTGTGGCGAAGATTATGCTAACATTATCGATCTGACAGTGTTAATTATCACAAAATAATGTCCCAAGTAATAAAATACCTTGGTACAAACGTCTTGTGTTGTGTATGAAATACATGACATAAAAATACAATAGTTCGATCAAACATTTTAAAACACGTATTTTGATGTTTAGTGCACTGTAACAATACAGAAAACAATTTGTATAGGTTATGGAACCGTCTTATGCAACTGTAAATTAGTCTACTTTATACCAGACGCGTTTAGCTTTATTCTAAAGCATCTTCTAAAGCAGTGGTCAGCTGTACAAGAAATGGTTTGTATTACATTATTTGTTTGATTTTTTACTAAATTCGACCGGTAACAGTTCTCATGCAATTGGATTGTTTTGATTCTGAATAAATTGGACTATTAATATTACTCACGAATTTTTATGTTTTCCTCTTCATGTGTCATTTGAAGCACATTGCCACATGAAGAGGAAAACATAAAAATTCGTGAGTAATATTAATAGTCCAATTTATTCAGAATCAAAACAATCCAATTGCATGAGAACTGTTACCGATCGAATTTAGTAAAAAATCAAACAAATAATGTAATACAAACCATTTCTTGTACAGCTAAACACTGAAGATGCTTTAGAATAAAGCGAAACCCGTCTGATCTAAAGTAGACTAATTCACAGTTGCATAAGACGGTCCCATAACATAAACAAATTGTATAACAGCAACTGCGGAAAAGGAGGCCAAAAACACGAAGAAATACAGAAAACAATGAATTTTAATGTTTCCAAAGCTGAACTCATAATGTGGGACTGAAAAAGTTAAACATGCGCTGATCAGTCAGGATTCGTGCACGTTCTAGAGTTCGTGCTGTACGGCCTCTTGCGGAATCGTAGGAGTGCGTGTTGCAACTATCGGTAATCCCCATAGACTTACTAAATAAACACTAAACTGGCGCTAGTGTCGCGTCCCCACACTGAACGCGACAGAAGCCGCCATTTGCAGGTAAACAGTGCGTAAACATGGTTCGTTCGTGTGCTGCTTTTAATTGTAGCAGTAAAAATGGTAGCAATTCGAAGTCTGAAACAGTGTTACATTTCACAGATCAGTCATTACTTGTATACCGTATAGTATTTTCGTGGAGAAATAATAAATCATGAGCGTTTGTTTTTGTTTAGGTTTCCTGTTACAAATGATTCTCTAGAACTGATAAAAGTACTTTGTTGCATGTCAAGTACTTATATTTTACTTGCATATAAATTACTAAAAATACTAACACGATTAATGTACTAAGCTTATCTGAATGAAGAACTAGGCGTATAAGAGGTATTTACATTTTTAATTGTATATATAAGTATGATACAGAAGTAGGTCGAATAATTGCTTTTAAATGCTTAACAGGTGGTGACTGTACTTCGTAAATGGCCGAATGATCGAATGTTCCATACTCAGCCACTTTGAGAGGTACTATCTCTCTTAAGAAGTAATGTGCTAATGAAATTCCTATTTAAAATTGTATGTGTTACTACAATTATTCATAGCCAAATTCGAGTAAGTTGAAATAAAAATTCTGTGTAATATAGAAAGGAATGTAGACAAAACTATGCTATGCAAAAATAATCGTGCAAAACGTACAGAGTTGTCGGCATAAAGTCAACAGGCCCTGACACAAAATTACGCCGGCCGCGGTGGCCGAGGGGACTGAGGCGCTCCAGTCACGGTCTGCACGGCCACTACGGTCGGGGGTTCGAATCCCCCCTCGGGCATGGATATTTGTGCCGTCCTTAGTATAAGGTAGTTGATAAGTAGTTTGTAAGTTTAGGGACTGATGACCCCGTAGTTAAGTCCCATAAGCTTAACAAACATTTGAATATTTGAACAAAATTACGTGGATTAAATAATAATCGCACTCTCGGCTACTTCAAAAGTTTCATGGAATCATGCAAATATCTCGATGCAAAATCGTTCCACCTTCTCAGAAAAGAGCATTACATCCTTCAACTTCGTGTCTCTGTGCAGACGTATTTCGGTAATTGGGAAACTTCATTCATTTAAGAGTACTTTTTAAACAGATTGCAGTACTCAATTTTTTTTTAAAACAAACATGCGTTTATGTTGTGCTTCATTTTGCTCCTGTTGTGTCTGATTCATTTGAAATCACAACCCCAGTACTAGTTTCTTCCCTGCAAATGGCGGCGATCAGCTGCTTCATTTCGGGGACAGTTGCCTCGCTTCTCCGCTACGACGTGGTACGGGCTTGGTAATCCCTTGTGCCTATCGATATGGAATAGCAATAAGTTGGTTGACTTACAATTCGCGACACTACACAAATACACTACAGACAAAAAAAACTGGTACACTTGCCTAATATCGTGTAGGGCAACGCGACGTGGCATGGACTCCACTAGAGCTGGAGGGAACTGAGTACGAAGGACCTGGAGATCTCTTGCGAACAGCATATTGCAAGGCATCCCAGATTTGCTCAATACTGTTCGTGTCTGGGGAGTTTGGTAGGCAACGGCAGTGTTTCAGTTCAGAAGAGAATGTCTGGAGCCACTCTTGGACTTGTGGGGTGTCGCATTGTCCCTCTGGAATTGTCCAAGTCCGTCGGAATGCACAATGGGCACGAATGGATGCAGGTGATCAGCCAGGGTGTGTCACCTGCCAGTGTCGTATCTAGGGGTCGCATATCATCCAACTGCACACGCCCCACAACATTACAGAACCACCACCAGCTTGAACAGTCCGCTGCTGACATGCAGCATCTATGGTTTCCTGAGGCTGTCTCCATACCCGTATACGTCCATCCGCTCCATACAACTGGAAAATATACTCGTCAGACCAGCCAACATGTTTTTAGTCATCAACAGTGAATGACACCGTCTGTCGTCTTCCATATATTTTTTGTATATTTCTGTAAAGTTATAATTTATTTAATGTCGCTAGATTATCATTTTGTTAAAACTTGAACCCCACTCTTTCCAAGGCTTGAGGAATAGCATTTTTATTTCATGTGTTAAAATATTAGTTAATATTGCTAGGTTTTTTTTTTTATTTTGTTATGTTAATAATTTGTTATTATATTAATTAATGTGGCATAAATATGGCTTCTCCGCTAAGCCACTTACTTTTAAGTGGATGTGCGAGAATCTACGGCTGTCTGAATGTGGAGGTGATAGCTCCCTGCCGGCCGCGGTGGCCGAGGGGACTGAGGCGCTCCAGTCACGGTCTGCACGGCCACTACGGTCGGGGGTTCGAATCCCCCCTCGGGCATGGATATTTGTGCCGTCCTAGTTCGTAAGTAGTTCATAAGGAGTTTGTAAGTTTAGGGACTGATGACCCAGTAGTTAAGTCCCATAGACTATACAAACATTTGAACATTTTGATAGCTCCCTTTGCACCGTTCCCTCTGGCTCAGAGTCGACAGCTGCTGAGGCTACCAAAGAGGTTTCTACACCCTTTGGTAACAGTCCAGTTATCGAGCCTTCTCTAGGGCGAGTCTCTCTGTCACCACCACCGCTGATCTTGGATTTTCCGGCTTCCGGTGGCTTCCCGAGTCTCGTGGCCACTCGGTCTGGTCATTATGTGCTGGTCTTCTGGTGAGGTAAGGTTGGTTCTGCTCTTGTGTTTGGAGATGGTAGCCTTACATTCTCTAGCACGTTTAATTGATATACAAACCACCCTGAAATACATCATTTCATGAAGATGGATGTGAATACATTTATGGCGCAACGGAATTAAAAATATGATAATATGCGGCTGAAATTGTTCTCAGTACTATGAAAAACAACATTAAATAAAAAGGGAGGGTATTCATTATTAATATTGAAAGACAACCGTCTGTCATCTTCCATATATTTTTTGTATATTTCTGTAAAGTTATAATTTATTTATTTTCTTATTTTGTTATGTTAATAATTTATTGTTATATTAATGAATGTGGCATAAGTACGGCTTCTCTGCTACGCCACTGACCCTGTGAGAATGTGCAGTTGTTTTACTTTTAAGTGGGTGCGAGAATCTATGGCTGTCTGAATGTGGGTAGGAGTAGCCCGCTTTGCAACGTTCTCTCTGACTCAGAGACGATAGCTGCTTATGCTGCCACGGAGGTTTCCACACCCTTTGGTTGCGAGCTAGTCGGCGAGCCTTCACTCAGCGTGACTCTACTCTCTCTCCACGTCCAGAAACGGGAGCTTACCATTTTGCTTGTTTTCTATCTGAATAAACAAGTTTCAGTTCAACATAATCCGTTAGTTGCCTATAAATTGTAGTTTTAGTGCACCTTCCCTCTTTTATTTAATATTGTTCTTCACAAGTGCTGAGAACAAGCTCAGATGCAATTTTTCTTATGTCTAAATTCCGTTGCGCCATAATTTTCTTAGCCACCTTTCTAAGATAACTTTAATTGTGGTGGCTTGCTTATTAATGTATGTATGTAATAACGTGTGAGCTGCTATGTATATTGACCACTGTAGTATTAACTGCCTGTTATTGAAATAATTTGAAACGAGTCAATTCTCAGTTTGGGCCAGGGAACAAAGTTTTGTAGCAGGGAGTAACCGGTAGTTTACACGGACCTTATTTGCTAATTTTAGTGTGGTCGACTTTTAACAGTCCAATGTCGGTGTCGATAAGCCCAGGCGAAATGCGAAGCTTTTTGTAGTGCAGTCAGCAAGGTTACACGAATGGGCCTTTGGCTCCGTTGAATGGTAGGCACGCTTAACTGTTACTGATGGTCCAGCATTGAAATGCGCTGAAAATAGCGGAAAGGTAGCACTTCTATCAGATTGAACGTTCTTTCAGGATCTACGTCTGCTTCCATACTCCGCAAGTCGTGTGGTGGAGGATACCATACCGTTCCTCCTATTCCACTGGCGTACATTACGCGGGAAAAGTGATTGCCTGTATGTCTCCTTGAGGGCCCTAACCTGTCTAATCTTATCTTCGAGGTCGCTGCGCGGAATATACGTAGGGCAAAGCAATATATGTATTGGTTGACTCTTCACCAAACGTAGGCTCTCTGAGCTTTGACACATGCCCGACCGCGATACACAACGTCTCTCTTGCTGCGGCTGTCACTGGAGTTTCGTAATCTTCTCCGTGGCACTTTCGTACTTACTAAAAGAGCCCGAAACCAAGTGTGCTGCCCTCCGTTGGATCTTCTCTCTGTCTTCTATTAACACTACCCAGTACGGATCCCATACCGATGAACACTATTCAAGCACTGGCCGAACGAGAGTTTTCTAACGTAGTATCGTTGTTGACGGACCATATTCCCTGAGGATTCTTCCAATGAATCTCAGTCTGGCATTTGTCCTAGCCACGACTGATTTTCTATGGTCGTTCCATTTCATATCGCCCCTTATGTCTACACCCAGATATTGTATGGAAGTAACTTTTCCACTGTTTCTCCTGCTACTGTGTAGTTATATAATAAAAGATCTTTGTAACTCGGCACTTCACACTTGTTTATGTTGAGGCTCACTTGCCATTCCTTGCGCCAAGCGTCGATCCGCTGCAGATCACTGTGATTTGCGTTCCCCTCTCTGTGTTGCGACATCCCTCGAATCAGTCGCAAAAAGCCTCATTGAACTTCGGATCTTATCTAAAAGCTCATTAATATACAGGGTGTTTCACTAAGTGTGTTTGCCTCTGTAGCTCATAAAATAATAGGTGACGGGAAATTTTAATGCGGTAGGTCAACACATGAAATGTTACACTTTCTGCGGAGCTATGAACATAGTTTATTGTATCATTTTCCAAAGAGTTACAGCACAAATATATAATTTTTTAAATGGAACAATAGTTTTTTCTATCGTGCATTGGATTCGTTGACACCAGCTGCGTCCAAATCAATTTCAACTACATTCCTATCACTGTTAGTTTGGGAGCTACAACCCTTCAAAGTTTCAGGGGCAGATACCACACGCTGTACATAATACATGGCTGTGTGGTGGGTGATGGATGTTATGGCGGTGGGAAGTTGATTTACATGAGATGTTCAAATGTGTGTCCATGTTCCTCAATGCATAATGCAATGCGCCGTCGAAAGGATCTGCGGACGAGATGTAACATCGCCGGTGTGATGGAGCGACATGCGTCCTCGATGCGCCGTTTTAGATCATCTGGGGATGTGGGCTCAGTGACATAAACACGATCCTCTAGATAACCCCACAAAAAGAAATCTACTGGTGTTAAATCGGGCGACCTTGCGGGCCATGAATGAGGACCATGGCGCCCCAACCATCGTCCTGCAAACCTGTTGATTAGTTCCACAACAGCACGCGCAGAATGGAGAGGTGTAACCGATGGCACCCCATACCATAACGCCGGGTGATAAGCCAGTGCGTTGACCGCGATGTCGCCAAACACGGATGTGACCATCATGATGCTGTAAACAGAACCTGGATTCATCCGGAAAAAAATGACTTATGCCATTCGTGCACCCAGGTTCGTCGTTGCGTACACCATAGCAAGCGCTCCTGTCTGTGATGCAGCGACAACGGTAACTGCAGCCACGGTCTCCGAGCTGATAGTCCATACTGCTTCAAACGTCGTCGAACTGTTCGTGCAGATGGTTGTTGTTTTGCCAACGTCCCCATCTGTTGAATCAGGGATCGAGACGTAGCTGCACGATCCGTTATAGCCATGTGGATATGATGCCTGTCATCTCGACTGCTAGTGATACGAGGCCGTTGGGATCCAGCACGGCGTTCCGTATTGCCCTCCTGAACCCTCATATTCCATATTCTGCTAACAGTCATTGGATCGCGTGCAGCAAAGTCGCGATACGATAAACCGCAATCGCGATAGGCTACAATCCGACCTTTATCAAAGTCGGAAACGTGATGGTAGGCATTTCTCCTCCTTACACGAGGCATCACAACAACGTTTCACCAGGCAACGCCGGTCAACTGCTGTTTGTGTATGAGAAATCGGTTGGAAACTTTCCTCACGTTGTAGGTGTCACCACCGGCGCCAACCTTGTGTAAATACTCTGAAAAGCTTATCATTTGCGTATCACAGCATCATCTTCCAGTCGGTTAAATTTCGCGTCTGTAGCACGTCATCTTCGTGATGTAGCAATTTTAATGGCCAGGAGTGCATGATGTTTTACCATATTCCCGATAATTACGGTGCACACGTGAAGTTATTTTATCTATTATTTTGGTTAGAGAACACCGGAGTTGTATTCGTAATAATACTGTAGTAAATATATACTGTAACCATCCACACGATTTTTATAAATAAATTTATTTCATCGTTACTGCTTTCGAGACTGAGCCTATCATCAACGGCAGTGCCGATATCAGGTCTACTTTGGTGTCCTAAAATAACAAAATTATTTGAATGCATTAGGTTACAAGGTTAAATATTTGTATCGTAAATATAACATAGTTTTCTTTCTTGTATTGTTCACACTTTAATTGAGACTACATCTATTGCTTATACACTGAACTTACTTCAGAGAAAAGTCTTCTTTATACACGTTGATCTGTGAGGTTCACTAAATTCAGAATGGCGGCCTTTGTTTCATCAGCTGAATTGAAGAAGGCGGCGTTTGTTTCATAAGCTGATTTATGAATCGTGAGTACGTGTGTGGCGAGCACAGGGCCCCGAGCTAATGCAGTCTTCCTTCATTCTTTACTTCCTGGACTGCATTTCCTTTCTCCCTCCCCTCCTTCCTCTCCCCACCAGGGGACTGATAACCTCAGTAGTTTAGTCCCCCTATCCCAAACAAACAACCTAACCCAACCCAACTAGCTTATACTAAAGACTGCACAAACATCCATGCCCGAGGGGGGATTCGAATCCCCGACCGCAGCGGCCGTGCAGAATTTTTTTCCCTTTGATAATAAACAGAAAGAACATATGAATATGCACATGAACACTAAAACACAGTAAGTAACTGATTAAACTGTTAAGTGACTGTAACGAAATGAATCTGTTATGTTGAAGAGACAAGCTACCTTCGGATCACGTAACACTGTAAGCAGCACCCCCTCCGCATGCGCAAAAGCTGCTCTCCCTAACATCTTTTCAAACAGTAAAAAATTTGTTACAACGAAGAGTATAAATGTCATTTAGCCTCAAAATCGCGAGACATTTGCAAAAACTTCCGAAGATATGTGGCAAGTAACGATACAAAAGTCATTGCCGTTCCCGTATCTGTTAAAAAAAAATTTTGCTATTATATTTAAAAAAATGTTTGCAGTCGGTCTCGAACCCATTTCCTTCGACAGCACAGCGCGATGCCGCTAACCACACGGCTATTTTTGTTATGTGGAGAGGAGTGACTTCGTTATTATTCATGATCGGATCTTCTCAAGGATTTTACAGTTGATGCGTCCTTAATTTATAGTTATAAGATAGTTTACCAAATATGACGTGTTTTTGATGAATTTTCAATGCACCATAAACAAATATGAAGGGCAGATGTTGCCTTCATGGAAGATTTGCGCATGCACAAGGCGAGGTGCACAGTAGCTCAATTGTCTTGCTTCGGGATCATTCGTGCTTAACCACCAGAGCTCTAGTAGCCAGGAGCTGGTGACTCTACCAGCTCCAACGCTGATGTTAAAAGCGGCGTTTGCCCTCTCCCCTCCCAGCCACGGGAGCGCCCTTATGGTGCCTCCAGGGGGTTCAGAAGAGAATTTGAACCTCAGCCGCGCAGGAGCGCGGCAACGCTGCGGCCACTGCCACCTATATTAAGCGACCGCGCTATGAGTCGTATACGTGCTGTCTGCTAGACTTGCGCATAATAATTCGCTATCGGGAGCGCTCACTTTAGTTCGCGGCTCTGCCGCGAACTAGTTCGCTCTTTTAGTTCATCCGCTCCCAGTGACGGCTGAGCGGCGTGGTCTGCGCATGCAGGTGGAGGGAGAAGTTCCCCCACCTAGCTGCTTCATGCGCTTGCTGCTTGAGCTGCTAACGATATCACGCATACCAAAAGAATCAGTTTGTGGATAATTTCTCGCGTTTAAGTTTAGAGTTATCTCTATATCTTGGCATTGTGGAATTTATTAGTGAGATATTGCAGAGTGCAGAATACTTCAAAACAGAAATTTTGTAGCACTGAACTATGTAATATAGCAGGCAGACGCTCACCTAGAAATGGCTATCATCAGCAGCTCTTTTTAGTTCGTCCGCTCTTTTTAGTTCGTCCGCTCTTTTTAGTTCGTCCGCTCTCCTTAGTTCGTCCGCTCTTCTTAGTTCGTCCGCTCTTTTTGGCTTTTGCTACCGCTACTAAAAGAGCTGTTTCTTTTGTTATGATAGATTTTTTATATAATGCTCAGTGTTGCCCAAGCGTGTGCTATTACCCGTATTTTTGGCCAATTAGACATCAAATACGTAAAAAAAATAAACCATTTATTTACACGAATGGGTGATACAATGGTATTCAACTACTGTGCATACAGATTACTCGTAGTAAATATTATTTAGACACTGCTGAATACCTTAGAAAAGAAAATTTGTGGCAGTGAACTATGAAACTACAGCAGAGGTGCATCTCAGCTCGAAATGATGGTAACTGGCAGAAGGGAATCACGCGATTCTGCGCGCTCTCGCGTCACCTCACTGTTCCCCGTCAGTCTTCGGAAACGGAGCGGACGAACTAAGAGGCGAGGGAGATGCGAACTAGTTCGCGTAGTTCGTCTGTGGGAGCGCTCTTCCGAACTAGTTCGTTCGCGAACTACACAAGACTGCTCTCTGCGCGACGTAAAACGTTTCTCGTGCGATAAAAATACTTTGAATGTGCATATAAAATGATATGATAGAAGAACGAAACGAAGAATGATAGCTTAAAAACACTTGTTATTTTATTTATTTATTTACTTTTTTTTTGCGACGAGATTTTTTCCGGGTGTTCAATGAAACCAGTGAACATATAGGACGCTAGCAATTGTATTTGTAGGTAAATGGCCACCGTTTGAGGTCGTATAAAACACGGCATTCAAATAATACAAGAATATATTTGGTATATTCTGCGCAGTTGCTAGTACGAGCAGAAATAACTCGAAAAAGGGTAGGCTAGGGAGGAGCGGTAATGTTGTGTCGAGTTGGTTTAAAGCGGGCCAGAAGGCGCGCGGCCCTCCACTGCATAAAAGGCCCAGCGGGCGGATAATTAGCCTGGGCCCGTAGCGTTACATCGGCCCCACAATGACGAGGGCCTCTTCAGCGCTAAAGCAGACTTCTGCGTGTTTTGATCGCAAATTTTTATTTTTCAAACAAAAAGGAGGGACGAGCGAATGGAAGCAGTTACTTCAGTTCTTTCACAATAGAATGCCCCTAATGAAGGTGAAATCGTATGGAAAGAACCGTCTCATGGCGGGCTAATAAATGTACGGACGTAAACGCGCGGCCGCGCTTCTATTGGAGCAGACAGTGGGGAGAGCTGTAATTAGCGCGCGAGCCTCGCGCATCAAAAACAACCCATTCGCCGAGCAACTTATAACGGTCCGCCAGTGGCTGAGAAATCAATTACGTAGCATCACCTGACTGCAAATGGGAGGGGCGTCGACGCGTCGTCGCCGTGCAGTTCTGCTGCATGAATGTCCACCGCTCATTTCACCCACCTAACAACTGGAAACCGCCATTTTATACAGTACGAATTCAACAGCGGGCAACAAAAGTTACATACTGCATAACCACAAAAACTGAAGCAGCATGAAAGTTAATTCTGTGCAGCACATTTATCGTACACTGCCGGAAGTAAAATTAGTCTTCTTCTTCATGTACCCAGTGGCGGCTGGTGCTAATGTGCTGTAGCACACTGTAAATATATTACTAAAATTATGCCATTTCTCTTCGATAGCAAGCGAGAAATCGCTGTGAAATTACATCCTTCCTCTTGGAATGCGATCCAGATATCACAATAAAACTATGCCAATTCCCTTCCAATACGTATTACAATGCTAGTAATAAGGATGAAAATGCATTTTGGAGCGCTCTCGCCGCGATAGCTGGAAACCAGCTCCGTGTGCTGAAGTGGGATTCAGTCGCGCTGGTACGTGCGCAGAGAGGCGGCGCAGTCGTCTGTTCGCTAGTGCGCATGCGCAGACGTGACGTCAGGCCTGGCGGCTCATGTGTGCTGAGACCGACTGCAGCGCCAGATCAATATTTTTCTTCGCGCTGCGTGTAACGATTGCGGAAGAATAGTATATGACGAATGTTACGGCATACGGAGTCAAATAGCGCGCTGGCTCAGGCGTATTGCGCGTTGTCTCTCAAACCTATTTGTCTGAGGCTCGTATTGAAATACCTCTGAGTCCAAATTTTTAATTTCTGTAAATAAAACTTCAATCACAAACAACATTAGTAATGTATAGCCAACATGCGAGTGAAACTGCGCTTTTCAGCCAAGCAGTTTCATTGGTCACTTGTGTAGAACGCAAATGACGTGGTGGGCATATTGGTGGGCTCCGTTTTTTCCATTGTCAGTCACGCTTTTTATTTTAGTATATTTTGTTTCCTGTTTATTTTTGTAATATTGTAGCACATTGGTCAAATTTTGTACGATCCACCACTGCATGTACCGTCTCCATTTCGGAGGTTGGCTATCATCATAGCTATTTTAGTTTTGGAAGCTGCGGCTTTAAATATGTCAGATGTTGAGACATTAAACCATTTTTGCAGGTTGCCAAACCAGGACATTCTTCTCTTTCCAACGGGACTCATCTGGACCGATCTGCGATTTCTACCATCATTCGCCTTCGCTTCAATCACGCCTCTTATCCAGAAGATCTACATCGGATCAACGTCTACGATTCGGCGGCATGTAAGTGTGATCCTGAAACGGAAGCTGTTCAGGTGCCCCAAATTTGACCGTGAACATTTGAACTTCCTGCAGACATTGGTGAGGTTATGCAGTATCCCCTTCCCCAGTCAGCTTCTTCCCTTTTGTTTACAAAAGACATTCGTGTGTATAAAATCATAATTAAGTTTATTAAGACCACTGGACACAATCTATAAGTATCAAGTGTGTTGGTAATATATTATAAGGTTTTGCTTGTGAATATGTGAAAATGTTCCATAACTATTTTAATTGTGATATAATGCAGGTTTCGCATTGTTTCCACTCTCCCTTTTTGACAAAATGTACTTCTGTTTTTTCTGTTTATTTAAATATATATACATTTCCACTGTGTGTTGTAGATGGCCACATTGAGTTAAGACTCAGAAGGCCAAATAAAGAGAAAAAGAAAAGAAAATAAGTTCTCTTTCCTTCTATCTTCCCTTGTATTATGAGTTGCAGAGTCTCATATCTTGGACCTCTCATGATGTGGCCGAGATATTGTAGTTTTCTTTTTTTTCACTTCCTGTAGGTTTTCTACGCCTTTCCCCATTCTTCTCAGTACCTCCACGTTGGTAACATGTTTTGTGTCCCAACTTCGTCGCCGCTTTTGTGTCCCAGCCTCGTCGTAGGTGTCGGTGGCCGAGTGGAATGAGACCGACACGCTGGTGCAGGTACGGAGGGGAGCAGCCAGAAACTATAAACACTCGAGTAAATTAGAAAGAGATATATTGCACAGAACGTAACAATACTTAACTTTTACATAGTACTGCAGAATGTTGATACATAGTTATTAGAGGCCTGCCTAGTGCCTGTACAATAGCAAAGTCTTCACTGGTGCCTATCTGATTACGAAGGTCCTAACTCGTTGCTATCTCAGTCCGAAGTGGCAAGTCCTTCAGTGGTGGCCACGAGCGGGGTTCTCACAGAGGGCGCTCGTGGCTGTCGTCGTGAGAACGCCGCGCCGTGCGTGCCTGGCGGCGCGCGGCGAAAGTAAGTGGCGCGCACTTTGTACTTGTGCGACACCACACCCCTCCCCCCCAAACCGCCGCGCCGTCGTGGCGTAGGGCTGAGGGCCACGGCGACGGCACTGGGAGGAGGGCCTGAGCGGGGGCGTTACTGGTGGGACGGGCGTCGTAGCTGAGGCCGGGATCGAGACGCCGTCCGCGCCCCGGCATCCGCCTTGCGATCCTCCAGGGAACCCGCCGAAACCTGGGGAAGGGCGCCCGCCCCCGCCCAGAGGGAGCAGGTCATCTTCTTCTGAGGTGCGTGGCCCAAGCTGGGAGGGCCCGCACGGTCCCGGAGTCCCTCTCGGTGACGCTGTCATCTGCGGCGGCGACAGCGGCGGCGACGACTGCATCGGAGGTGCGTCGACCTCCATGGGGACGATCTCGTAGTCCGGGGACGAACGATGTGGCTGTGCTCCCTGGCGGTGAACTGGGTCTGGAATCAAGAAACCGGAGACAGGATCGCGCGGCCTGTGCAGGCGTAATTGGTTTGCGTGGCGCCGCAGCTCCGACCCTGTGGAAGAACGTACAACAAACATATTGCGCCCGAGCACGCGCTGAATGGTGCCCGGTAACCATTTCTTCTTGTCGCCAGCAAACACCCTGTACAGCACCGGCGTAGAAACCTGAAAACGCGTAGCGCCATACGAACCGACTCGGTGCGTGGGAGGCTGCAGCAGGTGAAGGAGAGTGCGGTGACGGCGGCCGTGTAGCAGCTCGGCAGGAGACGGGCCGTCACGTGGTATGCACCGATACGTAGACAGGAAAATTTGAAGAGCTTGCTGCCTGGAGTGCTGACCTTTCATCTTTTCCATGTGTGACTTGAATGTTCGAACGAAACGTTCTGCTTCACCATTGGACTGAGGGTGAAAAGGTGCAGTGGTAATATGCTGAATGCCATTCACACGACAAAACTGTTGAAATTCCGCACTAACAAACTGAGGTCCATTGTCACTGACGATAGTTTCAGGCAAGCCTTCGATGCAAAACACTGATGTTAAGGCACTGAGTGTACTAGACGCTGTCGTTGAGTTCATGGCAATCACAAAAGGAAACTTGCTGTAAGCGTCTACAACAATTAACCAGCGCGTGTTCCAGAAAGGACCGGCAAAGTCAATATGTAAACGTTGCCATGGTCCCTTGGGGCGTGGCCAATCTGAGAAACGTTGCGGAGGAGCCGCCTGATGCTCCGCACAAACAGTACACTGTGACGTCATGTTCTCTATCTGAGCGTCCATACCAACCCAGGTACAATGACGTCTGGCCAGTTGCTTTGTCCTAACAATGCCCCAATGTCCTTGATGCAGGAGGCGTAACACTTCACGTTGCAGGGAACGAGGAACAATCACTCGTGTTTGGTCGTTGTCGGTATGCAACAACAGTACACCCTGACTTAAAGACAATGCATGACGTTGTGCAAAATAACGTCGAACCAGAGGCCGATCAATGTCTTTGGCTCTGGCAGGCCACCCTGAGCGAACAAAACGTGCTACCACACTTAGGTCTGCATCCGCAGCTGTTTCCTGTGCAACCCGACGAGAGTTCAAAGGGAAATCTGCGACAGCGGTAGCATCTCTGGAATCTATCTGACAACATGCCATTTCCGAAGAATCAAACGACACATCCTGGCCAACCGGCAGTCGGGAAAGTGTGTCCGCGGTGGCATGTTTAGTGGTAGGTCGGTACAAAATCTCATACTGATAATTAGACAATATCAAGGACCATCTCTGAAGCTTTTGTGCCGTTCGTGGCGGAATTGGCTTCGTGGGTGAGAACAACGACGTGAGAGGCTTGTGGTCTGTCAACAAATAGAATTTTCTGCCATAGAGATAATGATGAAACTTTGTGACGCCGTAAATGATTGCTAAGGCCTCCTTTTCTATCTGACTGTAATTCTGTTGCGTCGGCGTCAGTAGCTTGGATGCAAAGGCAATAGGACGATCGTGACATCCAATACGATGCGACAGAACAACACCCAGACCGTACGACGAGGCGTCAACTGCTAACACTACAGGCTTCTGTGGGTCAAAGGGAATCAAACATGCATCACTGAGTAGTGCAGACTTTAATTTGTCAAAGGCAACCTGACAATCTTTGGACCATACAAAAGGAACATTCTTCCTACGTAAGTGATGCAGTGGAGCTGCAATCTGAGAGGCATTGGGAATAAACCTGAAATAATAGTTAAGCTTTCCCATCACTGCTTGCAATTCATGCACATTCTTAGGAGGAGGCAAGTCTTTGATTGCTCGAAGATGTGACTGTAAGGGATGAATTCCTTGGGCGTTAATCACATGGCCTAGGTACTCTATTTCAGTTTGAAAAAACGAACACTTTGCTTTATTGCAACGTAGACCTGCTGCAGTCAAAACTTTGAAAAGGCACTCCAGGTTTGCTAAATGTTCTTCAACTGTACGTCCGGATACCACAATGTCATCTAAATAGTTCGAGCAACACGGTACAGAAACTGTCAGCTGTTCCAAAAAACGCTGAAAAATAGCGGGGGCGGAAGAACTGCCAAAGGGTAGGCGTTGAAATTGAAAAAGGCCCATGTGAGTATTAATGACGAAAAACGTTTTTGACTCGTCATCAAGTGGAATCCGTAAGTATGCCTCTGCTAAATCAATCTTAGAAAAGAAACGAGACTGTCCTAATTTGTCCATCAGTTCCTCAGGTCTGGGCAGGGGATAAGTGTCTACAATTGTTTGACTGTTCACTGTAGATTTGAAGTCCGCACAGAGACGAAGTTTTCCTGACGGCTTGGGTATAATTACTATAGGCGAGGCCCACTGACTCGCAGAAACAGGAGAAATCACCCCACTATCTTGCCAACGTTTAAGTTCTTCGGCAACTGTATCACGCAATGCGATAGGCACTGGTCTAGCTTTACGAAATTTTGGAACTGCAGATTCTTTTAAAGTTACATGTGCCACGAAGTCTTTTGCACAACCTAGTTCCGGCGAAAACAAGTCACTATATTTGTCACATAAAGCATTGATTTTGTCCTGAGGCACTACTGACGAAATTTGAAGCACATCTCTTTGAATTGATAAACCAAACAAGTCAAAAGCATCTAGTCCAAAAATGTTCTGTGTAGATTTGGCCTGAAGAACTACAAAAGCAACTGTTTTTGTTACACCTTGAAAAGAGGCAGGCAGGCTACACGTTCCTAGCACGGGAATATTTTGACCTGTATAAGCTGTTAACACTTGTTGACACAGCGATAATTTTGGCGAACCCAGAAGTTCATAAGTATCTTTATTAATTAAGGTAACAGCGGAACCAGTGTCGAGCTGAAATTGCACAGTCTTATTGTCAATGGAAAGATTCACAAAAAGTTTTTGCTTGCGGCGCTCGACAGGCGCGCGAATGTGGGCAACGTCTGCTACGGTTTGTTTGCTGCACTTGCGCGGGCCGCGTAGTGAAGGAAGCGGCTCAGACTCGGCACGCAGGGGATTAACAACACTGTCACTAGATGACACTACCGCCGGATCGGCGTCCGCGCAATGCGAGGCTACTGCACTAAAATTACTTTCAGTGTCTACAACAAGTCTACTGGCACTATCTACACAGTACTGGGCACTTTTACAATAAGAAGTTGCAGAAGGCACTAGGTTCACTACAGGAATGCACTGTTCATAGTCATTTTGCGTGTCCCGAACCCGTTTCCGTTGCACTGTTTTACGCGCTCGTCGGCGCTTGCTACGTGGCGCACTATATAGTTTTGCCATAGGCGCAGAACTACTTTCTTGCAATGGAGAACCAACTAAAGCACTGTTAAACTCCACAGCGTCTATGACATTGACTGTATGCACTGCTCTTGCACTATGCGAAGCACTGTTTCTAACGTTACTGTTCTTTGAGTTTTTAATTTGCATACACACAGACTGCACATGCCCCGATTTGCCACATTGATAACAGGTTGCGTTGCGACTAGGGCAATGAGCACGCTTGTGGCGAGACACACACTGGGGGCAAGATTTACGTACATTTTTCTGAAATGAGCGTTGGCGCCCGTTATGCAAATTACTGTGTCTAACACTACGGGGCGACCTTTGCGTCGCACTTTTACTCTGGCTACTGTTCACTGTCTGTTCAGCACGGCCGGTAGAAAAATAAGAAGCACTAGTGCTATACTGAGAACTACGGCTAGGAAAGCGTCCGTTGCGGCGCACTGAATTTACACTGTGGCTTTGCATTTCTACATCTGCTAAGTCAAAAGTATCATGCGCTTCTATAAGCTGCAGTACACTGTCTAATGAGGGGTCAGACTGTTTCAGAATTGCTGCTCTAATTCTGGGGTCCTGAATATTCTGCGTAATCGCATCCCTCAACATCACGTCACTATACGAAAGTCCACAAGAGCAAGTAAATTTACATTGGCGGGTTAAGCCCTTCAATTCCGTAATCCACTCTTGGTGTGACTGCTGCGGTAACTTTTTAAGTCTGAAAAATCGGTATCGTGCAGCGGCTACAAGAACTTTTCTCTCATAATGAGCATTCAGTGCATCTACAATTTGTTCAAAGTCTACATCACGAGGAGATGCGTGAGGGAATAGTTTTTGCAGTAACACGAAAGTTTTGGGGCCCACCACAGACAATAAAAGATGCTTAACAGTCTGACCTGTAAGTTGATGGGCCGCGACGAGTTCTTGAAACTGCGCCAGATAATCACTCCATTCTTCCTCACGTTCGTTGTATTGGCGAAACGTAGGAAGTGTTGCGGCGGCAGGTGTGGGCTGCTGAAGCGGCGGCTGTTGTTGTTGGTAAGCAGCCTGTGTCGTCAACTGCGACACGGCCTGCAGCAGTTGAGTGATTTGCGCCGTCTGTAACTGAATAATTTCCATTAAGTTTGGGTTCGGGGTAGTGGCCATGCTGACCGATTAGGCGCCGCGCATACAAGTAACTTATAACAAAACACAAATGCAATATGAAAGGAGGGCTCGCTCTGCAACAAAAAGGTCCACAAAATACGTAACAGAATATGTTCCCCCAAAAATCTTATAATAAGGGTGGGTGGGCGGGAGCAATTTTTGCGTGCTCCGACTGCTGCTGTCTGGCTGCTGTAAGCGGGCTGGTCCAAGGTTCTATCACTCCTCGTCGCCACTTTTGTGTCCCAACTTCGTCGCCGCTTTTGTGTCCCAGCCTCGTCGTAGGTGTCGGTGGCCGAGTGGAATGAGACCGACACGCTGGTGCAGGTACGGAGGGGAGCAGCCAGAAACTATAAACACTCGAGTAAATTAGAAAGAGATATATTGCACAGAACGTAACAATACTTAACTTTTACATAGTACTGCAGAATGTTGATACATAGTTATTAGAGGCCTGCCTAGTGCCTGTACAATAGCAAAGTCTTCACTGGTGCCTATCTGATTACGAAGGTCCTAACTCGTTGCTATCTCAGTCCGAAGTGGCAAGTCCTTCAGTGGTGGCCACGAGCGGGGTTCTCACAGAGGGCGCTCGTGGCTGTCGTCGTGAGAACGCCGCGCCGTGCGTGCCTGGCGGCGCGCGGCGAAAGTAAGTGGCGCGCACTTTGTACTTGTGCGACACCACAACATGTTCTGTCCATCATATCCGCAACATCCTACGGTAGGTCCACATCTCGAAGGCTTCTATTTTCTGCACACAGTATATGTTGAAGGTCCAAGCTTCTACTCCATACAATAGGACTGGAAACACATAAAATTTGAGCATCCGAGTTCTTAGGTCTAGGCTCAAATCGCGACTATAGAGCAGCTTTCTGATCTTCATAAAGGATGCACGGGCCTTCTCAATGCGAATCTTTATTTCTGAACAGTAATCTATGGAGCAGCTGACACTCGTACCTAGGTAGTCATACCTATCGACTCTTGCCAGCCTTTCGCCTTCCACAAAAATTAGTGCACCGTCTTAAAGTATTCCAGTTCACTCAAGATCTATTGCTGAAACAGTGCATATCGAGTACATGAAATGATTACGTTTACAGATCAATAGCTCAGGCAGTACTTAGGCAGCAAGTGTTGATCCGTGCTGATGATGATTGTGTGTGGCACTTTTGGCCGTTAGACCAAGGTAGGGATCGTGTCCGGCCTGCCTTGTGCAAGTCTTTAAGTGACGCCACTGCGGCGACTTGCGTGACGATGATGATGATGAGAACAAGGCAACACCCTGTCCCCGAGTGGAGAAGATCCCCGACCCGACGTGATTCGAACCCAAGCCCCTGCGTAGCAGTCCACCGGACTACGGAGATGGACTGAATCGGTGCTGCAGCAGCCATATTAGCACGTGGTCTGGTCTCCCTGAGCAGTACTGCAGGCGCTGATTTTGGCATCCATTCCACAGCGAATACTATTTTGGGATACGGTATTCCAAGCCTGCTCCACCTGTTGACGTAGTTCTGCAACAGTTGTGGGATGACGAGTCGTACGTATCAGTTGTCGTTACGGTGGCCAGATTTCCAAAATCAAAATACGTTACACAAATTAGAACCTGACATGAAGCAACATTTTGCGAAACGTTGCGTAAGTACTTTACGAGTAAAATAGATCTGAGTTCAAATATTTGGTCCATACTAAAGCTACGTAGATAGCCATACTATTTTGTTAAATATCGCACCTAAACAAGAGTAAAAATACGGTACGTTGATAATGGCATAAATATTTTATTGTTGCCACATGAAAAACACTACATGTTAGCTTAATATAACGACGTATTTCATTATGGGTGACAGCTATTATTGTGTACATAGGTTACTAATTTCTCACTGTCTCAAATCTATATTTCAGAGCTAAGCGTTTCATTTAGGAGCATGACAATTTGAAACACAGTTTTGTGAAAATTAATATATGAAGTATCATAAACATAAGTATTAATTATAATTATATCCTTAATATTTTCAACAGTAAACCTCTTGTTTTCATCAATCCATAAAGCTATGGTATCAGGTAAGACACTGTGCAAAGGTAATTATGAGCTGCAAATTATTGCAGCAGATATCACGACATGAATTAAAAAGTTGACAATCATATTTTTCTCTAACAATAAGATAGTATTTTTAAATTCGTGCTTTACGGCTTCATATACATTTTAACATTGTTTGGAGCACTCCTTTGCTTTGAGGGAACAACGGGACACTTAAAGCCAAATAAGGGACCTCTGGGCACCCTAGTTGTCGACCCATCATATCCCTCACTTGATCGACAGGAGACGACACCGAAGAATGTGCTGGCCAGGCAGTTTGCTGTACGCCTTGGAGAGCACGTTGATTTTCAAAAAAAAATTCAAATGTTTGTAAATCTATCGGACCAAACTGCATTGTCATCAGTCCGTAGCTTACAAACTACTTAAACCTAGGTAAACTAACCTAAGGACAAACACACACACCCATGCCCCAGGGAGGACTCGAACCTCCACGGCGAGCAACCGCGCGCTTCCCAGCGAGACGCTTTAGACCGCTCGGCTACTCCACCGTAGCGTTGATTTTCACGCGGAGCGTTTGTGGGCGCGCATTATCCTATTGGAACAACACACCCCTACCTATCGCAAGAATATCACTTACAAGATTCCCGACGTACCGAGCGCTACTCGGCGAACACCAAAGGTGAAGGAGAGTTGTGGCCGTCGCGCCCCAGCCTGCAACGAATGCCCTCTACAGGACAGTGCTCGCCAGCTACGGGGAAACGACCATCACCTGCGTGCGGGCAGAATCTGCTTTCATCGCTGAGGACCACAGGCCGTCATTCAAACTTCCAAGTGATCCTCTGACCGCACCAGTCGGGCCGTGTACGTTGATCCTGTGGCGTGAATGGAAGACGGGCTAGAGGCGTAGTCGCACTGCTAGTAACCGTTGGGCAACAGGTCGTGATGGCACTCGTGAGCTCACTGTGCTGCGCTGCCTGTACGATCTTTGACTGCTGTCCTTACAATATGACGTGTGTGCTGCGTGGACGTCCAGACCCTCGACTGCGGCTGTGAGAATGTCCACGTAGTCTACCAAATACCTAGGAGTTACAATTATGAACAACTTTGACTGGAGAGAACACATAGAAAATATTGTGGGGAAGGCGAACCAAAGGTTACGGTTCATCGGCAGAACGCTTCGAAGATCCACCAGCTCCACGAAATAGACTGCCTACATCACACTTGTGCGTCCTCTCCTGGAGTACTGTTGCCCCTTGTGGGATCCTCACCAGGTGGGATTGACGGAAGACATTGAGAAGATTCAGAGAAGGGCAGCTCGTTTTGCTTTATCACGTTACGGGAGGGAAAGTGTCACGGAAATGTTGCACGAATTGGGGTGGAAATCATTAAAAGAAAGACGTTATTCATTGCGGCGTGATCTGTTTGCGAAGTTTCAATCACCGACTTTTAGTTCTGAATGTGAAAATATTTTGCTAATACCCACCTACTTAGGGAGACATGACCATCCCAATACAATAAGAGAAATCAGATCGAAAACGGAACGATTTAGCTGTTCTTTCTTCCTGCGCGCTATTAGAGAATGGAACGGTAGAGAAAAGTTATGAAATTGGTTAATGAACCCTCTGCCAGGCACTTGACTGTGATTTGCTGAGTATCTATGTAGATGTAGATTTGAGCGTTGCACCCACTGACGTTGCACAGCTGACGCGGCACGTCCAACGTGAGTGGCCAATCTCCGAAAGGACCAGCCCGCCAATCTCAAGATCACAATTGGACCTTTTCAATATTCGCTAAATTGGCTGTATGAAGCACGAGTGCGTCCTGTAGTATATACAGCACTTAACCTTTATCTCACGGATGAAACCAGAACTAAAACTTCTGATACTATCAGAGGTGGAGAGGCGGTCTTGTTAAATTTGTTAAAAGTTTTTAAAAAATTTATTAAAACTTTATAATTGGCCTAGACCACATAAGAACTTAAAATCTTACAAAGTGGTGACTAGTTTCGACTTATAGTCATCATCAAGCCTTTAACAAGCAAAGGAACCATCCTAAGAAACAGAAAAACAACGGCTTTCACAATAATTCAAATGTTTGTTAAGCTCAAGGGACTTAACTGCGGGGTCATCAGTCCCTAAACTTAGAAACTACTTATGAACTATGTTACCCCAGTAAGAATAGCCCCTGATTTATATATCCGTAGTGTAGTCGGCAAGGTGCTGGACTGAGACGCGAAAGGTCGGTGGTTCGAAACCCGCTACTACTTAAATTTAAAGCCGGCCGCGGTGGCCGAGGGGACTGAGGCGCTTCAGTCACGGTCTGCACGGCCACTACGGTCGGGGGTTCGAATCCCCCCTCAGGCATGGATATTTGTGCCGTCCTTAGTTGTAGGTAATTCATAAGTAGTTTGTAAGTTTAGGGACTGATGACCCCGTAGTTAAGTCCCTTAAGCTTAACAAACATTTGAACATTTGAGAATAGCCCCTACACAGCAGACCACCCGGCAGACGTCCACGTACGCAGGTAGCGGAGTACCAGGCGAAGCCGGAAACCCGACGACTAGAGACAACCATCGCGCCTCGTAAACATTGACAGGAAAACATCAACAAAAACACCAAAGCTAAACAGGGGACTATCTTGAACAGAGGTCGCAGCTCACACGCCACGTCACTGTCCGCTGACGTATACAGAGGTCGCTGTCACTCGCAACAGTGGATCCTTCCGCCAAGCGCCAGCTATATCTGGAAGACGCAGCGACGTGACGGCAGGTTCCACCTCGAGGAATGTTACGAACCACTACTACGCCCAGGACCGACTACTCCAGCCCACTGGACCACCTACGGACTCCGACTCGGCCACAATCAACCGATGGTATCACGATTAGGACTTAGTGTTTTGGGCTACGGCCTATATCTTTGTCAGTAAAGAAATAGACTTTTTTACGCTGTACCGGGAATGGGCCCGAAATGTTTTCAGTTAAAATGAACTATTGTGGTGTAAAACAGACTTGTATATCGTGTTGAATAAACCGTGTTTCCAAAGTTTTGTGTTGTATTAGTCACAACAAACTACCTTATACTAAAGACGACACAAACATTCACACCCGAGGGGGTATTCGAACACCCGACTGTAGCGGCCGTGCAGACTGTAACTGGCGCGCCGCAGACCGCTCGGCCACCGCAACCGCACTCACAATAATTACAATGTAGTAAAGTAACTTGAATAAACTTTAAAATGCAACACTGCCTCTTAAATAAAATGGTAATACTTTAACCCAGCAGGGTAAATATAATAAAATCAAGGAAAAGGATAATCAAAATATCAACGGGTGTACTGCGGGTCTATAGTGTCCAACGGGCACTTTTAGAAAAGCAAGAGTACTTAGCAAACGACATCTACGGTGGCGCAGCTTTTCAAATTTCTTCATGCTGCGATACATCTCCTCCCCGTAAAGGTGTATGACGTGATTCTTCAGTTTCTCCCGGCGTATTTGATAATCAAAATATCCACGTGTGTACTGCCGGTCTTAAGTGTCCAACGGGCCCGTTGGACACTATAGACCGGCAGTACACCCGTGGATATTTTGATTATCAAATACGCCGGGAGAAACTGAAGAATCACATCAAGGAAAAGGATGATAAAATATTACCATTAGGCACAAAAAATTGCAACATACCACAGACAATGGATGGATTAAAAATTAGATTGCTAGTTACATCATTTTGAGGTTTTAAGCCAGTAAATCCATAAAAAGTTTTCAGAATGACACTTTCACTCTGCAGCGGAGTGTGCGTTGATACGAAACTTCCTGGCAGATTAAAACTGTGTGCCGGAACCGGGACTCGAACCTGGGACCTTTGCCTTTTGCGGGCAAGCGCTCTACCACTTTTTTTTTTTTTTTTTTTTTTTTTTTTTTTTTTTTTTTTTTTTTTTTTTTTTTTTTTGGGTAGTTCTCTTCGTTGCGGACGCTGATCGTTTTTGTTCGAGGTTGTTCGTTGAATGTTTGGCTCAGCTTTTTTATTACAGAGGGCGTGGAGCCCTCTGACCGGGCGCGCTGAGCCACGGCGCCCGGCACCACTGAGCTAACCCGACACGACACACGATGCCGCCTCACAACTTTACTTCCACCAGTACCTCGCCTCCTACTTTCCAAACTTCACAGAAGCTCTCTTGCGAAACTTGCAAGACTAGCACTCCTGGAAGAAAGGATATGGTGGAGACATGGCTTAGCCACAGCATAAGGGATGTTTCCAGAATGAAACTTTCACTCTACAGCGGAGTGTGCGCTGATATGAAACTTTCTGGTTCCAGCACACAATTTTAATCTGCCAGGAAGTTTCATAAAAAGTTTTGTTCGCAGGAATGTGACTTTTATCATGGCAATGAAAAATGTTGAAAAGTCCGGCACCTGTGGAGGATGTTATGCAGTATAAAATAACGGAAGTATAGAAGTATAATTAAAAAAGTAAAAAAAAAAAATCAGCACAAAACAAAGACCAGAGCAACCTCTATTGGAGACTCGTTCTGTGCAATATTGACGTTTTATGAATTAGGTTCATAGGTGTTTGAATGAAAACATATGCTAACAACTTCACCAGGAACATCAAGTTACTTTAGAAT
Organism: Locusta migratoria; assembly: GCA_026315105.1. NCBI lineage: Eukaryota > Metazoa > Arthropoda > Insecta > Orthoptera > Acrididae > Locusta > Locusta migratoria. Next base: position 740,260,553 of record CM048755.1, on the reverse strand, counting down.
ATTGTAATTATTGTCGAAATTAGTTGTTATTTGGTTCTTAGAATGGTTCCTTTGCTTGTTATAGGTATGATGATGACTGTAAAGTCGAAACTAGTAACCACTTTGTAAGATTCTAAGTTCTTATGCGGTCTAGGCCTTTAAAAAAATTAAATACATTTTTAAAATCATTAACGATGCTGTACCAAAATTGTACAACCCATCCCACTGCTGTATAAATAAGATGGGTTGGAGGCGCTGTCAGGATGGCAGGCGAAGCGGTCAAGGCTTGTGAGCGCCATAGGAAGGAGTGACTGACTAATAAATGAAAGATAGGATTCAAGTTAATATTGGCTACATTCTGAAAGTATGGATTACATAATGAGATTCGTCGTGAAGTCGGATGCAATGAATGAGTGCCAGTCTAAGTTCGCGGATTAGAAAACGAAAAAGGTAACGGTTTCAGTTGACACAGTTGGTGGGTGATACCGAACAACGGCTCGGCAGCATGAGGTCTCTGGAGTGCGTCTCTTCTATACGGAGGCTACAACGGAAGAGTGCCAAGGAGCTGATTTTCGCACCTCACAGTCCTTCAGCAGTAGCACACTTAATCTATAGTGGGTGTCCGTTATTGGCATACACAGTAGCATCGAAACATCAGTATATGCGGGAATACAGTATTTTGGCTGCGAGCATTATAGAATAAATAGGCTGTGCTACAGGAAAGAGACACCGTGGCGAACGGAAGTCTGTGTGTGGCGGGAAACGTGCCGGGAAGAGTCCTCCGCAGTCGGGCTGGTCACCATGGCCTCGGTGGCGGAATGGTCAACGCGTCTGCCTAGTAAGCAGGAGATCCCCGGTTCGAATCCCGGCCGGGCACAAATTTTCATTCGCCAAAGAGTTTGGTATTCCATCTAAACCTGATACAGTGATGCCATAACACCGCAAATTGCGATTTATTTCATTCATTTGAACGCTGTAATTCGTCAACAATATATATAATCAGTATATTCAGCACGGACGCTAGTAGTGTGACGCGATTTTGGATTCAGCAGTCAATACTGTTTCTGGCCGCTCTTTCCTGCAAGGTGGACAGGCTTGGTCACGTTCTCATGGCAGATGTTACACTGGCAGAACGCTAGTAAAACTTCGCCGAACCTTTGAAATATTTTTTAAAATTATTTCTCTAAAGTATTTTAGGCTGGTTGGTCATGCTGTAGAGGTATGCGCCTGTTTGCTTCAAACGTTGCACTCTGCACCTTATGGCTGTAAACATTCGCCGGCCACGGTGGCTGAGGGGACTGAGGCGCTTCAGTTACGGTCTGCACGGCTACTACGGTCGGGGGTTCGAATCCCCCCTTGGGCATGGATATTTTTGCTGTCCTTAGGATTAGCTAGTTCATAAGTAGTTTGTAAGCTAGGGACTGATGACCCCATAGTTAAGTCCCGTAAGTTCTACAAAGATTTGAATTTTGTAAACATTCCCTGCTGTAGGTGCACGCAGCCGGCGCTCTGGTAGCTATGTCACTGCGCTCTCTGATGCGGGGCAGCGCTGAAACAGTTATCATTACATCTACTATCCCCAAGGTGGCATCTGACGTCATCGGATCAGATCAAAGTCGACGTCGTTTTTCCAGGTGTTCAAATTTTTCCCGTCAGTGTTGTTCAGTGGAATGTAGACTTGCGCATAATAGTTCGCGATCGGGAGCGCTCACTTTAGTTCGCGGCTCTGCCGCGAACGAGTTCGCTCTTTTAGTTCGTCCGCTCCCAGTGACGGCTGAGCGGCGTGGTCTGCGCGTGCAGGTGGAGGGGGAAGTTTCCCCACCTAGCTGCTTCATGCGCTTGCTGCTTGAACCGCTAACGATATCAAGCAAACCAAAAGAAACAGCTTGTGGATAATTTCTCGCGTTTAAGTTTAGAGTTATCTCTATATATTGGCATTATGGAATTTATTAGTCATATATTGCAGAGTGCAGAACTCATCAAAACAGAAATTTTGTAGCACTGAAATGTGTAATCTAGCAGGCAGGCGCTCACCTCGAAATGACTCATCAGCAGAAGGCAAACACGTGATTTTTAATTCTGCTACGCGCCCTCTCGCTATTTCCCGTCGGTCGTCGGAAAAGAATCCTATAAACTATGAACCGAGATACGTTTGACATAATCAAAAATGTTCAAATGTTTGTATAGCTTATGGGACTTAACTACGGGGCCATCAGTCCCTAAACTTACAAACTACTTACGAACTACTTTATACTAAGGACGGCACAAATATCCATGCCCAAGAGGGGATTCGAACCCCCGACCGTAGTGGCCGTGCAGACCGTGACTGGAGCGCCTCAGTCCCCTCGACTTTGACATAATCGTCCGCTGCTCCTAGTTCGTCCGCTGCTCCTAGTTCGTCCGCTGCTCCTAGTTCGTCCGCTGCTCCTAGTTCGTCCGCTCTTTTTGGCTTTTGCTACCGCTACTAAAAGAGCTATTTTTTTATGACAGCTCTTTTATAAAATGAATCAGTGTTGCCAAAGCGTGTGCTATTACCCCTATGTTTAGGCAATTTGACAGCAAATACTAAGGCAAATAAATAAGTTATTTACACGAATGGATGATACAATGGTATTCAACTACTTTGCATACAGAGTACTCGTAGTACTTTATTTTTAAAATAGATTTCTTGTGGCAGTGAACTATGAAACTACAGCTGAGCTGCATCTCAGCTCGAAATGAAGGTAACTAGCAGAAGGGAATCACACGATTCTGCGCGCTCTCGCGTCCTCTCGCTGTTCCCCGTCAGTCTACGGAAAAGGAGCGGACGAACTAAGAAGCGAGGGAGCTGCGAACTAGTTCGCGTAGTTCGCCTGTGGGAGCGCTCTTCCGAACTAGTTCGTTCCCGAACTACACAAGAGTACTAGAATGTGTATACAATTAATTAATCTTGTGATTAAAACTCACACGGGTTAGCTTTTGCTTCCTAACATAGTCTTCGTATTATTCCCCCTTCATAGATTAAGTTATTTCACCTGTTCCGTTCAACAAGGCATAGCCATCTCTTTGGTAGATTTCCTCTCTGTCTTGTCCCTCGCGGCTTGTGGCCGAGAATTTATTTTGAAGCCTGTTTTCCACTTATTTGTATTTTGCACTGAATCAACTTATAATTCATTCCTACTGTCTTCATTTCTGAAGCGACCTTCCCTGGTGCACCCTGCAATATTACAGAGATATTCCTTTCTCGTTGCCCGGACCCTGCTCATAAATGATTGCGTGGGATCTCAGGTTTCATATCCGAAGAGGATAGTAGTTACTGTCAAGTGTTTGTGAAATATTCTTCACGTTTCTTTCTCAGGGTATTCCTAACTACTCCACAGTTTGGTCAAACGCAAATTCTACTTGATTTACCGTTACAAGAGGTTATTTATTAAAAGACTTTTAAAAACCATAAGCTGCTTTTCAAATGTTTATTTGCAATATATCTGTATTAGGGTATCAGTAGCATCTGATACGGAGGAAGTAGTTTTATGTACACTGATTTCTATGACGTAATTATGTATACATTACAAAAAAAAGGAAGATTAGGATTTAACATCCCGTCGCCAGAGTGGTCACAATCTCGGACTTTTCTTTTGTTGAGGATCAGTTTGGAATTCGGCCATGCCCTTTGAAAGGAAGCATCTCGGCAGTTGCCTGTAGTGATTTAGAGAAATTATCGGAAACGTTAATGTGCCTGGCCTAATGTTAGTCCACTGTGTTACCACTGCGCCACCTTGCTCGGGTGTGTGTACATAACATTGCAGATGACCAAACAACTGCACGTACCTCTATTTGTACAACGTGGGAACTACCTGCACTAGAAGTTCCCAAACTCTTTTCGTCATAGAGGCCTTCAGATGACAGTTTCTCCCCGCGGAACCCTAAATCTATCCTTGATTTTTACTAATCATTGTCCTTCGATCGTTCACCTACCTCTGTTGCCAAATTTCTAGATGATGTACTAGATTTGGAAATAAAGGGGAAACATCGTTTAAATGTACATTATAGTGGATATAAGTACAAACGTTTATTTTATTTTATTTTTTTCAACATAGAATGGATATAGCAACAAAATTGGCCCACTTAAGGTTATGGTAGTAACACCAAAAGTGGGCCTTTGCGATCCTCTTCTGACAGCTCGAAATTTAAATGAAAATAACGGCTTAACTATTCATCTGACACGAAAATTGAATAACCGAATTTATAGAGGAGATAATTCTTTACAACTTTGCGGTCTTATGGTTTTTTATATCTCGTAGCGTTTCAAAGATATTTGCAAAAATAACGGCGATTTTGGTATGTCTGTCTGTCTGTCTGTCCGTCTGTCCGTAACGTGTTTGCTGTTTTTAAGACGAACCGTTCAACCGATCAGCACCAAATTTTACAGACATGATTGTAGGCCACCAGAGACCAGTACCTCCATTTCTCAGCCAAAAATACGGTAGTAATACCAAAAAAAGCCGTTTGTAATATAATTGTAATTGCCAACGAACCGTTCCTCTGGAAAGAAAATTGAATAACGTAATTGGTAGAGGTAAAAATTCTCTACAACTTAGATACCTTATATTTTTTTCATATCTCGTATCGTTTGAGACATATTTGCAAAGTTAACGGAGATTTTGAAACCCTCCACTGAATTAACGAAAACCAGCCGTTCGGAGATGTCACGTGACATTCCTCGCCCAGAACTCTTTGTGGCATACGCCATCTTGCGTTGCGTATTTGATGATTTTCTTATTGTAACTTACACGTTGTCATTTCAAAGCAATTGCGCACTGAAGAATTAACAAAAACACATCGTTCTTCGTACGATAAATGATAATCTAGTGACTACAAATGCCATATTAGCATCATTGACAACGGCCATCAATAGTGTGAGATTAAAGGACAGGTGTGTTGGTTGATAGCCGTAGCGTATTGGGAAAGGCGTTGAACTAAGACACTAAATGTCGGTGGTTCGGAACCCGCCACTACCTGATTTTTTTTCCTAAAAGGGTTTCAGACACTCTTACTAATTAATTTTCTATTATTTAGATTATTACTTTGGTCCAAAATGTTTGCAAAAACTTATAAAAATACAAATCTAAAGTGGGCCGTAAAACACGTCAGTGCGATTTTTACTTTGGTGTAAGAAAATGTAGGATATAATCACAAACTCTTGTTTAGGTACAAGGTTGGATTTACGCTTAATGTGGTGTATGAAATAGTCTTAACTTTTGTACTTAAAATAGGTCTGAAATTAGTCTGTATGACTGACAGGTGAATACGTAAATCCGGGACGGCATGAATCTATTATTAAATTTATTTTTTGTGTAATCAAAGGGGTGAAAACAAAGGGCAGCAGAACTCGGACAGCATTTTCAGCTAGTGACGGGTATACTTCTGACAGTTGTACCCTAAAGTTTTTCAGTGGCGCACATTACAATCTTGTTTTTGAAGCCGAAGTACAGCGAATTTCGATGATCTTCATACTCTCGCACGGACGAAATGTGAGGTTTACTGTGGTTGACCAATGGGTTTCGAAGCCACTAGATATCAACAGAGTCTGGGAGAGTACTCGTGGCGTACTGATTTGCAGATATCGTTGCCACCTGTGCAGCCTACTATTAGGCTGTGTTGCCTGCTTTGACGTTTACTTTATCACTGACAATTGCGTTCACTGGCCGTATTTTGTTGCCTTCTGTTCATCTATTTTTATTATTTAACATGTCAAAAAAAATATTAAACTTAGTTTCGCTTGCACGAAGTATTTAACTGACAGTTGCACCTGTCTTGCATGCTGCTGTTTTCATGGAATTTAAATATAAGTGCAGCATACTTTCATCCACCCTTAGCATAATATATGCTTCTGCCCGCTCCCCACACTCCTCATTGTACCGATGCCACATGTTACATTTCGCGAGTAACAGTGCCGCTACGTTACATCACAAAGATCTAGCTAGAAGAGCTAGCAACGCTTTAGCATGGAACTTTCCCGGAACTCGAAACTGGAGGGCAGACGCTGGGCTGTAATAAAGCGACTGGTTGTTTACAGAAACAACTGCTCTCCCCACATCCGCGTCAGAGGTAAAAAACAGGTGGCTAATTCATTTCCCTGTTTGTTGCTTGGTTATCAACTATGCCAACTGACAGTCGAATAGTTGGCTTCGTTTGGTTTGATTGCACAGTTAGTTTAAATTTGGATTTTGGGCTTTTTCGCGGAACCCCTGCCAGTCATTTAGAAGCATAAGGCTACTTACGTCATTGACTTGCGCGTCAGATATAAAATATTTAGGATATTCTACTTTATGTTTATCTAGGAGTCAAACAAGCATGTCGACACCAGTTCTCTTACAGTACACAGGCTTTCGTGTAACTTACTGTTGTTACGTGGTCACTTTTTCATATTTGAATTTAATGATGCAAACATACAATGGACAAAGAAGCCAATAAATTTGTTACATGTCTTATTTATTTATTTATTGAGCTCTTATTTATATACTTAGATGTGAGAGAGAGGATTGAGTAAGGCGGAAGTGAAGTGGACCTGAATGGGTTGAAGCAGGAGATGTTGAATAGTTTTTTTTCTTCTTTTTAAATGTCGATCAATCTATTCTATTTTAACGTATTTCATTTTTGCTCCATGTAATCTTTATGTTGATTTTTGGTTGTTTTTCTTTATACTTACGTCAATAATTCCACCAAACATGAAAGTAATTGTAATTTTACCAATTACTTTCTGATAAACTAATTTGCAATTGTAATTGACAACGTATTTTTCCAAGTAATTGTAATTGAATCTAATTACTTTATTGGGTACTTTTTCCAATACTGTTTACATTAATCTGTGACATTAATACATATATGTAAAGTTTCATTTTATGACAATTGGCTTGTGCTGGTAAGACATCTAAAAGGTATAAAATGCAAAGCACACATACACATATATGAAAATTGTTGTTAATTCTTTTGTCCTACTGGGAACTGAACACTTTAAGATTACCTGTTATACGCAATATACAACCGTATAACATGTCTGGAGTATATAACCCAGCGTGAAGCGAATGTGATAACTTTCGTGTCGGACTAACAGGTAGACACCTTAAAATTTACATATTAAACACCGGACGGAAATGGCAGCGCGGTCTGAGGCACCATGTCACAGATTGCACGGCTGCTCCCGTCGGAGATTTGAGTCATTCCTCAGGCATGTGTGTGTGTCTTGTTCTTTATATCAGTTTAAGTAGTAGTTTAAGGACCGATGATGACCTGAGAAGTTTGGCTCCTTAGATTTACAAACATCTGAAAAAGTGAGTGCATGTTGATATTAATCAGACCATCCTCTCATTTGCGCGAATACAGACATTCTGCTAATGATATTAACAAAAATTTCCCCACCTTTCACAAAGCAAACAAAGGAGATTATTGAACATTTTAGTGAAAATTGAGATATACCCTTAAATGACGAAATGCAATGTCATCGTACTTAGTGAACAAACAGCCTAGCAAAAAATGGTATGTACACAATTTCGACAGTGTTTTAACCGAATAAGTTCGCTTTGGAATTTTTCCATATCCTCAATGTAAAATTTTCTAATTTCATGTGACTTCTTAGATCAACATTGTTTTCAAGTTCGACTGACAACTTCATTATAAGATAAACAGAGATTTTACATTAAGACCAACAAGCTAATACTATTGTTTACGACTATTAAATTACTTTTCATCTATGTAAGTACATGTCTATTTTGCGTTTTCGTACCATTTACATAGTCTACCCTCTCAATGCAATTGTCCTAAGTGTTTACGTATACAAATACATTTCAAAGATGCACATAAATAAGATCTTATAGATAACAAAAGACGCAAAATATAGACTCTGTAGAGTCACGTATTGTGATGAAACTTATACAAGGGAAATGAACTTGAAAGAATTTTTGTAGAAAGGGAAGAGGAAGTAGATAAAGATGAGATAAGAGATACGATAATGCGAGAAGAATTTGTCAGAGCACTGAAAGATTTGAGTTAAAACAAGGCCGCTGGAGTAGATGATGTCCCGTCTGAACTTCTGAATCGTTGCGAGAGCCAGTCATAAAAAAATGTTCCACTTTGTGTGCTAAATGTATGAGACAGGGTAAATAATACCATCCGACTTCAACAAGAATCTAATAATTCCAATTCCCAAGAAAGCAAGTGGAGAAAGGTGTCAAAATTACAGAACTGTCAGTTTAATAAGTCAATGTTGCAAAAAACTAACGCGAATTATTTACAGACGAACGGAAAAATTACTAGACTCCGACCTCGAGAAAGATCATTTTGGATTGAGCAGAAATGTACAAACACGTGAGGAAATACTTACTTCGCGACTTGTCTTAGAAGATAGGTTAAGAAAAGGAAAACCTACGGTTTTAGCTTATGCAGATTTGGAGAAAGCTTTTGATAGTGTCCACTGAAATACACTGTTTCAAATTTTGAAGTCAGCAGGGCTAAAGTATAGGGATAGAAAAGTTATATACATCTTGAACAAACCCGAGACTGCAGTTATAAGAGTAGAAGGGCATGAAAAAGACGAAGTGGTGGGGGAGTAAGAAAGGGTTGTAGCCTTTCGCCAATGTTATTCAATATGTACAATGAGCAAACTATGAAGGAATGCAAGGAGAAATTTGGATAAGGAATTAAAGTTCAGTGAGAAGAAATTAAAACTTTACGATTACCCGATGTCACTGTAATTCTGTCAGAGACAGCAAAGAACCTGGGGGTGCAACTGAATGGAATGGGCAGTGTGGTGAAAGGAGCGTTTAAGATGAACATTAACAAGAGTAAAACAAGGGTAATAGAATGTAGTCTAAGAAAATCAGGCAGTGCTGAAGGAATTAGATTAGCAAACTATACAATAAAAGTGATAGATGAGTTTTGTTATTTGGGTAGCAAAATAACTTCTGATGGCCTAAGAATAGAAGATACAAAATGCAGAATGACTATGGGAAGGATAACATTTATGAAGAAGATAAATTTCGTGGCATCGAAAATTAACTGAAATGTTAGTACGTCCTTTCTGAAAGCATTTGTCTGGAGTGTAGGCTTTTGCGTCAGTGAAACATAGACGGTAAGCAGTTCAGACAGAAAGATTAGGTGGGTAGAATGTTTAACAAATGAGGAGGTGCTGTACATTACATAATTGGGGAGAAAAGAAATTTCTGACATATCCTGACTAAGAGAAGATTCGCTTGGTGGGACACATGTGCTACGTTATGCCAAACAGTCCTCGGCTTGAAATAGTGCTTGGAAGTGCCTCAAGACTTAGAAATTATCGCGAATAGACAAGGGAACTTTGAAGTATTAATGCAGAAGTCTGGACCTCAATTTCACAAGTCTCATAGTACGTCGTCGGTGCTCAAAGTTGAGCAAACATTTTTGTTTGTAATAAATTTCTCATGTGTTACTAAAGTTGTGGAGTCTTTCTTTCAAGTGCGCCTAAGCACACCTTACCAATAAGACCACCACAACAGACTCTTTGTCTTAGATGTCAATTATACGTAACGACACATGACATTTAAGCCTCCACCAAGAAGCAGAAGTAGTTGCATGGGGCATTAAGTGTGCCACTTATGGTACTTGCTTCTAAAACAATTTCTTTCCAAGTACATCCACTACCTGAATTTACCTCTTCATTTAAATACTTTCTTTCTAAATGAAATAAAGTCACGATAAAAATTTTCCTGTAATTAGCCAATGTATGTGGCATTTCTTGTCAAATGCTATCAAAATTCTTTTAATTTTCGAATTGTGCTAGATTCCCTCCGCGTATTATTAAGCCTAGTCGTAATTTTCGTTATACCATTTACATATTCTACCTACTCAAGCCAATTGTCCTAAGATGGTGTTTTACATTTACAAATGCATTTCAAAGGTACATTTCAAGTATACTTTCATTAGACTTCGAGATACTATTGCAGGAAGGGAAGTATATTAGGATGAAATAGGAGATACTATACTCAGAGATCAATTTGACACAGCACTGAAAGACTTTAGTCGAAACAAGACCCCTGAGGTAGATGGCATTCCCTCAGAGCTACTGAAGTATCTGGGAGAACCGGCCATGACAAAATTATTTCACCTGGTGAGTAAGATGTACGAGACAGGCGAAATACCCTCAGACTTCAAGAAAAATTTAATAATCCCAATTTAAAAGAAAGCACGTGCAGACAAGTGTGAAAATTACAGAACCATCAATTTAATAAGTCATGGTTGCAAAATTTTAATACGAATTATTTACAGAAGGATGGAAAGGCTGACAGATGCTGAACTCGGGGAAGATCAGTTCGGATTCAGGAGAAATGTAGGAACACGGGAGGCAATACTCACCTTACGACTTAGAAGATAAAGGAAAGGTAAACCTACTTTTATAGCTTTTGTAGATTTGGAGAAAGCTTTTACAATGTTGATTGGAATACACTCTTTCAAATTCTGCAGTCAGCAGGGGTAAAATATATGGAACGGAAGGTTATTTACAACTTCTACATACCAAGCAGGTGTTATTACAGGTGAAGGGCATGAAACGGACGCAGTGGCCGGGAAGGGAGTAATACAGGGTGGTAGCCTTTCTCCAATGTTATTCAAGTTGTATATTGAGCAAACTGTGAAGAAAAGCAAAGAGAAATTTGCAGAAGGAATTAGAGTTCATGGTGAAGAAATAGAAGCATTGCGTTTTACTGATGACATTGTAATTCTGTCATAGACAGCATAGGACCTGGAAGAACAATTGAACGGAATGGACAATGTGTTGAAAGGAACGTATAAGATGAACATGAACAAGAGCAAAACAAGGGTAATGGCATGCAGTCTTAGAAAATTTGGCGATGCTGAAAAAATTAGACTAGGTAACGAAACAACAAAGGTGGTAGATGAATTTTTTGTTACTTAGGTAATAAAACAACATATGACGGTCGCAGTACAGAGGATATAAAATGCAGAATAGCAATGGAAAGAAAAGCGTTTTTGAAAAAGAGAAATTTCCTACCATCGAATATTAAGATAAGGTAGCCCTTTCTGAAGGCCTTTGTTGCCTTGTACGGTAGTGAAACATGGACGATAAATAGTTTAGACAGGAAGAAGACAGAGGCCTTTGAAATGTCGTGCTACAGAAGAATGTTGAAGATTGAGTGGGTAGATCGCGTAACTAATGAAGAGGTACTGAACATAATTGGGGAGAAAAGGAATTTTTGGCATACCTTAACTAAAAAATGGGATCGATTGGTAGGACACATTCTTAGACATCAAGGAATCGTGAATTTAGCATTGGAGGAATGTGTGTGCGAGAAAAATCGCAGAGGGAGACCAAAGGACGAATATAGTAAGCAGTTTTAGAAAGATGTGGGTTGCAGTTCTTATGAGGAGATGAAGAGGCTTGCTCAGGATAGAGTAGGGTGGAGAGCTGCATCAAACTAGTCTACAGTCTGAAGACCACAACAACAACCTTCAATTTCGAGCAGCATTCTGAGTCTTTTCCCACATGGTGGATAAGTCAATAGTTTTCTTCCATTTAGAAGTTTTGTCACAGTTGTTGACATTGTCAAAGGTCAAGATCGAAATTAAATTTCATACATTTTTTATGTGAGAACCTACTTCGGCTACCTTCAGCCATCTTCAGATCCAAAGTGAATAATCAATTCTTTTTTTTTTTTTTTTTTTTTTTTTTTTTTTTTTTTTTTTTTTTTTTTTTTTTTTTTTTTACATCATAATATACCAACATACTACAGCAGGAGAGAATAAAATTACGATCTCGATAACACGTTTAAAAACTTTAACATGTGGGAAACTATACGAAAAGTGACTTCAGTGTACACACCAATAAAAGGACTTAGGACTTAACACATTATTAAAATGTTCTTTTAAAATAACTTCCATATAGGTTACTGTGATAAAATGTTTATTGTTCCTTTTCATATGGAACGGAAGTCAGCTCAAACATATACATTAAAATAAAGAGGGGCCAGTGAAAATAACACAACACAAACGTTACTAGAAAGATTCTAAGTGTTAGAGGTAACATTTCGCCCTAGGTAAAAATGAAGCAGTTTCTTGTCTCACAGTATAAAATCTTCATTGTTAATATCTGCAACAACTTATTCAACTCCATGACTGTCAATTTCAGCTCTTCTGCAGTACACGCCAAATGTATATAGTTACTTTTTCAGTATAATAAATAACTTTTAAATTATCATATCATTTTCTGTTAACGATGAAACGTCTGATGTGAAAAAACTTGTTTTTTTTTTAGCTTTAAAGGTGGCTCGATGCAGATGAAACCGGTCACCACATAACAAATAAAAAATTGAAATTTATTTTCTATGTTGACCTATAGGATTTTTATTCCTAATGCAAAAAAATAGAAGCTTTCTCCGTTCCCACAAACCAGTCACCAGTAGAGCCTGACTAGCAACTGTTATCTTCATTTTCATCCAACGTACACTAGTGTCCACTTCCATCGTCACGGTCACTATTACTGATTACATCTTCATCATTAGAATCCTCATGCGATACACGCTTTCTAACATTACAATAAATATTCTAATCAATACTTACCGTAGGAATCCTTTCACAAAAATAAAACAATGTTTTGTTGTCTTCTGGGTCCACAATGTTAACGATGTCGTACATTGACGTAATAATAAATGATATTCCAGAATAATTAAGAATGCGTGTATTTTACACTATGTTAATGGATAAACAAACGAACCACTGATCAAAGATAATAGCATGAAAGAAAAAACTGCGTACTACAGCAGGAGAGAATAAAACTAAAACCAGAGACAAATCAAGAAAAAATCTAACCTGACGTAAATGATGTTTAAAATTTTTCTTTTAATTTCGAATAAAAAGTTATAACCCAATTCCCTACATTGTTCTACACGCACAAGCACACAATCATACTCTCATCTAAAGCACTCGTAGGATATGTATTCTCTTCGCAAAAATTGTAAACATCCCATATCTCTGAAAAGCTGTCATGTAACTGTCAAAACATGACGGCAAATATTTTGCTGACAACACGTAATAAAATAATTTTACGGTAGATAATATACCGTAAAAGTAATTCGTCAAAATACCTACTACAGCAGTTATTCAGACTATCGTATGCATACTTTCGCTTCTTATAAAATGTTCAAATGTTTGTTAAGCTTGTGGGACTTAAATGCGGTGTCATCAATCCCTAAACATACAAACTACTTATGAACTAACTTATATTAAAGACAGCACAAACTTCCATGCCCGAGGGAGGATTAGAGCCTCGCGCATCAGAGCATAGCACCTCAATGCGCTCGGCCAATCCGCCGCGGCTCACTTTATACTTCTGTGTATTGTAAGTGTACAATTACATACAAAAAATTACGAAAACTTACATATTGCAAGCGTTACACCTGAAGATGACGCTCTGTCGAAATGAGTAGCTCATAGTGTAAAATACATGCATTATTACAGTAAACAGTGTTGTAGAATATCATTTATTATTGTGTCAATAAAACACTATGTTAGAGGAAGCAACGAAATACGTACAGGAATAGTGGCGCGATAACGTGATACAAATTTAGTGAGTCTTAACTCCGAGAATAACAATGCCACACACAACAATACGATAATCATGAAGCAATAGCTAGATATTCAAATGTCTCCACTGTTACCAACATAACGAATACCGTGTTCATTTACGCTTGGCGCACTCCGTGTTCCAGCGAGCCTGATCCAGGGTTGAATTCAAATACGAAGAAATGCCACGACCTAAAATTAAAATCTAACAATAGTAACATACACGAAAACCTGTGGACTGGTTGGTAATATTATTTCCGTATCTATTGTAACAGCATAGACATGATTGCAGTTGGCTTGTGGGTATCCACGTGCTTGTTTGCATTCTAAATAAACATCTGGTTTAATATCCTGAAGATTTTGTAACAGACGTATATGTCAGTTACGTAACGTAAGTAGACTTGCGTTTCTCCTGTTCTACACAGTTATCACGTATAAATCGACATACATGCAAGTGTTTGCTCACCTATGAATGATACTACCTTTCTGTACACAGGGTGTCCCATTTATCTTGACCACCCAAAATTCTCTGGAACAACAACAGCTATTGTAAAACGTCTTTCACCTGTATCAATGTAAGGCACGGGCTTATGAATGTAAATACTTTGAAACATTCTAAAACGAAAGCATATGTGTTTTAACACAAACTCGTGTGTTTTAAATTGACACCCTATATTATTTCATCAGCAATGTATAGCATGACGTATCACATAAACAATGGCGTTGATTGCATCGTGATACGCCAATTACGGCCCGAGATATTGCGAAGTTGCTTGAAATAAGCGAAACGTGCGGCTAGCGCACGTCCAGAGCAGTATGCTATCATGGTATCTAATTCTGAAAGCCACTTGTATAAAAATACAACATGACGCAATTGAAATCTGCAAACAGAAGTACATTCAACGAAATTGTGTCTTCCTTCGAAATTTTAAATTGTAATGTGCGTGTCTTAAAAATTCATTCCTCTCGGATTTTCCAGTTGGGCGATACTCTTGAAATCCACACTATTCATTTTTTCCCCTTTTCCTTCTGAACGTCGAAGTCAGCCCAAGTAACAAAATACGTACTAACATATACACAACGTTCTCAAACGAAATAGAATAGAAAACTAAATCATAGACCTTAGAAGGGGAAAATGAAAACTGCACTATAAACAACAATAATAATACGTTACCGTCAATAGTTTTAAAATTAAAGCACACAAACTTCTTTCGTTTTACAACTATTAATAATGGAGAAGAAATTAGATAGTTTCAACCATTGCCTAATGCGTGGAAGCTTTCCACCTTTCGATTAACAAACCTTTTGTTCTCTTTATTTAAACAGGTATTTTTTTAGTTCCCAACGCATTTAATAATAATTGTAGAAACACGATAAAAGACTATAATACTTGCATTTAAAAAGCATATAACACTGTTTCATTGCTTTCGCTGAGCTATAGCCCCATAACATAATTAAGTTCACCTAAGGTATTCGTTCATAAAAATAAGGCATTTTAAAGTTTCAAAACCAGTAAATTATGTTTTAAACCCTGCGATTTGTCATTAAAACTTTGAAATCTCGTGAAAGTTGACTTAAAATGTGTGTAACAAAGGACTGCACTTCTTTATGCATGAAATGAGTGGATATTGTTTTTCTCTTTAAACAAGTTCCTTTTGTCAACAACTAATGTCAGCGTAAGAATTCACACCTCGCGTAATACAAGATTAAATGAGTTCTATGAATTAATTACATGTATGGCCCAGTTTTTGGCTGAAAGGTGTTCTTTTTGCCAGAAAAGAGATGGCTCAGTGTATTACCCGATATTATTTTAAAGAGTGCAAGAATGAACAGGAAACAAATTTCAGTGTTTCGCCCCTGCTGAATGTGGACAAAATTTTAATAGTAAAGGTAGCTGCATGTTTTAATGCAACAGGAGACAACTTGCCAGGGATAATCAGAAACGAAAGTTAAACCTTCCTGGAGTTTCTTCTATTATAGAGAAATTTACATTGTGCTGTAATTATGATACATAGGTTGGCAACTGTTCAGGGTTATATCCACCTGTCACGTACAGCCCAGATAAACACAAATGTCAACTCGTTTGGGAAACCAGTAGCATGAAGAAATTCCCTCAGTTTTCAGATTTCTGTGGGCGAAGCATGTAACCACAACTGATATTCAGAACTTGTACAGCTTCACGGGGAGACTACGATGACTCGTCAGCATGCAACCAGGGAGACCACCAGCTACGACGTAGTTCCAATAGTTTCACTAGGACATCATTGACCATCGTCCCTACAACTCAAACTTCGCTTCATGTGGCTTTCACCTGTTGCATCACTTGGAGGAAGAACTAGGAGGCAAAAATTCAGAATGTTCAAATGTTCGAAAATCTTTCTGACTCAACTGCTGGGTCATTAGTCCGTAGCTTACAAACTACTTAAAATAAGGAAAACACAAACATCCATGCTCGAGGGGGGACTCGAATCCCCCGACGGCGAAAGGTCGCGCGCACCGCAGCACGGCGCCCCAATGCGCACGGCTAATCCGCTGCGGCAACTAGGAGGCCGATGTTTCACTGCAGGCAAGGAGGTGAAACACTAACGTGCTTAAGCAAGCACTTTTACTGGGAACGGGTACTCCAACTCATCCCACGAAGCTACAATGACCTAAATCGATATAGAAACTAATACATATACTGACAGTTAGTTGTATTGGTTCTACATCTACATCTACATGGGATAATCTGCAAATCACAGTTAAGTGCTTGGCAGAGGGTTCATCGAACCACCATTATATTATTTATCTCCCATTCCATTGTCGAATAGCGCGCGGGAAGAAAGAACACCTGAATCTCTCCGATCAAGCTCTGATTTCCCGTATTTTATTCTGATGGTCATTTCTACATGTGTAAGTGGGAGTCAACAACGTATTTTCGCATTCGGTGGAGAATGTTGGCGATTGGAGTTTCGTAAGTAGCCCACGCCGCAGCGATAAACGCCGTTGTTGTAATGATCCCCATCCCAGATCCTGTATCATTTCCGTAACACTGTCTCCCCTGTATTGTGACAATACGAAACGAGCTGCCCTTCTCTGGACTCTTTCGATGTCCTCCGTCAAACCCACCAGATAAGGATCCCACACTGGGCAACAATACTCCAAAAATGGACGGAAAAATGTAGTGTATGCAGTTTCTTTTGTAGTTCTGTTGCATCTTTTAAGACCAACAAAACGCAGTCTCTGGTTCGCCTTTCCCACGACATTATCTACGTGTTCTTTCCAATTTAAGTCTGAAGTAATAGTAATTCCTAGGTATTTTGTGGAGTTTACGGCATTCACTTTTGATTGATTTATCTTGTAAACAAAGTCTAACGGATTTCTTTTCGTACTCATGTGGACGACTTCGCACTTCTCATTATTTAGATTCAATTGCCAATTTCTACACCATATTGATATCTTATTCAGATCGTTCTGCAGTTGATTTTGATCTTCAGATGATTTCACTAGACGGTCAATGACGGCGTCATCTGCAAACAACCTAAGGGAGCTACTTAGATTTTCTTCTAAATCGTTTATGTAAATAAGGAACAGCAGAGGACTAATGACACTACCCTGTGGAACGTCCGATCTCACCTATGTTTTAGTCGATGCCTTACCATTGATTACTACGAACTGTGTCCTCTCTGACAGGAAATCCCCTACCAAATCGCAAATTTGGGGCAATATACCATAACCAGGCAATTTCATTTATATGAAATAAAATGTATACTTTTAACCGCAGGCTTTGTAAACACAATTTCACTCCCAATTTAAAAAGCCAAAGCCTCACAAACTAGCAAAAATTAAAGGATGCCAAATTAGAGTAAGAGGGTTCTCTGCAATGCGTCAAATGAATTGGAAAGTGAAGTACCATGTACCGAATTAACAGAAAACATAATAAGTTTAGATCTACGTTAAAACAGTAAACGGATCTAAAACAATTGTCCCGAACTCGGTGACCATCGTTCCACTGAAATAGAGGATGACATACAAATGCCAAAATACTAAACGTCGTTTCCAAATATATATTACAAAGGAAGGCCGCACTGTAGTTCCTTTTCTAAATCGTCACACGGACGACAAAATGGCGGAAATAAATGACCAACGGATAGAAAAGCAGCTGAAATCGATAAATAGAGGACTGTCCACTGGTCCTAACGAGATACCAACGCGATTATACACAGACTAAGCGAAGGAATAGTGTACCTTAGTTCTCTAGAAGAGCGAAGTGTTCCTGATGACTGCAGGTCAGGAGGGTAGCCAAAACTGCAGGCCTGTGGCATGTTTTATGCTCTTGTATTGTGATATTTCTGGAGATAAAAAAACTCCTCTGTAAGAATCAACATAAGTTCCGAAAAAACTATCGTGTGGAACCCAGCTCGGTCGATTCGTCTTCCTGACGCAGACAGATACAGTGTTCCTTGACTTCCGGAGGACACTCGATAAAAGTTTCGCACTGTCACCCGATAAACCAAAATGAACAAACCTAATGTATTATCTTATTGAAGAGTTTCTAACAAACAGAATGCATGTTGTCGTTGTCAACAGAAAGAAATCTTCGGACGTATACCTGGTTTTTGGTGTGCTCCATCGAAGGAGAATCATCAACGAAAGATAAATGCAGCAAATCAAGCAGTTAAAGGAGCCCGTCAAGATTCTGAGGATGGGTTTATAAATGTCATACAGGATGATATTCATGGAAGAATAGCTTGTAAAATAAAGAAAATGCTCAGTCATGCTGAAAAAGAAGTAACACAGATAACTGCCGGCCGCGGTGGCCGAGGTGACTGAGGCGCTCCAGTCACGGTCAGCACGGCCACTACGGTCGGGGGTTCGAATCCCCCCTCGGGCATGGATATTTGTGCCGTCCTAGTTTGTAAGTAGTTCATAAGTAGTTTGTAAGTTTAGGGACTGATGACCCCGTAGTTAAGTCCCATAAGCTTAACAAACTTTATTACT
Source organism: Locusta migratoria (assembly GCA_026315105.1). Taxonomy (NCBI): domain Eukaryota; kingdom Metazoa; phylum Arthropoda; class Insecta; order Orthoptera; family Acrididae; genus Locusta; species Locusta migratoria. The sequence goes on along the minus strand of CM048755.1, from coordinate 740,242,007 downwards.
TTATTATTATAACACAGATAACTAACAAGAACTTATGGTATTAAGAAACATGCTCCACAGAGAATTACGAAAATGAAATTGAAGTAGAATGTCTGGATGACTTGTGTATAGATGAACTCAGAGGCAGCCTTAGCTCCACAAAGAATAAAAAAGCTTCTGGTACGGATGGCATAATTGCTGAGCTGTTAAAATATAGAGGCACACTACAACAAAAGAGACTCCTTCATTTATTTAAAATGTGATGGTGAAACACAGCTGTACCATAAGCATAGTCACAAGCAAAAGTAGCCCCCTTATTTAAAATGGTATACTGCAGTAATTGCGAGAACTACCGGGTGATCAAAAAGTCAGTATAAATTTGAATACTTAATAAATAACGGAATACTCTAGATCGAGAGGTAAAAATTGACACACATGCTTGGAATGACATGGGGTTTTATTAGAACGATAAAAAAATTCAAAAATGTCCGACAGATGGCGCTTCATCTGACCAAAAAAGCAATAATTGGCATAACAAATTAAGACAAAGCGAAGATGATGTTCTTTATAGGAAATGCTCAATATGTTCACCATCAATCCTCAACAATAGCTGTAGTCGAGGAATAATGTTGTGAACAGCACTGTAAAGCATGTCCGGAGTTATGGTGGGGCATTGGCGTCGAATGTTGTCTTTCAGCATCCCTAGAGATGTCGGTCGATCACGTTACACTTACGACTTCAGGTAACCCCATAGCCAATGATCGCACGGACTGAGCTCTGGGGACCTGGGAGGCCAAGCATGACGAAAGTTACGGCTGAGCACACCATCATCACGCAAGAGTTCTTTCACGCGCCAAGCAATATGGGGTGGAGCGCCATCCTGCATAAAAATCGTACGTTCCAGCAGGTTTATCAGGCAGGCTGGGGATGATGCAGTTCTGTAACATGTCGGCGTACCTCTCACCCGTCACGGTAGCAGTTACAAAACCAGAATCACGCGCCATCTGTCGGACATTTTTTGAACTTTTATGTGTGGTTTCTTTTTCTATATATATATATGTGGTGTCGCACAAGTCCAAAGTGCGCGCCACCTACTTTCGCCGCGCTCCGCCATGCACGCACGGCGCGGCGTTCTTACGACGTCAGCCACGAGCGCCCTCTGATACAACTCCGCTCGTGGCCACCACTGAACGACATCGTGCACTTGGGACTGAGATAGGAACCAGTCAACACTTCGGAATCAGATAGGCACCAGTGAAGACTTAGCTTCCGGACAGGCACTAGGCAGGCCTCTAGCTCAACTATGTATCAGCCTTCTGCAGTACTGAGCTATGTAAAAGTTAAGTATCGTATAAATTCTCGTTCTAATTTACTCTAGTGTTTCTAGTTTCTGCTGTCCCGCTGGCTGCTCCCCTCCGTACCTGCACGAGCGTGCTTCCTTTATTCCTGTGTCGGTCTTCCTACTCGGCCACCGACACCTACGACGTAAACGAGACACAAAAGCGGCAACGAGGCTGGGACACACACATATATATATATATATATATATATATATATATATATATATATATATATAAAACCCCCATGTCATTCCAAGCATGTGTGTCAATTTTTACCTCTCGATCTACAGTATTCCGTGCTTTATTAAGTTTTTAAATTTATACTGACTTTTTGCTCACCCGGTATAAAGGAATCAGCCTAAGTGAACACCGCGCACAAACTTCATGCAACTGTAGTAAATTAGAGGTTATAAGTTATAGCTGATAGTTTATTAAGCGAAGAATAAATGATAGTGCATAGGAGCAGATGAAGTTTTTAAAATTAAGCACCTAGACAGAAAACAAAAAGAGTATAACAGGGAAAATCATCCGACATTCATTGATGTTATTAAATCATTTAGTAACTTTACAGTTAGAAAATATTGGAGAACTATGAGGAAAAGTGGATATCCACTACACTTAAGAAAGTTTTAAAAAGTCTGTGCAAACACACGACTAATTCTGGATATAATTGGTAATATAACACAGCCTATACCAACATAGGAGTTAGACGAGGATGCAGCATTGCATCCACACTTTTTAACATTTATTTAAATGATGCAACCCGTAAATGGAAAGAGACTTTTGACTGTGGAATTAAGATCAACAGAAATTCCTGCTGGATTCGTCTTTTATACGCAGACGACGCCACGTTACTGCCAGAGGATGAAGATGGCCTACAAAGGGGGATACATCTATGAAGGGAACCATTTGATGATATCGGAGAAAATGACAAAATCAATGAGTTTAGGTAAAATATCCTGTACGGACGAAAATTTTGGTTAACAACAGAAGAACATGATAGGTCACACATTTTAAACATTTAAGTTACGATGTCACATATGAGAATGACGAAGACATAGAGAAGAAATTAGCGAAGTTTGGGAGTATGATGCGCGGAACAGTAAACAGATATCTAAAAAACAAAGCGATGAAAAAAGTCAGGATTCAAATTTTGTTATACGATGGCAGTCCCAATGCTTGTTTATGGAAGTAAATCGTGCATTACGTGAAAACGCCAAGAAAGCTACATACAAGTAACAGTGATGAGATTTCTAACAGCAGTAAAAGGCCGTGAAAGAACCGACAAATTGTGAAATTCAGAAATCAGGAAATAACTTAATATGTTTAATATCCCCAGTAAAATAGGAGAAACAGGAGTGTACATTCCAAAGATAGAGTGGAATAAGAGTACTTCTCCAGATAAGAAGATTTAAGTCATTTGAGAGAAGAAGTCATGGTAGGCCGAAAGCGATGGGTACAGTAACAGGCAAAACAAAGAAAAAGGCCCGATGCTTGAGGTGAAGATGATAATCATGATTATATAAATGACCTCGTAGATAACATCAGAAGTTTAATAAGGCTTTAGCGGATGATGCTGTACTCTATCGGAAAGTCGCAACGCTGGAAATTTGTAGCAAAATTTAGGAATAGTTCAATCTGCAGCGTAGCGACGCATGAACAGGGAATGACAATCCACTCTTAGGAGAAAGAAGTGTAACGTACTGCGAATACATAAGAAGAATGAGCCTTTATTATATAGTTACACAATTGTAGACTGAAAATAAAATCCGTGGAGACGGCCGTGGTGGCCGAGGGGACTGAGGCGCTCTAGTCACGGTCTGCACGGCCACTACGGTCGGGGGTTCGAATCCCCCCTCGAGCATTGATATTTGTGCCGTCCTTAGTATTAGGTAGTTCATAAGTAGTTTGTAAGTTTAGGGACTGATGACCCAGTAGTTAAGTCCCATAAGCTATACAAACACTTGAAACTTTTGAAATCCGTGGAAGTGCCAAAAATGAAAAAAATTGTTTTATTGTGAAAATGTGGGCCACATGCCTAACACTACTCAGTAAAACGCGGTCTATCTGTTATTAGATGTGGAAGTAGTTCTAATGTTTCTCACAAGAATGCCGGACGATCTGTGTGCCACCTGTTGTGAAGTAAAATCTGGACTATGTACCAGTGGTCAGCGGTGCACGTGAGCTTTGTTATTACTGTTTGAGTTGAGGTTCCATCGTGTTGCAAGCAGTAACTATTCATTTTGTGCTTTTTCTGCAATGGAAGTGGTAAATAAGCGCCGTAAAAGTGAGTAAGGGAGTGTTTCTCAACGCAAGGAAAAGCTTAGAGCAGAAGGAAGTCCTACAAGAACAGCCGGAATGTGACTACCTGAGAAACAACCTCCACCTGTTGCGGTGGGTTTAAAGGTAACATCATAGACCTAGGTTGTCGTTTATTAAGAGCTCAAAGTTGTATTCCTTCGGCTTTTAATGTCGCAGTTGTTTGTATATGCCTTTTTGTTCTGAGTGCAAAGTAGTGAAAAACAGGTTAGTAGACGCATTGTTTACACTTCTTTTATGTAGGTTTCATGCCGATGCCCATATCTATGCAGAAGCATTGTCTTCAAATAAAAACTAAACATCTTCAATCAGTTTTATTCAAAAATCTTCAGGTGTTTGTATAGCTTATGGGACTTAACTACGGGGTCATCAGTCCCTAAACTTAGAAACTACTTACGAACTAACTTACACTAAGGACGGCACAAATATCCATGGGGGTAATTCGAACCCCCGATCGTAGTGGCCGTGCAGACCATGACTGGCGCGCCACAGTGCCCTCGGCCACCGCGGCCGGCAATCAGTTTTATGAACTAGGAGATAACGTCAAGCAAAATTCGTATCTAATGGGAAACATAAGTATTAAACGTATGCGACATGGGTCGTACAGGGATTCGATAGAAAATAGAAGGCAGGCAAGTGTATTTTATACCATTCCTGATGGCAAAGGTGATCATAAACAAGTGTGCAAGCAAACATTTATGGAAATCCATGGCATTACAAAGCGTAGGGTTAAATCAATGATTAAATCGAAAAAGCGCGGTGACGTTACGTACGTTGAACGAAATAAAACGAAAGAGAGGAAGTACACAGGTGATGCACAGCATATAGCAGAACACATAGCAATTTTCCCCCAAGAGGAAAGTCATTACACAAGGGCCAAAAGTTCAATTACGTGTTTTAAGCCAAATTTGAATTATCAGAGAATGTATGACGCCTTTGTTAACCTTCATCCAGACCACAAAGTCCAACACAGCTTTCCATTTACTCGAATTTGGTATAAAGCCCGGTTTTTACAGTAGAGAGTATGGCACATAGCCCTATTCTTATTTTTTAACAGGATTTTTTTTCATAAACATAAAAATTGAATGGTCAATTCAACTGTAATAAGTCTTCAAAGATTAACGGTAGACACGAATTAAGGCGAAAAAAATTGCACGTAAAGACAAACTGTTCCTTTTTTGTAGGTTTTTTTGCGTTTTACTCAGAACGTTCATTTTGGCACTTAGCACGGATTTTATAGTCAGTCTACAATTGTAGAACAACACTGGAAGCAGGTATTTCCATAAAATACCTGGCGAAAAAAATTGCACGTAAAGACAAACTGTTCCTTTTTTGTAGGTTTTTTTGCGTTTTACTCAGAACGTTCATTTTGGCACTTAGCACGGATTTTATAGTCAGTCTACAATTGTAGAACAACACTGGAAGCAGGTATTTCCATAAAATACCTGGCACTAGGCACAAGGAGCTATGTGAAGTGGAACGAGAAAATAACATTAACATTGGGTAAGGCAGGTGCCACACTGAGATTCATTGGCAGAATCCTCTGGAAGTAGCTTACAAAAAATTCAACGCAAAAATTGAATATTGCATCAGTGTGGAAGTCGTACCAGCTAGTTTGGAAAGCAGCACACTTCATTACAGATCATATCGGCACGTAGTTACTTATGTATGAAACATCCTCAACCTTCTGTACAAAGTGCTATACGGTAACGTGGAAGAATTACCATTTCCTTGCAGATACATCTGCCATAGCACAGTTTAAGACAGTAATCGTAATAGTAACAGTATCTGTAATGTTTTATAGTTCATATCAGGATATTATAGTTTTTCATCGAGTTACATGGTAGCTACATACAATATAATAAGATAGACTCCGATGAAAGTCGAAAACTGAAAATTCTATAATCATTTTTAGTCTCCTTATTACTGAACACAGACACCGAAATATTTTGTAGGTTCCAGTTCTACTGCAATATAAGTGTCACCTCGTAGAATTTTCGAAATGTTCTGAATGTGCCAACATCGGGATTTTTCGGAAACATCATTTTACACTTGTGTCTAACTTACGTACCCTTCACAGATCTGATAAACTCTCCAGTCTTCGCACTGAATAAACCATAGTTTACACTGACTTCTTCAAAGTGTACCCTGACTGGCAAATCACATGTTATTAGAAACCGAACTCGGTTACAATGAAAGCCTAGTCGTTTACCACTTCTGAAGATTCAAGTAGTCAAGACCTACCTCAGAGAGGGTTGAATATTACAATTTCATAGTTTTTCATGGAGTAAAAATAACCGTTGTTTTCTTTTGTTACTGTTTATTTCTACGTTTTATTATATATGATCAAGTGATACAGTATATACTGTAGAATAGTAACTGGGAATTTGGCAAATTTTAAGTTATCTGGTTTTCAGTGTAGCTGTAAGAACGTCGGATATCCTACAAAAGGACATTGTGATATAATATTGTATAATAAAGTATATTAATTTTCTTTTACAGTGATATAAATAATGGCAAGTATTAAGCTATGAGACGTATGTCAGGCGAAAATAATACAATGTGTATATTTGATTTACCTACAAACTGAAAACAGCTAAACCAGAAAAATATCAAATCAATAATTAAACAAAAGGAAAAAAATTTAACTGTTCATGCAGACGGTAAGTTTCCATAACATATCCTGTATCGTACAGAAAGATAGGTGTACACGATCTGATGTTTTCCTGACGTTGTTCTAATTTGTAGAATTCTGGAGGGATGCGAATATCATATCAGCAAATCCATTCATAGTGCCCCTCTTCATCAGGTAATTACTGAAGGACTCATTGGAACTGATACGCAGTAAATTCTACATCAACTTGACGACATTATGCTCACTTCAACATGCTTTCTGTTCAATGTAAATTATTATGAACAAACAGATAGCGTCGCCATAGTATGTCCCCTCCCTTCTGCCATTGTGGCGGGTTTACCCGTGTAAAATTTCAATAAGAAGGCCATGGAACAAGCTCAACTAAATACAATTTATTTTTGCCGCTATTGGATAACACGTTCGTCGTTTGGCCACATGGACGGGACAGCTTAAGTGAATATCTTCATCATCTCAACTCGCTGCACACCAACACACAGTTTAGCACTGAGGTGGAAAGAAAAGCCGCTCTCCCGTTTCTTGACGTCCTGATGAAAAGGAAACATGATGGCTGCTACAGCCTACACAGTAGTTCAAAAACTGATCAAATGTTTGTATAGCTTATGGGTCTTAACTACGTGGTCATCAGTCCCTAAACTTACAAACTACTTACGAACTAACTTACACTAAGGACGGCACAAATATCCATGGGGGTAATTCAAACCCCCGACCGTAGTGGCCGTGCAGACCGTGACTGGCGCGCCCCAGTCCCCTCGGCCACCGCGGCCGACCTACACAGTAATTACCACGGCTCCCAGTGTGAAGGCGGTTTACGCACGTTTATTCGTAGGGTGCGATCCATTTGCGACCAAGACGATCTCTACTGAAGAGCCAAAGAAACTGTAACATCTGCCTAATACCGTGTAGGGACCCCGCGGCCGGCCGCGGTGGCCGAGGGGACTGCGGCGCTCCAGTCACGGTCTGCACGGCCACTACGGTCGGGGGTTCGAATCCCCCCTGGGCCATGGATATTTGTGCCGTCCTTAGTATTAGGTAGTTCATAAGTAGTTTGTAAGTTTAGGGATTGATGACCCCGTAGTTAAGTCCCATAAGCTCTACAAATATTTGAACATTTGATTTGGGACCCCGTAAGCACGGACAAGTACCGCGACACGACGTGGCATGGTCTCCACTAATGTCTGAAGCAGTGATGGAGGGAAATCATCTGCATCCTGCAGGCCTGTCCATTAATCGGTAACAGTACGAGGAGGTGGAGATCTTTTCTGAACAGAATGCTGCAAGGCATCCCAGATATAATCAATAATGTTTGGTGGCCAGGGGAGGTGTTTAAACTCAGAAGAGTATTCCTGTAGACACTCTGTAACAATTCTGGACATTTGGAGTGTCGCATTGTCCTGCTGGAATCGACCAAGTCCGTCAGAATTCACAATGGACATCAATGGATGCAGGTGACCAGTCAGGATGTGTACATACGTGTCACCTGTCAGAGTGGTATCTAAACGTATCAGGGGTCCCGTATCATTCCAACTGCACACGCCCCACATCATTACAGAGCCCCTACTAGCGTGAACAGTCCACTGCTGACATGTAGGGTCCATGGATTCATGAGTTTGTCTCCATACCCTTACACCTCCATCCACTCGATACAATTGAGGCAAGACTTTTCAGACCAGCTAATATGTTTCCAGCCAGCAAACGTTCATGCCTGTGTTGCGGGCCCAGACGAGGCAAAAAGCGTTGTGTCCTGCTTGGGTACAAGACTGGACCTTTGGCTCCGAAATCGCACATCGATGATGTATCGTTGAGTGGTTCGCACGCTACCACTTATTGTTGCTCCAGCATTGAAATCCGCCGCAATTTGCGAGCGGGTTGCACTTCTGCCACGCTGAACGATTCTCTTTAGTCGTCGTTGCTCCCATTCGCGCAGTATCTTTAACCGGGTACAGTGATGATGGACATTTGATGTTTTACCAGAATCCCGTTATTTACGGTCCACTCGTAAAATGGTCGTACTGGAAAATCCCCATCTCATCGCTACCTCGGAGACGCTGTGTCCTATCTCTCGTGCGCCGAACACTACGTTCAGATTCACTTAAATCGCAATACCCTATCATTGTAGCAATAGTAACCGATCTAACGCCTGCGCTAGACAAATCTTCAAACGTTTGTAAAGGTATGGGACCAAATTGTAGTGGCCATTGGTCCCTAGACTTACAAACTATTTAAACCAACTTATGCTAACAACAAAACACGCACCCATGCCCGAGGGAGGACTCGTACCTCCGACGGGGAGCGGCTGCTCACTCCACAGCAAGGCGCCTTACAGCGCACGGCCACTCCCGTGTAGAAAGTGAGCTGAAGCACCTAGAACCGACTTTTCGGAAAGATAGGTGCATGTGCAGGCGGATAAGGCGCCTTTTTATAGGCTTTACCTAAACAATAGCAGGAATAAAAACTATTAATGTGCATCCAGTTCGTCAGCAATTCTTCCATGAAGTTCCCAAGGATCTTGGAGCAATAAAAAAGAAAAAAATGTTTAAATGTTTGTAAATCTAAGGGACTTAACTAAGTTGGTCATCAGTCCCTAGGCTTACAAACTATTTACACTAACTTAAAGTAACTTATGCTAAGGACAACACAACCACCCATGCCCGATGGAGGACTCGAATCCCCGACGGCAAACGGCCGCGCGCACCGCAGCAGGGCGGCTTAGTGCAGACGGCTATTCTTCCGCAGCGATGTAATATAAAGTTAAGTGTGTATTTCCCCCTGCATACACATACTAGGATCAGTGACTTGTATTCTATATCTGCACAAGCAAGTTGTTTATCAAGACCCCTGCGAGTACTGCGAAGCGTACATTGGGGAAAGTGTTCGCATGGTAGAAGAACGGAGCCGTGGGTATAGATGGCACATTGAACTACGCCAGATGACTAAGTCAACTGTAACTGAGAGAAGTTAAAATAAATAAATAAAAATTTCTGGCCATACTGTGGATTAATTATAATGCAGTATGGCCCAATTACCATACAGTGGTCAGTCATAACGTTGGGATCACCTACTTGTATGGATATAAGGCGACAGCAGCCTCACCTGACGAGGACTGACAGATGGTCGGCCACGCGCACGGTGCTGTACAATGGCGAAGGCGCGCCATCTGGTCGAGGGCGTATGGTGTGGCTCAGCACGAACGTTTCGGAAAACGCATGACTTGTCAGATGTATGAGGTGATCTCTTTAACGAGTGGCAAAACGAAAATTTTACTGAAAACCCAAAGAGATTTTGGTGATATGTTAAATATACTAGGGGCAAAACGCAAACAACACCCTCACTACGTGATAGTAATGACGACCCTGCCGATGACAGCGCTACTAAAGCAGAGTTACTAAACATAGCTTTTAGAAACTCATTCACAAAAGACGACGACACCAATATTCCAGTTTTCGAATTACGAACAGAGGCCGTAACGAGTAACGTAGAAGTAGATACCATCGGAGTAGTGCAGCAACTAAAATCACTTAACAACAGCAAGTCTTCTGGTCCGGACTGTATACCCATTAGACTTCTATCTGATTATGCTGAAGCGATAGCCCCTTACTTAACAGCCATATACAACCGCTCTCTCAAAGAAGGATCCATACCAAAAGATTGGAAAGTTGCACAAGTCACACCTATATTCAAGAAAGGCAGTAGGAGTAACCCACTAAACTAAAGGCCTATTTCATTGACGTCAATTTGCAACAGAGTTTTGTAACATATCCTGTATTCAAATATTATTATTTACCTCGAACAGAATGATCTATTGACCAAAGGTCAACACGGAATTAGAAAATATCGTTCATGCGAAACACAACTAGCTCGTCATTCACACGAAGTGATGGGTGCTATCGACAAGGGTTCGCAAATCGATTCCGTATTTCTTGATTTCCAGAAGGCTTTTGACACCGTACCTCACAAACGGCTTTTAAAAAAAATGTTCAAATGTTTGTTAAGCTTATGGGACTTAACTACGGGGTCATCAGTCCCTAAACTTACAAACTACTTATGAACTACTTACGAACTAGGACGGCACAAATATCCATGCCCGAGGGGGGATTCGAACCCCCGACCGTAGTGGCCGTGCTGACCGTGACTGGAGCGCCTCAGTCACCTCGGCCACCGCGGCCGGCAACGGCTTTTAGTCAAATTGCTTGATTATGGTATATCGCCCCAAATTTGCGATTAGATAGGAGATTTCCTGTTAGAGAGGACAGAATTCGTAGTAATCGATGATAAGGCATCGACTAAAACAGAAGTGATATCGGGCGTTCCACAGGGTAGTGTTATTGGTCCTCTGCTGTTCCTTATTTACATAAACTATTTAGGGGAAAATCTAAGTAGCTCTCTTATGTTGTTTGCAGATGACGCCGTCATTTACCGTCTAGTAAAATCATCTGAAGATCAAAAAACTGCAAAACGATCTGAATAAGATATCACTATGGTATAAAAATTGGGAATTGACTCTAAATGCCGGCCGCGGTGGCCGAGGGGACTGCGGCGCGCCAGTCACGGTCTGCACGGCCACTACGGTCGGGGGTTCGAATCCCCCCTCGGGCACGGATATTTGTGCCGTCCTTAGGGTTAGCTAGTTCATAAGTAGTTTGTAAGTTTAGGGACTGATGACCCAGTAGTTAAGTCCCATAAGCTATACAAACATTCTTCTTGACTCTAAATAATGAGAAGTGTGAAGTCGTTCACATGAGTACGAAACGAAATCCGTTAAACTTTGTTTACAAGATAAATGAATCAAAAGTGAAGGCCGTAAACTCCACAAAATACCTAGGAATTAGTATTACTAATGTCGTGGGAAAGGCGAACCAGAGACTGCGTTTTATTGGCAGAACCCTTAAAAGATGCAACATAACTACAAAAGAAACTGCATACACTACGCTTGTTCGTCCATTTTTGGACTATTGCTGCCCAGTGTGTGATCCTTATCAGGTGGGTTTGACGGAGGACATCGAAAGAGTCCAGAGAATGGCAGCTCGTTTCGTATTGTCACGATACAGGGGAGGCAACGTTACGGAAATGATATAGGATCTGGGATGGGAATCATTACAACAACGGCGCTTATCGCTGCGGCGTGGGCTACTTACGAAACTCCAATCGCCAAAATTCTCCTCCGAATGCAAAAATATATTGTAGAAATGACCATCAGAATAAAATACGAGAAATCAGAGCTCGAACGGAGAGATTCAAGTGTTCTTTCTTCCCGCGCGCTATTCGAGAATGGAATGGGAGATAAATAGTATAATGGTGGTTCGATGAACCCTCTGCCAGGCACTTAAATGTGATTTGCAGAGTATCCCGTGTAGATGTAGATGTAAAACGCGTCCCATTACACATGTCTGACGTCGTAGCCTCGGCAGACAGACGACCAGCTGTGGCAGAACTAATACAAAACTTTACGCTGGTCGCAGTACACTTGTGTCTGAACACAGAGTGCACACGACACTCCTAACAATGCGCTGCCGCAACCAGCGAACCGTGTGCAAGTGCCGAAGTCAACACCACGTTATTGCCAACTAAAATTGAAATGGCCGCAGTGGAGCAGCCGAGCGGTAGCCGGGCGCCGTGGCTCACCGCGCCCGGTCAGAGGGCTGAACACCCTCTGTAATAAAAAAGCTGAGCCAAAGAACACGTAGAACCAAAATGAACAATCACGAGCAACATCCGCAAGGACAAGATCTACCCACAGAACAAATAAAAAAATTTTTTTTTAAAAAGCTGTCTAAAGCGTCTCGCTGCGGAGCGCGCGGTTGCTCGCCGTGGAGGTTCGAGTCCTCCCTGGGGCATGGGTGTATGTGTTTGTCCTTAGGTTAGTTTACCTAGGTTTAAGTAGTTTGTAAGCTACGGACTGATGACAATGCAGTTTGGTCCGATAGATTTACAAACATTTGAACATTTTTTGAATTGTTAGGCATTAGCCTTAAAAAGGCAGTCGTTCAAATTGTTTATGTGCAGTTAATGTCTAGCCTTTTGAATGACTACATTTAGTATCTGCAGAAATCTCTCCTGATCAATTGCAAAGGCATTTTTCCTACCCTATAATCCAAAACGAAAAGTAAAAAATTGCCAGGATGGAGGTTTTAACTCGGGACTCATTAAACTGTAAACTGAAACTCTCATCTTTCAGCCACCAGCACATGCTGCATTGAAGCCAATAAATATACGCCCATAAAGTCATATGCGATAAATGTTATTTACCTTTGTATAAGTAAAATTCATGCAACGTACAGTCTGCTCAGACAGCTAAGACATACAGAATGTGTTGCGAATCCCACAATATCTCAAATACATTGCAGTTATCTTCACTTCATGTTCATGAAGAGTACAATTCCTTGCCCTTGACATCTGGCAAGCACTACTTACTGTGCCATTTGAGACCTACGACGCTCGTGACCCTAGGTAGCTCAGGATTGAACGTCCAGTGGCATGGACAGGAGACTTTGACATCACATCATATTCAGTGATGAGTCTCGCTTGTCCATAATCTCCTTAGCTCATGTTGTTCAGGTTTGGCAGCTTTGAGAGACACTGAAGGCACAGCAATATGTCTCAGATAATCTGTGTCCGCAAGTGCCACCTCTAATGGCACAGCACCCTGGTACTGCATCTCGTCCAGATAAAACAGCACGTGTCTGTGAACTGGCTACACGTCCAGAAAGATCCCTGGACCTCTCCATCGTTGACATGTGTGGGTTGGCACTGGAAGTGCTTCTGTCCCAGTACTAGCCCCAGGATCTGCAGGGACAGCTGCAACAACTGTGGACAATGTTGTGGGGGTGTTGGTCAGGTGGCGTAGGTATAGAAACAATACCGCCACATTAGCACATTTTATATTTATATAAACACTCATTTTGGGGCGCTGAAGAAATTCCAGACTAATAAATGTAAGTCCCAGTAACTGAGTGATATTTCGAAGTCCTCTTCCGCCGGCGATATTTCTGTCTGTACATAAAGAAGCGACGTCACTCTGAGTCTGTTTCGAGAAGTCTCGAGGCACTGGAGAACGCGATGCGCGGTCAGGACACTCTTCTGCAAAGTGATGCCCTCTCTGCCGAATTGTTCCGCTCTGTCCTGAATCGGCGTACTGTGTTTCACTGGCCGTATGTGCCGGATGTGTAGCTATGCTTCAGTCATTCAGAATTGACACAGTGATAATAACTAGCGGTTGTGCCGCAGTGGATACACCGGTTCCCACTAATCACCGAAGTTAAGCAGTGTCGGGCTTCGCTAGCACTTGGATGGGTCACGTCCTGGTGTGCCGCGCTTTGTTGGCCAGAGGGATGCACTCAGCCACAGAGTAACATATACAGAGAAGCAGCCCCCTCTAAACCACTGTCCTACGCTCCCCTCGTAGTTCCGTAAGATGCTAGCAGGTGTCAGGCGGTTCCCTGGCTTAGTACCGGTAGACGACACTAGAGGCGCTTCTGAGGGTAGTGTGGAGGGGAGGCTAAGGGGAGAGCTCGTGCCGCCTGCCACGAGGCCACGGCTGTGTCCGGTGTGCCGGCGTTTGAGGGGAGGTGGTAGTGGGGGCAGTCGCTACCTGCCGCCTGATCTGGCCAGTTTAAAGGGCTCCTTCTGACCGCAGCGCCATCATGGGACATCTTACGGAACTGCTTCAAAACCCCCCGCCCCGCACCACTGAGCATAGGACCTGGCCCTTACGGAGGTTTCTCGTCTGTATATATTTGTCTGTGACTCAGCCATTTTCAAACCACTTGAGGAGCTACTTGATTGACAAGTAGTGGCTCCAGTCACGAAAACCGACACAACGGCCGGGAGTGTGATAGAGATGGGTCATTAGTGATTGAACGGAGCCAAAGAACGCTTCACAAATGCAAGTGGAAGGACAGAGGAATTACATACTGTACAAGGAACGCAGGTTCAGAGGAGAAGTTGCGTGAAGTCTGGAAAGTAGGGGGCGAGGTACTGGCAGAAGTAAAGGTGTGAAGTGTGCAAGGACCTGCATTGGGACCAGTGGGAATGTTGCACTGACCTGGCAACATTGTAACTACCAATAGCCACGTCTCTTCCATCCCACTTTGTAATCAGTTTAATGAAGACCCATGGTCTTTCGTCATATGCAGTTTCATTCACGTCCAACCACTCCTTGGTGCATCACTTTTTTGTCAGAGTGTGTTATTGTCGGGCCCAGTGGTCTTGGGGTAAAGCGCTCGACTGGAAAGCGGAGGGTCACAGTTTCGAAACCTGGTCGGACCTCTTATTTTTTCAGTCTGCACTTTAACCCATCCTTCACCTCTCAACGATGTGAGGAGTCGCCAGAAACGACACGTGGTTCGGATTCCAAATTAAGCTTTAGGTCCCCTTTCCCCAGTTGGATAACTGGGGTAGGCTAAGGACACGCAAGTCGCCGAAGTGGCGTCCTATTGAAAGATTTGCACTAGGCCAATGAGCCACACGAAATTATTATTATAGTGTATTATTAAAAGATATTAAATACAAAAAATTGTACCAACAATTTGATGTCCTTAATGTAATAGTGCTTTGCAGTGGCGTGTCTATGGGGGGGGGGGGGGGGCAAGCTGCCCCGGGCTCAGAGTTCAGGGGTCGCGCCAAAATGTGCAAAAGCTTTACTATAACTATTATGACTTTTGAAGAGATACTTACATGAACTAAATCAAATTTACTGCAAGCTATAGTATTAATTTCGTTGCATTAACAATAAGCAATTATAAGTAGTTTTATCAGTTTACAACTGACCGCAAAGACGTGGCGACGAGCTGCGACAGGCACATACAAAAGACACACACATGTATGTGCCTGTCGCAGCTCGTCGCCATGTCTTTGCGGTGAGTTGTAAACTGTCCTTATAACTATATTATTAATTCCAACCTGGACTATCCATTATTATAAGTACTTATATCTGCATTCCTGGCCGTTTGCAACTATTAAATACGTAATGTCTCGGCTGCCCCTGCACCCGTGCTATTTAGATTACCAAAGTATCAGCCAAGTTATCCCGAATGCGCTGACAACAGACCATTCAGTACGCTTATACAGTAGGGTGTCCATTCGTCCCGTTTTTCCCCCCGTTTTCTTTCGTAATGTCCCGCTGTTCCGAAAGTTTTTATGGGGACGCTCAAATGTCCCGTTTTTTATGGTTGCGCTTGGCTTAAGTATTTTATAATATGATGTGTTTAATGCCCAATTAATTGTGTAAATGAATACTTTAGGAGGCGCTGACTTGTTATCAAACTTGGTTTACTTTCTGTTTTGGGTATTATCAATTGATAACTAATTGTAAACAAAATTTACCAGCATTTCCACATATATACAGTAAGGCTGGAATCTCTCAAATAATTCTGTGAGTTTACTGAACTGAATACCAAACTGTAGGATACTCGCTCACAGCAAGACAAGATGTCCTTACTGTCAAAAGACACTTTAACTGTGTATCGTGTGCTGAATTTCATGAGACAATGTCAAAAGAAAATGCACCTCTCGATAAAATATATAAAAGTGAAAAGTATGGCGACAGTGCAGCAGAAGAGATGTAAACATTGATTTGGGAACATTTGAATGTACGATGTAAAGGTAAACTTCAGTCTCTATTAAATTTTCTCAGTATCAATTGTGTCCCGTTTGTTTTCTTAATTGTCCCAGGTTTTTTCCTGATATTTTTAAAATTTCCCCCTTTTTAATAAAAATGAAATGGAAACCCTATTATACAGTAGTATTGCGACACCCGCGCCGCAGTGGCAGAAAGACGAACTGCGACTTTCTTTGTTGTAATCGACTTAATCATGTCAGTATTTTCTTTGTTGTCCCTTCTGTGTTCTACTTTTGACGAATTCACTTGAAGTGTTTTAGACTTAAAGAGATCTGACTGATGTAACTCTGATTATAAGTGTCAAGTAGTTGCCTGTTACTTACCTGTGAAGCGTCAAGTGTGGGAAGTTCCAAAAAAACTATCTTGAGCAGCATTTAGGAGGAAAGTTCGAGAAAAGGAATGAGAAACTCAGAAATCTTCTTCGTTAATGTCAATTTGGTTGGAAGGAAATGTGGAAGGTGAGTTATTAGACATATAATTTTTAGTTAAGCCAGAATCATGTTTTTCACTAGTCTGTTGTTTCAATTCCAAATGTTATTTACAATCATAAAGTGATCACTTTTTTTCAACAAATATATCTGAAATGCAACTGTTGTTGTTACTATTCTGAATGTATTACCGTTAAAATTTTTTTGCAAAAATCCATTTATCATAAAGCTAGAAGCACACTACCTCTCCGTTTTGTTGATTTTCGTCGTAAATGTAACTTGAAAAGAACACTTGTTCAGGACTTACATCACTCGTGAATTTTCAGTGACGTTATTACAAAATGACTTCCATTTAAAAACTATCGTACTTTTAAGCCTCGCACTTATCTATCTACCATTAACAAACGCGAGTGAAAAAATTAAATAAGTAAATAAAAACATTTGTGTTGCCGTAGCCCTATCGCTCCGTCTTTACGAAGTAAAGTCAACCTTAGCAATACCAGCGCATTTTCCGTGACGTGTTACCAGAAGGTGAGGGTACTTTATGGGAAAAAAAGCCAATTATTGACGACTTTTCTAACGAACATTATAGAGCTACTAAGCGTTATCTACTACAAATACTTAAATGTTTGGGTTATGTTTAATAGAATAATTTTAAAAATATGGAATGTGATAGAATACTATTAAAAACATTATATTTCTTTTCATAGTTCTAAAATATAATGTACCCTGACTAGGTTATAATATTTTCAGAACGTAGGCATAAAGTACCCCCTTCCCCTTATTTATTGCAAAGGTTAATTATGCATATCATGCTGCTTGACCTATAGGAAGCCGCATGGAAGTTGAGCTTTGGTTGTATTTTTATTTCAGGTGATAGCGGAGCTACACAGGAAGTTAGTGGGCGTAATTTCGAACACATATCTACAGATGAGCCTCAAGTGCTTCCTCACGATTGAAAGAAGGAGGAAGCGGAACCAATATATTCTCAAGAATGCGATTTATGGTCTGCTTCTACAACAGAGGGAATGCCATGAACTTTTCGGATGCAGCGAGACGTTTGATTGTTGAAAAACTGTTTAGCGAAGAAAAAACTGAACCAGACTTATGTGATTCTCTTAGAGAGGGAAGAAAATTCTCAAAATAATGGTTTTATATACGGCTTTCTAACGAACAAAATGTGTCGTTCTTCGTTAGCCTACAGTAAATCAAAAAATGCATTCCATGCAAACTATTTCATGAGAACATATTCGAGACAATACTTTCTTTTATGACTAAGAATGGTCTTACTTAGAGGAAAAAAACGAATTGATTTCAGAAGACGAAAATTCATTAAGCCACAAACAGCAGTTTTGCTCTTGGAAAACATTAGAGGCATCTCTAAATGAAGGTGGTATTAACACAGAGTTTCAACAATAAATATCGGATGAGGAGAAGCTTTGGAAGTCTGTTTTAAATGTCATTGTTGATGTGATTCTGCATTTGGCAAAACATGACAGTCCCTTTAGAGGTTCCGATAAAAGGCTTGATTTTCGTGATCCAAGATGTGACCATTGACTTACTGTCTCGCTACCACCCCGCACTGATAAAGCACATAAGGCGCAACAAGGAAGGTCAACCCAGCTACCTCTCTCATGGCATCCAAGATGATTTTTTAGAAATAATTGGATTCAAAATAAGGGAACAAATAATGACTGATATTAAAGACGCAAAATATTATGTTTGCACTCCTGATGCAAGCCATTGTGAGCAGTTGTCGCAAATTATAAGATAAGAAAAATTCAATGAAAGTGGTGCAAAGATATGTGAAAGCTTTATTGACTTTTTAACGATTGGTGACAAGACAGGAAAGGCACTTTCAGAAATAATTTTGCGCAAAATTGAAAGAGATGCGTTAGATTATAAAATTGTCGAGGCCAATCCTGCGACAATGGTGCTAATATGGACGGAAAGTACAAAGGTGTTCAGTCTCGTTTACAACAAGAAAATGGTGCCGTGTACTGCACGCACATTAAATTTGGTTGGAGTGAATGCTGCAAATAATCCGCACGTTTGCAGGTCCACGCTGAACCTACCGTGACACCAGCTCTTCTATCTGATATAAGGCCCTTCACTTAAAAAAAAAGGCTAAAACTGCTTCCACCGCAGCTAGACTTGGCATCCGAAGCCCCATTTAACCAATGTGATCATACGCTAACCGGGCGAAACACGTAATTGGACATAATAATACATTACAAATTTGAGGCTACTCACAATTTATTTATCCATTGTTGCTTCCCCAGCCAGCCATTATAAAGTGGAATAGAAATTACAGGTTACAGTTCTTGTTCATACCAATCCATTTTTTTAATATTTCAAGATTTTTATTCTATCTGTTATGTACACAAGGTAGACGATGGTCGGCCAGGTCAACTCAAGGGCACAATTCATGTAACAGGAATTAGTAGCACCACTCTTAAACACATTTATTATGTATGAACACAATACAAAAGATAAATACAACTTAACTTTCTTTGCTCGTAGTTTCTGAGCAAGCAATGTCCAATGCCTCGAAGCAGTCTTCTGGAGATACAATACTGTCACCATTCCATAGTCCACAAACCTACGCCAATATATTTCTAGCTTGTCTGCAGGCTACTGTGATATGCGTAAAGATATCCGGACAGGAATACTGTTTCTGACGGCCACATACAGTCACTTTTTAATACTGACTGTCCCATGCAGACGTGGATAACGGACACGGACTATCGAGGACTGTCTTGGTTTACGGGCACTCTGAGACTCCGACTTCCGACTGTAGACTCCTGGTGTCGGATTGGCGCCCGCCTATATCGCGGGCGGCGGAGGGATCTCACATCGATCGTCGGATGCGCGGAATCCGATTGTCCTCGTCTTGATTGGCCTCGCGCGGAAGCATAAAGTGGTGCGGCGGCAGTGGCAGCCTCTGTTGCATCTAGTGATGGGAACAATCGAATGAAAACAATCGATTCATTCGGATGTAGGAAAAAATCGATCATTCGGTTGTAGTTTCTCGTATCGGTTGAATTACTCATTCATTCTTCTGAGTGAAACCAGTCGGTGGGACCAACCGAATGAAACAACCGATTCAGTCGATTGGACTATTCATTCGTTCTTTTGAGTGAAACCAGTCGGTGGGATCAACCGAATGAAAAAATCGACGCAGTCGGCTGGCCTACTCATTCCTTCGTTTTAGTGAAATCAGTCGCTTGGTGCAACCGAATAAAAAATCGACACATTCGGTTGGACCACTCATTCCTTTTCTTTTGAGTTAAATCAGTCGATGGGATCAACTGAATGAAAAAAATTGACACAGTTCTTTTGAGTGAAATCAGTCAGTGGGAGCAACCGAATGAAACAGTCAGTCGGTCGCAGTTTTACGTGTATGTTGGATTAATATTCGTTTATTTTTTTCGAATGAAAGTAGTCTGTGGGAACAACCGAATGAAAACATGCGACACTTTCGCAGTTTTGTACATTGACTGAATTACTCATTCTTTCTTTTCAAGTGAAAACAGGCAGTACGTTTTTCTGGGGGATTTAACCATGTAATCATTATCCCTGCTGAAACGACGCATTAGTGTTTTAGCTTACAGAGCTATCCATTTATTTGTAAGAATGAAACTGACATGCACATCAGATAACTACAGCAGTGCTACATTATACCGCTATGTAAAAGGGGTATGCCAAAGTTAAAATGCATATTACAAGTTCATTTAATTATGTACTGAATGAAGTAACTTTTCTATTTATAATATGCAGTAACAGTGATTCATATTTTGTTGTAGATTAAACTGATCGAGGTGCCATCAAAGAAAATGTCATATCGCTGGAACAGGCCTGCGATCACTTTAATTGCCCACCCCAGACTTCAGAAACGCCGATCATGTGAGCCCGATCAGATTACTTTCGCAGACACCCACAATCTGTAGAAGATAAGTGGCCGATGACTACGAAGTACCGCGGGGAGCGGGGACACGAGAGGGGGTGCTGCCTCGCTTGCGTTTTCACTGTTGACAGCGCCAGCAAGCGCGCGCCAAACTTCACACAACAGTGTCTGGCGGGCGGGTCGGTTCGTGCCATCGCCGATTGTTGTCGGTTTGTTACTGTCTCAATAAAGAAGTGTGGAAACTACAGGGTGTTCCAAAACGATAGCTACAAGTTTAATCTCGCATTCTGTATCTCCGAAGTAGGAACAGGTAGAAACGTGCGGTTTGCGGCTTATTGTTCATACATATCTAAGGTACTAGTAGGACAGAGTTATGTATGTTAACTTTGAGCATATTTGCTAGATCCAAATTCGAAGATCACTAAAACATTAGGTATTGTAAAAAAAAGCCTTCATTTAAGTATTTTGTATAAAAATATTTTTGTTAATTCCATCTAATTTGAAGGAGTACGAGAAGACATACAACATTTATTAGTGGTGTAAATTTTCTTCAGTGCATCTGTATTCGTCATCAGTGTATGAAAACATTCATCTCAAGTATCTTAATTATTCACTCTTGTCACAGATATTTCTGTGGTTATCAGTGAAACGGTGTGGAGGTTTATTCCATCCCTCCGCCATGTACCATACAAAATCTTAGATGAACAATGAACTGCCACTTGTCTTGAAAGTCAAGTGTGCAAAATTTCATCAAGATCGGAATGAAATTCTATATTGGCGTCGAAGTCTGGAATACCTTCTCTCATGCATCAAACTAAAGTAGATGTAGACGGTGACCATTCCCTTTCTTTGAAGGTGAAGAGTGAAATATATCATTAAAATTCGAATACAAACGGAATTTGTCGAAGTTAGTAGGTAAAGTACCCTCTGCCGCGTGCACCTACGAAATTGAATGTACACAGTTACCTTCGCCATGTTTTAAAGGTCAAGTGTGCAAAATTTCATCAGTATCGCATCCAAATTGTGGTTTTTGTCGAAGTCAGTATGTAAAGTACCCTCCGCCATGCAACGAATGAAATTTGATGTAGATAGTGACGTTCCTCTTGCTTTGAAGGTCAAGTGTGCAAAATTTTATCAAGATTGGAACAAAACTGTAGATTTGCATGCAACACACACACGGACACACTGCTATATTTTTAAGATTTGTCTCTAAGAATGTTTCATGCTGAATCACAGTTCATTTATACCCGAAAAGGCTGAAGGAGTATGCAAATAAAGTCACACAAAGTCGATGAATTAATAGAAACATCCATATAACTGCAGAAACCGACAAAGTCTTTTACCAGTCGGTTGTAACGCATCGAGTGAAACCACTCAATGCCGAGAAGATTCATATAAAGGACGGAGACTTGTTTCATTTGGTGCTCGCCCATCGACTGAAGCCACTCAAACCCATTGAATGAGTGAAAACATTCATATAGCAGCTGCAACCGACAGAGACTGGTTTCATTCGATTGTTTCGCATCGACTGAAACCACTCAAACCCCGCCAGTGAGTGAAAACATTCATACGGCCACAGAGACTATTTTCATTCGGTTGTTTCATTCGACTGAAAAAACCGACTGAACGAAAAAACAACCGATTGACCAATCGGTTGTTAAAAATTGTCGGTTGCCCCATCACTGCCCCGCGAGCGCTCTCTAGCGGGAACGCGCACTCTTCAAAAAAAAAAAAAATGTTCAAATGTTTGTATAGTCTATGGGACTTAATTACGGGGTCATCAGTCCCTAAACTTACAAACTACTTATGAACTACTTACGAACTAGGACGGCACAAATATCCATGCCCGAGGGGGGATTCGAACCCGCGACCGTAGTGGCCATGAAGACCGTGACTGGAGCGCCTTAGTCCCCTCGACCACCGCGGCCGGCGCACTCTTCCAGCATGGACACAACACTATCAGACATTATATTTAGAAAATTTAACGTTTTTAATCTGCACTTATTTTTTATTTAATACTAGATATTTTGCATTGTTTTTGAACATCTATTGGTAAAATGTTTTCTTAGGCCTCAAAATTTTAAATTTATTTTTTATTTACATTATCTGTATTAATTTATGATTTCATTCTTGCAGGATATGTTTTCCTGTTTATGAACAGAATAACTCAAAATAAACCCAGTTTTGTGTTTATATTATACTTCGTCATTGTGACGATGAAGCGGAGGAGGGGGCCAAATGAAAATCTAGTCTCGGGTGTCAAAGAGCGTCAGTCCGTCCCTGGTGCTTTGACACAGTATTTGCTGGAAAATGGCCTTCATTTACACGCAGTATAGTGTCTCCCCAAGTTCTGCAAATGTTCAAAAAGCTTATGGGACTTAACTACGGGGTCATCAGTCCCTAAACTTACAAACTACTTATCAACTAGCTTAAACTGAGGATGGCACAAATATCCATGCCCGAGAGGGGATTCGAACCCCCGACCGCAGTGGCCGTGCAGACCGTGACTGGAGCGCCTCAGTCCCCTCGGCCACCGCGGCCGGCCAAGTTCTGCCTGTCACATAGTTATGGCGTTCTGGTTTTGGCACAAATGTGGGGGGATTTGCTTACAGAGATCGTTGCACCGTGAGTGACATATAACCTATACATGTAAGATACTATAGCGTTTAGCCTATTTAATGTTTTGTTCAACCACAGGTAGCCTAATATTCCTTTGAATGAAACCAGTCAGAAAAATAGATGTGTATCAACACAGCTGTGGCGATCAAGCTGATCAATACTAAGTGCGGCCGAGTGAGGTGTCGCAGTGGTAACACACTGCTCTCGCATTTGGGAGGAAGGTGGTTCAAATCCACCTCCGGCCATCCAGACTTAGTTTTTCCGTGATTTCCCTAAATCACTCCAGGCAAATGCCATGATGGTTCCTTTCAAAACGCCACGGCCGATTTCCTTCCCCATCCTCACCCAAACAATCCGAGTGTTAGCTCCGCCTCCAATGACCACGCTGTCGGTGGGGCGTTAAACCCTACGTTTCCTTCCAATACTATGTGCGAAAAATGTGATTTGCTTTTCACATGATAATTGTTTTCTAAAGAAAGGAAGGAAGGAATATTAGGGTTTAGTGTGCCGTCGACATCATGGTCATTAGAGACGGAGCTCAAGCTCAGATTGTTTGGGGAAGGATGGGGAAAGAAAGTATTACCGCATTCGGGGGACTGATGACCTTTGCAATTTTGTCCTCTTAAAACATCCAAACAACAACATTACGGCATTGGCCTGGAGTCATCTATGAAAATCACAGAAAACCTAAATCAGGATGGCCTGATGTAAGTTTGAACCACCAGCGCCGTCCTCCCATTGCGGTACCTCGCTCGGCAATATTTTTCAGAATCCATGCAGGTGGTCGTGGTGATGTTTCTTGTGTTCGGCATACCGATACTTAATTATATTGGACCTCATATCTTCTAAAATTCTACGACAAATGGGTTGTAGTTTCATAAGCCACAAATGCTACAGTACGGTACATCTCTTGTGGTTTGCTGGAATGTGAGCGTTCTTCCCACTAGTAGGCGTTGTATTGTGTTCGAGGAATTATGCTTAAAAGAGGGCTAATTGAGTCGAAATTAACTACAGAATTTTTTCTTAATGTGTATTTGTGTAGAATCTGACAGTAATTCCATCGGCTCGTGCAGTTTTATTCGATTTTAAAGATTTCTGAAATGTCTCACTGCACTAATACAAATATCTATTTCACTCATCTTTAAAATGGTTTTCAATTGGAACAAAGCAACAGGAGTTTTGCCACGTAGTTTAGCATTTCTGCTTTTGCTATGCTACCCTCAACTTAAAAGTTATTGTCCAAGGTACCACAGGTTGACCAAGATGTCTTTGGCTTTCTGCCATCGCTTCAAAATTTATAAAATGTATTTACCGTAGTTTGCAATTCAAGGGCAACTGGTGTCCACAAGCTTTTACTGAAAGACTGGAGAGTTTCATATCTGCAGGTTTGGTTTACCATCTCTGGAAACAATTGACGAATTCGCGCGGGTTTGAAGATTGATAGGTTTTTGTTGTATCTACTGCATGTTGTTTATGATTGTTTTGATGGTACCTTAGAAGAAAATTATGATAAACCTTATTGAGGAGCCATGGTACCGAATATTATGCAAGAGAAGAGATTTGAATTTGCAGTACACATTAGGAGGAGGACAATCTTTCAGGTGAGCGTCAGCGTGCGAAATATTGTGCCTATTACAAGCCGACGTCAGCATGGTTTACGTACTGTCATTTCGCGTGATTTCATATGTCTATCACTTCACATTTGAATGTGAGGTGGACTTACTAACGAATTGTAGGTTAAACCGTCATATGTGTTAACATTTCTGAGTATTACATTAGAACTTTAATAATAGGGGTCTAAACATTTGTTGTTATTAATCCCGATACATGTTATATCGAAGAGCCACTTTGCTCGCCGGAAAAAAATAAAATGCAACGAAGCAAAGCTTCTATCACAGCCATAATTTTTCAATTGAAAATTTCGTTTTAAGACTGAATGCAGTTATTTGTAGTGCCTTTCTAATGCTGAAAGATTTTTAAGTTGCACTCAACATTGCTCCGTTTAAACAGAGACAAGATGACTGGTTGACACCTTTACCTTTAATACATTTGAGAAATGATTTTATGAATCCATGATTCATTACTCTTTGTGACAGAGTACTGTAAAGAAATGAAACAACTGGGATTAGGTCTCTTCAGTGCTCTATTTATGAATATTAGCATATGTTTTTCCCCAAATCATTGTTTTTTCAAATGTTTAATATCACAAAAGGTACAACGCCAGTTTATTACTAGATCTACATTGTGTACCAGTCATGACTGGACAGACTGCGTCAAGATTACATAAACCCATAATAAATGTTCACAATTTGAACATATATTAACAATATTATTTTCTCCATTCATTATGGGCACCGTACTATTGAAAAATTCACCAATGGAGTATAATGGGTGCTCTTTTAGGTCCTGTGTTAATTTCTTTTTGAATGGTCATGGTGGCAGGGATTGCATGTCTTAATGCAGTGACTTGAACATCTTTTTGTTCCATTCAATTGACAGCTTGGTATTTCAATAATTATCTTGTTACTTACAGGTGTCACAATTATGTATTTCTTGCCTCGTGCTAAAGTCCTCTGGCTTTTCATTTATGCTGATGAGGCATAAAAACACACACTGGCTTAAGATCATCATAATACCTAACTGGTTAAATATAGTTGTACAGTGCTCCAATCTTTTGCTTGAATGATTCCGACAGTCTTTTCTGTACCATTCACACATCTTTGCAAACTGCAGAACGTCACCGTAGCAGTAGGCCAAAATTAATGTGGCTATGAAATACACTGTTCAATGCCATTGGCCATTTAACTTTCTCATTTGAGGTATATTACAATGGACAGCTTGGAGCACACATACACTGTGTATTATTCATTGAGAGTTTATTGGCAGTTATGAAGCCCAGCAGTCGGATAGCCTCTTATTTTGTGACATCCAATGTTACTAGGGCTGCATATAAGATGCTCTATTTTTTTCTTAATTCATTTTCATATTATTTTTAATGAACCATTCCTTGATGTTTTCAAATAGGACATCTGTTGCTTGCAGAACTTGTGCAACAGTCTTTCCTTTTGCAAAAAGAATGATGCAATCAGCTAACTCTATGGCTGTTACAGTTCACATTGTTCAGATAAATTAAGAACAGGAGAGGTCCTATGACAGGCCCCTGGTGTACGCCATGTTCCAATTTTTGATCTTGTGTGAATGTTTGATGAATTGATACCACCTGCTTCCAGTTTTCCAGTAAGGTTGAAGAGTTGCTAGAACACCACCATAACAATTCAATGTATTTAGCAGTATCTTGTGCAAAATGTGGTCAAATGCCTTGCTGAGGTCACGTGTCAGTGCCACACCTTCTGTCTTCAAGTCCTTGTCATAACTTTATAGTTGAGTCCAGCACTGCTGTAACTGTTGACAGTCCCTTCAAAAACCATGCTGTATTGTGCAAGATATTATTTTCTTCAAAGTAATTTTGTATTTGGTGTTCCCTTACAGATGCCACAACTTTAGATAGTACAAGATATGCACATGCACAAAACATACAATTAATGGTGGTGGACAGTAGCATGGTGTGATGGCAGAGTGATATGATGAGATTATTTGGTAAAATTATACATCTCCTCCTGGCAGCCTCACATGATTACGTTGGCAATATCTGCAAAACAGTAAAAAATCTTTACCAAGATGTTAATATTAGAAATCCGATCCATGTAGAATGACTTGATAAGTGTTTTGTACATAGGCTACCATGACGAAACTACATAATACTGTTCCTGATCTATGGTTGACAAGTTCTTGTATTTACCCATTATCTGCTCAGTAAAAGTAATTGCCCTCATACAACCAAGATTTCATGACAGAACATTTATTTTGCCATGCAAATTGGCTAATGCCAACATTCAGCATCCTTTGCCAACATTATCACACATAGTCGCTGGGATGAGGAGCAAAATTTAACAAACTATGTAAATTTTACATTAAAAATTTTACATTATAAATTTACATGTTTACAATTACTACCATATATATTGATTTCATTCCTTCTCGCAAGTATAGTTAACAGGTACATTGTTGCTATAGTCCTAATTAAATGCACAATTGCGTAGTTGTCGGTGGCATAATACATAACTTTGTTTATGTTGGTATACACTTTCTTTACAGAGATCATTTCTGCAATTTGTTGTTTTATATTTAAAAAAAGTTTATATATATTTAAAAAATGTACTTTTGTCTATGAGTGGGATTCTCTCTGTTGGAGATAATTTTTGGGCTACAATAAGAGTGTAGTAAATTATGGGCTGCTCGAACACTGAGTGCTGCACTACAGTATTTGTCAATGACCCAATGAGCGAGCACGGGAGTCGCGACTCTTCCCACTGTCGCACACCATTAGTGCTTGCTACAGGCGTGTCACAATTTTGTTGCGTCTCTAAAGTGCAAGTTTTAAATCAACAGACCGTGTCCAGTTTTTATATTTTCGCAAACATTTTAATAGGAAACACAGTATAGTACAGTATGTAGGCCTACTGTATATAATTGTAATTTTGCTAATTACAGTACACCACTTCATGTTTCTAAGAACTAAATGACCCAGAGATAATTGAGCTCTTCTTTTATACACGTAAAACCTCTCGCAGCACTGCTTAGGACTACTCCGCTGGCCAGGTAGCAAATTCTTAAAAAGTGCCTGCGGCTACCGGTGGCCTAATCCAGGAAACCTCATTTTCCCCACCAACAGTCCTGCTCGCCCGCCAGGTCGAAGTAGTAGTAGTAGTAGTAGTAGTAATTTGATTAGTGTAAGTGCTGTTAGTATCGAACAATGTGCGCAAAATGAAAATGTGTTGTGTTGATGATTCAGAAAAAACTGGAAATGATACACAAAATGGAAGAAGGCATTACTGGCACGTAAAATTTGGCCGTCTTACAATGTTGGGGAAACTGTGATCTGTGACATTTGGAAGAAGCAAGGCAATTCAGTTTGCTAGCAGTTCTGACTCAGCTAGTGGTTTGTCAAAGTGCAGAGCTATGAAGATGTCTACATATGCATATTTTAGCTTTCGAAGTAGAGTGTAGTGCAACTGGCTATAAATCAAGTAAGGAAAGGATAACTGTGTTGTGTTGTGCGAACGGTACGCGATCATATAAAATTAACCTTAGTGTAATAGGTTAAGCTAAAAAGCCCTATTGTTTCAAAGGAAAAGAAATACACAATTTACCTGTTAATTATTTTCATCAGAAAGTAGCCTGGCTGGACCGCACAATTTTTCAAACATGGTTCCATAACTGCTTCATGCCACAGGTGCGAGAAAATTTAATGTTGAAGGGTAGAGCTGCAAGGGGTGTGTTGTTACTGGACAATTCACTATTACATTCAAATGAACATGTTCTGAGATCAGATGACAGTATTTGCTAAATATTTACCACCGAATGTAACAGCCTTAATTCAGCCAATGAATCAGTGTGTCATTGTTGCCATGAAGAAAATTTATAGAGGTAGTCAGTTACAATAGCTTACTGACGAGGTCCACAATCTCCAAACGTTTTGGAAGCAGTTAACTGTGCTAGACGAAATTTATGAAGTGTCTAAGGCATGGCGTAAGGTAAAACAATCAACCATGGCCAAGTGTGGAAAAACATAAACCCAAAGTTAGAAAATATCAATGACTCCGATGATGAAGAAGATTGCTCTTTCAAAACATTAACAGCTGTTTTGAAAAAAACTCCAGGGTGTAAAGCAGTTGACATAGACAATATTTCTGAATGGTTTGATATGAACAACACAGAGGCAGGCCATGTAATGCTGAGTGAGAGTGCAATTGTTGACCGAGAGCAAGGGAAGTCTAAGGAGGAGAATGACAGTGACGACGATGACAACATTCCTCTAATTCCAGAAACAGTCCTCAGTCATGCAACAGCACTTCAGTGGGCTGATTGGTTACTGGATTACCTTGAACAGAAAGAAGGTGCTCATCTTTGTGTCAAGTTGGTGTTGCGCAAAATTCACAGGGCGATTTATAAAAGACAAGCTACCACAATGAGACAGAAGTCAATTCAGGACTATTTCATTTCAAAGTAGTGCACTGAAATGTAAAACTGGATTTATAACTACAGCATTTTCATACATAATAGTTGAATGAAGAAAAATTTATTATAATTATTAGATAATTGATTTTAATTATGACAGTTATTAATTTTTGACTTTGTACTACCCTACCACATCACTGTGTTCTTAAGTTGTGGATTATCCACGAAATTCGATTATTTGTGGTTTTCGAATCCCCAATTACCATGGATAATTGAGAGTTTACTGTATTTCTAATACACAGAGGCTGCCAAGAGGTAGAATGATTTTTGAAAGAGACGTCTGCAACTGTCACTTGGTTTTTTCTGTTCATTAACCTCAAAGCTCTCTTCTGAGTGACCGAGTGAGTTGATGCAGTGGTAAGACATTGGTGTTGCATTTTGCAGGACAGCTTCAAAAACCTCCTTGAGCCATCCAGATTTAGGTTTTCCATGATTTCTCTAAATCACATTAGGCAATTGTATCAGAGCTTGTGGTCCATCTCTAATGACTGAGATGTTGATGGGATGAGGAGAATGTCTGAGCTATGTATGGAGCTTTCCCAGAATATGATACTATATTGCATTACACTATGAAACTGTGCATAGTAGGCAGTGGAAGCCATTTCCAGGCTTGTGCTGTGTGTGAGGATGGATAATGCATTATACACTTGTTTCAACTTACTCTTTGTTTTGCTAATGTGCATTTATCATTTGACTAACATGTACTTAGTACACATTTTGGTTTTCATTGTTACTCACTGTTGTAGCATACTGTGTATCATGCTCTCTCATTCTTTCCTCCCTTCTGGACTTGTGACTATTCCTGATGCATAACATATTTGATCTATATGCAAATGTTGTCCACCTAGCAATTTTCTCTGATTATGCCTATGCAGATATGTCAAGTTCAGAAACACAGTATCAATAATGAAGATTAAAGAATTACAAGTAAGGAGGCGTTGGTTTGTTTTCTTTTTTCTTTAAGTAGACAATTAATATCTCTGAAGCCTAGTTGTAGTGCTTGAAAAGTAAAAATTTGGGCCTTTAAAGTAAAAAAAAACAAAACAAGAGGTACTTGAAATTTAAATTCGATCTTATAGTTGTGTTTACAAAGTATAAAATGCAAATATCATGGTAAAGCATTGTGGAAGCATTGTCACATGAGAAGTCATTGCAATTCTTCCAAGAAATGTCTTCCCCTCGTAATTATGTGTCTAACAAATAAAATAAAAATACCTTCACAAGTGTTCACTGCAGATTCTTCTATAGATAATGATTGTGCTAATTTTGCCAATTTCGGAATTGAAATGAGACTCAGCAGTTGGACATAGTTATGTGTCATTTATGTCTGTGCTAAACAGAGGATACAAGGATAGTGTGCTACTTCTGTAACAACAGTAGTTCACAAAATCATGCAACAAAAAATATTGTACTGTCAAAATGCTAAAATAAATGAAATAGCGAATTCTGTATTGTTAGTGGGGCTTTCATAATACCGTAATTTTATCCTGGAAATCATAATACCTGGCATGTTTGCCAATGTTGTTATACCTTCAGCTAGTCATTTATCTGTAAATGGACTTTGTCTTCCATGGCTGTTGCAGGAATAGTGTTTGTGGTTGTATGTAGTGTGTGAGTATTGAATGTTGTGAGACTTGCACCATGAATGTGATCTGGAAGGAAAAAGTTGATGTATGACATTGGTTTTCAGAATCTGTTGACAGTTTTGTGGAAGAAGATATTCCATACTACACACCTCACTCTGAACAAATCATTGATATTATTCCTAATGGCCCTCACTCAAAACTATTATAATTTGAAAAGGGAGGGGGGGGATGCTTTCTCAGCGTGATGCCTGATGTCTTCTGGACGAGAGCTCGAATTTCGGTTTTGTGATAATCACATTGCCATAATAATAAACTTTTATGACACTTGTATGCTTTAGAGTCCCTATCATCTAAGAACTATTTCAATATTCGACTGACTGAATTTTAGAAAACCCAGCAAATGTGAAAGCACAAAACTTGGTTGTGGTAAAGTATGTTATCTTAGAATCCAATATTTAAAACTCAAACATCATTATTAATGTAGCTACACAAATAAGCTGTTCCAGGTGATTTAGCCTATATAACATTTTATTAAGGAAATAGCTAATTTTCTGCTATAATAAAAATGTATAAAGTAAATTTCTTTGTTTTCTTAGTGGCTTTAATTTGCTGCTCTATATTCATTTTTCCTTGTAAAGTCAGGGTCTAATATCCTTTACTAAGTCTAATGAGACAGTATTAATATTTTGGATACAGTAGAGAACATGTTATAAGTGGTCTTACCGTGCTAGCTCTTCATAAAATCCAACACTTGCCATCAGTTATCACAGAATAAATGACAAGAATCATAGTTGTAGAAAGAAGATAAAGTATTTTATATTTGATTGAGGAATAAGTAACTGGAAGCTAGACTTTCAACTTTGTCTGTGAATGGGCTGTTGTCATAGTGAATGTCGGAAAAGAGCTGGAGGGATTTAGGAGAAGGAGTGTGGTAGAAAACAAGTAATGTGGGGAAAAAACTGACAACTTGGGATATGAAAAGGGATAGAAGTGGGACTGGGAGAAGAACTAAGCATTTTCTGTACATTTTGACATAGGAACAGTCCACCAACACAAATCGGGGACGATATAGAAAGTTATTTGTAGAGCCGGCGTGCTGCTTAACTTTCTTGCATTTGAGCTGTGTTTGAATTGCAGCAACATCGTCCTCTGCCCAGTGCAAGGCGGTGTCAACAGGTGCCCTATTCGGCTGAACATCACATCGCCTCACAAATCTATTTGTGTGCCTGCGGCTGTGATGATTTCAAAGGTTTGAGCAATATTCAAAGCTTCATCTAGTGAAGGATTGTCAAGTTGGAGGGCCCTCTGCCGAACTTACCTGTCTGGGGCGGAGCGTAGAATTGCATTCCTGACCATCTGATGTGCATACAATTCTTGATGAATTTCAGTCACAAATTGGCACTTGCAACTGAGAACTTGTAGCTCTGCTGCCCACGCCCTATAACTTTAATCCAACTTCTTTTTCCACTGATAAAATGTAACACGTGAAGCAACAACATGGGTCTGTTTCCGGTAATAGGATGTTAGCAAAGAGCACATTTCGCCAAACATGAGATGATGGTTCTTTCAATGGAGCCAACTGAGTTAACAGATGATACAATTTCGGAGAGATCCGAGACAGAAATAATGACTTGCAAAGTTAGGGATCATAAACACTGAAAGCCGTAAAGTGATGGTGGAGGCACTTCTCGTAATCTATCCAGTCTTCTGCAGCTTCCTCGTATGGCGCGCATATGGGTATGTTCAACGCCGGTAGACGGTTGTGGTTAGGTGCAGAAAGAAATTGTTGTAAGGCAGTGCAGAACTGCTTTTGCTGCTCAACCAGACTGGGGAGTAATTGGTTGAGCGTAGCCATGCCGTCGACGAGTAATTGTGCGGAACTTGGTAAGAACCCCTAAATCGCCACTAAAAGTGTTATAACTTTCAATTTAGTTATTGAATGAAGACAACTTTTAGACACAAGGGAATGAACTACTTGAAGGCAGGAGTGCTCAGTCTAGACTGCCGGCAGTCTCGTTCGTCCTGCCGCCGGTCGCCCAGAAGGCGCTTGCGGCGGAGCGTGCATTCCCAGTGCTGCTGTTTGGTGGACCGACAGGCAGCGGCAGTTTCGAACAAGATGCAGCCATAGCAGGAAGCATGTCTGGATAGCCTAATTGGTTAAGGTGACTACTGACCTGTAATGGAAAATATGAGACCGAATCACAAACCTGCACAAATTTTCAACTTTACCATTGAATTTATTTAAATGCCCTGAAACTTTTGATGTGCATAAATACTTTGCATTCCCTTAGTACATGGCAATAGATTGCAAGGGAATAGTGTCCGTTTGTTGATAATAGCTGTTATATGAATTGGTTGCCAGTTACTGCCAATTTATGAAAGTTTCTTTAAATACTGAGTATGAATGATGATAGTAAATATAATTTTCTTGTTGGTGAAATGTATGGTTGGCAGAAAAGAAGAAAAAGAAGAGTAATAAAAAGTCTCCCAAGCAAAACCGCCATGGTATTCAAAGCGAAATACTGTGCCTGTAATTGATATCCAGTATGGTGAAAGCAGTGACACAAGCAAAAATGTAAGGAATTAATGTCATACAAGAGACCAGTAACAAGTGTACAGCAAGACACTTTTTGGCAGTGTCATTTGCAGCCACTGTCATTGTTCTATTGCCCATTGTCAGGTTTGAATAGCTGATAGGTTGATGTAACCTTGGTGTAGTTACAGCTCATCTACAGAAGTGGACGGAGGATTCTGAAGCATTAAGTAGAGATGAATAGAAACTGTAAATAATGTATATTGAAATAATACCCAACTTCGGTATAATGATTGTAGGAGTAGCATTGTCTCTTGCAGTATATTGTTCAGTGTCCTGAGACACAGGTCTTAATTCTCTGTCCTAAGTAGTGGAATTATGTACACTTTTCTACTGTTTCTATCTAAACAAGTCCGACTACTGATCTGTCTGTTCTGTGGCCTGTTCTCACAGTCTAGTAGTGGTGTGAACTAACAGTGTTACAAAGAAGAACTTGGAGTATAATTGGCTGACCTCTAAATGTTACACACAACAGTGTAAGACATCTCGATACAGATTCGCAGTAGACTGTGGGCTGAACACTGATCGGCCTTTGTCCATGTGGTTCCTTATCACATGCCTCCAGTGCTGGTGATACCACATTCTTGAGGGGACATGGCATTGATGTGATCAGCAGATAGGACAAGCTGAGTAGTGTAGCAGCCTATATTGAACCTCATTAATTTGGACAACATGGTCAAACGACGGACTGTTCACCATCGGGGATTCAAGTCCTCTCTTGGGCAAGGGTGTTTGTTTTGTCCTTAGCATAAGTTAGTATAAGTAGTTTGTAAGCGTAGGGACTAATGACCACCTAGATTTACAAACATTTGAACATTTGAATGGTCAAACTAGGCAACAGCGATCTTTTATGGGTGATTTTCAGGTAACAGGCCAAAAGTGTCAGTAAAATTTAGAATAAAATAAAAAAAAAAAAAACCACGCAGATATTTCAGAGACGATTTTTTATTTACGAATTTTGAAGTGCTAAATTAACTGTTGGCTAGTACATTACTCAGTGTTTGTAAAACTATAAAGAACTATTATTTACCTTTTTTATTATGTTTTTTATTGTATTCTCCTACTAAAACATGAAAGATAAATAAAAAATGCTGCATATATCAATATAGGGATTGAATCAGCAAAGTATTGCATGTTAATTGTTGTCAGCGACTTTACACCTCATTTCCTGTAACACCAACAAAACCTTCACTTTTTTATGACAATAATGAAAGATATTTCACTGACAATGGGATTACTAATTACAATGACGGGTGTTAAGTGATTTGCTGTATTCTGTTGAGATCGCGGATCAAATATACAAAAACTATCGCGGGAAGTTTGACGTTAATACTGTGCGTGATTTATTTGTGCCTCATTTCTGTAATGTGTTTTATAAATGAAATAATAGTGCCCATAACTGGATTCACTTATTCTGTATCACATACTCTCATATCCGGTCTCCCTTTAAACTAGAATTATTACTTAGTTATATTATGATTTAGAGAATCTTTTGCGAGCAAACTGTCATATACAGTAAAATATTTTCAATTATTTTCAGCTTTGGTTATCGGTATGAACTGTAAACCAAGTTTACCATAATTTGTCCTCAATTTTTCACATTTTTCGGGTAAATATTCACCATACAGTTTCAGTATACTTCACTTTTATGCCCAGAATATGAAAATGTAGCATGTGTTGAAAGTAATAACTATCATTTATATATTTAGTATAAAAACCATAGGTATTGCAACTAGTTTTATGCACATTACGTACATGAGAATTTTTTACGTATTTGTTAAGAAAACATTAATTTTAAAGGAAACTGGTTACTTTCCAGGTTTCATGTTTTTCTTAACACATGAGAACAGCCTAATGAATAATTTTCATCAGAATTTGAAAGGAAAGTAGCCCGGAAAAAATCTTGAATTAGGAATCTTGTTTTGGCCCATTATAATAAAATCACCCTTATAGAGATATTTATGTTGATAAACAGTCTAGATCACAGAATGTTCTTTTATTCGACTGGTTTCGATGTCATCTTAGGTCCCCAGCAAAAACATCTATACAGCCCATGTGGCTGGTGCTGACTACTCCAGGACTGCTGTGGCTCTGGTGGTGTAGCAAACTTCAGGAGGTATGGCACTGATTCAGTCAGTTGATAGCACAAGCCAAACACAGTGTCAGCACCTGATGGACTGCCGACCTAATGGTAGTGCGTATCTTTCTTTTTGCCACATTGCCACCTGTGTGGTATGCTGTATTAATACTGGATGATATCACAGTCCCAACCAAAGGACACTGGAGCTGTTTTGCTATTGTTGGCAGGTACAATACAGTCTCCACAAGATGATCAGTTTTGAGATTCTTGCAGTCTCATTGATGTGTGTGCATACATCAGCAAGCCAGGGCAAACTTTTCTTTGTAGAATGTGTTTGTGAAAAACTGCTAATGTTGCAAATGCACACAGGGGAATGATGCTACTGAATTCACAGAATGGTGTGGGTGTGAGGATCTGCTTCGTTGTCTCTGGTTACATAAAATTTGATGAGTTACAACAAACATCAAATTCCACCCCTTAGAGCAGAACAGTTCACAGCCGCCACAGCATACGAACCAATGTTTTTTTCAGAAGTGTTAGGCTGTGCTATTATGAGACTCATATCACATTAAAGGAAACAATTCAGTCCCATGGTGCACCCTCCACCTGTGGTAGGGAATGATCAAGTAAAACAAAAATTGGAAAGGTTTCAAAGATTATGAGTGGAAACAGCTTGATGTCTGACCTCTCTGGGCATCAATTTTCTACAAAACAAGACTTATCTTTTACATATCATAAGATTCTAAATTGATGAAGAGTTAAAGTGATTTCCAGTTGGGAACTCACAAAGAGTGGTATTCCTGGGGATTGATTGTTGTCATGTTCTCCAAATTTCCTGTGTTGTTTACCCTATTTAGAAAGTACCATACACATTTGTGACAGAAAAATGCCCTCAGTTTCTGTCTCAAAACTCTTATGAACTTTGTACTTGGCAAGGCATTCACTTTGGGACAACACCACCTTTTCATCCACAATCCAATGTTTAGGCAGAATGTTTCATCTGCACTTTCAACATCCAAATGAAAACTTATTTTGCTAAATTGTCCACAAATGATTTACAGTTTGTGAGTGCCTTCTGATTCGTGCTGGGTAGTGATGGCAGTCTGGTGAAGGTACTTAATGGGTAGCCCCCACACCCGTCTGTATCTGCGTATGCCACCACCACCACTACCCTCGCCACTGTCTCGAGACCTGCACCACATACAGCTCCATGGGGCTTGCCAGAATGGAAGCAGATGCGCAGGCCTGGTGTACTGTGGCAGCACAACTGGATAGTCACAGTGTGTGCCCTTGACTGTGCCATTCCTGCCTGTATGCACCTAGCATCATCCGACATCACAGACTTGTGCATTGATGCCGGTCAATCCAATTGTCAGCAGTGTCTGCTTCGTCAGGATACTCTTCCCTAAGAGGAGTTGCTGTGTGAAATTTGCTAAGTGTTACAAATTTTTCCCTTTGAACTTGCTTGTCAGTTTTGGTTAGTTTTCCAGAAATGATCTTCACACCATTGCCTTACTTATTTTCTTGTCCACATTTACTTGCACCTTCCATCTCTTTTGCTGTCAGCACCATCACTCCTTTCTCATTCTCAGTAAAAATCAAGGATGTTAATAGTAAGTTGTCGTGGCTTTCAGCGAAGATGTTTTCTGCAGTTACTTTTTAGGCAAAGAAGAGGCAAGTTTTTCATCTTTTCTTTCAAGGAATTCCAATAACCTGTGTGTAGTTGTGTATTGAATAAGATTCCTTTGACTTAAGTAAATTTTGTAATTATGTAGCCTTAGTATTTTATGATTCTTTCAGAGTTTTACATGTAGCAACATTTTGAATGAGTGAAAATTCAAAATTGCACAATGTATTGGATGTGCTGGGTTCCTGGTTGAAGAAATTCAAAGGTTAACCAATGCAGTGGTGATTGCTGTTTTCCTTTCACTGTCTTAACTTTGAAAGTTTTCATAAATTTTTAAACAATAGGTGACAGATCTTCATGACACATTTTATTTTATAGTCTGCTGCATCAGATAAACTGCTGCTAATAGGTGTATGTACATTCCCTAATCTTGTAACTTTTTATCATCATGGCCTGTGTGTATTAGTATGTAGTTAGTAGTAAGTGTAATGTTTCAGAATCCGGTATGAAGTGCATACGTGAAGAGTGGTCAAAACAATTAGGGGATTAGTTGAAATATCTAGGTTCTGAAGTATTGTCATCGGCAGTCTGAGCTAAAATGGTTCGACATCTTTCTGTCAGTTCTATTGAATGGAGACAACATTACCCCCCTCACGGGCTCGGCATTAATTAGCTGAGTGTAGGCTCAGCAAACCAGGGCCCCGAGCTAAGGACTGTGTTGCGCCAACAGTCCGCTACACCGTAAGCTCTGTGCGTGCTTCAACGACTCTCGTTCAGTGGAACATTGTACGTTTCAGAGCCGAGGGGTCTTGGCTTAATTGCCCGGGTCGCGAGGATGGTACAATCCAACCTCTGAGGAACCTGCCGTACCGCAGTTGTATAAGGCAAGCGGGGTTCTACCTGGGTGGACCTCTTTTCCATAGCTGCTTGTGAGACCACCATGAAAAGACCTTTGAATGTTGCCGGATATACAACCAGTGTCTCTAAGAGAGGAAGGCCTGATTTAAATGCAGCAACGTATGACCCCCAATTGTTCTCTTCCCTGGCCACCCCATGCGAGGAATGTAGGGCTCGTCAAATACCTTGTCTGTAGCAGGACAGATGGAGAATCTTTTCAATCGACAAAGCCATTATTTTTTGTGGAGGACCTGGAGGATAAGTATGGAGAGGTCGAGGGCATGTCTAAAATGAGATCAAGGACAGTCTTCATAATGACGTCATCCCCAGCACAGTCACGGACACTGCTTGCCTGTGACAAGCTGGGTGATGTCCCCGTTACAATAACATCTCACAAGAGTTTAAACATGGTTCAAGGCATTATATTCCATAAAGACCTCCTTTTGCAATCTGATGACAAGCTACGAGCAAACCTAGAGCGGCAAGGCGTATTTTTAGGGGTCCGAAGGAGAACAGGGTTGCCACCGGTGCCTTCATCTTGGCTTTCTAGGGTGATTCATTGCCCGAGAAGGTCAAGGTGGTGGTCTACCGGTGCGACGTTAAGCCCTACATTCCTCCCCCTATGTGTTGCTTAAAGTGCTGGAGGTTTGGGCACATGTCATCCTGGGGTGATGCCAATCCAACCTGCCGGGAATGTGGACGTGCATCTCATACCAATGTCCCATGTGCCCCTCCTCCAGTCTGCGTCAACTGTGACCAACACTCATGCCCTGCTCGCCACATTGCACAGTTTTGCACAAAGAGAGGAAAATCCTGGAATATAAAACTTTGGACAGGCTGTCATACTCAGAAGCTAAACGTAAGTATTTGAAACTCCATTCCGTAATCTGTATAAGTGGAGTTGTCTGTACGGATCACTGCGCCATCTCCGAGGTTTTTTGCCGAGCACCACACCCGTGCTGCTGCTTCCCAAAATTATCCGCCTGCCTTCTGCACTTTAAAACAGTGGATTGAACTCGAATTCCTTTCATTCACCACAAGCCACCCTGAGGTGTATAACACTCCGTTTAGTGAGTGGGAGTTTCTCAGTGCCCTTGCGCACTGCCCTGACACTGCCCCAGGGCATGACAGAATGCACAATCAGATGTTGAAGCATCTATCTGAGGCTTCTAAGAGACATGTTCTAGCCTTGTTTAATTGGATATGGAGCGGAAGTGTCTTCCCATCACAGTGGCAAGAAAGTACCATCGTTCCGGTGCTTAAGTCAGGTAAAAACCCACTAGACATGGACAGTTATCGGCCAATCAGCCTTACAAATGTCTTGTGTAAACTGCTAGAATGCATGGTAAGCCGGCGGTTGTGTTGGTTGCTTAAATCCCGAGGCCTGCTAGCGCCATGCCAAGGTGGTTTCCGTCGGGGGCGCTCGGTCTTGGATAACCTGGTCCATCAGGAGTCCGCCATCTGGACAATCTTTTCTCGGCGTCAGCACCTGGTTGCCATCTTTTTTTTATTTGTAAAAGGCATATGACACGACCTGGCGATGCCACATGCTTACCACCTTACATGGCTGGGGACTTCGGGGCTCACTTCCCCTTTTTATCCAAAATTTTTTACAGGTCGGGCCATTCGATAGCTCCTTACATACCCAGGAGAATGGGGTCCCCCAGGTCTCGGTATTGAGCGTCCCTCTGTTTTTAGTTGCCATTAATAGCCTAGCAGCAGCAGCAGTCAGGTCGACAGTATCACCTTCATTGTATGCTGATGACTTCTGCATATATTTTAGCTCTTTTAGCGTGTGTGTTGCTGAACGCCAGCTGCAGAGCGCCATACGTAAGGCGCAGGCATGGGCTCTCTCCCATGGCTTTCAGTTCTCGGCCGCCAAGACGTGTGTTATGCGCTTCTGTCAGCGTTGGACGGTCCACCCCCCCCCCCCCCCCCAGGGGGCCCACAGTTCTTTTGTGGGTACGTGTGTGGCGCGCACGGGGCCCCGAGCCGGAGCAGCCTTTTTTCTGCCCCAGGCTGCTTCACTGTCCCTCCCGGTTTATGCCTTCGCCCGGAGACGGGCATATTTCGTGAGCTACTGTGGTTCTTGTTGTGGTTTTTCTTCCTTCGTTCCTTCCTTTCTTACCCTTTGTTTTCTGTCTTTCTCTCCTTGTACTCTCCTAGCTTTCTTCTCCTCATTAGTCTCCGCTTCGGCGTTTGAGACACTTCTTCCTTCTTTCTCTTCATTTCCTATCCTCTTCTTCTTTCCTCCCTGTGCGTGTCTGAAGGCCGACCCACGCATTATCGTGCGTAGCAGGTGACGGGGTAACGCGTAATTCCCCGCCCCGGGTAGACAAGTAGGGCACGTACGTACCCCCTGGTAAAGGCCAGGCCCAGGGAGGGGTGATTACCCGAGCTGGTACCTTCCGAACGTGCCGATTGGTCCCTCCGTCAGTTCTCGGGAGGTGTGACCTGAGGTGTGAACAATCACCTAAGGCGGGTAAGCCCTCGGAGAGGGCCCCCACTAGGAAGGAGCGCGCCATCGGAGACGCCGGTAATCACGGGGGACACTTCCGCGATGACTTCCTTATCTTCTTTCGTGACGTTGACCCATAAAAGTAAGTTAGACTCGCCTCAGCCTAAAAAGACTCTGCCTAATGTACCTAAATTTCTGGTTGTCTCTCGCACCGACGGAAAGGATTTCAATTCTGTCAATCCTTTCGTTATACAGAAAGGTGTAGATGCAATTGCTGGCCCTGTTAAAACCTGTTCACGTCAGCGCAATGGCACATTGTTGCTGGAAGTGGAAAGTGCCTTCCAAGCCCAAAAACTGATACGTACTACGTTGTTGCACACTTTTCCAGTTAAGGTCGAAGCGCACCGCACGCTCAACTCGTCACGTGGGGTAGTCTTCACGAGATCCCTTGATGGGTTATCTGATGAAGACATCCAATCGTATATGTCCGATCAGGGTGTGACAGCCGTCCACAGGGTGATGAAAAAGGTCGATAACCAATTGACACCGACTCGTACTGTGTTTTTGACGTTCGACAGAGTTGACCTCCCGTCGAAGGTCAAAGCAGGGTATGAAGTCATCTCTGTCCGACCTTATGTGCCTAACCCAACGCGCTGTTTTCAATGCCACAGGTACAATCATACCCGTGAACATTGCCCAAATGCAGCAAAGTGTGTCACTTGTGGTAGGGACGCCCATGAGGGGGATTGCCCACCTCCGTCCCCTCACTGCCTAAACTGCAACGGTGACCATGCGGCTTCCTCTCGCGACTGTCCTGTATACAAGGATGAGAAGGTAATCCAGCAAATTCGGGTTACGGAGAAGATATCAACATCTGCCGCTCGTAAGTTGTTGGCGAGTCGAAAGCCCACTGTCCTCCCAGCGGGTACATACAGTAAGGTACTAACCTCAACTCGACCTACTAAGGATTCCAGTACCCAGACTTGTGATTTCACTTTCGCTGACACAGTTGTGCGATCCGCCAGCCCGAAGATTGCCCGTTCCACGTCCCCGCTTCCTCCTGCTGCTTCTAGGGTACAGTCTTCGTCAAACTCTAGTAAACCGCGAGCACCTAAACAAGATGCTCGGACCTTGAAAAAGGAACCCGTCCGTGAGGATTTTCTGCGTTCTCAGGCTTCCCAACCGTCAACTGCCTCTTCCCGCCGTCACTCTTCCAGAAGAGCTGACAAGAAAAAGAGTTCCTCTCCTTCCCCGCCGAGGCGTGACCCATCTGTCGCGCCGTCCAACAGTTGCCGGCCTCGGCCGTCTTCTGTTTCACCGGGACGCTCCGTTTGCCGGGCGCCCGTCCCTTTACCGGCGGTGGAAACTGCCCCTCCTGATCAACTCAGGGAGGTGGCAGGCGCGTCGGTCGAACCAATGGAACATGACCCTTTGCCCCCAGACAGCGATAGCAGTGCTCCCTCGAAATCCGGTCCTGAGCGGCCGTCGAGGTGACCCCGCTCGCTACTTGGTTTTTATCTTTATTTCTTCTCTCATTTTAATCATGGCGCTCCTTCAATGGAACATTCGCGGCATTCGTTCTAATCGGGAGGAGTTAAAACTACTCCTTCGGTTGCACTGCCCGCTTATCGTCTGTCTTCAAGAAACTAAGTTGCGTCCACGTGATCGTGCAGACTTTCCACACTACACCTCTGTGCGGTTCGACCTGCCACCCGTGGAAGGTGTCCCAGCCCATGGAGGGGTTCTGATGCTCCTTCGAGACGACGTCTATTTCCACCCCATTTCCTTGCACACTCACCTACAGGCAGTTGCCGTCCGCATCACCTTATCCACATTTACCTTCTCCCTCTGTAATATATATTCGCCATCCTCATCTGCCCTTACAAGGGCAGATGTGCTAAACCTTGTTGACCAGCTCCCTTCACCTTTCGTGTTGGTAGGCGACTTTAATGCCCACCACCCCCTATGGGGCTCTCCGGCACCTTGTCCGAGAGGCTCCCTTTTGGTGGACCTTCTCCACCACCTCGATCTTGTCTGCCTCAACACCGGTGCACCGACCTTCCTTTCTGACACAACACACACTTATTCCCATATAGACCTCGCAATATGCACTCCTCAGCTTGCCGGTCGGTTTGAGTGGTATGCACTTTCTGACACGTACTCGAGTGACCATTTCCCTTGTATCATCCACTTCCTGCATCATTCCCCATCTCCACGTCCCACCAGTTGGAACATTTCTAAAGCCGACTGGGGGCTTTATTCTTCCATGGCTGTTTTTCACAATCAGCATTTTCCCAACTGTGACAGTCAGGTCGAATACCTCACAGAGGTTATTCTCACTGCTGCTGAACGTTCCATACCTCGTACATCCTCTTCTCCACGTCGTGTCCAGGTCCCTTGGTGGACTGCAGCCTGCCGCGACGCGCTCCGAGCCCGACGCCATGCCTTACGCACCTTCCGCCGCCACCCAACTTTGGAGAATTGCATCAATTACAAACGTATGAGAGCGCAGTGCCGTCGTATCATAAACGACAGCAAGAAAGCTTGCTGGACAGCTTTTACTAGTTCTTTTAACCGTTTTACTCCCTCCACGGTTGTCTGGGGTGGCCTACGCCGTTTGTCCGGCATCAAGGTCCACTCCCCGATTCCTGGCCTGACCGTGGAGAACGCGGTCCTCGTGGACCCAGCTGATGTTTCAAACGCATTGGGTCGTTTCTTTGCGGAGGTTTCGAGCTCTGCCCATTACCACCCTGCCTTTCTCCCTCGCAAACAGGTAGAGGAGGCACGGCCGCCTTCTTTCCGCTCTTTTAATCGTGAAAATTATAACGTCGCCTTCACCATGCAGGAGCTAGATCGTGCTCTCGCCCTGTCCCGGTCTTCTGCTCCCGGGCCCGATTCCATTCATATTGAGATGCTGAAGAACCTCTCTCCTGCGGGCAAGTGCTTTCTTCTTAGTACCTACAATCGCATATGGACTGAAGGTCATGTTCCCACAAGTTGGCGTGAAGCCATTGTTGTCCCCATCCCCAAACCAGGGAAGGACAAACACCTTCCTTCCAGTTATCGCCCCATTTCTCTGACGAGCTGCGTCTGTATGGTGATGGAACGCATGGTTAACGCTCGGTTGGTCTGGCTCCTCGAATCTCGCCGCCTCCTGACTAATATCCAATGCGGTTTTCGTCGACACCGCTCTGCTGCTGACCACCTCGTTACGTTGTCGACCTTCATTATGAACAACTTTCTAAAGAAGCGTCAAACAGTAGCAGTGTTCTTCGACTTGGAGAAGGCATACGATACCTGTTGGAGAGCGGGCATTCTCCGCACATTGCACACATGGGGCCTTCGGGGCCGCCTTCCTCTTTTCATTCAAGCGTTTTTGGCGGATCGCAAGTTCCGGGTACGGGTGGGCTCTGTTTTGTCAGATACCTTTTGCCAGGAGAATGGGGTACCACAGGGCTCCGTCTTGAGTGTGGCGCTCTTTGCCATTGCAATCAATCCGATTGTAGATTGCCTTTCAGCCGACGTCTCCGGATCTCTTTTTGTTGACGATTTCGCAATTTATTGTAGCGCCCAGCGGACGTGTCTCTTGGAGCGTTCTCTCCAACGCTGTCTTGACCGTCTATATTCCTGGAGCATCGCAAACGGCTTCCGATTCTCCACTGAGAAAACAGTGTGTATCAATTTCTGGAGATACAAGGAATTTCTTCCACCTTCTCTACGTCTCGGCCCTGTTGCTCTCCCTTTCGTGGAGACTACAAAATTCTTGGGACTCATGTTGGATCGGAAACTTTGCTGGTCCACACATGTGTCCTACCTGGCTGCCCGTTGTGCCCGATCCCTGAACGTTCTTCGTGTCCTCAGTGGCACGTCATGGGGAGCGGATCGCACCGTCCTGCTTCACATTTACCAGGCCATTGTTCAGTCGAAGCTCGACTATGGAAGCCTTGTATACTCTTCAGCACGGCCGTCGATTCTCCGCCGTCTCAACTCTATCCACCATCGTGGATTACGTCTGGCGACCGGTGCATTTTATACCAGCCCTGTTGAAAGTCTGTATGCCGAGGCTGCTGTATTACCCTTGACCAATCGATGTGACATACTCTTGTGTCGGTACGCATGCCGCCTACGGTCGATGCCCAACCATCCATCTTACAGATTATTTTTTGACGACTCACTCGATCGCCAATATCAGTTGTCTGCGATTGCCTTGCTTCCACCGGGAGTTCGGTTTCGCCGCCTGCTACAGCGGCTCGATTTTACCCTTCCTTCCACCCTTCGGTTGAGCGAAAGCCCATTGCCACCGTGGCATCAGGCCCAGGTTCACACACACCTCGAACTTAGTTCGCTCCCCAAGGAGAGCACTCCGGATTTTGTATTCCGCTCGAG
Source organism: Locusta migratoria (assembly GCA_026315105.1). Classification (NCBI taxonomy): domain Eukaryota; kingdom Metazoa; phylum Arthropoda; class Insecta; order Orthoptera; family Acrididae; genus Locusta; species Locusta migratoria. The sequence continues at coordinate 740,197,441 of CM048755.1, read as the reverse complement.
GCTTGTCGAACTCCGTTCGCGGTTCGATAATGCCGTATTTATTTACACTGATGGTTCCAAGAGCACTGCCGGTGTCGGATCTGCCTTCGTCGTCGGGGACAACCGTTTCCAATACAAGCTCCCTGACCGGTGCTCGAACTTCACGGCTGAGCTTTTCGCCCTCCACCAGGCCGTTTTGTATACCTGCCGCCACCGCCACCCTTTCTATGCCATATGTTCTGACTCCCTTAGTGCCCTGCAGAGTCTTAAGGACCCTTTCTCGAACCATCCTATCGTGTATCGGATCCAACGCTCCCTCCAGTTGCTGGCGGATGACAGCTGTCACGTTTCTTTCCTGTGGGTCCCTGGCCATGTGGGTGTGCCCGGGAATGAGGCCGCCGACACAGCAGCCAAGGCAGCAGCTCTTTTGCCTCGCATGGCTACCTTTTGCGTCCCATCGGACGATGTTCAACGGGCTCTTCGCCGGAGTATCGTGTCGCAATGGCACAGTGTGTGGCTTTCACTGTACAACAATAAATTGCGAACTGTCAAACCGATCCCGACCGCTTGGAGGACATCCTCACGCCCCTCTCGGCGGGAGGAGGTCATCCTGGCTCGGTTGCGGATCGGCCATTGCCGTTTCAGCCACCGTCACTTGCTATCCGCCGAACCAGCACCGCTATGCTCCTGCGGTGAAGTGCTGACAGTGCGACATGTTTTACTGACTTGTGTTAATTTTAATCATCTCCGTGTAGCCCTTCACTTTCCGTCTACTCTGGAGGAAATTTTAGCTGACGACACACGAGCAGCTGCTCGAGTTTTGCGTTTTATCAACTTGGCCAACTTATCCAAGGATATTTAAGTCTTTTAATTGTCTTTTATCTTTCTTTTTTAGCCTCTTGTTGATGTTCTGACAGTCTACATTTTTTTAGATCATAGCGAATCTATGTTCTTGGCTGGGCGCTAATGACCATAGAAGCTGTGCGCCCTAAAAAAAAAAAAAAAAAAAGGGTCCACCCACATCCAGAGCTTTATATTAACTAACAACTACTCACTGTAGTAGAAACTCACTGTTTCTTAGGACTGGAATTTGATGATCGGCTAACGTGATTACCACATATTCGCCAGCTTAAACAGAAGTGCTCGCGGCACCTCAACTTCCTCTGGTGCCTTAGAAGTTCCACTTGGGGCGCAGATCGCAGTACCCTGCTGCACTGTTACAAAGTCCTTTTTCTGTCATGTCTGGACTACGGGAGTGTAATATATGGTCCCGCATCGCCCTCGGCGCTACAGCTTCTGGATCCTATCCACCACTGTGGCGTTCGACTCGCAATAGGGGCTTTCAGAACAAACCCTGTGGAGGCTGTGGTGCCTCCTCTGCGAATCAGGGGGCAACAACTGCAGGCAAATTATGCAGCTCACAAATGTAGTATGCCTACTCATCCAAACTATCCTCTCCTTTTTCCGAACAGAGTACTCCAGATACCAGAACGGCAGCTGTGATCGGGCTTGATGGTCAGTGTCCGCGTTAGGTATCTTCTGAGTGAATTGGAGTCTTTTCCTCTCCCATTATTGTTTAAATTCCAGTCGCGTATGCCACCATGGTGTCTACCTCGACCTCTACTTCGACTGGACTTGACACAACGCTCCAAACGCTCTGTTCACTCAGAGGCACTTCGCGGGCAATTCCCGTCAATTGTAGATGGGTACCAGGACTCCACAGTAATCTTCACTGATGGCTCGAGGGCACATGGTTGTGTCAGCTTTGCATATACGCATGCTGGACATAAGGAACTGTGTTCCCTGCTGGATGGCTGCAGTGTATATACTACTGAGCTGATAGCCATCTTTTGTGCAGTCGATCACATTCGTTCCTGCTTTGGGGAGTCTTTCCTCATATGCAGTGACTCCCTTAGCAGGCCCTTGGATCAATGCTTCCCTTGCCATCCCTTGATTAAGGCCATCCGAGAATCCCTATACGACATCGACTGTTGTGGCCGGTTGTTAGTATTTGTCTGCACACCAGGGCATGTTGGGATTGACGGAAACGAGATGGCTGACAGGTTAGCAAAAGAGGCTACCCATAAACCAACCCTGGATATAGGTATCCCAGCTCCAGACATCCGTTCGATGGTACATATTCGCGTTCTTGGTCTGTGGAGTACAGAATGGCGTACCTTAAGGGCACCCAACAAATTGCGACTAATAAAGGAGACAACCAACGTGTGGAAGTCCTCTGTGCAGAAGCCTCGCAGGGATTTTGTCATCCTCTGCAGACTCCACACCGGCCATACTTGGCTTACGCACAGTCACATTCTCCGTCGCGAGGATCCTCCTCACTGTCGATGTGGTGTGCCTTTGACAGTCGCCCACATCTTACTCGAATGCCCAATCTTCGCCCCTCGGAGGAGGACTTTTAATCTTCCTAAATCTTTACAACTTGTTTTAGGTGACAATGCCTCTGTGGCTGATTCTGTTTTAACTTTTATTCACAACAGTGGATTCTACAATTACATCTGACATTATTGAGTATGCCTTATCTATTTAAAATCACCTACCTAATAATATTAAGCAGGTGCATAATAATGTGTTGCAGAGTGGCTGGACGTTCTATTTTTTTTATTTCTGTGAACACCCAGCCTGGACACACTGGTCTTCTCTTTTAAATCTCTTCTTTCTTCCCTTCAGTTGTTTCTTTGATTTCACGTCTTCCATATATAATTTGATGTAGTTTAACACGTTATATCCTATTTTAGTGGACTATTATGTTGTCTCTGTGATTGGAGAAAGGGACTGATGACCATAGTAGTTTGGTCCTTTTCAAACCCCAACCAACCAACCATCAATGCCACGAAATATGACCCCTGATCGTTCCCTTCTCCAGGAACATCGGGCTAAAGATAGGGATGAGTTATATTCTCCAAAATATCTCTTATGCAACAGAACAGATGGGAACAGTTTCATGATGACAAAGCTTCTTTTCGTCGTCGAAAATCTCGAGGATAAGTATGGTGAAGTCACGGGAATGTCAAAGATTAGGAGTGGTTCAGTGCTGATAAAAGCTGCATCATCAGCTCAGTCGAAAGCATTGCTTGCTTGCTACAAGCTGGGTGATGTTCCTGTAGCATAAAACCCTACAAATCACTGAACATGGTCCAGGGTCTGATTTACGTTCAGAGACCTTCTTCTACAGTCTGATGATGAGTTACGCACCAACCTACAGTGACGGGGCATCCACTTTGTCTGGCGTCTTTATAGGGGTCCGAAGGATTGTAGAGTTGCCACCAGTGCTTTCATCTTGGCCTTTGAGGGCGATACATTGCTCGCAAAGGTGAAGCTCAAGATTTACCAGAGTGGCGTATAGCCTTACCTCCCTCCACCTATGCGATGCTTCAAATGTTGGAAATTTGGCATATGTCATCCCAGTGCAACTCTAGCCCCACATGTAGGGAATGCAGGTGTCCATCCCATCCGTACGCTCCATGTCCTCCCCCACCAATATGTGTCAACTGTGGGCAGAACCATCCCCCCCTGTTCACTGGACTGTACCAGTCTCTGAAAAGAGCAGAAAATTATGGAAATTAAGACCCTGGACAGACTGACATACACGGAGGCAAGGAAAAAATATGAAAGACTCCACCCTGTTCTGCTCGCAATTTCTTATGTGACAGTTATGTCGTTACCAGCCACTCTGACGACAATTGCACCAACAATGCAATCATCTTCTGTTGGCCCTAAGGCCATCAAACTCAATCTGCCTCCTTGAAGGTTGGGGGGGGGGGGGGCTTCATTCATTACTCCACCAGTACCATCAGTGGGGGCAACTTCACTCCCACCATCGGGGACACAAGTCCCCATTCCCCAATGTGGGGAAGCAGCAGGCTTTCCGGACCCTTCTCGCTAAGGAGTCCGTTGTTACACTCCCTTCCCCAGTTTCAAAAAGTAGACTGGAGGATCAAAGCCATTCGCTGGAAGGTGCAAAGACCGCTAGTTGAAGGGCTTCCCAATCTTCATTGGCTCCTGAAGTCACTTCAGAGAACCCTCCCAGTGGTCTAAACCAAAAGAACGGTGGAAGGACAGAAAAAAAGAAAGAGAGACAGAAGAAAAAATCACTTCCGATGGCACTTCTGCCTTCGGTCTCTCAGACTTCAGATTCTGAGGATTGGGCGGAGATCCTAGCGTCCCCTGATGACCTAGCACTCACTGATCTCCCAGAGTCTATGGATATTGATGCCACAAGTACTTAAGTGGCGGCAAATGCTTGAACTGAGGCGTAAACTAAATATTCAAGTCACTCATGACATCCCAGTATGCCCATAGCAATATCCTTCAGTGGAACTGCAGTGGTTATTTTCACTGCCCAGTTGAATTGCACCATTTATTGTGCCAATTTTGTGTTCTTTGTGAAGCCCTCCAGGAAACTTTGTTTCCTGTTCAGTGGACCCTTGACCTTCGTGGTTACCGTGGCTACTAGAAAAATCATGCAGCCTATGACAGGGTTTCCGGAGGTGTTTGCATCTATGTCTTCGCCAATGTCCCCAGTCCACCAGTGCCACTTTACACAGTGCTCGAGGCAGTGGCTGTGAGGATCTGGGCAGGACAGAAAATAACTATCTGCTCACTGTAAGTTTTTCTGGACAAGGCAGTGTCTTCTGGGGAACTAGCTGCCTTGGTTGCTAAACTTCGCCTGCCGTACTTGCTGTGGGGGGGACTTTAATGACCACAACCCTCTGTGGGGTTGAACTGAGATTACAGCCTGTGGTAGAGACGTGGAGTACCTTCTGGCATAGCTAAATATTTGCCTTCCTAACAACGGAGCCGCCACACATGTTAGCATGGCCTATGGCACCCATGCAGCCATAGAGCTATCCCTTTGTAGTCTGAGCTTACTTCCATACCTTACTTGGAGGGTCCATGACGACCTTTGTGGAAGCGACCATTTTCCTAACATCCTTTCGCTACCACAGTCACCACCTGCAAGCTGCCTGCCCCGATAGTCACTCAGTCGGGCAAACTGACCGGCTTACACCATGTCACTAGGGCCATTGTTTCAACTGCTGAAACCACAGTCCCAAATTCCGGGCCATGTAATATTAGTCGGAGGAGACTTCAACCTTAAGAGTATAGATTGGGATCTCGCTAGTTACATTTCAGGCGATACAGACAAGCAGTCTTGCGAGCTACTTTTGGACACATTCTCCGAAAACTGTCTTGAGCAGTTAAACCGACAACCCATGTGCAATGGAAATATTCTAGACCTTATAGTCACAAACAGGCCTGACCTTATTAACAATGTCTGTGTAGAGACAGGAATTAGTGATCATGATATCGTCATAGCATCGATGGTGACCAAAGTTCATAAACCAATCAAGAAGGCTAGGAGCGTGTTTTTGTTGGGAAGAGCCGATAAGCGAATGTAACGATCGCACTTAGAAAATGAATGGGCATTGTTTAATTCCGGGACTATGGAAGTAGAGGAATTGTGGACTAAATTTAAGTGCATTGTTAATAAAGAGTTAGAGAAATATGTGCCAGTAAAGACTATTAAGGATGGAAAAGATCCACCATTGTATAATAATAATGTTAGAAAGCTGCTGAGAAAGCAAAGGCTGTTGCACTCTCGATTCAGAAAAGAACATGCAAATGATGGCAGGCAAAAGTTAGTAGAGATTCGTGCATCTATAAAAAGATCGATGTGTGAAACATACAATAATTATCACAGCCATACCTTAGTAAAAGTTACTCCTGCGAACCCGAAAAAATTCTGGTCCTATGTAAAATCGATTAGAGGGTCAAAGCCGACTGTCCAGTCACTCGTTGATCATTCCGGGGCAGTAATAGAAGAAAGCAAACGGAAAGCTGAAGTTCTAAATTTAACCTTTAAGAAATCTTTCACGCAGGAGGTCCGCACAAATATACCATCATTTGATCAACGTACTAATTCCGAAATGGGGGACATAGCAATAGGTATTGCCAGTGTAGAGAAGCAGTTGAGAGAGCTAAATATGAAAAAGTCTGCTGGTCCAGATGGAATACCAGTTCGGTTTTACAAAGACTATTCTGCGGCATTGGCCCACTACTTAGCTTTCATTTATCGCGAATCTTTAATTCAGCGCAAAGTTCCTAGTGATTGGAAAAAAGCGCAGGTGACTCCCGTTTATAAGAAAGGAAAGAGAATTGACCCACACAATTACAGGCCAGTATCATTGACATCAGTTTCATGTAGAATTTTAGAGCATATTCTCAGTTCGAATATAGTAAATTTCCTTGAAACGGAAAAGCTTCTTTCCATGAATCAGCACAGGTTTAGGAAACATCGTTCATGTGAAACTCAGCTTGCCCTTTTCTCACATGATATCTTGCGAGCCATGGATGAAGGGCAACAGGCGGATTGTGTTTTTCTTGACTTCAAAAATGTGTTCGACGCGGTGTCACACTGCAGACTGCTAACGAAGATACGAGCTTATGGAATAGGTTCACAGAATTGTGACTGGCTGGAAGACTTCCTAAATAATAGAACGCAGTACGTTGTTCTCGAGGACGAGTGTTCATCAGAGACGAGTGTATCGTTAGGCTTGCCCCAGGGGAGTGTGATAAGACCGCTATTATTTTCTATCTATATAAATGATATGATGGACAGAGTAAGTTGTAATTTGCGGCTGTTTGCTGATGGTGCTGTGGTGTATGGGAGGGTGTCGCCTGTAACTGAGTGTAATAGCATACAGGATGACTTGGACAAAATTTCTAGTTGGTGCGAAGATTGGCAGCTAGCTCTCAATGTAGAAAAATGTAAGGTGATGCGCATGAGTAGCAAAAACAATCCTATAATGTTCGAATACAGCATTAGCAGTGAGCTTCTTGATGCTGTCAAGTCGTTCAAATACCTAGGCATAACATTGCAGAGCGATGTGAAATGGAACAAACATGTAAGGACAATTGTGAGTAAGGCGGACAGCAGACTTCGGTTTATTGGGAGAATTTTGGGAAGATATACTTCACCTGTAAAGGAGACCGTGTATAAAATGCTTGTACGACCATGTCTTGAGTATTGCTCAAGTGTTTGGGACCCGCAGCAGATCAGTTTAAAGGAAGACATAGAGGCGGTTCAAAGGCGAGCAGCTAGAGTTGTTACCGGTAGGTTCAACCAGTGCGCGAGTGTCACGGAAATGCTCTGGCAACTCAATTGGGGATCACTGGAGGAAAGACGATGTTCTTTTCGTGAATTTCTGTTAAGTAAATTTAGAGGGCCGGAATTTGAACCTGAGTGTAGTACAATCTTGCTGCCGCCTACGTACATTTCGCGTAAAGATCACAGAGACAAGATAAGAGAAATTAGGGCACGTACTGAGACATATAGGCATTCTTTTTTTCCTTGTTCCATTAGGGAGTGGAATAGGAAAGGAAATGCCTAGTAGTGGTACAGTGTACCTTCCTCTGGTTTGATCCATTGTAAGTCGATGCCCTGGTAGGCACTGGAAATTGCTGAGGCCATCAGGGACTGTCGTCGGGTGCTCCAGTGCCATCGCCGCCATCCTTTTTTTGGAGCATCTGAACGCTTTTAAACGGCTCTGGGCCCAAGCTTGTCGGCTGATGCAACAAAGCAAGCAGGATATCTGGGAGAGGCATGTAGCCGTTTTTGCCTTATGCGCCTTTCCACTGGCAGGAATCCCCAGTCTTCACATTCGAGCTACTCTGTCCACAGACAAATGCAGAAGTCATATACACTGATGGCTCCCAGGTAGAAGGCAGTCGCTTACGCCTATGTTCATGGCCGATCCCCTTCATTAATCTGCCAGGCGGATTCGAACCAGGGCTGGTATGCCTCCCCATCTCGGAAAGCAGTATGTTAGACCGCACAGCTAACCGAGCAGGTTAGTGTATAATATCTCACCTGATACCATAATTGTTTTGTGCAGTGTAGTTGAATTCCAATCTGGACATTCCATAGTTAGATTTCAACAGTGTGGAATACAATGTAATTATTGTATAACTGTAATATTTTTAATGATTGAATGACATTACATACTTAAAAATATTCCTTGGAAATATTCCTGGTGTACTTAGTTCACAAAAATAAAAAAAATTTAAAAAAATTGTACATGTTTCAACACTCTGTGATATATATTATATGACAATGCATTACTTTTCCAGCCTTGTTGTCTAGTACTGATATGACATTCAGATTTGGTTTTTGTCTCCACAGGTGGAAGAAAACTGACAATGGAGAATGGTGGGGCATCTTCTGCAGCAAATTTTGGATGTTGAAACAAACTGATAATTTTATACTGTACAAAGTTGCTCAACAAGCCACACCATCTAAGAAATCTACAATTTTCCTAAGTGATCTACGTGAAGGCTTGTCTCTGAAAAAACTGCTGGCTCACTCAAGTGGTAATTCAGTGACTCTAAGTGATGAAGAAAAGAAACTTCAAATATGTGATACTGTAGACGAATTTAATGGAATGCTGCTCTGTAAATACCTTAGACTGGACGTTAATTTAGAAGAGTGCTATAATCGTTGGGCTCAACATGACCCTATATTTCAGAAAGCAGCTAGCAAATGTTACGGTGTAAGACTTTTGTGTCAGGAACCACTAGAGACAATACTTACATTTATTTGTTCATCAAACAATCACATTAGAAGGTTAGTAGTTTGTTGTCTAATGGACTATTTTTCCTGATACACTTGTGTGTTGATATGATATGCCATTAAAAAAAGCAATTTAAAGTTTGACACATTCATGTAATATGTATTTTGTAACATAATGTTGATTCACATTGATTTAAGAGAAATCATTGAGTACAAGCTGGAAGTCTTACTGGTTCTCTACATACACACTAAGAAATTTGAAGTGAGAGTCCTAAAACTCAAAATTAAATGATAATTTGACCAGTGTGAGTCAGCCTTCATCAAAATTGTGTGTTTGTCTGTAATAATTCAGCTGTTACATACAAAATGGTTTTCTTTGATATAAAATCCCTACTAGTGTTGTATATTGATATGAAACTGAGGAAGAAGTTGTACATCTGGAGCATGATATCAAATGGAAGTAAAAAAAGGGGGGACTGTGGGGAAAGCCATGGAAAAAAATTTGAAAAATGTGGAATTTTATGGAAAACATAAAAATAGGCTATTTTCCTATGTCAAAAATATGGTTCAAATTGTTATTCTGAATGATTGTAATGTTCAAATAACATTTTTGTTCATTGTTCTTACAAAACATGTCATTTTTCTGAAATTAAAGCGTAAAATTTTTAATATGATCAAAATGCTCTGTCATTGGCTGAAGCTCTGATGACGTTATGTGACACGAGGAAGATGAAGGTATATGTGGCAGTGTTAGCAAAACTTGCTAGAATTTTCCTTACTTTTTCCATGTATAATTAAGTTTTTTTTTTTTTTTTGTGATGGGAAAAGCATTTACAAGTTTTATATATGAATGATGAAAATCTGAAAGTAGATGCATTAATGATATCTTTACTGAGTTTGAAATAAAATATACCTAAATTTAAACTGAACGTTGCTGTTTTGTATCTCCATACTGGCGCTAGTCTAAAGATACAATCTATTACACACAATAAACATGAAAATAAGCATTGCCTCTTACATTCAGTCTTTGCTTCTCTACCAAATACATTTCACTTCAAAATTAACACTTATTAGTGGCCACTGTAAAAATTACTTGCTAAGTCTGCAACTATGTACTTACGGTTCGGATTCAGACTGACACACACACACACACACACACACACACACACACACACACACAGTGTCTGTATCTGTGAAGAGATGTTACCTTCTTAGTCAGCATTTTGGACTCTTATGTTCAAATCCAACTCTCTCTATCTCTCTCTCTCTCTCTCTCTCTCTCTCTCTCTCTCTCTCTCTCTCTCTCTCGTCACTATTGAGGAAAAATGCATGTTATGCACATAAGATATATATTTAAGACAATTTTCAGAAATTAATCAAATACCCTATTAAGGGGGCAAATAAGATTTGGAATAAAGAGGTTCAAACACAATCGAAAAAGAAATGAGGCTCTAGGGGAACCCTTAACTGAGTATTTTTACACTTGTTATGTTAATTTGGCCCTGGGATGACTGCAGAGAGTAAAGGTGTAACGACAGAAAAATTCCATAATATGCTAAGTAATTTATAAGGGACAGTGTGTAATAGTTAAGTACAGATGAAAAGATTAGTTGAAGATAGGAAGTGGTGGATAGTATCAAATTACTCATAAGCCTGATTTCTAAACACTGTTCTTCGTGCACTGTCCTGTATATAAAAATCATGTGTTTTCTTGATTGTATTTATGTTTCAGAATTTCCTCCATGGTAGACAAAATGTGTTCATTGTATGGGGAGGAAATTGGAGTTGTTGATGGTGTGAAGTATTTTGATTTCCCTGATGTTGACAAGCTGGTGGCGTCTTCAGTTCCTGCTGCACTGGCAAAGGCAGGATTTGGATACAGAGCTCGCTTTATTCATAAGTCTGCCTGTATGATCCAAGAGCTGGGTGGTTACGACTGGATAAATAAGCTTAAGCTACTGCCTTATGAAGAGGCAAGGACAGAACTTGTAAGGCTTCCAGGTGTTGGCTTCAAGGTAGAATTCAATGACTGTTTATATATTGTTTGTATTTTTATTAATGGGTTTTGCATTTAGAAACTCTTTTATGACATAAATTGTTTAACGCTTCCAAATAGGTTTTTGCTTCAGTACATTGGATGGTCACTTCCAAGGCTTTAAAATTGTCATTTGCAAATATTCTCTGGGACACCTACAACAACATAATTTACAAGTCTTGCCCATGCTGGTTTGACCAGTATTTCACTTGGGTTTAGTGTTCAGCAACATGAATCTTAATAATAAAAATATAACTACCAGTCCACCCTCATGAACCACAAAGATTGCTGAGGTGGGGTGGCTTGCATGCCTCAATGATACAGATATCCATAGCATTGGTGCAACCATAGTGGAAGGGTATCTGTGGAGAGGCCAGACAAACGTTGGTCCCCCAAAGAGGGGCAGAAGAATTTTCAGCAGTTACAGGGGCAACAATCTAGATGATTGACTGAGCTGGCCTTGTAACATCAGCTAACGTGGCTATGCCATGCAATTAACTGTGAATGGCTAAAAGCAAGGGGAAACTTACAGTTGTTACTTTTTCTGAGGACATGCAGCTCTACTCTATAAATAAATGATAATGCCGTCTTCTTGGGTAGAATATTCTGTAGATAAAATAGTCCCGCATTCAAATCTCTGGTTGTCAACTACTCGGAAGGATATCATCGTCAATAAAAACAAATTCTACAGGTTGAGGTATGGAATGTTCTATTCCTTAATTGGGAAGGTAAGTTCGAAAATTGGAAAAAAGAAATGGATAGGTTAAAGTTAGATATAGTGCGGATTAGTGAAGTTCGGTGTCAGGATGAACAGGATTTCTGGTTAGGTGAGTACAGGGTTATAAATACAAAATCAGTTGGTGGTAACTCAGAAGTAGGTCTGATAATGAATAAGAAAATAGGAATGAGGGTAAGTTACTATGAACAGCCTAGTGAATGTATTATCATAGCAAACATAGACATGAATCCAACACAGACCACAGTAGTACAAGTTTAATGCCAACTATCTCTGCCAATGATGAGGAGATTGAAGAAATGTATGACCAGATAAAAGAAATTATTCGGACAGTTACGGGAGAGAAAAACTTGATTGTGATTGGTGCTGGAACTCTGTAGTAGGAAAGCAAAGAGAAGGAAATGTGGGTGAATATGGACTGTGGAAAAGGAAAGAAAGAGGAGATTGTGTGGTAGAATTATGTGCAGAGCACAATTTAATCAACACAAATACTTGGTTTAATCATCATGAAATGGGATTGTATACATGGAAGATACCAGGAGACACAGAAAGGTACCAAATTGACTTTGTAATGGTAAACTTTTAAAGTGTAAAACATATCCAGGGGCAGATATAGACTCTGGTTATGAACTGTAGATTAAAACTTAAGAGACTGCAAAAAAGGTAGAAAATTAAGGAGATGGAATATGGACAAATTGAAGGAACTGGAGGTGGTCGAGTGTTTCAGAGGAAGCATTAGGCAAGGAATGACCAAAGTAGGTGAAGGTAATACAATAGATGATGAATGGATAGCTTTGAGAGAAAGAATATTGAAGGCCGCAGACGATCATATAGACAGAAGAACAATGTCTCTAAAAATCCTTACTTAACACAGGCTGTACTGAACTTAATAGATGAAAGGAGAAAATATAAAAAATGCATCAATTGAAGCAGGTAAAAGGGAATACAGACGACTGAAAATGTGTTTGACAGGACGTGCAGACAGGCTAAGCAAGAGTGGCTACAGGAGAAATGCAAATCTGTAGAAAAATGTATAACTAGGTGAAAGAGAGATATCGCCTACAGGAAAATTAACAGACATCTGGAGAAAAGAAAAGCAGCTGCATGAATATAGTGAGCTCAGTTGCAAAATAAGAAGCAAAGAAGGGAAAGCTAACAGGTGGAAGGAATATATAGAGGGCCTATATAATAGAAATGAACTTGAAGGCAGTATTACTTAAATGGAAGAGCAACTAGATGAAGATGTGATAGGAGATACAACACTGTGAGAAGAGTTTGACAGAGCACTGAAAGATTTGAGTCCAAACAAGGCCCCTGGAATAGATGATATTCCATCTGAACTGCTGATATTGTTAGGTGAACCAGTCATGAAGTAATTGTTCTACCTAGTATGCAAGATGTATGAGACTGGGGAAATAACTCTTTGACTTGAAGAAGAATATACAGTAAAACCTCCTTTTTACACTTTCCAGCAGACTGACACAAAAAAGTGTAAAAGGCAGGAAAGTGTAAAATGCAGGAACATTTAAGAAACACAAGAAGATAAAAATAAATAAATTCTTTTTACTATCTTTATGGTTACATTGTTCAAAATATGAGACTGAGAATTTACATTTGCCTATTTAAAATAATCTGAAACTGTTTTTGTTTCTTTTTAACAGCAATCAGCTGTACTTGTCTCTCCACAGAATACAATGCATCAAAGGTGTTATCATCACCTGATGCACTACCTATGTATTGTCTTAAAATATTAATAGCTTCCATTGCTTCTTTAGTGATTGGAACAACTGGTTCTTGCTCATCATCTTCATTGTCCTCTTCACCATCCTGCTCTATCTTCTCTTCCTCAAAATGTTTGTCAATGGTGATGTCTACTGTCGGCACCTCTGATGTGATGACTGAAGCATCAACACCAACATAATCTTGAAACATTGATGACTTGTCTATCACATAAAAGTCTGGAGGCTCAGACAAACCTTCTTCCAGTGACTCCTGTGTTTTATCTGCAAATTCAATTCCGGCTTTCTTGAAGCAGTTGAAAATAGTCAAGGGTGTCACATCCATCCATGCTTTAGCTACATAGTGCATAGCATCCAAGAGTGATATTGTCATAGATTTCGGGTTCATGCCATTATCATGCATAAATACAGCCTTCTGGAGAAGCAGTTTTCTGTATTTCCATTTAAATGAATGGATTATTCCTAGATCTAATGATTGAAGCTCACTAGTACAATTAGGAGGCAGGAACAACAATTTAATATTTCTGAGCTTCAGATTGTCAGGCTGTGCTGGACATCTGTCAAGTATCAGTAATATTTTCCGATTTCTTGCCCCCATTTTAGCACCCAGGGCATGCATAGTGGCTGTGAAGATTGAAGTAGTCATCCATGCAGTTGTGTTAGATTCATAATTAGTGGGCAGAGTTTTCAAATTTTTGAAACACTTTGGGTTCTTAAATTTACCTATTACCAAGGGGGGTAATTTTTCAGACCCATCAGCATTGACCATTAGCAAAACAGTTATCTTTTGTTTACTCAGTTTCCCACCCTGGCATTTCTCACCTTTAAAACATAAGGTCTAACTTGGTAATGTTATAAAAAAAAGACCGGTTTCATCAACATTAAAAATATTTTTTGGGTCATAATCTTTAATGATATCTTGCAGTTCTTTTTTCCATTGGTCTACTGTTCCACTATCAACACTTGATCTTTCACCACACAGTTCATTGTAAACAATATTATGACGAGTTTTAAATCTACAAATCCAGCCATTAGATGCTGTGAAGTTGGTGATCCCATTTTCCAGCAAATTGTAGCGCCTTCTCTCTCAGTATATTACCATCAAGCAGAATTCCTGATGCTCTCGTGCTAACAAACCACTCTGCAACTAGTTTATCCAAATCATCATACGCAGATGATATATTTGCACTTTTTTTGCCATGGGACCACATTGTCTTGCAGTAGCTTCAATGTGGGACCGATTTCTCACAATCGAATTCAGGGTTGAAGTAGAAAGCCCTAAGTCCGTCGCTAGTTGAACTCGCGACCCAATATGTGAATCTACACGTTGTAGAATCCTCATTTTTTCTTCCACAAAAATACATTTTCTATCTTTTCTACTCATTTCACTTGTAGGCACCGACAAGTTAATACAGAACGTTCTAAACTGGTGATTGTTTTCCTATTTCCGGTGCGGTACTAGTTTTTCGATATTATTGTTAGAATTACATCTTCCTTGTTGGGTTGAAAAATCTTATTTTATGGAAAGGGTAAAATATAAAATTTACGACTCCTGGTAGTGAAGTTTAATGACGCATTTTGTTTCAGAATTAGTAATTAAATGTGCATTAATAATTAGAGACACAAGGACTCACCTAGTTCTTTTCGCGATGACACGTTGGCACGATTCGGAACATCTGTCAACTGTCCTGTTTTCAACTGCGACAATTTAAACGATTTGATAATGATGACTTTAGTAGCAACTATTCTGCGCTCTGTGTTATGTTACAACAGCTGTAATATCACACTGATAAATAAAACAAACATTGCGTTTGAAGGCAGCTGTTACTGTGGCTTATTTAATTTCATAATGATTATACAAATGTGCACTCGAGTTTCCCTCTTTGTTCCGATCGTGTTCATCGGTGTAAGTAAACTACAGAGGCAAAAAGTCTGTCATGAAACATTTAAAAATAGATTAGTCTTCTAGTGTGAAAAATATTATTGGTACGGCACCTTAATGATTATAAAATTCTCGTAAATGAAACTTGCAAACCACAATACTTATTTGTTAAAATCAAGGTGGTTAGTGATTCTAACCTCCTTGGTTAAAGCATTATAGCTAGCTGTCGTCATATTAAACTGAATAATAGGCGCGAAACGTCAGGGACGTTCTGGGTGAGAAAGAGAGTGGAAATTTTCGTGTAGTTACGAAGGTACTTGAAGAGGATTGTTTACGTGTGAAATCATGACAGACTAACTGACAACTAACGTCTAGCACAGATTTGTATATTTCATGCGGAACATTTCATGAAAGCCCATTATAGAGACGTTGGGTTCAAAAGTGGTGTTTATTTATAAAAACGATTTCAAATTAAAGCTGTTGTAATACAATGCAGTGAGCGGAAGGAAGGTTGCTACTAGAATCACCATAGCCAAATAGTGATTATTATGAAGACAGTGACACAGTATACATTCCCAAACAGGCGCCTGTGACTAACACACGAACAATGGAAATCTTCCTTTCCACACTAACACTACGTCACATCAATAACTACGTTTTCTGCTTTGTTCAAGGCTGATTTTGAGCAGTGTCGCAAAACCAGACAGTCTTGCGATCAAATTTAAATGTGTTCTTAATTGATAATTTGTTTTAAGCCAGTAATCGATTATGATATATAAATTCCTGCACTATTGTATAATGACATGTTAAAGAAAAACTGTTGGCTTTAACAATTGAAGTTTTATTCGACCGTGAGAATAATTACAACATACACTGGCCAACTAAGTCGGTAAGTATGGAAGTTATAGTCTCATAGTAATAATGGTAGAGCGCCGCCTCGATGCAAACAATAAGTCAATTGCAGCGATCCTGGCAGCTAGCGCGCGAACTCTCTTCACTAAGTGTATCACAGTGCCTTTGTGGCAGGAGCTCATACTCCGGACGAAATGAGCCGACGGCTTCTCTTTGGTTTGCTACAAGTTGGAACGCAATGCTCTTTTCGCATAAATATGTATGAAATTCAGCATTAAAAGTCGTGATATGGTAACGCAAAAAAACTTAAAATGCAGGAAATGTTGAAACATAGAAATGTTAATGGCGGGAATGCATTGTATTGATAGAATAGGGGTTCTGTTGGGACCAACAAAAATGAACGTAAAACGCAGGAAAACGTAAAATGCGGGAATGTAAAAACGAGGTTTTACTGTAATAATTCCCCTTTCAAAGAAAGAAAGTGCAGACAAATGTGAAAATTACAGAACTATCAGTTTAATAAGTTTAAATGTTTGTAATCCTATGGGAACAAACTACGTTGGTCATCAGTCCCTATTAATAAGTCATGGTTGCAAAATACAAATACAAATTATTCACAGGCGAATGGAAAAACTGATGGAATCCAACCTTGGGGAAGATCAGTTTGTATTTAGGAGAAATGTAGGAACACAGAAGGTATACTCACATTAAAGTTATCTTAGGAGATAGGTTAATGAAAGGCTAACCTACGTTTTCAGCATTTGTAGATCTGGAGAAAGCTTTTGACAATGTTGACTGGAATACACCCTTTCAAATTATGAGGGTAGCAAGGGTAAAATATAGTGAGTGAAGTTATATTCAACTTGTACAAAAACCAGACAACAGTTATTAGTCAGAGGGCCTGAAAGGAACACAATGGTTTTGAAGGGAGTAAGACAGGGTTGTAGCCTTTCCCCAATGTTGTGAAATCTGTACAATGAGCAAGCTGTGAAGGAATGCAAGGAGAAATTTGGAGAGGGAATTAAAGTTCAGGGAGAATAAGTAAAAACTTTGTGGTTTGCCATTGACATAGTGATTCTTTTAGAGACAGCAAAGGAACTGGAAGAGCAACTGAACGGAATGGGCAGAATCTTGAAAGAAGGTTATAAGCTGAACATTAGCAAGAATAAAATGAGGGTAATGGAATATAGTGTCAGAAAATCAGGTGAAGCTGAAGGAAATTAGATTAAGTAATAAGACAATAAAAGTAGTATATGAGTTATTTAGGTAGCAAAATAACTTCTACACTGTAGATGGATTTTTAGATATAAATTAGTAAATCTGAAAAATAAATAAATTAAATAAAAAAAAGTCGTGTCATGTAATATTTAGTACAAAGTAGTAATTTGTAAAGACACCTTTCATTAACCTGACACGTTCCACATCATTACGAAGTGTCGTATTAATGATGTATGGAACAAGTACTAATCTAATCTCATAGCCGAAGTAAAGAAGATATAAAATGCAAAACGGCTATGAGAAGAAAAGCATTTCTGAATTTATTGACCTCAAATTCATTTAAATGTTAGGAAGTCCTTTCTGAGAGCATTGGTGTGGAGTGTAGTATTGTATGGGAGTAAAATTTGGATGATAAGGAGTTCAGACAAAAGGATAATAAAAGCTTTTGAAATGTAGTGCTACTGATGAGTGATCATGATGGTTAGATGGGTAGATCACATAAATAATGAGGTGGTGCTCAACAGAATTGGGGAGAAAAGGAGTTTCGACATATCCTGACTAAGAGAAGGGATAGGTTGTTGGGGCACATTCTGAGACATTATGGAAGTGTCAATTCAGCATTGGAAGGAAGTGTGTGGGGTAAAAATCGTAGAGGGAGACTGAGAGATGAATACACTAAGCAGGTAAAAGGGACATAGGTTGCCAGTCTTATTCACAAATGAAGAGGCTTGCACAGGATAGGGTAGCATGAAGAGCTGCATCAAATCAGTCTGCAGTGTGAAGACCACAACGACAACTACTACCAGTAGGGTAGGTAAGCAGTTGCATCTGTGTAAAATCATATCATCTCTAACATCAATTCACTGCCGTCTTTGGTGCAGTTTAAGCAAAGTACCTTGCATTTACTTGACATCCACACTTCATCATTCTGTATCAACAACTTCTAAATACACGACATTTTCCCTTTTTGACACTCAAGGAAAGCAGAAATAATTGGTGGAACTGTTGCATACCAAAATCATCTCATTATTTGTCTACTGTCTTGACTTCTGATCTACCAACTCTTCACAACTTTAACTCTTATATATTAATAACTATAAAGAATATTTACCAGGCCACGTAAAGAGAAGCCATGCTTTATATAATACTCCATCATTACCATGTACATTGTAAACCAGACACATTCGACACATATTTCGTACAATGCCATTTCACAACATAGTCTGTCAGTGCTAATCACTCTTCCCAATTTCAACAGTGTGATCAGTACTATCATCTTGGAGTGTGAAACACTATTCTTTTGTAGTCACATGAGGAGGACTGCATCATTTCTTCTCTTTGAGTCGTAGAACAATGTCTGTACATCACATTGTCTCATTTGTGATATTTACTATTCCATATCTGCCAAAGCTCAACCTGTAAGTAATCTTTTAATTGTTCTCAGTTGTTTTGCCAACTCTTCACATAAACCAACTACTGACACATTTACATAATTATATTCTTATGTAAACTCTCTCTCTCTCTCTCTCTCTCTCTCTCTCTCTCTCTCTCTCTCTCTCTCTCTCTCTCTCTCTCTCTCTCTCTCTCTCTCTCTCTCTCTCTGTGTGTGTGTGTGTGTGTGTGTGTGTGTGTGTGTGTGTGTGTGTGTGTGTGTGTGTGTGTGTGTTTTGCTTTACTTTCCTCCCCTCACCTGCCTCCCCACTCCATTCCTAAGCTGCATCTCATTCCACCCATCTAATAAGTACATGGTCTGTAAGGCTGTGCTGTATCCATCCACACCACCACAACGCAACCTTCATATCCTCCCCCTTCCCTCCCCTGTTTCCACACCGCAGAGCATGATCCGGAGTGCAGCAGCTGGAGATGACAGTTGTGTGGCTGTGTTGAGTGTGTGTGCTATTTTCTGAAGAAGACTATGGCCTATAGCTTAAGTAATGTATGTGTGTGTCTTTTATGTGCCTTTTGCAACTCGTCATTATGACTTTGTGGTGAGTTGTAGACTGTCCTTATTATATTGTTTAATTCCATCCTGGACTTTCCGTTACTAACACATCGCATAAATGACCCTGAGTGGTGCAGCTGGACTGATGTTTTTTAAAAGTTTGTAGAAAATTACAGCTTTCTAACTATGAATGCAATAATTGAGTTATCTGTCTTACTGAATCCTCATTTATCTACTAAAATATTATTAAATATTAAAATTAGCAGATGCACAAAAAATTTTAGTAAATCTCGTTTTTATTCCCCCCCCCCCCCTTTTACAAAAAAAAAAAAAAAAAATTAAAAGAAAAGAAAAAAAGAAAATGTTTGTACATATGATTCTTTCAGATAATCACCTTCTCCTTCCAAATCAGAATCGTCTTATTTTCTCTTTCATGGCATTGAAAACCTCGCTCTCTTGTTAACATTCAAAGCTAGCATGAGCCCAAATATGACGGTGTGTTTCTAGGAAAAGGAAATCAAAGCCAGGACTATTGTGAGACAGTTCTGTTTGGAATGATCATCCAAGTGCAGTGGGTTATGCCTATGAAGTCTGCTAGCACTAAGTGTACAAATGAAGTGCCACATCATGTTAATACTAGGACCTTGATTTCCATGACACTTTTGGAAATTCAGTAAATTTCTTTCACAGTGGAGTTGCAAAATGGACAGTGGCAAACCCTACAGTTGCCCACATTACTTGCCAGATTTCGTTGTGCTACAGATGTAGGCTGATAGCGGGAAAATGCTGTTGGGATTTAAGTATGAGCAGTTTTGATGCAGATAGTTGCCACTACTTATATGAAGCTCCCCATGGGGCTCAAGGTTTTTTCGTGAGTACGAGAGTGTCGAGCATGTTGCCCGAGCTGATGCAATCTTTCTTCTGTCTTTCCTGCCTGAACTGCATTTCCATTCCCTTCCCCTCCTTTCCTATTCTCCCTTCTTCCCCTCCCCACCGGGGGACTGAAATAAGTTAACTCATCATGCACGCCTGGTGCTGTGGATGTTTAATTATAACCTCTGCATTTTCCTTCACTTTATAGCCATCTCCATCAATTTTGAGGAACCATACAACATCAGTTGGCATTGTTTTATAGATCCAAATATGGGGATTTCATAAAGATATGCATATTTTGTGCAGTCTTCTCTCTCCCATTGAGAGAGGACTTTAAAAAGTCTGATCAGTTTAAACAAAATAGTTGCTGGGATTTTTCTAAGAGTGGGCATATTTATTATAAGTGAAATAAAATGCACTGAAAAGATTACTTTCTACTCACTGTCCAGTCTTTCAGTACTGTTGGAAAGTAGCTCACTGTAGAAAGTTAAAAACTGGTTTTATTTTTTATTATTATTTTAATTTTCACTGAAAAAGTGTATTTGATGATTTTTATCTTGTTCATTGTATTACATTGACCAGGATTAAGAATTTTGGGGGTGAGCTACTGTTACCATTTTTAAAATTAGTCATGTATTGCGAAACTCCAATCACCAATATTCTCCTCCGAATGCGAAAATATATTGTTGACTCCCACTTACATAGGTAGAAATGATCATCAGAATGAAATACGAGAAATCAGAGCTCGAACAGTGAGATTCAGGTGTTCTTTCTTCCCGCACGCTATTCGAGAATGGAATGGGAGATAAATAGTATAATTGTGGTTCGATGAACCCTCTGCCAGGCACTTAAATTTGATTTGCAGAGTATCCCATGTAGATGTGTAGATGTAGATGTATGTGTTCCTTACTTTCAGTAATTAAAAAAAATGTATCCATAAAAAACCTAGATTATTTTGTATCTTCAAGCACTTCAGCACTAAGCGAAGTGGCGTAGTAGTAACACACTGAACTCGCATTCAGGAGGACGATGGTTCAAATCTACCTCCGGCCATTCCAGATATAAGTTTTCTGTGGTTGCCCTAAATCACTCCAGGCAAATGCTGGTATGGTTCCTTTGAAAGGGCATGGCTGATTTCCTTTCCCATCATTACCCAGAAATCTGAGTGTGAACTCCATCTCTAATGGCCGCACTGTCCACAGGACATTAAACTCTAAGCTTCCTTCCTTCACTTCAGCTATAAAGCAGCAGAAGTACACAGAGCATACATAGTACTCGCACTGCCTGGCAAAAAAGTGAAACACTTGGATGGGGAGGAAGAAAAAGAATGAAACTTTACTGGTTGAGATAGTACATAATGTTGTTTCAGTGAGTCCAAAATTGTGTAAGATTTACAAAACATAGCAGTATAAGCTCTCTTACCAGTAGAATGTTGCAGTATCTCTGGCCTTGACATGTGTACAGATTCAATTACAAATGGTATAATAGAGCTGTCACAACCTCCCTTGAGGCCAGGTGGCCCACAGTGATTGCAACTGGTCCTTCATATCCCGGATACAGTCCTGGGACAGAAGTTGACATCTGTATTGGTGTCACACACATTCTGTTGGGAGCAGACCTGCGGAGCTTGCTAGCAACAGGAGTATCTTGACATAACACAGACAGTTTGTCGAGACGTGTGTCACATGTGGAAGACCATTGTATTGTCAAAAACTTACACAATGATACTGTTGCAAGGTGTAACACATGAGCACACAGAATGTCCATAGCATACTGTTGTGCCATCAGTTACTTTGACCACATAGCTCAAAATTAAGTTATACCTAATGTGTGTGTCACATGTGGAAGACCATTGTATTGTCAAAAACTTGCACAACGATACTGTTGCAAGGTGTAACACATGAGCACACAGAATGTCCATAGCATACTGTTGTGCCATCAGTTACTTTGACCACATAGCTCAAAATTAAGTTATACCTAATGTCTTCCTGCACCGTGACACTGGGAGAAACACCCCTGTATCTCTCCAAAACTTTGGAAGAATGGGACCACTCCCCAAGTGGCCACAATACTTGGTGAGGATGGTCTCCCAGAATAGTATGCAACACCACCTGTTAGCAGTCCTTCCTTTCCAGTCGTAGTACCGACTAAAGTTGGGCACACAGTTGGAGCAAGTGTTGGTGGTGCTTCTACAGTGCTCATAGGTTGGCAACACACTACATTTATAGTAGTCATTGATGTGCCACTATGTTGTTACTAGTGAAAAGGGAGGAACAATGGATTGAATTAATAGTGTCATATTTGAAGCGAGTATGTATTTGTTCCGTTTTCATATCACTGTGGCAGATGATTGGATTACATGGATGGACTTGAGGGAGGCTATACTGTGTGGAAACATTACTGAATGCTGTATGTGCCATTGTTTAATACCAGGGAAGTTTTGTTATGAATTTGTCATTACTTCCTACAAATCATCATCATCAATTTATATTCAGCAGTTCACCTATTGAGACCATGATTTAATTTAAAGACACTAATTATTTAAAATCAATTCAATAGAGGTTTGTTTTCTGTTAAGAATGTGTCATTACTGTTTACAATAGTCTGATCCATTAACATTCACCAATCTACATAAGGAATTCCACGATTTAATTTGAAGGTATTAATCACTTGAAACATTGATCATTTGCATTGGAGATTTCTCTTTTGTGAGGAATTCTTACAATACAGACCCATCCATTTACTTTTGCATCCACTTACCAAGTCCCATGATTTAATTAAAAAATACTGATCACTTTGAACAATGATCATTTGCAATGGAAAATTGTGCATGGTGAACATTAGATATGTTGTCATATTTTTTGTCAGGACACAGCTGTCTCACTTGGTGCACGTAAACAAAGAAGCGACCCGCACTGCTTTGTCCCAGCTTGCGGCAAGATCATTGCCAACATTGCCACTCCAAGTACAATATGGTTCAGACTGTGTGCCTTACTTTTATGCATTGTATCGTTCCAGAGACAGCCATTTGTGTTAGCTCACACTTGGAATAGTAATTGCCTGATATGGCTGCTCATAAGACTAGCAGCTATACCAACAGTACAGGATGTTAGGAAGTTTGTTACTTGTTCTTGGAAAACAGGCACAGATGTGAAAAGGTTACAATACCTTTGGTGTACAATTCAGTGATTTCTTACATTTTTAATAGTCAGTTGTCTAAGAGGTAGTGCCAAGAACTTAGTATATGTGGGTGGAGTAGTGCTTGCTGAGGTGTGGGTTGCCACATCATATCCAACTACCAGCAATATTTGTATTTTAGTACTAAGTGTTTCTAGAAGATTCTCAAAATTTCATTTTTAATCATGTTTCCAAATCCTTGTATTAAATAGCAACTGTCTCTGTCCAAAAGGCAGTTCTGTATGTCGATATCTGTAATACATGGTTTTCATGCAGAGTGGCATACTCATTTGATGACCTGCATTTGAGTTTGAACTTTATTGTAATTGTGGTAACACCAAGATAATGTAATTTCTTGATGTTTCAAAAATTTCTGGCAATTTCATGTTTAGGAAGCTGAAAGGAACTATATTCGTATTTGAATTTGGCCCCCATTTCTTAACTTGTTGAAATTGATGGGACAGACTCTTTTACAACTTTCACTGACAAGGAAAGTACTCAGGCTCAAACAAACACAAATATACCAGAATCGTCTGAGAGATAATGTAGAGGTCCCTTATTCCACTAGCGATACTCTCGCATCTGCAAAACTTTGCAGTCACCCATTAGAGGCCTCTGCATGAGCTACGCCATATTGCATTGTGACCTGTCGGTACACCAGTCGGGAGCACTAGGGACAGTGTGGTGTGCCTCTGAAGTTGCGTTTTGTGACATTATTTGTGTAGTGAAGCGTCAGATGGGTCGGCGATTGGTAATCAATCCTGATAATGTATTGTGATTGGTTGAGATGAAATTCCAAAGAGCCCTTCTTCATGAATACGGTCGTGGTGTAGAAGAAAAATCATTCACATGTTTTTTGGTATCTATTATAGTGCAGAAATATGAGCATAGATTAGAAACACTATAATAGATAATAGGTAACACTCGAATGGTTCATCTTCTACACCAATATCATCTTCACGAAGGAGGTTTCTTCATAACTTCATCTCAACCAGTCACACTATATTAGCAGGATTTTTTACCAATCGCCAACCTCTCTGACGCTTCACTACACAAATAACGTCACAAAATGCAACTTCAGAGGCACACTGCACCGTCACTACTAGTGTACCGGCAGGTCAAGGGGCAGTGCAGCGTGGCACACACAGAGGCCTCTAATGGGTGATTGCAGAGCTTTGCAGATGAGGGAAAATCACTAGTGCAATGAGGAACCTTCACATTATCACTCACACGATTTTTGTGTATTTATATTTGTTCGAGCCCAAGTACTTTCCTGGTGAGTATGGAAGGTTTACATCAGTGCCAATCAGTCCAAAACAAAAACATTCACGTTGTCTCGGTATTCATATTTATCTACTGTATTTTTCTAAAATACACAAAGTATGATCAGAAGCTGACAAACAAGTTACGATATTGCACATGAGCCAACATAACATAAATAAAATTTCAGTAATACTAAAGGTATAACTGATTTTTTTTCTGCATTATCTCATACAGCAAATTGTTGTGATGTGACATACACTAAGGTGACAGAAGTCTTGGGTTAGTAATGTGCACAGATACAGTATCACGGTAATAACACACGCACTAGGTATAAGAGGGTAGTGCGTGGGCAGGACCGTCGTTTGTACTCAGTTAATGTGGAAAGGTTTCAATGTGATTATTGCTACACCAGAGGAATTGACAGACTTTGAACTCTTAATATTAGTTGTAGCTGGACACTTGGGACATTCCTTTTAAGAAATAGTCTGGAAATTCATTATTCAGATATCCGTGCTGTCGAGTGTGTGCTGAGAATACTGTAGTTCAGACATTGCCTTTCACTACTGACAACACAGTGGCTGTGTCCTGCACTTAATGACCAAATGCAGAAGTGATTGCAAAGAATTACTGAAGTGAACACTTTCGTCCAGGTACACTTGGTGTCGTTCGGCGTACACTAGGCGAATGAATCCAGCTGTCACATCGGCCATTCGACGGGGCCCGCCAGCAGACGGCGCGCGGCTCGCGTCAGCTGTTAGGCCGACCGTGCCCTCCTGTGGCACGGCCTGGAACTACCACGGCCGGGCCCGCGCCTGCCACGGAACCCAATGACGGCGCGCGCGATATGAACGGCCCTTAGGCCATAACATCCCTCCCCCCTTGGGGTGAGGAGCCGGACCCCTGAACGGCGGTGCAGAGGTCTGGCTGCTGGGACTCTTCCACCTCCATCCGATTGTCTGGCAGCTCCATCCACTCCCTAGCCGGAACCACCTCATACGGGCGGAACCCCTTCGAGCGACGAGGGGTTCGCCCACGCGAGCGCTGTCTTGCCGCTCCCAGCACTGGCGATGGCGGCAGGTCCTCCATTCCTCCCTCCTGTGGCTCCTCCATTGGAAACTCGGGGCCTCCGTCGGCAGGCTGCAAGGTGCCCCCTCCGCCGGCGACCGGAGCTGTCCACTCCTTGTAGCTGGCCGCTGGGACTGCGGCGGGGGAGCGGGCCCCGGACCCCGACGGTGACGGGAAATCCCCTTGCCCCCCAGCCAATGCCCGCAAAGCGGAAGTCGGGAGAGAACCGTCCCCTGATGGCACCCGCAACAGTGGGGGGCTGGACCTCGATGAGGAGGAAGGGACTGTAGGTGCTTGAGGAGGGTGGCGGACCCGCAGCTGATCATGGTGGCGGGTGAGGACCCCGGTAGGAGAACGGACCTCACAGAGACGTCGGCCACGTTCCCGAACGACCACGGCCGGGACCCAACGGGGATGGCGGCCGTAGCCTCGAGCCCAGACAGCCGAGCCTGGGGGAAAACGTGACCGAGAACGAAGAAGAGGTGCGGGAGGGCCTGGATGCACGAGGGATAACAGTGTCCTATGAGGGCGGCCGTGAAGGAGCTCTGAGGGGCTCTGCTGACCTGCCGGAGTGGACCGATAAGATGTCAGGAATCGAAGGAGGGCCTCCTCCACTGAAAGATGTGCCACATACTTGCGCATTTGCGTCTTGAAAGTGCGGACGAACCTCTCCGCCGCCCCATTGGACTGCGGGTGGAAAGGTGGGGCCAGGACATGTTGGATCCCATGGGTAGAACAAAAATCGTGAAAGTGTTGTGAAGTAAACTGTGGCCCGTTATCCGTCACCAGTGCGGCCGGGAGACCCTCAATAGAAAATATCTTTAACAGGGAACGTGTGGTAACTTCCGCAGACGTGGAGGTCAGGCGAACAACAAATGGGAAGTTGGAGTATGCGTCAAGGACGCAAAGCCAGTAGCTATCTAAGAAGGGCCCCGCAAAATCGACATGGAGTCGTTCCCAAGGTGCAGACGGAGTGGGCCATGGAGAGAGAGATGAGCGCGGAGCCGCTTGTTGGGATGCACAAGAAGAGCATCCCGCAATGAGGCGAGTGATGTCCCCATCTATACCCGGCCAATATACATGTCGGCGAGCCAGCATCTTCGTGCGAGAGACACCCCAGTGGTCCCGATGGAGAAGACCGAGAATCTGGCGGCGCAAGGACCCAGGAACCACCACTCGATGGGAGCCGTCTTCCGTGGACAGAAGTAAGACACCCTCATAGATGCTAAGGCGGTGCCGAATAGCATAATAATTGCGGAGAGGGTCTGATGCCCGGCCCGGAGGACGCTCTGACCAACCTTGCCTCACCCATTTAAGGACGACCCGGAGGACCGGGTCAGCAGCGGTAGCCTCCGCGATCCGTGAGCTATTGATAGGAAAACCGGAGACTACATCTTTAGCCGACTCGTCAACTGCAAAACACAAAAGCTCTTCAGCATCGAAGACTGGATCAGGGCCTACCGGGAGGCGTGATAGGGCATCGGCATTGGCGTGATGAGACGTCGAACGGTACTGTATCTCATAATTGAAACGAGAGAGGTACAAGGCCCAGCGTTGAAGACGATGGGCTGCCTTGTCCGGAAGAGCCGCTGACGGGTGGAACAACGACACTAACGGGCGGTGGTCCGTGTAAAGCATGAACTTCGACCCATAGAGATAAACGTAAAATTTTTTTAAAGCAAAAACGATGGCTAGGGCCTCCTTGTCCACCTGGGAATACCGGCGCTGCGCATCCGTAAGAGTTTTAGATGCAAACGCCAATGGGTGCTCTGACCCATCGGGAAACCGATGTGCCAGCACCGCCCCCACACCATGCTGGGAGGCGTCCGCTGCCACCACAAGTGGGACCCCCGGGGTGTATGCAGTGAGACACGGAGCCTCCAGGAGGGCCTTTTTCAGTGACTGAAAGGCTCGTTCGCACGCAGGAGACCAGTGGAACTGGACGCCTTTACGCAGCAGTTGATGCAGGGGGTAAGCCACTGTGGCTGCCTGCGGGAGGAAGCGATGATAATAGGCGATCTTGCCCAGGAATACTTGGAGTTCGTGAACGGAAGGAGGACGGGGAAGCTCTGCGACCGCCCGCACGTGCTCAGCCACGGGACGTACCCCCGACCTGGATACCTCGTAGCCCAAGTACTCGATAGTCGGTTGGAAGAAAGAAGATTTCTGGAAATTACAGCGGAGGCCAGCCCCCTCCAGAACGGAAAACAATGAACGGAGGTTGGCAATATGGTCAGCAGCTGTGGATCCCGTCACCACAATATCATCCATGTAGTTCACGCAACAGGGGACCGGCGCTAGCAACTGCTCCAAAAAAACGCTGAAAGATTGCGGGGGCACTGGCCACCCCGAATGGCAATCTCTGATATTGATATAGGCCAAAAGGCGTAGAAATCACCAGCGCCTGTTTGGAGGCATCGTCTAAAGGCAACTGGAGGTAAGCCTCTGCCAGGTCTATTTTCGAAAAATACTGGCCCCTGGACAACCGATCTATCAATTCCGCTGGGCGAGGCATGGGGAAAGAATCAATGACGGATTGAGAATTTACCGTTTTCTTAAAGTCGCCACATAAACGAAGGGCCCCCGAGGGCTTACGTATGACAACTAGAGGGGAGGCCCACTCGCTTGCTGTGACAGGACGCAATATACCTTCCGCCGTCAGGCGATCTAATTCCGATTTAACAGCGCCACGGAGGGCGATCGGGAGAGGCCGAGCCCGACAGAAGACGGGGCGAGCCGTATTTTTAAGTGTAATAGTGGCCCGAAAATTCTTAGCACACCCAAGACCCGGCGCAAACAGGGACGAGAACTCCGCGCGAAGCTGCTTGAGACTCTTGTACGGAATTTGATCGGAAACCAAGCAGACAGATTCGGTAATAGAAAAGCCAAAAGCGTGGAAAGCGTCGAGGCCGAAAATGTTCGTAGCCGTTGCACTGTTTACTACCACAAACGGTACCGCGCGGCTAACGTTCTGATATGTAGCTTCGGCGACAAACGACCCCAATAGTGGAATAGGGTGGCCGCCGTAGCCAACCAACGTGCGAGGCGCCGGACTTAAAGTGGGGGAGCCTAAAGCGTGGTGAGTTGCAGCACTTAGAAGCGATGTCGTCGCGCCTGTGTCCACTTGAAGCGTAACCGTTTTCCTCAGAATGCGGAGGTCTATAAACAACTTCGGCGGCTGAACGCCGACGGGAACAACCTTATTAATATCCATGGGCGCTGCGCCGAAATCGCGAGGGGAAGAGGTCCTTTTGCGGCCCTTAGCCGAGGAGCGGCACACTCGGGCGAGGTGTCCGAACTTGCCACAACGATTACAGGTGGCCCGCCTGTGCGGGCACGATTCCCGAGAATGGGACGCCCCGCACGAAAGACATGACATCGGCTCGCTCTCTGAAGCGGGCGACGCGCGCCGCCTTTCCCCCCGCCCATACGACGCAGGCGAGCGCCGCGGCGTCCGAAGGGAGGGAGGGGAGGGCGACGCAACAACAGCCACCGAAGAAACCGGCGCCGCGGATAACGGGGCCGAATCGTCAACTGAGGATACCTCCCCCCAAGCGGAAAGTTGACTCCCCACGGCCTCCGAAACTTCAAATGCGCACGCAATACGCAAAACCTCCGCTAATGAGGGATCGTCAGACTGGAGAGCCTGCTTGCGAACGTCCAGGTCGGGAGCAAAACAAACCAAAACATCGCGGACCATAGAGTCCGCATACGAATCACCGTGCGGTTCGGACCGAAACAGACAACGACGGGCTAGCCCCTGCAGTTCCGTGGCCCACGCGCGGTACGACTGACCCGGCTGTTTCCGCGAACGGTAGAAAGATATGCGGGCCGACACCACGTGAGAGTGGCGGCGAAAATACGCCGCAAAAAGAGAACAGATATCCTGAAAGGACAGGGATGCCTGCGTCTGAAGCGGCGCTAAATCGCCCAGCAAACGAAAAAGACGAGGCGAGAGCCACGAAAGGAAATAAGCCTTTTGCTTACCTTCATCACACACCTGGAAGGCCCCTCAGGGGGCTCACCGCTCTGTGGTGAGTACGTGCGTGGCGAGCACGGGGCCCCAGCCTTTGTAGCACTCCTTCCTTTCCGTGCTACATGACGCTTCTTCTACTGTCCTTTTCCCCTCTCTTGGGGACCGAGTGTGTGCATCCTTCGGGGAACCGAAGTTCTGACCCTTTTGGCTTTACAGTCTTCTTTCACCTCTTTCTTTGCCTCCGCGTCTGCGTTTGAGGCTTCTCCTCCTACTATTTCTCTCTTCCTCCTCCCTGTACGCACTTGAAGGACACCCATATGGGTGACTGGGTAATGCGTAAGTCCCAGCCCCGGGCTGGCATGTAGGGTGCGTGCGTACCCCCTGGTTAAGGCCAGGCCAGGGGAGGGGCGATTGCCTGCGCTGATACCTTCCCGATTCGCCGATTGGTCCCTCCGTCTGTAGATCGGGAGGTGTGACCTGGGGTGTGAACAATCACCCAAGGCGGGTGTGCTTCCGTTGGGGGGCCCCCAGCAGGAAGGAGCGTGCCATCGGGGACACTGGCAATCGTGGGGGATACAACCGCGATGGTTCTAAAAAAAAGAAAATGGAAAGAGCCTTTAGAAATGGATGTACTAGACAATAGTGTGTCTGAACAGAAAAATTTACAGACATCAAAGTTCCTTGTGGTGACCCGTACTGAGGAAGGACAATCCTTTTCGTCGGTGAACCCATTTATTATTCAAAAAGGGGTTGATGCCATTGCCGGCCTAGTTAAGACCTGCAACCGCCTACGTAATGGAACACTACTGTTAGAAACAGAAAGTGGCTCCCAGGCACAGCGGCTGCTTAAGGCTACTCTGCTCCACAGTTACCCGGTTCGTGTTGAGCTCCATCCAACCCTCAATTATTCCCGAGGGGTAGTCTTCTCGGCCAGTTTGGACGGTCTGACTGAGGATGAACTGAAAGAATATCTGGCAGCTCAAGGCGTCGTCGCAGTACACAGGGTGACAAAAAAAGAGAACAATGTTGTAGTGCCCACTCGCACAGTGTTTCTGACCTTCGACCGAGTGGCTCTGCCGCCGAAGATCAAGGCAGGGTATGAGGTCATCACAGTACGACCTTATATCCCTAACCCTACTCGGTGTTATCAGTGCCATCGATTTAACCACACAAGCCAGTCTTGCAAGAACCCAGTCATATGTGTCACCTGTGGTAAAGAGGCCCATGAGGGGATTTGTCCACCACCATCCCCTCATTGCATCAATTGTAACGGGAATCATGCTGCTTCCTCCCGGGAATGTCCCGTGTTTGCCGATGAACGAGCCATCCAGGAAATCCGTGTAAAGGAAAAGGTTCCCATACCAGTTGCACGTAAGATGTACGCCAGTCGTAAGCCCAAGACCCCGCCGCGTGGTAACTACAGTACTGTAGTTGCAACGCCTCCACCAACACGGGATATGGCCACACAGACTTGTGACCTACAGTTTACGACAGTAGTTGTCAAACAGTCTACATCGACAACGGCGTCACGTTCAACGAAAAGTGTGGGTACCTCTTCCAAATCATCATCTTCATCTTCAGCTGTGAAACCACAGATAGAGACGCGAAAGTCTAAGAAAGAGCATTCGCGCGAGGATTTCCTCCGCACCCCTACCAAAACATCTGAGCCAACCAAGGAGCTTCACCAGGGCTCCAAGAAATCAAATAGGGGGAAAACTCTCCCCCCTCCTACCTCACAATGTGACGATGGCATCCCCTGGAAGCCTATAGTCTCTCCAGGTGCATCAGCCAAAGATGGGGCTGCCGGCCACACTCAGGCAGCTGCTGTGGTAACCTCTGAGAATATGGAGCAAGACCCTCCTGTCTCAGACACCACCAGTTGCGAACATTCGCACTGTGGCCCGCCGCCTTCGTCGGGCTGATGTCCACCTTCATCTCATTTTATCCCATTATGGATATTCTTCAATGGAACATTCGTGGTATCCGGTCGAATTGGACAGAACTGCAGCTTTTAACGCGAACATATCATCCAATCATCTTCTCTCTACAGGAGACAAAATTGCTCCCTGGTACTCGAATTACTTTCCCACGCTACACTACCATTCGCTTTGACCTTCCTCCAGTGGCAGGAATTCCAGCCCACGGGGGCGTAATGTTGCTTATTCGGGATGACGTACACAGTACACCGGTCCCTTTGTGTACTCCAATACAAGCTGTTGCTGTCCGGATATACCTTCCTGGATTTGTCTTCACACTGTGCAATATTTACGCTCCTTCCTCTTTTCCCGTCACTAGATCAGATCTCCTAGATCTTATTGACCAGCTTCCGCGTCCGTTTTTGTTGGTGGGAGATTTCAATGCCCACCACCCCCTTTGGGGCTCCCAACGACCATGTCCACGGGGCTCCCTCCTGGCAGATATACTGAACCACCTTCAGCTCATCTGCCTTAACACTGGTGAACCAACTTATCTTTCAGACACCACAAATACTTTCAGCCATATAGATCTAGCTATCTGCACTGCTCAACTGGCACGGCGTCTTGAATGGTCTGCTCTCTCAGACACACATTCGAGCGATCATTTTCCGTGTGTAATTCACCTAAT
Source organism: Locusta migratoria (assembly GCA_026315105.1). Classification (NCBI taxonomy): domain Eukaryota; kingdom Metazoa; phylum Arthropoda; class Insecta; order Orthoptera; family Acrididae; genus Locusta; species Locusta migratoria. Next base: position 740,165,510 of record CM048755.1, on the reverse strand, counting down.
GATGCCTGACACCCTTGAGCATCCACGCCGCTGGCAGTTAACGAAAGCGGACTGGGAGCTCTACACGTCACTGGCGGATTTTGGTACTTACCATTATCCTAGTATAGACGACCAAGTGGAACACATTACCACAGTTATTCTGACAGCCGCGGAATGTTCCATCCCCTGCAAGACTTCCCACGCACGTCGTCCCCTTGTCCCGTGGTGGACCGCGGAATGCCGTGACGCTCTGCGAGCACGGCGACGTGCCCTTAGAATCTTCAAACAACGGCCCACGCTCGACAACTGCATCCGATACAAACGGCTGCGGGCCTATTGTCGTCGCCTCTTTCGCGACTGTAAATGCGCCAGTTGGCGCTCATTCGCAAGCTCTTTTAATAGGTCTACCCCTTCCTCCATCATTTGGGGTAACCTTCGAAAAATTTCGGGCACTATGGCTCATTCCCCAATTCCCGGTCTGTGTGTCGCAACTGACACTGTCGTCGATCCTCCACAAATAGCCAATGCACTGGGTCGACATTTTGCAGAGGTCTCTATCTCTTCACATTACACTGACGCTTTCCTAGCTAGGAAACGGACGGTGGAGGCGACTCCATTGCCCTTTACCTCTCAGAACCGTGAATGCTACAATACCGAGTTTACTGTACGAGAGCTTCACCACGCACTCTCGTCTTCGCGGTCCTCCGCTCCAGGACCAGATGGCATTCACGTGGCGATGCTGCAACACCTTTCACCAACGAGCTTGCACTTCCTACTGGCCACCTACAACCGCATATGGATAGAAGGCACCTTTCCGCGACGCTGGCGTGAAGCCATAGTCATTCCCATACCAAAGCCTGGGAAGGACAAATGTCTCCCTTCCAGCTACCGCCCCATTTCCCTCACCAGTAGCATATGCAAGGTGATGGAACGCATGATTCACGGGCGCCTGGTATGGTGGCTTGAAACGCGACATCTCCTGTCTAATGTCCAATGTGGGTTTCGCAAGCACCGTTCTGCGGTGGATCATCTTGTTGCCCTATCTACCTCAGTAATGAATAACTTTTTACGGAAGCGCCAGACAGTAGCGGTGTTCTTTGATCTGGAAAAGGCATACGACACCTGCTGGAGGATGGGCATCCTCCGCACTCTGCATACATGGGGTTTTCGGGGTCGCCTGCCAATTTTTATCCGCGAATTTTTAACAGACCGTGTTTTTAAAGTGCGTGTTGGTTCGTTTTTATCGAGCACTTTTAATCAGGAGAACGGGGTCCCCCAGGGCTCGGTCCTGAGCGTTGTTTTATTTGCAGTGGCAATCAATTCTATAGCCGATCACCTTCCACTGGGAGTGTCGGCGTCCCTATTTGTTGACGACTTCGCGATCTACAGCAGCTCTGAGCAAACGGGTCTCCTGGAGCGGCGCCTCCAGCGGTGCCTAGACAATCTCCACGCGTGGAGTATGGACACTGGCTTTCGATTCTCAGCCGACAAGACAGTCTGCATGAACTTCTGGCGGCGGAAGGAGTTCGTTCCCCCGTCCCTTCGTCTGGGCCCCATAGTACTTCCATTTGTGGATACCACGACGTTCTTGGGACTTGTTCTCGGCAGGAAGTTAAGTTGGTCTCCCCACATATCCCGTTTGGCAGCTCGCTGTACCCGCTCTCTCAATGTGCTGCGGGTGTTAAGTGGCACCTCGTGGGGAGCTGACAGGTCTACTCTCCTCCATCTGTATCGCACCATAGTTCGGTCCAAACTGGACTATGGTAGCATCGTTTATTCTTCGGCTCGACCGTCCATACTGCGCCGCCTTAATACAATCCACCACCACGGTCTCCGTCTGGCGACAGGAGCGTTTTATACTAGCCCCGTTGAGAGCCTCTATGCCGAGGCCGCCGAACTACCCCTTTCTTACCGTCGGGAACTCTTGCTTAGCCGTTACGCTAGTCGTTTGTCGTCCATGCGAGGACACCCGACGTACGCAGTTTTTTTTAACGACTCACTTGACAGTCTCTTCGCTCTGCGCCCGTCTGCTCTGCTACCACCGGGAGTACGCTTGCGTTCGCTACTCGGCCAGCTTGGCGTTACAATGCCTGCTATCTTCTCGGCTGGAGAGAGCACCTCTCCACCGTGGCGACGCCCCGAAGTCCATGTTAACTTTGATCTTCATTCTCTTCCAAAGGACTCCACACCTCGTTTCGTCTACCAGAGAGAATTTCACGCACTCCGGTTTAAATTTGATGACAATTTGTTCATTTACACTGATGGCTCAAAGACAGACCAGGGTGTTGGGTGTGCTTTTGTACTTGGCAACGTCTCTTTTAAATATCGTCTTCCTGAGTGGAGTTCCATTTTTACAGCTGAGCTGTATGCATTATACCAAGCCACACAATACGTCCGGCGACACTCGCTCAGTAAGACTGTCATTTGCTCGGACTCTATGAGTGCTTTGTTGAGCCTTCGCATCCTATATCCGACCCATCCTCTGGTACAAAGCATCTGCAATTGCCTTACTTCTCTTTCAACGAGCGGAACTACGGTGACGTTTCTGTGGGTCCCTGGCCATGTGGGAGTGTTGGGGAATGAGGCTGCGGATATGGCTGCCAAGGAAGCAGTTCTCCTTCCTCGGCTATCTACCTTTTCCACCAGCTCTGATGACCTTCGCGCTGGTATCTCCCAGCGTATTATCTCCCGTTGATATCTACATTGGTCATCCCTGTCAGGGAACAAATTGCGAGCCATTAAACCTGTGCCTGATCTCTGGTCAACGTCATCTCGACCCTCCCGCCGAGAGGAGATTGTTCTAGCCCGGCTTCGTATTGGCCACTGCCGTTTTAGCCACCAGCATTTATTACGTGGTGGTCCTGCTCCCTTATGTGAGCACTGTGATGCACCTTTTACTGTGAACCATCTTTTAGTGCAATGTCCATTTTTTAACCATCTCCGTCATGATCTGTGTTTCCCATTTGAATTGTCTGACATTTTAGCTGATGACCCGCAATCGGTTAACAGAGTTTTACTTTTTATACATCGTGCAAATATGGCGAAAGCCATTTAATTTCTAACCCCGGTTCTTTTTTACTATGGGCAGTGTTGGGCGCTAATGACCACAGCAGTTGTGCGCCCTAAAACCACAAAAAAAAAAAAAAAAAAAAAAAAAAAAACACCTGGAAGGCTACGAAGTGTTGGCGTAAACGCTGTTCGTAGTCGGACCAATCCTCGGCAAAGTCGTCAAATGGAGGAAACGGAGGAACGGGCACCGAAGACCGCAACCCGACCTGTTGTGTCACAGCCCTCGTCAATGTGTCAATAGCCGCCGTGAGAGAAGCATTCTGTTGAGCCAAAACTTCCGGTAACGACTGAAGATTCGTGAGCAACGCGCTAAGCTGTTCTGCCATGACTGCGGCAGGAAGACCACGCAACCAATATCCTCGTCGCCACTGAAGTGAACACTTTCGTCCAGGTACACTTGGTGTCGTTCGGCGTACACTAGGCGAATTAATCCAGCTGTCACGTCGGCCATTCGACGGGGCCCGCCAGCAGACGGCGCGCGGCTCGCGTCAGCTGTTAGGCCGACCGTGCCCTCCTGTGGCACGGCCTGGAACTACCACGGCCGGGCCCGCGCCTGCCACGGAACCCAATGACGGCGCGCGCGATATGAACGGCCCTTAGGCCATAACAATTACCATTGCTAATAGACTAGCAGTACTGCACAAAATAACCACATATGTCAATGTGGGATCATATTCACAGAATATGACATCAACTTCGAACTGGCAAAGCTGAAAATGTGTAGCCAGCCAGGATTTGAACTTGGGTCTCCCACTTTCTAGGCACTTGTGCTGACCACTACACCACAGGGGTCACAGTGATCACTGCACCTGCAAGGACTACCTAAGCACGCTTCCTGTCAGACACAAATTGCCAGATTTATCCTGCCCACAGTACTCAAACTCATAGTCGCTTTGTACTAAATTCCTGTAAGAGTAAGGGCTCAAAACTTGCTGACCTCTCCCCACTAACGAAAGGATCATTGCCCATCATTGGCATATTATATATTTATACATGTGGCGTCTATTCTGAAAGAACAGGTGTCACTTCTGACCCTGCAGTTATTCTTTCATACTCACAGAATATATGACCAACTGCAAATGGGCAAAGCTGAAAATGTGTACCCAGCTGGGATTTGAATCCAGGTCTCCCGCTTTTTAGGCAGTTGCACTGACCACTACACCACTGGGGACACAGTGATCACCACATGTGATCCCGGCTTGGTACACATTTTCAGCTTTGCCCATTCGCAGTTGTCATATATTCTGTGAATATGAAAGAATAACAACTGCAGGATCAGAAGTGAGATCTGCTCTTTCGGAATAGACGCCATATGTATATCAATGTGGGATGTACAATTAACATATCAGTGGAGTGCAATTTGGTGTTATTGAGTTACAGCAGCAGTCAGCTGACTTGAGTGCCTTTGCTAACAGCATGACATTGCCTGGAGTACCAATTTAATGTCTGCAATCATAACCAAACTAATGACATTACAGTCTTACTTCATTTGTAAGTTAGGATATTTTAAGACTTGAATGTGTACCAGTGCATGTTTGGAAGCGTAATACCTAAGTTATAGTACTTGGTGACTTTATGGTATTTATCTGTTCTTACATGACCTTTGAATATTGTATACTTTATGTATAGTTACTTAACTGGGCTGTATTTCTTTTATTTATTTACTTATTTCATTTAATCACTGGTAATGACTAATCTGTAGGTGGAATGGATTTGTAATAAATCAGAGTGTTAACAATGGATCTCTCTTTTTATCATAAATTTCTAAAATTGGCCTCACAGTGTAATGTAGGTAATTTTATGTAGTTTAGTTATCTATGATAGCTATTTAATGCTTTTTATTTCTTTGATCTAGATAGCAGATTGTATATGTCTGATGTCATTGGGCCATTTAAATGCAGTGCCAGTGGATACACATATATATCAAGTTGCAAAACAGCATTATATGAAACGTCTGCAAAATGTGAAAACTCTTTCTAACGCTTTATATTTGGATATTATGAAATTCTTTCAAGAGATTCATGGTCCAGATGCTGGATGGGCACAAACGGTCAGTATACTTTCATAATAGATACTTCTTGTCCTTTCCTGCTCCATGCCAAAACCATGTTCCAACTCTTGTGGTAAATATAACCCTTTTCTGCCTTTTTCAACATAACAATAATGTTTCATATGATTATGTATTGGTTGACAACAAGCAATGACTTGGAAAGGGGGGGGGGGTAGATGATAAACCTGTGGAACCATTTGCACATTAATGATTTCATGAGCAGAAACACTGAATGCCGATTGAAATTGAAATACAGTAGAACCTCCTTTTTTTCACTTTTCAATACTTCAGTAAAATAGTGTAAAATGCAGGAAAGTGTAAAATGCAGGAAGTAGTGTTTTAAACGGTAAAATGTGCTTACTGGATCAGCCTCGCATTTTCGTAGTTTATTTGTGATATATGTACATAATAGGCATCTAAATACTCGCCAGGAAGTTTATTATACAACAAAGGTTATCCAAATTTTTACTATTTTAAGCACAGGGCAGAACTGGTAATTTTTTGGGAAGTAGAAATTTGAGATGTAATTTCATTCATTATAATTGAGGACGCCACTGCTGGGCTATGTAAAACATCTTTAAAATTACTTGAACCAGTTCGATAGATATCGTTTGGACGCCGCTGCCAGGCTATGTAACACATCTTACAAATTACTGCCTTTTACTGGCATTAATTATTTACGTATTAAAACTCCTAAAGTTCCGTTCTTTTTGTATTTTTCGATGTTTCACTCGACAATATTAGAGAATTTATTCATGTTCTCGAGTGCAAACATATGCATAAGTATTTTTGTGATGTTAGCATAGGATTGGCATCTCACACTATGACCGCTTTTTTGAGGTTGTGGGTATTATGATACCAAACTTTGACAGATAACGTTCTTTATGAATTAGAAATATGTATCACAAAAACAATGCAACTCTTTATTCTCACATCAACAAAGCAACTGGTTCCAATTGTTCGAGTACACGCCAGCCACTGTGGCAAAGAAGCTGGTGGAAAGATTAACTACATCGTCACAAATCGGCGTGTCGTAAGTCAACTAGATACGTACTGCCAACAATGATACGCGAAATATACGTTTGATTAAATGCAAAGTGTCAAGAAACTGACTGCGAATAATTTTTAAGTGCTATACTTTAAGGGGAAAGCCATGCTAGCATCAATTTATGTAGAATACGTCATTTTTTCTTCACGAAAAGGCTTTCAAAAAGTGTAAAATGCAGTAAAAGTGTAAATATGATAATGCAAAATTGAGGGCGAATTAACACTGTGAAGATAGGAAATTTGACGGGACCGACAAAAAATGGTGTAAATGGCAGGAAAATGTAAAAACCGGGAACGTAAAAATGAGGTTTTGCTGTAAGTATTTAAGTCCTGAGTTACTGAGAAAACAGTTGGACCACTGTATGAGTTGAAAAATATTTAACAACATTGCCAGTTTGGCCTCTTATATACATGCCTGGATTGCCTATCTCTATTTACCCCATTGTATCTAACCCCCCCCCCCCAAAAAATCCCTCCAATATCCTTGTACATGACTAGTGCTGTTATTCCTTATGTTGTGATGTATCAGCAGTTATCAGAGAAAGTGGAAAGTGTTGTAGGACTTATCCAACATTTGCTATCATTCAGTCACAACACCAATTTCTCGATGATGATCTTTAGAATTACTTTTCTTTGTTGTTCCATTTAAGATGAAAATAAATGTTAGACTGATTCATAATGTTAACTGAATGCCAACATACTTCAAATGTTGTTACAGTTCAATAGTGAGAATTAAGAACACACAAAGAATGTGTCTGTGAACAACACATTTATGTAAGAGACTGTCACATCTTAATTCAGTCAGCAAAGAACAACCTCTGTAAAACTATTATAGAGACACCATCTTGTGTCTCATGTAAGAATCATCAGAGGTAGTTAAGAGTTTTGGACATATTCAGATGTATGTAATGGTCATTTTCTCTTGCTTTATATGTGTGGAGGAGATAAAATTGGTAATATTGTATGATGCTCCCTCAATCATACACTGTACAACATCTTGTGATGGATATGTGGAGATATAGCACACTGCCAACAAAATTTACACAGTTATGAAAAATGCGGGTGACAGCACATACGAGCGAAACTCCCCATTACATCCTCCTCAGATGTTGTGCTAAGATGACACAGCAGATAGCTGTAAAAATCTGAACTCAGATCTGTGGTGTTGTTGATGGAATGCAATTCTGAAGGTCCACATTCAAACTTCCTTCAGTCTATGTACTTCTAATTTTTGTTTTTCACAAAATTGTCAACTGTCCGTTCGGTCATTGACATCTCTGTTCTCTTTTTGTAATCTTGGACATTGTCATATATTACTGTTGCAAGTAAATATGATGATAGCAATAACAGATGAGATGTTGCACAGAAATGAAAACAATAATTAAATACAATCAACATCGCTCTCTGAAGTTCCAGGACATGTTCTGATTAGCTTGGATATATGCAGAATTTGATGGTGGGCACGTCAAAAACATCAAAAATGTCAAAACATCTGTTCTGACAGTGCACAGGGGAAATTGTGAGAGTGGGCAACTGCTGAGTTCATCTGTTGCACTTATATGATAAACTGTTATGATCTCATCATTTCTTTGGGAGTGATCACATTCACATGAACGCATAAATCGAACAAAGGGGCTTTTCACACTCACCTAGCATACAAGTTAAGTGCACCGATAAGCTATTTCTATCCTATGACACATGTACTATTATAAATGTTGCATACAATAAAATGAAATAGAATGTTTGAGGCTCCCATCCAAAAGCCACTATCTTTCAACTGCTAATAGATCACTTGTGTGATATGGACTTTACACTTCAACACAGACAAAATTGAATACATTGAACAGACACGTAAAAAACCAGATGAACAGTTGATAATTTGCAAAAAATATACAGTGTGGCGAAATGTCAAACACGCATCTCCAGCCTCGTAGTGACTACATAACCGAGATTAAATGGCCTTTTACTCTTTATCCACATTGCACATCTCGTACTTTAATCTCTTCTTTTTGACAGCTCCGTACAGCCGCTATCTGTTTCCATGCTCAACCTGTGTTTAGTTCTGGAGGGGCTACCCACTGCACCAACTGGCACTAAATCTGAGGGTGTGGGGTGATCAGTTTTCCTTGTCAGTATTATCCATCAGCTTTACAGGCAATGGAAAGAGTCAATTGTAAAAATAATCATGCAGAACGTACCGATACGTGATCCTGACAATCTGACGACCAGATACCTATGTTGCACCTTTCCATATGTTGTGATCTTTGACACTGAAAGTGTGCAAGTGTATATTCTATTATTGTGCTTTTGTGTCAATCTTTCTATATAACAAAAAGAGGTAATTTGGAGATATGTCACCCATAACAGCCACAGCTCTTACCCAATATACAGTATATTATCTAAATGATATATATCTAAAAAGCGACTGTCATAGTCAAAGATGTGAGTTATGTTTACTATGGTGAGAAAGATTTATTCCTTAAACAAAATAACGCTATTAGAGCTATTAGAGAATGGAACGGTAGAGAAAAGTTATGAAGGTGGTTAATGAAGCCTCTGCCAGGCACTTAAATGTGATTTGCAGAGTATCTATGTAGATGTAGATGTAGATGAAGGGCAATTATATTTTGTTCTTACCATGAAAGATATTGTAAATGTTGTTGTTACTCTCTATGGTTGACAGGTTCTTGTATGCACCCTTGATCTGTCAGTAAATTAATTGTTCATGTTATGAGTGAGGATAATTAATTTACTGATCAGACGAGGTAACATACAAGAACCTGTCAACCGTAGAGCAGGAATGGCATTAATGACGTATGAAGTTAAAGCACCTATATTCATCATCATCATCATCATCATCATCATCATCATCATCTTCAATCAATTTCAGTGCTCTCGTTGTCCTCGACAATTCCGTCAGTTGCATAGGTTGCTGGTTTTAATCATTTTAGTAGGCAGCTGGTACATGCACAAGCCATGTCATAGGCAACATAAAAGTTGATATAGTTGAAGTCCACATTACATTTACTTCACTTGTTGGATAACTTCCACTCATCACTATTTGAATGAATTGCAGTTTCCTGCATCCCGCTTATGGTAAATGTAACACACATTTGCTTATAATGCACTTCTTTTTATATACAGTAGAACATCGATTATCTGAAGTAATAGGGGGAAATGGCTGTTCAGAAAACTGGTTTGTTCGGATAATCGAACTGTACATGTTTATTTGCCAAAAAGAAGTACTGTACAGTAAATTTATTCATAAAAACAGGCATCTCTTTTAGTATTACGAAGTAACGTACAAATGCAACTTCAGTAAGAGTATATAGTATGTGGTACAGTTTATTAAACAAAAATATATACATATTACATACACATTTTGCATGAACAATACACACAGTATACAAAATTAACGTTTAAAAAAATCCTTTATTTTGGTCTGTCTAAGCAAGCCCCCTTACGAGCAGCTAAGTCACATACTTTTTTTCATTACAGATATCTGAAACTGTTCACTTTTTTCTTGGGCTACAAACCATCACAAGATAGTATCTAAACAAGTGAATGCCTCTGAAGCTGTTGGTATACTTTCATCTTCACTTTCTGGACCACTGATTGATGAGATGCTGGCGACGGCGTCTTTATCAGTGACGACGTTGACAATCTCGCTGTCCTACATGATTTGGATCTGCATCATCGATATTCATCCTTTCATGAACGTCTTCTTCATCACATTCGTGGCAATCTATTTCTTTTAGCATACCGAGAATTTCAGACATATTATTATGTTCGTCATTTTCAATCATACCTTGTGAATTTTCTTCTGTGTCCAAAATTTTATTCCATGCTTTCTTCAAATTCTCTTCCTGTACACTATTCCATGCTGCACTGATCATGTAGGACGTGTCTTTCAAGTCAATATTCTTATGATTTCTTAAGGGACTTTCTTCTCCATCCTCTTCTGTTTCTAACAATAACTTACCCAATAATTCTTTCCTGTAATATCGTTTGAAAGTCTCAATAACGCCTTGATCTGTGGGCTGTAATACGGAGGTTACGTTAGGTGGAAGAAATATTACCTTTATGAACTCATTTTTTTTCGTTTAAAATATCACATGATGGATGAGTTGGTGCATTGGCAAGGAGAAGTAGTGTTTTCTCCCTCTTCCCATTCTTTAGCTGATGAACATTTACAGAGTGTACGAAAACGTCCAGAAACCACTTCATAAAAATCATACTATCCATCCAGGCGCTCTTTTGTGAGGTGTACATAACAGGCAAGACTGGCATATTTATGTGCTTGAAACAACATGGTTTTTTACTTTTACCAATGACGAACATAGCCAGTCGGTGACTTCCAGTAGCATTAGCAGTCCTTGTTTGTCTTAGGACCAGGTGCTACTAATTAATGACGTGAAACAAGAGTTTCTCTCGGTAAAGCTTACCAGTTAAGTCCAGTTTCCTCAGCATTGTAATCGTTTTTGAGAGCATAATCTTCTTCCCTCAATACGTCCCTTAGTTTGACTTTGAAAGAATCAGCCGACAGTTTTTCTCCCTGTATTGTAAGCTCACGAATGCCGTGTCTTGACTTGAATCATTTTAACCAGCCCGTGCTCGCTCTAAAGTTCGAAGGTCCTCCATGTTTTTTGTTGAAATGCATTGCCTTCTCACACAGAATAGGACCTGAGATGGATTCTCCTTGTGATCTCTTTTGTGTAAACCATTTGTAAACAGCATCATCTAGATCTGTGTTAGTGGTGAGCTTCATAGTTTTATGGCTTGTTGATCCATCAGTAGAATCAAGCATAGCTATAAAATTTGCTATGCTGGTCTTTTGTTTTTTTTATATCCGTAATTATAGACTTCCCCACCTTGTACTCATTGGATAAAGTGGTTGTAGATTCACCTTCTTCTACCCTTTTAATAATCTCGCACTTATCCCTCATAGAAAGGACAACACGTTTACGTTTAAGCATTTTGTATCGTTGACGCAGCAGCACACAAGTGGTCGTAACAGAGAACAGAAAGTAACTGTTTGCACTGTGAGAAGCTCTTCTTGGGGGCACGCAATCCTTCAAACTGCGCGGAACGACATGCCTCAACTCTAAGCTGGCTCAGCTATTGCCGTGAACAGCTTTGATACTGCCGCTGCTTCTACTGCCAGTGCCAAGCTGACAGAAGGGTGCTGATTGTTGAAACACAGTGACTGGCTGATTGGCCAGTCAGCAGCGCCTTGTGAAGACCCCATTAGAAGCAATGTTCCACCAGCGGTGGCCCAGTGCGGCGACTACTGTGGTGGAAACTGTGGGGAAACTTGGTTTGGGAGTGAGGGGGATGATGGACGGTAGGGTGGGAGAGTAACAGGTGCAAGCGAGTACACAGTTCGGTTAAGCGGTCTTTCGGTTGACCGACACTCTACTGTATATCATTTGGAGTCAACCTCAACTTTGATATGCAGCACATCTTCCAAACTGCCTATTAGAGTACACGTGTAGTTCCTAAATCAATAACTTTGCAGAAATTTTCAGATTGATGACCGCTTAATTTATTATAGCACACAATACAGTATAACCCTATTTTTACTTTCCCGGATTTTACAATTTCCTGCTTCTTACACCAGTTTTTGTTTCCTATGTTCATAGTGTAAATTCGCCCCTGCCTTTGGATTAACATATTTAAATTTTTCCCATGTTTTATGGTGTATGAAACAATATTTGTGGAGTAAAAACTATGAAGTAATTGACATAAATTGACACTGGCATGGCTTTTGCATCCAAGCGCAGTGTTTATAAACGTTACCCAGTTATGTTTCTTGATGCTTTACATTTATTCAAACATATATTTTTCATTGTTTGCAGTATGCACCAAGTTGCTTTACGATGTGGTGGCTGATGGGAGCATCCCGTCAATCACCATGCCGAGTGTCAGCTTAGTTTACGCAACTGGATAGTTTTTCATGGTTTGCATGACGTGTTTCAAGAATTTTTATAGGTATTGTGAAGTGCAAGTATTTATGTGTTTTTGTGACATTTCATGAATGGTGATAATAATGGTTTGCTTGTGTGTGTTTTTCTGCACATTTAAGGGGGCATAGTATGTTATAACCTCAAAAAGATGATTGCAATGTGATTTGCTGACCTTGTGGAGATGTCACAAACACTACTAATGTATATATTTGTGCTTGAGAACGTGAATAAATTCTCTAGTATCAGCGTGTGAAACATTGGAATGAAATTAAAAAATCCAGAACTTGTGTAATGTTTCATTACTTAAATAATGAATGCCTGCTGACAAAATCGATTATGAAGAATGAAATTATGTCAAAAATTTCCACATCCTATAAAGTTATCAGTTCCAGTCCTATTTGTTGCTTAAAATGCTACAAAATTCAGATAACCTCTATTACATAATAAACTTCCTGCCAAGTATTTTGATGATTATTAAGTACATTCATCATACATAAGCTATGAAATTGAAAGGGTGATCCGGTAAGCAAATTTTACCATTTAAAATGTTATTTCCCACATTTTACACCATCTTCTTTGAAGTCCCTTAAAAAGTGTAAAAATGGGGTTCTACTGTATCTTTAACTGCAGCTTTAATGTCAATCCATATAATTTGCAAACATATGAAAAGAGTGAGAGATTTAAAGTTGGTGAATTTTATTAAGTACTCCCAAAATGGCCAGTTATTTACTTACTGCAGGATATTACTAACTCTATCACCAATAAATATTTATCCTTATTATTTTGCAGGTTTTGTTTTGTGCTGATTTGAAGAATATTGGAAATGAGCAAGCACCTGAAGAAAAAGGCACAGGTGAAACAAAAACAAAAAAGAAACGGACTAAATAATTAAAAGTGAGAAACTGCTTCCCAGTATCCATAATGAATGAATGAATGAATGAATGAATATTAAACTTCTACAGTTTGATCTTGACGGCAACACATCAATATTTCTCAGTTGTAGTATAATTCAGTGTAAGAGCCATTTGGTGTCTCCAAAATGCAGGAGGAAGAAGTGAAAATGTTGTAGAGATTAAGCCAGATATCTTAAATAACTAGTTCCCTGCAAAGGTAGTTGACACTTCACTTTTTGACGTATGACTACTTGCTGTTATAAATCCCACTGACTTGTCATACAATTCTAAGCACAAGCTATAATTTTTACTAACTAAATTCTTTGACACTTGTAAGTTATTTGTTGTCAGTTGCAACAGATTTTATATACAGAAATCATTTAGTACATTGTACTTACTATTTGTTATGAATTTTTTTATAATATGTGTAGTGTCTTCTATTTGTGTTCATTGTATTAGAATTACTGTAAATACTTAAAGAAACAAAAGTTACTGAGTAAAAGTACAACTAGAGTATTATTGTTTTAAATTATCATGTGCTGATAGAATATGACAGTATTGTAATCTTTCTGTTCTGCTGTTAGACATAGCGGACACTTTAAGTATATTTACAGTCTTGTAACTACTTCATTATCAGTTTCACAGAATCATTGCAATGATGTAATAATTTTTAGATCTGTTAAGTGTTACCATTCTTTCTTCTTAAAAATACACCATGCATTTGGAGTGTAAGTTGTTAGGTGTGTGTGTGTGTGTGTGTGTGTGTGTGTGGGCGCGCACATATTAAAATAAAATCTCTGTGATTCAGATGCTGTCCCTTCATAAGATGATAAAATAATGATTGCCATTTCTACAATTTTTAGCATTCAGAATAGAACACATATTTTTGTAAAAAAAAGTTAATATTTGTATATTATTACCTGTGCTTATTGAAAAGAATAAATCCTCATTAAGTGTGTATGTTTACAAACTCAAATTATTTTTTATTAAATGACTGTGTGTGAACTCGCATTTGTATCTACTTTACTTCATTTTACTTTTCTTTGTCCATCTATTTGACATACTTTTGCTGCTCCTTCTTCAATTGATATTTGCCTTGTACACACATCATTTATACATAGATCAGTGGTTTCCAAAGTGTGGGAAAGAAACTAATTTGGTTAATGAGCTAAAGGCCTGCCGTGACATAATGTGGCCTGCCAATGGGGCGCACACCAGGGGAGCTCAGTGGGAATGTACGCCACACAACCAGAGTGGCTGGCAGCTGTTGGTTGTGTCAGGTGTCGGACCATGGGAGTTGGCGGAATCTAATGTGTACATCCGTGCTTATAGATGTGAGTTATTTTATGTTGTTTTTCTATTTTATGTATTCATATCTATGGATGCTTGGATCAGGATTTGATCGCGCCTTAAAACGCAGCTAATTATTGCGAACCTTCCACATCCAGTACCAGTGCTTCATTTAATACACCTACAGGAGACGATGTATGAAACCTTCAAAACTGGAAAGACATTTATCATGAGAACATGCAAAATATGCCAGTAGATTTTTTTTAAGAACAAAAAGTAATTTTAAAAGAAAAGTTAAGTCTCGATAAAATTGACTTCTTGTGAACAAAATAAGCAAACTGTAATAGCCTCATGTTGACTACCTTTATTGATAGTCAAAAAGGGGATCAGCTCACCCTGTAGGAGAGGATACTATTTTACTAGCTGACAAAATCATATCTGATGCTTTATTTACCAAAAAGCAAACAAAACTAATTAGTGAAATACCCTTATCAAACAAAACGGTAGGGAGAAGAATCTATGAAATGTCAGATTGTTTGAAACTGTCCATGCTCACAGTTTTAAAGCAAAGTGATTTCTGTCACTTCACTTGATGAAAGCATAGATGTAGCTGGCGAGGCTGTTCCTTTAGCTTTTGTTATGTTTGATTTTGTCGGCAGGATAGAAGAAGAAATGCTCATCTGTATGAGTTTGCCATCGACTACAGAAGGGAAAGAAATTTTTAAATGTCTTGATGGCTTTATACAAGAAAATGAGAGTGGCAAAAATGTGATGCAGTGACCACTACTGATGGTGCCCATGCTATGTCTGCTATTTGCTGTGGTTTGGATTAGGACAGTTGCTGCTTCGGTTCAGTGGACTCCCTGCAGCCTGCACCAAGAAGCCATCTTATACTGAAACTTCGATTTTATGTTTTTCACAATTTTACGCCATAAATTCGTAGCCCCTGTGAATAACCCATAAGATTAATGCTAAAATTCCCCCGGTATTACGTTTCTTCCTAGCAACTTTTCCCTCGATTCTACGTTTTTACATTAAGTCTCACTCTTAGTGGAAAAGGCAGGCATGAAGCGTGAGAGAGGAAATGCTGACAAAATCCATGATCTGGGTTGCTGGAACAACTTGCAACTTTTGGCTTCACCTCACAAAGTCCGCCATGTTGACACAGTAAAGGAGAAAAGGGACTGTACTCTGTAGACGTGAAATATTCCAGACCGAGTCTACACTTGATAAACTGCAAAATACGAATTGTTAAAAGTTCATTGTTCTGTATATTGATGTTACATGTGTTTGTGAGTCTTGCAAGTCAAAAACTTTGTTTTAATCATGGACAGTAATTCTAACAAAAATGCTGAGCATTTTCGTTGGAAGAAAAGATGCAGATTCCAAAACAAGTGGATTCGAATGTAGGGGCATGTGTTCAGTTAACTGCTTCTCTGGGGATTCCAGTATTCTCTTTTACACACAACTGTGAAGCAATATGAAGAGATCGAGAAGAATTTCTACCATTGCAGATCGCCGTCTTCTAAGAAGAGGAAATCCATTAAATCATTGCCGCCTGAAGAACTTGAAACAATTCTCACGGCGTGGTTCAAACAAGCCCGCACAGTGAATGTCTTAAAAGAAAAGGCACTGCATATTGCTGCTCAGTTGGGGATTGATGATTTCCGTGCATCAAATGTATGGATAGACAGATTCAAAAATTGCCATAATCTGGTGTTCAAAACATTGTGTTGTGAAAGTGCTAGTGTTGACGAAAAAACTGTTTGTGACTGAAAAAATGAGTTGGAGTAAATTGATTGAGGGCTATGAGTTGAAAGGCATTTTCAATGCAGACGAAACAGGATTACTCTTTAATCTGCAATCAAATAAAACCTTATTGTACAAGGGAGAAGTTTGTCGTAGTGGCGCCAAATCAAAACATAAGGTCACAGTTTGGCTGTGCTGCAATGCTGATGGTTTGGAGAAGTTGCCACTGCTTGTAATTGGGAAGTTTAAAAAACCACACTGCCTGAAAAATATTAAAAAGTTGCCCATGAAATACATGGTGAATTCAAATTCCTGGATGACTATGAACATTTTTGGAGATTTTCTTATTCAGTTAGATTTGCAGATGGAGGCAAAAAATAGAAAAATTATTCTATTCGTCAATCAGCGTGCTGCACATCCAAAGAATTTTGGTAACCTTTGAAATATAATAATAATATTTTTCTCACCCAATTGCACAAGCTACTTTCAGCCACTAGATTTGTGCATTATCCATGTTTTCAAATGTAATCACTGAAAGCAGCTAGTGCGGAAAGCAGTTGCCATGATTGACAGAGGGCTGTTTGGAGATGCTTCCACACTAAAGATTAATCTCCTTGTTGCACTAACTTTATTTCGGAAGTGTGCAACAGGATAAGCACCACAACAATAGAAAACTGTTTCAGGAAATATGGTTTTCTGGGCCATGGGGGAGAGACTATTGATGTGCCTAATGTAAGCCTACTAGACAAAGAAGAAGTGAAAGACTGGAATACAGTGCAATCAGCAGACATTGATTTCACAGAATATGTTATGTGTGATGAAAATTAAAGTGTGTATGAAATCATTTGTGTTGAAAACATAGTAAAAGATCATTGTGCTGCTAGAGAGAAAAAAAAGAGGAAAAGTGGGAGGAGGAATCTGATGAGGAAATCCCCGAGAAAGTGAGTTTCTTGCAGGCACCACAGGGCCTAGAGACTGTAAGAAAATATGTGCAGCAATCAGATGTGGAAGACAGCGTGTTGGGAATGTTGTTGAATTTGTAAAACAAACTCTATGTACTAAAGTGTCAGGAAAAATCAAAACAAACAAGTACTTTGGACTGGCTTAAGAAATGAATGTTGTATAGTATTTAATTAACGAGTCTTTAACCTGTAAATAAAACTTTACCTTCAAATGTCTTTTGTGTTTCATATATGGACAGTTCAATTTAATAGCCTAATCTGTGGATGTGGTGTGATGCGAGTTTTCTTTCGTATTTCTATGAAAGGAAGCCCTCGTGTCAAGATTACTATTTAATTTATGCTTAGTGGCTGATGGGATTCATGGTAAGTCCACCACACTAAGTTTGAATTATTTTTCACTCCTCCTCAAATAAATTGTACAAACCAGTATTGCATTTTTTCTTTTTATATTACTGAACATAGAGGAAGTGAAGAATGTGTTTATAAAAGTGCTGACATTTTGTGCAATATGCAGTGTTCATTAGAATAGTGTACACAAGCTGTTCTGAATGAGAAGTATGTTTCTAGTGTTTTGTGAGATTCTTTTATCCTCAGTATTTATTCCTACTACCTATACTGTGCCAGCCAAACCCACTTTGTTTAGCTCACAATGTAACAAGTTTCTAGACCTTAGTATTAAAAAACCAGAGCTCACAGGAGGGGGGGGGGTGAAAAATTGGTACTTTTGACCATTTGAAGTACGGGGTTTAGAAACGGGCACAGAAGATATAAATAAGATGGTAAGAATTTGCAATGTGCGCCATCACAATTAACAGGACCAGTGAACTGCAGTACGACATCTTGTTCGCCTTTGTTGCAGTCCCAAATTACGTTTTAATGCCTTCTGATGGCAGGCAGATCATTATAAATGTAACAGATGGCTGAAATCACATAAAGCTTAACTTTATAGTCATTGGAATAATTAAGTACCTCTAAATAAAGATTTCTAAGCATGCACTGTGCACATTGGCAACACTGCAGAAAGCTCCACTACCATTGGCTACAAAAGGAAGACACATAC
The DNA here is from genome assembly GCA_026315105.1 of Locusta migratoria. Taxonomy (NCBI): domain Eukaryota; kingdom Metazoa; phylum Arthropoda; class Insecta; order Orthoptera; family Acrididae; genus Locusta; species Locusta migratoria. Next base: position 740,147,445 of record CM048755.1, on the reverse strand, counting down.
GTATTCCCATTTTCACGCCTTTCATCGTACTTCAGATTTCTAGTTAATTCGACAAATTAATTGATTGCTATATTCTGAGTGAACACAAAAAATTTCTAAAAAGAAAGAGAGAAAAAGGGGGGGGGGAGAGAGAGAAAGAGAGAGAGAAGTGTTTTGACATATAATTTGCGGTTCTATCTTGTGAGAAAATAGCTCTTTTACCTTGTACAGAGATAGCAATTCCCTTGTTACACATGAGTGATTGTTTTTTCTCTCCTTTTAAGAACTGATGAAATGCACTGCTACAATTTATTGTACAAACATGGAATGTAATTTAATTTTCATTGCTTAGAAAGACTTTATTCAGTGTATAGGAGAGGATTAAGATTTTTTTAATACTTGTTAACTCAATATGTTTTCACTTGTATTTTGTGGGATTTAACGTTTTCCTCAATTTTGCTTTTTTTAAGTCTGGACCACACTAAAATGTAAAATAGGTGTTTTACTGTATATATTAAAAGAATCTACGAAAATTAAAGCCAGTCAGCCAGACCAAACTACCCAGCCAATTTCCTTCATATTTGTTTGAAACTAAAGGTATTTATCCACAGATTTGTCATAAAGTATCCGAATTTACATAATTCTTGCCTTCCTTTTTCTATTCGCAAACAAGATTTCCTTCTGTATATTTCTTACAGGGCTGTCCTTGCTGTAAACTAAAGTCAGTCGGTCAGGCCGTTCTATCTGACTGATTTTCTTCATTTTTGCTTTAAATGAAAGGTATTCATTCACAGATTTGTTATCAAGTATCAGAATTAAGTCAAGCCTCTCCATCCTTTATATTTATTCAAACACGGCATCCTTCTATCCTTGCATTGAATATTTTAATCAGCTTGTTTTACCATATCTTCGGTTCTAATTAAGGTACGCAGTTCTTTTTGACCTAACAACACTTAGGGGATCAAGCTCTTTCATTTGCACTTTTAAACGCTTGCATTGATTCTTTCTGAAGAAAGCAAAGCGTGAACATTCAACTTCCATTGTTTCCCCAACTTCTTGTCATTTCACTAACAGCGCGAAGTATTTGCATGGGTCCTCTATCTTTTTTATATATTAAAAGAATCGACGGAAACTAAAGTCAGTTGGCCAGATCAAACTACCGTGTTGATTTCCTTCATTATTTTTTTCTTTTTTTGGAATGGAAACGTATTCATCCACTGAGTTGTCGTCAAATGTTAAAATTCACATAACTCATGTTTTCGTCATTCTATCTGGCTTATCTTTTGTTCTAATTAAGGTGTACCCTTTGATATTAGCCTAACAATATTCTCTGGATCAAGTTATTTCATTTGAGCCCTTAACCACTTTCATTGGTTGATTTGGGAGAAAGTTATGAGTGAACAAACAAACAAAAGTTATAAAGTCAGTTGGCTACACTGCTCTACCAAACCATTCCCTTTACTTTTTTGTGAATTACAACTTCTAAATCTATTATATTATTGTAAATTTTTCTATTGGTCTGGCCACTCATGGTGCAAAGTATTGCACAGGTCACCTAGATGTACTTAAAGGACAGATGAAAGCTTAAAGAAAATCCTTAATGATATGGTGTAAATAGTGAATTTTGTTAAATCATTACCTAAAAATTCAAGACTGTTCGCCATACTGTGTGAAGAGATGGGCAGTGAGCAAAAAGCACTTTTCCTGCATTGTGAGATATGCTGGTTGTCAAGAGGGAAAGTGCTGTCAAGATTATTTGAGGTACGAGATGGACTGAGAATGTTTTTGTTGGTGCACAAAAGTGATGACAAGTCTGTGAACAATTTTTTTGGAAATATTATACAGCTTTCATATTAGACATTGACATTTTCAGGGCTCACAATATTTTCAATTTATCGCTGGAAGGGAAGGATTTCCACAAATTTTATGTATAAGATAAAATAAAAGCAACTATTAAAAAACTTGAAAGATGGTCCCGTAAAGTGAAAGACAATTGTTGTCCATTTCCACCCCTCAGTGACTTCTTAAGTACATATGGAATTAAAGTTAATAAGGGAACTGTAACTAACATGAATGAACATCTTGAAGCACTGGTTTGTAACTTCAGATAATGATTTTACTAAGAACCACATTGATTTGAAGTATTTCTTATTAAACACTAGCTGGTGTGTTGTGTTGCTGCCAAAGAAGAAATAATTAAAATTTGAAAGTCGAAAAGAGTAGGACACAATAAATTTCTGAGCTGTTTGCATTACATTAAAACATCTGAAATACATTTGCCGGTATGACACATATGCCTCCTACTGTAAATTAAGTGCACTATGTTCATAACCTTTGCATAATAGCAAGAAGTTAGTTGACGAAGTTTTATCAGTTGGATGTTATGTCAGTGCTTAAAATACAAACAAATATATTTGAGGTTTCTAATCTTCATTAGACATCTTCCTTTCCCTTCTCTTTGTTCACCTACTCCTCCACCCCAGTCCTGTCCTTTCGCCTGTCTGTCACCATCTCCCCTCTCTCATTATCCTCATCTCTGCTCTTTCTCTGTCTGTCTTCTTCCTCCCATTCCTGTCCATCTCCTCCTCCACTTACTCCCACGTATATATGAAAACATACATGTATGTACGAAGTTTCATGGTAAATGGTCAAATGCTGTTAGTCGCAAAGTACCCTCTGCCATGTTAAATTCACTGGCTTGCAGATTATAAAAATCTCCTTCATGAAAACATACATCTATGTGCTGACCTTCATGGTGACCAGTCAAACAGTTTGTATGTTGTAATATACCCTCCTCCATACACCTATAGAGGCTTACGAAAGGTATCCCATGTATTAATTTGGGGTATAAGCTATCTTCATGCCACATTTCATTCAATCCGCCCAGCCATTTAAGTGTGAATAACAAACGTATTAACCCATTGTAAGATACCCTCCGCCAATGCACTGTACAGTGGCTTGCAAAAGGTAGCCCATGTATTAATCAGGGTATAAGCTACATCTATTCCAAATTTAATTCATATCCGTTCAACTATTTCAGCATGAAGGCGTAAGAAACTAATTAACTAATTGTAAAGCACCCTCCACCATGCACCATAATTTTACTATGTAAACTCATTGCTTGCACTCGTGCAAACATTATAGGCAAAGTTTCATCGCAATCGGATGTACAGTATGACCGTGCATAAAATACTAACAAACAAACAAACATTAAGTTTTACATATTAGAGAAGTATTATTCTTTTCATGACATCATTTTTCACCCTTCAAAGAAAAGTAACAATTATGTCATTTCTTTATTTAATATGATAGTGGTTATGGGTTTATGTTTTATGATTAAAGTTTCTCCCAGCTTATATTTTACGTTACGCCGACTAAAAGTTACAAATTGGTTTTTTAATGGAATGTGCTGTACTTTATAATCTTAAGCCAATTACAGTGCGAGAGAGGCAGTTAAATCGCAGAAATAGCCTACATTACATACGTAAATGTTTGAACTTCATCTTTAAAAGTGCTCAATACATTTTCATGTAAAGCATAACAATTTGCACAACTCTTTCAGTGTTTCATTAATCAAGTAATAGTTATCTAAAACATCAATTATATTGAATGAAATTATGTCAAATTGTTAAACAAAGCTCTTAATAAATAAATCTAGACACCAGTTTCCCCATGATCATTCTGTTTTACTTTACATTTTGAATTAAAGGAATTGGACAAATTTAATTAAATTGTGGCATTTATTTTGTCATAAATTTCGCCATTGATTGGTATGAATTATCTGCTATTTATTGTCAATGTTGATAAACTAAAATGTTGTTCCTGCCCAAATGTAACCAATACTGTAAATTGTGTCTTTCTTGGAAAGATAAAGAATTATAACCCATTAAGTTTCTAAGAAGAGGCATCAAGGTATCCAGTGTGCAAACATACTGCTGGTGCTAGAGGTATTATGTATATTGACGACGTTTACACACTAGAGGCTTTCAATATGAAAGCTATTCGTATTTAAAAAGGAAAGGTGGTCAGTACCATACCTCGGATTGCTTTCCAGAGATACAGTGTTGCTTTCAAAATGTGGTCTTTGCATAGGGCAAGCTTTTTCTAGTAGGTCAATCAGTAGTACTATAATTATAATTTTGAGCAAAACATTTAGGACTTCTGTTTCTTTGCAAGTAGTTATTAAAAGTACACTGGTATGGATTTTTGCATACCAAGACTTTAATGCAAAAGTGATGGTGAATCTGTATACATGTTAAGTTCAATTATTTAAATATAGTACATGCAGTTTGCTACGTATGCTTTCCCTTTAAAACGGGGGATGTTAATGTGCATACTTATAGTGACGACCGTAGTATTGACCCACAGTTGTTGGGTTTTGTGATCCGATCCCTGTAAATGACAGATATCTGAAAAAATCCCTCAAGTGAATAAAATAATACTACAATGTATTAAATTTTCATGGACCTGTTATAAATACCGCCCGTTTAAAAGAATAACCGGAATTTCGCACTTTGTTTCTTCCAGGAATATTGAACGAGCTGCATACAAAACACTTTGCACATGTTCTGGATCATCTATTTGGTGCAAGTTTCTTAAACGCTTTGGGGTTGGTTAGTAGAATTTTCTCTTACAACTCATTCCACGCCGCAACTAGAAAGCCGCACTGGCAGTCATATTTAGTTTGAAACGGTGGCGCCGCAAGCCGATTGGCTGCGGTGTTGCTTCTGCAGCACAAGTATCACACGTTTCCTCTATGCTTTCAAGAGAAGCCTCTGCAATTTATTTATTTTCAAATACAATGTTATGAAAATCTTTTTTTTTTTACTATTAATATTGTAATAACAATATTTTTTTCAGTAATGTTTGAGCTTTTCACATAAGAAAAAACTGTCCTAAATTTTAGTCGAAATTGATGGGATATGTTCATTTCCACCTATGTCTTATGTGCTTAGAATTCGATGAGTCACTACAGTGTGAGAACAATAGTATTCAAATAACAAAATCAAGTAACTGTTAGCTGGCTCGAAGTAGACGTCAATGAACAAGATTTAGTCACCCCATTTTTACTTCGATCTTCTGCTGACAGTAGGTGGGGATTCCTTGTTGCTGGGGACAAGCTCACAAAAAAGAAAGAAAGAGATCTGTTCTGCAGTGTCTGAGGCTAAACTAAATCAGCGTAATTTTTCTTTCACTTGAAGTATAAAACTCGAAAGTACCATGGAGGTGGGCTGAAATACAGAACAGCATGACACACCCAAAACCGGTACACCTCACGTACGCCCGTAGCCACCACTTGCAGCATTTCTTAGAATGAGGCAACTTCGTGTTTTAATGCCACTGTTCCGTATTGTTTTTTACTTAATTCATTCTTAATTTAATCGGAGACGTGAGGGTACCGCTTTTATGTGGGACACTATATACTGGGTGATCAAAAAGTCAGTATAAATTTGAAAACTTAATAAATCACGGAATAATGTAGACGAGAGGTAAAAATTGACACGCTTGGAATGACATGGGGTTTTATTAGAATTACAAAAAAAAAAAGTTCAAAACATGTCCGACAGATGACACTTCATCTGATCAGAAAAGCAATAATTAGCATAACAAATGAAGACAAAGCAAAGACGATGTTCTTTATAGGAGATGCTCAATATGATCACCATCATTCCTCAACAATAGCTGTAGTCGAGGATAATATTGTGAACAACACATCCGGATTTATGGTGATGAGGCATTGGAGTCGGATGTTGTCTTTCAGCATCCCTAGAGATGTCGATCGATTACGATACACTTGCGACTTCAGGTAACCCCAAAGCCAATAATCGCACGGACTGAGGTCTGGGGACCTGGGAGGCCAAGCACGACGAAAGTGGCGGCTGAGCACACGATCATCGCCAAACGACGCGCGCAAGAGATCTTTCACGCGTCTAGCAATATGGGATGGAGCGCCATCCTGCCTAAACCCCATGTCATTCCAAGCATGTGTCTCAATTTTTACCTCTCTATCTACATTATTCCGTGATTTATTAAGTTTTCAATTTTATACTGCCTTTTTGATCACCCGGTATACAATTATTTTCACATTTATGGTTCAACATTTTTCAAGAGCTACAAAAGCGAAATAAAAAAAATTGTATTAGGAGTAGATGCATCTATAAATATGTGGGTTTTTGGGCTGCTTCCTTTATCATCTCCATCTTGAAAGCCATTAAGCGTAATGTCAGAAAATTTTATTTCAGCCCATCAACAGTAAAGTCGCAGGTTATACTTGTTTTCTATTTATGGATCATTAACACATCACGAGGGACCTACACACGTGGCTAGCAATTCAAATTTTTCGGCACTGCAGTGCTTCACGCTACACTCAACACCCGTCGAGTTAGTACGCTTGTAATCGCGCCACTGACGCCGCTCAGATAACTCGCAATTATTTGTGAAAGGAGGCAGATATCGGTGCGACTACTGTTTCAAAAACTTTTCTGTCCATTTCACTCGCTGTAATGTATGGTCTAAAATGAATAGAACAGTAACTTGCCCGCTATCGAACTTTTTACATTTGCAAATTAAGTACGCATACTTGATAAATAACGTCATTTCAAAACGACTGTTACGAATTATGAAAAGTTGAATACTTCATTCGAAAGCTAAGATGTTGTACTACCATATGCCCAAAAATCAGATTTTTAACCGCATACCTTCATCAAAATCGAGTGAGGAGCGCTACGAAACTAAAACCTCCCGCTGAATGAAAAGTATTTTTTTTTTTTCACAGGTAAGGCAAAGGTTTTAAATTTAAAGGAAAAAAATGATGAAATGATGTGGCGTGGTCTTATATTCCATCGAAAGTTTTTACAACCTGAAAATAGAAAAAGTTGATTTTCCCCCTCTTCTTTGCCTTGGCTCGGGCCGGCGCGCCGTGTGAACACTCATGCCGTCGACTAGGCGCCAGCCAGCTCTGCACATCTCCGCTATCTCGGCTACGCACGGCCGGCAGTGTGTAGCCTTAGGCCCTATTCACACGGCTGTACTCAGGTCTCCGAGCGATTGAAATACTGTGCGACCATGAGACGCTACATGTGTATTTAAATAGGGCCATTCACATAGAGACAGCAGATCGGATATTACGCAACCCGACATGCTGGTCGCAGATAGGGTTACTAAATTTTCAAAATAAAAAAAAAACCGGGGGTTATTACAGAGAATCTTTATTTCGACCACTATAGCTTCTTTTTTTTTTTTTTTACAAAATTTTCAAAGTAAAAACGAGGTTTGGGGGGGGGAGGGGGTATTACAGATAATCTTTATTTCAGCCACAACGGCTTATTTTTTTACAAAATCATATTTCTGACTTCCTCGAATTTTCTTAAGTAATTCTTTGTTGGTTTTGACATTGTCATTGAATTGAGAGCATGTGATATATTTGTAGTTGTAACTGATGATCAACAAATCCCTTACACATTGTACAGGCATTCGATTTCTTTCATCAACCCATTGTATATTTAATAATGAAAATACCCTTTCCACAGTGGCATTGTGGTCAGGGATTGCGAAAAAGCACTGAACAATTTTTAAAAGTTCTAAATATTCATCTCTTGCACGATGATTCATGAACTCACACTATCTATCAGATAGTTTTTTTTCCAAAAATATTGGCCCAGTTTCGGATTTGAACTGTTTACACAGAAACATTTTTAGGCGAGTTACCACATCAAACAATTCAATGTCAGCAACAATAACTTTCCTGTTTCTCAAGTAGGCAACAATATTTTCCACATTTTCCCAATCAACTTCCTTGTTTAGACTTAACAAATTGAATACAGTTAATTCCTCATACTGCCTCATCCACTTACTAATGTAATCACTACATACAGTATAAAAAGCGTTCATGTCTTTCCTGAATATGTGAACAACCTGGTCATTGTCACATTTAGAGATGACATCTCTTACTTTTAGGGGAACGAAGTTATTTTTAGCTCTCTTTTGTAGACTTGACGCAGTATCAGAGAGGACAGAATACACTTTTACGACAGTCTTTTTTTCACGCAATATACGCAATATTTTTATTTGTGTAGGTAACTGGAGTCACTATGTAGAAACTTGTAATTATGCCGTGTCCCGCGACAGACGACACTCATCTAGTTGTGGGCTTGTTTTTATCTCCCCAGTTTTACTCCGTCAAATCACACTTGACACCACAGAACAACAGTTTGACGTGGAGGACAAAAAATCGGGGGATTTTTACTGTTTTGGATGTTTGCAACCAGGGGGCTGAAACAGAGCTTAAAAACCGGGTGATTTGGTAACCCTAGTCGCTGAGTCTCCCAGTCTCTTGGTTGCAACCGCAACATTTGGTTGCGCAAAGTACGAAAAATGTTCAATTTGAAATTCGAGGTAGAAAATGTTTGCGAGCTTTCCGATGAGTTAAAGATTTATTGAATAGCTCAGAATATGATCTCTTTTTTTATGAAATGTGTAATGGAGTTCACTTCCTGTACCACTGCTAATTCTTTCTTTCCCTATTCCTGTCACAAATGATTGGCGGTAAGAGCAATTGACGGTAAACTCCATGTGAGCTCGAATCTCTCTTAGTTTTTACCTTCATGGTCTTTTTGCAAGATATATGTATCTTGCAAAAAGAAAAGGCTATATATTGACTCAAAGAAGAGAACTGAAATTAATGTCTGCTGTAATCTCAACAAAATGTCTGAAATAGATTCAAAAATTTTACGACCACTGCACCAAAAAACAGAAAATACTTATTTAAATATTAAAAAAAAATTAAACCTGTTTTAAAAACGAGTAAAAAGTATAATTTCTCCTAAGTGCATACAAATTCCTAACCCCATGCAGACAGCCTATATCTAAAAATTTGTGTTTGTTAATTTTAAATAGCTACGACAATACTTGTACAATTGAAAACGAAAACGTCGGTTACATGGAATAGATAATACTAGGGCCGGCCGCGGTGGCCGCGGGGACTAAGGCGCTCCAGTCACGGTCTGCACGGCCACTACGGTCGGGGGTTCGAATCCCCCCTCGTGCATGGCTATTTGTGCCGTCCTAGTTCGTAAGTAGTTCATAAGTAGTTTGTAAGTTTAGGGACTGATGACCCCGTAGTTAAGTCCCATAGACTATACAAACATTTGAACATTTGATAATACTAGGAAGTAGAGGTTGCCTGGAGAAATCAAACAGTTCATAGCGTATGTAGTGCGACAATATCATAACTCGTAAGTGACTTCGGTGAACTATTCGTATCTCAGTTATATAATGCATGTGCCTGACGTTTTTCGTTTTAAATATTACAAATATTGAGCTACCTATAAAAAAATTGACAGGCACAAATTTCAGGCCTTACTGCATGATCTATATTCCTATTGATGGAGGTCAATTAGAATTTCTTCAACGGCGTTTGTATGGTGAAGCAAAGCAGATATCTATGACCATTTTCAAAAATTTGGAGTCGTCCTTTCGAAAATACTTATTGTATAAAGGTTCACTTCTGATTTTGTTTGCGCGGCGTTCTTACGACGTCAGCCACGAGCGCCTTCTGGTGCAACTCCGCTCGTGGCCACCACTGAACTGGATTGGTCACTTGGGATTCGGACAGGCACTAGGAAACTCTCTCATCAGTAGGCAGGCCTTCAACTATGTATCAGCATTCTGCAGTCATGAACTTTGTAAAAGTTAAGTATTATATTTCTACGAAATATATAACTTGTTCTAACCTAGCTTAGTGTTTCTAGTTTCTGCTGTCCCACTGGCTGGTCACCTCCGTACACGCACTCGCGTGCATCCTATTTTCCCTGTGTCGGTCTCTCTCTACTAGGCCACCGACACCCCGGACAACCGGCGGAAACGAGACACAGAAGTGACTACGCGGATGGGATACAAAAGTGGCGACGAAGATGGGACACAAAACGAGTAACACAGAAACTAAACTATACATGCGGGCAAAGTAGAATTTTGCGGTTTTACATCTGCAGACATGTACCTGAACCCATCGCTTCTACGAATATTGCCACCCACGACTTGTATGTGTTGTTGCTTACTACCTGTAGTCACAACGTTAAATCAAGAGAAATTATTACAAAAATTTTGCCTGAATCGTTGGCCTGATGTCGTCTTTTATGTTTTACTTTCTCCTATTGTCCTATTTTCCATCAAACCACCCATACTTCCTAATCCACTGGCCACAAGGGAAAGTACCATTTGCAACTGAATTAATGATAATAATGATGGTAATAATGAAAAACTAATAGTCAAGGATGTTTACCCCCTTACGTCTACGGCTACATGGGATACTGTGCAAATGACATTTAAGTGCCTGGCAGAGGGTTCATCTAACCACCTTTATACTATTTATTCCCCATTCCATTCTCGAATAGCGCGCGGGAAGAAAGAACATTCGTTTCTCGTACCGTGCGAGTTGGCGTAGTTGTAACACACTGGACTCGCATTCGGGTGCATGGCGGTTGACACTGACTTGCGGCCATTTGGATTTGAGTTTTCCGTGGGTTTGCTAATCAGTCCAGGCAAATGACGGAATGGCCCCTGAGGCAGGGCACGGCCAATTTCCTTCCCCACCCTTATCGTGACAATCGGAGCTTCTGCTCCGCTCTCATGATAACGTTGTCGAGGGGACGTTAAATCATAACTTTCTTTCGTGTCTCGTATGTGATAGAACTTACTTTGTTTGTTTGTCCGTGTGTTGATACAAATTTTACAGTTAATTTCAAACCAACTTCCCACTGAACAACACACTTTATACTATTATCATAACTTTGAGCTGGATGACACTGCTACAATAACGCTATTTCTTAGTTGTTGTGTGGTGGGGGGCACTTTTTATACCACTGATAGTTCCTCCTTTTTCTCTTCCAGTAGTAAATGATTCGCCGTTAAAACCATTTCTGGTAAGCCTTAGTGTGAGTTCATATCACCCTGTCGTTTACCTTCGCGACCTTTCTGTGACATATACGTAGGAGGGCTAAAAACATTTGAAATTGAAAGAAATATTTCACACATACAACCTAAAAAGTGTAAAATAATTATTTAAATGAAATAAGTATATAAGTGGTCTTTTAAAAGAGACTAAGACTTATAAAGTAACTTCTGTCTACACGAAAATTGCTACTGCGTTAAAGATAGTTCCAGAATATTCCCGAATCATAGCAGTCCTCATAGCAACACTAGAGCATAAATTGTTCTTGCATCACGATCAATGCCAACAGTAGCGTTTAGTTGTCACTAGCACCGTGGTTCGGAATCCACGTTAAACTGTAGGTCCCCCTATAACTGGCTGGGTAAGTCAGTTCGAAGGTCGGAGGAAGGCAAAGGCATACCACCTCCAGACAGGACCGTGCCTAGTAAAGCACTGTGGTGTTCAAACCAATCTTCGGATTGTAGACTGCTTTACCTTTAAAAGTCACCATTAATTTTGTACTCTGAAACCCTTCACCGCGCTGTAGAGACGAAGTTACAACTACAACTATGTCTGAAATGCTTCTGGCCATCAGACTACATAACACTTTATGAAAGCAACGAGGCAGGCACACTAAGACACATTCGGAATCCATTCTGCACCTCATCAAGGAATGTGCTCGGAATTAGTGTTGGATTCAAATTGAACCTTATTTAACGTAGCAAGATGTTCTATCACTAACACGTTGCTTATAATTTCCATACTGACCTGCTGACATTTTGGTTAATCAGGAAGCAAACGCGAAGAAAACTGGACAAAATTTGAGTATTTAGGAAGACTTTTCTGCGAGAAATTGTTAGTCTTTCTGTTATTTAATGGTGTAAAGTAAATATAACGATTCAGGATTCAACCATAAACCGAGTCACAAAACTGACAATAAAGCTGAGTGGCGGTATTCATTGATATTATTTTTTATTTTTATTTATTTATTACTCTTTTAAAACAGTTGGCTACGTGGCATATATGTAATTTGGAGAGTACAGTGTCTCGAGCCTGAGTGGTCTTAGGGATTCTAACATGCAGCACGCCGGCTACAAAAACTAGTTCATCAGGCCACCAATGTAATCAAGATTTTCCAACGTGGTAGGTATTGTTTGGCAACTCTGGCATCATGTTGGTGTGAGTCTGATTTGTAATTCTGAAGTCGGTTGATTTTTTGTCACGTTGATTAAATAGTCTCAAAAATTATCTTCGGAATATACACATTGCAGTAGTTAACTGAATTTGTGTTCCATAACGTCATTTTCTACATTAACAACTCATACGTCTTTCACTTTGCGAGCAATCTACCGCAGCTGTGAGTAAATCAATGAGTTTGGGTTTACAACAGTAATTTCTAACTGTATAATGGTCACTTTCTAAAAAGATAGTTGATTTAGAAATCTGTTTCATTTTTGTTACAAAATCTGTATCTTATCAATTCTTATCATTACATCTATATTTTTTTTCTGGTTACCGTACTGTCAAACAAAACCCTTCGTTTCAACTATCTCCTGGCAACCTCATGGCAGATGTCATAGCCATCTACTTCAAGATTATCAAGTTACATCATAACAAATCGATACAAAGTCTGTGCAAAGAATCGAAGGAACCGGAAGATGACGGATTTGTATTTTGTTCATCTTTACATCAAGCTGTACAACAAGGTGAAAAAATATCAATATGCACAACTACCCACTTCTCTGTTTTGTTTCAGCTTCAAGAGGCCTAAATTCAAAACATGCTTGTGAAAATACTATTTGATTGGATACTCCACTGCGTCGATTCTTTGGTATATTTTCCATAATAGCTGCTCGTTTTCGTAATATTCCACGAATGTGAACCAAGTATGACAAAACGGAATAAATTGATGAGGCTAAGTCATAAATTCATCTGTATTTATCAATGCTGTCATCTGCTATTGGACTGAAGCCTCAGCGCTGCAAGGATAAAAGAGGAGTGAGGATGTTGGCTGCCCTAGATGTTCTTCCTATTCCTTGGAAATATTGCTTACGACGCTAGGCAACTCTGAACGTTCATTCACTTCCAGTATTCGTTCTATTTTCCAACATTCAAGGGGATATGTGATTATTCATTGCATTTATATGACACTGTCAATCTGAATTTAATTTTCGACCCTGCTTAAATTGCAGACAGTTTCGTGTTTTACGTTGGGACTGTCTGTATTAACTGCCAACAGAGAGAAAAATATCAGACAGCTCGACCAGCACTGTCGTGCTAGCTCTGGGGCCCCATTCCAGTCTCGTGATCTACAGCAAGCATAGTTGATCCATGAGACAACGTTGTACTAGCGATGAGTGCAGCTTCAGGTCTATTTATCTCCGACGAAAAATGCCCTTAACGGTATTTAGTAACAAAATACCAAAAATCATTACTGTGTGTCAACCAAGAGATGAATATTTTCTATGGCTATTTTAATCGTTATCATTCTGCTGTAATGTGGTAAACATCCTTGACTGCTAGTTTTTCATTATTACCATCATTATTATTATTAATTCATTTGCAAAAGGGTCTTTCCCATGTGACCATTGGATTAGGAAGAATGGGTGGTTTGACGGAAAATAGGACAATAGGAGAAAGCAAATTAAAAAGACTACATGAGGCCAATGATTCAGACAAAGATTTTGTAATACTTTTTCTTGATTTAACGTCGTGGCTACAGGTACTGAGCGATAACACATAAGAGTCGTGGGAGGCAAAACATTCAAAGCATCCATCAGATTCAATTCAATTCAATTTTTATTATCACATTACATGTCTTATACAATCGAAGATTGTGACGTAGGTGACTTGTCAAAGTTACACTATATACAATACTATTACATACAGGCAATAAACTAACAGCACATGTGGTGCTACATCACAAGGAGGTATTTTAGAAGACCTACAATTAAAATGAACTGTTGTCATTCAAGAAATCTTCTACACTGTAGATATTTTTCCAGGTCTCTTTTGGTACTTTTGACATCTGATTCATCCATACCTTTACATATTTTATTTACAAATTTAATGCCCATATAGTATGGGGTTTTTTCATACAATTTTAATCTATGGGTTGGTAACATGTAGTTCGCTCTATGCCTAGTTTGATATTTGTGTGAGAAACGGTTGCCCTCGAAAAGTTGTGGGTTTCTTTTTGTGAAAGTGAAAGTTTCATAGATATACATGCTTGGAATGGTCATTAGATCTAGTTTTGCAAAGGTTTACAGTGTTGCTTTGGTTTAGCTCCCGCCATTGCTCAAATGATCTTTTTTTTGTAGCTTGAAAGCTCTAAGTAAATTTGTTTTTTCAGACCCCCAGAAAATTATACTGTACCTAATAACTGAAACAAAATATGCATTATCTACAGTTTTCCTTACAGCTGAATCAGTGACACTATACAAAATATTCATAATATATACAAGACTATTCAGTCGACTTAGTATGCTGTCCACATGGTGACTCCACAACATGTTTTTGTTTAATAATATGCCGAGGTATTTGACACTGTCTGCAGTGTCTATTTTTTGTCCATATATATTATTTCACTTATAGACTGTACAGATTGTTTTGTGGTGAAATGAACAATTTCTGTTTTAGTAAGGTTTAATTTCAGGTTATTATTTTTGACCCATCCCTCTACTTCCCCAAGTGTTTTTCAATTTGACGAATTAGGTCCACCTCATTTGTACAACAGACTATAGCTGTTGAGTCATCTGCATAGAGGATGGTATCAGACTGTACCTGGCTTGGCATATCGTTGATGTAATACAGGAACAGTAGTGGCCCTAATACCGAACCTTGTGGAACGTTCCAGCCAGAGACAAATTTCTTGCCGTTGCTGTTAACAATAACTCTTTGCTTTCTGTTTGCCAAGTATGATGACATCCAGCTAAGAGATTTGCCTTGAAAACCATAGAGTGCCAGTTTTTGCAGGAGGAGGTCATGATTTACTGTGTCAAAGGCTTTGGACAGGTCACAAAAGATACCTGACACACACATTCTATCATCAAGACATCTGCTAACTTTTGTGACCAATTCATTAATTGCATGGATTGTGCTGCGGCCTTTTCTGAAACCATACTGATTGCATAATATTATGTTCTTAGAGGAATTGTAATTTTCAATCTGATCACATGCAGCTCTTTCAAATATTTTTGAGATAATGGTAACAGTGAGATTGGCCTATAATTACCCAATCCATCTTGTTTGCCCTTTTTATGAACTGGCAGAACTTCTGCATATTTTAATCGATCTGGGAAACATCCCTCATCAAATGATTGGTTGATTATGAGGGAGAGTGGATGTGCAATAATGTGCCGAACTGTTTTTATTATTTCGTTGGGGATCTCATCCCACCCCACGGATTTTGAATTTTTTAGTGACATTATGATTCTTGTGACATCTGAGATAGAAACATGAGCAAACTTAAAACCTGAGCCCTTTTTGTCCATCACAATAGACTTTGTTTTCGGTGTGGAACATTCACCAATTTTGTTACAGTTTATGTAAAAGTCATTAAAAGATTCACAGATGGCACTGGGGTCTGTAACAGTTCTATCATTTATCACTATTTTAGAGGGAAATTTTCTCTCTGGTTCACATCCAATTTTGCTTCTTATAACTGACTAAACAGCTTTCGATTTTTTTTTTTTTTGCATTTGAGATGAAGTTATTATTTGCCATACGTTTTGCTACTTTAACTACTTTATTGAATGTTTTTTGTATGTACTTACATACTTAAGATATTCAGGGTTTCGATTTACTTTTGCCTCCATATGCAGTTCCCTCTTAGTTATGTTAGACACTCTAATTCCTTTTGTTACCCATGATCTACACTTTCGGGACCTTGGCCTCATTGTTACAAAATGGAAGCATTCATTGAATATCCCTAGGAACTCAGTTAAAAAGTTATTGTAATTTTCATCTGTGGAAGTGTGTTTGTTGACTGACCACTTGGTTTGGCATAGTTTTTTACAAAATACATCCACATTTTCTGGACTGAAATTTCTAAATCTTTTAGTTGTGGAGGTTGAATTATGTTTCGGGAGTGATATGAGTAGTGCTTCGTGATCTGATACTCCTAAATCAAGAAGGAACCTTTCTTTTACTTCATAATTGTAACTGCTTACAATGTTATCAATACATGTTGCAGAGGTTGCTGTAATTCTTGCATACTGATCAAAATTGAGATTTAGTCCATTTGTGGCTACCAGGTTCTTTAAGTGTGAAGAAAATTTGTCATCAGTTCTTACATCTATGTTAAAATCTGCACATATAGCAATTTTCTTGCACGGTTTCTCATTTTTTAATTTATGTAGCAATGTATCAAACTTATCTAAAAATACAGAACTTATATGGTATCCAGGGGTGCGATATATGCTGATAATTACAATGTTATACTCTTTAGGTTCTACAGAACAACTTTCAAATGTACCTTCTTCATTCAGATGGCTAAAATTTTGTCTGACATCATGTTCTATCGAGGAATGAACTAGTATGCAACTGCCTCCATACCCATCAGTTCTACAAAAGCTAGTAGCCAGTTTATAGCCTGCAAGTTTATTTAGAAGATTTATATTTTCAGATTTAAGCCAATGTTCATTAAGGGATATTACTTTTACTGATTGTTTCACACTTTCTAATAAAATTTGTATGTCAAAAGCTTACTGATCATTCCTTCGGATAGACCTCTGATGTTTAAATGCATAATGAAATTACTACCGGTACTGCATATATTATTAGGCAGAGGGTCTTTAAAACTAAAATGACTATAAAGTAATGGAACGTCCACCTGAGTATTTACTGTTTGTACTGGATTCGTTGTGTTGGGCCTAATTCGGAATGAATTGGCCCCTTTCATCAGTTTCCCTGCTTGTGAGCATCTGGATGATGAGAAGATACAGTTTTCTTGACGATAATTTCAGTTTCTGATGTTTCTTCTGGGGCAGATTCTGGCACTGCTTCATGTTCTGGATGTGTTATTCCTGTTGGCGCTGGTGCTGTGGCTGCGACTATGTTCCTGGTTTTGACATTGTTCTCCCGTTTTTTCATTTCCTTGGTTGAAACTGGTTGCATAGCAATTGGTTTTCTTGCAACGTCGTCATCTCTCTGTATTAGTTTTGCTAGCATTTTGCCGATGTGTGACTTGCCTGCGTTGTTGTGATGTAGCCTATGTTTGGTAAACATTTCTCTCGCATTTGGAAGCTCAAAAATGTTACATTTTGACGGGACTTGCATATTTTGTGGAACTGTCTGTTTATTTTTGCAAGTTCCAGATTTACGATAGAATTGTCCTGCAAGTCGTATCTGTGAGGCAAGCTAGTGACTATGATGTTCGGAACTTTCAAATCAAGTAGCGTAGTTTTTAAGCACTGGGTGGCATGCTTACATTCATTTACGTATACATCATTACTTCCGCCCATGATTATGATGGTATCATTCTTAGATAGTTCATTAAGTGATTTACTGTTTTTATTTCCGTCAAAGGTACACTGGGTTTCGTCATACCTTTTGTCGTAAATAACGTACTGTAGTCATTAATTTTTTCGGCGATTTTCTTGGCGCGACTATCGCCAAGTGCAACAACTCGTCTTTTTATGTTCACTGGCTTATTTTTCTATGAGTCATTTCCCTGACTGTGTACTCTATTGGAAATTTTGTCATTGATTTGTGTTCGTCATTGTTCAGTGTCTTAACACAATTTTCGCCTAATGTCGAGAATTTATTTGACAGCGGTATCGCTGGAACTGCACGTATTGTCTGTTTGTTTGTTTTTTCGGCACACGCCACGCGTTTTGCACTGAACAAACATTAACAACACTGTTTTGTCCTAGACGATGATCTCGCTGTATTTCTTTGTATTTAATTTCCAGTTCTCGATATTTCTTACTAAGCTCCTCATATTTCGAATTGATAGTCTCTAAATCACCTGTAAGCATACTTATTATTTTTTCTTTTGATTTTAACGTGCCCGTTACTTCGTTTTTCGCGGCACTTGCAACACACTGACGGCATGTCCAGTCATGTTCGTCTTTTATGTATTTTAGATTCACTTTCACACATTTATCGTGATACCACGATCTGCACTCGATGCATAGGATACCTCTTTTCACCTTTTTTCGCAGATTTTACATACATCACTATCACATTTTAAGAAAACTGAGGCACCGTTACAGGACAAGATTTCACCCGGCGCCATCTTGATGACATGCGTTCGGATTCGGATTCTCATCATTATTTGTTGACCCAACGATGCTGTAACACTGCTAAAGCAATAAATAAAGTGGTTGGTAGTCTATAGATTATATGTTTATGTCTGCAGATGAAAAATCACAAAATTGTACATTGCCCACATGTATAGTTTAGTTTCTGTGTTACTCGCCATAATTTTAAGTATCTTGTCATCTGAATCCTCAAACGAGCTGATTACTGTGTTGCACCAATAATCGGTTAACTAAGTTTCTTGTGACTTTCAACTATATCAAAACATTTCTGTATTCATGATGAAGACATGAAATTTTACTTGTACCGCCACAAGGCTGCATGAAAAAACGCAGTCGCTTTCAAGGTACGAAGTGTTTGATACCTTACTGTTTCATGACAGATGGGGCAACGTTCATTTCCAGTAACTTTTCATGAAACCAGAATTAGAGAATTAGCTTTCGTCGCAATGTAACACAGTAATTGATTTAGTGTTTCGTTTTTTTTTTTTTTTTTTTTTTTTTTTTTTTTTTTTTTTTTTTTTTTTTTTTTTTTTTTTAGTTGGGAAACTGTAACCGTGATGGAAGATTATAAATTTCATTCATTGACCTGCCTTACGTTGCAAGAACAATATTAGAATTTCCAGAATTTCCAACTTCCCTACTCATTTGCTGAAATGCTATGAAGCTACAAAATATTTGAACGCTGGTTTCGGCCTAATTGGACGACTTAACTGGACGACCAAATGTGACGTGGGACTCCATCAGGAGATAGCGTCCCATGTTAACCAAAATCTGCGACTCCCCTCTGGAAGCCCATATGAGACGATATAGAGGTCTTCATAGCACAGCTAAGACCTGGCAACATCGTTGCTGATATTTGGCAACACTGTGACAGTGCAGTTACTTCCGTAAGTGGTACTGAATTGTCTCGCTAAGTTAACTTGACATTCCTCTTCCACTTTCATGTATCACGCTGTATAATGCTCATGTGAAATGAGAGACAGAATTTTAAATTTTGCATTCAAGGAATGCTGCCGGTTCTGAGTGTGTTTTGTGATGCACCCCGGTGAAAGTCGGCAGTTATAATCCTGGTTGGAGAGTGTATTGTTAGTCTTGTATTTTATTTTATTTTATTTTGTTTTACTTTATACGCTGCAAATTGCAAGAAGAAACTCTTTAACGAAATCAGAAGTAAACCTTTGCACAATAAGTATTTCCGAAAGGACGACTGCAAATTTTGGAAATGGTCATAGATATCTGCTTTTTTCACCATGCCTAAGGAAGAAATTCGAATCGACATCCATCGATAGGAATTTAATTTTTACTACTCACTTAGGACCCACATGCTAATGGATGCTTACGAAGGAAGTGAACATAATGATTAATACAGTTCCTTCATGCGAAATATCTGCTGCAGAAAGGAGACACGAAGTCGGCCGCGGTGCCCGAACGGTCTGCGGAGCGCCAGTCACGTTCTGCACGGCCACTACGGTCGGGGGTTCGAATCCCTCCTAGGGCATGGATATTTGTGCCGTCCTTAGTATTAGCTAGTTCATAAGTAGTAGTTCATCAGTTTAGGGACTGATGACCCCGCAGTTCAGTCCCTTAAGCTTAACAAACATTTGAACATTTGATTTTGAGACACGAACCTTGCAGTGTGACTATGTTGCGTTAAAGCATGCACTGAATGGTATTCACATAATTTACCGTATACATTTACTGTAAAGAATCAAACAACGACACTAAAACATTATAGTGCCGTTACACACTGTGACTTGATGGAAACATACGAATTGATGACAAAGACAAATTACATGAACGTCTTTCCTGAAAGGAAAAGGAACGAGATTTAAACTACAAATATCAGTGTTAACCATCGTAGAGTGTTATTTGATTGGATAACAACGATGTCAATTTTTTGCTCCTCTAATGTATTATGTAGTAGTATAATGGTCATCATTCAAAATGGGTTGTCTGCTCCGTTCATATCGTGTCTGAAATACACATCGCAACCTTTTTTGTGCATCACCACTCAGCAACACTACAGAATTTTACATATCCAGGGCGATGAGCGGCAGCAGGCGCTGTGGGCAGAGGGCGAGGCAGCGCTGTGTAGCGCCGCCACCGCTGCTGCCGGCGAGTGGGCCGCGGAGAGCTCTGCCAAGTGCTGCGGCCAGAGGCAGCAATGTTATTCGCCGCAAATGTTATTACCAGTGCATAAAAACTGAAATGTGTTATAGATATTCTCCCCTTACATTCGTGGCATCAGCAATCACGAACGACGTGAAGTAAATATTTTGTCAACAGGCGGTTTCGATTACCAGCAGTTGTACGTGCAAGGCACGCACTTTACCGCGAGACCACGGATGTAGTTGACCGTAACATCTTGTAACTGAACACAAGACGTACTGCATGAACTGCCGCAGTCTGCGGTGTTGCCAGATTGTGCAGATAGCCGGACTTAGAGCGTATTAGCGCGGTCATGTTTATTGTCCCATGTCGTGACAGGCGCGGACTTGGGCTCAGTGGCGGCCGGTAAGGCGGGGCATCTTTTTAAAACTAGAGGGAGGGACAGGTCAGTGCATAGTAGACAAAGTTCCTAAAACACCTCCCCTCTTTCATGCCTTCCCTCGGCGATGTTACCAACGCACTTCGTGCCAGTGCCCTGGTTTGTAAACGGGACAGCACGGCACGCGAGGTGCCGTATCGATATGCAACTTCAGCGCATATCTAAAATCACTCTTTTACTAACCTTGTGTCTTCTGTCGTAGTTGATGTCCCATTGCGCAGGTGAACCACACAGGTCGCGCATCCGTTGTACCTGAAGTGATGCATAAAGAGGTGTTGAAATTTGGCTAGGAAGTACTGCACTACGATTAACTTAAGCTTTTGTAGGATGCCAGTGCTTGTTTTTATTGAAGAAATGCCAGTGTATATCCAAGCACAAATATACAGACTGAGTAATATTAAATATATAAACGATACATAACGTATAAACTGTCCCTGGCCCACACTGAAATAACATGAATGTGCAAGGTATCGCGGTCGGCGCTCGACTGACTGCCGCCGCACTGCGCTGCGCGCCACAAGCCACCGTTTTGGCGCCAAGAGGAACTTCTAGACTAACATTGTTCAGCTTATTACCAAATATACAAATAATTAAATCTTTGAATTAACCGAAATATAGCTTAGCACAAAAGCATTACAGAAAGTATACAGGTGATTTTTAATAGACATAGGAAGGTTAAATATTAATAAAATAAGCTTAAAGCTTTGGCGGACAACTAGTATAGGCGGGAGCCAATCAGATCTCAATTTGCAATAGGGGCGCAGCTTTCCCACGGGATACAAGCTCATCTAATGTCTGTCTCTCTTTCACCCTTTCTACTATTGCGTAACACAGTTCTCCAACCAAGAAAACTTCTTTAACACCTAATATATTAATATGCGAAATAACGGCTCCATGTCAGCCCCCTCACACCGCCCGCCGGCCATGTTTTTTGTCGAAGAGTGTACATACTGTATATGGTAAGATATTTACATTTTTAGAAAATTTCTCTACATGGCACTCTCTTGTTCACTTTAGTTACCCCTCTTAGCTTTTTGTTGTGTAAATGGTCTGTCTGTATGTGCTGGTGTTCCACCCCCACTCTCAGTACTATACGATACCGAATATGCAAAAGTATCAATTTGAAATATATTTGTTTTAAGGTTTTATAGTCTAAGGATGTTGAGACATGTTTCGCTAAATACATGCTCATGCTGAGTTTCTTACAAAATCTTCCGCACATGCTTTCCATAAAGGAGGCACCACACATGTGGTATTTGGCGAACACCGAGCAAGCTTGCCCGTTGTTGCATTCAGCGAATATTCGCGTAACGGCGAGCATGTTGTACCACATATAGGCTTCCTGCCGAACAGCGAGCATATACGGTAACAACGAATATTCGTCAAGCTACAGTAGAGTATCCTTTTGAGCGACCGGCACTTTTCGTATCTGTTGTAATTGCATTTTTTTCTGTTTATCGGCTAATCAGATACAGATGATCAGTCATTCGGAAATTGATATTATGTGTGCATCTGCTCTTTTGGTCATGGCTTACGGCAGTCTACGATTAAATAATAATAATAATAGATAAATATAAACCGAGAATACGACGCTAGTGGATGGTGTCACTAAACCAAAGTAGAGAAACGTAAGTTTAGTGAAATTACCACAATTGTGAATAAATATTTACGATTTATTTTGTTTTGTGATACAGATAGTAAATGTCTTGATTTGTTACTTGCGCAATTGACGATAAAAAACTGTTATTGCCAGTGAGTTTACCATGGACTTTGATACAATATATTTTATTTTCTACAAAATGCAGTTCTTACATGATTGTATCAAAAATTGCCACCCATCAGAAATTGTAATGTGACTTATTATCACAGATTTTAAAACTACAAATAATCTTCTTCTATACTGTTTACAAAATTTGTTATGTCGTTCATGGCGCTTGGCGACATAAAAAGCATTACCCCTACACGTTTACCACGACGAAGAAATAATATAAAATCGGCAAAAGATACTAAGAAACCAATAGGCCTACACGAAACTTACGAATAAAATTCTAATTATAACTGTCTACATTCCCAAATGCAGTATTTTTACCAGAAAATAAGTTACTGAAGGCTTTATAACGTAATCCCAAATTTAATTACATATGTTCACAAATGCATAGAGACGCCCACTTTCCACGAGCACTTCCAACAACACGAATGTCTGGATCAGGAACAAAAGCAGCTGTTGTCGAATGTTCGCCTCCTTTGATGTGTGTAGAAATACAGACACGCGATGATGGATTTGTGCTCGGCAAACAGCGAGCACACTACTCGCCAACTAGCGAGTAGTTACTCGGTATTCGGCAAATACCACATGTGTGGTGTGTTCACTCACAACAATACGGTACCCAGAAATTTGTGTTTGTTTATATAAGGGCCAGTGGAGATGTAAATGGAGTAACATTTATATATAGATTACAGCTTAGCAGGAAGTGCATTGTCACTGTCTTGTTTTTATTTACAATGTGCGTATTTGCAGTAAGTTGGCAGAATATTGTAATTGATTTCACTACCGTTGCAGCAGTTCCAAATAGTCTGTTATTGTTCTCTCCGTAAGCCTTTTGTTCAAATTAAATTTTAAATTGGTTATTAGTTCTGTTTCTAAAAAGTTCAATTTTCTACTGAAGCAGGTAATGCTATCTTTACGTCATTCTGTATGCTCTCAACAACTGATTGTTCCTAATGGAAATGTTTTATTAATAAGTGTTTCACCTCATTTCAACCAAGCCTCATTCCAATTTTCTAGTAGTTTTTTGTTTGTACTACTTTTCACATATAGTTCTGAGGTCGGATTTTGGTATGTTTATATGAATGCCTTATTTCAATAGTGTTGCACCAACACTTTAACTAATGTTGATATAATGAAGCTTAAACATAACTGGGTGAAGATAATTCTGCAATTAAGACACCTGAAATATTACATGCATTTGACTGAAGTATTTCAGGTATCTCAATCACAGAATTATTATCACCCAGTTATGTTTAAGCTTAAATATATCAACATGTGCTGAAATGATGGTGTACCACTATTGAAATAAGTGTTTCAATTCTTGATTAAAATAAGCAATGTTAGATTACAGTGCTTTTTTAATTTTTATTTTTTTATTTTTAACTCAGAGTAAAACACTCATTGTGTTGTTATACATCAACAAAATTTGTAGATTCTGTCACAGAATGAATCAAATGTGCCTAGCGACTAAGCACAATACGACGCTGGAAAAATACAAAAGTTGACCTGGAAAACTCAAGGAATTTTGTTTCTTAGAATCGCTGGACAGCCTGTATTCTTAAAATTGGTTCTTGTTTTAGGCGCTACTTTGCAAAGAATCCCCAATGAATTTTCATGGATAAGAAATCCATTTGTAGAGCAAAACTTCAAAAAGCTTAAGCTGTAAGCGTCTGAGGAAGACTTGCTGATTGAACTACCGTGTGATCCTTCTTTGGAAACCTTATTTAAAGATGTAAGCCTAATTAAAATAAAGGAGGAGTATCAATTTCTTGCAAAAATAACCCTGAGATAATTAATGTGCTTCACAAACACATACTTAAGCAAGCATGCATTTTATAATCGGTTTATTGTATTTGGATTTTTTTATTTTATTTTTTTTAAACAAGTATAGAAATAAGCTTTGCGTTGAAAATGATTTGGGTCTAAAACTCACTAGATCCAATCGAGATATAGAAATCTTATTTAATACCAGTTGTAAAAAATACAGCAAATCTCATTGAGTTAATCATTTCATTTGTTTAAAATAAATTTTTCGTTGCATAAAATTCATTTCTTTAATAATGTTACTTTCACCATTTTCAAAATTCTTACACAACAAAACATTTACAGTAATCGGTTTCCTATTACGACCGGAGTTGTCTGGGTGTGTATTTATTCCAGTTCTTATGTTAGTCATCACCGGAGCCCCCCCCCCCCCCCCCCCCCACACACACACCAGAGATATTAGGTCCTGTTTTGCCATTTACTACTGAAATTAAATATCTTTTATAAAGCCCCCTACCAGGCAGGTAAAAAGTGCTAATTTTTTAACCTCCCCCAGAAATTTCAATGACGCAGTTTGCACCACGACATCCCCCCTCTCCCGTTTTTCCCTGTGGGCACCACTGGTCATCCCCTTCACATTCTTCCACCTCTAACCATTTCAGTTTCGTTTTCATGCAGCTCAATCCTTATGACATATCTCCTGAATAATATGTCCTACAATAATATAGTTTTCCGGCTATGTAGACTGGAAACTGTCTGCAAAATGTATTGTGAATACTAAAGAAGTAATAAATCAGTGCCTCTTTCGTGATGGGGTGGTTTTTATGCATGTCATTGTTTATGACGTCAAATCTCCTGAACTGTGTGTCATATATGATATGATTTTGAAGGTACATACTGACTATAAAATGCCACGCGAATTCACTTAGTTGTGTAGAAGTAATAAGTTGTAATGACATAGTTTTTCACTGCATCATCAGTGGAAAAGTAGTAAGTAATAAACTTCACTTTCATCATTCTGCGGGGGTTATGAGCGATAAACGTTTCATAAATGTTTGAAATTGTGTGTAAAGTTTGTTGCAAGTCGCTAAGTGCTCTGTCTCATTCACGTGTCAAATGGTGCAGCAGTTTTCTATGACTCTCATTGTTTTCAATGTCATATCAC
Source organism: Locusta migratoria (assembly GCA_026315105.1). Taxonomy (NCBI): domain Eukaryota; kingdom Metazoa; phylum Arthropoda; class Insecta; order Orthoptera; family Acrididae; genus Locusta; species Locusta migratoria. Next base: position 740,122,029 of record CM048755.1, on the reverse strand, counting down.
CTGAAGTATGTCATAGTTGGTTGCCAGATGGTAAAGAATATTTGCTCTAAGTTTGGTTGAATCGATCCATTAGTTTAGGAGCTGATGCGGAAGATTTCCACATGTTGTGGTAGTTTTTTGCACATTTAACTGTTTAGACAGCTTTCCTTAACTATGCGTCGCCTTGTCTCATTTCATAGCAGTGGCGGCTCGTGCTCATCTTCGTTCGTGGGGTCCAGACAAGAAGTTAGTACCCAGTATAATGGAATCTGTCTGAAGTGTTCATTATATAACCTCATTTTAGATAACATCATTTATTGACATTCGAAAGATATTAAATATGCTAATTATGCCGTAATTTATATAATCCACAAAACACTGCCGCTAATAAACATTTATACAAATGTGCAATAAATATTTTTATTTTATTACTATTTTTTTGGAGAAGGTTGTGTGTTTGTAATATTGTAGTTGGTCTGGTCCACTAGCTCCGCTGGTTTTTCGTGTACTTTGTGGGTGTCTGAGTTTATGCTGTGGTGACACAATTTATTGAAGAACTTGGGGGATTGGAGGTGTTTGGATTCGAACCGAAGTTCACCAGCTCTTCTCGTGCTGAAGTTCGTACTTATTGTAGTTGTACTTCTGTGTACTGATTGTGAAGTCAAAATCGAAATGAACTGTGGGAGGACGTATGTGATTTCTTTCCCATTGGGAATGCACCAGAGAGACAACAGGGATCTGTGATTAGAATCTGACAGTGAGCTTTTATCTAGGAACAGGGGACTGATGACCTAGATGTTTAGTCCCCTGAAAACAACAACAACAAGACAACAGGGACCCTCCTTTCATGCGTATTTTACCTAACTAGCACGTTAACTAATGAGGTCTGTGTTCTGACAGGTTATTTATACAGAAACGGCACGTCTGTTCTTCTGATTGGCAAACTTGTCAATTACTCTGTTGTTGAAGCTTGGAATATCACTGATTTCCTCCCATGAATGGAATGAACAGCCAGTGAGTTCAGCCTTTCCTGACTCATACTGTTCCTGAGTAAGCTTTTGAATCTTTTTAAGGTGCTGAAACTGCGCTCTGCCTGTGCTGTTGAAATTGGTGTAGTTAGCGCAATTTGTAATGTTTAGTGCACATCAGTGAACGATTCTTCAAAGTAATGTTCCACAAAGAACGTAAACAGCTGACAAACGCGATGTAATGCCTCTAAATGTATCATTTCGAAAAATCACTGACAGTTCATTTTTCAATTTATATAAATAAACGGACTGTAGTTTAATGAAAAAGTTAAGTGGCTTGAAAATGTTCTCTAAAAGAAGCAAACTTTGGATCAATAATTTCGAAGCTGCTAAGTACACCAGAGTTTTGAAATCTTCCTTCCAGCTGTTTGGTCTTAATGTCACACTCTTCTTTGGCATCTGCTGTCAGATTAAGTTAACTGCTACATTTGGAACGTTTTCTTGGAAGAGCAATACACGTATCATCAGAAACTTGAAACCGTTGAATGTTCTCTCGTAGCTCATATACATCACACTCTAAATGATGTAATGCACTAGATATGGTAACGGCACTTGCATTCTGCATCTGAACTGTATCATAGGAAATATCAATGTGTTCCATGATATAGAAAAGAATGAGGAGGAACAAAAGTGTGGATTGCTAAGTAAATATTTTAAGACAAATTCTTCAGGTATTGTAACATCATCCCAGGAATCCTCTTCCTCAATCTTTTCAACACATTCCAATAAGTGCAATTTGTTTTCTTTGACAATATTTACTATGCGGGACTGGAAGTCCTATCTACTTGAAGAGACTGAAGAAATGCTCTTGTTGCAGACTGTCTGTAACAAATCACTTCGCTTGGGAGACGAAGAAAAAAACCTTGTAAAACCAACAATATTTGCAAAGAACAACCTTATTGACTTTATGCTTTTATTGCAAGCATTCTGAAGAACCAAATTCATTTCGTGCGCATAACAGTGAACGTACTTGGCATGTGGTAAAGTGCTCTGCAGCAGTGTCTGCACACCACTATGACTGCCACTCATTACTGGGGCGCCATCGTATGCCTGAGCGATGAGTTCTTCTTGAGCATTGAAAGGCTCCAGACTTCATTTGGAAACCTCACTAAGTCCATGTGCTGTCCTATCATTAACGTGTTCAAAGGAAAGAAATTTTTCAACAGGTTTCTCCCCGTTAATTTACCGCAGTATAATAACAAATTTACTTCTGAACATAATGCAGCTCATTTTGTGTTGTGTGTGACGTATATTTACACACGGAATCACTAGAGCTGCTTGTTTTTCATTGTGAGCTCTTAGTACTAACTCATGAGTTCCACAAAACATTAAGCACTCTACTATTCTGTTTAATATGTGTCTGTTCTTCGTAACTAATTCATTATGTTTCTGTTTATATGCCAAATCAATCTGAACAGCAATGTTAATTGTGCCAGACATTTTATATTTACAAGTATTTTCTAAATGAAGTCCACTTTCCTCGTGTTTCTTAATTAGTTCACTTAAATGATTTAGATCCTTGCAGCTGACTATTGTCCACAGTCCTTCACTAACAAACAACACGCAGTAGAAACAAAACAATTTTTGTTTCTCTTCACTCACAGTTAGCCAATACTTTTTGCGGGCCGCGGTGGAGTAGCCGAGCGGTCTAAAGCACCTCGCTGCGGAGTGCGCGGTTGCTCACCGTGGAGGTTCGAGTCCTCCCTGGGGCATGGGTGTGTGTGTTTGTCCGTAGGTTAGTTTACCTAGGTTTAAGTAGTTTGTAAGCTATGGACTGATGACCACGCAGTTTGGTCCGATAGATTTACAGACATTTGAACATTTGAACTTTTTGCGGAACCATGTATTGAAGTTTTCTTCTTTCCATACCCCCAGGGGGCCCACGGTTCTTTCGTGAGTACGTGCGTGGCGAGCATGGGGCCCCGAGCTAATGCAGTCTTCCTTCCTTCTTTGCTTCCCGGACTGCATATGCTTTTCCCCTCCCCTCCCACTCCTTCCCCTCTCCACCGGGGGACTGATAACCTCAGTAGTTTAGTCCCCCTATCCCAACCAAACAACCGAGCCCAACCCAACACTCTTCTTTCTGTCGAGTTGAGACATCAAGAAATCTTTTGGTTGATGTGCGCCTAACCGCTTGATTTCTAGCTTCTCTTCCATACTTAATAAATGAAATTAGCGTTTTAAGCAAGGAGTCTACTTTATTCATTTTATATTCAGTTTACCAACACTCAAGTTGCAACGCCACAGTTCCAGAATACAGAACACTACTGACAGGTGGCGTTGCTTGCTGTTTCACACGTTTCCTGTTGACGAGTGGCAGTGGGATGGGGTGAAGGAATGCAGTAAGGCACTTGTCTTAGGTGCTAAGGGCCCAGGATCACTGGCCCAAAACTCTGCGAACCTGTGGACAGGTACGCGAGGGTTGGGTAGTGAAAGCGCAGCAGGTACAGCCCGCTTTACCGGGCTCCAGGGGCCACGGATGCCAGGTCCAAAGCAGCACTAGGACGCGGGGTGAGGAGGGGAAAGGGGAACAGCCGAGGCCTACGAGAAAGACAGGCCCCAGCGCAGTCGTCATGCCACATAAGCAAGGTATTTCCGAGCCGGCGCGATCGCTAGCTCAGTGGCTGCCCGCTATGACGCAGTGGGCCGTGCCCCAGCGGCCGGCAAATCGGTTAGCGATCGCGCCTGCTCGGAACTACCTTGCTTGCGTTGCACGACGACTGCGCTAGGGCGTGTCTTTCTCGTAGGCCACGGGAACGGCTCTGTTACGTCACTGCGACTGCAGCCTTAGGAGCTCGAGAGTATGGGCAATGTCACATAGATACAAGGCCTGTGCGCTGCCTGCCAAGAGTAGTCATAACACAAGCAAACTATTTGTCTTATATAGCGTTGTGCTCAGTTTGAGAATACGTTCACGTTACACACTGCGTTTCAGAATGTTTTTCGTGTTATCTATGTGATTGTCCATTCAGAATATGCCTAATATGAAACGTCCGATTCTAATATCGGTAAGATATCTTACTAATAGTTCATAAATATCTTATACCAAAACAAATTGGTCTGTGAATCAGTTAAATAACATTAAGAACATTCTGAAACACAGTGTGCAACATATATCTATTCCCAAACTCAGCACAACACTATACAAGACAAATAGTTTTCTTGTCTTATGAGTACTCTTGGTGGTCAGCGCACAGGCCTTGTATCAAGGATCTAGGTCGCATTGGTAGGGGTCAGGCACCACTGCCCCTCAGCTGTCGGTAAGGCTGCGTAACGAAGAAAGGGAGGTCTACGTCCACCGGGCACATGCTAGCGGGCCCTCAGCTACGGAGCAGCGAGTGGCAAGAGAAACCTTTTGATCGCCTCATTGTAAACTGAGTTACGATGTCGAGGGGATCAAGTCACACTCCAGCTGTTTGATATAATACTACAAAAGTATAACACAAATTTTGTGGTGGTCCTTTAGAACGAGCCGCCCCTGCTTCTCATAAGGAGGATGTGTATGGCCTCTCATGCTGAGGGGACACATCGCAGCCAGAGAGAGTATGTGTGTGTAGGCTGGGTCACAAAAAGTTTTCCAGAAATATTTTGAGTCTCAGTACGCAAAAGTTAGGGTGCCACTGCATTAGATAATACAACATTTTGGAAAATGGAGCAATATTTTTGTTTATGAATGTAAGACATTTTTCACATTTTTCTCAGAGATTTATTTTCTTATGTGATGGTAACTTAGTTTCATTATAGTTTATTGATCTTTAACAATAAGTCATAATTTATACTTCAAAGAAAACAAAAATGGCAGTAGTAGTTTATTCCAGTAATATACATCACTATTGAAAAGCATGAAAAGGATATACTTTACCAGTTCACATCATGTGAAATGAATAGATATGTGAAAGCTATAATCAAATTACACTAATACTGGAAAAAAAGTATTTTAATATTGGCAGTCTTGTGGCCTAGCTTTTTCTTGTTTTGGTGCATACAAAGAAGATGCAATATAATTGCAAAGATTAAGTCCCGATTTTTTATGGAAATTTGTATGCACCATTGTCAGCTTCTATTACTGGCAGTTCTCCTTGCACAATATCTTGCTGACTACTGACAATTCAAAATAGCACTGACACTTCAAAAAATAAAAAAAAGATATCTTTTCAGTGCTGTAATATTTTGGAATATTGTATATAAAACTTGAAATGCTTGATGAATATAATCAAAAAGTAAATAACTTATTTAAATGCTTAATGAACATCTTGGTATATACTTAGATGGAAAAGGAACCGCACAGTTGTTGAAATGTTCATTGCAGCATATGTATCAGACACGTAGTGTCTTCATTGGTGTACAACAGAAATTTTCTTGTACAACAGCTCAGCAATGTCACGGTCATTTGTGATGCTGAGAGATTCACTGCATGATATGTTCACATAATAGTGAACAATTAATTATAAATGAGGTCATAGACAGATCGTGGCAAATGTTCTGCGACAAAAGCCTGTACTCTCTCAGCCCTTGTGACTGGTGTGTATCGTGGCAGTGGAAATGTTCGCTGAACTGCATCAGTCAAGGATTTAAGCACTGGCTCTAGGTCAGTTTCCTGAAACAAAAATTTAAGAAATACATCAGGATAAAACGTTCATGAGAAGAAAACAGATTAGCTTCAAAATTACTAAAAGTAAATTTCAAAATTTACTTCCACTATAGAAGGAAAACATTTCAAAGAATTTCCTTATGGAAACGAACAACAGTGTGAAGTGGCTCGGAAAGCACATATTATTAAATTACAAAAAAAACTTTCTTCATAGCCTCAAACGAATGTAAGGATATTAAAGTATTCTTCAAAAGAGATAGATTGCCTGGCCAATACTTACCTTTGTTTTGTGCTGCTCACACACACACACACACACACACACACACACACACACACACACACACACAAGACGAAAAAATTGGACTAGCTTCTGGAACTGGGGTCCTTCATCAGGTAGGAGAGGAGGGGGAAAAGTGAATAACCTTCCCCTTCTGTCCACTGTTTCCGTTTTTTCCCTCCTCTCCTACCTGATGAAGGAAGCCAGTTCCGGAAGCTAGTCCGTGTGTGTGTGTGTGTGTGAGAGAGAGAGAGAGAGAGAGAGAGAGAGAGACTATCGGCAGGATAGAACTAAGTACTGGCCAGACAATCTCTCTCTTTTGAAGAATACTTTATCATCTCTGTAGAGAATTTCCATTAGTAATCATGTAAGGATATTAACTTGATCAATTTTGCCCACAATGTCTATCAGTTTATTTCAGAAGTAGTATGTGATGGCTTGCTTAAACACCTCTCAATAGAGCTTTTGTTTTGCTGTGCAAATATGTAGGAGGTTTATATTGGACTGGACAATTGGAGATATAGTAATACAATAAAAAGTGGCCAGTATTGCTTGTAGGTGAAGACGCATTCCAAAATGGATTGGGTTGGGTTGTTTGGTTGGGATAGGGGGACGAAACAACAGAGGTTATCAGTCCCCCGGTGGGGAGGGGAAGGAGTGAGGATAGGAAAGGAGGGGAGGGGGAAAGGAAATGCAGTCCAGAAAGTAAAGAAGGGAGGAAGACTGCATTAGCTCGGGGCCCCGTGGTCGCCACGCACGTACTCACGAAAGAACCGTGAGTCTCTGGGGGGGGGGGGGGGAGGGGGGCATAAATGGATTGAATAGCAAGCTGCCTAAGCAAAATTTTAATTGGGAAAATGTCGCTAGTGGTCTCTGATCTGTATTCATATATGGGATAGCAGCAAGCAAAAAATTATTGTATTTCAATTTCATAGAAGAACAATACTAGAGAGACAAGGTTATTTATAACATGCACTAAAATCAAGTGATAGTGAACCTGTCCGTTTCTGCACTTGGCAAAAGAGAAGAAATCATGCTAAAATGTGCTGATAACTCACTGGTCCTTTTGTGTACTGTTCTAGAGATCGTATTTTTCGCTCAAAGTAGTCTTCTCCATAATCAGCTTTAGCATCCTCAGTCATGTTTCTCCACATCAGCTTTGCTTGCTCCAGAAGTTTCTCGTCATTAATCCACACTTTCCCTGTAAAAAAAAAAATTAAATGGCAGAAGTGATATTGCAACATTGCCTTCTGGCTTGTGTTGGTTCAATGCTAAATGCTGAATAAGTCTATATGTTCTGTTTATGTATAAGAGAGAGGGGGGGGGGGACATCCTTCAGACTTATTCATTAGTGTTAAATGTTGACGCATTGAAGAAAGGTGTAAATGTGAAAGACTTTTAGAAAAGACAAAAAAACAGGAAAACAACCAGTTAACGCAATGTAAACAGTGCAAAAGTTTTGCAGAGGCGAAAGAATTAATGCTTCTGGTTCAGAGAAAATTATATACAAGATTTTATTGATTAATAGATATGTGATCACTGTGTTGAATTAGTACTTACACAAGTGGTTGTATTTTCCAGTTAAAAAAAGTAGAAATTATTTTATGTCCCAGGAGTGTATATTTGTGATATCTCACTTCGTCTCCCTCAGTACGTAACAACTGAGATTCAATTTTGTGGTAGAAACAAAACTTAAACAACATTTCTTTAAATTTTACACTGTAGTTATAACAATAGTTTTCTTTCTTGGAACATCTGTTAGTTCACATTTTTGTAATTTGTGTGTCCTGATATATGGAGACGTGCTTCTTGCACCTTTGACTTTGAACTCAATCTCACATCACCTGTTTTGTAGTGCAGTATTGACTTCTTCACGATGATAGCCCAGCGTGAATTGGAAATTATGTATGCCTGTCTATGGAAATGGTCTATGTACATTTTGAAAATACCCTTCACTAAGGTTGAGCTTCGACAGTGGGAGTGAAGACTTACATAGTCATTATTATTTATATATGAACAAAAGTAAGGTCTATGATGGGTGAGCCTATTAGGAAAGGTCCATGCTTCAAGCAAAGTGATTCTGAACAATATATATATATATATATATATATATATATATATATATATATATATATATATATATATCCCTTCTTAAGTTTGAGAGGAAGCTTATGAAAACAACAGAGTACAGGAGAATTGCAGGTTATAATAAATGAAACATTGTGGTGTAATGTTTAGTTTAGTTTTGTGCATTTCCTCACAAAAGCTGTTCAAAAAGTCAACTGTTAACTGCAAACGATTTTTGCAGGTCTTCTAGAGAGGTGTTCTGTTGCTGATCTTAGTTCGTTTGTACAGTCTTGTACGTGAGCGCACGTATTTTAAATATGAGCGTGTAGTTCCTCTGTTGTGTACATTCTGCATTTGTAGACTTTGCTCTTAAAAGCCATCCACATACAGTAATGTAAGGGCGTAACCTCAGGTGACCTCTTTGGTAGTGCAAAGACATGAAATAAACTTGCAGGACTTATCATCCCATCAGTCCAACTGCACATTCCCTACACAATTACAGAGCTTTTACCAGCTTGAACACACTGCTTTGCTGACATGCACGGTCCAAGGATTCATGAGGTTGTCTCTAGACCTATACACATCCATCTACTTGATACAATTGGGGGGGGGGGTTGGGTTGGGTTGTTTGGTTGGGATAGGGGGACTAAACTGTTAAGGTTATCAGGCCCATGGTGTGGAGGGGAAGGAGTGAGGACAGGAAAGGAGGGGAGGGAGAAAGGAAATTTAGTACGGGAAGTAAAGAAGGAAAGAAGACTGCATTAGCTCTGGGCCTCGTGCTCGCCACACACGTACTCACGATAGCACCGCGAGCCCCCTGGTGGGTACAATTGGAAACTAGACTCTTCAGACCAGGCAACATGTTTCCAGTTATTAACAATCCAATGTCGGTTAGATCGGTTACTGCTGCTACAACAGCAGGTGAGTTTGAACATGGTGTTACAGTCCGCACACAAGAGATGGGACAGAGTATCTCCGAGGTAGTGATGAGACGGGGGTGTTCCCATACAACCATTTCACTAGTGCACCGGGATTATCAGGAATCCAGTAAAATGTTAAATCTGCGGCATTGCTGTGGCCAGAAAAAGATCCTATGAGAATGGGACCAATGACACCAATGGATACCAGTGCCGGGCCATCAACAAGTGTAAGTGTGTGAACCATTCGATGGAACATCATCGATATGGGCTTTCGGAGCTGATGGCCCACTTGTGTACCCTTGCTGACTGCACGATGCACCTGGATACGTCAATACCGTCAATGGATTGTTGATAACTGGAAGCATGTTGCCTGGCCTGACGAATGCAGCCTGGCCTACATCCATTCATGCCCTTTGTGCATGCTGACAGACTTGTGGAATTGCAGCAGCACAGTGTGATACACCACACAGCCAGAATTTCTACAGAGAGGATCCAGAAACACTCTTCTGAGTTTAAACACGTCTACTGGTGTACTGGTGACCAAAATCCCCAGACAAATATTACTGATCATATCTGGGATGCCTTGCAACGTGTAGTTCAGAAGAGAATTCCACCCCCTCGTACTCTTACGGCTTTACGGACAGGCCTACAGGATGCACGGTGTCATTTTCCTCGCGGACTACTTCCGACATTAGTCAAGTGCATTCCACATTGTCTTGGGGCACTTTTGCGTGTTCGCGGGGCCCTACATGATATTAGGCAGGTGTATAAGCTTCTTAAGTGCATATATATTATAGAAGACTAGCTGTAAACCTGGCGTTGCCCGGGTCTTTATTCTACACCCTCCCAGTCCACCTCCGCCGCGGTGGAGTAGCCGAGCGTTCTAAGGCGCCTCGCAGCGGAGCGCACGGTAGCTCTCCGTCGGAGGTTCGAGTCCTCCCTGGGGCATGGATGTGTGTGTGTTTGTTCTTAGGTTAGTTTACCTTAGGTTAAGTAGTTTGTAATCTACGGACTGATGACCACGCAGTTTGGTCCGATAGATTTACAAACATTTGAACACTTTAGTCCACCTCCCGTTCCCTCCTCTCTCTGTATCCATCTACTTCTTTTCCATCCCTCTGTTCGTTTCCACTTTCCCCTCGCTAGGCAAGGTACCCTCTGTCATGCACCAAACAAACATGCACAGAACCAAATTTTATACAGACAGTGACATTCCTCTTGTTTTTAAGGTAGAGTGTGGAAACTTTCATCAATATCGGAACAAAACTATAGATTTCAATGAAATAGAAATGCAGGGTCACATTGAAAAACGCACTTTGTTGTTCTCAAATATTGTTATTTCATACAACCCTTGTTCTGAGAATAACGAAAACAACAAATAAAGGATCTGTAAAATCGGTCGAGCCGTTCTCAAGTTATGGCGGATCCAAGGTATTTAGGGATCCATTTTTATGTTGGAAAGTACCCTCCCCAAGCACCGTATGAAACTTCCCCTTGAAGGTCAGGCGTGCGAAATTTCGTGAAGATCCGAATGAAGCTGTCGATTTCGTCTGTAGGAGAAGTATGCTTCGCTATGCACCAATTAGAATGTACTTTCTTAGCTGACATTTTCTATCTATAAACTACATTCCTGCCAAATTTTAGCTTCATTGGTGGGTTTCGAGATTTATTGTTTAGTCAGTGAGTGAGTGCCCTTTCGCTTTTATACAGATAGAGATTAATTTCTTTTCGTTCCATCATTTTGTGAGGGGTGTGTGTGTCAGTTACAAAATGCTTCATAAACGTCCGAAATTACATGCAAACTTTGTTGCAGATCTCTAACTACTCCTATTTTCCAATAATTGACGCATAAATCTGGTTATTCTCACGCAGTGGCCCTCTCATTATTTATGACGCTATATCGTCTGAGCTATGTGTCGTGATCTTTTAGTTTTGGGTCAGGAACCTTCGTGGGCGTACGGTGAACAGTTCACCGAAGTTTCATTTCAATGGAATGAATGGTTTATGAACACATAGAGGACATACAGACAAACATTCATTTTTATATACATATAGATATGTTCAGGAAGGGCAAACCTACATTTCTAGCTTTTGTAGATTTCTTAAAGTTTATGACAATGTTGACTGGGCTACACTCTTTCAATACTGAAATCAGTGGGGATAAACTATAGTGAACAGAAGGTTATTTGCAACTTCTATAGAAAACAGAGAGCTATTAAAAGAGTCTAAGTGCACGAAAGAGAGCCAGTGGTGGGAAGACAATGCCGACAACGTTGTCATTCTTTCAAAGACAGCGAAGGACCTGGAAGTACAATTTAATGGAATGGAAATTGTCTTTAAAGCGTGGTATGTGGATGCACGATAGGCCTTAAAATCACCAAACCGAGACACACAAATGCCAGAGTGATGTAACATGGAGGTATACCATGAAAACACAGTAGGATCTTTGGGTGGAACTGCACGCAGACCCCAATTGATCTTCTGTTGATGCGCCACATCAGCTGCAATGTCTTATTATTTTGTCTTGCTTTCAGCTCCATACATATAATTAGCTTCCATGTTGACTGTATTACATTATGTCGTCGGGAGTTCGAATCCTCCCTCAGGTATGGACGTTTGTGTTGTCTTTAGTATAAGGTACAGTAGTTTATAAGTAGTTTGTAAATTTAGGGACTGATGACCCTGCAGTTAAGTACCATAAGGTTAACAAACATTTGAACATTTGTATTACTCTATGTATTGGGGTTCAGCTGTTTGTAGTGCAGTTATCCTCTTGAGTCTCTAATAAATATAGACATTATGTAGTATTGTCTCTGAGAATTGTATTCTCATAGATTGTCAGTTTCATTACAGTTAGTTACAATTTTTCTTTGAAATTTAATAATAAAATATAAACCCTGACAGTGTAAATAATATTAAACATTCTTGTTTGATCATATGGTACCTAATGAAAAAATAATAGTAAGGAAATGTGCTCGTTATTTAAGTGCAAATATGTATAGTAGTGTAATTCTTATAGCACCAAAAAGTGCGTATTAACAAGTCAAAATGTCACTTATAAAATTTTAATGTCTTATAAACCACATATGAAATGTACATACCTGTAGTATAATCCCCAGGTTCAACAACCACAACATCAACACCCCAGCGACGCATTTCGAGGCGAAGGCAATCACTGAAGGCTTCTACTCCAAATTTTGCAGCACAGTAGGATGATCGAAGTGGAGAAACAACACGACCCAAGATGCTCACCACATTTATCACGCGACCTAATTTGTACATCAGAAAGAAATCTTATATTTATTTCCTTTAAAACAAGAAGACATAAACGGAGGAGATGAGGGAAATATGTAAACTTAAAACAGACATAAATACAGACAGTAAACAAAACAGTGGCATCACCTGAAAGTAATATTGACAATGACAGTTTTGTTGATTACGTCCCAGAAATTTGGTTCAGGATGAGATTTTTCAGGTCAATAGTAAACCTCAAAGGTGTCCATTCATAAAAGTTGTAGAGTGTTCCAGTCAGAGATCCAAGAAAATGGGCTCTAGTTTTACGTGAAACTCATATACTGGTTAAATGTTGTGCCCTGACAGCTCAGCAAAAGGTCTGAGCCGGTAGCGGACTTGCTATCCATCTTAGCGATACGCATTTGGTCCCAACTTTGAGTAACATTTTTTCTGTTTTATTTTAATCGTTTTAAAAATAATTTTATAGACTAAAGCACAAACAAAATTGCACTTACCTGATTGGAAATAGTACGAAGTAGAATACAATCATTAGTGCATCAACAACTGTCATCACCAATTCATAATGAAATGCTAGAGTATACCTGGTATGGTACACTTCCAGACTCATAAAAGTGCATGTAACTTTTTAAAAGGAGGTCATTCCTCTCAACCATCATCCTTCAAAATGTTTTTTTGAAAATTATCATTGACAAATAAAGATAAGATTGTAAAAAAATTGTAAAAAAAACTCTACACAAACTTTTGTTATAGTGGTAATTAAAACTTTAATTTACCTATATTAAAATGCATTTGTAATTATTCAACTTCTTAAAAAGAAAATATTAATTGTAATTCATATTTTAATCATTATAATTTTATAAACCAATTATATTAATTATTTATTAGATAATATTTTAAGATCATTATCTTTTAAATAAAGTTGTTATAATTTTTAAAACATCTAAAACCAAATAAAGTTAAGACAAGATAGGATTGGATCAGCGTTACCCATGTGATAAGTGAGCATGCTACAAGCACAAGTATTTTGATGGGCTACCAAAACGCACAAATTGACCAGTATATGAGTAGAACGTAAAACTTTTAGAGTTCGTTTTCTCAGAATCTTCTGCCTGGAGCACTTACCAGCTTTTATGGGTGGATACCCTTTAGGTATACGAGTAATCTATGAGTCTCATCCTAAACCGAATTTCTGAGAATGTAAAGTCCCCTTGTGGGATCACGTTATTGGACTTTAATAAAATATTTCACTTCTGTCATTGATAGGTTTGTTAATAGCTTTTGACATTATCACTAAAATACACATTTTGGAATTATGAACATATTAGTGATAAAATTGAAAGCAAAGAGGGATCTACAGCTTGTACAAACTAGCCTACAGTTTTAAACATCAAAGGATATAAAATGTAGACAGTCAGGGAAAAAGGGGGTGTGACATATCCTCAAATACAGTGAGAGATAAAAAAATTAAGGGGAAATAAGGAAAGCGGGTATAAATTCTGGGAAAAGAAATAAAAACTTTGTTTCCCAGTTACATTACGTTACGGATGGCATAAGATACTGAAGATAAGTTGAAAAGACTGGACTGTACATTAAAAACTGAGTATAAAGTGAACATAAATAAAGGTTATATGTAAGGTACAGCATAAGTTGCTGATACTACATGCACTGTGCATGTGTCTGACTAGCAGCAACAGCTGACATTTGGCAAAGCTCATAAGTAATGGGGGCTTGTAACTAGAAGTAGTTTTGTTAATAAGGCCATTTCAGACAATATAACAGTTCTCACGCTCTTGTATAAGCAGTACTTAGCGTGAATAATACCTACAACTCAGTATAAAAGAACTCTACCTCTGACTCCTGTGCACCACTGCTCTACGTAGCAACACTAGCTTAACCCTCACACTTAAAATCAACAAAATTGAAATATGTGTATTATACTTATGGCTATTGTTTGCATTCAGTTAATTTCTACACCAGTTACTTCTCAAGCGACAGAAAATTTGATACCGAGTGCCACCAATAATAGTTTTTAATATTAGCCTACATTGTTTTTTTTTTTTTTGTCCGGAAACCAGGTCACAATCTTTCAGCCCAGTATAGGGCCACGTCCAAATCTTGAGCAATAAATCGTCAGGGTTGCACCTATATGGGCAGGCGAGCAGGTGCTCCCTATCCTACACAGCACCACAGCCACACTTATTATCCATCGTTCCAAGACCCCACCTAGTCATGTTTGTCTTCACTGGGGCCACCCGTCCTTATTCAGTCCAATGTCCTCTCCGAGAGTTGGGTTTCGCAAACCCGACAGCTCTATATAGTCTTGGTACAGGAGTAGGTTTTGTGCAAGCCGTTGTTAATCAGCATGTTTCATTGAGACTTATGTCGACCTTCTTTGCCTGGGTTGATCTGGACCACACTGGGCAGGCATATTCAGCTGAAGATAAGCAGCCGGCCGAGGGGACTAAGGCGCTTGAGTCACGGTCTGCACGGCCACTACGGTCGGGGGTTCGAATCCCCCCTCGGGCATGGATATTTGTGCCGTCCTAGTTCGTAAGTAGTTCATAAGTAGTTTGTAAGTTTAGGGACTGATGAGCCCGTAGTTAAGTCCCATAACCTTTACAAACATTTGAACATTTGAAGATAAGCATAAGGCTAGAGCGGTGGTTCATAATATGGGAGGTTTAGCACCCCATTTGCTGTTAGCTAATTTCCGCGGAATATTATTTCTGGCGCGTCTTTTCGCAGTGGTACCTATATGTCAGAGATCTATCAAACAACACGCCAAGGTAAGTTGGTTTGTTAGTATGTTCCAGTGAGGGTATTATTCCAAGAGACGTTAAGTTTGCGATTAGTTTGCCAGGATCGAAAATGGAAGGCGCTGACTTGTGTCTTGTATGGGTTGGGCTTGAGAAAGTTGTTTTTATGGTACTCTGATATTTCTCTAAGGGCTGCCTCTAGCTTCTGCTCCACATTCTCAAAGGTCCTCCCCTGTGCTGTAATTGCGAAGGCATCCGCATATAGAAAATATTTTGTATCC
Source organism: Locusta migratoria (assembly GCA_026315105.1). Classification (NCBI taxonomy): domain Eukaryota; kingdom Metazoa; phylum Arthropoda; class Insecta; order Orthoptera; family Acrididae; genus Locusta; species Locusta migratoria. The sequence continues at coordinate 740,106,875 of CM048755.1, read as the reverse complement.
TTAGGCATTGATTGGTCGTTGGTATACAGATTAAAAAGGGAGGGTGCGAAAACACTACCTTGGGCCAGACCATTTCTCTGGTTTCTCCATCTGCTCTTTTCCCGACAAGGACAACATAAAAATGTCTGTTTTGTGAGAGGGACTCAATAATCTTAAGGAACTGATAGTCTCTTGTTCATTGTAGAGCTTCTGGAGCAGCAGGCTGTGGTTAAATGTATCATATGCAGAGCTAAGACAGACCAGTGCTAGTCCTGTTATCTCTCTATTTTCGTATCCTTCCTCTATGTGTTCTATTAAGCACATAATTTGGCTAGTACATTATTTTACAGGTCTAAAACCAGCTTGCTGAGGAATAAGTTTCATTTCAATAGAGTCTGTCATACGATTTAAAATTGTTTACACCCTTTTTGAGTTCCTACATTGTAAAGGGTGTTAAAAACATGTTAGTTTTTGATTGTAAGAACCTGTTAATTTTTACTTTCTTTTGTTTTGTGTTAAACTTTACATTCATTAGTAGTTGATGAGCCACTCGATTAGGCGTTACCTCGGCAGACTGTTTGGGACCATTTGACTCTCCGTCTAGTTTTTTTAATGAGATTCTAGGCTATTTTGATGCTATGTGTCATATCCATCCTCTCCAGGGTCTCCATTTATCTGTTTTGACGAGCATCACTTAGCATTTCCATCACGACCATGCCATATGCTATTGTTCCTTGGTTAAAGGGGTCCTTTTGGTACAATTCTTCGTACATAGCTAGGAGATGCTTGGAGTCATATAAGAGACCTGAGATGTATTGCTGTCGACAGCCTCGTGGTATGTGTTGCCTAGAGATTCTCTGTAGCATTCGCACAAAGACCGGGTTACTGCTGCTACAGCGGCACGCTATCACGATTTGAGTGAGTTTGAACGTGGTGTTATACTTGCTGCACGAGAGGTGGTACACAGCATCTTCGAGGTAGCGATGAGGTGGGGATGGGCCCAAAGACAACTGAAGAGAATCATTCAACGTGACATAAGTGCAGCTTTTCCGCACATTTCTGCAAATTTCAACCCTGACCATCAACATGTGTCAGCGTGCGAACCATTCAACGAAACATCATCGATGTGGGCTTTCGAAGCCAAAGGCCCACTCTTGCACCCTTTCTGACTGCACAACACAAAACTTTACACTTCGCCTAGGCCTGTCGCCACCGACATTGGACTGTTGATTACTGGAAACATGTTGCATGGCGTGATGAGTCTCGTTTCCAATTGTATCGAGTAGATGGACGTGAACAGGTATGGAGAAAACGTTATTAATCCATGGACTGTACGTGTCAGCAGGGGACTGTTCACCGGCCGCGGTGCCCGAGCGGTCTGCGGCGCGCCAGTCACATTCTGCACGGCCACTACTGTCGGGGGTTCGAATCCCTCCTAGGGCATGGATATTTGTGCCGTCCTTGGTATTAGCTAGTTCATAAGTAGTTTGTAAGTTTAGGGAGTGATGACCCCGTAGTTAAGTCCCATAAGCTCTACAAACACTTGAATATTTGGGACTGCTCAAGGTGGTAGAGGCCCAGTAATGGCGTTGAGCGTGTGCAGTTGGAGTGATATGAGACCCCTGATACGACTAGATGTGGCTCTGACAGGTGACAAGTATGTATGCATCCTGGATGATCACCTGCTTCCATTCATCCCCATTGTGAATTCCAATGCACTTGGGCAGTTCCAGCAGGACAATGCGACACCCTACATGTCCAGAATTGCTACAGAGTGGCTCCAGAAACACTCTTCTGAGTTTAAACACCTCTGTCGACCACCACTTCCTAGACACGAACATTACTAAATATGTATGGGATGCGTTACAGCAGTCTGTTCAGGAGAGGTCTCCACCTCCTCGTACTCTTACAGATTTATAGACAACCCTGCAGAATGCATGGTGACAGTTCCCACCAGCACTACTTCAGACATTAGTCGAGTCCATGTCATGTTGAGTTGTGGCATTTCTGGATGCTCGTGGGGGCCATACATGATATTAGACAGGTGTACCAATTCCTTTGGCTCTTCAGTATACATATCTTTTTTATTTGCGTGTCAGACTCATACAAATAAAATTACTGATACAAAATAGGTTTTTATTGAGATAAATAAGGCAAAGCTCTTGCACTCAGCTGCAAAGGACTGAAATATTTCTAACTTATGTACAACAGTAGCAGCTATCAGTACTGTGCTGGCGGACTTGTTAATGTGGAATTCACGCTAGAGATTCCCTTCAGTTTTAAAATGCTCGGGATTATCCTACAAGCACTGACCTTTGGTCTTACGGATGAGTGGCAGGAAGGCCTGTGTGACGCGCACCACGCTGAAGAGGTTGACCTCGGTGGCGTGCTGGAACACTGGGAACGGCACCCACTCCACCTCGCCAAACGTCGCCACCGACGCATTGTTGATGACAGCCCACACTCCTGCCAACACACGCGCTTCAGTGGCGACCTCATCTCTAAATATGACGGAAAGTTCCGGGGATTCCATAGAGGACCTGTACACCTGTACACAAATAGTTCGCGGTATACGTAAAGGGTGCAGAGATGCCTGCAATACAGCTCGCGGTAGCCAGCTTGAGCACTTTCTGTAGGAAACTGTATGCAGTCGATTACACTGTATCAACATGCATAGTGAAATGGTCTGTGTTATGTCCACCGCTTCAAATGCTTGTGACACGGTAACAAAAACAAATAAACCAGGTGTGTACTGGACATGTTCTGCTTGTTGTCAGCTGCTCTACGGAATCCCCAAACGCTTTCCTGCAAATTTAGTTACACCCCGTAAATCTATATGTAGAAATGGATGGATGTGTGTATGTCTGTATGTTCCTTATAGATTCCAAGATGGCTGGAGCAATTTTGATGACATCTTCAGATTAGCCCAGCAGGTGATCCTGTGAAGTTTGGTAGCGATTGTTTCTAGATATTTTTTAACATAAACATGAAAGTTTACACGTGGCACTTGGAACGACAGTAGACCCATATTGGAGAAAGAGCCAACTGTTTGTTTCATGATCTTCTGTAACTGTAATGCTGTCACTTGGACCGTAGCCTCGCTTCCATCACTGTTCATTTATACTGACACTACAGTTGACTCTTTCTCTGCTAGGGGCGCTACTGTCGTTCCAAGTGCCAGATGTTAACTGTTAAATATGTGTTACACAGTGATATTAGTATGTACATATGCATTAAACAACTCATGGTATACATTTTATTTATTCATGTTGCATAGAACATAGTAACCAATACAATACATACACACATCTATTTTATAGATAGCCTATAGAATATAAATTACACCCATGCTAACCCAGGCGGTTGCCAGTACACTATAAAAACGTTGTGACAAAGCAAGGTGTCAGTTTTTGAAGTCATTTGTCTGGAGCCAAGCCTCGTACATGAGTGAAACATGGACGATAAAAAGTTCAGACAGGAAAGTGACAGAAGCTTTTGAAATTTGGTGGCGTAGGAGACTGCTGAAGATTAGATACGTCACATAACGATGAGGAGGTATTGAACCAGTGGCGTACGCTGGGTTTGTAACTTGGTCTATCACTACTGTCTCAGTTTCTAGGATTATACCGAGAAAGAAATGCTTAGAAAAATCGATATCTTGCGCTGTTTCCGAGATATTTACAGTGACCGTGCCAAATATCTCAAGAAATTAGCAGCAAACGAAGAAACGGTTACCGGCAAATGTTAAAGCGTTGAAGGGGACATCCAATAACACTACATTCGCCCCCCCCCCCCTCCACCGAAACCCGTGATGGGTGGTGGGAGACAACTTTGAGATCTTTTATGTTCAGATATTGGTTAAGCTTAAGGGACCTAACTACGGGGTCATCAGTCCCTAAACTTACAAACTACTTATGAACTACCTACAACTAAGGACGGCACAAATATCCATGCCCGAGGGGGGATTAGAACCCCCGACCGTAGTGGCCGTGCTGACCGAGACTGAAGCACCTCAGTCCCCTCGGCCACCGCGGCCGGCGAGATCTTTTATAGGAACGCCTACTTTTTATTGCAGTACCATTCGTAAGAGTAATTGTTTTTTTTTTCTTCTGCTCACACTGCAAGTGCGGAAGAGCTGGAGTAGGCCTTCCTTGTTTTAAAATCACCAACTTGTCTTCGTATTTCAGCTTCGAGAATGGTCTGTTCAGTAACTGTTTAATTACTTATTTCCCATCCATTTTGAAGAATTATTACTAAGAACTGTCAAAGTATACTGCACACTATGAAATAAATAACACCAATACAGCTGTTGTGAAACGTAACAAACACACAAATACGCTCTTTGTTGCTTTAAACTGATGCGGAGTTCGCGAAGAGCGAGAGGCGTCCGTTCGGAACATTTCGGAAGCGCTCGTGCTTGTCTTGCGAAGAGGGATTCCGAAGCCATGGAATGCTGTTGGCCGCACTACCCCACTCCACCCCTCCTTTCCCCACACCTTAGCGAAGGCTGCGGCAGTGAGCGTCCGAAGCCCTGTTCTCCTACTATTGGAATGAAGCGAACGAGACATATTCCACACTACGCGCTAATTATTCATGGCGGAAACTGCCTTCTTTTGCCATTTTTGTTAATATTGGTTATTAATTTGTGTGTAGATCGACTCTCTGTTCATAGGTGAAGAGGCTTGCGAATGATAGGGTAGTGTGGAGAGCTGCATTAAATCTGTCTTTCGATTGAAGATCACAACAACTACAGGCGATTATCACGAAATGTAGATGATATTTTTCTGGGTGATCGCGTTAAACAACGCACTGAATACCAGCAGCCTGCAATTTTTTTTTATTATTATTTTTTTACCACGTAGCCCTTTCAAACATGTATTCTATTGAAACAGGTTTTTAAATATTGCTTCACGGAATTCTGAAATGTTACTCGTCCTTGGAGAAGTGCATGTCATCTCAATAGATACATCGGCTAAAATCCGTTATAAAAACGCAATTAAAAGTAAACCACTGATCAGAATGACGTCAAATTCAACGGAATATTATCAGATAAGGGGTAAAACATATAGCAGAAGTAGATAGAGTGAAAATTGATCAATAGATAGCGCTGTATGTGTCTGAATATGTAAATTGAACACCTGTTGTACGCACGACCCAGTACACACAGATTATCCCCATTTCGCTTCTGAAACGTTCGCCATGACTGTCTCAACGCACGATCGCGCTCTGCTTGTAAAGCTGTTTTACAAGAATGATGACTGTGAACAAGTTGTTCTGCAGAACTTCCGAACACTGAAGAGTTTTAAAAAAAGGCGTTGGTCCAATTACTACCGTGGGTCTGGAGAAAATGATTCAGAAATTCGAAAATACGTCTTCCTTTGGTGTGCAACTGGGTAGAGGGAGGAAATGAATTGATTCGACGTCAGTGGAAGAAGTGGCCACAGCAGTGCAGGAGGAGTCGAGTGGCAGTAATTGCCAGAACATTGGACAAACCTGTGCGTAAAATCCTATGGAACATCCTTCATTGTTATCCATTGAGAAATACACACGTGCGTAAGTTGCTTCCTGTTGACCTGCCAGTAAGAGAGACTTTTGCTTAACAAGTTCTTTCTCTCATGGAAATGGACGACGAATGGCCGTGGAAATCAAATGTTCAAATGTTTGCAAAGCTTACGGGACTTAACTACGGGGTCATCAGTCCCTAAACTTACAAACTACTTATGAACTACTTACGAACTAGGACGGCACAAATATCCATGCCCGAGGGGGGATTCGAACCCCCGACCGTAGTGGCCGTGCGGACCGTGACTGAAGCGCCTCAGTCCCCTCGGCCACCGCGGCCGGCTGGCCGTGGAAGATTTTGTAGACAGACGAAGACTACTTCCATCTGACAGGCTATGTCAATACATAGAATTGTCGAATATGGACAGCTTAAGGGACTTAGCTGCGGGGTCATCAGTCCCTAAACTTACAAACTACTTATGAACTACCTTATACTAAATACAACACAAACAGCCTTGCCAAAGAGGGGATTCGAACCCCCGACCGTGGCGGCCGAGCAGACTGTGACTGGCGCGCCGCATACTACGCGGCCACTGCGGCCGGCTCGTCGCAATTTGACGTCATTCTGAACAGTGGTGTAATTTTTACAGCATTTCGAAAGTTTAATTATAATCACCCATGTTCAAATGTTTGTTAAGCTTATGGGACTTAACTACGGGGTCATCAGTCCCTAAACTTACAAACTACTTATGAACTACTTACGAACTAGGCCGGCACAAATATCCATGCCCGAGGGGGGATTCGAACCTCCGACCGTGGTGGCCGTGCAGACCGTGACTGAAGCGTTTCAGTCCCATCGGCCACCGCGGCCGGCGATATATATATATAGGGTGTTTCACTAAGTGTGTTTGCCTCTTTAACTTATAAAATAATAGGTGACGGGAAATTTTAATGCGGTAGGTCAACACAAGAAATGTTTCACTTTCTGCGGAGCTATGAACATAGTTTATTGTATCATTTTCCAAAGAGTTACACCACAAAGATATAATTTTTTAAATGGAACAATAGTTTTTTCAATCGCGTATTAGATTCGTTTAAACCAGCTGCGCTCAAGTCAATTTAAACTACATTCCTATCACTGTTAGTTTGGAAGCTACAATTTTTCAAAGTTCCAGGGGCGGAGGCTGCGATAGCGTAGCTGACTGGCCGAGTGGCTATCCCCTGCGGCACGGCCCACTATCTCATGACCGCCAGCCAGTCAGATACGCTGTCGTAGCCTCCGCCCCTAAACATTGAATCGTTGTAGCTCCCCTATTATTTTATAAGTTCCAGAGGCAAACACACTTAGAGAAACACCCTGTATATATGCCGGCCGCGGTGGCCGAGGGAACTGAGGCGCTTCAGTCACGGTCTGCACGGTCACTACGGTCGGGGGTTCGAATCCCCCCTCGGGCATGGATATTTGTGCCGTCTGTAGTCTTAGCTAGTTCATAAGTAGTTCGTAAGTTTAGGGACTGATGGCCCCGTAGTCAAGTCCAATAAGCTCTACAAACATTTGAACATTATATATATATATAATAGTAGCCGCCAGTGACCGAGTTGAAAATTTGCGACCGACATAAAACGTGTTGTAGTGGACACTTTGCTGGCCTAATTAAACCCACCACCTAAGAGATAAGGCGGGTCGTGGAATGGCCTCTTAGCCGCTGCGACGGCACGAGCCCTGACGGGCGCTGTTTTAGCATCCTCCAGTTCCCGCTCCGCTCGCACCGTTGCCCGCGTCCCGCCTCGTGGAGGGAGCCATTCCTTTTTGCATTACAGTATTTTATTTTACAACATATTACATGTTAATTATACAGCTTGGGATAATATTTTTAACAAAAAAGGCTTTTAACGATTCCTTTTGTCTAAAAATTGTCTACAGATCCTGGAAATCACACTTTGGGACGCTTCAGTAGTTTCAGCCACCTCCCTCTGTCTGTCCCACTTCCAACCTTCCTGTGGCCCTCCATGCCACAGCTTCGGTAAGTCACGTACTTGTTGCACTGCTCTACCTGCTCACTACTCTATCTGAACCCTACTGCGTGTGTAATTCGTTTGGTAAACACAAGTCAACACCAACTCCCTCTGCAGCAACTTTCTGCTATAACCACTACCTCAGTCGTCCTAATGTTATTGTCTCCACTCCGTACAACCAACGGAAAGACGTCGAATTATTTTAGATCATTCTGCCGATGACTGTACTTCATAACCTAGATATCTCAACTGATCCCGTAATTGCTTTGACCAATGTATAAGACTGTCCAAATGATCTGGTGAAGAATGTATAAATAGTTGAATATCTATCCTGCCATACTTTTTTATTTTTTGGAGGACACACTACCATTCACGAATTGTGGCTTTACGTCAGCGTCAATATGAAAACATTCGTTGTCAGAATTCTTATTAACTCTGACACAGTAACTCTGGGAAACAAAAGCTGATCAATACTTTATAGCCGAGATGACTGAGGCGCTCCAGTCACGGTCAGCACGGCCACTACGGTCGGGGGTTCGAATCCCCCCTCGGGCATGGATATTTGTGCCGTTCTAGTTCGTAAGTAGTTCATAAGTAGTTTGTAAGTTTAGGGACTGATGACCCCGTAGTTAAGTCCCATAAGCTTAACAAACATTTACATTTTATTTTACAATACTTTATAATTGCAAAGGTAATCCATAGTCATGAATAAAGTCTGTATCCACTTTCTCTCACAAAAAAAAATTAATTTTGAGCTTTCCTGTTGCTGCACTCAACACTGCTGTGTTTGTAAATACAGTAATATACTGATATTTTCCCACTATAAATGAATATTGATCTTATACGGAAAGCTCCCCATAGTACCTCCCTCACATTTAGTTGGTGCAATGGAAATTACTGAATAAGGCTGAAGCAGGAAATTAAGAAGTGTTCGAAAATGTGAAAGCAGAAGCAAAATAGAATCAGTGAACGATCCAAGTGCAAGATGTGTGACATTGAGAAAATGGCCACTGCCGTGCTGGCTTGGTTATATGGTGATGGTATTGGACTACGAGCTGTGTTCAGATTTCCGTCATACTCAACATTTTTATCTTTTGTTTTTCACAGAATTATGAAGTGTCCGTCCCGTCATTGAAATGTCTGTTGAGGCGCTCCAGTCACGGTCAGCACGGCCACTACGGTCGGGGGTTCGAATCCCACATCGGGCATGGATATTTGTGCCTTCCTTAGTCTTAGCTAGTTCATAAGTAGTTTGTACGCTTAGGGACTGATGACCCCGTAGTTAAGTCCCATAAGTTCTACAAACGTTTGAATTTGAAAATGTCTGTTCGCAGCATTCAGTTTGGTGTCTGAGCTGTGGCGTCAGGCCTGTGCCGAACAACTGCTCTAAAAAAAAAAAAAAAAAAAAAAAAAAAAAGTTCCAATGTTTGTAGAGCTTATAGGACTCAACTACGGGGTAATCAGTCCCATAACTTACAAACTACTTATGAACTAGCTTATGTTAAGGGCGGCACAAATATCCATGCCCGAGGGGGAATTCGAACCCCTGACCGTAAGTGGCCGTGCAGACTGTGACTGGCGCGCCGCAGAAAGCTCGGCCACCGCGGCCGGCACAACTGCTCTTCCTCTTCTTCTCTTCAGGTATTAGGGAGGAATTGCCTGTCACGGTACCCATCTCTGTCGGGGTCTTCCTCTATCTCTTCTTTCGTGACACTTATAATTTCTTGCTTTTAAGGGAAGTCTCTCTCTTTCCATTCTTTCTAGATGAGTCACGGTCTGCACGGCCGCTGCGGTCGGGGGTTCGAATCCCCCCTCGGGCATGGATGTTTGTGCCGTTTATAGTATACGATAGTTCATAAGTAGTTTGTAAGTTTAGGGCCTGATGACCCCGTAGTTAAGTCCCATAAGCTCTACAAACATTTGAACATTTCTTTCTAGATGTTCGTTCCATTTTCTTCTGTAATCTCGAATTTTATCATTTAGGCTACATATTTGCAGTTCTTCTCTAATATCTATATTTCTTAGCTTGCCTTCTCTTCTGCAACCTTTAACTCCTCTCAGAAATTCCATTTCTTGTGCCTGAATATGGCTTTCTTGCTTCTTAGTAGTCACCCAAGTCTCTCTTTCATAGAGCAATGTGGGAACTGCAACAGTTTTGTATAATTTAAGCTGAGTGTATTTTCTGATTTGGTTTCTGTTAATTATTCCAGATACCCGGCTGAATTTGCTAGCTTGATTTCAATATCTCTGCTGTAGCCATATGTCATATCAAGTCTTCTGATCCATCACTATTTTGGTTTTAAGTGGTTCTGCTGTATTACTAATCGATACGATGTGGCTCTCGAATAGACAAGGCGACAAGTCAACCGAATCCTGCACTGGAAAAACATCTGATGTATCATGCACGAAATTGGTACATCATATAGTTAAATTGCAGCTCGCACGCCTGGTGAGTGAGTGAGATACGCCTGCCTGCCCGATTTAGATATTCGTATGAATGTGAATGTGATTACTCCCAAAGAAATGTTGGAAACGTAACAGTTCATCACATAAGCTACAACAAATGAATGCAACAGTTTTACAATCGTAGTCTTCCCTCTGTTCTGTCGAAACATATGTTGTAACGATTTTAAAGTTTCCCACATGTACACTATCAAATCTTGCGTATGTGCAAGCAATATGATTATGTCCAGGAATTTCGGAGAGGGAAATCGATTATGTGTGAGAGCTTGGACTAACCTAGTTGACACCCGTTTGTTGTTTTCATTTGTGTGAGTTGTCTACGAGGCATCTCGCCAGCACTCACTGTTCACTACAGTTACTTGTGGCGGAAATATAATCTTACCACGTGACACGCACGTACTAATGTATATGACAATTGCCGAGGCTACAAAAAGAGAACACAGACGTCAATGATCGGATATGGACAGTTCGTAATTTTCTAAACAAATAAAAATACCAAGGAAGAGGGAGATATGAACACTGATCCCTCAAATCACAGTCCAAAATCTTGAGCACAAAGCCAGGACAGTATGAATGGCTGCTTCCGCGTGGACTGTTGACTATTTCTGTTTTTCTTCTTTTCCGTACACTTTGTTGCTGATTTCGTTCTCGATCTGTGTTGAGGTGTTGTCGGGGCATCTACTGCGTGGCGAGGCTTTGAATGCCAAGCAAATTGACTCTGGCGTGAATAGGAAGATAGCCTGTGGGCCCGACACAAATGAGCCACCTGCATAGTGAAGTGGTATGTGTTACGTATACCACAACAGATGCCTGTAACACGGTAATTTTCCCATAGGTGTACAAGCATCTGCATTCTGCTTGTTGTCCAGTCCTCTTATCGAATTCCTAGAGCTTTTCACAAATTTAGTTATACCATGTATAGTGGGAGACTAAAATGTTTAAGACAGAGAATTGAGCGAAATTGTTCTAAGCGCTTTACCCGAAAATTACACTGAGTAGTTAGAGACAACCAAATATCGAACAAAAACTGAAAACACAGAGAATACGTCTGGCAGGTGACATTGCTAGGAGACCAGACACGTCACGGGAAAAAGCCGCACTTGCAGGAAGACCTGATGGTAGCCGTCCAATTGGAAGTGATGTGAGGATGGGCTACGGAAAGACTTTTGTCAGCTAGGAATCCATGACAACTGGAGACAAAGTGCCCAAGATCGTCATCTATGGAGGAGCATTATCCACAGGGTCCTCGATCGCCGATTTGATGATGATGATGAGTTAGAGAACAGACTCTTAGAGATAGCATCTTAGACCTGCTGCTGACAAACAGATCCGAACATTGCAACTCAGTACGAGCAGAACAGGGAATTTGTGATCATAAGGCCGTTACGGCATCACAGCTTTAAATAGGGATATCAAGAAAGGTAGGAAGATCTTTCTGTTTAGCAAAAGCGACAAGAGACAACATGAAACTTTCGTTTTCAGCATTGTCAGAGTTGAGCATCAGTGAAAAAAGTTCAAGAGCATTGCAAAATGCTTTAGACAAGTATGCGCAGAGCAAAATGGGAAATGGTTCAGCAACCGAGCTAGCAAAGTGCTATAAAAGCAACGAGAACTTTACTGCCAATATAAACGTGTGGTAGACAAGCAAAAGTTAACTTAAGGAGGGCTGGGCGTGATGCGTTTAACGACGTCGAAAGTACAGTTTTACATACTGCCTTGCCAGAAAATCGCAAGAAATTTTCATCTTATATGAAACCTGAGACCGTAATGGCGTTGAAACAGAGGATGACACACAAAAGATCGAAAGCTGTTTTAGTGAGAAAGACTGAAACCGTCGCAATGGTGGACATCGAAATAAGTGACAGAGGGGTAGAAAGGCAGAGGAAAGGCCGTTGGACCTGACGGGATACCAATTTGATTTTATACGAAGTATGCGAAGCAACATGCCCAGTGTGTCGTAACTTTCTAGAGGAGCCAAACGTTCCTAATTATTGGAAAAAAAAGTGAGTCGTTCTCGTTTCCAAGAATGGTCGTCGAAAAGACGCAGAGTCTATATCTCTGAAATCAATCAGTTGTAGAATTTTGAAACATGTTTTATGTTGAATATTATGACATTTATGGAGACCGAAAAGCTCTTCTGTAGGAATCAACATGGTTTCCAAAAGCAACGATCATGCGCATCCAGCGTCCTCGAGACCCTAAGGCAGTAGATACAGCCTTCCGGAAAGGGGCTGTGTTTCTTGACTCCCACAAGGCGTTCGATACAGCTCCCACTGTCATCTAATGAACAAATTAAGAGTGTACGAATTATCTGAGTTCCTAGTTAACAAAGCCCGGCATGTCATTCCCAACGGAGGAAAGTTTCAGACGTGAAAGAGATTTTTAGCGTGCCCCAAAGGGAGAGTTCTGGACCGTTGCTTTTCACAATATATATAAAAGACCTGATAGATGACATCGGAATTTGAGTAAGACTTTTCGCAGATGATGCTGTATATCGAGAAGTCGTAATACTGGGAAAATGAAACAAAATGGAGGAGGTTCTACAGCGTATCGACGCATTGTGCAGAGAGTATCAACACAAAAAAGTGTAGCGCACTGCAAATACATGCAAACAAACATCCTTAATATAATCACCGCGGTGGAGTGGCCGAGCGCTCCAAGGAGCTTTGTTGCGGAGAGCGCGGTTACTCGCCGTCGGTGGTTCGAGTCGTCCCTGGAGCATGGGCGTGTGTGTTGTCCTTGGGTTAGTTTAAGTAGTATGTAGTCTAGGGACTGATGACCATAGCAGTTTGCTCCAATAGGTTTACAAACATTTAAATGTTTGTTCTACGATTCTGCAGTAGCAGAAGAATCCTTGCTTCCAAAAGATATCTGGGAGTACGCATTAGGAGTAATTTTAAATGGAATTAACACATAAAATTAATCTTGGAAAAGGGAAATGGCAGACTGAGATTCATTCAGGGAGTGATATCCATTTAGAAAAGAAGTAACTTGCAAAATATTCTATTTGAGGAATTTGAATGGGCACACTGGAAACATTTTGCATATATACTAAAGCGAATCGTTGAAGATAGACCCGTTAGTGGAATGGATTCGGCAGCGTAACTAATTTTGAACGCTACTTAGCCAACAGGCTTATAGCAGTGCTCCCAAAAATGGGAAAATAGCGAGAAGTCGTGTATATAAGTGGGATGGGATTACTTTGAAGGTGACAATGGAAATTAAGATGCAAAGAACAGGGGGTGGACATAATAAATGAACGCCACGCAACTTGTTGAAAGTTGGCACCATTGCGTATGAGGTAACACTGAGGCGCAACCGCAGTGCACGACTCATGTACGTAGACTTGCGATGTATTCTACGTTTATATCTGCTATGGCCAGCACAAATGATTGCTGAAGTGCGCTGCTTCTCGGACTTTCGATCACGCCAACTCGATGCTGCGCGAAACGACGTAAAACATTATTGGCGAATAGCACTAGCGGGCGAAATTCAACGAGCATTAAGAACGATTGTGGACACAAACTCAAACTTTCAGCGACTGCAAAACTCAACAACGACTTGAGTAGTAAATGTCAGAGCTGCAGTTCGTAAACCGTAAATAACGGAAACCAACGCAAATCTGCGTAGGAAGTGGAGGTACGATCACGAAACCTGGACACTGGATGGGTGCAAGTATGTGCAATGGTGCCATGAATCGTCGTAACATTGATTCCTACAAAAAAAAAAAAAAAGAGTTTATCTATCGAAAACTCCAAAAGAAGCGTACGATACGGCACGCCTGCGTCCTAAGGTCAATAATGAGGGAGTTTTCGTCATGATTTGGGCAATACGAATACTACAAACAAACGGAGGGAGTCGCCATGGGTAGCCCACTCTCCCCTGTGGTCGCAAATTTGTACATGGAGAATTTCGAGGAGGAAGCCCTGGCATCATCTGAATGGAAATCTACTTGCTTTTTCCGTTACGTGGACGACACTTTCGTCATCTGGCCACATGGTATGGATAATCTCCTTGACTTCCTTACACATCTGAACTCCATACACCCCAACATCAAATTCACTATGGAGACTGAATGGGAGGGTAAATTGCCGTTCCTTGACGTCTTGGTCAAGAGAAGAGCTGATGGCACCCTGGGGCACGGTGTGTATCGGAAGACAACGCACACCGATCTGTATTTACACGCAGACAGCTGTCACCACCCTTCACAGAGGAATGGGATACTTAAAACTCTAGTACATAGGGCGCGCACTATCTCTGACGCATAGAGTCTACCCCAGGAATTGGAACACCTGAGAACTGTATTCCGAAAAAAATGGGTACTCAGAGTGGCAGATTCAGCAGGCTCTCCGCCCATCCACTACAGCACAAGCTGTGGAAACGGATGAAAACACGAGGGAGGAGGTAGGCACTGCGTTTATTCCATATACCGGCGCACTCTCGGGAAAGGTCATTCGGAATCTGTACATACTGTTTAATACATCGAACCTTAAGTACAACTCGCAATTTTGCAGATTAATATAGACACGGCATAATTAAAATCGATGCAATGCTACAGGTGGGTGTTGTACATTTAAAAACAAACATTTAGAACTATAAAAAAATCCATCCGTCTGTTAGCCTGGGCAAAATAACTGTATAGACGACGGAAGTATTAAAAATAGCGGATGTTAGAATGTAATCGTGACGATCATCCTCAAACCTGTGTGTCAAACACTCTTTCGGTAACACGAATATCTTAAACAATTTCTCTCGATAGACGCCATGGAAATGATACGAACGATCCTCGTTTTAAAGAATAAAAACGCCTAACATTAAGGTAGCTAGCTCTCCAATGCGATTGCAAGCATGCACACACAGTGTTCACTCGGCAAGCTACATTAAACAAGAATGAAACTTTCACTCTGCAGCGGAGTGTGCGCTGATATGAAACTTCCTGGCAGATGAAAATTGTGTGCCGGCACAGTCGGTAGTGCGCTTGCCCGCGAAAGGAAAAGGTCCCAGGTTCGAGTCCCGGTTCCGGCACACAATTTTAATCTGCCAGGAAGTTTCATATCAGCGCACACTCCGCTGCAGCGTGAAAGTTTCATTCTGGAAACATCCCTTAGGCTGTGGCTAAGCCATGTCTCCACCATATCCTTTCTTCCAGGAGTTCTAGTCTTGCATGGTTCGCAGGAGAGCTTCTGTGGAGTTTGGAAAGTAGGAGGCGAGGTACTGGCGGAAGTAAAGTTGTGAGGCGGCATCGTGAGTCGTGTCGGGATAGCACAGTCTGTAGTGCGCTTGCCCGCGAAAGGCAAAGGTCCCAGGTTCGAGTCCCGGTTCCGGCACACAATTTTATTCTGCCAGGAAGTTTCTACATTAAACAATTCTGTAAATATATGCTAAATATTTACATAAAATATCATAACGTTTTAAGCATTCTCTCTCAAAAAACATCTGAGCTACATATCCAAATGATCTAAGAGGCGACAAAACCTTCTACGTAAGTCCTCTGCAGACACACCACTTTGACGAGGACAGCGCGCATTGCATTGATTTAAACGCGCTACGATGGAGCTAGTTTACCTAGGTTTGTAAGCTACGGACTGATGACCACGCAGTTTGGGCCGATAGATTTACAGACATTTGAACATTTTGACAACCCTCTCTCTCTCTCATACGAATCATACCAGCCACACTTTCTAACCGCTCTTAAAATGATCAAGTTCCGAAATTTCAAAACTTGCAAAAATACCGATAATCGAGCGCCTCAGAAGACTTAACCAAAACTAAACCCTATTGTACAACGGAGAGTCACAATGAAAAATGCATGAAACAATGTACCTATTTCCGACCGTCTACACTAAAACTTTTTTTTTCGAAAGCACTGGACAGTACAGCAACCACGGAACCACCTACCCGATGCAACACACATACAACAGATTTTCAAACAACTTACGGGTATGGTGCCGTGTGACGTCGTCGGCAACCGCCGATATTTCGGCAGGGACAGAACAGAGGGACAAAATTAATGCTGCCTCACTTGTTGATTAACTGTCACTATCGATAATTTTGATGTTTGGTCATCTTTGGTTGTGTTGACTCAGCAGTGATTTGTACTGTGTGTGTATCTTCCTTGTTTACCCTTTGCAAACCGAGGTATTAAATACGCTTGCACATTGCTTCCTTGAGTGCAGTTGTGCCTTGAGAATGGCAGGTTGTCCTCCTGTCGAAATATCGGCGGTTGTCGACGACGTCACCCGGAAGCATACCCGTAAGTTGTTTGAACATTCATTACGCCGGGAAAATTTAAGGTTTAAAACAGATTTTCAGTTCTGTAGAACAAGTTCGACCAGCCCTTTACCCAAAATATAGAAACAAGTTCTTACTCCAAACATAAATCAAGCTCCTTTCCTGTGATTTCTTTTTTCATTCCACTAAACCAAACTCAGATTTTTTTTTAAATCGATAATTACAAAATGACTAGAATGCTAACCTACACACCGCAACAACTGATCGTTAAAAGAAAAATTTATAGCCATCACCACAAAACACCAACAAACCTCACATATTTCGAAGTCCTATGTCAAAGTACAGACTAACATAGATGATCCACCCTAATAATAATAGTAGACAATGCTTAAACACAATGAAATTTAGTAGACCCTCTAGAGGCCAAAACATTCATCAACGAGGCCGTCTGCACTATCATCCTCTCTCGGAATAAAATTACACAAACAAAAATGTATAACCAGAAACTTAAAGACGAAAGTAGTGCACCTTAGGCCTCACAAAAGACAGCAGATAAACAGGCATCGAACATTATGTGTCTACAGTGCAACTCTGTACAAGCAACGTAATGATCGCAATCGCTTCTATCACATCCAACGACAAACTTGATCATCACAATGCAGGAAAACGCGACTGATCTGTCATAATGTTCCACACATTACCATGCAAACGCAATGTACCTATCAACTAACCCTTAAGACCGCAAACGTCCTATGGGACAGAGGAGTTCACTAGAATTTCGGACACACCATTCAATTTTCAGTGTTCTTATTGACCCAGCAAACAATTTGCAGAAAACAACACGACTGTTCTCTAAGGAATTTGTTAGCCTAAACCACATGGATGGGAGTGACACACAGTACAGGGCTGTACTTGGCTATCATCGATTCCGATCTAGTCCGTAAGTGTATATTGTAGCCTCCAGTCTGGTAATGTCAAACGAAGAGATCAGAGTATCCCACAAACGCCTGTTGTAAAATCGATAAGGTGAATACCGGTAATTTTATTGACGCCAGGACTCGTGATTCGACAAATAATTGTATTGTATATTTTTTTACTCGGCAATTCGACATCAGTCACATTAAACAATCGATTCCAGCTACCCTATCACGTTTGTGTCCCCTATACAGCTTCCTTCCAAGCGAAGGTCATGGGTGGATACTAGGTACTCGCACATGCCCACTTTGTTAAAAAAAAAATCACAGCGAAATCGTGTGGGATGCCCAAATCCAGGAGATGAAAGTCATCTACACGAAGCTGTTGTAATATAGATGAGAGATCCTGCATTACAACATCTAGTTTAATATCGGCTAGCCCTACTTTATAAGATACAGCCACATGATTTGCTGGTTTTTCTCCAATGTTTCCTTGCGAGTTTCTCCAGTATTCCGAATGCTATCAAACGGCGCCGCCAGGTAGGAAAAATGGTAACTTCTCCTTATCTCCATGGCTTGCAATGATGAACTTGTTGAATTTACTATTGCATGTATAAGTAAAAAATCAGCAATAACTTACCATCGCAAACATCTGGCACTAGTCGTAAATTAAACACCACTAACCCACGATCAAACAGATAATACTTCGTAACACACACAGCGCAACGTTTTTTTACAACCATAAGAACATAATCCTGAATCGACTTCTTTAGACGTCTTTCGCAACACATTATCATCCACAAGTGGGAACAGATAATGAAGCTCATATTTTAGAGTATTTCAAACACCAGTTAGTTAAATTCTATCCCAAATAGCCTAAGATGTTCCATATAACAATAACCATCGCCAATCCAACGACCGAACTACAACACTAACCTACAACAAACTGATCTAGCTATCCCAGCTCTATTTTTACTAAAGTTCTAAACTAACTAGCATGCGAAAATCTCGGTATATCTGCGTTGTTGGTGGATCCCCATGAACATCTAACCGATTCATCATGTATCTTTTTGCATTGCCTACTCCAACAGACAGTATTTCTGAAACGTTTTATATCAGTCACTAGACCACATACCTCTTAGGTTTAACAATCACTAGAGCACAAACAGTCATCATATTCCCCCCTCTAACAAATCAATATTCTTGATAAACATCTGTTCCACACCCAATTACATCGTAAAAATGACTGACACACATAGAACAGCTAACAACGAACGATCCAGATCAACACCAAGCTCTTTTCTTATATATCCAATCCTTACAACCAACAACACAAAATAGTCTACACCATTTCGAACCAATACAACACCCGAAAATTTTAATCGAATGCCAAGAGCAATCCTTTGAGACTAAACAAACGACTCACCATAGGGTTTATTGAAATCGATGTTTCTCGACCGAAGAACAGTAATTTACCACAGAAAGCGTCTCCGTTACGCTACCGACAGGTATCCATTCATAACGTAAACAACACTAAAATACAAGATAAATACAACACAGCCCTAACACATAACCATACTACTAAGTATCAGTATGCAGTCCACAAATGTAGACGATCTCTAGGTTGCAACGATCCGCACGACTAAACAGATCGAAATCGGTATTTCGCACAAAATACATCGTACGTGCCAGATTACGAATACACAAGACCTAGTTTTACGAAAATAGAATATTACATTGCTTCTATCAACAGCATTTGGAAAAAAAGACGATTTGTCACAGATATACCGCAGCTCTTAATGGGCCATCAACACAATAAATCTCTACAGGT
The DNA here is from genome assembly GCA_026315105.1 of Locusta migratoria. Lineage (NCBI taxonomy): Eukaryota > Metazoa > Arthropoda > Insecta > Orthoptera > Acrididae > Locusta > Locusta migratoria. Next base: position 740,087,939 of record CM048755.1, on the reverse strand, counting down.
CATAAAGAAACATACGCGCACAATCATATTACCAACAAATACTGCAACACTTCTATGGATAATTTCCTCGCAGTTGACACAAATGGGGTATTTACCGTATGCGTTGACTACAACAGTCGTTATAACCTGCATGATGAAAATATAGTTAGCAATAACCGTTTTTATACACAACCCCCCCCCCCCCCCCCCCCACAGACACACAAACAATTGGAGGAGCGCTAAATTGCGATGAAAAGTCAAACTCCAGTCCATACACAAACGTCGATTTAAATGAATGCTTGGTTAGCTGTAGACTAGAACAGCGCAGAAATACATCTCCGATAACTAACCAACTAACAGATATTCGATCAATAGAAGCACTACTCTTCTGACACATAACTTGTCTTCAGATACAACATTGTATTTTAGGTAATCATATCTTCGACTATAGACGCATCAGCACACATCAATAACACTGCAGAAACAGTATGAGGCATCTTACGACGCCAACAGACGGCTTGCAAGAGTCAAGTACACACACCACTGAAAGGTAAAGGGTTTGTCAACAAAAGAAAATGTCCTAGTATGACTCTGACTCGTTTTCCAAATTATACTTTTTATTGATATTTCTAGGCAAAAGACCAAATAAACCCTTATTGGTGAGAGGAACAATGCATCCTTCAATTCCAGATGTATTCTTCGATACATGTGGTATAGAGACAGATTGATCACGTGACAGAGTTTTTAGGGTAAATCAAGCCATTGTTCCCAAAATTCACGCCACAACCAGCGAATGCTGTGCCAGCAAGAATCCAGGATGATCACAAAATGATGCTTTTGATTGTTATTCAAGGTGGAGGACCAAATAACCAACATATGGGCGAGGCGATGTTTTGAAATATTGTTTCACTTTACTACACTAAGTTGACCAAAAACATACATTGTAAAGTTTTCTTTGGCTGCTATCAATAACATTTAACGTTGTTGTTTCCTCAATTCCAGTACTAAACTATGACATTCTACATAACAGATCACCACTCACAACGTCACTTTCAACATAAGGTATTAGGAGAAGCGAATTGACGTGATGGACAGTGTGAATACAACCTGACGTGACAGTGCCATGACGTGACGTTTATGTGAATTGGCCTTAATTGATGGACGGTTTGGTATAAGAATGGATAACATTCAGTAGGAAACTATAAAGACGCTTTACAAATATGTTCCTAGAATTGCTGGATCTTTTAACCTACATGTACATACAGACTCCGCAATCCACCGTAAGGTTCGAGGCGGAGGGTACACTGTACCACTACTAGGCATTTCCTTTCCTACACCACTCCTAAATAGTAGATGGGAAAAAAAGAATGCCTATACGCCTCTGTACGAGCCCTAATTTCTCTTATATTGTCTTTGTGATTTTTAGGCGAAGTGTAAGTAGACGGCAGGAAGATTGTTCTACACTTAGCTTCAAATTCCGGCCCTCTAAATTTTCACAACAGATTTTTCGAAAAGAGTGTCGTCTTTCCTTCAGCGATCCCCATTTGAGTTCCCGGAGCATTTCCGTGACACTCGCGCATTGATCGAACCTACTAGTAACGAACCTAACTGCTTGCCTCTGAACTGCTTCCATGACTTCCTTTAAACTGATCTGCTGCAGGTCCTAAACACTTGAGCAATACTCAAGATGTGGTCGTACAAGCGTTTTATATGTGGTCTCCATTACAGATGAAGTACATCTGTACAAAATTCTCCCAATAAACCAAAGTCTGCTGTCTGCCTTACTCACAACTGTCTTTACATATCCGTTCCATTTCATATCGCTCTGCAATGTTATGCCTAGATATCTGAACAACGCGACTGCATCAAGAAGCTCACTACTAATGCTCTATTTGAACATTATGGGATTTTTTTGCTAGTCATGTGCATCACCTTACATTTTTCTGAATTTGGAGCTAGCTGCTATTCTTCACACCAACTAGAAATTTTGTCTAAGTCATCATGTATGGTACTACAGACAATTCAAGCAACACCCTACCATACACCAAAGCATCATCAGCTAACAGCCGCAAATTACAAGTTATTCTGTCCAGCAGATCATTTATATAGATAGGAAATAATAATGGTACAATCTCACTCCACTGGGGCACACCTGACGATACACTCGTCTCTGATGATCTCTCCCCATCGAGAACAACATACTGTGTTCTATTACTTAGGAAGCCTTCCAGCCGTCACAAATCTGTGAACCTATTCCATATGTTAGTATCTTCGTTAGCAGTCGGCAGTGTGACACCGCGTCAAATACCTTTTTTGAAATCGAAATAGAGAAGCCATCTTCCCCACTTGGTGAACGCCCCCCTGTTGGTCGTTTCTGGCGCCCCTCCCGTACATGTCGATATATTTGCTGTTTGGCGTCTCCCTGCCACTCATCATGGTCTTGGAGACCACTTGGCACCCCTCTGCGAGTGGCCCATTTGACCCCCCCCCCACCCCACCCCCTCTCATTCCTTGTAGAGTTGCAGCTGGTTAGTAGCAGACACAGTGAGTGTGGTAGGTTATACGAGTTGGCGCCCCTCTGAGAGTGCCCCGTTTGACCCCCCACCCCACCCCCTGCAGCTGGTTAGTAGTAGACAGAGTGGGAGATAGGCCATACCTGCGCTGGGGTTGGGCAGCTTGTGGCGCACGAGGTCGACGGCGGCGCGGATGTCTGCCTCGGACGTGACGTCAAGTGCCAGCACGTGCAGCCGTCCAGAACCCTCCTCACGCAACTTCTGCGCCGCGGAGTCGTTCGCGTTCGTGAAGCCGGCGAAAACGGTGAATCCCTGCCGACACAAGTGAGACCATGCATCTCTGAAATTATTATTATCGTATGCTTCTTGTCAGCCACCATATTGAACTATTGTTACTACAGTACATGGTACTTGCGATCAGGGGATTAAAAATTAGGTGTGAATAGGATCTCCTGTTACAAAGTCAGGTCCAGTGATTTAAGCCATTTCAGTCCTGCTTCATTTGTATTGTGAAGACCAGCCATTCCATCAGCGAAAGAACACAGGGGGCAGTCTATTGCTATGTGGTCAACAGTTTGGGTGCTGCTCTGCAGAAACATGACTGATCTAGTGGCATTCCCCATTTATACTTCCAGTAATTGCATCTACCCACTCCTGAGCGAAAGCGATTCAGTAGACTCCACTCCCTGCGAGGGAGATTCATGCCACCGACTTTAGTGGAAGGTCTGAGAATGAGGTGTTTGTTTAGCCCTTCAAACATGACCCATGAGGCTGCCCAGGTGGTGTTGGGCGAGATATCCTCTGTTGTCAAGTGTAGAGATGGCTTTTTGGACTTAAGTCGGCTGTGGTTTTGTGGGAGATATTGCGTGATGGGAAGTTGTGGAGTAGATAATATTTTCTTATACTCTCTGATGAGTGCTTGGGGGAGGTATGTCTTACAGAAGCGGAGGCCACGAAAAAGGTGAAGCCAAGAGGGTACCACTAATTTTCCTCATGGCTCTATTAATCTGGACGTCAACCTCTCCCACGTGGAGACTGTTCAGCCACACAGGAGCACAATACTCAGCCGAAAAATGGACCAGGGACAGAGCAGTAGTACGCAGGACTTGTGCGTTTGCTCCCCAGAATGATCCACCAATTTGTCGCAAGATGTTAGTTCTGGTCTAAACTTTGGCAGCTTTTAAAAGTGAGAGAACGATCCAATATTACTCCCAGATATTGTGGGTGGTTATTATATTTGAGCTTCACACCTCCAGACAGATGTTAAGTTTCTGGTTGGCTAGTTTATTATTCAAATGGAAGCAGGATACCTCTGGTTTGTTTGTATTTGGGTTTAACTTCCAGGTTCTGAAATATTCTTGGAGGGTGGCAAGATCAATCGTGAGTGTTTGCTTCTCTGGTGGATAGGTCAGTATGCTGAATCTCTAAAGCGATGTCATCAGCGTATATGAACTTCAAGGACTGTGTTTCATGGATGTCAGCCATGTATACATTGAACAAGAGAGGACCAAGAACGGACCCCTGGGGGAGGCCATCATTAAGCTGCCTAAGAACACAGTGCTTATGACTCAGGTAAACTTTGATTATCCTGTTATTGAGGGTGGAATTCAAAATGAGCAAGAGAAGGGGGCATGGGATGATATTGTAAAATTTCAACAATAGTCCTTTTCTCCAGACCGTGTCATAACGATGTCAGAGAAAGGACCAGGTCACAGCAATTTCGCCCTGGCCTGAAACCAGCTTGTTCGACGGGGATGCTGGCATAAAGAATCTGTGATATCCGGTTATAGATTAACCTCTCCAGCAGCTTATAGCAGACACTTAGTAGGGCTATGGGGCGATAGCTTGCTCTGGGCTTTTACATGGCATTAAAATGGCTACTATTTTTGATCTTTTAAATGCCTTTGGCAGATTTCCAGTGGCTAGTATTGCGTTATAGATTGTTAAGAGCCAGAATTTTGTCTTAGGGCCAATGTGTTTAAGAATGTCGGGAAAGATTTTATTTAGTCCTGCGGCTTTCCTAGTTTGCAGAGTAGTGATTGCAGCCTCTAGCTCCTCTTCAGTGAAGGGTCTTGAAACTCCCAAGTATGTGAATTGGCTCCTCAAAATTTTGTTCAGTTAGTATGCAACACGTTTGTCAGAGGGTAGACGGGCTGACTTTGATGAGCTAACAATCCGCTTAGCTATGTCACAAGGGTTTGGGTGTGTCACTGTGGAATTATCAGCTAGCTTGCCGGAGGAAAGTTTCTTTAATAAATACCAGGCTCTCTGGCTGCTGTGCATGAAGTTTAATTTTTGCACAGTTTTTATCCACTTCTCTTTCCTGGCAGTGTCAAGAGTCTGCAGCAGATGGTCGAATGTGTCACGGCTTTCGATGTCTTGAAACTCCTTGTAAAGATCGTCGCATTCTCGACTCCATCCTGACACATTCTTTCCTGAAGCCCCTGGGGATACACTGTTTAGCAATAGCCAGGAGAGGATTAGTGAAACGGTCGTAATTAGTTGTTATGGGAGGGATAAACCTGATGTTCTACTCTACCTTTGAAGTAAAGGTCTCCCACTCAACTTTCATAAAATTTCATGTAAGTCATGGAAATGATCGAATTATTGGTTATTTGGGTTCCCACAGAAATTATTACGGGCCTATGCTGGCAGTGAGGGAAAGCGTCAAAACCCTTCTCCTAGCTGTCATGGGCTTTGAAGACCGTTCACATGAGCAGAAGCAGAAGTCTGGAGAATAAACAAGGCGCCATCGAGCTGAGTAAAATGTTCTGTTGTCCTTAGCTTTAAAGATGAGGGAAAAGTTGTTATTTTCCGCCCAGCTAGTTAGTCTCCTGACGTTCTCATCATTTGCAGGGTAACCCCATTGGCTGAGGTGTCTATTGAAGTCCCCCACATAGGAGGCAGGGTGTTCAAAAACTGGAAGAACTGTGTCTGTCCACTGAATATTAGGAGGTTTTTAGACATTTACTATGGTGGATTCAGACAACTTAACTGCCAGAATGAAAGTGTCATCATTAGAGCTGTTGTGTTATACTGTTACGTTATCCAGGTCTTGTCTGACATAAGTTGGCACCCCATAGGCCCTGTGGGCTATAGCTGCAACTGTTCTATACCCACAGATATTGCCTCTTGCATTGTTTAGAGCTTCTTCAATATGGGTTTCTTGAAGTGCAAGGATATCGACATTGTTTTGATGCAAGACCTTGAAAGACGGCTGTCTGCCGCCTTCCCTAAATTTTAATCTTGTATTTTATTTAAAGTCGCTTAATGACACTCTATTCGTTTTCTGAGGCATGAGGAGTAACGTAGCCTTTCAGTTCTTGTTTATAAATGTTATTATTAGTAATTGTATTTAACTTCATTTGTGTCAGATTTATGTTATTAATTTGTTAGTGTGTCAATCAATGTGGCAACATGAACGACTTCTCCTTCTCGCCACCGTGCCTATAAGAGTGTAAAATGTTTTGCCTCTGCATGTGTGAGTATGATAATTTTTTGGCGTGCTAGTGTGTCTGGAAGTATGAGAAATTTAGCCTTTGGCGATGCTCTCTGGCCTGCGTCGATAGGTGGCTAGAACCAACCTTTCTTTCTATGCTCTCCAAAGAGTTTTCCACACCCTTTCGTTGCAAGTAAGGTTGGCAAGAGACTGGTGTGAGCCTATACGCGCCCTTATGCGAATCTCAGCGTTTCCCCCACCACCAATTTCCGGGCAGAGGCCCACATGTCCCGCCAAGGCCTCACTCGTTCGATGGCTGTCCTTTGGAATGGTGAGTTAGCTCTGCTCTTTCAGCATAGAGATGGCAGCAATTCGTTGTTCAGTTAGTTCAACTTAGGTTTTAGAACTTGCATTTATTTTCGGAGTAAGTTTCTCTGAGCATGCATCGAAAGATGCGCGACTACTAAGCAGGATTTTTTCTTCTTGTAACTCGTGTGCAATTTTACTGTTCGTTTTCTCTGTCTGCAAGTAACATGTACTCCACGTGGTGTGTTCTCAGAACAAAGCCTTCAGCAGAACCCGTGTTTGTTCTATGCCCTTCAGACTAGAATAACTGCATGTATCTTTCCATTTTCTGGTAGTACTGTGCGATCTTCCCTCTTCCGCCTGTTGTAAATTGCTATTTTATTCTCGACCTTGTACTCTGTTCCCAACTGTGGTCTGCAAATTCTGTACTAGCCCTGTACAACCTTTCTCATTTGCTTGCTTATGAAATACTGCTCATTTCTATAGGTTGCATGCCGTATTTCATAGTTGTTCTTCCGCGATTCCGAATTTATTAAACTTTGATGACTTTTGAGATAGGATTTCATCCTTCTCTGTAATGTCCGTGCTATCGCGTATATCTGTGTTTCTTTCGTTTCCTTACAACATTCTACGTATTTCGATGCGTTGCATGCCGTATTTTGTATTTGTTTTACCGCGAATCTGAATTTATTAAACTTTGATGATTTCTGAGAGCGGACCTCATCCATCTCTCGAAAGTTCTCCTATCGTGTGGAACAGAGTTTCTTCAGTTTCCTTGTAACATTCCACGCATTTCTATGGGTTGCATGCGATAATCAATTTTCGTAATATTTTAGTAACTGATTTTCTTCATTTTACTGGATTTCGGAACCACGTGGTGCGCGCCTCAGTTAGTTTGCCAGCGCTGGGTTTAACTTCAAACGCAAACAGATTTTGTTGCTATATGCGCCATCTCCAGTTAAGAAAGAATAGAACCAGCCACGTACGAAAGTTATTTTTATTGTGTTGTGTCCTTCGGCTTGGCTCGCTGAAACTTCCCCTACGAGGTCGACGGCCGTTTCTGCTTTGTTCAGCACGCTGATTTTAGTAAGTTTCGCTTGCATTGCGTGGGTGTGTCGATGAATGCTTGTTATTTGTAAATCCTCCGAGGGGACTGAGGCGCTCCAATCACGGTCTGCACGGCCACTACGGTCGGGGTTTCGAATCCCCCCTCGGGCATGGATATTTGTGCCGTCCTTAGGATTAGCTAGTTCATAAGTAGTGTGTAAGCTTAGGGACTGATGACCCCGTAGTTAAGTCCCATAACCTATACAAACATTTGAACATTGAATTAACAAATCTCCCATTCTCGTTCACTAGTAATTAGTATCGCGCCGTTCTTAGAGACCTGGAGGGGTTTGCCATTTTGAGGAAACAACGAAAACTAATCCAACTTTGTTCGAGTCAGTAGCGAATGGACATGTGTAATGTCACGTCGCTGTCCTAAATTCTTTACTTGGCGCTACTGGAAGTGGAGAGGGCGATGTTTGCGATTGTTAAAAACTGTTTCCCCAGCAGGAATCAAACCATATCTTAGCCATTACAAGATGGCATCAGCCCGACCAACTACCGATTTTCAGATGTGGTAGTATAATCTTTTTTTGTCAGAATGGAGTGCAGAACACATGGTACGAGAAGTAAATTAGTTCCGCGGTATCTGTCTACGTAACACTAATTTCTTGGCCTCGCGGTCTGAGGCGTCTTGTCGGACAGTTGCAGTCGTCCAGCCAGAGGTTCGAAAAAAATGTTTGTATAGTCTATGGGACTTAACTACGGGGTCATCAGTCCCTAAACTTACAAACTACTTATGAAATACTTACGAACTAGGACGGCACAAATATCCATGCCCGAGGGGGGATTCGAACCCCGACCGTAGTGGCCGTGCAGACCGTGACTGAAGCGCCTCAGTCTCCGCGGCCACCGCGGCCGGCCCAGAGGTTCGACTCCTTCCTCGGGCATGCGTACTTTTGTGTATGTGTGTGTAGTCCTTAGCGTAAATTAATTAAAGTAGCATATAAGGCTAGGTAGGGACTAATGACTTCAGGTGTTTTGTCCATTAGGACTACAACAAAAAAGTTATATACAGTATGTAGAATTATGTAGCATCGCGTATGATAGTATACTACGTTTCAGCATGCTCCATAGTGATTTTGTATGACATGTTGCTGTATGCTTATTTAACTATAGTCTCGTTTTGCTCAAGTTTGTATGAAAAATGAGTGTGAAATCTCATAGGACTTAACTGCTAAGGTCATCAGTTCCTACACACTACTTAAACTATCTTAACTTAAGGACAACACAGACACCCAAAACCGAGGAAAAACTCGAACCACCGAAGCGAGCAGAAGCCCGATTCCTGATGCCGGCGCTCAAGTTTCTAACTTAGATCTTACCATAATAAATGGAATATTACGCATCTTAAAAGTTGCGAGGAGCGTCGTTTATGCATTAGAAAACGGTTTCTAAAACGGGAAATATATACCATGTGTAACAATATAGTCTGTTGGGATGAAAGCAGAGGAGGTCAATCCAAACACCAGGGCTATATATTTCACAGAACGAAGAATTTATTATAAGTAAGGGTGTATGAAAGAACATGGTCTCATAGAGAGGACTGATAGTAACGAAAGCATAAATTAAAAGAGAAAGTATGCTGTCAACGGAAACCAATAGATTTGATCATAGCGTTTTGAGGAACCGACCAGAAGATTAACTGAGGTTATTATGTAAGAGCGGCGACAGCGAGTGTGTGAGAGAGAGAAAAAAAGAGAAATTAACAATAAATAAATGCAAGACAAATAATTTGCATATTTTATGATGGACAGAGAGTGTATTAATGGATGGAGGGGAGGATGGAGACTTATTTGAAATAACAAAAATTACTTTGACAGCGTCCATCTAAACTCTGTATGCACGGAGGCTGGGTACAAATGTAATAAAAATAGGATACCGATGGAAAGGAGAAGCATTGAATTAAATTTTGTATCACAGGCAGGAATCGAACCCAGACCTCGATATTTACTTTAATTCAATGCTTCTCTCTTCACTCAATGTCTTTGACATATTGATACGAAAAACTGTTAAATTAAAACTTGTGCTACGAGCGTGAATCGAACCCAGCCTTCCATACTTACTTTAATTCAATAATTTTCCTTTCACTCAATGTCTTTGACATATTGACACGGAAAACCGTCTCTAGGTATATAAATTTATAATAAAATAGGATAATAAAGGAACTATATATTTTAAAGAAACTTCAATTTAAAGGCAGCTCAAAGGAAAAGGAAACTTATATTTTATTTCAGTTGTCAAGATATCTTCCATAGTCTCTCACTTAGGAGGTAAAAAATCCACATGTTAAAGGACTAATGATTTATTCAGAGTCCCACATTGTTTCTTCCAATTCTCACCATAGAATTAACTCCGTCGGACCAGCTTCTCTTCAGTAAGAGCGACGACTGTAAGTCGAGTTGGTTGCTCGCAGTGAGAAGTCCTGATTTATATTTCTGCTTTCTGCTCTTACTATGAAGCCAGGAAGTAAACATTCTGTATCTACGTCAGAGCCCCACTCTGCGCTGTGATGGGGGCTGTTGCCCGCCACTGCGACCGCCAGCTGGCTGCTTTCCGCCAAGCCTCGCCTCGGCACCAGCTGTGGTTGACCAGCCAGCCCGTAGCTTGCGAGCCACGGCTAATACAGGCCCCGGTCGCAAAGCCAGGCTGCAGCCTTGAAGTGTCAAAAGTCTCTGCAAACCTACCAAAACGTATAGTATAACTACCACAGATAGAGTTATTTTGCTATAAAATGAGCATCAACGTTATCTTTTGACACTTCATTCAAGTATTTAACGAAGTTAAAGAATAGAATCATGATAAACATAGCTACCACGTAATGCTTCACCTAGATAGCAATCATATGACACAGGAAACTATTCTCTCTTTTCAGCAATCTACATTAGATCTAGACGTAATGAAATATGTATTTATCTTAGAAATGTAAGCATGTTGTAAAATTATACAGTTCTGGTGGCAACAACACAAATGTATACATGTAGTATCTCATTCACGTTTTGTGTAGTTATAAAGTATTTTCAATACTGAAACAATAAGTGCTACACAATGGCCAACCGCGGTGGCCGAGCGGTCTGAGGCGCGCCAGTCACCTTCTGCACAGCCACTACGGTCAGGGGTTCGAATCCCCCTCGGACATTGATATTTGTGCCGTCCTTAGTATTAGCTAGATCATAAGTAGTTTGTAAGTTTAGGAACTGACGACCCCATAGTTAAGACCCACAAGCTCTACAAACATTTGAACATTGTACATAACGGAAATTACCTCTTGCTGGGGCTCTTCATTTACATGATTGTTCAGTTATTCACAGTGAAGTGTTTCGTAATGGGTTCATAGAATCGCTTCAGTTTCTCGACCGTTCCACGCTTATTTGAAGCTCGAAATACTACTACTACTACTGCTAATGATAATAATAATAATAATAATAAATACAAGTGACAAATAGCGTATGTGCGAGTTATAATCTGATATATTCTTTCAACTTTCTCGACGTCTTCCCTCTATCCCGTCAGGTAATAACCGCACAAGATATTCTCCTAAGGTGTTGGGCCTCTCGAGAAAGACATTGCCTGCAGAGAAATGATCTTCCTGGTACGACTAAGGTAGTGAAATGTCAACATGGTGGATCATGTTTGGTGATAGTTGTACTGCTTCCTGGAATGACAGATAAGAATCTAGATTAAATGAAATAATCCGACACAAGCTGCTTGTGGCCACTGAGTGCACACATTCGGGAAATTGAACAGTTGTGCCCAGCCGGAATTCGGGCCCACTTCCTACTATTCTCTGAGCAGTTACGGTAACCACTGCACGAGTGGGAAAACAACTATCATAGCAGGTGCCTCCACTGAATTAACGACAACCAGCCGTTCGCATATGTCACGTTACATTCCTCGCCCAGAACTCTCTGGCATAAGCCATCTTGCTTTGCGTATTTGATAATTTTCTTATTTTAACTTACACGTTTTCATTACATAGCAATGGCGCACTGGAGAATTAACAAAAACACGTCGGTCTTCGTACGATAAATGATAATCTAGTGTCTACAAATGCCATATTAGCATCAGTTAATAACAGCCATCAATACTATGAGATTAAAAGGCGTGGCTTTTACGTGTTGGACGTAGCGTAGTGAGCGATGTGTTGAACTGTGACGCTGAAGGTCAGTGGTTCAAAACCCGTCACTACCTAAAAGTTTTTGTTTCCCTAAAAGTGTTTCAGACATTCTTATTAATTAATTTATTGTTGGTTACATTATTATTTTGGTCCAAAATGTTTGCTAAAACGTATAAAATACAAATCTAAAGTGGGCCATAAAACACTTCAGTGTGATTTTTTTTTATTTAATTTGGGCAGTGGGCGGAGAGGGCAGGGGGATGAGGTGGGGACGCAATATTAAAACAAAAGCGTTTTCAGTGTAACATGCTTCTTCTATGATATTTCAATCACCAACCTTCTCCTACGAGTGCAAAGAGCTTTTGTACTCATTACCGTACAAAGTATGGAGTTACAATTGTATGAAGGCCACGCAGAGTAGCCGCACAGTCTTAGGTGCCATGACATGGATCGGGCTGCTGCTCGCATAGGAGGTTCGAGTCCTCCCTCGGGCATGACTATGTGTGTGTTGTCCTTAGAATAAGTTAATTTAAGTAGTATGTAAGCTTAGGGCCTGTTGAACTTACCATTTAAGTCCCATAAGATTTCACACAAATTCGAACATTTGATTTGAGTTTTAAGAATATCATAATGGTAATTAGACCTCGCACATATCCTTTTTGGCACTAGTTTTTCTCGACCTTCGTATAAGCGTGGAACAGTCGAGAAAGTGAAGCGATTCTATGAACCTATTACGAAACACTTCACTGTGAATAACAGAACAATCGTGTAAATGAAGAGCCCAGCAGAAGGTAATTTCCGTATTGTAGCATTTATTGTTTCAGACACTTTGAAAACACTTTATAAGTACACAAAACGTGAATGATATACTACATATATACATTTGTGTTGTTGGCACCAGAACTGTTTAATTTTACAAATGCGTAGTTTTCTAGGTTCAATACATATTTTATTATGTCTAAATCTAATGCAGAGCGCTGAAAAATAGTTTCGTGTGTCATACGATTGCTATCTAGGTGAAACATTATGTGGTAGCTACGTTTATCATGATTCTGTTCTTTAACTTCGTTAAAATATTTGAATGAAATGTCAAAAAATAACGTGGCTGCTCATTTTATAGCAAACTAGCTGTAGCTGTGGTAGTTAATACTACACATCTGGGTATGGGTAGGTTGGCAGGAACTTTGAAGCCTGGTTTTGCGGTCTGGGCCTGTATTAGCCGTGGCTCGCGAGCTACGGGCTGGCTGGTCAACCACAGCTGGTGCTGAGGCGAGGCTTGGCGGAAAGCAGCCAGCTGGCGGTCGCGGTGGCGGGCAACAGCCCCCAGCATAGCGCAGAGTGGGGCTCTGACGTAGATACAGAATGTTTACTTCCTGGCATCAGAGTAAGAGCAGAAAGCAGAAATATGAATCAGGCCGTCTCACTGCGAGCAACCAACTCGACAAAGTCGAGCTCTCATACTGAAGAGAAGCTGGTCCGACGGCGTTAGAGATTCTATGGTGAGAATTGGAAGAAACAAATAATGTGGGATTCTGAATAAATTATTAGTCCTTTAAGATGTGGATTTTTTACCTCCTAAGTGAGAGACTATGGAAGATCTATTGACAACTGAAATAAAATATAAGTTTCTTTTTCCTTTGAGCTGCCTTTAAATTGAAGTTTCTTTAAAATATATAGTTCCTTTATTATCCTATTTTATTATAAATTTATATACCTAGAGACAGTTTTGCGTCTCAATATTTCAAAGACATTGAGTCAAAGGAAAATTATTGAATTAAAGCAAGTATGGAGGTCTGGGTTCGATTCCCGCCCGTGTCACAAATTTTAATTCAATGCTTCTCATTTCACTCAGTATCCTATGCTCAAATGTTTGTAAAGCCTATGGGACTTAACTGCGAGGTCATCAGTCCCTAAACTTACAAACTACTTATGAACTAGCTTATACTAAAAACTGCACAAATATCCATGCCCGACGGGGAAGGGCCTTGCGTATCGTAGCATAGCGCCTCAATGCGGTTGGCCTCCATGCATACAGGGTAATCAGTTAAGATAGACGCTGTTAAAGTAATTTTTGTTATTTCAAATACGTCTCTCTTCTTCCCTCCATTCATTAATACACCCTCCGTCCTTCACAAAATATGCTAACGATTTGTCTTGCATTTGTTCGTTGTTAATTTTTCTTCGACTCTCTCTCTCTCTCTCTCTCTCTCTCTCTCTCTCTCTCTCTCTCTCTCTCTCTCTCTCTCTCTCTGTCACCTCCCTTGCATTATAACCTCAGTTGCCATTTTGTCTATTATCCCAAAACCCTTTTAAAAATGTGGTTTCCGTTAAAACAATACTTTCTCTTTTAATGTCTGCTTCCTTTACTGTTCATCGGTCCTCTCTGTGAAGCAGTGTTATTATATATCTCCGATAATCCATCCTTCGTTCTGTAAAACATTCGTTACTTTTCTCTCGGCCCTAAAACAAACTGTGATATGTGTCTAAGCAAGGAGTACTTTGCAAGCATTTCACTCTTTTATTTTCCATTCCTAGATCCCACCCTACCTACTACTACCCCTCCCTTCACATATTTATCTGCATCAACGTGCTTCTTTTCACAATTTTGTGCTTGGCAGTTTGTTTCTTTCTCTCTCATATCTCCCTCTTTCTCTCTCTCTCTCTCTCTCTCTCTCTCTCTCTCTCTCTTTTTTATTTTATTATTATTTTTTTTTTTTTTTAAATCACTGTCGTTATTTCTCTGCCGTTGACTGTCGAAAAGCACGTGGATATAATGGGCAACTGAACCTTACCGTGAAAGCACTAATGTCTCCATTAAAATGGACATCTAATCTAACAAATCCCAGTACCCAACCTTTGAAATGGCAGAGACCGAAGTTCTCCCCCATCCTTCCCAGTTGGATATTATGCTTCACATGTAATCGCATTTTCGATGCGACATTGTACCAGAATCAACATTGCTGTTTTGTAACCTCAATATGACTATTGAAGCCAACCACACCGATAATAATAATTGATCGACACACTTGTCAGTTATAGGATACCTTGTCATTGAGCATACTAGTAAATCACAGAAACCTCCTACATCGAAGTCTGTGTTCCTGAACGTGGTGAATAATAGATGTAAAAACGAAGTTACTTTCCAAGTTTCAGAATATTTTTTCTAATGCATATTCGACGCTCCTCGTAACTTTAAAAATGCGTAATATTCAAGTTATCGTGGCAACAGCTACCCATCAATCTTTATTAAAATGAGCCCATAGTTAAAAAAGCTTATAGAAAAATGCCATACCACATCGTAATGTAGCACGATAAGTATGAATGCTTAGGGTTTAACGTCCCGTCGACAGCTTGGCCATTAGAGACGGGCACGATAAGACGTAGAATAATATGCAAAATCCGCGATAAGGCGCCTCACACTACGTGGTCATCCCGTGCGGCCAAGCATGTCTTACCTAGCCAGACACTTTTGAGTTCTTTGACTCGTCGTACCGTCTCCATTATGACAAAACATTATGCTAACACATCTGTAATTCGGTGGTAGGCCGCGGTGAGGTTAACTTGTAATGGCTAAGGTATGGGTCCGATTCCCGCTGGGGGTAACAGTTTTTAACGGCCACAAAAATACCATCTACACCTCCAGTAACATCAAGAAAAGAACGCAAGACTATATCTTGTTTCAAATCAACATTGCACATGTCCATGCGCTACTAAGTTAAAGTTTTCTCAAAATACCAAACCCCTCGACGTCTCTACGAACGGTGTGATCCTAACTACTGGTGAACGGCAATGTGATAGTAGACGCCTCACGGTGTCAGGTCAAGAGTGATGGTATGTGCGGGGTTGGAGTGCCCGGAAGAAACAATAAATATATCAGCAGTATTCCTTCCTAATATACAATAGCAAATAGTGCCGGGTTCGAATCCCTGCCGGGAAAAAACTTAATTGCATCGTCATTTCAAGTACTAATATAACGCTGTTTGTGAACATATTTAATATCGGACATCTGATTGTGCTTAGTTAACAAATCATCAATACACTGCATTATGTTCCACAACTTTACGACATCTGCGATTTCCAATATATTACATGTGTTCAGCGGTTACCTCTCAGCAACAATATGAGTTTCATGCTACTCCTGGTGCAGTGCTAAGATTATCATTTATTTCTGGGTTCAGACATCGGTCTTGGAAACCGATACTAAGGAAAACGTCAGTTGCAAATGATTGTTAAAGGAAGAGAAGGAAGAAGGATAGGAAAGAAAGGATTGACAGTGGCCACATTTGGGCATTCATATTAAGCAATGGCGACAAGTGAAAATGTGAGCCGGACCGGGAATCGAACCCGGGTCTCCCGCTTCGGGCCAGCGGTCGCCTTAACAACTTGGTCACCCGTGCTCGCCTCCCGTCCGTCTCAAATTCTCACAAGTTGCACGCTATGTTTGTAGCGCCCCTATCGTCCATGCCCTCTTACACTCGCCATTACGGATTCCCGTGCGAGGTCGGACGTATGACCGCATCTGCGGTGAAATAACTGAGGCTAACGCCGTCGTCGCGTTGATACTTATTGTATTGGTGTGGTGTCTGTTCTTTCGGAAAGAAAGACACCACACCAATACAACAAACTAAAACGTCGGTGTTTTACGACTAACAACATGTAAGGGGTTAAGGCGTCACAGATGGAACACGAAATTAAGTATCACTTTAATGTTTGAGTAATAGAAAACTGGAACGTATATCTACGAAATATTAATATTTTAAAGGGGCTTATTAAGCGGGTGTAGCAACGCTTTCTCCCTCTTTTTAATGTCGTAACTGAATAACAATCAGATTAACATTCTCCATACCACATTCAAGGACAGCCTTCTTTTTTTATAAAAGAAGTCGTCGGGGTATGTGGACTTATTTTAGCAAATAACAAATTGGAAGACAATAATCAATACCAAGCAGGACAATACAACATAACAACAATACATTGACGAGGTCTACGGTGTACAGTGCTGTTACGAAGTAAGGTTGGTAGAGAGCATAAACATTCCGTAGACACACGAACTGCCGGCCGCGGTGGCCGAGGGGACTGAGGCGCTCTAGTCACGGTCTGCACGTCCACTACGATCGGGGGTTCGAATCCCCCCTCGGCCATGGATATTTGTGCCGTCCTTAGTATAAGGTAGTCGATAAGTAGTTTGTAAGTTTAGGGACTGATGACCCCGTAGTTAAGTCCCATAAGCTTAACAAACATTTGTACATTTGACACACGAACTCGGCCGACTTCCGCCAATTAGAGATGGACCACGAAAAAGTGCGTGACCTGTAAACGCATCTCGATCAGGCACACAACTGTTGTTTGCCTAACAGATTGAGATCATGAACAAAAACATATCATGTCACTAAACAAGTGTGATAACGTATCTGACTTTTCACTTATTGCAACGAAATTTAATTTACAAGTGTTACTGTCTCATCTCTAATGACGTGTATTCTAATATTTGTTGTACGGAAGTATTGGTTTGCACCTTGCCTGAATGCCATAAGGAGAAATAGGAGACTTACTTAGTACCTACTGTGGAATGATTTGATGACCTGCGATGCAGCTATGCTATGGTGGTTGCATAGCGTCAGGTGCGGCCTCCACTTTGGAATTCAGGGGTGATCCACCTTTTTTGCTGTCAAGTGTACATTAATACATATGCTCTCTTTTTGTAAGTATATATTGTGTATGCTTTTCTGACAAGTTTTACATCCAAGACGATTTCCTCAATTTGGATCAACTGGAACGAAAAGTACATCTAATCCAATCTAACCACTTCAAAGCACACAGTACAAGACCTGAGATGACATCCATGGTATACAAGGTGAATCACCCAACACTTGCACCGCAAATATTGCGGAAACGGAAAGTGCGATTGATGTGCGGTTTTCAAAACTCTTTGTACACATGTGGTGTCAAAAATTCCATTGCAAGATAGAAACAACCACTGTTCCATTTAAAAAACGGTACGTTTGCATAAAAAATACTTTCTAAGTAATATTAAAATCTGTTTGTTGTCTAAAAATACGAGCCCCTGACTACCAATCCATTCTGTGAAAACCGCACATCAATCGCACTTTCTGTTTCCGCAATATTTGCGGTGCAAGTGTTAGGTGATTCACCCTGTATACGGAACATAAACAAAAAGACGCGCAGATGGTATACGACGCCTTCCAGATATTTGGCAAAAGTTCAGAAATAACGGGGATGATGATATTGCAGGTGTTTCATTATACATAAGTACCACTACTAATAAAGTCATTTTAGAGAAAAATAATTTCGAAATTCTGTTTATCCACCCTTTGTGTAGAATCGTAACTCAAATGTCGTTCTGGTTATAAGTTTGTATTTCGATCAGAATAAGGGAGACAAGATCTTGAAGGCCCTTTAATGAGATAGTCGTTACAAGGTGAGAAAACAAGAAAATGAGCCTGGTTCACCTGAAGTGCCTTATGGTACCCTGAAAGTGTCTGTTCCGACGAGGTTTGTACGGTACTCATCCAAGGTCTTGGTATCTACACGAAGTAGTTTGTATCTGGTATAGACATGCGGAAAACTTTGTTAATGTAGCAGATTAAGCGAATGTTTTCCTAAGAATGCATCGAGTTTTATACTCGAAACCTGATCTGTCAGAGTTTTGTAACAGCTGATAAATTCATTTAAATATGACACACTATGGCCGCTCGCGCGTCAAGTACTACTGATCGCCCGTTTCGTTACGAAAAAAGGATGGCAATGTTTGTAATTGACATGTTCTTAATTTTTCTGACCCTACTACTTATTTCTAAGATAACAAAGGTAATATCTATGCGTCTTCGTCGCAGGAGAAAACCTATCTTAAATAGGTCACCCAGTGAAACTTCCTGGCAGATTAAAATTGTGTGCCGGAACCGGGACTCGAAACTGGGACTTTTGCCTTTCGCGGGCAAGCGCTCTACCACTGAGCTACCCCGACACGACCCACGATGCCGCCTCACAACTTTACTTCAGCCAGTACCTCGCCTCCTACTTTCCAAACTTCACAGAAGCTCTCTTGCGAAACTTGCAAGACTAACACTCCTGGAAGAAAGGATATGGTGGAGACATGGCTTAGCCACAGCCTAAGGGATGTTTCCAGAATGAATCTTTCACTCTGCAGCGGAGTATGCGCTGATATGAAACTTCCTGGCAGATTAAAATTGTGTGCCGGAACCTGGACTCGAAACTGGGACCTTTGCCTTTCGCGGGCAAGCGCTCTACCACTGAGCTAACCCGACACGACTCACGATGCCGCCTCACAACTTTACTTCCGCCAGTACCTCGCCTCCTACTTTCCAAACTTCACAGAAGCTCTCTTGCGAAACTTGCAAGACTAGCACTCCTGGAAGAAAGGATATGGTGGAGACATGGCAAGTAGGAGGCGAGGTACTGGCGGAAGTAAAGTTGTGAGGCGGCATCGTGAGTCGTGTCGGGGTAGCTCAGTGGTAGAGCGCTTGCCCGCGAAAGGCAAAGGTCCCAGTTTCGAGTCCCGGTTCCGGCACACAATTTTAATCTGCCGGGAAGTTTCATATCAGCGCACACTCCGCTGCAGAGTGAAAGATTCATTCAGGTCACCCTGTATTCATAAAATGTTCAAATGTTTGTATAATCTATGGGACTTAACTACGGGGTCATCAGTCCCTAAACTTACAAACTACTTATCAACTACTTACGAACTAGGACGGCACAAATATCCATGCCCGAGGGGGGATTCGAACCCCCAACCGTAGTGGCCGTGCAGACCGTGACTGGGGCGCCTTAGTCTCCTCGGCCACCGCGGCCAGCCACCCAGTATTGAAAGATGGAATAAAAGTGATTTAGTAATACATATATTACATTATAATTTTTTCTGATGTAAACTAAATTCCTGATAGGAAGTTCATTTGCAGTTACTGCTAAGACTTTTTCATTTCTGTGGTGGTAACTGAATGTAACTTTAATGAAAATCATTCCCAGAGTGATACCCTCAGTCGTGCGTGTGATTGCCTTGGGAAAGACCTGATTCTTTGGTGAACAACAACCTGCGGTCGGTTCTTCCTTTCTGCAATTTTAATCATAAAAAAATTGGAAAAAGGCGTCCTCAGAAAACGAAACGATATTGGTAATACGTTTCTTCCCCGTAACAGTTTCAACTTTGGAGATTTTATTTCTTGAATATGATCAGACCTATAGGATTTATATCAAATATGGAGAGCAGCCGACCAAGGAGGCACGAAATGTGCCAAGTATCTCTGTCAACAGCACGAGCAGATCTTTTCCTCTCTTGACATTCGACGAACTTCAGTCTGACATTTATCAGAACGAAACAAAAAACAGCAGTAACGGCAAATGAAATACTAGCTTCTGCAACCATAAAAACGATAAGACAAAATCGACGACCACCCAGAAAAGAAAGCTGCCTGAAACACAGGCAAGGTGACGCGCTAAGTGTTGCGTTATTTGTCAACTTGGGGTGTTTGGCTGAGGCTACAGGTAGCGTGGGACTGGCAGACTGTAGTCCGTGCTTCCCGCCCAGCTGCCAATCCCAAATTATTTCTGAACAGACGATAATCTAATAGGCTCTATAACAATCAATTCCGTGTGATGCGGCTGGCTGCGTCTCCTGGCGGCGTAATGTTATGAGGGCCTAAAGTCTTTGGGATGATTCTGTCACGGATCTTGTATGTGATGTGTGGCTCTGCCGAACCACACAAGGCACTGTGGGCTTCTGCAACGAGTATCTCCGCGGAGGTTAGCGTGTCCCGGCATGGTTGAACAGCGCTCACGTCCATCTTAATATAACACGCATATCAATCGGGAAAATTA
The DNA here is from genome assembly GCA_026315105.1 of Locusta migratoria. Lineage (NCBI taxonomy): Eukaryota > Metazoa > Arthropoda > Insecta > Orthoptera > Acrididae > Locusta > Locusta migratoria. The sequence continues at coordinate 740,067,625 of CM048755.1, read as the reverse complement.
GCTCTACTTGCACCATGAGGCTGTTCTGATTCACTTAGTACCCTCAATCTGAGAAGGGAATAGCTTTAATAAGAGAAAACAAGATTTTAACAAACGCCGGGCTTCCAGTGCATTCTGAAATCCCTCATCACAGAATCAAGACTTCGTTCAAGACATGCTCGTCTTGCACTTGCGAACAATCTCACTGAGTTTAACGTCACCAATTCATGGAGGTTCCAAAGTTCCCTAATAAAATGCCACCTATTGTCTTGTATGACTTAGGCAATCCCTGGATTTGACCAACTCCTCAAGATATGGCCAACTCTCAATATACTGAAAACGGGAGATGGAAAATATGTAGATTCTCTTTTTAAACCACGAATGCTGTCATCACGAGCATGCCATCGTGACGTATCAGGGCAGACTATTCATCAGGGAAGAATAAAGCACCACAAGATATAAAGGGAAGTGTGAACAATTCACGATGTCGAAAATAAATTCCAAAAATATATACAAGAACAAATTGGATATAGGCTATTTCTAGCTAACAGTACAAAGCATGTCATTTTCAACGGATATAAGTCTTCAGACCTAAGTGGTTTCAAGCTTTCCCCAGCGGAATTTTATAGGACCGTTCAGGGCCGGATCTAGGAGGGGGTAAAGGGGGCAGCTGCCCCGGGCGGCAGAATTTAGAGGGCCGCAAATTTTGACCGACTCTTTTTTTTTCAGAATGTATCTTTATGGTATAATTTAGTAAAATTAACTAACACAGAATTATTAAAAGTAAAACTGCAAGAAAACTGCAAGAAATAGCGAAATCATTTAATAAAACTAATTCCTGGTTGCTGACTTCAGTGTTGCGCTGTCACAGGTACTTCAGCTTATCAAACTTTAAAAATCTACTAGATTTTAGGCAGAATGAGGGAGATGTTTGCGTTATTGCATAAGTAAATGTACAATGTTTAATAATTTGCATAGATTTCCTTTTTCAGGTAAATGAATATTCATATTTCATATCAAAGTAATATTTGTAGAACAGGAGAATTTGAATAAGTTCCAGTCCTTTATATATATATATATATATATATATATATATATATATATATATATATATATATATATATATTCACATTTAAATGCCTGACAGAGGACCACTTTTATACTATTTCCCATTCCATTCTTGAATAGAGCGCGGAAAGAAAGAGCATCTGAATCTCTCTGTTCGAGCTGTGATTTTACGTATTTATTCAGATGATCTTTTCTACTTATGTAAGTGGAAGGCAACAATATATTTTCGCATTCGGAGTAGAATGTTGGCGATTGGAGTTTCGTAAGTAGCTCACGTCGCAGCGATAAACGCCTTTGTTCTAATGATACCCATCCCAGATCCTGTATCATTTCCGTGACGCTGTCTCCCCTGTATCACGACAATACAAAACAAGCTGCCCTTCTTTCGACTCTTTCGATGTCCTCCGACAAACCCACCTGATAAGTAGCGCACTCTGGGCAGCAACACTAGATAAAACAGGAGGAATCTCACTTTTATTGATGCTGTCCTTTTTCTAGTTAAGCAAGGAAGTCCTTTTAGAGGAACAAAAGAAGATGGTGATTTTGGTGATCCACATAGCGGCAAATTTCTAAATACAATTGATCTCATATCATGCTATAGTGTCCATCTTCGTCTGCGTATTGAACGCCACAAGAAATGCCAGATTAGCTATTTTTACAAAAATATACAAGATGAGTTCCATAACTTGATTGCTGACAAAATAAAACAAGATATAATTAAAGATATTTTAGCTGCTAAAGACTTTTCATTGATGTTTGAATGCACTCCAGATATCAGCCACAATGCGCAGATGACACAAGTAATTCGGTATGTCAAGTCGAATGACTCAGAGATTGTGGAAAGTATTACTGACTTTTTTACAGACAAAACAGGAGAAGGCCTTAGTCAAGAGATACTGCAAAAATTGGAACAAGATGGGTTGAACATTAAGTACTTCAGGGGGCAGTCTCATGACAATGGGGCAACCAGGGCTGGAAAGTACAAAGGGGTCCAGTCAAGAATACTTCAGAAGAATTAACTGGCCTACTTCGTACCATGTGTTTCTCACTCTTTAAATTTAGTGGGAGCAAATTCAGCAGACATTCAGCAAGACTAGGTGATCTGCAAGAGTAGATGCGGTTGAAGCTGTTAAGCATTTTCATAAAGTTTTGAAGGCCCTGGAAGAAACTGAAACTTATAAATTGTCAACACCAGAAACAAAATCAGAGACAAGATCTATTTTAAAAATATGAGAAAACTCAAATTCATTACTTTAACTTGTTTCTGGTATGAAATATTAAAATAAATTGCTCATGTTAATCAGTTTCTGCGAAGTTAATACTTTACAATTGATAAAGCTGTTCGAAACATTCAAGGACTTTTGGGCTTTCTCAAAACTTCCCGGGATTCTTGTACCTCTGAAGCTATTTCTGAGGCCAAAGTGCTAGCAGAAGATAATGAGGTATCAACGGTATTCTCCGAAAAAAGGATTAGAAAAAAGAAGAAAATGGCCGATGAGCTTTGTGAGGATGAAGTATCCAACATTCACAGAAAAAATAAGGAATAATTGACAGAGCTTAGTAACAGGTTTACCGCACATGAGAAAATTGGTGCAAAACTTAGTTTTCTGTGTGTTGTGCAAATTCGAGAAATGGAAGTGGACTTGAAGGCCAAAAGCAGCGGAACTGGCAGAAGATTTTAGCGAGGAAGAACTTGAAGTTGAAATTTTAAGACAACATGCGCTGGCAGTAGACAGAGCGTTGCAAGATTCCACTGCATCATCAACATTAAGTTTAATTTATAAAAATAAATTGGTAGAGGGGTACCCCAACCTTACTACAGCGTTAAAATATATCTTAACATTCTAGTTTCTGTTTCGTCTGGAGAAAGAAGTTTCAGCAAGTTGAAACTAATTAAGTACACTTGAGGAGCACGACTGCTTAACAAATCTGAGTATAATATCCATAGAGCACAGCAGGCCGCGGTGGCCGAGGGGACTGAGGCGCTTCAGTCACGGTATTCACGGCCACTACGGTCGGGGGTTCGAATCCCCCCTCGGGCATGGATATTTGTGCCGTCCTAGTTCGTAAGTAGTTTGTAAGTTTAGGGACTGATGACCCCGTAGTTAAGTCCCATAAGCTGTACAAACATTTGAACATTTGAACATAGAGCACAAACGAGCTGCTTCTCTAAACAATGATGAGATGAAAAACAGTTTTGCAGCAAAAAAAGCTCGAAAAGCGAAATTTTGAATTAATTTTTGCATGATGAGTAATCTTGTAATATTTTTGTATGTATTAAAATTGTTCTGTTTTCCTTTGATCTTAATTCAGTCAATAAAATAAGTTCATGTTGTGAGATTGTGACATTTATTTAGAAATATGTAACCCAATTAGCGTCAAAAAGTCGATTCTTACAGGAGGGGGTGAAAGAAGGGGCGGCAAATTTAAGCTTGCCCCCCTTGGCAAATGTCCTAGATCCGGCCCTGGGACCGTTGGTTTTCACAATATATGCGACCTCGTAGATAACATCGGACGTTCAGTGAGGCCTTTTTTGCGGACGATGCTATAGAATGTCGAGAGCATGGAAAAGAATATGGAAATACATGGTGATCTGCAGCGGGTTAACGCATGCTGCCAGGAATGGCAACTGAGCCCAGACATAACAAGTGCAAAGTGCTACGTTTACATAGGAAGATACCTATAACTACGCAATAGCACGACAATCACTGGGAGCAGTTACTTCCATAAAATATCTGAGAGTAGACATAAGGGGCGATTTGAAATGGAACGACCTAATAACATCAATCGTGTGTGTGGAAGACGCCACACTGAGACTCATTGGAAGTATCCTCAGAAGTGTACTCCATCAACAAAGGAAGTAGGTTACAAAACTCTAGTTTGGCCAGCGCTTGAGAACGGCTCATCAGTGTTGGGATCCGTGCCAGGTAGGGTTAACAGAAGACAGAAGAGATCCAACAGAGAGCAGCACACTCGGTTACGGGCTCATTTTGTGAAAAAGCTTCACAGAGATGATTGGGGAACTCCAGAGGCACACGCTGCAAGAGAGGCGTTCTCAAAAATGATACGTCTTTCTGTCAGAGAGTACGAGTAAGACAATATATTGCTACCTCCTACCATATCTCGCAAACGACAAAACAGATAATATTAAGGACCACTAGGAATCATACCGCCAACCATTTTTGCCCCGAACCACAAGAAGGAAGTGACAATGGACAAAACGTACCAAAAAAAAATGTTTCAAATGTATAGTTTAAGGAACTTAACTACGGGGTCATCAGTCCCTAAACTTACAAACTACTTATAAACTAGCTAATCCTAAGGACGGCACAAATATCCATGTCTGAGGGGGGGATTCGAACCCACGACCGTAGTGGCCGTGCAGACCGTGAGTGGAGCGCCTCAGTCCCCTCGGCCACCGCGGCCGGCACAAAACGTACCCTCTACACAAACCGTGTGGTCTTGCAGAGTATGGACATAGATATAGAACTGTTTGTGATTAACTGTTGAGTGGTTAGGAATAATGTCATGTAATTCACCTCTAATACTTAAATACCAACCGTAATAGTGTTTAGAAAAACCATTAGCATTCAGTTTCTACTCATCTCTGAATTGCAAATAAAAGTCCAGTTGTTGTTGTTGTTGTGGTCTTCAGTCCGCAGACTGGTTTGATGCAGCTCTCCACACTAACCTGTCCTGTGCAAGCCTCTTCATCTGACAATACGTTCGGGAACCTACATCCTTTTGAATCTGCTTACTATATTCGTCCCTCGGTCTCCCTCTACGATATTTAGCCCACACGCTTTCTTCTAATGCTAAGTTGACAATTCCTTGATGTCTCAGAATGTTTTTTTGTGTGGTTTTAGGGCGCACAACTTCTATGGTCATTAGCGCCCAGTCAAAAACATAGATTCGCTATGATCTAAAAAAATGGTGACTGTCAGAACATAAAGAAAAGGCTAAAAACGAAAGATAAAAGACAATTAAAAGGGTTAAATATCCTTGGATAAGTTGGCCAAGTTGATAAAACGCAAAACTCTAGCAGCTGCTCGTGTGTCATCAGCTAAAATTTCCTCCAGAGTAGACGGAAAGTGAAGGGCTACACGGAGATGATTAAAAAGTACGCAAGGCAGTAAAACATGTCGCACGGTCAGCAGTTCACCGCAGGAGCACAGCGGTGCAGGGTCGGCGGACAGCAAGTGACGGTGGCTGAAACGGCAGTGACCGATCCGCAACCGGGCCAGGATGACCTCCTCCCGCCGAGAGGGGCGTGAGGAGGTCATCCAAGCGGTCGGGATCAGTTTTACAGTTCGCAATTTATTGTTGGACATTGAAAACCACGCACTGTGCCATTGCGACACGATACTCCAGCGGAGAGCCCGTTGAACATCGTCAGATGGAACGCAAAAGGTAGCCACGCGAGGTAAAAGAGCTGCGGCCTTGGCCGCTATGTCGGCGGTCTCATTCCCGGGCACACCTACGTGGCCAGGGACCCACAGGAAAGAAACGTGACAGCTGTCATCTGCTAGCAACTGGAGGGAGCGTTGGATCCGATACACGAGAGGATGGTTCGACAAGGGGTCCTTAAGACAGCTGCAGGGCACTAAGGGAGTCCGAACGGATGGCATAGAAAGGTTGGCGGTGGCGGCAGGTGTACAAAACGGCCTGGTGGAGGGCAAAAAGCTCAGCCGTGAAGTTAGAGCACCGGTCAGGGAGCTTGTATTGGAAACGGTTGTCCTCGACGACGAAGGCAGATCCGACACCGGCAGTGCTTTTGGAACCATCAGTGTAAATAAATATGGCGTTATCGAACCGCGAACGGAGTTCGACAAGCCTCGAGCGGTATACCAAATCCGGAGTGCTCTCCTTGGGGAGCGAACTAAGTTCAAGGTGAGTGTGAACCTGGGCCTGATGCCACGGTGGCAATGGGCTTTCGCTCAACCGAAGGGTGGAAGGAAGGGTAAAATTGAGTCGCTGTAGCAGGCGGCAAAACCGAACTCCAGGTGGAAGTAAGGCAATCGCAGACAACTGATATTGGCGATCGAGTAAGTCGTCAAAAAATAATCGGTAAGATGGATGGTTGGGCATCGACCGCAAGCGGCATGCGTACCGACACAAGAGTATGTCACGTCGAGTGGTCAAGGGTAATACAGCAGCCTCGGCATACAGACTTTCAACAGGGCTGGTATAAAATGCACCGGTCGCCAGACGTAATCCCCGATGGTGAATAGAGTTGAGACGGCGGAGAATCGACGGCCGTGCAGAAGAGTATACAAGGCTTCCATAGTCGAGCTTCGACTGAACAATGGCCTGGTAAAGGTGAAGCAGGACGGTACGATCCGCTCCCCATGACGTGCCACTGAGGACACGAAGAACGTTAAGGGATCGGGCACAACGGGCGGCCAGGTAGGACACGTGTGTGGACCAGCAAAGTTTACGATCCAACATGAGTCCCAAGAATTTCGTAGTCTCCACAAAAGGGAGAGCAACAGGGCCGAGATGTAGAGAAGGTGGAAGAAATTCATTGTATCTCCAGAAGTGTATACACACAGTTTTCTCAGTGGAGAATCGGACGCCGTTTGCGATGCTCCAGGAATATAGACGGTCAAGACAGCGTTGAAGAGAACGCTCCAAGAGACACGTCCGCTGGGCGCTGCAATAAATTGCGAAATCGTCAACAAAAAGAGATCCGGAGACGTCGGCTGAAAGGCAATCTACGATCGGATTGATTGCAATAGCAAAGAGCGCCACACGCAAGACGGAGCCCTGTGGTACCCCATTTTCCTGGCAAAAGGTATCTGACAAAACAGAGCCCACCCGTACCCGGAACTTGCGATCCGCCAAAAACGCTTGAATGAAAAGAGGAAGGCGGCCCCGAAGGCCCCATGTGTGCAATGTGCGGAGAATGCCCGCTCTCCAACAGGTATCGTATGCCTTCTCCAAGTCGAAGAACACTGCTACTGTTTGACGCTTCTTTAGAAAGTTGTTCATAATGAAGGTCGACAACGTAACGAGGTGATCACCAGCAGAGCGGTGTCGACGAAAACCGCATTGAATATTAGTCAGGAGGCGGCGAGATTCGAGGAGCCAGACCAACCGAGCGTTAACCATGCGTTCCATCACCTTACAGACACAGCTCGTCAGAGAAATAGGACGATAGCTGGAAGGAAGATGTTTGTCCTTCCCTGGTTTGGGGACAACAATGGCTTCACGCCAACTTGTGGGAACATGACCTTCAGTCCATATGCGATTGTAGGTACTGAGAAGAAAACACTTGCCCGCAGGAGAGAGGTTCTTCAGCATTTCAATATGAATGGAATCGGGCCCGGGAGCAGAAGATCGGGACAGGGCGAGAGCACGGTCTAGCTCCTGCATGGTGAAGGCGACGTTATAATTTTCACAATTAAAAGAGTGGAAAGAAGGCGGCCGTGCCTCTACCTGTTTGCGAGGGAGAAAGGCAGGGTGGTAATGGGCAGAGCTCGAAACCTCCGCAAAGAAACGGCCCAATGCGTTGGAAACGTCAGAGGGGTCCACGAGGACTGCGTTCTCCACGGTCAGGCCAGGAATCGGGGAGTGGACCTTGATGCCGGATAGACGGCGTAGGCCACGCCAAACAAACGTGGAGGGAGTAAAACGGTTAAAAGAACTAGTAAAAGCAGTCCAGCAAGCTTTCTTGCTGTCGTTTATGATACGACGACATTGCGCTCTCATACGTTTATAATATATGCAATTCTCCAAAGTCGGGTGGCGGCGGAAGGTGCGTAAAGCGCGGCGCCGGGCTCTAAGCTCGTCGCGGCAGGCTGCAGTCCACCAAGGGACCTGGACACGACGTGGAGAAGAGGAGGTACGAGGTATGGAACGTTCGGCAGCTGTGAGAATAACCTCTGTGAGGTAGTCGACCTGACTGTCACAGGTGGGAAAATTCCGATCGTGAAAAACAGCCATGGAAGAATAAAGCCCCCAGTCGGCTTGAGAAATGTTCCAACTGGTGGGACGAGGAGATGGGGAATGATGCAGAAAGTGGATGATACAGGGGAAATGGTCACTCGAGTACGTGTCAGAAAGTGCATACCACTCAAACCGACCGGCAAGCTGAGGAGTGCATATTGCGAGGTCTATATGGGAATAAGTGTGTGTTGTGTCTGAAAGGAAGGTCGGTGCACCGGTGTTGAGGCAGGCAAGATCGAGGTGTTGGAGAAGGTCCACCAAAAGGGAGCCTCTCGGACAAGGTGCCAGAGAGCCCCATAGGGGGTGGTGGGCATTAAAGTCGCCTATCAACACGAAAGGTGAAGGGAGCTGATCAACAAGGTGTAGCACATCTGCCCTAGTAAGGGCAGATGACGATGGCGAATAAATATTACAGAGGGAAAAAGTAAATGTGGATAGGGTGATGCGGACGGCAACTGCCTGTAGGTGAGTATGCAATGAAATGGGATGGTAATAGACATCGTCTCGAAGGAGCATCAGAACCCCTCCATGGGCCGTGATACCTTCCACGGGTGGCAGGTCGAACCGCACAGAGGTGTAGTGTGAAAAGTCTGCACGATCACTTGGACGCAACTTAGTTTCTTGGAGGCAGACGACAAGCGGGCAGTGCAATCGAAGGAGTAGTTTTAATTCCTCCCGATTGGAACGAATGCCGTGAATATTCCATTGAAGGAGTGCCAGGATAAAAAATGAGAGAAGAAAAGAAGATAAAAAGGAACAAGCAGATGGGGTCACCTCGACGGCCGCCGAGGACCGGACTTCGAGGGAGCACTGCTATCGCCATCTAGTGGCAAAGGGTCATGTTCCATTGGTTCGATCGACGCGTCTGCCACCTCCCGGAGTTGATCAGGAGGGGCAGCTTCCACCGCCGGTAAACGGCCGGGTGCCCGACAGACGGAGCGTCCCGGTGAAACAGAAGACGACCGAGGCCGGCAACTGTTGGATGGCGTGGCCGAAGAGTCACGCCTCGGCGGGGAAGGGAGGGGGGCTGTTTTTTCTGGAAGCCTTCTTAGAAGTATGACGGGTGGAAGATGCGGTTGACGATTGAGAAGTCTAAGTCTTGAGAAAATCTTCACGGACTGGTTCTTTTTTTGAACTCCGGGCAGCAGATTTGGGTGCCCGGGATGTGTGTGAACTGGTCGACGAATTCGTTGTAGAACAGGCAGACGGGATGGGAGAGGTGGAACGAGCAATTTTCGGGCTAGTCGACCTGACGACAGTGTCACAGAACGTTAGATCGCAAGTCTGGATGCCTACCTCCTTAATTGGTCGAGGGGAGACGAGGACCTGGGTGAAGGTACCTGATGGGAGTACAGCAGGCTTCCTACTAGCTAATAATTTCCGAGCGGCATAGGTGGAGACGTTTTCCTTCACGCGAATCTCTTGGATGACCCGCTCTTCTTTATAAACGGGGCAGTCCCGTGAAGAAGCAGCATGGTCACCCATGCAATTAATGCAGCGAGGGGATGGAGGTTGACATTCACCCTCATGAGCGTCTCTGCCACAGGCACTTGGCTGCATTTGGACAAGATTTACTTGTATGGTTGTACCTTTGACAATGGAAGCAGCGTGTAGGATTTGGTATGTACGGGCGAACGGAAATGACTTCGTAGCCCGCTTTCACTTTTGATGGTAGGTCAACCCTGTCAAAAGTTAAGAAGACAGTACGGGTCGGCACGAGGTCATTTTTGACCTTTTTCATCACGCGATGAACAGCTGTGACTCCCTGATCTGACATATAGTTCAATATCTCCTCGTCTGATAACCCATCCAGCGATTTAGAGAATACTACCCCCCGCGAAGAGTTGAGGGTGCGGTGAGCCTCCACCTTCACAGGGAAAGTATGTACAAGTGTAGCTCGAAGTAACTTCTGCACCTGGAACGCATTCTCTATTTCAAGTAACAAGGTCCCGTTGCGCTGCCTGGAGCAGGTCTTCAAGGGACCTGCGATCACATCGACACCCTTCTGAATGATAAACGGATTGACTGAAGAAAAATCCTTATTGTCGGTACGTGATACCACCAGGAACTTTGGAATGTTAGGCAATGCCTTTTGCGGCTGAGAATCATGTTTCCGCTTATGGGTCAGGGTTATAGTTGATGTGGAAGGTTTCATGGCGGAGGTGTCCCCCATGATTACCGGCGTCTCCGATGGCGCGCTCCTTCCTTGTGGGGGCCCTCACTGAGGGCGCACCCGCCTTAGGTGACTGTTCGCACCTCAGGTCACACCTCCCGAGAACGGACGGAGGGACCAATTGGCATGTTCAGAAGGTATCAGTTCGGGAAATCACCCCTCCCTGGGCCCGGCCTTTACCGGGGGGTACGTACGTGCCCTACATGTCTACCCGGGGCGGGGAGTTACGCCTTACCCCGTCACCGGCTACGCAGAGCGTGGGTCGACCTTCAGACACGCACAGGGAGGAAAGAAAGGAGGAAGGAGAGAAACGGATGAAGGAGGAGGAAGAATCTCAAACGCCGAGGCGGAGATTAAAGGGTGAGTCGAGAATAAGGAGAAAGGAAAAAGAGGGGAAGGCTGAAGAACAGGAAACGAAGAGGACCAAGAAGAGAAGACAGAGGAAGCGAAAAAGAAACCTTGGACTAATGAAAAAAACGCCCGTCTCCGGGCGAAGGCACAAACCGGGGGAAGAGGGAAGCGGCCTGGGACGGAAGAAAGGTCGCTTCAGCTCGGGGCCTCGTGCGCGCCACACACGTACCCACAAAAGAGCTGTGGGCCCGTTGGGGGGGGGGGGGGTCTCAGAATGTGTCCAGCCAATCTATCCCTTCTCTTGGTCAGGATATGCTAGAAACTCCTTTTCTCTCCGATTCGGTTAAGCACCTCATTAGTTACGTGATCTAACCATCTAATTTTCATCATTCGTCTGCAGCACCACTTTCAAAAGCTTCTATCATCTTTTTACCTGAACTCCCTATCGTCCACTTTTCACTCCCATACAATGCTACGTTCTAGACAAATGCTATCAGAAAGGACTTCCTAACATTTAAATTAACATTGGATGTCAGCAAATTTCGCTTTTTCAGAAACGCTTTTCTTCCCAAAGCCATTCTGCATTTTATATCTTCTTTACTTCGGCCATCAAAAGTTATCTTGCTACAAAATAAAAAAAATTCATCTACTACTTTTATTGCATCATTACCTAATCTAATTCCTTCAGCATCGCCTGATTTTCTGACATTGCATTCCATTACCTTCGTTTTACTCTTATTAATATTCATCTTATTTCTTCCTTTCAAGACACTGTCAATTCCATTCAATTGCTCTTCCAGATCTTTTGCAGTCTCTGACAGAATTACTACGTCATCGGCAAACCTCAATGTTTTTATTTCTTCTATTCAAATGTTTGTATAGCTTATGGGACTTAACTACGGAGTCATCAGTCCCTAAGCTTACAAACTACTTATGAACTAGCTAAGACTAAGGATGGCACGAATATCCATGCCCGAGGGGGGAATCGAACCCCCAACTGTAGTGGCCGTGCAGACCGTGACTGGAGCGCCTCAGTCCCCTCAGCCACCGCAGCCGGCTCTTACTCCCTTCCCAACCTCTTCGTCCCTTTCTTGCCCTTCAGCTCTAATAACAGCTGTCTGGTTTTTCTATAGGTTGAATATAACTCTTTGCTCCCTATATTTTACCCCTGCTACCTTCAGGATTTAGAAGAGTGTATTCCAGTAGACATTGTCAAAAGCTTTCTCCAAATCAAGAAACGCTAGCCTATCTTGTAAGATTAGTCGTAATGTGAGTATTGCCTCCCGTGTTCCTTCATTTCTCTTAAATCCGAACTGATCTTCCCCGAGGTTGGATTCCACAAGTTTTTCCATTCGTCTGTAAATAATTCGTGTTAGTCTTTTGCAACCATGACTTATTAAACTGATAGTTCTGTAATTTTCACACTTGTCTGCAGTTGCTTTCTTTGGAATTGGAATTACGATATTCTTCTTGAAGTCGGAGGTATTTGCCCTGTCTCATACTGTGGTGTCGCATAAGTATAAAGTGCGCCACCTACTTTCGCCATGCACCGCCATGCACGCATGGCGAGGCGTTCTTACGACGTCAGCCACGAGCCCCCTCTGCTACAACTCCGCTCGTGGCCACCACTGAATGACATCGTTCACTTGGGACTGAGATAGGAACCAGTTCAGACCTTCGGAATCAGATAGGCACCAGTGAAGACTTGGCTATGGAATAGGCACTAGGCAGGCCTCTAGCTTAACTATGTATCAGCATTCTGCAGTACTGAGTTATGTAAAAGTTAAGTATTGTATAAATTCTGTGCAATATATATCTCGTTCTAATTTACTCTAGTGTTTCTAGTTTCTGATGTCCCACTGGCTGCTCACCTCCGTACCTGCACAAGCGCGCTTCCTTTATTCCTGTGTCGGTACTTTTCTACTCGGCCATCGACACCTACAACGGAAGCGAGACACAAAAGTGGCGACGAGGAGTGACAGAAGAACCTTGGACAAGCCCGCTTGCAGCAGCCAGACAGCAGTAGTAGGAGCACGCAGAAATTGCTCCCGTCCACCCACCCTTATTATAAGAATTTTGGGGGAACATATTCAGTTATGTGTTTTGTGGACTTTTTTGTTGCAGAGCGTCCTCTTTCATATTGCATTTGTGTTTTGTTATAAGTTACTTGTATGCACGGCGCCTAATCGGTCAGCATGGCCACTACCCCGAACCCAAACTTAATGGAAATTATTCAGTTACAGACGGCGCAAATCACGCAACTACTTCAAGCGGTGGCGCATCAGCAGCCTACACCTGCAGCCGCACCGCTTCCTACCTTTCGCCAGTACAACGAACGTGAAGAAGAATGGAGCGACTACCTCGCACAGTTTCAAGAACTCGTCGCGGCTCATCAACTTACAGGTCAGACGGTTAAGCATCTGTTATTAGCAGTGGTGGGCACCAACACCTTCGTGTTACTGCAGAAACTTTTCCCCCACGCATCTCCTCGCGATCTAGAATTTGATGCAATAGTAGATGCATTGAATGCTCATTATGAGAGAAACGTTCTTGTAGCCGCTGCACGGTACCGATTTTTCAGACTAAAAAAATTACCTGAGCAGTCACACCAACAGTGGATTACGGAACTGAAGGGCTTAATCCGCAAATGTAAATTAACTTGCTCTTGTGGACTTTCTTATAGTGACGTTGAGAGATGCTATTACACAGAACATTCAGGACCCCAGAATTAGGACAGCAATTCTAAAACAGTCTGACCCCTCATTAGACAGTGTACTGCAGCTATAGAAGCGCATGATACTTTTGACTTAGCAGACGTAGAAATGCAAAGCCCCAGTGTTAATGCAGTGCGCCGCAGCGGGCGCTTTCCTAGCCGTAGTTCTCATTTTAGCCCTAGTGATTCTTTAAATTCTAACGGCCGTGCTGAACAGACAATGAACAGTAGCCAGTGTAAAAGTGCGACACAAAGGTCGCCCCGTCATGTTAGAAACAATAATTTGAATAACGAGCGCCAACGCTCATTTCAGAAAAATGTTTGTAAGTCTTGCCCCCAGTGTGTATCTCGCCACAAGCGTGCGCATTGCCCTAGTCACAACACAACCTGTTATCAATGTGGCAAAACAGGACATGTACAGGCAGTGTGTATGCAAATTAAAAACTCAAAGAACGGTACCGTTAGAAACAGTGCTTTGCCGAGTGCGCGAACAGTTCATGCTGTCAATGTCATAGACGCTGTGGAATTGAACAGAGCTTTACTTGACTCTGAAATGCAAGACAATTTTTCTGCGCCTACTGCACAACTATGTAGTGAGCCACATCGCAAGCATCGCCGAGCGCGTAAAACTGTGCAACGGAAACAGGTTCGGGACAAGCAAAATGACTATGTACAGTGCAATCCTGTAGTGAACCTAGTGCCTTCTGCAACTTCTCATTGTAATAGTGCCCAGTACTGTGTAGCTAGTGACACTAGACTTCATGTAGCTACTCAAAAGTTTAGTGCAGTAGTTAGTGAATCTGTAGTAGCCTTGCATTGCGCGGACGCCGATCCGGCGGTAGTGCCATCTAGTGACAGTGTTAATCCGCTGTGGGCCGATGCTGCGCCACTTCCTTCACTACACAGCCCGCGCATGCGCAAGTGCAGCAGACAAGCTGTATTAGACGTTGCCCACTTATGAACTTCTGGGTTCGCCAAAATTGTCGCCGTCTCAACAAGTGCTAACTGCGTACACAGGTCAGAATATTCCCATGCTAGGAACGTGTATCCTGCCTGTCTCTTTTCAAGGTGTAACAGGCCATATCTACAAAGAACATTTTTGGACTAGATGCATTTGATTTGTTTTGGTTTATCAGTTCAAAGAGATGTGCTTCAAATTTCGTCAGTAGTGCCTCAGGATAAAATTAATGCATTGTGTGAAAAATATAGTGACTTGTTTTCGCCGGAACTAGGTTGTGCAAAAGACTTCATGGCACATGTAACTTTAAAAGAATCTGCAGTGCCAAAATTTCGTAAAGCTAGACCAGTGCCTATCGCAATTCGGGATAATGTTGCTGCAGAACTTAAACGTTGGCAAGATAGTGGTGTGATTTCTCCTGTTTCTGCGAGCCAGTGGGCCCCGCCTTTAGTAATTATACCCAAGCCGCCGGGAAAACTTCGTCTCTGTGCTGACTTCAAATCAACAGTGAACAGTCAAACAATTGTAGATACTTACCCCCTGCCCAGACCTGAGGAACTGATGGAGAAATTAGGACAGTCTCGCTTCTTTTCTAAGATTGATTTAGCAGAGGCATACTTACAAATTCCGCTTGATGGCGAGTCAAAAACGTTTTTACAGTCACATCTTCGGGCAATCAAAGACTTGCCTCCTTCTAAGAATGTGCATAAATTGCAATCAGTAATGGGAAAGCTTAACTATTATTTCAGATTTATTCCCAATGCCTCTCAGATTGCAGCTCCACTGCATCGCTTACGTAGGAAGAATGTTCCTTTTGTATGGTCCAAAGATTGCCAAGTTGCCTTTGACAAATTAAAGTCTGCACTACTCAGTGATGCATGTTTGATTCCCTTTGACCCTCAGAAGCCTGTAGTGCTAGCAGTTGATGCCTCGTCGTACGGTCTGGGTGCAGTATTGTCGCATCGTATTGGATGACACGATCGTCCTATTGCCTTTGCATCCAAGCTACTGACGCCAACGCAACAGAATTACAGTCAGATAGAAAAGGAGGCCTTAGCAATCATTTACGGCGTCACAAAGTTTCATCATTATCTCTATGGCAGAAAATTCTATTTGTTGACAGACCACAAGCCTCTGACGTCGTTGTTCTCACCCACAAAGCCAATTCCGCCACGAACGGCACAAAAGCTTCAGAGATGGTCCTTAATACTGTCTAATTATTAGTATGAGATTTTGTACCGACCTACCACTAAACACGCCAACGCGGACACACTTTCCCGACTTCCAGTTGGCCAGGATGTGTCATTTGATTCTTCAGAAATGGCATGTTGTCAGATGGACTCCAGAGATGCTTCCGCTGTCGCAGACTTCCCTTTGAACTCTCGTCGGGTTGCACAGGAAACAGCTGCGGATACAGATCTAAGTATGGTAGCACATTTTGTACGCTCAGGGTGGCCTGCCAGAGCTAAAGACATTGATCGGCCTCTGGTTCGACGTTATTTTGCGCAACGTCATGCATTATCTTTAAGTCAGGGTGTTCTGTTGTTACATACGGACAACGACCAAACAAGAGTGATATTTCCTCGTTCCCTGCAACGTGAAGTGTTACGCCTCCTGCATCAGGGACATTGGGGTATTGTTAGGACAAAGCAACTGGCCAGACGTCATTGTACCAGGGTTGGTATGGACGCTCAGATAGAGAGCATGACGTCATAGTGTACTGTTTGTACGGAGCATCAGGCGGCTCCTCCGCAACGTTTCTCAGACTGGCCACGCCCCAAGGGACCATGGCAACGTTTACACATTGACTTTGCCGGACCTTTCTGGAACACGCGCTGGTTAATTTTTTTAGACGCTTTCAGCAAGTTTCCTTTTGTGATTGCCATGAACTCAACGACAGCGTCTAGTACAATCAGTGCCTTAACATCAGTGTTTTGCATCGAAGGTTTGCCTGAAACTATCGTCAGTGACAATGGAGCTCAGTTTGTTAGTGTGGAATTTCAACAGTTTTGTCGTGTGAATGGCATTCAGCATATCACCACCGCACCTTTTCACCCTCAGTCCAATGGTGAAGCAGAACGTTTCGTTCGAACATTCAAGTCACACATGGAAAAGATGAAAGGTCAGCACTCCAGGCAGCAAGCTCTTCAAATTTTCCTGTCTACGTATCGGTGCATGCCACGTGACGGCCCGTCTCCTGCCGAGCTGCTACACGGCTGCCGTCACCGCACTCCTTCACCTGCTGCAGCCTCCCACGCACCGAGTCGGTTGGTATGGCGCTTCGCGATTTCAGGTTTCTACGCCGGTGCTGTACAGGGTGTTTGCTGGTATACAGAAGACATGGTTGCCAGGCATCGTTCAGCGCGTGCTCGGTCGCAATATGTATGTCGTACGTTCTTCCACAGGGTCGGAGCTGCGGCGCCACGCAAACCAAATGCGCCTGCACAGGCCGCGCGATCCTGTCTCCGGTTTCTTGATTCCAGACCCAGTTCACCGCCAGGGAGCACAGCCACATCGTTCGTCGACGGGTCCAGCGTACCTGGACTACGAGGTCGTTCCGATGGAGATCGACGCGACTCCGCCGCTGTCGCCGCCGCAGATGACAGCGTCACCGAGAGGAACTCCGGGACCGTGCGTGCCCCCGCCGCCTGGGACACGCACCTCAGAAGAAGAGGACCTGCTCCCTCTGGGCGGAGGCGGGCGCCCTTCCGCTGGTTTTGGCGGGTTTCCCGGCGGATCGCAAGGTGTATACCGGGGCGCGGACGGCGTCTCGATCCCAGCCTCAGCTACGACGCCCGTCCCACCAGTAACGCCCCCGCCCAGGCCCTCCTCCCAGTGCCGTCGCCGTGGCCCTCAGCCCTACGCCACGACGGCGTGGCGGTTTGGGGGGGGGGGGGGGGAGGGGTGTGGTGTCGCACAAGTACAAAGTGCGCGCCACGTGCTTTCGCCGCGCGCCGCCATGCACGCACGGCGCGGCGTTCTTACGACGACAGCTACGAGCGCCCTCTCCTGCAACTCCGCTCGTGGCCACCACTGAACGACATCGTTCACTTGGGACTGAGAAAGGAACCAGTTAACACTTCGGAATCGATAGGCACCAGTGAAGACTTGGCTATCGGATAGACACTAGGCAGGCCTCTAGCTCAACTATGTATCAGCACTCTGCAGTACTGAACTGTGTAAAAGTTAAGTATTGTATAAATTCTGTGCAATATATATCTCGTTCTAATTTACTCCAGTGTTTCTAGTTTCTGCTGTCCCACTGGCTGCTCACCTTCGTACCTGCACAAGCGTGCATCATTTATTCCTGTGTCGGTCTCTTTTTACTCGGCCACCGACGCCTACGACGGACACGGGACACAAAAGAAGCGACGAGGCTGGGGCACAAAACCCGTAGTTAAGTCCCATAAGTTGTACAAACATTGGAACATTTTGAAGAGCACACGAGAGACTCTGCAAGCTCCGTCGAGCTGTTAGCGATGGCAGTCGAGTCGGTCGTGTGCTGTCATAGCCCATCAAGCCCTTTTGCGCCGCACTGTCCTAACACATATGCTTGTCCTACGCCCCACATTGCTTTCTGCGTTTATTTCACACAGTACAATTCAGCTGTCAGTGCTGACAACCTTACACAAACGCGCTTGCTCTCCGTCATTCAGTGCCGGCCTCGGTCACTGCGTTGTCCGCGGTGAGAGGAAATGCTCGAAATTTGTGATTCTCGGCACACTCTTGACGCTGTGGATGTCAGAATACTGAATTCCCTAACGGTTTCCGAAATGCAGTGTCGCATGCGTCCAGCTACAACTATCATTCTGCGTTCAGAGTCTGTTGATCCCGCGTTGCGGCCATCATCACGTCGGAAACCTCTCCCCACCAATCACCTGAGACAACAGACAGCTCTGTCACCGCTCATCACTCTTGTAGGTTGGGTACGCGTCACCACTATCTATGCAGATTGCTATCCTATGACTTTTCCCACTTCACTGTACGTAGAACCGGGATACATACTCCGCAATTCACCGTAAGGTGCGTGGCGGAGGGTACACTGTAACACTACTAGGCATTTCCTTTCCTATTCCACTCCCAAATTGAACGAGGAAAAAAAGAATGCCTATATGCCTCTGTACGAGCCCTAATTTCTCTTATCTTGTCTTTGTGATCTTTACGCGAAATGTAAGTAGGCGGCAGCAAGATCGTACTACACTAAGCTTCAAATTCCGGCCCTCTAAATTTACTCAACAGAAATTCACGAAAAGAACGTCGTCTTTCTTCCAGCGATCCCCAATTGAGTTGCCGGAGCATTTCCGTGACACTCGCGCATTGGTCGAACTTACCGGTAAGAAATCTAGCTGCTCGTCTCTGAACCGCCTCTATGTCTTCCTTTAAACTGATCTGCTGCCGGTCCAAACACTTGAGCAATACTCAAGACGTGGTCGTACAAGCGTTTTATACGTGGTCTCCTTTACAGGTGAAGCACATCTTCCCAAAATTCTCCCAATAAAGCGAAGTCGGCTGTCCGCCCTACTCACAATTGTCCTTACATGCTCGTTCCATTTCATATCGCTCTGCAATGTTACGCCTAGATATTTGAACGAGGCGACAGCATCAAGAAGCTCACTACTAATGCCATATTCGAACATTATGGGATTGGTTTTTCTACTCATGCGCATGACCTTACATTTTTCCACATTGAGAGCTAGCTGCCAATCTTCGCTCCAACTAGAAATTTTGTCTAAGTCATCCTGTATGCTATTACAGTCAGTTACAGATGACAAACTCCCATACACCACAGCATCATCAGCAAACAGCCGTATATTACAACTTACTCTGTCCATCAGATCATTTATATAGATAGAAAATAATAGCGGTCCTATCACACTCCCCTGGGGCACGCCTGACGATACACTAATCTCTGATAAACACTCGCCGTCGAGAACAATGTTCTGCGTTCTATTACTTAGGACGTCTTCCAGCCAGTCACAAATCTGTGAACCTTTTCCATAAGCTCGTATCTTCGTTAGCAGTCTGCAGTGTGGTACCGCGTCGAACGCCTTTTTGAAGTCGAGAAAAACACAGTCCGTCTGTTGTCCTTCGTCCATGGCTCGCAAGATGTCATGTGAGAAAAGGGCAAGCTGAGTTTTACATGAACGATGTTTCCTAAACCCGTGCTGATTCATGGAAAGAAGCTTTTCCGTTTCAAGGAAATTTACTATATTCGAACTGAGAATATGCTTTAAAATTCTACATGAAACTGATGTCAACGATATTGGCCTGTAATTCTGTGGGTCAGTTCTCTTTCCTTTCTTATAAACGGGAGTCACCTGCGCTTTTTTCCAATCACTAGGAACTTTGCGCTGAATTAAAGATTTGCGATAAATGCAAGCTAAGTAGGGGGCCAACGCCGCAGAATAGTCTTTGTAAAACCGAACTGGTATTCCATCGGGACCAGCAGACTTTTTCGTATTTAGCTCTCTCAGCTGCTTCTCTACACCGGAAATACCTATTGCTATGTCCCCCATTTCGGAATTTGTACGTTGATCAAATGATGGTACATTTGTGCGGTCCTTCTGCGTGAAACATTTTTTAAAGGTTAAATTTAGAGCTTCAGCTTTCCGTTTGCTTTCTTCTATTACTGCCCCGGAATGATCAACGAGTGATTGGACAGTGGGCTTTGACCCGCTTATCGATTTTACATAGGACCAGAATTTTTTCGGGTTCTCGGAAAGATCTTTTGGTAAGGTATGGCTGTGATAACTATTGTATGCTTCGCGCATCGATCTTTTTATAGACGCACGAATCTCTACTAGCTTTTGCCTGTCATCATTTGCGTGTTCTTTTTTGAATCGAGAGTGCAACATCCTTTGCTTTCTCAGCAGCTTTCTAACATTATTATTATACCACGGTGGATCTTTTCCATCCTTAATCGTCTTTACTGGCACATATGTCTCTAACACTTTGTTTACAATGCACTTAAATTTAGTCCACAATTCCTCTACATCCATAGTCCCGGAATTAAACGATGCCCATTCATTTTCTAAGTGCAATCGTAACATTTGCTTATCGGCTCTTCCCAACAAAAACACGCTCCTAGCCTTCTTGATTGGTTTATGAACTTTGGTCACCATCGACGCTATGACGATATCATGATCACTAATTCCTGTCTCTACACAGACATCGTTAATAAGATCAGGCCTGTTTGTGGCTAAAAAGTCTAGAATATTTCCATTGCGCGTGGGTTGCCGGTTTAACTGCTCAAGACAGTTTTCGGAGAATGTGTCCAAAAGTTGCTCGAAAGACTGCTTGTCTGTACCGCCTGAAATGTAACTAGCAAGGTCCCAATCTATACTCTTAAGGTTGAAGTCTCCTCCGACTAATATTACATGGCCCGGATACATATGCACTACCTGGTGTTAACAATCAGTTAACTTAATTCATATTGATAGCTTAAATTTGTTCACTGTTCGATCTACAACTAACAAAATGATACTCATAAACAAAAAAGATGATTTCCTAATATAAGGTAATTATGATTCACCGAACATGCACTGTAGCGGTCTAAATATCTCAACAGTATGAGTACTCCAGATATAAGACTTCAAGAAAGGGAAATGCGTGATCTATATTAGTTGTTGCACTTGAATTTTTTTCTACGCAAAAGTCACTTGTCAACGAAAAATAAAATGAAGTCTATGATTTTCTATTCACAAAGATAAATTAAAAAAAAATAATAAACGTTTTACTCATACCTCTGTGAAAATGAAAAGAACAAACTTGAGTTTTGCGATCCTTAACACTTTTAATAAATTTTAATACTTGAATTCATTTCGGTTAATACCAACGTGAATTTACTTTCAAAACACCAATAAATGGTGAATACGAAATTGTTAATGGACATACATTCAATTCTAAAAGCAAATTATATATAAGTAAAGAGTGTGTATATAACAGCTTGTTTCCATAATATTCGTATTTGCACCTTTATACTTCTATACATACCGCTCGTTTCTGTTTACGGTGAAGTGTTTTTATCGTGCACAAATTTGCCAATAGAATCTTGACGCCGCGGTGGAGTAGCTGAGCGGTTTAAAGCGTCTCGCTGCGGAGCGCGCGGTTGCTCGCCGTGGAGGTTCGAGTCCTCCCTGGGGCATGGGTGTGTGTGTTGTCCTTAGGTTAGTTTACCTAGGTATAAGTAGTTTGTAAGCTACGGACTGATGACCACGCAGTTTGGTCAGATAGATTTACAAACATTTGAAACATTTTTGAATCTAGAATTTTACGAGGGAGTGCATTTCATGATGCAGAGAGGCATAAAAAGAAATCCGTAGTTACTGATGAAACCATCCAATAAGCTAAAGAAATGACACAATGTTATATATATCTAACCTCCAATGAACGTCTTTCAAAAATGTTCAAATGTTTGTAAAGTTATCGGAACTATAAGAGCAGTGGTCATCGGTCCCTGAACTTACAAACTGCTTAAACTAACTTATCCTAAGAACAACACACACACACACACACACACACACACACACACACTTACACATGCCCGAGGGGGGACTCGAACCTCCGACGGCGAACTGCCGCGCGCACCGCAGCACGGCGCCTCAGTGCGCACGGCTATTCCGCCGCGGCATGAACTTCTTTAGCAATGTCCTTTAGCTTAGATACCTGCATAGGGCGTTAAAATAGACTGTTTTATCAGAACTGCTGCTTTGCGATGACATTATTTGGTTCCATTTATCAGAACAGCCCAAATCTTGCAAAAAGCTATCTTATTCCCAACTTTAAGAACATGTGGAAAAAACCATTGCTAAGGCTATCAGGTCCAGGAGGCAGTAATAGGTTTTGAGAAACGGGAACACTCCTTTGATGGTGGAATAAACAAAGGTTTGTATCGAAACTTACTAAATGTATGAATATAGGTGTTAATGATGTGGAAAAATAAAGGTACGTCACTTCCTTGCATTTGATCAAGTAAAACTGTATATCAGTTTAAGGGTGAAACCTTATTTTCTTAATATGAAAAACAAAAATTTGAAAAACTTGTAGCTATTTTATTTCAATGCTTACCAGCTCGTCGAGGCGTTTAGCAAGAGCGTATCCGATTTTCGATTCACATCCTGTGATGACTACGACCTTGCCCGCTGCTGAAACCTGAAATAGAAAAAGAGTAATTGAAAACACACCGTCCACAGAACTTGGGAAACATCCCAAAGCAGGCATGGCCAAACGCCGCGCCCTTGCCCCGCGCACTGTGCGCAGCGACGTGTGGGTCAGAGTAGCGAGCTACGGGCTAAAACTCACTTTTCAAGAGAGATATCGATTTCTGCTAATCACATGAATACTGCGTAATGCGCTTACTTCATTAAAGAATAAAGTTATTGCTTTGGTGAATGAAGAAAGGTAGCAAAAGTATATTAGAGCTGAAATCCCGATTATAAAAGTACTCTACGACATTGTCATCTCCACTTGGTAGCCTCATTGTGTTGCAAAAACTGCCTTCCTTCGTGTCCCCCTTGCAGCGTTTGGCATATAGCTGTTTCACTCCCACATATGCTGCAAGCACTGCATTATTTTTTTGTTAGTTTTTTATTTCTGTTTAACAAAAAATATTTACTTGTAAGAATGAGACTCTACAGTCCTTACATAAAATTATTTTTAAATAGTATATTTATGAAACTAGTTCATTTAAGAAACATATATCTTTCGGAAGAAGCCTACTGTATATATGTCGAGTGTGCATGTACAATACTAATAGAATCAAATTTGGGTCTCAAAATTAATAAGTTTTTCTTCGATTCGCGTACTGGATATTTTATAAAGCTTCGCGTAGTTATTCTGCCATATAAACACTAATTGTTACCGAAACAGTAAATGGTTTGCTCGTTTTACCGTTCTTCGACCACATTACAGAGCTGCGCTTTCTCTATCACTTGGTTTACGTTGTATCTGACCGCGGGACAGTCCAGCGCAGAGCAGTGCTGTGCGGTCTCGCTTTTTTCGCATTTCTCTCTCTCGCTCCGTTGCTGACACTAGCGACACATGGTCGCGGCCGGGGCGGTGAACTACAGTGTACTGCGCCCGCCGGGCGGAAGTGTTGGCCATGCCTGTCCTAAAGAAATGATTATTGTTACCGAAAAAACAGAAATTACACAGTAAGAAAGTTTGAGAATAACTCTGTTGATTTTATTTCACGGTTTACACTATTTTGGTCAGTAACACCACAAATTCCGTGGTGGAGTAGCTGAGCGGTCTAAAGCGTCTCGCTGTGGAGCGAGCGGTTGCTCGCCGCGGAGGTTCGAGTCCTCCCTGGGGCATGAGTGTGTGTGTTTATCCTTAGATTAGTTTACCTAGGTTTAAGTAGTTTGTAGGCTACGGACTGATGACCACGCAGTTTGGTCCGATAGATTTACAAACAACACCACATCTTCCACACCAAAATAAATAAGTTTGTCAAGTGGTCAAATGTTTGCAAATCTATCGGACTCAATTGCGTGGTTATTAGTCCGTAGCTTACAAACTACTTAAACTATGTTAAACTAACCTAGGTGCAACACACACATCCATGCCCGAGGCAGGATTCGAACCTCTGACGCGGGAGGCCTCGGGATCTGCAACGTGGCGCTCCAGACCGCTTGGCTACTCCCGCGCGGCAAGTAAATAAGTAAATAAATCCAAAAAACGTATAGTTAATAGTGCGATGTAACACGATAATGAAATTAATAACAGAGATGATAAACAGCCCAAAATGATCTTTCATTAGGAGAGAAATAAAAGCAGCTATTAACATACACGATCAACAAATATGTACATGTACCTACAAACAAAAGTTAGAGGACTAATATTTACGACATTGTAGAAGTATTCAAACAGCACATAATGTTTTCATCATTTTTGGAGAACTTAATAGGAACGCAGATTGATAAGGAGGATATTCTTAGAACGGCGCAGAAAATCTTCGTGAAGTAGCATAACGCTTCAAAACACATCTACGAAGACTGAAAAAAAAAAAAAAATCGCTGACCTTCGTATAGAATACCGTAAACCTGAAATTATTATTCCAATATTGAAGTGTTCACAACCAAGAAAATAGGGGCGGATCCAGGACGGCATTGGAAGAATTCTCATAATCAGCTGAACTCGGCTCAGTAGAAAGACTCTGGTACCAGCCACCTCTTATTACCCCACGCCAAATCAAACACAAAATCTCAGTGCAGTGATTGAATGCAAAGCTAGCGTGCTAAAATAATAATAATAATAATAATAAAATAAAATAAAAAAATAAAAAAAAGCTGCTGGTGGGGTGGGGTGGAACGACCCTTGGCCTCCCCCCCTCCCCCTTTGATCCGCCTATGCAAGAAAAAGCTTAAAACACGCGGCCTGTAAATCCTTCAAATGTTCAAATGTTTGTATAGTTTATGGGACTTAACTACGGGGTCATCAGTCCCTAAACTTACAAACTACTTATGAACTACTTACGAACTAGGACGGCACAAATATCCATGCCCGAGGGGGGATTCGAACCCCCGACCGTAGTGGCCGTGCAGACCGTGACTGAAGCGCCTCAGTCCCCTCGGCCACCGCGGCCGGCAGACTGTGCCAGCTGACATCTGGAGGTTGGGGCGGTCCGGCAGGAGTGCATAACGGTTAGCGCCAACACTCGAAACGCGAGAAATCGCCGTTCGAGTCCCGGCCCGGCACAAATTTTCACCATTAAACTCTACAGCTGGTATTGATTCATTTCGCAATTGCGGATAGACTTCTTATAAAAGTTTTCGATTTCGAGACGGAAACTACTCCGAATGTGTTGTGCTAATGAGTAATTCCTCCCTTTCTATTAGTTAAGAAATTATCATCTGTCCTGAAAGAAGTTATGAATCTATGTGACGAAAATCGGAAAAAAACCCAGAGGTGAAATCATAAAGTGGACGATGCCATATTACCACGTAGGCTTTGAAATGGAAATTTCGATAACGAGGTTCGGTGAAAGCAGAATATTTATTTCTTAGGCTTTATGTGTTGAAGATAAAACTGCTTATTGGCTTATGTTTTTGATTTCGTACCCAATAAGGAAATACGTCTCTTGGCCAAGAAAGACTCAGCAATGAGCCATTTGGTAGACTGCTATAAAAGAAGTGTAGAGGAAATGTAGGTTTATATTTTATCTCTAATGTTAACATGTTTCGCGTACTAATAACCTTACAAAGTATTTTACGAACAAAGAGAAACGAGATGTACTACTTCTTTATGAAGAATGCAATTAGGGCGCAAAGAAAATAGACAAGTTGTCCGTAAAAAGGCATCCATCCAGACATGTAGTCCCCAACGAGATGATTCAGGAGTGTGTAAAAACATATTACAGACACACACACACACACACACACACACACAAACCACACATAATTTGAAAAAGTAAATGAATTTACGGTTATTGATAACACTTTTAGAATATAAGTTATCTATGTTTTCTATAAACGCCAGATCTCATCACAGTAAGCCTAGCCTCCTGCTTACTGCTCAACTGTAAACAATAGTAAGATCATCCAGGCCGTGCCTCTTGAGAAGCTTTCAAGCTGCCAGGGGCGGATCGACGGTTCGATTCTGCCGTGGGTCACTTTCGTCACTCCTCCACCCTACCTGAAACATATTCCTTGACGATAAGCTCACTTTTAACATATGTACATGTCTACAATTTTCATAACGGTAAAATGAATTATTTTAATATAATTATTTTTAAATTATTTTTTTCCACAGTATGTGACATTTTTGTGTAATAATAATAGTTATAATAGCCAATAATTTCTTTACACCAGTAAATAGCACAAAAAATTGAAGGAAGGAAGTTTAGGCTTTAACGTCCTTTTGGCAAAAAAAAAAAAAAAAAAAAATGCCACACCTTTTCAGCATAATATTAAACTGCAATTCCGTAAAAAAAACTGTTTTCCTAAAACATGCGTCCAAACCCTTACAAACTGTCTCCCAGTTATTCAGAGTTTCTTCGGGTTTGCTGCTGGATTTTGAAGTCAAACTGATTCAGTATTTCGGCGGTACACCTGCCTCCCATCCTTAGGAGAACTGCTGCTGCTGCTGAAACTCGCCGACAACTGATGCCTAGGGCATGGAACGCCGTCCTATATAGGCCTGCGAGTTGTGTGAGGCGCATGCGCGGCCTGCCACAGGTACTGCACACAGACAGGTCTTGCGGCGCCGTCGGTGGCGGAAAGGCGGTGCTCGCGATCTATCGCAGTCATGGGTTGTCTTCCAGCAATCTGGTGGGTTGCATGAAATATCGATGTTTTTTCATATTTGATAAAACCGGGTTCCACGCCCTGCTAAGCGGAAAACCCTTGTCTCTATTAATTAAATTTTCTGACAGCCTGATTTGAATGGACTCTTTATAAACATTGTCGCAAAAACCGGGCGTGCTGGCCACAATACGAGTTTCATCGAACAACATCCTATGTTCCTCGTTTAGACCATGTTCCGCAACTGCTGAAGAAGCCTGATGTGACGGCGATGTTCTACACATCTGTCATGAACTGTGCGGATCTACCTGCCAATGTACGCCTTCCCACACTCGCATAGAATCCTGTACACACCCTGTTTTTTAAGGCCCAAGTCGTCTTTAACGGATCCTAAAAGTGTCCTGATCTTGGGTGGTGGATGGAACACACTCTGGATGTTAAATTTCCTTAGGATTCTGCTAATTTTGTGAGATATGCCTCCTGCATACGGAATGAAAGCAACAGATCTGTCTTCCTCTTCATGTACTTCCCGGGATGGTCCAAACTACATCGCTCGAAGAATCTGCTTCTCGGAGTACCCATTTTCCTTAAACACAGAAGCCAAGTGTGAAAGTTCCTGTGGTAGGCTGTGTGCATCGGAAACTGCAAAAGCTCTGCGTACCAGAGTCTTAAGGACGCCACTGCGTTGGTGTGGTGGGTGGCAGCTTCTTGCACTGAGGTACAGATCTGTATGCGTGGGTTTCCGGTGAACACTGTGTCCCAGGGTACCATCATGTTTCTTGTACACCATGACATCCAGGAACGGAAGCTTCAGTAGCAGCAGTTCCCCTGAGGATGGCGGACAGGTCGACCGCCGAAACATTGAGTCAGTTTGACTTCAAAATCCGGCAGCAAACCCGAAGAAACTACGAAGAACTATTACGCCGGGAAAGCCTACGAAACTGCCTCCCCTTTAATTTAAGAACTATAATAGCATCTCTGATAAAGATATAATTTGTACAGTATGAAAACGAAGTGTATTTCAATTACCACCGCGACTGGAATTTGGTATACTACGATTTTATTATTCAGTCGGCTATGTGGGAAGGGGGACGTTCGAAAAGACATTGTAATAAGCGAATAATATGTACTGAGGATATTTGAGGTGATTAATAGAATGAAGAAAAATAAACGAAATTATTAAAAAAATATATTCCCATAGTTTTTCGTACACGCTTTGTATGTTAAAAAATGTTTCAGCAAAAGAAAACATATTTTTTTCTGGGGGAGGGGGGGGGGGGGTTGACGACCCCCATGAGCCTTCCTTGGATCGGCCACTGCAAGCTGGCTTGTTTCAAATGCACGGTCGCCTCATTTGATTTCCCTGGAGACAAGGCTCGTGCTCAGTTATTCCTAGAGGTGAAGGCATTCCAGATGAAGCTGTGAAGGAATGCTGAGTGCGCTGGCAGCGAGTGTAGGCGCAGATGTGGGCCGTGGCATGTTTACGGCTGATGCGTCCGTCCGACAGCCTGTTGTGACACCGCCGCCATGTCGAGGCGCTCGTTCCACATGCGGCGCCACGTAATTCCCGCACCATGCAATATACGCATTTCCTGCCTCTACATGTTTTACAAGAAGCAATTACACACTCTTTATCCTTGTAAACCGAGTCCAAGTGTCTGAATTTTACGCCACCTGTTAAAAGAAAAAAAAAAAAAAATCGCACTGACGTGTTTTACGGCTCACTGTAGATTTGTAGTTTTATAAGCTTTTGCAAACATTTTGGACCTAAATAATAAACTAAATAGTAAAAAAAATAACTGATAAGAGTGTCTGAAACCCTTTTAGGGAAAAAAAAATTAGGGAGTGACGGGTTCTGAACCACGTACCTTTGGCATCATAAGTTAACGCGTTGCCCACTACGCTACGGCTATCACTCCGGAGAAGAGTCCTATAACCTCGTACTACTGATGGTCGTTCTTAACTGATGCTAATATGGTATTTGTGGAAACTAGATTATCATTTATCGTACGAAGAACGATGTGTTTTTGTTAATTCTTCACTGCGCCATTGCTTTTAAATGACAACGTGTAAGTTACAATAAGAAAATCATCAAATACGCGCAAGATGGCGTATGCCACAGAGACTTCTGCGCGAGGAATGTCACGTGACATCTCCTAACGGCTAGTTTTCGTTAATTCAATGGAGGGTGTCAAATCTCCGTTATTTTTGAAAATATGACTCAAACGATACGAGATATGAAAAAAAACATAAGGGAGCTAAGTTGTAGAGAATTTTCTCCTCTACCAATTAGGTTATTCAATTTTCGTATCAGATGAACGGTTCGTTTGTAATTACAATTATATTACAAACGGCTTTTTTACGCATTACTACCGTATTTTTTGTCCGAAAATTTGAAAAAGGGAGGTTCTGGTCTCTGGCGGCCTACAATCACGTCTGTAAAATTTGGTGTTGATCGGTTGAACGGTTCGTCTTAAAAACAGGGAACACGTTACGGTCAGACAGACAGACGGACGGACAGACTGACACACAGACAGACATCTCAAAATCGCCGTTATTTTTGCAAATATCTTTGAAACGCTACGAGATATATATATATAAAAAAAAAAACATAAGAGAGCAAAGTTGTAGAGAATTTTCTCCTCTACAAATTCGGTTATTCAATTTTCGTGTCAGATAAATAGTTAAGCCGTTATTTTCATTTAAATTTCGAGCTGTCAAAAGACGATCGCAAAGGCCCACTTTTAGTGTTAGTACCGTAACCTACAGTGGGCCAAAAAGGAGGATTCCAAAAAACTTTTCAATTAAATTCTAACAACTGGTTCATTAGTAATTAGCACTAATGTGTGCGTATTCCAGTACGCGTCTAATACTCAGTCACATAATTTCGTGAGCAAGTTATGGAAAATGCAGGGGTATTCATTTGAAATTGGCGAAATTTAATTACTTAATGCCATCCATAAATACTAACGAAGGAAAAAATGTTTGCTCGATGTGCAAAGAGGCACAAAAATATTTAAACAATTTATTCTTTTTTAAAGTAAGATAAACGCTATAATTGTTATAACTCTCACACTGATCAATACTGTACCTACTGCTATGGGATGAATCCGAACCACTCTCTTGAATTTCAAACTTCTCGTAATATTTTCTAGCCAGTATACAATCAGTGTATTATAACATTTACTGACGCAGGCAATCAGTATTTGAAAACGGAGACAGAACTAATGGCTTTTATTAGCGTCATATAACCTAAGTGGAACGTAAAACATTATACAGTGTTTTCAATAAGTTGAACGGGCGCGTTTTTTTTTCAGATTTGTTACTACAATTCGGTGGTGGAGAGTTAACAATGAAACTAACTCGATAATGCAGACTGTTGCGATTTGGTAAATTGGCTTAAATAACCTTTCACTAACAGACTGTAGACAACTATGTGTAGACCTTAACGTCTGAAAAGAATTTGTAGACTTATCAGGAAGAAAGAGACTCAACACTGCATATAGTCCTAGCCGGCCGCGGTGGCCGAGGGGACTGAGGCGCTCCAGCCACGGTCTACACGGCCACTACGGTCGGGGGTTCGAATCCCCCCTCGGGCATGGATATTTGTGCCGTCCTTAGTCTTAGCTAGTTCATAAGTAGTTTGTAAGCTTAGGGACTGATGACCCCGTAGTTAAGTCCCATAAGTTCTACAAACATTTGAACATTTTTTGAAGCATATAGTCCCCAGCGAAACTATAATGCGTTTCCAGTATAAGATAAAAAACATACGGAAAAAAAGAAAGAAAACTTACCAAGCTTGGGATAGATGCAACACACAGCCAAGTATTTCACTCTGGGGAAAGACTGAAAAAAATGTTCAAATGTTTGTATAGCTTATGGGACTTAACTACGGGGTCATAAGTCCCTAAAATTACAAACTACTTATGAACTAGCGACACAAATATCCATGCCCTAGGGGGGATTCGAAACCCCGACCGTAGTGGCCCTGCAGACCGTGACTGGCGCGCTGCATCCCCCTCGGCCCCCGCGGCCGGCGGAAAGACTGAATTAACAGCTTTGTAGATTGCTGCATCAAAATAAACCACGAAAAGTTTTTGTTCGAAGTACATTCCGTTGTATAAACATTCGTTTTTGACGCAGTCCGTATTTTTATATTTCGAAAGATGTTTTATAAATAATTGCAAGAAAATTTTGGAGCATAATCAAATGGGCCATCCATCAGAACTATGTCCTTTTCACTTTAGTAACGAAGATGTGACTCCGTTGAAAAAATTCTCAAACCTGATCCAGGATAATTTTTCAGTACAAATTGCTCACCTTTTACTGCCTTCAATGTTAATGGAACTGACCGCCAAGTGTACCTCCTCTGCTGATTTAAGCAACTTCGGGTGGCACTTAAACCTAGTACTGACAATATTGTTTCTCATGTATGTTACATATCGATGAGTCAACATGGCTCTGCTCTTCGACATCATTATTAAAGATATTTTCCGGTCGCTCATCAATATTATAGGTAGCTTTCGATTTTATTGCATTCGACACTCATTTTCTTCCCAAATCTTGCACTAAATATGGACCATGACTATGATTTCCGTCGCACCTAGACAAAACATGATCATTCCCTAATGTAAAAATATTGGCATTTCAGTTATTCTTAGAGCATCTACAGCCCTGCTCGCCAGTCGATTTCACATCCCTATGGCGTTTAAAGGTGATTTTATGTATAAGCAATGAATGCCTGACATTGTCTTTACACGGAACTCAAAAAATGTTCAAATGTTTGTTAAGCTTATGGGACTTAACTACGAGGTCATCAGTCCCTAAACTTACAAACTACTTATCAACTACCTTATACTAAGGACGGCACAAATATTCATGCTGCCCGAGGGGGGATTCGAACCCCCGACCGTAGTGGCCGTGCAGACCGTGACTGGAGCGCCTCAGTCCTCGCGGCCACCGCGGCCGGCTCTTATTTCTTCTCCCTGCACTTTAATGCCCTCTACAAATTTCTCCTTCCATTACCTTCGTTTTACTCTTATTAATGTTCATCTTATATATTGCTTTGAAGACACTGTCAATTCCATTCAATTGCTCTTCCAGATATTTGTCAGTCTCTGACAGAATTACTATGTCATCGGCAAACCGCAATGTTTTTATTTCTTCTATTCAAATGTTTGTATAGCTTATGGGACTTAAACTATGGGGTCCTCAGTCCCTAAACTTACAAACTACCTATGAACTAGCTAACACTAAGGACGGCACAAATATTTATGCCCGAGGGGGGATTCGAACCCCCGACCGTAGTGGCCGTGCAGAACGTGACTGGAGCGCCTCAGTCCCCTCGACCACTGCGGCCAACTTATTTCTTCGAAAAAAAGGTTCAAATGTTTGTAAAGTCTATGGGACTTAAACACAGGGTCATCAGTCCCTAAACTTACAAACTACTTATGAACTAACTAATACTAAGGACGGCACAAATATCCATGCCCGACGGGGGATTCGAACCCCCGACCGTAGTGGCCGTGCAGACCGTGACTGGAGCGCCTCAGTCCCCTCGGCCACCGCGGCCGGCTACACGGAACTCCATATTCAGTATCACTCTCCTACGCATTTAACAAAACTTTATTCTGAAACTCGCCACTACGTGCAGCAGAACAAGCGTACTGGGTCTAATGTGTGGTCTGGAGCGCCACGTTGCGGATCGCGCGGCCTCCTGCGTTGGAGGTTCGAATCCTCCCTCGGGCATGGATATTTGTGCCGTTCTTAGTGTTAGCTAATTCATAAGTAGTTTGTAAGTTTAGGGACTGATGACCCCGTAGTTAAGTCCCATAAGCTAAACAAACATTTGAACATTTATAGTTGTTTGTTGTAAACCTGTACGGGTCACTGTCGTAAGCACTGCGGTGTAGCTGTCAGATCAGTGGCTGAGCTTCAGACAGAATTACCCATTCAGTAACATCGTGTTCTTGACACACAGTTTCGGTAACCCTATGCAGGATGGCTGGTTCCACGTAAAACAAAATATACTGCATGCGTCTTTACAAAATCCTCGTAGGTCCATCTACTGAGTGGGTGTGCTTGCGATATTCCCTAAAGATAGTATAGCAAGTTATCAAGTTATTTGGATTGTACCGTAAAAATAAATATTCTATGGTTTGGTGATAATACACCTTTCATTCATCTTTTTTCTCCTCCTCTAGTTCCATTCGAGGAATATATATCAGGGATGAGGGCAGAGGAGGTTTTTTTTTTTTTTTTTTTTTTTTTTTTTTTTTTTTTTTTTTTTTTTTTTAACCAGAGGATGAAGGATGTGAAAACCATTTATTGAATGGTGATGGAGGACGGGACACGTTATCGACAGCTGAGACTAGGAGTTACCGCATTGTAAGTTGTTTTCTTCGACCAACAGATTTCTGCTCCGCATATATTTATTTTATAAAATAGTAGATTAAGATAATATCCGTTACAATGTTATACGCAGCGATCCTATGGACCGACGACTATGAGATGGAGTGGGAAGTTGAAGAGGAAAGCTGCCACCCAGGTCCGGAAGAGCTGGACGAAGTGCCAGGTGAGTACCAGAATGTGATTATGCTTTAGTGCTTCTGGCCGTGAAGGGGTTCCTCATCAAGCTGAATAGGTTTGTTTTGGACACTTCAGTTTCGAAAATTACGCGGCTGAAAAATTCTGTGTCTGACCCCATCTAGTTACAACTGAAGTTAGCAAAGCCTCCACTTTTTTATTTTTATTTTTTTAATAAGTCATCAGTATTGCATTAAAATGTACTGCGACACGTAGCTCAGACTTTTAGTTCTTATTAACACCCTAGGAATAAGAAATAATCTCACAATCAACGTTATGATGTATAGGAAAGACCATGTGTGAGCATACAATAAGAAAATAAACAAACAATAAACAGAAAAGTCGGTGATAGACTATTCTTGCACTGATCCCACTTAGAGTGCTGCATTACCTTCTTAAAAGATCATGCAAGCATTCGGTATAGCTGAAGTCATTAGAGCTAGTCCTTTTCCCCCCTCTCGTGAAACGATAAACTGAATATCTGAAATCACATATAAGTGATATAGAATACCCTTAACTGTTCTCTAGGTAATGTCCAAATGAAACTTGTTTTGTACTGCTTTCCGCAACCTGGAGGTAAAGTTTCGAATGTGTACATGTATCGTTTGCAGTCCAGTATTATACACCTGTTTTAAATGATTCTGAAGTCGAAATACGGCACTTGCCTAGCAACCGAATGGTCGTAGGATTGAATTCTAGTCGCACCACTGAGTTATTCGGAACACTTTTAATCTAGCATTCACCTCTCACTGATATGAATATTTGCTAGGAACGTCATTTGGGTGAATTCCACGCTGGCGCTGCAGGATACGAAAATATTGCTGACATGTTGGAATGCAGAGCTATTTAGTACAGAAAACAAAAGGCGTGTTGCAGTTAAACGCTGATCCGTCCTCAACTTCCGCTGTGATCATACAAGCTTGACAGGTGAATGTTGGGAACAGGATGCACTTTCATATTGATTACACCCTGTTGAAACAATCCTGACGTATTTGATCGGGAAAATTCAGAGAAACCATTATCAGCACAAGGATAAAAGCCCAAAAATTTCTTCGCCCTCTCCGCAGCTGTAACGCACGTTTAGGTGAGAAATCATTTCATTTGTGACTGCTAGTGGCAAAGTTAGTAGAGAATGATTCGAGATTGAAAAAAAAAAAAAAAAAAAAAAAAAAAAAAAAAAAAAAAAAAAAAAAAAAAAAAAAAAAAAAGGAAAAAGGAAAAAGTCTGGATAGGAAGACTGCGACATTAGGATGAATGTGGGAGCGTAACTTTAGTAAATCTACATCTACATAGATACTCTGCAAATCACATTTAAGTGCCTAGCAGAGGGTTCATTGACCACCTTCATAACTTTCCTCTACCGTTCCATTCTCTAATAGCGCGCGGAAAGGAAGAACACCTAAATCGTTCTGTTTTCGATCTGATTTTTCTTATTTTATTCGGATGGTCATGTCTCCCTAAGTAGATGGGTGCTAGCAAAATATTTTCATATTCAGATGTAAAAGTCGGTGATTGAAACTTCGCAAAAAGATCACGCCGCAATGAATAACGTCTTTCTTTTAATGATTTCCACCCCAATTCGTGCAACATTTCCGTGACGCTCCCCCCCCCCCCGTAACGTGATGAAACAAAACGAGCTGCCCTTCTCTGAACCTTCTCAATATCTTCCGTCAGTCCCACCTCGGAGTGACCGAGCGCATTGAGGCACTATGCTGCGATGCGCGAGGTCGTTCCCCGTCGGAGGTTCGGATCCCCGATCGAGCATGGATGTTTGTGCTGTCTTTAGTATAAGTTAGTTCATAAGTAGTTGATGACCCCACAGTTATGTCCCATAAGCTTAACAAACATTATCTACATGTGGGGGCAAACTAGGAAACGTTACTCGATCACCCGGAGCACATATTAATAATAAATAATAATAACAACAAATTAATAATAAAGCTCTTGACCGGCCGGCCGGCGCGAGGCGAGAAGCGGTGACATATAGTTTCCCGCCAAAAAATTCAAAATTTCCAATGGCTGCTATCTTGATTCAAATTTCCCGGTAGACGCCATCTTGGTTTACGTCATAGCGGGTGGGGGAGCAGGGGGCGTCATCCTGTTTCCCGTCACAGGCAGCCATCTTGGATGACGTAACTGGAAGCGACGCCACAAAAAAGACATTAACAAAGTGAAGAAAAGTAGTTACTGATATTGCTAAGCTTTGACACATAATGTAGCTTCTTCGAGGTATGATGCATGATGAAAGAAGTTGGGACAGTCACACATGTATGTAATACTTTGCGCCATGGTTGTAAAACGTAGAATTGCTGTCATTTTGGATGTGTTTCATACTTGGAAGATTCGAACATGGGGTGGACAAAACAGTACACTGTATGACAAAAATTATCCGAACATGTGGCTGAAAATAACTTAAAAGTTCGTGGAGCCCTCTATCGCTAATGCTAAAATTCGATATGATGTTGGCCCACCCTTAGCTTTGATGAAAGCTTCCACTCTCGTAGGCATACCTTCAGTGTAATGCTGGAAGGTTTCTTGGGAAATGTTAGCCCATTCTTTACGGAGTACTGCTCTGAGGAGAGGCACCAATGTAGGTCGGTGAGGCCTGGCAGGAAGTTGGTGTTCCAAAACTTCCTGAAGGTGTTCTGTGGGATTCAAGTCAGGAATCTGAGCAGGCCAACAGTGGGACGTGCTTAAAACATCAATGTAGGCCTGTGCTGTGATAGTACCACGCAAATCAAGGGCTGCAAGCCACCTCCATGAGAAACACAACACCATAACATCACCGCCTCCGAATTTTACTGTTGGCACTACCGGATGTTTACCGGTCATTCTCCATACCCTGACCCTGCCATCGAATCGCCATATTGTGTACCGTGATTCGTCACTCCACACAATGTTTTTCCACTGTCCAATCGTCCAGTGGTTAGGCTCCTTACAGCAAGCGAGGCGTCGGTTGGCATTGACCTGCCTCATGTGTGGCTTATGGGCAGCTGCTCGATCATGAAATCTACGTTTTTTCACCTCCCACCTAACTGTCATAGTACTTGGAATGCATCCTGATGCAGTTTGGAATTCCTGTGTGATGATCTGGATAGCCGCCTGCCTATTACACTGTACGACCCTCTTTAACTGTCAAATGTCTCTGTCAATCAACAGACGAGGTCGACCTGTACCACCACCACCACCTAGAGAGAAGGCCGCGGCGCTCTCGTGTGACGTCAAGCAGAGTAGGTTGCGCGCGCATAGCTGACTGGCTCGTTGCCTCGGCATAGTGGGCCGTGCCCCAGCAGCTACCCAGTCAGCTATGCGCGCGCAACCTACTCTGCCTGACGTCACAAGAGAGCGCCGCGGCCTTCTCTCTACGTGGTGTTGCCTGGACTCTTTCTTGCTATATGTGCCCCTTCGCGTTTTCTTTCACTATCACATCAGAAACAGTGGATCTATGGACGTTTAGGAGCGTGGAAATCTCGAGTATAGACTTCTGACACCCAATTAACTGACCATGTTCGAAGTCTGTGAGTTCAGTGGAGCCCAGCATTCTGCTCTCTCGCGATGTCTGACTACTGAGGTCGCCGGTATGGAGTACCTGGCAGCACAACACACCTAATACGAAAAACGCATGTTTTTCGGGTATCCGGATACTTTTGATCACAAAGTGTTTGAACACCTAACACACCCACTATTAATTCTTTAGTAAGGACTTGGTCCACCACTGATGTAGGTAACAGCTGCAACTCTTCGAGGAACAGAGTAGGAAAACGTCTTTATAGTTTCCAAAATGTTCAAATGTTTGTAAATCTAAGGTACTTAACTGTGGCGGTTATCAGTCCCTAGGCTTAGAAACAACTTAAACTAACTTATGCTAAGGACAAGGTACGACTAGAGCCTCTGATGGCAAGCAACCGCGCCCCCCGCAGCAAGGCGCCTTAGAGCGCTCAGCCACTCCACCTCCGCTTTTCGTTTCCCACGCTTATAGCATCCAAACTTCTACAAAAACATCCACCAATTACTTCAACGTTTGCAGCTGTAAATTTGGTCGCCAATCTCTGCTTTTAAACTTACGATAACGGTTCTGTTATGCTGAAATATAATGCTTTTGCCGCCTAGGGGAGAGAGATGATAATTTTCTGATTCTGTGCAATAGCAATATGTTAGCCATAGTAAGCAGATCGTTATCGAAGATTATGAGGTGTTTATTCATAATTGTCTAATCAGTGAGGGTAATGACAAAAACAGTTGGATACCAAGATCAGGTGCCCAAATTATAATGTAACGTTCCCTGGCTTGACTGCAAGAAGAAAGCATACCGTGTCGTAAGCTTCTTCTGCGATATTTGAGGGATAAACCCGGATGTTTGTAGGAAGCAATGTCAACGATGATTCGTGGGATCATACCACATACCTCTAGTCATAAACTGTCAAGGTGTTATGATCGTGGCACTACGTCCTTCGCAGCTTTGTGTTGGCTTCCGTTATTCAGTACCTGCAGCCTTCCAAGAGCGTTAAGCCCCAGGCGTACTGTTTTTACTGAAATGGTATTACTCAAGTGAATGTTGTTTTGCAGTCGCTTTAGCCGTGCTAGTTTTGTCTGGCTACAATCGTTCTTAACGCTCGCCCGTGGTCACTTCGGGATTCGCCAACTTTTCCTTTTCCCAATAATGTTTGGCCTTGTTTTGTGCACGCTGTCATTACCAAAGATACTATCGCCAGTGAAAGTCCAATGATCTCTATACAAACTAGATGAAAAAGTCTGGTGTCTGAGCATAGAAGTACAGCGTACACGTTCAGATGTTTTCCATGGGTTTCCGCATTGTCCGTCATGTTTAAATTTTGCATACGAATTTCTAACAGTTACTACATGACAAATAATTGCTTGCTTACCTGTTGATTTGAATTTTATCTCAATGTGCGATGTAACAAGCTAATCTGAAAGCGTAATGTAAACGTATTGGCCCACTTTAGGTTACGGTAGTAACACTAAAAGTGGGCCTTTGCGATCGTCTTTTGACAGCTAGAAATTTAAATGAAAATAACGGCTTAACCATTCATGTGCCAAGAAAATCGAATAACCGAATTTGTAGGGGAGAAAATTCTCTACAACTTTGCTATCTTACGTTTTTTTTTTTTTTTTTTTTCATATCTCGTATCGTTTCAGAGATATTTGCAAAAACAACGGCGATTTTGGGATGTCTGTCTGTCCGTAACGTGTTCCCACTTTTTAAGAGGAACCGTTCAACCGATCAGCACCAGATTTAACAGACATAATTTTAGGCCGCCAAAGACCAGAACCTTCCTTTTTCAAATTTTTCGGACCAAAAATACGGTAGTAATACAAAAAAAGTAGTTTGTAATATAATTGTAATTGCAAACGAACCGTTCGTCGGACACTAAAATTGAGTCACCTAATTGGTAGAGGGAAAAATTCTCTACAACTTCGCTCTATTATGTTTTTTTTTTTTTCATATCTTGCATCGTTGCAGAGATATTTGCAAAATAACGGCGATTTGACGATGACTGTCTGTCTGTAACGTGTTCCTACTTTTTAGGTCGAAACGTTCAACCGATCGGCACCAAATTTTACAGACATAATCGTTGGCTACTAGAGACCAGAACCTCGCTTTTTCAAACAATTAGGACAAGAAATACGTTAGTAATGCAAAAGAAGCCGTTTGTAATATTATTGTAATTTCAAATAAACCGTCCATCTGACGCGAAAATATAACCGAATTTGTAGAGGAGAAAATTCTCTACACCTTCGCTCCCTTATGTGGTTTTTTTTTTTTTTTTTTTTTTTTTTTTTTTTTTTTTTTTTTTTTTTTTTTTCATATCTCGTATCGTTTGAAAGATATTTGCAAAAACAACAGAGATTTGACACCCTCCATTGAATTAACGAAAACCAGTCGTTCGGAGATGTCACGTGACATTCCTAGCCCAGAACTCTCTCTGGCATACCCCATCTTGCGTTGCGTATTTGATGATTTTCTTATTGTAACTTACACGTTGTCATTTGAAAGCAAAGGCGCGCTGCAGAATTAACAAAAACACGTCATTTTTCGTGCAATAAATGGTAATCTAGTGTCTAAATTTTTGAAAATGTTTGTAGAGTCTATGGGACTTAACTACGGGGTCATCAGTCCCTAAACTTACAAACTACTTATGAACTAGCTAATCCTAAGGACGGCACAAATATCAGTGCCCGAGGGGGGATTCGAACCCCCGACCGTAGCGGCCGTGCAGACCGTGTCTGGAGTGCCTCAGTCCCCTCGGCTACCGCGGCCGGCTCTAGTGTCTAAAAATGCCATTTTAGCATCAGTTAACAACTGCCATCAATAGTATTTTCTTCTCGTTTTCTTGTAATACTTCATAGCAGCCATATTTGAATTTGGCAAGAAACGAAATATGAACATATGTATGCTGCGACAACTGAAGTTCGGCATCCAGTTAGTATAAAGATCAATGGAAACGTCAAACAGTGCAGCCGTTTCCGTCACAGATGCTCCCACTACCGGCGCTCCGTCAGTTGGCCTCTTTGGAAGTCTGAGAGATGAGGCACTCCCCCGATCATCTGTGTTGACCAAACGCGTACCCTCCTGCAGAGTCACCCCAGGCTTGGTACGTAAATTAGGCACTGCCATCGCGCCTCCTTGTTAATGCGTACGCAGTGTTGGCAACTAGCAACAAAATGTAGTGTACTATACTGATTAATTAGAGCAATTAAAGTTAATGGTGAGTCACAGCTAACCAGTGAGATGAATTTAGGCCATTAAGTTGCTACAGCGCTAATTCAGCCAGCCGCCGTGACGAAATATGAATACACTGGAGAGACCTATATTTACCGAGACTCGGGACAGAAGGAGCGGCGATTTGTGTTATTTTAGACACACCACTGCCCGGTTGGCCTCCTTACAGGAATATCTGGGCTCGAGAGATGACGGGGCTGCCCACCTGCGGGTGAATGGATTTTCATCAGCCACCAGATAGCAAAATTAAAGAAAGACTACAACTGGGAAGCTCGTATTCTTTTGACAAAACGGAATTCCATCGTGAACTTAATTGGATGAGAATAACCAGTCAGTCCAATACAGATTGATAAAAGTAAATTTAATATGCTGTCTGTCTTTTGGAGCTATAGAAACATATCACGTATTAACAAGGTATTTCCGAAAATCAAGTTCTGGTGCGAGATAAAGGTAAAGCAGACATCAATGCGAAGACTGAAGAGCACAGCGCTTTACTAGGCATGACCCTGTTTTGTGATGGTATGCCGTTGCCTTCCTCCGACCTTTGAACTGACTTACCCAGCCAGTTATAGAGGGACCTACAGTTTCAAGTGGATTCCGAACCACGACGCGACTTGGTATTATTTACATCAACAGACATTGCGAGAGGTGAAAGAAGAGAGAAGTGACAGATGAAAATCTCGGGATTGAGCGAGGTCTAAACATTTGGATTCGCAGTCTGTCACTTTCTTAGAATGGCAGGATGTTTATAGTGCTGATAATGCAGATGATAAATATAATGCTTTTCTGAACACATTTCTTATGCTGTTTGAAAGTTGCTTTCCGCTAGAAGGCTCAAAACAGGGTACTTCCAGTAACAGACAGCCAGGGTGGCTGATAAAGGGGATAAAAGCATCATGTAGAACTAAGCGGGAGTTGTATCAAAATATTAGAAGCAGTCAGAATGAAGATGCAGTAGCTCATTACAAACAGTACTGTAAGGTTCTGAAAAATGTCATTAAGAATGCAAAAAGTATGTGGTACGCAAAAATAATAGCAAAACTCTCGGGATAAAATTAAAACTATCTGGTCAGTCTTGAAGGAAGTGTCTGGTCAGCAGCAGCAGGTAGAAGATATAACGTCAGTTCGTAGTAGGAATGTTTCTGTTACCGACAAGTTAGATATATGTGCAATATTCAATAATCACTTTCTGAATATAGTAGGGGAACTAAACAAAACTCTAGTTTCTACAGGTAATCATATAACGTTTTTAGAAAATGCCTTTGCGAGGCTGTTGCCTGAAATGGTTATTCATGATACTTCCATAGGTGAGATTGAGTCAATAATTAAATCACTAAAGACTAAGGACTCTTGTGGATATGATGGGGTATCTAGCAGAATTCTAAAGTACTGTTCTCCATATGTTAGCCCAGTACTAAGCCATATTTGTAATTTTTCCTTTCAGAATGGTCAGTTTCCTAACAGATAAAAGTACTCAGTAGTGAAACCACGATATAAAAAAGGAGAAAGGGATAATGTAGACGACTATAGATCTAATTCTATGCCATCGGTTTTTTCTAAAGTTATTGAAAAGACTGTATATTCAAGATTAATTGATCATTTCAGTTCACATAATTTATTGTCAATCGTACAGTTTGGTTTTAGAAGTGGTTCAACGACTGAAAATGCTATATTTTCGTTTCTCTGTGAGGCACTTGATGGGTTAAATAAGAGGCTACGGACATTAGGCGTCTTCTTTGATTTAAAAAAAGCGTTTGATTGTGTTGGTCACAAAATATTGTTGCAGAAGTTGGAACATTATGGAATACGGGGAGTAGCCCACAACTGGTTCACCTTTACTTTAATAATAGACAACAGTAGGTAATTCTCCGCAGTGTAGAAAATGGCTATGACGTGCAATCCCAGTGGGGCACAATTAAGTATGGGGTGCCCCAGGGGTCTGTTTTGGGACCATTGCTGTTTCTTATTTATATAAATGATATGCCTTCGAGTATAACAGGTGATTGTAAAATATTTTTGTTTGCTGATGATACCAGCTAGGTAGTGAAGGATGTTGCTCGTAATATTGACACAGTATCAAATAATGCAGTTCAAGAGATAAGTTCATGGCTTGTAGAAAACAAGTTGATGTTAAACCACAGTAAAACTCAGTTTTTACAATTTCTAACACATAATTTGACGAAAGCTGACATTCTGA
Organism: Locusta migratoria; assembly: GCA_026315105.1. Lineage (NCBI taxonomy): Eukaryota > Metazoa > Arthropoda > Insecta > Orthoptera > Acrididae > Locusta > Locusta migratoria. The sequence goes on along the minus strand of CM048755.1, from coordinate 740,025,669 downwards.
TTACACATAATGGGCATGTGATAAGTGAGACTGAACAGTTCAAATTTCTAGGTGTTCATATAGACAGTAAGCTGTCTTGGAAAGCCCATGTTCAGGATCTTGTTCCAAAACAAAATTCTGCTATATTTACCATTAGAACAATATCTGAGATAAGTGATTTTTCAACACGAAAAGTAGTCTATTACGCTTACTTTCACTCACTTATGACGTATGGCATTGTTTTTTGGGGTAACTCGCCTGATGCAAAAAGGATATTTCTGACTCAAAAACGGGCGGTTCGAATGTCTGGTGTAAGTTCGCGAACGTCATGTCGACCCCTTTTCAGTAGTCTGGGAATTTTGACTGTGGCGTCACAATACGTTTTTTCTTTAATGTCATTTGTTGTTAATAATATCAGCTTATTCCTACGAGTTAGTAGCTTTCACTCGGTGAATACTAGGCAGAAGTCTAATCTTCATTTGCATCACACCACCTTAAAACTTGTGCAGAAAGGGCTACAGTATTCTGCGGCATCCATTTTCAATAAGCTGCCACAAGAACTAAAGAATCTTAGCACTAATCCACACGCTTTCAAATCTAAATTGAAGAGTTAGCTCATGGCTCACTCCTTTTATTCTGTCGAGGAGCTCCTAGAAAAGTTAGACAATTAAGCGAATTCATTTTTCTTTATTGATTCTTTTCACTTTGTCTTAATATTGTCGTGTGCAAAGGACTACTTAAAAATTTTCTACAGTATTACCATTCTTGTGTAACAATTAATGTATTGACTTGTTCCATGACCATGGAGTCTCACTCCTCAATTGGGTCCTATGGAACAGAAAAAAACCAATAAACAAATAAATTAGACACATACTTTACTGTCTATTCATGCTTTAAATTCTACACGTCCCTCTTAAAAGGCACAAATGCTGGGAAGCACCGAAACCATGGGTACATTATAATAGCACCGCATCATGAGTAATAAAAATAGAAATAAAATAAAAATAGAAATAAAATAAGAGTAGAAATAGGAAAAACGTTGGTCTGTGTCATTTGCAAGCAAAACACTACATCTTACCTCGAGTGATATTTTAATAAATAGGAAGTAACAAAATACACTATGTGTAATTCAATAATATCAGTGTAATACTAAATTTTCAATCAAGAGTGCTAAAATCCCACTGCTTAAAGCAATTATAACAGCGATAAACACACACATATCCGACAACCATGGTAATGCTTATCAGTCCTAAATGGATTTCAAAGTATAATGGAAGAGAGACATGATCGTTGTTTCGTCATCAAACTTACTCTGACTCATATTCAGTTAAGTATAAGCCTTTATATATATGTAGAGTCTGTTCTTTCGAACATGTCCGGCCGCTGCAGTGGCCGAGCGGTCTGCGGCGCGCCAGTAACAGTCTGCACGGCCGTTGCGGTCGGGGGTTCGAATCCCCCTCGGGCATGGATGTTTGTTCCGTCTTTAGAATAAGCTAGTTCATAAGTAGTTTGTAAGTTTAGGGACTGATGACCGCGTAGTTAAGTCCCATAAGCTCCACAAACATTTGAACATTGAACCCCACAGTTAAGTCCCTTAAGCTTAACAAACATTTGAACATTTCAAACATGTCCGAAAGATCAGACAACACTTTTCATCCTGCAGTTATTATCTATTCATATTCACGGAATGTATGACATTAACTGCGAATGGGTAAAGTAGAAAATGTGTACCCAGCCGGGACTCGAACACAGGTCTCCTGCTTTCCAGGCAGTTGCGCTGATCTCTACACCACTGGGGACACAGCGATCAACACTCGTGCACGGAATTACTCAAGTACGGCTCCTGTCAGATACAAATTCCCAACTTTACCCTGTCCACTACAACTCAAACTCGTAGTTACTGTAAACTAATTACCGTAAGAGTAAGAGCGTAGGAGTGCCTCCGCACTGAAGAAAGGATCATTGCCCGTCATCGGCATTTATATAAGTTCTTTCGAACTTGTATAAACCTTTGTTGCAATATTTTTGCCGAGGTGGAGTAGTCGAGCGGTCTAAAGCGTCTCGCTGCGGAGCGCGCGGTTGCTCGCCGTGGAGGTTCGAGTCCTCCCTCGGGCATGGGTGTGTGTGTTTGTCCTTAGTTTAGTTTACCTAGGCTTAAGTAGTTTGTAAGCTACGGACTGCTGACCACGCAGTTTGGTCCGATAGATTTACAAACATTTGAACATTTTTGAAGCAATATTTTTGATGGGTGTAGGTTATGACACTGATATACCCATATCATAATCGAAAATGTAAGTAGTGTGGCTTTGTTTGCTATTAGACTGTTTTATTGTAAAAAAAAGAATTTGAAAAATTTGGATTTAGTGAGGTGTTCACATTATTATCATCCACTTTATTCCAGCAACTTTATCACAATCTGCACTTGGACGACTAATATAAACACTGCAAGATGTGCGGGATACGTGTGCTTTGCGCTGTTATAATTAGCTTAAGCGGAGGGATTTTGCACTCTTCATTAAAAATGTAACGATTCACTGGCGTCAGTGAATTACATACATTCCCATCCTGTGGTATTGATACATTGCCACTTTGTTCCTCACTATTAAAATGTCACTTGTGGTAGACTGGCATGTAAATGACACAGATGAAAGTATTTTTGTTATGATAAGCACGGTTTTGTTGGAGGTGAAAGGCGTCCGTTGTTATCAGTTGAGAGTACGATGACGAGTGCAGGATGTGCGACATTTCCTCCCTGCTCTCTTAGGCACCCCCCACCCCACCCCTGCTCGTCAGCGGCACGTCATCGTGTTGAGCCCCCACTTAAGGTTAGTAACACTACAAGTCGGCCGTTTGGCATGGACCACATGGCTATTCGGGCTATTCGGATTATATATATATATATATATATATATATATATATATATATATATATATATATATATATTTGGAATCTTCGATATCCGACCTTCTCGGGACCGGGCCGTGGTCGGAACGGCCAAAAGGTCGGATATACCGACGAGCAATAAAACACGTTTTTTCGGGTCAAAATAGCCATATACTGCACTAAATTATAAATATTGTACAAAATACCAAAATACACACTCAATACAACAGTGCTGCTTAATCGTAATCACTGTATTCAATAAAAATTATTTTACAGTATTATGAGTCTATCCTTAGCTAGCTTTGTACCCAAAACAAGTTCATTTTTAGCAGCAAGAGTAGATTTCGGCAACATTTTATAGTTCAGTCCGGTCTCGTCTACGTTATATACTTGTTCAGCTACAAGATTACTATCCGACACCAACTTTTGAAACTTTTCTACAAAATCTTTTGCAGCATCGTCATCACCAGACAACTTTTCGCCCGCAATAACAACATGTCTAATACCGTGGCGAAGCTTTCAGGGGTGAAACCAACCTTCGCTTGCCTGGAAAGTCTTAACATCTCCTCCCAATTTTTCAAACAGCTTTACGGCTTTTTCTTTCACAAGACGCCCCGACAATGGAGTCCTTTTGCCCCGTTCTTGACAAAAGCAAACCCAAACAGCTTCGACTATAAGTTCTAGCTTACGTTTTTTTTTTTTTAACTTCCGATTTTTTAAAATGTTCAAATGTTTGTAATTCTATCGGACCAAACTGCGTGGTCATCAGTCCGTAGCTTACAAACCACTTAAACCTAGGTAAACTAACCTAAGGACAACACACACACAGCCATGCCCCAAGGAGGACACGAACCTCCACGGCGAGCAACCGCGCGCTCCGCAGCTCGGCTAGTCCACCGCGGCCCGATTTTTTAAAGCATCTTCCGTTTCAACTGTCATAGAATAACTTTCAAGGTCTTCACGGTTTTTTCTCCAGTCTTTTTCAGTTGTCACGCTGACCCCTAGTAGCTCTGCGACTAATTTGACTAGTGAGTGACTCACCACGGTCCGAACATTGAAGCACTTCAAGTTTTCTTGAAGGGAAACGCACACGCCGGCCGCAGTGGCCGAGGGAATTGAGGCGCTCCGGTCACAGTCTGCACGGCCACTACGGTCGGGGGTTCGAATCCCCCCTCGGCCATGGAAATTTGTGCCGTCCTTAGTCTTAGCTAGTTCATAAGTAGTTTGTAAGCTTAGGGACTGATGGCCCCGTAGTTAAGTCCCACAAGTTCTACAAACATTTGAACATATTTTTGAAACGCACACGCGCCTACGTTTTTGGGAAGCCGTAGCGAACTTTCACTAATCGCACAACACAGTTTATAACCAAAAATACAGTAATCACGAAAACAAAAAACAATAAAGTAGAGCAACTTTCACGTCGACAATGAGAACACAACTGGCAGTTTAACAGAGAAACAATGCACAGCCCTGATGAGTCTGTTTGACTCGTCGCCGGCAGAAGACAGGCGGGCACATGGTCGGATATCCCGAGGAGTCGGATATCCCGAGGTCGGATATGAGGGGTTCTACATATATATATATATATATATATATATATATATATATATATATATATATATATATATATATACAAGAAGTTTATAATATAAATAACAATCAGCCAAAACTATTCGACGAAACTATAAAAAATTCTCGACAAAATCGACTTCGAAGTTTTACAGATACACGTAAGTACCAGTAAATAAATCCTTTTGGCCGCGGTGGAGTAGCCGAGCGGTCTAAAGCACCTCGCTGCGGAGCGCGCGGTTGCTCGCCGTGGAGGTCCTACCTGGGGCATGGGTTTGTGTGTTTGTCCATTGGTTAATTTACCTAGGTTTAAGTAGTTTGTAAGCTACGGACTGATGACCACGCAGTTTGGTCCGATAGATTTACAAACAAATCCTTTTGCAGTGTCTGGAGGTGAAGCTGAAGTGAAGACGGGCGCCGTGGCTCAGCCAACACCGCCTAGAAGACAAGGCCTGACAACTGGCCGTCACACCGAGAGGCGGCGGACGCTGACTGGTCAGCCGCTACGAGGCGGTGGGCGTGCCCCAGTCAGCCGTTCAACTGGTAGCCGCCGCCTCTCGGTGTGACGTTGTCAGGCCTTGTCATTAAAAAAAAAAGTGGTAGCGTTCTGGCCTTACAAACATGGTTCCATTGTCGACATTTTGGGATCTTTAATTCCACGTGTAGCGTCAGTTTTTGTTTATGTGTATGTAGACGAGCTGAACACTTTGTCGTCACCTAAAACGATGGTTGAATAAGTTAGCTGATTGGAAAGCCAATAGTAACTATGGAGATGACTTTCCAAAGACAGCGTCGTAGCTCTTTACAAACTGAACAACCACCGTCAATTAATGGTGAAGTCAATATTGTAAAAAACGTAACTTACGTTTTTTGGCCGGCCGTGGTGGCCGAGGGGACTGAGGCGGAGGCGCTCCAGTCTCGGTCTGCACGGCCACTACGGTCGGGGGTTCGAATCTCCCATCGGGCATGGATATTTGTGCCGTCCTTAGTGTTAGCTAGTTCGTGAGTAGTTAGTAAGTTTAGGGACTGATGACCCCGTAGTTAAGTCCCATAAACTACACAAACATTTGAACATTTTTGCGTTTTTTGATTGAAACCATCATAATAAAATTTAGAAAATTACGAATAAACAAAAATACGTGAATTTTTCTTAAAAATAACCAGTAAATATTAAAATTGTGTAAGTATTTGAACACATCGAAAAAAATTAATCTGGCATGGCGGGATTCGAACCAACAACCCTACGGCTGTAAGGCCAGAACGCTACCGCCTGACCTACACCGACAGAAGCTACGACTGATTTAATTATTTGTACTTGCGTGTACTTGCAAAACTTCAAAGTCGATTTCCTCGGGACTTTCTGATAGTTGCGTTGAATAGCTTAGGCTGATTCTTATTTGAGTTCCGAACTTCACGTACCATAAATTTAAAAAAATCCTAAAATCCGATCCCCAAGTGGTCTCCTTGTGAGACGAAAATTGAATAAACGGATTTGTAGAGGAGAAACAATCTCTACAGCTTTGCTCTTATTTTTCAGTATCTGCAGCAGTTTAAGATATTTTCAGACGTAACGACGATTTGACACTGTGACCAGTGACGTCGCTCAACCGGTCGGCAGCAAGTTCTGCAGCCTGCCAGCGACCAGAAGCTCCCTCTGAGGCGGCACTATGCCCTGTTTCGGCAATTATGCTTGGCATTGGAAAAAATTTAAAGTTTTCCAGTACTTAAAATCAAATAACTTCAGTATGAAAATTTTTCTATATTTTCACTCTGAAAGTTGGTACACACGTCTAAATAATCACTTAATATGGTCCTACCGTCATATTCTTTTGCTGTAAATCATTTATTGGTGGTTCGCTGCGGCGGATTAGCCGTGCCCACTGAGGCGCCGTGCTGCGACCGTTCGCCGTTGGGGGTTCTAGTCCTCCCTCTGGCATGGGTGTATGTATTGTCCTTAGGTTAGTTTACCTTAGTTTAAGTAGTTTGTAATCAAATGTTCAAATGTTTGTTAAGCTTATGGGACTTAACTACGGGGTCATCAGCCCCTAAACTTACAAACTACTTATGAACTAGCTAATACTAAGGACGGCACAAATATCCATGCCCGAGGGGGATTCGAACCCCGACCGTAGTGGCCGTGCTGACCGTGACTGGAGCGCCTCAGTCACCTCGGCCACCGCGGCCGGCAGTTTGTAATCTAGGGACTAATAACCAATGAGTTGAGTCCCATAGATTTATAAAAATTTGAACATTTTGAATGGAGGTTCGAAGAATGAATTGAAGTTGATGTTACCGCTGGGGATGAATGTATCGTAGAATAATAAATTCATAATTAATAATATTAATTCATTATTATTCGGATTGTTTTCGCTATTTCCGAACGCTCCTGCCCAGTACATGAAGTTTTTTTTTCAAAAAGGCCTTAAAGTTAAATAAATGAGAATTATAAAAATAAAAATCGCCCTGGCCTGTTTCTCGGCCCACGTTTGCAAATATTTCGGACCAAGAAAATTAAAAATGTAAATGTCAATTTAAATCTATAAAGTAGTATTTATTGTACTATTTCTTATTTATTTTATATTATTTCCATTTTTATTATTTTTGTCAGATATTTTCAAAATTATAAAAGTACAGCAATGCGATTTCTTGGACCCATTTGCCGGCCCTCTGTGAGAGCCGCCCGGCACACACACCGTGGTTTGAATCCCCCCCCCCTCCGGTCATCATGATGACACAGAGCTTGAGTCAAATACAGAATGTCAAGTGTATAAAGTATAAGAAATGGCAAAATACAGGAACACAATCATGTGTACAAAGTACTATACTAAATTATATACCATCACAAAAGTTCTTCGATTTCTAAGTCCAATGTGTCGATCCCGTTTAGCTCTTCAGGTGATATTTGGTGGACGTCATTTATTAAAATCAATTGTTCAAATGCTTGTAAATCTATGGGACTTGACATTTTTGATTATTGCTCCCTAGGCTTACAAACTACTTAAAATAAGTTAAACTAACCTAAGGACAACACACCCATGCCCAAGGTTGGACTCTAACGAGGTGAGAGGATATTACCGGATCTGCCGTTAAAACTGTGCCATATACAGGGTGAGGCACTTAAAACTGTTTTTCCAGAATACTTGGAAAAATACAAAAGGGATTTTAAAAAAGTTACAATAAAAGTTGTTTACTACCAAGAGGGACATCCGTTAACATGAAACATGACCCAGTGCAAGGGGCGAACCCCTATTTTTTTTATTGCAGATTTCGATTCTTCTGGAAAAAATATAACTTTTGTATGAAACATTTTTTGGTTTATTGATAGATGACTTTGTAGTCGAAAAAATTGGAGTTGAATGGTTGATAAGCGGTAATATTTCAAACAAGAACACATCAGATTAGGAAAATCGAAGTAGAGTTTTTGATATTTTTGATAATGCAATCATGTGACAGTTCCCACAATCGAGTGAAGCACACTGCGCTCATGCTCTCGGTCCGTGGTCAGACGGTTCATTGTACTTCACTGATTCGGAATGTACACATCTCTAAGACTGTTGTTCCTCTATGTTAACGACTGGCCGCTTGTGTGTGTGTGTGTGTGTGTGTTTTGTCCTTAGGCTAAAAAAATGTTCAAATGTTTGTATATCTATCGGACCAAACTGCGTGGTCATCAGTCCGTAGCTTACAAACTACTTAAACCTAAGTAAACTATTCTAAGGACAAACACACACCCATGCCCCAGGGAGGACTCGAACCTCCACGGTGAGCAACCGCGCGCTCCGCAGCGAGACGCTTTAGACCGCTCGGCTACTCCACCGCGGCTTGAAATTTAGTCAAAACACTTACGTGCGCTACTGTATTTGATCAAGTGGCATTTTGCAGAACAAACCAGCTAGCCAATTACCTCCCAGTTGCACTGCTGCACCATTTGTTAGACAGGGCGCTAGCAGGCAATGGCCTTGGAATTATAGTGGTCTGTGACCTTGCAGCGAGTCCTGGGACCCCTGTTATGGATTCCGAGTTTATTCTCTTGTTCAGAATGTTCAAATATTTGTTAGGCTTAAGGGACTTAACTGCGGGGTCATCAGTCCCTAAACTTACAAACCACTTATGAACTACCTTATACTGAAGTTGACACAAACATCCATGTCCGAGGGGGGATTCGAACCCCCGACGGGGTATGGCCTCGCGCATCGGAGCATAGCGCCTCAATGCTCTTGGCCACTCCGACGCGGCTAGGAATTTTTACCTCATATTTAAGGCTATTTTAACAATATCAAGAAGAAGGCTTCACACAGCAGGGCAGGGATGCAGGTACTTCTTTCGTAAAAGGTGAACATATTGTATAAAAACCGAAGATCACTGAAATTTAAATGATTTTTGTCAAGGAATATCTTGAATATGTGTTGCTAATTACGCGACGTATTTAATACCAAATGTTTGAATTAAATGCCCGTCTTTGAAGCTAAGTGATTCCTTAATTGAAGTCTATGATATGAAGACTTTAATGGCCAATTACGTTTTAGTTCACTGTCGGAAGATGCCACCGTTCATGCAGCTGTATAGAAAGAAGACGATACCGTCTTACTCTTGTCACATTTGTTAAATCATTTTCTTTGACAGAGAACGCAGATTACGTATATTAATTTCCACCATAGTATATGTATGTCCGTGCATGGAAAGGATCGTTTTTGGTATTAAGTTTCTATTGAACAGCAGCAAGTACAACGTTCGAAACGTCTCTCACTTTGAAAATATGATCATGAGCATCTGTTTTATGGATCAATATGGCAGAATACTCCCCCCCCCCCTTCCTTTACAAGAAGAAATTTTAATTTCGTAAACTCACACTACTTCCCCGAATAAGGTTTTAAGAAAACGTGGTCATTGCGACAGATTTACGCGGGTGACGTGGGTTCGATTCCCGGTACCGGCAGAGAGTTTTGCTCGGTGGGAGGCCTGGAATGGGCTGCACTCGGCCAGATGAAGACCTAGTTGACTGAGGAGTAGCGGCTCCAGTCATGGCAGCTGCCAACGGCCGCGGGAGCGCTGTACTGACCGCCTGACACTGCATCCTGTGACGTCACTGCCAGAGGCAGTGGACCGAGGCTCGTTAATTATAGAACAAGGTCCACTTCCTACAACAAAAATAGATTTTGTGTACATCACACGAGGATCTCTAGTACTTGTCGGTGTTTCTGCGATTACGATTGGTTGTGAGTACTATAAAATATTATTAGCACTACTTACAATTTAAAAAAACCTTTTGATTCTAATTTATTATTTGGGTTTTCACTGAGATTTTCAGAAGTTATTCTAACTGTACATAGTTCCGAGGCAACTGTAAAGTAGTTTAAAATCACAGGTTGTTTCTTACAAAGAAGAAAACAGCAAACAGTCACTATTAATGGTATTTTTTTAAATAGCGCCGTTGCCGGTTTCGAACCTAAAGGTACATCACCAGGCCGCTGATCACATCCAAATACATTTGTTGTTACTTACTTCTTGATTCTAGTTCCAAGCGACGAAATATTGTTGGGATCGTAGTGCACTACCGTATCCAAAAGATGACTGAAATGACATATTTGAACGTAACTAGCACTAACATTACGTAAAACCCTGTAAACAGATCTTCACAATTGACTTAATGTTGCTGTTATTTTCTATTTACAACGAAAATCCGAGCCCAGTTTTTTTATTTTTATTTTTATTTTGCCCTGTCGTTTGCTTCTGCTCATAAAACTATTGAACTAGCAGATGTGTTAAGACGAACTGGTAAATGTAAAAAATTCAGAATGCATGAACTGATACACCCGGTTGGTATCAGTTCATTAGTAAGTCCGCAGTAGTGAGGAACAAGGTAGGATCTACACAAGCTGAGCCGACCGAGATGTCGCTATAAATAACGGGATGGGAGCAGTGAGGTGGCAGGATGCCGGCTAGTATTACGGGCAGCTCTTATAAGGGACACTCATAACCGCCAAGGTAGATGGCGCAACACACTCTTATATCATACACGTGAGTCGCTGCTGTAGTAAGACGACCCGCTCTGTGCTCCATGTAACTACCTTATGTGAGAAAGGAAATAACACTTGGAAAAAGGCCAGGCCGGCCGCGGTGGCCAAGGAGACTGAGGCGCTTCAGTCACGGTCTGCACGGCCACTACGGTCGGGGGTTCGAATCCCCCCTCGGGCATGGATATTTGTGCCGTCCTAGTTCGTAAGTAGTTCATAAGTAGTTTGTAAGTTTAGGGACTGATGACCCCGTAGTTAAGTCCCATAAGCTTAACAAACATTTGATTTGAAAAAGGCCAGGAATGCTTGAAATATCAGCTGAAACAAAATTTGCTAACCAGTAAGGGATGTAGCTTTAAAGGTTCTAGTTAAAACACACAGTCGTCCTAGTATCTTAACAAGCAGTTCGTGTCCTTTTTATATTTAGCAAAGATTCCTGTTTCTGGAGATAAAATGTTGCATCGGGATCCTGGAACTACATTAAATTCTGAAACCTCTCTTTAGTTGGGTTTTCAGATCGGAGAACATCGAAGAGTATACTACTTGCAGTAGTATCATGAGTAATTAGGAATTTTGGTGGTCCAACTAACCTTCATATTCATGATATATTTGCTAATTTTATTAAATATACATTTATCTAATCTATTACAGGTGACACTGTCTAAGCACTATTGATAGTAGCCATTACCAAATATCTAAGCCGCGGTGGAGTAGCCGAACGGTCTAAAGCACCTCGCTGTGGAGCGCGCGGTTGCTTGCCGTGGAGGTTCGAGTCCTCCCTGGGGCATGGGTGTGTGTGTTTGTCCGTAGGTCAGTTTACCTAGGTTTAAGTAGTTTGTAAGCTACGGACTGATGACCACGCAGTTTGCTCCGATAGATTTACAAACATTTGAACAAAAAATGTTCAAATGTTTGTAGGGCTTATGGGACTTAACTACTGGGTCATCAGTCCCTAAACTTACAAACTACTTATGAACTAGCTAATTCTAAGGACGGCACAAATATCCATGCCCGAGGGGGGATTCGAACCCCCGACCGTAGTGGCCGTGCAGACCGTGACTGGCGCGCCGCAGAGCGCTCGGCCACAGCGGCCGGCAAACTTGAACATTTTGAACAAATATCTAATACTCAATTAACATCTGTAATCAGGTCACATATGTGCTACTAGAAATGATTTTTTATTTCCGAAATAGTTCAAGCAAACGTTGCATAGATTCATTAATAAATAATAATTCTAACTTTGAACATATTTTAGAAATATTGTCCAGTTTTTCATGCATAGCTGGCGACGGAGAAAAAGCAAATTGAGCTAAACATTCGTAAAATCTGAATGGTATTAACTGGTATAGTACGTTCGAATGTGACAAGTATTTATTTTTATTTTTATTTATTTTATTTTTATTTATTTTTTTTTTTACTTTATTTTGTACATAACAGGATTTATAACGTAAGTACCAGAAAAAGCGAAAACCAAATATAAAAAGACTTTTCCATCACTGGAGAAACTTTTCGATACTAATTAATACTTCTCTACAGTCTTTGTACCTACACTGATTTACATTTGCGTGTGTGGGCTATTACTACTTTATGGTCTCACCGGCAATGGAACATTGCAAACAAAAAATTGTTGATGATTAAACTTAGATGAGATCCCCTTGCATGGGCACTATACAGTAAAATCTAAAGATCGCACGTATTGAGTAGTTATTGAATCACTGAAAGGTCGATTTAAATAGCTGAAAACTTCAGTCTGTAATAATAAGATTTATTATGAATGGAAAGTGAATGTTCTCCGTGTTCACTGCCTGACCGCACCAGAAGCCAGAATACCGAAATTTTACTCTGTAGCGCTGCAGAAGATTTTAATTTCACTGGCAATATAACGAGAACCTGCAAGCCAAATATCATACATTCCTCTATTTTTAGTAGTTGGGAAGTTACGGTCGAAATAAATTATGCTAAGGAATAACGGAAAAGATTCATCGAAAAAGAGCTGTTGAGTTGTCAACAGGTGCACAAGAAAGCAAAAAATTTGGTAACTTTCAGGGAAGCCTTTTTCCGAGCTACTGTGAAAATAAAACGGCCTAATAGAATTCCCTTCCATGGCTCTTAACCCTCCTTTCACAATTACATTCACCTCTTAGATTCAGTTAGGCAGTATACCTCACAAACACACACACACACACACACACACACACACAGAGAGAGAGAGAGAGAGAGAGAGAGAGAGAGAGAGAGAGAGAGAGAGAGAGACATTTCCGAAACCGAGACCATGCACTTCAACACATGGATGAGCGTACCAAAATCCATCACCATACGTTTCCATGTAACTGACATGTTACATCTGCTTTGGACGCCACAACCTATCAGACGCACAATGTACCTATGGTGTCGCACAAGTATAAAGTGCGCGCCACCTACTTTCGCCGCGCGCCGCCATGCACGCGCGGCGCGGCGTTCTTACGACGTCAGCCACGAGCGCCCTCTGCGACTACTCCGCTCGTGGCCACCACTGAACGACATCGTTCACTTCGGACTGAGATAGGAACCAGTTAACACTTCGGAATCAGATAGGCACCAGTGAAGATTTGGCTATCGGATAGGCACTAGGCAGTCCTCTAGCACAACTATGTATCAGCATTCTGCAGTACTGAGCTATGTAAAAGTTAAGTATTGTATAAATTCTGTGCAATATATATCTCGTTTTAATTTATTCTAGTGTTTCTAGTTTCTGCTGTCCCACTGGCTGCTCCCCTCCGTACCTGCACAAGCGTGCTACCTTTATTCCTGTGTCGGTCTTCCTACTCGTTCACCGACACCTACGACGGAAACGAGACACAAAAGCGGCGACGAGGCTGGGACACAAAAGTACCCCCCCCCCCCATTATCAATCATTTATAGTGCTCACCCTTTTTCTAGCTGACCTTGTCAATTTAAAATAGCCTCCAAAAGTGCCTCCCAGCACTCCACCAAATAGAAAGCCCAAACAAACCCATAACAGTGTTGTCAACCTGCCCCACAAAATCCCTCAAACCTACAGACGTTCACACCTATCAAGGGACCGCACCTTATGCCGCACACCACAGTTTAACCAAGTTGGACTTGTCAGATACCTACAATCCTTCTCACAATGCCTGCAGTGGAAACACTTCACCTGCAACTAAAGCCTACCTAGTCCCAACACTGAACCCTACCTCCCTCTCCCACCTAACTGTCCCCCGGATATGTTCCAGGAATTTCCTACCTCTAATTTTAATTCCTCATCCTTCCCCAGCTCTGTTCCTAAGAAGATCAACCTCTCAGCCAGTGAAAGATAGCCATATTCAACCTCAAATCAGATCCTGACTTAATCATCCTCTCTGCACCAATGGTGTCATGAATTGCAGTGGTTACTTGGTAGAAGGCATTTGCCAGTTGTCTGACTCCTCCAACTAAAAGCTCTGTCAAATTGATCCAATCACAGAAATCCAACGAATCCTCCAATCCCTGATGAAATCCTTAGGCGCTTTCCAGAACCTCTCTCCTGAATGCATCTCCGAGATCACCCCAACAATATCCCAAAATCCCACTTTCTATATTCTCCCAAAATCCACAAACCCAAAAATCTCGGACCTCCTTTTGTGGCTTGTTATTGTGCTGTCACTGAAAGAATTTCACCTCTTGTTGATGAATGTCTCTCACCAATCTCTCAAATCCTAGCCCACCACATCGAAGATACCAAACACTTCTTTCACCAACTCTCCAAACTCCCCACCCCATTACCTGCAGGATCTACACTCGTTAATGTTTACGCCACCTCGCTATACATCAACATCATGCCATTGCCGCTATCACACACTGCCTCTTCAAACGTCCCTCATATTCCAAACCCACCAACTGATACCTCATACACCTTACCAACTATATTCTTAGATACAACTACTTCTTTTTCGAAAAGAAAGTACACATATAAATCTGCAGCACAGACATGGTCACCTGCATGGCGCTCTCTTATGCCAACGTATTTATGGGCCATTTGGGAAAAAGATTCTTCGATATCTTCATGATATGGACTCGGGCCAGGATTCCCCCATCTTCATTCCATCAGAACTTGAACACCTTCTCTCACTGCAGCTGGTTCTCCTCAGGCCATTGAGCTACCTCCTGGTCGTTTACCTCTGGTGACTGCACACACATCTCAGTTAACAACAAACCTACCAACCACCAACTGTACCTGCATTTAGACAGCTGCCATCCCTGACATACAAAAATCCCTCCTATACAGCCTGGCCACTCATGGATGGCACCTCCCCAATGATGTAATTATAAATATTAGAAAAGAACATTAAAATTTTTCGCCCCATTGATACAGAATTGCGGCACATTACTTTGTTAATGGGGTTAATGGGGCATCCTGACAATCCAAATGTTCGAATGTTTGTGTAGTCTGTGGGACTTAACTACGGAGTCATCAGTCCCTAAACTTACAAACTACTTATGAACTACTTACGAACTAGGACGGCACAAATATCCATGCCCGAGGGGGGATTCGAACCCCCGACGGTAGTGGCCGTGCAGACCGTGACTGGAGCGCCTTAGTCCTCTCGGCCACCGCGGCCGGCCCTGACAATCCCTTGCAGCCACTTAAGGTAGGACAATGAGACTCTAAATCGGATGGTTATTAGAATTTCGTATCTTCCCAGTGCAATGAAGGTTAACCCTTTCATTTCCTGTGTTGTTCCTCGATAACAACGTATTAAAAGCTGATTTATGCCGTATTTTGTATATCAATCCTTAAAGTCACTTTGTTTTGGATGAACAAAATGCTTCTATTACGATATATTGCCGCTTGGTACGGCGTGTAGCCACTTCTGAGGCATTATTTGTCCGTCTTGGAGGTTGTGTTATGTTTCCGTCTGTACGTGGCTGTGAGTGTGAGCATGAGTGTGGTTCATGTCATTTTATTTCAGCAGTGTGTTGTCTTGTCTTTGGCACTGTGGCGAAGATTATGCTAGCATTATTGACCTGACAGTGTTAACTGTCAACAAATACCGCCCCAAGTAATAGAATACCTCAATACAAACGTCTGTGTTGTGCATGCAATACGTGACTAAAATAATAGTCATATAAAACACATATTTCGATGTTCAGTGCACTGTATCAATAAAGAAAACACTGAATTTTAATTTGTCCATATCTGAATTCATAATGTGGGAATGAAATAGTTAAAGACCCTTGTTGGGACTAGTATGATTTCACAGTAACCTAAAATATGTGATGAATGGTCGTTATTGAACGTGTTTCCTGAAAACGGACATCACAGAACAAGTGCATGTTAGTTGTGGAACTGGCAGGTAGCAGAAGAGAAAAGTAGTTGGTGAAAGGTCATCTTGTGGAGCACATACATCGCACAACAAATGGATATTAGTTGCAGTTTGGCATGTGATCATTACTGTGTCATTAGATGAGAGGCGGCTGCGGGCACCACGTGAGCGTATCTCGGGATTCCTACTCGCGAACGGCGCACGATACTGCCGTTAACACCCGGTAGACAGCTGATGCACGAGTCCCTAGTCACGTTACAAGTATTCTTCGCTTTGTCATACTTACTACAGTATGACAATACAATGAACACTTGCGATGAAATAATACATTTGTTTAGTATTCAGGAAGTATTGCCTAAAAGGCTTGTTTAGTACGAAAGGTGCCATGGAATGAATAAGCGCCGCGCGGGAGTAGCCGAGCGGTCTGGAGCGCCACGTTGCGCATAGCGCGGTCTTCCGCGTCGGACGTTCGAATCCTCCCTCGGGCATGGATGTTTGTGTTGTCTTTAGTATAAGTTAGTTCATAATTAGTTAATAAGTTTAGGGACTGATGACTCTGCAGTCAAATCCCATAAGCTTTACAAACATTTGAACATCTGATTGAATGAATAAGTAATAATAAATCTATCAGAAGCACAACACAACTCAAAAGGAACAAATAAAGAAAAGATATTTTCATTGCGTTATTTCTACTGACTTAATTTTCTGGTCACAAATACAAAACAGATATAAAATAAGAGACAAAAGATTACTTGCAATTTTATTAAACAATTATTAACTTAATACATATTACTGAGAAGTGTTAAGAACTGACCTAGTACTTATGAAAATGAAACAAACTTGTTTTCATCGCTCTCTAATTCTGTTTGAATGTTTTTTATTGGCATCTCGATATTTGGAGTAACATTACTGGTCACCAACTGCATGGCTTCAGTCAGCTGAACTACCGTATGAGTACTCCTGGCCTTCAATTTCGTTAGTTTCATTTAGGAAAGAAAAAACCGCTTTAACACATATATTTAGTGTTGTGACGTAAAGTCAGCGCCACACGCCAGACGCTCGAGAACGATCGTGAAGAAGGCAGCGGATGACCGGCAGCCAATCACATGGCGGCACCGCGTCTCCTGCAGGGAGCAATGGAGAAGCGCGCCCTCTACAAGCAGCTATATCTAGGCCGACATGCGTCTGGAAGGCACTCTGAACTCGGCTCCGAAACAGGCAGTCACTAGAACTCAGGAAAAAAAAAATGTTCAAATGTTTGTAGAGCTTATGGGACTTAACTATGGGGTCATCAGCCCCTAAACTTACAAACTACTTATGAACTAGCTAATACTAAGGACGGCACAAATATCCATGCCCGAGGGGGATTCGAACCCCGACCGTAGTGGCCGTGCAGACCGTGACTGGCGCGCCGCAGTCCCCTCGGCCACCGCGGCCGGCTAGAACTCAGCGGATCGATGAAGAGATGCCGCCGCGAGAAGAGACATACTTTATAGAAGTTGAGTATTTGTTGTAACTTTCAGTAAATAAAACTTGTATTATTAATCAGTATAGCTGTTTTAGATGTCAACGCATCCCAAGCGTCCTGAAAGACAGGCCGGGAAGCACAAAACACATGGCATCGAGGACGACTAACCAAATGGTGACGAGGATTACGAACCACATTGCGTCGAGATGTTAAATTTCTGACATTATGCTGTGCCATTATTTTGCTTGTTACTTTATTACAGGTCTCGGCGATTCCAGTCTATAATCTTTTGTGACTTTCTCTTGAAGAGTTACACGTCAATTTCTATATTTTTGCACTGCTTCCTTTTGTAGTTTTTGCAAAATGTCAGTCCCCATTAACACAAACATCCATGACACTGCGCCGCAGCTCCCTATGCTCGAAGCACAGCAAGTGATGCAGATGTTTCAGTTTCAGAGTCAACAAATCACATCATTGCTGTCAACCGTGCAATAACTTCTGGCCGCACCGGTGTCACAAAATACGCAAGTTCCACTGCAGCAGCTACCACCTCCAATAATTCCACCATTCCGCCACTATGAAGAAGCACAAGAGGAATGGACAGAGTGGTAGCAACACTTTGAAGCCTACGTCACAGTTCAGGAGATACAAGGTACTGTCAAACTCCACTTCTTTTTATCGCGTGTAGGCCCCCAGTCTTCCCTCTTGTCAAAAAACTGTTTCCCACCGCGGAGTCTTCTGAACTTTCTTATGATTCAGTGATAGGAACAGTAAATCCGCTAGGAATCAGGTCTTTCGGTGTAGGAAACGCGAAAACCAAACATACCTGCAGTGGATAACAGATCTTCAAAGTCTTACTAGAAAATGTAAGTTTAAATGTTCGTGTGGAGCTTTGTATTCAGATGTGATGTTACGTGACGCTATTGTCTATAATATATCAGATGTCAGACTTAGAGAGCATATTCTAAAAATGTCAAATCCGTCTTTCCATCAAGTGGAACATATTTTGGAACAGTACGATTCAAGTACCACGGCAGCGAAAAATTTTGATTCAATTCCAATGTGTACTGTTGCTACATCGGCGAGCGAGAGGTCAGACGACGTACACTTCCTGCTGCCCGCGCTAAGCGTAAACCAGTTGATAGACACAGAGCCGTGCCCTCTAAGGAAGTGAAGTCTTACCCACAATGTTTCTCACGGCACAAAAGGCAGAACTGTCCGTCCCAGTCAGCGAAATGCGATGCATCCGGCAAGAAAGGTAATATACAAACAGTCTGATACAGCAAAAGAAACCGAATTTGCCTTCCCGACCGAAAAAGCGACAAGACAATACTTATTCAATAAATGCAGTATTTCCAACACCAGTGGCTGCCCCTCGTAACATCACGGACACAGAAGTAGCACAGCCGGCCGCGGTGGCCGAGGGGACTGAGGCGCTCCAGTCACGGTCCGGTCTGCACGGCCACGACGGTCGGGGGTTCGAATCCCCCCTCGGGCATGGATATTTGTGCCGTCCTAGTTCATAAGTAGTTTGTAAGTTTAGTGACTGATGACCCCGTAGTTAAGTCCCATAACCTATACAAACATTTGAACCGGGATTGGAAGCTGCGGCCTTTGCCTTTAGCGGGCAAGGGCTCTACCGTCTCAACTATTCCGACACGCTTCACAGCCCGTCGTCACAACTTGACTTCTGCCTGTTCGTCACCAGCTACTTTCGAAACTTCACAGAAGTCCTCCTGCGAACCTTGCAGGACTAGCACTCCTGCAAGAAACGATGTGGTGAAGTCACGGCTTAGCCACAGCCCACGGGATGTTTCCAGAATGAGGAGTGCTAGTCCTGAAAGGTTCACAGGAGAACTTCTGTGAAGTTTGGGAAGTAGGAGGCGAGGTACTGGCAGAAGTAAAGTTTTGTGGTCGGACCGTGAAGCGTACCAGGATAGCTCAGATGGTAGAGCGAATGCAAGCGAAAGGCATAGATCCCAGGTTCGAATCCCGTTTCTGGCCCACAATTTTAATCTGCCGGGAAGTTTGAATTGTAATTTTATTGATCGCGAAAGCTTTCTTGAAAATTTATCTCGTTTTGCATAGCAACCTTCAAAGAATGAAGGAGAAATTGCTTCAGTTCAACGCAAACACAGGAAATCTGGTTTTAGGTTTTAAGGGAATATCAAACTTGGCGCGACTTACTGGTATTTACTGGCTGTTTGTTTCTGATCCGTAATTGGGCGACTTTTTAAGATACGCTGTTTTACCAATTTCTGCATTGTTTGGTAATGACACAGCTACTCCGGTTACTATAGTGTTCATCCACGGTAAGTTGATTCGTGCGCTGACTGTTGGCAGCGGCAGGAGGCGTGTACTATGGCTGCCGGGGGGTGAGGGGGGGGGGGCATCAGTGAGCAGAAGGCAGTGTGGAAAAGGTGACCGTAACAATGTCTGCAGTAATATTTCGCGTCTAGAGGCAGCATAACGTCGACAACAATCCGAAATAAATGGACGTCCTTCAAATGCAGATGTGTTATGCTGCTGACATCACCAGGTAAAATTGTCTTCACTTGTCAAATTAATATACTCCCATCTAATTACCCATGCACTACTAGTTTTGGCACATTACGGCGTCATTCTCATGTTCCTATGATAAAAAATATTACAATGATTCAACCATATTAAACAGTGAAAAGTTTAATAATTTATCAAACTATGTGCGCCGCACGGGAATGGGCGTGTGATCTGGGGCGCAACGTCGTGGAGAACGCGGCCACTCCAACCAGAGGTTCGAGTCCCCCCTCGGGCATGGGTGTGTATGTTGTCCTTAGAATAAGTTAAAGTGGTAAGACTAGGGACCGATGACCTTAGCAGTTTGGTCCCTTCGGATTAAAAACATTTGAATTTTTTTAAACAATATGTCTTACGTTTTTGTACAGTCACCATTAAGTCATTTGGCTCATTTAATAGGTACAAAAATTTTTCAGTCACATTGTACAATTGTTTGAATTTTCAAGAGGTCAGTCTGATAGTCCAATTATTCCAAAGTTGTAAATATGTAGAGAAACCTATGCCAATTTCGCATGGCTTCCTCTGTATAGGGATTCGCATATACCCACCTGGAGAAGCTCAGAATCAGTTACATATTGAATTAAATTCAGAGCCTGGATTCCCAGTGTTCAGTTGTTGGTAAATGTTTCTTCCTTTATGATGATGCAGGATGAAACAAGTGAGCCCACAGCTGAACACAGGGCATTCACGCTCTAAATTCTCTCTTTTTTATTTTGTGGTAAATTTAGAAAATTTACACTGCTTAATATGATTGAATCATTGTAATATTTTCGTGATCATAGGCATTTGAAAATGACGCCATAGTGCGCAGAAATCAATAGTGCATTGGTAGTTAGATGGAAGTAAATTAAGAACCTTCTATTCTTATTATTTTTTTTTCTTTTCTAAAAAGCGAATGTGGTTTTGGAACATATTTTGTGCGTTTCCTATAGCAGTTATATGAGTCAATAACTGTAATATATATATATATATATATATATATATATATATATATATATATATATATATATATATATGTGTGTGTGTGTGTGTGTGTGTGTGTGTGTGTGTGTAATAAGACTGTTTTGACAATCCATCATCAGAAATGCAAGCCGATATTGATCGAACTCTGGTGCCTCAATGTGGATTGATGTTTCTAGGTAAGGACAGGCGGAGCCTGGAAGTTTTGCTGGAGGAGAGAGAATGAGCAGCTTTTAGAGAAGGTGAAACGAGGACTTGCTTTTGGGCAGTGGAGGAAAGCAGTCGTCTCTCTTCTGCTCTGAGATTATTCTTGTTTCGAGGAGCTGAACGTAGACTTTCTGGGCGAGTTTCGGACTGGTTCCAAAACTTGTACCTTTTGCGATGAGTGTTGCAAACCGAGAACAAGGTCAGCCTGCTTGATATTAGACTCATTAACGCGCTAATAGGATTATCACTGTTTTGGTGTCACCTTTGCCTACAGTATTCTCGTGTATTATTACACGCTGGCTGTAGTGGCACGACATAGGCGAACGAGTGAAATTGTAAGCACTGAGATCCACCAGCGTCACAGTTGACGAACGGTAGTCAAATACCGCTTCTGCAATACGAAGGCGAGCTGTTTTTGGGGACCACGTCTACAGGAATCAACACACTCTGCCACAGTCCAGCGCCGACTCAGCGACTCCGCCAGCTTACTTGTGTCCACATTATCAAACTTATAGGTTAATTACAGAAATCAGGTACCGGAATATTGCTCCAGATTATGCCATTGTTTTCCAGTTAATGTGGGTTGTTATGTTTATCTTGGATCATTTACAATAAGCGTTGACATACCAGCCACTTACTGTAGGACTGTTTGTTCTTATTGTGAATTTTATATGTTTATTAAACTGACCTTTCATTAATTGCATTTTGATCTGCTTTTTGGATCTGATGTGGATTTGGCATCAGAAAATAAAAAGAGTTTGATTTTAATTTCCAATTTACTTCATTCAGATTAATGCTATTTCTTTTAGAACTATTTTGAATGAGTTTGATTAAACAGTTTAATTTGAAAATTGGAATTTAATTAATTGTTCAGTCTTTGTAGGGTCAATCACGCCTTTCCTTTGATATCAAATGTATTAACCTTGACATCCATTTGTATGCTCAATTTGCATACTCCCACGACCATATCCCTTTCTCTCTCTCTCCCCTACCAGACTGCCTCCCTTTTTTCCCACCACACCTTACAAGAGGAAAGCCAGGGACTTGGTAGGACTTGCTGTCTTAATGAAGATAGGATCACGTGATAAATTAGTGAGGGAAGTGTTTCCAATATTCTCAAATATTCAAATGTTTGTAGAGCTTATGGGACTTAACTATGGGGTCATCAGTCCCTAAACTTACAAACTACTTATCAACTAGCTTATCCTAAGGACGGCACAAATATCCATGCCCGAGGGGGGATTCGAACCCCCCGACCGTAGTGGCCGTGCAGACCGTGACTGGAGCGCCTCAGTCCCCTCGGCCACCGCGGCCGGCCCAATACTCTCCACAAAGAACAGTACCTTAGTACAGAGACAGAGAGAGAGAAAAAAAATGGGGGGAGGGGTCTCCATCTCTTCAGTCAGAAATCAAGAACGGTGTAGTAATTGTCTATAAGTCACTTGGTTCTTTTTACCTCCCATCGTGTGACTAAAGTGGGAAATTTCTGAGGATCATAACAATCTACAATGAGTCATCGTCTATGTAAAGAGGCTGCCAACGCCTTGTGGCTACAGCTGATAATTTTGGTTGTTTCATGAGGCAAAAAGCTACCATCATTGCACCTAAATTGAACGATCGTTCTCGCTATGGGCACGACCCAACCAGAGAACTGGCTGCTTGCCCAATGCCCAGAGTCGTTGTGACAGGCACCTACTCCTCAGCGTGCATAGGAAGGAGACAGCTCGGTCATAAATAGTGCGCCGCGCGGGAGTAGCCACTTCTAATAACGTGGATCCTATTACTGTTTCAAATACCCACCACAATCCCTAATACTGGGGCCTGATTCTCCCCAAAGATGACATCCGACCAAAGCAATGGCCATCTGAGTCGATAACCATTGCCTAGAGTCCTGTTGTCCCAAAAACGATCGGTACCTCCAATATAGCATAGGTAAGGTTGTAATAGACCAAGCACCCATCAATAGTGTGAACCCTGCATCGTGAGGACTGGCGTCAAGGTTGTGTACTGGATGATCTTCCCAGACACAATATTAACTGCAGCAAAATAACATTTGAAACAGTAGAGGTCAGTCTTGGATGTGGTGATCAAACATGTGTTAACCAAATAAGGTGTGGCACAATAACGTTTTGGGAAATAAAGAACAGTGAAAATTTGGGAAAATCAAAGCAACGTTGGCCTATGGACCAAGTTAGACAAAAGATTTGGTCAGGAAGTAAGAAGGCAGTGACACCGTTACAGAAGGAACCCCATGCTCACCATGCGCGTAGTCCAAAAATATCTGTAGGACTGCAACGCTCCTAGGCGTCCTGAGGTCGAGTCCAAGTTTGCCCTTTTCTTAAGTTTCCTGGTAAACTAATAAAACTAGGAACGTGAAAAGTGTAGTGACTTCTTTACTAGCCACGTCAGTAGGCAGTTCACTTGCGTATGGAACAGTTGTCTACCTCTCGGGTCAGTCCGACAGTGCTATCGTAGAGCACGGTACAAGAGAGTTGTTACTTGAACAAAGAATACACTTTAGTGTAGTGAAAATGCCACGGATTTTCACACATGCAGAGTATGCTGACATGTTTGTTTATGGTTTGCCCAATGGGAATTCCAGAGCTGCTGGTCGCAGAGTGCAGATAGCAAGGTTTATAGCGGGGTGTCTCACGGATTGCGTGAGCGTGGCCCGCTTCCCAGCGTAAATGTTGTCTCTGCACAACAAACTCCTATAGCTCCAGATGAATTACTGCCCACCTCGGTATCCCACAAATACCAGTGATAAGCACGGTACACGAGCAAGGTATGCATCCATTTCGTCGGCAGTGTGTACAACATCTTCACGAAGGAGATGTTGCCGCCCCGGCCCGGAAAGAATTCTGTCAGCGGATCATTGCCAATGATCGAATTATTCCGCGTATTCTGTTCACTGATGAGTCAATATTTACACGCACCGGAGTCAACAACATGCGCAAGTCTTACGTACGGGCAGAAGAAAATGTGCACCCTACTGTGGAAAAAAATTTTCGACGACGCTTCTCAGTCAATATGTGATGCGGTATTATTGATGAGCGACTTATCGGTCCAGTTGCTTTAGATAACTGTCTTAATGGGACACGGTATCTTGATTTTCTTCAAAATGTGTTACCATAAAACGTCGCAGGTATCCCTTTGGCAACACGAGCATGACGGAGCTCCTACATATTCCGTACGGCCAGATACAGTATTCCTCCTGGTAGTTGTATCGGTCGCCGTGGAGTCATTGCTTGGCCACCTAGCTCACCCAACCTTACTCCATGGATTACTGTTTGTGGGGGTGGCTGAAGAAGGAAGGAAAGAAGCTTGGAGTTTAACGTCCCGTCGACAGCGTGGCCATTAGAGACGGAGCTTACGCTCGGAGTGTTAGGGTTAGGATGTGGAAGGAAATCGGCCGTACCCGTTCAAAGGAACCATCCCGGCATTTGCCTGGAGTGATTTAGGGAAATCAAGGAAAACCTAAATTGGGTGGCCGGAGGTGCACTTGAACCACCATCCTTCCGAATGCGAGTCCATTGTGTTACCACTGCGGCATCTCGCTCGGTGGTGGCTGAAGAGCGAAGTGTACAGGTGAAGAGTGGGCACAAGAGAGGAACTTCTTCCCTACATTTCACAAGCATGTGCTCAAGTAAAGAAATGCAGAATTGAGTTCCTATCGCCAACACATCTATCTACAAGACCAGCAAAATGCATTGAAATTGACGGTGGACCGTTTGAACATAGTCTGTGAAGGAACTTACGCGATTAAACAAACCGTAACATAACACTATGTTAACGTAGTGTCACCTGCACTTTCCCCGTTCTTAGTTGTTTTCATTGGTTTACCCGGAAACGGTGAAGAAAAAATGTTCAAATGTTTGTGAAGCTTAATGGACTTAACTGCGGCGTCATCAGTCCCTAAACTTATGAACTAGCTTACACTAAAGACGGCATAAACATCCATGCCCGAGGGGGGATTCGAACCCCCGACGGGGAACGGCCTCGCACATCGTAGCATAGCGCCTCAATGAGCTCGGCCGCTCTGCCGCGGCTGAAACGCGAAGAAAAGGGCATCTATTTATCAGAAGTTTGTTGTTCAGAATCACCAATAGTATCACGCCTCAAAGCATGTACCTTTCGTGCTTAGTCACCCTGTATACTGTTTTCAATATTGGTTGAGGTGCCGCGGTGGAGTGGCCGAGCGGTCTAAAGCGTCTCGCTGCGGAGCGCGCGGTTGCTCGTCGTGGAGGTTCCAGTCCTGCCTGGGGCATGGGTGTGTGTGTTGTCCTTAGGTTAATTTAACTTAGTTTAAGTAGTTTGTAAGCTACGGACTGATGACCACGCAGTTTGGTCCGATAGATTTACAAACAAACAACATTGGTTGAAGTGCTACATGTCACGCTTACTACTCAGTCGAATTTCCTGCTTTGGTGACGCTAGGTTCAGCCTTCTTCCACTTGGCATCCGTGAACTGAATAAGGTGGCAGACACACATATTATGCAACGTCCGCCAGATACTGTATAGGAAATTGCTAAGTACACAAGAATGCGGGAATGTCGAGTTCCGTACTTGTAAGAAAATCTCACAGGGTCCACTGAATACATCTAGAACTGTACAGCTCCTCGCCAACAAAACAAATAAATCTGCAGGGTGTATTTTTCGTCTTAGTACTGATTTAAGAAAGGAACATTAGGGTTCAACGTCACGTCGACAGCGTGGTCATTGGAGACTTCTCATGGTCGGATTGTTCGGGGAAAGATGGGGAAGGAAACTGGCCTTCTCCTTTTAAAGGAACCATCCTGGCATTTACCTGGTGCGATTGAAGGAAATCACGGAAAACGCTAATCTGGAGTGCCGGAGGCGGATTAGAACCACCGTCCTTACGAATAAGAATCCAGTGTGGTAACCACTGCGCCACCTCGCTCGGTACTGGTCTAAGATTATGTATCTGTATACGAGCACGTTGCTAATACCATGAGTTTTAATATCATATTCAGTGAATATCTACATCTACATATACATGGGATACTCTGCAAATCACATTTAAGTGCCTGGCAGAGGCTCTGATTTCTCGTATTTTATTCTGATGATCATTTCTACCTATGTAAGTGGGAGTCAACAATATATTTTCACATTCGGAGGAGAATGTTGGCGATTTGAGTTTCGTAAGTAGCCCACGCCGCAGCGATAAGCGCCGTTGTTGTAATGATTCCCATCCCAGATCCTGTATCATTTCTGTAACGCTGTCTCCTCTGTATCGTGACAATACTAAACGAGCTGCCCTTCTTTGGACTCTTTCGATGTCCTCCGTCAAACCCACCTGATAAAGATCCCACACTGGGCAGCAATACTCCAAAAATGGACGGACAAGTGTAGTGCGTGCAGTTTTTTTCGTAGTTCTGTTGCATCTTTTAAGGGTTCTGCCAATAAAACGCAATCTCTGGTTCGCCTTTCCCACGACATTACCTACGTGTTCTTTCCAGTTTAAGTCTGAAACAATAGTAATTCCTAGGTATTTTGTGGAGTCTACGGCCTTCACTTTTGATTGATTTATCTTGTTAACAAAGTTTAACGGATTTCTTTTCGTAATCATGTGGACGACTTCACACTTCTGCGTTTTATTTGTATTTAAAATTTAAATTTCTTCTGGCTACAATACTAAAACATTGCGTTTAACATGCCATGGACTAAAGACTTTAACACTTGCAATTTAAATCTGGGGCGTTTCACAAAAGAACACGGACACAAGATGGGTAATTAATGGTGAAACAAAGGCATGATGTGTTTCTAGGTTGGTTATTCGCCAAAAATTAATCTGGTATCCTGAAACACATTGACAATAGCTGTTTGTAAATTTATGGAGGGACGTACCCGCCACAATACATTTAAGAGCCTTACCACGTCCTTCCCATTGTCTCTGCATGTAGCTGGCAGTTTCCCAGCTAATTCTAGAGATACCCTTTCTCCGTATATACAACACCATAAGGGTGTTTTCATACAGTCTGAAAACAGGTTTGTTTGTTGGTGTTGTTGGTTTTAACAACCGCAGTTTATTAAACTCGCCTCAGATCTTCATTTATCGATCACGGACAAGCTTTCCCCTCACAGAACGTGAGATAAAGTGCCATTTTGCCAGAGCGGTAGTTTTTGTAGTGCCAGCTAGCTTCTTTGTAACACTGCAATCCAACACATACGCGTCAGTGTTCAGTGCCGACAAGGAAGTTTCGTTTGCGTTTATGTGTTATATGTACGTCTCACAGTTATGATGATCTTCAGGTACAATACATAGCTGCTGGATGGTGGTCGATCGCTACAAGAAGCCTGAAGCTATAATACGGTTGCTGTGATCATTATGATCTGACAGCGAAACATACTGAAGAGCCGAAGGAACTGGTACATCTGCCCCCTTGAACCTGCTGAGTGTCGCAACATGAACTCTACTACTGTCTGAAGTAATGCTGTAGGAAATTGACACCATGTATCCTGCTCAAAATGTTCAAATGTTTGTATAGCTTATGGAACTTAACTACGGGGTCATCAGTCCCTAAACTTACAAACTACTTATGAACTAACTAAGACTAAGGACGGCACAAATATCCATGCCCGAGGGGGGATTCGAACCCCCGACAGTAGTGGCCAGTATCCTGCAGAGCTGTCCATAAAACCGCAACAGTACGATGGGGTGGAGATTTCTTCTGAACAGTGCGTTCAAGGCATCCCACATATTCTGAATTGTGTGCAAGTCTGGAGAGGTTGGAGGCCAGAGAGGTGCTTAATCTCAGAAGAATCTTCCTAGAGCCACTCTGTAGCAATTCTGGACGTGCGGATGTCGCATTGTTCTGCTGGAATTGCCCAAGTCCGTCGGAATGCACAATGGACATGGATGGATGCAGGTGTTCAACCGAGATGCGTACGTATGTCTTATCTGTCAGAGACGCATCTAGACGTGTCAGGAGTCCCATATGACTCCAACTGCATACGCCCCACACCATTACACAGTCTCCACCAGCTTGAAGAGTGCCCTACTGACAGGTAGGGTCCATGGAGTCTTGAGGTGGTCCCTATACCCGCACACGTCCATCCGATCTATACAATTGAAAACGACACTATTCAGACCAGGCAACATGAATTTCGAAAAAACCTCAACTTTTTTAGAGACAGTAGGACTTACAGAGCATAATTCGCTTCCTAATCTTATCTGTATCGCGAAACATTCGTCATGCAACATATAGTTTTCTGTCGAATTTCTATTCCGAAAAATTGACTAAAGACTTCACCCTATAATATACAATACTATACTCTTTTTTAAATAAGAAAGTCTTATCAGCAGAAGAAAATATAAAATTCGCTGTCTTTGAATTCACACACATAACGGGTGATCAAAAAGTCAATATAAATTTGAAAACTTAATAAATCAGGGAATAATGTAGATTGAGAGGTAAAAATTGACACGCATGCTTGGAATGACATGGGGTTTTACTAGGAAAAAAAAAAAGGTCAAAAATGTCCGACAGATGGCGCGTGATTCTGGTTTTGTAAGTGCTACCGTGACGGGTGAGAGGTACGCCGATATGTTATATCATCCCCAGCCTGGCTGATAAATACCTGCTGGAATGTACGATTTTTATGCAGGATGGCGCTCCATCCCATATTGCTAGACGCGTGAAAGATCTCTTGCATGCGTCGTTTGGTGATGATCGTGTGCTCAACCGCCACTTTCGTCATGCTTGGCCTCCCAGGTCCCCAGGCCTCAGTCCGTTCGTTTATTGGCTTTGAAGTCGCAAGTGTATCGTGATCGACCAACATCTCTAGGGATGCTGAAAGACAATACCCGACGCCAATGTCTCACCATAACTCCGGACATGCTTTACAGTGCTGTTCACAACATTATTCCTCGACTACAGCTATTGTTGAGGAATGATGGTGAACATATTGAGCCTTTCCTGTAAAGAACATCATCTTTGCTTTGTCTTAATCTGTTATGCTAATTATTGATTTTCTCATCAGATGAAGCGCCATCTGTCGGACATTTTTGAACCTTTTTTTCTTTTTTTCTTTTTCTTTTTTCTTTTCTTTTTTTCCTAATAAAACTCCATGTCATTCCAAACATGTGTGTCAATTTTTACCTCTCTATCTACATTATTCCGTGATTTATTAAGTTTTCAAATTTATATTGACTTTTTGATCACCCTGTAGTTGTGATACGGTACGGTGTGGAGGGGTCGGGAAGAGGGTTCGCCATAATATTTTTACTTGGAAGGGGGGTCGCGAACTCGAAAAGGTTGAAAAACACTGTTGTAATGGATGGAAATTGTCCATGTCCTTTAAAAGGTACGATCTCGGAATTTGCCTGAAGTGAGTATGCAAATCACGGAAAACCTAAATCAGGATGGTAGGAGGCATTTTTGAACCGCCGTCCTCCCAAATGCGAGTCCAGTGTGTCACCACCGCTACAACCACCTCACTCTGAGTATCTGTATTTGTTCACACCCACATCAAGTCACAGATGTGAATGTTCCAAGAAAACTGCGAAGTTTTTCATGAAAATCTGCCGAAGCGTTTCAAAGACACTGTCTGCAATAGAGGTATTTGGAATATCGTACTGCCATTTACCAGCCTACCGCGGAGAGATGCAAGGTCTGTTGTCTCTCTTTGGCCCTTTCCCGCACAAGCAGGGTCGGCACTGAGTTAAACGCTGATTTGGCCTGTGTTAATATTTACAAGGTGGTCGGATGCCCTTTCTGCTGCCACCCCATGCCCCCCAGGAGGAAATGTGTACCTCAAATGTCTGCGTATAGTGTTATATGTGTGTTAAAGTGTAAAGTGTTTGCGAGTCGAGTAACTGAGGCGAGACTTGGGAACCAGCCCGGTATTCACCTAGGGGGATATGAAAAACTGCCTAAAAACCACATCCAGGCTGGCCGGCACTCCGACCACTTTTGTTATCCGCCGGGCGGATTCGAACCGGGGCCGATACGCCACCCCGTCTCGGAAAGCGGTCCATTATTTACATTGAATAGGGGATCATGGAGGAATGTTATTATAGGGACTATGCTCCAGCCTGAACGCTGAAAGGGTTAATCAGTCTATGATGATGATGATGATGACCTCCATTTCGTAAACAGTTGTCAAAGCCATTTGCATGCAGAACTGCCTGTCTTATCAGGAGAGACGTCTGAAATATCATATGTTCAAGGAAGAACTTTGATAAAGTGAAGAAATAAAATATTCATATAAGAGGACTAGAAATACACGTATTTCATTCTCGCGACTTATTGCTATATTTACCTCTCTGTAAAATAATTACGCCATCTGAACCACTGACCTTATCAGTTCGCATAGCAATTTAGTGTATAAAGTCAGTTTTTTAACTTTCAAAGACGATTTAAAATCGTTCATGAGGTGAGCAACCATTTTTAATGTATAATTAATTTTTAACTCAATGCTGATTGGTTGCAAATTGGTTTAATTAATAACTTTATTACCGGTTTCGGGCGTTGCCCATATCAGAGTCACGTAATTGTTTTCTCTGTCTTCATTTTTCTTCTTTGTATGCTGAAGTGTATCTGATGATGGGAAACGCCCGAAACCGGTAATAAAGTTATTAATTAAACCAATTTGCAACCAATCAGCGTTGCGTTAAAAATAATTATAGTTTTTTAACTTCCACATCAGTTCTGTAGTCAAATATTAAAACGTCTAACTTCTTAATATTTCAAACAATGATACTGATATGCTAGAGTTATAACATGCCTTTTGCCAAAAATATTGAAGCATAGGCTTATACTTCGATGCAGAAAGTTGATTATATAGAACAGAGTGAAGTCCGATGACGAAATGACGATCGTGTAACTTGTGGTTTATCACACTGTAGTCTTTCGAAAATCGTCTCTTAAACGTTGCATGAGGAAGGAAGGGTTTAACGTACCATCGATATCCCGTTCATTAGAGAGGGAGGCCTCGCATAGAAAATCGCACAAACGTCTCTTGCAACAGGACGCGAGGTGACGCCTGATAACGCTGGTAGGGGACGATCGATTTACATTCCAAGAGCATTTGGTGTTATTTTGAGCGTTCCCGGTGACGCGCTTGGCTCTTGACGGTAAGAGCAGCGACTAGCCCTGAGTTACGAGCAGAGCTGGCCGGGCGCCAGGCTTCTCTCACACGCTGAATGGTGCACTCGCTTCAGTGACGGGCGGAGCGTGTCACGCTCCAGGCGTCCTAGTGTCAGCAGCACAGCCTACAATGCTGCTTATTGAGGGAACGCTCAATGGAATACCGTCACCTGTAGGAGTGATATGCCCTTCCAACAACCCACACATATATTTCTCGCGTGTGCTGCAACTACATACTTCACGGCATATGGCGGAGGGTAATCGGTGTTACAGTTGCACTTGCTCCTTTTCCTGATCAAGTCACGTATGGTTCGCGGGGAAAATGACTACCGGTAAGCTTCGAAATGTTCAAATGTTTGCCAGCCGCGGTGGCCGAGGGGACTGAGGCGCTCCAGTCACGGTCTGCATGGCCACTACGGTCGTGGGTTCGAATCCCCCCTCGGGCATGGATATTTGTGCCGTCCTTAGTATAAGGTAGTTGATAAGTAGTTTGTAATTTTAGGAACTGATGACCCCGTAGTTAAGTCCTATAAGCTTCACAAACATTTTTTTTTTCAAATGATTGTAAAGCTAATGGGTCAAACTGCTGAAGAAATCGGTCACTAGACTTAACAAACTACTTATAATAACTTATGCCAAGGACACACACACACACACACACACACACACACACACACATACTCGAGGGAGGACTCGAAACTCCGACGGGGAGCGGCCGCACAATCCGCGGCAAGGCGCGTTACACCACACGGCCATTCCCGCGTGGTTGTTTAGCTTCCGTGTGTGCTCTAATCTTGTGATTTTTATCCTCGCGCTCTTTTCGCTGGATATATGTAGGAGGAAGACATATTGGATGATTCATCGAGAAACGTACGCTCCAGGGACTTTGTCAGTTGCATATACGGTGATGCAAACCGCCTCCCTTGCAGCGTCTGCGACTGCAGTTGGCCGACATCTGTGACGTTTTAGCGTTTTTAATACAAATAAACAATCCCTGAGACGGATTTTTGTCTCGAATATGTCAAAGACATTATTGGTAAATCTGAAGCATTGAATTAAAATTTGTGATGCGGCTGGGAATCGAACCTCCGTGCTTACTAGGCAGATGTCTTACTTAGACTATTCCAAGGCGCCTTTATCGTTAGTGGTGTGGTGGTCTATTGGCGCCGGGCGCCGTGGCTCAGCGCGCCCGGTCAGAGGGCTGAACGCCTCTCTGTAATAAAAAAGCTGAGCCAAGAACTCATCGAACGACTACCAACATAAAGGAACAACGACCGCAATAAACTGATCTACACATAGAAAAAAAATACGGTAAGACGTCTGCCTAGTAAGCATGGAGGTCCGGGTTCGATTCCCGGGCGTATCACAAATTTTAATTCAATGTTTTAGATTTATCAATAATGCTTTTGAGTTTGTTAATTAAACGTGTAACGAAGCGTGCTGCTCTTCTCTGGATCTTCTCTAACTCCTCTGTCATCCTCACCTGATACGAACCTCACACTGACGAGCAATATTCAAGCGTTTGTCGAACGAGTGTTTTGTAAACTACTTCTTGAACATTCTTTTAGTGACTCTGTTTGGCAATTAATTTTGTGTGGACATTCCATTGTGTATCTCCCTATGTGTACTCACAGATATTTAGCTACTTGCCCTCGACAGCACATGTCTGGTCTGGCCTACTGGTAAGGTACCCACAAAGTAGGAATACGGGGTCTCATATCCGGACACCACTACGCAAGGACTGTTATATGTAACGAGAGACTGACTCGCCAGGATAAAAGGAGAAGTAGAGAAATAGTGACGGCAGGACATGTCGTCCAGGAGAGCTCAGTCACAACTTGGACAGCACTAACAAACCAATCATGAGAACTTCATTTGTAAAGTTGCACAAGCCGACTATTGGTAACATGATTGCGAGTGGGAACGTGAAGCAATAACAAAACAAACACGATGCAGACCTCACGTACTGGCATACAGGGAAGGTCGAGCATTGAGCAGTGTGGTTGAAATAACTGCATTGAATCACCCACACCAATCAGTAGGGGGTTCCAGAGTCTACCAGCTACCACAATGATCCTACTCAGGATGTTAAAAACGAAGGGGTCTAAACGTCGAGCAGCACCTCATGATCCATATGCACTGACGTGACAAATGGCAGAGGTTGCTTCCTAATATCGTATAGTACCTCCTTTTGCCCAGATAAGTGCAGCGGGCATCCTTGACTAGAAGAAGAGCTAGGTTGGTAGGACACATTCGTAGACATGCAGGAATCGTGATTTTTGCATTGGAGGGAACAGTGTGGGGCAAAAATCTCAGAGGGAGACCAAGAGACGAATACAACACACAAATTCAAATCGGTTGGTTGCCGTTCTTATGAGGAGATGAAGAGGCTTGCTCAGGACAGAGTAGGGTGGAGAGCTGCATCAAACCAGTATCTGGACTGAAGACAACAAGAGCAAAGGCAGCGCTCGATATGGCAATCATTTGGCGGTCCTGCAGGAATACTGGGCCATGCAGCCTCCCATTTGCGGAAGTGTTGTCGGTTCAGGACTTTTGCAGGCACTCCACTATCGATTATGTCTCACAAGTGTTCGATGGGTTTCACGTCAGGCGATCTTTTTGGACAAATTATTCGCTGAAACTATTTACAGCGTAGTTCATATCAATCGCAAATAATTGTGGACTGGTGAGGAGGGGCATTACCATTCATAAAAATTCCGCCGTTGCTTGGAAACATGGTGTCCGTGATTGTCATTCATAACTCAATTCACTCTGTTTTCTCAAAATGAGAGTTAATTTTCAGAAAAATACTTAACGATGTTTTGGAAAACATCAACAAAAATTCCTCCTGTTCCTGTATCTCTTAAAATCATTTAACAAACAGATAGTATGCCAAAATTATCAATAATTCTACTTGATGATTGTTCAGTTGAAGGTCACTAATCAGGCATGTAGAAAACTGCGGGATGCGGGGTCCAAACCGACTTCCCCCCTCCCCTCAACCCTCAGAACCATATACCTTAATATATATTTCGGATACTGCTCAGAATGAAGTTCTCGTGCTGGATACCTAAACTACTTCCCCCGCTCAGAAGAATAAATCATCGACGGCCTTGTCACTCTCATATATAAAAAACTAGGTGAAAACCCGGCATTGTTAAATATCTGCCAGGCTGCATGTGAAGCTGCAGTAGGTGTAGATGGAAAGCACATATTATAAAAATAAGGTTCCAGGCTTCCGATTCTGACTTTCCGGACATTCACCAATTTCGAACCTAAGGTTTATTGATACCAATTATTCTCCGATTTCTTTTTAAATTATAAAGTAAATAATTTTATCATTTTAGTATACTTGGTAAGCCCGCCCCTGACATGTAGATGCCAAATCCATTCTGAAGTATTTAATAGATTGCCCTGTAGTTTATTAATCGTAAAAGAAAATGCAAGTTCCAATGGAAACTGCAGTCTTCTGAAGGTAGATTTGTGGGATATAATGGGTATTCGTTGGGTGTACTCTGTTTCAAATTTTTGCACAAATGTTTGTATAGCTTATGGGACTTAACTACGGGGTCATCAGTCCCTAAACTTACAAACTACTTATGAACTAGCTACAACTAAGGACGGCACAAATATCCATGCCCGAGGGGGGATTCGAACCCCCGACCGTAGTGGCCGTGCAGACCGTGACTGACGCGCCTCAGTCCCCTGGGCCACCGTGCCCGGCGTACTCTGTTTCATTCTGTTCCTTTCCTTGTAGCTCTATGGAAGTAAACTGCTTTCGCTTCCAGCCGGATGGAGCAATTTACCATGAACGTTACTGTTTACGTGCTCATATCTCATGAACTATGTATCGGAATGTAATTTAATTTAGACGCTACATTCAACTATATATTTGTATACTGTTTATAAAATTTCCTGTTGCTACAATTTGTAGTGTTAATAAATTGTAACGTCCTACCGAGAGCCGTAGTTTTACTCCATAAACAGCGGAAAAGTAGTAAGCGAAAACTTTTTTCCTTTCATCATTTTACTATGGTTGCCAGCGAGAAAAAGTTTAATAAAGTTTTGAAATTATGGTTAAAGTTTATTGCAAGTCGCTAAGTACTGTTATTCTCAAACAGTGTATTTCTAAGGTCTCGCCGCATTATATGGCATTTTTTGCGATTTCTATTGGCTATGACGTAATATCTTTTGAACCATGTGTCGTATGTGATTCTTAATCTGCAGCAATTGTTATCTCACCGTAAGGAAATCGGTCCAATGGTTTAGGAGAAAATGAGCAGCATTGTCGCAAAATGCAGCAGTTATTCGCGCATCTCATTGTTTATGACGTCATATCTCGTCAACTATGTATCGTACGTGATTCTTACACTTACGGCGACCGTTCTCATGGATTGAAACTTACTTGTATAAAATTTGAGAAAGATTGGATCAAAACTGTAGATTTGTATGCAACACGTACACACATACGGACACACTGTTTTGTATAACAAATGGAAATGATATAAGGAATGTAAGTGGACCTAAAATCGAACCCTATGGGACACCCAATCTGATTTCTCAAGACATTACAATTTTCTCAAAATGTTCAATTATTTGAAAAGCTATGGCATCAAACTGCTGTGACGGGCATCAGTTCCTAGATTTACATACTACTTAAACTAACTTATGCTAAGGACAACACAACCCTCATGTCCGAGGGAGGACTCGAATCTCCGACACGGTGCAGACGCGCACACCGCAGCAAGGCGCCTTAGAGCGCAAGACCGTATAACTTTCTCCCCTTCCAACATTTTCTTAATTATTCGGCACAACCTAATTCTCTTTGGTAAGTATAGTTCATACCAGTTGTTTGTAAGACCATCTATATTGAGGAGACTGTATGTTTGCTAGTTGCTGTGTAACGCGGGCGTACTGCCGGATCGTACGGGCGACTTGTGGACGGATTTATCCCGGCTGTGAAGTCAGGAGGCTAAACGTGCGGAACGGAACACTCGTGTAAACGGAGAGCGAGCACGTGATGCAAGCGGCAGATCCGGGCGCTGGCGAAGGGTGAAGGCGAGGCGAGGGCACTTCCGGACAGGCGTTTCTGCAAATTGTCAGCGGCCCAGAATAGCCGCTGGCCCGCTCGCCAAATTTAGACCGGCTGCGCGCCAGAAATGCATCAGCCGCCCAGGCTGTAGCTCGCGCCCGAGGGACTCCGCATAGCGGGCCCGCGAATTTCTGCTCAACGCTATCATTCTTCTTCGAAAATAAACTTCTAGACCACGAAACACAGCATTATTTGTCGATACGAAGCGTACTCGTCAAATACAACTTAAATTGTCTAATGGATACTCAATCGAGCGGAAAAAATGTCATTCTAATGCCCTTAAGTCAATAACCTATCTGTCGAATATCGGTAGAGCTGTGGTACTTCACACCGATAGCAAGATGACTTTGGATAATTTAGGAAATCTGAAGAACCACAACTTCTTGACTGAATAAATGCCAACCAAAATCAGAAGATTGCAGATACACGAACTGCAGCTGTAGCGTAAATTGAAGGTTTATTTTCGTGAAAAGAATTGCAACCAGCTGTCTTTTTGGAAGTTTTTTATTTACTCCAGAACTAGTTTTCGAGCCACTGCAGGCTCATCGTCAGTGTTCTCGCTTACTAAAGCTCAGTTATGTCACCAGAACCAACATGACAGCATAACCTACACTTAGCGGAAATGTTCCTGTAAAGTTATCCACTGACGATGAGCCTGCAGTGGCTCGAAAACTAGTTTTGCAGTAAATAAAAAACTTCCAAAAAGGCAGCTGGTTGCAATTCTTTTCACGAAAATAAACCTTGAAGATACACAATTGGCAGGTACATTAAAGCATGTAGAGTGATATGGGGAAAATTAAGCGGTAATCTAGCTAAAAGAGCAGCTCGGTCACAAAAACAATAAGCTATAGCAAAGTACCTACAAGTGCGATAAATAAAAAGCTTACAGAGGTGTTTTGGAACAAATGGGAGATTGAGTGGGAAAGAAGTAAAAACGGAAAAAGCACTTAACGGTATTTTCCTACGATCCGGCAACGTTTAATGATTAAACTACCAATACCTTCTAATTTTACATAATGTTAATAACTCATGGGAAACTGAAAGCCTATTATCAACGATTCAGAATAACTGAAGACGGAAAGTGCACATGTTACAGATATATCCAATCTATTGATCACCGGCCGCGGCGGAGTGTCAAGCGCATTGAGGCCTATGAAGCGCGAGGCCGTTCCTCGTCGGGCATACGAATCCCCCCTCGGGCATCGATGTTTGTGCCGTCTTTAGTATTAGCTAGTTAATAAGCAGTTTGTAAGTTTAGGGACTGATGACCCCGTAGTTAAGTCCCTTCAGCTTAACAAACATTTGAACCTAATTTTCGACTACAGTAATTCATTGAGAGGGACTATCTCAGAGGAAAAAATCGCACAGACGTATTTTACGGCTACATTAGATTTGTACTTTTATAAGTTTTAACAAACATTTTGGACCAAAATAATAATCTAATTAATAAAAAATTAATTAATACGACTGTCTGAAACCTTTTAAGGAAAAAAAAAATTAGGGAGTGGGTGGTTCCGAACCACGGACCTTAGGAGTCACAATCCAACACATTACCCACTACGCTATGTCTAACAGGTTGGAGCTGTTTGCTTTAATCTCATACTATTCGTTGCCGTTGTTAACTGATGCTAATATGGCATTTGTAGACACTAGATTATCATTTATCGTAGGAAGAACGACATGTTTTAGTTAATTCCTCAGTGCGCCATTGGTTTGAAATGACAACGCGTAAGTTACAATAAGAAAATAATCAAATACGCAACGCAAGATGGCATATGCGACAGAGAGTTCTTGGCGAGGAATGTCACGTGACATCTGCGAACGGCTGGTTGTCGTTAATTCAATCGAGGGTGTCAAAACTCCATTATTTTTGCAAATATCTCTCAAACGATACGAGATATGAAAAAAAACATAAGGGAACAAAGTTGTAGAGAATTTTCTCCTCTACAAATTCATTTATTCAATTTTCGCGTCAGATGAACGGTTTAATTGCAATTAAAATAACATTACAAACGGCTTTTTTTGCATTACTAACGTATTTCTTGTCCTAAATATTTGAAAAATCGAGGTTCTGGTCTCTGGTAGCCATCAATTATGTCTGTAAAATTTGGTGCCGATCGGTTGAACGGTTCAACCTAAAAAGTACGAACACGTTACATCCAGACAGACATCGTAAAATCGCCGTTATTTTTGCAAATATCTCTGAAACGATGCAAGATATGAAAAAAAACATAATAGAGCGAAGTTGTAGAGAATTTTTCCCTCTACCAATTAGGCTATTCAATTTTCGTGTCAGACGAACGGTTCATTTGCAATTAAAATTACATTACAAACGGCTTTTTTTTGTATTACTACCGTATTTTTAGTCTGAAAAATTTGAAAATGGG
Organism: Locusta migratoria; assembly: GCA_026315105.1. Lineage (NCBI taxonomy): Eukaryota > Metazoa > Arthropoda > Insecta > Orthoptera > Acrididae > Locusta > Locusta migratoria. Next base: position 739,987,137 of record CM048755.1, on the reverse strand, counting down.
AGGTTCTGGTCTCTGGCGGCCTACCATTATGTCTGCAAAATTTGGGGCTGATCGGTTGAACGGTTCGTCTTAAAAACAGGGAACACGTTACGGACACACAGACATCCAAAAATCGCCGTTATTTTTGCAAATATATCTGAAACGATACGAGACATGAAAAAAGAAACATAAGAGAGAAAAGTTGTAGAGAATTTTCTCCTCTACAAAATAGGTTATTCAATTTTTGTGTCAGATGAATGGTTAAGCCGTTATTTTCATTTAAATTTCGATCTGTCAAAAGACGATCGCCAAGGCCCACTTTTAGTGTTACTACCGTAACCTAAAGTTGGGCCAAGAAAGTCCATGGCTTGGTGGAGTATGCGCCTCCCTCCAATCCTACCTTATCTCTTACCAGCTGAAGTCGGGCCTCGTGTGAGCAAGCCCCGGTTTTGCAGTCATGTAGGGTCCAACCGATATGGCCACGACCACTGTAGGCGATGGGGTGGCTTTTAGCGCGTGACGAGTTCAAACACAGACATTTGATAACGGCTAGTTCCTCAGCTTGTTTTGCATCCTGTGTTCTAGACCCGAGCGAGGTGGCGCAGTCTTAACAGCTGGACCCGCACTTGGGATGACGGTGGTTCAAATCCACCTCTGTCCACCTAGATTTATGTTTTCCGTGATTTCCCTATATAAGTCCAGGAAAATTCCGGTATGGTTCCTTTGAAAGAGCATGGCAGATTTCTTTCCCCATCCGTACCCAAACATCCGATCTTGAGCTCGGTCTCTAATGACCACGCTGTCGACGGGAAGTTAAACCCTAAGCTTCCTTCCGTTTTCCTTGGTTTATTAAAGTTCCTAGGAGATAACCAAACGAATGTTTCTTATTACGTTAGGGGAGAGAACTGTGTTATTATAACTGTAATATTATATCTGACTTTCAATGTATGTGTTATGTGTTAATTAAATATACAATATGTGTGTATGATATTTATAGGGTTCACAATCTTTTTAACAATTTAATTAACAGGACGCACTAAAGCAATTTCACCATGAACAATTTCAAATAATTTTCGCATTAATTTAACTTTCGTATTTGTTAAATTTATTCACCAGACAGACAGTTAGCAGAGGAGTAGGGACGTTATTTGAAGATACATTGGAAAGGCAACCGTGTAGTACTCTTATATATGAGTAGGTAAATGAAAATCAAAAGAGAACAATTAAAAGGTTTCGAACATTTAGCACAACACTGTAAAGCTGCTACGGTAGAATATGTCACGCGCCAAAAACCACCCCAAGTACGTCCATAACTTGAAGTGTCGTTTTCTCAGAAACGATCGATTATCTATGGATGAGAAGTATTCGCTTATTTTGAACTCTCATCCCCTGAGCGAAGTTTCTTTGGAATCGGGTTCCACATTTGGCGTTTTCTCTTAAGCTGAAGGACTGCATCTCTAATGTCTGGAAACATGACAGCAATAAAAGACGTTCCCGCAAGACAAGGGGACGCCCTGATCCACAGTGGGAAACCGTTGTGCAGCCCTGCCTATGTCTGGGGAACGCAGTCATTCAGGAAGCAAACTCTTATTTCGATGGAACTAGGTTCAGTGTCCTCTCGGGCTAGTTCATACACGTCTTCCGTTGATTCCTTCGATCTTTTAGGGTGCTAACAGGAATTGTAACTTCGAAGAGTATGCGGTCAAATTTTTCCCTCCATTCTTTGTCGTCTTAGACGAACTTCGCCCCCACGCCTCTCGAAATTGGTGGAAGATTAAACCCCAATTTTCCATCTTGATTAATTCATCCGTAATAACAAGAAAATTATATTTTAAAACACTGTCATTGACATATTGGGTGTCCCACTGAAACTTGTCAACCCAGGTATAACTGGGGCAACAATAGATACTGAAATCCACTTTCACGGACATAATCGCACGTTGATTTTACTACTGTAAGATGTGTAAATTTAGGCCTAAATTTACACATAGTACAGTAGTAAAATCAACTTATTTTGTTTTCACAGCATTAAATAAATTGAAAACCCACTGATAATCGCAGAGAGGTGCTGAAACTAGTTTGGGTGTATAATAAAACAGTGTTTTGCGTATCAGGCTGACGTCATACCCAGAAATTTTACTCCAAACACTGCAAGAATAAGAGCTGCAAATTGAGAAAATGATAATCGTACGGTAGGGACTTATGAAAGTAAATGCTACGAGTGATTCTAAAACGTAGAAAAATATTATTTTCAACACTAACGTATGTTTTTTGTTAATGAATACGCCATATTATTTATTATGCAATCAATAGCATGAAAAACTGCAAAAATAAATAAATAAACATAGTGTTGGCTAGATTGCTGTACGTTAATTACATGTCGAAATATTGAGAAGCGAAGTTGATGCTTCAAATATATTACAGGATTACGGACAGCGTAAGGTTCACGCTCGAATCTCGAAATGTGCGCTACCTGCGCGATTCATTAATTCTAAACATCAACTTCGCTTCTCAATACTTCGACATGTAATTGACATATTGCGATGTAACCAACAACATTATTTTTGCGATTTTTCACGTTATTGATTGCATAAGAAATGATATGAGATATCCATTAAAAACATAACTTTGTGCTGAAAATAATGTTTACGTTTCACAGTGTCTCATAGTATTTATTTTCATAAGGTCCTGCCGTAAATCCAAGCCTGTGAAAGTGGTATTTCAATATCCATTGTCGCTCCAGAGATATCTGGATTGTAAAGGCCTATATATCACGACCTCTTTCCAGAACCATCTGTGTGTATTTCTTGTAGGAATTAAATTTTTGGCCCTCTATATTCACAATCAACATTAAAGTTAACTATACGTAAGCTCACGAATTGAGAATGATGTTGTATATAATTGCAAGGTATACATTTCCTTCTTTGACATGTCTCATTTTGGCTTGTGGGGCAGGCGTCTATAATGATCCCTCAGACGTTCCAGTACCTTTTCTTACGTCTCGGGGGTTGCATCCCAGAGTTATGGACTGCCTGCTGCCCTCTCTGTTTTCTTAATTTAGTGACGAGGAAAAAATACACGAAAACGGGGAACGTACGTTTGCTCTGCTAATAATACTATAAAGTTCCGTCCGAGCCAGTTTTGTTGCATATGTATATTACATTCACAAATGCAGAATGTTCAAGGCGTGCAACAACATATTTCAGCTTCTTCTTAAAAATGGGACGATTTATTTTCCCAGTATCTCTCTAGCTAAATTAACATTTCATTCTGCACTTCAAAATTATATGAATGCTAGTATCCGTGGTATCCGCCCCTTCTACAACTCCTTGTTAATGTTGAAAAATAAACCGATTTCTCTCCTCTTCGTTAAGGTTCACGATTGAAGCACCGAAAACCTGCACCAAATTTATGAATGTATGTACAGCTTACTAGTTTGCAAGGATAATAAAGTAGTTAGCGCAACTGCCTAATGAGCAGCAGACCCAGGTTCGAATCCTTGCAACCGCGCGCTCCGCAGCGAGACGCTTTAGACCGCTCGGCTACTCCACCGCGGCGAACTAAAATGCCACAGTCAGATGTAGAAAGAATCATTAACAGCAAGACTAAATACTAACACAAATCTGATTGAGTTTACCATTTACTTTGTATAAAATAAATTTTTATTTGAGAAAATGTAGTGCCAAAAAATATCTGTAAATCTATCGGACCAAACTGCGCGGTCATCAATCCGTAGCTTACAAACTACTTAAAGCTAGGTAAACTAACCTAAGGACAGACACACACCCCCATTCCCCAGGGAGGACTCGAACCTCCACAGCGAGCAACCACGCGCTCCACAGCGAGACGCTTTAGACGGCTCGGCTACTCCGCCGCGGCAATGTAGTTTCATTTATATACAGGGTGTTTCACTAAGTGTGTTTGCCTCTGTAACTTATAAACTAATAGGAGCCGGGAAATTTTAATGCGGTAGGTCAACACAAGAAATGTTACACTTTCTGCGGAGCTATGAACATAGTTTATTGTATCATTTTCCAAAGAGTTACAGCACAAAGATATAATTTTTTAAATGGAACAATAGGTTTTCTATCGTGCATTGGATTCGTTGCAACCAGCTGCGCCCAAATCAATTTAAACTACATTCCTATCACTGTTAGTTTGGGAGCTACAACCCTTTAAAGTTTCAGGGGCAGATACCACACGCTGTACATAATACATGGCTGTGTGGTGGGTTATGAATGTTATGGCGGAGGGAAGTTGATTTACATGAGATGTTCAAATGTGTGTCCATGTTCCTCAATGCATAATGCAATGCGCCGTCGAAAGGATCTGCGATCGAGATGTAACAGCGCCGGTGTGACGGTGCGACATGCGTCCTCGATGCGCCGTTTTAGATCATCTGGGGATGTGGGCTCAGTGACATAAACACGATCCTTTAGATATGCCCACAAAAAGAAATCTACTGGTAAATCGGGCGACCTTGCGGGCCATGAATGAGGACCATGGCGCCCAACCATCTTCCTGAAAACCTGTTGTTTAGATCCTTTAGACGGCGCATTGCATTATGCATTGAGGTACATGGACACACATTTGAACATCTCATTTAAATCAACTTCCCACCGCCATAACATCCATCACCCACCACACGGCCATGTATTATGTACAGCGTGTGGTATCTGCCCCTGAAACTTTGAAGGGTTGTAGCTCCCAAACTAACGGTGATAGGAATGTAGTTTAAAGTGATTTGGACGCAGCTGGTTTCAACGAATCCAATGCACGATAGAAAACCTATTGTTCCATTTAAAAAAATATATCTTTGTGCTGTAACTCTTTGGAAAATGATACAATAAAATATGTTCATAGCTCCGCAGAAAGTGTAACATTTCTTGTGTTGACCTACCGCATTAAAATTTCCCGTCACCTATTATTTTATAAGTTACAGAGGCAAACACACTTAGTGAAACACCCTGTATATAGATGTTTTCTTCATCAGTTACAAAAGTATTACTCTCTTACTCAGCAAAGCAAAACAATTGAGTGTGCGCGCGTGGGGGCAGGGTGTTCTCTCTCTCTCTCTCTCTCTCTCTCTCTCTCTGTGTGTGTGTGTGTGTGTGTGTGTGTGTGTGCAAATGTACAAATGATCGTAAATCTATCAGACTTAACTCAAAATGTTCAAATGTTTGTAAAGCTTATGGGACTCAACTACGGGGTCATCAGTCCCTAATCTGACAAACTACTTATGAACTACTTACGAACTAGGACGGCACAAATATCCATGCCCGAGGGGGGATTCGAACCCCCGACCGTATGGCCATGCTGACCGTGACTGGAGCGCCTCAGTCACCTCGGCCACCGCGGCCGGCCAGACTTAACTACAGGATTATTAGGCCGGCCGCGGTGGCCGAGGAGACTGAGGCGCTTCAGTCACGGTCTGCACGGTCACTACGGTCGGGGGTTCGAATCCCCCCTCGGGCATGGATATTTGTGCCGTCCTACTTCGTAAGTAGTTCATAAGTAGTTTGTAAGTTGAGGGACTGATAACCCCGTAGTTAAGTCCCATAAGCTTTACAAACATTTGAACATTTTTTGGGTTATTAGTCCGTATCTTGCAAACTACTTAAATAAGGTAAACTAACCTAAGGACAATACAAACACGCATGCTCGAGGGGGGGGGGGGCTGAACCCACGACGGCGAACGGCCGCGCGCACCGCAGCACGGCGCCCCAGTGCGCATGGCTAATCCGCCGTAGACCGACACTCTGTGTGTGTGATAGAGAGCGAGAGTTGCGAAAATTTTTCCTCTAACGATTGTGGGCCCCGCTACAAAAATGTTTAGGAACCACTACTTTACGGTATAAAAAGGTGCACGTCCGTTGAAATATGGATTAACCATCCACACGTTGTATATATACTCAAAAACCGTTTTCTCGCCATGAGCTATGTAAAGAGATAAGAAATATCCTTCAGATTGCTTTAATATATTATACAGCGCTTACATTTGTAAAATTCATAAGACACTCTAAGACAACAAAAAGGAATTATTAGAATGGAGCAAAAACAAAACAAACAAACAAAAAAAAAAACGGTAAATGAGATGTACATTTAGAGAACAACAAATTACAATTTCCGAAAAGTGTTGCGATTTATTCAACACAAAAAGCTTCAGAAATTGAACTAGTGAGTAACGCTTCGGTACTCAATGCAACCAGTTATTCGGCATGGCTCTGACTGACAGATTGCTGGATGTCCTGAGGCGACCGCTCCCGGTGGAGATTCGAGACCTCCCTCGGGCATGGGTACTTGTGTGTTGTCCTTAAGTTAAAGTAGTGTGTAAATCTAGGGACCGATGACCGAAGTAATTTGGTCCCATAGGTTTACAAACATTTGAACATTTTCCTCCTGAGGAGAGTGTACCACATTATATCCAACCAGGCGGTTTAGAGCCTCAAAATCCCGAATTGGATGGCCCAGGCCATAATACTCAAAACGTTCTCACTTGAGGAAAGATCCATCAACCTTGTTGGCCAAGGTAGAGTTTCGGAAGCATGGAAACAAGCAATAGAAAGTCTACCGTGCGTGGGTTGCATACAAGGTGCGTCTGAAAAGTTCGCTGAATGATCTCAGAAAATATAGGAAACTGGAGTTACAAACAAAATACCTTTACCGGCCTACAAAGTAATCGCCATGGCTACAATGCACTTCTGACATCGGATGTACAGCTGTTGCAAACTGTCGACAAACGAGGTCAGGCGTTGTTGGGCCTCCGCAACTCCCCCAAACATACACACTTCATACTCACTGCTTCAACACCATACACTTGCACTAACATCACCGTTTTGCCCAATTTTAATCAAAACTTGATGTTAACGCGTTACTACATTTTGCGCTCCATGTTGCTATGAGCCGCGGCGGATTAGCCGCGCGTGCTGGAGCGCCGTGTTGCGGTGCGCGGGGCCGTCCGCCGTCGGGGGTTCGAATCCCCCCTCGGGCATGGATGTTTGTGTCGTCTGTAGTATAAGCTAGTTCATAAGCAGTTTGTAAGTTTCGGGACTGATGACCCCGTAGTTAAGTCCCTTAAGCTTTACAAACATTTGAACATTGAAAGACGACCGTCTGTCGTCTTCCGCCGCGGTGGAGTAGCCGAGCGGTCTAAAGCGTCTCGCTGTGGAGCGCGCGGTTGCTCGCTGTGGAGGTTCGAGTCCTCCCTGGGGCATGGGTGTGTATGTTGTCCTTAGGTTAGTTTACCTAGGTTTAAGTAGTTTGTAAGCTACGGACTGATGACCACGCAGTTTGGTCCGATAGATTTACAAACATTTGAACATTTTTGTCGTCTTCCATATATTTTTGTAAATTTCTGTAAAGTCAGAATTTATTTAATGTCGCTAGGCTATCATTTTGTTAAAACTGCAAACCACTCTTTTCAAGGCTTGAGGAACAGCATTTTTATTTCATGTGTTAAAATATTAGTTAATATTGCTAGGTTTTTCTTATTTTGTTATGTTAATAATTTGTTATTATATTAATTATTGTGGCATAGGTACGGCTTCTCCACTACGCCACTGTCTCTGTGTGAATGTGCAGTTGTACTTTTAAGTGTGTGCGAGAATCTATGGCTGTTTGAATGTGGGGAGTGATAGCTCGCTTTGCATCGTTCTCTCTGGCTCAGAGTCGATAGCTGCTGAGGTGACCAAAGAGGTTTCCACACCCTTTGGTAGCGAGCTAGTTAGCGAACCTACTCCAGCACGAGTGTACTCGCTCTCCATCCTCACCACCGTTTTTCCTTGGATTTTTCGGCTTCTGGTCGCTTCCCGCGCCCCGGTGGCCACTTGGCGATTCATTCTGGGCTGGTCGTCTGGTGAGGTAAGGTTGGGTCTGCTCTTGTTTCTGGAGATGGTAACGTTTCATTGACTTGCACGTTTAACTTAGATTTGTGGAATATTTTCTCCGATTGTGTGTGGAAATGTGTTGTCGTTTTTCAATTCAGTGACTTCCAATAGATAAACGTGGTGTGTGTGATTCTAGTTGCAGTTTGATAACGGCCTGATATGTTAAAACCTTTTGTGATCATGTGGCGGTGCATGAACTTTGTGTAAATACTTTCTAGCTTTGTGGGTCCTGATTTGTAATATGTGATATGTTCATTTTTGGATAGTGCATGTAAAAATCTTCTCATCGTTTCCTTCCGTGAGTGATATGTGTGCCACGTATAGAACAAAGCCTTCAGCTTCCACTCTTGTTTGTTCCATGCACATCAGGCAAATAACTATGCGGGTATCCTTCTGATTTCCACTAATATTTCGCGATCTTCTCTCCCCGCCTATTTCAATTTCGCCGTTTCATCTCCGACTTGTAGTACGCTCTCTTTCTTTGTCAGTAATTCTCTCTGAACGTTGTACAACCTCCTTCAATAGCTTCTTCATGTAATTCTAAACATTTCTATGGGTTGCAAGATGTAATTCTCTATTTTAGTTTTCCGACTTTGTAATTATTTCACTTTTACGAGTTTTTGGAGACTGGACTTCATCCGTCTCTATAATCGCTACCTATCGCGTGTAGCTACATTTATGTCGCTTCTTCATGTAATTCTATACATTTCTATGGGTTGCATACCATTATTTATTTTTTTTTTATTTTTCCGACTTCGTAAGTATTTCATTTTTGTGGTTTTCCTGAGACAGGACCTCATCCGTCTTTGTAATAGCCCCCTATTGCATGTAGCTGAACTTCATTCGCTTCCTTATATAATTCTAAGCATTTCTATGGGTTGCATGCTGTAGTTGATTTTCTTTATTTTTCGGAATCTGAATTTATTCAATTTTATCGGTTTTCGGAACCACGTGGGTCCAAGTTCCGACTGACTAAACACCAACTCTCGAAAACTACTTCACCTATAAAGCTGAAATTTGGCAGGAATGTAGTTTATAGGTATAAGACTTCCGCTAAGAAAGGATTTTGCGATAGGGCCGATAGTTCATGAGATATGACTTCATAAACAATGAAAACTTCCTCGTCTTGCGGCACGTAATACTGTGACTTTATCGGTCCATTATTTGAGAAGCAGAGCGTTTAGCGACTTGCCACAAACTCTGAACATAATTTCAAACCTTTATGAAACTTTTTCTCGCTGACAACCTCAGCAAAATGATGAAAGGAAAAAAGTTTGTAGCTTAGTACTTTTTCGGCGTTCATGCAGTAAAATTACGGCATTTGGCATGAAGTTAAAATGTTGAAATGTTTGTAGAACTTATGGGACTTAACTACGGGGTCATCAGTCCCTAAGCTTACAAACTACTTATGAACTAGCTAAGACTAAGGACGGCACAAATATCCATGCCCGAGGGGGGATTCGAACCCCCGACCGTAGTGGCCGTGCAGACCGTGACTGGAGCGCCTCAGTCTCCTCGGCCACCGCGGCCGGCGGCATGAAGTTACAATTTATTACTCGTACACTATTAATTGTATTCACGAGATATGTTGCAGACAGTATACACACATACCACTGAGCGTAAGTTCGAAATTTCATCATATTACGACACACAGTTCATGATATATGGAGTTATAAACAATTAGTTTTATGAAAAACCGCTTCATCACACATGACGTTTTGATTTATTATGTCTTTCCTACTAATTCTATTAGTGACGTATTTTGCAGACATTTTACATATAGACCACTGGATGTACTGTCGAAATAATATCGTATTACGGCGTATAGTTCAGGCGCTATGACGTCAAAGACAATTAAATGCATGAAAATTCGCCCTAATAAGCATGGAGTAATTTACTACGTCTTTACTACCAACTCCATTTAGAACACGTTTTGCAGACAGTTACCTAATATTCCACTCCACGAACCTGGTAAATAATGTTTTTGTAGGACATATAATTCAGGAGATATCTGTCTATGTATAAAAGCGGAAGGAAATCTCGAAAACTACTCCACCTATGAAGCTGAAATTTTGCCGGTGTGTAGGTTATAGGTAGAAGACGTCAGCTAAGAACGTATTTTGCGATGGGACAGAATTAAGGTGCATGGCAGAGGATACTTTTCCTACAGGCTGACGAAATCTACAGTTTCATTCCGATCTTCACGAAATGAAATTTTGCACGCTTCACCTTCAAAGCAAGAGGTAAGTCACGGTCTACCCAAAGTTTCATACGGCGCATGGATCGTTATTCTCATAACAAGGGTTGTACGAAATAAAACTGGAAAATTTGAGAACAACGAATTGCGTTTTTCAGTGTGAAACTGTGTTTCTTTTTCATACAAATCTTTAGTTTTGTTCCGATATTGATGAAATTTTGCACATTTGACCTTAAAACCAAGAGGATTGTCACTGTCTGTATAAAATTTCGTTCGGTGCATGGTGGAGGGTACTTAACTTACGGACTTTGACAAAATGTGTAGTTTTGCTCCAATATTGATAAATTATTGCACACATGACCTGTAAACCAAGAGGATGGTCACTGGGTACAGAAATGTTTGTATGGTACATGACAGAGGGTACTTTGCAAAAAACTTTGACGAGTGAGGGAAAGGTGGAAACAATAGAGAGATCGGAGAGTAAGAGGTGGATGCAGAGAGAGGAGTGAAGGGGAGGTGAACTACGAGGGTGTAGAATAAATTAAGACCCGGGCAACGCCGGGTTTACAACTAGTATATGTAAAACACGAGTTGTAATTTATATTTCGTGCATACATACTACCAGACCGTAAGAACTTATTTATTACTATTCCAATCATTTATTCAATGTAACGTAACTGTCACGATGCTCTGCCCTCCAATCACAACCTCTGAAATGTATCTGAAACTATCTTAACAATGACGAAACAATGTTTTCATTACTAACCTCCAAAAAGTTTTTTTTATGCATGAGTTCATCAACGCGGGCAGCCTTCGTTTCACCCAAGATAAGCTTATATCAACCATATGAGTAGGTATTTAAATTTCGAAGTCGTAATGCTAACTTCATAGTTAAATGTAAATACGTGTAGATATAAAATGTGTATTGTTGTGTATTTCACGAAAGAAACGAAGGTGTAAAAGAAGCAACCATAATGAAAATAAAAAAAATAAAAAATAAAAAAAAATGCGGCTTCACTCCGAAAGATAACAATGGCTGCCGAAATGTCACGAAATTTCACCGGAACAGGCGATTCACTGTTTTAAAAATATTTATAGTACACCATATCGACAAAGTGCCGCAGTTAAAACTGTTCAGAAAACTTTAGCCGCGTGTTAACCCTCGGAATGGGGCGCCCCTGACGTTGCATGAGTGAACGCGCCGCGGCAATTACACAGCAGTTGCGCGTTTCTAGGAAATCCAGAGGGGAAAAACAGCAATAATTCAACTTTCCATTGTGTCAATTATTATGAAAATAATTTAAAGTTGTCAATATTATTTAGAAAATATGTTGATAATCTTCAATCTGATCAAATTCCCATATGCCGGTCAATAGAAACACAGGAGAAACACACAACCCCGTGACGAGAATGATACTTGCCTACATTGTTCCCAGAATTGTTGCAAGATCTTATTCTTAAAATTTTTTGTCGTCCACATATGTGACATATTCCAGGCTTAGAAATAATGCCTCTATGATCGGGGGCTCGAATCCCCCCTCGGGCATGGATATTTGTGCCGTCCTTAGTATTAGCTAGTTCAAAAATGTTTAAATGTTTGTAGAACTTATGGGACTTAACTACGGGGTCATCAGTCCCTAAGCTTACAAACTACTCATGAACTAGCTAAGACTAAGGACGGCACAAATATACATGCCCAAGGGGGGATTCGAACCCCCAACCGTAGTGGCCGTGCAGACCGTGACTGGAGCGCCTCAGTCCCCTCGGCCACCGTGGCCGGCTATTAGCTAGTTCATAAGTAGTTTGTAAGTTTAGGAAACGATGACCCCGTAGTTAAGTCCCATAAGCTCTACAGACATTTGAACATTTTGAATAATGCCTCGAAAAGGGTCCGAATTTCTTCTACTGTAGTGTCTTTACAATCGCTAGCTCAGGAATAGTTGGTACCATACATCTTTTACCACTACAACTATTGGTACGAGTAACGTCTTCTACCACGTTTTCAATGATAAAAATACGAAATGCTTCTAAATGCGAATGTGCATAAACAACTAACTAAAGCCGTCGAGAAGAATAAATATTGAGAATGTGTGGAAAATCGTAAGCAAAAAGGTTGAACAAATACTTACATGATAAGTCACGTGGCGACAAACATACCGCATAGGATGGTAGCAACTTAATGATGGTGTTGCAACTAAACAATGGCCAGGGTGGTTTCAAAGTAGGTGGAACAGATTTCATATGTGATGAATGTCGAATACTAGATTCCAGGTAAGGCGACTGTTGGCACTAGCGTGTGAACACTGAAAGCTGCGGCGTGAACTCCGCGGCGCGCACACCCCATAATAGCCACAACACATGTGAAGCTACTGGGTGGCAGTTCTGCCGTATGGTACTTGCGTTACGAGTTGTAAGCCAATGCGCTGGCTCAGCGTGTTCCGTGAGAGGCCTGGATGTCCTCTCTAATGAAATAAAGGAAAACCCAAACTGAGCCCGGAACTCAAGGATCAGCATGCAATAAGTACGATATTACGTCCGACAGGACCCAGCTACCCGAGCACCCGCTGAAAACAAACAAAAAGTATTTCCTGAAATATTAAACATTATTTACACTTCCATCCCATTATTAAACAAAGAATGAAGTAAATATTTGGCTCTTATTTCCGAATATGTGGCGATTTCAGAGTGTGTGCTTAGTTCACATGACGAACAACTGTTAATAACAAAATATTCTCCTACAACAAAACCACTAAATTTCTTTTTCCAGATGGGTAATTACAGTGTTACTCTCTTCTGTATGTTTATAAACATTTTCATTAATTCGTTACATGAAATTAGGCAGGAACTAAGAGTACATTGCCGCTGGTGAAAACAGACAAGTATGAAAACTATATTCTGATTAACAAACGCACTTTACTGTGTTTACGAATGTTATGATTTTAAGGGATATTTGATTTTTGAAGGATGTTGCCGCACGCTGAAAGATCACTGAAATCGATAGATCGATATATAGGTCGAGAGAGCTTACTTACGTCAGCGCTACGTCATGATGACGAAACGCTAGCCTGATTTTGGATAAGAAGGCTATCTAAAAAAAAAAGCGAAATAACAACAACTATTCCTTCATTCCTAGTTGCTCACAACTAGCAGCAGATGGCAACACTAAAGTCGCTCTAGTAGTGCTTTATTAAATCCACCAACAGATTTCGGGCATGGTGAAATGTGGGTATCGAATATCATTACGTTATCATAAAACTAATACGTATAAACTCCCTTAAATAAGTTATCCAATGCTACTTCCATTCTTAATAACAACTTACATTTTAAAAAGTAGACTGAAAATCATATGTTGCAACGAAAACATAACCCAACCAAGTTTAATATTGTCTCTAAAAGATGGTGGCCCAAGTTTGGTGAGATATTTGATCACAGGTTATATGTATAATGCATGGTTTAAGATACAATAGGATTCTAATATTAGTATTTTCTGCATCTGCTGGGTAAACGCCACTATATCCCTTTCAAGGAGGATAATGAATCATTCTTGTCATTTACTAATGGACACGCAAGTCTCCGAAGTAGCTTCCAATTGAAATACTTGCACTACGCCAGCCACACGAAATTATTATTACCTGCCTACGGTCGGGGGTTCGAGTCCCCCCTCCGGCATGGATATTTGTGCCGTCCTTAATTGTAGGTAGTTCATAAGTAGTTTGTAAGTTTAGGGACTGATGACCCCGTAGTTAAGTCCCATAGACTATACAAACCATTGAACCAAAGAAACTAAGAGTACGAAAGTAAAATGTGTGTTGTCTCGTTGAGTTTTTTTCCAATGAACATGGAGGTCGTGGCAGTATATCGCAACACCTAAAGAAAACGCACATGTTGGCAGTTCCTGCGAGCACTTCAAGCATCATTAATTCCTTTGTAAGTACAAATAAACTACACACAGAGAAAGATAAACGTAACGCTGCGTGAGAAGTGCTGTTTGTGTTCCATACCTCAAAACACAACCATGTCAGTGGATGTGCAGTCCATCTTCTCTTCTCAGACCAATTTGATAAGATATTCACATTTTCTTAGTCAAAATGTGAGTAGATTTTAGTGAACGTTTTATCGGTGTATGCGATGCATGAAGTTCACACAGGACTTAAAGACGCTAACTATGTGTCTGTGACGATTGATGCATCAGATGACAGAAATGTTCAAACGACGCGTCAGTTGTTAGTTACAAAATATATGTGATTTGCCTCAATACTACGTCGATGGACAGTTGTACGGTGGCCTCAAAACAGGTTACATCACAAAAGCTTAAAGCTAATTCCGATCTAGCTAGGTATTCCTTTCCTATCAAAGATGTTGAGTGCAAAGTAATGTGTTTTCAGAGCAATGGTGGCAAAACGACATAATTATTAACTAGCTATAGTTTGGATATTTTTAAAAAAAGCAAAATATAGTTGACACGGTTGTTGCATTTTCTGCGAATAACTGTAATACCTACATTAGTGGTTATAATAAGGCAGGAACAAACAAGGTTTATTCGAAACTGAACAGTGTTCTCAATATGAACATTCAAGGCATCGCTTGGGCAGCCAATGTGCTGCACAATTGAGTTCAAAAAGCGCAGATATTCTTCCCATTGACAGAAACAATAATGAATAAAATTTATTAGTAGTTTCGCGATTACACTGTGCATGTGGAGGAACTGAAATCAATCGGTGATTTTGTTCACAGTGAATACAACGAAGATTAATACCAAACTTTGAAGTTAGTGTCACTATAGAGGCCATCCCCATACTGGTTCAAAGAAGTTCTAAGCGGTACGGGTGTCATTGTTGCCAGGATATGTATGAGCCTTTGAAATCTTCTCAGGACAAGTGTCCTACATTGCTGAAACAGGTTTTGAGCACCCGCAGTCACTTCTTTCGCCATCTGAAAATGTTTTAAAATTCAATCCAAATGTTATAAAGAACCACGATTTCAGCTACATAATCAGTTGAGGAGTTGAAGCTGCTTAAAGCAAAAAACAAGAGCAAATTTAGTCAATTGCAGACTTCAGTTATTTCTACAGTTTTAATTAATTTGAAAAAGTTATTTTCAGTCAAATGCAAGATGACTACCAATCTATTTTATAACGGGTTTGCGACTTATTTTTAAAATGTGGGCTTCTCTACTTAAACTTCTGGCATCATTTCATTGGATAACATTGAAAAATTATGTTTTTATTTATTTATTTTTGGATGAACTTCAAACTGTCTCAAAATTCTTAAGACAGTAGATTTAGATACAACATTTCAGATAGTTGAAATTTATTGTCTGATGAGGTAGGATGCGTGAACAACGTTGTATCCAAGAAACATGACGAATAGGAAAAGCTGATTTGAAAAGAGATAAGAGATGGTGTGATGTATTCCACTTTAATACAAGTCCTTCATGTAAAATTATAGAGACACTTTTGAGTTTTGCTCTTGTTGTACCAGACACAAATGCTGTTGTGGAAAGGGTATTGCCGGCCGCGGTGGCCGAGGAGACCGAGGCGCTCCAGTCACGATCTGCACGGCCACTGCGGTCGGGGGTCGAATCCCCCCTCGGGCATGGATATTTGTGCCGTCCTACTTCGTAAATAGTTCATAAGTAGTTTGTAAGTTTAGGGACTGATAACCCCGTAGTTAAGTCCCATAAACTATACAAACATTTGAACATTTGAAAGGGTATTGAAACAATTGTAATAGTTAACACTCGTTATCAAGATCTTACCAGCAAAGAGTTCTACAACCGGATATTACAAAATTCAAATCATTAAAAAGATTTTAGGTCATCTGATCAGTACAGAGTTAGTAGCCGTGTTCCATATTCATTACCTAAATGGTCTACAGACTTTTGATGTCTACATTAGTGTTCATTTGTTACAAATCTTTCAGTCAGTTGCTTGATATTTCTAATTATCAGTTTCTGAAAAAGCAATGAGTTATCATATGATGCAGTACCATTACAAGCACTTTTTGAGGCATCTTGTTAAAATAGATGCCTTCCCATGTATATAACCTTTAGTTTTCATTTATTTTAGTAAAGTGGTGCAGTCGTATAAGCAGAATCTTTTCTTTTTCTCTGGTGTTCCGTTTTGCCCCGTTTTTTAATCCCAATATTTCGAAAATGTTCCATTTTTTCACGTGGGAAATCTAGTCACCCAAAACTGTCCTAGCCTATAATGGCTGCATGAAAACGCGCTATCTAGACACAACTTAAATAAATCATGCTCACTTCTGTCGGATATGAAATACACTTTATAAATAAAATTGAATGCAAAATACGCCCACAGTGTAAGTTCTAAAAAGATTAAATTTTTCTATGTTACAACCCTAGGAAATCAATATTGTACAAAAATGTTATGATATGGAACTGCCTGATTTCAGGCAGCAGGTGTGGTATTTGTAAATGTCACTTAATGTGCACAACATGCCATGTTTACATACATTGTTGAGTCGATCAAAGAGAGTAAAAGAGGGAGAATGTAGCAATCGCAAAGACAATGGCAGAATCGATGAATCAAAAATAACGTACGCTCTATGGACCTTTTAACTAAATATTCCTACTTCTAAATTATAATTATCAAAATACATGAAGCTTACAAGTTTGGAAAGAGCAGGCATTGCATATAGGGGAAAGCGACTGTTGCAAATACATTTAATTTTGTAAACAGCCACGAGTCGCTACAATTATTTATTTAATTTAACCAGTTTCACTCTATACAGAAGAGCATCGTCAGAATAGTTTGATAATAATTGATAACTGTAGATTTATATAATAATATGTCAGTACAGTAATTTTAAATAATTGTAGTATGACAGCTGGGCAGCAGGATGTTTTTAACAGCTGATAGTGACAGCGGCAAAGATATGTATGAACAGCTATCATTATTATCTGTTAAAAAACATCCAGTTGTCTAGCTGTCATACTACAACTATTTTAAATAACTGTACTGACATATTATTATATAAATCTACAGCTATCAATTATTATCAAACTATTCTGACGATGCTCTTGTGTATAGAGTGAAACTGGTTAAATTAAATAAATAATTGTAGCGACTTGTGGCTGTTTAAAAATCAAATTTACTTACAAGTTTGTTTAAGTGAAGTGAAATGGTAGACTATTCATCGTCCTTCTTGAGTGAAACAAAACATTTCCTGTTCAGTCTAATACGTGAAGAGTGCAGAACACGTGCTCAGAGCAAAACGTGCTGATGATAGAAGTCATTGGGGCCCATAAAACCAACAGAACTACGTAATACAAAATAGCAGTGTAATACCACATATGGATGTTCTCTCTCTCTATCTGTGCTTGCTACAATGTTTTGTCACCAGATGAACCAGTTTTAAAGTGTAATTATCGGCACTGGTCTCCAGGATACATGCCTTTTAAGTGAATCACCAGTGTCAACTTTGGTCAGGTTTTTTGTAAATGGCACTGTGACATGTAATTTCTGGTTTTTCATCATTTTATGACTGCTTCAAACGTATAACTTATTTCTATACACACAGTTTAGATATTTATCTTAAGTTAAAACATGTACTTCTTTTTTAAATGGTATGCCACATTATAGTTAACATAAATGTGTCCTTATGGATGCTGAACGATGGGTGATGTCACACATGCTTCACCAATGCCAGCGAGAAAGACAGGCCATGGTGCGTATGTCTCGTCATGTCATCAAAGAAGGCTTGAGACAACGCGACTGCTGGCTGACTGGGTGGCCACTGGGGCACAGCCCACTGTCTCGTAGTGGCCAGCCAGTCAGCTAGCGATCGCGTTGTCTCAAGCCTTCTCTGATGACATGTCGTGACATATGTGCCACAGCTTGTCTTTCTCATTGACCTCGAAGCCTTCTCTGATTACATGACGTATGTGCCACAGTCTTATTGGCTTCGTGTTTCGGGCAAGTGCATAAGGTTATGATCCAGTCATGGGTGAGCTGGCGACGCTTACAGCTGTAGTGTCATGAGTGGTAGACAACACCAAATGTGTCCTGTATGCTGAACGAAATGGAGGCGCAATACACACAGCAGACGCATGTGTAATGTTTTGTATGCCCCTAATTAATTTAGCACTAATCATTTCGATGCATGTATCTTGTATTGACAGCATGATGCTCTGAACTATCTGCATTGGGAGTCAGATATTAGAGTGTATCACCAGAGTATTCAAACTGGTCATTTTATTCTTATTTATCGTATGACATACATAATTAGACACATGAATTCTTATCCAAATATAGAAAGAAAAATTATTAAAGGAGTATATATCAACATTTCAACACAGCTTTCCAGTATTGTATACTACACAGCTACAGCTAAATATCAAGATCTTGAATATAATGAACTGCACCACTCGTCGCTGTCAGGAAGTCTTCAAAAGGACCCTTGTAGGCACGTGTGGGGCATGTTGATATCACACGCACAACTGTATGTCGTTCCGCACCACAATGACAAGATGATGATGAACACTTGACCCATTATTGGAGAGCGTTTACACATCTTCCGTGGCCTGTTTGGATGCGGTTCAAGGTAGTCCAAATTGCCCGAGGTTGATCAAATCCAGGGGGGTTCTCCTGGATTCAGGATAGTTTCGTACACTGTGAAAGGCAATTATCTTGCCATTTGCGTTTCCATTCATCGATGGCTTTCTGTCCATTTTGCGCCAGAGTGCTGACTGTAATGTAGGAACTCTAGATGTTAATCTTTTTCGCTCTTCAAGAAAGACATCATTTAGTATTGAGAGTTTGGGATTATCAATCTTCTGGTATTCTCGTAATAACATGCTCTTCCGTCTGATATCTGAAAGTTGCTAAAGATCGTAACCAGTATGTGGTTGTAAACTGTATTACCAAAAGACAATGCACATGGCTTCGTCTACCTTTATTTCATGTGGGTTATTAAGCCATACAGGTGCACAGCACATAGCTGTTTAGTAAAGTAATCCGAAAATTGCTATTTGGAGAGTGTCTGCAGATGATCCACAACTGGTACCGCAGAGTGGCCATTCTCTGCATTACCTGTACATTCGACAGCATCCTTATGCAGATGGAGTAAATGTTGAAATGTATGTAAACTAATTGGGCCAAACTGCTATAGTCATCAGTTTCTAGACTTACAAACTACTTAAACTAACTGATACTACCATGCCCGAGGGAGGAATCGAAGCTCGGGCTGGAGCGGCTGCACGCTCTGTACATGGCATATCCCACTTTGGAAACAAATCATTAAACAATTAAGAACCAAAGAAACTCATTTAAGCATGTTTAGGCAAACGCAGATACGTAAACACTCAGACAACAACACAGCAATCGGCAAGGCATATATACGACAACACTTATCTGGCGCAGGCGTTAGATCGATAACTGCTGCTAAAATGGCAGGTTATCACGATTTAAATAAGCTTGAATGTGGTGTTACAGTCAGTGCACGAGAGATTGGACACAGCATCTCTGAGGCTGCGAAGAGTTGGGGATTTTCTCGTACGACCTTTTCACAATCCCCCAGGGGGCTCAAGGTTCTTTCTTGAGAACGTGCGTAGTGAGAATGGGGATCCGAGCTGATGCAGTCCTTCTTTCTTCTTTCCTCCCTGGACTACATTTGCATTCCCTTTCCTTCCTCTGTATCCTGACTCTTTCCTCTCCCCACCAGGGGATTGATGACGTTAGCAGTTTCGTCCACCTGTTCCAAACAAACAACCATTTCACAAGTGCAACGTGAATATCGGGAATCCGGTGAAACATCAACTTTCCGACATCGCTGCAGCCGTAGAAAGATCCTGCAAGAAAGGAACCAACGACGATTGAAGAGATTCGTTTGACGTAACAGAGGGCAACCCTTCAGCAAATTGCTGCGGATTTCAATGCCGGTCCATTAGTAGGTGTCTGCTTGCGAACCATTCAATGAAACATCATTGACATTGGGTTTTGGAATCAAACGCCCACTCTTGTACCTTTGTTGACTGCACGACACAAAGCTTGGTCTCATCTTGGCCCGTTATCATCGACATTGGACTCTTGAAGACTGGAAACACATTGCCTAGTCTGACGAGTTGCGTTTCCAATTGTATGAAGCAGATAGGTGTGTGCGGGTAGGCAGACAAACTCATGAATTCATGGACCCGGCATGTCAGAGTGCGACTGTTCAAGCAGGTGGGGACATTGTATTGGTGTGGGGTGTGTGCAATTGGAGTGATATGGGCCCCCTGATACGTCTGGATAGAACACTGAGGGGTGACCATACATACACATCCTGGCTGATCCTCTGCATCCATTCCTGTTCAATGTGAATTCTGACAGACTTGGGCAATTACATCAAGACAATGCGATAGCCCACACGTCCAGAACTGCTACAGAGTGGCACCAGGAACACTCTTCTGAGAAACACATCAGCTGGCCACCGAACTCTCTGGTCATAAACATTATTGAGCATATCTGGGATGCCTTGCAACGTGTTGTTGCGACGAGATCTCCGCCCCCTCGTTCTCCTACGGATTTGTGGACAGCCTTGGAGGATGCACGGTGTCAGTTCCCTCTAGCACTACTTCAGACATCAGTCGAGTCCACGCCACATTGTGTTGCGGCACTTTTGCATGTTCGTTGTGACTCTACACAATATTAGGCAGGTGTTCCAAGGTCTTTGGCTTTTCAGTGTAAAAGTCCCAAAGCCAGTAGAAAACCATAGGAATCCTTCGGACTACAGGCCTATCACGTTTCTGCTGCCTCAGGAAAACCAAAGGTGTCACCAGTCGGCTGCAGTGTCGTCCTCAGCCCAAATGGGTCACTGACGCAGTATGGAGGGGAATGTGGTGAACGCACCACTCTCCAATCCATTGTCAGTTTTGGTGATCTGTCCAGTAGCTCTTCAGTTGGCCTCACAAGGGCTGAGATACAGAAAACTATACAGAGAAGAATCCCCCCCTAAACCACTGTCATTCGCCTTCCTCGTAGTTCCGTAAGATGGTAGCAGGTGTCAGGCAGTTCCCTGCCTTAGTACCGGTAGACCACACTAGAGGCGGTCCTGAGGGTGCCTCTCACACATCAGAGGGTATCGCGGAGGAGAGGCTGTGGGGAGAGCTCGTGCCACCTGCCACGAGGAAGCGGATGTGTCCGGTGTGCCGGAGTTTGAGGGGAAGTGGTGGTGGGGACAGCCGCTACCTGCCGCCTGCTCTGGCCAGTTTTAAAGGGCTGTTTCGCACCTCAGCGCCACCATGGGACATCTTACGGAACTGCTTAAACCACCCCGCCCCGCACTCCTGCACGTGTGACCGAGCCCTTACGGAGGTTTCCCGTCTGTATATTTTTGTCTGTGGCTGAGAGCACCAACAGTGCTCAACAGATTCTCCCCCCTTCCCCCACCCTCCCCCTCTCCCCGACGATGACCTATCCAACTGTTAAGCAGGCCTGAGAGTGCTTAAATTCCATGCACTGAGAGGAGTGATGGACCCACAGTGGCAAGATCGTTGGCAGAGATACGCGTCTATAAAATGCTGGCAAATGGAGAGATCGTGAAAACAGATGAATGATTGTCTTATATGCAGTGTTATGGTATGACTAAAAATAAATTGCACCGATCTGATGTGAAATGAAGTCTTCTTGTGAGACAAATTTCTTTGCAAAAATGTTATCTCAAATAGTGGTAGAGTGGGGTGAAGAATTCTGTGGTATCTAAGATAAGCTGTGCAATATAAGGAACACTACAAGACAAATTTAATACAAGGGAACAATGAAGTAATAAGAGTCACACATGTTGCTCTTATACTTTGTGAATAAGGAAGAAAAGAAGACGTCTGGATACGACATCAGGGAAAAAATAAGGAGCGTATTAAAAAAATAAAACCGATCAAATAGTTAATGTTTAATGAATAACTTGTACAGAGATAAATCACAACCTTACGTTTCCGTAATCTTTAACGTTAATAATAAAGACCATGCATCATGTACACGTTTTCTACTCGTATAACCATAAACGCCATTTTTACAGGTAAGTCTACAAAAATTGTATATTTTTAAACAAACTTTTATTTCAAAGTAATAAAACGAATTAATCAAACACGAAAGGTGGATGCGATATTTTACTGCCAAATATTTTTTGCAATAATTCTCCATAAACATGCTAATATTATAAAAGGACGTTGATAGTAGAATCCAGTAAATGATCAAACAATAACATGTAGCTGGAGAGTTCTCGCAGTTTCCCATAACGTCTAACAAAATAGGGTCTGCAAAAGCCAGAACTGTCACAACCAATGTTAAAACCGAATTTATTTTTTCTAGCCTCTGACGTCGAGAGCACGAGCAAGCCACGTTGTCGGTTTGTCACGCCCTAGCCATTTGTTTAGAGATCCTTAATATAAAATTGCTCCAGCAGCACGAGCAAAATGAGGCGATGCTCCATCATGCCTGAACCACGTGCGGTGATATAAATCCAGTGGAACGTCTCCCAACAAACCATGCAAATCATTTGTCAAATAGGCGTTGTATGACGCTCCTGGTAATGTTCTCGGTTAAATGAAAAGCCCAATTAATGTGTCACAATTATTCCAGCCCAAAAATTACTACTGAGCTGTTGTTGATGTTCGGTTTGCACAACTTCCCAGACATCCGTATTGTGTAGGTTCTGCACTCTATGTCTGCTAAACTTCGCATCGTCGGTAGACAGAAGAGCAAAGAGGAAATGTCGCTCCTGACCACACATTTGTCGTAAACAGGTACAAATTGCTGTACCAAGACATCGGACTCTTTGATATGGATGATGAAGCTGTTCTCGTAGACAGTCATCTGAGTCACATCCACCCTTGCAGTCACTTCCCTGGTGCTGCTCCTAGTTCCCTCTATATGGTTGACAACTCTTTCCTCTGTGTAGCAAATTACCCTGTATCAGCGGAAATGACTAACTTGCAGAAGTGAAGTGGTATGTGTTACATACACTACAAGAAAAGGCTAATATGGTACAGTAACGAAAGAAAATGAACGGTATGTTTACAGGACATATGCTGCTTGTTGTACGGTCCTGTATCACATCCCCGGAGTAAAGGCACATACTTTGAGGGGTGATACTACTGGTGATTCTGAACATAAAGTTTCTAATAAACATATGCCCTTTTCTTAACCGAAAGCAGTGAATACAAACAGGAACGGGGAAAATGTGGCGTCTTCACTCGTCTGTCGTTTATCGGTTAGTGAAGTCAATAGAGGATCAAAAGCAACTGCAAAGCGATTTAGACAAAATTTCTACATGGTGCGAAAATTGGCAATTAACCCTAAATAATGAAAAGTGTGAAATAATGCACATGACCACTAAAATAAATACGCTGAACTTCAATTACACGATAAATCAGTCAAATCTTAAGGTGGTAAATTCTACCAAATATCTAGGAGTTACAATTATGAACAACTTAGACTGGAGAGAACACACAGAAAATATTGTGGGAAAGGCGAACCAAAGGTTACGTTTCATTGGCAGAGCGCTTGGAAGATGTAACAGTTCCACCAAAAAGACTGCCTACATCACACTTGTGCGTCCTCTCCTGGAGTACTGTTGCCCAGTGTGGGACACTCAACAGGTGGGACTGACGGAAGACATTCAGAAGGTTCAGAGAAGGGCAGCTCGTTTTGTTTTATCACGTTACGGGAGGGAAAGCGTCACGGAAATGTTGCTCGATTTGAGGTGGAAATCATTAAAAGAACGACGTCATTCGTTGCGGCGAGATCTATCTGCGAGATTGCAATCACCGACTTCTACTTCTAAATGTGAAAATATTTTGCTATCACCCACCTACATAGGGAGACATGACCAAACCAATAAAATAAGAGAAATCAGATCGAAAACGGAACGATTTAGGTGTTCTTTATTTCCGCGCTATTAGAAAATGGAACGGTAGAGAGAGGTTATGAAAGTGGTTAATGAACCTTCTGCCAGGAACTTAAATGTGATTTGCAGAGTATCTATGTAGATGTAGAAGTGGATGTCTTTACTAAACGTGTCAGTGCGCAGTTTGCCGCGGTGGAGTGGCCGAACACTCTAAGGCGCCTTGCTGCGGAGCGCGCGTAACTCCCCGTCGGGCATGTGTGTGTGTGTGTGTGTGTGTGTGTGTTTAGTCCCATAAATTAACAAACATTTCACATCTGAAACATAACAGTATCTTAATTTCCTATCATTTACACTTTTCTCGTTCCTAGTTGTATTCATAGGTTTACCCGTAAAAGGTTAAGAAAAGATCACGTATTTATAAGAAGTTTTTTGTTCAGAATTACCGGTAGTATCACTCCTCAAAGTATTCATGTACGTTTGCTCCTGACTCAACCTTTATACAGGGTGCGTCGTAAGGCTTTCCCCCGGTTGCTGGTCATTCCTTAGGTTACTTGGAACAACAAATGTAAATATAGTAATGCGATCAGATCCATAGTTAAGGAGCTACTAAAACAGAGTTCCCAAACATGCCACCGTCTATGGAGCGCTGCATTCGTGTTCACAGGACACACCTACATCTACATCTACATCTACATACATACTCCGCAATTCACCGTAAGGTGCGTGGCGGAGGGTACACTGTACCACTACTAGGCATTTCCTTTCCTATTCCACTCCCAAATTGAACGAGGAAAAAAAGAATGCCTATATGCCTCCGTACGAGCCCTAATTTCTCTTATCTTGTCGTTGTGATCTTTACGCGAAATGTAAGTAGGCAGCAGCAAGATCGTAACACACTCAGCTTCAAATTCCGGCCCTCTAAATTTACTTAACAAAAATTCGCGAAAAGAACGTCGTCTTTCTTCCAGCGATCCCCAATTGAGTTGCCGGAGCATTTCCGTGACACTCGCGCTTTGGTCGAACCTACCGGTAACAAATCTAGCTGCTCGCCTCTGAACCGCCTCTATGTCTTCCTTCAAACCGATCTGCTGCGGATCCCAAATACTTGAGCAATACTCAAGACGTGGTCGTACAAGCGTTTTATACGCGGTCTCCTTTACAGGTGAAGTAAACGAGCAGCATTAGGTAGACAAGTGAAGCGAGTGTTACGTCTGAAAAACAACCGTGTTGTTGATACTGCAGACTCTGTTTAGTGTTATTGTGTCCTGTGTACAGTACACTTTGCGATGCCTTACAAGTTTTCATCTCAGGAGTATGGAGACATGGTGTACATTTTGGGCTTCTGTGATTGGTAATACGACACCGACAGTTGCCGAATATCACTGTCGGTATCAAAATGCTCAAATGTTTGTAGAACTTATGGGACTTAACTACGGGGTCATCAGTCCCTAAGCTTACAAACTACTTATGAACTAGCTAACACTAAGGACGGCACAAATATCCATGCCCAAGGGGGGATTCGAACCCCCGACCGTAGTGGCCGTGCAGACCGTGACTGGAGCGCCTCAGTCCCCACGGCCACCGCGGCCGGCACTGTCGATATCCTAATCGTAAAATTCCGAGTGTCAAAACATTTAGTGGAACATATCGAATATTCCTAAAAACTGGTACTCTTTGGAGTCCTTACTCTTGCGGGAATTAGTACATAGTGACTACGAGTTTGAGTACTGTGGACAGGGTAGAGCTGGAAAGTTGTCTGACGGGAGTCAGGGTGCTAAACGCTCTCTGTAATAAAAAAAAAGCTGAGCCAACCATTAAATGAACAACCACGAACGAATTGAACGAACGACAGCGAACCACAGATCTACCTCATGGAAAAAAAAGAAAAAAAAGTGGTGTAGCGGTCTGCGCAACTGCCTAGAAAGCGGAAGACCCGGTTACGAATCCCGGCTGGGTACACATTTTCAGCTTTACCGATGCGTACTTGATGTCATATCTTCTGTGAATATGAAATAAAACTGTTTTGCCGAGCTGCCCCCCCCCCCCCCCTGTAACTATAACGCAACTATGCGTGTAATTTCAAATACAGCGAATTTAATTTTCTTCTGTTGATAGAAATTAATTGTAAAAACAGTAATGAACACAGTATTGTACATTAGAGGATAAATTTTTAGTCTATTTTTCTGACTGGAACACATCCAATTAATAAACGAATGCCGATAGAAAAATATATTTTGCATAACAAGGTTTCGCATTTTACGTAAAGTGCAGAAGCGAATTACGATCGTCGAGCAAGGTCCCACTGTAAAGTCAATTTTTAAAGGATGCAATAACTCAAATTATTTATTGTGTCTTGTGAATTTAGTTGTCGCCTGATAACAGAACTCAGTCTTTACGCCTGTCATCTATTCATTGTTAACACAGTATTTATTATAAAACTAGACTCACATGCCCAGTGTGGTGACAGGGGATAACACCGTAACAGGTAAACTAGGTCCACTCGCCACCAGACGGTGCAGGGTTAACATTAAAAGTTACTTGAATAAAACTACACATACATCATCTTGGGCACTCTGTACTGTGTGCATTCATAGAAACAGTGCCTAAGATGATGTATGTGTAGTTTTATTCAAGTAACTTTTAATGTTAACCCTGCACCGTCTGGTGGCGAGTGGACCTAGTTTACCTGTTACGGTGTTTCCCCCTGTCACCACACTGGGCATGTGAGTCTAGTTCGACACCGTCACTAGACGTTCACGATGGTGTTTTAAGTTTTAATCGAGCATCTATACTAAGATGTTTGTAATTCCCATCGTTTAAAAAAAATTGTAAGTATATATGTATTAATATGTTTTGTACTCCTTGTAGATATTGTAATTACGTGCTTTAAACATCTAAAATGTAATTTTCTTCTGGTATACCACAGATCTGATGATGATGTACTCGAAACGCGTCATGTGAAATAAAGCAAATTGCGACAGAGACTTTTCAAAAAAAATTTCATGCATGCCAACGTATGGTCGATTGTTCACATAATGGAGGATTTCATGAACCAAGAGATAAAGATTGTTTTATAATAAATACCGCGTTAACAATGAATAGATGGCAGGCGTAAAAGACTGAGTTCTGTTACCAGGCGACAACTAAATTCACAAGACACAATAAATAATTTTGCGTTATTGCGTCCTTTAAAAATTGACTATACAGTGGGACCTTGCTCGACGATAGTAATTCGCTTCTGCACTTTACGTACAATGCGGAACCTTCTTATACAATATATATTTTTCTATCGGCATTCGTTTATTAATTGGATGTGGTCCAGTCAGAAAAATGGACTAAAATTTATCCTCTAATGTACAATACTGTGTTCATTACTGTTTATACAATTAATTTCTATCAAAAGAAGAAAATTAAATTCGCTGTATTTGAAATTACACGCATAGTTGTGTTATAGTTCCGGGGGAGGGGGGGGGGCAGCTCGGCAAAATAGTTTTATTTCATATTCACAGAATATATGACAGATCTGATGATGATGTACTCGAAACGCGTGTCACCTAGGTAATGACAATGAATTATGAAAAGATTACTTACTTCTCCTGATTTTCTTTATAGAAAATGGAATGCCATGCCGGCCGCAGTGGCCGAGGGGACTGAGGCGCTCCAGTCACGGTCTGCACGGCCACTACGGTCGGGGGTTCGAATCCCCCCTCGGGCATGGATATTTGTGCCGTCCTTAGTATAAGGTAGTTGATAAGTAGTTTGTAAGTTTAGGGACTGATGACCCCGTAGTTAAGTACCATAAGCTACACAAACAATTGAACAATCGAAACGCGTCATGTGAAATGAAGCAAACTGCGGCCGAGACTTTTAAAAAAAAATTGTCATGGAAAACAATCTTTGTTCTATTCAACTGATAACTACCGATCGACGAGGAATCGCGCGATTTTAATACGAAATACATTTTACTTTTGTCGGGCACACGTTTTCGCATTACGGACACCTGGTATTCGCACTGTTTCTATGACTGCACACAGTACAGAGTGCCCAAGATGATGTATGTGTAGTTTTATTCAAGTAACTTTTAATGTTAACCCTGCACCGTCTGGTGGCGAGTGGACCTAGTTTACCTGTTACGGTGTTTCCCCCTCTCACCACAGTGGGCATGTGAGTTCAAATGTTTGTTAAGCTTAAGGGACTTAACTACGGGGTCATCAGTCCCTAAACTTACAAACTTCTTATGAACTGCCTACAGGACGGCACAAATATCCATCCCCGAGGGGGGATTCGAACCCCCGACCGTAGTGGCCGTGCAGACCGCGACTGAAGCGCCGCAGTCCCCTCGGCCAGGCATGTGAGTCTTGTTCAACACCGTCACTAGACGTCCACGATGGTGTTTCAAGTTTTAATCGAGCATCTACACTAAGATGTTTGTAATTCACATCGTTTAAAAAAATTGTAAGTATATATGTATTAATATGTTTTGTACTCCTTGTAGATATTGTAATTACGTGCTTTAAACATCTAAAATGTGATTTTCTTCTGGTATACCACAGATCTGATGATGATGTACTCGAAACGCGTCATGTGAAATAAAGCAAAAAAAATCACGCAAAACAATCTGTGTTCTATTCAACTGATAACTGGCGATCGATGAGGAATCGCGCGATTTTAATATGAAATACATTTCACTTTTGTCGGACACCTGGTATTCGGATCTGCTCGTGGCCGTGTGTTTTACGCTGGCGTTATAAAGCGGTGCAGACCTTGAGGTTGTGGTAGGCGAGCGTGGAGCCGAGGGCGGCGGCGGCGAACCAGAAGAAGAGCGCGGCGGTGGAGAGGTGCGCGAGCCCCAGCAGGTGCAGCAGCGCGCCGGCCAGCGCGGCCGCGGCGTGCGAGAAGACGAGCGCGGGCGCCAGCCGCTCCCACACGTCCCACGGACGCTCGCCGCCCGCCATCGCGACTGCCGCTGCCGCCGCCGCCGCAGCCGGCCCTGGCGCCGCGCCGCGCCCCACCCCTCCTTATAAATACACACTGCCCCTGCCACCGCCACTGCACACCATTGCCATTTCACAAAAACTGGAGACGCGAGTCACTCACCAGCTTTTCGCCCGCCTCTGGCCCTTATTCTGTAACGTATAACGTCACTACGGTTAGAGGTCTGCGCGGTTGCGGATATATCTGCAGTATTTCTTACTTTGCGGATACAATAGCGAGCGACGCGGATATCTCCGTATTATATGCGGATAAAGAGCGAGATATCTGCCCAGTACATCTGTCGAAATGTTAGCTGAAAACCTCGAGCCTGTGGACCTTCTCGAAAGGCCCAGGTAGAGAGGAGATCTGTTTCCTGATCCCCTGGCCGTAGCCACAGAGTAACGTATACAGTGAAGAACCCCCCCCCCCCCCATACCACTGTCCTACGCTCTCCTCGTAGTTCCGTAAGGTGCCGGCAGACGTCCGGCGGTTTCCTGGCTCAGTACCGGTAAGCGACACTAGAAGCACTTCCGAAGGTGCCTCTCACACGTCGGAGGGTAGGGCCACGGCCACGGCCACGTCCGGCGTGCCGGCGTTCGTGGGGAGGTGGTGGTGGGAACGGCCATTACTTGCCGCCTGCTCTGGCCAGTTTTAAAGGTCTGCTTCTGACCTCAGCGCCACCGTGGGACATCTTACGGAACCTTCCCTCCCCGCACCCCTGCACGTGCGACTGGGCCCTTACGGAGGATACCCGTCTGTATTTATTGTCTGTGCCGCAGCGGACGTAGCTGTACCCGAGGGACCTGCGCCTAATCCATTTAGACGACCGTGTCTTATCTGCGGTCTATCGAGTGCATTCAGGGTGGCAAACCGGCCCGCTACCACAGACAAAAATATACAGGCGGGAAACCTCCGTAAGTGCCCGGTCACACACTCGGGGGTGCAGGGCGGGGGCTGTTTAAGCAGCTCCGTAAGAAGTTCCACAGTGGCGCTGAGGTCAGAAGCGACCCTTTAAACTAGTCTCGTGTAGTTCGAAAACGAACTAGTTCGGTAAAGCGCATCCACAGGCGAACTTCGCGAACTACTTCGCAGACCCCTCGCCTCTTACGTCATCCGCTCCTTTTCCAAAGACTGATGGGTAACAGCGAGAGGACACGCAGAATCACGTGATTCCCTTCTGCCAGTTGCCGTCATTTCAAGCTGACATGCAGCTCAGTTGTAGTTTTATAAGCGGTACCAAAAGCCAAAATGAGCAGACGAACTAAAAAGAGAGACCTACTTTGAAGTTGAGCTGCGAACTAAAAGGAGAGCTACCGGTCGCAAACTAAAATATGCGCGATAGGTCGCAAACAGAATTAAAAATCACCTGTTTGCCTTCTGCTGATGAGAGCCATTTCGAGGTTAGTGTCTGCCTGCTAGATTACATAGTTCAGTGCTACAAAATTTCTGCTTTGAAGTATTTTGCACTCTGCAATATCTGACTAATAAATTCCATAATGCCAAGATATAGAGATAACTCTAAAATTAAATGCGAGTAATTATCCACAAACTGTTTCTTTTGGTTTGCGTGATATCGTTAGCGGCTCAAGCAGCAAGCGCATGAAGCAGCTAGGTGGGAGAATTTCTTCCTCCACCTGCATGTGCACACCACGCCACTCAGCTGTCACTGGGAGCAGACGAACTGAAAGAACGAACTAGTTCGCGGCAGAGCCGCGAACTAAAGTGAGCGCTCCCGATCGCGAACTATTATGCACAAGTCTACTTTAAACTGGCCAGAGCAGGCGGCAGGTAGCTGCTGTCCCCACCACCACCTCCCCTCAAACGCCGGCAAGCTGGACACAGCCGTGGCCTCGTGGCAGGCGGCACGAGCTCTCCCCTCAGCCTCCCCTCCACGCTACCCTCTGATGTGCGAGAGGCACCCTCAGAAGCGCCTCTAGTGTGGTCTACCAGTACTAAGCCGGGGAACCACTTGAAATCTGCTGGCATCTTACGGAACTACGAGGGGAGCTTAGGACAGAGGTTTAGGGGGGGGGGGGGGGGAGCTTCTTCTCTGTATATGTTACTCTGTGCCACTGCCCACCATGCCAAATTTCCGCTGCTTTCAGTTAGCACTTTGTAGTGACCGAATGACAACATATATCGTAGTGAATACAGTGACAGTTCTTTCTTAAAATGAACATGTCATTGGATACTATATCGTGTAAAATGAAAAGAGGTGATTTGGCATTAGTGTACCAAACCAACTTGAAATCGTCAATTTGGAAAAAAAAGAAATAAAAAAAAATTTGGATACCTATTTGATGGCAAGGAAAAGATCAACGATATATAAATGGCTTGTTTTGCGTGTAAAAAAGCATGTTCTTACAATGTTTCATCACAACCGAATGAACAGTACAGCCGCGCATAAAATATGAACCAACATACAAACATTCAAGTTTATTACTTTCGTCACCATTTATCTAATACATAAAGACTGACAATAGCATTTTATAGCAACTTTCATAATCAGATAGGGTGTACAGTGAAAGTAACGTATTTAGGAAGGTATACAATGTTAGATTGTATCGGCTGGCCGTAGCTGCAGCTGACATTGTCTCTTTTTGTTGACAGTTACCAATCAGAAGTAGACGGCAGTTTTAACACTTGAAATGACACGCTTTTCTTTGTGTCACGTAACCACTTGTGCATTAATATGGGGAAAATAAAGTGTTTCTTTTATAAAATTCGGAAAGAACTTTTCTTTGATGTAAACACAGTAAAATCTCCTTTATGCCGATCAGTTTTAATCACTGACCACATGGGCTCCAAAGCGCTACTGTGTGTGTCCACAGCTCAAATGTTTTCATGTTTGAAGTAGCCTATTTTGGAGTAGTTATAGAACAGTTGCTGTGATTCGAGAAGTAAAGGTAGCTAAGTAGTCGCAGAAATGACACTCTAACAATAATTATATCATTACGTATCGTGATTTTAAATGCTGCTATCTATTACTATTACCGAAACAAAATTTTAATATCTGCGAATGCGGATAATGAACTTGCGGATGCAGATAAAATGCCGCGGATGCGGTTGCGGATATGGGCCTTGCGGATGTTGTGCGGATGTGGATAACAGTTTTCTTATCCGCGCAGACCCCTAAAATGTTCAAATGTCTGTAAATCTATCGGACCAAACTGCGTGGTCATCAGTCCGTAGCTTACAAACTACTTAAACATAGGTAAACTAACCTAAGGACAAACACACACACACCCATGCCCCAGGGAGGACTCGAACCTCCACGGCGAGCAACCGCGCGCTCCGCAGCGAGACGCTTTAGACCGCTCGGCTACTCCACCGCGGCACAGACCTCTAACCACGGTGTTTCGATTCGAACACGAGCGTGGCGTTTCCGACCCTATGGGAACGAAGTACACGTTGGAGAGACCGAGGCAAGTTGACGATATTAAAGAATAAATATTTTTTAATAAATTCAGTTTTCGGATAAAATATTTATTCGTTGCAAATGTTATTAGACTATTCACCAGGCGGATTAACGAAAGGGGTCGGGGTGCCGGCTAGCCTGGATGTGGTTTTCCACATCCTCCTAGGTGAATACCAGGTTGATACACAGGTCCTGCCTGTTACACGATTCGCAAACATTTCGTAACACTTTACACTTTCAAACATATAACAATATAAGTAAGGTGACCACATTTCTGGAAGTCGAGGCTGAGACCAATTTTATAGCTTCTCACTTCTCGGAATGCAACAACGGCCAGCAATTGTTATACGTTATTAAAGTTTACAATAAATTAATAATGGACACCAAATCATAATATGACCCATATAATATATACACATTCACAGTTACTGTATGATTACAATGAACTGTGCATCGCAGCCAATAGGAAGAGTCCACGTCGGTTTGCAGGGGTGTGTCAAATATCATAATGTCCATAATTTCATATGGGATTATCTTCTGGGGCAACTCAACAGGCCAAGTAAAAGTTTTCAGAGCACAAAAACGTGCGTTACAGATCATTTGTGGTGTCAACTCAAGAACCTCATGTAGAGGGCTATTTAAGGAACTGGGGATACTTACTACTGCTTCCCAATACATTTATTCTCTAATGAAATTTGTCGTTAAAAATATATCTTTTTTTTTTTCAAACCAATAGCTCAGTCCATGGGATGAATACTAGAAACAAGAATAACTTGCATAAAGATCTAAAGTCACTTACTTTGGCTCAGAAAGGTGTCCAATAGTCAGCAGTACACATTTTCAATAACATGCCAGCAGCCATAAAACATTTAACTCACAATAAAGTACAGTTTGAAAAGAGTCTAAAGGATTGTTTGGTGGCCAACTCCTTCTACTGCATTGATGAATTTCTTACCACAAGTGATTGATTGTAACTTATTGTATATAATATTCATAAATATGAATACTGTGTTGAAAGTGTTGAAAGTAATAATGCTAAGAATTTTAATATGCACCTAGTAAATTAGTAATTAGTAATAAGTTTTGTGTCCTTTAAAATGTAAATATTTTTAAGATAATTGTTTTTCCTGACCAATTCCACATCCACAAGGGCAATTACATTTGGGGTCTGTGGAAGGTACATTAACACATATGCTCTCTTTTTGAAAGTATATACTGTGTATTTGGTTTTGACATGTTCTACATCCAAGGGGATTCCCTCAATTTGGATCTACTGGAACGAAAAGTACATTTAATCTAATCTAATCTAATTGGAGGAAAAATTGTAGCGACCTGAGAGGCTGTTTATAGCAATTTTGGCTTAATTAAAAGCAGAGTTATATCACATAGGTAATGACAATGAATTATGAAAAGGTTACTTACTTCTCCTGATTTTCTTTATAGAAAATGGAATGCCATGCCGGCCGCAGTGGCCGAGGGGACTGAGGCGCGCCAGTCACGGTCTGCATGGCCATTACGGTTGGGGGTTCGAATCCTTCCTCGGGCATGTATATTTGTGCCGCCCTTAGTATTAGCTAGTTCATAAGTAGTTTGTAAGTTTAGGGACTGATGACCTCGTAGTTAAGTCCCATACGCTCTACAAACATTTGAAGATTTGGAATGCCGTTTGGGCATTACAATATTGGTTACAGTATAAACGAATTTAATAAGTAACCAGTGGTATGTGTCCTACAATACTCAGCTACATAACAATCACAAAATCATTAGGGCTGTCGCTAGGCAAATGTAGCTCAGTAAGACCAATTTCAGCAAAAGTATTGCTGAAGATCTGAAATGTGTCATCAGGCAGTTAGTGTACATGCAATCTATAACATGATGTGTAAGGTCTGGGATACCACAATCAAACATCATATGACCGAGGCTGATTTGATTTCTAAAAACCGGAACATTTAGGCGCCTCGGCGCAACCCGCTGGGGACAAGGGGACAGGACTCCAAAAACCGGAACTGTCCCTGCCAAATCACGTCTCGTCACTTTACTATATGCAGACATTTGGTGTACATATTTCCTCCCGGAGGGACGGGGTGGCGACAGGAAGGGCATCCGGCCAATCCGTAAATATTAACACGCCAAATCCGGATTTAACAAAAGCGACCCTGCATGTGCAGGAACAAGGTCAAATAATAATAATAAGAAGAAGAATAAGCATATGTTATTAGACTTGTGTATTATTGCTATGTTCCTAATTACATATATTTTATTTTCATATTATCACTTTTTTTGTTAACTTTAGAAAGTAATGCAAAACTGTCATCTTGCCCCAGTACTAGACCAAGATGACTGGTCACGGGACAAGACGACATTTAATAAAACGGCAATACATTTTTATTGTTATAGATATGCATACATTGTTTTAAATACATGAACAGAAGTCACACACAAACCTCTCCCCTTCACAGTTTAAGCAGTCTTCATGCCATCACCAAAAGCACTTGCAACTCTGTATTCAGTCTTCTGACTGAGGGTCTTCATGGATCTCATTACATCCAGGACATTGAAGTAAACTTTTGTCGGAAGCACCTGTTGATGATGTCATAACACCAGGTTTTCTCTTGTAATTGGAAGAGGAAAACGTTAGTGTCATAGTAAAACTATTTCTTGTACCCCGAGGCTGTGGTCTTTGTTGCTTTGGAAGTTATTGTTCCATCTTATGTGCTTAAAACATTTGCACATTGCGAGTTCTATGTTCCTCATGTTTGGATTTTCTTTTGGTAATAGTTTATAGTCAAAAATACTTCTGCAAAATTTTGGTTTATCCGGATGGGCACTTCTTGAAGGTGCTTCATCATTCAGCTTTTCTGAGGACTGGACATTAAGTTATTCATTTGGATTTTCATGTTCGGTAGATCTGATAGAAACATTCAATTCTTCAGATGGCCACTTCAGGGACACTATAATAAGCGTTTGCTGCACCCAAGCAGCGTGTTGTCCCACCTCTGTCCCGTTTGCGAACAGTTACCTGGCTGAGAATGGTTGACACAGTCTGACACGGTCTTCGTTGCTGTGGCTTATCTGTCCTCCATCTGTGAAATGCGCAATGGATAATCTGACCTATAATGAACCCTAGGCTCCTGAAAGGAAGACACCACCAGCAAGGAACAGGAGAATTCAGAAAGACGGTTTGCAAAGCGACGGCGTATTCTTGGCGAAGTTGAAGTTAGTTCGTCAAGCTGTGGCTGCGCTTGCTGCTCTTCTTTTCCATCTCCTGTAAGGTTTCTTAAACCTATTTCACAGATGTAACTAATAGGGTCAGTCAGGGTACGAAAGTGACCTATCAACTACAATGAAATATTAACACAAAATGAACGTTAATGTTGTTTATTGTTTCCGTGAGGTTAAATTGAAATGTCGATAAAAACTTTAAGGATAAAAATGATATTGTATTCAAAAATGATTTCAAGAATTAATAACATTGAATTGAAATAAAGGAAAACAGGATCACAAATTAGGTTTTCCAAGCCATGAAATTACTTAGAATAACTGAACACCGCGCCTACTTGAATTTACACAAAATGCCGGTCTTATCAATTTACATAGGAGGTTGTCACTAATGTGCAATGTTGTAGAGTTATCTGTAATGTCAGGGGCGGGGAGAAAATTCGCCTAAGTGTGCTACTCACAATACATCTTACTGCGCCGTCGGCTGCATCCGTTGTACTCAAGCTATTCTTTTATATTCTTAATCGACTGAGGTCGATTCAACTTTACCTATGCCTCAATTGAGTCAAGGTGGCCCTCGTCTTCCCTAGTCTGTCTATCTCGGCTCGGTACGTCGTATTACGACCCACCGTCGTGCCACTCACAAAATGCGCCCACAGGCGTTAACTAATCTCTCCGTGATAGTTCCCGATCGGATAAGAAGTATCTCGATCAAAAACACTAGGAACAACGCCAACCGTATAATGTCCTCCCCCTGGAGATACACTGTAAGTCGCTCTATACACCACAGAGCTGCTCCGACCGCAACGGTCAGGAGCCCACATCAAAGTGTTCGCACCAAGGTGGCTCGCACCAGAGAGTCATTCCTGCCTTATCGCTGTGTATATCCGCGAGGGCGTGCGCCTCTTTTGCTGAACCAATCAGGTGGCTTCTTATAAAGACGAGTCAGAACTGTCCGGCCAATGAGAAGGCGTGTCTCATCTGCACAAGGCGTATGGCCAGAGTGTGGCGTCACCTGCTTTAAAAGTTTCGTCAGACTGCGTAGAATATTTGCTACGTGTCCTGCCACTTCCTGCCACGTCACTGCCTCGCACTGCCGCGCCGGCCATTTTTTTTTTTGTTACGTCGGCTGGAGCCTGCCGCTCTGTAATAAAACTGCGTCATGGCCCGCTCCCTTCCTCCCATGAAAAATTCAGCCGTTCGCCCTGTTGTGTAATATGCGCCAACCTCGTATTTGTTTGGTCGCTAATTGCAACATGACTCTGTGTACTTGAAATTAATTTGTAATTAATGTCTGTTTATAACATTATTACCCCATTGAGTGATGTCTCTAATTAAACGTCTCGATTAGTATTATTCATTTCTGGGTCGAGATATGTCGGAAAGCAATGTAAGGAAAACCTGACTCCTTACAACAAGTAAGCAAGCAAGCTTAGGGTTTTACGTCCCGTCGACAGCGTGGTCTTTAGAGACGGAGCTAACGCGCGGATTTTCGGGGAAGGATGGGTTCCTTTGAAAGGAACCATCCCGCCATTTGCCTGGAGTGATTTAGGGTAATCACGGAAAACCTAAATCTGGATGGCCGGAGGTGGATTTGAACCACCATCCTTCCGAATGCGAGTCCAGTGTGTCACCACTGCGCCACCTCGCTCGGTTCCTTACAACAGTTGTTACAAACAGTCAGCTGAGCCCTCTCTGTACAATCTCCGCAGACTCGAGGGCACAACCCTAACACAAATGTACAGAACTACTTCCTAGCATCCTAGTGGTGCACAAACAATAATCTACGAATGGCAGCACACAAGGGAGTGTACGTTTTACTCAGAGATAACTCTTAAGCAAGACCCAATCATCCGATTAAACAGCGCCAAACATACGAACGAAATGAAGTGCACGTTACTTTGTTCACTTGGACAAATTAGTAATTTTCAATAAACATACTAGAGTAATGAAATGCACAAACTGGACGTCTCTACACTACTCATTACAGGTACCGACACAGGCACACTGAATACATCACTGTCAGTGGTATGGTTTGCGGCCATTGCGCTGGCACGCCAACTAAATCTAGTCTCGCACAAAAACTTTGTACGACACGGACAGCGGAGTGTCTTGTGTAGACTGTGAGGGACTTTCGGCACAACAGTGTGTAGTACTGCATTGACGTCAATATTAAGTCCACGGCAGCAATGTACTGGTTAAACACAGGGAGACAAGATAGGGTGACTGAAATCAAGAAATTGTGAATTTACCGTTGGCGGGAATTGTGTGGGGCAAAAACCGCAGAGGAAGACCAAGAGATGGATACAGTAAGCAGATTCAGACATGTAGGTTGCCGTTCTTATGTGGAGATGAAGAGGCTTGCTCAGGATAGGGTATTGTGGAGAGCTGCATCAAACCAGTCTCCGGACTGAAGACCACAACAACAACAAGTGATGTGATGGATAGAGTAACTTGTAATTTGTGGCTGTTTGCTGATGATACTGTGGTGTATGGGAGCGTGTCGTCTTTAACTGACTGTAACAGCATACAGGATGACTTAGACGCCGCGTCGGAGCGGCCGAGCGCATTGAGGCGCTATGTTACAATGCGCGAGGCTGTTCCCCGTTGGGGGTTCGAATCCCCCCTCGGGCATGGATGTTTGTGCCGTGTTTAGTGTAAGGTAGTTCCTAAGTAGTTTGTAAGTTTAGGGACTGATGACCTCGCAGCTAAACAAAGATCTGAACATTGAACATTTTGATGACTTAGACAAAATTTCTGGTTAGTGCAAAGAATGGCAGCTAACGCTCAACGTAGAAAAATGTAAGGTGATGCGCATGAGTAGGAAAAACAATCCCGTAATGTTCGAATAGAGCATTAGTAGTGAGCTTAAAAAAATGTTTGTATAGCTTATGGGACTTAACTACGGGGTCATCAGTCCCTAAACTTATGAACTAGCTAACACTAAGGACGGCACAAATATCCATGCCCGAGGGGGGATTCGAACCCCCTCGGCCACCGCGGCCGGCCAAGGAAGACATAAAAGCAGTTCAGAGACGAGCAGTTAGGTTCGTTACTGGTAAGTTCGACCAATGCGCGAGTGTCACGGAAATGCTCCAGGAGCACAAATGGGGATCACTGGAGGAAAGACGACGTTCTTTTTGAGAAATTCTGTTGAGGAAATTTAGAAGGCCGGAATTTGAAGCTGAGTGTAGAACGATGTTCCTGCCGCCTACTTACATTTCGCGTAATGATCACAAAGATAAGATAAATTAGGCCTCGTAGGGAGGCATGTAGGCATTCTTTCTTTCCTCGTTCTCTTTGGGAGTGGAATAGGAAAGGAAATACCTAGTAGTGGTACAGTGTACCCTCCGCCACGCACCTTACCGTGAATTGCGGAGTATGGATGTAGATGTAGGTATGGGTTGCATTGCCATCATGTCACTTTATGTTTGTTGCATTCTCCTCATTAGTGAAAGAGCTGGTTGAGAGGATAACGACAGTGTCTTAGTGTTCCCATGATTTTAGGTAACCAATGGATCACATGATCCATATTTGTCTGCATGACAAATATAGCTGGAATCGCCTCTAAACAAGGAAAATTGCCCAATATCCTTAATTACCATCTATTTTAAGACCGGTAAGAACTGCCAGTACCAGTACCTCCTTAAAATGTGACAGTGAGTGAAGACAGAGAGGAACGAACAACTAGAAGAATAGGAGATATGGATGCCGAACAAACATTTCAACCCCATGCGATTCAACTGCACCATATTTTTCCCCTCAAGGGGATCTCAACGAGGTCTTCGTGATTTAAATTTGTTGAAGCAACGGGTGAGCTTCTAGCTTCACGATTAAACAAAATCAGTTGTCTTCTTCCTGTCACGAAATTATTGTCTGACTACTGTTAGACATGACAAGGAGATGTTCCTGAGGGAAAATATCGCACAAAATCAGGATGAAAATATTAGTAGGTATGTTTATTCACTTGTTTACTCTTAAATTGCTCTTTTCTGTGAATAATTACTGATACAGATTTTTGTGTTCACCTTTTGCGAGAAACATGCTGCCATCAGCATTTACAGAAACCTGTATTACATGGTAACTGAGGTTGATACAGAAATTCTGGATTAAGGGATGAGTTCTCAAAATGTCCAAATGTTTGTAAATCTATCGTAGCCAAACTGTGTGGTCATCAGTCCGTAGTTTACAAACTACTTAAACTAAGGTAAACTAACATAAAGAGAAACACACACACACACACACACACACACACACACACACACACCCATGCCCCAGGGAGGAGTCGAACCTCCGACGGCGAGCAAGCGCGCACTCCGCAGCGAAGCGCCTTAGACCACTGGCTACTCCACTGCGGCTGAGTTCTCTTCCAGAGACAGCGTATTTTGCTTCTGTAAATCATTGTTTTTTTTTGTTTGTTTTTTTCAGACCAGTGATATCGGAAAACATCTGAGGATACACCATATCAATCCATCTGGGATACAATCCATTTTCTGGCTGATATGGCCCTTACCACATGCATTTGCAGTGCATTACTCTCAGCCAGAGAGCTGACTGCATATTTGGGGAACATGGTTCCCCAGAATACAGACTACTTCTCTGCCATCAACTTGCACACATCAGGCCACCATACACACCTAATGAAGATGTGAATCTAGCTGAAGAGTATCAGCTAAATGAAGTTGCTGATAGTGTATCATGCACACTACATGACATATTTATAAAAACATGCCGCCACTGCAGAAGACAGACACGGTACACACAGGCAGAACCACAGTGGAGAATAGAAGCCCAAGTACAGACAACAGCAATGAACAGGACCCTACCAATACCCAAGAATAGTTGCAACACATTTAGACAGTCAGTAACACCAATATATTTACAAACCGACCTTTACATTTAACTAAGGATAAGACATAAAACTTTAGGCAAGACCATCTCCTGATTGTTGTACCAACTATACAAATGTAAAACCTCTAAATACACAAGTTTAGAAACAATCAACTAGTAGCAAGTACACCACAACAAATTTAAAGGAACAGAAAAACAACCGTTACCACCCAGAACTAACCCCCCCTTCCCATACACACAGAGGGGTAAGGCTGACAAACATGTATAATTACAGCTATGGGCATCTAAAATTGGTATAATAATTATTGATTACAGCTTAAGTTTCTATTGTAAATATTATTATTTCGCCGGCCGCGGTTGCCGAGGGGATTGAGGCGCTCCAGTCACGGTCTGCACTGCCACTACGGTCTGGGGTTCGAATCCCCCCTCGGGCATGGATATTTGTGCTGTGCTTAGTATAAGGTAGTTCATAAGTAATTTGTAAGTTTAGGGACTGATGACCCCGTAGTTAAGTCCCATAAGTTCTACAAACATTTGAACATCCACAAATGACCAACAGCGCCCTTCTAAGTTGGTATGTGAACCAAAGAAAATTTTCATTCAGCTGAGAATTTGGGGCCAGGACGTTAAATTCCAGCTAGATGCTGGGGCCTCCGTTACTTTAGTCAACAGATGCACAGTCAAGAAACTTGGCTCCCCACCACTTGAGACTTCTTCATATGCCCTCACCACATATAGTGGAGATTATATTGCTGTCCTTGGCAGGTGTTCCCTTCTGATGCAATACAGAACTACCAACAAGATAATTCCAGTCACAGTGCTCCAAACTTATGACAGACCCAACATCTTTGCCCTTAATGTCTTTCATATTTTTTGCCTTCAGGTCTCAGACAATATTGCCACTATCCATTCCCACATTGTCCACGACAGTATCAAGATATTATGTGACAGATACCCATGGCTTTTTGAAGACTCTTTGGGTATGACAAATGACAATGCACAGCCGAGATTCTGCAAAGCATGAGAGGTTCCCCATACAGTTCGGGATGAGTTTTCCTCAGAACTGAAACGGATGCAAGAGCTGAGGTCACTGCAACCCTCTCTACCAGTCATTGGGTATCATCTCGCATTCGGAAGGATGGTGGTTCAAATCCACCTCCGGCCATCCAGATTTAGGTTTTCCGTGATTTCCCTAAATCGCTCCAGGCATATGCCGGGATGGTTCCTTTCAAAGGGCACGGCCGATTTCCTTCCCCATCCTTACCCAAATACTCCGAGCGTAAGCTCCGTCTCTAATGACCACGCTGTCACGGGACGTTAAACTCCAAGCTTCCTTCCTTCCTTCAAGATGGCGTGGTATCATCTCTCGCCGTGGTCCGAAAACTGAATGGTCAACTCCAATTCTGCGCAGATGTCAAGTCCACTGTGAACACACAGTCTATTGTGGATTCATACCCTCTTCCTTGGCCTGAACAGCTCATGGATAAATTACACGGGGGTGTCTTTTTCTCAAAGATTGATCTGAAGGATGCATATTCCAACTTCCATTGGAAGATGTAACAAAATCCTTCCTTGTCGTCAACACCCATATAGGACTGTTCCAGTATCAGTGTCTACCTTTCGGCAGTGCGTCTGCACCCACCATCTTTCAGAGATTCTTAGAGCAACTAACTGCCAAGGTCCCCCCCCCCCTCCGTTCCAATTATCTGGATGACATTGTAGTCTCAGTCTGCACTCCAGCTGAGCACCTTCAAAACCCGGAATGCCTCTTCCAAACCCTTGCTGAAGCAGTACTCAGATGCAACTGGAATAAATAAGAATTTTTTATGCAATCAGAATGAATATCTTAGTCAGCCATTGACTCCAATGGCGTCAAGCCAACTTCAAGACACCTGCAGGCCATTCAGGAACTTCCTTCTCCCAAGAATATCACTGAGCTACAGGCATTCCTCGGCAAGATTTCCTATTATCTTCACTTTATATCAAATGCCACTCGATTGCACCATTAAATTACCTCCGAAGGTAAAATGTCCCTTTCCACTGGTCGACTCCACAGGAAACAGCCTTTCAGACTTTCCTGCTTGTGGACAGTTGCCTAGTACATTTCGATCCAGCAAAACTTGTGGCCCCATATGCTTCATCATATGGCATTGGAGCAGTGCTCTCCCACAGGTTCGACCGACCACCTAATCGCCTTTGCTTGAAAATTGCTAAACAAAGCTCAAGTAAACTACAGCCAACTAGAGAAAAAACTTTGGCTATCATCTACAGCGTCTCCAGGTTCCACTAGTATTTGTATGGACTGAATTTTTTTCTACTAACGAATCACAAGCCTCTCACCTGTCTATTACACTCAGTGAAACCTGTGCCCACTCGAACAGATCAAACATTCCAACGTTGGACCCTCATCCTTAGCAACCTTACCAACTTTATCCCATCTTCCAGTGAGATCAGACATGGCAGTTGACTCTTCTGAGAGCGCCTGCTTTCGTACTGACCAGATCGATGAGGCTAATAAGGGCAAATTTCCTATTGATCACAACAGTTTTGCTGCGGCAACAGAGCAAGATAGTACCCTCGAGCTCCTTCGGCAATTCATCCTGACTGGTTGGCCCACAGATATAAAGCAGCTTCCCAATGAGTCTTTTGACGTTGGTTTTCTCAGTGACACGCATTTTCTGCCCAGAAAGAAGTTATCCTATTACACACACCAAATGAACAAACTCGAGTGCTCATCGCTGCAGAGACAAGTATTGGAATTACTGCATAAAGGATATTGGGGCACTGCCCGCTCAAAACAATTGATACAAATTCATTGTGCATGACTTGGGATGGACAGGGATATTGAAAATATGATTGCTAACGGCAGAGAATGCACTGAAAATCAACCAGCTCCTCATCAACAGTTTTTCAACTGGTCACAAGCAGACGCCACCTGGCAATGTGTCCATATAGATTTTGCAGGTCCATTCTGGCGATAGCAATGACTTAATAGTTGTGGACAC
This sequence comes from Locusta migratoria, assembly GCA_026315105.1. NCBI lineage: Eukaryota > Metazoa > Arthropoda > Insecta > Orthoptera > Acrididae > Locusta > Locusta migratoria. The sequence continues at coordinate 739,943,764 of CM048755.1, read as the reverse complement.
TTATTTGAAATTTCCCGCTGTAGATCCTGTGACTTCCACAATGTCAGCCAGCACGAGTCGTGCTCTAGCAACTATATTTAGCCAAGAGGGTCTACTGTCCGCCATCTTCTCTGACAATGGACCACAGGAGACTTCATCAGAATTTGCTTCTTTCTGTAAGGACAATGGCATCACACACATCACATTAGCACCTTTCTCGCCATAGTCTAATGGAGAAGCAGAAAGTTTTGTGTGAACATTTAGGGCTCAGATGACGAAGCTCAGGCAGTCTCACTCTAAAGAAAATTCTCTGCTCTTGTTCTTATCAACGTACTGCACGACCCCTCAAGGAGATAAGTCACCGGTTGAACTTCTGCATGGCAGGTACCATCAAACTACTCTGCATCTCCTCCATCCTCCACAGTCTCCCACACTTCCTTAATTTCTTCCCACGAAATTCCAGGCCACTGACAAAGTGTACTTCCGAGTATTTAACAGAAGTCGTTCGTGGGAACCGGGTATTGTTATCAGACCTTTCAGCAGGGCAAACTATGTGATTAGGGACAGTTCGGGACACACTCTTGAGAGACACCAGAATCAGTTGCTTTCCTGCACAATCACCGATTCTGCCACGGACCTTTCTGTTCAAGTACACAATTCTGCACTTGGAAACCCTCTCCAGAGGGTTTCATCCAGTCCCCTGGCACCTCTAGCAGGCCTCCCGTCGGGTCGCCGTGCTCACATCCGCTGCCGCAGACAGCACCGCCGCAGCGCGGCCATCGCACCTTGCCCGACCGCGGCTCCAGACGTCACCACCGCGAGTGCTGCAACCTCTGCATCCCTCTCTGGGGCGTCATCTCCTTCACCTCAGCCGTCACCACATACAGCTCAGCCCCTGATGCTGCAAACATAGTTGCGGTCTTCCTCGCCTTCGGACCCACGACAGCTACAGATCTGGACACACCGACGTCACCCGGGGATCCCACTGCCTTTATTAGGCAGGAGGCACATCCTGCCTCCGGCTTTTCTTCTCGTTTCAGCAGAGGCACACAAGCCACGGAGTTAGATGCAGGTCATCCGTGACTGGACCGAGCTTCTGGTCCGGCTACATCGCCCTGCGTCCAACCCAGACATCCCCATCTCCGCCACGGCCCATCACAGTACACCACCACTGTTAGGCATTTTGGGGGGCAAGAGTGTGACATCGTCAATGCTCGCACTGTGGCGCCTGCCGTAGGTCTCACGCACCATTGCCCACAGAGGGCACCTCTCTTGTAGGCACGTGTGCAGCACCGTACAACGCAGGCGCGGTCCGCACAAATAAAGAGTTCTTCTGCAACTGGAAGGCAACCACAACTGGCGCTGCCTCGCAACGTAGCTCTCCGCTAAGGCCGCTCCTATCACAGGCAGACACGCCACAGCTGACTGTTACGGTGGGTGTATTCCTACATCACCCGGCTTCTATTAGCACGTGCGTGACCGCATTGGGCAGTCGTGCTGGTCTAAACCTTTGACATTACCAGGAAGTCTCGCTTCACATGGGCACGCTGGATATCAACTCAACCCGAACTGGATACTCTAGTATACGACTACTGGCCACCAGACATTATGAACCCAACTACGGACTTCTCTATTGATGCCTGCCACCGACTGAATTTACATAAAACTGATTGTGACACTGAACTTGTAGTAATAAACTGTGTTTTTGGTTAGCCCACGCCTTACGTTGATTGTTGTGTACCACCTGGGATACAGCATGGGGCTGGGGGAGAAGGAGACAATCACTACAGATAACATGTAGGACAATCCCAACCATTGTTTGTAAACTGACAGAGTTTGCAATTCCCTGGATTCCCACCTTATAGTCTTTTAATAGGTATAGCAAGGGAGGTGAGAAGTTACTAACAGAGAAGGAGGTATAAATCTGTGATGAAATGGTAACAGTTATTTAGACTTTCCCATACAAACTTTCAAGAAAGAAGTTTCAATGGCCTATTGTATTACCTATCGTGAGATAATCTGATGGTACAATAACATGCGGTCAGCCATGCGCTTGAGGAATGAATATTATTGGCTACCAGTGCGCTAATGGAGGGGGGATACACAGAACGGCTGAAAACAGGGCTGCCTTCCTACGTGATGCGGACTATAGAAATCCTATAGTCAGAATAAATGACCAACCTTTGAAGATAAAAAGAATGTATAGGAACCTTGGTCCAAAGATCAATGAAAATCAAAAACTCGTGCAACAAAAATCATTCGCCAAACAGGCATTAAAATCGTGAACAAAATAATCAACAAAGATAACACGGGCTCTTTGACAAGCACAGAGTAGTATACTTCTTCACCTGACATAGAGGGAAACTGAGGTGCTACTGGGTTTTTCTACCACCACTAGATCTAGCTGGAAGAAAGAGAAGTGTGTGTATTGGCTCTAAGCCGGCCGCGGTGGCCGAGGTGACTGAGGCGCTCCAGTCACGGTCAGCACGGCCACTACGGTCGGGGGTTCGAATCCCCCCTCGGGCATGGATATTTGTGCCGTCCTAGTTCGTAAGTAGTTCATAGGTAGTTTGTATGTTTAGGGACTGATGACCCCGTAGTTAAGTCCCATAAGCTTTACAAACATTTATTGGCTCTAAGATGGTGACTGTGATAAGGTAGAGAGATACCAGTCACAAGAGCCACATAACACAATGAAATAAAGACATGTCAGTAATACAGAATAGATGACAACTCACTGGGTGGTCAGATGTGCTTGAGTTAGAAGTGAGTAAATGAGCGTGTGAATGTACGTGTCTCTCTTTCTCCAATGAAAGCCATTTAAATTGTGTGCATGCGATCATCTTTACAGTGAGTATTATCCATCTTCTGTTATGAACATTCCAACCTGCATTTTCCATTGTTAGAAATAATGACGTAAATAGATAGAGAATGGCAAAAATCTGAGACATCACAGAACAAGAAAAATGACAAACTACCAGTTCATTCCTGACAGAAATGAAAGGCCAAAAATGTCATAATTCCTTCTGACGAAGGGAGCTGTAAAATACCAGTTGCCACGTGATCCTTATCACATTTGCGTACTGAAAATATGCCAATGCAGTGAATGTGAAGCAATAGAAGTTCTGCATGCCATCATCTGGGAGTGTGCCATTCGTCATTACAAAGCAAGATAGAAACGTTTATCGTAGGAGAGCAGCTAGTAACAAAATAAGGAATGAGGGACTGTAGAACAAGCTCAGCTAGCTGGCAGCCAAAATATCAGTTTATGAACTGTAAGTCTGTATAGTGAAGGATTTCATGAGACCCTGAGAGTCATCTCCCAATCGCTACACCTTCCTTCCTATCGAAGACCCACTTGCGAGAGCTGCCTGATTCATACACTCGACACATATAAATGGGTATCATGAAGTTCTGATTATCAACTGGAAATTACACTACATAGATTAAATATTGTCAATGTTATCGTTTCTCTCTGTGTGTATGATGTTGCACATCTCACTTTTTTCAACAAAAATTGCTACAATTGACTGAGAGTCATTCATAGCGTGAAAAAGTTCCTGCATTGGGAGGGTAAAAGTGACTGGGAAATCTATGACAATTTGTTCGCCATTTATGGAAATGACTGCCAATTTTATGACAATGGAAATAGAATTTCACATGTCCCTGGCAGATGAACAGTTAATGACAAGGCATATTGGCATTGTGAAGAAAATGGAGTGTTCAGACAAGGAAGACAGATGTACAACCATCAAAATTATCATTAATGAAACTCATCTCAGTTAGACAATCCACACGTGGAAAAAAATCAACACAATCATACTACAATATTTTTTAGTCCAATCACAGGTTTATCCTATCCCATCACAGGGAATGAAATCTACCACTTCCTATAGCAACTGCGCAAAACTCACAGACCACCACCGATCTGTGGCCGAGAGCTAAACTGGTCACCCAGTGGCACAACACTCAATTGAGCATAACTTTCTAGGAGTTCAATGGCTGTTGCACAACTGGTGCCATTTGGATTCTTCACTCCACCACCAGTTTTTCTAAACTGCACAGAGATTGATGTGAAATTTAAAACTTTTCTGGGGTAAAGATTGCTCTATTAAATTTCAGGAATACTAATGTCTGTATCTTGCTGGCACAGATACTGCAAGTGTCAGACATAAACAAAGATTGTTCCCATAATTGTCTTGGCCTGAAACTCTATCACCGCACTGTCCCTACACCATCTACCTAACAGTTTCCCCCAGAGGCGTGCAACGAGTCTGCGCTGCTCGCCCGCGCTCGTGGCCACGCCTGGCCACGCGCTGCCGGCACCAGCCCCACCGGACGGCGGCGGGTAGCGCGGGTACCCCAACTACCCGCCGAGTGCCAGTCCGCTCGGCCGCTCTGCTGCTAGCCGGGCCACGCTACACTCTTAGCGGGAAATACACTGTTCCGATTTTCACACTGTAAAAACTGTTCACGTTACAAACGACCATCCCACATCCGTTTATTAACTTAGTTTTTCCTTACACGCTTTACTTTCTTGTGAAAAAATAACATGTCCCTTCTTCATTCCGCGTGAGTTTTTAGTTTCATAATGCTTTCCAGTCGATTCTGAAGAAACTATGAGGTTAAAAAAATCTGATATTTGGACATCTGATAGTACAGCAACTTAGCTTTCTAACAAAGCATTCAACTTTCCATTTACAAATCATGTATTGAAAAAGTTAGATAGCGGGCAGCTTAATGACCGATGCATTTTAGAACACATATTAACGCGAGTGTAATAGAGCTGTCTCAAATCATGAGTAATTGCGAGTTAATGAGCAGCATCAGTGCTGCGATAGCAAAAATGTGTATTCAGCGCGTGTTCGAACAGCGTTTCTGTGGACGTTTCGCTAAATTGCTTGATGTTTCCTTGCTGCTAAGAAAAAATAAGTAAATAAATAAAAATAAACGTTCAGTTGCAATCGGGGTCATTAGAAACTTTAACTGGTAGAATGTTGGAAGATACAGCTTACACTTAACCACTCCAAGGGAAGTAAACTAATTACTGTTCATCGATACAGGCGTGTGGACCATTGTTGTTGTTTTATTTTTCCCCCTTTTACCTTTGGCTGGGGGTAGCTGAAACCCCGAGGGCGTCCCCACTATTCGAGAGGTGACATTCAAGGTCGCAGTTATCAGTTTTGTATCAAATGTTCAAATGTTTGTAGAGTCTATGGGACTTAACTACGGGGTCATCAGTCCCTAAACTTACAAACTACTTATGAACTAGCTAATACTAAGGATGGCACAAATATCCATGCCCGAGGTGGGATTCGAACCCCCGACCGTAGTGCAGTTTTGTATCGCTGGACAGTCTTTCATGTATCTTGAAAACACTTGGGATTTTTCCTCACTGACTGAATTGTCAGTGCGAGGAAAAAAAATAGACGTACGCAGTAATGCACCTGGTAAAAGCAGAACTTCCAATTTTGTGGTGCAGAAGCAAAACGGTAGCCGAATCGCCTCGCGCCAGAAATATAAAACATGTTGAAAGTCGTTGGCTTTGCGTTAGACGCCTCCAGCAAATTTGTAGTTAGTTGTATACTTTGCTCAGTATTTACTTACACAGTGTTTCACTTTCACTTCATATTAAACTAATTGATGGCTCTAACATAAAGAAAAAGATTATTCCTTAAATCTCTTCAGTTCCTTGTTGCTAGTAAATCTACGTATTTCATGTATGTGACAAAATTTATATGCCCTACGATGATGTGATATTTAATTTTGTTCAAGGTTGTCAAACTAATTATCTAGTTAAAATTCTGCCAAGGTAAACAGGAAATCTTTAAAAAGCCAGTAGTTTGCGAAATGAGTTACAATTTCAGTGAAAATGAGTGCTTCAATAACCTTGACGACTTGCTGGTGCAAATAATCTTTCATTAGAAGAAACGGTCAAGAACATAATTGAAGAACATTTAGAGGGACTTGGAAAAACTTTCAAAGATTATATCCCTTCCTTGTCTAGTAATAGCAATGGGAATCGCAAAGTCTCGGAAGGAGCAATAATTTTAGAATCCACATAACTGGAAATTAATACGAGTAGCTTCTGGAAACGTCCAGTAACTTTAAGTGACATACATCTTTGGGATTGTAAGAGGTAACACATTTATTACAGGTCTCGTTCACATATTTGTGCGAAAATACGTTCACTTCTAATTCTTAGCTACAAAATAAATACAGAAACACACTTCTCCTTGAAACTAACCTGAGACTCGCTTCAACGTCTGTGGATCCAGACTTAAAATTTATGAGCGAAGCAAATCAGGAGGAACCTTCTCACTGAATTCCAGGAAAGGGCCTAGCCGATTAATTCCATAACGAAAAATTGTAGGTTAACAGACAAGTGTAAAATACTTTAATATTGTATAATGCACCTCTCCTTTATGCAAAAGTCTGCATCTGCCCTTTTGATATGAAACGATTGAAGCAAAATTACAAACCACAGACACTTTTAAACCCTATGCGTGGAATTCAGTTACTTGTATGTACCAGTAAAAACCTTTTTCGTCTATAATTTTTGTATTTCACTTTATTTCATTTTAATATCTGTGATATGGTAACAACGCATAAAGGTTAAGAACCACTGTGCATACGAATCTAAAACCAAGAAGAATCGCTTCTCGGCTTTTGGCAAGATCAATGTGTTTATTTTTTTATATATATGTAAATAAGGAAAGAAGGTAAAGGAATGAACATTCTTCTTCTCATATTGCTATAATGACATTTTGGACCAATTTATTCCTTAAAAAAAAAAAAAAAAAAAAAAAAAAAAAAATCGATTAGAGATTTATGATAATGAATAAAGGAGGAAATGGAAATGTATCTGAAACTTACAATAGTATTGCAGTGCACTATAAGCAGATCTTCCACATTTTCCGTCGATATTCCATTACGTTTATCGGTAATGACAAGCCCAGCTCTACTAAATACCCTCTCGCTAGTGGCACTAGACGCAGGCATGCACAGGACTTCTCGTGCCACTTGCGACAGTCTGGGATAAGTTGTCGCTCTGGATTTCCACCACTCCAGAAGCGATTGTCCATCATCTGGTTTACCCATCAACAAATACATGGATACTTCATCGACAGTTTCCTCTTCCTCCGCCCAAGATGCAAAGACAGTATTTGCACGTTTTGAAGGTGTCAAAGCTGCGGCTTCGTACTCTGAATGACATTCTGTAAGTAATACAACATGCCGTCATGAAGTTAGATGTTAAGAAACCTTTCACGATGTCAGCACTAAAAAAATATATGCTTAACCTATACAAAATTTACCTTGACGTGCAGCACATCCGGAACGTGCTGAGGCATAAACTTGCTCTCTCTCAGTTTCCGAAAGTTGCTTCAGATGACGTGCCTGTGGTACCAGAAATAATGCAAGCAAATGTACTGGCTTTGTTTCGACTTTTTCGCTTACGAGATACCGAGCGCGTGCTTTCAGCAGTGATATTTCCTGCAAATAATCGACACTGAGGCACATCGTATTTTTATAGGTGTTTAACACATATAACAAAACATTTAATCTATAAATGAATCGTTTGAGTATTGTTGCGCTTACCTCACTGTCTGCTGCGTTCTCAGTACAGTGTTTGCGTAGCTGGTACACCCATGGTACAACCAGTTGCAACGTCGGACCACTGTCAGCTTCCATTGCTTTGGCAGCCTCTTGAAAAACTTCGAGAAACTGTATTAATTTGTCAACAGCTTCGTAATTCCAGTTCTCAAGCAAGTATATTTTACCAAATTCACGTAAAACCTCAGCAATTTGTTCATGCTGTATAAATACGGATTTTAGCATGACATTTGCAGTATTCCAGCGAGTATCTACTTGCTGTTTTACAGTAAACTGTAATCGCGAGTCTTTGAGGTGGCCACTCATTTTCAAATAAGTTACTACATGTTTCGTTGCTTCTAGTGAGTCATAAACAGTAGGACAATATTCCTGCAACCAGTTATCCTCAAGAGTGTGGCGCAGAACACTGTTAAGAGAGTGGATATTGCACGGAAGGCGACGATAACTTTCAAGTGCCTTTTTCACATTTGCCCCCTGATCAGTAACGAACGTAATCTTCGTCAAATGGTTCGTAAATATCCCTAACTTGCTCATATTATTTCAAATTTCTTCCCGTATATTTGCAGCAGTTTTCTCCACATTAGACGGGAACTCTGCAAGGAATAGCACCCTACTTTTCCACTGAAAATTTCGGGAGATTGAATGCGTCGTAACAGTCAAATAATGTGTGTTAGTGTACGCATCTGTCCACATATCAGTAGTACATGCACACGCCCCATCCTCTATATCCTGCAATACTGGAGGTACCATAGCCGCACGGTATTCGTCTGCTATTCTTTTTACGTTCCTAGAAACTGTTGAAGGATGAGGAAGAACGTCTTTCGTACTTGCAGTGGGGTACTGTGCTCCTATCTCCATCAAAGTCTGTGCGAGGTCTCGAAATCCTTCTCCCGCAACTGTGCTGAAGGGCCGCAAATCTATTGCACACATTCTCACACATTTCTCCAGCACAAAAGATTTTGCTGACCCTGGAATATTGCTACAACCGTTCAAATCAGTATTCAGATAAGCTTTGCAGCTATTCAGGTGCCATAACAGCGTAGTGGTACTGCCATCACGGAACGATAATAATTTACGGCAGCCATTACACTCTGCATATCCCACAGGTTTATTTTCATTACCTACAATCATCATAAAACGCTCCCATACAATGCTGTCTCCAGATCTCTGTAAACGCTTGTAGATTCTCTCCGCCAGTTTCCTGAAAAACGTCGTTTTTTTTCCTTCCTCGGATTGCCTACTCCTACGTTGGTACGAGCTGTCCTTTTCGCTATTTATTTCAAACATGACGATAGATAACTTATATATTGCTATGTAGATAACATACAAGGTGTGTGAAGCCTAAGCTGTAATTGTTACAAAGTTTTGCCTGCATTCCCCCGCTCGCAGCCCCTTGTGTAGCGCTGTTGCACGGGCCCGGCGGGTACCCGCTCGCCCGGCGAGTGTCGGGACTGGACGGCGTACCGCAGCTCGCTCGCTGTGTACAGCGGAGCAGTGGGGCTCGACTACCCGCGGTGCGGGCACCAGAGCGCAGCGGCCGGACGCAGGCGAGCTCGGGCGGGTAAATGTGGCGCGTTGCACGGCTCTGCAGTTTCCCCTTTGTCCTGTCATACCCTCCCATTCCACACCTACATATCACCATCATCATCATCTGCCACACTTTAGCAATTCCAGCAGACAGATGCACTAAAGAAATTGCATACACTACGCTTGCCCGTCCATTTTTGGAGTATTGCTGCCCAGTGTGGGACTGCCTGTTCCTCACCTCCTACTTTCCAAACTTCACAGAAGTCCTCCTGAGAACACTGCAGGACTAGCACTCCTGGAAGAAAGGATATGGTGGAGTCATGGCTTAGCCACAGCCTAAGGGATGTTTCCTGATTGAGGAGTGCTAGTCCTGAAAGGTTCACAGAACTTCTGTGAACTTTGGAAAGTAGGATGCGAGGTTCTGACAGAAGTAAAGTTTTGTGACGCGTGCCAGGATAGCTCAGATGGTAGAACGCTTGCCGGCGAAAGGCAAAGGTCCCAGGTTCGAGACCCGTTTCTGGCCTACAATTTTAATCTGCCAGGAAGTGTCAAGTGTAATTTGGTGATCGCGAAAACTTTATTGAATACTTATCTCGTTTTGCATAGCAACTTTACAAAGAATGAAGAAGAAATTGATTCAGTACAATACAAACACAGTAAATCTCATTTTAGGTTTTGAGGGAAAATCAAACTTAGCGCAGCATACTCGTATTTACTGGCTGTTAGTTTCTGACATACCCAGGCGCAGATATAGACTCTGACCATAACTTGTTGGTTATGAACTGTAGGCTGAAACTGAAGAAACTACAAAAAGGAGGGAAAATAAGGAGATGGGACCTGGATAAATTGAATGAACCTGAGGTTCTTAAGAATTTCAGAGGGAGCTTTAGGCAACAATTGACAGAAACAGGGGAAAATAAAACAGTAGAGGAGGAATGGGTAACATTGAGAGATGAAATAGTGAATGTAGCAGAGGATAAAATAGGTAGGAAGGTAAGACCTACAAAAAAACCTTGGATATCACAGGAGATACTTAATTTAATCGATGAAAGGAGAAAATATAAAAATGCAGTAAATGAAACAGGCAAAATGGAGTACAGACGACTAAGAAATGAGATTGACAGGAAGTGCAAAATGGCTAAGCAGGAGTGGCTAGAAGGCAAATGCAAGGATGTAGAAGAATGTATAAATAGGGGAAAAATAGATACAGCCTACAGGAAAATGAAAGAGATATTTGGAGATAAGAAAAACAGCTCTATGAATATCAAGGACACTGATGGAAAACCAGTTGTCAGCAAAGAAGGGAAAGCTGAAAGGTGGAAAGAGTATATAGAGGGGCTCTACAAAGGAAGTGAACTTAGAGACAATATTGTAGGAAGGGAAGAGGATGTAGATGAAGATGAAATAGGAGATACTGTACTGAGAGAAGAATTTGACAGAGCCCTGAAAGACCTAAGTCGAAACAAGGCCCCTGGAGTAGATGATATTCCCTCAGAGCTACTGAAGTCTCTGGGAGAACCAGCCATGACAAACCTGTTTCACCTGGTGTGTAAGATGTATGAGACAGGCGAAGTACCCTCAGACTTTAAGAAAAATGTTATAATCTCCATTCCAAAGAAAGCAGGTGCAGACAGGTGTGAAAACTACAGAACCATCAGTTTAATAAGTCAGGGTTGCAAAATATTAACACGAATTATATACAGAAGGATGGAAAAACTGGTAGAAGCCGACCTCGGGGAAGATCAGTTTGGGTTCAGGAGAAATGTAGGAACTCGGGAGGCAATACTAACTTTACGGCTTATCCTAGAAGATAGATTAAGAAAAGGCAAACCTACATTTCTAGCTTTTGTAGATTTGGAGAAGGCTTTTGAACAATGTTGATTGGAATAAACTCTTTCAAGTTCTGAAGCAAGCAGGAGTAAAATATAGGGAGCGTAAGGTTATTTACAACTTGTACAAAAACCAGACAGCGGTTATCAGAGTTGAAGGGCATGAAAGGGATGCAGTGGTTGGAAAGGGAGTAAGACAGGGTTGTAGTCTTTCTCCATTGTTATTTAATTTATACATTGAGCAAGCTATAAAGGTTCAAATGTTTGTTTAGTTTATGGGACTTAACTACGGGGTCATCAATCCCTAAACTTACAAACTACTTATGAACTACTTACGAACTAAGACGGCACAAATATCCATGCCCGAGGGGGGATTCGAACCCCCGACCGTAGTGGCCGTGCAGACCGTGACTGAAGCGCCTCAGTCCCCTCGGCCACCGCGGCCGGCAGCTATAAAGGAAAGCAAGGAGAAATTTGGAGAAGGAATTAAAGTTCAGGGTGAAGAATTAAAAACATTGCGTTTTCCGACGACATAGTAATTCTGTCAGATACAGCAAAGGACCTGGAAGAGCAATTGAACGGAATGGACAGTGTGCTGAAAGGTGCATATAAGATGAACATTAACAAGAGCAAAACTAGGGTAATGCAGTGCAGTGTAAGAAAATCAGGTGATGCTGAAGGAATTAGATTGGGAAACGAAGCAATAAAGGAGGTAGACGAGTTTTGTTACTTGGGCAGTAAAATAACAAATGATGGTCGCAGTACAGAGGATATAAAATGCAGAATGGCAATGGGTAGAAAAGCGTTCTTGAAAAAGAGAAATTTGTTAACATCGAATACTGATATAAGCCTAAGGAAGTCCTTTCTGAAGGCATTTGTATGGAGTGTTGCCTTGTATGGGAGTGAGACACGGATGATAAACAGTGCGGACAGGAAGACGATAGAGGCTTTTGAAATGTGGTGCTACAGAAGAATGCTGAAGATTAGGTGGGTAGATCGCATAACTAATGAGGAGGTACTGAACAGAATTGGGGAGAAAAGAAATTTCTGGCATACCTTGACTAAAAGAAGGGATAGATTGGTAGGACACATTCTTAGACATCAAGGAATTGTGAATTTAGCGTTGGAGGGAAGTCTGTGGGGTAAAAACCGCAGAGGAATACCAAGAGATGGATACAGTAAGCAGATTGAGACAGATGTAGGTTGCCGTTCTTATGTGGAGATGAAGAGACTTGCTCAGGATAGGGTATTGTGGAGAGCTGCATCAAACCAGTCTCTGGACTGAAGACCACAACAACAACAGTTTCGGACTCGTAATTGGGCGACCTTTTAAGATACGCTGTTTTTCCAATTTCTGCATTGTTTGGTAATGACACAGCAGCGACAGAAGGCGTGTAGTATGGCTGCCGGGCGGGGGGGGGGGGGGGGGGGCGAGCATCAGCGAGCAGAAGGCAGCGTCGCAGAGTTGCAAACGTTACGCGTAACGATGTATGCAGTAATATTTCGCGTCTAGGGAAAACGTAACGTTGACAGCAATCTCTATATATAAAAGGCAATGTCCCGGCTGACTGACTCAGCATCGCCCAGCCCAAACCACTGAAGATAGAAACTTGAAATTTGTAGAGGGTGTTGACCTTACTCTGTAGGCGTCATTTAGGAAGCGATTTTTCGATATTCCGTCCACAAGGGAGTGAATTAGGGGATGAAACGTTTTTTGAAAATATGTTGCTATTTAGGCAATTTTGAAGCTATAACTACAAAATTTCAGATTTCAATTCAGGACTCGAATTTAAAAAAAGACGTGTTTAGGCATTTTTTGAATTTCAACCAATAAGGGAGTAAAATATGGGACGCAAAAAATCGATTATCAAAAATATGTTGCTGTTAACTCAAATTTTAAGCTACAACTACGAAACTTAGGCTATGGACTCTTCGTTAGGATTAAAAAGTCAAGAGTTTCGGTAATTTTTGGAAATTCAACAACTAAGGGGGTAAAATAGGGGATCAAAAATTATTTTCAAAAATACATTGTCGTCCAGACAATTCTGATGCTAGAGCTGAAAATTTGGCATTTGTAATGTTCGTTAGAATTTAAAAAATACATGTTTCGGTATTTTTGGAAATTCAACCATCAAGGGGGTTAAATTGGAGAGGGGATGTTTTTCAAAAATCTTTTGCTATTAAGGCAATTATGAGGCTTCAACCACATAAATTGGTATATGTTTTCTTGGTGAGAATTAAAAAGATACGTGTTTCGGTATTTTCAGAAAATTAATCATCTAGGGGATGAAATAGGGGATGAAACATTTCTTTGAAAATACATTGTTAGTAAGCCAATTTTGAAACCATAATTACAAACCACCCCCATGAACCACAGACATTGCCGAGGTGGGGTGGCTTGCGTGCCTCAACGATACAGATAGCCGTACCGTAGGTGCAACCACAGCGGAGGGTTATCTGTGGAGAGGCCAGACAAACGTGTGGTTCCTGAAGAGGGGCAGCAGCCTTTTCAGTAGTTACAGGGGCAACAGTCTGGATGATTGACTGAGATGGCCTTGTAACATCAGCTAATGTGGCTTTGCCACACAGCTACTGCGAACGGCTGAAAGCAAGGGGAAACTACAGCCGTTACTTTTCCCGAGGACATGCAGCTCTACTGTATGGAAATATGATGATGGCATCCTCTCGGGTAAAATATTCCGGAGGTAAAATAGTCCCCCATTCGGATCTCCGGGCGGGGACTACTCAGGAGGATGTTGTCATCAGGAAAAAATGTGGTGCTACAGAAGAATGCTGAAGATTAGGTGGGTAGATCGCATAACTAATGAAGAGGTACTGAACAGAATTGGTGAGAAAAGGAATTTTTGGCATACCCTGACTAAAAGAAGGGATCGCTTGGTAGGACACATTCTTAGACATCGAGGAATCGTAAATTTAGCATTGGAGGGAAATGTGTGGGGTAAAAATCGCAGAGGGAGACCAAGAGATGCGTATAGTAAGCAGATTCAAGTGGATGTGGGTTGCCGTTCTTATGAGGAGATGAAAAGGCTTGCTCAGGATAGAGTAGGGTGGAGAGCTGCATCAAACCAGTCTCCGGACTGAAGACCATAACAACAACAACAATTACAAAAAATGATATTTGCATACTTGGTTGGAATTTAAAAGACACATGCTGGGGTATTTTTCGAAATTAAACTATTAAGGGGTGCTATAGGGGGTTACAAGTAGTAAGATCAAATGTTGAAACATTTGTAAATCTTTAGAGACTTAACTACGGGGCCATCAGTCCCTAAGACTTACAAACTAACTTAGACTAACTTATGCTAAGGACAACACAAACACCCATGCCCGAGGGGCGAATCGAACCCCTGACGGCGAACAGCGGCACGCTCTGCAGCATGGCGCCTCAATACGCACGACCATTCTACCGCGGCTACAAGTAGTTTCATATTTCATTATGATAGTACTTAAGCTATATCCATGAAAATTTATATTAAGAGGGAGAAACAACTGGTGCAGATCAACTAGCCTATGCATGCGAAGCAGCGGGCGTTAAGCTAGTCCGAAATAAAAGGATGTCCTTCAAGTAGTGCAGATGTTTTGTGTTGCTGGCATCACCAAGTAAAAACGTCTTCACTTGTGAAATTAATATACTTCCATCTAATAACCAATGCATTACTAGTTTCGACGCACTATGTTCAAATGTTTGTACAGCGTATGGGACTTAACTACGAGGTTATCAGTCCCTAAACTTACAAACTACTCATGAACTTACACTAAGGACGGCAAAAAATATCCATGCCCGAGGGGGGGATTCGAACCCCCGACCGTAGTGGCCGTGCAGACCGTGAGTGACGCGCCGCAGCCCCCTCGGCCACCGCGGCCGGCGACGCACTATGGCGTCATTCTCAAGTTCCTATGATTAAAAAAATATTATAATGATCCAACCACATTAAACGCTGCAAACTTTAATAATTTATCAAACCATGTGCGCCGCACAGGAATGGCTGTGTGATCTGGGGCGCAACGTTGTGGAGTACGCGGCCACTCCCACCAGAGGTTCGAATCCTCCCTCGGGCATGTGTGTGTGTGTGTGTGTGTGTGTGTGTGTGTCCTTAGAATAAGTTAAATTAGACTGTGAGACTAGGGACCGATGACCCTAGCAGTTTGGTCCCTTCGGGTTACAAACTTTTTTTTGAAACAATAATTTCTACGTTTTTGTACAGTCACCATTAAAGCATTTGTCTTATTTAATATGTACAAAACATTTGTCGACCATATTGCACAATTGTTTGAATTTTCAAGTGGTCAATCTTATAGTCCAATTATTACAAAGTTGAAAATATGTAGAGGAATCTATGCCAATTTCGCATGGCTTCCTCTGTATAGGGATTCGCGAAGCTCAGAATCAGTTACATATTGAATTAAATTCAGAGCCTGAATGCCCAGTATTCAGCTGTTGGCAAATGTTTCATCCTTTATGATGATGAAGGATGAAATAAGTGAGTCCACAGCTGAACACACGGCATTCACGCTCTATATGGGTTTTTTTTTTTTTTTTTTTTTTTTTTTTTTTTTTTTAATTATTTTGTGGTAAATTTAGACAATTTAAACTGTTTAATGTTTGAATCATTGCAATATTTTTGTGATCATAGGCGTTTGAAAAGTACGCCATAGTGCGCAGAAACTTATAGTGCATTTGTAGTAGCATGGAAGTAAATTGAAAAGTTTTTTGGTAAGACGCCACTGTGGCTTTGGAACATATTTTGTGTGTTTCCTATAGCAGTCATATGTGACAATAACTGTAATGAAATTTATAGTGTATGTGTGTCAGGTTTGTGACGCCGCCCCCCCCCCCCCCCCAGAAAAAAATTCTGTATCCGCTACTGTATCCTCATAGTGTCAAACTCCAATCTAGGCTTTTCATTGTTAAAAGAAACAATAGTTGATGCTAGATGTTATAATGTACTGTGTATAAAGCATTCCTTTACTGTGTATTGGCTTAAACATTTAAATTAAATCATTTATATCTGCATGTCTACTGTTACTAAACGAACATTTTAATTCAGATTAATCCATTCTTAGAGATTGTTACATAAGGCAATGAGCAATTAAAGGCTATCAAATTTGATAACAGCAATGTAACCCATATTTTGTAAGAGAATTAACAACACCTACACACAGTATAAATTACAAAAATAAACTTTTCAATACATGTCCAGTGATAAAAAAGAAGACTAATGAACAACACGTAGCGGTGAGTAACAAATAATGAGACTCGTCTTTTTCTTTCTTTTCTTCTCCTAAGCTGTGTGTTGTGATGTTATTTTGTGTTGTAATCCTCCAGTTTTATGAGACTGGCAGAATTCTTTTCTGTTTAACCACTTTTAACTTGCTATGACTACATGAATTGTGTGTAACTTTTGTACATTGTGGTGCAGCAGGAGCTGTTACCAGTCTGGTAGCCAGAGTTTACCAAAAATTAACAAGATTAAGCGCAACAATAAAATTACCTGACTGTGTTGCACATGTTTGCAGAGGTGAGAAAAGGAAGTACCAGCTACAGAACATTCTCGCAGTCACAATAATTGAAACACCCGCCGCACAGCGGCGCTCCACAGCAGCCGGCTACACGCTAGCGGCAACAAGCATCTGACTTGTGTTTCAAATATGTGTACTTATGAAGTTTAATAAAGATTTGACAAGGTTACAACACTATTGGCGACGTAGGAGGGATATACGAGAAGTCCTACTAAAATGATAAACGACACGACTACGACGGAACAAATATTAGTTGCTCTGGTAGAGCAACACAAAGCGCTTACAAACAACGTAATCGAGCTGCCGAAGGCCCTCGGTGCGGCACTTCTCACTATGCCACATCACAACAACACACCAGTGCTGAACATACCAATGTTCACACCCAATAAAGAATCTGCAGAAGACTGGATAGTTTATGAAAAGCATCTACGCAAACATTTCATCGTCTCAGCGTTGATGATCCACAGCCCCGTAAGTCTCTCTTCTGGTCTCAGATATCTCCTAAACTGTATCAGTTGCTGATCCAACTTGCCCCTCTCATGGGACCGTCTTCTTTGACATTTGATGAGATGTGCTCTCTTCTTACGAGTTATTATAGGGCATGGGCGGCCGAACTACGAGGATTAAGCCGCAAATGCCAATTTGTTACGAAAAAACACAACAAATCTTATGCCCACCACATGGTACGGGATGCCATTTTACGCTCTGCACCTGATCGTGAAGTCAGACAATGCGCATTGCAATTAGCCAACCCTACTTTAGAAGAAGTGCTCAATATTGCATCCACTCTCGAGATAACTTGCTCCGCTGGAGCACAAATTGATTCGTGGAATGATGTTTGCGAGTTGCAGTCGGATAAGGCCCCCTATTGACATCACCGTGCAGGACGAGGTAGACGACGTTGCTATAGTTCAATCCTCCGTCTTCAATAGGAAAGGTAAACGACAAACCAGATTTAAGAAAAAGCTCACTACCAGTCATACGGCGTTGCCATCACGCTCCCGTCGCTTCACACAACACACACGGGAAGATTGCCCCCAGCGTTGGGCCACGTGTAGCAACTGCAACAGGAAAGGTCATGTGTTTGTGTCTGTCGTTCTAGAAATGTGCAACTAGTTCAAGACCGGGAAGATGAGTATACATCAGTGTACTTCGTCAATTCCACTTTACCTTCCTCCAACAAGTTGTTTATTGATATCAAACTTTTAGGACGAGAGGTTCAAATGCAGGCCGATACAGGTTCTGCAGCTACCTGGATCACTGCTCAAAACTTACGCCACACTCAAGTTCTCCACCCCTGTCCCCTGTATCGCGAAACCTGAGAACTTAACAACCGCCAGCAAATATCACTGTTTGACGAACTTGAAGTAGACAAGACTTATAAATCAGTATCTTGCACACTTAAGGTGTTTGTAGTAGATCGTTCTGGGTCTGAAAATCTCTTTGGTTATGACGCTTTCAAGCTTTTCGGATTTTCCGTGGATGACACAGTGCACGTTGTATCCGAGGACATTCCATATTCTCAATTAGAAGAATTATCTCGTGAATACTCCAGTCTTTTTTCGCCTGGGCTCGGGCGCACGTCAAATTTCAAGGCGGCCCAAACTCTTTCACGCGCGCCTAGTACCAGTATCCGTGCGCGATGACGTCAAACTGGCTTGCTGCGGCGGATGTGTTATTGCCGGTCACCGCGAGTGAATGAGCCGCGCCTGTAGTAGTCGTCCGTAAACCGAACGGCAACTTACGCCTGTGCGAAGATTTCGAGGCAGCTGTAAACTCACAACGCTTAATAGACACATATCCCATGCGCCGCCCGGAAGAATTTTTTCTAAACTCGCGGATGGGCAATATTTTCCCAAAATTGATCTCTCGGAGGCCTACCATCAACTACCGCTTGATGAAGCTTCACGTGCATTTTCGGTGAACAATAATCCGTTCTGGCCTATATCAATATCAGCGTCTCCTGTTCGGAGTTGCCAGTGCCCCATCCATTTTCAAAATGTTTTCTGGAACAATTGTTGGCTCACGTACCAAGCTGTATTAATTACCAAGATGACATAGTTGTGATGGGCACCAACACAGCCGAACACCTTCGTAACCTGAAAACCCTTTCTTTTCGGTGCTACAGGAGGCTGGCATAAAATGTAACTTCCAGAAATCGCAGTTTTTTCAGCCATCGGTTGTCTATCTAGGGTTTCAGTTATCCAAAGACGGAATACGCCCACTCGAGGATGATGTCGCCGCCACAGACGCCTTGCCACTCCCTGCCAATGTAAAGAACTTACAAACTTTCTTGGGGGACTGGCGGACTACCACAAATTTCTTCCGTTGTCGCAAAAGTTGCACACCCACGACACAGATTTCTCAAGAAAAACGTTCCTTTTCAATGGTCGGACAATTGTGAATGGGCGTTCACACGCCTCAAAACCTTGCTTTGCACAGCCCCATGTTTAGCCACGTACACCCCAGGTCAAATGTTAGTCCTTGCAACAGACGCATCGCAGCACGGCATAGGCGCGGTCTTGGCGCATCGGTATGCTGACGCCTCTGAACGGCCTATCGCATACGCCGCCGAAACATTGAACGAGGCTCAGCAGAAATACTCACAAATCGAAAAGGAAGCCATTGCAATCATTTATCCTCTGCAGAAGTTCAGTGTTTTCTTGTATACAAGTAAGTTCCATCTCATTACTGACCATAAACCTTTGGTATCTTTATTCAATCACAGTACATCACTCCCTGACAAGGCAGCATATCGCCTTCAATATTGGGCTCTTTATCTTTCATGGTTCCACTATGAAATTCATTTCAGACCAACGTCCAAACGTGCAAATGCTGATGTCCTGTTGAGACTCCCACATGGACAAAATCCAATTTTTGATAGAGATGAACTATTATGCTTCCATCTTGACGATGAAGAAAATAAAGACTTTGAAGGTTTCCTCATTACTGGTGAACACATTGCGGCCGCTACAGAAGCCGATCCAGTTCTACGTAAGGTTCTCCAACACATTGTCGAATGTCCTCCTGGTTAAAGCCTCTGGCCTCCTTCGCAACTATTTCCGTTTACGCTACAGACTTATGGCTCGTAACGGCGTTGTTCTGCTCGCTACAGACTACACCACGCCTCGAGTCGTCGTACCTGCTGGACTCCACCGTGAGGTGCTGCGACTACTTCACCGAGGACACTGGGGCGTCACTAGAACAAAAATCCTTGCCTGTCGACACATCTACTGGCCTGGCATCGACTTGGCGATCTGTCACACGGTTGCCTCCTGCACTGCATACGGCCAGCAGGCGCAGGTGCCAAAATCGTCCACCACCACCTGGCCGACACCGACTCTTCCTTGGGAACGGATACACATTGACTATGGCGGGAGGTTTCTTGGCGACTTCTGGCTTCTAGTAATTGACACTTATTAAAACTTTCCTTTTGTAACCCGTATCTCCTCACCCTCATCTGAATCCACGCTAAATAAAATATTCGCCATTGAAGGGCGGTCAAACACCATTGTCTTTGACAATGGCTTGCAGTTCACATACATTGAATTCTCCCAATTCTGTTTACAATGTGGCATAAAGCACGTCACGTCACCCCCATTCCACCCACAATCCAATGGTGAGGTGGAAAGACAAGTCTGCATTTTCAAAAATCAGATGAAGTAGCTACTAACCTCATCCTCTAAAGAAGACGCACTCACTACCTTACTCCAAACCTACCGGTTCACACCAGCCGGGAATCGTATTCTGGCGGAACCGCTTCACGGACACCAACCACGCACCCTACTTCACCTTATCCGTCCACCTGGTGATGCCTTACAACCGATCCCACCAAGCAAATTCAAGATTGGAGCACCAGTATGGGCGTGAAGTTATGGCCGCCAGCAAACATGGATTCAAGGAAGTGTAATCCACTAATAAGGCAGCCACATGTACCGAGTGCAGACAGCGGATGGGGATGTGGCTCATCATGTGGACCAGCTACGATCAAGAATACCGTCATCACCTGAAGACTCCCCCTGATCAAGCCTGGAACTGATGGATGTTGATGTTGACAGTCTCCCCCCACCGGAGCAGTCATCAGCATCTTCCCAGGCTCCAGGCGTCAGTAGGGACACCGTGCTGCTGAGCAGTACCCCGATGCTGACGCAAGAAGCCCCACCGACTCTAGCGTCCCCCACATTTCCATCGCTGCGCCCTCAACCAGTGGAGATGTCACCAGTCCTGGGATAGCTGGCACAGTTCCATTGAAGAGGACACTATCGACCATCAGCCCGTGTTTCACCTTGTGAATTTGCCGCGGTAGATGAAGACAGCATGGATATGAGCATTGTCCAACAATCAGTGTCAGTGCGTCGAAGTGCAATGCATATTCCAAAGGTGTATTGCAATCAAAATTGTTTTTGTTCCGTTTCTTTCAATGTCTCCTTTTGTTTTGCTTTGTGTATAACGAAAAGTGTCAATACACAATCTACATGTACAAATTAATGGTCTGTGACTAAACTGTATGCTGAAATAATAATAATAATATTTACATGTTTCTGTGCTGCGCACATTCTTCAGCTGACCTAGCAAAGACTTAAAATATTGCTGGACTAATTAGAGATGCTCATCCTCCTACTGACTTTGAATCGGTGATATCTGTAAATTGCTTATTTGTGACTCATTTACAAGTGCTCGAAAGTTGTTGAGAAATGAAGTTTATTTGTTACTGTTACACATGTACTCTTGTCATGTCATTAAGGAAATTTGTGTTTTGAACATATGTAAATTTTGCACGGGGGAGATGTGTAGAGGCTGCACCTTGTACATATCCGCCGCCACTTGCTGGGTAGCTGCATAGCGGGACTGCCCATCAGCCGGTTACACGCTAGTGCAATCTAGGTGGCCAGAGGGCGAGGCAGACGCGAGCTAGGCCGCAGTCAGTCTAAATCCAGCTCGGGGATAAGCATCTGACTTGCGTTTCAAATATGTGTACTTGTGAAGTTTAATAAAGGTTTGACAAGGTTACAACACTAACGCTTCAAAAACATTAATGATAAATCAGAAGCACTGAATTAAAATTTGTGATGTGACCAGGGATCGAACCCGGACCTCCATGGTTACTAGCTAGACCACCGCAACACTAGCGATTAAGGCACCTCGGAATAGTCTAAGCATGTTTTCCTTCATGTCACAAACCTTAATTCAGTGTCTGTGTTCCATAGAACATTACCACTACTGCCAAAGCTCTCCATGCAGCGGAATAGCACCTCGGCGATGGACATATTGGAACATTCCTTTTTAAGGTGATATGAATATCAATGCTTAGACGTCTGCCTAGTAAGCATGGAGGTCCGGGTTCAGTTCCTGGTCGCATCAGAAATTTTAATTCAATGCTTCTGATTTATCATTAATTTCTTTGACATATTCAAAACGAAAGTCCGTCTCAGGAATTGTTTATTTGTATTTCTAACACTTCAACTTCAAATGTATTAAATTAAAACCTAAAGAATCAAATTACTGGGTTTTCTGGTTTTTTGAAGACATGTAAAAATCCTGGTTATTTAAGGATTTTTAAGATTTCTGGTGCAGTACACAATCAGCTGTTAATCAGTGATTCAGCAACTTGACGACAACTGAACATGCAGGAGGCAAAGGAAAAAAGCTGGTACACAGTATGAAAAAATTGTCAATAAATAAGCTGAAACAAACATGTGGCCCAGTGAATTTACCGGTAAGTACAACTGAGCATTAAATAAACTTATACCTATACAAACAAAAGTAGAAGGGGAATATGTGATTGAGGAAGACACAAAAAATTAAATGTGGGTGGGGGACAATTACATATGTTTGGAATGTGTGGATTCACTCACTGGGCCATGTGTTTGTTTCAGCTTAGTTATTGAAAATTAATTTATATTTCTTAGTTACAGATGGCCTAAGAAGCCAAACGCTAGTTTACAACAAAATATATATTATTGTGGAACAAATTTATAATGTAGTACAGTTATTTAATATGCCTATATTCCATTAAGAACTGACAGAAATATATTTATGATTGTTATATTGTTTGGTGACAATGTCATAAGGTCACCACCGCCTTTGTTCAGCAGTAACAGTGGTGGGTATATGTAGTATGCTGGGGAGGGGCACGAAAACAGTACACTCGTTGTTATTATGGAAAAATGGAGGGTTTTTTAAATTAATAGTTCTTTGGCTTCCAGCCCAGTGGCAGTGTGATGTTTTGACAAGTGACACACTAATCATCTTCTAGGCAAAGTGCTGAGCTTCTGAGACTGTTAAACTATACTTGCAAGTGTCCCCCACCATCCCCCCCAGGGGGCTCATGGTTCTTTCGTGAGTACTTGGGTGGCAAGCATGGGACCCGACATAATGCAGTCTTTCTTCATTCATTCCTCCCTAGACTGCATTTCCATTCCCGTCCCATCCCCACCAGGGGACTGAAAACCTTAGTAGTTTGGTCGCCCTTGTGGTGTCGCACAAGTCCAAAGTGCGCGCCACCTACTTTCACCGCGCGCCGCCATGCACGCACGGCACGGCGTTCTTACGACGTCAGCCATGAGCGCCCTCTGTTACAACTCCGCTCGTGGCCACCACTGAATGACATCGTTCACTTGGGACTGAGATAGGAACCAGCGAACACTTCGGAATCAGATAGGCACCAGTGAAGACTTGGCTTTTGGACAGGCACTAGGCAGGCCTCTAACTCAACTATGTATCAGCACTCTGCAGTACTGAATTGTGTAAAAGTTAAGTATTGTATAAATTCTGTGCAATATATATCTCATTCTAATTTACTCTAGTGTTTCTAGTTTCTGGCTGCTCCCCTCCGTACCTGTACCAGCGTGCTATCTTTATTCCTGTGTCCGTCTCATTCCACTCGGCCACCGACACCTACGACGGCTGGGCTGGGACACAAAAGCCCCTGTACCAACCAATCAACCAACCAACCCCCCACCATCAGGCTATGAAAGGCTGGGTACAGTAGAGCAGTTGGGCAGGATGGTGGGGAAAGTGAGTGTGCTGCTCACATTCCCGTCGTGTCTCACGAACATGATGGTTCTCATTGCACTCTCGGCATATTGTAGCTGTTGCTGGATTCCGTGTCACTTATCAGTCGGTAACTTCGGTCTTTGTTTAGCAGATTCTTATGTATCTGTATTTCTACAGATTCTTTTACGATGATGTCCCAATAGCTGTCGGCTCGGCACAGAATCCTTATGTTTTTGAAGTCAAAATGTGGTTTTCTTTGATGGTGTAGTCCGCTATAGCAGTTTTTTTTTTTTTTTTTTTTTTTTTTTTTTTTTTTGTCTAAGTTGGACGTGTCTAATATGTTCACATCATTTTGATATACATTGCTGTGTTTCTCCAATGTGCTGCAGACCATATTCAAAGGCAATGCTACAGAATCCAGTAGTTGCAAGGAAGCATGTGTCACACTCATCTCCTAGGGTAACAAAAGTAATTGACAAAACTAGCATTTAAACTTTTAATGTTCATCCGATGTCAAATCTCTGTACATAATCTGACCTCAAACTTAACGTGAATTGACCAACTACGTGACAACCATCATGAATCCCACAAAAATCTGCAATGCAAAACCCATCTCTGATTCTTCTCACATGACATCATAGTTTTGGATCAAAGCAAACAAGTAGATGCAGTTATTTTTTTACTTCTGAAAAGCATTAACACAGTATAGCGCCAATGATAAATAACTGCAGTACTATTTTATAAGTAGAGACTTGAGATATCCACATTTGTGATAAATGTGAATACAATGAGAATTTTGTGTAAAAATGTGATAAAGTTAATAATCTAATAGAAGCTAGTTTTTGACAAATGGTATGCAGATTAACTATTGTATAAGACATTTCTATTAGTGGTCTTTTACATAATACGAAAATTAGCCGAAATTAGAAAGTTAAGTGCATCAAAAAAAGTGTGTTTGCAAAACAAACCTTTCATGACCAGCCTTGGGAGCTGTAGAAGGATGACCCCCAACCACCATGGGGGCACGCTTAGGTTGGCAGCGCTGGGGGACCACAGAAACAGAAGAAGTAGGAAATACCGCCGCCGCCAAGTTGAGTGGTGACGACGTTATGCTGCGAAAGATTTGCTCATAGTAACAGGGTGCAGACGGTCAAATTTTTTCTTCCCCTCATTATACGATATACGGTCCAGGGTTTTAAACACTGTAATTTTCTGCTCCCGTTGAAGTGCTGGACATTGCGACGAGCAGGGAGGATGGTTCTGACCACAGTTGACGCAGATGGGAGGCAGTGTACGTGAGGCGCCCGGATGTGCTGGATGCCCGCAGTACCTACATGTAGCACTGGACGTGCAATGGGAAGACATGTGGCCGAACTTCCAGCACTGAAAGCACCTCATAGGGGGAGGAATATAAGGCCACACATCACAACGGTAGATCACCACCTTGACCTTTTCAGGCAATACATCACCCTCAAAAGCCAAGATGAAGGCCCCGGTAGTGACCCTATTATCCTTTGGGCCCCTATGGACGCACCGGATAAAATCAACTCCTCGTCGTTCGAGGTTCGCTCGTAGCTCATCGTCCGTCTGGAGTAACAGATCCCTATGGAAAATTACACCCTGAACCATATTCAGGGACTTGTGGGGAATAATGGTCACCACAATGTCACCCAGCTTGTCACAAGCGAGTAGCGCCCGTGAGGGGGCAGAGGATACTGTGTGAATGAGAACAGAACCGTTGCACATTTTAGATAATGACTCCACTTCCCCAAACCTGTCCTCCAGGTGGTCCACAAAGAAATGAGGCTTGATCGCTGAAAATGAGTCCCCATCAGTCCTGCTGCAAACGAGATATCTCGGAGCATATTCTTCAGTCTGTTTTGCGGCCCGACGTCTCTCCCAAGGTGCGGTCAGGGAGGGGAACGTTTGGGGGGTCGTACATAGAGGCATTAAACTTTCCTTTCTTGGAGACGGCGGTTGTACGTCCGCCAACGTCACCCAATTTTTGTCTCTTCATTGTGGGTAATCCGCCCCGATGCCACCCACTCCGATCAGGGGCTCTCCTCACGGGCGCCACCCAGCCACAGCAACGTCACCTGGCGGGATGACCGTTGTCGGGAGTCCTGATGCCCCACAGAGACAACCATCTACTCCTTGGCTTGCTTATGACGACCCCACCACAACGAACTGGCTAACGTGCTGGCTTTCTGGTGCAGTGTGAACCATCATAAATGAGAGTGCTGGGATATCAGTACACAATGGACGCGACTTGCACGGAAAAAGAAATGGCGTGCCTAATAGCAGCCGCAGTCGTAAGTCCATTCCATGATGGGTACATAGACGACATGGAACGAGAATTACACGTTGCACCACGTAAGGTGTCCTTCCCCAAATGGTTCGCTCTTCTGAATAATTTTCAGTAATGGAAGGTCAAACCCACATAGGGGACCACAGATGTAAAGCTGAAACGTATGAGGACTCCTTTTAGTCGCCTCTTACGACAGGCAGGAATACCGCAGGCCTATTCTTTCCCTCGAACCCGCTGGGGGAAATCCCACATCTGTGAGGTGCTGCCATATAGTGTTGAACGCAACAGTCTGGAGCCAATTAGCTTGTTTCTTGTCATCTACTGCATGTGTTATTGCTTATTTGTTTCAGTTGCGACTACTGTGCCTCATGTTTAGAGCTACGTGAAATTTTTATTTGCGATAAATGCAAAATAGATGCAAAATCAGTGTATTTCATCAAAATTTCTTGAAATTAGTATATTTTAGATAAATTTATTAATTAAGTACTAAAACATTCTGATATACAGGCTTTAGCACTTTTAATACTTCCAGAATTATATATTATACATTGCCAAGTAACTATTACGAAAGGTCAAAAATTACGATTATAAACAAATAATTGTGTAACTATACAATACTTGTGAAAATTAAGTTGTTACTCGACACATTGACGTGTGAGAGCAAACGTAAATGGGAAATGCAAGTACAATCGCACCTATAATCCACCACTCCAAGTGTCAACTGAATTTGTGTGAACAGTACGCTCTATATAAGTCATTCTTCTAACCTAGTTTGCAGTTTCCTACAGACCTATTTACTAATCTATACAACACACATTTACGGATACCAGGAAGTAAATAAAAAATATACATCTCTATGACATTTTACTCCAGGAAAAGTGAACACTAAGCCAAGGATATTTTTATTTATACTGGATAGAATAATGAATAAATAAAAGTGAGGCAATAAACAATCTTAAATTCGAGATACACAAAAGACAATCACCAACTGCACAGTTGGAAGTTTTATTAGATGAGATTTAACAGTATATTTCCTACTTTGCTCTGTGTGTGTGTGTGTGTGTGTGTGTGTGTGTGTCTGTGTGTGTGTGTGCGCGCGCGTGCGCGCGCAAATATAGTAGTGAAGAATTCTGGATATAATAATTTCAGTATCACTTTTGTTCACTTTTATTCGCTTCATTCCCAATTCAGAGATATAGTGTTCTTGCACTATAAATGCTGGCAGCTGTTTCCTAAATGAAATAAGTATTCACACTTTTTGCTTCCATAACATTTTTTTTTATTTTATTACAATTATTGCCACTTATTTTTCATAATTATTGAACAAGACTTTCTAAAATATTGCCACGAGAGACCACGAACACCAACTGCCGGCGTGGCGCAGGGGATAGCGTCACGGACTGTGGAGCAGAAGGTCGTAGGTTCAGTCCCGCCCACCAGCAAAAACTTATTTCTTTGTAATTTACAATTCCAGAAGGTTCTACATCTTTCTTATGTTCACTTGTAAATTCTACTTGTTTCTTATGTTAACTGTTCTTCTAATTTCTGATAAATTCTGTCTGTGTAAAAATAGCAGAGCACTTTGCCTGAGAGGCAGTTAGTGCTGCGTGTATGTTGAGTTCGTAATAAACGTGCTTTCAGTATAAGTGCTGTGTTTAGTTGCCTTCGAAGTCAAGCCTGTTTCCATTTAAACGCGACAATATGAGTAAAGCTACATTCTTCATAAATACTTATGAAAGGTAGATATGGCATCTTTGGAATAGCAATGTTTTAATCAAAGAGTTTGGAATGAGGATTCTTTAAACACACTTTTTTAACCGAGTCTCAAGTGCTCAGTCTTCTTGATTTGTGATTGTTGTGAAGTAATCTGAAGTGTTTTACATAATGGGTAGATCTATACTAAGCGTACAAGAGCGATGCAGTGCGTATCCAAAAGAAGAAGGATTTTACCTTCACGACAATAAATCTTTGAAGTACCATTTTTGCAACGTAAAACTTGAGTGAGAGGACAGTTTTGACAAACATTTAAAAAGTGATAAACATGTGACAAATAAAGCAAGTGCAGTGGCTTTTAGTAATATCTTGAAATTTCGTATTTCTAAAAATGTCAAGATTGACAAAGGGGGAAATTTTGGACTACTAGTTTTTGCTGCCCGATGCTGAAGTGTTGTCTGAAGACGAAATTGGTGAAGAGGCAGAAGAAGAACCTACAGCACCTGATGACACAGAAGCAAGAGACGTGGACAAATTTCATATATAGTTAATGAAAAGTACTACCACGTATTCATCCATTTTATAAAAATGTTAAATTCTGAATAAATAAATAAATACATTTGACAAAGTAATAGTACAACATTCTTATTTGTACAGATTTTAATTCCTACTAAACAAACATTGGTTTCCTAAATTTACTCCTCCTCGAGTCCAACAGGACATATACATCTCATATAAAATAATTTTAAAACTATAAATAACAACCAAAATTTTGAAACACGGCCCAGCTCACTACCCATTCCAAAACCAGGAAAAATTTTTCTAATGGTTGTAAATCTATCAGACTCAACTGCACGGTCATAAGTCCGTAGCTTATAAACTACTTAAACTAAACTAACCTAAGGACAACACAAGCACCCATGGCCGAGGGGTGGGACTTGAACCCCTGGATATCGAATAGCCGCGCGCATCGCTGCACGGCGCCCCAGTATGTACAGCTAATCCTCCACGGTTCAAAAGCAGGAAACCAATTGTTGCATTAATAAGCAAAATTTTAATTAATTCGGTCACAAAAGCGTTAAGAAATGAGTGTATGTAATGATGTATCGGTGCGCTTGAATTTCTGGTTTTACACAAACTGGTGGTGGCAAAATGATCTGTTTAAGATGTGAGTGCGGTAAGTAGCCTACTGTTGTGGGACCTGGCATTTTTGTAGAAACAAGTATGTACGTTTGTTTGCAAGCTAAAATAAAAAAGTTTAAATAAATGTGGAAAGTTTTAACATGCCTGTTTTAGATGACTGGTGTTTTGAACTGGAGTTGCATTGCATTCCACTACATAACAGGACTTTTGTTCCTACTTTACAACACAGAGAATACACTGCAAAAGTCAGGAAGCAATTGCACAGTAAGAATCATCTTGTTCATTGTTAACATTTATTATTTTGAAATGAGTGGTTGGACTAAGGGACAGAAGGGACTGGCAATGCCTGTGATCGTTTTGCTTTTGCTGTACACGGATGTAGGCTTTAGTCTTGTCTGAAAAAGACTGTACATGTTTTTACCACCATTTCTCTTTTCTGTGGGTAAAAATTCTAGGGTTTGTTTTTAATTTTTTTTTTTTTTTTTTTACGCTCACGTGTGTCTGCAAGTATATAAATTTTGCACCATAATGACTGGAAAACAAAGTATCAGTGTATATAGAATGGGCCTAAATTCGCCACTTGAAGAGTGAATAGAGTTGCTTTTGTTTCCACTCTTATGCTATGTGCCTTGTCTGTAGAGTAGTATGGCTATGAAAACTCGGAAAAGGATGAAATTAATACTCTTCAGATTTTGTAGTTACTGTATTGTGTGGGAAAAGAAAAATGAAGTTGAGACGCATTCAGTTCATCTGTAGGAAAATGCTGGTACTACTCAACAAAATGATCAATTGTCGAAGTTTAAATACAGCCACAAAAAGAATACCAAGACAATTTTGGTAAAATAGTTGACATTTTTTTCAAAATAAAATGTTCCAGTCAAAGAGTTACCCGACACAGCATTTCTTAAAAGTCAATTTCAAAATCGTAAGACTTTGCCTTTCGTGCAAGTAGTGTGTCAATGTATAATATTTCTGCCTAATCATAAAAAAGTAATTAAAATAGATACAAATGTTGCAGAAAATGAATGCAAATTTTACAAAAAATTGGTGCTACAATTTCAGGTCCCTATGTATAACAAATCTGATGAAATATGTGACAGGATTGAGGATTTCCTGCTATGGGAAAAACAGTATATTACTTCGGATAGTGTGCCATCAATAGACTTACAAGGAACATTTTGTGTGGGCTCACTGTTCATAATGGATAATAATCATCTGGCAGATGATATAAATAGTAAACTCACTGCGTTAATTACAATAAAATAATTTCTGAAATATTTAATCAGCTCTTGTTTAGATGTTAATGTGGTGAAAAGACTTTACTTAAAATGTTCACAAATATAAATCTGTGCATTTCACAATATATGAGTAGTAATATCCTGTGACTACATCTTGAGTCAGAACTGCACCTCAGCAACTCATACAAACACCAGGGTGTTAACAGTTTGTAAGGATACGAAACTGACGAGGCATAGCCTCATTTGGTCGTGAAGCAGGTGGCACACTTCAGATTTAAGGTGCTTGGAAAATCCAGTCCACAAAGTATAGTGCTTACACAACAACTGTCTAACCAATTTTAGAATACTGCACCTATACAAAATTGTAATATAATACCCTACCTGATTAAAAGTATGCAGACACATAGTGGTCATTAATATGGGGTGTTTACCTTTTGACACTCTGATGGCTTCAATTCAGCTGAAACAATTAGGTGTCTTAATATTGACCCATTTCTTGGGAAGAGCTGAAACCCAGTAAGGCAGTGACCTTGTAAGATAACAGGAACTCACCCATGGGGGAAGCACAGTACTAAACCAGGCAGGGAGGAGCACAGTACGGCGCAGATGTGACAAGTGCAAATGATAGGCATGGGTGAGTGTGGCATGTTGACACTTTTAGTTTAGATGCATTCTGTTGCAATCGAAGGCATGAAAAGTAACAGCCCAGTGCTGCTAACAATTCTTGCCAGAGTACACTACAGATCCAAAACTGGCTTCAAAATGTTGCTTAAAGCCCATTAGCGGGAGTTATGACGCCACTGGCTCGGCCCGCTGCACTCGTGGGCTTGCCGACGCGGCTCGCCGGGCCTGGCGGTACCCACAGCAGACTCATGCACCGCGTTGTCAGTTACACAGAACCCGCGGAGGCCGGCGGGTGCAACAGGTACAGTGGGCAGAGCTGGCAAGCCTACGGGTACAGCGAACCGAGAGATAATTACCTATGATTTTGTATTACTTACGCCTGTTTTATTCCAAACTTGATGAAATGATCACTCATCACTTTCAAAAAAAGAGAAAGGTCACTCTTGCTGGGATTCGTGTAGTGCATGGCAAAGGGTGATTCAGTTACAGAGTTTCTTACAATCTATCTTTTTTATCATGATCTTGATGAAATTTGCACACTTGAAATTCAAAATAAACGTCACGGCCTACATAAGATTTACGTGGTGGATGGC
Organism: Locusta migratoria; assembly: GCA_026315105.1. Taxonomy (NCBI): domain Eukaryota; kingdom Metazoa; phylum Arthropoda; class Insecta; order Orthoptera; family Acrididae; genus Locusta; species Locusta migratoria. Next base: position 739,912,659 of record CM048755.1, on the reverse strand, counting down.
AGAGGATGCTTCACATATATAGTTTACAAAATTTATAGTATTATTTCTAACTTGATGAAATTTCGTGTACTTGACGTCAAGACTAGTGTAAGGTCACTGGTTACGTAAGATTCGTGTGCTACATGGCGGAGGGTACTTCAGTTAACAATTCTATAAAATCTAAAGCTTTATTATGATACTGATGCAATATCACACACTTGACATTCAAAATAAGCGGAAGGTCACTTTCTCTGCAATGTACATACTTAATGCATTTTCCATCTGCAGCGTTCACTACAGCGTCAAACGTGTCCCATGTGCCACTCTTTCTCTTCTTCAGCATATTTGCAAGTACGTACAGTCCATCATTTGATTTTCTTTTCGCATCCTCTACAGTCTCACATCTAACAGATTCATTAGAGGCTATGTCATCGCTAGAGTCGGTCATTTTCACTCTGCCAGTGATACGTAACAAAGCGAGATCGGGCACGCAACTGCCGTGTTATGTCGCGACTGGTATTGCCTGTTCACTTTACAATTGCCGATGGCAGCGCCCTGAACCAAACTTTGTTTACGGCCAGAGAGGGTCGAAGGCATCTGACAACACTCGACAGTACACAATCGACATACATGGATCCACATTCTACAAAAATGTTCAAATGTTTGTAGAGCTTATGGGACTTAACTACTGGGTCATCAGTCCTTAAACTTACAAACTACTTATGAACTACCATATACTAAAGACGACACAAATATCCATGCCCAAGGGACGATTTGAACCCTCGACCGCTGCGGCCGTGCAGACCGTGACTGGCACACTGCAGACCGCTCGGCCACTGTGGACGGCCACATTGTATACTCACGGTATTGTCACAGTGCAGCTACGTAATCTGAGCGTTTGCTGAAATGGATAGGTATCGCGCAAATATACATCATCACAAAGTACATTTAGAAGGGAAACTTAAATTATTTTCAGTTTTCATCGACTACTGAAACTAAGGCTCAGCAGGGTGAATGACAAATCTACACCAGCATGCATCCTGCCAGCAGGGACATCTTCCTTTTAGTTATTACCTGTACCTCAATATTTTAATTTCATTTCAATTTCTTAGATTTTAGTATTAACAGCAAATGTATTTTTATCAGCTACCCGCAAAACCAAATTATTACATTGCAAAATAATTCAGGGTTCGTACTGAATTTACAAAATAAAAATTAAGGACTTTTACCACCTTTTGGCCCACTTTAGGTTACGTTAGTAACATTAAAAGTGGGCCTTTGTGATCGCCTTTTGACAGCTCGAAATTTAAAAGAAAATAACGGCTTAACAGTTACTCTGCCATGAAAATTGAATAAACGAATTTGTAGAAGAGAAAATTCTCTACAAATTTTCACTCTAATTTTTTTCTTTCATATCACCCATCGTTTCAGAGATTTGTGCAAAAATAACGGCGATTTAGCGATGTCTGTCTGTCCGTAATGTGTTCCTATTTTTTTTTAAGTGGAAGCGTTCAACCGCCCAGTGCAAAATTTTACAGACATAATTGTTGGCCGCCAGGGACCAGAAACTTTTTTTCTCTGTTTTCATTGGTTTTTTCGGTTGGATCGGTCCTTTGTGGACGTTGGTTAGTTTTGTTTTATTTTGATCGTTTTGCCTTTAACTCAGTTTTTTCGTTATAGAGGGCATCGAGCTTTCTGACCGAGTGCACTGAGCTACCACGCAGACAACCCTCTGATCGAGCATACTGAGCCACCACACCAGGAAAGTTTCCAACCACCGTTTAACATGTTCGTAGGTCACAAAGTAATTCACTGCCCATTAATGTACACTAAACAGCTGCGAGAGTAATCCATAATTCTCGCCATCGATGGCAGGTGTCATCTGCTAACATGGCATTTTTAGACATTAGATTATAAATGATTATAATTGCAATGGGGAAGCTGTATTAGCCAGCAGAAATTTCCTCTGCGGATGTTTTTAGACGGCATTAAAAATTCTTTGTATTCTTCTTTTCGCAGCCACAGTTGGCTAATAGCACACTTTCCTGGAACTACAACAATTATAAAAATACACCTATTTAGCAAAAGTTCCACCAAACTTATAAGAGTAGCAATGGCCGATAAATCAAAGATGGTTCTTCTCACATGTTTTCTAGGTTCCCGCCCGCCTTACCACTGCTGCCAACGTATACTGTAGTATCCCCCCCAAATGCCATTGCCGGCCACGCAATTTTTTTACCCCCACCTTTTTAACTTATCCAAGTTAATTGATTTCTAAGTATGAACATAATTGCAGAAGCAAAAATAATGACTTTTAAGGACACTTATTAAAAATTAAGCACTTTTTAAGTACTTTCAAGGCACCGTATGAAAATTAATGACTTTTAAGCACTTTTAAGAAACGTATGAACCCTGTAATTTTATTTTAATTCCGTACAATTTTCTGTAGAAAAATATATTAATAGAAAATGTATTATGCTTTCACTCCAGTTATTCCATAGTAACATTACAGGTTTTCTCAGTTCACATATTTTTCCTTCAGAAGAACATATTAAAAACGACTGTAATGTTTTTTCTTTGCAATCATGCTGTAGCATTGTTTTATCATAAAGCTATACATTTATATTCTTAATATTCATTTGGATTGCTTTTCTGTTGAAGAATGAGTTAACAGAACATAATGCATATGTACCAATGAGCGTAATTATAACGTTCGTACGCCATACGAAATTAATGATAGAACAAGTCAACAGTTTGCAGCGCCTTCAGCTGAAATGGCCATTATAATTTGAATGGGTAATACTGTGACAGTACACACTTAAGTATCCGTCACTAAGGAGTGTGAAGGAAATGTTTCATTCTACGTCCCACGTGCGCAACCAAGCAGCACAGTGGCTGACTCGGAGGCAAATTGAGACGGGCGGCACAGAACAGTCTAATGGGTCTGCGCAGACTGGGAGGGGACGCGACACTCATGCTACCTGCACCTGCGCTGGGATGTGTGTTGCTGCAGCTGAGGCACAGAAAGGGGAGGCGGGGAATGGGCAAGCAATCTGCCGTAGGCTCTGTATCGAAAGTGGTACTATTGTTGTTTGTTCAAAATGTTACAAAGTATGTAAAACTATTGGACCATACTGCTATAGTAATCAGTCCATAGACTTACAAACTACTTAAACCAACTTACACTAAGAACAAAACACACACACACACACACACACACACACACACACACACACACACACACACACACACACACACACACGCCTGCAGGAGGACTCGAACTCTCGGCAGGAGTGACCACCCAGTCCATAGATTACTGGCTGTCAGAACAATATTGCTTTACGACTGAAAGTGTTCGTCATACACTAGTGATTCATTTTTCAACATTTAAGTTCTCATTCTCTTTTCATTTGTGCATTATACTTTTTAGTTACTGCATACTTATATTTGTACAGTTTTGTTTAGTGAAATATTGTAACATCATATGATCGACAACCAATGCAGAAAATTTTAATTTCATAGTAGGACATCGTCGACGGTGTAGTAGGTAAATGGATGCAACATTTTATTGCTTCTTAAATAAATAAAACCAATCATTTTGTTCCTAAGGGACTAGTAAAAATCCAGATAATTTTGTCAGAATTGTGATAGTTACTGTAATTAATGCTAAAGAATTTTTGAATCCATACATAATGTGGTTAGAATCTAAAAAGGTAAATTTGAAATTTTTATTGAGATGAGGTTCAACAGCCGTAAGATATTTGAGGAAATTCATACTGTAAACCATCAGCTGTTTATTATTTTTCCAAACTTCTACCGGTTTCGGTTATAAACCATCTTCATGGAAGGGAACTAGACAGACTGATTAAACAGGTGCATTATATGCCTCCTTATGCATACTGGCATGCATGTCACACAATAAAAATAAATAAGACGTCACAAGACATCAAGTCTTGGTTAAAAACATAAAAGCAATGCTAGGCTGTGTGATCATCGTTCTGCTCGGTTTCAAATGAAAAGTCAGAATATTGTCTACATTTCAAACACAGCAACTTTTGATCAAACATCGACTGTACCAAAAACTCTATTCAATGTGTTTTTACCAAAGCACATTCTTAATTTTCGTGTAATACTTCACTTAATTCGATGCTACACAGTAATGAAAATAAATTTAGGCATTTATTACATCAAACTATAATATATGTAAAATCTTCTGTGAATTGTTTTCTTAATATGGAGTGACAAATGTTTCACTTGATCTGCAAGAACATTGTAGTGAGCTGAAATAATTATTAAATTTATTGAATGCATTGAGAGTATAGCATGAATGTGTGGAAATGATTTTCAGTGCAATGGTATGAAGTTGTCTCGACACATTGCAGAAAGAAACTGATGAATACTTGATTTGAACATCAAGTGTGCAAAATTTCAACAGAATACATCTACATACATACTCCGCAATCCACCGTAAGGTACGTGGCAGAGGATACACTGTACCATTACTAGGCATTTCCTTTCCTATTCCACTCGCAAATAGAACGAGGAAAAAAAGAATGCCTATATGCCTCCGTACGAGTCCTAATTTCTCTTATCTTGTTTTTGTGATCACTATGCGAAATGGAAGTAGGGCAGCAAGATAGTGCTACACCCAGCTTCAAATTCTGGCCCATTAAATTTCCTCAACAGAATTTCATGAAAAGAACGTCGTCTTTCCTCCAACGATCCCCAATTGAGTTGCTGGAGCATTTCCGTGACACTCGCGCATTGGTCGAACCTACCAGTAACAAACCTAGCTGTTCGCCTCTGAACTGCTTCTATGTATTCCTTTAAACTGATCTGCTGCGGGTCCCAAACACTTAAGCAATACTCAAGATGTGGTCGTACAAGTATTTATACGTGGTCTCCTTTACAGATGAAGTACATCTTCCCAAAATTCTCCCAATAAACCGAAGTCGGCTGTCTGCCTTACTCACAACTGTCCTTACATGTTCGTTCCATTTCATATCGCTCTGCAAAGTTACGACTAGATATTTGAACGACGCGACAACATCAAGAAGCTCACTACTAATGCTGTATTCGAACATTATGAGATTGTTCTTCCTACTCATGCGCATCACCTTACATTTTTCTACATTGAGAGCTAGCTGCTATTCTTCGCACCAACTAGAAATTTTTTCTAAGTCATCTTGTATGCTATTACAGTCAGTTAAAGACGATACCCTCCCATACACCACAGAATCATCAGCAAACGGCCACAAATTACAAGTTACTCTCTCCATCAGATCATTTATATAGATAAAAAATAATAGCAGTCCTATCACACTCCCCTGGGGCACACCTAACAATACACTCGTCTCTGATGAACACTCACCGTCGAGAACAACGTACTGCGTTCTATTACTTAGTAAGTCTTCCAGCCAATCACAAATCTTTGAACCTATTCCATAAGCTCATATATTCGTTAGCAGTCTGCAGTGTGGCACCGGTCGAACGCCTTTTTGAAGTCGACAAAAACACAATCCGCCTGCTGCCCTTCATCCATGGCTCGCAAGATGTCATGTGAGGAAAGGGCAAGCTGAGTTTCACATGAATGATGTTTCCTAAACACAAGCTGATTCACAGAAAGAAGCTTTTCCGTTTCAAGGAAAGTTACTATATTCGAACTGAGAATATGCTCCAAAATTCTACATGAAACTGATGTCAACGATATTGGCCTGTAATAGTGTAGGTCAGTTCTCTTTCCTTTCTTATAAATGGGAGTCACCTGGGTTTTTTTCTAATCACTGGGAACTTTGCCCTGAATTAAAGATTCACGATAAATGCAAGCTAAGTAGGGGGCAAATGCCGGAGAATACTCTTTGTAAAAACAACTGGTATTCCATCCGGACCAGCAGACTTTTTCGTATTTAGCTCTCCCAGCTGCTTCTCTACACTGGAAATACCTATTACTATGTCCTCCATTTCGGAATTAGTATGTTGATCAAATGATGGTACATTTGTGCGGTCCTCCTGCGTGAAAGATTTCTTAAAGGTTAAATTTAGAACTTCATCTTTCCGTTTGCTTTCTTCTATTACTTTGGGTTCTCAGAAGAATCTTTTGCTACGGTATGGCTGTGGTAATTATTGTATGCTTTGCGCATTGACCATAAAGACGCACGAATCTCTACTAACTTTTGCCTGTCATCATTTGCATGTTCTTTTTTGAATCGAGAGTGCAACAGTCTTTGCTTTCTCAGTAGCTTTCTAACATTATTATTATACCACGGTGGATCTTTTACATCCTTAATCGTCTTTACTGGCACATATTTCTCTAACCCTTTATTTAAAATGCACTTAAATTTAGTCCACAATTCCTCTACATCCATAATCCTGGAATTAAACCATGCCCATTCATTTTCTAAGTGCGATCATAACATTTGCTTATCGGCTCTTCCCAACAAAAACACGCTCCTAGCCTTCTTGATTGGTTTATGAAATTTGGTCACCATCGACGCTACGACTATATCATGATCACTAATTCCTGTCTCTACACAGATGTCGTTAATAAGGTCAGGCCTGTTCGTGGCTATAAGGTCTAAAATATTTCCATTGCGTTTGGGTTAAACGTTTAACTGCTCCAGACAGTAAGAAAACTGTTGATTTTGTCGAATTCTGTGAGAAAAGTAGCCTTCGCTATCCACCACATGGAATATTGTGTAGGCAATGATATTCCTCTTATTTTGAAGATCAAGTATGCAACATTTCATCAAGTTTGGAATAAAACTGTAGATTTGTATGAATTACAAACATATGTTCGCCGAGCTCACGGAGACAGCAAGTATGGATATGGCAACAGAGTACCCGCGAAGCTCATGTCTGGTGGCTATGAGCCCGCGAGTGCGATGGGACAGCTGCGCCAGGGCACTTAGGCTCGCTGTACTCGCCCAATTGCAGCGGAGGCGTTTGTAGTGTATGTAACCTGCAAGACCGGGCTCATACTCGGCCCATTTCTGACCTCTAGAGTACACATCGCCTGAACCCGTGGCAGCCTTTGGCGTTTATTTGCTGCTGTCACCACACCAATCCATCGGTCTGTTCCCTGGCACGGATACTAAACTATCGATAAGTGCCTGACCAAAGGTTTATTTTGAGACATGGAACAGCATCTTGTAGATTCTATAAAACATGAACTGGCAGACACTTCAAGGTAGACACCTACAAACCCACAAAAGGCTCTTACAGTGTTTCAAACAGCAACTTTCAGGGAAGAATTGAGAAATATACTACAAGTTCCTACGTATTGTTTCTGTAACTACCAAAAGATAAGATTACAGTGAGAATAGAGACATTCTTCCTGTGGTCTGTATGTCAATAGGATGGAAAGACACCTCAATAAATTGTAACCTTCACATTGCATAGTAAATGATTATGGAGAAATTTTCAAACTGCTCCTCTAACACTCTGACAAGTTACTGTCTTATTTCAAACTACAAATAAACGTTGGTTAAATATAGATCCATTTTATTATCAATTTGAGTTCCATGCCACTGGGGAAATAAGACACACTGAGGATACATGAAAGTACTACTTCATCCTTGCCAAAATGCTTTAAGGAGTAAACTTTAGAAGTCTGCAAACTATTTTTATTTCAATGAATTTTAACAGGTACTTCATGCAACACATTTCTTTAATACATGCAGGAGATGGTACTGAGTTAGCTTGTAACTGAGAAATTTCAGTCAGTCACAAGACTGTACTAAACACACAGATGATTTTACGATGTAATGGACAACAGTTTAGAGATAAAAGGTTTTCACAGTTTATCAGTAACTGCTATTTCTTCCACGAATATATTTTGTAAAAGGTATTCAGATACTTGACACTATCTGGCAGTTGAAATAGTGTAAGTTAACATATTTTGAGTAATTAAAAAATCTTTTGTTAATATCAGTCATACAATAACAAATTGTATTTTGCACACATCAAAACAGACATAGTAAAATAAATACATAAATCACTAATATCCAATATTTTTGGGTAAGATCATTTCATAATTACAAAAGAGTTAAAACACTGTAAACTTCAGCAATTTACTGTCTGAGACTTTAAAAACACCAATACTACAGATTTTCTTGTAAATGTTTATGAACATAGTAACAGTTAAGTGTGTACATCCAAGCACAACCACACAAATTCAGAATAAACATTAGGTTATCAGTGGAATTACACCGAGCATTTAAACTAATTTTCCATAAATTGTTACTTTTATCACAATGAAGAAACTTTTTGAAACCAGACAGTACACTTTCCACTTCATTCCCCTTGGAAAGATGACAATGAATGTGACATATGACTATAGCTGTCAATTGTAAATTAGCACACAAATTCCACAGAGACACTACATTTACAACAAGCAAAGTATTTCTAATTCTTTGCTCAGGAGCCATAGATGGAGAAATGAAATACAAATAATGCTGAAAATTAAAAACAAGAAACTGCATATGCTTTCAGGTATTACAAGTTTCAAATTCTTAGTTTTTATTATCTTTAATTTCTTAGTATAGGAATTATTCTACCAACAACAGGCAAAATTGAACAATATATTATTTCTGGCATTTATAAGCGTTTCACCACTGAGTTACCAATAATAGTAAGCCTCTTCTTAAATCTCACTCATACAGAAACTTCTGCATGCTGGTTTTTTGTCACTGGAAGTTTCAAATTTTTAATGAGGAACAACAAACAACTGCACTACAATTCAAATAGAATCTGCAGCTACAGATCACAGATTCAAACAAGAGGATGCATACAATCTCTGTAACTGACATTCACTAACATTTTAAACAACACATATATGATGGGATAGATCCCTGCATTATGTGAATGGTATATTGGATGATTTGACTGAAAAAAAAAATGAACAGAACCATTTAAGATTTTATGCCAATTTTCAACCCAAGCCACAATGATGGGAGACTGGCAATATTCTCACACTTTATTATTGCATTATACATAAATTCAGTCTTTAGGAAAGGCAAGAAACACAAAACATACAATGCACCACATAAAACATCCACACCCACAACAAAATACAGCATAGTTAACAGATAGGATTTGTATTTGATGAAAAATGACAGAAATAGTAATGTCAGAGGAACTACATGACTTATAACTAAAAAATTAAACCTATAACCTCAAAAAATAGAAGAGCACACAAGAGGAAGAGAGCAAAAGTTTTTTATGGAGATTTACTGTATTCAGCAAACTGAAGTGCAGTCTCATGTTAGAATATTCTTTCTCCTGCAAGAAGTTTGAAAACAGCTATACAAAAGTATAAGAAAGAGGGAGTGGCTTTTAAAACATACTGATAAGAGCACAACCCAGAAGAATCACAGTGGACTGTAATAACCTGCCAATATTTGTAGAAGAGGTACTTATGGTATTATATATAACATTATAAAATAAAAGACCAGTATTTAACACCACATTATTAATAAATCATTCTGGAGAGACAAAAAACTTACATAGGGTAAGGATAGGGAAAGGGAATTGGCTATGTCTTTTTCAAAGGATTCACCCCTGCAGTTATCTTTATCTGTTTACTGAAATTATGGAAAAACTGTATCACTACAGCTGGGTGGGGATTTCAACCATGATCCTCTTGAATGTAAGTCAGTTTGGTGATGCACGCTGTGTTGGGTTTATATTAGTGGCGATCATGACAAAAAAAGTGTGTGAAACTACATTCTAGGATATATGTATGCTGCAACCCATAATAAGCAACATGGTGCATAAAATACTTATCCAGCAAGGCAGTTGATCACCATCAGCTGTGTTTTATAGTTTCTGTTAATTATAAATAGCCAAGGAGGTTGGAAGTACAGCCAAGACTTTGGCACATGAAAATTGTTCTGTCTTCCTGGTGTCAGACAGCTACCTCCCTAACTGATCACCAATACAATAACATGTTTAATTCATCAAGCATAGGTCACCAGTAGCACGACTGTATCACTCAGATTCATGTGGAGTGTTAACTTTTATAATAAGCTCATTCAGAATGAACAATAAAGTTATAAATACAGAATTTTCTTAACAGAGTTTCACATAAAATGAGCATATACATAATAAGAATGTAGAGCGGGCCGGGGGGCACAAATTCCGAAAGTTAACAAAAACGTTCGCTAGTACTGCTGCAATGAAATCAGCACATTATGACAGGTTGTGGGAGACAAGACACATAAGTATGGCCATTGCACATTTCATAGAAGGACTGACAAGTTATCAGCCTCTAATGTTACTAACAGCAAAGCATTTAGAAGGAGATAAAACTGCATTGGCTGCAGGCAGTTGGTACCCATGGATGTGCATATCAGTTGAAAAGTGGGCTGGGTTCGGTCCTGATGCACATTATAACATTGTGGCACTCAACACAAGGTAACAAACTGAATCTGTATGGTGAAATAAAGTTTTATTACTTGTGTATGGCCAGAAAGGGTTGGTGCTGTATAGTTACTCTTCATTATAATTTTTGCATATGTCTAGTATTCAGTTCTAAACTTCCACGTATTTCAGCAACACTCTTGACATTATCTGAGAAATTAGGTTATGAGGAGGCACCCTCTCCCTTCTCTACCTACACAAAATAATTTCACTGAAGATATTAGGTGCCTGAACAGTTAAAAAAAGAAAAAGAAAGAAATGCCTGCCAGCTGACTGGTGAACTGATTAGTGATTGTGATTGTCAAGTTTATGATTGACATCTCTCTCTCTCTCTCTCTCTCTCTCTCTCTCTCTCTCTCTCTCTCTCTCTCTCTCTCTCTCACACACACACACACACACACACACACACACAGAGAGAGAGAGAGAGAGAGAGAGAGAGAGAGAGAGAGAGAGAGAGAGAGAGACTTCTTTTGTAACAATGATAACTGAATTTTAACTGAGGTGTATGTGTGTATCTGGGTCGGGGATAGGGGGGGGGGGGGGGGTGGAGGAGAGCACAAAGTAAGATTTTTTTAAAATTTTAGTACATTTTCTAAAGAAAGACTTTTGATACCACATAAAAATAATTCAATTACTTTATCATCATTGGAAGAAAAAGTATTCTGTAGCAATCAATGTAAATTGATGAGCAGGAGACAATGAATGAGCAATTCTAAGATGTTTTCAGTTACTATGTAAAATCCCCAGTAAGTTGTTAAATGAAAAAATTAAACTCACAAGAACAAAAGGAAGCAATATATTCTACTGGCTAATCAGGTACATGCTTATGAACAAGTGATTCACTCTACAATTAAGATATAACCAAAAGTTACAAAAATTAGCAAGAGAGATCTAACATACAAACATAATCAAATTCAAATTAACTGTCTACTAATGCAACAATGAAAAGGACCTGTTGCTTTGAAAATGTTAAAATAGACAATTTTAATTAAAGGAATGGTCAAATTGTTACTACTATAGATTTTTAGCACAACACATGATTTACACCAAAAAGGGAAAACAACTGAAAGATCAATAATTTCTTCACTACCTTCAGTTGTGAATGTCTTAGGTTTCTTGGAATACCACTTTTTCGACCATTTTTCGTCTACAACAATAGAAAATGTGACTACTTTTATTATAAAACACATACCAAATATTATTTGAATTCAGTGCATGAATCTCCCTGTTTTTACAACCATTCTATTTTTCTACATTAATAGATCACAACAGTCCTCAACTTAAGCACCTTTAGGAAATGAGAAACATACTTCATTCTTCCTTCTTTTAAAAATGCAGTATATCCAAAATAGATCTCTTGATTCTGCATCATTCTTACATCACGTGAAACAGTATCAATGGTTCCTGTAAGTAATATGAGAAATTCATTAATTTTAGAGAAAGGTGAAATTACCAAAATTATTATGAAAACTTTATTCCACATTATTCACTAAATTAATGTGAAGACCTCCCTAAACTTCAATATATCACTACCTAAATCCTTGAGTAATATTCATGTGCATCTCCCTTTGAACGTGCAACATTATTTGATTGCAACTCTGGGAGTATGTCAACAGCAGCAGAAAATAAGAGCAGCTTTATTGTCACACAAGCCAGCTTAGGTTATAATACTTACAAATGATTCAATTCCAAGCAAGCTATGAGAAATATTATATTCCATTCAACTATATCTTTTATAAATAACATTAGTCAGCAAAATCTGCCGACAGAGAATGCAATACACAGCTTATAAAAAAAATTAAAATTTACATAAGTAAACAACATTGGATACGGACATGCTTGACAACATTTTCAAATGATTGTGTTCAAGCCAAAATTCATATTTTGCAACAAAATATCATTTCTGTACCAATAGTAATATTTTATGGGTTTGTAAAAGAAGAGAAGGGGAGAGGTGATGTAGTGGAAGTAGCATTGGTTAAGGGCAAGGTTGTTATGGGACAATACATACATTGGAGGTGGTAGATGAATGAATAAACTGTATCTTCTTTGAGCAAGGTTACTTGCAAATGGATTTTGACTCAGCTCAAGCCTCAGTAGAGAATATGACAAGAAATGCTTTCCATCAGGATGGTTCGCTACCAAGTCAATGAAGTTCAACAGAAGAATGTAATGGATTTCCCAAAACTGACACACTACAAAATAAATAAGAAAAAAGTGGACATAGATTATGATAATGTCAAATGGCTCGGATTAGGATAGATTCAGTGTCGAAATGAAAAGTCGGAATATATTTATTTCATAAATATGCGGTGCCTGTTCTTTTAATCAGATACCATTTTTGATACTGTGACTAATATACGATGAATCAAGACACAAGAGCTTATCTTCCTATGAGTACTCAATGTATCTCCTGCTTTCTATGCAGTTACACTGGCCACAGACACACAGGTCACCACACCTGCAGTGTTTTTCAACCTGTGGGGTGCAAGGTCTTGTTCGAGGGGTTGCCATATAGGAGGAAGTAGCTGCACCATAACACAACCAGACCAGAACATGTCTGAATACTAGGGGGGTCCATAATAAAAAAACATATGCCTAAGAAAAGTGAAATGTATTTTATATTTAAATTACACAATTCCTTGTAGATCATCAATCCTTAGTTGAATAGAAAAAGACTGTTTTATAATAAATATACCGCGTTAACAGTGAATAGAGGCCTGTAAACCGTTATCTAAATTTACAAGATACAATAGGTAATTTTGAGTTAATGGGACCTAGCTCAACGAGCATAATTTGTTTCCGAGTTTTACCTGTGACGGGAAACCTTGTTATACAATGTATATTTTTCTGTCGGAATTAGTGTAAAATAGGATGTGATCCATTCAGAAAAATTGACTAAAAATTAATCCCATAATGTACAGTATAGTAATTTTGGCCCACTTTAGGTTACGGTAGTAACACTAAAAGTGGGCCTTTGCGATCATCTTTTGACAGCTCAAAATTTAAATGAAAATAATGGCTTAACCATTCATCTGACACAAAAACTGAATAACCAAATTTGTAGAGGAGAAATTCTCTACAACTTTGCTCTGTTACGTTTTCTTCATATTTCGTATTGTTCCAGAGATATTTACAAAAATAACGGCGATTTTAGGACGTCTGTCTGTCAGTAACATGTTCCCACTTTTTAAGATGAACCGTTCAACCGATTAGCACCAAATTTTACAGACAATTGTTGGCTACCAGAGACCAGAACTCGCTTTTTCAAATATTTTGGGCAAGAAACATGTTAGTAATTTCAAACTAAGCCATTTGTAATGTAATTTTAATTGCAAATAAACCGTTCATCTGACGCGAAAATTGAATAACCGAATTTGTGGAGGAGAAAATCCTCTACAACTTTGTTCCCTTATGTTGTTTTATGTCTTGTATCGTTTGAGAGATATTTGCAAAAATAACGGAGATTTGACACCCTCCATTGAATTAACAAAAACCAGCCGTTCGGAAATGTCACGTGACATTCCTCGCTCAGAACTCTCTCTGGCATACGCAATCTTGCATTGCGTATTTGATGATTTTCTTATTGTAACTTGTACGTTGTCATTTCAAAGCAATGGCGCACTGAAGAATTAACAAAAACATGTCGCTCTTCGTACGATAAATGATGATATAGTATCTAAAAATGCCATATTGGCATCAGTTAACAACGGCCATCAATAGTACGAGATTAAAGAACACAACTTCTAATTGTTAGCCGTAGCACAGTGGGAAATGCTTTGGTCTGTGATGCTGAAGGTTCAGAACCAGCATCTACCTAAATTTATTTTTTCCTAAAAGGGTTTCAGACACACTTATTAATTAAATAGAGCTATGCTATTCAATGTTTAGAGTTGTGCATATGTAAGAATGCTCCCTCTAAAATGCGTGTTTGTTCTATTTCGTGAACATGCTGTGAAATACGTAACAACGAATTGAACAATGGTCTTCTGAAGCATATTGCAAGTAGTTTCGTATATAAAGGAAGTCCCAGATTTCTGGTGAAAGTGTAGTTCCTTAATCAAACAGAAGCGAAGTGTATACATTGCAACAAATTACCTTCTTTATTTTTTTTCTAAGTGTTATTCACTATTTGTGGAATATATTGAAAGTCATTAATTAGAATCAATGCATTACTAAAATGTTTGTCTTTAACATGGTTGCTATGGACGCTTTTAACATAGATAGTATTATTACCTTTCCTGCAGTTCAGGTATGACTTTGTTCATGTTACCCTGTTCTGCGTTAAAATAAAGAGCAAATATTCTATTTCAAACCATGATTACATTTTCTTTTACAGCTAAAATCACAAACGGAATAAGATGGTAATACTGAATTCCACATAACTCTAGTACTCAATATAGATACAAAGTTAGTACTATCAATACGTCATTTACAACGGTGATTGTAACAGTATCTCCCCAGTTTATGTACACGTGTTAAAGAAGTCTATGTTTAAAATTCATTGCTATGTATTTCATGGAATGTTCTCGAAACAGAACAAATGCGCTTTTCAGAGAAAGTGCTGTTACCTTTGAACAACTCAGAATCTTGCAGAATACAATTGCATTCAGTTAACAAGAGTGTGCAAAACCCTTTTAGGAAGCAAGACGAAAAATAAAGCGGGACAAAAAAAAAATAGTTACTGGGAGCTCTAATGTTAGGCACATGATGGAGTCTCCGAGACAAATAGCGTTGAGATCCAGAACGAAGTCCAACGTGCATTCAGTGTGTCAGCCGGGTGGCTCATCCGAGATATGGAGGCCGTCTTGCCGGCGGCTATCGAGGGCACAGGGTGCGGTCGACTGAAAGTTGTGGCTCACATCGACACCAATGATGCTTGTTGCTTGGGGTCTGAGGACATCCTCAGGTCCTACAGGCGGCTGGCGGAACTGGTGAAGGCTGCTGCCCTGGCACGCGGGGTGCAAGCAGAGCTGTCGATTTGTAGCATTGTTCCCAGGGTTGTTCGGGGTCCTTTAGTTTGGAGCCGAGTGGAGGGTCTGAAAACCACCACCTAGAGAGAAGGCTGTAGCGCTCAGGTGTGACGTCAGGCAGAGTAGGTTGCGCACGCATTGCTGACTGGCTCGCTGCTTTGGCATAGTGGGCCGTGCCCCAGCAGCTACCCAGCCAGCTATGCGCACGTAACCTATTCTGCCTGACGTCACACGAGAGCGCCGTGGCCTTCTCTATAGGTGGTGTTGGTCTGAACCAGCGGCTCCGCCAACTCTGCGACAGTCATGGCTGCAGATTTCTGGATCTGCGTTATCGAGTGGGTAATTGTAGGATGCCCCTAGATAGATTAGGAGTGCACTACACTAAGAAAGCGGCTACTCGGGTAGCAGAGTACTTGTGGAGTGCACATGGCTTTTTTTTTTTTTAGGCTAGGCGCTAACTCTGATGAGCACTCGCCTGTCAACATTCAAACAGCAAATTCAGGCCACGTTCGGCTCAAAAATTCAAATATCAAAATATTAGCTGCGAACTTACAAAGTATTAGAAACAAAGTTCTCGAATTTGCCGCACTGCATGGAAATTATTGTGCTCAGATAGTTTTAGGCGTGATGTGGCAAGTTCAGAAATATTTAGCAAGATGTGGAATGTATATTGGAAAGATAGATTGGATACAACTGGAGGGGGAGTGTTCATCCCTGTGGACAAAGATATTGTTTCTACTGAGATCGAGGTTGAAAGTAACTGTGAAGTAATCTGGGCATGTATAACAGGTCTAAAAGAAGAAAAGTTAATAGTTGGGTGTTTTTACTGCCCCCCCCCCCCCCAGTGCTGCTGTTGCAGTTTTAGAGTCATTCAAAGAAAGTCTACACCAGGTAGTGTGCAGGTATCCGAGCCATGTAATATTAGTCGGAGGAGACTTCAACCTTAAGAGTATAGATTGGGACCTCTCTAGTTATATTTCAGGCGGTACAGACAAGCAGTCTTGCAAGCTACTTTTGGACACATTGTCCAAAAATTGTCTTGAGCACTTACGCCGGCAACCCACACAAAATGGAAATATTTTAGACCTTATAGCTACGAACAGGCCTGACCTTATTGAAGATGTCTGTGTAGGGACAGAAATTAGTAATCATGATATTGTCATAGCGTTGATGACCAAAGTTCATAAACTGATGAAGAAGGCAAGGAGTGTGTTTTTGTTAGGAAGAGCCGATAAGCAATTGTTAGGATCGCACTTAGTAAATGAATGGGCATTGTTTAGTTCTGGAACTATGGATGTTGCAGAATTGTGGACTAAATTTAAGTGCATTCTAAATAAAGGGTTAGAGAAATATGTGCCAGTAAAGTCAATTAAGGATGAAAAAGATCCATCTTGGTATAATAATAATAATAATAATAATGTTAGAAAGCTACTGAGAAAGCGAAGACTGTTGCACTCTCAGTTGAGAAAAGAACATGCAAATGATCACAGGCTAAAGTTAGTAGAGATTCGTGCGTCTATAGAAAGATCAATGCGCAAAGCATACAATAATTACTACAGCCATACCTTAGCAAAAGATCTTTCCTAGAACCCAAAAAAAATTCTGGTCCTATGTAAAATCAATAAGTGGGTCAAAGCCCACTATCCAGTCACTCGTTGATCATTCCGGGCCAGCAATAGAAGAAAGCAAACGGAAAGTTGAAGTTCTAAATTTAACCTTTAAGAAATCTTTCACATAATAGGACCGCACAAATGTACCATCATTTGATCAACGTACTAATTCTGAAATGGAGGACATAGTAATAGGTATTTCTGGTGTACAGAAGCAGCTGAGAGAGCTAAATACGAAAAAGTCTGCTGGTCCGGACAGAATACCAGTTCAGTTTTACAAAGAGTATTCTGCGGCATTGGCCCCTTACTTAGCGTGCATTTTTCATGAATCTTTAATTGAGAGCATAGTTCCTAGTGATTGGAAAAAAGGGCAGGCAACTCTCGTTTATAAGAAAGGAAAGGCAACTGACCCACATAATTACAGGCCAATATTGTTGATATCAGTTTCCTGTAGAATTTTGGAGCATATCCTCATTTCGAATATAGTAAATTTCCTTGAGACAGAAAATCTTTTTTTTTTGGAATCAGCATGAGTTTAGGAAACATCGTTCATGTGAAACTCAGCTTGCCCTTTTCTCACATGACATTTTGCGAGCCATGGATGAAGGGCAATTGGCAGATTGTGTTGTTTTTTTCCTCTCTTCGACTTCAAGAAGGTGTTTGACACGGTGGCACACTGCAGACTGTTAACAATGATATGAGCTTATGGAATAGATTCACCAATTTGTGACTGGCTGGAAGACTTCCTAAGTAATAGAACGCAGTACGTTGTTCTCGACGGCGAGTGTTCATCAGAGACAAGTGTATCGTCAGGTATACCCAGGGGAGTGTGATAGGACCGCTATTATTTTCTATCTATATAAATGATGTGATGGAGAGAGTAACTTTTAATTTGCAGCTGTTTGCTGATGATGCTGTGGTGTATGGGAGGGTTTTGTCTTTAATTGATTGGTACAGCCTACATGATGACTTAAGACAAAATTTCTAGTTGGTGCGAAGCATGGCAGCTAGCTCTTAATGTAGAAAAATTTAAGGCGATGTGCATGAGTACGAAAAACAATCCCATTATGTTCGAATACAGCATTAGTAGTGAGCTTCTTGATGC
Source organism: Locusta migratoria (assembly GCA_026315105.1). Classification (NCBI taxonomy): domain Eukaryota; kingdom Metazoa; phylum Arthropoda; class Insecta; order Orthoptera; family Acrididae; genus Locusta; species Locusta migratoria. Next base: position 739,894,573 of record CM048755.1, on the reverse strand, counting down.
AGTCGGGTTGTTCAAATATCTAGGCGTAACATTGCAGAGTGATATGAAATGGAACGAACATGTAAGGGCAGTTATGTATAAGGTGGACAGCCGACTTCGGTTTACTGGGAGAATTTTGCGACGATGTACTTCATCTGTAAAGGAGACCGCATATAGAATGCTTGTACGACCACATCTTGAGTATTGCTGCAACTCAATTGGGGATCACTGGAGGAAAGTAGACGTTCTTTTCGTGAATTTCTGTTGAGGAAATTTAATGGGCCAGAATTTGAAGCTGAGTGTAGTATGATCTTGCTGCCACCTACTTACATTTCGTGCAGTGATCACAAAGACAAGATAAGAGAAATTAGGGCTCATACAGAGGAATATAGGCATTCTTTTTTTTCCTCATTCTATTTGGGAGTGGAATAGGGAAGAAAATGCCTAGTAGTGGAACAGTGTACTCTCAGCAACGCACCTTACGGTGGATGCGGAGTATGTATGTAGATGTTACAATCCTGGTCCACCACAAATTTTCAACTTTCCCCTTTGATGTAATTCAATGCCCACAGCCAGCTAATCTCTTTAAGGAGGGGGGGAGGGCGTTGTTGTTGTTGTTGTTGTTGTTGTATTTTAAAGGGGACTAAACAGATGGGTTATCAGCCCCTGTTCTCAGCTGAGATATCACATCATGTGATTTACAATTGAAGACAAAGCACTCCACAGCCAGTACACAAGGAGTACAGTAAGACAGTGTGTGCTAAAATGACATCATAAAAAGAAAAGGGAAACAACAAAAGTAGTGGACCAAATAGTCACAGCAGAAGATTGTGGTTGGCTGATAACTTACGATAAAAATGGATGAGCCAGCCATTCTGTACATAATAAAACTGCCAGTTGGAAACAGGACTGAGAAGACAAAAGGAACAACAGTTTAAAACTGTTTGAATGGTGAGTGCCTGAAAGATCAGGCTTAGATACCCATCATTAAATCATACAATAAAAACCAGCTGTGCGAATAAAACCTAAAACATGGTCAACCATAGAGGCGTCGTCAGCTAAAATCAAAGGAAGCGCCGAAAGCAGGTTAAATGACTGCTGCAATGCAGCTGAAAGTGGACATTCCAACAAGATGTGGACCACAGTCAACAGAGCGCCACAACGGCAGTCTAGCGGATCCTCTCGACATAAGAGGTGGCCATGCACATATGGCCTATACGCAGGCGACAGAGGACAACCGAGTCCCTTCGAGAAGGCCTGAGAGAAGTCTTCCAAGCCGCTGTCGAAGGTTTGATCACACGGAGCTAATTAGGCGTGCTTAATGTTGCCCATTCTGAATTCCAGGCGATGGAGATCTTGCGGTGCAGACCTAATCAGATATCTCTTTCTGGGGTACTGATATCCAGACGCCAGGAGGCGATGGCCTGCTTGGCCGGCTGATCAACTTGTTCATTCCCTGGGATGCCGATGTGGCCCGGGGCCCAGATGAAAGCCACAGGATGGCCAGACTTGCCAAGACTGGATGGATTGCACCAATTGGTGTTTGGGGCAACACTGGTCAAGAGCTTGCAAGCCACTCAGGGAGAAACTGCAAATGACATACAACTTCCTGGGGGAGGTATGGAGGTGGTCTAGAGCACGAATTATGGCAATCAGCTCTGCCGTAAAGTCACTACAGCCAGGAAGCAGGGAGCATTGTTCAATGTGGTTGCCATGAACATAGGCGTAACACACTCTGCCTTCTACCTGGGAGCCATCAGTATATATGACTTCTGCATCACAGAACGTGCCAAGAAGGTCCAGAAACTGGTGACGAAGGGTATGTGGTGAAACTGAGACTTTTGGGTCACAGGACAATTGCAGGTGGAGCTGTAGGCAAGGGATGGACCAAGGAGGGATATGAGATTGGCAGGACAATGCAGGAGGGAGAGGTAGGGACTCAAGGGAAGATAGGAGAGTACGTACCCGGACCACGATTGGAAGACCTGATCGGGGTCGACGTTGTAGAGAGGGAAGGATGGTATTTGAAAAAATAAGCCTGCGATTTGGATGGTGAGGTGAAGCATGAACGTGGGCATATGAAGCCAAAAACTGTTGCCGGCAAAACATCAGGGGAGGGATGCCAGCCTCAGCGAGGAGGCTTAGCCCAGAGCTGGTGCAGAAAGCCCCCGTTGCGAAACAAACACCACCATGAAGAATGGGATCCAAGATCTGCAATGTGGAAAGTGATCCAGAATCATACACCTGGCTCCCATAATCCAGGTGTCACTGGATTAGGGCCTTAAAGAGGTGCAAGAGAGTTTTACAGCCAGCTCCCCAGGCAGTGTGGCTGAGACAGCGCAATATATTTAGATGCCGCCAGCACTTTTGCTTCAACTAACGAAGGTGTGGCCCCCAAGTCAGTCGGTTGTCATACAGCACGCCGAGAAACGGATGCGTTTCTTCGATGCAAAGCCATTAGTCAGAGAGGTAGAGTTCTGGGTCAGGGCGAACAGTGAACGACCTGAAAACGATAAAAGTGCATCACCCAGATTTTGGATGCTGAGAACGTGAAGTCATGCGCTGAGGCCCATGACTGTGCCTTTCGAATGGCTCCCTGCGGACGCCTTTCAGCGGCACAAATGCTATCAGAACTGTAATATAAACAAAAGTCATTGGCAAACACGGAGGAACAGACCGAAGACCCTACAGCCACAGCAAGACCGTTTATGGCAACTAAAAATAGAGGTACACTGAGAACAGAGGTCTGGGGGACGCCATTCTTTTGAATGTTACAAGAGCCGAGAGAGGCACCGATCCTAACCCGAAAAGTATGGAGTGAGTAGGGGACCACGTAAGCCCCAGTCATACAGTGTAGCCAGTATACGATGGCGCCAGGAGATATCGTAGGCCTTGCGAAGATTGAAGGAGTCCGCAACCAAATGCTCCTGGCTGGTGAGAGCAAAGCGGATAGCCGACTCCAAAAACACTGGATTACCTATTGCAGAGCGACTATGGAGGAAGCCCCTTTGTTGGGGAGCGAGGAGTCCCTGGTCTTCAAGAATCCACATGAGCCGCCGACTCACCATATGTTCGAAGACCTTGCACAGAACGTTGGTGAGGCTTATTGGGCGGTAGCTCTCTGCCACCTGCAGATCGGCACCAGGTTTCATCATCTACACCTACAACACACTCCGCAATCCACCATAAGGTGTGTGGAGGAGGGTACACTGTACCACTACTGGGCATTTCCTTTCCTATCCACCCCCAAATAGAACGAGGAAAAACAGAATGCCTATATGCCTCCGTACGAGCCCTAATTTCTCTTATCTTGTCTGTGATCACTACTTTTTTTTTTTTTTTTTTTTGTGGTTTTAGGGCGCACAACTTCTATGGTCATTAGCGCCCAGCCAAGAACATAGATTCGCTATGATCTAAAAAAATGTAGACTGTCAGAACAGCAACAAGAGGCTAAAAACGAAAGATGAAAGACAATTAAAAGAGTTAAATATCCTTGGATAAGTTGGCCAAGTTGATAAAACGCAAAACTCGAGCAGCTGCTCGTGTGTCATCAGCTAAAATTTCCTCCAGAGTAGACGGAAAGTGAAGGGCTACACGGAGATGATTAAAATTAACACAAGTCAGTAAAACATGTCGCACTGTCAGCAGTTCACCGCAGGAGCATAGCGGTGCAGGTTCGGCGGATAGCAAGTGACGGCGGCTGAAACGGCAATGACCGATCCGCAACCGAGCCAGGATGACCTCCTCCCGCCGAGAGGGGCGTGAGGATGTCCTCCAAGCGGTCGGGATCGGTTTGACAGTTCGCAATTTATTGTTGTACAGTGAAAGCCACACAATGTGCCATTGCGACACGATACTCCGGCGAAGAGCCCGTTGAACATCGTCCGATGGGACGCAAAAGGTAGCCATGCGAGGCAAAAGAGCTGCTGCCTTGGCTGCTGTGTCGGCGGCCTCATTCCCGGGCACACCCACATGGCCAGGGACCCACAGGAAAGAAACGTGACAGCTGTCATCCGCCAGCAACTGGAGGGAGCGTTGGATCCGATACACGAGAGGATGGTTCGAGAAAGGGTCCTTAAGACTCTGCAGGGCACTAAGGGAGTCAGAACATATGGCATAGAAAGGGTGGCGGTGGCGGCAGGTATACAAAACGGCCTGGTGGAGGGCGAAAAGCTCAGCCGTGAAGTTTGAGCACCGGTCAGGGAGCTTGTATTGGAAACGGTTGTCCCCGACGACGAAGGCAGATCCGACACCGGCAGTGCTCTTGGAACCATCAGTGTAAATAAATACGGCATTATCGAACCGCGAACGGAGTTCGACAAGCCTCGAGCGGAATACAAAATCCGGAGTGCTCTCCTTGGGGAGCGAACTAAGTTCGAGGTGTGTGTGAACCTGGGCCTGATGCCACGGTGGCAATGGGCTTTCGCTCAACCGAAGGGTGGAAGGAAGGGTAAAATCGAGCCGCTGTAGCAGGCGGCGAAACCGAACTCCCGGTGGAAGCAAGGCAATCGCAGACAACTGATATTGGCGATCGAGTGAGTCGTCAAAAACTAATCTGTAAGACGGATGGTTGGGCATCGACCGTAGGCGGCATGCGTACCGACACAAGAGTATGTCATGTCGATTGGTCAAGGGTAATACAGCAGCCTCGGCATACAGACTTTCAACAGGGCTGGTATAAAATGCACCGGTCGCCAGACGTAATCCACGATGGTGGATAGAGTTGAGACGGCGGAGAATCGACGGCCGTGCTGAAGAGTATACAAGGCTTCCATAGTCGAGCTTCGACTGAACAATGGCCTGGTAAAGGTGAAGCAGGACGGTACGATCCGCTCCCCATGACGTGCCACTGAGGACACGAAGAACGTTAAGGGATCGGGCACAACGGGCAGCCAGGTAGGACACGTGTGGACCAGCAAAGTTTCCGATCCAACATGAGTCCCAAGAATTTTGTAGTCTCCACGAAAGGGAGAGCAACAGGGCCGAGACGTAGAGAAGGTGGAAGAAATTCCTTGTATCTCCAGAAATTGATACACACAGTTTTCTCAGTGGAGAATCGGAAGCCGTTTGCGATGCTCCAGGAATATAGACGGTCAAGACAGCGTTGGAGAGAACGCTCCAAGAGACACGTCCGCTGGGCGCTACAATAAATTGCGAAATCGTCAACAAAAAGAGATCCGGAGACGTCGGCTGAAAGGCAATCTACGATCGGATTGATTGCAATGGCAAAGAGCGCCACACTCAAGACGGAGCCCTGTGGTACCCCATTCTCCTGGCAAAAGGTATCTGACAAAACAGAGCCCACCCGTACCCGGAACTTGCGATCCGCCAAAAATGCTTGAATGAAAAGAGGAAGGCGGCCCCGAAGGCCCCATGTGTGCAATGTGCGGAGAATGCCCGCTCTCCAACAGGTATCGTATGCCTTCTCCAAGTCGAAGAACACTGCTACTGTTTGACGCTTCTTTAGAAAGTTGTTCATAATGAAGGTCGACAACGTAACGAGGTGGTCAGCAGCAGAGCGGTGTCGACGAAAACCGCATTGGATATTAGTCAGGAGGCGGCGAGATTCGAGGAGCCAGACCAACCGAGCGTTAACCATGCGTTCCATCACCTTACAGACGCAGCTCGTCAGAGAAATGGGGCGATAACTGGAAGGAAGGTGTTTGTCCTTCCCTGGTTTGGGGATGGGGACAACAATGGCTTCACGCCAACTTGTGGGAACATGACCTTCAGTCCATATGCGATTGTAGGTACTAAGAAGAAAGCACTTGCCCGCAGGAGAGAGGTTCTTCAGCATCTCAATATGAATGGAATCGGGCCCGGGAGCAGAAGACCGGGACAGGGCGAGAGCACGATCTAGCTCCTGCATGGTGAAGGCGACGTTATAATTTTCACGATTAAAAGAGCGGAAAGAAGGCGGCCGTGCCTCCTCTACCTGTTTGCGAGGGAGAAAGGCAGGGTGGTAATGGGCAGAGCTCGAAACCTCCGCAAAGAAACGACCCAATGCGTTTGAAACATCAGCTGGGTCCACGAGGACTGCGTTCTCCACGGTCAGGCCAGGAATCGGGGAGTGGACCTTGATGCCGGACAAACGGCGTAGGCCACCCCAGACAACCGTGGAGGGAGTAAAACGGTTAAAAGAACTAGTAAAAGCAGTCCAGCAAGCTTTCTTGCTGTCGTTTATGATACGACGGCACTGCGCTCTCATACGTTTGTAATTGATGCAATTCTCCAAAGTTGAGTGGCGGCGGAAGGTGCGTAAAGCACGGCGCCGGGCTCGAAGCGCGTCGCGGCAGGCTGCAGTCCACCAAGGGACCTGGACACGACGTGGAGAAGAGGATGTACGAGGTATGGAACGTTCAGCAGCAGTGAGAATAACCTCTGTGAGGTATTCGACCTGACTGTCACAGTTGGGAAAATTCTGATTGTGAAAAACAGCCATGGAAGAATAAAGCCCCCAGTCGGCTTTAGAAATGTTCCAACTGGTGGGACGTGGAGATGGGGAATGATGTAGGAAGTGGATGATACAAGGGAAATGGTCACTCGAGTACGTGTCAGAAAGTGCATACCACTCAAACCGACCGGCAAGCTGAGGAGTGCATATTGCGAGGTCTATATGGGAATAAGTGTGTGTTGTGTCAGAAAGGAAGGTCGGTGCACCGGTGTTGAGGCAGACAAGATCGAGGTGGTGGAGAATGTCCACCAAAAGGGAGCCTCTCGGACAAGGTGTCGGAGAGCCCCATAGGGGGTGGTGGGCATTAAAGTCGCCTACCAACACGAAAGGTGAAGGGAGCTGGTCAACAAGGTTTAGCACATCTGCCCTAGTAAGGGCAGATGACGATGGCGAATATATATTACAGAGGGAGAAGGTAAATGTGGATAAGGTGATGCGGACGGCAACTGCCTGTAGGTGAGTGTGCAAGGAAATGGGATGGAAATAGACGTCGTCTCGAAGGAGCATCAGAACCCCTCCATGGGCTGGGACACCTTCCACGGGTGGCAGGTCGAACCGCACAGAGGTGTAGTGTGGAAAGTCTGCACGATCACGTGGACGCAACTTAGTTTCCTGGAGGCAGACTAGAAGCGGGCAGTGCAATCGAAGGAGTAATTTTAACTCCTCCCGATTAGAACGAATGCCGCGAATGTTCCATTGAAGGAGCGCCATGATAAAAATGAGAGAAGAAATAAGGATAAAAACCAAGTAGCGAGCGGGGTCACCTCGACGGCCGCTGAGGACCGGATTTCGAGGGAGCACTGCTATCGCTGTCCAGGGGCAAAGGGTCGTGGTCCATAGGTTCGACCGACGCGCCTGCCACCTCCCTGAGTTGATCAGGAGGGGCAGTTTCCACCGCCGGTAAAGGGCCGGGCGCCCGGCAAACGGAGCGTCCCGGTGAAACAGAAGACGGCCGAGGCCGGCAACTGTTGGACGGCGCGACAGATGGGTCACGCCTCGGCGGGGAAGGAGAGGAACTCTTTTTCTTGTCAGCTCTTCTGGAAAAGTGACGGCGGGAAGAGGCAGTTGACGGTTGGGAAGCCTGAGAACGCAGAAAATCCTCACGGACGGGTTCCTTTTTCAAGGTCCGGGCATCTTGTTTAGGTGCCCGCGGTTTACTAGTTGTTGACGAAGACTGTACCTTAGAAGCAGCAGGAGGAAGCGGGGACGTGGAACGGGCAATCTTCGGGCTGGCGGATCGCACAACTGTGTCAGCGAAAGTGAAATCACAAGTCTGGGTACTGGAATCCTTAGTAGGTCGAGTTGAGGTGAGGACCTTACTGTATGTACCCGCTGGGAGGACAGTGGGCTTTCGACTCGCCAACAACTTTCGAGCGGCAGATGTTGATACCTTCTCCGTGACGCGAATTTGCTGAATGATTTTTTCATCCTTATATACAGGGCAGTCGCGAGAGGAAGCCGCATGGTCGCCGTTGCAGTTAAGGCAGTGAGGGGACGGAGGTGGGCAATCCCCCTCATGGGCGTCCCTACCACAAGTGACACATTTTGCTGCATGTGGGCAATGTTCACGGGTATGGTTGTACCTGTGGCATTGGTAGCAGCGCGTTGGGTTTGGAATATAAGGGCGGACTGAGATAACTTCGTACCCTGCTTTGACCTTCGACGGGAGGTCAACTCTGTCGAATGTCAAAAACACAGTACGAGTCGGTGTCAGCTGGTTATCTACCTTTTTCATCACCCTGTGGACGGCTGTCACACCCTGATCGGACATATAGGACCGGATGTCGTCATCAGACAACCCGTCAAGGGATCTCGTAAAAACTACCCCACGTGACGAGTTGAGTGTGCGGTGCGCTTCTACTTTGACTGGAAACGTGTGCAATAACGTAGTCCGGATAAGTTTCTGGGCTTGGAAAGCACTGTCCACTTCCAGCAACAATGAGCCATTGCGCTGACGCGAACAGGTTTTAACAGGGCCAGCAATTGCATCAACACCTTTCTGTATAACGAAAGGATTGACAGAATTGAAGTCTTTTCCGTCGGTGCGCGACACAACAAGAAATTTCGGCAAATTAGGCAGAGTCTTCTTTTGCTGAGGCGAGTCTATCTTACGTTTCTGGGTCAATGTCAGTGAAGAAGAGAAGGAAGTCATTGCGGAAGTGTCCCCCGTGATTACCGGCGTCTCCGATGGCGCGCTCCTTCCTAGTGGGGGCCCTCTCCGAGGGCTTACCCGCCTTAGGTGATTGTTCACACCTCAGGTCACACCTCCCGAGAACTGCCGGAGGGACCAATTGGCATGTTCGGAAGGTACCAGCTCGGGTAATCACCCCTCCCTGGGCCTGGCCTTTACCAGGGGGTACGTACGTGCCCTACTTGTCTACCCGGGGCGGGGAATTACGCGTTACCCCGTCACCTGCTACGCATGATAATGCGTGGGTCGGCCTTCAGACACGCACAGGGAGGAAAGAAGAAGAATAGAGGAAGTGAAGAGAAAGAAGGAAAGGTGTCTCAAACGCCGAGGCGGAGACTAATGAGGAGAAGAAGGCGAGGAGAGGACAAGGAGAGAGAGACAGAAACAAAGGGTAAGAAAGGAAGGAACCAAGGAATAAGAGAAACGACAACAAGAAAACACCTGAACTCTTGAAATACGCCCGTCTCCGGGCGAAGGCATAAACCGGGAGGGAAAGTGAAGCAGCCTGGGGCAGAAGAAAGGCTGCTCCGGCTCGGGGCCCCGTGCGCGCCACACACGTACCCACAAAAGAACTGTGGGCCCCCTGGGGGGGGTGATCACTACGTGAAATATAAGTAGGTGGCAGCAAGATCTTACTACACTCAGCTTCAAATTCTGGCCCTCTAAATTTCCTCAACAGAAATTTACAAAAAGGACATCATCTTTTCTCCAGCGATCCCCAACTGAGTTGCCGGAGTATTTCCGTGACACTCACACATTGATTGAACGTACCAGTAACAAACCTAGCTGCTCGCCTCTGAACTGCTTCTACGTCTTCCTTTAAACTGATCTGCTGCGGGTCCCAAACACTTGAGCAATACTCAAGATGTGGACGTACAAGCGTTTTATACGCGGACTCCTTTACAGATGAAGTACACCTTCCCAAAATTCTCCCAATAAACCTAAGTCGGCTGTCCGCCTTACTCATAACTGTCCTTACTCTGTTTGTTCCATTTCATATTGCTCTGCAACGTTATGCCTAGACATTTGAACGATGCGATAGCATCAAGAAGCTCACTACTAATGCTGTATGCAAACATTATGGGATTGTTTTTCCTACTCATGCCCATCACCTTACATTTTTCTAAATTGAGATCTATCCCGCCAGTGGGAAGGGAAAACACCTTCCACCCAGAGATGATTGTACAGGGTGAGAAGTAGTTGTTGAAAATCTACAGGGAGATGATGAACGAACTGGCTGTGAACACTGTCTGGTCCTGCGGAGGTGTCAGGACATGCAGCTAGGACACTCTTGTATTCTCACTCACTGAACGGCACGTTGTATTTTTCCTTGTGGCACGTGTGAAAGGAAAGCTGCCGCTGTTCAACACGTTCTTTTAAGGCGCGGAAGTCCGCACTGTAAGATGCAGATGCCGAGCTACGAGCATAGTGGTCTGCCATGTATTGTATGATAGCAGCTGGGTCTGTGGACAGAGTACCCCGGATGTAAAGGCTGGGGATTCCTGCTTGTGGACGATGCCACACCTGAGTTGGGGAGGCCTGAGAGCCGATAGTGGCTACATACCTCTCCCAGCTATCCCACTTGCTATGTTGTATCAGCCGACAAGCTTGGGCCCGGAACTGTTTAAAAGCAATCAGGTGCTCCAAAGAAGGATGGCGGTGAAGGTACTGGAGCGCCCGACGGTGCTCCCTGATGGCCTCAGAAATTTCCGGTGTCCACCAGGGCACAGACTTATGACAGAGCATACCAGAGGATTTTCGGACTGTTACTTCAGCAGCAGAAACAATGGCCCTAGTGACATCATCAACAGCCAAATAAATGTTGTCTGGGAGCGGAGATTTTACTTTAGCAGCTGAGGTGTAAGCTGGCCAGTTTGCACGAGGGAGTGACCATCGGAGCAGGCAGCATGCAGGTGGTGACTGTGGGAGTGACAGGATGATAAGGAAATGGTTGCTTCCACAAAGGTCACACATGGACCCTCCAAGTAAGGTGTGGAAGTAAGCCCGGGCTGCAAAGGGACAGATCTATGGCTGAGTAGGTGCCATGGGCCATGCTGAAGTGTGTGGCAGCTCCATTGTTAAGAAGGCAAATATTTAAATGTGTCAGAAGGTAGTCCACGTCTCTAACATGAGCTGTAATCTCAGTTCCACCCCACAGGGGGTTGTGGGCATTAATGTCTCCCAACAGGAGGTATGGCGGGGGATGTTGAGCAACCAAGGCAGCTAGTTCCGCATAAGACACTGCCTTGTCCGGAGGTAGGTACAGAGATCAGATAGTGATCTCCTGTTCTGCCCAGGTCCTCACAGCCACTGTGCTGCATGAAATGACACTGGTGCACTGGGCAGGACATAGATACAAACACCTCCGGAAACCCTGTCATATGCTATACGATTTTTATAATAGCCCCGGTAACCACGAAGGGCAGGGGTCTGCTGAACAGGAAACCAAGTTTTCTGTAAGGCTCCACAGAGAACAGGGAATTTGCACAATAAATGACGCAATTCAGATAGACAGTGGAAGTAAACCGCAGTTCCATTGAAGGATATGGCTGTTGGCGCACCGGGATGAAATGAGCGTCGTAAACATTGAGTTTATGCCTCAGTTTCACCTTTTGCTGCCACCTTAGTACTTGTGGCATCAATATCCATCGATTCTGGGAGGTCGGTGAGTGCTAGGTCCTCAGGGGACGCTAGGATCTCCGCCTCATCCTCAGAATCGGAAGTTTGAGAAACCAACGGCGTAAGAGCCGTTGGAAGCGATTTTTTCCTGGGTTTCTTTTTATTTTCTTTTTCTTCTTCTTCTTCTTCTTCTTCTTCTTCATTTTTTCTCCGGCAGCTATTATTTTGATTTAGACACTTTAGAGGGCTTCTCTGAAGTTTCAGAAACTGATGATCCGGAAGCCTTTCAACCAGCGGTCTTTGCACGTTCCAGGGAACAGCTTGGGTTCTCCAGTCTACTCTTGGAAACTGGAGAAGGGAGCGTCCCAGCGGACTCCTCCCTAGCGAGAGCCTGCTGCTTCTCTGGTAGGCAAATGGAGACTTGTGTCCCCAATGGTGGGGGTTAAGTTGCCCCCACTGATGGTACTGGTGGGGCAATGAATGAAGCCCCCCCCCCCCCCCGACCTTCAAGGAGGCAGATTGAGTTTGAAGGCCCTTAGGACCCACAGAAGATGGTTGCACTGTTGATATCATCGCCAGAGTGGCTGGCGATGAAGTAACTGTTGCGTAAGAAGTTGTCTGCGATACGGGGTAGAGCCTTTCATATTTTTTCCTTGCGTCAGTGTATGTCAGTCTTTCCAGGGTCTTAATTTCCATGATTTTACGCTCTATGTGGAGAACGGTACAGTCTGGTGAACAGGGTGAATGGTGCTACCCACAGCTGACACATATAGGTGGAGGAGTACACAGAGCATCCGGACGGGATGGACGTCTGCATTCCCTACATGTGGGGCTAGAGTTGCAGCGGGATGACATACGCCCAAATTTCCAACATTTGAAGCATCACATAGGGGGAGGGATGTAAGGCTTTACATCACACCGGTAAATCATGACCTTGACCTTTTTGGGCAATGTACCGCCTTCAAATGCCAAGATGAAAGCACCGGTGGCAACCCTACAATCCTTCGGACACTTATACATGCGTCGGACGAAGTGGACGCCACGTCACTCTAAGTCAGTGTGTAACTCGTCATCAGACTGTAGGAGGAGGTCTCTGTGGTAAATCAGACCACGGACCATGTTCATTGATTTGTGGGGTGTTACGCTTACAGGAACATCACCCAGCTTGTCGCAAGCAAGCAATGCTTTCGACTGAGCAGATGATGCAGCTTCTATCAGCACTGAACTGCACCTCATCTTTGACATTCCTGCAACTTCACCATACTTATCCTTGAGATTTTTGACGAAGAAAAGAGGCTTTGTCGTCATGAAACTGTCCCCGTCTGTTCTGTTACATATGAGATATTTTGGAGAGTACAACTCATCCCTATCTTCAGCTCAATGTTCCTCCTGTGATGTACCAAGGGAAAGAAACAATTGGGGGGGGGGCACATTTCGTGGCATTGAAATTTGATTTTCCTCACTTAGAGACACCATTGGCATAGTTTATAACTTGTTTCATCTTGGTCCCACGAGCAGCAAGGGATATAAAGGTCCCACACAGGCAGAGCCCTGTTTGCCTGGGTAAGCCTTATACAACAGAGGTATGGCAGGTTCCTCAGAGGTTGCTCGCTAACGATTGTTCAACCTCAACAGTCATGCATCTCCTTGGCACGTAGCACACCTTGAGATTGACGTTTTTTTATAGAGGTTTGTACCGCCCTCGCGACCTGGGCGATTAAGCCAAGATCCCCGGGCTCTGGAACGTACAATGTTCCACAGTTGCACCAAATGATAGTCGTTGAAGCATGCACAGAGCTTATGGTAGAGCGGACTGTTGGCGCGACACAGTCCACAGCTCAGGACCTCGGGTTCGCCAAGCATGTACTCAGCAAATTAAAGCTGAGGACCACAGGGGAGGAGGGGGATGTTGATGAAAAACACACACTATTTCAAAAATGCACCAAATCCACAGTTTTGGAGATATGGCAATGTAATTATGTACTGCGCTTTACATGAAAGTAACACATTAACATATAAAATCCTTTGAATATATATATATATATATATATATATATATATATATATATATATATTTTTAAACCCTTTTTTTTAATGAAGTTTGAAGTTTTATTTTCAAAGAATAATGTATGTTCCTTTTCCTCAGAAAAAATTGTAACATATTTATACAAAAATTTCTGACCCATCTTTTATATATTGTAAGCTTCTCTCATGAGGTTTTTGGAATATGTCAAATAAGAGAATTTCCATAATTTTTAATTATAATTCCACAAGTACAATTTTAAATTCATTCAAAATTACAAGTACTTTGCCCCATATCTCAGCTTGCAATCAGAATTTCAAAATTTGCTCTTGAGACAACGTTTATTAGGTTTACAGAAATATGTGTACAAAATTTCATAATTCCAGCATTCATAGAATCTGAGGAAAAGGTACATAAACTTTAAAAAACGAACTTTTCAGGAAATGCAATTTTAAGTTCAATCTAACTTTTTTCCTTATGTCACTTCTTCAGAAGGCACCACATTTGTACTTGTACTCTGGATCATCTTTCCCTTCAAGGCTTCTCTTCTGGTTTCTTGTTGTCTGTCATATTTCCTTTACTAGGTCTTCAACTGACTTTTCAGCTGCACAGACATGCTGTAAATCTATTTTTCTCAGGATGTCTTGAGGAAAATGTCCTGTCTTGAAGTCCATTCTTTCTAATACCTTCATCCTCCCGATGTTCCCAACATTAAATACAAGAATTGCATCATAAGTTGCAATTCTGACAACTGAAGCAGAGGCAAATGTGGTTTTAGGGCATTGTTTCCATATGAGTGAATTTAAAGACTCCTTTGGATTCCAGGCTCTGCCATGAACACACTTTTTGAGAAATGCAGGACGGGCCAAAATCTGAAATTCATCACTGTAGTATGCAACATTCATATCACTAATTTTTCACTTGAGGCTGGTAGGAGACGAGTTCACATTTTCAGCAGATGTTCTTATGTCAGACATAGCCTCACTGCTGGTTTGTCGTCGTTTCTCACATCTTCTAATCACTAACTTACTCAGACACAATTTATACAGTTTTTTATACATTCTTTGTGATTGTGGTATAACTGAATCTAGAAAGAATCAAACACTTGTATAAATCTCTGCCAGTATCACAAAACAAAAAAGAATTGCTTTGTCATAAACAATACTGCTAGTTTGTTATTGTTTATAAGATATGGAACAGAGTCAAACATGATCTACAAAACCAAAGGGAATGTATCACGGCCTTCTAGATGTATCCCACCTATGTTTGGTTGAAAGTAATATACAGAATCATTATTCACTGAGCTAGTATTGAAGTGCTGCTTCCAAACGTGGGTGTGGCAGGGAGGCCACATCCCAATTTCAATTACTTTTCAGGCACTTTGGATGAGATTTCTACATTGAAACTTTGGGAACTTATTTTCTCTGAGTTGTACTAACAAATAAATCAAAAATTGACATTTTTGGTCAATTTTATCAACATCCCCCTTAATTGGTTTGGGTTTTAAGAGTTACATCATGATGACAAGTCATTAGTGTCATGCACAGATACAGAGGGTGGTAGTATGGTGGACACAAGGTATAAAAGGGCAGTACATAGGCAGAGTTATCATTTGTATGCCAGTGATTCACGGGAAAAGGTTTCCAATGTCATTATGGCCACACAACAGGAATTAACGAACAATGAATGCAGTGTGGGACATTATATTTTGGAAATCCTCAGGAAATTCAATATTCTGAGAGCCAGAGTGTTAAGAGTGTGCTAAGAATATGAAATTTTAGGCATTACTTTTCACTGTGAATGTTGCAGCAGTCAACAGCCTGCACTTAATGACCGAGAACAGCAGTGTTTGCACCGAGTTGTCTTTGTTGATACTTATCACATTTCCTTTAGAAATAAATATGGGACATATGACAAACATATCTGTAAGGAAAATGTAGCACAATTTGGTATTAATCGGCTATAGCAGCACATAACCACCTGAAGTGCATTTGTTAACAGAATAAAATCAACTGCAGCACCTCTTGTGGGCTCATGAGCATTTTGGTTAGACCCCAGATGTCTGAAAAACTGTGGCTCAGTAGGACAAGTCCCAATATCAGTGGTAAGAGCTGATGGTATGCTTGAAGTATGGCGCAAACCCAATGAAGTCATTGACTCCAGTAGTCAACAAACCCACTGTGGAAGCTGGAGTGGGCTCCATAATGGTGTGACCTGTTTTTACATGGAATTGACTGCGTCCTCTGTTTCTGTTAAAAATTATGTTGGGCTATTTAGAGACTGTTTGCAGACATTCATAGACTCTAAGTTCCCAAAGAATGGAATTTTTATGGGTGACAATGTGCCATATCAACAAGCCACAACTGTTTGCGACTGATCTGATTTAAAATAAATAAATAAATAAATAAAATCAAGAAATCTCCAACTTGGTGGGCAATATGAATAAATAAATGAAGATTTTATTGTCATTAGGCCATTATAGCAATACACAACATCAAACAGTGATAAAGTATTGACTAATTAACATATTTTAGTTTATACTACAATACACAGTAGGTCAGCTATTGAATTACTAATTTTTTATAGTTGAATTCATTAATGTCACAGAATGGGTGGGCAGCTAATCATTCATGCAGTCTCTCTTTGAATGTTAGTTCAGGAAGATCCTGTATAGCATGTGGCAGCTTATTAAATATTTTGTACCCTATGACCTCGTAGCTATTTATTGATTTTGACAGCCTGTGGTAAGGCTTCTTGTATGTAACTGCGTACATTTTCTCTGTGCTTCACATCTGTTAAGTTCTTCTTTGTATAAACACATAGTATATATACAGGTTTATTATGATCGCAATTTAATGTTTAGTAAACAAGGGTTTGCAGTGAATCTTGTGTGACAAATTTGTAATTATCCAAACGGCTTTCTCCTGCAATATTAGTATGTCATGTATATGGCTACAATTACCCCACAAGATTATGCCATAGGTTAATATACTTTGGAAAAATGTGAAGTAAGATGATCTGACACATGTTTCAGGTACACAATTTCTAAGTTGTCTTAATAACTAAATTACTCTAGATATCTTAGTATTAATATAATTTATATGTTGGCCCCAGGATAACTTGTCATCTAAATAAACACCTAGAAACTTAACAGAACTAGGGTTATCAAATAATGGCTTGTCTCTTAAAGTGAAGAGAATCTGCTGAGTTTTGTTTTCATTAAGTAAGAATCCATTTGCTCTGAACCAGTGTGCTGCGTGAGAGAGTATTTTCAGTACAGGTTTTAAGGTCAAAAAGATTGTTACTGCTATGCAGAGAAGTTGTATCATCAGCATATAATACAGTGGTGGATCTAATAAATGAGGGCAGATCATTGATCATGATCAGGAACAGGAAGGGGCCCAGTAAAGATCCCTGAGGCACACCTACTTTAACATTTTCTATGATTGACATTTCCTTGCCAACAAAAACTACCTGTTTACAGTTTTTAAAATAGGATTTTAATAGTTTGATACTGTTTTGTTTGATGCCATAGAATTCCATTTTTTCTAGTAGTGTTGTGTGCTCGACACAGTCGAAAGCCTTGCTTAGGTACCAAAATGAAACCTGAGCAAAGCCTTTATCCTCAAAAACTTGGAGGATGTATCTGATTGCAGTGTCAATTGCATAACAGTTGACAGTTTCTTCCTAAACTCATATTGTGCACTATTGATTAATCCTAGATTTTCAAAATGAGTTGGTAATTGTTGTTGTATGATACATTCTATTACCTTGGAGAGTGCAGGTACTATAGAAATTGGTCTGCAACTAGACAGAGTGTTTTTATCACCATTTTTATATACTGGAACTATCCTAGACAGTTTTAGTTCATCAGGAAGGTATCCAGAGATTCCAACTTTTGAATATGGCAAATAGTAATACAACGTAATATGTATGTGTGGGGAGGGAGGCGAGGGGGGGGGCGGGGTGTTTGAAGGGTTCCAAGGAGAATAAGTGAGTACAAAATGATCAAAATTGCAAAATTGTGAAGCCAATTTTGTTAGATTGCAGAGGATATATGGGCAGCGTATTACTACATCATTCTGATGTCTACAGCAGAAATATGTGTGGGTGGGGAGGGGTGAAGGAAAACTAATTGTTTTCTTCCTCAGAACCGAACATATTAGATTTGGTAATTTACAGAGACATATAGCAGAATCATTAAAAATTGCACACAACCACAAGATAACGTAAAATCATAACTTACGGAAACAGTGCAGGTTTCGATATTTCGGCGAGTGTGCAGGTTATGAAAGGTACAAGTCAAGTGACATGCTGCATTTTCATTGGCAGCTGCTAGATTCTAAAATGGCGCACCTTTGTGGTTTCGTCCCGTATGCCGTATTGCGTAGTTTTCGAGTTCGTAGAAGTTACTGTCAATACCAGTGATTTCCACAAGTACATTCTCGAAGATGCTGCTCAGAACCACTTTATTTTTGTTGATGACATCACATGATCGAAATCAAAGGGAAACGAGTTTCGCCGATGGGAAACAAACGACCGATTTGTTATTTAAACCTGAAAATCGAAATCCGAACCACTCCAATCGTAAACTCGTACTTTTAAACAATTTTCGTAACAAGTACGATTAAATTGTAATGGTTGGAACCTCTGAGTATCCCTCAAGTAAGCACTTGTTTCCGCAATGGGTGAAAGGGTACACTATGCACTCACTCACTTTTTTTTAATAGATTGCATGATATGTCATATATATCTAAACTGTTTGATGATTTCAGTTGTTTTATGACCCTTCATACAGGTGATACTTCGGAGAAGGTTAGCATACTTGTGTTTGGTGGTTGGCTACAAAAATTTTGAGAGAGGAACTCTGATGGACTAATGTCTGGTTTGACAATAGCATCACCTATTTCTTTCACTGAGTTAATAAAAAAATCATTAAGTTTTTGTGGTGGGATATTAATTTTTCTTTTTTAGTATTTGTGGCAGCACTGTTAATTATTTTCCAAGCAGTTTTGCATTTATTGGCGCAATTCTGAATATTTTGACATTGTAGGTCTTTTTAGCTAGCAGGATGGCTTTTTTGTACTCATTCCTGCATCCAACATAAGCTGATTCAGCATAGTCATACTTCAGACAGCTGTATGTATTGGACAGTAACATAACTTGTTTTTTTTTTTTTTTTTTTTTTTTTAGATCTGTCAGTTGTTTAATGTACCACATACTTTGTCTCTTTTGAGACCTAGTTTTGTGGCCACTGTCTGTTATTTTGATTTTTTTTACGGGAATACTACTGTTAAATAGGGCCAAGAATGCTTTAAAAAATCTGTCAAATACTATTTTGGCTGGCAGGTCTTTATTTGATGTGTAATGTGTATCATCACTACAATGACTGAACCAGTCTCTGTAGGCAAGTGAATTACATTTTGTAATGATTTTATCCTCAGTTATGGGCCTGGTAGTCAAAACTATTGGGACAGGTCTGCTTGAATTGTTCCCCTTGAGAATAATTCTACTTACATAATTTAGAGATACGGAGTGTGGTCTTGACAAAAATGTTATCTAAACATGCTTCATTTCTTTTGGGTCTGTCAACTGACTGCAGAAATACAAATCAGACTCACATCTACATGATGCCAAAGTTGCGAAACAGTAGACCCTAGCTACGATGTTGGAAAATCTTGATTACATTGGTGGCCTGATGAACGAGGTTTTGTAGCGGGTGTTCTGCATGTTAGGATCCGTAATTCCACTCATGCTCGAGACACTGAGCTCTCCAAATTGCATATATGCCACGTGGCCAGCTATTAAAGTCTATGAATGCCTCATTGAACATATTTCCAGTTTTGTTTAACAGTTTATGGTTGATGCCTAGGCAGACCTTATTGTTATGTTTACTTTACTCCATTAAATAACAAAAGACTAACAATTTGTCACAGAAAAGTCTTCCTAAATACTCAAATTTTGTCCAGTTTCCTTCGAGTTTGCTTCCTGATAAAATTTCCGCAGATCAGTATGGAAATTACCAATGACCTGTTAATGATAAAACATCTTGCTACATTAAATAGTGTTCCATTTGAATCCAACACTAATTTTGAATATGTTTCTTGATAAGGTGCTCAATTAGATTCTGAACCTGTCTTACTGATACCTGCCTCGTTGATTTCATAAAATGTTACATAGTCTGAGTTGCAGACATGGTTTTAGTTGCAATTTGCTCACTACAGTGCGGTGATAGGTTTCAGAGTACAAACTTAATGGCGCCTTTTAGGTGCCATGTATCTCACGTCGATATATTATCATTCAATTGGTATTGTCAGCAGATAGCGGACATTAATTTACTAACCATTGCATGTTCAATACAATTCGTGGATTTCATTCATTTCTTATGTTACAGGCAAAACACGTAAGTTTGGGGAGGTCTACCGAACATCTGTTAGACTCTGTTTGATGGGTTCGTCTATTCAGAACAACAACTATCCTTTCCCTCCAGAAGGCGCGCTCCGCCTTCTCCGTTTCCAAATGCGCACTCCTTTGCTCAGTCATTGTGCCGCATTTACCAAAACGACCGTGGCTGCCACCACCGTGTCATACCTCTTATCGACTTCAGAAAGTTAATGAAATTCATTACCCTTCAAATTGGTGGCGACTAAACACTACTGTTAGCATTACTCATGAAGCAAGAAAACTTTATGTCCCAGTGTTACTATGATGACTGACATAAATATTACAAATTCGAAAATTTTTTGGAACGATCTTTAATGCGGTAGCGATTTTCTAGTGGACAAAAGTTACTTTATATGTCTTAGTCTATTTTTAAAACCATGTTTATATGCATTTTTCATTTAAATGATATTTTACATTTTTAAAATTTTGTATGTGTGAAATTTTTCATTCAAATTCAAACGTTTTCATGAGAATACAACAGAGACATTCGATAAATTTCTTTCATTTCTATTTCAACTGACCCCTCTTACGTATTAGTCACGGAAAGATTGCGAAGGTAAAACATAGGGCGATATGAACTCACACTAAGTCTTACCAGTAATAGATTTAACATGAGAACAATTCACGACTGAAAGAGAAACAGGAGGAAACAGCAAAACGTGCCCTCCACCACACACCAATAAGAAATGGCGTTAATGTAGCAGTGTCATCCAGTTCTAAATTAAGTCGAAAGTATAAGGTCTGTTGTTCAGTTGGAAGCTGGTTTGAAATGAACTGCAAAATTTGTACCAACACACGGAAAGTAAGATGTATTGCACAGGAGACACGAAAGAAAGAAGGAAGGTTCCTATTTAGCGTCCCCTCGACAAGGGGTCATTAGATCGAAGCAGAAGCTGGGATTGTTACGATAAGGATGTGGAAGGAAATCGGCCGTGCCCTGCCCCAGGGACCATTCCGGCATTTGCCTAGACTCATTTACAAAAATCACGGAAAACTCAAATCCAAATGACTGAAGGCCAGTTAGAAGCGCTGTGCTGCCGAATATGAATCCAGTGTATTACCACAGCACCAACTCGCTCTGTGGCAAAAACAAATGCTAGTAAATATTACATTGTCACACTGTTCTGAGTTAGGTTAATTAAGTTTGTCCTATCGTTAGTATAAAATCAATTGTAAAATTTGTGACAAACACACAATAGACAATAAGGCAACCTAATAATCACGTATTATGATCGATGAATTGTGCCATGGTTTAAAACAGTATTAAGAAAAGCAATTGCGTTGTTACTTGTTAAAACATAGTAAATAAACATAGTGACGTATCTCTTATTCATTGATTTAGAACAGATGCCGTAGAATGCGCAGGGCTGTAATTTTACCACTATTACAAAAATTAAATGGACTGAGTACAAAATTTGTAAATAAATCTGATCCAAATTATCATTATGAATGAAGTTAATAAATGAGTAAGCCATGAATGTCCTCAGCCTACATATCTGTTTCAAATGTAGGTTGTTAAAAGAAATGTTCCACATTTTTACAGGAAGTTTTATGGATGAAACAAGACAAAAATGACCGACACATTAGCTCTAACATGCTTATGTTAATGGATATGAGAACTTGTTGATCTTCAATAATGTGAAACATATTGAACAAACAAATGTAACGGTAATAAAAAATACAAATTCAAAGATCAACTTGAAATAAAAACTAATGGTACTAACAATAATAAAGCACAGCATTTCATCCACTTCCCGAGGGGAATTATAGGGAAAATGTGTTTATCATCATTAAGGAGACGAACAGTAAGAGCAAACTATTTACGGTTACGAACAATATTCGTATGAGTAAATATAACAATGGTAAAAATACAACCGCCTCATGCGAAATGAATTATGTGGAGCACATTTTTCTTTTGACGTGATATCTGGGACCGGCAGCGACAAAGTATGATCCATCTAGAGACAATGGAAAATGTAATGCGATCGGAAACAAGGAAAAGATATCTTATTATTTTTTGAGAAGTAAAGGCGAATTTAAGCCTGGAAAAATATAAATACAGGAGAAAAATAAAGTTAATAGGCAATTTTCTTAGATATGACTTCTTTTTTAAACATATAATTCCATCTCTTCTCCACAGAGAACCGGCTACATGAGCCGAATCTACAATAACAGAGAACCGTCCGCTTTCCTGCCTTTCGTGGAAATATTTCAGGTGAAAGCGTTCTGCCCATGGACGATAGACCTAAAGTAACCAAACGCTTTGGTTTATAGGACAATTTCACTTTTGGTGGTTGCTATCACTTTACAAATAATAGATCAAATGAATGGAATAATTTGAAGGGAAACTAATTCAAATGTTTGTAGAACTTATGAGACTTCACTGCAGGGTCATCAGTCCCTAAACTTACAATCTACTTATGAACTAGCTTATACTAAAGATGGCACAAACATCCATTCCCGAGTGGGGATTTGAACCCCCGACGGCGAACGGCCTCACGCATCGTAGCATAGTGCCTCAATGCACTCTGCCGCTCTGCCATGGCAGGAGACTAATTATTACAATTACTTTGAATCACCTGCAAAGATAATAATATTTAAGGCAAAAAGTTCTTCTGAAGCAACATTAAACACTAACATTATAATTCACCTTAACAGGGGCATCACTACACTAAGAAGACAGTTTCTAACCAGGAAGGTTACGCGGATCTAATATAAGTTGGTATATTCTGCAGCAAAAGCCGTCAATTTTATGATTGTCGGTAAAAACTTGTGTAATAGCTGCTCCAGGCCGGTACACACAAGATGCTCAGTTTGGTGATATTCCTGGAATGTGAGCCGCACATGACAAGACTGAACGTATATACGTCCATTTTGGGACAACAGTCCGTAGGAACTTTGAAGAAAGTAGTCGTTCCGCACTTTCTTCGTTTTCTGAAAAGAATCTCTCCCCAGAAGTTGATGAGGGTAAGTCATCTATTCATCAGCATTTTTTAATGTTGTTGCCTGCTTTCTGACTGAAACCTGACATAGAATGGGCTTTGGTAGCACGGCATGGCTAAAAGCCAGTTGAAGCTTGCTGTTTGTAGGAATGAGGATACTGTAGGATGCCCAAAAAGTTCTTCCTATTACTTAGCAGTATTGCTTACGACGCTAAGCAACTCTGATCGTTCTCTCAGTTCCGGCATTCGAAGTATTTTCAATTATTCATAAAGATATGAGATTAGTCATTGCATTTATATGACTGTTATCCTGAATTAAATTTTCGACCGCAGGAAGGTCGACCCCTGCTTAAATTGCAAACAATTTTGTGTTTTATGTTCGGACTGTCTGTAATAACTGCCAACAAATGTCAGTCAACTGAACCAATACTCTCATGTTAGCTCGGTGACGCCATTTTCGTCTCCTGATCTGCAGCAAGCATAGTTGATTAGTCAGGTATCGTTGTACTAGTGATGCGACTGGCTTCAGGCTTATTTTTCTCCTCTGAAAAATGCCCTGAACGGTATTCAGTAATGAAATACCGAAACTCATTGCAGTGTGTCATCCAAGAGATCGGCAATTTCTATTGTAATAGTTATCATTCTGCTATAATGCGGTAAACCTCATTGATTACTAGCATTATAATCATCATTATTATCATTAATTCAGTTGCAAAAACGTTCTTTCCCATCTGGCCAAGAAACCAAAATGAATGTGTGATTTAACGGGAAATAGGTCAATAGGAGAAAGTAGGCAAAAAGTTTGTAATAATTTCTGTTGATTTAACATAGTGACGATAGATACCAAGCAACAACACATGGAAGTCATGGGTGGCAACATTTCAAGAATCCGTCAGACACATGGGTTCCGATTCTCATCATCATTTGTTGGCCCAACAGGGCTGTAACACTGCAAAATTAATAAGCTGGTTAGTAGTCTATAGATTATATGTATATGTTTGCAGATAAAAAACCTCAGAGTTGCACATTTCCCACATATACAGTTTAGTTTCTGTGTTCATGGCAGTAATTTTAAGTATCCTGTATTCTGAATCCTCAAATTAACTAATTACTGTGTTGCACAAATTATCAGTTAACTATGTTTCTTCTGGCTTTCAAACAAACCAACACATTTTCGTATTCATGTAGAAGACATGAAATATTACTTGTATGGTCGTAAGGCTGCATTTTGAAATACAGTCGCTTTCAAGATGCGAAGTTTTTCATGACGGATGGGGCAACTTTGACTTCCAGTAACTTTTCATGGAGAAAAAAAAAGAAGAAAAAAAGCTTTTGTCAAAATATAACAAAGTAATTGTTTTAGTCTCTCTCCCCCCCCCCCCCCCCCTCCTGTGGGCAGGAGGGTGAAACTATATCTCAGATACTGACCCGCCATATGTTGCAAGCACAATATCAGTATTTTTAAATTCTCTAGTCATTTGTTGAAATTATATCAGAGCTGTAAAGCTTCAAAAAATTTAAACGCTGGTTTCGGCCTCATTGGACGAATTAAATATCTGCATCCTAAGTGTGACGATTAAGCAAAATCCGCGAGTACCCTCTAGAAGCCCATATGAGACGAGCGCAATTTCGCATTGCTTATTGCTACACAGGTCTTCCTAAGACCTGTATGGCTAAGAACTGGCAACACCGTTCCTAATATTTGGCAACACTGTGACAGTGCAGTTACTTCCGCAAAGTGGTACTGAATTGTCTCCCTAAGTTCATTTGACATTCCTCTTCCACTTTCATGCTGTATAATGCCGATGTGATATGAGAGACAGAAATTTAACTTTTGCACTCAAGGAATGCAGTTATTCGTGTAGATGACTTTCAGGTTATCTTTTGTGATACGTTAGAGGCTTAGCATTCAATATCTAGAAGACTGAGGGCACCAGACGGCAGCGTGTGGTTGGCTGTGTGGTTCTGCTTGTGTATTGCGATGCAAGTCTCGTGTGAGTCGGCAGGTCTAATTCTGGTTGGAACCATCGCGTCTGGGGATGGTATTTCATTTTACTTTGTTTTATTTTCCTTTATACGCTGCAGATTCCAGGAAGAAACACTTTTAACGGAATCAGAAGAAAAGCTTTATACAACAAGTCCTTCAGAAAGGACAACTCCAAATTATGGAAATGGTATTAGATGTCTTCTTTGTTTCACCACACAAACACCTTTGAAGAAATTTGAATTGATCTCCATCGATACGAATTTTTACTACCCCCTTAGCACCCACATGCTAGGGGATACTCACGGAAGAAGTGAACATAATGATTAATATCATTCCTTCGTGCGAAATATCTGCTGTTGAAATGAGACATGAAGAAACGAACCTTGCAGTGTGCCTGTTTTGCTTTAGAACGTGTGCTGAAACGTATTCGCATAATTTAGCTCATACATTTACCGTAAGGAATCAAACAACAACACTGAAACATTATAGTGCAGTTGCACACTGTGTCTTGATGAAAACATATGAAGTGATGTGTGGTCTTCAGTCCGGAGACTGGTTTGATGCAGCTCTCCACAATACCCTATCCTGAGCAAGCCTCTTCATCTCCACATAAGAACGGCAACCTACATCTGTCTGAATCTGCTTACTGTATCCATCTCTTGGTCTTCCTCTGCGATTTTTACCCCACACACTTCCCTCTAATGCTAAATTCACAATTCCTTGATGTCTAAGAATGTGTCCTACCAATCTATCCCTTCTTTTAGTCAAGGTATGCCAGAAATTTCTTTTCTCCCCAATTCTGTTCAGTACCTCCTTATTAGTTACGCGATCCACCCACCTAATCTTCAGCATTCTTCTGTAGCACCATATTTCAAAAGCCACTATCCTCTTCCTGTCCGCACTGTTTATCATCCGTGTCTCACTCCCATACAAGGCAACACTCCATACAAATGCCTTCAGAAAGGACTTCCTTAGGCTTAAATCAAAATTCGATGTTAACAAATTTCTCTTTTTCAAGAACGCTTTTCTACCCATTGCCATTCTGCATTTTATATCCTCTGTACTGCGATCATCATTTGTTATTTTACTGCCCAAGTAACAAAACTCATCTACCTCCTTTAATGCTTCGTTTCCCAATCTATTTCCTTCAGCATCACCTGATTTTCTTACACTGCACTCCATTACCATAGTTTTGCTCTCGTTAATGTTCATCTTATATGCACCTTTCAGCACACTGTCCATTCCGTTCAATTGCTCTTCCAGGTCCTTTGCTGTATCTGACAGAATTACTATGTCGTCGGCAAATCGCAATGTTTTTAATTCTTCACCCTGAACTTTAATTCCTTCTCCAAATTTCTCCTTGCTTCCCTTTATAGCTTGCTCAATGTACAAATTGAATAACAATGGAGAAAGACTACAACCCTGTCTTACTCCCTTTCCAACCACTGTTGAATAACAATGGAGAAAGTCTACAACCCTGTCTTACTCCCTTTCCAACCACTGCATCCCTTTCATGCCCTTCAACTCTGACAACCGCTGTCTGGGTTTTGTACAAGTTGTAAATAACCTTACGCTCCCTATATTTTACTCCTGCTTGCTTCAGAACTGAAAGAGTTTATTCCAATCAACATTGTCAAAAGCCTTCTCCAAATCTACAAAAGCTAGAAATGTAGGTTTGCCTTTTCTTAATCTATCTTCTAGGATAAGCCGTAAAGTGAGTATTGCCTCCCGAGTTCCTACATTTCTCCTGAACCCAAACTGATCTTCGCCGAGGTCGGCTTCTACCAGTTTTTCCATCCTTCTGTATATAATTCGTGTTGATATTTTGCAACCATGACTTATTAAACTGATGGTTCTGTAGTTTTCACACCTGTCTACTCCTGCTTTCTTTGGAATGGGAATTATTACATTTTTCGCCTGTCTCATACATCTTACACACCAGGTGAAACAGGTTTGTCATGGCTGGTTCTCCCAGAGACTTCAGTAGCTCTGAAGGAATATCATATACTCCAGGCGCCTTGTTTCGACTTAGGTCTTTCAGGGCTCTGTCAAATTCTTCTCTCAGTACAGTATCTCCTATTTCATCTTCATCTACATCCTCGTCCCTTCCTACAATATTGTCTCGAAGTTCATTTCCTTTGTAGAGCTCCTCTATATACTCTTTCCACCTTTCAGCTTTCCCTTCTTTGCTGAGAACTGGTTTCCCATCAGTGTCCTAGATATTCATAGAGCTGTTTCTCTTATCTCCAAGTGATGAAGTTATGAAGTGATAACAAAAACAAATTACATGAAGGGCTTTTCTGAAAGGGAAAGGATCGAGTTTTAAACCACAAATAAGTGTTATCCATCATAGAGTGCTATTTGTTTGGATCAAGGACTATGACAATTTTTTGCCTCTCTAATGTGTTGTGTATTAGTGTAATAATATGCTCTTCATTCAAAATGGGTGGACTGGTCCGTTTATATCGTGTTTAAAATAGACATTGCAACCTTTTTTGTGGACCACCACTCAGCGACACTACAGCATTTTACATAACCAGGGCGATAAGTGGCAGCAGGCGCTGTGGGCAGAGGGCGAGGCAGCGAAGCACTGCCACCGCCGGCGGCGGCTGCCGGCGAGTGGGCTGTGGAGAGCTCTGCCAAGTGCTGCGGCCAGAGGCAGCAATGTTATTGGGCCTAAATGTTATTACCAGAGTATCAAAAAGTGAAATATGTTATGCATATGCTCCCCTTACACATGTGGCATCAGCATGCACGAGGGACGTGAAATTAAAATTTTTGTCAACAGTCAGTTTCGATCGCTTAGACTCGCATGTGTAAGTCACGCACTTTACCGCGAGACCACAGATATAGTAGACTTCAAAGTCTTTTAACTCAACACAAGAAGTAATGTACGAAATGCCGCAGTCTACAGTGTTGTCAGATTGTGAAGATAACCAGACTTAGAGTGAATCAGCGCAGCCACGTTTATTGTCCCATGGCGCGATTGGCTCGCATTTAGGCTCAGCAGCGGCCATCCGCTGGTCAGGTTTTTTGTCAAAGAGTGTACATTAGAGACATAAATAGTTATTTTATAATGCTCAAAGTTACTTACCTTATAAAATGATTATCTGTCCTCCATACTCAGTGCCAGCAAGGCCGCGGCAAATCAGTGTGAAACCTCTAACAATTTCTTGCAGCTTCCGCTTATTAGCTCTTTCCCTGTACAGAATTAGTACAAATACACTTACATTACATGATGTAAAAAAGAACACATATTCTATAACACCCTTAAAATGTTTACATAAATTGTAACTGTGCAACAATACTATATTTTGTTGAAGGACTACTGCTTCTGGAAGGAACCTAGTATGCTGGAGGGCAATTAATTTCAAATCCAATCTAGGATTCTGCCGCAGGCCCAGGAAAGTGACACAAACAATGGTTCTGTACTTGGGAATGACTCCATACCTCCAATAATAAAACACCTTGTTTTGCAATTACTACAGTAAAACCTCGTTTTTACGTTCCCGGTTTTTACATTTTCCTGCCATTTACACCATTTTTTGTCGGTCCCGTCAAATTTCCTATGTTCACAATGTTAATTCGCCCTCACTTTTGCACTATCATATTTACACTTTTCCTGCATTTTACACTTTTTGAAAGCATGTTCGTGAAGAAAAAAATGACGTATTCTACATAAATTGATGCTAAATTGATGGCTTTCCCCTTAAAGTATAGCACTTAAAAATTATTCGCAGTCAAGTTTCTTGACACTTTGCATTTAATCAAACGTATATTTCGTGTATCATTGTTGGCAGTATGTATCTAGTTAACTTACGACGTGCCGATTTGTGAAGATGTAGTTCCTCTTTCCACCAGCTTCTTTGCCACAGTGGCTGGCGTGTACTCAATCAGAACCAGTTGCTTTGTTGATGTGAGAATAAAGAGTTGCATTGTTTTTGTGATATATATTTCTGATTCATAAGGAACGTTATCTGTCAAAGTTTGGTATCATAATACCCACAACCTCAAAAAAGCGGTAATAGTGTGAGATGCCAATCCTATGCAAACATCACAAAAATACTTATGCATATGTTTGCACTCGAGAACATGAATAAATTCTCTAATATTGTCAAGTGAAACATCGAAAAATGAACGGTACGTTAGGAGTTTTACTACGTAAATAATTAATGCCAGTAAAAGGCAGTAATTTTGAAGATGTGTTACATAGCCTGGCAGTGGCATCCAAACGATATCTATCGAACTGGTTCAAGTAATTTTGAAGATGTTTTACATAGCCCAGCAGTGGCGTCCTCAATTATAATGAATGAAATTACGACAAAAATTTCTACTTCCCATAAAATTACCAGTTCTGCCCTGTGCTTAAAATAGTAAAAATTTGGATAACCTTTATTGTATAATAAACTTCCTGGCGAGTATTTAGATGCCTATTATGTACATATATCACAAATAAACTACGAAAATGCGAGGCTGATCCAGTAAGCACATTTTACTGTTTAAAACACTACTTCCTGCATTTTACACTTTCCTGCATTTTACACTATTTTACTGAAGTCCCTTGAAAAGCGTAAAAATGAGGTTCTACTGTATATCAGTAAAAAACTTTGAACAACGAGACATCAGCTCTCATGATATTTCTAACATCCACTAACCCAACATAAAATGAGGACTATAGTTGGTTGTACCATTGTTATGTACAATGTACTATCTTTGCTTAATTTATATTAACTAGTGAATGTATTTTTCAGCTGTGTCATGGCACAGTTAAATGGAACAATTTGGGAGGATGGTCTTAATTTATATTACAATAAAAACTCGGGTAACCAAACTAAATGAGAAGCAACATCCCAAATGCTTTTTTTCTCCATTAAAGCAATTTCCTTTTCGTGACTGAATATTAAAACATTAATAGATAACATTGTGGAGACGGCATGTGGTTCATAAATGCAGGAATGTAACAAGGAGTTTGGCTAGCAATACTTCACCCAGTTCTGAATCTGTTTCTTTTCTCTAATTTATATACAGTAATTTTATGTTTGTACACTCTACTTCCTTCATGCGAGTGTACAGCTACAGCCCACAACAAAGATCTGCACCAATGGTTCATAGTGTTCTGTCATCAGGCGTGATCACATTTGTGTGGATTTGTGATACATATGTGCAGTCAATTTGTCATTTCTTTACATTATATGTGCACATATTTTTGTGTCATGGTGACAAAACAGAAGCGTATTGTGGTTACTTTCAATGGAATAAGGACGTTCACTGAAAACTGCTGTAGCTAATTATGGAGTCGGTGTGTCTACAGTTTCAGATTGGATAGGATAGGATAGGACACGATGATGTGGGCACACGACAGCAAGGTCTTTAGCGCCCTTACAAAATAATTTGGCGAAGTGTGGGACCCGAGTAAAAAGTGAATGAAGAAAAACAGGTAACAGGAAAGTAAGTACCCAAACTACACAAACAGAACGAGGGACGAAGCAAACACACAAATACTGCATGTCAACAATGTAGGTTGGCCCACTAAAAGTACACGGCCATAAATGTATTTTTAACGCAGTTCCAGGGTATTGTGAACTGATCACTTGACAGAAAATTGATGTGTCAGCCATTCTTTATCCCACTAAGACCTCGAGCCTAAAATCTTAGGCCAGAGTCCTCAGAGTTCACAAAATTTTAAAACGTTCATCACACTTGCCTCATCATCAGCTAAAACAGAAGGCAGAGCACCATCAAGATTCGCTGCTGCCCTGTCGGCACAATATAAAAGACATTCAATTAAAATGTGGCATACAGTGATTTGCACACCACATACATAAAAAAACTGGTGGGGGAGGGGGGTCTTCTTGACAGAGTAAATAGCTGTGCATCAAAGGGCAGTGTCCAATTAGGAGACGTGTCAAGGCTACCTCACACTGCCTCAATGACTGACAGGAGGTTCGCCACGTTTGGCTTAATCAACCGCAGTTTATTGCCCATCACTGTTTGCCACGATTCCTCCCACAAATGAAGGGACCACTGCTGCACCACAGAGAGGATATCCTGCAGGGAAATGGCACAGTGGATGATATTACAGTCTCTGCAGGCCTCCTTAGCAACTTGATAAGCCATTTCATAGCCACAAATTCCGATGTGTCCTGGTACCCAACAGAATGACACTTGCTTCCCACGCTACTGAAGGGAGTACAGTTTGTCATGTATGAGCTATATCATCATCTCAGCTGGATACAGATTTTGTAAAGGTTGCAGTGCCCCGAGAGAGTCAGATCACAGAGAAAACCGTGTGCCACGAACATGCTGCATTTGTTCCATCACCTGCAGGATTGCGTATAGCTCTGCTGAGAAAACTAAGTATGCAGTGGGAAGACAAATCCTGATGGTGTGGTTGGGGAACACTACAGACCAGCCTAGGGAGTTCCCCTGTTTGTACCCATCCGTGTAAACCACTGCAAAAACATGGTGCTCATCAAAAATGTTAAAAAACATAGATTGAAACGTAAAAACAGAAGTATAATCCTCCTTAAAATGTGTCAAGTATAAAAGTAATCTGGGCCTCTGGAGGAGCCACGGTGGACATTTACTCCAACCTCGATGTAAAACATTAAAACCAGCCAGACCCATATCTAAAAAACAGTCCTTATCACAGATCCCAAAAGACCTCATAGCTCGAAGCTGATTACAAAAAAGCCTTCCATAGGTTGTCGACCAACAGTATTGTAAGCAGGTGCATATGGAGTGGACCTTGTGGTATACGCCTGGTGCACAATGAGAAGCTGTCGCCTTATGTGGAGCGGTGGCTCAGCTGCCTCGGCGCAAAGGCTTGGTTAGGGCTGGTCTGAAATGCTTGTTGTTGTTGTTGTTAGGTTTTTAAATGAGGCTAAAGGGCTGGGTTATCAGTCCCCCATTAACAACTAAGAGAGAACATCATTTGATGAGGAGGTAAAAATCAAGTACTCCGCATCCAGTAAACGAGACGGTGAAAGTGACAATGAGTGCTAAAACGACAACATAAAATGGAAAACCACAAAAGTAGTAGACCAAATAAACAGTACGAAAATAGCACAGCAGAAGATTGTGGCTGACTGATCGCAAGGATAATAATGGATGAGCCAGCCATTCTGCACATACTAGAAATGCCAGTCAAATATAGGACTGACAGGATGAAAGTTACAAAAGATTAAAACAGTTTGAATGGTGGGTGCCTGAAAGATCAGGCTCGGGTACCCACCACAAACGAAGAACACAGAGCGAACAGACCGTTCAAGACTGAAAACAGACTCCTGAATTGATCACACCAAAGGGTGTTTAGGAAAACAGTAGCCGAGGGCTTGCAAGCCACACAGGGAGTCATAACAGATAACTATAGACTCCCCAGGGCAGGCTCCGAGACGTTCAAGTGCCCGAAAGATGGCGATCAGTCACAGTGAACACTCTATTCCCACAGGGCATACCCAGCATGGCCGTCGACTAGGGAACCATCTATGTACACAACTTCTGCACCATGGAATGACTCCAAAACCACCTGAAACTGGCGACGGAGATTCAGAGGTGCAACAGAGGCTTTCGAGTCATGCGACAAGTTCAGCTGAAGCTGCAGACATGGAAGAGACCAAGGAGGTACAATGTGGTACACGCCTGCTGCACCACGAAGGGGTATCACCTTAAGTGGAGCGTTGGCTCAGCAGCCTCGGCTCCGGGCAGTGGAAAGTTGGAGAGATGGGAATGGACTCAAGTGATGACAGGAGGGAACGAAAACATAACGCAATCAGGAGACCCGACCTCGGCCGTTGTCGTCAGGACAGGAGTGCTGCAGCTGGGAAGAGAAGTCTGTGATTCGGATGGTGAGGTGGTGAAGTGATGCATGAATGTGGGCAACATAAGAGGATAATACCTGCTGCTGGCGGAATCACAGAGGAAGGACTCCAGTTTCAGCAAGGAGGCTTGCCACTGGACCTGTCTGAAAGGCCCCTGTCACTAAATGGACACCACTACGGAGGATAGGGTCCAAGACTCGCAATACAGATGGGGCTGCTGAATTGTACACGAAGCTCTCATAATCGAGGTGTGATTGACTGAGAGCCTTATAGACCTGCAAAAAGACTTGGACGGGCAGCTCCCCAACCAGTGTGGCTGAGGCATCGTAAAAGTACCGCCAGCACTTCTGCTTGAGCTGAGGAAGGTGTGGAACCAAAGTGAGCCTCGGTGAGTCTCTTCAACACCAAGCAGTTCATCGTACAAATAAAGCTCTGGGTCCAAATGGACAGCTCGACGGCGGCAGAAGTGCATAACCCGGGTTTCCAATGGAGAGAATTGGAAACCGTGGGTTGAGGCCCACAACTGCGCCTTATGGATGGCTCCCTGTAGACGTCTTTCAGCTACACCAATGCTAGCTGAGCTGAAGTATAAACAAAAGTCATCGGCGAACAAGAAGGAAGAAACCGATGACCCGACTGCCTCCGCAAGACCGAAGGCCCTAAGGCCGCAGCAAGACCATTTATGGTTGCTCAGTGACCCCCAACTAGTGCACACATGACCAGCAGCAGCTCTACATTGTACGGTAACCGGCTTCTTAATAGAAGCGACTTATTTTCATTTTGTGTGGGCTTTCTTTTGCAGCTCTTTATACTTTAGTGTGCTCGCGTATTTATTTATTAAGAATCGCGTTTAGTTGTTGATCTTTTGAATTATTAGCTCACGTATATATTTTTCAAATTCGCCGTTAATAAACAGTTCAGTGTTAGGTTTAATTTTTCAAAGCTTACTGTTTATCAAACTTCTGTGTCCTCAGATGTACTTACTTGGAACAAACATAGGTTTTTAGAATGGCTAAGAACTGTGACTGCTGCGAATGGATGGAGGCAGAGTTGGTGACTCTTCGCTCGCAGCTTCAGGCGGTATTGGCTTCGCTGGCAACGCTTGAGACTGTGGTGGGTGGGTGCCGCTGTTGTGGGCCGCTCGCGGTGGTGCAGCAGACGCCCTGTGCGTCTGTTGTGCCCTCCGATCGGCCTGTCGCTGTGGCCAGCCCGCTCACCGCCCGCGAGGAGGTCGCCTCCCAATCCGTGGTGGATTGGGAGGTCTCCTCAGCGCATGTGAGGCAGCGTAAGACTTCCCGGGGGACAAAAGTGGAGGCCTCCCCAGTTAGTCTTGCCAACAGATTCAAGGTGCTGTCTGTGGCAGAGGATGTTCCTGATGCAGATGGTGTCGCTTGTCATGTATTCGCCCCTCTGCCTTCAAGATCTGGGCACTCACATAGGGTGGGTTTGTTAGTAGTTGGGAGCTCCAACGTCAGGCGGGTAATGGAGACCCTTAGGAAAATGGCTGCTAGGGAGGGGAAGAAGTCCAATGTGCACTCCGTATGCATACCGGGGGGGAGTCATTCCAGATGTGGAACAGGTCCTTCCAGATGCCATGAAGAGCACAGGGTGCAGCCAGCTGCAGGTGGTGGCTCATGTCGGGACCATTGATGTGTGTCGCTTTGGATCGGAAGAGATCCTCTCTGGTTTTGAGCGGCTATCAGAAGTGGTAAACACTACCAGTCTTGCTTGCAAGATAAAGTGGAGCTCACCATCTGCAGTATTGTCGACAGGACTGACTGCGAACCTTTGGTTCAGAGCCGAGTGGAGGGTCTGAATCAGAGGCTCAGACGGTTCTGCGACCGTGTGGGCTGCAGATTCCTCGACTTGCGCCAAAGGGTGGTGGGTTTTCGGGTTCTGTTAAATAGGTCAGGAGTCCACTATACTCAGGAAGTGGCTACACGGGTAGCGGGGGCTGTGTGGCGTGGACTGGGCGGCTTTTTAGGTTAGAGGACCTCGGGAATACACAAAATGGGTTTCAAAGGAGGCAGGTCAGACACAGGAAGAAAGCAGACCTAGAAACCATTGGTATAACAGTTGTAAATTGTCGTAGCTGTATTGGGAAAGTTCCAGAGCTCCAAGCGCTGAGGCACAGGTTCTGAAAGCTGGCTGACACCTGAAATAAGTTAAGCCGAAATTTTTTCAAAGGGCCAAATGGTCTTCAGAAAGGATAGAATAAATAAAATAGGTGGTGGCGTGTTTATTGCTTTTACAAACGGTTTATCCTGCAGAGAAATTGAGGCAGATACTTCCTGTGAGTTGGTCTGGGTAGAGGTTATACCTGAGAACCGGAATAAATTAATAATTGGGTCTTTTTATCAGCACCCTGACTCAGACGAAATTTTTAAAGATAGCTTGAATCACATTTCAAATAGGTATCCGAAGCATACTGTTATAATCGGTAACGACATTAATTTACCCTCGATATGTTGGCATAATTACGTATTCAAAACCGGCGGCAAACATAAAGCATCATCCGAACTAGTTCTGAATGTTTTTTCTCAAAACTACTTCGAACAGTTAGTTCATGAACCCACTAGAATAGTAAGTGGTTGCGAAAATACCCTTGATCTCCTAGCAACAAATAATCCTGAGTAGCGAGACTGACTGTCTAAATTCCCAAATGCGCCAAAAATAAACGAAAAATATATCTAAAAATTCGCTTCACGCTTTCCCGAGTGATAGTCTCCAGTCTTTTAAAACTAATAATGTGAATGTAGATCAGTTGTGGCTTACTTTCAAAGACATAATAACAGTGTCACTCAAAAGATTTATACCAGCAGAGGGAGCTGACCCTCCGTGGTACACAAAACAGGTCAGATCATTGTTGCAGAAACAAAGAAAAACACATGAAAAATTTAAAGAGACACAGAATTCGCAAAACTGGCAATCTTTTACTGAAACTCGTAACCTAGCGTGGACTTCAATGCGAGAATCTTATAGTAGTTACCACAACGAAATCCTGTCTCGTAATCTTGCAGAAAATCCAAAGAAATTCTGGTCATATGTGAAGTACACTAGCGGCAAAACACAAACAATACCTTCACTATGCGATAGCAATGGTAATACTACTGATGACAGTACTGCTAAGGCAAAATTACTAAACACAGCTTTCCGAAATTCGTTCACCAAAGAAGACGATGTGAACACTCCAGAATTCAATCCAAGAACAGCTGCCAGCATGCGAAACATAGTAGTAGATGTTCCTGGAGTAGTAAAACAACTAAAGTCACTAAATAAAAACAAATCTTCCGGGCCGGATTGTATACCAACTAGATTCCTCTCAGAGTATGCTGATGCAATAGCTCCGTACTTAGCTATAATTTACAACCGATCACTCAGCGAAAGATCCGTACCCAAAGACTGGAAAGTTGCCCAAGTTACTCCAATATTCAAGCAAGGCATTAGGAGTGATCCCCAAAATTACAGGCCAATCTCATTGACGTCGATTTGCAGTAGGATTTTGGAACATATATTTTGTTTGAATATTATGAACTACCTTGAAGAGAACGACTTATTAACCAATAGTCAACACAGATTCAGAAAGTATCACTCTTGCGAAACACAGTTTGCCCTTTATTCACATGAAGTGTTAAGCGCCATCGACAAGGGATCTCAAATCGATTCCATATTTCTGGAATTCCGGAAGGCTTTTGACACTGTACCCCACAAGCGGCTTCTAATGAAATTGCGTGATTATGGAATATATCCCCAATTGTGGGATTGGATTCATGATTTCCTATCAGAAACGACACAGTTTGTTGTAATTGACGGTAAGTCACCGAGTAAAACAGAAGTGATATCTGGCGTTCCACAGTGAAGCGTTATAGGTCCCCTACTCTTCCTCGTGTTTATAAACAATTTAGGAGAAAATCTGAATAGCTCCCTTACACTGTTCGTGGATGATGCAGTCGTTTATTGGTTAGTGAAGTCAACAGAGGATCAAAAGCACCTGCAAAGCGATTTAGCCAAAATTTCTACATGGTGCGAAAATTGGCAATTGACACTAAATAAAGAAAAGTGTGTAATAATACACATGACCTCTAAAAGAAATCCACTGAACTTCAATTACGCGATAAATCAGTCAAACCTTATGGTCGTAAATTCTACCAAATGCCTAGGAGTAACAATTACGAACAACTGTGACTGGAGAGAACACCTAGAAAATATTGTGGAAAAGGAGAACCAAAGGGTACGTTTCATTGGCAGAATGCTTCGAAGATGCACCAGCTCCACCAAAGAGACTGCCTACATCACACTTGTACATCCTCTCCTGGAGTACTGTTGCCCATTGTGGGATCCTCACCAGGTGGGACTGACGTAAGACACTGAGAAGGTTCAGAGAAGTGCAGCTCGTTTTGTTTTATCACGTTACGGGGGGGAAAGCATCACGGAAATGTTGCACGAATTGGGGTGGAAATCATTAGAAGAAAGACGTTATTCATTGCGGCGTGATCTGTTTGCGAAGTTTCAATCACCGACTTTTACTTCTAAATGTGAAAATATTTTGCTAGCACCCACCTACTTAGGGAGACATGACCATCCCAATAAAATAAGAGAAATCAGATCGAAAATGGAAGATTTAGATGTTCTTTCTTCCCGTGTGCTATTAGATAATGGAACGGTAGAGAAAAGTTATTAAACTGGTTAATGAACCCTCTGCCAGGCACTTAAATGTGATTTGCAGAGTATCTATGTAGATGTAGAATTAAAAAGGGAGGGACACTAAGGACGGACCCCTGTGGGACTCCGTTCTCCTGGACACGGGGAGAGCTGAGGAAGGTACCAACCCATACCCAAAAAGAGCGGGAGGAAAGAAAGTTTTGAATAAAAAGCACAAGCGGAGCCCTCAAGCCCCAACCGTGCAGTATAGCCAGAATGTGGTGGCGCCAGGTGGTAAGGTAAAAAAAGACAGCAACAAGGTGCTCACGCCTGCTAAATGCTGTATGGATGGCAGACTCCAGAGCCACTAGGTTATCTACAGAGGAGCGGCCTTGGCAGAAACCCCCCTGACGTGGGGACAACAGACCTCGATATTCAAGTATCTACATGAGCCGCCGACTCACCATACGTTCTAAGAGCTTGCAAAGGGCTCGGGCAATAACTATCAGCCACCTGTGGATCAGCACCAAGTTTAATCACCGGGATAATGATGCTTTCCTGTCATTGTGACGAGAAAGCCCCCCCCCCCCCCTGTCAGATGGTTGAACAAGGCGAGAAGCTGGTATTGGAAGTCCGCTGGAAGGTGCCGGATGAACTGGCTGTGGATCCTGTCTGGTCCTGGAGAGGTATCAGGGCATGCGGTGAGGGCAGTTTGGAATTCTCATTCACTGAACAGGGAATTGTTTGTTTCTTCCTGGCACGTACGGAAGGACAGCCGGCGCTGTTCAACCCGCTATTTGAGTGCACGGAAGTCTGCACTGTGTGCTGCAGTTTCGGAGTAGCGAGCATAATGCTAAGCCATATGCTCAGCTATAGCAGTTGTACCTGTGCATACAGTACCCTGGGTTTGTAAGGTGGGGATTGCTGTCGATGGACGGTACCCAAAAAGCCGCCTAGAGCCTGGGACAACACCTGCGATAGCGAGAAACGATGCTGGCGACATACTTCTCCCAGCTGTCCTGCTTGCTCTGCCGAATGATCTGTCAAGCTCTGGCCTGGAGCTGTATGAAGGCTATCAGGCTTTCTATGGTGGGGCGGCGCCAATGGTGCTGGAGCGCCCGTCTACAATCCCGGGTGGCTGCAGCAATCTCTGGCGTCCACCAGGGCACAGACTTACGCTGAGGGGAGCCAGAGGTGGTGGGGCAGTGGCCTCAGTGGCGGAAATGATGGCAGCAGTGACTTGACGAACCGCCGTGTTCATATTGGCAGGCACTGGTACAGGAAACGTAGCATTGGAGGTGTAATCCTGCCAATCAGCTCTACGGAAAGACCATTGAGGTGGGCGGCCTGCATGTTGGAAATGCAGGTGGAACACAAGGATCAGAAAGTGGTTGCTGCAAACATCATCATGGGTCCTCCAGCGGAAATGTGGGAGCAGACTAGGACTACATAGAGAGAGGTCGATTGCCGAGTAGGTGCCTCGCGCCACGCAAAAATGCGTGGGAGCCCCAGTGATTAATAGACAGATGTCCTGTAACAAAAGTGTCTCTACATCCCTACTGCGAACTGTTGTCTGCATCCCACCCCACAATGGGGGGTGGGCATTAAAATCCCCCCAAGAGGAGAAATGGTGGGGGTAGTTGTGCAATCACTGCAGATGGTGAATTCCTGCTTCTCAGTCGCGGCTTCAGGGGCTGACAAGGAGTAGGAGGCCCCTCGATCAGCAGCTGGGGGATCCTGCAGCAATTTGCTGCGATCCTCTTTGCCACGGGGAGAAGCATCACAAGGGAGTGTCCCTAGGGATCCCTTGGTGTTTCTCCGGCTGTGGGCTGGGGAACGACGTACCTGTTGGTTGGGGGATTTTGGCTCCCAAAGCAGGGACTTTGGGGGTGACAGAATTTGATGTGCCCCAACGGCCAATGGGACTGCTGTTGATGGTTGGGCTTGGGAGCCTACTAGGAGTAACTGTACAGGTGGGTACAAATGAAGATTGTGATGCGGCTGCAGCAAAGGATGTCTTCATGCTGACCGGATGTAGTTTGTCATACTTTCTCTTAGCCTCTGAGTAAGACAGCCTATCCAGGGTTTTATATTCCATTATCTCCCTTTCTTTATGCAGAATGGAGCAGGTGGGTGAGCAGGGGGAGTGGTGCTGTCCACTGTTCACACAGAATGGAGAAGGTGCACAAGGGACGTCAGGGTGTGATGCACGTCCACACTCTTGACAGGTGGGGTTGGCAGTACACTTGGAGGACATTTGCCCAAACCTCCAGCATTTGAAACAGTGCATAGGGGGAGGAACGTAGGGCTTGACGTCACAACAGTAAATCATTACCTTGTCCTTCTCAAGCAATGAATCGCTCTCAAAGGCCAAGATGAATGCACCGGATGAATGACCGCATCTTTGACATGCCCTCCAGCTCGCCAAATATATCCTCAATAGTCTCAACAAAAACAGGGGTTTTGTGGTGGTAAACGATTCACCGTCTGTCTGGGTACATACCAAGTATTGAGGGGCATACGCCTCACCTCGATTTCTCCTCCTATGTTCCTCCCATTGTGTTGACAAGGAAGGGAATGATTGAGGTTCATATTTCTCAGCATTAAATTCCACTTTCCCATGCTTAGAGACACCGGTTGTATATCCGACACCGCTATTATTGGCTTGTTTCATTCTCGTCCCATGAGCAGCTAGGGAACTACACGTCCGCCCAGGCACAGCCCCACTTGCTTGGGTAAGCCTTATACAACTGAGGTGCGGCAGGTTCCTCAGAGGTTGTTCGCTAGTGACTGTTCAACCTCAACAGCCATGCATCTCCTCAGCACGTAGCACACCTTGAGATTGAGGGTTTTTTTTTTTTTTTTTTTTTTTTTTTTTAACAGGTTTGTAGTGTCCTCGCAACTCGAGCAATGAAGCCAAGATCCCCGGGATCTGAAACATACAACATTCCACCATTGCGCCGAACGATGGTAATTTAAGCACGTACAGAGCTTACGGTGTAGCAGACTACTGGCGCGACACAGACCACAGCTCAGGCCCCGAGTTTGCCAAGCCCGTACTCAACAAATTAATGCTGATCCCCTGAGGGGGGTCTGAAATGTCATAATGCACCACGCCCAGCATTTTTAGATATGAAGGTCTTGCAGACCCATACACCATGCAGCCATAATCAAGTTGGGATCGTAAAAAGGCTCTATAAAACTGGAGCATAAATATCCTGTCAGCTCCCCCATGAAATGTGACTAAGACACTTTAAAATACTTAGTGCTTTGAGGCACCATCTCTTCAAGTCTTTAAGATGTGGCAACCAGGTAAGTTTAGAGTCAAATGTGAGACCCAGAAAATGCACAGTGTTTAATAAATGTGCGCTCGATGACAATAGAAGCCTCACAGTTGTTCGACCCCCGGGGTAGGTACTGGCAGAGTCTCAAAGCTTGTTGTGTGCATTAAAATCAGCACAAAGGATGAATTGTTGGGGGAGCTGTGTAATAAAATCTTCGATGGAATCTATATCAAATGCGTCATGAGGGAGCAGATACAGGGAGCACACCGACAAACAGTGACACACGTATACAGATAGTGCAATGGGTTGTAAATGTGTGGTGACAGAGGGGCTTGGAGTAATAGGCTGCATTGGTAAAAATAGCCACTCTGCCTCTAGCTCTCTCTCCACTGAGGTCGTCCTTCTTATGGAGAACATATCCACATAGCTCATGGTTGTCTGAAGATTTAAAATTTGTCTCTTGTAGACACATACAGATCGGTCTACCCTGAGTCAGTAAACATAGTTCCTCCACATGTGTCCTGAAACCCTGCAAGTTCCACTGCAGTATTGCAGCCATTTATCACAGAGGTTGTACCTTTACTCTATCTTTCTTCCTAGATGGAGACACTGAACATGGTGGAGGTTCACAGTTGGGGTGAGATGTTTGCTCCTGAGGGACATTCAACTCCACAAGTTCCGGACCTGGATCAGACATACCATCAGGAAGAATAACTTCCACATAATCCGATAGTTGTATCGCTGGCTTCACCTCTTTCTTAGCAGTTGCTTTTTTTTTTTTTTTTTTTTTTTTTTATTTGGGTTGTTTGGTTGATATTGCAGTGGATACGGTTGCAACTGTGGTGGAAGGGAGGGCAGGCTCTGCAGTTGTTGAGACAAAGGGTTCTGCAAAGTTGATACCTGTAGCTTTTTCAGCTCTCTCTCTCTCTCTCTCTCTCTCTCTCTCTCTCTCTCTCTCTTTTAGCGTGGGGGGGTCTGCCGGCATTAAAGCTACTGCTGCCTTACACGTGCGGGTGTTAGTACCCACACTAACAACATCCGTCTAGGTTGAAGCATCCAGATTTCTGCAGCGCATAAGTGAAGGAAGTGGAATATACAGGAGGTTACATGGCCTGATACATTGCACAAGCGACTCTAAACTGGATGGTCACCTGTAGAGTCACATTTTGCAGGTGGAGTGCAATCTGTACTTTCATGGAACGCCTTCCCACATTTACCGCAAATAGCCTCACCCTTACACCCGAGAATGATGTGTCCAAACCGCTGGCATTTGAAACACCACATTGGGTTTGGGACATAGAGTCTTACATTCAATCACAGGAAGCCTGCTTTAACCTTATCTGGGAGTTTGGGACTATTAAAGGTGAAGATAAAGGAGTCTGATTTAACTAATTCCCCATCCACCCTTTTCGTGATGTTTTGGACATAATGATGCTCTCTGAAGCCTGCTCAACCTTTAGTTTGTCAGTTGGAATGCCCACTAAATCTCTACAAGTAACAACGCCTTCACTGTAATTGAGGGTGTTATGCAGTTAGGTCTCTATGGCATATTAACTAAAGCATTTAGCCTTCTGAAGGTTCACTGCTTGTTCAGAAGTGGAAGTTTCTACCAAAAATGTCTCATTACGCAAGCGTTTGACTGATTTAAGATCGTCAGCAATTCCCCCTAGAGCTTTTTGTATGTAAAAACATGATAACTTATCAAAAGTACCCTCTTTCTTCTTCACAACAATGAACACATTCTATGGAGCAGCACGCATTCTGTAACTATACAAGTTTTTTTATTCTGTAAAGAATCTGGAGGACTGGCTACCCTAGTCCTCTTGGTAGGTTGGGCGTTGATACTCCCCAGTGGTGCACCCATTCCAGTGGAAGGTTTGAGGGACAAATTAAAACTATTCATCTCGGTCCCATGAGCAGCTAGGAAACTAAATGTCTGCCTAGACAGAGCTCTACATGCCTAGGTAAGACTTATACAACTGGAGTGCAGCAGCATCCCAATAGGTTTTCCACTAGTGACTGTTCCGCCTCAACAGCCATGCATCCCATCAGCATGCCTTAGGATTGAGTTTTTTTTTCTATAGAGGTATTTCCTTCCTCGTGACTTGGGTGGTCAAGCCAAGATCCCCATTCCCTGGTACACACAATGTTCCACCACTGTGCCACACGGTTGTCACTGAAGCGTTCCCAGAGGTTATGGTGTCACAGGAATGGCGGCGCTTACCAGTCCCCAGCACAGGGACCCCGGGTTTGCCAAGCCCGTACCCAGCAAATTGATGCTGAGTCCTCAGGGGAATTTGAGATTGAATGAAATCTAAATTTCTAGAACAATCTGT
The DNA here is from genome assembly GCA_026315105.1 of Locusta migratoria. Classification (NCBI taxonomy): domain Eukaryota; kingdom Metazoa; phylum Arthropoda; class Insecta; order Orthoptera; family Acrididae; genus Locusta; species Locusta migratoria. The sequence goes on along the minus strand of CM048755.1, from coordinate 739,851,853 downwards.
GAAAAATGCTTATAGAAAATCTCTAAAAACATCTGACTTTCAAAAAGTAGATGAAGCTTGTGGTAGCCACCAGACAGATTGCACAAGGCGCACACCAGCACAGTGCTCCCCGGACAGCAGACGCAGCAAGTAAGACCAGGCCACCAGGGGGTGCACGTAACCTCGGCAGGGCGCTCTACCAGCGGAATAACAGCAACTCTACCAGCACGGCCCGGCCGTGGCAATGCGATTTGTGCCGCGCCCAAGCACAAACTAGAGTAAGCGCTGCGCAGTGTTACTTACTATCAGGTGTTGTGTACTACCCAAGTGGACATGTTGTTCTGTTCATCAGGTTACGCACAGTAGTCTAGGCATGGAAGCATTAGTTCAGGTTTTGGTTGAGCAGCAGAAGGAGCTCATGTCCATTATGCAGCAGACAATTCCGGTGTTGCTTTCAAAACAGTCTTCTTTGGTGTCCTTCCCCCTGCCACTCCCTCTGTACGGCGAGACGGCAGACGATTGGGACGCCCACGAACATCGTCTCCGGCAGCATTTCCAGGCCTTACATGTCGACACTGCGAAGGTATGTCATGCTCTGTTTTTGTTGTGGATAACCCCCTCGCTTTATCAGGTGTTGCAGCAGTTAACACCGTTGCAAGAACCCTCATCTTTGTCTTTTGACGCGTTATGTTCTTGTCATCCCAACAGCCCCATCAGTCTTACTATGCCTGGGCCGCTACTATGCACGGCCTCAGCTGCAAGTGCCATTTTGTGACGGAGAAATCAAAAAAGTTGTATGCTCACGTTGTGGTTCGCAATGTCATCGATCGTTCATCCCCAAATTGAGATCAGGCAAAGTGATCTGCAGTTCGAAAACTCTTCCCTCAAGGAAGTCCTCTCTATCGCCCAATCCTACGAAGCCTCATGCTGTGGGTTAACAGTTGGAAACCCGATGCGACATGGTGGTGGTGCGGGGAGGCGCAGACGAGTCGGATGTGGTAGGGGAGGACGATGTGAGGGCAGGACAAGCCAGCCATTCCGGCCGCTTCCGCCAGGCACATAAACAGAGTTCCGACTGTTGGCCCCTCTTACCATCCTGCCCGTCATACTATACAAAACATGACCGATCAGTGTGTCCCCAGTGTTGGGCCGTTTGTCGCAAATGCAAGAAAAAAAGGACATGTGGCAAAAGTTTGCCGCTCAGTGGCACACAATGCAGGTTCAGAGGATATGGAAGTATATATTCAGACAGTTTCAGCGGGCCTGGCACCCGACAATACTACAGACAAACTCTTCATCGAGGTTTCCATTCTGTCGTGCCGACTCCACCTGAAAGTAGACAAGGCTGCGGCAGTGTCTTTGTTGAATGTCCAAACATACTCAGACCTCGGGTCCCCCATTGATCCCAGTTCACAGACATCTTTGCATATACAGAAAACAGTGCATTCCTCTGCTAGGGCAATTCATGACCAACGTCACTTATAAATCAGTCACGCGCCCTCTTACCTTAATTGTTGTCACTGATGCAAGGTCTGTCAACCTTTTTAGATTGGATGCCTTTCAGGCTTTTGGATTTACAATTACGGACACCATTCAGTTGGTCTAAGAAGACGTTCCACATCACTCATTAGAATCTTTGAGATCAGAATTTCTAAACGTCTTTGAGGAAGGCACAGAGAGTTCTGATTTTCAGGCCCACTTTACATTAAAGCCAGCAGCACACCCGTGTTTTTTCTGTGCCGGGCAGATCCCCTTGGCCTTCAACCCTCAGGTAAGGGCAAAACTGGATCAGCTGAGAGCCCTTGGGGAGGTTCTTCCCATGTTTTCTAGTGAGTGGGCCACACCCTTAGTTATTGTGAGGAAACCTTCCAGCAAATTGCGCCTTTGTGGCGCAATTCCTAATCAGTGGTAGACACCTAACCTCTGCCTCGTTCAGAAGAAGTGTTCGCCCAGTAAACAGGAGCCCAATATTTATCTAAGCTCAGTCTTTCAGAGGCTTACCACCAGACACCTCTTTTGTTGAGGACTCCAAACGTTTGGTAGTAATAAACACCCTATTTGGCTTTTTTTAATACCAGTGTCTCGCCTTCGGTACGGCTGGGGTACCGGCAATTTTTCAATATTATCTCAAGCAGGTCACGTCATCAATCCCCCACTGCATCAATTACCATGATGTCATAATAGTCACACGTCGCAACATGAAGGAACACTTGTACAACCTCCTAACTCTATTCCTTAAATTCCAGTCTGTGGACCTGCGGTGCAATCTCAGTAAATCAAAGTTCTTTCAACCGTCCATCGAGTGGACTTTGGGCCATGTCATCTCTAGGCACGGCGTCCAGCCACTGGCGAGTCTGGTGCAGGGTATTAGGGACCTTCCACGCCCCTGTTCGCTGCAAGAGTTGCAAGTTTTTTTAGGCAAGATTGCCTATTACCACTGGTTCTTCGCCGGGGCGTCCACTTCGGCTCATGCCCTGTACCGCCTTGTGAGCAAGGGTGTCCCTTTTGAGTGGTCTCCCAGATGCGAGCGGGCTTTCTCTTCTTTGAAAGACCACCTCACATGGCCCCCTTGTTTGGCAACTTACGACCCCTCTAAGCTGCTGGTCCCGGCTAAGGATGCTTCACAGTACGTGGTAGGGGTAGTGCTTTCCCATCGCAATGCGGGTGGCTCTGAGCAGCTGCTGGCATTTGCGTCAAAGGCTATTAACCCAGCTCAGGCCCATTACTCGCAGGTGGAGGAGGCGGCCCTGGCCATAGTCTACGCCGTGTCCAAGTTACACACCTTTTTGTATGGCACGAAGTTTCAGTTAATCACAGACCATAAACCATTAATATTGTTGTTTAGTCCAGCCTCCAAAATTCCGGATAGGGCTGCCCACCAGCTGCAGCGCTGGGACCTGTTCCTTTAAAAGTACCACTATGACATTCATTTTTGCCTTACTGGCCAGCATGCCAACGCTGATGCTCTTTCCAGACTTCCGATGGGCCCAGATCCACAGTTTGTTTAGTAGGAGATAATGTGTTTTCATTTTGACGTTGCTTCACGCCAAGTGGTGGATGGCTTTCCGATCACTAGTTCTCGAGTCACAAAGGCAATGGATGAGGACCCAGTGCTTCGGCAAGTGGTGCGTCTCGTTCAACAGAGGTGGTCTTCCTGGCCTCCAGTGCGTGCCTCTGACCCTCTTCACAACTATTTTGTTCTGCGAGACCACCTCTCAGTTCTCCTTCTTTTGGCTGCAGTTACAGATCTCTGTGTGGTGGATCCCGCGAGTTTGCGATGGGAAGTTCTCCAGCTATTACACAAGGGATGCTGGGGCGTTTCACGTAATAAGTCTTTGGCTCATAGACATGTATATTGGCCTGGCATTGACAAAGAAATAGAATATCTAGTGGCAGCTTGCCCCCAGTGTGTGAGTCAACAAGCATCTCCCAGAGTGGCATTCTCTCCCTGGACTCCTGCAACCCAACCCTGGGAGCGCGTCCACATCAATTTCACGGGCCCGTTTTCAAATGGATATTGGCTCATTGTGATTGACGCGTATTCACGCTTCCCGTATGTGGTTCGCTGCTCTTCAATCACTTATGAGATTGCCATCCAAGCACTCTCCAAAATTTTCTCGGTGGTAGGTTTGCCAGTCACTCTAGTATTGGATAATGGCCCTCAGTTTCTTTCGCAGTCTTTCCAGGACTCTTGTATGCACATCGGCATTAGTCACGTTTGCTCACTCCCCTTTCATCCACAATCAAACGGGGAAGCCAAGTGAGCAGATGGTGCGTACATTTAAGACCAAAATGAGAAAGTACCTACAAGCATTTCCCACTGCAGAGGCATTGACATTTTTCTTGATGGCATATTGAACTATGCCAATGGGGGAACGTAGCCCTGCAGAGCTACCCTGCACGGCCACCAACCGCGGACTCTGCTGCGTCTCCTCCATCCTGATCCGCACCAGTCTTCGCGCCAGGGGGTGCCAGGTTTTCCTGCACTGCCAACGGCTACCGGCTCTACACCTTTAGAGTAGGGGACCAGGAGGTACGTCTACACCAAAATCAGCTCCTTCACAGAACAGACTCCCACCCCACGTCCCCATAAGCACCGGCTTCTCAATGGCAGACACATCTGTCCAGTACAGCAGTTCCTCAGGGTAATGTCACCCCCTTCCCATCAGTGACTCCAACTCATTACGAGGGGCCTCGCCTGCTGCATCCCCCTGGGGCTACAATAGCACACAGCACCACAGGCACCGGAGAATACCCAGCAAGAGTTCCCCACCCCTCCCTTCCCCGGGCTGGCCCGCTGTCTCAGGAGGAAGGTGCCACCACTGTGCAGTCTTCGCCTCCCTCTACACCGCCTCCTCACCCAACTACTGACGTGGTCACGGACCCAGAGTTCGACAGCTTATCGCCGGTTCTGTCCCGGGCTCCGGGGGGGGGGGGGGGGGGGGGGGGGCGCGGGTACGATGGGGCCATATTGTGCAGATCATTTCCGCCTATACTAGAAGGTCTCAGCAACAGGGTTGGCTGATCCACTCGACTCCAGCACCGCCATGGATGTAGAACTCATCTCTCCATCTAGGTGCTCCACCTCCCGACTTCAGAAACCATCAGTTCGTCCTCCTACGAAAGAGGAGGAGTGTAGTAGCAGCCAGAAAGATCGCACAAGGCACGCACCGGCATGGTGCGCCCTGTACAGCAGACGCAGCAAGTAAGGCCGAGCCACCAGAGCACACACCTAGCCTCGGCAGCACACTCTACCAGCCGAACAACAGCAACTCCGCCAGCACGGTCTGGCTGTGGCAGTGCGATGTGGGCCGCCCCCAAGCACAGGTTAGAGTAAGTGTCGTGCAGTGTTACGTACTATCGGGTGTTGTGTACTACAAAGGTCTTCACTGATATTCATCCAACAATGAGAAAAAGGCACACCTTTGGCAGGTTTTAAACTGCAAGACAAAGCTACATTGCTGGATGAGATGTTAGGTGAGGAAGAAACAGATTTTGTTGCAAGCTCTGGGTAGTTAGTTAGGTTTAAAAACAAATTTAATACTGTATTTAACAGCTGAATGTGTGTAGAGAAAAGCTATCTGCAGATCCACACACACACAAAATGGATCACTATTCTTTTGGCATCAAACACTTCTTGCACAAATAGACTACCCCCAATATGTATTGGAAAGTAAAATAAAAATGCAAGCACTGAAGGAAGTTGACAAAAATGTACTACCAGTTTTTACAGAGTTCAAAAACGTTCTTGCATGTTTTGTGAACTCTGTGGCAAATACTTTAGTGATCAGTTTCTACCAAAGTTGAAAAGTTGTTAACTGAAAAAGGCCTACCTAAAAAAAAGGGAACTTGTTAATTGACAACACACCAGCGCATCATTGCATGTTAAAAAGTGGTGATTTTGTTGTGATGTTACCAGCTTAATTCAGACAATAGATCAAGGTGTAATAGTGACATTCAAAGGACATTACCATGGGCTGTTTTTCAGAAGCATTCTGCAAGACACACACACACACACACACACACACACACACACACACACACACACACACACAAATTAAACACTGAAAGCGATCAATATAAAAAACATACACTAGAACCTCGTTTTTACGCTTTTCAAGGGACTTCAGTAAAATGGTGTAAAATGCAGGAAATAATGTTTTAAATGGTAAAATATGCTTACTGGATCAGCCTCGCATTTTGATAGTTTATTTGTGATATATGTACATAATATGCCTCTAAATACTCGCCAGGGAGTTTATTATACAATAAAGGTTATCCAAATTTTTACTATTTAAGCACCATGCAGAACTGGTAGTTTTATGGGAATGAATTTCATTCATTATAATCGAGGACGCCGCTGCCAGGATATGTAACAAATCTTCAAAATTACTGCCTTTTATCGGCATTAATTATTTATGTAATAAAGCTCCTAAAGTTCCATTCTCTTTGTATTTTTCGATATTTCACATGACAATATTAGAAAATTTATTCGCGTTCTCGAGTGCAAACATATGCATAAGTATTTTTGTGACATTTGCATAGGATCGGCATCTCACACTATCGTCACTTTTTTGAGGTTGTGGGTATTATGATACCCAACTTTAACAGATAATGTTCTTATTTGATCAGAAATATGTATCACAAAAACAATGCAACTCTCTATTCTCACATGAACAAAGCAACTGGTTCTGATTGTTTGAATACACGCCAGCCGCTCTGGCAAAGAAGCTAGCGGAAAGAGGAACTACACCGCCACAAATCGGCGTTCTTCTCACGTCAACAAACCGTTCTGTTTGAGTACACACCAGGCTCTCTGGTAAAGACGCTGGTGGGAAGAGGAACTACATCCCCACAAATCGGCGCGTCATAAGTCAACTAACCGTGTACTGCCAACAACGAAACGCGAAATATACGTTTGAATAAATGCAGTGTCAAGAAACACGACTGTGAATAATTTTTAAGTGCTATACTTAAGGGAAAGCCATGCTAACGTCAATTTATGTAGATTACATCATTTTTTCTTCACGAAAAAGTGTAAATATGTTAACGCAAAAACCAGGACGAATTAACATTGTGAACATAGGAAATTTGACGGGACCAACAAAAAATGGTGTAAATGGCGGGAAAACGTAAAAACCGAGAACATAAAAACAAAGTTTTACTGTAATTTATAATTGTACTCAGGCCTCAGACAATGTGGAAGCAGAAACTCTTATGACAACCTTGAAGAAGACTTCTCAAAAAAAAAAAATTTAAAATTTAATGGAAATGGTAAAAAAATTCCCACATGGATAACTGTGAGGTTGAGGACTGGATTCTCTTAGAAGATTCTCAAGAAACAACAGACAAAAAAATTGTAGAGAGAGTATTGCTGACAAACATTGACACAATCAAAGACTCTGATATAGGTGTCACAGATGACAGCTAACAATGGTTTGCAAATTGCACTGGCTGTAAAATAGTTTAACACCCAAACTACAATAAGAGTATGTGCATTTTAGGTTGCCCTAAGATTTGTGCAGCACTGCAGTGAGGCAATGATGCCTGATGTCATGTTAATGAAAAGTGGCATGGAATTGCTGTCACGAAACATTTTGAGGGGTACAAGATACAAACAAAAATTACAGTTTTTTAAATACAAATTTTATATCCTAGAAATTGTTAGGTTGTTTTTGCTGGATGTTGTTGTACTAGAAATCTAAAAATGTAAATTTAACTTAAATAAAGAACATAAGTATAACCTGCAAAGAGATATTTTATTATTTCATTTAAGGTTATAAACCTTTTGAAAATGTGTACTACAATTACAATGCAAAATAATATTGTGAATATTATATGTTTATGGCTTAATCGGGGTGGGGCAGGGGGGGGAGGGGGGGCGGGAACTGGTATTTGAAATGGGCTCTTCCTCCTCCCCCCATCCCCCCATGTGTGGTTCTACTGTATTCATAGAGCTTTTTTTGTACATGCAACAAGTTTTAATGTAAACTGGTCAATAATGCTACAAAATAACTATAGGCTAATCATAGAGTTTATTTTCTTTTGAAATGTAACACATAACTAGAGGAAATATTTCCTTGCAGCGAAACATTTTATCCTTCCCCACAGCAACATGAAAATAAGCTACTTTTACCCTACGTCTTAAATAAGGAATGACTGAGCTTACACAATATGATTTTACATTTTGTTAATACTGCCAATAGCAATGTAATAACAGTGCACAATAGAAGAATAGGGACTATTTTAGAAAAATCAATGAAAATATAAGAAAAAGAAAAGCTAATGTTGCTCTTGAAAGTAAATTTAAAGATTTGAACACACACACACACACACACAATATCATAAATCTCTAACACACTTCAGTAAAAGGTAGGTGATCGATACATACCTCAAAGGTTTAAAAGTTATTTGTTAAAAACTTAAAACATTACATACCTCAGAACCATCTGTACAAATTGTGCTCTTGCATTCTGACTCACACCATGACCTGGGAACTCAATTGCTGATACATTGTCAGTTAGCCACCGTGCAAAACTTTCTGTTTGTTTTCTGTTGAGCATCATTAAAAGATCAGCCAGGTGATCTATCATCGTTCTTGGACAGTTCCCTCCTGCCCATCAAAAAGAAAATTGAAATTAACAGTGATAATAATAATAATAATCTATTGAAAAAAATGTTTCAAGATGCCATTTTCAATCCTAAAATAATCACATTTTTGTGGCTTACTAGATTGTTTGGTTGAGAATTAAGTTACTATTGACTCTGTCTGTCTTTCAAAACTTTTATCCTGTGAAAAATACTCAATGAAAGAAAAAATTATTCAGATTCAAATTTTGCATTAAATTGAAGTCAAGAAGGTTTTTGATTCATAATGTTGGAATTCATTGAGCAGTGAAGCACTGTTTCCTAGTTATGACCTTCTTGTAATGTAAATTTACGTAACGATCATTGAGTTCTTGCGTCAGTAAAAGAGTTAGACGGTGGAATGCACTATAAATTCAGAGAGGCATGCACAATGAGTGGCCATACTGTTAACAAGCAAGTTCATGAGCGTGTGTAGTAGTCTTCCGGAGCAGTTTTTATTTCCTGGATGGTTCTGAATTGGGGGTGGTGCTTCAAATGCCCTCCAATGAGCATCCCAAGCATGTTAAATAATTGAAGTCAGGTCAAGCAATTTGGCTGGCAAAACCATATGGCAAATATCATCATTTAGCAGGTATTCATTAACTAGTTGGGCCCTACTTAGTTGTCCATCAAAATGAAATGAAGGCAACAGAGCCGGCCGCGGTGGCCGAGGGGACTGAGGCACTCCAGTCACGGTCTGCACGGCCACTATGGTGGGGGGGTTCGAATCCCCCCTAGGGCATGGATATTTGTGCCGTCCTTAGTCTTAGGTAGTTCATAAGTAGTTTGTAAGCTTAGGGACTGATGACACCATAGTTAAGTCCTATAAGTTCTACAAACATTTGAACATTTTTGAAGGCAACAGCACCCCCAAAGGTCACACACAAGGTCTCTAGGATCTCCTGCCAGTACCACTTGGAATTCAATGCCAGCCACATAGAGCCATGTGTCAATATCATGCATGATCCTTCCTCCCTGCCAAAATCAGCACACCTCCACTACCATAAAAGCATATTTCCCTTGGAATGGAATGAATTGATGTTCCTGTATCAGCCGTGAGAGAGTTATCCGATTGTAGATGTCCTCTGGAACTTGGCTCAAAACACCAAATATCAGTTGTTATTGGCCATTATGTGACTTCATATTGGTCTTCTGGTCACTGGCCCACTAGTTTTAAACTGCTTCCATAAATTTGAGATGACATTTGGTTTTACATGTAGTTCTCTTACAACTCCACCTCAGGAGTGCCCTATCTGAAGCCTACCGATGATTCTCCACCTTATACCGCCATCTAAGCAATGGTATGTACTCATTTCAGCAGAATAAACAGAATAAAAACTATTCATAGGAGACAACAACAATCACTATTACACTGCAAAGCTAACATAGCTGTGCAGTCTTAACTTCTGCTTGCATTGTGCTGCCCACACAAATACATAACTTTATCTCAGCAACAACAGTGCCATACTGTTTCAACATGGTATTCCACAGTGTAATTCCCCCCCCCCCCCCCACAGAGAAATGTTGGGAAATGGTAGCCATGTTAGTATTGTCCATCAGTGTAAAGTAGTACTCAAAATTCACACTTAGATACCTGGAGAGGGCCAGTGGATTTAGTGATGTTAGGAATCTAGCAAGCCTCACGTCACAAGTTGAGACGGTGCTTTGTTGTTCATCAACATGTCACAAGTGACAACATTGCCTGGTATATAAAAGCATCTGTCAGAAGCAAATGTGTTCTAGCACACGTTGTGTGCCCAGACACTGATATCCACTATAAACTACCATATTTATCCGAATGCAAGCTGCACTTTTTTTTCCAGTTTTTGGGATCTGCAAATACGCCTGTGGCTTAGATTTGAGGGCAAAGCTTAAGGAAAAAAATAAAATAAAATTAAAAAAATAATAATAAAATAAAAAAAAAAATATGCCACTAGTAGGCGCTGTAAGCACATGCAGCTTAGAATCAGGGACAAAACCTCAATAAGTTCCGAAACAGGGCGCTAGAAGCTGCCATATGTATGTTTTGTGAGAGATACATCCAGATTTCACCCTTTGTTTGAGTATGCTTTTGAACTTTTGTGTGTGAAGTGCTACTTTGTTCTGTTCGTGATGAAGTGTGTTTTTTAAACCGCGAAGTACTAGAGAGAAGTTATTTCTTTCGCTGAGATGACATCGAATCTGCTGCAGGTCAGCGATTCGGAATCAATGAAAGTAATGAGAGACGGTGGAGACAACAGAACAACCAACTTTCTGCTTTTTCCAGCAACAGAAAGACATTTTCTGAACCAAAACATGGCCGCCATTATGATTTGGAAGTTGTGCTAAACAATTTTGTCAGGGAGCAGCAACAGGAGTGCTTACTAGTTAGTGCAGATAAAGCACAAAAAATTGCCCAATAACAGCAGATTAAGGTTTCTAAAGGAAGCCACAATTGGATTGTGCGTTTCATGAAACATTGTGGATGCTCCATTCGTAGGTGCTCTTCTATTGCGCAAAAGCTGCCTGAAAGCTATGAAGAGAAACTCATAGAATTTCAGTGCTATATTAGCAGAATGCACGCGCAGAAAAATTATTTGCTGGGCCAGATAGGAAACACGTACCAAACACCGGTGTATTTCGTTAAGTCATTAAATTACATGGTGGAAGCAAAAGGGAAGCAAGAAGTGCAAGTATTGTGCTTGGGGAGGGGTGAAAAAGATCTCATGTATGTAATTCTGTGTTGTACATTTGATGGCCATAAACTGCCACCTTTCATTATTTTTAAAAGAAAGACGTCACTGAAGGCTGAATTGTTTCCGAAAGACAATTGTACGTGCTAACGAAAGTGGCTGGCTCACTGAAGAAACGGTGTTACAGTGGATCAGGCTTGTGTGGCAATGTTGTCTTGGTGCCTTGTAGGTTTGCCAAATATGTTACTTTTGGACTCCTTTGCAGGTCACACAACTCCTGCTGTAAAGGCAAAATTAGAAGAGCATGGGACAAAGCAGGAGGAATCATCTCAGGTCTGCAGCCTTTAGATGTGTGCATAAATAAACCTTTTAAGGACAGAATAAGGAATATGTACACTCAGTGGCTTGCTAAGGAAGACAGGCAATCAACGCCCACGGGGCGTGTTAAGCGTAAGTGGATCAGCCAGTCATGGAAATGTATCCCGATGAAAACTGTTGATCATGCATTTAAAAAATGCTGAATTTCTAATGTGTTTGATGGCACAGAGGACGATGCCATCTACAACAGCAGTGACAAGGACTCAAGTGACGATGACTGTGTTTCATCAATTGATTAAAAACAGTCACAACAGAATGGTGTATGTTTCTGCACGTTTATCTTGTAAATAGTTTTTCTATTCTGTATTGTAAAAATGTATTCTTTTTTGCCATGTTATTGGGGGTAAAGATATACTTGCGCAGACACACAAAGGCAGACAAACACACAAAACCGGGATGGCAGCATTCCCTGATAATTACACGCACAGGTTGAAAGAGTTAATATCTATTGTTAAGTCTCACTGCTGTCGCTGTTTGTGATGTAATAGTAATTTAAGTGTCGTGGAAATCGCAAAGAAATTGACAATGATCCATATTTGTTTTCAACAACACAGGGGTAAACATGGTTAAGGCTACCTTCCTGAACTGTTATCCCTGAATGGAAGTAGACTGCCTGACAGAAAAAGTGAAGCACCCAGACGACATGATCACTTGACAATGTCACATCATACAAATAGGAACTTTTAGCGAAAATGTAAAAGAATGGTGTTTCAGTTCTGTGATATACATACAATGCCTACCAGAGTGCATTTGTGTTCTCTATGTTTAGTATTGTAACCATTCCTTGTAGGATAACTAAAGGGCACAAACAGAGTTAGATGCTAAGTGATCACTGCAAAGGATATGGAGATGTTGCATACTCACAAGATAGTGTTATGGACATCTGCAAGAGTTAGAAATGGGTCTCCGAGCATCTTAGTTAGTCTGGCTGATCGATTATTTCAATATTCTGATTTGTGGAGGATTCGGGTCTGACAGCAGCCCAATAGACATTTGAATGCAGAGGTTCTTCCAACCACCAATTCTGTATCCACAGCTATTTGTATGCTATGAGAGAAACGTCTGTGACCAGAGAGGTGTACTACAAACCAGGACAAAGTTCGATCATAATCATAACCTAGCTACAGTACCTCAAAGGCTTGCTCAGAACTCACACTTAGAAATTCTCGTGAACAGTAAAGAAACTTTGAATTATTTCATACTTATGTCTGAACATTCACTTTGTAAGTCTGATTGTATGTCATCAATGCCCAAAGTCAAGAAATAGTAATTTACTTTTAATGAATTTGATGGGTTTTACTAAAGTTGTGGGATTTTTCTATTGAAGTGTGCCTACATCACCTTACCGATACCCCCCCCCCCTCCCCCAACATTCAGTACAGAGCTTACATTCTTGTCTGTACAGTTAGTCAGGCTGTTTAGTTTGCGGCTTGATATTGTGCTCTCACTAGTACATATAAATGAAAGATGACTGCTGCCATTCATTAAAATTACAATATAATATGTAAAAGAGAACGTAGAGGAAATAATAAGAATACAAGACCAAGAATAAAGGGTCTCAGATTAAAAATGGAGTGAGAAGATTTTCTGAAGACATTTGTATCTCCAAAGAAAGTGAAGAAGAATTACAGGGATTGTTGAATGGAGGTAATCATTTAATGAGTACAAAATATGAACTTAAAGTAATCAGCGGAAAGAAGTAAAAATGAAAGGAGCAGGAAACTTAACATCAAAATTGCTGATGATGTAGATGAAGTTCAGGAATTCTGCTATATTGGAAGCAAAATAACCCATGGTTGATAAAGCAAACAACAAAATAAAAATTAATAAGAATACATAAAAAATTAAACTGCTTCAGGCAAATAGGGCATTCATTGCCAAAAGGAATCTACTTGTATCAAACAATGACTGTAATGTGAGGAAGAAACTTGTGAGAATTACTTCTGGAGCACAGCTTTGTACGGAAGTGAAACAAATAGGTGACGAAAGTAACATATGAAAAACACTGATGAGGAGGGGAATCAGGATGACAGGATGTGTTACATCATCAAGGAATAACCCTTGTGGTACTATAGCAGCAAAGATGAGCAAAACTATAGGCCTATTATTCTGGCGTTGGTCAGTTGTAGTATTTTGCAACACATTTTATGTTTGAGTATTATCACATTTCTACAACTGGAAATCTCCTTTGCAGGAATCAATGCTGTTTCTGAAAGCAACTATCATGTGAAATTTAGCTTGCGCTATTCTTCCACGAGATCCAAGGTGCAGTAGATACAGGATCACAGGTAAATGCCACATTTCTTAACTTCTGCAAGGCATTCGATACCGTTCCGCACCGTTGTCTGATCAACAAAGTTTGAGTAATTGGAGTATCGGGCCAACTGTGTGACTGTATTGAGATGTTTCTAGCTAACAGAATCCAGCATGTCATTCTCAATGGAGGGAAGTCTTCAGACATTAAAGTGATCTCAATGGTGCCACAGCAGAGTGTTATAGGACTGTTGCTTTTCAGAATATCTGTAAATAAACTTGTAGATAATATCAGAAGTTCAATTAGGCTTTTTGTGAATGATGCTGTAGTCCTTTGAGAAGTCGCAACAATGGAAAAAGGTAGTGAAATATAGGATGATCAACACATGGTGCAGAGAATGGCAATTGAACCTCAACATAAACAAGTGTAAGCTGTTGCATTTATATAGAAAGAAATATCTTTTACTGTATAACTACACAATAGCAGGACAAACACTGGAAGAAGTTATTCCCATAAAGTATCTGGACATAGAAGTTAGGAGCGATTTGAAATGAAATTACTATATAAAATTAATTGTGGTGCAGATTTCAAACAGATTCACTGGAAGAATCGTCAAGAAGTGTAGCCTGTCATAAAGGAAGTAGGTTGCAAAACTCTCGTTCGAGTACTGCTCATCAGTGTGGGATCCGTACATTGGACATAGAGAGGACCCAATGGAGACCAGCACAATTTGTTATGAGCTCATTTAGTAAGTGCAAAAACATCAAAGGAAACTCCAGTGGCAGATGCTGTATGAGAAACATTCTGTATTACAGTAACAGCGTCTGTCAGAGTTCCTAGAGTGCACATTTCTCAAAGAGTTGATCAATATATTGCTTTCTGCTATTTATATATCACAAAACAACCACAAAGATAAAATGAGGGAGATTAGGGCCCACACGGAGGCTTACTGTCAATCATTTTTTCCGTGAACAGTAACGCAATTGGAAGAGGAGGGGGACGTGACAATGGTACACAAAGTACCACACACCACGAGGTAGCTTATGGGCTATGGATGTAGATGAAGAATACACCCAGCAGATAACTAAGAACTTAAGTTACAAGTCAAATGAAAAGGTTGTCACAGGAGAAAAATTCATTGTGAGTTGCATCAAGCCAGTCATAAGACTGTTATAATTTAATTAGTAGCATGACAATATGCATACAACACTTAATTTGTATAGAGTGAAATAAAGGATGTTTTGTTTCTTGTTTATAGATGGCCATGCAACTGAACTTACTTTTTTTAAACTACAAATGCTGCATGTATTTTATTCTGCTTTGGACATCACTATGATTAGCTCAATACTGGCTTTCAGCTATATACAATGTTTATAAACACTTGTAATTTCACTCACTGGTATTAAAATTTAGAATGAAGAATATAATTTGACTTAATCAGGAGAAGAAATTTATACTGCTAGTAGCTATCACTATGTATTTTCTATTAGTATACAAACTATAAACATGTAAATATGTATTAATGTTACCTATGCACAGTAGAATTCTCTGTACTAATGCTTCCCCACAGTCATTGACAATGCTAGAGAAGTGTGCATACTCCCAACTTTGTTTGATAAAACATTTGAGGAATGTTGCACTAGCTTTCAGCACAGGTGTCTCGGGCAGCTGCAAGCTTTCAATACCTACAAAAAAATGAAAGGTAAGTGTCCACAAACTGTTCATTAAAATAACTTCTTTTATAAGAGTACTCATAATTTGGCAACTTCTTTGTAAATCTTCATTATAATTAGAAAAATCTCCAGCTAAGTTGCAATACCCAAATGAATTATAACACCTTATAACTGTCAGCTGCCCATTAATTTATCAGATTGCTTAATTTGTTATCACTCTATTGAGACCATTTGGTATGCCACCTGGCATTTATAGCAGCTGTTACAATATGAATGAACAAAAATGCTTTCTGTGCATAATTGTAGAACAATTAAAGTAACATCAAAATTCAGTGTGAAGTTGTACACAAAAACATCATTTACCTGGACTAGGTGGGACTGGATGTAATCTGGAGTATCAAAAATTTGCATAATCCAGAAACCTTACACTAAATAGAAAAACAAGCCATAATTGGGCGTAATTATGCAATAAGGAGCTAACCACCATTTTCTGGATTTTTTATTCCTATTGTAAAATGTGCTTGAATTGAAGGTGTATACAATGTTTTGCAAAATAGAACCAACTCCTTTCTATAATGTGCTATGATCTAGAATGTGCAGAACCAACTGCCAGCACTAGAATCTAAAGTCCAGAGATTTGCAATATGGATCCAAGTCATGTCTTCAAGAGCAGAGTAATGCAGAGGACAACAAAAAAGAATCCCCTGCATATACATACGATGCAAAAAACATGACTAAAAGGAACATCACAATTTGAAAAGAGTATTGATAATAGTAAACAAGACATACACCAGAAGAAAGTAAGCTGGCTGCAACTACATCAGATTAGAATCTTAAAGAGCAAACCCTTCTCTGTATTTATAAATACAGAGAATTTGGTTGAAGCTGATATCAAAAAAAGAAGAGCTGGCCGCCCAAAGTCTGCAGCAAACTTCTAATCACTCTTGTTACCTTTTTTGGCCTAATGGAAAGCCTATATAACAGCTAAAATTGGATGACATCACATCCATTATGCGTATCATTCTGAGTGATGCTACCATGTTTTACAGTAATCTTTCTGTAGATTGTGGTATTGTGGATGAGATTGATGGGGATGATGGTGAGCTGGACTTCTCCCTGGAATAGCATTGGATTCATTGTGAAAAATGTATTTCATTTCTTGCCATTGTATTAGTTTCACACTATTCAGTAAATAAAGTTCGTATATTACTACATGCAAACATTACTATTTGCAGATTTTTCAAGCTTCAGAGGCACACTTCCCAGTCCCTCAAAATACAACACAAAAAAACCAAGTGCCATTTTAACTTATTGAGGTAAGCAATAAGGAACCAACTCCCATTTAGGCCCTTTCCACCTAGGAAAATCTGATAGTTAAGTTGGTATCTAAAATGTATGCTGTTATAACATTCTCACCTTGTCTATATTGTACTAACAGAATTTTATTTTTAATGCTTTGCAAAAATTGATGTAGCTCAGAACTATAAATTTGGAGTTGGTTCCATATTGCAACTGGGCCCAATTGTAACTCAAGTGTTCACACCTCTCGTAACCCCTTGCTGAGTCATCTACTTTGGAAGCTGGCATCTTGCTGGGTATAATTAAATTAAAAAAGTGCATGGCTTCATAAATTTAGTGTGATATTAAGTTGTCGGATGAAATAATTTATTCATTTAAGATTTCTGCAGCCACTGTATCCCCTGAAAAAGTTTCACGTGTCACTGATAGCTGACATATTAAATAATGAGATTTCCAGCTTTCCAACGATCCTTGCCTGGTAGTGAAGTTAGTATCACCAACGGGTACATTTCTGTTTAACATTAGGGCCTTTTTCTTGTACTGGATATTGGAACTCCATACTCTTCTTTTCTCACAGAACCAAATGAATAATGTTTCATCTAGTGTTTCATTTCTTGTTTTCATTATTGTACCGTGATTCTGCAAACTATTTTTAGTTATCATTCTAAAGCAGATGTCTTCAATCTCTTCCAGTTTGATACAGTTGATGTCACTACACCATATTGTATGGCTATGCTTTTCAGCAGTTGTGTCTTGTATTTCTATTTACTTGTTCCAACTTTTTGTCCATTGAAACAATCACTTTCTTCCGCTTCAAAGCCACTTCTCTTACTACACTAAAGCACAAAACTGGTAGGGAACGGATCAACAATGACCACAGTAAATGTAACTGAAAGCGTGGGACCAGCAATCTCTCTGTTGCTTGTGGTGACGAACATACAGTGCACCATATTACAGTAATAACTCTACACCACACATTATCCGGATAACCACAAAACTGGACAAATGGAGGCCAGATAATCAAGGTTCTTGTGTACTACTACTTCACTTGACATATTCTGAAATAAATTGACTTTTAGTGGGATACAAAGTAATATTGCAAAGTGTTAAATTTTTCACCTGACTGATGTCAAAACATTTAATGACACTACAACAGGCTGACCCATGTCATTCCTTATGGGAGACACAGTAAACGTTTTGAGACCTACTTTCCAAAGTATTCTCCTTGATGCTCTATGCATTGTTGCACCCCTTCAAATAATTTGGTGAAAGCTTTAACGAAGTATACTTTTCTGCATCTGAATGTTGAATTAAATTCAACAGTGGCAAATGAAATTTGTGCCAACAGGGAACTTGAACTTGGATTTACCACTTTAAACAAACAATGCCTTAACCACTTCAGCTGTCCATGCACACTTTCCACCCAATGCAAATTTCTATACATTGTTCATCCCACCATCTATGTTCCTCTTTTGCTCACAGCCGATGCTATATTCCTGCAAGGGGTCAAAAATCTAATTGGACATTTCCAAAAGAAGAGACACCATACCTATAAAGGCAAATAAGCATCAACACACAAATGATAATTTCAGTGCAATATCCAATACTGAACCTCTTGCAGGTGTACAGTAGCAGTTGCAAGTGAAAGGGGAATATGAATGTGGGACATGCAATGTATAAGAATTTAGACTGGACAGGATGTGTGTGTCCCAAGCACTTTTTTTGGTTTTTCAAAAGTTACATGCAATTTTGTTTTTACTGTGTGTAACTGGAGTCAGCCTCAACAAATGCTGACTACCACAACTCCCCTGTGATGTCTAGTGTTGTCTGGAAATGATGGTTTGTTCCTCATAACAAACAAAACTATTTTTAAAAAGAGGAATTTAACATGGTCATTCGACAGAGCATTCCCAAATTAGTCTAGTATGAAATTCAGATAACAAAGAGGTTATGACAACCACAGGCCGAAAGCATGAATTCCGGGCTGGCACAAATTTTCACCTGATGTCTAATCATGTTTATAATTGACAATACATTTCTTGAAATACAAAAGCAAAATTCGCATAGTATTTTCCTATAACCTGAAATACAAAATTAATTAGAAACTAAAACAAAAATGCTTTTCTTACACGAATCACATACTGAGCTAATTACGATATATAAAATATATATTTAAAAATAATTACCACTCCTGAAGAACCCCTTCACTTCATCAACATCCATCATAAGGAACGTCTTAGGAATTTTCTTTATAAGTTGAGACAAAAGGTTAAAAAATGATTCTATCACATCACAGTGATCTGATATTGATGCGGTGGAAAAACAGAAAGTCATTGATATCCTGCAAATGTCTGTGACAAGTGAATGAATCATCTGTGCATGTTCTGTATCTCTGCCAAACAAGATCACAATCTGTAAAACAAAACAATCACACAATCATGTACTTAATGCTCAACATTTGCAGCAAGCACACACTTCAAGTGTTCAACCAATAAGTATAATACAAAAACGCTGCACACTTACATCCCACATCATCAACTGATCAATGTCAAAAATTAGGGACATTAGGTAGCTTCGGGTTTAAGGTCCTGTAGATAGTGTGGTCATCAGAGACAGATATCACAATGACATTTTTTGGTAAGGATGTGGAACGAAATTGGCTGTACCATTTCAAAGGAACCATCTGCATTTGCCTGGAGTGTTTTAGGGAAAGCACGGAAAACCTAGATCTGAATGGCCATAGGTGGATTTGAATCACTGTCCTCCCGAATGCAAGTCCAATGTCTTATCACCACTCCACCTTGCTTGGTGACAAAGAAGGAAAAGATGATGAAATATAAACATATCAAGTGGATCAACACGGTGCTAAAATGTCCAATGCAAAAAGGAAACAAGTTTATGGATTAATGACCCATCAAATGCGGCCCACTAAGGATTAAACACAAGCTTGAATAAGACAATGGTGAGTAAACAAACCAGCTGTTCCTTTATTTTTTCAAAGAGAGACCTCAGCATCCACCATAACTGACTGGACTAACAGAAAACCTAACCAGTATAGTGAGATAGGGATTTGGACTCTGCTTCTCCAGAGTGTCTAGTCACTGAATCATACAGCCACCCTGAATATTTGATGTCAGCTTTTTCAGCTAACTTATCAGTAAAAAAGAAGAAGAAGAAGAAGAAGAAGAGTCAAGTTTCAATCAATAAAAAACTGGTTATATCATTAGTGTAAGACTGAAGATTTTTAAGTTGTTCTAGGAAAAGAAGTTTTAGACTATTCGGGTTTTGAAGGAGATATTGAAGAATGGGAAAGTGTTTCAGATAATAATTAAACATTTACAGCTGGTAAGTTACCAAAGTGAAAACATATGTATTTACATTTGTCTTATTTGATTTCTCTCTTTGTATGTATACTGCAGGCAACATTGCTAATATAACACTCTATAATTTGCAGAGAATGGTGGTGGTGATGAAATTAGTGAACAAGTGTATAGTCGTGAAATTGCTGACGATTTTGAAACTGCTCCGCCACCTAAAGAGGTGCAGCACTACTAAAGTGAAGATGAAAGTACAGTGTGGACACTCGATGATATTTTGCTGGATTTTCCAGTTTTTTAGTGACAGAACAGTGTTACTGCACAAATGCACAATAACTCAAGTGCCTACAATTGGTTCAGTGTTTTTATAACAGACAAAATTTTGAAAAGAATCAAAACTGAAACTAATAGATATAGCAATCATCATTAGTAAAATGAGAAAGAGTAACTTTTAAAGACAAACAACTTGTTTGCTAAGTGGCAGCCCATGACCAAAAAGCTGTCATTGCACAATTATTGGTCGACAAATTCCATTCTTTCATTGTCCTTTGTCTCTAGCATAATGAGCAGGGACAGATTCAAAGCTGTTTCCACTTGAATAATAACAAAAATTACAAGCTTAAAGGATAGCACAACTGTGACCCACTTTTCAAAATTAGACCATTTTATGACAGTATGATAGGATCGTTTCAGTCAGCATATGCTCCCTACCAACAACTGACATGAAAAATATGGTATGAAATTATTTACAATATGTGATGAAAAAACTGGATATTTCTGAAACCTAGAAGTATACATGGGAAAGGGATCTGAATTGAATTGTGTCGTACCACTACTTGGAAAATACTTCAGTAAAGGCCATACTGTTTTCATGGACAGATATTATAGGTCTCCTGCAGTATTTGACCACCTGTGGAGCAAGAATATTACTGCAGTAGGGACAGGCATCCCTAACAGGAGAGATCTTCCTAATGATACTGCCATGAAAAAGAAAATAAAGACAGGGGTTAATAATTTTTATGAGGTGATGACATATATTTACTTTGCTTGAACTGGAAAGATACGAGGTATGTGTTGATGCTTTCAACATGTCACAAGGCCACAATGTCGGAAGTGCCTGTTTGTACGAAATACATCAACAAGATGGGCCAGATGCACTATTGGATTACAACACTTACAAAAAGGGAATGGATAATTCTGATGAAATGGTGACCTATCTATTTGGCCAAAAGCAGTTCAAATGGTAGAAAGAAGTTATTTTTCACACATTTCACGCAGTATTGGGCTCAGGTGTGAAAATTATGAAGAATGACACCAGAAACAAGAAATGATGAAGACAGGGAAAAAAAGTGGTCTTAAGATATTTCTTCTTCAGGTTGTAGAGTCTCTTGTTAAAAGACCACTCAAGGAAACATACTGTGACTAACAAATGACAGATTCAAAGGAAGGCATTTTTTTGCAGAAGATACTAGCGACGGAGTAAAAAACAAACCCCCACATGGGTTTGTAAAGTTTGTCAAGAAAGAAGCAAAGCAAAGGAGAGAGACATGCTGATGGTGTCAGTAGTGTAATTTTATGTTGTGTATGCCAGAATGTTTCAAGGCTATCACACAAAAACAAACTGTGTGTGTTAAATTAAATGTAACACTTTTCAAAAAATCAGAAAACATGTAACAATATTTTTTGGCATAAAAAATGTGTTCCCTTCTTTTTCCCATTAAAAGGTACTTATTCAAAATGGAGATACCTCAAGCTGCAAACATTACAGCTTAAACAGTCAATTCAAAGAATCATGGAAAATGCTTAGTTAGTTGGGCACCCAGGGCAGCATTGGGCTCAGGTGTGAAAATTATGAAGAATGACACCAGCAAATATTTAGCTTAAATACACTCCTGGCCATTAAAATTGCTACACCACGAAGATGACGTACTACAGACGCAAAATTTAACCGACAGGAAGAAGATGCTGTGTTATGCAAATGATTAGCATTTCCGAGCATTCACACAAGGTTGGCACCTGTGTTGACACCTACAACATGCTGACATGAGGAATGTTTCCAACCGATTTCTCATACACAAACAGCAGTTGACCAGGGTTGGCTGGTGAAACATTGTTGTGATGCCTCGTGTAAGTTGGAGAAATGCGTAACATCATGTTTCTGACTTTCATAAAGGTCGGATTGAAACCTATCACGATTCCGGTTTATCGTATCGTGACACTGCTGCTCGTGTTGGTCACGATCCAATGACTGTTAGCAGAATATGGAATCAGTGGGATTAGTAGAGCAATACGGAATTCCGTGCTGGATCCCAACGGCCTCGTATCACAAGCAGTCGAGGTGACAGGCATCTTATCTGCATGGCTGTAAAGGATTGTGCAGCCACGTCTCGATCCTTGAGTCAACAGATGGGGACGTTTCCAAAACAACAACCATCTGCACAAACAGTTTGATGACGTTTCCAGCAGCATGGACTATCATCTCAGAGACCATGGCTGCAGTTACCCTTGAGGCTGCATCACAGACAGGAGCACCTGCAATGGTGTACGCAACGCAGAACCTGGATGCACAAATGTCAAAATGTCATTTTTTCGGATGAATCCAGGTTCTGTTTACACCATCATGATGGTGGCACCATCACGGTGAACGCACATTGGAAGCGTGTATTCGTCATCGTCATACTGACATATCACCCGGCATTATGGTGCCATTGGTTACACGTCTCTGTCACCTCTTGTTCACACTGACGGCACTTTGAACAGTGGCCATTACATTTAAGATGTGTTACGTCCCGTGGTTCTACCCTTCATTCGATCCCTGTGAAACCCTACATTTCAGCAGGATAATGCACGAGCGCAAGTTGCAGGTCCCGTACGGGCCTTTCTGGATACGGAAAATGTTCGACTGCTGCCCTGGCCAGCACATTCATCAGATCTCTCACCAACTGAAAACGTCTGGTCAATGGTGGGCGAGCAACTGGCTTGTCACAATACGCCAGTCACTACTCTAGATGAACTGTGGTATCATGTTGAAGCTGCATGGTCTCTGTACCTGTACACGCCATTCAAGCTCTGTTTGACTCACTGCTCAGGTGTATCAAGGCCATTATTACAGCCAGAGGTGGTTGTTCTGGGTACTGATTTCTCAGGATCTATGCACCCAAATTGCGTGAAAATGTAATCACATGTCAGATAGTTCTAGTATAATATATTTGTCCAATGAATACCCATTTATCATCTGCATTTATTCTTGGTGTAGCAATTTTAATGGCCAGTAGTGTACATACAGATCATATGCAGAGGTTTTTAGTTTTGGTGTGTGTGTGTGTGTGTGTGTGTGTGTGTGTGTGTGTGTGTGTGTGAAATTACCTGTCCGCTGTATTTTTGTTGTCCACTGCTTAAAATTCACAAAGTACAGTAACACTGTGCTCAGTAAACATATCTCTGTTTAGGGGCAGTGTGTGGGTCAGCTTCACTTTCCTTTCATAGCTCTTGAGAGATGCAGAATCAATAAGTAACAGAAAAATCCTAAAACCATTCCTAAAAACATTTGATCCTGGACATTTAGGATTGTACCTTAGGATTTACCTTTACACAGCCACATCAAACTTTTGTACTCAATAATTTTGATGATAATCTTTTTAGCTTTTTAGCTTCAAATGAAAATGGTGAAATTCTTCAAAGTACATTGTGTATAAAGATCAGCGAAAATCCTATTTTATGTTTTCGAGTGGTCCATAATTAAAAAACGTAAAATTAAGGAAAACATAGATTCAAGGCAAAATGTTAAAACACCCAAAATATGAGCAAAAACAAATGTAACTGGCATATGTACACGATTAAAAATCTTAATTTTCTCGAAGGCCAACATTGTATACTATACGTGTAAATGAATGAAATTAAATGAACAAAAGTTAAGTCTAGAATATTGCATAGTTACATGTGCTCACCATGAGTACGGAATGAGACAATAGGAGACAGATTCCATGATATGAAGAGAAGTGAGATGAAATATGAGATTTTGACTGTGCACAAGACAAGCAATCTCCATGCCAAATGATCCACGTTGCAAATAATTATCTTTTTTTAATTAAATCACGGTGTTAGGTAGGTGGGTGGGTGAATGTATGGGGATTAGTTTGTATTGTAAAAAGTAATAACAATTCGCTTAATTGAATCCATTTAATGGAATGGCCCACAAATAAGTACACAAAAGTATGACACACAACCACAAATATGCACTTCTAAACGCACCAAACCAGACAATCCAATTTCTCCACTATAAATTCATTACACCTTCTCTCACCTCTCATTGGTGATATGAAAGTAACATACAATTTGCAACACAAATTGTTACATATTTCAACCTATGAGCGATAGAAAAACACTTTCGCTGGCCCAGGGAGACTTTACTGTAAATTACAATTTTTCTAAAAATGATTTGTGGTAACGGTAATGAACTCATCATCTGTTTTGTTGAAATTGGTGTTGTGGTAGATGGTAATTGAGCTATTTTCCGACAAGCTCGAACTACAAATAATACGTCAAAACACACGTTTTGGGAGATTCTTCCATTCATTGGATGCTCACAAATTATCAATTCTCAACTGGGCAGCAATATGTAGAGCCCTTTCTATCAAGATAGCACCGTCTATTGAAACTTTTGTGTGCAGTCTTGTTTGAACCAAGTCACGAGAATTGATTCAAGTGATGATATCTTCATTAATTTCCTCTTCTTAGAAGAAGATTCGCAAACAATGTAAGTACTTCTTGATGTCTTCATGTAATTTTCTCATTTTATCACTGACAAATTATTGCCAGTTCCTTCTTGCTGGTGTAACTAAAGCCAATGATGCAATGAAATCAAACTTGATGTTTAGAAAGTTTACTGCTGTACCCCTGTGTAGCGGGCATGCATTGAAACACAAGTTAAGAACAGTGTATGCTAACTTCTATCGTTAAGTGGCAGATGCACTACACAAATACCGTATACGGTGGGTCTTCACATATCCTTTAACTCCGCCACAAAAGGCGGTGCAAAACATCTGCCTTTTGTGTCATTTATAACGCATCCAGTAACATCAAATGTCAGATGAAAACTAAATAAATAAAAATAAAAAACACAAAGACGATGTAAAGCGAGACATCAAGAATGTAGAATCGAGGTTAACCTTAGTAGGAAGAAACGTAAAATGGGTGAATTTTTAACACTGAGCTTATGGGTTTTTCACAGAGGCTATGAATTTATGGCATAAAATCTCAGAAAACATAAAATCAAAGTTCCACTGTATTCCTAAACCAGTGGGTGGATTTCAACCAAATTTGGTACACATACTGCTTAAAAACAGGTATCCACACTGTTGTAGTTAGCTTCCACAGGAGCAAATATGCGGGCAAAATTTGGTGTAACTGACTGGCAGAGAGATGGAAGTGTCAACACTGTATGAAATCATACCATATACTTATAATCCACACTGTCGATGGGATTGTGAGCTGCAAGCAAGTTAAACATCAAAGGAAACAACACCCATCCGGTGATACAGACGACTACCACCTCAGGCTGGGTTTCTGTTTGCACTGTGTCTCTTGTCGGTGCAATTCTGTCACGATGTTCAGATACTTCCTTTCCATCATATTAACAGTGTGTCTGTTGACTGAGTGTCGAGCATACAAAATAGAGTAAAAGCAAACCTCTACAGAATTTATTCAGCCCCTGCAGTACCAAACAGCAAGTGTGTAATATCAGCATCCCTGGCAGGAACTACCTATGTTGGAGGGCATGGCTGAGCAGAGATGAGGGAGGAAGAGGGGTGGGTGATGGATATGGAGTGGAAAAGGGAGGAGAATGAGGAAACTGGACAGGAAATACTTCTGGAGGCAAAGATTTTTTTTTTAATAATAAAAAATTAACGACTACACACACACACACACACACACACACACACACACAGGTTTGTATAGGTGATCATTAATAGTTGTTAGATATTAAATAAATGCATTTTGAACCGTAAGCTGTTTTATTAAAATGTTTCGCATCTACCAGTTTTGGTCATTCATGATCATCACAGGATAATAGATTTCAAACAGATCATTAAATTACATAATATAAAATTGTAACTTGCTGATAATAGCAACATTCTATTGATATGTTAAGACTAAAAGTGCCACAAGTAACATCATACAAATAAATAATTTGTCTGAATATATCAATGGACTGTTGGTGTCATCAGCAACTTAAGCTTTATATTTTATATTATGTATTTTACTGGTCTGTTTTAATTCTTTTACCCTGTGATGATGGTCAATGACCAAAACTGGTACGTTCTAAAGGTTTTAATAAAATAGCTGATGGTCAAAACTGCATTTTCTTTTTAAAAATTGATTGTGTGATGATTATGTGAGCAAGAGGTAAGAAACAAAATGTTAATAAAGATTTCTATCTGTAAAGTAGTTGTACTTTATCTGACAAAATACTTAATGAAGTATTTAACATTCTTCAAGTTGAATTGTGATGTTCTCAGTAAGCAGTGGGATAGTATACCTCTCTTTCCTATGGTCCACTATGTGAGATAAACAGCCTTATTAGCGTCTGATATCATATTCTAAACAATAGTCCTCAATTAAACCCCTTACCACTGTACTAATCCAAAGCCACAACACAAATATGATCTAGATAAATTAAGTAGCAAAATGTAAGAATATTGTTTTATCTAGCCACAAACCTGTTGCAGTAGTTCAAGAACCGATGGTTGCGGCCGAACACGAAAGCTTTTCATCAGCATGTTCACAACAGGTGGTAGAACTATTTCAAATTTCTCTAGCAGTGTTGACACAGCTTGTTTCAGCAATGTACACATTGCCTGAAATATAAAAAAGGAAACAACTTTTATACAAGGTCGTAATATGTTCATAATACAATACAATCCTTTACAAATAAAAGTAATTGAGAGAGAGTGTAAGGGTTCACTTCCTATGTACAGAGTGGGTGAATGAGTCATCCATTTGCCTTCCACCCAGAGGCGGCTGGTGCTTCAGATGACTGGGGCTTCACTTTTTTGAGTGCTGGATTTCGATAGCAGTGCCGCCACCTCCCCCACTCAGTGCGTCGATGTTTCGGCGCCCATCCCCCCCACACCTGCTTGGCGCCCAAAGAAACAATTTGGCACACCTCTGTGCGTGGTGCCAGGGAAAAGTGCCCCGGTTTGCCCCCACTCCCCTAGATATATTTTTGTTAAAGGATCTGCAGAATGTCTTACCTAAGTCTGTCTGCACTTGCTTGAACTCAGGCTGAGGTATCAACCTCCCAAGCTTCTTTATTTCACGCTTTTGTACCATGCTTCAAGCTGAGTAATTTGTTTCTAAGAGATACTGAACATTTATCTCTCTTTGATAATAAACACGAAGAACATACGGATATGCACATGAACACTAAACCACAGTAAGTAACTGATTACACTGTTATGTGACTTGAACAAAATGAATCTGTTATGAAGAAGAGATGAGCTATCTTCAGGTCACATGACACTGTAAGCAGCACCTCCTCCTAACCCTAAGCATGCACAAATGCTGTTCTGCCCGCACATCTTTTCAAACTGTTAAATATTTGTTAAAATGAAGAGAATAAAAGTCATTTACCCTCAAAATCGTGACACATTTGCTACAACATTCAAAGATATGTGGCAAGTAACAGTACAAAAGTAATTGTTGTTCCCGTATCTGTTAAAAAGATGATCAGGTTTAAAAATATTGCTTGCAGTCTCAAACCCACTACCTTCAACGGCGCAGCACAATGCAGCTAACCAAGCATCTATTCTTGCTACATGGAGATTAGCGACTTCATTATTATTCATCATCGAATCTTCTGAAGGCTTTTACAGTTAATGTATCTTTAATTTATAGTTATAAAAATTTTTACCAAATATGACATGTTTTTGATGAATCCTCAATGTGCCAAAAACAAATATGAAGGCAGATGTTGCTTTCATGGAGGAACTGCCCACGCACAACGCGGGGTGCGCAACCGCCAGAGCTCAAGTAGCCAGGAGCTGGCATCTCTACCAGCTCCAATGCCAATGTTAAAAGCGGTGTTTCCCCTCGCCCTTCCCTGCCATGAGAAGGGCCCATATGCTGCCTCCAGGGAGTTCAGAAGAGAATCTGAACTTCAGCCGCACATGCGCATTGCAACATTGCAAGGCTGCGGCCACTGCCGCCTATATTAAGCGGCTGCGCAACGACTCGTATACATGCTGTCTCAGACACATAAAACATTTCTCATGTGACAAAAATACTTTGAATGTGCACATAAAATGATCTGATAGAAGAACGAAACGAAGAATGATAGTTTAAAAACACTTTTTATTTCACTTATTTACTTTTTTACATGACCAGTGAACACATAGGACATGCCGACCTGCTTCCACCCCAATGACAAATTCAAAAATTGTAGCTTGGGGCATTCGTATGATCTCTGAATAGTAGCAATACCATCTCACCAGGAAGTATATGCAGAAAGTACCAAATACGCGACAGAGTAAAAAAAACTGCTAAAATGGTACAGGGGTCAGGGCCTCTCATTCAAAATACAAAGAAGAGGACTGTGAATGTCCCACTACCAAACCATTTATCTTTTTTGTCAATAATGGAGGATACATAACTCACAATAAAGAGGCTTGCTGAGCTGCTGGCAGGCACGAAAAATAGACAATCACATTCACGCTTTTGGCCATGAAATGAAATGAAATGAAATGTTTGTTAAGCTTATGGTACTTAACTAGGGGGTCATCAGTCCCTAAACTTACAAACTACTTATCAACTAGCTTATCCTAAGGATGGCACAAATATCCATGCCCGAGGGGGGATTTGAATCCCCGACCGTAGTGGCCGCGCAGACCGTGACTGAAGCGCCTCAGTCCCCTCAGCCACCGCGGCCAGCGCTTTTGGCCATGGCCTTCATCAGAGAAACATACGTTCAAACAATCACTCAGACAACTGTACACACACAACCACCATGTCCGGCTGCTCCAGTGCTAAAAATATCTAGACAGTGAGGGGGGAGGGGAGGGGAAAGGATGCCGGGTAATGGTGGGAATGGAAAATTCTGCATTGCATCATGGATCATAAAGGCTCTGATAGGTGGGAATGTGACATGCAGCAATGAATACAGTGAAGGTAAAGGGTGCGAGAGGATAAAAGGGCGGTGTAGAAGAGCCTGGGAAGGAAATCAAGGGATTTTAAATGAAAAAAAAAATGATGATAATAATAATAATAATAATAATAAAACATGATTAAAAAATAAAACTAATAATAATAATAATAAGGAAAGATAAAAATAATTATGGGGATATTGTAAGAGGCAACACACAGTTCGAAGGACAGGGCTGGAATATGAAGTCCTAGGTGCGTGGATTGGGCAGGTTTTACATTGGGGTCTTCCAAAGGAATACGATACCTGTGGTAAGGGGTTGGGATTGGGAGTGGCATTGATATGGACAAGGTTGTTGTGGAGATTCGGTGGGTGAGGGAAGATCACTTTAGGAGGGGTCAGAAGGATCTTTGGTAGGATGTCTCATTTCAGAGCATGTTGACGGATAATTGATGATGATAATAATAAAGCCCTGATGATGGACGTGATTTAATTGTTCCAGTCCGGGGTGGTATTGGCTGACAAAGGGTACACTATTTGTGATTGTTTATTGGGGGTGGAGGGAGACATCACCTACAAAAAAATTGGTGGCACAGCCATGGGCTCCCGTATGCCACCTTCCTATGCCAACCTGTTCATCTGCCATCTACAGGAATCCTTCCTGACTATCCAGAATCCCAAACTCCTCTCTGGTTCAGATTCATTGATGATATCTTCATAATCTGGACTGAAAGTGAGAACAAGCTATCCACCTTTCTTCACAACCTCAACACCTTCTCTTCCATACACTTCTCCTGGTACTATTCAACCCAACGAGCCACCTTCCTCGATTTTGACAGTTGCAACCCACTCCACACCTAAAACTCCCTTCCACATGGCCTAGTCAGCCACGGTCATCGCAACTGCAACAAAGAGCTGTCCCTCTCCCAATATGCCAAATGCCTCACTGAGGCCTTCACTGACTCCAATTACTGTCCAAACCTTGTCCAGATGATGATGTGGCTCACTTCAATGACTGCTACACCAGCTTTTCTGAATTGTGCAGGTGGGAACTCTCCCTACAATATCTCCACACTGCTGCAATCCCCCAGGCCTAAGCCTTCGCTAGTTCCTGTCCCCACCACACACCCCTCCCTTTCCCTGCCCTGCCCACTCTTTGACCTGACATAGGTCTCCCATTCCACCATACACTGCAGTCCCTCACCTCTCCTTCATCCCTGCCTTTCATTTCAGCCTTTGAGAAACTTAAATCTAACAACAATTCATCACTAGAGAATAGTGACTCAATCTGATCAAGAGGGAGATGCCATGACGTCTAATATCAGTAATGGAATTAATTTTATATACAGTTGTAATACTTATGACACCATAAGCCATATGGTATAGAAATGAATTATTATTTCAGTCTTTGCCATGATGATACTGTTTGTTTGTACGATGATTACCCGAGGTAATTTCTATAGTAGGTTAGCTAATACAAGAGGCTGAATGTATAATCCAATTCTAGCCCTAGTGGACCTTGAATCTAAATCCTATCAATTAAGTGACGTGAGAGAGATGTAGAAAAATATGTGCTCCAACACAGGAAAATACGACTGAAAGCATAGGCCCAAAAAGAGCGAAAGGTGTCTTAAGGTGTCTTAACATGCTACAGTGGATACCATTGTGACCTGGTGAGGTGTCACGAACCATAGACAAATGCTGAATCCAACTCCCATATCAAGAAGGGGCAGTTATACTCTTCTTCAGTGCTGGATCAAAAGTGCAAAATACCCCTCTCAGCAGCCACCTGGTGGCATTGGAATGCTGGATTGTAACCACTGGTGGCAGTAACTGTAGAAAAATAGATCGCCATAACGTGTACGATTTCTCGTGGGCTGGTCTGGAGAGTACCATTCCCTATCACAGCAACTACTGGAGACCTTCCTCCTCTCCCAGAGATCCTCCTGATGGCATCCCAAAATTACGAGCTTTTTGTGGAATGATTAAGGGTATTTAGGAACTGCTGCCACAAACTTTTCATGCACTCACATATAGTTTCACAACATTTTGCCCTCACCACAAGAAACGCTGCGAGGTTCTCTGCAGTTGGTAGGATTTGGAACCTACGCAGAGCTGCACGCCGCATCCTTATTGCAGAGCGGCATTAGGCACTCCACCATGGTACGCTCTGCCTTCTCGGTTGTTCAGAAGACTGCAGAATGGAACCTGCAGCGGCGTGGTGGATCGTGCCGGTGATATGATCCACCAACTCTTGGACACTAAAACGATCTAATATTGCACGTTGGCTGCAGACTGTCCAGTCAGCTCGGCGGAGCGCCCACCGTGGTGGTTGTCATACAGGTTCTATGCTACCTGGCTGACTGATCCAGATTGGGAAGTGATCACTACCATTGTCATCGACCACTTCCCACTGAATAGGGAGGGCAAGGGTTGGAAAGTATAAAATAAGATCGATGGCAGAGAATGACCCTGTTGCAGTGCAAAAGTGTATTTAATAAATGAGCACATGAAGATAAAACTTTCACTGCTAGTGTCCTGGGGCAGGACGCAACAGAGCCCCAAAGCACATTATGTGCATTAAAATCACCACAAAGGATGAAAGGGTGGGGCAGCTGTTGAAGAAGGTCTCAAGTGCCTCGTCGTTCACAGGATCGTGAGGAGGCAGATAGAGGGAGCACATAATCAGTGGGTGGCGTGCATGTACTGACACTGCAACATGTAGGATTGTGTTGAGAGAGATGAGTGCAAAGTGGTAGGCTGTGTCGACGAAAACAGTCACTCCTCCTCTAGCTCTTTCTCCACTACGGTCGTCCTTTCTGTGGAGTCGGTAAACACGTATCTCAGGGTTATCAGAGGGCTTAAAATTAGTCTCCTGGAGACATATACATATAGGACGTCCCTGAGATAGTAAATGTAGTTCCTACATGCGAGTCCTAAATACCTACAAATTCCACTGCAAAATGGGAACCATCAAGGAAGTTGTATTTTCACTTTTTCTTTCAGACGAGGCTGGGAATCTGCGATAGGTGGAGGGTCACACTTTGGGCGGGGTGTTTGCCCCAGTTGGAGTTCAGCCTTGGGGTGAGGCGGTTGCCCCAGACTGACATCTATGTCTATCGGCTCTAGTGCAGAGACCGATGGAGCATCATTAATAGTGATGGTGACAGGTTCCATCTGTTTCTCTTCTGGTTTCGCGTGTGATTCCAATTTAATTGTTGACTTCTTTACTTTTGCTGGTTTAGAAGGGGTTACAGTAGGTTTAGGGTTAGCTGAAATAGATGTTAGTACAGATTCTGCAGTGTGCTTGGCCAGGAGCTCAACAAAGTTGGTAGACGTTGCTTTTCAGATGTTGGCGAGGAAGCGACAGGTGATAAGGCCACTGCTGCCTGACAGGTGCACCGGCACGCGCACATATTCGTGGCAACACTGTTAACGTCCGTTTGTGTGGA
This sequence comes from Locusta migratoria, assembly GCA_026315105.1. NCBI lineage: Eukaryota > Metazoa > Arthropoda > Insecta > Orthoptera > Acrididae > Locusta > Locusta migratoria. The sequence goes on along the minus strand of CM048755.1, from coordinate 739,819,563 downwards.
GGTATCAACTGTGGTGACTGGCTTTTGGAAAGTGGTGGCAAAAGAAGTTACAAAAGCAGGAGGCTGCAGGGCCTTGAAGTTCTTTTTGGCCTCTGGATAGGAGATACACTGAGATGTCTTAATTTGCTGTATCTTCTTTTCCTGGTGGTAAACAATACAGTCCCTACTCCAGACTGGATGCTCGCCTGAATAGTTAACACACTTCACAGGTGGCTTGCATTCAGACCTGTTGTGTGCGGTCATCCCACATTTGCCAGAGGTAGCTTCCCTCTTGAAACCCAATGTCTTGTGCCAAAAACACTGACACTTAAAGCAACACAGGAGATTTGGAACATAAGGCCGAACCTTTAAGCATAGGAAACCTGCCTTCATGTGCTCTGGTAGTTGAGGACTACTAAAAGTTAGGATGAGGGACTCAGATTGAAAGATTTCTCCACCTACCATCTATCTTCCACTACACCTTCTGCAGCCCACTCTTCCTTCAGTTCTTCTACAGGAATGCCAACCAGATCTCTACAAAAAACTAGGCCCTTACTACAATTCAGAGTACTATGTAGCTCTGTTTCTATTAGATATTCTCCAAGGCACTTAGCCAAGTGTAGTTTTGACACCTGTCGGGATTTCGATGTTTCCACAGGGTACCATTTTGTAACCGCTTTACAGATTTTAAACCACCTGCAATTCCTTCTAAACCTTTATTTATGAAAAAGGGAGAAACTTTTTCAAAAGATCTGCCCTTTCTTTTAACAATGAGAAACACATTCTGATTAACAGGCTGTGTTCTGATACACTGAACATACGATTCCCTCCCCTCGGAACCTGAGTCCAGAGGACTGGACACCCGAGCCCTTTCCTTAGAGTGGGTGTTAGTACCCCCAATGGTACACCCATCCCACTAGGAGATGGAAAATTTTTCGAAAGTTCCACTGGGTCCCACGAACAGCTAGGGAACTAAATGTTCACCTAAACAGAGCTCCTCATTCCTAGGTCAGTCTTATACAACTAAGGTGAGGCAGTATCCCCAGAAGTTGCTCGCTAGTGATTGTTCCACCTCAACAGCCATTCATCCGATCAGCATGTAGCACACCTTAGGATTGAGGATTGAGGGCTTTTTTTATAGAAGTATTTGGTTCCTCATGACCCGGGCGGTTAAGCTAAGATCTCCATTCCCCAGTACACACAACATTCCACCGCCACACTGCACGGTGGTCACTAAAGCGAGCACGGTGTCAGAGGACTGGCGGCACTTACTAGCCCTGGCTCAGGACCCTGGGTTCACCAAGCCCGTACTAGCAAATTAATGCTGAGCCCGTGAGGGATATAACTTTTAAACTAATTAATGTTCAGTAATAAGCAGGGCTCAAATGTCTCATCTTTTGATGTATCGACACAGTTGGTAGCATTAATATTACATACAATAATGCCAATTTACTAAATTAACATAATAAACTGTTATAACAAGTACTAAAAGACAGATATACTAACAGCAAGACAGTGGAAAATTGCAGGTGTCTTAATACATATTTTGACATGACCAGATTATGTGTTTCTTTTGTTTAATGTTAATAATTATTAATAATCTCCCATAACTTGTTTAGTTTAATATGTGCATTAAAACTGAATAGTTCATTAAAAAAGAGCAGTGAAAAGACTTTAAAAAAAGCACTGCACTCAAAAGACTGCATTGATAATGTGCAACTAGCAAAAACATGTAATTATCAAAACGGCATAAAAAGAGTATTTGTTGGAAACTAATATTTTGGGGGAACTACTTCACGCAGAAAGAAATATAATGTATCAATTTGTAAGAGAATTTAAGCATGCATCTAATGATGTCCTGAAATCAATGTTTTAACCTACATGTAAAAAGTTATAAAATGTACTGGCAGGACCATCGAGCCATTGAGTAATGTAGGTTGCGATTTACACAAGCACAAGTAAGGAGAGCCACGAGAGGAATTCGGGCAATGCGGTTTTAGACACGTTTGAAGGTGGACCTCTGTCAGTTGGAGTAGTGAGTTTGAGAGATGTGCAACGTACGGAACATGGCTGCAGTAACAGTTATGTTGGACTCGGAAACATTTGTGTGATCTTTGAGCGGATGTCAGGACTTAGAAACATTTCCACGATTTCTGTCTTAGTCTCTGAACACTTTTCTTGACTTGAAACTGTTGAATGAAATGGTATTAGGACATTGACCAAACTGTTTAAGATTATGTATGCTATATTGGGGTCTAGAGCCAAAATTATTTATTTACGAAACTTAGTTGGTTTGATGGTTTTTGACAGTGATCATTCTGCTAATCAGCAATTAACTTTATTAGTAAAAATTAAAAAATGTAATAGCTAATTAGTGATTTACAGCCACCTTAGTTCAAATACCTTGACACTTAAATATTAACTTTAATTAACAGTAATGCACAAATTTACAGACTCAGAATTCCAATGAGCCACAGAAAAGTTTTAAGTACAAATCATCCCATATATGAGACGAGTAACGGCGCAATATGCTGATAGTTTTTGTTTAGCAGTCCTCATAGTGTAGACGTCATATACCTGCAAATGGCTGTGAGTGTACATAAACTAGAATTTTTACCCCCAAGGGGGGAGAGGAACGGAAACATGTCCAGCCCTCCTCGAACAAGGCTAAAGCCTACACCATGTTCAGCGAAAACAAAACTGACACACACACAATCACAGGGATCACCAATCCCTTCTATTACTGAGAGGGGACATAATCAATATCTATGTTGCACCAGGCTCAGTACATTCACTCATTTCAGAATAAGAAAGATGAAAAACAAACAAAACACTGTCCGTGTGTTCACTGTGTTCAGTTGTAAAATAATAAGTTCTGTACTGACCTCTAGAGGAATTCCATGCAACCATGGTCCGAAACACCAACCACCTAAAACTAACATGTTGTGGCGTAAAGACAGCGCTACATGCCTGACATAAGAGAACGATTGTGGAGAAGGCAGCGATCGACCGAAAGCCAATCGCAAGCAGACACCACGCATCACTGAGGGAGTAACCGAAGATGCGCGCCCTGTACAAGCAGCTATATATAGGCCGACATGCATCTGGACGCCCCCGTCTGTTACTAGTCAGATACGAAGTCAGAAATAGGACAGTACTAAGTCAGAACGCGGCTACGAACTTAGCAGTCACTAGGTCTCAGTGCAGCTAGCATCATACGGAAGACAACGTGAGAAGCAAGAAGAGAGAAGAAACAGACATATATTCTAAAGTTGAGTATCATTGTATCTTCAGTCAATAAATGTTGTAGTACTAATCTCTATAGATCCGTTTTAGCTGACCATCGATTCCTGCACCAGTACCTTTCCTGACAACTAATGGCAGAAAGAATGAAACAACAAAAGGCGACGAGGTCACAACCAAAGGCGACGAAGACTCACATCGCGACGTGTTGTTAAATTACCGTGACTTTACGTTGCGCTATTAATTTTTTTTTCTTCCAGGTCTCGGTGAAGCGAGTAAATAATGTTTTGATTCTATTGCAGAGATTAGTGTTAATTTCTATACTTTTGCCTTGTTTGTTATTGTTATTGCACAATGTCAGTTCCTACTATCACAAGTGTTCCTGCCACTGCACTACAGCCTCCTGCGCTCAATGCATAGCAGCTAATGCAGATGTTTCAGTTTCAGAGCCAAAAAATCGCATCTCTGTTGTCTACAGTACAACTACTTCTGGCCACACCTGTGCAACAAACTTCATTAATTCCACTGCAGCAGCTACCACCTCTAGTAATTCCGCCATTCCTACAGTATGGCAACAAAGAAGAGGACTGGACAGAATGTCTACAACAGTTTGAAGCCTAGGCCAAAGTGCACCGGATACAAGGTATTGTCAAACTTGATTTTCTGTTCTCATATGTATGTCCCCAACGTTCCGTCTTGTGAAAAAACTGTTTACCACCATGGAGCCTTCTGAACTTTCTTACGATTCAGCAATAGGAGCCCTCACGGCATATTATGAACAGCAAATCAGTGTAGTGGCTGCAAGGTATCAGTTCTTCAGATGTAAGAAAAATCCAAACCAAACATACAGGCAGTGGATAACAGATCTTCACGGTCTCACTAGGAAGTATAAATTTAAATATTCATGTGGAGCTTTGTATTCAGATGCCATATTAAGCGATGCTCTTGTATAACATTCCTGACGGTAGACTTAGGGAACAGATTCTAAAAATGTCAGATCCGTCATTCCACCAAGTAGAACAGATTTTGGAACAGTATGATACAGGTGCTGTGGCAGCGGAAAACTTTGATTCAATTCCACTGTGTAGTATAGCCACGTCACGCGCCGGCGAGCATGAGGTTGGTCGCCATGTACTTCCTACTACCCACTCAAAGTATAAACAAGTTGAGAGACACAGAGCCTTGCCTAATACGGAAGTGAATTCTTGCCCGCAATGTTTCTCCTGGCACAAACAGCAGAACTGTCCGCCCCGGTCAGCAAAATGCTATGCATGCGGCAAGAAAGGTCAGATACAAACAGTCTGCTTACAGCAAAAGAAAAGAAATTTGCCCTCCCAGCCCAAACAGAGACAAGACAATAATTATTCAATAAATGCAGTACCTTCCAAACCAGTGGCTGCCCCTCGTAACATCAAGGACACTGATGTAGCACAAGTTGTACGTCAGGCCAGAAAAAATGTATGTCAATTTCTGTGTGAATGACGTTTCTGTAGAATTTCAACTAGACAGAGGTGCATCAGTCACATTGCTCAATCACAAAACTTATGAACAGTTAGGATTGCTGCACCTTTCTCACTCTACAACAAAGTTGTCAGCGTACAATGGCAATGAAATTCCTGTACTAGGTCAGCGTTCACTACCTGCAGTATACCGCTCGCAAATGTGCACAGTGACATTTCAAGTGCTTAAATCTTACGAAGGAAAGGATATTTTTGGTTTATATTCTTTTGATCTTTTTGGTTTTACTGTGCGAGACAATGTTTTGGTCGTGAACAACTTTGATGCTAAAGACAGTGTAGACAAGTTGCTGAAGGACTTTCCATATTTATTTTCTGAAGGACTAGGAATAGCTTAAGATTTTGCTGCACACATTACCCTCAAGGAAAATGCCAAACCAAAATTTTGCAAAGCTCGTGATGTACCACTCGCTTTACGCAACAAAGTAGCACAAGAATTTCGCACATTGCAAGAAAATGGTGCAACTGAACCAATACAAGCTAGTCAGTGGAAAAGTCCACTTGTAATTTTGCCGAAGCCGTCAGGTAGCATTAGCATTTGTGTTGATTTCAAGGCTACAGTGAATCCACAAACAGTTGCAGACAGTTATGCTTTGCCGAGGTCAGAAGATTTCATGGACAGATTAGGTGCAGGAAAATATTTCTCAAAAATAGATTTAAGCAATGCCTACCTTCAGCTGCCACTTGATGAAGAATCACAGAAAATTTGTGTTGTCAATACACATCCGGGCTTGTTTAAATATTTGCTTTTACCTTTTGCCAGTGCATCCACACTGATATTTTTTAAAAATATTTCGAACTACTTACAGCTCGGGTGCCTTGTTGTTCAAACTACTTGGACGACATAGTTGTATCAGGTGTACCCCAGAAGAACACATTGCAAATTTGAGGATGATGTTTCAAGTTTTGTCAGATGCAGGCCTCAAATATCGCTTAGATAAGTGAGACTTCTTCAAACAGGAACTGCAGTATCTAACAATCTAGTGTTCACCCAATGCAATCACATTTGCTCACCATTCGCGACTTGCCAGCATCAAAAGATGTGAAAGAATTACAGTCCGTCTTGGAAAAGTTAACGTACTATCATAGGTTTATTGCAAACACAGCACAAATTGCAGCTATGCCGTAAAAATGTTTGTTTTGTTTGGACGGAAGTATGCCAATGCGCATTTCAGCAGTTAATGTTGAAGCGTGCCACTGCAAGCCGCGTCCCGTCCATCCGCGGCGTCTGAAAGACGTGCCACGGCCGAGTCCACCGCATGATGGCACCGCCTCTGAGGTCCTGCAGTGCCGCCACGACCGGACGAGCACGCGATGTGCGAGGCGTGCCTCAGTCATGTGTAGCTCTCGCCAGTCTCACACAGTGGCGTAGCTGCATCACCAAGGGCCCCGGGGCAAAAATGACATTGGGGCCCTCTTTAAGCTAAAACTATACAGATACAAAACTATTTCATCACTAGCTTCTTACCACCCACCTAAATACTACTAAGTGAAGTACTACGTGGGATACACCAGATAACTTTTAATTGTACGCTCTAATATAACTGTGTATGTTTGTTTGTTATGCTTTCAAGCAAAAATTAATGGGTGGATTTATGAAATTTTGCAGAGGAATAGAGTTCGACCTGGGTAGGACACAGATAAAATGACCACATGAGATAGTTTTGGAAGTTGCTCCAAACTAGGCGAATGAAGTTGCAGGCAGAAGCTTCACTGATGACGTGCCGATCAGTAATACAATCCACCTATCCACTATCCATATTTTCACTTCTTCTTCACAAATTTCAGAGTGCAATTGGTTACAGCACTTAATTGGGATGCATGATTAAGGAGCACTCCCTTGGAGGTATTCACTACACAAAGAGGAATTAGTATAACAATACTGTTCTGTAATAACACACTATAGAGACTTCATATTCAAATGTGGTCACACTGTGTATTGTCGAACACACAGCTCGTAATTCAGCGCCATTGACTGTCATTTCTCAACTCTGACTTCAACCGACAACACGCTAATAGTGGCACGGTACACGTCTTAGCGGACAAGCAATAGACCTTTTTATGGTTATATACTGAGGTGGGAATAATTTTGGATTTCACTTCGTGTCTTTGAGGTTTGTTGGTCTAGGGTAAAGTCGAAAATCCTTCATTCAACTAAAATAGACAGTAGAATGTCGATTATCCAAAGTAATTGGGAGACATGGACGTTCGAAAAACCGGTTTATATAGATAATCGTACTGTACACTTCTATTTCCCAATAAGAAGTTTATACAGTATTTGAAGGTGCACGATCCTTCACACTGCGCCGATCGGCACGCCACAACACTTTGAAGTGTCAGCTGTTGCTGTGAGCAGTTTTGATGCTGCCGCTACTTCTGCAGCTACACCGACTGAAGTGCGCCAGTTGTTGTACACAGCAAGTGGCGGCTTGGCCGGTCAACTGCGCTTCCGAAAGGCGCCGTGTGAAGCCCCCAATAGGAAGCTTTGCTCCGCCACGCGGTGGCCAATGCGGTTACTATTGGAAACTTGATGTGACGGGAGGGGGAGATGGTGGACATTAGGGTGGGAGAGTAAAGAAAAAAAATTAAAAAATTCAACGCTCTATTGTAACTTTTTCCGGAGGCAGCTCACGAAGGCCGAGGGGCCCCTTGAGCTCGGGGGCCCCGGGGCACTGCCCCGCCCAGCCCTATGATAGCTACGCCACTGGTCTCACATGTAAATATTAGCTGTGTCCGTGCCTTGCCACCACAGTACCGTGCATTTGTGTATATGTTGTACCGTCCATGTGTATTCAATAAATTATACTGTTACAACAGTATAATTGGCGACGAGTTTCGTTCTAATGCATGTTTTTCTGTTTGGGGTGGTTATGGATCCGGCGTTGCTTCAGTTACTGCAAAAGCAGCAGCAACAGCAAGATTTGCTTACGGAGTTGATTACATCTTCTCGTCCCACTGCGGCCCCTTCGCCGCCACCCCAGGTGTACCCCCCTCCCCCCCACCCCCGCTCCTCTGGCTTTCCAAGAGTCTAAGGAAGACTGGGACTCCTACGTGTGGAGTCTATAGCAGCATTTAGCGGCTTTTAAGGTAACAGATCCGGACTTACAAAAGTCTTTCTTCTTGCTGTGGATCGAGCCCGATACTTTTCGTTTACTCCAAAAACTAGCTCTGCTGTCAGAGCCTGCCGAGTTGTCTTTCTCCCGTATGTCTGAATTGCTTAGTTCTTATTATCGGCAGCAAACACACGTGGTGCTTTCCCGCCTGGATTTTCATAAAAGCAGAAAGGAACCTGGTCAGTCATATCAGTCCTGGGTGGCAGACCTCCGCGGTTTGAGTCATAAGTGTGGTTTTGTGTGTGCAAATTGTCAGCAGTCGTATGCAGATACCTTAATTCGCGATGTTGTTGTCCCTTCGGCTCCTGATAGGGCTGTGCATCGCGAGGCTTTGCGGTTACAGGATCCCACCCTTGACGAGGTTCTGTCTATTGCACAAGCTTTTGAGGCATCTAAGGCGGCAGCGGATCAGTTTGAGGAAATGGTAGAGGTGGCGGCGGTACAGTCCTCGCGCCCCCACAGGCGTCGTTCTTCACCCTCCTCTTCGTCCTCGTGTTCTGCACAATTACCTTCCGCTGTTCCGTACTGACGACACGATTTTTCCTCTTGTCTGGATTGTTTTTGTGCGCACGATTGCTGCGCAGCCTCTTCCGCCGCGCGCAGTGCGCGTCCTGCCGTAAACAAGGCCACGTGGCGGCTGTTTGTCGGACTTCTGCGCGCGGACGGCTGCCGTATTCTGAAGAGTCCCAAATGGAAGTAAACTGTCTCTCTACCGCACCAGGACAGGAGCAGGTCACTTCTTCAAAGATTTATGTCACACTTCTAATTCAAAATCGTCCGTTCCATTTTCAAGTTAATACCAGTGCCTCTGTCTCTCTCGTAAATTTGGATACGTATTTGGCACTTGGGCAGCTGTCTCTTATTAAAACTTCTCGTCGTTTGGTCGGCTATGGTGAACAGCAGATTCCAGTGCACGATCAGTTTACGATTGAGGTGGAGTACCAGCACGTAGTGCATCACGTTTGTGGCCGTCACAAGCGCGGCTTCAGAAAACATTTTTGGCCTGGCTGCATTCACGGCATTTGGTTTCAGCGTTCACGATGCTCTTCACCTTGTGTCTGACACCATACCTTTTAATGAATTGGATTCCCTTTGCTGCGAGTTTGGAGCACTTTCTTGGTGGGTTTCAGAATGGCCATTGGTTACGAGGCGCACATCACTCTCAAACCTACAGCGGTTCCGAAATTTTGTCACGCCCGGCCAATTCCTTTTGCTTTGCGCCCAGCGGTTACGAACGATTTGGATCGGTTGCATGGCTTGGGTAGTATCGAACCAGTTTCCTCTAGCCTGTGGGTGACACCTCTGGTGATAATAAAGAAACCCACGAGAGCCCTTCGGTTGTGCGGTGATTTCAAATCTACGATTAACTCGCAGTCAGTGATAGATTTTTTTCCCATTCCCCGCCCGGACGACATTTATACGAAATTGGAGGGCGGTGAGTGTTTTTCAAAAATTTGGTGGAAGCGTATCTCCAGCTTCCCTTAGATTCTGATTCTCAACAATTCATGGTTCTCATTACTCCTTTTGGGCTGTACCGATACAAATGTCTGCCATTTGCGGTCGCGAGTGCACCCGCGATATTTCAATGGTTCTTGCATCAGTTATTGGATGACATTCCGTGCTGTGTGAACTATCTGGACGATATTATCGTCACCGGTTCCCCCCGCACATATCAGTTAAACAACCTGCGGCTCTTATTCACCAAATTGCACGCGACAGGCCTCAAATCACAGTTCTTTCAACCTGAAATTGAGTAATTAGGACACCTGGTGTCACAAGATGGCATCTGCCCTACGTCAGAATTGGTTACGGCGACTGAACATCTTCCTCGTCCTACGAATTTGCAGGAACTCCAGTCCTTTTTGGGCAAGGTCAGCTACTACTCCAAATTTCTCCCTAACGTGGCGGAGGTCACACATTCTTTGAACGCACTTCGAAAGAAAGGTGTTCCGGTTTGTGTTGACTGCTGCTCGTAAGGCGGCATTTGCACACATCAAATCAATGTTAAAGCCTTCACCTTGCCTCGGCACATTTACACCAGGCCGACAGCTAGTCCTAGCTATGGATGCTTCTCAGCACGGGATTGGAGCGGTGTTGGCCCACCGACTGGATGATGGTTCCGAGCAGCCCATTGCCTACGTGTCTAAGACGTTGTCAGATGCCCAACATCATTATTCTCAGATTGAGAAAGAGGCTTTGGCGATTGTTTACGCTGTTCGGAAGTTTCATGTGTTCCTCTATGGTATTAAATTCCACCTTATCACGGATCACAAACCCGTGGTGGCACTGTTTGGTCCGCATTCTCATCTTCCAGACCGGACTTAGCAACGTCTCCGACGTTGGGCTCTGTTTTTGCGTGCCTATCACTATGAAATTCATTATCGGCCCTTGTCGCACCATTCCAATGCCGACGCCTTGTCCCGTCTGCCCATGGCCCCCGACCCTTCCTTCGACAAAGACAAGGTGGCGATTTTTCAGATTGACGAACGTTTGCACGACGCAGTTGAGCAACTTCCGATTACGGCGAATAGAGTCGCGCAAGCCACCCGTCGGGATCCTGTGCTCCGGGAGGTGCTTAAGCATGTCACAGTCAGGTGGCCTGAGCGATAGTCAGCCAAAGAGGCTGGTCCTCTGCATACCTATTTCCAGCTTCGACACCGGCTGTCAGTTATCGACGGTGTCCTCATCCTCAGTAACGATTCTGACGAGCCTCGTGTCGTTATTCCGTCCGACTTACGGGCTCGTATGTTAACTCTGTTACATCGGGGTTACTGGGGTATCACACGCATGAAGGTACTTGCATGCCGTTTTGTCTATTGGCCAGGAATCAATGCTGCCATCGAGCAATTGGTTCGTACGTGCACTCAGTGTACTACCCAGCAAGCTGCCTCCCGGTGCACTTTTTCCCTGTGGCCTACTCCGGAGCACTCCTGGGACCACATTCATGTGGACTTGGCCGGCCCTTTCTATCAGACAATGTGGTTCGTGGTGGTAGATGCACTGTCTAATTATCCGTACATCGTGCATATGCGCTCCACTACGGCAGAAGATGTGGTCAGAGCCCTGGTACAGATCTTTGCTATTGAAGGCATCTTTGCTATTGAAGGCCTTCTTCAGACGCTCGTCTCTGCTAATGGCCCACAATTCAAGTCGTCTTAATTCTGCAACCTCTACAAGCGGCTATATCCAGGCTGACAAACGTCTGGATGCCCCCATCAGTTACTCATCATTGAAACAAAATTCATGTCTATATTTGTATTTACTGCAAAATGCAAATTTTTCAGTTTCCTATTAATGCACAGTATAAATATAAGCCAATAAAAGTTTAGTGAATAACAAAAATATCCAAAATAACAAAAGGAAAACACACACACACACACACACACACACACACACACAAACTCACCTTCATAATTTCTTCATCAGTGCACCATCTACATGTTATATTTTCCAAAACTGGAAAAACTTTCTCCAAAATGAGAAGAACAGGCTGAGGATCATCAGACTTCAGACCACCTCCTCTCACAGCATTCGTGTCTAGAGTTGCAAAAATTGTGCTCATCATCTTGAGTCTCAGCAAGATGTCACTGTAAATCTGCATTCCTTTGTCCTGAAGAGCAAGAGAATATTTTGTTAGTGATTACACAGACAAAAACAATCTAAAACTACACCTACATAGCTAGTCTGCAATTCAAACTTACTTTGATGCCTGGCAGAGGGTTCAGTCTATTTCTGTTCTGTTCAAGTCTCGATTACTGCACAGAAAAATTAACATCTAGGATTTCCACTCAACCTCTCATTTTCTTATTTTATCACCTTCATCATCATTATCTCTCCCAGTGTATTTTGTGGCCAACAAAATATTTTCACTTTCAGAGGAGTAAGCTGGTGATTGAAATTTATAAATATATGCTGCCACAGCAAGAAACCCTTTTCTTTTAATAAATCCCAATTTCACCTGAGTACTGGTTGACCAGTGCACTGACATTTCATGGGATACCCCATCATTCTGTCCCACAATGCACAATACCACACTGGTGCTGCTGCCGCCCATGATCTATTGCATCACAGGCACTGGGAGGTTCTTTAACTTCCACCTATTCAGCCGACACAAGTCCCTCTGATTAGAATCTAATTGCTAAAGTGAAAGTATCACTGTGAGGGATCTGGTACGACACCAGAGCTTTATGGAGGTCAACATAGTAGATTGAGAAAAATAGACATGCAGAGACTGTACAACACTTTCCGGGCATTTGGAAGAAGATTATAAATAATGAGGATGATTATATTGACAGTGTGTAACTGTGTCAAACAGGTTGATTTTGAACAGTTCTGAGATTAATATCATAATAACTTTTGTAGGTTTTGTCAGATCGCATTGTTTGTTACAGAAGTGGTGGGGTATATTTATAACCAATAAAATATCCTAAAAACTTATGTTTGCTTGAGACAAAGTGTCCAAATTCTCCCACAGACTGGGGTGATTTTACACACATGTATTTTGAATCTCTGTACACAGTTTCAAAGTGTATGGAGTAATTTTTTTATTCCACTTGATTTTACTGAGTTGTAACACATTTTAAGGATGTACATCTCACCAAGCTGTTTTCAGTGGCCTGAATATGCTTAAATCCAACAGTTGGAGGAGGTGGGTTCTATTAGGGGGAAGGAGAATAAGTTAATTATTGTTCCTCTCACATTCTTCTGTAAAAAAAAAGACACATGACTGGATAACTAGTCTCCAATCATCACTCTTGGCCCATTTTGTTTCTTCCAACAGGGCAAAGTAATTGCAAAGAACCAGTCTTCAAATATCAGCAAATCAAACCATACATACAAATCACTCAATCTTCTGTATGTTAATTTGCTACACCGAATATCACAAACTCCTTATGAAAGTTATGGATCATAATTACTCCAAACTTGAGAAGCTTTTTTGCTTTTCTACATTCTCGGCTTTGTCCGAAATCACCCCACGCAGTACACAATTTTGTAAAAACTTCCTTTTATTTTGTAACCTCACACAGAACTCTCTACAAACTTGTACAAGACTTTTCAGTGTTACAGCCTACTGATCTCGTTGGCAACTGGCACTGTAATACTTTTCTGTTGGCCCCAATAATAGAAAGTGTCCACTCCATAACACTGTATGAACTTTCAACAAAGAGACTGTATATCAGATTACCATGTCAGTAAACAATCAACCCAAAATACAAGTTGGGGAATGCGAGAAGTATAGTTCCATTCATAAAATTAGCAGTGTGTGGAAGTGGAAATTAGTTGTAATTCATTGCTAGGCAACAGGAAACAGAAGATAAACAGTACTGTCTGAAAGCATCCCGCATGACTATACCCCTGTCAATAAAGTCATTTCAGAGAGAAATAATAGTTCCCATTACTTTTTATACAGTCCTTATAGATAAAAGCCTAACATGTAAACAAGACAATGAACAAAACGCTCCTATTTCAAAGTTATAGTTTCTTTTTCCATAAATTGTGTTGCATCAACATGTGGTGACAGACTGGCAATATGTGACTGCACTTCACTTCTGTAGTTCACTGTTGGCTCTAAAGTTGACAGGTAAAGGCCTCCAAGGCCTTCTTCTATTGGAATGCCACAGAGTACATAAATCACTTGTTTCGAGTCATCCACTGACGATCTCTGACTCCAGAAATGTCTCGTTTATGAAGAGCTGCTCGACCATCTGCTGGCAGCAGTGATTTTTGACAACCACAATATGCAATGCTCAATGGTCCCTGCTCATTACATGAGGTCTGCCTGGTCTTGGTCGAACTCCAATCACTACTTTGTAGTTTCACTTCACAATCACATCATCAACCGTGAATTGGGTAGCTTTAGAAGGGTTTAAAGGTCTCTATTTGATTTGTCACTGACGTGATAAACAGTGCTAGTCCATTTTTGAGATCACAGAGTTCTCCTGAACAATCCACTCTGTTGTTACTGCATTTCTCCAGAGAACACAATAATACCTACTCACCTAAAACAGTTAAACATCATTTTACACTGGCAAGTCTGTTTCTCATGACATGTAATACCCAATTCTGGACTTAATAGATGTGTTGGACTATTTTTCATCAGATAGTGTACAGAGAAAACTTGTGAGTATTGTGGCAGTGTATTCAAACAAATGAAAGTGTTTTACTGGGCACGTCTATTATTTTTGTTCTTTTGATGACCAATATATGTTTAAAAATAACAACCTCATTATCAAAGGTTTTTATATTATTTTTACACAATAGCTATTAGTGTACCTGTGGACTATTTGCTTACACTAAGACATATTGAAGAGACAATCTTCAAAAATCTAAATGGATCCTTTATGGCACATGGGGACACAAAAACCCAAAAAACCCAACACCTGCAAGAGAATGTTACAAAATGGTGTATTAACATGACCAGAAATGCAACTACCAAAGTACATTGCACAGTTTCATGCAAAACTAGCATCAAGCATTACTGTGTGGGAAGCCACAGCCTATAACAACTGCAGAATCTGTCAGGAAGTACTCTAACTCTTTCTGTTGGAATTCGTAAAATGGGGAAAGATTATCTTCCAGGAAGTAGATAAATACAGAAGATGATTATTTTATTGCCTAACTGATGCTGAGGTTATTAGAGACAATGAAATGTATTGACAAAGCCAACTGTTTCTTACTTTTTTGATCTCCAATTCATTTTCATCTTTACCAGGACCAGTTATCGCAAGCAAATACTTTGACAGAAGTTAATGTGAAAAATCGACTGTGAATGTACTCACTGCTCATGAATTCTACTGTTCTGTACCAATCAATACTGAACAACCTTGATTGGGATGATATACCTACCTCACAAAAACAGCCTACCGTATGCAGGAGCACTAGTAAAACAAAAATAATAATCTCACAACACAGTCATACACTTTCAGTATAATTGAGTGCCTGGGTGCAAAAAAAGTGTTAAATGGCTAACACGTAAACGTGTGTATTACATTCTTCAAACATTCGACTATCACCTGTAAAAATATCATCAGGACATCACTAGATTCCAGAAGCTTTTTGAAAAGAAGATAGCATGGAATGCTTTTGCTTCACCCATGACTTTAGGTTCATTGTTCACTCCCACGGCACACTCACAAGGTGAAGATGGATGCTACAGATAAATAGGTTACTTCAGAAGAAGAAATTATTGTTAATAACAATGACAGTAACTGTGTAGGGTTAAAACGCCGATGCAATTCAGAAGGGTGAAACAAAATGTTGCCAAGAAGCTTCGAAATTCTGGCAAAATGTACATAACTGTACACGTAGAAAAGAAAATGCAGTAAAACCTCGTTTTTACATTCTCGGTTATTGTGTTTTTCCACCATTTACACCATTTTTTGCCGGTCCCGTCAAATTTCCTATGTTTACAATGTTAATTAGCCCTCGTTTTTGCGTTAACATGTTTACACTTTTCCCGCGTTTTACGCTTTTCGAAAGCATGTTTGTGTAGAAAACCGACGTAATGTACATAAACTGACGCTAGCATGGCTTTCCCCTTAAAGTATAGTGCTTAAAAATTAAATGCAGTCGAGTTGGTTGACACTTTGCATTTATTCAAACGTATATTTCGCGTTTCGTTGTTGACTTATGAAGCGCTGATTTGTGGCGATGTAGTTTCTCTTTCCACCAGCTTCTATGGCAGAGCGCCTGGCGTGAAATTTGACAAACAGAACGGTTTGTTGACGTGAGAATAATGCTGATTTGTGGTGGTGCAGTTCCTCTTTGCCAGAGCAGCTGGCGTGCTCAAACAATCAGAACCAGTTTCTTTGTTAATGTGTGAATAAAGAGTTGCACTGTTTTTGTGATACATATTTCTGATTAATAAAGAACGTTATCTGTCAAAGTTGGGTATCATAACACCCACAACCTCAAAAAGCGATAATAATGAGAGATGCCAATCCTATACAAACGTCACAAAAATACTTATGCAAATGTTTGTACTCAAGAATGCGAATAAATTCTCTAATATCATCGTGGGAAACATCTACAAATACAAAAAAAATGAAAATTTAGGAGTTTTACTACGTAAATAATTAATGCCGATAAAAGGCAGTAATTTTGAATATGTGTTACATAGCCTTGCAGCGGCGTCCTCGATTATAATGAATGAAATTACGTCAAAAATTTCTACTTCCCATAAAATTACCAGTTCTGCCTGGCGCTTAAAATAGCGGCGTCCTTGATTATAATGAATGAAATTACGTCAAAAATTTCTACTTCCCATAAAATTACCAGTTTTGCCTGGCGCTTAAAATAATAAAAATTTAGATGCATATTATGTACATATATCACAAATAAACTACGAAAATGCAAGGCTGATCCAGTAAGCATATTTTACCATTTAAAACATTATTTCTTGCATTTTACACCATTTCACTGAAGTCTCTTGAAAAATGTAGAAACAAGGTTCTACTGTTCTAGCCAAAACGTTAGAGCAAGTTGTGTTTTATTTGTTCATTTTTCTCTGCCATATCTTGCAGTGGACAAAGTTTAATATTATGGTATATGGTTTTGCTTATTTTTATAACACAGTCTACAATTGTTGCAATGTATTCTAGGCGTGGTAAGAGTTAGAAATCTATCAACAGAATCAGCTGTTTGTTGCATTTTGGGATACAATGACGAAGAACTTCAAGGTGCAATCATGACAGGGTATATCTCAATTCTGCAGCACAAAAAAGGAACTATTATTGGATGTGTAACATACAACATGATTTTTGTACGATTTTATTAAGAAAATGTTGGCCTTATATGGGAATAAAAAGAAAATCGTGTTTTGTTCCAATTTGTGTAGTAGACAGAACAAAAATATTACTGTAGTTAAGTTTTTGTTATGGCTGGCAAACATCTTAAGATTGAAATTGAACATATGTTCCCTGTTAGGGGTCACTCCTACAACCAATATGACCAAAATTTTCGAAACTATGGTATGCTGGTAAAGAGAGTTGAAAATATAGAAATTCCTTCTGAATATGTGAAACTTATGGAAGAATGTAGAGTGTACCCCAAACCATTCAATGTCATACTGCTTCACTGGAAAAAGACTGATCAAAGGCTCTTGCCCCAATGTTTCTTAAGACACCGAATGCCAACAGTTACTGATTTAGCATTCAGAAATATTGTCATCAACATTAATCTCCAAGGGATGTGGTATCAGGATGAAATACATATACTTCAATATATCAACTGTTTTTTCAGTCGTAGGTTCTCTTTTTCTAAGTTTCACTGACCTTAATTTGAGAAATGAGCCTAAACCAGAAGTACATCTTGCTAAAAAATAGATATGTTATCATTATGTAAATTTTTGAAAGCACAAAAAACTAAAAGGCTTACTTGTGTTCGAAACATGGAATGTGTGATTAAAAGTGTCCCAAATAAGTCAGATGTTGAATCAATATCTGAGGACAAAAGATTGTGCAGTGACCCTAAAAATATTAAAGCTAGAACATTTTTAAAACAAAGAGGCTGAACAGTATATTCAGGCCTAATATGCAATAACATCATTAATTCAGTTTATATAAATGTCAGTATTTATATTGGTATCATTAAATATGACTGGATGTTATGCCAAAACAATAGACATCTGCATATTCTTGACAATATATCTGTCTCTCAGTGCATTAGTGTTATATTAAATGATTTCTACACTTTCAAAACTTTGAGGCCATTTATCTCGCTATGGCATTTTTCCAGTAATGCTCTTGTTGCACCCAGGTATTCAATTAGAGAGTTTCTTGGGAACACTGACAATGTAAAGGAAATCATAAACTAAATATAAGCTCCATCACACATGTAAATGCTGACTTTAAAGCTTTTCACAGGTCAAATACTTTATATAAAATATTTAATGGTGTACTGCAGTCCTACTGTCATATCTTATGTAAAAGTTAGTGTGCGGTCCTAGCTTTTATAAGAGACTAACCCAATAATGAATAGCAATTGCTAAATTTGCATGGGAATTGGATATACATCAAACATTCCTTTGCTTAATTTCTCTGCACATCACTACCCCACCTATAAGGTTATTTCTTCACATCCTTCCTCCCCTGTATATGAAAAATTCCATTTATCTGCCAAATTTCACGGTGATCGGTCAGTATCAAAGTCTTGAGTAAAGTAAACTCCATCATGTACCTTACGATATCTTGTACAGACAGTGACATTTCTCTTGTTTCGATGGTCAAGTGTGCAATATTTCATCAAGGTCAGAATAAAGCTGTAAATGGGTGTCAGACTTTGTTGTGAAGTACCCTCTGCCATGCACTGTAAGAATTTTTATGAAGACTGTGCCAGTCCTCTATTTTTGAAGGCCACAATTTTATCACAATTGGGTGAATTTGTCAAACACATTCAACAGTGTAATACAAACTGTTGTTAAAATTTGCTTTCTTCTCAGAAAATCAGGACAGAATAGACACCAAAACAACGCCTCTGGCACTATATTTCTCAAGAATTGTTTTCTTGATAGCAAAATCTAGTACATACTTGAACTTGACATATATGCTCATATTATATGGTGTAAATCATTGTATATGATCCTGCAAGTAAGTGATACATAAGAAATGTGTTTTCTTCCATAATAAAATACATACAACATTATAATTATGTATCAATGATTCACTTGATAGAATTAATGTCGAGAGTATGTTGCACATGATTTCCACGAATCAAGAACACCACCATCCAGTTCCACCTAAGCCACCGGGTGCTGTGATCAGTCATCATGACTGATAGTCACACACACCTGACCAGTCACAGTGCATTCGTTGATGTGTAAAAATTTAACTACGACCAAAGGAGTAGGGCATTATTGGTGAAGCTCTGTTATTTAAAAAGAAAAGAAAACAAAAAGGTAAATTTGCATAACAATGTTCATATGTTTGTAAATCTTATGGGACTTAACTACGGGGTCATCAGTCCCTAAACTTACAAACTACTTATGAACTACTTACGAACTAGGACGGCACAAATATCCATGCCCGAGGGGGGATTCGAACCCCCGACCGCAGTGGCCGTGCAGACCGTGACTGAAGCGCCTCAGTCCCCTCGGCCACCGCGGCCGGCGGTAAATTTGCAGCTGCAGTTCAAGAATATCACTGGCTGAATGGAAAACGAAAGGGTTCTCTTTCCACACCTGCTGTGCGGAGCATTATGAATTAGTTCAAATCAACTGGAGAACTGGGTGCTGCTTCAGGAAGAGGTCAACAAACAGTTGTGCCACAGGTGGTTGTTAAAACTGCTGTTGCTATGGCAGACAACACTGTGCACAAAAATCCATTGTGAGCAGTGCACTTGCTGTGTCTCAAAAATTGAGCATCCTGTGGTCAATTGTATGGAAAGTGCTTTGAAACAGTCTCAAATGGTATCTGTACAAGATTTATATCGTACAGCAGCTTGCACCACGACAAAGTGTTGACTTCAATACCCACTTTCTCACAAGGATTCAAGTTGACAAGGGCTGGCCCTAGACCATTCTATGGACAGACAAAGCTCATTTTTCTCTGGTGTGTGAGATCAACACACAAAATTTCATGCAAGATGGGTCACATCACTCATGAAGTTCAACTGCTCTCTGAAACACATTTGGAAACACTCAGATTATCAGCCGATTGTTTCCAAATGCTTGACCAGCACTATCACCTGATTTCACTCCCTGTGATTTCCATTTGTGAAGCTCCATGAATGACAGGGATTACTAGGTGAACATTCCCACACATGCTGATCTGAAGCACAGCATATCAAGAGAGATAGCCAGCATACTTACAGATATGCTTCATTCGGCTGTTCAGAATGCAATCTTCCACTTTCAGACTCTTCTGGACACTGATAGACACCATATTGAGCCCCTTTTGTAACAGTAGTGGTACCGGTATTTAATTGTATGATGTAGCATAACAACACATTAAAAATGTTTAAACTGTATTGATACTGCATTATTTCTCTTACTCATGTCCCTGACATTAATACTAACAAATTAGATATTTGTAAAGTAATTAGTTTCCTTGTTATAATATGTTAATTTAAAAATTAACAACAGAAATTAATTGCTAAATAAGAAAAAGTTTGCACACAAAACTCTGTTGATACCTCAGAATTTGCCAGGATCTCCAATTCTCTAACACATGGAACAAGGATTTCATTCAAATACATCATTATCTTGTCCAGAGGCATTGGTGATAGCAAGCGACCCACAGCATACATGAGTCTAATATTTTCAGCATTTCCTAGACTTCTACTCAGGATGGCTGCCTAGAAAATAGAAAAAATAATTTCAAACAAAATTGAAAAATTCACATGTGACATAATTAATGGACTACTAAAATTTCTCACTACATACAGAGTTTTGCAAAGAAAGAAGTTTAACATCTACATGAATGTATGCCTAAGAGACTCAAATCAGGGTGGCCACAAAGAAATTTGCATGTTTTCAGGTTTTCCAGTAAACTTAGTAATACTTTTCCATGATTTTGAAATGTTATTCATAGAGGCACCTGCTTTTTGCGAAGTGAAAAGTGTTTGCGATATTTTACAATTTTTGCAGAAAATTGCAAATCATTGAAATTTATGAAAAATCATGAAATAATCCATGAAATTTTGTGAAATCTCATCAGTCATTTAAACGTGCCGGCAGAAATTCGAGATATTAATGACAATCGATTGCACACCACTTTAATATATATCGTTTCGAGTCCTGCTAACCTCTTTTCCAGTGCAGTGAAGAAGTCGGTTCCCAACACTTTATTTGATCTGGTGACTTGTAATGTACTGCATGTTCGTAATTGTTTCTGATCACTGTTTCTTTCAGTGAATTGTGATTTGTTTTATTACTGCAGATTATTAACATGGTCATTACGGTTTTTGATTGTGAAAGAGAATTCGCACCAGAGGGCTTTTATATTTTTGATAAAACAAGAAAAATAGTTATGTGCAAATGCTGCAATATGCGTATCAAATGGCAAAGAAAGGGCACATTCCTAAAACATATAAGTAGCAGTTCTTCCCATAAAAAGAACAAGGAGAAAGTACTATCAACAGGTGTCAAGAGACAAGTTACACATACGGACAATAACGCAGCGGCAGCAGCAAAACGAGCAACAGTGGACAAGGAAGAATTTGTGTTATCAACAACATGAGCTTTCATTGAGGCAAACATCCCCTTGGAAAAACTCTATCATCTGAAACTCAGAGTGGATGAACAAATACATACCAAGTATGTGTAATATCACACTTTTTTATTATTTTTAAAATATTTTTCGAAGGGAATAAATATGAGTTAAACAAAGTGTCAGATTGCAGGGCTTCTGAGAAGAAATTTTCCTGGTGTTGTTAGAAACACGACTTTGAGCTTTCATAAAACATACACTCATTGCCAACATCAGCAGACTACGCAACTGCCATCACGCATAAGAATTATGAAGTGTTTACTATACAGCATGAAGTTTTGGGATGACGTATTGAAGTTTGCAACTTTGCATTTAAAATGCGTGCAAGTCTGCCACATTCGCCACGTGGTCAACACATCTGCTGACATACTCAAAGCATTAGACATGGCAAAATACAAATACTAGTAAGCTGAAAACATAGAACATAAATTTAATATTGGGCAAAATAGATGCTAGTTGATCAAATATCTGCAGTCCTGAGCATTTTCTACTCTATTTCAGTACCACATGTAAATGATTAACTGTGTAGTTATCCCGTTTTTCTTATTTAATGATGTTTAAACTTAGGTAATGCATGTCCTCATTCATTTCAAAGACAAATAAATTCATAATTTATTTCTGTAAATGGTGTTCGATAGTTGTCCTATATCAGGTCTGTTGAAAATTTAAGGTGCTGGAGACTTGCCCTCAGCTGACTCCAGGAAAGTTTTGTGCCTCAGATCATAAAAGAAAAGGAGAAAAGACTGAAAGAAGCCATGAAAAATGAAAAAATTTCAGTCCTCTGTGATGAAACAACTGACAGAAGGGACCAATGTACCGTATATACTCGAGTAAGCCGCGCATATTTTTTTCCCAAATTTATGAATGAAAAATTGGGTGCGCAGATTACTCGAATTTAGGTAGGTATTATTCCATCTGCAACAACAAAACACACTAGGTGGGTGTTACTCTGCTTTAAAAAAACAGATCCCTTTTATTACACGATAATATTTTTGATCAAATCTTTGCAAAAGAAATATCAAATTTTCATAATATTTCTTAGACATAAATCTTAATCGTGGTGTTAACAAGGGATATTACGGTCATCATATTTCAATATAGCGGATTACAACTACTCTTTATTGTGCACTGCCTTGGCCACTATCAAAACTTCATATAATTTACTTGACAATGACAACGCATCAGTAATTTTACTCTAAAGGGTCTCCTCACATTACAAACCAATACAGCGGAGTAGTGTCTCTTACCGTCAGTTTCCTCGGGAGTGCGGCTGGCATGTACAAACAGTTGCCTTGTTAAGAAACTTCCTGGCAGATTAAAATTGTGTGCCGGAACCGGGACTCGAACCTGTGACCTTTGCCTTTTGTGGGCAAGCGCACTACCGACTGTGCTATCCCGACACGACTCACGATGCCACCTCACAACTTTACTTCCGCCAGTACCTCGGCTCCTACTTTCCAAACTTCACAGAAGCTCTCCTGCGAACCATGCAAGACTAGCACTCCTGGAAGAAATGATATGGTGGAGACATGGCTTAGCCACAGCCTAAGAGATGTTTCCAGAATGAATCTTTCACTCTGCAGCAGAGTTTGAAAAGTAGGAGGCGAGGTACTGGCGGAAGTAAAGTTGTGAGGTGGCATCGTGAGTCGTGTCGGGATAGCACAGTCGGTAGTGCGCTTGCCCGCGAAAGGCAAAGGTCCCAGGTTCGAGTCCTGGTTCTGGCACACAATTTTAATCTGCCAGGAAGTTTCATATCAGCGCACCTCAGCTGTAGAGTTAAAGATTCATTCTAGTTGCCTCGTTGTAGTAAGAATGACTAGTTGCATTTGCTTGTGATACCATCTTCCTCAGTAATAAAGAACGTTTTATACTTAAGTTGGGTATTATTTGGTTCAGTACCACCATATTACCCACACCGGTATCGGTACTCGAGGTTTACAGTGATTTCTTGCTACTGGGGTTAAACGTTAATTACGACACGGCTTTGCAGCTATGTTCAAACATGCACACGTCATTTAGCAACAGCGATGCTAGCACTCATAGCAGTTACATTTTGCATTGCAGCAAACAGAAGACAAGCAACTTTTATAATCAAATATACGGCAAGGCACTACGTTTGATGATATTGTATGTCAACGTTGATGTAAGTACATGACATATAGACTTTGACAAAGATATATGACCGTGTATAACCAGTCTCAGCTCCATTTATTTAATAACTGTTCAGATTTTACAAGCATTCATTTCAGTGTGTGTTACTGTGGGTACGTTTTCACATTAATAAATTACAAATGACATATTTTTCAATTTGTATGAGAACACTTAGTAGGTAAAATACTAGAATTTTATGGGGTTGGTATGAGATTCACACGCTCTGGATATGACAATCTTGACCGCCTCTCTCTCTCTCTCTCTCTCTCTCTCTCTCTCTCTCTCTCTCTCTCTCTCTTTGAAATTTAACAGACGTGACATCCCAAAATACCTGCCCTCATGTGTTTCTGAAAGTCGACAGGTGGTATCCTCATCTACATAAATCCGCATGTTTTCTCTTTTTTTAATTTATTTCCTGTCGCCAAAATTTGGGGGTGCGCGGATTATTTGAGGGCCAACTCAAGTATATATGTTATATTCACAGTTTTGTTAAGAGTACTTGTTTGTGGTGATGATGCTGTTCAAAAGTTATTTGTGGGAGGAGTAAAAGAGATTGAAAATGCTAATGCTACAGAATGTTCACGGGCAATTTTGAATGATACTCAGAAACTTGATATTCAGTATGAAAATGTTATTTCAATAATGTAAGATTCAGCCCGTTACATGGGAAACTATATCAACGCGGTTCGGGTTCTTGTTTCAGAAGGATTAGTTCACATACAGTGCTGGGTGCACAAATTAAATTTGGTAGGCAGTGTGTGAGCCATGGAGCTAAGTGAATAAAAACACTGTGTTGTCCAGACAAAGCACATATTTCTCAATACGCGAAATAGAAGGCATGGATATATGCAGTTTTTATTGTATACATATGAAGGTGAAACAAAAACAAAACTTTGTCCAATACCAGTGATCACCAGAATCATTGGAAGAAGATAGTGTTGCTGTGAAGTATTTTAAAGCTTCGACCTCTAATGATCTGAAAAAAATTCACTGCCTTGCTGTTTTCCTTGTTGAGCACTGCTCAAAATGTTGCCATTTGTTGCAGACACTTAAAAGCTCAAAAATTCCATTGTTTCATTAATTGGAGTCTAAGCTTAGTGACCTTTGTAAGAGTTATAAATTACTAGAGGATGCATTTTTAGGCAACCTTTGGCTAAGCTTCATTCAAGTTATATTCTTTTGGTAGAGCAAGTCTGAAAAAACAAACTGTTGATAGAAGGTGACACAGAAAAGAAAATTATTTTTTTTCTACTGGCAAATTGTTTGACCCTAGGAACATAATGAAAGATAATGTAGACACTGCTGAAATATCTGAGCTAATGAAAAACATTCCTATTCTGTAAGGGATTTCAATATATGAATACCTGCAACCATATGCAATGTAAAATGTAAACTTTCACAGCCAGAAAGGTCAATATTACTAAAAATTTCCGGGCTATTATGCCGTGGTCTTGTGGATTTATTATTGAAACCCAGCGTTTTGTCCCCAACTGTGGAGGACATTTTCAATCAAGGGGGATCGTGGCAGTTTTGAATGTCCGTTACACACCCTGGCTCGCAAATAGCAGACATTCAAAAGTGCCACGATCCCCCTTGAAAGTGTCCTCCACAGATGGGTTTCAATAATAAATGCACAAGATCACGACATAATAGCCCGGACGTTTTTAGTAATATTAACCATATACAGTTTTAGGAATTTAGTAAAGAGTTCTTGCGGAGAAGGTAAAGATGTTGATAGCCTATCTATTCAACTTTCTCTAAAGTTGGAGTATGGGCATTTTGTAGAAGCTGCAGTAAAGGCACTGTCGATTCCTGTCAGTAATGTAGATAGTGAATGATCATTTTCAGCATACTCTAATATAATGTCTGACAAGAGAACAACTCTTACTCCAAGTAACATGGAAGTCATGTTATCTCTCTCTGTCTCAGACTGACTGTACTGTTCTTTATTACCCTCAATATTATTGAATTCTTCCTGGAGTAACCATTGTCTGATTTCTTAATTGTGCACTTAGGTTACATAAAACTTTCTCTTCATGAAATGTAAAATTTTCATATTTTCAGAATAAAATAAAAGATGTTACACTGCAATGAGGCTAAAATTGATTTTTGCTTCAGTTTTTGTTGGTTAAAAAATGAAAATAAAATTAGCAAAATTATTCATGAAACTGAGCAAAAATGTTCACCACAAACAGGTGCCTCTAGTTATTTGTATTATAAAGACAACTAAAGTTTTAATTGTTTTCTAATTGACAAAAATTAAATCTTGGTACAAAACCCACAAAAATTAAAGGGTCACATTTGACTATGTTTATTTAAATATAGTTTAGTTTTTATGTTACTCATTTTTTGTACACTGGGGGGGGGGGGGCGCAAAATGATTACCCAGCCCAAGTAATTTAAAGTCTAAGAACAGAACATTCCACATGCTCAAGCTCATAATCATAAGTGTTGCTAACTTCAGTGGTCTGTGTAGCTTCAGCTTGCCATTTACATCGTCAAATAGAAGTGATAATAGTTAAGATACAGTATATGTCGAGATTCACTCCAGTTTTTAACTCAAGTATCATTAATTTTTGAAAACATTATTTGAGCAGTAGAAACAGTTTAAGTAAGAATTCTATGTGGGTACATTACCACAACGAAGCACTTCTCACATATGTTTCATTGGCCGTGTGGCTAGTTAGTTTATGAACGCAACAGGTACACTAGAGCCAATTTATTTTTTACACCTCTTGCAGGTAATATTTTAAATTTTAATTTGTTAAAAATGTGCAATTGTAGGCTTGTATAGGCTTTTAGAAGATTCTATTTTATAATAATCCTTGAAGGATCCAATCTGTTCTTGATGCTAATGTCATGTGGGCAAAATACTGAACATATACATAGGCTATATTATATTATTTCTATATTAATGGGAGTTCATACCAATATCAACCTCCAAGGAAGATTATTTTCATTATTCTGATATGTCAGATGAATAACACCCTTCAAGAATGTTTGTTTGTTTGTTTATTTATTTATTTATTCATTTTTTTGTGAGAGGTCACATAAATATTATTTTTAAATATGAAACTGACAGACATTAATTATTTATTTACTAAAGACTATACATGATAAAAAAAAAAAAAATAAAAAAGTAAAGGCTTTGGTGGCATACGATACGATGCATCCCACTTAACAAAAAAGGCTAACACTCTCAACGAGCTATCTGTCCTTTCTTGTTAGTGTAACAGTCAAACAGTCCTACCAGAGTTGGAGAATGAATATTAAACTTAAAACAACAGATAATGGAAGGCACAGCCACTCACTCGTGTAAACCATGCGTAAGGACTTGGAAAATTATGCCTTTTTGCTGATACATTTATCTTAACACTGTAGATTCACCATGTGGCAGTCGAAACAATTACAAATACATGCATCCATTTTCAACATTTTTGCTATGGCTATAATTTGTCTTGTTGTTTAAAGATTAGTCTATTACAAAATGGAATACGTAAAAAAAGAGAGGTCGGCTGCAATGGTAATCGAACTCACGCCCCTTATGTTCATAAACCATCAGCCTATCCACTAGGCCAATTAAACATATTTAAGAAGCAAATCTACCCACAAGGAGTTCTTATACCTCCACCACTTCAACACGCTTTAATAACATTTTCCAGAATAAATGATATGAGAGTTAAGCTGCTATGAATCTAGACATATACTGTATCATAACTATTATATTGCTTCCATTTGATGATGTAAATACCAAGCTGATTACTGTTGTTGGGTTTTATAGGGGACTAAACTACTAGGTCATCACTCCCCTGTTCCTATCAAAGATATTTTATTTTGATGTGATCAAAACATAATCTGGAACTGAACACAGAAGAGAGACCCTCAATGGGTACATATCGACACAGGACATTTCACTGACAACACAAGAGGGGAAACACAACAGAGATAAACATAGTGTTGAGTGAAACAAATTTTTAGAGCTGAATACTATGGCTGGCTGATCACTAGGATAAAAATGGATGAGCCAGCCATACAGTACACACTAAAAGTTGCTTGTCAATCAAAAAGAAAGAGGCTAACTATGACTTAAAAGTGCTGGAGGGATGCGGACCTGAGAGTCAGGCTAAGGCACCCTCCATTAAATGGAATGGTAAAACCAGGTGCACGAATAAAATGTAAAACAGAATTAGCCATACCGGAATTTTCACGTAAGACTAAAGGTACTGCACCTGGTAGATTAAAGGACTGCCACAATACGGCTAAATGTGTACAGTCCAAAAGGATGTGCATCACTGTCAACAGAGCACCACAATGGCAATCAGTTGGGCCCTCTCAATGTAAGAGGTGGTCGTGCATTAGCCATGTATGGTCAATACACAAGCAACAGAGGATGACCAGATACCTTCAAAAACGTCTGAGGAAAGACTTCCATGCTGCCGTAGAATGTATAATTACATGGAGCTTGTTCACCATTGACCATTCAGAATTTCAAAGTCCTAGGATCTTGCGGTTCAACTCCCGTCAGAGATCTCCTTCCTGGAGACCGAGCTCCAAGACCCGTGATGTAGTGGCCTGCTTGGCCAGCTGATCAATACGTGCATTTTTTCCTGATGCCAATACGGCCTGGGATCCAAATGAAGGCCACAGAATGGCCTTTGACTAGGGCGGATATGGAGTCTTGGATAGACTGCACCAAAGGGTGTTTTGGAAAACACTAGCCATTTGCTTGCAAGCCACTTATGGAGTCACTACAAATTACAAACGACTTCTCGGGGTAGGCTCAGAATGTTCTAGAACTCTTTAAAATAGTGACCAGCTGTGTGGTGAAAATACTACTCCCATTTCACAATGATCACTATTCGACGTAGTCACCATGAAGATAAGCATACCCAAAAAGGCCATCTACTAGGGAACCATCGATGTAAATGACTTCTGCGCCATTCAACAATTCAAGGAGTGCTCGGAACTGGCGACAGAGATTCAATGGTGAAACTGAGGCTTTAGAATCCTGGGACAAATCTAACCTAAGCTGCTATTGAGTAATGTACCAAGGAGGTATATGGGAATAGTACAAAGTGATACGGAAGGAAAGGGATTCAAGTGATAAGAGAAGGGAACAGACAGAGACCGCAATTGGGAGACCTGACCTAGGCCGTCCTTATGGGGAAAGGAATACAGAAGGCGGAAAAATAAGCCTTCGATTTGGATAGTGGGGTGAGGAATGAATGCGGGCAACATACGAGGCCAACAACTGTTGCCAGCAGAACTGCAGTGGAAAGGGTGGCAGAGGGAGGGAGGGGGGGGGGGGGGAGGACCCAAGCATCAGCAAGGAAGCTAGTCACTGAGCTTGTGCATAAGCCCTCAATGCTAAACAGACCCAGTATGTAGAATAGGGTCAAGGACCCATAACGCAGGAGGAACTGCTGAATCATACACCAGGCTTCCATAGTCCAGGTGTGATTGGATAAGTGCCTTCTAAAGCTGCAGGAGAGTTGGGTGGGTGGCTCCACAAACAGTGTGGCTGAGGCAGCGCAGTATATTTAGGTACCTCCAGCACTCTTGCTTCAGCTGATGAAGGTGTGGCCCCAGGTGAGTCAGTTGTAAACAGCATGCCGAGAAACCATTGTGTGTCTTCAACACGAAGCAATTCACCACCCAGGTAGAGCTCTGGGCGCAGGTGAACTAACCAACGGTGACAGAATTGCATTAAATGGCTTTTCTGTGCTGAAAACTGGAAACCGTGTGCAGAGGCCCACAATTGGGCCTATCAGATTACTCCCTGCAACCGCTATTCAGCAACGCACATACTGACTGAGCTAAAATAGAGACAAAAGTATCAGCAAACAAGGAGGAACAGACTGATGACCCCCATAGCCACAGCAAGACCATTTATTGCAACTAAAAATAGAGGAACACTGCGAACGCCCTGTGGGACACCGTTCTCTTGAATTTGAGGTGCACTAAGAGAGGCACCAACCCTAACCCAAAGAGAGCAGTGGGAAAGGAAATTTTGTATAAAGATTGGAAGCGGGGTTCCGTAAGCCCCAGTCGTACAGTGTAGCCAGTATACTGTGGCGCACCAGGTGGTGTTGTACACCTTCTGAAGATCAAAGAAGACTGCAACATGTTCACGCCAAGTAAAGGCTGTACGGATGGCTGACTCCAGTGATAGAAGGTTGTCAACAGCGGAGCTACCCTGACAGAAGCCCCCCCCCCCCCCCCCTGTTGTGGAACCAGGAGACCCCTATCTTCTAGGATCCACATTAGCTGCTGACTCACCATGTGTTTAAACAGCTTGCAGAGAACTTTGGAGAGGCTGATCACGTGGTAATTGTCACATTACCAACTGCTGCAGGTTTCAACACCGGGATGATGGTGCTATCCTGCTACTGGGACGGGAAAACCCCCTCTGCCCATAGATGATTGAACAGGGCGAGAAGCTGGTGTTGAGACTCTGCTGAAAGGTGATGCAGGAACTAGTTGTGAATCCTATGTGGTCCTGGAGAGGTATTGGGGCATGCAGAATGGGCAGTTAGGAACTCCCACTCACCGAATGGGGCATTGTAAAGTTCACGGCAGCGAGTGCGGAATGATAAGCGCTTTCGCTCGGCCCGTTCTTTGAGGGTGCGGAAGTCCCCACTGTAGGTTGCAGTCACAGACCAACGTGCATACTGTTTTGCCATGTGCTCAGCGATAGCAGTTGGGTCAGTGCAGAGAATACCCTGGATGTTGAGAGATGTGATTCCTGTGGTGGTCGGTATCCAAAGAGGCACCGGACTTGTGACCGTACCGAGAAGAGGAGGTGCAAGAACCAATAGTAGCGACATATCTCTCCTGCTTACTCTGCTGGATTAGTCATCAAGCCTTGGCCCGAAGACATTTGAAGGCAACCAGATTTTCTTCTGAACATGGGTGGCGTCGGGTGTGCTGCAGCGTACGCCAATGATCCCAGATGGCCTCAGCGATCTGTGGCATCCACCAAGCCACAGACTTACACCGAGAGAAGCCACTGGTGGTCAGAACCATTGCCTCAGCTGCGTAAACTATGGCATCAGTCACTTGTTGAACTGCCATATCCATGTCGGCTGGCAGTGGTCCAGAAAATGTAGTAGCCAAGGTGTAACCCTGTCAAGCTGCCCTATGGAGAGATCATCGGGGCAGGCAGAGAAGGCTGTTGCTTGCTTCGCCAACCTGGAGGGATCGATGTCCTCAATGTTTGGGGGGTCATTGCTCTCAAGGTGACGATTGTGGGAGGAAGTGCCCCCAATTGTCAAGGGGGCGGATGCAGCCGATCAGGCCTGCGGGCCCACTGGCAGTGGGTGCACAGATTGGGTCTGGTTGCTGGGGATATCGATGGTGAAGCTACTGTGGCATATGATGATGTCGTGCTCACTGGGTGGAGCTTTTGGTATTTTAGCATAGCCTCTGGGTAGGTCAGCCAGTCCAGGATCTCGTACGCCATTATTTTTTCATTCTTTGTGGAGAATAGAGCAGTTAGGTGAACAATGGGGATGCTGCTGGCTGCAGTTGACACACACTAAAGGAAGGGTACAAGGGGGATGCTGCTGGTTGCAGTTGACACATACTGGAGGAGGAGTACAAGGAGCAGTCAGATGGGACACATGTCCGCACTCCTGACATGTAAGGTTGGCATCATATCAGGAAGACATATGCCCATACCTCCAGCACTTGAAGCAGCACATAGAGGGAGGAATGTAGGGCTTATCGTTGCACCGGAAGATCATCACCTTGACTTTCTCAGGCAATGAATCACCCTCGAAAGCCAAGATAAATGCACAAGTGGGAACTTTGTTGTCCTTAGGATCCCTATATATGCGCCAGATAAAATGCACACCTCGCCACTCCAAGTTAGCCCGTAATTCTCTGTCAGACTGCAGCAGAGGACCCTTGTGGAAAATGATACCCTGGACCATATTAAGGCTCTTGTGTGGTGTGATGGAAATGGAAATAGCACCCAGCTTGTCACAGGCTAGCAACGCCTGTGATTGGGCTGGGGATGATGTCGTTATTAGGACCATCCCAGGTCTCATTCTTGACATACCCACAACCTCTTCAAACTTATCCTCTAAATTGTTGATGAAACACAATGACTTTGTTGATATACGGATTTCCCCTCCAGCACGAGTACAGACCATATATTTAGGGGCATAAGCCTCAACTCGATTTCTAACCCTATGTTTTTCCCACAGTGTGGCCAGGGAACGTTTGGCAATCACATTGCTTTGCATTGAAGTCAATCTTTCCTCAATGGTATTCTTAGTTCATTTCATTTTGTTGCCGCAAGCAGCTAGGGAAATACACACCCACCCAGGCATATACAAGTGAGGTGCAGCAGGTTCCCCAGAGGATGCCCACTAATGACTGTTCAACCTGAACAGCATCGCATCTCCTTGGTATGTAGCACACCTTGAGTTTGAGATTTTTTTATAGAGGTTTTTACCGTCCTCGCAAGCCAGGCAATCAAGCCAAGGTCCCCGAGCTCTGTAATATGAGACATTCCTCCATCGCGCCGTACGGTGGTCGCTGATGCACGCACAGAGCTGCGGACTGGAGGACTGTTGACGCGATACAGTCCCCAGCTCAGGGCTCCACGACTACTAGAGTTGGCACAACTCACATTTTAGAACAAGGACATGCACAATGCTCTGTTCTTGGACTTTAAACTTTTGGCTGGGTAATCTTCTTGTCCCCCATTGCACATTGTCATAGTTGGAATTTTGTAAGTAATTAGGCAATGTTACGAAAGTCTATAATTTAAAATAGTAGCATGAACTAGTACAATTTAAAATTTTAATATTTGTCAGATCTAATTAACAAAGATATTTAGCTTACTCGTTGCTAGCTTAAATCTCAGCTGAAACATTAAAGCATTTGATGCCAAACATTTGTTTTTTTTTTTTTTTCTTTTTTCTTTTTCTTTTTTTTTTTATTTTTTTTTTTTTTATTTTTACTTTTGCAAATTTTCTGATTTAGTTGTTGTACTTTCTTTTATTCTGACATTCAATTTCTTCTGACAATTTTGAATGCAATTTACAGTATGAATGAAAGATTTTGGAACATCAAGAGTTGTAAAATCTCCATTTGATTCGTTTAGTATAGAGTTCAGTAATTCAAGTTTCATTTCTCATATTCACAAGTGCTGAGAATTGTCTGAAAAACCTCTTTCAAAGTTAGGATACCCATGACATAACTATTTTTAACATTTTTACTAATGAATGTCTATTATGGTGCATAATAATTGATTTATTTAAAAAATGAGGCATTTGTAAGCCTATGAATATTTTTAGTAGTTGTGCTAAAGGCTGAGAACATAAATTGTTGAAATCTCAAGTAATTTCCATCAGCAGCTGTAATAAAGAAACTGAGCAAACACAACATCAACAAATATTAAATAAGCAGTCAACAATCCAAAGACTGTTTTGAACACCACAGTGCTTTACTAGGCATGATCCTATTTGGAGGTGGTTTGCCATTGCCTTTTGAACTGACTTACCGAGCCAGTTATAGAGGGACCTAAAGTTTAACATGGATTCTGAACCACGGTGCTACTTGACATTTTTCACATTGGCAACATTGCCAGAGATGAAAGGAAAAACAGAAATTACAAATCCACAACCAGTCACTGTTTTAAATCATTTTATTCCATAAACTAGTTTTCGAACCGTTAAGGTTCATCATCAGATTGTGGGGCACAAACAAAATTGCATATTCATGTGGTTAGCAGCATGCTGGGAGCTGTCTCTGTGACAAAACACACAAATGAAGCTTAATGTATTACCATGGGTGTTGGTTATATGGCAATTTGTAACATATTACTATTACTATTATTATTATTATTTATTTTATTTTTTACTTTATTTATATTTTTATTTATTTATTTGTGACTTACTGCAATGGTATGTGCGGCTTTATACTTGTTAACCACCAGGCAGCTTCCATTGGAGTAATGAACTGGCCACATTTCACTCACGAATATATATATATATTTATTGTTTTTTGTCACTGTAAATGCTCAGCATCCAGAGAGTGCTGTACAACTGTTACTTGCTTCAAAGATCTTCACTCAAAGATACGTCTCACTTCACTCAGTATTATTGGTTTTGAGTCTATATAACACAATCGACTTAAACAAATATTTTGAAAACTAAGGTATTGATAACATGAACACGAAAGGAGAGCTAAAGTATATGCATGGAAATGCATCTATTTGTGTATTTATGCGGATATTAAATTAGCTGTACTTATTCTAGTGAACTTGTGTTCAAGACTGATTTACAGGAGTTGTAGAGTATATTCGTGAGTGAAAAGTGTAAATTCAGTGGCCAGTTCATTACTCTAATGGAAGCTGCCTGCTGGTTAACAACTATAAAGCTGCCCATACTATCGAAGTAAGTCACACAAATTGTCGTTACAAATCGTCATATAAACAATACCAGGCAATACATTAACCCAGATAAAGTGGGATTATTTTGGTTTAAATTTTTTTCAGAAGCTGTTAATTGCCTTCATAATTTTGCGCTAGAACGTTATAAGTGATTTTTTTTTTTTTCACAATCACACCATTAGTTTTACCATAATGCCCTTATCTCTGAAAGGACGTCAAAATGAATGTTTTAGTTTTAATCTGGTGAACCATTATTATAAAATGTCATTTAAAATGAAATATATACATATAAACGTTGTAAAAATTGAAGAATGTTCAAGAAATACAAATATAATTACGAAGAAGTCTACAGTGCTTTCTGTATGAACCTCAACTTCGAAGCCGTATCCAACCACTTTGCAATCAACAGTAGAAGCTAAAATTGA
Source organism: Locusta migratoria (assembly GCA_026315105.1). Taxonomy (NCBI): domain Eukaryota; kingdom Metazoa; phylum Arthropoda; class Insecta; order Orthoptera; family Acrididae; genus Locusta; species Locusta migratoria. The sequence continues at coordinate 739,785,525 of CM048755.1, read as the reverse complement.
TCTGCAATGGGAGCAGGCTACTCAAAGAAATAAAATATGACACTGTGCATGAATTTTTAAATACAAGAATAAAAATTAAGTTGCCATTCTCGTCCTTTTGGAAGGACGTCAGGCCTATCTGGGTTAAGCTTCATTTATGCGTTTTGTCACAGAGCCAGCACCCAGCATGCTGCTAACCACATGGATATGTAATTCTGTTTGGGCCCCACCATCTGATGATGAAGCTTTACAGGTTCAAAAACTAGTTCATAGAATAAGAGGATTTAAAACAGTGACTGGTTGCAGATTTGTCATTTCCATTTAATAAACAGTCAAGGGTTCTAAAAACAACTAATATGGATAAGTTTAATAAGAAAGGAATAATGCTGACTTTACAATTTTCTATTGATCTAGTTAGTTTTGAGTCAATTTAGTGTCATGCACTTCAAGGGTAGTTTTATGTCTTGGAGGTAGTGAACAAGAATATCTTACAGTACTTCATTTTTGTTCATCAGAAAATGAAGCAAATTTGTTGGTCACGTCTGAGGGCCTTCCCTTGCGAATGCAGAATGCTAATGGCCTAGTGCACAGTCTCAGCTCTCGTCTCAGTTACAGCTATCCTGTCATAAGGGAGGCTACGAGAGTCGAACCTCAGCACACCTAGATGTCTTCGATTGTCTACATAGTCACATGTCCTTCTGAAAGGACTCTACTGTTGCCAGCTCTGGTACCAACTTCTGAGAGAACACTGACTGCTCTCTTCCTATATCCCCTTCACCTTCTGGAAGCAGAGCCACTACTGACCCTCATCCTGGTCTTGTGGCAGACACCACTGCTGCCAATTTCTTACTAACACACAGAGGTTGAGAGCTGACCCCTGCATGACTGAGTACTTCTGGTCGATCTGGGAAGCCCGTCTCCCAAGTGCAAATCCTTGACATAGACGAGTTCGGACACACAAAGGTCAAAGACAATCCGTGACGTAGCAGCGTGGCTGTATCAGCAGAACTACAGAAAGAGTCTCTGCTTACACTCACCTGCTGCCTTTCCAGCTTTCAGAGTCACAATCCCATATTATTGTTAATAAATGTGTAATTGTCAATAACAATTTTGCCACATATCCTGTCCAGCTCTCTCCTGATGACTGTAAGGATCACGGACAGGACCTTATAGTACTTCCCGGAATGTCTGCATGTAATTATTTTAGTCTTTTTTTTCCGCCACAGAAGATAAACTGATATCTGATTTTTGTAAAATGTACAATGGGAACACAAAGATTACCTGGCCAAAATAATTTAAAAGTCCATGAAAAGAGCATCACGCATACACTAGTTCTGAAGTGCAAGTGAAACTCTAGCGGTCTTCAGAGCTTCAGCTTGGTGTTTAAATCGTTAAATAGAAGCAATATAATAGTTAGGATACAGTACATGTTAAGATTCATAGCAGCTCAACTCATGTATCATTTATTTTGGAAAATTAAATCGAGCTCATAGAAGTGATTAAGGTACGAAAACTCCATGTGGGTAGATTTACTACAATCAACAGCTTCTTAGGTTTTTCTTTGGTTGAGCGGATAGGCTGAAGTTTTACGAACGCCAGGGGTGCGAGTTCGTGTACGAATGGAATCAACTTTTTTTTTTTTTTTTTTTTTTAATGACCTGTGAAGATAATATTTTTTAACATTAATTTGCTACAAATTGTGCAATTATAGGCTTTTCTAGATTCCACATTCTTAAACATATTTAATTTTGTAATAGTGCAATCTTTAAACAACAAGATAAATGACACGCATACTAAAAATTTCGAAAATGGATGCACACATTTGTAACTACTTTGACTGCCTTGTTCTTCAACTCCGGTAGGACTATTCAAATGTTACGCTACCAAGAAAGGACAGTGTCGGCCTTCCTGGTTAAGTGGTGTGCATCGGATTGTATGCCACCAAAGCCATTTACTGTGGTGCAAATGATTCTTGGTTTAGTTGATTTTTGTTATTAAATTATATTGGCTTTATTTTTTCCAATATTCTCTTCTGTAAATAACTAATTACATTCTGTCAATATTATATCTAAAAATAATCTTCCTTGGAAGGTAATATTTATTTGAGCACTCATAATAAAAAACAAACGTCCTTGGAGGGTGTTATCCATCTGACCTCACAAAGAAGTAAAAAATAATCTTCCTTGGAGGTTGATATTGGTATGACCTCCCATCAAAATAAAAATAATATAATGTAGGCTACTTATATCTTCAGTATTTAGTCCACATGCCACTGGCATCAAGAACAGCCCGGATTCTTTGAGGCATACAATCTACGAGGGTGTGGAAAATGGCCTCTTCCATGGCCATTCTTTCCCATGAAGAATAAACCAAATCCCACAAGGCATCCGCAGTTCTTGGAGGAAGGTCTGGACAATTACCCCGCACAGGTTTCTTGGGTTTAGCCCATACGATCTCTATGGGATTGAGATCAGGTAACTATGGAAACCATGGTAGGCAATGAATAATATACTCTCTCCCATGGAACCGGCTCTGAATCCCAATGCTGGTGTGCGTTGGGTGATTATCATGTTGGTGTATGAGAAGTCCTTCAGGGTACCAAAGTCGAACTCCAGGAATGATTATATTTTTAACGAAATATTCATACCACGCTGAACTGAACTGTTATTGGATTTGTTCAAATGTTTGTTAAGCTTAAGGGACTTAACTATGGGGTTATCAGTCCCTAAACTTACAAACTACTTATGAACTACCTTATACTAAGGACGGCACAAATATCCATGCCCGAGGGGGGATTCGAACCCCCGACCGAAGTGGCCGTGCAGACCGTGACTGAAGCGCCTCAGTCCCCTCGGCCACCGCGGCCGGCTATTGGATTTGTTCTAAGGACACTGCACCCCTATAAGACATCCAGTCCCAACATTCTACACCAGTTCCCGGATATTTGACAAAGGGGCAATCTGAGCCGCTCTGACCAATTAATCATGTTCTCTTCAAATAGAGACTCCTGGACTTCCAGGTATTGGACGTCTGCTTACCTCACCATTATCTCTAAATCATCTATTCAAAGAGAGCAATTATACACTCACAAACATTTTGAAGTACACGTATGACGTACACTAATCAGCTGAAGGTTTCTCCTAGCTGAAAACTAGAGAGACCCAAGTGGCAGTCTAAGTAATTAAAAAAAAATCAATTTTCAATATTATTACTATGAAAATGTGTCTGTCTGATTAAAGATTAGATTATTATAAAATAGAATCTTCTAAAAACCTATAAAAGACGACAACTGCGAATTAATGGTGCTCCTTGATAGCTCAGCGGTAAAGTGGCAGACTATGAATCCAAATCTCACAGGTTCGATCCTCGCCAGATCCTAGGATTTTTATACGTCATTTTTCACTTCTATCACCTTTGGCAATGTTGCTGATGTGAAAAACATTGAGTAGCACTGTGGTTTGGAATCCACGTTAAACTGCAGGTCCTCCAATAACTGGCTGGTTAAGTCAGTTGTAAGGTCGTAGGAAAGCAATGGCATACCACCTCCAAATAGGACCAAGCCTAGTAAAGCACTCTGGTGTTCAAACCCATCTTCGGATTGTTGACTGCTTTACCTTTTAATATTTAAAATATTACCAACAAGAGATCTGAAAAATAACTTGATTCCTGTGGGACTGAAATGTGCACCCGTTGCGTTCATAAACCAGCAGCTTATCCACACACCCAATGAAACACATGTGAGAAGTGGTTCGTTGTAGTAAATGTATCCACGCAGAATTCTTATACCTCAACCGTTTTTATGTGCTCAAATAATGTTTTCCAAAATTAATGATACTTGAGTTAAAATGGAGTGAATCTTGACACACACTGTATCTTAACTATTATATCGCTTCTATTTTATGAAGTAAACAGCAAGCAACACTCATGCTTATAAGCTTGGGCATGTGCAATGCTCTGTTCTTGGACTTTAAATTATTCAGGCCGGATAATATTTTCGTCCCCCATTGTACATATAATATGTAGAGCTAAAATAATCAAGAAAAACAAATTCTAAAGACGACATTAGGACTGCCACAACAGTTTAGGACAACATAAAATTATAAAGCAATGCCCAGTGATGTTTACAGCATAAGCTATTTTAAACATCAAACAATAAAATAAAAATGTAATGATCATCTTACAGTAAAATGCACTGTGTAAAATGAACACAATTCCCAAAATCTTTCCCACAATAGATCATATGTTAACCATACCCATAAATTTTAAGTCAGGTGAAACTTGATATTCTTTCTTAAAATATCAATTAACCAGCAATAAATAATATGAATTTTCACCATTATATCTTATGTAGTGCACTTCATATATCCCATTAAAATTCTTAAACAAAATCAGTGTTTTCTTCTACCTGAATGCATCTGATGATATTATCTGCATACTGTTGAAGAGTTAACTGACAGTCTCTTGATAGATCTTTCAAAGCCATTGAGGAAGAAGGAGCCGATTCAGCATTCTCCAAGCCAGACATAACGGTGGGAATGACGTAAGACAAGAAAGATGGGTTGATGTTAATCCAGTCTGCATATGCACCTAAACATTCATGACAAAGATATTATTTGACAACCATAAATACACCATCCATAAGCTGTGCTTTATATGATGGCCAGACAAAATTCTATATTATAGTATAATGTCAAAGTGATGCTAAGTAATTATACAGCTTTAGCACTGCTGCCTGTTATTTTACTAAACAATCAAACAAACTTGTAAATAATATACAAACTACTGACCATTAAAATTGCTACACCAAGAAGAAATTCAGATGATAAACAGGTATTCATTGGACAAATATATTATACTAGAGCTGACATGTGATTACATTTTCATGCAATTTGGGTGCATAGATCCTGAGAAATCAGTACCCAGAACAACCACCTCTGGCCGTAATAACGGCTTTGATACACTTGTGCATTGAGTCAAACAGAGCTTGGATGGCGTGTACAGGTACAGATGACCATGCTGCTTCAACATGATACCACAGTTCATCAAGAGTAGTGACTGGCGTATTGTGACGAGCCAGTTGCTCGGCCACCTCTGATCGTAACACATCTGAAATGTAACGGCCACTGTTCAAAGTGCCGTCGATGGAAACAAGAGGTGACCAAGACGTGTAACCAATGGCACCACATACCATCACGCCGGGTGATACGCCGTATGGCGATGACGAATACACGCTTACAATGTGCATTCACCGCAATGTCACCAAACACGAATGCCACCATCATGATGCTGTAAACAGAACCTGGATTCATCCACAAAAATGACGTTTTGCCATTCATGCATCCAGGTTCATCGTTGCGCACACCATCGCAGGCGCTCCTGTCTGTGACGCGGCGTCAAGGGTAACTGCAGCCATGGTCTCCGACCTGATAGTCTTTGCTGCAAATGTCGCCATACTGTTCGTGCAGATGGTTGTCTTGCAAACGTCCCCATCTGTTGACTCAGGGATCGAGACGTGGCTGCACGATCCATTACAGCCATGCAGATAAGATGCCTGCCATCTCGACTGCTAGTGATACAAGGCCATTTGGATCCAGCATGGCGTTCCATATTGCCCTACTGATCCCACCTATTCCATATTCTGCTAACAGTCATTGGATCATGACCAATGTGAGCAGCAATGTCGCAATATGATAAACTGCAATCACGATAGGCTACAATCCGTCCTTTATCAAAGCCGGAAACATGATGTTACACATTTCTCCTCCTTACACAAGGCATCACAACAACATTTCACAAGGCAATGCCGATCAACTGCTGTTTGTGTATGAGAAATCGGTTGGAAACTTTCCTCATGTCAACATGTTGTAGGTGTCACTAGGGGGCACCAACCTTGTGTGAATGCTCTGTAAAGCTAAATGTTTGCATCTCACAGCATCTTCTTCCTGTCCGTTAAATTTCACGTATGTAGCATGTCATCTTAGTGGTGTAGCAATTTTAATGGCCAGTAGTGTACTTTATATGTGTTGCACAGCTATTTCTCAACTCTGCTAATGGAAATCTGCATAAGAAATTTACAAATAACTATGTATGATATAAATGGTGCATGCAGTAAAATGTTTTGGCTGTAAATGTTTAGAACAATGTGTAATTTTGAAATATGAGAAAAACTTTTGTTTAATATTATACTCATTCAAGACCCCCAGTTCTGTAACTACAAATAACTTCAAAGTCATTTTGAAACTGTGCTCTGTTTTATTGCTTTCACATTCATAAAATATATTTTTCTGCCAGTTACTATTCAGATACTTAACATGTTTTGAGTAAAAAATGTAGAATACTCTTTACATACTACCTCTGTAATAGATATGTTAACTTTACCTATGTGAGTTGTCTTTCCCCTATTTGGTGGATTGTTTACTCCTAAAGAGAAAGATAGTAATGAAATTGTACTATTTATGGGCTAGTTGTGTTTTATGGTTGTCTGAGCAGCCATGGTCCAATAGACTATGCTGAGCTGTTCTATAAAAGGTTATCTGTGCACAGCATTGGTTGCAGTAAAGACCAAGTTCCCTGAAGAACAGTAGAATGCTGTTTTAGATGTTCAGCAAATGTGAGGTATCAATTACTTTGATCTTGTTATGAAGACAGCACATTTCAATGTAAAGGAATTGTGTCATACTTCTTTGGTGCAGAGGATGAAGATAATTTAGTAAAAGAAGAATGAAGAGGAAGACGAGAAGATGAAGACAGGGTCCATAAAAATGTGAGATCCTAAATTTATTTTCAGATTATACGATGTGAAATAATTTACCTTGATTAACCTGATTTAGCTAAGCCCTATTAAATAAAACTTTTCAATTAAAAGGAATTTTACTGGTTTAGCTTGGTGTTCATGCTTAGTATAAGACTTTCAATTATAAAAACCTGCACTTCAAACCTGAAGACCACTGGCTCTGACACCGTAACTGAATTAAATGTAGAAATGGCTTGTACATTGTTTTCAAAAAACAGGACAAAACAATCACCAACAGATTAGAGCAATACGAAATATTACAATAAGCTGCTTTTCAAGGGGTTCTTGCTTTGAAGTAGCTAGGGTACTATTCACCAACATAAGTAATCCTTTTAGAGCCATACTTATCTTTTCACTTACAGTCAAAAGATCAACCAATTTAGGTGACTGTTGTTGAGGCAAAACAGCAAGGTCATCAGTCCCCTTTTAAGACAGTAAACAACATATTGAGCTTGTAGATTCACAAATGACCCACTTACTTGTTTGGTTAACTTCAAACCTATGCTTTCTTTAAGATTGGGAGGGAGGGGGGGGGGGGGAGGAGGTTCTTGTACAGTATTGGAGTGTCAGCATTTCTTATACATAACTGTAAACTTAGGTCTCATCTTGGGTAAGCAAACACAATATTCTCCACATAATGGACATAACACATTTACATATTCTGCCACAAATTCTCCAAAATCCTCTTCAGAAAATTATGAGCAAAAGCAATGCCAATTTCACCAGTATTTTCTGAAGTGTCATTGATGACTCGACAACTTTGATGAATTGTTACTCACTCTAATTACAATTGTAACACATTTTACAATAACATTTGTGTTTTCATTTTCGAATTATCTTCCTGTTTACTTTTTCAGAGCTTAGCCCACTCTACGCACAAATCCATCCCCAAGTTCTCCATCATCCCCTGCGAAATGACGTCATCCAAATAGCTTACCTGTCTGGAGCTGGACTGCTGTTTCCTCACTAAAACCACCACACAGGATGGCATTTCCTCCTCTTACCTGTTTTTGTTCGAACTTCAATTTTTCTTCTTTTTGTATAGCATATGTGCAAGGCATAACATTTTACAATATGTCACACAAAACTGTGACACTGTATAAGAAATGACACTGTGTCAAAAGGAAAGGGGTGGTGGTGGTGGTGGTGGTGGTGGTGGTGGTGGACATAAGGGACTAAACAACGAGGTCATCAGAAAAGGAAAGGAGCTTATGTAAGTATATGCAGGTGTCATTGATACTGCTGCTGATCAAGATCACTTGAAGAAATGACAAAAAACAGAGAAGTCTCACAATAATTATTTGCGATGCATATGGGTAATATTGTGTAAGCCCATATAAGCAAAATGGAAGGAGCTAGACACATACTTAGGACTAAAATGTTGGGCTTGTGACACTCCATCTATGGGATGGACTTAAAATTCCTAATAGAAATGGCTTTATAGAATGACTCTAAATACTGCACAACTTCCCAAGAATAACTAACTCACTGCCATATGCTGTTCACTAGGAATTGTGTTGTACTTCCTCATTAGTTTTATAGTTTTTATAGTATAGCCGTTCATGTGAAAAAGTTTTTGGGAAATCATCAATTTTAATCTTGGTAATGAGGTCTCAGAAATAGTATTTACCATAGTAAATGATGCAGTTTACTTTGGATTTTCAGAGACTGTACCTTATCAATGAAGTATGAAATAGGAGATATGGACTTATCTGCTGCATAACTCATATATTCACAACAACAAAAATTATGTACAAGACACGAGAATTCTCTCTCTCAACATTATGTTACCTCTGTAAACGGAGTTCTGGTATGATGTTTCTTTAGCTGTAATTAACCAAACTAAGTTTCTCCATATGTAACAGTAAACACACCTTTTTCTGACATGAATGCCAATATATAAAAAAAAAAAGCGAAAAGATTGTTTTCGTGTACCACTGAAATCAATGTCTAACAAAAACAGGAATCACTTCATTTCTCAGGACTGAAATATGATTTTGCTTAAGTGTATCTAAACTCTGGATGGCACCTTCCATAACAAGAATTTACACCAGAAATTATACAAATTTAGCACTCTTTGTTCTGGTAATGACTATACTCCTGTTTATTTCTGATTTATATTTTAGCATTTTTTTTTTTTTTTTTTTTTTTTTTTTTTTTTTTTTTTTTTTTACTTATTTTATTTAAGGGAATGTGTACCAACAAAGAAAAGAAGTCTCATATCTAAAATCGAATTCTCCTTCAATGTCAGAAACTAGAGCTACATTTTTACGGCCGTATAATGCATCAAATGTGCAAAAGCACAAGTCTCACCAGGCATATTCTTCCAATCACAATTTTATATTATATGCAAATAGGTACATCCATGAAATACGTTTTCCTGAATTTCATAACTCTGACAATTTAAAGAATCTCCAATGAATCAAATATCATATTAAAAAAGAGTGGGCATCTCCGTGAAATTTAGGATCTATTTTCTTAGTTTGTAATGTTCAACCACTGAGTTTTTGGCATGATATGTGCTACCAAGAGTTTAATTATAAATCACAAAGAAACTGTTAATTAAAACATAGCTAAAATTTCTAGTTTCACTATTATGACCCATTTTGATACTATTATCACTGGTAAAAGAGAAAGTTCTCTCGTTATTCACAGCAGTGGCCAACAATGGAATTTGTTCACCTTAAAAAGTAAGAAAGAATTAACTTCAGGGGTGACACCTGAACAGAATTAACAGGGGGGACACCTGTAACAACTCCTACATTTATCACTATTCAAATGCCATAACAATGGTCTATAAACACATAGTCCACTGTTACATTTAAAAGTTCGTATTATTATTTTTAAAAATTTTTTAAATAAAATCCACATCATATCAAAAAATTTGTAAAAGATGCCCTTCAGCAGCTGGCTGTACCACAATCATTGTTTGCAGCCAACAGTGTCTTATTTTTCATTAACGTATATGTATATGCACAACAACACTATTCTGTGCATGCCAAATAATAAGATACAGCATTTTTTGGCCATGTCATACTTATTAGGTATTTAATGTTTAATGTCACTTTGCAGTGCACAAATATTGTCATTTTAAAACTGAATTGGCACTACAAACCCTGAAAATAAATGTATGCTACATTTTGCCACGTGCAAAAAACAATAAAAGTATTATACTACTCTGAAAACAATTAAAAGAGTGCCATAAATACAAACAAGCTACTGGACTTCTTGTTCTGAAAATGAAAAGTAAACAACACAAATTGTGTACTCAAGCTTCGTCTTTATATTTTGAACATCCAAAATAATAATGTGTGGAGATTTTATTTCTTAAACATAATTACTGCCAATCATGTTTCCTAACTGTTCAAAATAAACCACAAAAACAGATTCACAACTAAATTAAAGGAATATATAGGAAGTGAACATCACAAATGTTTCTAATACAGAAAACTTCTTTGTAGTTTCTCCTTGCTTTCAGCCACTCTCAACAGCTACACAGCAAGGAATGTTGCAAAACCACATAAGTTAATCATCAGGTTGTTGTCTCTGCAAAGATTGTTGGTTCTCTTCGTCTGGCCTCTCCACTGATTCCCCTACACCGTGTTTACATGTATAGAGTATGACAACCTGTATCACAGACACACAAGCCACCCCACCTCAACTATGTCCATGGTCACAGGGAGACGAGTATAATGTTTATGTTTCAAACATCTCATGTTAGTACATGTCTGCAGCATATGATATCCCAACTTAAGGTGCTGATAAACATTTTCCTTTTGCGTCACTCTCAGATACAGCCAAACGTTTCACTACAAAGCTTCATCACAACAGTTGTTTCAATATTCTTTCTTTGTCCTAATATAAAAATTATTAAAGTTTTACACTAAGGTGCTGTCACAGAAGCTAAAAAATTGTACTACAGTGTAAGGTTTCTGCTTAGAAAGGGTACTTCAGCCAAGATGAAAATTACTCCAATTACAGCATATGGCATCTTATATTTTTCAAGACAATTATACCCACCAACTGGTACAGTACTTCTGAATCACGAGATTTACAAACAGGATTTTCTTCTTTTTTCTTTTACTCTCTAAATTTGTTTGCATTGTCATCACTAATTTATACAAAAAGGAACAAAATATTTTTATTGTGACAAATGTGCATTATGTCTGTTAACGGAAATTTCACTGCAGCGAGTAGAAGTTGACAGATGCCAGTGAATTACGAGTGTATTTGCAGTATGTTGTATAGAAGAAATTTCTACTGAGGCAAAAGTTCATTGTAGAGTAACAGGGAATGGTGTCCATGAAGATTGTTGGTGTATGAAGACTTGATATATTTGTGAGAGTGTGTATCGAAAAAGGCATGCTATGTCAAATCAACAACATGTACATGATTAGATTTCTTTAGTCAGTCAATACAATATAAAACACTGTTGAGAGACTTGTATTGCAATTTACATGATCATATTATTTATCTGGGTTTGATTGCAACCTTATTATTTTATTAATTTAAACAGCTTCTCAAAATATCATTATCATAATTAAATAATGTGACCCAAAATTGACTGGCCTATCATCACTATTTGTGGGTGTTATCATATAAGGAGTACATGGACATCTACAGTCCAATTCCTATTCTTCTCGCACTTCTGACCTTTGTTCCACATTCCTTCAAACAAAACAAATCTCCCACTTAACATTTCCTTTGTTGTTATCTCACTTGGTTTTATACTGAAAAGAGCTTGTGTTCTACCATCGTGCTAAAATTTTTTTCCTATGCCTCTTCAAGAGTCTGTAGAAAGGTCAATTTCTTACAATGTATTGTGGTTATACTTTCTATCTCTGTTGCTATTTCCATAAATGTAAACCCTTCTGAAATTTTCTTGGAACCTAACATATGTCTACAGTATTATCTAATCTTCTCTCAATTGAGAAATTTTCTATTTAGCATAACCTGTGCAGCAGGGAGGCCCTGTGGTCTACCTAATGCACACTCGAGTCTCAGTTTGGTACGTAAACTTGATGGTAATGAATTTTTAATGACTCACAGCACAGTCGAAAGGATATTTTACATTCCATTTAGAAAAATAATCTTTTAATTGAATTAATGGTCTCATAGGATATTCAAGTTTGTCACTCTGCTAAAATAAAGTCATTGCTAGAGATGTAGAAACTAACTATAGTTAGGTATCAAACTTTTTTAGAATCAGTGTGTAATAACACACACAGAGGAAAAAAACAATTGCAAATTTTATGATAGCTAACCAACTGATATTCTACAATACCTGCAATAAATAAATAAAAACAGGTTAAGACTTACCCATACAATCAACTGCTGTATTAAAAACTCTTATATTACTCTTGTTAATTGGTATGTTTTGTAATATCATAAAAAATGAACCAATTTGGGGTTTCACATTTGGCACCAATTCTGCAATAGCCATCCAAGCATGCAAATTTGCTTCAACAGGTTGCCATGCCTCTTCAAATTTTCTTGCTCTTGCAGAAAGGTCATGAAGAAGTAACTCCAGGATTTGGTCATGTAGTATTTGATAACAATACATCTGTAATAAAATACTATAGTCAGTAATATTAAAAGATCCATCAGAAGTACAGAGACAGTAAGGCAGGCAAGCAAATATGACAAAATGTTCAACACTATTGCAAGAAGTGTACAGCCACTGTGAAAGATGTAAATGATTTTTTATATCTTTCCATATGCTACATAAATAAAAGATCAAATGATTCCTTTTTTACTCAATGCCATAAACACGACATTTTAGCCAACACCATATCTCTTTCAGGCACTGCACACACAATTGTGCGGTTATATTTTTGCTCACTTTATTTCTTTGTAATTCACTCTACGAAGTTCAAACCTGCATCACACAATTGTGGATAGACTGTGGTAATGTGCACAATGTGTTTTAGTTCCATGATTCTACACTGGGTGGCACCAGCAGTTGACAAACTTCCAGTACACTTACAATGGTGGCAAGAAAGACTTTTTGACAAGGTGTTGATATCCTTGTTTTGAAATGTGAAGCTATCATATCTGACAGCCAGTTGATTTTATATAATCCTGTGATACTATGTCATTTATTTCAAGGGTATATTACTGTAAAATGGTGCAGATCATAAAAATTTGTTGTGATGGCCCAAAACAGACAATTGCATGGGTACAAATATTATGAAATTTATTTTCTCTTTTGTAATGAATTACTATATTTTTTTCTTTTTAAATGTCCATATCTATATTAATGTCACATCACCTACAACCTTGGGTCTGAAAGGGATATTTAGGATCAATTGGCAGAAAATGCTACTGGCACTGTCCAATTCTTGTTGTACCTGTTTTACTCAATTGATAACTAGACATCAACTGGATATTGGGAAATGTCTAAGACAGTCTCATCATTTAGAGTGAATTTCTTACCCTCCACGATCTCTTCCTGGTAATCACATGGATAACTTATGTTGTGGATTCAAAAATATGAATGCATGTGAACCTATCATACTTCAAGTGACTCCACGGTGATTTAATAAACAAACATTTAACATCTAATCGATAGTATCTAGGTACCCACTCAGTTAGCCGTGTGGTCTAACGCACAGCTTTCCTACACAGGGAGGCATACCAGCCCCGGTACTAATCTGCCCGGCAGATTAAAGAAGGGGGTCGGAGTGCCGGCCAACCTGGATGTGGTTCTTATGCGGTTTTCCACATCCCCCTATATCAATACCGAGCTGTTGTCAAAGTCCCGCCTCAGTTACACAATTTGCAAACATTTCGTAACACTTTACACTTTCACACGTATAACACTATACACATATAATAATGGGAAGTCCAGGTTGGAATTAATAATATAGTAAGGACAGTTTACAAATCACCGCAAAGACGCGGCGGCAAGCTGCGACAGGCACATACAGACGACACACACATGCAACACTTTCAGCTATCGGCCATGGTCTTCTTCAGAAATTAGAACACTCACGCAATAACACAGGCACACAACACACTCACACAACCATCACCTCTGGCTGCCGCACTTCGAATCACACTCTGCAGTGAATCGGGGACGGGAGGGGTGAGGAGGGGAGGGGAGAGGGGATAGGAAGGTTACGTCACAGTGGTGGGGATGGGTTAGATGGGAATAACGAGATGCAGCTTAGGAACGGAGTGGGGAGGCGGGTGAGGAGAGAAAATAAAATAAAATAAAATAATTATATATATACAAAATGCGTGCACACTGCAAGTACAGAAGACCGCGTGCACTCACACACACACACACACACACACACACACACACACACACGTACACAAATGTGCGCGTGCTCACACACACACACACACACACACACACACACACACACACACAATCGCACATTCACACACCACTCAAAATGGGCGAGGTTTGGGATAGAGAGGTAGGAACTGTAAGGTATGGAGAGAAAAAAAAAAATATAGGAAAGTTATCGTAGGTTGAGGCCTGGTTGATTTCGGGATCGGAGAATCTATTGTAGGGATAACTCCCATCTGTGCAGTTCAGAAAAGCTGGTGGTGGATGGGGTGGCCCAGGTTGTGAAGCAGCCATTGTAATCAAGCATGTGCTCTGCTGCATGCTGTGCCACAGGGTGGTCCACCTTGTTTTTGGCCACAGTTTGATGGTGCCGACATCAGTGCCCTTCTCTTGTTCGTTGTTATCTTTTATTGTTTTGAAAGGAATGAAAGAATAACAGAAGGTATTGGTGGTTGCTGTTACCATTTGTCAGTTTTGCTTTTGAAAATTACATCTACAGCTACCCTAGCATTTTTCCTGTGGACGTTTCTGTCTGAATTCATGCAAGACACACAGCATTGTCAGTGACAGTCCCATAAAGGTACCCATGGCTATGAGCACATGAGCAATGCATTTGCACAGGAAGGCTTCTGTTGTAGCCTTACTTCAAGGAAAGACACCAGCCTAAGAAAAACATAAGGTCTCCTGACTGAGGCACGGTGGTTTAGGGCGTATTTTAAGTAAGTCTTCCATACTTTTCCACCTGTTCTGTACTTCTATCAGCTAAATAAATAAAAAAATTAATTAAAAAAGAAGAAAATGAAACAGTACAGATTTATATAATTACTTACTGCTTATTTTATACTTGCTCTTAAAATGAAATAATTTTACAGGTTTTACTATGAAATAATTTTTTGAGACCAGTCATTATTTTTGTCACAGGAAACTATCAAGAGTCTTAATTCGAATTGTGCGATACCTCCCAGATTATATGGCCTTCCTAAGGTGCATAAAGATGGGTGCCCTCTTAGGCCTATAGTTTCAAACATTGGTGTTCCCACATATCGTGTTGCAAAACATCTTGCTGGTTTGTTGAGCCCACTGGTAGGCTGTTGTGAATGCCACATTAAGAACTCTGTGGATTTCCTACATCGATTGCAAGGTTTGCACTTGGCTGACTCGGATATTTTAGTTAGTTTTGATGTGGTTTCTCTTTTCACTCGTGTTCCTCTGTCTGATTCGTTGCAACTTATTGAGACGAAGTTTGGTACTGATTTAACGAATTTATTTTGACATGTTTTGACTTCCACCTACATTTTATTCAATGACAAGTACTGCGAGCAGACAGATGGAGTTGCGATGGGAAGCCCTTTGTCGCCCATCATTGCTAATTTATTCATGGAGGACTTTGAAGATCGTGGACAGGAGTCAGCGGCATTGAAACCTGCTAGTTTTTTTTGTTTTTGTTTTTTTTCCCCAGATATGTAGACGACACGTTTGTTGTTTGGCCTCATGGTAGTGAGAACTTGAATCATTTTTTGGAATATTTAAATTCAATCCACCCCAACATCCGTTTTACAATGGAAGTGGAAAAGAATGTTTGCCTTCCCTTTCTTGATTTGTCGGTCAGGAGAAAGGCAGATGGTACGTTGGTACATTCAGTTTATAGGAAGCCAACGCATACTGATTTGTATTTGCAAGCTAATAGTTGTCACCACCCAGCTCAACGTGAAGGGGTTCTTTGAACCTTAGAACATAGGGCTCATGTCATTTCTGACCCAGAAAGTTTGCCCGCTGAGCTGTCTCATCTGGAGGTAACATTTCGACAGAATGGCTACGGTGAAGGGCAGGTTAAAAGAGCGTTGCGCTATCGACCACATTTGCAATGGGCTAGTGATGATAACACTGAGTCGACACCCACGTCAGTAGCCTTTCTGCCATACGTTGGCAGCACTTCTAATAAGATTAGTCGCATTTTGCGTAAAAATAATGTAAAATGTGTGTTTCGCCCATCTTCAAAAATTAAGGCATTGTTGGGATTCATTAAGGATGAACTCTGTTTGCATAAGGCGGATGTGTACCGTATCCCATGTAGCTGTGGCATGTCATATGTTGGTCAAACTATTAGGACTGTTGAGAACCGTTGTATTGAGCATAAACGTCACACTCGTTTACAACAGGCAAACAAATCTGCTGTGGCCGAACACTGTCTTGACACAGGTCACCCTATGGAATATGACAAAACGGAAATTCTGGCATGCACTTCCAACTACTGGGACTGCATTATCAAGGAAGCGATAGAAATAAAACTAGGTGACAACCTTATGAATAGGGATGGAGGCTTCTGCTTACATTCCGCTTGGGATCCTGCTCTCTCACTTGTCAAAAAACAGAGGGAGAAAACTAATCCGACCTCATCTGTCAAGAACTGATGTTTATTATCGCTATTCTGACTGGTTTCATCTTTGGTCGTGTCGGCGCTGTGTGCTTGCTTGCACGGTGTGTGTTGTCTTTCCTGTTTACTCATTGAAAACTGAGGTTTTAAAGATCATTGCACATTGCTTTCTTACTGCAGTTTCGCCTTGAAAATGGCAAGGTGGTCTGCTGCCGAAATATCGGCTGTCGCCGATTTTGGTACCTGGCAGTATACCCGTAAGTTTTTCGAAGTTATTCATTGAGTGTTTGACTGCAGGATCACAGGTACAATTTAATATTTACAGCTATTATTGTTACAGCAGACGTGAACAGCTCAGCCCCTACACTACATCAAGCAATATTTCATTTACTGAGCCATGCCTTGCTGTCAACACAAGAAGGTACATAAAACAGTGAAATGCTAAAAGAGGAACATAAAATCACAAGCTACATACAGAAGGGTATAAGAATATCAGTGGCCAAAATGAGCAGGCAGCAAACTTCCATCATTGCATGGGATACCTATATGGACAATTTATTACAGAAGTACTTTTCTATTGTGTTAATAGCAATATTTATAGCAGGCAGTGTAAATGGTAAAGTATTGGACTATGAATCCAAAGGTCTCATTTTCGATTCCCAGGCAATCCTGGGACTTTTACCTGTCACTTACCACTTCATTCACATCTGGCTATGATGGTTTATGTGAAAAATGCTGAGTCACATATAGTTCAGAATCCACTTTAAAGTGTAGGTCCCCCTGTAACTGGCTGAATAAGTCAATTCAAAAGTCTGAAGAAGGAAATGGCATACCAAATCGAAAAGGTCCATGCTTAGTAAAGCACTGAGATATTCAGACCTGTCTTTGGTTTAATGACTGCTCTACCTTTGTACCTTTCCAGACAGCAATTACTGTTTGAAGTACATAGACGTTGGGGCATTTGCTCATAAAGGAGATTTTAATACATTCCAATTTCTGAATGATTCTTGGGGTCTGAAAATCCCTTCAGGGGATTCTGATTAATGAAGCTTTTGTAATGATAAACAAGTTGATGAGATATCCTGCAACCAAACTCACTAATAAATAATAAGTTTATATCCAAAAGCTATCATGAGTAGAAAGTCTTGACACATGCGCATTTGGCCATTTTATATAATAAATGGACAATTTTCCATTGTCTACTTGATGATAATGTGGTTCTGTTGTTCAAGAATGTTTCTTTGTTTTGTTGTAAAACTAGAGAACTACAATTTAATAACACATTGATATATGGTATGGAAAATATTCTTGCACTTGTGACAATAAGATTTCATAGAAGCAAAAGTATTAGAGAATGCTTTGGTGATTACGCACCATTGTATGTGTTACAAATTATCCCTTGAGTTATTTTGTGTTAATAAATGCTATGTGAAGTTACAACATTTAATTGGCGACGAGGATGGGATTTTCCGCACTACCACTTCAAGATATATCGGAAGAAATGGCAAACAAGAACAAATCCTACTAGGCCTCGTGAAACCTCAAAAACTGCTCATAAACACCATCATCGAACACAAGAAAGCTATCACTGAACACCAGAGTGTCATCACCAACACCTTGTAGCAATTTCTCATGGCACTTACTAACAATCGTCAACCAGCGTTGACAATCCCTCCTTTCCCGCCATACGAGGGAACTGCAAAGGACTGGATAGACTATGAAAAATGCCTACGGCAACATTTGGTGGCTTTTGGCATTGCAGATCCACAAACCTGTAAGTCTCTCTTTCTCTCTTGGATCTCTTCTAAGTTATATCAACTTCTATCTCAGTTGGCTCCTTTAAGAGAAACCTCATCTTTGTCGTTCGACAAAATGTGTTCTCTTCTGTCTGTTTACTACAAGAAATGGTCTAATGTAGTTGCACCACATGTAGCTTTCTATCGATGTAAAAAGCAACCTCACCAGGCTTACAGAGCTTGGGCGGCGGAATTACAAGGGCTTAGTAGGAAATGTCAGTTCATTACCGAGATTCATAAAGAATCTTATGCAAATTCCATGGTTAGGGACGCTATTCTACAGTCCGCTCCTGACAGGGAGGTTTGTCAGCAGACTCTTAAACTTGACAACCACACGTTAGAAGTAGTTTTGACCATTGCTCAAACTTCTGAAATTACTTGTACTGCAGAGCCACAGTCAGACACTTGGGGCGATGTTGGAGAAGTGCTGTCGGCTAGGGCACCTGTTGACGCATCTGTAAGCAGCACGGACAAGGAAGTGGCTGTGGTACACACTCATACACAGCACAAGACAAACAGGGAAAAGAACAACATAAATGCCAAACAAGGTTCTTTTTCTTCTTTGCTTTCTCCCATCATCCACGGGACGACTGTCCCCAATGTTGGGCTACTTGTCATATACGTTTGCAGATGACAAGTTCAGAACATATTTGAAGATGAAATTGTTGATGATTCAGTGCTATCTGACAATTCTACAATTTCCAATCCTAAAAAGTTGTACTTTACTGTTCAAATGTTCGGCAACAATGTTAAATACAAGTTTACACAGGATCTGCTGCCATTATTATTATCTCTCAAACATTGTCTCATGACATTTATGTACCTACAACCGTCGACAGATTTCCTTACTACGTCAGATGGAAGTCGACGTCTCTTACAACTGTGTTGTCCGAAATGTCACGTCTTTGTGGTTGATCAGACATACATCGAGAATTTATTCGGTTATGATGCATTTCGCATTTTTGGCTTTTCGGTAGATGACACAATCATCGTCTCTGAAGATTTTCCTTACTCACAGTTAGAGTCCTTGGCGGATGAATTTTCTCCGCCCCCCCCCCCTTTTTTTTTTCCTGGCTTGGGTTGCTCCAGAAATTTTGAGGCACACGTTACTATGAAGCATGGCCCCTCCCAGTGACTTTGTGGGATGCGGTAAAGCAAGAATTGGATAGGTTGGATCTTGGAGCACACCACCACAAGCCGCGTCCCATCCGTCCGCGGCATCTGGAAGACGCGCCACGGCCGAATCCGCCGCATGATGGCGCCACCTCTGAGGGCTTGCTGCGCTGTCACAACCGGGCGAGCATGCAGTGTGCAAGGCCTTGCTCTCAGTTATGTCGTAGCTCTCGCCAGAGCCTCATGTGAACATTAACTGCATTCTGTGATCTGTCACCATAGTGTACTACCATGCCAATCAATGTGTTGTAGCATCTTTTGTGATAAATAAATTATACTTTTACAACATTGACAGTCTCCATAGTCCTCCTTTCGATAACCTCCAGCGAGTGGGACTCACCTTTGGTGGTTGTCCGCAAACCTAATGGCAGTCTCCGCCTTTGCTGCGATTTCAAAGCCTCGGTGAATGCTCAGTGCCTCATTGACATGTACCCCATGCCACGCCATGAAGTGTTGTTTTCCAAGTTGGCTGGGGGAGAGTTCTTCTCAAAAATTGATCTTTCAGAAGCTTGTTACCACTAGATGAAGCCTCTCATCAGTTCCTTGTATGGAAGACACCCTTTGGATTATATCAATAACAATGGTTACCATTTGGGGTCCCTAGTGGGCCTGCAATTTTTTAAACATTTTCTGTAACAAATTCTTGTCACTGTTCCGGTATGCATCAACTACCAAGATGATGTTGTAGTCACAAGGGCCTCTATGGATGAACACCTTTGCAATTTACATACACTTTTCTCAGTTCTTCAATCCACAGGCCTTAATTACAACATCCAACAATCTCAATTTTTTCACCCTCCATCATATACCTGGGGTTTCAACTTTCCAGAGATGGCACTAGCCCTCTTAACGAGCATGTAGCTGTTATTCACACTCTTCCTCGTTCCACCACAGTCTAAGAACTTCAGGCCTTTCTTGGAAAAATTACGTATCACAAGTTTCTGCCGTCAGTGGTGGAAATTGCACATCCATTACATTGTCTTCTCTGCAAGAATGTGCCCTTTCATTGGTCTGTGATGATTCTTTTCAACATCTCAAATCTTATCTTCAGAAAGCACCTTGCCTTGTTACACACTGTCTTGGTCAACTGCTCGTCATGGCTGCTGCCGCCTCCCAGCATGGGATAGGTGCCGATCTGGCACACAAATATCCTCGTGACCCAGGCAATTAAGCCAAGATCCCCAGCTGTGAAACGTACAATGTTTCACCGTTGTACCAAACGATGTTTGCTGAAGCACGCACTGAGCTTATGGTGTGGCGGACTATTGGTGCAACACAGTCCACAGCTCGGGACCCTGGGTTCACCAAGCCCGTACTCAACAAAGTAATGCTGAGGCCCTGAGAGGAGACTAAGAAAGGATTGTGGCAAATACATACCCAAGCAACCCCAAGCTAGTATATAAGAAAATATTACTGGAAGAAATAACTAACAGATAACGGTATTTTCAACAGCAAGCAATAAAAGCTTTGTTATGTCCAAAACTATTGGCAATTGATTAAAGTACGAGAGAAATGTGAAGGTCATCTTGACCAGTTGCACGCTTTGGGAACTGGAACAATCTCCTTCATACAGTTACAAAACACCCCCAGAATAAGTATATATAATACTCACCAGAGTGTCAGCAACATCTTGCCTATACCATCTCAGTTTCTCCCGGTCCTCACTGCTCCATTCATCTATATCACGTGGAAGCGCAGATTTTTTCAGCAGGACTTCAACTAATGTGCAATATATTGGTGAAAGCACAGCTATACAGTCAGTTCTCTCTTCTTCCTCTAATGGCTGCACATCTTCCTGAAAGTATCAAAATATTTTGGTTTTTCAACAACTCTTGCATCAATCAAATTAAAACAACCTGGAATCACACATTCTCCATCACCCAATTAGTTTTGAGTAGTTTTGTGAGTGTTTTGCTGTGAATACTGAAGCCAGTCCAACCATTAAATGTTATAGCAGAATGTCGTTACGAGTCGTCTCGGCTGATTATGATCGTGAGTGACCAATTCTACATAAACAAGAGAGAGCATAATTTAACCTTTGGAGCTGTCTATATCATCCTGTAACTACTGTATTTTAAATGATCTTTTTAACCAAGCTATAACTACTGTTGTATTGGCAGATTAACCTCCAGTATTCACAGCCAAATATTGTACATTATGATGACACTATCATTATTTTAAAGAGCAAAACTGGTAGTTGAAGTATATTGCATGTGTTTTGTGGCTGTTTTCTAAGATTTTCAGGACAATGCACTTCTTTCAAGCTTGATGGAGATAATCGACACATTGGGCATATCACAGATCTAAGGAATGCACTGCACAAACATGTGGCATCAGCTCGAGAACCTAATGCACACCACCAGGTAGCAGCAGTACTGCCGATAAATCGATATGGGCTCCAGTGACAGCAAACAACCGGAAATCTTCACAGCATGTGATGGCAGTGTAACACTGGCAAAGGGTAGAAAAGCACCAGCACTAAATCAAGAAGTGGAGTGACTCAGAAGCCTGCACATGGAGATGACTGTGAGGAATACAGAGCTGTACGCTAGTATGACACACTGCCTCTCAGAATGAAGAGCTTAACTCTACGTTGACATGGGACTTTGCCCGAGTCTGAACAGTAGGAGAGTAATCTGTTGCCAGATCCTCATGCTATAAGTTACGTATTCACAATAGAGACTTGTATATATTAGCTTATTTATATACATCTCAGTGGTTTTGTTAAATTTGGCCTTCCCTGCCACAGTGCGTGGACTACAACTAGTTGGGGGTGACAACTAAGAGTACTACCCTTATTTAGCTGTGTCAAACTTTGAGACACAACAGCTGGTGCAGAGAAAAGGGAACCTGCGTGTCTAAATGAATTTTTGCTTCTTTTTTCCCCAGCCACTCTCCCCTTACTTATGCATGTTAATTTTTGATAGTGGTAAATTTCTGTTTTTGTGGATTTTCACTGGACTGATGCTAACTTAAGACTTTTACTTTGTTTTGTATACACTGCACGTACCATATTTACTCAGCTATAGTACACAACTGCCTATAGTACCCCATCTACCCACCTTTAATTTTTGGGATCACAATACTAATTTAAAAAAAAGCAGAAACCACCACCCCACTCTGCATACAGTATCATTCATTATAAACAACATACAAAAATGAGTACCGGTGACCAGATAACTGTTTTTATGCCATGTTCAATGTAAGAGCTATCGAGTTTGCTTCAAACAATTGCGTGTGTGCAGCAGCTGGTGAATTTGGAGTTTTTGTATTTCAGTTGTTCATCTGTAACAGCACATGGCTACTAGTAGCCACCAACTGCCACATAAGATGAGAATACCACACAGACTTTTCCAATGGAACCTGGACACACTGAATAACACATTAGTTGTATGTGTCTATCAGGGTGCAAAATTTCAATTCTGTAGTCAGCAGCCAGTTCAACAACTGTGCTCACCACAACACATTTATCTGATTAAAATGGAAAAAGTAATTCCCGCTCCATTGTATCTCTATTTATGGAGTTAGACAGACACTGTTCAAACAATAGCCATGATGTCGAAGCAAAACTGACGTTACATGAGATTTGTTATTTGCACTAGCACATAGAAAGGATGATAAAAAATTAAACAAAAATATTCATTCAACTACCTAGGTATGTATGCCTGACCTGTTCATCAGTATAATTACCGATTACCCCTTTAGGCTTCAGAATGTACAAATCTGAACCCAGCTCAAGAGTTTTTCCAAAATAAAATAGATTTTACATGTAAGCCTAGGTCACCAGCAGCCAATGGCGAGCTGGTAACCGTAAATTTTGCATTCTGGTGGGATCAGTAAAACCCCCACTTTTACATTTTCTTGCTTTTTACACCATTTTTTGTCGGTCCCATCAAATTTCCTATATTCACAATGTTAATTTTTGTGTTAACATATTTACACAATTCCCACAGTTTACGCTTTTTGAAACCACGTTGGTGGGGAAAAAAACTGACGTAATTGACATAAATTGATTCTGGCGTGGCTTTCGCCTTCAAGTATAGTGTTTACAAAAGTTACACAGCCAAGTTCCTTGACACTTTGCATTTATTCAAACGTATATATCGTGTTTCATTGTTTGCAGTACGAGCCTAGTTGACTCACGACGAGGTGACTGATGGGTGTATAGTATCCCATCAGCTACCACGCCAAATGTCAGCATGGCTTTGTTTATGCAACTGGTAGTTTTTCATGCTTTGCATGACACGTTTTGAGAATTTATCTAAGTATCTTTCGTGACGTTTTATAAATAGTGAGACAGATAGTTTGCTTGTGTATGTTTTTCTGCACTTTGAAGGGAACACAGTATATTATAACCTCAAAAAAGCGATTGTAGTGCGAGATGCCGACTCTATGGAAATGTTACAAAAAATACTTATCATATTTACCTGAATGCAAACCGTACTTTTTTTTCCCAGTTTTCGGGATCTAAAAATACGCCTGCGGCTTAGATTCAGAGGCAAAGCTTGAGGAAGTTCCAAAAAATGCCACTAGAAGTCACCATAAGTAGGTTTTGTGCATAGACCAAAGATAACATCAACTGTGTGTGACGCTATTATACTGAAACCAACATCTAAGTCACGTGACTCAGGGCAGGAAACCGTTTTCATCATTACGAGTAATGCGAAATGTAGCTGAGAGTTGCAGTTTTTATCCGTTGTAGTGGTAATTAAGCATAGATTTGAACAATAAAATGTCTTAGCGTATTCTTATTACATCTTTAGTAGTACAGTTGGAGTTAGTTCTTTGCATTTGCAAGAATTAATACAATAAGTGCATGTGCCTACATGAAATGTATTGGCAGTTTTTACAAGCAACAGAAATACAGATTTTAAGTAAAAGATTGTTGTCATTGCACTGTGAGCCTCTTAGTTTGTAGTTTACATAGGAGTAGAAGATCAAATACCATTTTGAAAGGAACATCAGCTTCCTTACGATTCCTCAACAATACATGTGAAATTTTTCATCGTGCTTTTATAAAAAATGAAATCTGTTTGCATCCACAACGTCCGATCTTAACAAAATACAACCATACATATTTTAAGAGTTTTACCACAGACCATGGTGCCAAAATGTAAAACAAGCAAAATATTGGCTGTTTACATTAAATAATAGAGTAGTGAGGAACCATCATCGATGCACTCAGCAAGAAGTGATTTTATAGGTGTAAGGAAAGTCAGTATGAATTTTAGCATTGTATAACATTAATGAAAGCCGATTTTTACAAGATATGACTTACTTGCTGACACGTGAACTCTCTCCAGAGCAGCTTGAGATAATCACATTCATAAAGTGAAAGATTCATATTGCAACACAAACATCAAGGAAATATAATTCTGTTGCTTCTAAAATAGCTAAAAATACGGTACTTTGCAACTGGGCAAATGTAAACATAACAATCATTGTATTGATATTAAAAATAAGATGAAATTACATTGCCTGTACTACTAGATGTATTTCTTTTATTATTTTTTTTAATTTTTTTATTTTTTTAATTGTGGTTTTAGGGCACACAACTGCTGAGGTCAATAGCGCCCAGTCAATAGGTGCAGTACGGACGGTCGAGCTGAAGAATAAACGATGCTTCCATAGTCCAGTTTGGACCAAACTATGGTGCGATACAGTTGGAGGAGAGTAGACTGATCAGCTCCCCACAAGGTGCCACTTACCACCCGCTGCACATTGAGACAGCAGGTACAGCGAGCTGCCAAATATGTGTCAAAAACAAGTCCCAAGAACATCATGGTCTCCACAAATGGAAGTACTATGGGGCCCAAACGAAGGGACAGGGGAAGGAACTCCTTCCGCCTGCAGAAGTTCATGCAGAATGTCTTATCAGCCAAGAATCTAAAGCCAGTGTCCATACTCCACATGTGGAGAGTGTCTAGGCACCGCTGAAGGCGCCGCTCCAGGAGACCCGTTTGCTCAGAGCTGCTGTAGATCGCGAAGTCGTCGACAAAGAGGGACGCCGACTCTCCTGGTGGTAGATGATCGGCTACTACTAGATGTGTAATAGGAATACAAGCAGTAGTTTTATTGTTAAAATCAATGCTTGATTTCACCTGTAAATGAGAATAACTATTGCTCAAAATGATGAGACCTCAGTCATGTGATTCAGAGCAATTTTAGATGTTGGTTTCAAACCACAACACAGCAAAGATAGGAATACGCGCAGTCTGTGTTATCTTTGGTCTATGGTTTGTGAATGGTAGTTCCAAAAAATGGTATATCTGGATTTCACCCTCTGTTGCAGTGTTTACAGTCTGATTTTGAACTTCTATGTATGAAGGGCTATCTTGTATCCGACCGTGAACAAGTATGTCTTTCTTTTTTTTTTAACCCCATGAAGTTTAAGAGAAAAGTAATTTCTTTCACAGAGGTGACAATCACACCTGTGCACACATTATACAGGTGAAAACACATGAAATTGCCCAAGAACAGAAAAAGGATTTTGAAGGATGCCACAATTCGATTGTTGCATGTAGCTCAGTGCTCAAGATTTATATATATATATGCGATTTTCTCTTCAAAGATTAAAAAGGAAAAGTATTTTACCCGACAATACTAGATTTTGTGTCTTATTTTGTCTCAATAATGATGGACTACTATAGACTTGTTTACACACACACACACACACACACACACACACACACACACACACACGTGATAATGTCCTCATCTGCAGCATTTCCTGATAATTACATGCACAGTGCTAGCGCCGCGGAGATAAATGCACAGTGAAAGGGTTAATAGGTATAGTTATTTCTCACACTGCTATATTTATTTCTAATGTAACAGTAATTTAAGTGTGCAAATCACAAAGGAAAGGACCCCCTATCCATCAGGATGATATACATTTTTTGTTTTTAAGTACAGCTTGAAATCAGTCTCCCCCTCCCCCTCCCCCTCCCTATCGCCCGCCAACTCTAATTTCTGGGTGTGGCTTGCATTCGTGTAAATACAATACACATATATTTGCAATTGAGAACATGAACAAATTCTCGAATATCTTTGTGTGAAACATCGAATACCAGAAGTATACGGAACTTGTGCAGTTTCACTAAGTAATTAATGAATGACAGTTAAAGGCTTGCTGACAATGCCAATTATGATGGACAAAATTACGTCACAAATTTCTACTTCATATAAAGTTACCAGTTCCAGTGCCTCCTGGCACTTAAAATGGTAAAAATTTGGATAACCTTAATTACACAATAAACAAACTTCCTGGCAAGTATTTTGATGCCTATTATGTGCATATATCACAAACTACGAAAATGCAAGGGTGATCCAGTAAGCATATGTTACCATTTAACCCTTTCACTGATATGGCTGCATATATAGGGGTAGTAATTGCTACACGTCAGGTGCTACGTCCACATATAAACAAGCACCCTTCCATTTTCATATGCTGCACCCATTTTAAGACTGTTTCCTGTATTTCTTTGCCTCCATAAGTACCGCTCTCTGTTAGGACTGGTTTTAACACTCTAATCTTAACAATGGAGTTATTGACTGCATTGTTCTTTGTTGTACGGCTATGTTTTTTGTTGTTCACTTGCTACAGTATACAGAATGGCATCTTCATCTTACGTTGGTCTCACTGAAAGAGAATTATCAATGTTAAATGACTCAGTCAGCACCTTGCAAAGTGAAGATGAAGATCCTAATTTCAATTACAGTAGAACCTCGTTTTTACGCTTTTCAGGGGACTTCAGTAAAATGGTGTAAAATGCAGGAAATAATGTTTTAAATGGTAAAATATGCTTACTGGATCAGCCTTGCATTTTCGTAGTTTGTGTGTGACATATGTACATAATAGACATCTAAATACTCGCCAGGGAGTTGATTATACAATAAGGGTTATCCAAATTTTTACTATTTTAAGCGCCAGGCAAAACGTAATTTTATGGGAAGTAGAAATTTTTGACATAATTTCATTCATTATAATCGAGGAAGCCACTATTTTAAGCACCAGGCAGAACTGGTAATTTTATGGGAAGTAGAAATTTTTGACGCAAGTTCATTCATTATAATCGAGGAAGCCACTATTTTAAGCGCCAGGCAGAACTGGTAATTTTATGGGAAGTGGAAATTTTTGACGTAATTTCAGTCATTATAATCGAGGACGCCACTGCTGGGCTATAACACATCTTCAAAATTACCTGAACCGCTTCGATAGATATCGTTTGGACGCCGCTGCAAGGCTATGTAACACATCTTCAAAATTACTGCCTTTTACCGGAATTAATTATTATTGACATAGTAAAACTCCTACAGTTCCGTTCGTTTTGTATTTTTCGATGTTTCACACGACAATATTTGAGAATTTATTCGTGTTCTCGAGTACAAACATATGCATAAGTATTTTTGTGACGTTTGCATAGGATCGGCATCTCTTACTATTATTGTTTTTTTGAGGTTGTGGGTATTATGATACCCAACTGTGACAGATAAAGTTCTTTATTAATCAGAAATATGTATCACAAAAACAATGCAACTATTTATTCTCACTTCAACAAAGCAACTCGTTCTGATTGAGTAGACGCCAGCCGCTCTGACAAAGAAGCTAGCGGAAAGAGGAACTACACTGCCACGAATCAGCGTTATTCTCACGCCAAGCGCTCTGGCGAAGAAGCTGGTGGAAAGAGGGACTACATCGCCACAAATCGGCGTGTCGTAAGCCAACAACGAAAGGCGAAATATACGTTTGAAAAAATGCAAAGTGTCGAGAAACTTGACTGTGAATAATTTTTAAGTGCTATACTTTATGGGGAAAGCCATGCTAGCATCAATTTATGTACATTACGTCATTTTTCTTCACAAAAATTCTTTCGAAAATTGTAAAACGCGAGAAAAGTGTAAATACGTTAACGCAAAAACGAGGGAGAATTAACATTGTAAACATAGGAAATTTGACGGGACCAACAAAAAATGGTGTTAATGGCGGGAAAATGTAAAAACCGAGAATGTAAAAACGAGGTTTTACTGTATTTATTTATAATTACTTTGACTCCCAACTGGTATCTAACTTTCAGCTAAGAGAAACATATCAGGTGATTGGCATATTTTTCGAAGTCCTTATATGCATATTTACATGATCGAGTGGATATGCCTTCCAATATCTATCACTTCCAGTTTAATATTAGTTTTCCACCTACAGTAAGCCTATTTGACTCTTCACTAAAACACTAAAAAGATGACATCAGTTGGTCCTTAGTAGTGTGTCAGCTTACTGTACTGGTAACAGTAGAGTGTGTGTGTGTGTGTGAGAGAGAGAGAGAGAGAGAGAGAGAGAGAGAGAGAGAGATCAGATCTCACTGTGGTGTTTTTTTATGTATTTTCTTTCTTTTTTTTTCCTTCCCTAAGTTACATCACGAATGATTCGTGATTTATTTTATTGTAGTCAAATAGCCCAACTGTAGTTGAAGAACAAATATTAAACTGGAAACAAAAGATACTAGAAAGCACATGCACTCACCTGCGAAACCATGCATAAGCACTTAGACAAATACAGTATGCCGATCGGCTCATGTTTATCGTAGCTTAAAACCTGTAGGCACACCGGGTGACTGTTGAAATAGTTACAAATACAATGGCAACACACACACATGCCCAAGGGAGAACTCAAACCTCTGGCGGAACGGCCGCACTCCATAACATAATGCGTTAGACCACACGGCAATTCCTGCACGACAATATTTTTCATTTCCAAATCTTTATCGAAATTACTTTGCTCACTGTTTCTGTTAAGTTAATTGGTTTAAAAATCTTTTACATTTATAGTACAAATAATAGAATTTTCAATCATTAATAGCCTTTCATAAGCTGGATGTAAAAATTTAGGAAATCAGCTGTATTTCAAAGGGACAAAGACATACAGTTTTGTTTCTGACCATTTAACATTGTCAGTACAATGAAGTAGAGCTCATATGGACACAAGTGAAACTGCATGTCACAGAACAGAGCATTACATTTATAACATAACATGACACACGAAGGCTTTTGCACGAAACACTTCACAGTAAGTGTCTTCAGGATGGGATGAGCCGGATAAGGGGGGACAATTTAATTGACAATTTGCTTGATCCACCACCACCACCTCTCCAAGGCCAGTTCAATCAGATGTAGACACAGACTGCAGCAGTATAGATGACAATAAACAGCAATTGAAATATAAAATGGTTGTCATCAAAGTAATTTTGCTAACACTCAGTTCTTATATTTCAACTGTTTCAACATTCTCTAATAGCGATTCTAAAAAGAAATGATACACTGAGTGAAATTTGTTTTTATGACCCCCTCCTGCAGCTGCAGACTTACAAACAATATTGGGTTGTGTCCTATCTTTTTAGACTGTAACAAAAATCTCATTTCACTTCATTTTACAGAATCTTTAGTGGTCTAGTTAATAGCTCCTACATTGTTTCCCTACCTTCTTATATGCACACATGTTCTAAGATTTAGCACACCACACGTCAGCAACACACAATATACTTCAGTATTTATGTTTTAAATTTTGAAATAGACAATGCCGCAATTCCTGCCTGATTACCTACCTATGTGACCCCACCTTCATTTGTGACTGACTGTAGTATAGAAAGTAACCAATGAAAAGTATATTGACCACAGAGAAATACAGTATTTTATTGTTAATCATAATAGATCAATTTCAAAATTTGTGTCACAACACGAGTTTTATGCACAACAAACAACATTTTTCACAATTATAAGCCTTACAGTTACAATCAATATGACTTTGAGACTTTTTCTGCTCACTGTTGATTTTTTTAAATTTTTATTAGTAATTATATTAATTCCTTGCTCAGAATAAAAATTTAGAGGACATAAAAAACAACATGATTGATTTAATTAACTTACAAATTAACTAGTATTTCAAATGTTAAGGTGTGACAATTCATATACTTATTTTGTAGTGGTTCACATTATAATATACAGCTCCTGTACATCTAAAATTTGGCAATCAATAAATATATATTTGAAAACCACGAGAGGTTTTTCTAGTCCACGTATTACATAATTCCCTGCCTTTTAAGTTGTGTACTGACTTTCTTTTCCAGAATTTTATTTTACGCCAGTAAATGACAAACAACTACACCTGGAGCGTTGGAGCAATGGATAAAGCAAGGGGATGGCAGCCACTGTCCAACAGTGGACCAATATATGGAGCACAGAAACAGGAGAAACATAATTTCTGCCATTCTTTAACTACTACTATAATGTACTGACATCAAAAAAAGTAAGTTATTACCTGTAGAATGTACCAAAAACCCAACGAATGTACACTTATAGATTCTTCTACTGGATAGACACCATGAATACTGGTAGCACGGAGAATATTTTCGATAAGTTTGCTGGCAATCACCTTAGGGCTTCCTGGTTGTAATAACAATTTCAGAATCAATCTGGAGTGGCATTCCCCCATTCCAACAAAGAGTCTATAAATTTTACATGTTACAGCCTGAAATAAAGAAAGAAATAGGTTCATTAAACTTCATTATTATAAGGTATTACATAGAATTCATCATTTAAAAGTTACATGTCACCACCATAGAGCTTTTCATACCTGGAAAATTCTCAATGTAGATACAGTACACACCACTGTGTAAGTGTGTGTGTGTGTGTGTGTGTGTGTGTGTGTGTGTGTGTGTGTGTGTTTCGACAGTACCCTTGCGACAATTAGACGGTCACAGGATGATCCCAATTGTCTTTTATCACACGGAATCATTTACTTGCAATGCAAAGTGTATGTTTGTGACTGTGTGTCTCTCCTGTAATATTCTTGATCCTACAGAGATAACAAATATAACTACATGAATAATAATATATTTACAGTTAGGTTGTAAAAAAAGCAGCTACACTTTCAATAGTTTTACAATTCAGATAGTTTATGGTGTATGCAGACCCAGTACTCAAACAGAAACATTGTTTGAGCTTCCCTCACTTATCACAGTGCCAGGAAGGTGTCATGATGTTTCACCTTCTCAAAACAATGTTACTCAATATTTATATTCATCAGTACCTTTTGTATGTTTACCCTCACAACTGTTCCTTCTCAAAATGTTTCCAATAGTGCAGAAAAAAAAGTCAGATGTTAAAATCTAAAATGCTGGGATTACACAAACAAAAACGTTTACAATCTCAGTAAATGACAACAGAGAACAGAATTAAAAATAGTTGGACACCTTAAGATCTACAATTCAGCACCCATATGTTTTTCTAATGTTGCCATAAGACTTCCAGAATCTAAATTATTTTGAGATTAATAACACAAATTTTATGTATGTGATATCATTAACTTTGGTCAACACTGACATTAACCCTGTGTCGCATAGTGGACATCTGTTATTGGACGTATTGCATTGCATCAGCGATCCTTTTAGAACTCATCATGCATGGAGTCCACTCCTGGGGACCCTTTGGCTGGGTGCTGCATCATAGGTGTCGCCTGATAACTGACACGTGCCTGTTTCTCACCCGAAGGCAGTATGTGTCAAGATGGAGAGCGTGAAGTGGCAGCGAACGGTTTCGAAATGCATTTCACCAGTTGCATAATGAAGAGGCAAAGGAAATTTGCTCTAAATGCAAGGATTCTCTATGTCTAAATTTCTTTGAAAGTTTACATAGGGAAAGGAAAAAAAAAATCACAGAAAAAACTCTTAAGGTTTCAAGTGCACAGTGTCCACTTCAGTGGACATTAGTGAATTTTTCCATGTAGATGGTAAATTGCTTCAAATGTTTATATTTTATGATAATGGACATTGTACTTTTACCATATAAACACCATTCCAAAATTCTCCTCATTTATTGGTAATTCATGCATCACAGGGTTAAGCATTTATGTAAAAAATTACAGCAAAGTGAGGCACTTTTAACAGTGACAAGTGTTATAATTAAAGCCATATAATTTTTTCACTAAGTCCACAAGTATCAAATGATTTATATGTTATATGGGCTCTTTGATTTTATCAGAGTCCATTCGATTCAAAACACTGTGTATCATGGTAAATTTTGCAAGGATGTTTAATGTGGTTGGATGACTTGAATACTATAGTGACATTGATGAATATTTCATTGATACTAATAGGTGAACCACAGGTGCAGCCGGGAGGAGAGCTTACAGTGACATGTGGTTACTGAAGAGAGTCGAGGTTATTTTCAGAACTTGAAAGACTTACTTTTTGGAAGATTGAATGTAACATTGCAACTCTTGCTGTACTGTGACTGTAGCACAGCTGAAAGTAAATGTAAATTATACTCATTATTTCTTCAAAGCGTGTAGCTGAACTGTATTGGTTTACAGATCCTCCCGGGTAAAACATTTCAGAGTTAACATAGTCCCCCATTCAGATCTCCAGGGGAAATTCTCAAAGAAAAAGACAAATCTGGCTTCCTAAGAGTCAGAGTGTGGAATGTTAGCTCCTTTCCTTGTTAAAGTATGTACTGAACTTAATGTGAAGAGAAGAGTGGACAGGTTAAAATTGGATGAAGTGGGGCTTAGTTAAGTGTGGTAGAAAGAAGAAGAAAATGAAACTTCCTGGCAGATTAAAATTGTGTGCCGGAACCGGGACTCGAACCTGGGACCTTTGCCTTTCGCGGGCAAGCGCACTACCGACTGTGCTATCCCGACACGACTCACGATGCCGCCTCACAACTTTACTTCCGCCAGTACCTCGTCTCCTACTTTCCAAACTTCACAGAAGCTCTCCTGCAAACACGCAAGACTAGCACTCCTGGAAGAAAGGATATGGTGGAGACATGGCTTAGCCACAGCCTAAGGGAAGTTGTGAGGCGGCATCGTGAGTCGTGTCGGGATAGCACAGTCGGTAGTGCGCTTGACCGCGAAAGGCAAAGGTCCCAGGTTTGAGTCCCGGTTCCGGCACACAATTTTAATCTGCCAGGAAGTTTCATATCAGCGCACACTCCGCTGCAGAGTGAAGTTTCATTCTGGAAGAAGAAAATATTTGGCGAGATGAATGAAAGATCTGGGAAATTACAGCATCTGTTTCTTGTAAATCTCACAATCATTTTTCCAAAAATTTGGATCTATTTTATTTATTTGTATTTAACGATTAGACTTAGAAATTTAAAAGGTTGACAGACTACTTGCTTGAAGGTGAAGCCTTAGCAAATTGAAATTGACTGTTAAAAGTAGGTGTGATTGAGGAACTTTTTGACTGCAACGTATTCTTCGGCAAACATATAACCTCCCCACAAAAAAAAAAAAACTTCTTCTTCTTCTTGTGGATGTATTTAAACTTTCAACAAATGATCATTCTGTAAAGAAGCAGCAGTATTTTCCTGCAGGCGAACTGAATGTGACTCTGATTTAAGGTGTTTTTCTTTATGTTACTCCCCACTCACCCAATTTGTTAACTACAAAATCTGAAGAATATTAATTTCAGCCTTTCCTGTTCATTTGTGGTCAGTCTATGACAATACTTCAGAAGGCTACAGAGAAGGCACTTTGTATGACAGTATAACTGAAAATAACTATTTACACTTTAGGGAAAGAACTTAGCATAGAAATTGAATACAAAACATCTTTATTAACACTTTTAAGGTGGCAAGTCTCTATAGTGCAGAGTGTGGTGTTTATGTATTGGCAGATAACTACAAACATAAACATACTAGAAGCTTCATCACAAGAGAGATAAGGAGCAGTGCGGAGGAGCTTGTCACTTGTTCCTCAGACAAGGTAAAAGATTTCACCTATGTTCTGCAAAACCAGACTGGACATATAGTCACAGGGATTGCTTATCCCTTCTGTTGAGAGGGGCAGAATCAAATTCCATGATTGAACACGGTTAGTTCTTTCATTCACTTCAAAGTAAGTAATGAAAATAATAAACGAGGGAATGGCTAAGTTGAATGTGTTGTAAACAAGGAATTTCCGGCCTGACCTCTAGCAAAATTTGAGGCAACTACAGTTCAAAATCTTCACTACCAAAAACTCCCGTATTAAAATTCCCACTACTTCAGCTTCTGAATTTTAGCTTGCAGTCAAATGTACATTTTTCTGAGCACTAAGGTTCCAAGTCCCATGACAGTAGGCTACTACATTGCATTATGTGGCATGCCTCTTACACAGACCATCCTGCTGCCTACAATCAGAGAATAAGTTGGGCTTACAACATTATGTACAATCCCAGTAATAAAAAATTGGTTACATTTTTATATGATTACATCAAGGTTCTGCTACTGCCTGCCACCAATGTCACATCATCCAGATCTCTAAATAGCATAGTATAATTTAATTAGTGTGTATTTTCATTTGCAATCAATTTCTTAAATTCCGTTAATGCCTCCGTTTTTTAAGACCTTTTTTCTCACACATTTGGCAGATTTCATTAAAGCTTCTGTTTTACGAGTTTTGAACAGTGAGGGACCATTTATCACAGCTCAGTCAGCTAACAGCCACAATTAGTTAAGCACTAGCATAGTAGAGAATTGAAGTATTTAGCAGCTTCATTTGATTTCACTCTTTAGGTATTCCAGTAGCAGTGATAGGGTGGACAGGTTGCCCATGGTGTGTGCGGCAAAGGAGGAGTTGGCCACTGTTTGCAAACAGCTGAACATGCTTTTGACCATGGTCAGCTGTCTCCTGGCTGCTGCCTTGGGGTGTGGCGGCGGTGGAGAGTCTGAAGTGTCACATGGGGCACCTCAGGTGTTGCACGGGTCGCCCACGGTCTCTGCTGCCATGGCACCTTCTCGTGTACCGAAAGTACGCCACCGCCGCAGGAGGAGTGCCGGGTAGCGTGTTTGCGTTGCTCGAGGCGGAGGGCAAATGTGGAGGCTGGCCATGTGGCATCGCCTTGTTCATCCTTTGAGTGACCAGGTGGCCGATCTTTCAGCACTCTCTGAGCAAGCACACGGAGGGGGGGGGGGGGGGGGGGGGGGAGTGTGGGGGAGGGGGGTTGTTCTTGTTAGTGATTGGGAGCTCCAATGTTAGGCACGTTATGGAGAACATTAGCCAGATAACGTCCAAGGCCAGAAAGAATTCTGATGTGCATTTGGTATGTCTGCCAGGAGGCCTCATCCAAGATGTGGAGCCGGCTTTGATGGCAGCTATTGAGCGTACGGGGTGAGGTTGTCTGCAAGTTGTCGCTAATGTCAACACTAATGACTCCTGCCGCTTGGGTTCTGTGGGCCTTCTCAGATTGTACAGCTGGCTGGCAGATTTCGTAAAGACTGCTGGCCTCACACGCGGGGTGCAAGCAGAAATTTCAATTTGCAGCATTGTGGTTCGGGGTCCTTTGGTTTGGACCCGAGTGAAGGGTCTGAACAAAAGGCTTCATTGACTTTGTGACGGTAATGGCTGAAGATTTCTTGGCCTGCATTATCGGGTGGGGAATTTTAGGGATCCCCTTGATAGATCAGAGATGCACTTCACAAAGGAATTAGCAACTCGGGTAGCAGAGAACTTGTGGGGCGCACATGGTTTTTTAAGCTAGGCGATAATTCTCATCTATCGATATACAGACAGTGTGGAATCAATTAGCATTCAGAAGGAATCTTCAACTGTCAAAATATTAGCAGTTAATTTTCAAACCACTGAAACCATGTTCCCGATTTTACTACAATGCAGGAAAGTTACCACGCTCGAATAATCCTCGGAATGAGAGTTGGCTGAATCCCTACGTTGGAAGCTCCAAAATATTTAGCTTGAAATCGAGAGTGACTGTGAGGTTATCTGGACATGTGTAATAGAAATAGGTGAAATCAGGTTAACAGTTGGGTGATTTTACCGGCCACCCGGTTCCACTATCGTAGCTGCTAGAGTCATTCAAATAAAGTTTACGGTCAGTCACGTGGAAGTACCCGTAGAGATCTGAAACGGGCTCTGAACTGTTGCTTAAACCCCATTACCGGGCTTTATGATGTCACTGGCTCGGCCCATTGCGCTCATGGGCTCATGGGCTTGCCGACGCGGCTCGCCTGCCTTCGATGGGCTGGACGCTACGCACAACATGCTCACGAGCTGTGTTGCCGGTGACACGAAACCCACTGAGGCCAGCGGGTCAGGTCGGTGGGCACAACGGGTACAGTGGGCCGGACCAGTGGGCCCACAGGTACAGCGAGCTTGGTGCGACGGGCCCACGTGTACAGTAAGCTTGGCGAGAGGGGCTCACGGGTACAGTAAGCTTGGCGAGACGGGCTCACGGGTACAACGAGCCTGGCGAGACAAGACGAGCTTTGTTACAGAACACTCGTAGATACAAGTCACGCATAGTAATTATCTATGTGGCTACCTCTTCTTCATTCATACAGTGCTTGTGTATTAGTGGCATGCTTTATTCCAAACTTGATGAAATCTTCACTCGTCACTTTCGAAACAACAGGAAGGTCACTCTTACATAAGATTCATGTAGTACATGGCAGAGGGTAATTCAGTTACAGAATTCCTTACAATATACATTTTTATCAACTTGATTAAATTCTGCACACTTGCTGATAAGAACTAGGGGAAGGTCACTGTCTACACAACACTCGTGTGATAACATTTCTGCATTTATGAATTTTCTAAAATCTGAAGTTTTACTACGATCTTGAATAAATTTTCCACGCTTGACTTTCAAAACAAGGGGAAGGTCAGAGTACACAAAAGATTCGTGTGGTAGATGACAGTGGGTTCTTCACTTATAGAATTCCACAAAATCCATAGTTTTATTGCGATCTTGATGAGATTTCATACACTTGCCGTTCAAAACTAGCGGAAGGTCACTGTCTACATAAGATTCGTCTAGTACATGGCAGAGGGTACTTCCCTTACGAATTCTCTAAAATCTAAAGTTTTATCAGCTTTCCATGAAACTCAAGTTATTACATCACAAAACAACATTTTTATTTTTATTCTGACATATTTTTTTAATAAAATATATTAATAGAAAATATATTATGCATTCGCTCCAGTTATTCTATAGTAACATTACAGTTGTTTCTTCTTCTCTTTTATTTCACATTTTACTTTACAAGAATATATTAAAAACAATTGTACCCATTTTCGCAAACATGCTGCTTGTTTGACCGTGAAACAATAGCTTTATATTCTTATTATTCATTTCGATTGATTTTCTGTTCACGAATGAGTTAACAGAATGTACAGTTGAAACGGCAATTATAAGGTGAATGGGTAATACTTTGACAGTACATGCTTTAGTATCCATCACAAAGAGCTGTGATGCAGATGTTTCGTCCTATGTGCGCAGTGCATAACCGAGCAGCACAGCAGCTGACCCAGGCCGGACACAAAATGACACGGGCGGCATAGCACAGCCTAACGGGGCCGCGCAGACTGGGGGGGGGGGACACGACGCTGATGTGACCTGCACCTGCATCGGGCTGCGTGTCACTGCAGCTGAGGAACAGTGTCCAGCACCACAAGCAGGCAGAAAGGGCAGACTGTTCAAAATGGTCCAATGTTTGTAAACCTAGGGGACCATACTGCTCTGGTCATCAGTCCATACACTTACAAACTACTTCAACCAACTTATACTAAGGACAACACACACACACCTATGACCAAGGGAGGACTCTAACATTTATTACCTTACATTATTACATTACAGTATTGCCTTACGAATGAAAGCGTCATAGACAAATGATTCATTTTTCAACACTTAAGTCCACATTATTTTTTTCATTTGTGAATTATACTTTTCAATTACTGAGTACTTATATCTGTGCAGTTTTGTTTAGTGAAATATTTTAACATCACATGATCGACAACCAATGCAGAAAATTTTTATTTCAAAGTAAGATATCGTCAATAATGTAATAGATAAATGGATGTACCATTTTATAGTTTTTTAAATAAAGAAAACCAATAATTTTGTTTCTAAGGAACTGGTAAAATTCTAGGTACTTTTGTCAGAATTGTGAAAGTTACTGTAATTACTTGAGAATTTTTGAATCCTTATGTAATGTGGTCAGAATTTAAAAGATGCATTTTAAAGTTCAAGTCAACATTCCATAGCTTTGGGAGTTAGTAAGTTTATCTTTACTTGGTTTTCATTTTTGGTGTCAGTTATTTACTGGAAAATGGGTTTATGATTCGAAATCTAGGTCATTCTTTATTAATACATGAAATAAGGTTTTCATTTAGTTAAAACACAGATAATTGTGAGCTTTCATTGTCCACTGTATCTCAAAAATATCACCGGTATTGTTGCAAATTATATTCACATAAGTTCAAAATGTTTGTTAAGCTTGTGGGACTTAACTTACAAACTACTTATAGAGTAACTTATACTAAAGACAGCACGAACATTTATGCCTGAGGGGGGATTCGAACCCCCAACAGGGTACGGCCTTGCGCATCGGAGCACAGCGCCTCAATCCACTCGGAAACACTGCCGCGGCCTTTTAGTCATTCCGATGTAAAATTGGCATCACTTATTTTTTTTAGTAGTTTGACATCATCCAGATTTTTCGTTCACTCTGATACATTTATTTTGTGATATGAATTTTTAATGCACTAATGAACAAAGCAACACTTGGCCGCCAAAATGAGTATGAAATATGACGACTGATCTGACCACGTGATTACCATTGCGCATGGATGGAAATTGAGCACCAGTGTCTCGAAAATTAACATATTGTTCTACTCAGTTTGAAATGAAAAGTAGGAATATTGTCTAATTTCAAACACAATAACCTTTGAGTGGACATCAACTGTACCAAAATCTCTATGGACTGTGTTTTTTACTACAGCACTCATCATTTCCGTGTAATACTTCACTTAATTTGATGCTACACCGTAACTATACACAGTAACAGTACCGAAAATAAATTCATGCCTTTATTACATGAAACTATAATATATGTAAAATTATTTTCTTCTGCAAATTGTTTGTTCAATATGGAGTGACAAATGTTTCACTTGATCTGCAAGAAGATTATTAAATATAATTGAGTGAAATGATAGTGCAGCAACAATGTCTGGAAACGATCTTCACTACAATGATATGAAGTTGGTCTCGACACATTGCAGAAAGAAATGGATGAATACTTGATCTGAAGATCAAGCATACAAAATTTCAACATGATCGTATGAAAACTGTTGATTTTGTCAAAGTCCATAACTAAAGTAGTCTAGCCATGCACCACATGGATTTTTATGTAGGCAAGTGACGTTCCTCTTGTTTTGAAGATGTGAGCAACATCTCATCAAGATCGGAATAAAACAGTAGATTTGTATGAACTACAAACGTATAGAGGCAGTGGCAGTGTCAAAGTCCATAACTAAAGTAGTCTAGCCATGCACCACATGGATTTTTATGTAGGCAAGTGACGTTCCTCTTGTTTTGAAGATGTGAGCAACATCTCATCAAGATCGGAATAAAACAGTAGATTTGTATGAACTACAAACGTATAGAGGCAGTGGCATAGACAAACGTGTCAAATCTCCAAGCTCACGGATACAGCGACTACGAACCTGCGAGTACGATGGGACAGCTGCGCCTGAGCACTTATTTTCGTTGTACTCGCGCAATTACAGCAGGGTTGAAGGGAGGCATTTGTAGTGTATGCAACCCGCAAGACCGGGCTCATACTCAGCCCGTTTCTGACCTCTAGTACCCGGACCCTACTTTATTAGTTGGAGACAACTTCAACCTGGCGAGTATAGATTGGGACACCTATGCTTTCACTACATGAGGTACAGAAGCAGTCTTGTGAACTATTATTGAGTACACTTTCCGAACATTGCTTTGAGCAGGTAAATGTCAGCCCACACCCAATGGAAATATTTTGGACATTATAGCTACAAACAGGCTGGACCTCGTCAATGATGTCGCTGTAGAGACAGGTGTTAGTGATCAAGTCGTCCTCACAGCGACAATGACCACCAAAATTAATAAATTGGTCAAGAAGCCTAAGAGTGTGTGTGTTCTATAAAGAGCAGATAAGCAATTGTTAACATCCCACTTACGCAATGAATGGACATTGTTTAGTTGCGGTACGATTGACATAGAGGAATTCTGGGCAAAATGAAAATGCATTGTAAATAAAGTGCTGGAGAAATATGTGCTGACATAGTGGATTAAGGATGGGAAAGACCCACCGTGGTTTAATAGTAATATTCAGATACGGTGAGAAAGCAAAGGCAATTGCACTCTCGATTCAAAAAAGATCAAGCAACTAAAATCAGGTAAAAGTTAGTAGAGATTCACACGTCTAAAAAGAACAATGTGCAAAACATACAATAACTACCAATGTCATACCTAAGCAAAAGATCTCACCGTGAACCCAAAAAATCCTGGTTCTATGTAAAATCGATAAGAGGATCAAAGGTCTTTATCCAGTCACTCGATCATTCTGGGGTGGTGATAGAAGACAACAAAATGAAGGCTGAAGTTTTAAATTTAACATTTAAGAAAGCTTTCATGCAGGAGGACCATGTAAACATACCTTCATTTTATGGTCGCACTAGCTCCCAAATGGAGGGCATAGTAATAGGCACAGCTTATCAGTTAAAGTTATTCAAGAGTGCACAATGTCAATTCTTAAGCATCCTTGTGTGATTATTTTGAAATATAAATACTTGGTACAAATATCAGAAATACAATTCAATCAGCAATGTCACTTAATGTCAGAAAACATTAACCTAAATAATGACAGTAATTTCTTACTATTAATACTTACTTCATCAGCTGAGTGCCATTTTGGAGACAACAAAACTTCTAACTTCAAAATCTCTTCCATGAGATGCTGGACATGTTTTGGGTTTAGATGTGTATCAGGATGCGTAACCAGGGACTCTAGACAGTTTAGAGCTGCTTCTACGAGACTATTAAGGATAAAGAATACAAAGTAATTATCAGTGTATTTTCTCATACTGTGGCTAGACTGGTGAAAAATATAAAATGCACTTCAACTATGTTAATTAATTCAGTCATATGATACACAGATATTTAAGAAAGATTAACATTAGCATCTTCATACTATTTATTACAAACTAATCAAATCAGCAGATGTTTACAGTAAGCAGTCACGTTTTACAGCTTCCCTGTTATTGTTGCTGACCCGAAATATCTTTGTGATATATGCATAAAAATGGCAGGACAAAAGGTAATGATAGCCAGTGTTATCGTTATTTTTATATTTTTCCTGCTTTTTGTTATTGTTCTATAATCATTGCACCTAACAGCACAAGTAAAGCACTTTCATGTGTAACGTATAATTCATTATGTAACACTGAGTACCATTTTTTATTGTCACTCCCCAGATAATAATTTTATCATCAGTCTTTCCTTATCACTTTACTTTGGGTATTACATGCAGTCAATCTTCTCTTTGTCCCATTCACATCCTCTAATATTTTATTCGGGTACTGCACACTCATTTACACTTGCGTTAATATAAGAACTAGTAGTTCACAGTATCCTACAACATGACCCCAGGCCAAAAACTTTTGTGTTATGAGAAACAAGTAAATGACATTTAATTTGTTTCATTCTTAATGCAGGGAACGGAAGAAACACGCAAAACAATGAGTTTTAAATCACATCCAACATGCTGTACATGAGCCAAAATAGTTTAGTAATTTTACAGTAATACAGGTTCAGTAATTTTAAACAAAGTTCTACAAATGAATCACAAGTCTAAAATTTAAAATGCCCTCCTTTATAGTCAAAATATGCACTTAACACATGACCCTTCTTTCAGTTTTTGTTCATGCGTTCTGTGCAATATATGTATACATTGCAATTGCTCACTGCAAGACTGTCAAAACTTTACCGTTGTAAGACAAGCGCTAGGTGAGATGGTTTCTTAACACTGAGACAAAATAACAGTGGTGTGATGTCAAACAAATTATCCAACTCTGTTAGCC
Organism: Locusta migratoria; assembly: GCA_026315105.1. Classification (NCBI taxonomy): domain Eukaryota; kingdom Metazoa; phylum Arthropoda; class Insecta; order Orthoptera; family Acrididae; genus Locusta; species Locusta migratoria. The sequence continues at coordinate 739,743,216 of CM048755.1, read as the reverse complement.
AGAAAGGAAACACGGGTGTATATGACCCCTTAACCATTTAGGCACTGTTTCAGAAAAAAAATATTGGTACATTTCTATCTAGCCCAGCAACAACAACTGCTGACTTCAAAGTTCATCACCACCTGGCATAATCAGGCTGTTCACAACAGAGGGAGAAGATATCAATCTCTGATTTAAATCAATATACCAATAGGTCATCAACTTGACATTAAGCAGCAATGTTAGTCCATATTATTTACTCATCTATACCTGCACAAATACTCTGCAACTCACATTGAAATGCATGTAAAAGGGTTCATTGAACCACTTTTATTGTATTTCTTTACCGTTCCATTCTCTAATAGTGTGTGGAAAAAACGAACATCTAAATCTTTCGGTTTTCGATCTGATTTCTGTTATTTTATTTTGATGATGATGCCTAGAGCTACGTGAAATTTGCATTTGCGATAAATGCAAAATAGTAGCAAAATCAGTGTATTTCTGTGAAATTTCTTGAAAGTACTAAAACATCCTGATATAAAGGCCTTAGAACTTTTAATACATACAGAAGTATACGTAAAATCGCCAAGTAAATATTACGAAAGGGCAAAAATTACAATACTCGTGTAACTACACACTACTCGCAAAAATTGTCACTCGGCACTACGGCGTGAGAGAGCAAACGTAAATGGGAAATGCTAGTACGACCGCTCCCATAAGCCACTGCGCTGAGTACAATTGAATTTGCGCAAACCGTATGCTCTATATACATAATTCTGTTAATCTGTTCTCATTTTTCTACGGACCTATTTTCTAATATACACAACACACATGTTTACGCATACCACGAAGTAAATAAAAAGATACATCTCTATGACATTTTACACTAAGAAAAGCCAACAATAAGCCAAGGATGTTTTATTTATACTGGATACAATAATGAGTAAATAAAAGTGAGGCAAGAAACAATCTTAAAATCGAAATACAGTAGAACCTCATTTTTACGCTTTTCAGGGGACTTCTGTGAAATGGTGTAAAATGCAGGAAAATGTAAAATGCAGGAAATAATGTTTTAAATGGTAAAATATGCTTACTGGATCAGCCTTGCATTTTCGTAGTTTATGTGTGATATATGTACATAATAGACATCTAAATACTCACCAGGGTGTTGATTATACAATTAAGGTTATCCAAATTTTTACTATTTTAAGCGCCAGGAAAAACTGGTAATTTTATGGGAAGTAGAAATTTTTGACGTAATTTCATTCATTATAATCGAGGACGCTGCTATTTTAAGCGCCAGGCAGAACTGGTAATTTTATGGGAAGTGAAAATTTTTGATGTAATTTCATTCATTATAATCGAGGACGCCACTGCTGGGCTATAACACATCTTCAAAATTACCTGAACCGCTTCTATAGATATCGTTTGGACGCCGCTGCCAGGCTATGTAACACAGCTTCAAAATTACTTCCTTTTACCGGAATTAATTATTTACATAGTAAAACTCTTACAGTTTCGTTCCTTTTGTATTTTTCGATGTTTCACATGACAATATTCTAGAATTTATTCGCGTTCTCGAGTACAAACATAAGCATAAGTATTTTTGTGACGTTTCCATAGGATCGGCATCTCTCACTATTATCGCTTTTTTGAGGTTGTGGGTATTATGATACCCAACTGTGACAGACAAAGTTCTTTATTAACCAGAAATATGTATCACAAAAACAACACAACTATTTATTCTCACTGCAACAAAGCAACTGGTTCTGATTGTTTGAGTAGACGCCAGCCGCTCTGGCAAAGAAGCTAGCGGAAAGACAAACTACACTGCCACAAATCGGCGCGTCTAAGTCAACAACGAAACGAAACGCGAAATATACATTTGAATAATGCAAAGTGTCAAGAAACTCGAATGCGAATAATTTTTAAGCGCTATACTTTAGGGAGAAAGCCATGCTAGTGTCAATTTATGTACATTACGCCATTTTTCTTCACGAACATGCTTTCAAAAAGTGTAAAACGCGGGAAGTGTAATTATGTTAATGCAAAAACGAGGGCGAATTAACATTGTAAACATAGGAAATTTGATGGGACCGACAAGAAATGGTGTAAATAGCAGGAAAACGTAAAAACCGAGAATGTAAAAATGAGGTTTTACTGTACATAAAAGAAAATCACCATCTGCACATTTCGAAGTTTTACTAGATGAGATTGATCAGTACATATTGTTTTGTATTTAATGATTACAGTATAACTTTTCTTCCAATTTTATTTGCTTCATTCCTTATTCAGAAGTACAGTGTCCTTGCACTAAAAATTGTTGATATGTAGGCATCAAAATATAATTCTGTTGAATTTTACATCCCCCCCCCCCCCCCCCCGGATTCCTACTGTGTTCTTTAACGGACATCTTGCTCAAAATTTGTGGCCAAAGAGGTTAGATTGAATTGAATATGGCAGCTGTTTTCTAAATGAAATAAGTATTCACACTTTTTGCTTCCATAACACTTTTGATTTTATTAGAATTATTGCCACTGATTTTTTATAGTTACTGAATAAGATTTTCTAAAATACAAGTAATATTTACACAAGGTATATATGGCATCTTTGGAATGGTGATATCTCAATCAAAGAGTTTGGAACGAGGATTCTTTAAACACGCTTTTTAAACTGACTCAACTGTCAAGCACTCAGTCTCATTCATTTGTGATCAATGTGAAGTAATCTGAAGTGTTTTACGAAATGGGTAGAAGTAAACTAAGTGTACAAGCGTGATGCAGTGCATATCCAAAAGAAGAAGGATTTTACGATCACGACAAATTTTTGATGTGCCATTTTTGCAATGTAAAACTTGAGTGAGAGGAGGAGGACAGTTTAGACAAACATTTAAAAAGTGCTAAACACATGACAAATAAAGCAAGTGCAATGCCTTCTTCATCACCGTCTAAAAGGCAGGCTAGTATTGCTGAGATGCTGGACAGTACAAAGAAAGCTAAAACTGAGAATGAAACTTTACACTATGATATAGTGAAAATGTGCTTAAAAGCAAATATTCCACTGACAAAACTAGATCATGTTGAAGTAAGGTCATTCTTAAATCTATATCTATAAATGTGAATGTCTGTTCGGTGTACGCTTATCACGTCCGAAAGAAGCAGAGACTTAAATATTTGTACAGTTACTAATTTATACGTGAGGAAGGTTTTTGCATGGTTTAATAGTTATCTGATAGATATTTAGTAATTTGAAGAATATAACGCGAAATGCAGAACAATGATTACTCTTTGAAAATTATATTTACTCTTTAAAAATGGTTTTATTGGTTGCATTGTTGCTTGAGGGTTGATAATGATAAAAGGGTGGAGTATATTGGTATGGAAAGTTATCGGTGTATATAAAATTCTACATGTGTGTGTGTGTGTGTGTGTGTGTGTGTGTGTGTGTGTAATATTCCGCTCTGCAGAGAAAACTACAAAACGCAAACAAATGGTCTGTACGTAATTGTTGCCTGAAGTCTCCCGTTGTACACCATAGCAGTTCCATGCCGATAGCTATATGGGGGTGGAAGATATGGTGGTTGTTAGTCGTCAAATTATAACAAAATTCGGACTGAATGCCAGCGATGACGTTTGCGACTCTATAGCAAGGAGGTTACATACAGCGAAACGTGATGCCTCAGACCATATCTTTGGTCCAAGCGTGCTACAATGTCTTCAGCTCTTTCTCTGTAAGGATAAGCATACGACTAAGGAAATATAAGAATAAATAAATAAAGCAGTAAAAAGAAATTTCTTTTAATACATATCTTTAAAAAAATCAATTTGGCCTTTTGCGCATTACATCAAGTGATCAATCTGTGATATTATTACAGTCACTATTGTTGAATTTCGTGATTGGATTCTTCAAAACGAGTGCATTTTTACGTGTGATTTGATCTACACTACTTACTTTCTTGATAAACGGTAAGTGTATAGACTTCTGCAATCTGATAGGAATAAATGTTTACAGCCCTCATGTTTTTCACATGGTCAATTATACGTCGCTTGCTCAAGGATGGGCAACCTAAAAAAATCACTACATTTACGTAGTTTACCAGAATGACCTAAAATGAAATTAAAATGAATTTGGACATTACTCTCACCATACGTGTTGAGATATTGCAACACAGACTATAAGGAATAATGTATGTATTATTTATTGTAAATCGTTAAGCACTTCACATAATTTTTTTTTTTATTTGTATGTTGATTAAAATGTTTGTTTCTAAAGAGGGTATTGTATTTCATTTCATCCTTCAAAACCAGTCTCATAGCACACTACTCTAAGATAGCTTATCTATCATAATCAACCAAAACGCAAGCGGAGCCGCGGGTTTAAGCTAGTAAATATATATCTAGTGCTGGATGCATACCCAACTCAGACAGACTTCAAAGAGAATATGTAAGTGCAGTGACAAAATGAAGGAAGTTATAAAAAATGCAGTGAAAGGATGTTCCAGTTACAGTTGTCGCCGACGAAACGTGCGACAAAAATGGAGGATGTGTTTTTGCTATTTTATTTTGCACAATGACTGCAACATTTCAAAAAAACGGTGTATCTGACTTCGAGCAACTTTTTAGATATTGCTAATAGAAGCACTTACTCCCAGGCCCTTGTAGACATGTTAAAAGACTACAATATTAAATAGGAAAATATTGTTGGTTTAATTTCAGACTCTGCTGCATACATGGTGTCCTGTTTTGATGCTCTGAAAATACTGATTGGAGACTATTTGATTCACTTCAAATGCTGGGCACATAAAATAAACTTAGTTTCAGACTTTTTATGAAGGAATTGAAGGATCTCAATTTTGTTGTTAGTAAGGTGAAAATGGCGTTTCTACATTCTCAAAAAATGAAGAGTGTGTACCTACAGTTCCTGGAAGATGAATTTCCTCATCTAACAAGAAAACTTTCCCCAGATCCAGTAAGCACCAGGTGGAATAGTTGGTTCCATGCTGTGCAGACTCCAGGCGTCTTACACCTTGTGGTGTAGCGTCCACCTAAGGTCCCTATCCCTGAGACCAATTTCAAGAGGACGTGAGGTGATGGCCTGTTTGGCCAACCGATCTACACGTTCATTGCCACGAATGCCGATGTGCCCTGAGGTCCAAAAAAAAAAAAAAAAAAAAAAAAACACCACTGGACGACCAGACCTATTGAGAGAGGCAACAGTCTTGGATACTCTGTACCAAAGGTTGTTCGCTGAAAAACTGGTCGAGTACTCGCAAGCCACTCAGGGAGCCACTGCAGATGACAAAGAACTCCCCGGGGCTTGAGCGGAGGTGTTCTAGAGCATTACAGATGGCAACCAGCTCTGCAGCGAAAATACTGGTACCACGAGGCAGGGAATGGCATTCAATGTGGTCTCCGTGGATGTAAGCAAATCCAGATTGGCCATCCACCACAGATCCAGCAGTGTAGATCATTTACGCACCACGGAACGAGTCCAGAAGTACCGCAAACTGGCAATGAAGTGTCACTGGTGGAACTGAAGCCTTGGAATGACATGGCAAGTCCGAGAAGAGCGGCAAGTGGGGGGTGAGACCAAGGAGGCGATTGGGGTAGACAGTGGAAGGAAGGAGGGAGGGGAAGGGACTCGAGGAAAGAGAGGAGAGAGCGAACCCGGGCCGCAATCTGAAGGCTGGACCTGCGTCGCCGCCGTTGGGAAGGGGGAACAAAAGACAGAAAGAGTTTGAATGATTTGCATGGCGTAAACGTGGGCAGTGTATGACGCTAGCAAGTGTTGGCGACGGAATCGTAGAGGAGGAATTCCTGCTTCAACAAGAAGGCTCGTCACCAGGCTAGTGCGAAAAGCTCCCGTTGACAGCCTAACGCCACAATGGAGTATCGGGCCAACTATGCGCAGAGCTGAAGGCGCTGCCAAGTCGTATATTATGCTTCCGTAGTCGAGGAGGGACTGGACTAAGGCCTTGCACAACTGCAAGAGAGTCGTACCTGCAGTCCCCCAATCAGTGTGGCTCAGGCAGCGGTGGATGTTGTGGTGTCGCCAGCACTGTTGTTTGAGCTGACAAAGGTGAGGCGTCCAAGTAAGGCGGGCATCGAAAAGCATTCCCAGAAAGTGGTGTGTCTCCTCTACCTGAAGCAGTCTGTCAGCAAGATAGAGCTCCGGATGGCGTCCGACGGTGACAAAAGTGCATCACGCTGGTCTTAGATGCGGTGAATTGAAAACCGTGGGTGAACGCCCAAGACTGCACCGTCATTCAGTGACACTGATACTTGTGGAGTTGTAATATAGGCAGAAGTCATCAGCAAATAGGGAACAAGAGACATATGTACCTACTGCTGCTGCTGCTGCTGCTTCTAGACCATTAATTGCCACCAAAAAGAGAGGGACACTGATAATGGAACCCTGAGGGACACCATTCTCCTGAATGTGAGGGGAGCCAAACAGGTACCGATCCTGACATGGAAAGCCTGGAGGGAGAGGAAGTTCTGAATGAAGGTGGGAAGAACACCCCGTAAGCCCCATTTGTGCAATGTTGCCAGAATATGATGACACAAGGTGGTGTCATACGCCTTCCGAAGGCAGAAGGCCCCCTGCTGCGAGGCCCCAGTCTTCAAGGATCCACATGAGCCACCGGCTGACCATACGTTCCAGGAGCTCACACATGACGTTGGTCAGATAATAGGGCAGTAACTATTAGCCACCTGTGGATCAGCTCCAGGTTTCAACACTGGGATGATGATGCTGTCCTACCATTGAGACGGGAAAACACCTTCAACCCAGACACAGTTAAACAGGACGAGCAGGTGGTGCTGAAAATCCGCAGACCAATGTTGAAGGAATTGGCTATGGACGCAGTCTGTTCCTGGAGAGGTGTTGGGCATGCAGTAAGGGCACTCTGGAACTCCCACTCACTAAACGGTGTATTGTATGTCTCCAAGTGGCGTGTGCGGAACAACAACGGCTTTTGGGATACCTACAGTTGGGCAGTATCCAAAGAGTCACCGGATGTGTGATTACACCTGAGAGGTGGAGGTTCGAGAACCGATAGTGGCAACATATCACTCCCAACAGTCCATTTTACTCTGCTGGATCAGTTGTCGAGCACGAGCACGAAGACGTTTGAAAGTTATCAGGTTCTCAACACTTGGGTGGCATCGGTAGCACTGCAGTGCTCGTTGATGATCCCAGATGGCCTCGGCGATCGCTTGCGTCCACCAAGGCTTCGACTTGTGCCTTAACATACCTGGGGAGCATGGAATAGTTTCCTAGGCAACAGAAACAATGGCCGCAGTAAGCTGGTGGACTGCTGAATCAACTTCAGTGAGAAGTTGAGCAGAAACCACATCAGCCGAGGTATAAGTTGTCCAGTTGGCTCTGCGGAGAGACCATCGGTACAGGTTGGCTGTTGGTTGAGGCTGAAACAGAGAGAGGAGGACAGGAACGTTGTCGCTACCACATAGGTCATCATTTACACTCCAATTGAGGTGGGGGTAGAAGGCGCGGGCTACACAGTGAGAGGTCTATGGCCGAGAATGTGCTGTGTGTCATATTGAAGTGTGTGGGAGCACCAGTATTTAGGAGGCATACATTCAGCTGTGTTAAGAGTGTCTCGACATCCCTACCACGACTCGATAACTGGGTGCCACTCCACAAGGAATGGTGTGCATTGAAGTCATCCAGAATGATAAATGGTGTGGGAAGTTGAGTAACCAAAGCGCTGAGATTAGCGGTAGAAATAACCTCATCTGGGGGGAGGTAGACAGAGCAGATGGTTATGTCCTGAATTGTACGGATCCTGACCGCCACTGCCTTGAGCGTTGTGTGGCGAGGCACGGGAGTATTGGGTACAGATGCGAGGACATATACACAGACATCCCCAGATACCCTGTCGTAGGTCGAGTGGTTTTTATTGGTTGGTTGGTTGGATGGATGTTTAAGGGGGACCAAACTGCAACGGTCATCAGTCCCCGAGTGGTTTTTATAATAGCCCTGATAGCCACGGAGGGCAGGGGTCCACTGAAAGGGGAACCAAGTTTCCTGTAGTGCAACACAGAGAGCAGGAAAGCAGCACAATAGCTGTTGCAACTCTGACAAGTAGCGGAAGTAACCGCCATAGTTCCATTGTAGGATCAAGCTGTTATCTGAGATGTAGGGCATGCTGAAGAAGAAGGTGGAGAATCAGTTTCAGAACCATCTGTTGTTGCTGGCTGTTGAGGTTGTGCCTTGACGTCCAAGGCTTCTGATCCTTAGGTCGCTCCCACTGGGAGGGCTTTGCAGACTCAGTCTCAGGGACTGAGGACACCCCTGAGGCCCTGTGACCAGCAGTTCGTGGATCTTTCGGCCACTGACTGGTATCCACTGTACCAGTGGGAGAGACCTTGGGGAAAAGGGTTCCAAGGTACCCCTTCCTGGCGAGGGGAGCCAGAAGTAGCTGTTGGTCCTCTGGCTCAGGGGTGGGGACCAATGTCCCCAAAGGTGAAGGTGTCGTAGCTCCCAAAGTAGTGATCTTGGGAGCAACTGAAGTTGAAGTACCCCCAATCACCAAGGGAGCAGATGTTAAAGGTTGGGCTGAAGGACCCACTATGGAAGCTGAGGCAGTGAAAGGTCTTAACAGAGATGGCAGAGGCGATGGTGATGGTGATGCAACTGTGGCTTAGGATGTTTTCGTCCTTGCTGGATGGAGTTTAGCATACTTTTTCTTTGCCTCAGAGTATGACAACCGGTCCAGGGTCTAACATTCCACGATTTTTCGTTCCTTATGAAGAACCGTGCAGTCTGGCGAGCAAGGAGAGTGGTGCTGCTTGCAGTTAACACCTACTGGAGGAGGGACACAAGGGACGTCTGGCTGTGATGGACGTCCGCACTCCTGACATGTAGGGTTAGCATCACATTGGGAGTACATGTGCCGAAACTTCCAGCATTTGAAGCAACACATAGGGGGAGGAATGTAGGGCTTTACATCACACCAGTAGATCATTACCTTGACTTTCTCCGGCAATGAATCGCATTCAAAATCCAAGATGAATGCACCGGTGACTACTCTGTTGTCCTATGGATCCCTATAAATGCGCCGGATGAACTGCACTCCTCATCTCTCTAGCTTTGTCCGTAACTCTTTGTCAGGCTGCAATAGAAGGTCCTTGTGGAATACAATTCTCTGGACCATGTTCAAGTTCTTATGGGGAGTGATGCTAACGGGAACGTCACCCAGTTTGTCGCAGGCAAGTAGTGCCCGTGACTGGGCTGGGGACAACATTGTTATCAATGCAGCACCAGATCTCATCTTAGACATGCCATCCCCTTCCCCAAACTTATCCTCGAGGTTTTCCACAAAAAACAGAGGCTTTGTGGTTGTAAACGATTTGCTGTCTGTTCTAGTACACACCAGATATCGGGAGGACATAAGTCTCACCTTGTTGACAGGCCCTGCGTTCTTCCCATGGTGTGGCCATGCAAGGAAACGCTTGGGGGTCATACGTAGCAGCATCAAATTCTGTTCGCCCAGCTGAGATACACCGGTTTTGCGCCCAGCAATGCTATTATTAGCTCGTTTCATCGTGGTCCCATGAGCAGCCCCGCTTGCCTGGGTAAGCCTTATACAAATGAGGTGCAGCAGGTTGCTCAGAGGTTGCTCGCTAGCGACTGTTCAACCTCAACAGCCATGCATCTCCTCGGCACGTAGCACACCTTGAGATTGAGGTTTTTTTTTTTTTTTTTTTTTAGGTTTATACCATCCTCACGACCAGGCGATTAAGCCAAGATCCCCGGGCTCTGCAATGTACAACGTTACAACGTTCCACCGTCGCACCAAACAATGATCGTTGAAGCACGCACGGAGCTTACGGTGTGGCGGACTGTTGGCATGACTCAGACCACAGCTCGGGAGCCCGAGTTTGCTAAGCCCGTACTCAGCAAATTAATGCTGAGCCCCTGAGGGCAACCCAACTCGTGCATCATTTCCGTGACTCCCACCCACATATTGCGATAATACAAATCTAGCAAATAGTCATGCATTTCATAAAATGCTCCACACTATTATTTGTTTAAAGTTATAATAATATGACCCCATTTATTGAAGTCCAAATAAAATAAGAATTCAAAAAATTCACTTTAATTTCATTCAAAGAAGACTGTGATTCAAGATTTTACCAAACTCCTGGAATAAAGACAATGAAAAGAACAGACAACCATAAATTATTGTTGAGTAGTGAGCAACAGCCCCCCCTCCCACCTACCTACCTACCTACCTACCTACCTACACACACACACACACACACACACACACACACACACACACACACACAAAAAAATACTGCCTCACTCACAAACTTGTTTATGTAACTACAAAAATGAAAAATTTTCATTACATGTACCTTAGTCCACTTTCAGTAAAGTCATCACTGGCCACATTTTGTAGTACCATGTTTAATAAATCCATAGCCAAGCCTTCACAGGCAACAATTGGCATTCCTATTCTCAGCCAAGATACAGCACATGTTGCAGCCTGCTCTTTTACTTCATTTGCACTTTCAAAATTGACATCAGAAAGACAGTGCCTTACCACTTCTACAACTGGAACAAATTGGAAACAAAATTACAGCAAGAGAAATATATTATTAAATTCAAATAACACAACTAGGAACTTTTTTACTGCTTTTATTAACACTAAATTTATTGATTCGAACAATAAAAACTTGATATAGTTCTTATCAATAAAATTATAAATCCCTATCCAAATAAGTAAAAAAGTTAGGTTGCATCAATAATATATCTGATTGTTCAAGGAAGCAACTGAAATTCCAAAGAAAACAATTTCAACAATAAATAAGAAATCTTGAAGATAAAACAAATCCCGGAGAACCATAGTGACAATGGTAATGACCAGCGAAAAGTGTTCATACGTTGCTGTGACAGGCACATATACAGGATGACTCACCTAACACTTGCACCATAAATATTGCAGAAATGGGAAGTGCGATTGATGTGCGGTTTACACAGAATGGATTGGTAGTCAAGAACTCGTATTGTTAGCCAATAAACAGATTGTGAAAATACCTAGAAAGTGTGTTTTTTATGCAAACATACAATTTTTCAAATGGAACAATGGTTGTTTCTAACATGCACTGGAATTTTTTTTTTTAGACCAGCTGTGTACAAAGAATTTTGAATGACTTTTTATCGCATTTAGTTTGGCAGCTACAACCATTCAAAGATTTGGGGGTGGAGACTATGACAGTGTATCTGACTGGCTGGTGGTCATGAGACAGTGGGCCATGCCCCAGGGGCTAGCCATTCGACCAATTAGCAACGCTATCGCAACCTCCGCCCCAAAAGTTTGAATGGTTGTAGCTGTCAAACTAAACGTGATAAAAAGTCATTCAAAATTCTTTGTACACAGCTGGTGTCAAAAATTCCAGTGCATGATAGAAAACAACCATTGTTCCATTTAAAAAACTGTATGTTTGCATTAAAAATACACTTTCTAAGTAATATTACAATCTGTTTGTTGGCTAAAAATACGAGCCCCTGACTACCAATCCATTCTGTGAAAAACGCACATCAATCACACTTTCCGTTTCCACAATATTTGTGGTGCAAGTGTTAGGTGATTCACCCTGTATAATCTCCAGCTTTTGACTCCACTTCAGTCTGCCACCAGCAAGTGGCCTGGCAGTTTGGCATTCCATGAAACAATCCAAACCGACATCCTGTCTACAAAGTAATTCAGACAGACTTACTTTGCGGGAATGGCAGAGTGAAGCAAGGTGGCCAACTTTCACACAAGATTCACACAGGATAATCTTTCCATAGGTGGATGAATGTAGAAACAATTATTGAAATGTTTGCTGGCTGGCCTCAAGTTCATAGCTCCTTTCCTTATTTATGAACTGAGGGTGGAATGCAGTGTTCCTAGTGGCCAATTTTGCCACATTCACTGTGTTGGCCAGTTTATCACTTTTCTCTAATTCACACAATGCAACACTGCCTCCCCCGATATCTATATGACATACCAAATCTAGGGACATCTCAGAAGACTCAGCTAATTTTAGGACATCATCTAACATAGAATCCTGAAACTGAAATGCTATCTGGCACCCTTCTTTATCTGGGGCAGATCAAATTATTGCACCTCTAATCATTACTGAAGCTTGGAACTCCTTGTCAACTAGTGCCACAAAACTACGCTTTCAATTTAAACCCTGAAATTCTGCCACCCAAGTGCACTAAAATTGTTTTGGTTGTTTCTGCACTCATAAAATTTCACATTGAAATGACTGTTCTGATGAAAATATACAGCTAGTAATGAACACATTTCCAACAAATTCAGGTGTGCCAGTTCTGCAAGAGGGGCGAATTTACACAGCAATTTATATGTATGAGGTGAAATCCAGGATAAAAGGAGAGACTATAACAACTGGTTGTGTTACTGTGAAGTGTGATTGTGTGAATGTTCTCTATTTTGAGGGAGGCCGATGGCCAAGTGTTGTTACTTGTGTGTTTTTTTTATGTGCCTGTCGCAGCTCGTCATACGTCTAAGCGGTGAGTTCTAAATTGCCCTCATTTTATTGTTTAATTCCAACATGGACTTTCCATTATTTGACAGCAATAAAAATAACTACATTTCTTATTTAGAAATGCAATCCAATTGTATGCCAGCTTTAAATTCAATATCAATTGTCTTCATTTGCTCACTTATTTTCACTTTGATATTATGTAAATACAAGAAAGAAAAAATACATCAAACTACAGGAACACATCAATTTTCATTGATAAAACAAACATACAGAGTAATTTGTTCATAATTGTATTCCTTCTAAAGTAAAAAAAAAACAGCAGAGTATTATTACTATCAACTACAGACATTGCAGTGAGATAAGACTGCTATTTCACAGCTATGATAATAACTGAACTATGTACTTATAGCCAAATGAACCAACCTCTATGAACATTATCACGAAGACATCCCAATACAGCTCCTTTCTGTTGTGCGCCAATACGAGAATTATTCAGCTGCAAAAGAGAACAAAGAAATTCAATTTTTGTGAATGAAAAGACAGTATCTGTGTTATAAAATGATACCTCACCTCAAAAAGAAAACATAATAAATGGCCTCCATCTGGATTAATGTAAACACCTCTTCAAACCCAGTATCCAAATTCTAATTTTAAAATAGCAATGTTAATAAGTGTGGTCATTTTTAACACTGAGTAGGCATTTTTCAAAATCTAAATGAAAAAGCTAGATGCAGAATTCATTTTACCAAATTCACATTGTCTTGCAAATTTTCCAGTTCTGATCTTTATATTTAACTCAAAATATCAAAGAGTACTTTATTAAGATTCTTACTTATGTGTTGCTGTGATTGAATCTTAAAAGGCTATTCTGTTAATAACTAAAACAATCAATAAGCTGAGTCTACCACATAATGTACAGAAGTGTTGGTGGGTATTGCGATATTGTTTAGCCTGTAATGTTTGTCTTATTACATGTCCCCATTCACTGCTAAAAGCAACATAAAATACCTCAACTATTTCACAGCTGACATACCTCATCTGGTAGCATGGTAAGAATTTCCATCAGAATCCATGCTGTTCTTTCAGCTGGGACAGTTGTGGATGGTGTCAGAAATGTCTGAATGAGTTCATTGATGGGATTTGGCCAATGTTCAGGCATGACATTAATAATGTAAGCAGACAGCTGTAACATTAATGAAATTCACAGACACAACACTTAAATAAAAGTGTTGCAGAAACATACAGAAATATTCACACTAAAATATACTTAATACTTACAGCTGCACAAAGCTTACTCAGAACTATTTTAGGTCCACTGCAATGTGATGCAATGGCACCTAAAATTTGGTTCCTCAGAGGAGTATATTGATCAACAGGAATTTCATGCCACCACTTCACTATCTTCGAATGCAGAGTAATAGCACCAAAGAACTGCACTTCTGTTATCTGAAAATAAAATGTCACATAAAAACAATGTTCACATTAATTTTACAAGTTTTTGCAAATGCAGCTCAGATGATGTGAATAAAATAAGACACAGTAAAATGTGTACACTGTAATCTGGACACCACAAGCACCATACATAGGAGGAGCCTTTCACTGGAGCAAGAAGTCACATGTCATAGGGTTGTAGTTGAGTAAGGAGGAACTCATCCGGTCTGGATGGCTGGAAGATGATGCACAATAGCCATGTGGTGGGCTTAACTACTCATAGATTATTATTTATTACTTCTAGCCACTCATCTTACGATCAGCATGTGACTGTACCTCAACAATGAGATGACAGCATTTAGAGGGATGGTAGACCGATTCGTCAGAGGATCAAGACACATCCTTGACTGCTAAAGCTGTCTTTTAATTCCCTTTAATACTGATGTACCCTGGCACACAGCAAAAAGACATATCTCCTTCGCCAACCTTTGTAGGTGGAGTAGGATATCCTGAACTGTTTTATATGTTGGGCACAAGGTTCAGAAAGACTGAAGGGCACTCACTCAGTCAGTCAGAACTCACTTGCAACACATCTCAATGCCCTTAAGATTGTATGTAGTTCTGTGATGAACACTGTATGGTCTTCATGCAGTCAGATCATGATGACCCAGTCTAAGGAAACAACAAAGCAACCAAGAGTGCCTCACTGTTTAAACTTGTTCCTGAATACAGCTACATAGTCGAGATGCTCAGTTAGAAGCTCATGCAATAGTTATCACTTAAAGGCGTGCAGCATATTCTAGATTGCCCTAAATCTAAAATTTCTCCATGCCTTTGTAGTAACCAGGGTGGCAAGCAGGTTAAAACCAAGGATCTTTGGTTATACTTGCTCCATAGCAAGTGACTCCAGCACATGCTACATGTTGATCCCAAACGGCCCTGTCACTCATGGACAATTTGAGGAAAGCCATTCCAAGGCTAGAAAACAGAAGCCACGATACAGTATGCTTATGAATTGGGATCAGTGAGAAACTTCACATGCCTGACACACACAGATGTGTTTTTTTTTTAATTAATTAATTAATTTTTTTGGGGGGGGGGAGGGGGGCACAAAACTACTGTGGTCATAAGCACCCATGATGAAATATTACTGTAATGATTAAGCAGGGACAGAGTTAAATTTCCTCTTCCATGTTAGTGTGGTGTATAAGAAGCAGGCTGTTATCAACAGAGCGTGGGTCATCAGTTAAAACATCAGGCAACTCAATCAGGAAACACAAATTTTGACGGAGACAGTTTAAAAATGAGCACTGCACCAGAAGGTGGCGCACAGTCAACAGTTGGAAACAGTGGCCACAAAGTGGGGCAGGATCACCACATAGTAAGTGGTGGTGACTAAAGCAACAGTGTCCTATATGCAGGCGAGCTATTATGGCCTCCTTGCGGCGACAGGGATGGGAGGAAATAGACCATGCAAAAGGAAGGGGTTTGATCTCCCGGAGATTGTTGCCTTTAAGGGAAAATCAATGCATATTCCAGAGCAATACCACATGCCTGAAGACTACAGCACAGTGGTCTTCTAATGAAACAGAATGGGTATCAAGCTGAGGGAGGGAAATGGCTATCTTTGCAGCAGCATCCATGATCTCATTTCCCAACACTCCAACATGGCCAGGAACCCACAGTAACATCACCATCGTCCCGCTGACAGTTAGCCATTGGAGGCATTTCTGAATCCGCTGTACTATGGGATGGACTGGATATAGAAGGCAGAGGCTCTGAAGAGGACTCAGGGAATCTGAGCAGATTACACTGTGATAATGCGAGTGGCGTCGATGGTACTGGGTGGCCTGATATAGAGCAATGAGCTCCGCAGTGAAAATCTAGCACTGGTTGGGCAGACAATATTAGAAGGATTTAGCAGTGAGTACCATAACACACCCCAACACCATGGTCCGACTTTGAACCATTGGTGTAGATGAAGATATTATTGGCAAGCTGTGTACAGAGTGCAAGAAACTGGTAGACTGGGCCAGGAGTAATGTCCTTGGGAAGCAAATGAAGTTCAAAGTTCACATGTATCTCCGGATAGAGCCTCAGTGGGGAGGAGCCAACACCCACCAGGAATGTAATTGGTTGGTTTGGGGGTTTTAGGGGGACTAGACTACTATGGCCATCAGTCCCCCAGTGCATCATTTGGCAACACGCAGAAAAACAACCAGTAATGAAAGAACTGGAACTGGATTTAAGGTGGCGCGGAATAAAAGGACCCATTGCCGATAAAGTATTGACAAAGTCAACAAGAAACGATCACACGACAACAGATAGTAGATAAAACGGGATAAAATAGCAGAGCCAATGGTTGTGGTTGACCGACCAGGAGGATAAAAGGGTAACAAGCCAACCACACGGCTTACACAACAAAACCTCTAATAGGAAGACAGGACAAAGGAAAAACAGATGTGAAACTAAAAGCTCAACAATACAACTCATAGCAGCTGGTAAAATCCTCCCGCACGAAAAAATCTTAAAACAGAATGAGCCACAGAGGCATCGTCACCGAGCACCAAAGGCAGCGTGTTTGGGAGGTTCAAAAGGTGCCTTAGGGAAGCCAAGACATGACAGTCCAGCAGAAGATGGGCCACTGTCAATGGAGCACCACAATGGCACATGGCCAGATCCTCTCGGCAGGACTCTGGGTGGTAAAAGAGATGATGGACACACTGCAAATAGACAGTCAAGCGAGTCATCAAAAAAGATAACAAATGTTGGGTGGCCACGCATAGATGACAATTTGCTTGCATATCGACTGAGTAGGGCGTCCCTCCTCTAGGATAGGGATAATTCAGTGGCTTCAGCGTACACTTTCCACAGGACTAGTATAGAAGGCTCCCATTGCCAACTGGATCCCTTGGTGATATACCTTGTTGAGATGGCGTAAAGTTGACGGTCGGACAGAGGAGTGCACAATAAACACATAGCCCAGATTCGAGCAGAAAAGGGAGCGGAAGAGTTGGAGGAGAGTAGACCGTTCCACACCCCATCAAGTGCTAACAGTACTCTGAGAACATTAAGTGAGTGGGTACACAGAGATACCAAAGAGGAGATATGGAAAGACCAACGAAGTTTCCTGTCAAACTTAAGTCCCACGAAATTTGTCACAAACAATCGAAGAACATCTGATCCAAGACGGAGAGCTGGTGAGAGAAACACTCTGCGCCGCTAGAAGTTTGTACCGACTGTCTTGTCTACAGAAAAGCGGAACCCACTGTTTGTGCTCCTTGAGTAGAGATGGTCAGGACTCCACTGAAGTTGCCACTCGAGTAAGCGTGTTCGTTGGGAGCTGTAGCAGGTGGCAAAGTCACCTACAAACAGAGAAGCTTAAATGCCTGGTGGGAGATAACCCACAATAGGGTTGATTGCAACTGCAAAGAGAACAACGCTCAGCACCGAGCCTTGTGGAACACCATTCTCTTGAGGAAAAGTATTTGACAGGGTTAAACCTACACACACTTTAAATATGTGATCTTTTAAAAACTCCTGAATAAAAATAAGCATATGACCATGGATTCCCAAGGTGTGCAAAGTACGGAGGATGCCCACCCTCCAACAGGTGTCATGCGCCTTGTCCAAGCCAAAAAATATGACCACTGTTTGCTGCTTCAGTAAAAAATTGTTAAAAATGTGAGTTGATAGGATGACGAGATAATCGACAGCAGAGCACACTGTGCGTTTGTGAGGAAGTTCCTAGATTCTAGCCACTATACCAGCCAACCATTAATCATACATTCCAGCACCTTGCAAATGCAAATGGTTAGGGAGATGGTTGGTAGCTGGAAGGGAGATGTTTGTCCTTGCCAGGCTTAGGTATAGGAATGACTATGGCTTCATGCCACTGTCTAGGAAATGTCCCATTCCACCAGACGCAGTTATATGTCCGAAGGAGAAAATGCAAGCCCTCTAGAGATATATGTCGTCTGGTCCTGGGGAGAAGGACCATGATGAGGAGAGTGCATGTTGAAGCTCCCTCATGGTAAATTCAGTGTTGTTGTATTCATTGTTTTCGAAGGAGAAAGAGAGCATACTTTCTTCTGCTGCTTGTTTTCTAGGCAGGGAATTGGGATGGTAGTTCACGGAGCTGGAAATCTCAGCAAAGTAGTGGCCCATGGTGTTTGAGATGTTCAAAATGTTTGTTAAGCTTATGGGACTTAACTACGGGGTTATCAGTCCCTAAACTTACAAACTACTTATCAACTACCTTATACTAAAGACGGCACAAATATCCATGCCCGAGGGGGGACTTGAACCCCCGACCGTAATGGCCATGCAGACCGTGACTGGAGCGCCTCAGTCTCCTCGGCCACCGCGGCCGGCGTGTTTGAGATGGCAATGGGTTCTACAATAACACTGTTTGCAACATTAAGGGCGGAGATCGTGGAAAGGCAATGGAGGTTGCCCCAAACAATGGAAGAGGGGGTGAAATTGTTAAAAGACTTGAGGAATGAGAGCCAGATAGCTCATTTGATTTTGCTAACGACACGGCGACATTGCCCACGCAATCATTTGTACTGTATGCTATTCTCCAGTGTGGGGTGGCATTTTAAAATGCGAAGAGTACGTCTCTGAGCTCTGATCGCCTCACAGCGTGCCTCATTCCACCAAGGAACAGGGTTCCAGTGTGGTGAGGTAGAGCTGCAACAGATGGAACATTTGGCTTCAAAAAGGATAGTGTTAGTGAGATAGTTGACCTGGTCGTCAATATTGGGGAAATGATGCTAAGAAGGAAAAGAGCTACCAATTAGCTATAGAAAGCTGCCAGTTGCAAGGACGCCCTGGGCGTCAGCAGGCAAATAACACACCGGAAATGACCACTGGAGTGTGTATCTGTAAGGCCAGACCACTCAAGCCAATGAGCAAGCTGAGCGGTACAGATCGAGAGGTCTAGATGGGAGAGGGTATGAGTGGAGTCTGATAGGAAGGTAGGTTCACCAGTATTGAGACAGATGTGATTGAGATGATTGAAGATATCAACCAAGAGAGAGCCCCTCTGGCAGAGGCGTGGAGAACCCCAAACGGGATGGTGGGCTTTCAAGACGCCAACCAGCAGAAATGAAAGACGGAGCTGCCCTATAAGACGTAGTAGATCTGCTCGGGTGACAAGTGAAGATGATGGAGTGTAGATATTACAGAATGATTAGGTGAAGCCAGGAAGTTGAAAGTCTGACAGCTACAACTTGGAGCTGGGTATCTGAGGAAATGACGTGATTGTGGATGTTCTCTCTGATGAACATCATGACGCAGGAATTCCTGCTATGAGGCAGAGGTCAGAACAGACTGAGGTGAAGTGTGGGACATGAAAGGGGTCATGAGGGTTTACTTTTGTTTCCTGCAGGTAGATAATCATGGGAGAGTAAGTTAAAGAATAGCCATTTTGATAAAAAGGGAGATGTCTAGAGGGACTGCTTGTTCGAAACTGTGGTCGTCAACCCCGAAGGTGATTTTATGTCCATAAGATCCAAAGCTGTATCTTATTGGGCAACCACCTGGGAAGTCGTTGTGACTTCATCCTGAGATGTGCACAGCTTTTTCTTTCTCTTCTCCCTTTGAGGACAAGAGTAGTTGCCATGAAAGGTGCTGGTTGAGGCGACATCCAAGTCAGAGAGAGAACTTGCAGCCTTCTGGCCATAAGTCTGCAGTTCCCGGGTTGTTACTCTGCATGTCATGACTTTTAAGAAGTGCTGGGGATAGAGGTTCCCTGAGGGAGTCCCATTCCCAGCAGGTGCCAGAGAAGGTGCTCTCTTCTCTGACTGAGGGAGAGGTAGGGGAGCAGGGATGTGGTTGGGGGAGGGCGGTCCCTTGACGGGGTAGGGTGGGAAAAAGAGGTTAAGGAAGGGGGGTTGGGGGGAGTGATGCTACTGAGGCAAACTCTGATGTCAACAATACTGGGTGAAGATGATCATACTTCTTTTGAGGCTCTAAATATGACATACGATCTAGAGTCTTGTAATCCTGAATTTTTCTTTCCCTATTATATATTGGGCAATCAAGCGAACGAGGAGCATGTGGGTCTTGGCAGTTTACACAGCTAGGTGGTGGGGTGCAAGGGTTGCCTGTAATGGAGAGGGCAGCCACAGTCACCACAAAAAGGATTGGTGTTGCATCTTTAAGACATATGACCGAAAAGGAGGCAACGGAAGCAGGGCATAGGTGGTGGTACATAAGGCTTCACATTGCATCTGTAGAACATTACTCTGACTTTCTCAGTGCCTCAACTTCACCAAACTTGCCTTTGAAGTGTTATACAAAGAAGAGAGGTTTTATTGCAGCAAATGTCTCCTCATCTGTCCTGGAACACATCAAGTACTTGGGAAACGGCTTTGCACCTAATCTGCGGGCCTGACCCTCTTCCCAGGGTGTGGGCAGCGAGGCGAAGGCCATGGAAGAAAGAGTGGGAACTGAAGAAATACTATTCCAATATTGAGAGAGTTTGGCCGCAGGAGACCGGTCACACCTTAACTTGTTCCACATGCAGGACATCCACCCTGGTACCACCCATTCCAGTCAGGGACTCTTCCAATGGGCACCACCTAGCCACAGCAAGGACCACCTGGCAAGACGGTCGTTGTCGGAGTTCCGATACCCAAAAAGGATGGGTAACCAGTCCTAGGCATACATGGGGTATTTTCAACTCTGGTGCCAGTAGTGTGTTCTCTCTGTTGTATTGTCAGGGGGCTTACCCAAAAGGGTACATAACCCCCCCCCCCCCCCCCCCACGGACTGGTTACATGTGCTAGGGACCTAGCAGGGATAGGGGGCTACGGTGAGGAGGGGGCAGAGGTAGTAAGGGAGAGGGACCTGCGCCGTAGCAACTAGGTAGGGAGTTCATCCCCTAATGGCTCACACTTTTAATAGTAATTTTGTGGTGGAGATAAAACTCTGAGGGGGACCAAATAGGCCAAAAACAGGGCCGCAAAAGGCATCAGCTGTACCATGGGAATAGTGAAACACCCTGACAGGGGAGAGGGGTGGGGAGTAGGGAGGAATTATGACGGGGAGGAGGGGACTCAAATGGTTGTATAGCTTATGGGACTTAACTATGGGGTCATCAGTCCCTAAACTTACAAACTACTTACAAACTAGCTAACACTAAGGACGGCACAAATATCCATGCCCGAGGGGGGATTCGAACCCCCGACCGTAGTGGGCGTGCAGACCGTGACTGGAGCGCCTAAGTCCCCTCGGCCACCGCGGCCGGCGAGGAGGGGACTGGGAGAGGTAATGAATGCAGCCTGGGAAAAGAGGAAGAAAGGGTGCAATGGCTCAGGGACCCATGCACACCACACATGTATGCACAAAGGAGCTGTGGGCCCCCTGGTGAGGCACACAAAGAGTAGTTGCCACCAGATGGTGAATGGCAGTTCACCAGCCTCAGCCCAGAGACTGGGTATAGGGCTTGTCCTTTAAGCACCCACGGCCACCCTATATCTCCTGATGAATAGTATCAGTAAACTTTAGATATGAAGATCTCTCTGATACATACACTGTGCGCCTGTTGAGAAATTGTGACCATAAGAAAACCCAATAAAAATAAAGCAGACATGACCTGTCTGTTCCGAAAGATGTTCAGTCCCTTCTTGATCAAAAGTTTTAACTGCTTCTTTACATGTTCACACAGTAACAGCAGAACACTACAACCAGGTTCATCATGGCAGTAGTCATTGCAAAGTGCTTTGCCATTACCTGGTTGTCTCCCAGCATTTCTTGGAATACCCGACTGTGATTGCTGAGTGACACTCATCACCAAGATACAGGATACCTCTAAAGATGACCTGAGGACTTCAGGATGGATAAGTGGTATGGTAGATCACTAGTGATGAGGTCCGCATATACCTGAATGATTCCAAGGCCTTCAAACACAGCCAGCTTACTAATGTGTATTCAGTTAACCCTTATGACCATCAAATTCGGCATCATCTGTCCATATAATGGCCCATCCATTTGGTGGATATACAGTGGCAAGTGGCTACTGTTATATAGGTCATCAGTTCCATCATAATGAGGTAGTGTGCAAGAGCTGGAGAACATAAAGATAGGTCAATGACTGACAAGGAGTCATTCCAATCTCAGAAATTCAGTTTTGGATGACACTTCACATCTTAATAATCACGGGTGTCCACTCATTGCAGTTTTAAAGTGTGCTATCCAGAAAATATCGAGAAAGATGGCTTGAAACTAGGCACAACTCATCTACATCTTATATAACACTCAACGAGTTCTGAGCAGGAGTGTGATAAAATAGCTCAGAAAGTAGCGTGGCTGACTTTTATATAGATAATTTGGGATCAATGCTACCTCCAGGAAATGTACTACTTTTTTAGTTGTTTTAAAAACTATAACAATTTTAAATACAATAAATTATATAAAATATTATCAATTACACCATAAAGTACTTTATTTTACTTATGAAATGGTGGCTGCACCTAATTAAAGTTTTGATGGCAATATTTTCTTCTTAAAATGTCCAGTAATTCCAAATGCATTTTACAAATAATGTAAGTAGATCAAAGTGTTAAATACTATGGTCATTACAATTTCATTGCAAAATTAAGCAATATTGTAAGATGTGTAAAGATTATACATATTTGCAGTAATTTCAAGGAACTGGTTTCCTAATGGAAAAGTAGAGTTTACAAACAGAGAGACGATCAGGAATTGTCAAATAGATAATAAAAGGCCGTGCTGCGGCACAGCCTTCACTGCCAGTCTAGTAATTATATATGTGCTGCACTTAAAACTTTAGGGCCCTTTCTCTCAGTATTTTCTAGATAGTGCACTTTAGGACTTCTGCAAGTAGACACACTCGAGGTATACTACAATACCATCCTGTGAAGTCACATACCGAACTGAATTTCTGAGACTTGAAGGTTTCCTTCTGAGAATGAATCAGTTGCAGACAGAAGTTATTGGGATTCATCACGTTAAGTACACACATCTCCTGAGGTATCGTGAGGTTCTGTACGAATTAGCCCCTACGGCGAGAGGAGTCTGAATCCCACATTCTGGGCACTGAAGTGTCCAAGTAGGAAAAATGGATAAAGGACTTATTTCACGAGACCAGTCAGAGCCTCAGACTCTATAGCATCCTGTGGATGTAAATACAATGAAACAAGAACTACACACTCCTCCCTAGCCACTGCTCAGAGGTCAGAAACGACGGAGACGGACGAGGACCGGTGAGCACCACTGCCGACCCCAGTGCTACCTACCTCGGCCCTCTCTCCATTGAGGTCATCCTTGCAGTTGAGGGTGTAGCTCCACAGCACAGGAAACTTTAAACAGTGTTTACAAGAAACATGAGTGCAAGGTAAGAGCCTGTGCTAGAACTTTCAGTTCCTACACGAGTCCAAGATCCACTGTAGTATGAGAGCCATTTATCACGAGAGTAGCATCTACATCCTGTATGTCAGAGTGGCGTGCCTGTAGTGAGCAGAGGTTCAGTCTCGGGTTGAAACATTTGCCTCACACACACAAATCGTACTTCACTGGATCTTGAGCAGTGTCAGATCAAATAATGTTGAAATGGTGTGATGGTTTGACTTGTGTTTGAAGCTTCCTGGCTGCTTGTTTGCCTTTCAGTTCTTTTAAGAAGCTTCAGTAGCAGTACTAGTGGTAAAGACAGCACTGGACTTCTGAATGGGCTCTCAAATGTTCAAATGTTTGTCAAGCTTAAGGGACTTAACTGCGGGGTCATCAGTACCTAAACTTACAAACTACTTACAAACTATCCTATACTGAAGACGACGCAAACATCCACGCCCTAGGAGGGATTCGAACCCCTGACAGGGAATAACCTCGCGCACTGTAGCGTAGCGCCTCGATGCACTCTGCCGCTCCGCCACGGTGACTGCGCTCCGATATCGGGGATGTAGGTAACTCTCCTCCGACAGACGCTAGTGTGTCTTTCTCTGACATTGCGAGGGTGAGGGCAGATATAGATCTTGGGGCCCTGAAACAATTACAGCCTTGCAAATGAACTGACAGACATAAGTAGTAATGCTGACAGTAGCAACCTCAATTAGTGTTAAAGCATCAGCTTTTACAAGAGGCTTTTGTAAGCCAAAGCTAAATAACTAAGGATATGTCAGAGGTTGGATGGACTTATAAATTTTTTTTTTTACATACAGGATTTGCTTCAGTGTTTTAATCTTCTGTATGTTCCATCCATCAAGGTAGATGCTGCAATCTCCAAAGACAGTGGTTCCCACAACAATTTACTCACTTTAATAGGATATGAACAAATGATTCCTTCATGGGAGGATTTACCATATTTGCCACAAGTGACTTCTTCCTTAAATCCTAGAGTGGAGTGCCCAAAGTGCTGTCACTCGAAATAGCAAACTGGATAGGGGCCATAGGGCTGTAGGTTTAAGAGGCTGAAACCTGCCTTAATATGTTTTGGTAGCTTGTTACTATTACAGATAGCATAAAGGAGTCTGATTTTACCAAATCCACCATCCACCTTGTTCCAAATATCTTGCACATCAATGATACATTTCCGAACCCACTAACCTTTCTTTGAGAATATTAATGAGATCCCTCTCCTGTAGTTCCAGGTGTAGTGTAGCTCCGTCTTTATGGATATTCGCAGAAGCCTTTGGCTATCTGGAGATTTTCAGCTTGCAAACGCAAAATTCAATTGACAGTATCCCATTTAACAAACATTTAACTGTGCCAACAATGCGTCTAAATGCTTTAGAAGTAGAAAGGCAGAACTTTCTCAAATCTGCTCACTTTCCTTTTAATTACTAAAAGCTGAATACCAGCATGTGTTCCGTTACTGTACCTGCATGGAATCTGAAAACTTGGGACTCAGAAAGACTGGCTACATGAGCCCTCTAGTTATGCTCAGTGTTGATAGCCACCAGTGGTACACCCAGCCAGCTGGAAGTTGAAAAGTTCAACTTTGTTGGTTCTATATTGGTCCCACGAGCAGCTAAGACACTAACATCGGCCCATGCAGAGCCCTACTTGCCTGGAATAGCCTTATACAACTGAGGTGTGGCAGTATCCACAGAGGTTGCCCACAATCAACCGTTCTACCACAAAAGCCATGCCTCCCATTAGTGAGCAGCACACCTTGAGATTGAGGTTCCTTTTACAGAGGTTTTGACCGTCCACAGGCAGTTCAGGGTAGATCCCTGTTCCTTGAGACACACTATGTTCTACCACCACATTACACAGTGATCACTGAAACGTGCCTAGAGATTACGGTGACAGGTGGACTAGTGGTACTCACCGATCTCCAGCTCAGAGAACCCAACCTAGCAAATGAATGCCAAGCACCCTGCACAGTGCCTCCTATTGTATGTTAGCACCTTATTCACATTATCAGTTATTGCCTAATGTAATGGATACAGTGAGAGCAAGTTTTGATTAAAAATAAGATGTTGGTTATAGTTAGTAACTCCAGTGTGGTAGCTGGAGACATTAACTGCTGCGCCACGCTCACTTGATTGGAACGTCAATAATATTACGTATCTTAGATTGCGCAGTGATCTCCGACATCATTTTTTTCTAAAACCAAGGCCCATTGCTAAAAAAGCGGGCAGCCTCATATGAGGGTATGTCCCTGATATCTGAGACCCATCAAAATCCATTATTTATATTTCTGATGGTCCCCTTGTAAGATGAGCTGTGCTACATCAGTGTGGGCTAATGTGTTAGCTGGTGTGTTGCAGGTTGCCAGTTCGAATTAGAGCAACAGCAAATGTTTGTTATTTAGTACTTATTTCTGAAAGGTTCTCAAAATGTCTTATGTTTGTAATGATTGCATATTCTGAAATTTGGGTTTGTATAAAGAGCAGCATTCCCTACCAATGAGGCAGATTCTATTGTGGTTTTAGATTGGTATCTGTAATAAATGTGCTTACAATGACAAGTGTTGTGCTTCACTGAAAATTCTGCTTTAAGACTGGTACTTTGAAATATGTACATCTACATCTATATACATACTCCGGAATCCACCGTAAGGTGTGTGGCGGAGTGTACACTGTACCACTACTAGGTATTTCCTTTCCTATTCCACCCTCAAATAGAACGAGGAAAAAAAGAATTCCTACATGCCTCCGTATGAGCCCTAATTTCTCTTATCTTGTCTTTGTGATCACTACGCAAAATGTAAGTAGGCGGCAGGAAGATCGTACTACACTCAGATTCAAATTCCAGCCCTCTAAATTTCCTCAACAGAAATTCACTAAAAGAATGTCGTCTTTCCTCCAGCAATCCCCAAGTGAGTTTCTGGAGCATTTCCATGATACTCGCACATTTGTTGAACCTACCAGTAACAAACCTAGCTGCTCGCCTCCAAACTGCTTTTATGTCTTCCTTTAAACTGATCTACTGTGGGTCCCAAACACTTGATCAATACTCAAAACGTGGTCGGACAAGCGTTTTATATGTGGTCTCCTTTAAAGATGAAGTACATCTTCACAAAATTCTCCCAATAAACCGAAGTCAGCTGTCCGACATACAACTGTCCTTACATGTTCGTTCCATTTCATATCTTTCTGCAAGGTTACATCTAAATATTTGAATGACACAACTGCATCAAGAAGCTCACTACTAATGCTGTATTCAAACATTATGGGATTGTTTTTCCTACTCATGTGCATCACCTTACATTTTTCTACATTGAGAGCTAGCTGCCATTCTTCACACCAACTAGAAATTTTGTCTAAGTCATCATGTATGCTATATTACAATCAATTAAAGATGACACCCTCCCATACACCAAAGCATCATCAGCAAACAGCGACAAATTACAAGTTACTCTGCCCATCAGATCATTTATACAGATAGAAAATAATAGCAGTCCTATCACACTCTCCTGGGGCATGCCTGACGATACACTCGTCTCTGATGAACACTCAGCGTCGAGAACAACGTACTGTGTTCTATTACTTAGGAAGTCTTCCAGCCAGTCACAAATCTGTGAACCTATTCCATAAGCTCGTATCTTCATTAGCAGTCTGCAGTGTGGCACTGCGTCAAATGCCATTTTTGAAGCTGAGAAAAACAATCTGCATGTTGCCCTTAATCCATGGCTCTCCAGATGTCATGTGAACAAAAGAGCAAGCTGAGTTTCACATGAATGATGCTTCCTAAGCCCGTGCTGATTCATAGAAAGAAGCTTTTCCATCTCAAGGAAATTTACTATATTCCAACTAAGAATATGCTCCAAAATTCTACAGGAAACTAATGTCAACGATATTGGCCTGTAATTATGTGGGTCAGTTGTCTTTCCTTTCTTATAAATGGGAGTCACCTGTGCTTTTTTCCAATCACTAGGAACTTTGCACGGAATTAAAGATTCACAAAAAATGCATGCTAAGAAAGGGGCCACTGCCAAAGGTCTAAAATATTTCCATTGTGTGTGGGTTACCAGTTTAACTGCTCAAGACAGTTTTCGGAGAATGTGTCCAAAAGTAGCTCGCAAGACTGCTTGTCTGTACCGCCTGACATGTAACTAGAGGGGTCCTAATCTATACTCTTAAGGTTGATGTCTCCCCCAACTAATATTACATGGCCCAGATACCTATGCACTACCTGGTGTAGACTTTCTCTGACTGTCTCTAAAACTGCTACAGCAGCACTGGGGGGGGGGGGGGGGGTTAAAATACCCAACTATTACCTTTACTTCTCTTAGACCTGTTATACCTGCCCAAATAACTTCACAGTTACTTTCAACCTCGATCTCAGTAGAGACAATATCTTTGTCCACAGCGATGAACACTCCGCTCCAGGTGAGTCCTATCTATCTTTCCAATATACATTCCACGCCTTGCTAAATATTTCTGAACTTGCCACATCATGATTTAGCCAGCTTTAGATGCCTAAAACTATCCGAGTACAATAATTTCCATGCAGCATGGCAAATTCGGGAACTTTGTTTTTAATACTGTGAAAGTTCATGGCTAATATTTTGATAGTCAAATTTTTTTAGCCGAACGTGACCTGAATTTGCTGTCTGAATGTTGACAGACGAGTTCTCATCATAGCTAGTGCCTAGCCTAAAAAACCCCATGTGCACTCCACAAGTACTCTGCTATCCAAGTAGCAGCTTCCTTAGTGTAGTGCACCCATGATCTATCTAGGGGTGTCCTGCAATTCCCCACCCGATAATGCAGATCCAGAAATCTGCAGCTATGACAGTCACAGAGTCGGCGAAGCCTCTGGTTCAGACCCTCCACTCGGCTCCAAACCAAAGGACCCCAAAAAACCCTGGGAACAATGCTACAAATCGACAGCTCTGCTTGCACTCCATGTGGGAGGGCAGAAGCCTTCACCAATTCTGCCAGCCGCCCGTAGGAACTGAGGATGTCCTCAGAACCCAAGTGACAAGCATCATTGGTGCCGACATGAGCCACAACTTGCAGTCGACCGCATCCCACACCCTCGATAGCCGCCGGCAAAGTCGCCTCCACATCTCGCATGAGGCTCCCCGGCAGACACAGCGAGTGCATGTTGGACTTCTTTCTGGATCTCGACGCTATCTGCCTAAGGGCCCCATCACGGACGACATGCCAGATAGTGCGAGAAGAGATGGAGCATTTTATGCAGCCAGAACTATCAGATTCAGTAATCAAGGGATAGCAGCCATAAATGTTGACCTAGTAATATAGAATGTTGAAAATAAGCAATTTATATGTTTAGAACCAATCTCTGCAAATACCACACACACACACACACACACACACACACACACACACACACATGCAGAGAGAGAGAGAGAGAGAGAGAGAGAGAGAGAGAGAGAGAGAGAGAGAGAGAGGAGGGGGGATGTCTGAAGGGTGAAAGACAACAAACCGGTATGTTTTCACTACGGTCGGCCTGTACACATATATTACTGCAGGATGTTCGTAGACAATTACACTCAAGACGTCAACAATCACAACAGTCCTTCTAGTTAACTCAGGGTCATTCCATATCAAGTGGCCTAAATTTATACAAGCTCCCCATTTGACAATCTTCGATTTTGATGAAATAACAAGCCCGTAAGTAGTATGGTAGGACCACCAGCCACTTTTTTGTAAAGGATAGATTTTTAAAATGACGAATTTGTTTTATCATTGCTCATGCTGAAACCTTTTTGGTACAATAGGTCAAACTATAGTAAATTCATCATAATGTGCCGTCAAAGTGGCTCCTAAATCTTGTTGTACAAAATTTATAATAACTTTCTTAAGCTGATTCTTTAGTAATCTACAGCCTGTCAGTATGTCCAAAAGCTCTGCAAGTAGCCTCAGATTGTTCAATGCTGAAACCTTTTTGGTACAATAGGTCAAACTATAGTAAATTCATCATAATGTGCCGTCAAAGTGGCTCCTAAATCTTGTTGTACAAAATTTATAATAACTTTCTTAAGCTGATTCTTTAGTAATCTACAGCCTGTCAGTATGTCCAAAAGCTCTGCAAGTAGCCTCAGATTGTTCAAATAATAACCGAGTTATCAGAGTTCAAAGTCTCCTCGAAAACTTGATTAATCAACTTTGGCTCACTTTCGAGAGGTCATATCACAAAAGGAATCACTCAAATCTGATTTTTCTGGGTACAATTGAAAACAATGTACTTTGTTGACTGAAAAAAAATATGTTTTTATTTAGGAGACATTTCATTTAAGCTTCCGGCGGGCGCGCGGGCAGCAAATTGGCCACCTTTATACAAAAACCTTTAATATTTAAAAAAGTGTCACTACGCGATCACAGCACAACAATGCCCAATGGTATTCCTTATTTAAAAGATTAGACAACAGATTGTGCGTCCATAGTAGCTCTTATTCGGGATCGGCCTGTGTCACTCAGCTCCAAAGTTGTGCGCGTCTGTTCAGGAGTGTCAGGGTGGCCAGACTGCCGCCACGCGCTTCTTCCTGACTTACTTTGCTTGTCATCCAACCAAAGTGCAAGTATTTATTTTTACAATTAGATCACATAATCACTGTAATTTTATGAATGGTAATTGTTAATTTCAGATATTGTTTTTATTATTTTTTTATTTTTAGCTGACTTCCAAATGGAGGAGGTTGTGAACCTGATGTAATTTTTTATTTTAGGTACTTTATTATTCAATTATTACGGTCAAAGTCAAAGACAACCACAACTTTTTATCCCCTCGCAGGGAACATTATAGCAAGCCGGAAGATATTATAAGAATTTTTCAAGAACTGGAGGAGGAGGAGGAGGAGGAGGCGGCATGAGGGGAGATACAGTATGAAGAGGATTCGGTCAATCCAAATTACGAACTGTAAATAATTGAGAGGGATGAGCACTGACGTTTTGTATGTTAACTGAAATAGTTGAATGTATTTATGCTATTAAATAAAAAAAGAATGGCATAAGATTGGTGAACTAATGTTTTTCAATAGCCAAAATTTGTTATACACAGAAAAAATTATAAATAAAAACTTTGAAAACTATATAATGTACCTTGTGACTTCGTAATGTATGCTTAAAAAAAAAAAAATAATAATAATAATAATAATAATAATAATAATAATTAATAGAAACACGCATTTATATACACGAAAAGACAATGAACTCTGAAGCGGCCAAAATGCCGCCGCGCCCGATGGCGTGAGTCTCAACCACGGCCTCACCGGAAGGTTAAGAACAAATAAACTTACATTTTAATTACATAAAAAACAGGTGCAAAATCTTGTGTTGGTCCATGGTGGCTCACAGTCCTATTTATGATTCCCAAGCCATAATATTTCATTCTTATCAATTCAATTGCTGAAATGTGATATTAATAGCAATTACAGTTGATTCTAACAAGCTATAATGTCAGCCCATTCTTTCTGCTAATGGAGTTGGAATGACAGAAATAAGGAGTTTGTTTGGAAGCCAACATGTGTTCTGGCTGGCCAGTAGAATGAATGTGCAGGTCCAATGGATGCATGAAACTGACTGACAAGGAAAGTACTCGGGCTCGAAAAAATATAAATACTCGAAAATCACGTAAGAGATAATGTGAAGGTCTCTTATTGCACTAGCGATACTCTCGCATCTGCAAAACTCTGCAGTCGCCCATTAGAGGCCTCTGCGTGTGCCATGACGCACTGAACAGTGACCTGCCGGTATTGTACAGTCTTTAAAGAAATCAATTGGAGTCAAAATCTGGTCCTCAGTTGGTCTTTGAAGGCTTGCAGTTTGACTTGTATTGAGTGATCCTGATATATATAATTCTGTTTCATCTTCTGACTGGGTGGAAGCTGTCTGCAATTTTTCTGCTTTCTGTGCAGTAAAATGTTTTCTGCAAGTTGCCAGGTACTTTATAGTTCCTCCAACTCCATCACATGGAGATTTTCCACGGCTCGTAGCAAAAAAGCTCCATTCCGCTGAGATTCCAAAGACATTTAGATGGTGGCAGAGATTCAGAAAATTTTTGAAGTTTTTATACTGCACTGCTGACCCATCACAATAGAAGTAAACGTGTGTGACTTTTCAAAGGTGACATTTTGGATCTTCTATTAATTTCAGTGATGTACAGTGATTGCATCGCGTTTCAGGCTGCCACTTACTATACAGTAGCTGACGCTTTTGATGTCCAAGTTATTTCTGAAGTACTCAACAAATGGGTGTAAAGTTGCTTGGCTGTCATTCCAGCGAAAACCGCGAGCTGCATCTTATACAATGAAGGAATAATTTTCAACAAAGACCATTAATATTGTCACGTAGCTGACAGGGATCGGATGTCCTCGTATGTACAGACACACTGGATTGAGTTCAACAAAGCTTTATTCACTAGTTCACTCGCATACAAGTGCACGGAGCAGACTGCCTCCGGCTGGAATATTTACACCTAATATATGCACAAAGAAACTTCTAGAAACCTCTAGAATATAGTTTACAGATAAATCAAGAAGATACTAGAACATAGTAGAACTGAAATCGAACTGAATGTTGAAATTAAAATGTTCATATACAGTGAGTCTCGAACTCAGGACCCTCCGCACCAGCGTCCACTGCTCTATCCACCAGGCCATTTGGCCGCTTTGCTGTTGGTGTTCTTCTGCGACATTGTTCCTTTCTGAAGAGAACAGCGTCTCGATGTTGCGTCGTCCTAGTCTGGGAACGGGTTGTCGGTCCGGTGTACTCCAACTCCCGATGGCTGGTGTTTGCGTTGGCTGAAGTCTTCTTAGACATCGCATCACCACCACGGCTTCTGTTGAGGTGTGATGGAGCTTTGAATTTCCCAAGTTGAGGGATCCCTATAAGGCTTCATTCGAAGAACATGGACCGTATCTCTAATTTTTCGTTGTCTTGACTGTGGGTCGAAATCCTTGACTTCGTATGTAACATCAGACAGTCGTCTGAAAACTCTATACGGCCCAAAGTAACGTCTGAGTAGATTCTCAGATAGACCAACTTTCCAGATAGGAGTGAAGATCCACACGAGGTCACCTGGCTGGAACAGAACAGGGCCATGGCCCGAGTCATACCTCCGGCAATCTTTTTCTTGAGACTGTAGTGTGTGGAGTCGAGCCCTTGTTAACAACTGGCCAACGTAATCGCCATCCACGTCATCGGAATGAAATGGAAACACAGTGTCCATCGTCGTCGTTGCTTCATGTCCATACACCAAGAAGAATGGCGTGAATCCTGTGGTCTCTTGATTGGCGGTATTGTAGGCAAACGTCACAAACGGTAGCACCTCATCCCAATTGCTTTGCTCAATATTGACGTACATAGACAGCATGTCAGCCAAAGTTTTATTAAGGTGTTCAGTGAGCCCAGTTGTTTGAGGATGGTAAGCAGTGTTCAGGTGATGTGTAACATTGCACCGATTGTTTATCTTTGCCACAAGTTTTGATTGAAAAGCTTTTCCTCGAACCATGATTATTGATCTTAGGGCTCCGTGTTTCAATATGATGTCCTCCACGATAAATTTAGCTATCTCAGTTGCTTCACCCGTCTTCACAGCTTTTGTAGTGGCATATCGAGTCAAATAATCGGTGCAAACAATAATCCACTTATTGCCGCTAGCAGATGTCGGAAACCATCCGAGGAGGTCTATCCCAACACGTTGAAACAGCGCTTCTGCTGGTGGGATTGGAATGAGGCGTCCAGGGGGCTTCTGAGGAGCTGCCTTCCTTCTCTGGCACTCTCGGCAATGTGATACATAGTGCCGAACAGTCTAAACAACCCTGGCCAGAAAAATATCTTGCGGATTCTATCAGAAGTCTTGATAAATCCCAAATGACCTGCCTCAGGCGCGTTGTGAAATTTCTGTAGGATATCTAAGCACATGTGTTTTGGCAGCCACCTCTTTCCAAATGGGTCAAAGTTCTTCTTGCAAAGTACCCCATCAATTAACTTAAAATCTCCTTTCACCTCCTCTGATCGATTTAAGGCATGCATTATTTGCAATAAATTGGCGTCCTTCTTCTGTTCATGAGAATGGTCATGGAGTACAGTGAGGCAGTCACTATCCCTATCGCCTTCTTGATGGAGCGGGTTCCTTGAAAGGCAGTCAGCATCTTGGTGTTTCCTTCCACTTTTGTACACTATGGTAATGTCATATTCCTGAAGACGTAGTGCCCACCTGGCGAGTTGTCCTAATGGGGCCTTAAGGCCTGTCAACCAAGAAAGTGAATGATGGTCTGTCACAACTGTAAATGGTCTCCCATAGAGAGAGTGTCGAAATTTGCAAATGGCCCACACAACAGCAAGACATTGACGTTCAGTCATTGAGTAATTTTTCTCGGCTCTTGTAAGTGTCCTGGAAGCATACGCTATTACTGTCTCCTTTCCATTCTGAATTTGTACCAGAACAGCACCAACTCCATACCCACTGGCATCGGTATGCAATTCTGTGGGTGCTCTCTCGTCATATAGTACAGGGTCAGTTGTAAAAGCTTCTCACAGAATGTTGAAAGAATCTTCTTGTCATTCACCCCAGGTGAATTTTGCATCAGCTTTTAGTAACTCTTGGAGTGGCCTGGCCTCGACACAAAAGTCTTTGATACAATGTCGGTACATAACCCCAGGAAGCTCCTTACATCACTGGTATTTCTAGGAATAGGAAATTCCATTATAGACTTCACCTTCTCTGGATCTGGCCGCACACCTTCATTGGATACAAGTTGTCCAAGTATTTGGATTTCTTTGGCTCCAAACATGCATTTTCTTGCATTAAGTTTTAGGCCACCTTGCCTAAGACACTCAAGTACTGTACTCAATCTCTTGATGCGTTCATTAAAAGTCTCCGAGAATACTATGATGTCGTCTTCGTAGCAGAGACACATTGTCCAATTGAGGTGATGCAGAAGAGTATCCATCATCCGTTCGAAAGTTGCTGGTGCATTGCACAAACCAAATGGCATTACCTTAAACTCATATAGGTCTTCTGGTGTGATGAATGCGGTTCTCTCATGATCAGCCTCGTCTACTTATATTTGCCAGTATCCTGAGTGGTAGAAAAATACTTTGCCCCTTTCAGACAGTCTAGCTTATCGTTGATTCAGGGAAGAGGGTAAACGTCCTTTTTAGTTATCTTATTGAGTCTCCTGTAATCTACACAGAACCGCCAACTTCCATCTTTCTTCCTAACGAGAACAACCGGCGATGACAATGGACTCTGAGATGACTGAATAATGTCGCCCTCCATCATTTTCTCTACTTCCTCACAGATTATACGACGTTCCGTGGCTGAAACACGATATGCTCTTTGACTGATTGGCTGATGATCGCCAGTGTTAATTTGGTGTTTCACCTGCAGCTTGTTTAATTTGCTCTTCACCCACGGATCAAAACACTCAGAAAACTCTTGTAGAACAGTGAGTAGCTTCTTCTGCTGTTCCTTTGTTAGATCAGGCGACAGTCAAGCAGAAACATCTCGTCTCACTGTGGTAGTACTAATGTTGCCTGTGGACTTACTGTGAGAGGTATCCATGACGCAGAGGTGTTCTCCAATTAACGGCTCAGCATTGGATATACACATGCTGCTTGGAAGGATTTGTTGCTCTTGGCAGCAGTTAATCACCCACAGTTCGCCAATTCCATTCTTAAATTAAACAATAGAGGCTGGAATAACTAAGTCTTTCTCCAGTGGTATGTTTGTGTTACATTCCACTATGAGGTCCATGGGCTTATGTGCAGCATGGCATACAACAGTTACCTTGCTGGCTGCAGGAACAATCACTTCATCTAACACACATAACCTCCACACACTGGGGTTTTTGTCTTCTTCTCCACAAGCTATTTCGTCTATCATTATCTCTGAACGACCACAATCTATAATTGCTTGTGAAGCCTTCAAAAAGTCCCAGCCGAGAATGATGTCGTGACTGCACTCTTGTAAAGCAATGAACTGAAATGGCTGGGTATGGTAATCTATACTGACTCGAATAATACATCTTCCTACAGGTTGTACGTACTTCCCATTCGCCACCTTCAGATGAGTGATTTTGCTGTCGGCGAACGTGGTCTTCTGCAAATGGTGGCGGTACTTCTCAGAAATAACTGAAAATGATGCTCCATAGTCCATAAGAGCTCGGGCTGGTCGGCCATCCATGAGCACCTCGATGTAGTTCCCCGTCATTTTCGCAGTGATCGACGGCGGAGGATTTTCCTCTTTGGCAGCCTCACCCCCAACGAAGGTCGTGCCCTTTAATTTTACAGGCTATGGTGGCTAGGTGATCGGCTGGAGCTTCTAAATGGCAACGGAGATCTAGTTTGGCGTGTCGGTGAGCGTCCTCTCCAGCGGCTGGCTCACGGCGATGGTGACCTACGTCGGCTCTGGAAAACGTCCTCTACTACCTCGTCTTCCAGGGGTTCACGTCGGCTCATTTCAATTTGGCGTCTGTTGTCACGAGCATCATTAAATATCTGCCGCCTTTCCCGGCAGTAGCGCACCACATGTCCCGGTCGCCCGCAGTGGAAACATACTGGCTGGTTATCCTCGATTCTCCAGACGTCAGTCTTCCTTTGAGTATACACAGGTTCCTCACGCTGCGTTGTGGGTGAATACATTCGCCTTGGCGTCGGCTGCTTTGCTCGTTTTGGCGGAACTGGGTGTCGAGAGATTGGAGCCAACGTCTGTTGTACTTCCTCTCTTATGATCTCCTCAAGTGTATCGGCTTGGGGTTTGACATACACTCCTAGTGCCTTCTGAACTACTTCTCGCACTATCTGGCGTATGGTGTCAGTAAGATCTCTGTCTTCTTCCATTCCAGCCATCAGCATTCGGTAGTCATCGATACATCTTGCGTCCAATACGTTTCTGATGCACCGCCTCAATGCGCTGGCACCATGTTATGAAGTCTCCTGCTGTAGAAACCTCCTTCAGTAGAAGTCCCTGGTACATTTCCTCGGCTACCCCCTTCATGAGATCGGCAACTTTCTCTTCTTCCTTCATGCCAGGGTCGACTTTTTTTACAGAGCTCTAAGACATCTTGAATGTACATTATTAAGAGTCAGTCATGTACTTATTAATAATTGTTGTTGTTGTTCTTGTTGTTGTCTTAGAGGTTACAGTCATGATATCATAACTGTAACCTCTAAGACAACAACAACAACAAAATTATTAATAAGCACATGAATGACTCTTAATAATGTAATGCCACATGTGGGGGGGCTGAGCTGGCCATATATAAACTCTACCGTTAGTGCAGTATTCCGCAGTTGATTTCCACAGCCAACGGTTCCCCCCACCCGCCCACAATCGGCTGCCATGGATATAACTTTTCACATTGTTATTATTTTACTGTTTATAGCCATAATATTGTATTCTGTACATCCTTCTTAATATTTGCAATATTACTGTATTGCAGTCGGCCTGAAGATGGTCTCACAAGCAGACAAACCGGTTTCCTAAAAACAATAAAAATTCTGTTGCGATTGAGACTGTTTTTAAAAATATAGTTAGACTTGTATCGAGTGATCCTGATAGATATAATTCTGCTTCATCTTCTGACTGGGTTGAAGTTGTCTGCAATTTTTCTACTTTCTGTGCTGGAAATTGTTTTCAGCAAGTTGCACAGATCTGACCAGGTTTCAGATTGCACATCATCATGGCTTGCAATTGTTTTGCTGTTTCCACATTAACAATCCGTAAACCCTTTCTTACAGAATGGTTCTTTCTAGCAAAAGGATTACAACAAGATCTCTGTAGAAATTCATATTTATCCAACGGTACTGCTCTGTGATGAAAGCATATTTGCGCATTTTCAGTAAGATAAATTTCACTTCTTTGGTTTATTAATTCCTGTTGTTCTACTGAAAATTCTTTGATTGGAATGAAGCCTTGTTGATGTGTGTTTTCAGATGACATGCAGAATTATCTTCGTAACATGACATTGAAACCTCTATGATATCCATTACACTACAATACAATGTTTACTTCCAGTCACCTTTTACTTCAATACCTGATGAAGTCTAAGTGCTGTATGTTTCCAATTTAAAGAAATAAAACAATCATAGGTATTGAAAACTGAAATGAAAATAACCAGATAAACATTTCTAAACAGTCATGCAGCTTGAAATAATGTTTACTTACAGAAAAAAAGACTTTTGCTCAATAATGAAACAGATTTTACAGTATTGAAAATGGCACAAATTACAACTTATCATTCTTCACTGAACAACAGTGCGCTGCAGACTCATTGCAGAAATGTGTTTTCAAAATCCATGGTTGACACTAAACTTCTCTGTCTCAACAATAAAAACAACTTTTTCTGATCAAACATAGTGAGCTTTTTTCAATGGAGCTGAATGGTCTGGCATTACAGATTATTAAAATTAACTGTAATTGCTACTAACAACATATTTCAGCAACTGAATTGATAAGAATGCAATATTATGGCTTCGGAAGCATAAATAGTAAGACTGTGAGCCACCCTGGACCAACACAAGATTGTGCGCCTGTTTATTTTTTAATGTAATGAAAATGTAAGTTTATTTGTTCTTAAATGCAATGTCTCCCAAATAAAAACATATTTTTCAGCAAACAAAGTATGTTCTTTTCCATTGTGCCCAGAAAAATCAGAGTTGAGTGATCCCTTTTGTGATATGACCTCTCAAAAGTGAGCCAAAGTTGTTTAATCAAGTTTTTGAGCAGACTTTGAACTCTGATAACTCAGTTATTATTTGAACAATCTGAATGCCACTTGCAGAGCTTTTTGAAATGCTGACAGGATGTAGATTACTAAAGACTCAGCTTCAGAAAGTTATTCTCTCAGTAGATACAAGGCAATAAAGTATAGTCAAAAAATTTTATGACAAGATTTATGAGCCACTTTGACAGCACATTATGATGAATTTACTATAGTTTGACCTTTTGCTATTGTACCCAAAACATTGAATAGGGGTCACAAGGTTTCAGCACAACAGGTCTCTCAGATTATGAGCAATGGTTAAACAAAGTTGATGAATTATTCATTTAAGTCACAATGTCAAAAAACTAGCCTTTCCACAAAGGTGGCTAGTGGCCCAACCGTACTTCTTATGGAGTTGTAAATTGGCAGCACTTCATGTAATTCCTACATGTACATACTGTAAAAATTCCATCAAAATTGGAGGGGGGTCAAGTGGGGACCCTTGGGCCACTTGACATTGAATGACCCATCAGGCAACTGCACAGAATTATACAGTAGTCCTAATCAAATTGTTGCACAAAGCATACCAACAGAATGTGATCAAAGTCGTTTCCCTATAGCCTACACTGAGGCCATTCCGCCACTGTACAGAGGTACTAGCCACTCACTCCGCATCAGAATTAAGTAAAACTAAGCATGTTGTGACGCATTAAGGTGAGACCACCAAAGATGAAAGCCCTCCCCTTGGATTGCAGTTACCAAGATCTCAGATATCTCACAGATATTGAAATTGTGATCACCACCACCACCGTCGTCGTCATTTGTTGACTTGGGACTTCTGTTTGAGCGGGCATTCCCACTCAGCATACTGGGAGGGTGACCGGTCAGTATTGTCTGCCAACATTCCGTCACCAGTCTCACCTGCTACACCTGGGGCAGCACTCCTCTCCACCATCAATGTCACAATTCAACAAATGTGCTCTAATTTGGAGAGGAGAGGGTATAGTGTTGCAGACAGTAAGTGTCTACATTGCTACAACTGGCAATACAAGTTGATAAATTTATGTAAGAGGCCCTGCATTATGAACAATACCATGTGGGTGAAACCTAATTGGTCAAAGTGTAGTTAAATAGTCGGTGCATACGGCCTGTAGGACAGTGTGCTACATGCTGCAGAACTGAGTCCTCACATTAATACAGTCCTTCAAGACTTGCTTACATTGAGACAGTCAGGGAAACTTTGAAGTCTTTACTCAGATGCCTGGACTTTAACTTTTATCAGTTTGATTGTACATTTCCAACACTAAAGTCAATTATACATTTATTTGCAATAAGTTACACGTGTTGTATCTTTCTGTTAAAATGTACCTATGTCACCTTACCAATGACAGTAACACCCCACAACACAACATACACCACGGTTTTCCTTTTGAGTTATAATTTTGTGTTGTTCAAACCTATTCTGATTAGAAACCCATCTAGCATCATGCCTCTGAATGTTTCAAAGACTTCTTCAATCCAACTTGGTAAGGACACCAAACATTTCACATACGGTCTCATTTACTGTTAAAATACGCTTACTAAAATTCTCCCAACCACCCAAAGTTTTTACTCTTCTTACAACTTGCCCTTATGTGTCCATTACATTTCATATAGGCCTAGCTTAATCACTCTGACCATGTCAGGCAGCAATCAAGTAATATGGTATTTGAACATTGCAGGATTGTATTTACTACTCATCAGCATTAACTTACATTTTTCTAAATTTAGAGCAAACATACATTCATTACACTACTAGATAGGCTATTCCAATCAACACGATGATGATAAAATGAAAAGGTCACTCAACAGCTACATTTTCACCACCCATGTAGAATTAATCTAAGACGAATGACAGGAAGTCAGATTAAAACACTGAGTTGAAGACAGTAACAGAAGTAACAAAAATAAAACAAACCATGTGTGCACCGACAATGAAACACTGAAAGAAAGTTTTATCTCAAGACTTAGTGCAATAAGGGAATTGGTAAAAATTAATAGAAATGGGGGGAAATAAAACAGTAGAAGAGGAATGGGTAGCCTTGAGAGACAAAACAGAGAAGGCAGCAGAGAACCAAGTAGACAGGAAGGCAAGACCTACAAAAAATTCTTGGATATCACAGGAAGGGTTAAATTGTACGACACTTCTCGCCGGCTGCAATGGTTATGTTGGCACCAATGGTAATGATAGTAACTCAGATCACCAATAGGCGTAAATGATTTTTCGTGACAACTTCAATTAAAATGAAAATTATTTTTTTCTGAATGGACAAGGGTACATACAAGAACCTGTCAACCACAGAGCAGGTACAGTATTAATTTTGCTGCAAGTGAAACGAGCAGCAATAACATTTACTCTGTAGCTCATGAAAAATAGTAATGCAATTCTACACTTCATTGTTCATCTGTTGCCAACATAAGCACTGGAGCCCAGCAAGAAGCATCGTAAAATTTTACTCACAGGAAGTACTACATTCAATTGATGAAAGGAGAAAACAAAAATATTCTGTAAATAAAACAGGCAGAATGGAATACAGCTGATTAAGAAATGAGATTGGCAGGAGGTGCAAAATAGCTAAGCAGGAGTGGCTAGAAGGCAAATGCAATTCTATAGGAGAATGGGTAAACAGGGGAAAGGCAAGAAAAAAAGTTGTATGAATATATAGAACTCAGATGGAATACCAATGCTGATCAAAGAAGGAAAAGGTGCAAAGAGTACATAGAGGGGCTCTACACAGGAAATGAACACAGAGACAACATTGTAGGAAGGAAAGAGGAAGTAGATGAAGATTAACTAGGAGATACTATAGGCTACAAATAAATGAATTTGACAGAGCACTGAAAGACCAAAGTTGAACAAGACACCTGGAGTGGATGACATTCCTTCATAACTACTGAAGTCTCTGGGAGAGCCAGCCATGACAAAACTATTTCACCTGGTGCATAAGGTGTGTGAGTCAAGGGAAATATGTTCAGGGAAGAGGAAGTAGATGAAGATTAAATAGGAGATACTATAGGCTACAAATAAATGAATTTGACAGAGCACTGAAAGACCAAAGTTGAACAAAACACCTGGAGTGGATGACATTCCTTCATAACTACTGAAGTCTCTGGGAGAGCCAGCCATGACAAAACTATTTCACCTGGTGCATAAGGTGTGTGAGTCAAGGGAAATATGTTCTGACTTTAAGAAAAATGTAATAATGCCCATTCCAAAGAATGCAAGTGCAAACAGGTGTGAAAATTGCAGAACCATCTGTTTAATGTCATGGTTGAAAAATTTTAACACAAATTATTTACAGGAGGATGGAAAGGATGGTAGAACTCGACCTCAGGGAAGATCAGTTTGGATTCAGGGAGAAATGTAGGAACATGGGAGGCAATACTCACTTTACGACTTATCTTACAAGATATATTAAGGAAAGGCAAACCTATATTTCTAGCTTTTGTATATTTGGAGAAAGCTTTTGACAGTGTTAACTGGAAAGCACTATTACAAATTCTTAAATCAGCAGGGGTAAAATATAGGAACAGTAGGTTATTTACAACATGTACAAAAACCAGAAGACAGCAGTTATCAGAGTTAAAGGGCATGAAAGTGATAAGACAATTCTACAGAAACTGATATGAACGATACTTGCCTGTAATTATGTGGATATTAGTTCTTTTACCTTTCTTATAAAACGGAGTCACCTGCACTTCTTTTTCCATTCAACTTTGTGCTACCGGTATATTAAGGATTGGTGATAAACGTGAACTAAGATAGGGGCCACTACCGCAGAATACTCTTTGTAAAACCTAACTGGTGTTCCATCCAGACCAGGAACTTTTTTTTGTATTCAGCTCCCTCAGCTGCTTTTCTACACTGAAAGTACCTGTTACTATGTCCTCCATTTGTGAGTTGGTGCATTGATCAAATGGTGGTACGTTTGTATGGTCCTACTGTGTGAATGATTTCTTATAAGTTAAATCTAGAACTTCAGTTTTCTTTCTTCTATTAGTATCCCAGGATGATCCAACAAGTGACTGGATAGTGGCCTTTGACTCGTTTACCAATTTTACATAGGACCAGAATTTTTTCGGGTTCTCAGAAAGCTCTTTTGCTAAGGTATGGATGTGGTAATTATTGTATGCTTCGCACATCTTTTATAAATGCACGAATCTATACTAAGTTTTACCTGTCTTGATTTGTGTTTTCTATTTTGAACTGAGAGTGCAACAGCCTTTGTTTACTCAGTAGTTTTATAATATTATTATTATACCATAGTGAATATTTTCCACCCTTAATCGGCTTTATAGGCACATATTTCTCTAACCCTTTATTTACATCATCATCATTACAGAGTGATTATGCCTTTCAGGGTTCAGTCTGGGGCATAGTAGCTCTAATAAAATTCCTCCATGATCCCCTAATCAATGCTAAAATTGATGCCTCGTCTGACGTTATGCCTTTTACTTCAAAACCTTTCTGAACCGAATCTAAGTACTTTCTTCTTGGTCTACCTCGACTCCTCTTACCCTCCGCTGCCGATCTCTTGAGTCTCTTAGGTAACCTTGTTTCTCCCATGCGTGTAACATGACCTCACCATCTCAGTCTGTTCGCTCTATCTGCTTCATCTATGGTGTTCATTCATAGCTTTTCTTTGAGTTCCTCATTATGAACACCCTCCTGCCATCGTTCCTATCTATTGGTACCTGCAATCATTCTTGCTACTTTCATATCTGTAACCTCTATCTTATTAATAAGGTAACCTGTATCCACCCAACTTTCACTCCCATACAACAAAGTTGGTCGAAAAAGAGAGCAGTGCACTGCTAACTTAGTCTTGGTACTTACTTCCTTCTTGCAGAAGAGAGTAGATCTTAGCTGAGCACTCACTGCATTAGCTTTGCTGCACCTTGATTCCAGTTCTTTCGCTATGTTGCCATCCTGTGAGAAAATACATCCCAGGTAGTTGAAACTGTCTGCCTGTTCTAACTTTGTTTCTCCTATTTGGCACTCAATCTGTTTGAATCTCTTTCCCACAGACATTACTTTCGTTTTAGAGATGCTGATCTTCATATCATAATCCTTGCACCTCTGATCAAGCTCTGAAATATTAGTTTGCAACCTTTCAATCGAATTGGCCATTACAACTAAGTCATCCGCATATGCGACACTGCTTATTTTTTGCAAATGATAAAGGAAGGGAAGGAAGAAGGATAGGAAAGAAAGGATTGACAGTGGCCGCATTTGGGCATTGATATTAAGCAATGGCTACAAGAGAAAATGTTAGCCGGACCGGAAATCAAACCCGTGTCTCCCGCATCGGGCCAGCGGTCGCCTTAACCAGTTGGCTACCCGTGCTCGCCTCCCGTCCGTCTCAAATTCCCACATGTCGCACACTATGTTTGCAGTGCCCCTATCGTCCATGCCCTCTTACACCCGCCATTACGGATTCCCATGCGAGGTCGGACGTATGACCACATCTGCAGTGAAATAACTGAAGCTAATGCCGTCCTCGCATTTAATACTTATTGTATTGGTGTGGTGTCTGTTCTTTCGGACGTCCGAAAGAACAGACACCACACCAAAACAATACGGCTTATTTTGTTTTCACCTACTTTAATCCCGCCCTGTCAGTCTACTGTTTTCAACATATGATCCATGAATAGTATGAACAACAGTGGTGACAGTTTATAGCCTTGTCTTACCCCTGAAACTACCCTGAACCATGAGCTTAATTTACCATCTACTCTAACTGCTGCCTGATAGTCTACGTAAAGCCCTTTAATTGCCTGCAGAAGTTTGCCTCCTATACCATAATCTTGTAGAACTGACAGTAGCTTTCTCCTAGGAACACAGTCATAAGCCTTTTCCAGATCTATGAAACATAGATACAATTCCCTATTCCACTCATAGCACTTTTCCATTACCTACCGTAAGCTAAAGATCTGGTCCTGACAACCTCTAAGGGGCCTAAACCCACACTGATTTTCACCTAGCTTGCCCTCAATTAATACTCGCACTCTCCTTTCACCAATACCTGAAAAAATTTTGCCTACAACGCCAATTAAAGAGATACCTCGATAGTTGTTGCAATCTTTTCTGTTTCCATGTTTGAAAACTGGTGTGATTGCCGCTTTCGTCCAGTCTGACGGA
The DNA here is from genome assembly GCA_026315105.1 of Locusta migratoria. Classification (NCBI taxonomy): domain Eukaryota; kingdom Metazoa; phylum Arthropoda; class Insecta; order Orthoptera; family Acrididae; genus Locusta; species Locusta migratoria. The sequence continues at coordinate 739,699,007 of CM048755.1, read as the reverse complement.
ACCTGTCCCAATTCCCACGTCTTTTCAGTTATCCTGTGTAACCATTTGAGACCTGATATTCCACTGTATTTGACGAGTTCCAGCTTAATTTCATCCACCCCAGCTTCTTTATTGCACTGTAATCTACTGACCATTTTCTCCACTTCCTCAAATGAGACCGTTTCCATCGTCGTTCCTATCCCATTCTACCTGAAAATCTGATACATCATTGAATGTTTCACCTACATTGAGCAATTCTTCAAAATACTCCCTCCATCTGCCCAAGACATGCACAGGATTGACTAGCAGCTTTCCTGACCTGTCCAAAACACTAGTTAATTCCTTCTTCCCTCGCTTTCGAAGTTTGCTAATTATGCTCCAAATTGTTTTCCCGCTGCTTGGCCCAGAGATTCTGGCTTGGTTCCAAAGTCTTCCCATGATTTCCGCTTGGATTCTGAAATTATCCATTTGGCTTTGTTTCTTTCTTCAAACTTTCCCTGTCTGCCTGATTTCTAGTATGGAGCCATTTTTGATATGCCTTCTTTTTCTTTTAACAGGCTGCCTTGACTGTGTCATTCCACCAGGCAGTCTGCTTCTTCCGACCTTTAAACACTACTGTTCCAAGACATACTCTAGCTGCTTCCAGTAGTGTGTCCCTGTACCTTGACCATTCCTCTTCCAGTGACTGTAAATCATTACATTCAACTAACTGGTACCTTTCCGAGATCATTGTTATGTATTTGTGCCTAATTTCCTTGTCTTGAAGCTTCTCCACTCTTATCCTTCTACACATGGACCTGACGTTCTGCTCTTTTGGCCTCACAAAACCAATTTCACTGCAGATTAAATAATGATCAGTATCATCAAAGAACCCCCTGAAAACACGTGTGTCCTTGACTGTCTTCCCGAATTCCTTGTCTGTTATTACATAGTCAATTATAGATCTGGTTCCTCTTCCTTCCCACGTATAGCGGTGAATGTCCTTATGTTTAAAGAAGGAGTTTGTGACAACTAAGCCCATAGTGGGACAGAAATCCAAGAGCTGTTTTCTGTTCTTGTTGGCTTCCATATCCTCTCCAAACTTACCCATAACCTTTTCGTAACCTCCTGTTCGATTTCCTATCCTGGCATTGATGTCACCCATGAGTAAATCACTATCCTTGTCCTTCACTCTAACAACTGCATCACTAAGTGTGTTGTAAAACCTGCCCATCTCATCTTGATCTGTCCCTTCACAGGGTGAATACACTGCCATAATTCTAATTTTCTTGCTGGTGATGGCCAAATCTATCCACATCAGTCATTCATTTACGTACCTTATTGCAATTATGCTGTGCTCAATTGCTTTCCTACAGCCCACTGTGTTCTTCCTACTTTGACTCCTGACAGGTAGACCTTGTATTCTCCGACTTCGTCCTCTTTCTCTCCCCTTACTCTAATGTCACTAACAGCTAAAACATTTAACCCCATCTTACTTGAAGCCTCCACCAGCTCTACCTTCTTCCCATTGTAGTCCCCATTGATATTAATAGCTCCCCATCTCATTCCAGATCGTTTGCCAAGTCGTATCTGAGGAGTCCCTGGTCTGTCAATTAGAGGTGGGACTCTATCACCTCCAAAGGACCGAGGCACTTTGCTCTGATTGTTGCCAGCATGATATTGAAGTACCTGGGAAGCAGGTTGCTAGCCTTACTTGCCCAGGGCCCCACTGGGTTTTACCCCTAACGGTTGAGGGACTAACCGGTGGATTTGTTAGTCTTTGCCGCCTGAGCACAAAGGTGGCCACGACTCAGAATATGTCTGAGATGCCCAACCTTCTTCCAAAGTATTTACAATGCATTTAAATTTAGTCCACAACTCTTCCACATCCATTGTACCTGTTGTGGCGTCGCTATTCGCCACAACGCCAGCTGTTCACACATCTCGCTGTGCCACTTCATGAAGAGGTGAGAAGTCGCTCCACAGTACTTCAGCCACCGTACCTCTCTGCCTGCTCCACACGCCGGCCAATCAGAAGAAGAGGGATTGTCTGCATATTTCGGTGCACCACAGTCAACGAGTCAGTACGAAGCAGAGCTAGGAATGCTACAGATCCAGGAGATACGTCGACAGTGACCCAAAAGTCTACATTAGCACAACCCAAGATGTACTGAAGCATAACAGAACTGTATCATCAGAACTGTTTAATACTCCGGAAGAATGTGTACAACCACAAGAACCTAAAGTTTAGTAGTCTTTCAAATTAATAAAAGGATATGTGAACTAATCACTTCTTTCAGTTGCTGACCTTGTCAAAAATCTTTGCTTGCCATGGCCCACCTCATTCTACTGTTGCATCCCAGAGATATAAAAGTACCTGAACTAAACAATGTCCATTCATTTTCTAAGTGTAATGCTAACAATTGCCTATCAGCTCTTTCTAACAAAAACACGCTCCTAGCCTTCTTGAGGTGTATATTAACTTTGGTCACCACTGACGCTATGACAATATCATGATTGCTAACTCCTGTCTCTACAATGACGTCATTAATAAGGTCAGGCCCGTTTGTAGCTATAAGGTCTAAAATATTTCCATTGCATGTGGGCTGTCGGTTTAACCGCTCAGACAGTTTTCAGAAAACATGTCCAATAGTAGCTCACAAGACTACTGGTCTGTACTGCCTGAAACTAGAGAGGTCCCAATCTGTACTCCTAAGGTTGACGTCTCCCCCGACTAATACTGCATGGCCAGGATACCTATGCACTACCTGGTACAGACATTCTTTGAATGACTCTAAAACTGCTACAGCATCACTGGGAGGCCAGTAAAAACACCCAACTACTAACATTGCTTCTCTTAGACTTGTTATGTGTGTCCAGATAACAACCTGTCAATCACAGAGCAGGAACAGCATTAATTATTTATTTCATAATCAGCGCAAAAAAAGTAATAATGTATTATGGATATCTGATCATCTGTCACCATCTGTATTATGATTGGTCGCCTGCAACCCCTGCCAACACCCTAATACTCGACACTACACTGTGAAAGGAATTGTAAACTTTTACCCTTTCTTCTTCTTTCCCTTTGTACCATACCAAAATGAGGTCTGCAATGTTAAATCAAATTTGGCATTTTTAATGTAAGATGATAGATAGCCAGATGACCTTCATGCTGACATTCACTCCACCCCATTCCTGGCCACAGAAGGAAATGGGGATGCTTTCTAAATGTTTGTAAGCCTTGTAACTGAGTTCAGTCATTGGAACCAGTGTGGTTTTCACTTATTCAAATGAGGACAAACTACCTAAATGCCACATACAGGCTGCTGGAGACGCCACTCCTACTAAGCATATTCATCCAGGGGATGGTGTGTCGATCTGAATCCTGTAAGCAGTGTGCTAATGTGTGGCAATTCAGCTGGGTTTGACACCATCGCATGGCAAGTGATGGACTTATATTTGTGAAGCCAAATACTCCTAATTTTTACATATTGTTTGTGCTTTATGGCACAACAACAAAGAAAAATAGACTAGTGTTCCCTCTATTATGCTAGTATGGATACAAGAAGAAATACACAAGTCATGTTTATCTGACTAGTTTTATCATCCCAGTAGGCCCTACATACTATAACAAATTGCTTACTTGCTAGATAAATATGAACCCTGTATTCATCAAAGCTTTCCACATCTATATGCAAGAACAAAAAGTCTACTTCGGTAACTACATAGTAAAGCTACGAAATACGTACTTTCTTTAAAATAAAATTGTTGTTAAGAAGTGGACTACTTTCTTTCAAAACAACTACTTAGTGTGTATACTATGAAAACTAGAAAATAACAATGGTTATTATGGGTTTTCTACACGATTAGGGAACAAATTAGTGGGATTATGGTTATATCAATAGTCGTGTTTCATATAAAAAGTTATCACTAATACGTGTCATTACGTAATTTTAAAATACACAAAGAATAAACTAAAAATCCGAAATTTGTCTGGACACTATGCTCTCGCTCACTACTAACAAGCAACAGCTGTGGAAACTATAAGCAAAACATAAATCGATGCATTCGAGAACAAAAAGAAAGCAGGACTATACGGAGATATACTAAAACAAGCTATAAATTCGAGGAGAGAAAAATACGAAATGGAACTTAAACTGTCAATAGTAATACCGTGTTGATATGGATATTGATTTAATAAAATAAATAACTGCATCACATAAAACTTACACAAATGAACAGCTAAAAGCACAAAGGAATAGAGAGAAAAATGAAAAAACTATCTGTGACACTACAATTAAGGAAACTAACGAATAACAGAAAGTGGGGAAAGTATTACTTTCAAGAATGAGGGGCATAACAGCTATAACAATGAGATCAACAGATATACTGAGTATTTGGTTAACTCAAATGTACTAATAGCAGTTAAGTTGCTAAACGCGACGTGTTACAAAGGGTGCAGCCCTACTATATAAAGAAAGAAAAATGACTGAAGAAAGAGGTGATAGTCACATATGATTACAACACACAGTTCACAAGTTATAGAAATTACAAAATTTGCATAAACAGGGGTGACTAATAAAAATAACTCGAACTCAATTTTATTACACCTTCACTTACCTTTGACGGATCCAACAACTCCCACACAAACTTCCATGCGTTTGTCGAAGTCTGAGCTTCAGTTAGCCAACGATGTGCTTCTGCTTGATCCGAACTGCGAGAGGTGTAAAATACTGTAACAGCTTTCTCCACGTCTTCTGATGTGAATTCCATTATTTTTTACGAAATTCGAAAGCGCAAATATTTAAGTGTATATCCGGCACTTCGGTAATACGTTATCGGCGGAGCATGATTCGCATACGAATCGTGTAAAATCCGATTGTTCTTTTTATGAGCTTCAAGTGTTTTACGATACTGATTTACTTGTATATCTTGAAACACGCACCGCGTTACACACTTTAGGTTTTCTGAATTAGTTACATAGGGTCCCGGTTCGATTATAATCCTTAAATAAACACTTACAACAGCCAATATTTTGAATCTACATTACTTTTGACATTACTAAACAAAAACAGACTACCCTACATTCGGCTTCCACCACCACTCCATAACTTGACAATAACACAGCACATAATCTCAGATAACAACATACAATCGCGTTCACTTGCTATTCAAAGATATTATACTACAGAGCAGGCAACAAGGAAATTTACTGGCGCAAAATATTGTTCTTATCTAAGCAACTAGGATGTTAAAGATGATGGGGAGATGTACCTTTACGTTAGAAATATAAAGCCAACGCCGTCTTCACGCAACGATATTAGGGAGCTCATTACATTTGGCGTCGAGTGTGAATTCATACTGAACTGCAGTAAAATTGTTACCCATACTTGCTTTGTCTATGGATGAACAAATATAACTTGGAGGTCAGCTCCTACTTTCCTAGATTAATAATGTGTCTGAAATTATACTTAAGGCTTAAACATGACTTCTCCAGCTTGCACCACAACTTCATATATTGCCTTCAATGTTTTTGATAAACGGGGCCGGCCGCGGTGGCCGAGGGGACTGAGGCGCTTCAGTCACGGTCTGCGCGGCCACTACGGTCGGGGGTTCGAATCCCCCCTCGGGCATGGATATTTGTGCCGTCCTTAGTTGTAGCTAGTTCATAAGTAGTTTGTAAGTTTAGGGACTGATGACCCCGTAGTTAAGTCCCATAGACTCTACAAACATTTGATAAACGCAAATCCGTGTTAATTTCATTGTGCGTAAGTTGAGATGTAAAACATTATGGTGCAAAAAAGAATTAATTTAATACAATGTTAGCACGATATTATGAAGCAACATAGATGTACTACATAGGCGTCAGAAAAATGAGTTCTCTATCTAGTTCATAAGTAAAGGGGAAGCGAAATATACTGGTTTCAAAATAAAATCGAAGTGCCTCTTGCATACACTGGACTCGCATTCGGAAGGATGGTGGTTCAAATTCACCTCCGGACATCTAGATTTAGGTTCTCTTTGATTTCCCTAAATAACTCCAGGCAAATCCTGGGATGGTTCCATTGAAATGGCACGAATCCCCGATTGGGTCTATCTCGCGGCAGTACGCACTTGTCTGTTTGGACGTTAAGCTGCCGGAAGTTTACGTCACGTGACTGTCCCATATGAAAACACAAGGCTGCAATCAACGTGGTTAGAATATTTGGCTGCAGTTCTGCTTCTAACGGAATTTGTTGTTGAAACTATTGAAGAATTTAGTTTAACGGGAGCTGTGTAATTCCCACCTCATATTATAGTCGTTCATCTACAACAGACAAAACGGGGTAAAAGTTAAACAATAAGCCGTCCTGCAATTTTCTTAGTTTATATTACATGTGCAGAAGATGCCAAAAATACTCAATGGAAAAGTGTTTGTTTTCTTTTTCCCTGTGATTATCTGGAACTTTTAATTCTTATAATGAAATGTGATTAACATTGGCCGAGGAGACTGAGGCGCTCCAGTCGTGGTCTGCACGGCCACTACGGTCGGGGGTTCGAATGCCCCCTCGGGCATGGATATTTGTGCCGTCCTAGTTCATAAGTAGTTTGTAAGTTTAGGGCCTGATGACCCCGTAGTTAAGTCCCATACACTACACAAACATTTGAACATTTTTTTTTTTAAATAAATGTGACGAAAATGTTGACACTGTAGTACACTGCAGATCAGCTTACCACCACGACTTAGTTCGCATTAACACATTTATTGGCTCGCCCACTCAAAATAGCAGTCACTGTTCAACATAACATGCACTAGGGATGACTGTCAATGCATTCACGATTTCAGGTGTAAGCAGTGCACTGTCACATTTGGCCAAAACCGGCAATATCCTTATATGATTAAGAAGCACTCGATTAACTGTTTTCATTTATGCCTACAATGGGTAAATTCGTACATATAGTTATTGAACTTAATGAAGTATGGTAATTTATCTTCTGAATACATAATCGCGCATAACTGAAGACTGGGATACCATCCATCAGCTTTGACCCATGAAGTCAACAGCATGTTGGAAAACCGATATACAGGGTATCTTAATACTTAGATTAGATTAGATTAGATTAGTTATTCGTTCCATAGATCCATGTTGAAGGGATCGTCGTGGATGTGGAACATGTCAACAAATTTTACAAGTCGAATAATAGATAATACTAATAATATAAATACAGATACATAAATTTCTAAGGTCTTTTCTTTTTCTTTTTTTGGCTGATAATATAATATTAATATAGTATGAGTGCATGCATCATTTGGTACAATTTAGAAATGCACTAATGGAGTAGAAGGATTTGGCCACTAGAAAGTCTTTTAGGTTCCTCTTAAACTGATCTTTATTTGTAGCTAAATTTTTTATACTTGTTGGTAAATTATTGAAAATGTGTGTACATGAGTAGTGGACCCCTTTTTGAACTAAAGTAAGTGCTTTTAAGTCCTTGTGTAGATCATTTTTATTCCTAGTAGTGTATGTATGAACTGAGCTGTTTGTTGGGAAAAGGGATATATTATTTATGACAAATTTCATTCAGGAATAAATATACTGAGAGGCAGTAGTTAATATACCCAGTTCTTTGAAGAGGCTTCTACAGGACGTCCGTGAATTTACTCCACAAATAATACGTATTACACGTTTTTGGACTCTGAAGACTTTTGACTGACTTGAAGAGTTACCCCAAAATATTATACCATATGACATTAGGGGATTAAAGTAAGCAAAGTATGCAAGCTTTGTTATCTTTGTGTCTCCTATGTCTGATAACACTCGTATTGAAAATACAGATTTGTTGAGTCGTTTCTGCAGTTCTGTGGTGTGCTCATCCCAACTAAATTTATTATCAAGCTGTAATACCAGGAATTTAGTACTGTCAACCTCTTCTATCTGCTCTTCTTCATACTTAATGCATATGCTGTCAGGAAATCTCTTACATGTTCTGAACTGCATGTAGTGAGTCTTTTCAAAGTTTAATGACAATGAGTTGGCTTTAAACCATTTATTAATGTTCATGAAAATATCATTAGCAGACCTTTCTATCACTATGCTTGACGTACTTTTTATTGCAATACTTGTATCATCTGCAAACAAAACGAACTCTGCTTCTGGTAGTGTAACTGATGAGAGATCATTAATGTAGACAAGAAAAAGCAATGGCCCTAAGTTGGAGCCTTGTGGGACAGCACATGTAATTTCTTCCCAATCCGATGATGACTGTTGGCTTCATTCACTAGTCACTTGCACTGACACCCTTTGTTTCCTGTTAGTGAGGTACGACTTGAACCATTTTGCAGCATTTCAATTTTTGGTGGGTTGACTGCTCTCCTGTATGTACATTTTGCAGTCTTCACAATCTGTTTAGAATCTATACCTAAAACAAGGAGCTGCATGTCGTGATCTGACAGACCATTTATTATTGGTTTTATGATATGATTTTGTCCCTTCGATTTGTCTATAAAAATATTATCAATTGCTGTCCTAGAGGTTTTAGTTATTCTAGATGGAAAGTTTACAGTATGTGTTAGGTTGAAAGACAAAGTTACTGACTGCAATAAATTTTTACTGGAGGACTGCATAAGAAAATCTGTATTAAAGTCACCAGCAACCAGGATTTCTTTATTTCTTCCTGTTAAATAACCCAATAGAGATTCTAGATGATTTAGGAATAGATTATAATTTCCTGCAGGTGGTCGGTAAATAGTTACTATTATATAGCATCTGTTATGGAATTCTACTTCTGTTGCACAATACTCCTGCATTGCAGGCTAGATAATAAATCATCTGTAGTTATCCTCGTTAATTACAGATGTTCGTAAATAATTTTGTTGTGTGTGTGTGTGTGTGTGTGTGTGTGTGTGTGCTTGTGCGCACTTTAAATATTTTGACATAACAAATGTGACAAACACTGAAAATATCAGTCTACTTCGTATTTAAACCGAAATTTCGTAGGATGACAATCGTCCAATTTTTTGTATTTGGTTCTCAATGCACTGCAGTGAAAACATAACAAATTCCATTATTTTATCATCTTTTATTCATTCAAATACTATACAAAAGCTATCTACAATAATGGCAGTATTTCGATGTCCAGTACAGTTTCATGTCAGGTAAATAGATGTCACATAATTACAGGGTAGGACGTTACTCGAATGGAGCATAGTGGGTTAAAATTTTATTTGATGGCATTTTAAGGAACTGCATCTTGATAATGCAATTCCACAGTATGGACACTTCCTTTTCCATTTTTCGCCACACGAATGTTCTCAGATAAATGAACTTTATAGTGAGTATAGAGGTTCTAACGCATACTGAACTCGGAACGGCCTTCCTCATGCTTTTGGAACATAAACACATTGTTACATAAACACATTGCCCCATTAAACTGGGAGGCATCACACACTTTTATACAGCAATGGTACTTTTTCATCGGTTTTACATGTTGTCTTTTAAAAAGGTTTTCGTTAATAGTTTACAATAATTGATAGTTATAAGCTTCATAATACGAAGAGTCACACAAATTTCAGTTTTCTTGCCTTGGAGTTTGCAAAATCTGTAACTATCTCCTTTAAATCAATTGTATCTGCTGCTCTCTCCACTTGCTACAGACACAGGAAGAGTCAGTAACACTATTAGTGGAGTAACTAAATTAGGGTTTTCCCCGAAAAAAAAAAAAAAGAACCACAACAGTAGTGTAACGTACGAAACTCTACTGACTGTTGCAAATGCCCTCGGGCAAGAAGGTCTTAAATCAAGGTGGTGGGGGTAGCTGACATCCCACATGTTACTAAAACTAAACTGAAATGCTTTGTCCTGTTCTGTTCCTGTAGTCTGTGGACATAGAGTTTAGACAGCAACAAAGATACATAGTTGGGAAAGCCCTCTCCTTCTTCACTTGATGAGACATACCTCTTAAATGAGAGAGGCACAAACTCACAATGTCTTTGTGCATCACAAAACCACACTTGCACCTAAGAATAAATATTTACAGAGTCGGTATGAACAAACAGAAGGGGATCTTTCTTACCAAGAAACTGATAATGTGATGGCAGCAGTAATGTACAGAAGGGCTTAAATAAAAAAATATTTATTGTATTTCCCCTTTTTTTATGGCTCGCCCTGTGTTATTTGGCTCCCTATACCTTCTACTCCTTTTTTTTTAACCACTGATGACGTGTGAGGTCATTAGCGCCCATTGTCTACTGCAGAGCGGCGGACTGCGTGGGGCCGTGAGGGCGCCCTAGTTGACAAAGTGTGGCTTTGATCAGGGGATGATGCGAATTACTACTCGTCTATTCATTAAACGCTTAGCAGCCAAATTGTGAAGAATCAAAGAGAATACATACAACATTGTCTTGCGTCTGTTTCTCTGTCTATGTAATTCATCGCTCCTGGAATCGCAGCGCAACAACAAAGTAAACCGAACTAGGGTTCGTTGCGTGCGACAATTTTGCCGCCCCCCAATTTCGAGCGCCCTAGGCAACTGCCTAGTTTGCCTATATGGAGGGGCCAGCCCTGATAACAGAAAAGACCAAAAACGAAATAAATAAGCAGTAACGAAGTTAAAACAGAGCGCTCATTGTGGCACAGAAGAGCAGAATGAAATAGGAAGACATCTTGAATTTAAACAAATATACTGGTCACGTGACGTAAACTTCCGACAGCTAAACGTCCGAACAGCCAAGTGCGTACTGCCACGAGACATACCCTCGGCCGGTTTCCTTCCACATCCTTACCCAAATACTCTGAGTGTAAGCTCCATCTCTAATGATCATGCTGTCGATGGGGCATTAAACTCCAAGCTACCTTCCTTCCGTCCTTACTGGATAAGTGCCTCTTGGCACATGGCTACTTTGTGATTCCTTAGCTACTGCTCTAGGAAAGCTAGCAATATCGACTTTTCTCAGGATTGAAAATTATGAGATTGAGAAATCGCCCTTACTAAGAACACTGGACCTTACACTCACACCGCCTAGTTGGGCTCCACCTCCGAATAATAAAGAAGGTTAGTGAACTGCTACGAAGCCGACGATTTGCGATCGCGTGGAAACTCTCCCTGACATATGCCATCTAGCTTTGTGTATTTGATGATTTTCTTATTGTAACTCAGGTGTTATTATTTGAAAGCAACTGTGGACTCAAGAATTAACAAGACCCATCTTTTTGGTACGACTAATTATAAACTGGTGTCTAAAAGTGAGATATTGACAATTAAAATTTGCCGTAAATGGGGTGAGTTAGGTAGTCTGCAAATCACGTCTGCTGTTGCATAGTGGATAGCGCCTGTATGGTAGTTCACATCCCACCACATACCATTTTTTTAAATATACATTCCAACGAATTGCAAACGTGGTCTTCTGATGCATGAGCAAATAGACTGTGGAGATAATATAACAATGATTGTTGTAAATGACATGATGATATTAGTGCATGTAGATTAGAGTTTTGTGGAATTCAGTATTAGCACACCTAACTGTTGTTATCTTAGCTATAAAAAAGACGCTGTCAAGGTTTTAAACAGAGTATTTGAATTGTATTTTAACACTAAATGAAGTAACACGAACAAAATCATACCTAATCTACTAATGTATAGACTTCACTATCATAAAGAAACAATTGCCACAGATATCTACTACTTACTATATATATGAAAATACTAGTAACAGTACATTGTTTACAATATTCATTACCACAGTACTTCCCCAGTCAATGTGACTGTGCATGTTTGCCATTCGTTGGTACGTGACATGGCATTTCATGTTCATAAAATAGAACAAATTCACATAAAAGAGGGAAGGCTCTTACATGTGCACAACTTTGAATATCTCAGAAATGGCTTTATTTAATTAATAAGTGTGCCTGAAAACCATTTAGGACTCAAGGTGAAAAAAATTGTTTGTAGGGGGTCGCAAACCACCACCCATTCTGTATTAATTTCAATATCTAACACACTGCCTACCACACTACGGGGGACAGTTCAATATTGCTGCCCAAAACTATCCTGTCATTGAAGGCAAATGATAATTGCTAATGTGGCAATTTCAGGCGCCAGATTACAATTAATTGTAGCAAAACGATTTGTTTATGATAATTCTCGAGTGTGCCATTGCCTTGAAATAACAACACTTGAGTTATAAAAGAAAATCATCATACACACAAAGCAAGATGGGGTATGCCGGGGATAGTTTCCACCAAATCCAGAATCGTCGGTTTCATAGCAGTTCAGTAAAGCAGTCAACAATCCGAAGATTGGTTTGAACACCACAGTGCTTTACTAGGCATGGTCCTGTTTGGAGGAGGTTTGCCATTCCCTTCCTCCGACCTTTGAACTGACTTACCCAGCTAGTTATAGGGGAACATACAGTTTAACGTGGTTCCGAACCACGGTGCTACACGGTGTTTTTCACATGAGCAATACTGCCAGAGGTGAAAGAAGTGGGAAGTGACAAATAAAAATCCTAGGACCTGACGGGGATCGAACCCACGACCTTTGGATTTGTAGTCTGACACACTGCCGCTGTGCAGCTGAGGCACACCAGCAACCTTCATTAATATTTGGAGGTGGAGCTCTAGTAGCCGGTCTGTGTGTAAGGCCCAATTTAAGCACTTGTGGAGTATGGTACAGTGTGATTGGAAGAAGCCAGAGAGTGTTAACAACTCTGAAAAGATTCGCAATTCTCATGCTGAAGAAAGACAATACATACTCGCACTGAAATTGAAACGCAGTGGTGAACTGGTCATTTACTCAAAGACTAAAACTTAATTGATATGATTCCAAGTTGTGTATATCGACTTCACTGGATCTTTATGAGTTGCTTGTACATGGGATTACGTGCACATCTGTGCTCGATTACTTACCTCATAAATGTTCCCAAGATCACCTATAAATTATGTTTCAGACAGTATGGTATTGTGATGTAATAATAATACAACTTGTAGACAGTTGATGAAACAATATAAGACGATCCTAGTAACACATGTTCTGAAAAAATGCAGAAGAGGTAATTGTACTGAAGTTTATCTAGTAGGCCTACCAATCATACTAGTGTCAAGTACAATCATAGGAGCACAATGTATAAATTAAACCACAAGTAAGAAGTGTATTGTTTTATAAGAATCTGACTATTCTGTTAACTATAATATTGAGGTATTTTGAGAAAAAGTTTAAACGAGAAACTTGTGTCTGCCAAGAAGAGCCATGGTAACAATCTTCCCTTCTATCTAATTCATAGGAAGAGTCTTGCCGCTTGTGATACACTGAGAGATGATATTCTTGATGTTTGAAAATATGTGAAAAAAGAGTTCCGCTACAGCAATGCCACTAATGGCATTATATAGTGTGTCTTCAGAACTCGGATTTCATGGGTAGCGAAATAACGAATATATGCATAAATAATCTATTACCTCCAAAGCTGAGTGTCCACATGATAATTAAGCCCAATTCACAATGCCCACCTTAAGATTTTGCCTCAAAACATTTCATATTATATTGCTTTCTGTAACAAAACATTCACATCACATCAAGATTTTTTGGGAAGAAAGTTTTGATGGAACGGTCGTCTGTTGATATCAGAAGTTTACATATTTTCGTTTTACACAATCATAGTACAGAATATGATGACATGCAATTGTGTCTTCTTAAGTGATAGCTGCAAATATCCCATGAGAACTTGTATATTTTTTTCAATTAAGTGTTCTTCCAAAAGTAAGGTCACATAGCTAAATGCCAGGAGAGTTCTAGTTTTTACGAAACAATAACAGAACATGTAGGATGCCAACACTATATAAATAACATAATAGCTTGACTAAGCCGTTTCCATCAAGTAACATTAAAATGAGAAACTCAGGAGAAGGAGAAAAACGCAGTTCTCTGTGACATGATTCGTTATATAAAGTGAAGAAAACATAATGAATTCCTTATAAATCAGGGCTTTTTTGAGGGGGGGAGGATTTAAGTATAGCAGTGGAAAAATACCACTTCCGTTTTGGATCAGAGACTATACACAGCACGGGTAGAATCTTTGGCTTGATGTGACAGGCGCTATTTTATATTCAGCTTATTCAGGAACGGCGATGTTAAAAGTTGTAGTATGTCATTACAATACCTTGAAGAGTAATCATGAAAACGCTTACCTAACAAATAAATAGTAGTTTGTGACAAATTAATAGTGTAATTATTGAAGTTTAGGTATATTTTTTTTTAAAGTAACTTTCCAAAGTATGTGACAGTGGGGTAATGGATAGCGTTGTGGATTGGTAATCTGGATACTAGTCTTGTTGTGGGTTTGGATCACCTTGTCTTATAAATTTTTTATTTAATCTTTTCATACTAATTGAGCTTCTAAAAAATGTTCAAATGTTTGTATAGTCTATGGGACTTAACTACGGGGTCATCAGTCCCTAAACTTACAAACTACTTATGAACTACTTAGGAACTAAGATGGCACAAATATCCATGCCCGAGGGGGGATTCGAAACCCCGACCGTAGTGGCCGTGCAGACCGTGACTGAAGCGCCTCAGTCCCCGCGGCCACCGCGGCCGGCAATTGAGCTTCTCTGGATGTATTTAAAAGTTATTTCTACGTTTCTGTCTTTTATTTGCATTTACAACTGATTAGAAAACAAAGGACGAAACAGTTATCTCGATAGCAATTTCCGAATATGTAACGATTTCCGAGTGTGTGTTTAGTGGAATACTGTCTGAATAACAAACCACTGTAAATGTAATGATCTTTTCGGATGGTTAACATCACTTAACAAAGTAGACTGAAAAGGATAAATATTTCTGTATTTGAGACTTGACAGTAGACATTATTCATTGATGGGATCATTAATAAAGATAATGTTGCTAGCCTAACTCAGGTTCGTCTGAGTAATGTGGTAATACAAATATTTTATAAGCAGATTATTCTCCATCTGCAGAAAAGGGGCCCTAAATAAACTAATGACACAGTGTGCAGCGGTGGTTGTTGTTTGGATGTTTTAGAGGGACAAAACTGCAAAACAGTGTGCATTGAAATGTTTTATTGTGGGTGCAAGGTGGGAACAATCCAAACAATCTATTGGTATTGGCAATGATGAGATAAATACCGCAACTGTTGCAGCTGCTGGACCTTCAAGATACTGGGAAATACAGATGATGTAAAGACGTGTCCCAAGCTCTTATGTACTGTACATTATAAGCTTTTATGACCATTTGTTGACATGTTGTCCGTTGGCATCTGTCTCAAGATTTTCTGTCGAAGTTTGAGGTTTGTCAAACGTTTCCCCCAGTATGAGCTGCTGGCATTGCCTATGTTTCACCCTCCTAGAGTAATGAAGGTTGAAATTTTAACAGTACTAGCCAATCTGAGTCTGAATTGGTGGTAGCGAAATGTCAGTTACAAAATCAAACAAATGTGGGCTGAAAACTCCGAGACAGAAGCCAGCAGGCCCTCTGTACAACATAGGTTGTAGCTGGGTACATGATTTAAAGAACGTTATAACTGAATATTTATTTTCAAAAATATAAGTAGTTGAATAGTCACCGAAAGATCCGTACTGTCTGTGAAACAGTTGATTTTCACTTGGACAGTAAAGAAAATTAAGCAATAAGTAAAGAAACAAGCTATTTCACAAATAATCAACAGACTGAGATAAACAATAACCGAGTTTCAAGCAAAATAGCATGATCGTCTGCTTTGTTTACATTCTAACCTGTCACTTTACGTTGCGTAGCCTACACAAAGATCTTCACGAACACAGATACTATACTTCTGACTGCCAAATTACAGGCACTTCCGGGTGGTATTTTTCTGCCGCTAACATCATGTGGGGATTTATACCCCTCAAACAATTTAAAATTGTTTAAGAAATTAGTACATTTATATCTGCTTCAGAAAATGTAACTTCAACCTGAAAGTTCATCAATAGCATTTCGTCAACAAGATGTTCGCAACTGGAGAATAATTTCAGTAATGCTATGATTGCTGATCTTTGCCTGGTGTAATTAATGCCTTTCAGTTTTCTTGAGAGAGTGATTTTTCTCTGGTTTGCATTGGAAAATGGTGTGTCATTCATGATTAGACTCTGAATTTCTTAACAGCATAAGCAGCTTTAAGAAGGCAATTTTCACACCTGAATATACTATAATAAACGTAAAAAAAGACTTCCCATAATACATAGGCTACCATATGGTGGCGATTTTGGTTGTTATTTTGCATTAAAGTATAAAGAAAATAAAGAATTATTTAACATCCACATAGTCATCAAAAAACCTGAAAGTTAATTATGCGAACTTAAAAAGGAACAGGGAAACTCCGAAAATGTTGTGTGTTGATGCAAAAAAAATCACAATAAAGGACTTTAATGTACATGTAACTATTGGGCAGAAGGGATTCGTGAATGCTATGTTCAAATGTTTGTAAAGCTTATGGGAGTTAACTGCGGGGTCATCAGTCCCTAAACTTACAAACAACTTATGAACTAACTTATACTAAAGACGACACAAACGTCCATGCCCGATGGAGGATTCGATCCTCTGATGCGGGAGGCTGCGTGATCCACAGTGTGGCTCTCCAGACCGCTAGGCTACTCCCACGTGGCTGAATGCTATGATTTGGACAAAAAGCAGTGATAACAGCCCCTTGTCTTGCTAAACAATATATCTTATATTAATCCTCGTAGATTTGTCAAATACTTCATCAACAACTCCTATAATGTGCACCTCTATATTCCAGTATATGTATGAATCACCGTCAAATGTTGGTGACTATAAGTAGACCCATTAGGTTTAATGCACAGGACGGTTATAATACCAATTTACTTTGAAGTACACGTCACACGACGCAAATGTTAAAGAAATGTTGTTTTCGGCCCTAATTCAATGCTTTAGCTCAGAACAAGGATTGGTATAGGACATTTTCTACAGAAGTACAGAGAGAGAGAGAGAAATAAATAAATAAAATCACATTAACACATCTGACTACTTTTTGTTTTTAATACAATATCAGCAATTCATGTAAGAGTTCGTATTACCCTACCTCTGTCTGACATGCTCAAGGGTATACTAGGATTATTCCGAACGTGAGTTATCTTTAAGCTCTGTATTTATATATGGAAATGCCACTAGTAAAATTCTACAAGGTTGGCAGTATACAACCATTATATATAAATAAAATTATTTTTTTCTTTTCACTTGGAGCTAAGCTAATTATGTGTGCTCAATTGTTATCACAAAAGAAATATTTTTTAATGAAATACTTCCTGAATCTGAAAGTTATCCCCATTTAAAATAATATTTTATAATTGTACTGAACATAGCAATGTCATACTGCTTACTACTCTTTTATCTTTTAGTCACACATCAAGTTATAACTACTATCTTTAACACATAAAGAAGTTGCCTACATTAATAAATCTCTTTGACCTAATTCTTAACAAGATTTTTCGTTGGTCAAATTATAATATGGAATATGGATGAATTTTATTGATAGTCAACCAATATTTCTGAACTAGCTTGTAAATTTATATGGTGTACATCTACATCTACATCTACATACATACTCCGCAATTCACCATACGGTGCGTGGCGGAGGGTACACTGTACCACTACTAGGCATTTCCTTTCCTATTCCACTCCCAAATTGAACGAGGAAAAAAAGAATGCCTATATGCCTCCATACGAGCCCTAATTTCTCTTATCTTGTCTTTGTGATCTTTACGCGAAATGTAAGTAGGCGGCAGCAAGGTCGTACTACACTCAGCTTCAAATTCCGGCCCTCTAAATTTACTCAACAGAAATTCACGAAAAGAACGTCGTCTTTCTTCCAGCGATCCCCAATTGAGTTGCCGGAGCATTTCCGTGACACTCGCGCATTGGTCGAACCTACTGGTAACAAATCTAGCTGCTCGTCTCAGAACCGCCTCTATGTCTTCCTTTAAACTGATCTGCTGCGGGTCCCAAACACTTGAGCAATACTCAAGACGTGGTCGTACAAGCGTTTTATACGCGGTCTCCTTTACAGGTGAAGCACATCTTCCCAAAATTCTCCCAATAAACCGAAGTCGGCTGTCCGCCTTACTCACAACTGTCCTTACATGCTCGTTCCATTTCATATTGTCACGTTGCAATGGAAGTAGGCTTGACTTCGAAGGCAACTAAACACAGCACTTATACTGAATGCACGTTTATTACGAACATACACGCAGCACTGACTGCCTCTCAGACAGAGTGCTCTGCAATTTATACATAGACAGAATTTAGCAGAAATTAGAAGAACAGTTAACATAAGAAACAAGTAGAATTTACAAGTGAACATAAGAAAGATGTAGAACCTTCTGTAATTGTCAATTATAAAGAAATAAATTTTTTGCCGGTGGGCGGGATTGAACCGGCGACCTTCTGTTCCGTAGTCCATGACGCTATCCCCTGCGCCACGCCGGCAGTTGGTATTCGTGGTCTCTCGCGGCATTGCTGCCTGCTCTGGAGAAACAGCGACCCGCTGTTATGATCCCTGTGGAGCCAGCTGCAATGTCCTGGATCTTGACCGTGTCATGGGTCCTTTGTATGAGAGTTCAAGAGAATCCTTCCCTTCTCCGTGATTATCGACGACAGACGTTCCTGTCGTAGCTTCATGAGGAACATTACCATCCTTAAATTCCTTGAACAAGAAGCCATTGTCGTCTACCTGCTTTGCAGGATCATAGTAAGGCTTCATGCGCAAGACGTGAACAATGTCTCTTCGTTTTTGACGTTTCGACGACGGCTCATAATCCTCAACTTCGTATTTGACGTCTGACAGGCGGCGTATGACACGATACGGACCAAAGTATCGCTTCAATAACTTTTCTGACAGTCCAACCTTCCGTACAGGGGTAAAAATCCATACCAGATCTCCTGGGCTGTACACAACAGGTCGGTGCTTGTCGTTATACCGCTGACGGTCCTTCTCTTGGGCGTCCAGTGTCCGTATGCGAGCCAGCTGTCTTGCTTCTTCGACCCTGGTGATGAGCTGTTTAACATAGTCATCCTGAGTGTCGTCCGGTTGGAACGGGAACAGCGAATCCATTGTCGTCTCAGCTTCACGGCCATGGAGCAGGAAAAACGGAGTGAAGCGTGTGGTGTCTTGTCTTGCGGTATTGTAAGCAAATGTCACGGCTGGCAGAATTGTATCCCAATCCTTCGGCTCAACATCGACGTACATCGACAGCATGTCGGCTAACGTTTTGTTAAAACGTTCCGTAAGACCATTTGTCTGAGGATGGTATGCAGTTCTCATTCTGTGGACAATGTTGCACCGTGACATTACCTCTGATACTAGTTTTGACTGGAATACTTTACCACGATCAGATATCATGACACGTGGTGCTCCATGATTCAAAATAATGTCTTCTACAAGGAATTTTGCGATCTCTGGACCTTCTGCAGTCGGCACAGGTTTGGTGACAGCGTAGCGTGTGAGGTAGTCCAACGGTTACCGGTTGTCGACTTCGGGAACCTCCCTAAAAGATCGATCCCAACTCGGTGGAATGGAGCTGCTGCAGGCGGAATCGGTACGAGATGTCCTGGAGGTAATTGCGGCACATGCTTCCGTCGCTGGCACTCTTTACAGTGACTCACATAGTGCTTGACAGATCGGTAGAGACCTTTCCAGTAATACCTGCGTCTGATTCTGTCTAGGGTCTTCACGAATCCCAGATGACCGGATATTGGAGCATCATGGAAATATTTGAGAATAGCTGGCTGGAGATGAGCTGGAACAACAAGTAGCCATTTGGGGCCCAGTGGATCATAGTTGCTCTTATACAACGTTCCGTTTATATGTTGGAACTCTCCATTGGTCGGTTCTCCTTTCTCCAAGGCCTCTATCATTTTTAATAGTGCTGGATCTTCCCTCTGTTCAGCTGTAACATCTTCTAATTCAGTGAGAGCTGAAATTTCATTAATGCTGTTGTGTTCCACAAATGGATTCCTCGAAAGGCAGTCGGCATCCTTGTGTTTGCGCCCGTTCTTGAATACCACTGTGCCCATCTTGCTAGTCGACCTGATGGATCCTTCAAGCTAGTCAGCCAACACAAAGAATGGTGGTCTGTCACGACGGTGAATGGTTTGCCGAATAAATACGGCTGGAACTTGTTGACAGCCCAGATAACCGCGAGACATTCTTTTTCAGTTGTAGAGTAGTTTATCTCGGACTTTGAGAGTACTCTTGACGCATAGGCTATCACTTTTTCGGCACCTTCCTGAACTTGTACAAGCACTGCACCAATCCCATAGCCACGGGCGTCTGTGTGAAGTTTCGTTTCTGCATTCTCGTCGTACAAGGCTAGCACTGGTGCGGAAGTTAGAGCCTCCTTAAGTACTCGGAAAGCTCTTTCTTTTGTCTCATCCCAGTAAAATTTAGCGTCTCCCTGACGAAGTTCTTGTAATGGACGTGCCTTGTTACAAAATCCTTTTATGAAACGTCGGTAGTATGAGCACAGCCCGAGAAAACTTCTCACATCACGAATGTGCTGAGGAGTTGGAAATTCTGTGACTGCCCTTACTTTATCTGGATCAGGACGGACACCATCTCCGTTTACTAGGTGCCCCAGGATTTTTATCTCTTTGGCGACGAAGAGGCACTTCTTTGGATTGAGGCGGAGACCTGCAGCCTGAACACACTTCAACACAGTTGACAGGCGACTCAAATGTTCTTAAAACGTTTTCAAGAAAACGACAATGTCATCTAAATAGCAGAGACACTTAAGGTGTCGAAGCAAGTTGTCCATCATGCGTTCGAATGTGGCCGGAGCATTACATAATCCAAATGGCATTACTTTAAATTCATAGAGGCCGTCAGGTGTAATAAAAGCCGTCTTCTCCCTGTCACCTTCGTCAACCTCGATTTGCCAGTAACCTGTCGGCATGTCCATAGTTGAGAAGTATGTAGCTCCTTTCAAGCAGTCTAAGGTGGCATCAATACGCGGCAATGGGTAGACATCTTTCTTTGTGATACTGTTCAGCCGCCGATAGTCGACACAGAATCGCCACGTCCCATCCTTCTTTTTTACGAGGACCACCGGAGATGACCAAGGACTCTCGGAAGGTTGAATCATGTCATCTCGCAACATCTTCTCCACTTCCTCCCGAATTATCCGTCTTTCAGCTGGCGACACTCTATACGAACGCTGGCTAATTGGCGGATGTTCCCCAGTATTGATTCGGTGCTTTATCGTGGGTCGTTTCGTCTGACTTTTCCCCGCTGAGGTGTGAATGCACCCGAAAATTGACGTAGTATACCTAACACCGCTGGCGTTGTTCCTTGGTCTGTCCAGGCCCTATTGGCAGTTCCATGTTTGTTTCCTCCCGCGTGTTGTCTGTACTAATAACAGGGCATGGGTCTTCATTGATGACGTTGAGCTCGCCGTCCTGGATTGGTTCAGCTGTCCCGATACACATTCCCTTTGGGATAAGTTGTGACTGCTCGTGACAATTTGTGATCCAAATCTCTCCTTCACCACCGGTAATGCTTATGATAGCCGCTGGTATGTAAATTTCTTTTGTGAGCCTGATAAACTTTTTACTATCAACAATAACTTCACAGTTTCACCAGTCATCTGTGTTTGTGACTGCAACTCTTCTCATTGTCAACGGCGGTATCGTCACATTGTCAACGACGAATAACTTCCCAGAAAATTCTGTATTACGTGCATCTGGAGGAACAACTTCTTCAATTTGCAGCTCAGATCTTCCACAGTCAATGATAGCTTGTGATGCCTGAAGAAAGTCCCATCCGAGGATGACATTGTGACTACATTCTGTTAACACGACAAATTCAAACGGCTGCGTCCTGTTGTTAATGGTTATTCATGCGACACAAGTTCCTGCTGGATGGACGTACTTTCCATTCGCGACCTACAGCACAGTTGCTCCCGTATCACAGAACACTGTCTTCTTTAGTGTGCGGCGGGAATTATCCGATAATACAGAAAAAGAGGCTCCTGAATCAACAAGACAGGTTGGCCGTCGATTATGACGTCGATGAGATTTCCCGACATCTTGGCGACTGTCGTCCATGGAGGATTTTTATCTGCGGCGGCCTCACCTCCGTAGATGGTCGCCTCGCTTAGTTTTCCTGGGCGCGGCGGCTAGGGGAGCGGCTGGTACCTCTGTACGGCGACGGTGAACGGCTGCGGCGCGTCGGGGATCGACCTCGTCTAGGGTACGGCGATGGGCTTCTTCCCATAGGTCGACTGAACTCATCAGCAGGTGACTGCCTTGGATAGAACTGCTCCGACGGCTGACGTCTTGCGGCAAAATAATCATCGAATACTCGCCTCCTCTCTCTGCAGTAGCGTACGACATGTCCAGGGCGTCCACAGTGGAAACACAGTGGTGTGTTGTCTTCTGTGCTCCAGACGTCTGTTCTTCTGCGGGGCGTCATAGTTACCGGGGGAGTTGGCTGTGGTCGCGTCGGTCGGTTCATGGGCTGCCGTTTGGCGGCTGCAGCGTAAGTCATAGCAGGGCGACGCCATTCTTC
Organism: Locusta migratoria; assembly: GCA_026315105.1. Taxonomy (NCBI): domain Eukaryota; kingdom Metazoa; phylum Arthropoda; class Insecta; order Orthoptera; family Acrididae; genus Locusta; species Locusta migratoria. The sequence goes on along the minus strand of CM048755.1, from coordinate 739,676,518 downwards.
GCGTCGGGTGCGATTGACGGGGCAGACAGGAGCTAATGTTTGAAATACCTCGTCCTCAGCGGCGTCGGCTACCTCGTGACTTACAGGGCTCAAATCCATGGCCATAATCTGATGCTCGCTCGATCTAATAGTCCCGGCTGCCATGCACTGTTGTAATTCTTCTCTCACGATTTGTCGTATGAGAGAAGCCAAGTCCTGCTGGTCTTCCACAACGGCCATAGGGACTACATTTGGGAGTCTGTCATACGTCTTGCGTCCAACCCTCCTTTGTTGCATCTCTTCAATACGCTGGCACCACTTGATGAACTCTTCTGTCGTAGCGACGTCTTTTATCAGAAGAGCTTGGTACATATCTTCTGCAATTCCCTTCATCAGGTGCGTGATTTTGTCCGCTTCAGTCATGTTCGGATTGACTACGTTACACAGGGCCAAAACACTCTGTATGTACGATTGTGTCGGCTCACCATGTCGTTGGGCCCGGTTCTTCAGTTGTTCTTCCGCCGAGCGGATTTGTCGCTGGCGGTCTCCAAACGTCTTCTTATGTTCCTCCTGGAACGTCTCCCTGTCATTCAACTTGTCTTCGTTGTTTTCGAACCACTGCTGGGCTGTTCCATCCAGGTAGAAATAAACGTTGGCCAAGCACATCGTATGATCCCACCTGTTGTACTTTTCGACTCGGTCGAACCGTTTTAGCCATTTGTTGGGGTCCTGTCCAGCATCTCCAGAGAACACCGACGGGTGTATGATGTGCAGCTGGTTTATTGCTGGTTTCGTCTCCATCGTTCTTCTGATAATACGGACTTTTCGAAGTACGTACTCGGTGTATCCCTTGTATTCCGGTTCCAGTCCGTGTAAGCGACGGCTTTTACGTTGCCTAATCGGAGCCACGGTGATGCAGCTGTTGCACAGTGTACCCGGCGCCTCCACCAAACAATGTCACGTTGCAATGGAAGTAGGCTTGACTTCGAAGGCAATTAAACACAGCACTTATACTGAATGTACGTTTATTACGAACTCAACATACACGCAGCACTGACTGCCTCTCAGACAGAGTGCTCTGCAATTTATACACAGACAGAACTTACCAGAAATTAGAAGAACAGTTAACATAAGAAACAAGTAGAATTTACAAGTGAACATAAGAAAGATGTAGAACCTTCTGGAATTGTCAATTACAAAGAAATAAATTCTTTGCCGGTGGGCGGGATTGAACCGGCGACCTTCTGCTCCGTAGTCCGTGACGCTATCCCCTGCACCACGCCGGCAGTTGCTGTTCCTGGTCTATCGCGGTAATATCTCTCTGCAATGTTTCGCCTAGATATTTGAACGACGCAACAGCATCAAGAAGCTCACTACTAATGCTGTATTCGAACATTATGGGATTGTTTTTTTCTACTCATGCGCATCATCTTACATTTTTCCACATTGAGAGCTAGCTGCCAATCTTCACACCAACTAGAAATTTTGTCTAAGTCATCCTGTATGCTATTACAGTCAGTTACAGACGACACCCTCCCATACACCACAGCATCATCAGCAAACAGCCGCAAATTACAACTTACTCTGTCCATCAGATCATTTATATAGATAGAAAATAATAGCGGTCCTATCACACTCCCCTGTGGCACGCCTGACGATACACTAGTCTCTGATGACCACTCGCCGTCGAGAACAACGTACTGCGTTCTATTACTTAGGAAGTCTTCCAGCCAGTCACAAATCTGTGAACCTATTCCATAAGCTCGTATCTTCGTTAGCAGTCTGTAGTGTGGCACCGCGTCGAACGCCTTTTTGAAGTCGAGAAAAACACAATCCGCCTGTTGCCCTTCATCCATTGCTCTCAAGATGTCATGTGCGAAAAGGGCAAGCTGAGTTTCACATGAACGATGTTTCCTAAACCCGTGCTGATTCATGGAAAGAAGCTTTGCCGTTTCAAGGAAATTTACTATATTCTAACTGAGAATATGCTCCAAAATTCTACATGAAACTGAAGTCAACGATATTGGCCTGTAATGGTGTGGGTCAGTTCTCTTTCCTTTCTTATAAACGGGAGTCACCTGCGCTTTTTTCCAATCACTAGGAACTTTGCGCTGAATTAAAGATTCGCGATAAATGCAAGCTAAGTATGGGGCCAACGCCGCAGAATAGTCTTTGTAAAACCGAACTGGTATTCCATCCGGACCAGCAGACTTTTTCGTATTTAGCTCTCTCAGCTGTTTCTCTACACCGGAAATACCTATTGCTATGTCCCCCATTTCGGAATTAGTACGTTGATCAAATGATGGTACATTTGTGCGGTCCTCCTGCGTGAAAGATTTCTTAAAGGTTAAATTTAGGGCTTCAGCTTTCCGTTTGCTTTCTTCTATTACTGTCCCGGAATGATAGTGACTGGATCGTGGGCTTTGACCCGCTTATCGATTTTACATAGGACCAGAATTTTTTCGGGTTCTCGGAAAGATCTTTTGCTAAGGTATGGCTGTGATAATTATTGTATGCTTCGCGCATCGATCTTTTTATAGACGCACGAATCTCTACTAACTTTTGCCTGTCATCATTTGCGTGTTCTTTTTTGAATCGAGAGTGCAACAGCCTTTGCTTTCTCAGCAGCTTTCTAACATTATTATTATACCACGGTGGATCTTTTCCATCCTTAATCGTCTTTACTGTCACATATATCTCTAACCCTTTGTTAACAATGCACTTAAATGTAGTCCACAATTCCTCTACATCCATAGTCCCGGAATTAAACGATGTCCATTCATTTTCTAAGTGCGATCGTAACATTTGCTTATAGGCTCTTCCCAACAAAAACACGCTCCTAGCCTTCTTGATTGGTTTATGAGCTTTGGTCATCATCGACGCTATGACGATATCATGATCACTAATTCCTGTCTCTACACAGACATCGTTAATAAGGTCAGGCCTGTTTGTGGCTAAAAGGTCTAGAATATTTCCATTGCGCGTGGGTTGCCGGTTTAACTGCTCAAGACAGTTTTCGGAGAATGAGTCCAAAAGTAGCTCGCAAGACTGCTTCTCTGTACCGCCTGAAATGTAACTAGCGAGGTCCCAATCTATACTCTTAAGGTTGAAGTCTCCTCCGACTAATATTACATGGCCCGGATACCTATGCACTACCTGGTGTAGACTTTCTTTGAATGATTCTAAAACTGCTGCAGCAGCACTGGTGGGACGGTAAAAACAGCCAACTATTAACTTTACTTCTTGTAGACCTGTTATACGTGCTCAGGTAACTTCACAGTTACTTTCAGCATCGATCTCAGTAGAAACAATATCTTTATCCACAGCGATGAACACTCCTCCTCCAGTTGTATCCGATCTATCTTTCCGATATACATTCCACGCTTCGCTAAATATTTCTGAACTTGCCACATTATGATTTAGCCAGCTTTCGGTGCCTAAAACTATCTGAGCGCAATAACTTCCATGCAGTGCGGCAAATTCGGGAACTTTGTTTCTGATACTCTGAAAGTTCGCGGCTAATATTTTGATGTTCGAATTTTTGTTCCGAACGTGTCCTGAATTCGCTGTTTGAATGCTGACAGGCGAGTTCTCATCAGAGTTAGCGCCTAGCCTAAAAAAACCCCATGTGCACTCCACAAGTACTCTGCTACCCGAGTAGCCGCTTCCTTAGTGTAGTGCACCCCTGATCTATCTAGGGGCACCCTACAATTCCCCACCCGATAACGCAGATCCAGAAATCTGCAGCCATGACTGTCACAGAGTCGGCAAAGACTCTGGTTCAGCCCCTCCACTCGGCTCCAAACCAAAAGACCCCGATCAACCCTGGGAACAATGCTGCAAATCGACAGCAAATCGACAGCCCCGCGTGCGAAGGCAGCAGCCTTCACCAATTCCGCCAGCCGCTCGTAGGACCTGAGGATGTCCTCAGAACCCAAGCGACAAGCGTCATTGGTGCCGACGTGAGCCACGACTTGCAGTCGACTGCACCCCGCACCCTCGATAGCCGCCGGCAAGGCCGCCTCCACATCTCGGATGAGGCCCCCCGGCAGACACACCGAGTGCACGTTGGAATTCCTTCCGGATCTGTACGCTATCTGCCTAAGGGGCTCCATCACGAGCCTAACATTGGAGCTCCAAATAACTAATAATCCCCTCCCCCCGTGCATCTGCTCGGACCCTGCTGAAGGAGTGGCCACACGTTCACTCACAGGACGAACGGGCGCGGACGGACGTCCAGCCTCCACATTGGCCTTCCGCCTCGCGCGACGCGAACGCCGTACAACCCGCCACTCCCCTTGCGGAGAAGGCAGCTTGACGACGTCCGGTACACCTGAAGGTGCCTCGGTAGCAGGGACAGAGAGCGAAGCGTGAGACACCTGAGGTGTCCCACTCGACGCACCAGACTCCCCACCATCGCTGCACCCCGAGACAGCAGCTTGAAAACGGCTGACCGTAGCCAACAGCTCGCTCAGCTGTTCGCGAACCGCGGCCAACTCCTCCTGCGTCCGCACACATCCTATCCATCCTATCGATACAATTAACTGCAGAAAGTAGAAAACTAAATAATCAACTTTTAAGAAGCCTAGTACTCTAATAAAAGCGGCTGCCTGCTGACTTCACTGTGGTCAGTGGTAACTACACTGTCAAGTCAACAAAACTGAGTCCGGCAGTTATCAAAAGAAACAAGAATAGTTGTGAAATACACCGTTATCAAACGCACGGGAACATAAGCTGGTGTGGCAGCTGGACTGACTGATAACGAGCTTTAGTAACGGTCTCTGACTTGTTTTGAAATACACCAGTCAAAGACGAAGGCTAAACAACGGTATTTATCAAATACGATAGAATAAACTATTAAAACAGTAGTACAAACGAAATCTGCCAAGTACGCGGGAATCAACCTCTTAAAACAGAAGTACTAACGAAAATGAACTAGACTGGCAAATTAAAATTCACACAAATTAAATTAAGATACTTAGCGCTGTTTACGATGTGGCACTGGTGACAGCTGGCACTGTATTTTCATAGTTTATCTTTTAATAAAATATGACAACTATTAATTTTATCTTGTCATTTGAATTTTATCAAAGACTTTGTCATATCACACAGTATTTGGTATAGTTTTCTTCACAAGCTTTCTAACTGTACCTTTTTTTAAAAGGTGAAAGAACAAATAACATGAAAACTGATTTCAGTTCTATTCTGTTACAATTAGTGACCTGTATTTATTTACTAGTCATGAATTCTTTTATGATTTACAAAGAATATAGCTAACAAGCATAGTATGATGCAGAGGTGGGTCGAATAATTGCTTCTAGACACTTAACAGGTGGTGATTTTACTTCGAAAATGGTCAAATATTTGATTGATTGTTGCATACTCAACCACTATATCTGTTACAAAATAATGTGAGAATAAACTGCATATTTAAAGTTATATAATAAACATATATAAGCAAAATAAATGTATCTCTTCATTTAGACAATGTCTGCAACAGCCGACAAATGTGTTAAAATAGCGCACATTAGATAATAAGTGGAATATAACGGTAACAAACGCTACAAACTTGTATGTCAAACACTCTTCGGTAACACAACAACAGCAGCAGCAGAAGACATATTGTTTATCAAAAAATTCGAATTTACTGGCGGAAATAACGAAAATCGGCAAAGACATCTAGCACAATGTCTGCATAGAAACTAAAGATTTCCAACACTGCATCTAACACACACACTGAACATAGTGAAAGCTGCTCTGTCAGTCAACCACCATCATCCCAACACCGAGCTTTTAGGAATGAGTCATCCCGAACACTGACCGCGGAGTAACACACACATACACAGTGCTCTCTCGGCAGGCTACATAAAACAAACATATGATAATTGTTTAAACAAAATATCATAACTTTTTAAACATTCTTTCTCAGAAAACACCTAAGTTACATATCCAAATAATCAAAACCTTCTACGGAAGACCTCTGAGGATACCATTTTGACGGGGATAGCATGCAATGCATTTAAGAAGCATTTATTTAAACGCACTACGATGTAGCTGAGCCAGGCAGAAAGTTCCGAAATTTAATACTCTCTCTCTTTAGCCATCATCCTGTTACGTTTCCTTAGATCGAAGAATCGCTGTCTCCCGTCCAGTATTTCGACAGGAAAGTTTTCAGTCTTCCTGTAATCCACTTAATATCCAGTTCTGAGCCTTTCAACAACTCAGAGAATTCGGGTAGTTTAATTTTACCTCTTATTTCCTTGCTACAGAAGTACACATCTTGCGAATGCCTATCTAAACATATCATAGTGAATCTCTCTGGTGACCATGTACTATTACAATGCGAACGATTCTTTAACATTTATCTGACACAGGTCAAATACTGATGATCGAGCACTCCAGAAGTTTAAACAAAACTAAATCCATTTATACAACGGTATTCCTTGGGGAGTTACAGTAAACAATAAAAAAATTCACGAAATAATTAAGATCGGCAGGTAATCGATTCCCAACCGGCTACATAAAAACCTTTTTTTCGAAAGCACTGACCTAACAACATCCTTCTTGATTTTCAGTTCTGTAGAGCAAGATCGACGCACCCTTTACCCAAAATGTAGACAAACATTTCTTACTCCAAACACAAATCATGCTTCTTTCCTGTGATTTCTTTTTTCATTCCACAAACCTAACTCGGATTTATTTTTGTAAATCTATAATTACAAGTAGCTGACTACCACAAACGAAGATGCCTAGAATGCTAACCTACACACCAAAACACCAGATCGTTAAAAGAAAATTGATAGCCAACACCGCCAAACACCAACAAACCTCACATATTTCGAAGTCCTATGTCAAAGTACAGATGATGACAAATGTTCCATCCTAATAATAATAGTAGAAAATGCTTAAACACAACGAAATTTACTAGACCCTCTATAGGTAACAACATTCATCAACGATGTCCTCTGAGTTATCATCCTCTCTCGGAATAGTATTACACAAACAAAAACGCTTAAACCAACAACTTACAGACGCAGTTTGGTCCGATAGATATACAAACATTTGAGCATTTTGTTGACAGCAGGGCTCGTGATTTGACATACAAATTTATTATATATTTTAACTTGGCAATTCGATGTTAGCCACGTAAACAATATATAACTGTCCTATCGTTGTCCACAAGCACGTTGTAGTTTCCTGTGCAGTCTCCTTCCATACGAAAGTCGTGGTTAGATACGAGACAGTCGCACATCTCCACTTTGTTAAAAATCCCTGCAAAATCTTGTGTGATGTCCAAATCCACGAGATAGAAATTATCTGCACGAAGTTGGAGATGAGAGCTCCTTCATTAAAACATCCATTTGAATATCGGCTAATTCCACAGGTATAGCCACAGGATTTGCATATTTCCGCGAGCTATTTTCCAATGCTTCATTTTCGAGTTTCTCCAGTATTCCGAGTGCTCTCACAATGCTGCCACCAGGTAGGAGAAATGGTAACTTCGCTTTGTCTCCATGGCTTGGAATGACGAACCTGTCGAATTTACTATGCAGGTATAAGTTAAAAGATTAGCAATAATCCTAAATCGACTTCTTTAGAGCTCTATTGTAACACAACATCATTCACAACTGGAAACACAGTGCATCGCAAATTTTAGAGTATTTCAAACACTTTTGACTTAAATTCTGTCCCAACTAGCCCGCGACACTATGTAACAACAACCATCCCCAACACAACGCCCGAACTACAACAAAAGAATCTAACCATCCCAGCTCTTTTCTACTAAAGTTCTAAACTACCAAGCAGTGACAAACTCTGTAACTCTGCATCGTTGGTGGATCCCTCTCAAACATCTAACGAATTGACCATGCATCTTTTTGCATTACATACTCCACCAGACGGTATTTCTGAAAAGTTTTCTATCAGTCACTAGATCACATACCTCGTACGTTTGACAATCATTCGAGCACAAGCAGTCATCGTACTCCATGTCCTGTTACAATGCAAACGATTCTTTAACATTTATCTGACACAGGTCAAATACCGATAATCGAGCATTCCAGACGTTTAAACAAAACTAAACCCATTTACACAATGGTATTTCTTGGAGATTTACAATAAACAATAAAAAAAATTCACGAAATAATTTAAGACCAGCAGTTTACCGATTTCTGACCTCTACACTAAAACTTTTTTTCTAAAGCACTGACCTAACAGAAACACACACACACACACACACACACACACACACAAACTCTCGGATGAGCGCTAAATTGCAATGTAAAGTCAAACTCCAGTCCATACTCTAACATATCGCACAATATCGATTTGGAGGAACGCTTGCTTAGCTGTATACTAGAAAAGCGCAGAAGTACATGTCCGGTAACTGACCAACTAACAGATTACCAATCGAAGTACTACTCTTCTGACACATAACCTGTCTTCTGGTATTTGCTCCTAGATCCATAGACCTGTAAAACCGTAACATTCTACACGAAAAGCTATAAGTCTTAATAAAAAATAGCAGTTGCAGATGCAAACTATTTTCTATTTTAGGTAATCACATCGACTTTGGAGTGTTCCTCGACACACTTGATCCCCCTACAGATCTTAGGACCTACAGCAAACACCTCGTAAGGTTGGTCTATATACACTGCAGACGAGTAAAAGGCTCTTTCCACAGAGGGAAGAAACCTAGGATGCGTATAAATCAATTCCCACATCGCAAAAACGATACTGTGCTACAACAGCTTCCAACACATTAGATCCAACTCTAACCCTTTTTAGGACAAAACGAAGAAACCTAGTAAGACACACAAATGTTACTAGAAATGTGCTTTTTGCATGATAATTCTATATGAAGAACCACATGTTCCACCAATCTTCGTAAAACACAGACCCTTTCGTATTAGGTTCTACAGCAAACAACAAGTAACGTTTGTACATGTAATTTATACGCAAGAAAGGTAAAGTTTAGACCAGCGCTCCATCTAGGTTGTTTATATGTCACATCCTGCATCGCGAAAAATGAACAGGGATACGAAAAAAAAAAGAAAAAAAAAAAAAAGAAAAAAAAACCACACACACAACAGACCCACTTATTACTGACGTGACGGATATATTTACTAAAATTATAAATATCCACAGGAGAATATTTATTACAATTTTTATTTGGCTTTCTTACGAACACACACTTTTTGTTATTTACAGACAACTGAACACACACAACTCAAAGATATGATGTAGATATTTGCAAAGAAGTTATTTATACAGTTATGTCACTGTCCTGTACACTATTCCCCCACCAGTAACAAAGTTATGAAGTAATACAGGGTGGTGAAGTCTGAAATTACATCAATTCAAAACAAACAATATCATATTAGAATAACAAAAGATATGTTACAAAAACACAAGTGCAAATGGTATAAAAGTGATAAAGATACAACACAATTAATAATCTCTATTTACAATGTCTAATGTGACTTCATTTATTTTTCACAGAAATAACTCAGTCTAAGAATCGTGCTGGAACTCTTATAGGTCTTCCTGACTTTGATACTCTGTCAGCTGGACATGGTTCCTCTGTGGACTTCTGTGGTTGAGTATCCTTTCCCAAATTTGGAAGAACCCTTTCTAATTCCCTTTCTTCCTGCAAGAGATAGGCTGGTTTAAGTCTGTCCACTGACACATTTATGTTTTTGCACTTCTTCAAAATAGTGAAATATTTTTCATGCCTTGTTATGACAGGAAAAGGACCATCATATGTAGGTTCTAATGGTTTTTTAATCCTGTCACATCTTAAGAACACATGTGAACAAGTTTTCAGGTCTTTTGGTACAAAAACTGATTGTGCTGTATCATATGTAAGTTTGTTAGGTTTCAGTTGCAACATTTGCTTTTGCAAATCAGTAGTAAATGAATCAGGGTCAATCTTTGTAGTTGGCTCTTCAAAAAATTCACCAGGAAGTTTGATAGTTTTCCCATATACCATCTGTGCAATAGAATAGTTTGATGTCTCTCGTAGTGCAGTTCGCAATCCTAGTAGAATAGTAGGTAGAATATTTGTCCAGTCGGAAGTGTTGTGAGCCTTGATTGCAGATTTCAGAGTTCTGTGTAACCTCTCAACTTTGCCATTGCATTGAGGGTGATACGGTGTTGTGTGTTGAATTTTCATTCCACAAATGATACCCAAATTATTAAACAGTTGTGATCTGAACTGTGTTCCTTGGTCTGTGATTACTTGTGATGGAACACCAAATCTAGCAATCCAGTGTTGGTAGAAAGCTTTTGCTACTTTTTCAGCGGTGATATCCTCAAGTGGTATGACTTCCATCCAGGACGTGAAACGATCAATACAAGTCAAGCAATATGTCATGCCATTAGATGGAGGCAGAGGTCCTATGATATCGATGTGTACAACACTGAAACGTTCATCTGGTTCTTCAAATTTTTGTAGCGGTGATTTTGTGTGGCGAGTAATTTTGGTTTTCTGGCAGTTAACACAGGATTTAGTCCATTGTTGCACATCTCTTTTTATGTGAGACCAGATAACTTTACTGGTTAACAGTTTCACTGTAGTCTTTATTCCAGGATGAGCTAAACCATGAAAATGGAGAAATATTTGATGACGAAAAGCTTGAGGAATGTATGGTCTGATATTTGCAGTTGAAGTGTCACACCACAATGTTTTTCCTGATGGAAGTTGATATGACTTGAAGTTTAAGGAGTTGTTCTCAGTTCGGAGTTGTTGTAATTCTTGATCTTGCAGTTGGCTCTTGGCGATTTCATCGTAGTCTATTATTGCTATTTCATTAATTCTGGACAGAGTATCCGCAACAATATTGTCATGGCCACTGATGTGACGAATATCAGTTGAAAATTGTGAGACATATTGCAGCTGTTGCATTTGTCGAGGGGATGCTTTTTCATTGTTTTGCTTAAATGCAAATGTGAGTGGCTTATGATCAGTGAATATAACAAAATTTCTTCCTTCTAGTAAATGTTTGAACTTTTTCACAGAAAGGTAAATTCCCAGCAATTCTCGATCATAGGTACTATAGACCTTCTGTGACTGACTCAGTTTCTGTGAAAAGAATGCAACCGGTCTCCAAGTTCCATTTTCTAATTGTTGCAGTACAGAACCAACAGCAACATTTGATGCATCAGTGCATAACGCTAAAGGTAGCTCTGAGTTAGGAAAAGCCAATAATGCAGAATTTGCAATATCTTGTTTGCATTGCTCAAACATTTTCTTCGCTTCCTCAGTCCACTGAATTTGTGTATTATCCCTCTTTTTAGCTCCCTTGAGGTAGTCATGCAAAACAGCCTGAGTCTGTGCTGCATCTTTAAGATAGCGACGATATTGGTTAACAATGCCAAGAAATGTACGGAGTTTGTGCAGTTTTTCAGGTAACTTGTATTCCAAGATAGCTTGAACTCTTGCAGGTAGTGGACGGGATCCCTCAGGTGTTATCCAGTAGCCCAGAAATTCTATTTCATTTACTCCCAAAACTGATTTGGAGATATTTATTCGTAGTCCATATTTAGACAAAAGCTCTAGGACTAATTTGAGGTGTGAGTGGTGTTCTTCAATACTAGATGAGGCGATCAAAATGTCATCAAGGTATGTTGTTGTTATGGTCTTCAGTCCGGAGACTGGTTTGATGCAGCTCTCCACCCTACTCTATCCTGAGCAAGCCTTTTCATCTCCTTATAAGAACGGCAACCCACATCCACTTGAATCTGCTTACTATACGCATCTCTTGGTCTCCCTCTGCGATTTTTACCCCACACACTTCCCTCCAATGCTAAATTTACGATTCCCCGATGTCTAAGAATGTGTCCTACCAAGCGATCCCTTCTTTTAGTCAAGGTATGCCAAAAATTCCTTTTCTCACCAATTCTGTTCAGTACCTCTTCATTAGTTATGCGATCTACCCACCTAATCTTCAGCATTCTTCTGTAACACCACATTTCAAAAGCCTCTATTCTCTTCCTGTCCGCACTGCTTATCGTCCATGTTTCACTCCCGTATAAGGAACCACTCCACACAAATGCCTTCAGAAAAGACTTCCTTACCCTTAAGTTAATATTCGATGTTAGCAAATTTCTCTTTTTCAAAAATGCTTTTCTGCCCATTGCCATTCTGCATTTTATATCCTCTGTACTGCGACCATCGCATGTTATTTTACTACCCAAGTAACAAAACTCATCTACCACCTTCATTGTTTCGTCACCTAATCTAATTCCTTCAGCATCGCCTGATTTTCTAAGACTGCATTCCATTATTTTTGTTTTGCTCAGAAAATCTAATCCAAACAAAACTTCATTAATAAATCTCTGGAATGTTGAAGGTGCATTCCGCAGGCCAAAACTCATAACATTAAATTCATAAAGACCAAATGGTGTTATTATGGCTGTCTTATGCTTATCTTCTTCAGCAATGGGTATCTGATAATAAGCCTTGAACAGATCAATTTTAGAAAAGATGTTCTTCCCTTACAGAATATATTGGAAATCGTCTATTCTTGGTACTGGATAACAGTCAGGAACTGTTATGTCATTTAACCGTCTGTAATCTCCACATGAACGTATTGAACCATCTTTCTTGGTTACTAGATGAAGGGGACTAGCCCATGCAGATTTTGATGGTCTAATGATGCCATTTTATAACATGAATTTAAATTCTTGTTTCGCCACTCTCATACGGTTTGGGTCTAACTGTCTTGCCCTTGAAAACACAGGTGGACCTTCAGTGGCAATGTAGTGTTTGACATCATGCTTAATTTCGCCAGGTACCAAATTAGGCTTAGCTATGTCGGGATACTGCAGCAATAAATCGGTAAATTTTGTGTTTTGACTCATAGTACATATGACATTTTCATCTGAGATTGATACAACTTTGCCCTCAGAACTGAGCTTGGTTATATCATCTATTAATCTCTTATTATGCACATCTACTAATAATTTGAATTTGTTCAAAAAATCGGCTCCCAATATAGCTTTATCGATCTTTGCTACGATAAACGGCCATTGAAATTCACGTCGCAGTCTCAAATCGATAGTACGAAATTCGATACCATATGTAGGAATTTCAGTTCCATTGGCAGCATACAATTTATATGGTGATTCACCTTTAGCTCTTGCATGAGTTGGAATTACAGAAACATCAGCTCCACTGTCAACTAAAAATCGCAATCCCGTTTTTTTTGTCGGTCACAAATAGGCGGGTTTTGCGGCACTGGTCTGGAGCAGCAGAACTCGCCGCTAATTCAGCTGCTGATTCGAGTTTCCGTGTTCTGACCATTTACAAGGAGGTGTGCATTTTTCAGGTTTGCAGTGCTGTCCGAACCGAAAGTGGTAGTAACAGTATTTTCCATTGGAGTTGTATTTATTTCGTGATTTACTGCGGCTTTTATTGCGTCGGCGGTCGAAGCTTCTATTGCGAGACCTGCCTCTGTAATTGGTTGTCAATGCAGCTATTTGTTGCTCTAGCCCCGAAATTCTTGCCATTAGGTCATTCATTGTTACCGGAACATCTTGTTTGGTGCAAGTGTCACTTTTCATAACGAACAATTCATTACGAGGATTCAGTTCTATTATTCTATCAGCCATTACAGCCACCTTTTCGAGTCCTTCGTCACTGACAATTAAAATGTTCTTTGTAGAATCTGGAAGCTTTTCTAACCAAAGTGTTTTAAGAACCTTTTCTGAAACATCTGCGCCTGCCAATGCTTGCATTTTGCGTAATAATTGACTAGGCTTTTGGTCTCCTAGATCAATTCCAGTGAATAGTCTTTTGATGCGCCTATCTTCACTTTCTTTAAAAATATTGAGCAGACGTTCCTTAGCCGCCGTATATTTATTCACTTCTGTGCTGCGAATAATGTCCCAAATATTCTCGATATATTTTGGCTCTAACTGCGACACTAGATGGTTGAATTTAGTCTCTTCCGTTACAATTTTGCAAATGCTGAATTGTGCCTCCACTTGATAGAACCAAATCTCGGGTTTATCACTCCAAAACGGCGGAATTTTGACACTGACCTTATTCGCTTCCAGTCGATCTTCTGGCGTGCTACTATTTGTTATCGTGTTCGCATTTGTCGCCATCTCCTCTTCTTATCACGTCGGGGTCACCAATTATTACTGACGTGACGGATATATTTACTAAAATTATAAATATCCACAGGAGAATATTTATTACAATTTTTATTTGGCTTTCTTACGAACACACACTTTTTGTTATTTACAGACAACTGAACACACACAACTCAAAGATATGATGTAGATATTTGCAAAGAAGTTATTTACACAGTTATGTCACTGTCCTGTACACACTTCTATCCCTCTTTAAGGTAAATAGACTCATAGATCAAAGGAATACACATCACAACCTCCGATTGCTTTTCTATTAAGACAGATGAATGTTCGTCGAATTATGCTTTCGTGTAATATTGTAGCTGGATAACTATTTAAATCTAAACACATCGCGAGGTTGTACGACTTCTGCAACTAAACACGTCTTTATGTTAAAGAGGAAGTCTCATCGGTAGATCAGACATTTAGACCCCGCATAGATAAGTACAACATGCAATAGCTTTGATGTATCTTACCAGACGATCCTATGAATCTTAGATCAGGGTATAGAGGAAGAAACAGAGCTGATAAAATAGAATATAAACGCCTCTGGTTAGGGTCAGGACTATCCTAACCACAGAATCGAACCAATCGTCGACTGTGTTTTCCAGATAGAAGGCGATTCATACATTAACGACCACACAACATACTTCTGAGAACCTGCTAAAAACACAAAACAGAGAGACAGAACACTGTCTTCGTTATTCAACTCTTATTACATACATCGTATACACCACATCCACCTTACAGAATATATCCATAATAACAACAGTATACTGTATTATTAACCACCTAGACCAAGTTAGTTTACCCTGGTCGAATACATACTGTATCGTATTTTAGGCAACCATATCGTCGACTACAGAGGCATCAGCGCACATTAATAACACTATAGAAGCACTGTAAGGTATCTTAAGGCACCAACAGACAATTCGCAAGTGTTACCTACAAACACCACCGAAGAGTAAAAGTGTCAAAAAGGTTCAAATGTTTGTAAATCTTATGGGACCAAACTACATTGGTCATCAGTCCCTAGACTTACAAACTACTTAAACTAAGTTAAACTAACCTTAGGAGAACGCACACATCCATGCTGCGAGGCGTGAAGGTCGGGGTGAGAGTTTAAAATAGGGAAAGATTAATTTTTGAAACTCACAACCACCAGCTGCGAACCAAATTCCTAAACATTCAAAAACACTGGAACTGTTATTGCGACTGTTTGACTCGTTTTCTAGGGGATGATATCACACATTCGCAGCTTTCCTTCCCTGCATATGATTAACAAAACAAATTCATAATAAGTTCAAGTTCATGAGAGAAAAGGGTGTACTAACTACTATTTTAGAAAACACGTGAAAGTTCACTTTATGTTGTTTATTTCACAATCTTTGATCCCTGTGGCTGTCGCGACTGTACGTCGGTAAATTTACCAAATGAAGCTATAGCTCGTGAGCCCCCAGACAAAATGAATATTTGTCGCGAATTGATTTCACACCACGTGGCTGTCTCAAACACCGTTTATGTTCATGCCTATGCGACGACACGAGTTACATTAACAAATCACAGTCACTTTAATTCAATGCGATGCACACCTTGTTGCACCGGCTAAATATTCACAAACACACAGTAGCACTCGATTTAACTTGGTGCAGTCTACGACGAGCAACCACACGTGGCGATTGCCACACAGAAAACTCAAGTCACCACCTCGAGATCCACATGCCGACTGATGCAGAGCGACGCCGCCCGGCCAGCTACACCACGTGGTCTCTGGAGTCCTCACTTCCTGCCCTCGCGTGCGCGCGCACCAAAACTCAACTGCCGGGGTTTTTTCCCCTACGTCATCAACTTCCCCATGTAAGCTGTTGTAATCGATTTGCCAACGTACAGCGCTCAGCCAATACATTTCTAAAACTTTACTTAAAATCAAAATAATTACACTACACATTAAACAAATATTTTCTTACGTTTTTATATTAATATAAACATCCTTTGTACTGTTTATCATATTTGTGCAATTTCTTATACCACAGATAAGTGATTTAACTGAATACTTCAAGATAAAATACAAAAGATTAATTGAAAATAAAATGAGAAATAGTTAATATATTATTTTTATAAACAAACATTGCCATGCTAGTTGTGTAACTGTCTTGTCTTCGTTGGTAATTTATTACTTTTCATTGTCAATTAAACATATTACGTTAGATGTGACTATATCAGCTAATGTATTGTTTATTTATCAACAGGCTATTTTGTAATGAGGGCCTTAAAGGTCCCTAACTGCATCGTATTACTTCAAATGCCAGTAGTATTACAATATTTGTGCACTGCACTGTGCCTGGCACTCGCCATTGTCCCTCTCTCCCCTCACTGGAAACGAACTGTAAAATCCTAAGTTGGAACAAGCCACCAACATCGGCCTGCTCGCTGGCCTCCCGTCAGCTACAAGCACACAGCAAATCTCAACGTGGAGAATTTCTACCTATGGCCTAACTATAAATGTTGTCACCCAACTGTGTACATACATAGCTACCATAATTAAATAGATTAAAATTGTGTAACATTTGGTGCATTGGCATGGTCAATGTTTGCTGTGAACTTCATACTGTTTAATTATCAAATGCTATTAATTACCAGTATTTCTATTGGGCGGTAATCTCACAATACCCCCACTTGCATCATCCAAACCATGTGCAGGATGGCGCAAGTAGCACCAAAATTAATACATTCAAATGAGCAAAATTTTTAAATTACAAAATTATTGAATCGGATTGGCTCAAACACTATGCCAATTACGACCTCAACTAACGCAAAAAGATAAATAAATAAAAAAATAAACAGGGCAGTGAGATAATTTCCCAATATTTGTACCATTAAGACCACTTATAGTGTGTGCATATTTTTAAGAAAAGAATCCTTATAACTAATTACATCAATGAAATTTAAGTGTGCCTGTTGATTATATACAGAATTGGCACCAAATTTATAATATTATTAAACTTTAGTCTTTAGAGAACCTTGTCCTACATGGAAAAACTAGAATTGTCACTATAAAAACTTTTGACGGTGTACACTCCACTTGTTTAAAGGAAATCTCTCACCACTTTGACACTGAGAACCCGAGAGTCATCGTTGCAGCAACTCTGGTCCATGGTGTACGGTCCTATGTCTCCGTCATTTCAACCAACATGCTGTTGCAGCTTAGATTCATGGCACTGGATCAAGCGTTCTTGTTCACAAACGTCATATGCACCCTACATGGAACAGGAAGAGCAGAAGGCACTCATGAGTCAACATAGACAAAAGTTTGTCTGGACACCAGGATTCGGTTGGATTTGTATCCCACCCCCCTGCCATCCAGACTTGGTGCAATTGAAACTAAGCATTGAGACATGTACAGTAACATGCAAATCAACAGAATTAAGAACTCAAAGTGGCTTGTGTTAGTCATTATCAGATCAACCCAAACCACCATGCCTGCACTCTCAACAGCCATAGCTTCAGATGAAACAGACAAGAGAATATGTGGCCTACTTGGAGTATTAGTACCAAGCGAATGTTATCATAGAGAATTTTCTCTTCTATCAAAATGACAGCTACAAGCATAAATACAAATCCTACCCCCTCGCACCAAAAGAAATTATTTCTACTGGTGTGAGGTTAAATTTGCATCCCCGTCATCAGCCTCATGTGCTTTCCACAAGTACTCCCCACAATAAAATATCTAAGGTTAAAGTCTAATCTCAAAATTAGTTTATCACAAAACATCTAAATTTTTAAATAAAATATCACCAAACCCTATTGATACTCATACTAGACAGAAAAATAGTTCTCGTCAACTATTGTTGCAGAAATTGTTCAGTCAACAGTTGAGCACCATTAAAGAAACCAAAATGTGTTATCAGAATCAGTTTAATATAACAATACTGAGCATTCCCTATTAGACACGTTACCTACCAAACACTCAAAAGAGACAGACATTAAATTGCAAACACTTTCTCTCCTTGAAACATTTCTCAATCAAACCCACCTTTAGCCAAAACAGCCACAACAAACATACATTCCTCACTTCTGACCCATATGGTCAGCCACACCCACATATGCAACACTGTCAGCTGACATTTTCATCACAATTTATCTAAGCCACAGACCCTACTCCCTGCATCAATGTCCACCACTTTCTCATTCTCCGAGTTACCCCACAACTCACATCACATATCCAGCCCTGCTCACATATACACACATAAACAGTACACTCCCACTTCCTCTATCCTTTAGTGTTGGCGTACATACATACACATTTACCTCATGTACCACTGTTGAACTGCAAATCTGATACAAGCACATGTTTTAACACAAACAACAAAAGAACAACATTTACAAAGATTACTTGTAAACTTGACCCCAATGCTTAAATCTAAACACACAAGTAGATACTAAGACAGACCACAGAATAAATACACACAAATTCTTAACCTACTATTTACAATGCATTGAATCTCATACTTCATGACAGTTACTTGTGTAAACATGCCATTAAATCTTTATCACTTAAAAAATTTTTGAATTTCACCCTCTTCATGCATCCCTCCAGACTTAATTCTAACACTTCATCTTTATACTCCAACTGAGCTTCATATTTGCACAGGAAACCACTTCCTAACATTAGATTTAAACAAAGTCCCTTTATGACTAATAAATCTTGAATAAACAGCTCCTCCTTAATGGTTACTTCAAATTCTGGGTTCCCTACATTTAACACTTCTATTTTTCTTGCAAATGTACACTTTTCTTTTTCCCTTGCCCCTGGTTCTACAAACTTTAAATATTTTAAAAACCTGATCCAATCATCAGTCCCATAGTCATGCACTTCTTTGTTAATCCAACCTACATTCAACCCATCTTCATCCATGCATGTATATTGTTCACTATTATAAATGACAGAGGATTGTATCTTATTCTCCTTATCACCTGACCCCTCCTGTATAACTTCATGTACCTCACTTATCTCATCATGATCTAAGGTACACATGCCTAATCCCCTTAATTGATCATACTCATTGTCCCCATTCACAAACTCTTTCAACACATTGTAATAAGTCTGGTCCCTATTATATTGTGTGCCTAGTCTGTCCAAGTAATCATATTTGTGCAATAGCCAATCATCTGGTGCCCACTTCCTAATCCAGATTATTTTCCCAATTAAATTTCTGGTTTGTGCATCCACACTGTCAACTTGGCCTTCATTTACATTAGGTCCATTGTCATTTATTGTCTCTACTGGACCACATTTATTTACATTTAATTTAGAAAAACATTCACTCTCATTCATACATTCCACAACATCTATGCTGGGTACAGTATCATCAATATTCACATTCATACTTTCACATTCAGTCAACACTTGTGCCTCTGACCTATTCAAAATTATGGCTAACCCAACACTGTTTTTATCCTCTTTAATGTTGTTATCAAATAAACTTCCCACATCATACTCTCCTTTATTGTCCTTGTTTCTATCATTCCTCCTGTTTGCATTTCTCTTGTCATGTTGCAAAAACCAATCCCCAAAAATTTCCTCACTACCTATAACAGCATCCATCTGACACATACTTTCCTCTCTTTTCTCCCTTTCCTTGTTTACTCTATTTATGTTTTCTTCCCTCTTTTCTTTATCCTTGTCCTTGTGAACTCCTACTTCCTCTTTCCTATCATCATCTCTGTCCATGTGACATAGTTTTTCCTCCCTTCTCTCCCCATATCTATTCCTACTGTAATTATGGTCATTAGATCCCCTGATATCCCATCTTCTGGTCCTGTTATTAGAATATTTCCTTGTCCCAAAGCGGACCTCATTTGGAACAAATCTTAGTTTCCCTGATTCTGTCTCTGATTTTCTCTCCTACTGTTATCCCCATTCCTATTTCCACCTTCCTGCCTTCGATTTCTCCAATCATTTTCCCATGTTTCCCTCTGGCTTCTATTCTCCCAGTTGTCTCCTCTGTTATTGTTACCTCTCCAATTTTCATTTAAATTCCTTTCTCTATCGTGGTTTCCCTGGTTGTGACCCACATTTCTACTGCCTCTGTTTTCATTGTGGTTCACATGCTGTGTTCCCCTGAGCTGTCGTTCCATAACTAAACCCTGGTCTATCTTTTCTACAAATTCAATGAAATTCTCAGCTGAATCTGTGGGATGGTGAATTAACTGCCAATGCAAATCTGCAGGTAACCTCCTACACAAAGTGGAAATTACTGCTAAAAGACTCAAAGGTGTATCTAAATGCACTAGTTTCTCAAGTTCCTCCTGACAAAATTCCTTCATGCTCTGTTTTCCTTTCACATAGTTTGGCCCGTTCAAGAATTCATTTTGTATCTTAGCTTGCTTGGCCTCCCCCCAATACTTATTTAAAAACAATTTTTCAAACACCTCAAAACTAACAAACTTATCAGCACACTGATTTGACCAAGATTGAGCAGAACAGTCAAGCATTCTCTTTGCTAACTTCACTTTACACTGGTATGACATACCAGGCACAAATTGGTCCCTGCATGCAGCCAAAAAATCTACTGGATGATAATTACCCACTCCTGAAAACTTTTTGCCATTAGGTGTCTGCACCATGGACCAATTAGTGTTTCCTGATGCAGTACAC
The DNA here is from genome assembly GCA_026315105.1 of Locusta migratoria. Classification (NCBI taxonomy): domain Eukaryota; kingdom Metazoa; phylum Arthropoda; class Insecta; order Orthoptera; family Acrididae; genus Locusta; species Locusta migratoria. Next base: position 739,655,742 of record CM048755.1, on the reverse strand, counting down.
AATTCTAGATTATTTATTCTAGTGTTCACCTTCTCAATCTCAGTATTGTTTACTGTCACTACTTGTTCTATCTTTTTCCTAAAGTTACATTCTGTATTCTCTAATTTTCCTGACAACAAAGTTTTTGTGTCCTCAATACCTGCCACCATCCTCTTGTCAACCTCAGCCAACGCCTGCATAGTCCCCTCAATCCTGTGATCACATATTTGTTTCACAGCATCTAACTTGTCTCCTACCTCAGTCTCAATAGCACCAATTCTGGCATGTATCTCCTTTTCCCTATTATCAAACCGTTCTGTGAGACTTCCTATCTTTTTGTCAATGTCTGTGATTATTTCTGCCTTTAATGCACACATTGAATTTTGTAGTGCCCCAATGTCTGCCTTAAAGTCAGCTTTCAATTCTGATTTTACAGTTCCCATTTCTGATTTTAAATTTGAGTTTGAATTTTGTATTTCTGATTTTAAATTTGAGTTTGAATTTTCTATTTCTGATTTTAAATTTGAGTTTGAATTTTCTATTTCTGATTTTAAATTTGATTCTAAATTTGAGCTAAAACTCGCTAACATGGCTGCTAACATCTCCGGTGTCAACAACATTCCCCCAGTATTTACCCTCTCTGGACTTTCTGGTATGCTACTCTCTGAATCTACGTCGCTTGGCGACCTTTTAAAAAAACTGCTCCATGATTTTGTGCCACAAGAAAGCTTGATTAACACACAAGAATTTATAGCGCCAGCTGCTTTATTTATCTTTTAATCCAGAAGTTGCTGCAACGAGCTGTGACGTCTCCAACGCTCGCTGCCGTCTGTTGTAGAAGCTGTGGCTGGAATATGTCCCCACTGCATCCCTTATCCTTTGTAGAATCGAAGCTGCTGGGCCCCGACGCTCCGTTGACGACTTGCGAAGTCACCACGATTACTGCCGTCAGTTGCAGAAGATGAAATTTGAGTGCGTGGATCCCGCGTGCCGCCGCTCACTGCTGCCGGGCCGATGCGCCGTCGATCGCCGGTTACGGATGCCCGCGCCCGAATTCTGCCAGTCACCAACCGTCGTTAAACGCGCGATGCGTTCGCGTACTTGTTTGCAACTGTTCGTAACTGTTCACTGTCCTATACACACCCTAATCTCTCCGTCCGAGCAAGTCCAACGTGAACTAATCCCGGACGAGCCCCCAAATGCGAGGCGTGAAGGTTGGGGTGAGAGTTTAAAATAGGGAGATTAATTTTTGAAACTCACAACCACCAGCTGCGATCCAAATTCCTAAACATGCAAAAACACTGGAACTGTTATTGCGACTGTTTGACTCGTTTTCTAGGGGATGATATCACACGTTCGCAGCTTTCCTTCCCTGCATATGATTAACAAAACAAATTCATAATAAGTTCAAGTTCATGAGAGAAAAGGGTGTACTAACTACTATTTTAGAAAACACGTGAAAGTTCACTTTATGTTATTTATTTCACAATCTTTGATCCCTGTGGCTGTCGCGTCTGTACGTCGGTAAATTTACCAAATGAAGCTATAGCTCGTGAGCCCCCAGACAAAATGAATATTTGTCGCGAATTGATTTCACACCACGTGGCTGTCTCAAACACCGTTTATGTTCATGCCTATGCGACGACACGAGTTACATTAACAAATCAGTCACTTTAATTCAATGCGATGCACACCTTGTTGCACCGGCTAAATATTCACAAACACACAGTAGCACTCGATTTAACTTGGTGCAGTCTACGACGAGCAACCACACGTGGCGATTGCCACACAGAAAACTCAAGTCACCACCTCGAGATCCACATGCCGACTGATGCAGAGCGACGCCGCCCGGCCAGCTACACCACGTGGTCTCTGGAGTCCTCACTTACTGCCCTTGCGCGCGCGCGCGCGCCAAAACTCAACTGCCGGGGTTTTTTCCCCTACGTCGTCAACTTCCCCATGTAAGCTGTTGTAACCGATTTGCCAACGTACAGCGCTCAGCCAATACATTTCTAAAACTTTACTTAAAATCAAAATAATTACACTACACATTAAACAAATATTTTCTTACGTTTTTATATTAATATAAACATCCTTTGTACTGTTTATCATAATTGTGCAATTTCTTATACCACAGATAAGTGATTTAACTGAATACTTCAAGATAAAATACAAAAGATTAATTGAAAATAAAATGAGAAATAGTTAATATATTATTTTTATAAACAAACATTGCCATGCTAGTTGTGTAACTGTCTTGTCTTCGTTGGTAATTTATTACTTTTCATTGTCAATTAAACATATTACGTTAGATGTGACTATATCAGCTAATGTATTGTTTATTTATCAACAGGCTATTTTGTAATGAGGGCCTTAAAGGTTCCTAACTGCATCGTATTACTTCAAATGCCAGTAGCATTACAATATTTGTGCACTGCTCTGTGCCTGGCACTCGCCATTGTCCCTCTCTCCCCTCACCGGAAACGAACTGTAAAATCCTAAGTTGGATTTAGTTGAATGAAAAGAGAAATCACAGGAAAGGAGCTTGTTTTGTGTTTGGGGTAAGAATTTTGGGTAAAGGGCAGGTCGAACTTGTTTTACAGAACTGAAAATCTGTTGTAAGTGTGTTGCTTCCTAGCTATTGTGTGGGTAAAGTACTACCTCAGTTCCGTGGTTGCTGTATTGTCAGGTGTCTTTTCAAAGAAGGGTATTGTTAGGTCAATGCTTTCAAGAAAGAAAAAGTTTTAGTATATACGGTCGGAATCGTTAAATTATTTTACGCATATTTTTTATTGCGACTCTCCTTTGTACAATAGGGTTTAAATGTTTGTGGGGCACTCGATTATCGGTATTTGAGCTGTCCAATTACTGGATGGGAGACATGTTAAAACGAATGACAGTTCTGGCTTCAACTAAGTAACAGGTTTATTGAAATTCAGCGGCAACACACAAATACAATACACCAACGTGTCTCAGAAACATGACTTACTCATAACACACAAAATTTATGTGAAACTGCATTCATTGCACTCAATATATACACACGCAAAGAGCTTAGATCATAACAAAGATAAACAAATAACTATCTGAAAATTGTTACCAACATAAAAAAAACTCAAGCACACGATATCAAAAAATTAATTTCCCCTTCTCATATTCAAACAATTTTTTTGACATACAAAGAATTGCAATAGATATTCTGACACCTCCCCATGTCAAAAAGTTTTGTTATCAAACGAACACAAAAACCACAACTCTCTCTCAATGAGTCCTAACATTTTTCTAAACTTAGCAGTTGTCTCCCCGGATAATGCTTTTGTAAGTATATCAGCTACATTATCAACAGATGGCACATACTCAAATTTTACCAATCCTTTAGCACATTGTCTTTTATAAAGAAGTATCGGACATCCATATGCTTAGTTTATCTGATACAACATAAGTCAAACTAGCATTGATTGTCACAAAAAATTGCAATTGGCAATGTTAAATACTTACAATCATTCAGTTCTTTGAAAGATTATACAACCACAGTGTCTCCTTGACACAGGAGACCACTGACACAAACTCAGCTTCTACAGTTGAAATGGCGACTATCTGTTGTTTTTTACTCAGCCATATAATAGGAGAACCAGCAGATTTCCATACAAAACCAGAAATAGATTTTCTGTCTTCAGAATTAGCATACTCATACAATAGATACTACTGGAATCATTAGTAGCTTTATAACACAATTTAATGTCTTTTGTTTTCTTTAAATATCTGAACACTTTCTTACCTCTATTCCAATCTTTTACACTAGGAGTCTGTGAATACTGACTCAGCTTGCAAACTGAAAAAGATATATCAGGTCTGGTGTTATTTGCAATGTACAATAAGTTACCTATAGCCTTCTGATATAAGGTCTGATTACAACCATCAGCTTAACCTGCAATTCTCTTGTCACCTACATCTAAGGGAGCTATACACCCTTTTGCATTTTGCAAATTGTATTCTTGTAGCACATCGTCAATATATTTACACTGATCAACATACACAGAATCTTTAGTTACTGTAATTAAAAAAGACAAGAAATTTTTTATTTGCCCAAGATCCTCAAATTCTAGATAATGACCCAATTCACATTTAAACCAATTCAAAACTCCAGTAGAGCCAATAGCCACAATATTGCCGCGAGAGACTACGAACACATTTAAATAAATGCAATGTGCGCTATCCTTGCTATAGTGGTGTGTCTGCAGAGGTCTTGCGTAGAAGGTTTTGATCATTTAGATATGTAGCTCTGATGTTTCTAAGAGAGAATGCTGAAAACGTTATGATATTTTGTTTAAACAATTAGCATATGTTTGTTTTATGTAGCCTGCTAAGAGAGCACTAGGTGTGTGTGTGTGTGTGTGTGTGTGTGTGTGTGTGTGTGTGTGTGTGTGTGTTACTCCTCGGTATGTGTTCAGGACGAATTTTAACTGTGCTTGCAGATGTATATTTAGACACATTCCTAACAGCTTGGTGCAAGTGTAATGGTGGCTGACTGACAGAGCGGCTTTCGCTATGTTGCCGTGTGTGTTAGCTGCAGTGTTGGAAATCTTTAGTTTCTATGTAGACGTTGTGCTAGATGTCTTTGCCGATTTTCGTTATTTCCACCAGTAAATTCGAATATTTTTTACAAACAATGTGTCGTCTTCTGCTGCTGCTGTTGTTGTTGCACGTTATTTTTAACTCGTTCGTCGGCTGTTGTAGACGTAGTCTAAACGAAGAGATACAATTATTTTGCTTAAGATGTAAGGTGGCAGTTGAGTTCCGAAACGGAACATTTATTTTCTTTGGGTAGTCCCAAATGTTTGACTCTGGTTAGAATTGTTTTTAAATGATCTGGACATCAAAAGAGAATTATTTTTCTTAAGATGGATACATAAGTTTGTGGCGTTCGTTAGCATTACATCCCGTTTATTGTCTATCCTGTGCTATTATTAAACGTGTATGTCGGCTGTTGTATATGTAGTTTATGCAAAGAGTCAGAGAGAGAATGCTGAAAATAATGAAATGTTATGATAATTTGTTTAAACATTTAGCATTGGAATAATTGGCTCCTTTTTTTCTATGTCGGTGTACGTCTAGGGGCGCGGGTTCGAGTCCTGGACCAGGTCGCCCAGGGGTGGCAATCTTTAGAGGTGTTGATGGGGGCGGTGGCAGGGGCGAGAGTGGTGGTGTCTGTCCTTAAGTCACTGTTAAATTCATATGCTAATTTAATACGTAATGTTCTAATTGTTAATGCATAAATTAAATTGATTTGTAAAAAATAATAGGGAGCAGTGGTAGATGGCCTGGAGGTGGAGGTGGGGGGCGGCGAGTACAGACATGTCGAGTGCGGTGGCGTATGGGTAGGTGTTTACGTGCCCTCAAGTGCGCCAGTGTTACGTGCAATTTGCTGTAACCTGTCAGTCATCCGTAAGTGTGCTATTGTTCGAGTGTGGCGGCATCCTTTGATCTGCAGTTGGGAAATTGGCAGAGCAGGGAGGGGGGTACCTGGCGTCAATTACACGAACGTCGATGGGCGATTTTCAGTGAGTCAGAACTATGGTTACCCTACTACTCCCATATTATTCCTGAGGAACGCGAACCAGAGACGAATTGCTGTCACATCCGACGCACAGATTCTTGCCTCCACAAATCAGATGATTCGGAAAGGTACCTATCAGTTGAAAGGGATCAATATGTTGCTAGGGGTTATGATTCGGTACAATTCGGTGGTGGCGACCAAGCTTATTGTGCGTTTGACCTGAACCAGTTCCTATTGGTTCAGAATTTCCATGTCTAAGGAATCAAACAATGCATTGCATCCGAAGTCGTTTATAGAGCAATTCGACAGAGTGTTTCCACCAGAGTGGCCATTGCAATACAAACTTGAATTTGTATGTGGCCACATGCAAGGAAGTATTTCAGAACATATGCGTTCAGTGGCGGAGAGATGCACATCATACGAACGGTTCAGAAGCACGTCCTTGTCGTCCTACTCGTCTTCGCAGACGAAAGACAGGATTAAGGATGAAATAATTATGGGCAAGGATGTGGAAGCGGCTGGGTTTAAGAACCTAGTAAAATACCTTGAATCGCTGGTAAAGAAAAGATAATCCCCATTCGGAGAAAGAAATAATGAAGCATTACTTTGCAAAGCTCACAGTTCCCTATCAACGAAGTATGATTGGCAAATGCTATGGTACCCTTGACCATTTCATAATTGTTCTAACAAAGTCAGAATATGTAGAGATTCGTCACGACTGGTGATCATCAGCAAGCAGGGAGGATAATTATCCTCAGCAGAGCAGCAGAGATTCGTGGAATCACAGTTCGAACCATGACCACAGTAAGAACCGCATCTGGGGATTAAAGAATAACAGTAAAAACTGGCAGAGAAGTAACCTGAATAATGGGAATTGGCGCAACCAGGGTAATGGTGGTGGTAGTCAACAAAATATTTTCAGAAGTGATAACAATCAGAGGCGGTTACAAAATAATTCACAGTGGCAAAATAACGGTCTGCCACAGTTCCATAATAAAAATAATAGAAGTTGGGGCTAGCAACAAAATCAGCAGTGGTCCACTTCACAAAATAATGCAAGTTCATGAGGGAATCAAAGAGCTCTGAGTCCTCGACGAGTTATCGAAATTTTTGGGCTAAGACCCCGACCAACCCGACCAGTAATAACAGCACAAACAATAACCGCAATTGACAGGTTGTCTCTGCAATTACGCGCACTCTAGATGTGCAGAATCTCTCGGAGATGGCGCGCTTTATCCTCTTGATGGAATCAAACATGATATAATAGATATATATTGAGTAGGTATGATTTTATGTGTATGGTCGGATAAGTTCTCTTATGTCTAAAATTATTGATAATTATAATTGTGTGTACGTTTTGTTTAAAATAATGTTTACTGTACTTTTAGACTAATTTTGAGAATTTAATAATCATTTGTGTTTACAGGTTGTCTTTAATATATGTGTTTTGATTTAAAGGATTTTTTTTTTTTTAAATTGGATCAGGAATGTGAATATAGCTTTGGTTTCTGTTTCTCCATTAATTATCCTCGATGTCTATTGTGTTGTCCTGGTTTATTATTGTCTCTCAGTTAGCGTCTGCATTTGTCATCAAATCTGAGTTGTAGTGAAGGAATTTGGCTGATAGTGACTTGTTTTACTCTTTTACTATTTGAATATCATCAGCAGTTGTCTATCTTTGAGTTCCTGTAAAGTAAGTATGCGCCATTGATAGTTTCCTTCTTTCATACTTGTGTCGAGAGAGTGTGTTGTTTTGGTGACGCTCACGTGTGTTATGTTTATTTGCGACCCAATGGAATGGCTATCCAGGAGTGATGTGCCTAGTCGAGCAGCCTTGTGTTTTGCTTAACTGCACAGTGGGCGTGGTTACGTGTTGTGGTTCCGCAATGTCCACGCAGATCCACGAGTTGACGTTAGTGCGATCGAGTAGTCGCCTGGCTGCGATTTGACTCTACTTTCTATGTTTTCTCAGTTAGATGTGTCCCTTCAGGTGGCGGAGAGATAATACAGCTGACAGTAAATAAGGGGATTTGAAAGGGGGAAACTAATAAGTTGCATTTCTTTACACGGTAAAACTCCATGCCACATATCTAATATTTTTCCATAGTTTCAGATCTATCAAATGTGTCTTGCAGTTCATAAAACGAAAACATGGGCAAATCACACTAAGAAAATTTCATCTTAGCCAGGGATTCGTAGGGCGAGTAATCATCAGTAACCCACATATAGTGAAATAGCATGAACAATGACATCAATCGCAAAGCTAAAGTTTGAGGCTATAAACAAAATTATTCAGCAAATATGGAAAGTACTAATAAATTGGAAAATTATTATAATCTAAAAAAAAACGTTAGGCGTTCATCTAAAGAGTGTACGTATAGGACAAACATGGGCTATCATAGACAACATAAGAAACACATAAGATAAAAATCGCAAGGCAAATAAAAAAAACTGATAATATGTAACATATGAGCAATAAAGTACTGTGTAATGCTAATAGGAATGGATTAGCTAAAATCCCATGTGGAATATAGTAGTGGGGCTGTGGGAGTTTCACGCCACTGAGATTCGCGCGTCTTTTGTTTTTTGGCGGGAAATTTGAATTACGCCCCACCCCTCCTCCCTCGGCCAATTGCCTGACCGCAGATCAAAGGATACCGCCACAGGATGATTGATAGTTCTTCCTGGAAGAACGAAAGATGATTGACAGTTTACATTTAGGTCCTTTTGATTCGCTACTTGTCCGACTGCTTATCAAAGGACGCCGCCATAACGCACTTAAGGATGATTGACAGGTTGCAACATCTCCCTCGGCCACACACGACGCCCCGCCCCCCCGCCCCCCGCCCCCCCCCCTCCACCCCTCAGTGCCGCCACCAGACAAGCGGCACCTCCGACAGGTCCAGACCTGTAGACCCCTCGACATGTCTGTACTCGCACCCTGGACCACACACCTGGCCGGTTCGATGCCCCCCTCCACCCCTCGGCACTGCAGCCAGACAGGCGGCACCTCCGACAGGTCCATACCTGTAGACCCCTCGACATGTCTGTACTCGCACCCGCGACCCCTACTCGCTCGGCCGATTGCCGGACCGCCGCCTCCACCGCCGACAGATGCTACCCCCTCCTCCTCCTCCATGCTAGCGACCGGTTCTCAAAGGACGCCGCCACCCGCCCTACCCGCGAGAACAAACAATACCGCGACGATTGTCTTGACCGCACCGACACCGCCCCCACAGGCCGACCCCTGCTCTCTTTTTACGGCGACCGCGCTCCGACAGGTCAGCAGCCAATTACATTGCATATTTATTATTATTAAGCGCGCCGCAGCGATCCGTACGCCAGATCTCGATTTATGTAACAACAACAATTTCCGCCGTTTATTATTATTATTCTTGGAAAAAAATAAAGCTACCATAGTGTTCTTCGTATGCTTTAGAACAGAAATGCTTAGCTGGTCTCGTATACTACAGCATGTAGTAGTATTAAATATTAAAACTCGTATGCAAAATTTGCAAGTAAGAATTTCCACTCCAATCTCTCTCCACGCTCTTCGCATAGACTACAGCCGACAGACGTGTTTAATAATAATAACAGCGCAGGTTACGGTAACGAACGCCACAAACTTACGTATCCATCTTAACATATACTCTTTCGATATACAGAAACAATTCTAACGAAAAGAAAAGAAATGGTCCGTTTTCGGAATTCGACCGCAACCTTAGATCTATAAATGTATCTCTTCGTTTAGACGATGCAAGCAACAGCCATCGAACGGAATGTAACTTCTATGCCAACAACTCTTTCGATAAAACAGCAACAGCGGCAGCAGCTGAAGACGGTATATTGTTTATACAAAAATTCCAAATAACGAAAATCGGCAATGACATCTAGCACAACGTCTCTAAATATACATCTGCAAAGCACCGTTAAACTCGTATGCAAAATTTGCAAGTAAGAATTTACATTCCCATCTCTCTCCAGCCGTGTTTAATAATAATAGCGCAGGTTAGATAATAAACGCCACAAACTTACGTATCCATCTTAACATAAACTCTTTCGATATACAAAAACAATTCTAACGAAAAGAAAAGAAATGGTCCGTTTTCGGAATTCGACCGCAACCTTAGATCTATAAATGTATCTCTTCGTTTAGACGATGCAAGCAACAGCCAATTAACGAAAAGAAAAGAAATGGTCCGTTTCGGAACTCGACCACAACCTTGCATCTATAAATGTATCTCTTCGTTTAGACGATGCAAGCAATAGCCATCGAACGGGATGTAACTTGTATGCCAACCACTCTTTCGATAAAACAGCAACAACAGCGGCAAGCAGCAGAATACGACATAGTGTTTATACAAAAATTCCAAATAACGAAAATCGGCAATGACATTTAGCACAAAGTCTCAAAATAAACATCTGCAAGCACCGTTAACAATCGTCCAGAACGCAGAGCGCTCTCTCGGCAGACTACATAAAAGAAACATATGCTAAGTGTTTAAACAAAAACACCTAAGTTACATCTCCAAATGATCAAAACCTTCTATGCAGACGCACCATTCTGACAAGGATAGCTCGCAATGCATTTATTTAATGGAGCTGAGCCATGCCGAAAGTTCCGAAATTTAACACTCTCTCTCTCTTTAGCGATCTTGCCCTGTTACGTTTCCTTCTTCTTAGTTCGAGGTATAACTGCGCATTCCGAGAGTTCGGGTACTTTAATTTTACCTCTTATTTCCTTGCTACAGCAGTACACATCCCATCTAAGAAATCTCTATGTCCTGTTACGATGCAAACTACATTTATCTGACACCGATATTCCAGCGCCCCAGAAGACATTTAATCCCTATTGTGCAACGGAGAGTCGAAATAAAAGAAAAATACGTGAAATAATTTACCGATTCCGACCGTCTACACTAAAACTTTTCGAAATTATTGGCCTAACAACACCCTTATTCGACAATACAGCAACCACAGAACCGAAGTTACCTGCCCAATGCAACACAGATTTCCAGCTCGACCCGCCCTTTACCCACAAAATTCCTACTCCGAACTAAGAAATGTTTGTATAGTCTATGGGACTTAACTACGGGGTCATCAGTCCCTAAACTTACAAACTACTTATGAACTACTTACGAACTAGGACGGCACAAATATCCATGCCCGAGGGGGGATTCGAACCCCCGACCGTAATGGCCGTGAAGACCGTGACTGGAGCGCCTTAGTCCCCTCGGCCACCGCGGCCGGCCCGAACTAAGATTTATTATTTTAATTACAAGTAGATGTCCACCGTAAACGAAGACGCTAACCTACACGCCACAACACATGATTCTATATAGGACATGGAGTGTTTACAATTTTTGTTTTGTTTATTACAGTACAACTGAGTACATGCAACGTAATGTTCGCAAACACTTATATCGCAACCAACTCCCGCACACTTCGATCATAACCTGCTCTCTAAGGAATGGATGGGAGTCACACACAGTACAAACACGTTTGTCGTGTGTTCCGCTAATTTCGGCCAGTACAACTATGCGAGACCAATCCCCCCGCCTGTTTACTGTAAAAGCAAATATTTTCCCCCACACTATCTATTTAAACCGGGCTTGCACATATACAATAGCCTCCTTTTAAAAGCATGTGTCTTCGCCATATAATCCAGTTTTCGTTTATCCTTCTTCTTCTTCTTCTTCTTCGGACTTGTGGAATAACGTAGACGATATCTACGTCTGTGGATAATAAAGTCCTGGAATGCTAAAAAAAAAATATAGTTCCTTGCTCGACTCTACAAGTAATTTACAGTCGAAACTAAAAAAAAAAAAAACATAATGTCCGAGAGAGCGGTCAATTTTCTGGTACTCTTAATACCCAAGTATCAAATCTAAAAGCGTTTGCACAGTACAACGGCGCACTTTGTAAATACCGTATCTTCTCTTTTAGAACACTTAAACAATCTTCTTACACAATCCTCCATCCTGGTAATACCATCTTCTCGACCCGGCGAAAAAATAAAAGTCCTAACAATCAACTGCCTGGACTCTTTATAAAATCGATATCTTTGCTTACACCAGGGCTCGTGATTTTTCGACAAATTTATTTTGGTTCTACAATTCGACGCCAACCACGTTATGCAGTCGTTTCCTCGCCCGCAACCACTTTGATATTGCTCCTCCCATCCGAAAGTCATGCTCGGATACGAACGCCACTCGGTTAAAGTATTGTCCAAAAATCCAGGAGATAGAAGCCATCTACACGAAGCTGCTGCTGTAGTATAGATGGGAGCGCCTCCATTAAAAAACATCGATTAGCTGCAGTTTATAAGATATATACCCACAGGACGTATATATTTCCCCCTCCCCCATGTATTCCAGAAATAGTAACTTCGTCTTATCTCCAACGTTTGCAGTATCGAACTTGCGGAATTTACTACACACACACACACGCGCGTACTCCATTGGCTACAACTAGCGCACTTTAAGTACCGAAACTATAGGAGTTTTATAAAACACGTTGATTTTCGACGAAAGAATTATGATTTACCGCAGCAGGCATATCCGCTACGTAAACGTGTTGCACACCAGCCGTGAAGTAGCCAACACTAGCATACGATTAAACAGACGATGCTTCGACGAAAGATCAATGCACCACCAAAGTCAGTTTTCTTTACAGCTTTACCGTGACGTATATATTTAGGGTATATCGACACTTTTTACTTACATTCCGTCCCATCTAGCCTAAAGCACTCTCTGTAAGCGCCAAACATTTCCAACACAGTAACAGAAGTACACCTACAGTCAACACGAACCTACAACAACAAACGAATCTAGCCATTCCAACTCGATTTTTGTCCCAAATAGCATGCTGCAAGCTATGTATACGTTCGTAACAACCCAGACAGAGCTATCCTTACATCCGTCACTAACCCAGTACCAACTCTAAACAAGTTACCACAGATGGTGTTATAACCGCGATCAGTAACAGACAAGATCTCCCAGACACACAGCGTTTTAATAAAGTTTCGATCTCGCTCTCTCTCCACCCAATAACTACGTTGGTTGCTTGACCTGTCCCTAACATCCAACCACAACTTTGTTTCCAATGCATAGCCCGGCAGACAATATTTCTGGAACGCTCTCTGTCAGCCAATAGACTATTTACCTCGAGCATTCGCGCACAAATCACCATCGTATTCCACTCCTTCTAACAAATTATTACTCTCGATAAACATCTGTAAAAAAAATGAGCGACGTGCACACGCACAGAACAGCTAACAAGAAAAGATCTAGATCCAAGCCAAGTTCTTATAATCCTTACAAGCAGCAACGCAAAATAGTCTACACCATTTCGAACTAATGCAACACCAGATTTTTTTTAACGATCTCCAAGAGCAATCCTTTAGAGACTAAACATACGATTAAATGCACCTCCAATGTAGGTAACTAATCCTCTAACTCGATGTTTATCGAGCAAAGAACATTAATTTACCACTGCAATCATCTCCGATACGCTACCCAGAGAAGTCCATTCGTAAACACAGCTAAAAGAAGATATAAATGCCCCACATCCATGCTACGAAGTATCTATATGTATTTCCACAATTGTGGACCACATCTGCGCTGCATCGTATCGCACGACTAAACAGTTCGAAATAGGTACTTCGCGCAAGCTAGCATGCATAATCACATTCCATGTTATTTCTGGCTGTAGGCGAGTGCGGACCTGTTGACTCATCGTAGACGCCGGTTTGGAGCGTGTGTACGTCCTATACATGTAAACATACCTGTCCACGCTCGCACCTGACCCGGAGAAGTTTTCGGTTTAATTTTTCCTGGCCGCACCAGATTCCGAATACAAGAGAGCTATTTTCGCGAAGATAGATTTCCTCGCAGCTGACGCAAGCGATGTTTTTACCGTACGAGCAGTCGTTAAACTTTTATACGCAGATACATATACAGACAGTAGGATGTGCGCAAATTTGCGATGTAGCTCTTACAGAAACGAAACATAGTTTTTTTTAGAAATTCGATAAGAAGAAGAAGAACGAAATTTATACAAGATGAACCAATGTGCAATAAGTCAAACCCCATTCCATGCAGCAATGTACCGAGCAACGTCGATTTAAACGAACGCTTTGCTTAACTGTGGAATAGAACAACACAGAATTACACCTCCCTAACAGATACTTTACCGAGGAGTTACTGCTCTTTGCTAACAAGAAACATGTCTTCTGGTATCTTCTCCTAAACCCTATAAGACCGAAACTTTCTACTCGAGAAGCTAGACACAGAATACAATTGTTCTTTATTATGTTCTCGAACTCCATTACGTATCTTCGCTTCCTCCTGCACCTTCGGGCAATGCTTCTAGACGAGAACAATCGTGTATTTTAACTTTTCCCATTATTTCCTGGTTATAGCACTATGCGTCGCTATGTGTGTACGTTACCAACTCCTGTAGTAATTTCCGTATGGAACACTAGGTTTTACGATTATTGCAAACGATTGCTTGTTATTCCATCCGTTTTTAACTCTGCAAATGACTGTCCCCAGTCCACCACATTTGGATGCAATGTAGTCCCTTCTCCAAACGATAATGCAATACGTTTTTCGTGTCTTCCGCTGTTTTCGGCCAGTACACCGACGCGTGACCAATCTCCCTGACTGTTTACTGTAAAAAGCAAATATTTTATAAGTCCCAGTCGTAACCAGATTTCTCCACACCCTCCGTTTAAGCCGGGCTTACACATATACCATAGCTTCGTCTTTCTCCAGCATTAGTTTGTACTCGTCCTTTATGGCAGTTGCTTTAGCCATATATTCTAGCTTCCTTCTCTTGGTCTCGATATCCGCCATTTCCAGCTTTCTTTTCGCGCACATAAGACATTAACTGCACGTAGCGATGTAATTTCTTTAATGGGGGATGGCTTAAGCCTGTGTGATACATTTACTCTTTTCGCTGGGCTTGCAGAATGACATTGTTTGTAGGTACCAGACCTAATTCGGCGATATCTATATCTGGAGGCAGTGTGGAGAACAATGTTCTGGACTGGGAGAAGTATGTTTCCCCTGCATTAATGTAGCTTTTAAGTGTACTACTTATATCGTCTTTGCCGCTGCAAGTATTACGAATCTCCACCTAATTTACAGGTAAACAATGGAAACTAAAAGCTGATAGAACGTAACGTACAAGCTTTTATCGATTTGGAAGGTTTAACCTGTACACCGATCAATTTTGGGGTATTTTTATTACCCCAGTACACAAATTGCAGGACACTATTAAACACTACAAAGCATCTGTTGTCCCAGATGTTTGTTATTCGCCCCCCACATGGTGGAGAAACACTTTGCAGATACCGTTTAAAAAACTTAAAGAGTCTTGCACAAGATCAAAAACACTCTCCATCCGGTAATCGTATATTGTAATACCCCTGTTCTCGACCCAACGACGAAGTAAGTGCTCAAATGCAGCAAACAGACCTCTATCTCTCTTTTTAGGGTAAATTGGGTCACGGATCACAAAATTCACACCACAACCAGCGGTTTTATCCCCTAGTAAGACTCCAGGACGTTCTCCAAATTATGGAGAAAATATTTCCAGGCGAAGTACTAAATAACCTCCATATAGGCGAGATTCTAGTTGGGTTCTTCGGGACTTGTGGTATAGAGACAAGTGCGTAGAATCGAATCCTGCATATGACAACGCGACGGTGGCAAGTTCCGAAGCGCAGCAGCTGGGAGGACCTCCAGGCTATAGCGAAGACACACATCCTCCGCAACTCCCACAAGGTGTTGTGTTGGAATATATAAGGAATGGTTGGAGAAGCCTCCACGTCACATCCTCGAAACGCAAAGCATGCTCCTGGATAGCTAAAATACTCTCTGATGCGCGAATCCCTAACCTCTAAGCATTCGTATTCTATTAACACCGATACAAATATTACGTTGTACTTATAGAGTATCGCTCGCTATCTTTTCGATACCTTTCCGACACCTATTCGCTACCTTTCCGCTACCCTTCCCACTACCCATTACCTTTCTGCTACCTTTCTGCTACTATTCCTTTACCTTTCCGCTACCTTTCCGCTACCTACCCGCCACCATCCCTTTACCTTTCCGCTCCCATTCCCACTACCTTTAGAGCATCAGAAGGCATGTTAGCTATCCAGGAGCATGCTTTGCGTTTCGAGGATGTGACGTGGAGGCTTCTCCAACCATTCCTTATATATTCCAACACAACACCTTGTGGGAGTTGCGGAGGATGTGTGTCTTCGCTATAGCCTGGAGGTCCTCCCAGCTGCTGCGCTTCGGAACTTGCCACCGTCGCGTTGTCATATGCAGGATTCGATTCTACGCACTTGTCTCTATACCACAAGTCCCGAAGAACCCAACTAGAATCTCGCCTATATGGAGGTTATATAGTACTTCGCCTGGAAATATTTTCTCCATAATTTGGAGAACGTCCTGGAGTCTTACTAGGGGATAAAACCGCTGGTTGTGGTGTGAATTTTGTGATCCGTGACCCAATTTACCCTAAAAAGAGAGATAGAGGTCTGTTTGCTGCATTTGAGCACTTACTTCGTCGTTGGGTCGAGAACAGGGGTATTACAATATACGATTACCGGATGGAGAGTGTTTTTGATCTTGTGCAAGACTCTTTAAGTTTTTTAAACGGTATCTGCAAAGTGTTTCTCCACCATGTGGGGGGCGAATAACAAACATCTGGGACAACAGATGCTTTGTAGTGTTTAATAGTGTCCTGCAATTTGTGTACTGGGGTAATAAAAATACCCCAAAATTGATCGGCGTACAGGTTAAACCTTCCAGATCGATAAAAGCTTGTACGTTACGTTCTATCAGCTTTTAGTTTCCATTGTTTACCTGTAAATTAGGTGGAGATTCGTAATACTTGCAGCGGCAAAGACGATATAAGTAGTACACTTAAAAGCTACATTAATGCAGGGGAAACATACTTCTCCCAGTCCAGAATATTGTTCTCCACACTGCCTCCAGATATAGATATCGCCGAATTAGGTCTGGTACCTACAAACAATGTCATTCTGCAAGCCCAGCGAAAAGAGTAAATGTATCACACAGGCTTAAGCCATCCCCCATTAAAGAAATTACATCGCTACGTGCAGTTAATGTCTTATGTGCGCGAAAAGAAAGCTGGAAATGGTGGATATCGAGACCAAGAGAAGGAAGCTAGAATATATGGCTAAAGCAACTGCCATAAAGGACGAGTACAAACTAATGCTGGAGAAAGACGAAGCTATGGTATATGTGTAAGCCCGGCTTAAACGGAGGGTGTGGAGAAATCTGGTTACGACTGGGACTTATAAAATATTTGCTTTTTACAGTAAACAGTCAGGGAGATTGGTCACGCGTCGGTGTACTGGCCGAAAACAGCGGAAGACACGAAAAACGTATTGCATTATCGTTTGGAGAAGGGACTACATTGCATCCAAATGTGGTGGACTGGGGACAGTCATTTGCAGAGTTAAAAACGGATGGAATAACAAGCAATCGTTTGCAATAATCGTAAAACCTAGTGTTCCATACGGAAATTACTACAGGAGTTGGTAACGTACACACATAGCGACGCATAGTGCTATAACCAGGAAATAATGGGAAAAGTTAAAATACACGATTGTTCTCGTCTAGAAGCATTGCCCGAAGGTGCAGGAGGAAGCGAAGATACGTAATGGAGTTCGAGAACATAATAAAGAACAATTGTATTCTGTGTCTAGCTTCTCGAGTAGAAAGTTTCGGTCTTATAGGGTTTAGGAGAAGATACCAGAAGACATGTTTCTTGTTAGCAAAGAGCAGTAACTCCTCGGTAAAGTATCTGTTAGGGAGGTGTAATTCTGTGTTGTTCTATTCCACAGTTAAGCAAAGCGTTCGTTTAAATCGACGTTGCTCGGTACATTGCTGCATGGAATGGGGTTTGACTTATTGCACATTGGTTCATCTTGTATAAATTTCGTTCTTCTTCTTCTTATCGAATTTCTAAAAAAAACTATGTTTCGTTTCTGTAAGAGCTACATCGCAAATTTGCGCACATCCTACTGTCTGTATATGTATCTGCGTATAAAAGTTTAACGACTGCTCGTACGGTAAAAACATCGCTTGCGTCAGCTGCGAGGAAATCTATCTTCGCGAAAATAGCTCTCTTGTATTCGGAATCTGGTGCGGCCAGGAAAAATTAAACCGAAAACTTCTCCGGGTCAGGTGCGAGCGTGGACAGGTATGTTTACATGTATAGGACGTACACACGCTCCAAACCGGCGTCTACGATGAGTCAACAGGTCCGCACTCGCCTACAGCCAGAAATAACATGGAATGTGATTATGCATGCTAGCTTGCGCGAAGTACCTATTTCGAACTGTTTAGTCGTGCGATACGATGCAGCGCAGATGTGGTCCACAATTGTGGAAATACATATAGATACTTCGTAGCATGGATGTGGGGCATTTATATCTTCTTTTAGCTGTGTTTACGAATGGACTTCTCTGGGTAGCGTATCGGAGATGATTGCAGTGGTAAATTAATGTTCTTTGCTCGATAAACATCGAGTTAGAGGATTAGTTACCTACATTGGAGGTGCATTTAATCGTATGTTTAGTCTCTAAAGGATTGCTCTTGGAGATCGTTAAAAAAAATCTGGTGTTGCATTAGTTCGAAATGGTGTAGACTATTTTGCGTTGCTGCTTGTAAGGATTATAAGAACTTGGCTTGGATCTAGATCTTTTCTTGTTAGCTGTTCTGTGCGTGTGCACGTCGCTCATTTTTTTTACAGATGTTTATCGAGAGTAATAATTTGTTAGAAGGAGTGGAATACGATGGTGATTTGTGCGCGAATGCTCGAGGTAAATAGTCTATTGGCTGACAGAGAGCGTTCCAGAAATATTGTCTGCCGGGCTATGCATTGGAAACAAAGTTGTGGTTGGATGTTAGGGACAGGTCAAGCAACCAACGTAGTTATTGGGTGGAGAGAGAGCGAGATCGAAACTTTATTAAAACGCTGTGTGTCTGGGAGATCTTGTCTGTTACTGATCGCGGTTATAACACCATCTGTGGTAACTTGTTTAGAGTTGGTACTGGGTTAGTGACGGATGTAAGGATAGCTCTGTCTGGGTTGTTACGAACGTATACATAGCTTGCAGCATGCTATTTGGGACAAAAATCGAGTTGGAATGGCTAGATTCGTTTGTTGTTGTAGGTTCGTGTTGACTGTAGGTGTACTTCTGTTACTGTGTTGGAAATGTTTGGCGCTTACAGAGAGTGCTTTAGGCTAGATGGGACGGAATGTAAGTAAAAAGTGTCGATATACCCTAAATATATACGTCACGGTAAAGCTGTAAAGAAAACTGACTTTGGTGGTGCATTGATCTTTCGTCGAAGCATCGTCTGTTTAATCGTATGCTAGTGTTGGCTACTTCACGGCTGGTGTGCAACACGTTTACGTAGCGGATATGCCTGCTGCGGTAAATCATAATTCTTTCGTCGAAAATCAACGTGTTTTATAAAACTCCTATAGTTTCGGTACTTAAAGTGCGCTAGTTGTAGCCAATGGAGTACGCGCGTGTGTGTGTGTGTAGTAAATTCCGCAAGTTCGATACTGCAAACGTTGGAGATAAGACGAAGTTACTATTTCTGGAATACATGGGGGAGGGGGAAATATATACGTCCTGTGGGTATATATCTTATAAACTGCAGCTAATCGATGTTTTTTAATGGAGGCGCTCCCATCTATACTACAGCAGCAGCTTCGTGTAGATGGCTTCTATCTCCTGGATTTTTGGACAATACTTTAACCGAGTGGCGTTCGTATCCGAGCATGACTTTCGGATGGGAGGAGCAATATCAAAGTGGTTGCGGGCGAGGAAACGACTGCATAACGTGGTTGGCGTCGAATTGTAGAACCAAAATAAATTTGTCGAAAAATCACGAGCCCTGGTGTAAGCAAAGATATCGATTTTATAAAGAGTCCAGGCAGTTGATTGTTAGGACTTTTATTTTTTCGCCGGGTCGAGAAGATGGTATTACCAGGATGGAGGATTGTGTAAGAAGATTGTTTAAGTGTTCTAAAAGAGAAGATACGGTATTTACAAAGTGCGCCGTTGTACTGTGCAAACGCTTTTAGATTTGATACTTGGGTATTAAGAGTACCAGAAAATTGACCGCTCTCTCGGACATTATGTTTTTTTTTTTTTTTAGTTTCGACTGTAAATTACTTGTAGAGTCGAGCAAGGAACTATATTTTTTTTTTAGCATTCCAGGACTTTATTATCCACAGACGTAGATATCGTCTACGTTATTCCACAAGTCCGAAGAAGAAGAAGAAGAAGAAGGATAAACGAAAACTGGATTATATGGCGAAGACACATGCTTTTAAAAGGAGGCTATTGTATATGTGCAAGCCCGGTTTAAATAGATAGTGTGGGGGAAAATATTTGCTTTTACAGTAAACAGGCGGGGGGATTGGTCTCGCATAGTTGTACTGGCCGAAATTAGCGGAACACACGACAAACGTGTTTGTACTGTGTGTGACTCCCATCCATTCCTTAGAGAGCAGGTTATGATCGAAGTGTGCGGGAGTTGGTTGCGATATAAGTGTTTGCGAACATTACGTTGCATGTACTCAGTTGTACTGTAATAAACAAAACAAAAATTGTAAACACTCCATGTCCTATATAGAATCATGTGTTGTGGCGTGTAGGTTAGCGTCTTCGTTTGCGGTGGACATCTACTTGTAATTAAAATAATAAATCTTAGTTCGGAGTAGGAATTTTGTGGGTAAA
The DNA here is from genome assembly GCA_026315105.1 of Locusta migratoria. Taxonomy (NCBI): domain Eukaryota; kingdom Metazoa; phylum Arthropoda; class Insecta; order Orthoptera; family Acrididae; genus Locusta; species Locusta migratoria. Next base: position 739,635,400 of record CM048755.1, on the reverse strand, counting down.
GGGCGGGTCGAGCTGGAAATCTGTGTTGCATTGGGCAGGTAACTTCGGTTCTGTGGTTGCTGTATTGTCGAATAAGGGTGTTGTTAGGCCAATAATTTCGAAAAGTTTTAGTGTAGACGGTCGGAATCGGTAAATTATTTCACGTATTTTTCTTTTATTTCGACTCTCCGTTGCACAATAGGGATTAAATGTCTTCTGGGGCGCTGGAATATCGGTGTCAGATAAATGTAGTTTGCATCGTAACAGGACATAGAGATTTCTTAGATGGGATGTGTACTGCTGTAGCAAGGAAATAAGAGGTAAAATTAAAGTACCCGAACTCTCGGAATGCGCAGTTATACCTCGAACTAAGAAGAAGGAAACGTAACAGGGCAAGATCGCTAAAGAGAGAGAGAGTGTTAAATTTCGGAACTTTCGGCATGGCTCAGCTCCATTAAATAAATGCATTGCGAGCTATCCTTGTCAGAATGGTGCGTCTGCATAGAAGGTTTTGATCATTTGGAGATGTAACTTAGGTGTTTTTGTTTAAACACTTAGCATATGTTTCTTTTATGTAGTCTGCCGAGAGAGCGCCCTGCGTTCTGGACGATTGTTAACGGTGCTTGCAGATGTTTATTTAGAGACTTTGTGCTAAATGTCATTGCCGATTTTCGTTATTTGGAATTTTTGTATAAACACTATGTCGTATTCTGCTGCTTGCCGCTGTTGTTGCTGTTTTATCGAAAGAGTGGTTGGCATACAAGTTACATCCCGTTCGATGGCTATTGCTTGCATCGTCTAAACGAAGAGATACATTTATAGATGCAAGGTTGTGGTCGAGTTCCGAAACGGACCATTTCTTTTCTTTTCGTTAATTGGCTCTGGTTAGAATTGTTTTTGTATATCGAAAGAGTTTATGTTAAGATGGATACGTAAGTTTGTGGCGTTTATTATCTAACCTGCGCTATTATTATTAAACACGGCTGGAGAGAGATGGGAATGTAAATTCTTACTTGCAAATTTTGCATACGAGTTTAACGGTGCTTTGCAGATGTATATTTAGAGACGTTGTGCTAGATGTCATTGCCGATTTTCGTTATTTGGAATTTTTGTATAAACAATATACCGTCTTCAGCTGCTGCCGCTGTTGCTGTTTTATCGAAAGAGTTGTTGGCATAGAAGTTACATTCCGTTCGATGGCTGTTGCTTGCATCGTCTAAACGAAGAGATACATTTATAGATCTAAGGTTGCGGTCGAATTCCGAAAACGGACCATTTCTTTTCTTTTCGTTAGAATTGTTTCTGTATATCGAAAGAGTATATGTTAAGATGGATACGTAAGTTTGTGGCGTTCGTTACCGTAACCTGCGCTGTTATTATTATTAAACACGTCTGTCGGCTGTAGTCTATGCGAAGAGCGTGGAGAGAGATTGGAGTGGAAATTCTTACTTGCAAATTTTGCATACGAGTTTTAATATTTAATACTACTACATACTGTAGTATACGAGACCAGCTAAGCATTTCTGTTCTAAAGCATACGAAGAACACTATGGTAGCTTTATTTTTTTCCAAGAATAATAATAATAAACGGCGGAAATTGTTGTTGTTACATAAATCGAGATCTGGCGTACGGATCGCTGCGGCGCGCTTAATAATAATAAATATGCAATGTAATTGGCTGCTGACCTGTCGGAGCGCGGTCGCCGTAAAAAGAGAGCAGGGGTCGGCCTGTGGGGGCGGTGTCGGTGCGGTCAAGACAATCGTCGCGGTATTGTTTGTTCTCGCGGGTAGGGCGGGTGGCAGCGTCCTTTGAGAACCGGTCGCTAGCATGGAGGAGGAGGAGGGGGTAGCATCTGTCGGCGGCGGAGGCGGCGGTCCGGCAATCGGCCGAGCGAGTAGGGATCGCGGGTGCGAGTACAGACATGTCGAGGGGTCTACAGGTCTGGACCTGTCGGAGGTGCCGCCTGTCTGGCGGCGGTGCCGAGGGGTGGAGGGGGGCATCGAACCGGCCAGGTGTGTGGTCCAGGGTGCGAGTACAGACATGTCGAGGGGTCTACAGGTCTGGACCTGTCGGAGGTGCCGCTTGTCTGGTGGCGGCACTGAGGGGTGGAGGGGGGGGGCGGGGGGGCGGGGGGGCGGGGCGTCGTCTGTGGCCGAGGGAGATGTTGCAACCTGTCAATCATCCTTAAGTGCGTTATAGCGGCGTCCTTTGATAAGCAGTCGGACAAGTAGCGAATCAAAAGGACCTAAATGTAAACTGTCAATCATCTTTCGTTCTTCCAGGAAGACCTATCAATCATCCTGTGGCGGTATCCTTTGATCTGCGGTCAGGCAATTGGCCGAGGGAGGAGGGGTGGGGCGTAATTCAAATTTCCCGCCAAAAAACAAAAGACGCGCGAATCTCAGTGGCGTGAAACTCCCACAGCCCCACTACTACTATCATGTAAGCAACAGTAAAGAAAACGGAAAGAGAGCGCTAGTGGGAGAACACGGAAAGGTAAGGAGAAAGAGAGAGGTAGTGGCTGCGTTGGCGTTTCCCAGATTACGCCGCTCTGTCTGCACGAGAATCGATGCTCCAGTGTGTCTTTTTCGTCACAGGCATTGCATTTGTCGGAGTTTCTTTGCTTGATCAGCGCCAGCCTCTCGTTTGTGGGCACAATCCGGTGCACTACTTTGTACAACGAGTCTTTGGTGTGGGATGGTGTGGCGTTTACTGAGATATTTTTCCAGACTCATGGCCAGTCGAAGTCTGGAAGCTTTCTCTCTATTTTGGCCTCGGCAGTAATCCCCCGCAGCACTCCATATATTTTTCGCGTCGTTCTTTGACTCGGGTGCTGTATTGAGGTGACCACATAGTTTCTATCGATTGTGGGCTGCTTTATGTGATGCAGCTTGAACGGTATGTGCCCGGCGCAGACTGGCACCTCTTCGGACTGCAGCCTGTAACCTCTGACGAGAGTGCTGGTGATGCCGTCACCGTTTCTTTCTTCAGTTTTCAGCTGCCGATGGAGCAACAGAGCAGCGCATTTCTTCTTCACGTCTACTAAGCCAACCCCACCTTGTTCCCTTGAGAGGGAGCATGTTTCCTGAGAGACTTTATTTCTCTCCGCCATAGCAGGTAATAGCCAGCGCTGTTCAGTGCGCATGATATCTCCAGTGGTACACTTAAGATCTGCACCATGTAGCAGGCTTTCGATAGGATCGTCACGTTTATCAGTTCTACTCTCTGTGAGGGAATGAGGTTCCTGTCTGCATGTGTCCTGGTGAGCCCCCTGATGTTATGGAGGATGTTACGCCAGTTGTCTGCTGCCATCTTCAACGGACATTTTTGAATGTCTACGCCGAGTATTTTGTGTCTGTCCACAACTTTATAGCACGGCTTTGCTGGTGTAAGTCTTCCATTTCCTATGGCGAATATTGCAGTCTTCGCGGGATTTGTCTTTGCACCTGTTGCTCTTTCAAACGATGTCATAATGATCTCCGTTTTCTTGATATCTTCTTCATCAGATGCGAAGACTCCCATGTCAGCTGCATATGCCATGCATGCGTCTGAGGAATCGCCTATTTCATAGCCTCTTATGCTGTTACCCAATTTACGTAACAGTGGGTCCAGAAACATCGTAAACAGGGCCACCGAAAGAGGGCATCCTTGGCGTACAGATTTTTCTATTTTTATTGTTTCCGATGTCCAACCGTTTACTATTATTTTTGAGTTCACTTTAGTAATTATATTCTCTATTATTTCTGCGAATTTTGGACCAAACCCGAGATGTATAAGTGCTCTTAACTGGTGGCTGTGACTGATCCTATCGAAAGCCTTGTGGAAATCGATTGAAATGATCGCGGCGGTGGTGTTTGTTACCGCGATGTGAGAGATTACGTCGCTGAATGTGTTGACGGCGTAGATAATGTTCCTGCCAAGCACTGCACAGGTCTGCCTCGGGCTCATGGCCTTCTTCATTGCAACCTCCATGTTCTCCGAGAGACATTTTGCTACAAGTTTGTAATCATTATTTAGTAGCGTAATGGGCCTGTAGTCGTCAAAGGTTTTCGCTGCTTGTTTCTTGGGTAGCAGAATTACCGTCCCTTTGAGGAAGGTGGGCGGTATTTCTGTCCCATTAATTATTTCGTTTGCGATTTCTGGCATCGTTTCGCCTACGATATCCCAGAACTGTATGTAAAATTCAGTCGGGATACCGTCGGCTTCTAGTGCTTTCGCAGTAGCCTTCAGGGTGGTTTCCAGGTCGCTCTTTGTTATGGGTTCCGTGAGGGGAGCTCGGTCTTCGTTTGTTAGAAGTCGGGGAGCTTCCTGTAGGATACTCATAACTTCGCCGTCGTCGTTTTCCTCCCTGCTGAAGAGGCGGGAAAAGTGTTCTTCAGTGTGGTTCATTACGACGCTCTTGGTGGTCAGTTAGTTTCCCTGACTGTATGATGGACTTGCTGCTGGCCCTCTGTCTCTCTCTATGTAGGTGGTGCAGTGTGACCAGTTCATCTTCGACGCCGCCGTGGGGCTGGCTTCTTTTGATCACTCCTTTCATTCTCCCTCTCTTTTAATGTTGAGGAGTCGCGCTTTTATCTGTCTGACGCGTTTCATATGCATCGGATCATCTAGCGGGGCGTTTAGGGCGTCTCTCAGACAGAGTGTGTAGAAGTCTGCTCTGTTCTTTCGCCAGAATGCCATTTTTGCGCTGACTGGGCGCGCTGAGCCACGGCGCCTGGCCTCCACTCGACCACATCATCTTCGTGAAACAGTTCTTTGTTTCCATTGACTTCTTTGCGGAATGATAATAGGTTACTTATACTGCTACTAATTTGTATAATTTCCACTATCTCAATTCCTTTCTATTTTAAATTAACACATTCGCTGCCGTTCACGCTCTGGCGCGTGTAAACGTTACTCGAGTCAGGTGCCGCTCACGCTGTGGCGCGTGCTGCGATCTAGCATCCTATTACAGGTTGTTGTAAACTGGCATCGTCTAATAAAGCTGTACTCTGGTAGGCACTCAGGGAAGAGTATAAGTGATATGCAGACGTACGTGGTTCCAGATTTCCGCGTTTGCATTACCGGCTACGAGCCACACACGCTTCTCATGATATCATGATAGATTTATTGGATTCTTATGTAAACAAGCAAGCAAGCTTTTGATTATTTTAATTTTATTTCGATTAGTTACCAGTTTATAAAAAAATACTTCTTAGTTTTGATATTATTCATACTTATATTGCTAATGATATAGAAATAAGCATATGTTTTATGAAATACCTTGTATGTACTGTTTGTATTGTTCATTTGTTGTTTTCACAAAAATGCAAATGCAAATAAAAAACGATATAAAAAAACTGAAAAATAAAACCAAAACATTCAGTGGCTCAAAACTATGAAAAGATACTGTCAAAATAGGATCACGCGCCAGAGCGTGAAGTGGCACCTAGCATCATCGCGCCAGAGCGTGAACGGCAGCGAACGTGTTAAACGTTGTAAAAGCATTTTCTGTAAGTAATAAATACTCAGTTTGTACGGAATAGTACGGTAAAACACTACTGTTCCGTACACAAGGACGCAGACGCTGGGGCTGCGCCCCGCTCCCTGCTCGGCCCTCGCACAATGAAACGGCCGGCTGCCAATATGGAAACGACCAGGGGTTTAGCAAATATGGAAACGACCAGCGGTTTAGCAAATATGGAAACGACCAGGGGTTCAGCAGTCTCCCCACCACACCGTCTCAGCTCCAACCAAGCGATCAATGATATGGCGCTCTGGGAAAGCCAATGGGGAGGCGATGTGTTTCACGCGCGTGCATATGAACTAAGTTAACACGTACGGTGTAGTGCAGTAGTATTCTACTTCTGTGTTCACTTGTGTAGCTTCTAGATTGGAAACAGCAAATTTTACTTATTTTTTGAAAGATATGTTTCAATATACGTTACGATTATGACGTCCATTGTTTTTTTTTTTTTCGTACTGCTGTTTTACTCAGTAAACACACAATCAGATGAACTAAGCGCATAGCACTCGAATGTGCAAAACGAAATTTCTTTCCGCAATATCTGCACTAAAGTCAAGTGATACGGCAACGGCGCTGCAGGTCATATAACGCTAAGCGTATTTCAAGCGTTATTAATTCGTTATTACATGTAGATATCTTTCAGAACTATATATAGGAAAACTACGTATACATTTTAACAGACATCTTAAAAATTATATTCATTGGATGAAGTTGGTTTACACACGCAAAGATCGAGAGTGTGATGCTTTTTTATGAGAACTGAAATTTTAGTTTTTTTTCCCCCATGACGGAATGGAACTTGACAGACAACCATATTCTTTTTGTTTTCTACAGCTGTTATACAAATGTCTGCTGGAATTAATTATGCTTCTAAGACACTCATAGCCACGGAAAAAGTAAAGAAATACTTGAAGCAAATGACAACCTGCCACAACTATCTTCAGTCTCTGCTTATCCTTTTGATTTTTTAAATGCAAGGAGGCAGTTAGTACAGCGTTTTTCATAACCTTCATTGGGTAAGTTCAAAGGCTAAATAGGGAGCATTAATTAGCATGGAATAAATCAACTTTGTAATGGTTTGAAAAATACGTTACTGTACAGACAGCTTCTCCTTTGGGTCCTGAGTTCAGTCTTTTGCTTAATTGTGTCTCAATTAGGAAAAGGGGACTGATGACCTGCTGTTTAGTCACCTTAAAAAATCCCAAAACAACAACAGCAGGAAATTAAGGACATTTGGGCAAACAATCTTGGAAATTATATAAACCTCACTCATTCATGAGAATATTCACTCATGACGAAATAAAGCACAGCCAACTTTGATTTTTTTATCCTCTCAAATTACATCCTGTATAAAGTTTTACCATCGTGTAAGTCTAGTCACAATAGTACACGAGCAAAATTAAGAAAAACGAACAATACCGGAATCAAAATAAATAGTGATATGTATCATTAGATGTAAAACTAAATCAGTATAGCACCATGTAACACATCACTAAACACTGGAACAAATAGACAGAAACTCAACCTTTATTTTCTTTATATGAAACAATATTCTCGCCGGCCGCGGTGGCCGAGGGGACTGAGGCGCTGCAGTCACCGTCTGCACGGCCACTACGGTCGGGGGTTCGAATCCCCCCTCGGGCATGGATATTTGTGCCGTCCTTAGTGTTAGCTAGTTCTTAAGTAGTTTGTAAGTTTAGGGACTGATGATCCGGTAGTTAAGTCCCATAAGCTGTACAAACATTTGAACAGTTTTTAATATTCTCTTATAAACATTAGACGATCTACATAAACTCAGATGTTATGTAGCTAAAGCTGTTGGTGATGAAACACAGTAATGGCCTAACGTGTCCATACTTGCAAAAAAGAAAAAAATACTATGTGTGATTTGCCTACAAAACCTAACAATATGATACTGTTGCAAAACAGGAACAAGAACAAACCGAAAAAAAGGAACCACAAGTGAAATCAGTAGCAGTCCCCTCCTTTAGAATAAACAGACTTGCGGGTTAAATCTGTTTACTATTGCTCATCCAACTAACTACTGTGAATTGGCTAAAGCCACAGATAAGAAATAATATACATTTAGAATCTTCCATCATACTATTAGAAGCTTAATTTTAAAAAAATAGTAACATTTCCATTCATGAAAATAAAAGGAAGGTGGCATTTCAGTAGATGTGTGTACACCAAAACATCATGTGAAACTTACTGGAATAGAACAGATTCATCTTGATTGATACAAGCTAATAAAAAGGAAGATGAAGTGGCTGGTTGCCAACATCTAGCTGTGTTATTTTCCACAACGAAATTCCCTACAGGACCCAGGGCAGTCAAATGTAAACAGTAAAAAACAATTAAAGTTATCTTAGAAAGGTGGCTGTTGTTGTTGTGGTCTTCAGTCCGGAGACTGGTTTGATACAGCTCTCCACAATACCCTATCCTGAGCAAGCCTCTTCGTCTCCACATAAGAACGGCAACCTACATCTGTCTGCATCTGCTTACTGTATCCATCTCTTGGTCTTCCTCTGCGATTTTTACCCCACACACTTCCCTCTAATGCTAAATTCACAATTCCTTGATGTCTAAGAATGTGTCCTACCAACCTATCCCTTCTTTTAGTCAAGGTATGCCAGAAATTTCTTTTCTCCCCAATTCTGTTCAGTATCTCCTCATTAGTTACGCGATCCACCCACCTAATCTTCAGCATTCTTCTGTAGCACCATATTTCAAAAGCCTCTATCCTCTTCCTGTTCGCACTCTTTATCGGCCATGTTTCACTCCCATACAAGGCAACACTCCATACAAATGCCTTCGGAAAGGACTTCCTTAGGCTTAAATCAATATTCGATGTTAACAAATCTCTTTTTCAAAAACGCTTTTCTACCCATTGCCATTCTGCATTTTATATCCTCTGTACTGCGACCATCATTTGTTATTTTACTGCCCAAGTAACAAAACTCATCTACCTCCTTTATTGCTTCGTTTCCCAATCTAATTCCTTCAGCATCACCTGATTTTCTTACACTGCACTCCATTACCGTAGTTTTGCTCTTGTTAATGTTCATCTTATATGCACCTTTCAGCACACTGTCCATTACGTTCAATTGCTCTTCCAGGTCCTTTGCTGTATCTGACAGAATTACTATGTCATCGGCAAAACGCAATGTTTTTAATTCTTCACCCATTCCTTCTCAAAATTTCTCCTTGCTTTCCTTTATAGCTTGCTCAATGTACAAATTGAATAACAATGGAGAAAGACTACAACCCTGTCTTACTCCCTTTCCAACGACTGCATCCCTTTCATGCCCTTCAACTCTGACAACCGCTGTCTGGTTTTTGTATAGGTTGTAAATAACCTTACGCTCCCTATATTTTACTCCTGCTTGCTTCAGAACTTTAAAGAGTTTATTCCAATCAACATTGTCAAAAGCCTTCTCCAAATCTACAAAAGCTAGAAATGTAGGTTTGCCTTCTAGGATAAGCCGTAAAGTAAGTATTGCCTCCCGGGTTCCTACATTTCTCCTGAACCCAAACTGATCTTACCCGAGGTCGGCTTCTACCAGTTTTTCCATCCTTCTGTATATAATTCGTGTTAATATATTGCAACCATGACTTTAATTAAAATGATGGTTCTGTAGTTTTCACACCTGTCTGCACCTGCTTTCTTTGGAATGGGGATTATAACATTTTTCTTAAAGTCTGAGGATACTTCGCCTGTCTCATACATCTTACACACCAGGTGAAACAAGTTTGTCATGGCTGGTTCTCCCAGAGACTTCAGTAGCTCTGAGGGAATATCATCTACTCCAGGGGCCTTGTTACGACTTAGGTCTTTCAGGGCTCTGTCAAATTCTTCTTTCAGTACACTATCTCCTATTTCATCTTCATGTACATCCTCTTCTCTTCCTACAATATTGTCTCGAAGTTCATTTCCTTTGTAGAGCCCCTCTACATACTCTTTCCACCTTTCAGCTTTCCCTTCTTTGCTGAGAACTGGTTTTCCATCAGTGTCCTTGATATTCATAGACCTGTTTTTCTTATCTCCAAATGTTTCTTTTATTTTCCTGTAGGCTGTATCTATTTTTCCCCTATTTATACATTCTTCTACATCCTTGCATTTGCCTTCTAGCCACTCCTTCTTAGCCATTTTGCACTTCCTGTTAATCTCATTTCTTAGTCGTCTGTACTCCATTTTGCCTGTTTCATTTACTGCATTTTTATATTTTCTCCTTTCATCGATTAAATTTAGTATCTCCGGTGATATCCAAGGATTTTTTGTAGGTCTTGCCTTCCTACCTATTTTGTCCTCTGCTACCTTCACTATTTCATCTCTCAATTATATCCATTCCTCCTCCTCTACTGTTTTATTTTCCCCTGTTTCTGTCAATTGTAGCCTAAAGCTCCCTCTGAAATTCTTAAGAACCTCAGGTTCCTTCAATTTATCCAGGTCCCATCTCCTTATTTTCCTACCTTTTTGTAGTTTCTTCAGTTTCAGCCTACAGTTCATAACCAACAAGTTATGGTCAGAGTCTATATATGCCCCTGAGTATGTTTTTCACTGTAAAACCTGGTTCCGAAATCTATGTCTTACCATTATAAAATCTATCTGGTATCTCCCGGTGTCTCTTCCACGTATACAACCTTCTTTTGTGATTCTTGAACCAGGTGTTTGTTATAACTAAATTATGTTCCGTGCAAAATTCTACCAGTCGGCTTCCTCTTTCATTTCTTTTGCCCAGACCATATTCACCTACTATCTTCCCTTCCCTTTCTTGTCCTACTACCGAATTCCAGTCTCCCATAACAATTAAGTTTTCCTCTCCCTTAATTGTCTGAATAATTTCCTTTAGCTCCTCATATATTTCTTCGATTTCCCCATCATTGGCAGAGCTAGTTGGCATATAAACCTGTACTACTGTTGTCAGTGTTGGCTTCGTATCTATCTTGACAATGATAATGCGATCACTGTGCTGGTCATAGTAGTTTACCTGCATTCCTATTTTCTTATTCATTATCAATCCTACTCCTGTGATACCCCCAATTGATTTTGTATTTATAATCCTGTACTCACCTGACCAGAAATCCTGTTCATCCTGCCACCGAACTTCATTAGTGAAGTTAGTCCCCACTATATCTAACTTCATCCTATCCATTTCCCTTTTTAAATGTTCTAATTTTCCTACTCTATTAAGGGATCTAACATTCCACGCTCCGATCCGTAGAATGCCAGTATTGTCTTTCCTGATGACAATATCCTCCAGAGTAGTCCCCGCCCGGAGATCCGAATGGGGGACCCGAGAGGATGCCATCATCATATGTTCATACAGTAGAGCTGCATGTCCTCGGGAAAGATAACGGCTGTAGTTTCCCCTTGCTTTCAGCCGTTCGCAGTAGCTGTGTGGCAAAGCCACATTAGCTAATGTTACAAGGCCAGCTCAGTCAATCATCCAGACTGTTGCCCCTGTAACTACTGAAAAGTCTGCTGCCCCTCTTCAGGAACCACACATTTGTCTGGCGTCTCCACAGATACCCCTCCGCTGTGGTTGCACCTACGGTACGGCTATCGGTATCGTTGAGGCACGCAATCCACCCCACCTCGGAAATGTCTGTGGTTCATGGGAGTGGAGAAAGGTGGCTAAGAAAACATTTATTGCGCAGCGGAATTTAGACATAATAAAAATTGCATCTGAGCTTGTTCTCAGCACTTGTGAAGAACACTATTAAATGAAAGAGGGAAGTTGCTCTAAAACTACAATTTATAGGCAACTTACGGATTATGCTGAACTTAAATTTGTTTATTCAGATAGAAAACAAGCAAAATGGGGAACCAATTTTGTTAATACAATAAAAATGCATCTCTTACATGGATTAATGCGGACGGTGCCCAGCCTAAATTATACATGATTTAACGCAACTGGGGAGAAGGATTCAAAAACAACACTCATTCGCTCACACACACGCAATGCCACAGCGAAACTCATCAAAATCAGCGTGCTGAGACGCGGAAGCAGGCGCCGCTATCGTAGGCGAAATTCAGCAAGTCGGAGCAAGCACAAAACACAATATACAAAAACACTTTGAAGTTGGCTCTGGTCTGTCGTGCCTGTTTTGAGATGGTGCGTGTGTATAGCCAAGTTAAATTACATCTGAATTGGACCGCATGCAAACACACTAACGGCGACACACGGCTACGTTACATGAACGCACTCCACTGAAGGTGAAATGCTTGAAAATCATTATACAAAATCACAGTTGACTCTTAAATTGCAGTCTGTTAGACATCGATCTAGGTACTGGTTTTATATGAGAAGTGGCGTGAATTCAGGCGACTAGCTGAAAACCGATGAAATTGAATAAATGCAATTTCCGAAAAATGAAGAAAATTAACTACAGCATGCCACCCATAGAAATGCTTAGAATTATATAAGGAAGCGAATGAAATACAGCTACACGCGATAGGGGGCGATTACAGAGGCGGATGAGGTCCTGCCTCAGAAAAACCACAAAAATGAAATAATTACAAAGTCGGAAAAATAAAAATAAGAATTACGGCATGCAACCCATAGAAATGTTTAGATTTACATGAAGAAGCGGAAGAAACGCAGCTACACGGAACAGGGAGCAATTACAGATACGGATGAAGTCCAGTCTCAAAAAACCCGCAAAAGTGAAATAATTACAAAGACGGAAAAATAAAATTAAGAATTACAGCATGCAACCCATAGAAATGTTTGGAATTACATAAGGAGGCTATTGAAGGAGGTTGTGCAAGGCTCAGAGAGAATTACTGACAAAGGCAGAGTGCGTACTTCCAGTTGGAGAAAAGACAGCAAAAATAAAATAGGCGGGGAGAGAAGATCGCGAAATATTAGTGGAAATCAGAAGGATACCTGCATAGTTACTTGCCTGATTAGCATGGATCAAACAAGAGTGGAAGCTGAAGGCTTTGTTCTATGAACCAACCACGTGGAACACATATCACTCATGTAAGGAAACGATGAGAAGCTTTTTACATGCACTGTATAAAATGAACGTATCACCTATTAGAAATCGGGCCCCACAAAGCTAGAAAGTATTTACACAGAGTTCATACACCGCCACATGATTACCAAAGATTTTAATACAACAGGCCATTATCAAAGTGCAACTAGAATCGCACACACTGCGTTTATCTATTGGAAATCACTGAATTGAAAAACGAGAACACATTTCCACACACGATCGGAGAAAATATTCCAAAAAATGACTCTAAGTTCACGAATCTAAGTTAAACGTGCTAGTCAATGAAACGCTGCCATCTCCAAAAACAAGAGCAGAACCAACCTTACGTCACCAGACGACCAGCCCAGAATGATCAGACGAAGCGGCCACCAGACGTGGGAAGTCACAGGAAGCCGGAAAATCCAAGAAACAGCGGTGGTGGGGACGGAGAGCGAGTACACTCGTGCTGGAGAGGGCTCGCCGACTAGGTTGTAACCAAAGGGTGTAGAAACTTCTTTGGTAACCTCAGCAGCTATCGACTCTGAGGCAGAGAGAACGATGCAAAGCGAGCTATCACTCCCCACATTCAGACAGATATAGATTCTCACACCCACTTAAAAGTAAAACAACTGCACATTCTCACAGGGACAGTGGCGTAGCAGAGAAGCCGTAATTATGCCACATTAATTAATATAATAAAAATATTAATATAAAATAATAATAAAGGCCTAGCAATATTAACTAATATTTTAACACATGAAATAAAAATGTTATTCCTCAATCCCTGAAAAGATTAGGGTTCAAGTTTTAACAAAATGATAATCTAGCACATTAAATAAATTATAACTTTACAGAAATATACTAAAAATATATGGAAGACGACAGACGGTCGTCTTTAATCATTATAGCTTTACAGAAATATACAAAAAATATATGGAAGACGACAGACGGTCGTCTTTCAATTTGAGAATGACTCAAATATGCACTTCAGATTAGACTTGCGCAGTATAGTTCGCGATCTTGAGCGCTGACTTTAGTTCCGGCTCTGCCGCAAACTAGTTCGTTCTTTTAGTTCGTCCGCTCCCAGTGACGGCTGAGCGGCGTGGTCTGCGCATGCAGGTGGAGGGAGAAGGTCTCCCATCTAGCTGCTTCATGCGCTTGCTGCGTGAGCCGCTAACGATATCACGCTAACCAAAAGAAACAGTTTGTGGATAATTTATCGCGTTTATGTTTAGAGTTATCTTTATATCTTGGCATTATGGAATTTATTAGTCAGATATTGCAGAGTGCAGAATACACCAAAACAGAAATTTTGTAGCACTAAACTATGTAATCTAGTAGGCAGACGCTCACCTCGAAATGGCTCTCATCGGCAGAAGGCATACACGTGATTTTTAATTCTTCTTCGCGCCCTCTCGCTATTGCCCGTCGATCTTCGGAAAAGAATTCAACGAACTAACAAACGAGATACGTTTGGTATATTAGTTCGCGACCGGTAATGCATGTTTTAGTTAACAGACCGATTGTACATATTTTAGATCGTGACCGATCGCGCATATTTTAGTTCGCGACCGGTAGCTCTCCTTTTAGTTCGCAGCTCGGCCGCGAATTAGGTTGCTCTTTTTGGCTTTTGCTACCGCTAATAAAAGAGCTCTTTCTTTGTTATATAATGATCAGTGTTGCCCAAGCGTGTGCTATTACCCGTATTTTTGGGCAATTAGACATCAAATACTTAAGCAAATAAATCAGTTATTTACACGGATGGGTGATACAATGGTATACAACTACTTTGCATACAGAGTATTCGTAGTACTTTATTTTTAAAATAGATTTCTTGTAGCAGTGAACTATGAAACTACAGCTGAGCTGCATCTCAGCTTGAAATGACGGTAACTGGCAGAAGGGAACCACGCGATTCTGCACGCTCTCGCGTCCTCTCGCTGTTCCTCGTCAGTCTTCGGAAAAGGAGCGGACGAAGGAAGAGGCGAGGGATCTGCGAACTAGTTCGCGTAGTTCGCCTGTGGGAGCGCTCTTCCGCACTAGTTCGTTCGCGAACTACACAAGACTACTTCAGATACTACACCGCATTAAAAATCTTCATAAAATGAGCCATTTTCACTGTAATCTCAAGTCATGTTGTGCCCACAAACATGTTAGCGATGTATCTGAATTGTACTTAATAGTTGTGGGCAGCCGCAAAACGCTTGGACATTCTGCGCTGCCTCGCTCTTTCCACAGTGCAGACGAATGCACACATTCGTTGCAAAGGAAAGGCGTTAAGAAATAAAAGTAAATGTCTGGTAAAACTGAACTGTATTTGTCAGAAGCGCTACAATAAATGTTTTCTTAGCCACCTTTCTAAGATAACTTTAATTGTGGCGGCTTGCTTATTAATGTCTGTGTGTAATAACGTGTGAGCTGCTAGGTATATTGACCACTGTAGTATTAACTTCCTGTTATTGAAGTAATTTTAAACGAGTCAGATCTCAGTTTGGGCCAGGGAACAAGGTTTTGTAGTAGGGAGTTACCGGTCGTTCACACTGACCTCTTTTACTAATTTTAGTGATAAAACTAGGCTCTTGTTTCGTAAAGTAGTCGACTTTTAAAGTACAAATACGAAAATTTGCCAAATACGACACGACAGCTTTGCGAACGGCGAAAACGGAGGTGACGCCGCATTTGATAGATTACGTATTTACACTTTCCTAATATGAGAGTTTGCAGGGTTAATGATACGGCGCATTAAAGACATTACCGAGACGCGTATTTTAAGATAAAGTTTAGTGCCAGGCTTGATTCCATGGTGCTCCACGACTGTATTTCACTTGTGGAAATTTTTCAGCAATCAGTCGTAAAAATATTTATTTATTTGCATATCTAGATTTCGACCACTGTGTGTTCATTATCAGTGCTACAATAAATACAAAAGAACCAGTTAGAATAACATACATGTCGCGTTATAAGCCAATTGTACAAGTTTTTTAAAGTCAATGAAAAAAAAATATATACCTTAAAAACAATTAAAATACCTAAAACATCTCGACCTAAATGTTGGAGGTTGCGTTCGTACTGACGCAGCTGTTACAGTTCTTACACAGTTGACGTCAGCATGCGTCATTTGCGACTAAGGCGCCCTCTTTAAAGTTTCATATTAAAATAAAGACAAATTTATATGTGGTATGTTTATGGTAGGAATAGTTACGTTTTATTATAATTTTAATAGGCACTTTAAACTGTTCTGTATTAATGAGTCTCGTTTGCTGTTTATATATAATTGGTGGTAAAATGCGTACTAATTGGTGTCTTTATATATATATATATATATATATATATATATATATATATATATATATATATATATTTTATTTTTTTTTTATTTTTTTTTTATTTTTTTTTTTTTTTATTTTTTTTGAGGCCTGGGAACGAAAGACGGCGTCTGTGATTGATGACAGTTTTCAAATTTGGAGCGCTCTGGTCGGTCGCGTATGCGTGTTTGCGTGTCGCGACCAGGAACTCTGGCGTGGAGTGAGATTTTTAAGGGATTCGCTTGTAGGTCTGCAGTGTGCGGAACGACTTAGGTCTTTCGTTGAGGACTCCGAATTGTTCGGACCTCTTGATTTCGCGGTTTACTTGTGCTGTTGTCTGAACTTTGATTTTTGTCCTGTGGGTTCGCTTCCAGCAACCACAGTTGACTTAGATATTTTGGAAGTCTCACTTTGAGCATTCGCGCTTTGCGGATCGTGCATATTTTAAGATTTTGTGTTGCAAGTGTGAGTTGGTGATTTTCACTTCTCAACACTGTCTCAAAAGTATAGTACGATCGACTTGTATGCTCGTGATGTAAAATTGAGCAGCCGTAATCTGTCTAGCAGCGCCGACGCTAGAGAGGCTATTAGTTAAATATCGTTTCTGCTTCACAGAACAAAATGAGAAAACAGTCACGTTTTACTTCAGCACTAATCTGCAGTCATCACCTTCCACTGTCGACTCCTGTCTGCTCCAAATATTTGGTAATGTGTCATTGTTTTTGAAGGATTTTCTCTTAATTTTCGTAACTCAGGTTATTTGTTCAAATTGAGTTTGTGTATTTCCGGTAGTAGTTTAGATAATTATTCGTCCTGAATAGGTTTCCTTCTTCCTTGACTCAGCCACTCATTTGTAGATGTAAATACATATAGCCAACGTAACTTCATGTAATTAATTGTCAATTTTTTTAAACTGTTGCATACAGGATCTCAATTTATGTTAAAGTTTGTGTTATGTTCCGTTAGCTTTACCATGTGACAGGATAAATTGTTTATGGTAAATAAATTGCACCTGAAATATATACATTCTTTCAATTGAAAATTACCCAGTGAATTCTTACTTTTGGAGGGGCAAACAGATGTTCGTTAACACGAGGGTGTACTGTGTAAATTAGGCTTTCATTGGTGGTACCTCTCATTCTTCTATTGGTTAGGAACTTATAAGATAAATGTGTTTGACCATATCGTACGCCACCGAGCAAGTGAGGTCAATAAAAGAGTATTTTTTCCATGTTTTTATAAACATAGTGGCAGCCCATAATTAATTAAATAAATTTATATCTATGTAAAGAATTAATTCAGAATATTGTATCAAGTGGGGAATTTGCATATTGAGTACTGTCGCAGTCGACGAAAACTCGCACACATAGTACAAATTATCACCCAAAGTAGGCATAAAGTTCACACTTTTAATTAAAGCACTGTCAGACCTGATTGGTGCCTCCTTTAGATAACTTGTTAACAAGAAATTAGCTTCAACTGTCGCAAGACTGAACTTCAATATTCATCGCTGTCCACGCCTCAATAAAGTTATTATAGCAATAAATGATTACACTAGAACTATCGCCATACAGCACGTGTGATAACTTACTGACTATAAGATGCTCTATACAGTTGTAACTAACAGAAATGTTTCTTAAGCGTAGATCTTCACGCCTGTCTGACTAAAAAGCAACTAACTAAAATTTTAATTTTCAGTACCAGCATAAGGATTAAAATCGCAGCTTTCTCCTTTATTTTTATTAATTATCAAAATAAAAAAATCTTATTGCAGGAGCCACATATTAATAGCATCTTTGCCGGCAGCTTCTGGCGTGACGATTTGTGAGCTCATTCAGTCACCATGGCTATTGAGTCTTGTGACAGATATCTAAAACACGAAATAACCCAAAACATTTCAATTTTAATTAACGCGCAAAATTATAATAAATACCTTTTCTCAGTTTACATCATAAAATTTATAATTACTTACTTAAGTTGTTGGGACACTTTACTCGACCCTGAAAGGGACTATTAAAATGGTACATTACACAGTGATTGCAAATAGCTGGTGATAAAAAAAAGGAATTTTGCCTGCAAAATGTAAAGAAGTTAGCGAGTTGTGTACTTATAGTCCATCAGAGGGATAAACATTTCATAGAAGTGGGCTTTAGTTTCTATCTGTGCATCTGAAAAGTCTGTAAATGCTTTCTCCCCACAACAAAATATTTGAAAATAAGGAGTTCAGCCCATCAGGTTACAGTTAAAATATTAATAGCTACAAAAATTAAAACTTTGGAAAATACTATCACTAAGGCTTTCAGAAAAAAAGGAAAAAAAGCCCCTGTAATTCGAATTTTATATCAAGTATTTCGGAAGATTATTCCAACTCCGATTTCAGAACTGAAATAGATGTGCAGGTAGCCGAATGGCTTTTTTCTGCATATATTATTAATCAACTAACATATCAACTAACATATGCAGTGCATTGCAATAGTAAAACTCTCCTTCCTAATGTTATTGCTTATAGTGCTCCTGAAAACAACACTTTTAGATATGGATCACATGGCCAACAATTTTTGTGAATTGCTGAATTGTAAAGTGTCACTGCTGAACGTATAATTAAGGCAATGATGACATCTTGATGGGACTGGTATTCAATTATGACTTCCTGAAACAGCATCATGTTGCAGTAACACTAGGAAAGAAGGAGTGCATATTTTTTTTAGCCAGCAACAGTTTCCCAACGTTTTGTTCTGTACCAGTCACAAGCTCCAGCTTTACATATCAAATGTGAGTAAATATTTCTCCTTGCATTTAGGCTCGAAACTGCTTCCAAACGTTCTTAGATAAACAGCATGCACTTTAACACTAGTCACCCAAAAGATTCAAAAGAATTTTTTTGTGTCTCATCCTCGTCGCCACTTTTGTATCCCATCCTCGTAGCCACTTTTGTATCCCATCCTCGTCGCCACTTTTGTGTCTCATCCTCGTCGCCACTTTTGTATCCCATCCTAGTCGCCACTTTTGTGTCTCGTTGCCGCCTGTTTTCCTACGTGTCGGTGGCTGAGTAGAGAGAGACCGACACAGGGAAATAGGACGCACGCGCGTCCAGGTACAAAGTCTGAGGTGACCAGCCAGTGGGACAGCACAAACTAGAAACTCCAAGCTAGATTAGAACAAGATATATATTTCGTAGAAATCATATAATACTTAACTTGGAGGGCAGCAGACTAGTGGAATGCAGATACATAGTTTAACTAGATAGAAGCCTGCCTAATGATGAGTCCTAGTGCCTGTCTGATTGCCAAGTGGCCGATGCAGTTCAGTGATGGCCACGAGCGGAGTTGCAGCAAAGGGCGCTCGTGGCTGACGCCGCGCCGTGCTTTTTAACATATGAACCATGAATAGTATGAACTACAGCGGTGACAGGTTACTGCCTTGTCTTGCCCCTGAAACTACCCTGATCCATAAGCTTAATTTGCCATCTACTCTAACTGCTGCCTGACAGTCTACGTAAAGACCTTTAATTGCCTGCAGAAATTTGCCTCTTATACCATAATCTTGTAGAACTGACAGTAGCTTTCTCCTGGGAACAAAAGCCTTTTCTAGATCTATGAAACATAGATACAATTCCCTCTTCCACTCATAGCACATTTTTCATTACCTACCGTAAGCTAAATATCTGGTCCTGACTGCCTCTAAGAGGCCTAAGCCCACACTGATTTTCATCTAACTTGTCCTCAATTAATAATCGCACTCTCCTTTCAACAACACCCGAGAATATTTTTCCTGCAACGCTAATTAAAGAGATACCTCGATAGTTGTTACAATCTTTTCTGTTTCCATGTTTGAAAATTGGTGTGATTGCCGCTTTCGTCCAGTCTGACGGAAACTGTCCCAATTCCCACGCCTTCTCAATTATCCTGTGTAACCATTTGAGACCTGATATTCCACTGTATTTGACGAGTTCCGCCTTAATTTCATCCACCCCAGCCGCTTTATTGCACTGTAATCTACTGACCATTTTCTCCACGTCCTCATCCTGTTTCCATCGTCGTTCCTATACCATTCTACCTGAAAATCTGATACATCATTGAACGTTTCACCTACATTGAGCAATTCTTGAAAATATTCCCTCCATCTGCTCAAGGCATCCACAGGATTGACTAGCAGCTTTCCTGACCTGACCAAAACACATGTTAATTCCTTCTTCCTTCGCTTTCGAAGATTGCTAATTACGCTCCAAAATTGTTTTCCCGCGGCTTGACCCAGAGTTTCTAGCTTATTTCCAAAGTCTTCCCATGATTTCTGCTTGGAGTCTGCAAGTATCCGTTTGCCTTTGTTTCTTTCTTCAACATAACTTTCTCTGTCTGCCTGAGTTCTAGTATGGAGCCATTTTTGAAATGCCTTCTTTTTCTTTTTACAGGCTGCAATGACTGTGTCATTCCACCAAGCTATCTGCTTCTTCCTGCCTTTACACACTACTGTTCCAAGACATTCTCTAGCTGCTTCCAGTAGTGTGTCCCTGTACCTTGACCATTCCTCTTCCAGTGACTGTAAATCATTATATTCAACTAACTGGTACCTTTCCGAAATCATTGTTATGTATTTGTGCCTAATTCCTTGTCTTGAAGCTTCTCCACCCTTATCCTTCTACACATGGACCTGACGTTCTGCTCTTTTGGCCTCACACAACCAATTTCACTGCAGATTAAATAATGACCAGTATCATCAAAGATCCCCCTGAAAATACGTGTGTCCTTGACTGTCTTCCTGAATTCCTGGACTGTTATTATTTGTCAATGACAGATCTGCTTCCTCTTCCTTCCCAAGTATAGCGATGAATGTCCTTATGCTTAAAGAAGGAGTTTGTGATAACTAAGCCCATACTGTAACAGAAATCCAAGAGCTGTTTTCCGTTACTGTTGGCCTCCATATCCTCTCCAAACTTACCCATAACCTTTTCATATCCTTCTTTTCGATTTCCTATCTTGGCGTTGAAATCACCCATGAGTAAAACACTATCCTTATCCCTCACTCTAACAACTACATCACTTAGTGCGTTGTAAAACGTGCCCATCTCATCTTGATCTGTCACTTCACAGGGTGAATACACTGCCACAATCCCAATTTTCTTGCTGGAGATGGCCAAATCTATCCACATCAGTCGTTCATTTACATAGCTTACTGCAATTGTGTTACTCTAACGTCACTAACAGCTAAAACATCTAGCCCCATCTTACTTGAAGCCTCCGCCAGCTCTATCTTCTTCCCAGTGTAATCTCCATTGATATTAATAGCTCACCATCTCATTCCAGATCGTTTGCCAAGTCGTATCGGAGGAGTCCCTGGTCTGTCAATTAGAGGTGGGACTCCATCACCTCCAAAGGTTCGAGGCATTTTGCTCTGATTGTTGCCAGCATGATATTGAAGTACCTGGGAAGCAGGTTGCTAGCCTTACTTGCCCAGGGCCCCATTGGGTTTTACCCCTAACGGTTAAGGGACTAACCGGTGGATTTGGTAGTCTTTGCCGTCTGAGCACAAAGGTGGCAACAGTGATCTCAATTATTAACACTGGATACACAACTGTAGTGCTTTGAATCTGTTAAAATCGTGACACTATTTTTGTTGGGTAGGCAACTCCGTAGGTGTAAGTCGTGTTGTTCTTTTGTACTCTGCGTCCTTTGAAAATAAGATATGAATGATTAATTACTTTAATAAATACATTATACTAAAGTTCGAATCGTTTATGCTTGAAAAGAACTCAAAGGAAACGAAGTAGAGTTCATATCCATAGATGAACTATATTTTTAGTCATTTCCTATCACATTCAATTTAATGAATAAATTACACTTTTGTAGACGCTACTTCTCGTGTTCATTTCTCTATTTGCCTCTTGTTTATAATTTCCGTTTGAGGCCACCGACTGGAAATTACTGCATGAAAAATAACTCTTACTGACGTCAGACACCTCGAATTGATCGTTTTTACACCTTCATTTATCTTTCTACAGTAAAACAAGTTATCCTTTTACCGGATATGGTAGAAACACTACTTCTGAATAAAAATGTAACTGACGTACACGTTTTAAAAAACCCATGCCGTTTTGTGCTGTTTCGTTTCATGAGTATACGGTTTATTCCAAGTCTCAACTATTTTGTGAATAGTATTAAAATGTTCATAGGTAGCTGCCATTGCATTTCAGTTTCTTTGTTCGAAAAGCAACTAGAACAAAAGATTATAGATGTCATAATGTTAAATTCGGTGTACGCAAATACTACTAACAACTAGATAGAGACAGATATACGTTCACAAACATGGCGTCGAGCGTCACGCTTTCGTAATACACAGTACTGACTCCAGATTATCTTTGAGCTCACTGGGTGGCAACGACTCAGAATATATCCAAGATGCCCAACCTTACTCCAAAGTAACTGGTATCCCAACTGTCAGGACCACTTACTTGGCCACTCATACGTTGCCCGTGATTCATGAACATTTAATGTGGAAACAAAATGTCAGAGACTTCACAGCTTTCAAATGTTAGAAAATCTATCGAGTAATTATGTGCATTATTAGAAGTATAGCACAAATTTCATCAAGGAAACAAAAATACGCATAACCAGTGAATTACAAAGCCCACGTGGTATGAGCGTGAAATGTAATTTCCAGTATCTACTACGAATCTACACTCTCTGAACACCAACAAGAACACTCTACATTAATGATAGCGTCTTTCCTACAATGTATGGCACTGTAGATGGTTGCGAATTTCCGTGAATCTCTTGCGGTCACTAACGACTTTAGTACAGTGAGGAGTCAATAGAGAAGTGCAGATGTTATAAACAAGTATGAAAGGAAAAATAGTAAACTACTGCAGGAAATCTAACTAATAATGTCGCTTTCAGCATAAGATACAAAAATCGTATTTTAAATATACAAGCAACATGTAATTTCTGGTGATGGAAAGCCTAGTTTTAATGTTTTATTTAGATTCTGCGGTAATTCATCTGCAGAGAAATTATACAGTGAGAACAAGTATTCTGTAGCAGTCGTGAGAGGGCGCAGTTCTTCAGCTGGAGTTGTAGTCACTCCAGAATATTCAGCATACAATGGTGGGTAACCCTGCTGGCGGCAGCCCTATTGTGTATCTTCCGCACCGTTCGGTTCGGTGTGTTTTTCTCGGTCGTCACGTCCATTTTGGTTCAATAGCCAAAATAGTTATTTTGTAAGCTTTGGCGGCCTGCTACCGCGAGAACCGGCTCCCGAAATTTCGGTAGCTGCACTGAAAGTCGCTGAGGTTTCGAGAGGGCCGTTCGTTCGTCTCGGTGGGCTCGGATTGCGAAGATAAATTGTTATTTAAGCAATGCTGTGTGGTTTTAAATTCTGATAACGAAACATCTGTTTATGTAATTAACAATTTAAAAAGTAAATTTCCAAGATTGTTTACAAATATTAACAAAATATTTGGTTAAAATTGCTAGGAGTTTAATCTTTAATATAACGAAGTAGCATTTCTGGATACTCTACTACAATAAAATTTCTCTTAGAATACGCGTTTCAGAAATCTTTAATGCATTGTTTCATTTACCCTGCATGCTTTCATATTACGGAAGTGTAAATACGACATTCATCAAATACGGCGCCTCTTTGTTAGCACAGTTCGGAAAGCTGTCACGTTGTATTTGGCAAACTATCGTATTTATACTTCAGAATTACTTGAATACACACTCCAGATACTACACCACAATAGGTTCTTCAATATCAGGGGTTCACTCTTGTAATTAAATTGCTGTGAGTGAAACAACCAACAAAGAGTTGTTTTTTCTTCCTGTGCGCTATTAGAGCATGGAACGGTAGAGAAAGGTTATGATAGTGGTTAATGAACCTTCTGCCAGGCACTTAAATGTGATTTGCAGAGTATCTATGTAGATGTAGATGAAAATTAAATTTATAAATGACTTTTTTTTAAATTATCAGTGTCATATTTTAACCATCTAATGTACAAAAAACTACAACACCACTGATTTCTGAACCTTAAGGAAGTTTTCAAGTTACTGTTACAGTGTAATATACGTGTCGTTCTCTCATTGCACCTTATCGCAGGTCTCAAACTGCTAATGATTATAGCACTTCTATTTGTAATCTTTGTAAGAAAATAAATAGGTTATAATTTTATTGGGAATGAAAATCAGAGAAAATATTTAAAAATTAATTAAAGACTAAATAAATATTATTTTAAAGTATATGTATGACTAAAAATGCGTATATATTTAAGACTATGAGAGGCAAGTGGACTAACTTACTTTAGAAGAAATGACAGAAAAATGGGTTTCAGTATTGCATGCCATTTGTGTGACTCATAATTATTTTACTTTGGGATTGCTATCTCAAGACACTGTGCCATGTTATAAGGTGTAACAGGCTATGCAAAAGTGCGAAGACATGACTTAATAATACCTAAACTGTCCTATTTTGTTTGGGTTAGTCCACTTTACTGTTTTTTGATGTTGATATGTTATGTGGGTTAGTCCATTTTGTTCTTTTAGGGTTTTGGTTTAATAAGGAAGACCACTTTATATTTATTACATTTATTTTGAACAAATATGGTAAACATAATGCCGACCGTGGTGGCCGAGGGGACTGAGGCGCTCCAGTCACGGTCTGCACGGCCACTACGGTCGGGGGTTCGAATCCCCCCTCGGGCATGGATATTTGTGCCGTCCTTAGTTGTAGCTAGTTCATAAGTAGTTTGTAAGTTTAGGGACTGATGACCCCGTAGTTAAGTCCCATAAACTAAACAAACAAACTAACAGTACGTAAACATAATAATAAAATGTACATTTAAACAACTTCCACCTCCAGTACATCATCAATTAGTAGAACAAAACCAGAAGAGTTTACTAATGCCAATGATCGAATATTGTTGTAAAAGTGACATACTGGGGGAATAAAGGGCAGAAGCTAAATAATTTTTTTTTTGCTAATGATATTGCCAATTATCAGTGGGAGATAAGAGTGGCAGAGCATTTTCAATTGTATGTAATCTTCTATTACGAACATTAAGTGTCTGAAAACGAACCGTTTCATTATTTGACTGACTGGGTCATTTCAATCATCATGAATTAATTTTTCTTCCTAGCATTTTGTATTACAGAATGCCACTCTGTACGAACAAAAATGTGCGAATGAAACTTTTTTTCCTTATCTATAAGACCAAAGTCTTGGTCGCAAGGAAGATATGAGTGGCCACAGACTAGAAATTGGTGATTTATTTCATCCACACTCAGATCTGGAGATGTACAAATGTAATTGCATATCACTGACAGTGTAATAGAACCGTTCTGGCCTCCGCATTGGTGAGAAGACATAATTAGTTTGAAGTGTGGATGCTTTTAGCGTAATACGATATGCATGATGCGATCTTAGTGGACTTCTAAACGCGACGGTTTCACCGCATGTGAACATGTATGATTTATTTGTACCCATGTCATGAATGTTGAAACAGTAGATCCACAACTGCCTCTTGTAATAGCAAATGCCAGTGGTAATACAGTTGTTGTTAAAGTTTTCAAAACATATTACAGAAACACCATTTGTTGCATGTTCAGTGTCACGTTTTAAGCCGTGTCTAGAACTTCGAGCCATTCTTAGATGTAAATACTGTTCAGTGCCGAGCTGTTGCCTTTGTTTGTCATCTGCTGCTTTAATTTGAACATTGAAAAGATCACACCTCCTGCAAGAGTCTGAAATTGGCGGATGAAAGTATAAATTGAACTCTGTATTAAAGATCCCTCTAAAATAAGATATGATACAGGGTTTCTTGTTTCAATTATATACAATTCATACATTTTTCCCATACTTAAATCCGGTTGCTCTTTTCTCTACTGTAATGGGATTCATAGCACGGAAACGTAACAATAAACGACTTTACCTCGCATTTCTTCTCGTCAGGTGTGTTATTTGATGGTGTATGTCAAAATGTTCAAATGTCTGTAAATCTATTGGACCAAAGTGCGTGGTCATCAGTCCGTAGCTTACAAATTACTTAAACCTAGGTAAACTAATCTACGGACAGCACACACACCCATGCCCCAGTGAGAACTCGAACCTCCACGGCGAGCAACCGCGCGCTCCGCAGCGAGACGCTTTTAGACCGCTCGGCTACTCCACCGCGGTGTGTCTTCCAAGACAGTCGCAAGGGGGGAGATGCTCCCTACGATTTGTTTTTCAATAGCCTATCCAATCTACCAGTAGATACCTGGAACAGATTCCATATTTTTTACATATTTATTAGTGATAAAAATATTTCGAGGATTTTTGCCTAACACAACGAAAACAAAATATGTACAAACCTGAAACACAGCTTGAAAGACGACTTGCACAACCAGTACCAGCTACAGCAGGTACATAATACAGCCTGGTTTTCTCCCTGTCCCTAACAGGATTTATAGAGTACGTGTGCAATTTATTAATTACCTTAATCAAGCCAAACAGGTAAGCTGTTTGTAAATCCAAGGTGTACAAAGAATACAAATTTTAATGCAATTCCTTTTGATGTTCATATGGAATCAAAGTATGGCATTTACTTCTGCACGCGCATATACATGGCTTAAAAGTCTTTGCACTGACAACCTTATTTGATTGAGTTTTATTTTCTTGACCAGCATATCGTTTTCTTTTGTTCTCATTTCGTTTAATTTTTTATGTAGCGCACTCACTTGTTTTTTAGCTTTAGCTGTTTTGGAAGTTTCTAGCCCAGTTTCCTCAACAGATTCGTAGATATTAGATGGCACAAAATCTGATACAGACGTTTCAAAAGGTTCCGGTTCTGGTGTCTCTGCAAAGGCATTATGCATTAATATTGTAGCTATCACTAATGTTTATTACGTGCTTTACTCATAATGTATCTAAGAACATGTGGTAGGATAACTTAGTTCAAAACGCCTAACTTCTACAATGAATATCAAGCTTTGTCTTCATTTTCACATGAAAATATAATGATTAATAACAATACTTACCTTCAGATACATTCATATCAGCTACTACTTATTCAACCTACTGCAAATGTTGAATAAATATTCACAAACTGCACATCAGCATGGCACAACCGTCTCTCTGGATTTGCTGTCGTATATCATGCCATGAATTCTGGTTAGCAGCAAAGTGGACTCACCACAGATAGACCACTTTGCTTCCAGCAATGTGCGTCACGTGCAGGATGGCAAAACAAGTTCTGTGCCGCCAGCTAGCGATCGTTTGCAAAACGTTGCTCAGTCCACTATGCAGTCGGTAGGTTTGGTTTTAAGGATTACTTCCGCAAGAAAACCTAAATGACATTTTTGTGGGTTAGTCCACGCTCATAGCCTCATTTACAAACTACCCTGCTGAAAAACTTAAGTTTTGTCTCACAGACATGTTTGACTATTTCGTAAAGAAAATGACGTCAACACTTTAAACAATATAAGGAACTCATAGTTCAATGGGGCGATCTATAATTATTTAATAATGATTTTGCAGCCAATATCGCATTTTTCATTTATTATGTTACCTGTTCGGCGTGCTCGACGCCATCTTCAGACCTGTCGTAATTTACATAACTTCACGACATTTTTATATACTAAAAGAGTACCTCGCTTCAAAACCATTAGAAGATGGATATATTATTGGTGACTACTAATTTTATGTTGAGTGATGCCTCAACCAGGATGTACTCTTTTAGTATATAAAACTGTCGTGAAGTTATGTAAATTACGACAGGTCTGAAGATGGCGTCGAGCACGCCGAAACCGGTAACATAATAAATGAAATATGCGATCTTGGCTGAAAAATCATTATTAAACTTTAAACAATGATTTACTCTCTCAAGACAAATTACCTTTACAAAGCAAATCATCATGTCACTATTTCCTATAATTTTTGTACGTTTCGAACTACAGTTTTAGTACTAATGAGAATCACACGACAGAAATCAAATTTTGCGGCAAGGAAATATTCGCGACTGCTGTTCATCATCCATATACGTTAACAGGCACTGAGCAGGTGGTTTCAACATGGAATCAGACCTGACTTTTCAGGTTTTGTTCAGTTAACGACAGAAGGTACTGAAACTGATGAGTGAATCTAAAATATTCCTCATTGTCCTCATCGTCAACCAGTTTTGTTATTAAAATATTGTATGCCCTTTCTTCATTACAAACATTAGTCTGACTAATTTGCACTTCTAAGAACTGTCTCGGCTAATATCTAGTCTTCCTCCTCGCCCGTAACTTCCATGTACTTCCGTAGTGCCAACATGAAAAGCTTTTACTCTGAGCAGTGCTCTCTCTGCTGCTACAGCCGCGCGGCATTGTCCCACGCCTAGCAGACAGTCCCTCCCGTATGCTGAACACGCGCCGCGCCAATAATCCGCACAATACTGCCACTAGACTCCAAGGAAACCGACTGCCGGCGTGGCGCAGGCGACGTAAAAGCCGTCGCTTACACGGACTAGAACCGCAATACAAGGGATGTACCGAGTACATCCTTCCGAAAGTCCGTATTATCAGAAGAACGATGTACACGAAACCAGCAATAAACCAGCTGCACATCAGACACCCGTCGGTGTTCTCTGGAGATGCTGGACAGGACCCCAACAAATGGCTAAAAGGGTTCGACCGAGTCGCCAAGTACAACAGGTGGGATCATGCAATGTGCTTGGCCAAAGTTTATTTCTACCTGGACGGAACAGCCCAGCAATGGTTCGAAAACAACGAAGAGAAGCTGAATGACTGGGAAACGTTCCAGACGGTTCTCAAGAAGACGTTTGGTGACCGCCAGCGACAAATCCGCTCGGCGGAAGAACAACTGATAAACCGGGCCCAACGACATGGTGAGCTGCCACATTCATACATACAGAATGTTTTGGCCCTGTGTAACATAGTCAATCCGAATATGACTAAGGCCGACAAAATCACGCACCTGATGAAGGGTATAGCAGAAGACATGTACCAAGCCCTTCTGATAAAAACGTCGCTACGACGGAAGAGTTCATCAAGTGGTGCCAGCGTATTGAAGAGATGCAACAAAGGAGGGTTGGACGAAAGAAGTATGACAGACTCCCGAATGTACTCCCTATGGCCGTTGTGGAAGACCAGCATGCCTTCGCTTCCCTCATACGACAAATAGTTAGAGAAGAATTACAACAGTGCATGGTAGCCGGGACTATTAGACCGAGCGAGTATAAGATCATGGCCATGCATGTAAGCCCTGTATGTGACGAGGGAGCCGACGCCCCTGAGGAAGAGGTATTTCAGGAAATAGCTCCTCTCTGTCCCGCCAATCGCACCCGATGTGAAGAATGGCGTCGCCCTGCTATGACTTACGCTGCAGCCGCCGCAACCAACTCCCCCGGCAACTATGACGCCCCGCAGACGAACAGACGTCTGGAGGACAGAAGACAACACACCACTTTGTTTCCACTGTGGGCGCCCTGGACATGTCGTACGCTACTGCAGAGATAGAAGGCGAGTATTCGACGATTATTTTGCCGCAAGACGTCAACCATCAGAGCAGTTCTATCCCAGGCAATCAACTGCTGATGAGTTCAGTCGACCTATGGGAAGAAGCCCATCGCTGCACCCTAGACGAGGTCGCTCCCCGACGCGCCGCAGCCGTTCACCATCGCCATACAGAGGTACCAACCGCTCCCCTAGCCGCCGCGCCCAGGAAAACTAAGCGAAGCGACCATCTACGGAGGTGAGACCGCCGCAGATGAAAATCCTCCATGGACGACAGTCGCTAAGATGTCGGGAAATCTCATCGACGTCATGATCGACGGCCAACCTGTCCGGGCACTTGTTGACTCTGGAGCGTCTTTCTCTGTATTGTCGGATAATTACCGCCGCGCACTAAAGTAGACAATGTTCTGTGATATGGGGGCAACTGTGCTGAAGGTCGCGAATGGAAAGTACGTCCAGCCAGCAGGAACGTATGTTGTAAGAATAACCATCAACAACAAGACCCAGCTGTTTGAATTTGCCCTGTTAACAGAATGTAGTCACAATGTCATCCTCGGATGGTACTTCCTTCAGGCATCCCAAGCTATCACTGACTGTGAAAGATCTGAGCTGCAAATTGAGGAAGTTGTTCCGATGGGTACACGTAATATAGAATTTTCTGGGAAGTTATTTACGTTGACAATGTGACGATCCCGCCGTTGACGATGAGAAGAGTTGCAGTCACAAACACATATGAGCGATTAAACTGTGAAGTGCTTGTTGATAGTAAAACGTTTATCAGGCTCAGCAAATAAATTTACAAACCAGCGGCTATCATAAGCATTACCGAAGGTCGAGGACAGATTTGGATCACTAATTGTCACGCGCAGTCGCAACTTATCCCCAAAGGAATGTGTATCAGGACAGCTGAACCAATCCAGGACGGTGTGCTCAACGTCATCAACGAAGACCCATGCTCTGCTGTTAATACAGGCAACACGCTGGAGGAAACAAACGTGGAACTGCCAATAAGGCCTGGACTGACCAAGAAACAACGCCACCGGGTGTTACCTATACTACGCCAATTTTCGGGTGCATGTACACCTCAGCAGGGGAAAAGTCAGACGAAACGGCCCACGATAAGGCATCGTATCAATACTGGGGATCATCCAACAATCAGCCAGCGTTCATATAGAGTGTCGCCAGCTGAAATACGGATAATTCGGGAGGAAGTGGAGAAGATGTTGCACAATGACATTATTCAACCTTCGGAGAGTCCTTGGTTGTCTCCGGTGGTCCTTGTAAAGAAGAAGGATGGCACGTGGGGTTTCTGTGTCGACTATCGGCGGCTGAACAAAATCACAAAGAAAGATGTCTACCCACTGCCGCGCATTGACGACACATTAGACTGCTTGAAAGGAGCTACATACTTCTCAACTATGGACATGCAGAAAGGTTACTGGCAAATCGAGGTTGACGAAGCTGACAGGGAGAAGACGGCTTTTATTACACCTGACGGCCTCTATGAATTCAAAGTAATGCCATTTGGATTATGTAATGCTCCGGCCACATTCGAACGCATGATGGACAACTTGCTTCGACACCTTAAGTGGACGACGTGCCTTTTCCATTTAGATGACAGTGTCGTTTTCTCGAAAACATTTGAAGAACATCTGAGTCGCCTGTCAACTGTGTTGAAGTGTGTTCAGACTGCAGGACTCCGCCTCAATCCAAAGAAGTGCCTCTTCATCGCCAAAGAGATAACAATCCTGCGGCACCTAGTCAACGGAGATGGTGTCTGTCCTGTTCTAGATAAAGTAAGGGCAGTCACAGAATTTCCAACTCTTCAGCACATTCGTGATGTGAGAAATTTTCTCGGGCTGTGCTCATACTACCGACTTTTCATAAAAGGATTTTGTAACAAGGCACGTCTATTACAAGAACTTCTGCAGGGAGACGCCAAATTTTACTGGGATGAGACAAAAGAAAGAGCTTTCCGAGCACATAAGGAGGCTCTAACTTCCGCACCAGTGCTAGCCTTGTACGACGAGAATGCGGAAACGGAACTTAAAGTCGCCAGTGGTTATAGGATTGGTGCAGTGCTTGTACAAGTTCAGGAAGGTGCTGAAAAGGTGATAGCCTATGCATCAAGAGTACTCTCAAAGTCCGAGATAAACTACTCTACAACTGAGAAAGAATGTCTCGCAGTTATCTGAGCTATCAACAAGTTCCGGCCGTATTTATTCGGCAAACCATTCACCGTCGTGACGACCACCATTCTTTGTGTTGGCTGACTAGCTTGAAGAATCCATCAGGTCGACTAGCAAGATTGGCACTAAGACTCCAAGAGTACGATGTCACAGTGGTATTCAAGAACGGACGCAAACACAATGATGCCGACTGTCTTTCGAGGAATTCATTAGTGGAACACAACAGCAGGAATGAAATTTCAGCCCTCACTGAATTAGATGACATTACAGCTGAACAGAGCCAAGATTCAGCACTATTAAAAACCATAGAGGCCTTGGAGAAAGGAGAACCGACCAATGGAGAGTTCCAACTTATAAACGGAACATTCTATAAGAGGAACTACGATCCACTGGGCCCCAAATGGCTACTGGTCGTTCCAGCTCATCTCCAGCCAGCTATTCTCAAATATTTCCACGATGCTCCAGTATCTGGTTATCTGGTATTCGTGAAGACCCTAGACAGAATCAGACGCAGGTATTACTGGAAAGATCTCTACCGATCTGTCAAGCACTATGTGAGTCACTGTAAAGAGTGCCAGCGACGGGAGCATGTGCCGCAATTACCTCCAGGGCATCTCGTGCCGATTCCGCCGGCAGCAGCTCCATTCCACCGAGTTGGGATCGGTCTTTTAGGGAGGTTTCCGAAGTCGGCAACCGGTAACCGATGGATAATAGTCTGCACTACCTCACACGCTACGCTGTCACCAAACCTGTGCCGACTGCAGAAGCTCCAGAGATCGCAATATTCCTTGTAGAAGACATTATTTTGAAGAATGGAGTACCACGTGCGATGATATCTGATCGTGTAAAAGTATTCCAGTCAAAACTAGTATCAGAGATAATGTCACGTTGCGACATCGTCCACAGAATGACAACTGCATACCATCCTCAGACAAATGGTCTTACGGATCGTTTTAAAAAGCCGTTAGCCGATATGCTGCCGATGTACATCGATGTTGAGCAGAAGGATTGGGATACAATTCTACCAGTCGTGACATTTGCTTACAATATCTCAAGACAAGACACCACAGGCTTCACGCCGTTTTTGCTGTTCCATGGCTGTGAAGCTGAGACGACATGGATACGCTGTTCCCGTTCCAACCGGACGACAATCAGGATGACTATGTTAAACAGCTCATCACCAGGGTCGAAGAAGCAAGACAGCTGGCTCGCATACGGACACTGGACGCCTAGGAGAAGGACCGTCAGCGGTATAACGACAAGCACCGACCTGTTGTGTACAGCCCAGGAGATCTGGTATGGATTTTTACCCCTGTACGGAAGGTTGGACTGTTAGAAAAGTTATTGAAGGGATACTTTGGTCCGTATCATGTCATACGCCGCCTGTCAGACGTCACATACGAAGTTGAGGATTATGAGCCGTCGTCGAAACGACAAAAGCGAAGAGAAATTGTTCACGTCCTGCGCATGAAGAATTACTACGATCCTGAAGAGCAGGTACGAGACAATGGCTTCTTGTTCAAGGACTCTAAGGACGGTAATGTTACTGATGAAACCACGACAGGAACGTCTGTCGTCGATAATCGTGGAGAAGAGAAGGATTCTCTACTGCCATACAGAAGACCCATAACAAGGTCAAGATTCAGGACATTGTAGCTGGCTCCACAGGGAACATAACAGCGGGTCGCTGTTTTTCCAGGAGAGGGAGCAATGCCGCGAGACACTACGTAAACCGACTGCGGTGCTGAAGGTGGCCGGTTCAATCCCGTCCACCGGCAAAAATTTATTTCTTTGTAATAACAATTCTAGAACGTTCTACATCTTTCTTATTTTCACTTGTAATTTCTACTTGTTTCTTATGTTAAGTATTCTTCTAATTTCTGGTACATTCTGTCTGTATAAATAGCAGAGCACTCTGCCCGAGCGGCAGTCCGTGCTGCGTGTATGTTAGGTTCGCAATAAACCAGCTTGCAGTATAAGTGCTGTGTTCAGTCGACAAGCCTGCTTCCATTTCAACGCGACAATACTGCTCTCGACTAGGACAGCTAACGCCTGCCAAATACCGTGGGTAGACAATACCTTGACATGTTGACCACAAATAACGTTGATGCAATACAAATTTTTATTTAAATTTCACAAACCTCAGTTACAGACAAATAATTTCTGTGACTGACCCTTAAACAGAATGAATCACAGATCTCTTGATTACCGCCTATTAATTCAAATGTTCAAATGTTTGTAGAGTCTATGGGACTTAACTACGGGGTCATCAGTCCCTAAACTTACAAACTACTTATGAACTACCTACAACTAAGGACGGCACAAATATCCATGCCCGAGGGGGATTCGAACCCCCGACCATAGTGGCCGTGCAGACCGTGAGTGAAGCGCCTCAGTCCCCTCGGCCACCGGGGCCGGCCCTATTAATTCCACAACATGATTGCTATATCTCTTTTATTCCATCTGAAGTACAGCCAAATTGCATAATAACCGGAAGTTTTAAAATTGTGTTTTGTTGACATCAGCTGACTTTACACCATATTTTTTTTAGAAAAAACAACCACTGCTTATAATTAATATTGTTTGATCTATTTGCATGTATATATTTTCGCTTGCAAGTTATCTCGAAGTTTAGAAATGTTGAACCACTTGCTAACACTTCACCACACTAAGTTGATCGCAAAAATACTATTAAGTTTGCTTGGTACATCAATAAAATTTAGCATT
Organism: Locusta migratoria; assembly: GCA_026315105.1. Classification (NCBI taxonomy): domain Eukaryota; kingdom Metazoa; phylum Arthropoda; class Insecta; order Orthoptera; family Acrididae; genus Locusta; species Locusta migratoria. Next base: position 739,601,228 of record CM048755.1, on the reverse strand, counting down.
GCTAGATGCTCAATACTATGACTTTCTACACCATGGACAGTAGCTCATGACACCAGTTTCACAATTGTGTATGGGTGGTAAGCGTATTGAGGTGTGTGAATACGCCCTGACATGACAGTGCCATGATGAGATGGTGACAGTCAATGCGAATGGCCTTCAGTTCCTTTTTCACAGCCACCTAGTTTTTACTGATAAAAGCAACAGAAAAAAAATTTAGAGACAAGAGTGTGGGCCAAAGAGCTAGAGTCTCAACTAACTTTGCACACACACATACACAAAAAAAATTTGGCGCAAACATATCAAATTAATTTTATCCAAATGTCAGTGACGCTGATTATCGACAGTATTTCTTGTACTATTTCTCTGGATATCTTTATTGATTTCGTGAATTTGTTTGTTTTTATATTGGTTTTAATTCTTATTAATGTAATGCTTATTTTCTGATTTCAAAAAAAAATATATTTATTATATCACCCTATGAAGGATTTATGTTGAAATGTTACTACATTTTACAAATCCGTCTCCACCAAAGATGTTTTCTGCATTTTTAGGAAGAGATTATGTTTCCAGCTATTCTGTGTTCAAGCTTTTCAAAAGTTTTTACTTTTTATATTTACCCTTTCCATCACGATTGGTTAAATTTTTATAGCATCAGACTTAGGAAGTAATGGTCACTTACTAAGAAATTTTTGAATGGACATATATTTCGAAAACAAGATTTAATCCATGGGCAGATAAAGTATTGGTTATGAGCTAGATATTAAGGCTTAAGGAATTGCAGGAATGTTAAAAAAGGAGATTAACATAGAGAAATTGAATGAACCAGAGGTTGTCGAAAGTGTCATGGTTAGTAGGAGGCAAGAATTCATCGAAACGGGGCAAAGTTCAAATATGCAAATCTTTGTAAATATAAAGGATAAAACTGATCAGCTCATTGAACCCTAATGTTACAAACTACTTAAACTAACTCAAACTGACTGATAAGGACAACACAGCTGCATGAGTATCAAGAGCTCAGATGGAAAATCATTACTAAGGAAAGAAGGAAAAACTGAAAGGCAAAAAGAATATATAGAGGGTCTGTACAAAGGAAATGAACTTAAAGGCATTATTGTAGAAACGGATGAGGAAGTAGATGAAGATGATGTAGGAGATACAATACTGCAAGAAGAATTTAACAGACCATTGAAAGATTTGAGTGGAAACAAGGCCCCAGGAGTTGATGATATTCAACAATCAATCAAGAATCAAAAATTGTATTCACCATAGATCATTGTATAACGATACCCCTTCGTGATTGGAATATGTAAGACAGGATGAAGTATTACATACAAGATAATAAAGTAAACTAGACTTGCGCATAATAGTTCGCGATCGGGAGCGCTCGCTTTAGTTCGCGGCAGAGCCGCGAACTAGTTAGCTTTTTTAGTTCGTCCGCTCCTAGTGACGGCTGAGCGGCGTGGTCTGCGCATTCAGGTGGAGGGAGAAGGTCTCCCACCTAGCTGCTTCATGCGCTTGCTGCGTGAGCCTCTAACGATATCACGCAAACCAAAAGAAACAGTTTGTGGATAATTTATCGCGTTTAAGTTTAGAGTTATCTCTACATCTTGGCATTACGGAATTTATTAGTCAGATATTGCAGAGTGCAGAATACTTCAAAGCAGAAATTTTGTAGAACTGAACTATGTAATCTAGCAGGCAGATGCTAACCTCGAAATGGCTCTCATTAGAAGAAGGCAAACACTTGATTTTTAATTCTGTTCGCGACCTATCGCGCATATTTTAGTTCGCAACCGGTAGCTCTCCTTTTAGATCGCAGCTCGGCCGCGAAGTAGGTCGCTCTTTTTAGTTCGGCCGGTCGTTTTGGCTTTTGCTAACGCTACTAAAACTACAGCTGAGCTGCATCTCAGCTCGAAATGACGGCAACTGGCAGAAGAAAATCACGCGATTCTGCGCGCTCTCGCGTCTTCCCGCTGTTACCCGCCAGTCTTCGGAAAAGGAGCGGACGAACTAAGACGCGAAGGATCTGCGAACTAGTTCGCGTAGTTCGCCTCTGGGAGCGCTCTTCCGAACTAGCTCGTTCGCGACCCACACTAGACTACTACAAATAGAACGGATAGCTCGTTACGTAAGGGCAGATAAAATCAGTGTCAACAATGTACGTGTTTGCTCTATTCATTTTCTCCCAGAGATTACGAGCGTGATTTAAAGAGAGAGCTCCTTGGTTTTCCGATAAAAAATAAACTTAAAGCAAATGCAGTTCCCTCACAGCATTTACCAAACTGGTATGGTGAAACGTAAATGAAAGCAGCATTGAAGCTGCCGATAAGGTATGCAAGTTAAATACGCTACCATAAATCAGTCATCAGTCGCGAATATAGCATATATTTTTCTGGATGGGGCAGAGGGCTATCTTGCATTTAAGTGTCGGCCCATTGATAAATCCTTGGAATCCCAAACTGAAATGTGCTCAGTTCCTCGAACAAGTTCTGATTCTTGGGTACCTATTGTTGGTCGAGGAGCCCTTTTAAATCCGACAAGAGAATGGGTGAACATAGTAAAACAGTTCGAAATTATATTTTCTGGTTTTGATGGGCATAACATTTTGAAGTGTGACAAAGTAGTTAAAACTCTCACATCGATGATTAAAACAAAGTTTCCTTTGCTACACGAAGACATAATTAGCTTGTATGCAAGAATGAGAACATTTATTTGCATTAGGTTTTTGAATAAACAAAAACAGTCGCAAGCATGGAGGAAGAATGCTGCAAAGAATAATTTGATGTAGACACCATCTCGACCGTGTAAAAACTATGGATTCGGTGCCTTATACTAAAAAAATTATTGCATCTAGTGTGGAATTATCTAATGTATAAAAATGAATGTGTGTATGTTTGTCCGTATTTTATGCGCTGTCGTACCGTTCATGCAATTGTGATGAAACTATGCCAACATATTGCTTGCACTTCTGTGGAGGTCATAGGCAAAATTATATCACTGTGCGACACATAGTTCTGGAGATATGACGTCATGAACACGGATATGCGTGAAAAACAGCCACATTATGAAAGACGATTAAATTTATAACGTCTTTGGCACTACATTAATTAAATTTTACCAACAGCATCCAGATATGCCGCTGAATGTAGCTACAAAATTATATCACCGTACGACTAATATTTCAGGAGATATAACGTCATAAATACTGAGATGCAAACGATATTCCGGTTTTTTTTTTTTTTTTTTTTTTTTTGGTTACAGCAATGCGCTTTGTACCAGCTAGTTATTAATGTTTGTTAAGGCCTATTTATTAGTTTATGTTTCTACAACACATTTTACTAGCGTTTGAATCACATTCGGAAGCCACATATCGTCTAAACCTTCCGCAACCTTACTTCCTCGTAGCGAGCTGCACGGCGCGGCCGGCGGCTGTCTGCCAGCTGACGTCACGCATGAGCGCCCAAATACAGCTGCTTTGTCGCCCCCCACCACCAGCTGACGCCGCCGCCGCCGGTATCGATCTCCAGAGATCACAAACTATCAGCGATAAGTGGCGAACGGCATACAAACGCGCCACACGCGGTAATAGAAGAAACAACAATCGATGGTCACTTGCGCGCCATAAAACTTGCACATAGAAACAATCCTCAAAGCAGCGGCCAGAATACAACCACAATAAAATAAAGACATCAAATACGTGAAAGTCTATAAAATACCAATGCATCACAGTCACCCAAATAAATAATCTGCCGAGAAAGTGCGAATCGGAAGAAATAAAATAACTATTAATAAGAAACGAGCCGACACGGCTAAAAATGTTCAAGGTGAGGCACGCTGTGCATTTTTTTCCTGGCCAGACTCTGCTATATTTACATTTCTCAAAACAATTGGGTGATCAGATGAGTTATACACAATATACATATGGTAAAGTATTTTATTCAGATATTGGTTACAACTGTGATTTGTGTGTCATACAGTACGATACTTTGCTGTTTCAAATTTTTACGTGAGGTTTATATGGTGTTCACTTGGAGCGAGGCACCGCGAGGCTACCACAATAGTGAAAAAGTCATTCTCGTTGCCCTCTAATATGGTATGTGATCATCTCGTACAGCCAATACAGTTGCACACCTGGATAGTATGAGGTTATCAATGAACGCTTGAGGGATATTTGGCCATTCTTCCATGAATGCAACATCCAACTCTGCGACCGTTGTGGGAGGTGCTAGTCTGGCTGCAATGCTTTTTTGTTTTTTTTGTGGTTTTAGGGCGCACAACTTCTACGGTCATTAGCGCCCAGACAAGAACATAGATTCGCTAGATCTAAAAAAAAAAAAAAAAAAAAAAAAAAAAATGGTGACTGTCAGAACATCAAAAAGAGGCTAAAAACGAAAGATAAAAGACAATTAAAAAGGTTAAATATCCTTCGATAAGTTGGCCAAGTTGATAAAACGCAAAACTCGAGCAGCTGCTCGTGTGTCATCAGCTAAAATTTCCTCCAGAGTAGACGGAAAGTGAAGGGCTACACGGAGAAGATGAAAATTAACACAAGACAGTAAAACATGTCGCACTGTCAGCAGTTCACCGCAGGAGCACAGCGGTGCAGGGTCGGCGGATAGTAAGTGACGGTGGCTGAAACGGCAGTGACCGATCCGCAACCGGGCCAGGATGACCTCCTCCCGCTGAGAGGGGCGTGAGGAGGTCCTCCAAGCAGTCGGGATCGGTTTTACAGTTCTCAATTTATTGTTGTACAGTGAAAACCACGCACTGTGCCAGGACGACACGATACTCCGGCGAAGAGCCCGTTGAAAATCGTCCGATGGGACGCAACAGGTAGCCATGCGAGGCAAAAGAGCTGCGGACTTGGCTGCTATGTCGGCGGTCTCATTCCCGGGCACACCCACGTGGCCAGGGACCCACAGGAAAGAAACGTGACAGCTGTCATCTGCTAGCAACTGGAGGGAGCGTTGGATCCGATACACGAGAGGATGGTTCGAGAAAGGGTCCTTAAGACTCTGCAGGGCACTAAGGGAGTCCGAACATATGGCGTAGAAATGTTGGCGGTGGCGGCAGGTGCACAAAACGGCCTGGTGGAGGGCAAAAAGCTCAGCCGTGAAATTCGAGCACCGGTCAAGGAGCTTGTATTGGAAACGGTTGTCCCCGACGACGAAGGCAGATCCGACACCGGCAGTGCTCTTGGAACCATCAGTGTAAATAAATATGGCATTATCGAACCGCGAACGGAGTTCGACAAGCCTCGAGCGGTATACCAAATCCGGAGTGCTCTCCTTGGGGAGCGAACTAAGTTCAAGGTGAGTGTGAACCTGGGCCTGATGCCACGGTGGCAATGGGCTTTCGCTCAACCGAAAGGTGGAAGGAAGGGTAAAATCGAGCCACTGTAGTAGGCCGCGAAACCGAACTCCAGGTGGAAGCAAGGCAATCGCAGACAACTGATATTGGCGATCGAGTGAGTCGTCAAAAAATAATCGGTAAGATGGATGGTTGGGCATCGACCGCAAGCGGCATGCGTACCGACACAAGAGTATATCAAGCCGAGTGGTCAAGGGTAATACAGCAGCCTCCGCATACAGACTTTCAACAGGGCTGGCATAAAATGCACCGGTCGCCAGACGTAATCCCCGATGGTGGATAGAGTTGAGACGGCGGAGAATCGACGGCCGTGCAGAAGAGTATACAAGGCTTCCGTAGTCGAGCTTCGACTGAACAATGGCCTGGTAAAGGTGAAGCAGGACGGTACGATCCGCTCCCCATGACGTGCCACTGAGGACACGAAGAACATTAAGGGATCGGGCACAACGGGCAGCCAGGTAGGACACGTGTGTGGACCAGCAAAGTTTGCAATCCAACATGAGTCCCAAGAATTTCGTAGTCTCCACAAAAGGGAGGGCAACAGGGCCGAGATGTAGAGAAGGTGGAAGAAATTCCTTGTATCTCCAGAAGTTTATACACACCGTTTTCTCAGTAGAGAATCGGAAGCCGTTTGCGATGCTCCAGGAATATAAACGGTCAAGATAGCGTTGAAGAGAACGCTCCAAGAGACACGTCCGCTGGGCGCTGCAATAAATTGCGAAATCGTCAACAAAAAGGGACCCGGAAACGTCGGCGGAAAGGCAATCTACGATCGGATTGATTGCAATGGCAAAGAGAGCCACACTCAAGACGGAGCCCTGCGGTACCCCATTCTCCTGGCAAAAGGTATCTGACAAAACAGAGCCCACCCGTACCCGGAACTTGCGATCCGCCAAAAACGCTTGAATGAAAAGAGGGAGGCGGCCCAGAAGGCCCCATGTGTGCAATGTGCGGAGAATGCCCGCTCTCCAACAGGTATCGTATGCCTTCTCCAAGTCGAAGAACACTGCTACTGTTTGACGCTTCTTTAGAAAGTTGTTCATAATGAAGGTCGACAACGTAATGAGGTGATCAGCAGCAGAGCGGTGTCGACGAAAACCGCATTGGATATTAGTCAGGAGGCGGCGAGATTCGAGGAGCCAGACCAACCGAGCGTTAACCATGCGTTCCATCACCTTACAGACACAGCTCGTCAGAGAAATGGGGCGATAACTGGAAGGAAGATGTTTGTCCTTCCCTGGTTTGGGGATGGGGACAACAATGGCTTCACGCCAACTTGTGGGAACCTGACCTTCAGTGCATATGCGATTGTAGGTACTAAGAAGAAAACACTTGCCCGCAGGAGAGAGGTTCTTCAGCATCTCAGTATGAATGGAATCGGGCCCAGGAGCAGAAGATCGGGACAGGGCGAGAGTACGGTCTAGCTCCTGCATGGTGAAGGCGACGTTATAATTTTCACGATGAAAAGAGTGGAAAGAAGGTGGCCGTGCCTCCTCTACCTGTTTGCGAGGGAGGAAGGCAGGGTGGTAATGGGCAGAGCTCGAAACCTCCGCAAAGAAACGGCCCAATGCGTTGGAAACATCAGCGGGGTCCACGAGGACTGCGTTCTCCACGGTCAGGCCAGGAATCGGGGAGTGGACCTTAATGCCGGGTAAACGGCGGAGGCCACCCCAAACAACCGTGGAGGGAGTAAAACGTTTAAAAGAACTAGTAAAAGCAGTCCAGCAAGCTTTCTTGCTGTCGTTTATGATACGACGACATTGCGCTCTCATACGTTTATAATGTATGCAATTCTCCAAAGTTGGGTGGCGGCGGAAGGTGCGTAAAGCACGGCGCTGGGCTCTAAGCGCGTCGCGGCAGGCTGCAGTCCACCAAGGGACCGGCACACGACGTGGAGAAGATGATGTACGAGGTATGGAATGTTCGGCAGCGGTGAGAATAACCTCTGTGAGGTATTCGACCTGACTGTCACAGCTGGGAAAATTCTGATCGTGAAAAACAGCCATGGAAGAATAAAGCCCCCAGTCGGCTTTAGAAATGTTCCAACTGGTGGGACGAGTAGATGGGGAATGATGCAGGAAGTGGATGATACAAGGGAAATGGTCACTCGAGTACGTGTCAGAAAGTGCATACCACTCAAACCGACCGGCAAGCTGAGTAGTGCATATCGCAAGTTCTATGTGGGAGTAAGTATGAGTTGTGGCAGAAAGGAAGGTCGGTGCACCTGTGTTGAGGCAGACAAGATTGAGGTGTTGGAGAAGGTCCACCAAAAGGGGGCCTCTCGGACAAGGCGCCGGAGAGCCCCATAGGGGGTTGTGGGCATTGAAGTCGCCTACCAACACGAAACGTGAAGGGAGCTGGTCGACGAGGTGTAGCACATCTGCCCTAGTAATGGCAGATGACGATGGCGAATAGATACTACAAAGGGAAAAGGTAAATGTGAATAGAGTTATGCGGACGGCAACTGCCTGTAGGTGAGTATGCAGTGTAATGGGATGGTAATAGACGTCGTCTCGAATAAACATCAGAACCCCTCCATGGGCTGGGGTACCTTCCACAGGTGGGAGGTCGGAACGCACAGAGTTGTAGTGGGGAAAGTCTGCACGATCACTTGGACGCAACTTAGTTTCTTGGAGACAAACTAGAAGCGGGCAGTGCAATCGAAGGAGTAGTTTTAACTCCTCCCGATTAGAACGAATGCCGCGAATATTCCATTGAAGGAGCGCCATGATAAAAAATGAGATAAGAAATAAGGATAAAAACGAACAAGCCGCGGAGGACCGGATTTCGAGGGAGCACTGCTATCGCTGTCTAGAGGCAAAGGGTCGTGGTCCATAGGTTCGACCGACGCGCCTGCCACCTCCCTCCTTCAGGAGGGGCAGTTTCCACCGCCGGTAAAGGGCCGGGTGCCCGGCAGATGGAGCGTCCCGGTGAAACAGAAGACGGCCGAGGCCGGCAACTGTTGGACGGCGTGACGGATGGGTCACGCCTCGGCGGGGAAGGAGAGGAACTCTTTTTCTTGTCGGCTCTTCTGGAAGAGTGACGGTTGGGAAGCCTTAGAACGCAAAAAATCCTCAAGGACGGGTTCCTTTATCAAAGTCCGGGCATTTTGTTTAGGTGCCCGCGATTTACTAGAGGTTGACGAAGACTGAACTTTAGAAGCAGCAGGAGGAAGCGGGGACGTGGAACGGGCAATTTTCGGGCTGGCGGATCGCACAACTGTGTCAGCGAAAGTAAAATCACAGGTCTGGGTACTTGAATCCTTAGTAGGTCGAGTGGAGGTGAGGACCTGATTGTATGTGCCCGCTGGGAGGACAGTGGGCTTTCGACTCGCTAACAACTTTCGAGCGGCAGATGTTGATACCTTCTCCGTAACCCAAATTTGCTGGATGACTTTTTCGTCCTTATATACAGGGCAGTCTCGAGAGGAAGCCGCATGGTCACCGTTACAGTTAAGGCAGTGAGGGGATGGAGGTGGGCAATCCCCCTCATGGGCGTCCCTACCACAAGTGACATATTTTACTGCGTTAGGGCAAGATTGACGGGTGTGGTTGTACCGGTGGCATTGAAAACAGCGCGTTGGGTTAGGTACATAAGGGCGGACGGAGATGACTTCGTACCCTGCTTTGACCTTCGACGGGAGTGCAACTCTGTCGAACGTCCAAAACGCAGTACGAGTCGGTGTCAGCTGGTTATCTACCTTTTTCATCACCCTATGGACGGCTGTCACACCCTGATCGGACATATAGGATTGTATGTCTTCGTCAGACAACCCGTCAAGGGATCTCGTAAAAACTAACCCCCGTGACGAGTTGAGTGCGCTTCCACCTTGACTGGAAACGTGTGTAACAACGTCGTCCGGATTAGCTTTTGGGCTTGGAATGCACTGTCCGCTTCCAGCAACAATGTACCATTGTGCTGACGCGAACAGGTTTTAATAGGGCCAGCAATTGCGTCAACACCTTTCTGTATGACGAAAGGATTTACAGAATTGAAATCTTTACCGTCAGTGCGAGACACAACAAGAAATTTCGGTAGATTAGGCAGAGTCTTCTTTTGCTGAGGCGAATCTATTTTTCGTTTCTGGGTCAACGTTACTGAAGAAGAGAAGGAAGTCATCGCGGAAGTGTCCCCCGTGATTACCGGCGTCTCCGATGGCGCGCTCCTTCCTAGTGGGGGCCCTCTCTGAGGGCTTACCCGCCTTAGGTGATTGTTCACACCTCAGGTCACACCTCCCAAAAGCTGACGGAGGGACCAATCGGCATGTTCCGAAGGTACCAGCTCGGGTAATCACCCCTCCCTGGGCCTGGCCGTGCCCTACTTGTCTACCCGGGGCGGGGAATTACGCGTTACCCTGTCACCTGCTACGCATGATAATGCGTGGATGCGTGGGTCGGCCTTCAGACACGCACAGGGAGGAAAGAAGAAGAATAGAGGAAGTAAAGAGAGAGAAGGAAAGAAGTGTCTCAAACGCCGAGGCGGAGACTAATGAGGAGGAGAAGAAGGCTAGGAGAGTACAGCAAGGAGAGGAAGACAGAAACAAAGGGAAGGAAAGGAAGGAACCAAATAAGAAGAGAAACGACAACAAGAAACCACCTGAACTCGCGAAAGACGCCCGTCTCCGGGCGAAGGCATAAACCGGGAGGGAAGGTGAAGCAGCCTGGGGCAGAAGAAAGGCTGCTCCAGCTCGGGGCCCCGTGCGCGCCACACACGTACCCACAAAAGAACTGTGGGCCCCCTGGGGGGGGGGGCTGCAATGCGTTTGCCAAGTGCATCCCAGACATACTCAATCTGTTTTAAGTCCGGTGAACAAGCTGGTCATTCCATTTGTTCAGTTCCCTCAGCTTCAAGCATGTTCTCGACTAGTGACGAGCGTTATCGTCCGCCAAATGGAACGCATCTCCTATGGTACCAGTGTAGGGTCAACAAAAGGTCGAAGGATCTCGTCTCTACACCTCTGAACAGGCAAAGAGACACTCTGAACAACATAGAGGTCCGTGAGTCCGGCAATACTGACTCCTGCCCACACTATTGTCCACCACCATCATTTAGTGATGTTTCCTGCACATAAGCAGGGTTGTTCCAAGTTCCACATTCTCTCCAGATGAGAGAACGACGATTGTCCGACTGAACACAAAATCTTTACTTATATGTGAACAAAACCCGGCGCCATTCATTATGACTCTGATCCTCATGTTACTCCTCGCAGTTTCTGCGGGCTACACGGTGCACGGTGTCCTAGATTTAATGGGACACACACCATAGGCTTCGGTGCGAAGAGGCCACATTTCCGAAGGTGATTTCGGACAGTTTGTGTTGATGTGCGTTCTGATGCTGCTTTGAAAGTGCTTTGCAGCTGAGTTGCATTCAGCCTCCTGTCTCGCCGTGCTGTTAACTGGAGATAATGGTCAACTCTTGCCGGTGTAACCCATGTACGACCTTGGCCTTGCCTCCTTTTAACCGTTCCTGTTGTCTGAAATCTCAACCAGGTCCTGGCAATCACACTTTGGGACACCCCAATAGCTGCAACCACCTACCCTCTGTGTCTGTCCCGCTTCCAACCTTCCTATGGCTCTCCATGCCATAGCTTTGGATAAATCACGTTGTTGTTGTCACATTGTTGTTGCATTGCACTACTTGCTTACTACACTATCTGAACCCAGCTGCTTGTGTTATTCGTTTGGTAAACACGAGTCAACACCAACACACTATGTTATTACAACTATATCGGGTGCAGTAATGTTTTTGTCTCCAAAATGTGCAAATGTTTGTAAATCTTATGGGACTTAACGTCTGTGGTTATCAGTCCCTAAGCTTACAAACTACTTAAACCTAAAGACAACACAGACACCCATGCACGAAGGAGGACTCAAACCTCCGACGTCGAGCAACCACGCGATTCGCAGCATGGCACTTTAGACAGCTCGGCCACTCCACCCCGGCTTTTTGTCTCCACTCCGTAGAACCGACAGACAGAAACGAACGGCCGGCCGCAGTGGCCGAGCGGTCTGCACGGCCGCTATGGTCGGGGTTTCGAATCCCCCCTCGGGCATAGATGTTGGTGTCGTATTTAGTATAAGGTAGTTCATAAGTAGTTTGTAAGTTTAGGGACTGATTACCCTGTAGTTAAGTCCTTTAAGCTTAACAAACATTTAAAAGACACAAACCATTTTAGTTCTTCTGTCAATGACAGTACTTCAGGACCCAGGTATCTCAACGGATCCCCTAATTGTTTTGAGCAGCCGCGGTGGAGTGGTCGAGCACGTTGAGACGCTATGCTTCGATGCGCGAGGCCATTCCCTGTCGGGGGTTCGAATCCCGCCTCAGGCATGGATGTTTGTGCTGTCTTTAGTATAAGTTAGTTTACACGTAGTTTGTAAGTTTAGGGGCTGACGACCCTGCTGTTCAGTCCCATAAGCTTAACATACATTTCAACATTTTTTATTTTGAGCAGTGTATGAAGAAAAAGGTAAAGCAGTCAACAATCCGAAGATTGGTTTGGACACCACAGTGCTTTACTTGGCATTGTCCTGTTTGGAGGTGGTATGCCATTGCCTTCTTCTGACCTTCGAACAGCCTTACCCAGCCATCTACAGTTTAATGTGGATTCCGCACCACGGTGCTACTCAGTATATTTCACATGAGCGATACTGCCAGAGGTGAAATAAGTGGAAAGTGACAGATAAAAATCCCAGGGCCTGGCGGGGATCGAAGCTGCGACCTTTAGATTCATAGTCTGACACTCTACCACTGTGCAATCGAGACGCACGAGCAGTGTACATTTGACTGTGTCAGGTTTGGTATGGGGAAACAACTTAGAAGCAGTGTATATTGCTTCTAAAGTTATTTCCCCATACCAAACCTGACACAGTCAGTCATAACGATTTGGTTTCGGCGTTAACAGAATATTACGATACCCCAATTCATGTCGCTGCTGCTAGATTCAAATTCCTTCGCCCGTATAAAGAACTAGCTGAAACCCCGTCGTTACCCAGGTATTTATTTATTTATTCCTGCCATTTTTCAGGTATATATTAATTTTTATAAGGTCTGTATGTCTGTAAAATATTTTAGGAACACAATTAGTAGTAAAGAAGTTATAGATTAAAACTTGGTACGTGATGGGGCGGTTTCCATGAACGTTACTGTTTATGTGCTCAATCTCATGAACTACATGTCATACTGTGATACAATTTAGAAGATACACTCAACTATATGCGTGTATACTGTCTGTAAAATTTCCTGCGTCTACAACTTATATTGTAGAAATTATAAATTGTAATGGCATACCGAATGCCGCAGTTTTAGCCCATGAACAGCGGAACATTACTGTTTATGTGCTCATATCTCATTAACTATGTGTCGTACTGTGATACAATTTAGTAGGTACATTCGACTATATGTGTGTATGCTGTCTGCATAATTTCCTGTGGCTACATTTTGTAGTGTTCAAATTATAAATTGTAACGTCATACCGAGAGCCGTAGTTTTACTCCATAAAAAGCGGAAAAGTAGTAAGCAAGAAACTATTTTCCTTTCATCATTTTACTATGGTTGCCTGCGAGAAAAAGTTTAATAAAGGTTCGAAATTATGTTTATAGTTTGTTGCAAGTCGCTAAGTACTGTCATTCTCACACAGTGTGTTTCGAAAGTCTCGCCGCATTATATGGCATTTTTTGCGATTTCTATTGGCTATGACGTAATATCTTTTGAACCATGTGCCGTATGTGATTCTTAACCATGCAGCAATTGTTACCTCACGGTAAGGAATGTGTGTACCAAATTTGGTTGAAATCGGTCCAATGGTTTAGGAGAAAATGAGCAGTATTGTCGCAAAATGCAGCAGGTTTTCGCGCATCTCATTGTTTATGAGGTCATATCTCGTGAACTATATATCGTATGTGATTCTTACACTTACGGCGACCGTCCTCATGTACTGAAGCTTACGTGTACAAAATTTCATAAAGACTGGAACAAAACTGTAGATTTGTATGAAACACGTACAAATATACAGACACTCTGCTTTATATATTAGAAGATATCTGACGGAACTTTTCAGTCTCACTACACGTTGTAAATTTGACTGCGTATGTGAAGAGTCATTTTTGGACGAGATTCTTCGTGATGTAATCGCACAGGACATTGCACATGACAACATCCCTTCTAAGATTCTGAAGCATAGGAATCCAACCCCGTCAGATGTGTTACAATCACTGCGCCACAGGAAACCTTTGCCTCCGCTAGTTATGACATGTGCTTTTAGCGGTTGTGGAAACAGTAGTATGGTAATGGGCATTGACGCGCAGTGAGATTTGCCCATCTTTTGTTTTTTGGCGGGAAATTTGAATTACCCCCCACCCCTCCTCCCTCGGCCAATTACTAGACTACAGATCAAAGGATGCTGCCACAGGATGATTGATAGGTCTTCCCAGAACGACGAAAGATGATTGACAGTTTACATTTAGGTCCTTTTGATTGTCATCAACGCTACTTGTCCTACCGCTAATCAGATGACGCCGCCATAACGCACTTAAGGATTATTGACAGGTTGCAAGTAAATAACACCTCCCTCGGCCACACACTTGGCCAACACGACGCCCCCCTCCACCCCTCTGCTCTGCCGCCAGACAGGCAGCACCTCCAACAGGTCCAGACCTGTCTACCCCTCGGCATGTCTGTACTCGCACCCTCTGCCACACACCTGGCCGAAACCGCGACCCCTACTCGCTCAGCCGATTGCCGGACCACCGCCGCTGCTGCCGCCACCGCCGACAGATGCTACCCCCTCCTCCACGCTTGCGGCCACTTCTCAAGGGACGCAGCCACCCGCCCTACCCGCGAGGACAAACAATACCGCGACGATTGTCTTGACCGCATCGACATCTCTAAACAACACCGCCCCCGCTGGCCGACCCCTGAGCCCAGGGCATGGGCGTACTGCACTCTTTTTACGGCGACCGCGCCCCGCCAGGTCAGTAGCCAATTAAATTGCATATTTATTATTAAGCGCGCCGCAGCGATCCATATGCCACATCTCGATTTATGTAAGAATTTCCGCCGTTTATTATTATTCTTGTTTCCGACATACGACTGAAATTTATTGAGTGAAGAATCGTATGCGCATAAAACTTGATATGCTGCGGCGATGGTACGTGCTTTTCTGTGATTGTAGTATGTGAGGCTGATGGATCTCCTTCACAACGTGGAACAGGAACAAGGATTGACTCAAAATCACTATATATCACAAACGGGTTACATTATTGATGTTGATAATTCTTGAACTTCAAAAATTTGTCCTTGTCGGTCGGCATAGCAACACGTACCGCACCGTTTGAAGTACAATCTCACTCATGATTAGCTAGTGACACGCTCGACCAGAACACGTTAAGGCATCTGAGACATATGTGGTTTTTATTTTGACGTTTATTCACTTGGGAGGTGTAAGACCACCCTTATTTGTAAAATTAATTCAAGCTGAAAGGAGCCAGGTAAAGGCTTACATTAAACATATAATTCTGGCCATAAAAAGTAGTTAAAGGCTTCACGTGAACTACTGACTACTTCCAGCAACAGAATCTTGTTCCTCGGCAAAAATTTAGAACTGACTCCAAATTTACTTTAGCAGCAAGAAGACAAAGATACGATGGCCGACACACATCGTAGATCACGAGAACTACACACAATCATTAATATACAAGCCACCCCGAACTAAACCATTTCATGAAGGTGGTTGTAAGAACATTTATGGCGCAACGGAATTAAAAATATTATAATATGCATCTGAATTTGTTCTCAGCACTGGTGAAAAACAACATTAAATAAAAAAGTGGAGGTATTCGTTAACTAATATTCATAAGTAGGATAAAGTTTTACTGACAATAAATTATTTATTCAGTCCAAATATGAGCAAATGGGGGAACCAATTTTGTTAAACAATAAAAATGCATCTCATTGAACTACTACCTTAAAGTAATCTGAACTGAACATCGTCGGGGAAAAAATTTACAATCAACAAGCATTCATCCGCTCACACGCGCGAAGGAAAGCGAAACGCACCCAACTCAGCATAGGCAGGCGCCGCTATCGTAGGCGAAAGTCAGGGAACCAGGATGTACCACACAACACAAGGAAAATAAACTTTGTAGGTAGCTCTGGTCTGTCTTTCTATACTTGAGATGGTACGCAATAATAGCGAGATTAATTTCCATTTAAATCAAACCGTGAGCACGCAAACTTACTGAGACACACGGCACATGTCTGCTACATTACATATTCGCACCCCACTGAGGGCGAAGTGCTTAAAGATGATATTCATTTCGACAAAAATCAACGGAATCATAGATTACGAAGCACGAAATACGCAATGCTAAGGCACTGGTACGTGAGCAGTGTTGAGAACTCAAGTGACTAGCTATAAACCCTTGAAGTCGGAGTTCGGAACTACGTGGTTCCGAAAACCAGTAAAAATACAAAAATTCAATTTTCTAAAAATAAAGAAAATTAGCTGCGGGATGCAACCCTTAGAAATGCGTAGGGTATCTTCAGGAAGCTAAAGAAATAGTTAGACGCGATTGGAAGGTTTTACACGGATGGACGAAGTCCACTCTTCAAAAATCAGAAAAATGGAATAAATTCAAAGTCGGAGTAAATCGACTAAGAAATACGGCATGCAGCCCATAGAAATACTTAGTATTTCATACGCAAGTTAATAAAAGGGGTAGTACAAGGCTAGAAGAGAATTTTCCGACGGAGTTTGTACAAGTTTGGAAACGAAATAGCAATTTAAAATAGACGGAGAGGAGATCGCGATGTACTAAGGAAAATCAGAAAGATACATGCATAATTTCTTGTCTGAAGAGCATAGAAAGGGGAAACTGAAAGCTTTGTTCTAAGAACACACCGCGTGGAGTACATATCACTGACGGAAGGAGAAAACGGAAAGTAATATTCCACATGCACTATACAGAATAAAAATATTCCCGCATATTAGTCGCGTCCCACAAGGCTAGAAAGAAATTAAACCGAGTTCGTACACCGCCAGCTACTCTCACAAAGGTTACCGATTCCCAGCCGTTATCAAACCGAATTAGTTACATATTCACCGCGTTTTCCTATGCTAAATCACCGAAATGAAATTGAATACACTTCCATACATGATCGGAGAAACTTATTCCGAAAAATGAACCTAAGTTCTGAAGTCTAGCTTGAACAAACCAGACAACGAATAGCTACCATCTCAAGGAAGGAAAGAAAATCAGAACATCCTACCAGGTCTAAGCGCAGCCACAGAGTAAGGAGATCGCCAGGGAGTCGCCCGCCACCACCAGAAATTGGTAAAAACCCCAGAAAACTGAGGTTGTGGTGAGAGGCTAGACTCGCACGTCCTACTGAGGCTCACTACCGGGCATTGACAACCCAACTTGTAACCAAAGTGTGGAGGAACCTCTTTGGTAGCATAAAAGGCAGAAGTTGGTAATGACTACCTATTGACACGAAGCCAGGGAGACATGCAAAGCGAGCAGCCAGCAGCCGACGATGAAAATTCTCATACATACACTCAGACTGCCATGCTAGAAGATGCTCATACATGTACATACAGAATAAAGCAAGTACACTTTCTCACAGGGACAGTAGCGTCATGGAGAAACCGTTCATATTGCCACATTCATAGACACAATGATAAATTATTAGCATAATAAAATCCCAGCAACCATCTTCTTGTGAGGTTCATTTGGCTTGCATTCTACTCGTTCCAGTCCGAATACATGTACCGAAATTTCGGGATTCTAAGCCTCAAATTTTTTTAAATCGGTTATTTTACGGGGAATTCTATATTGGTGATATTGTAGGAGCTACGGATATTTACCGTAAGTACTAGGACGTTGTGGGTTATCTCTATGAGCCTGACGTCATCAGGATACATCGACCTGTCGACACGAGTCCTTATTTCGACACGCAGAAATTGTCTCCGGCCAATGAGAACTCGCTAGCTGTCAGCCAGTGAGCTACGCCATAATACTGACGAACATATGCCAGCAGACGACGATGTTCTGAGTATGCTGTATACACTTGCAAAAGAAATTAAAGCTATCCTCTTAGGATCAATGTTAACCACATACCCTATAATCGTGACATATTCACAAATAAATTGCCAAATATTGGTGACAAGTAAGGAATATTAATAAAACCACACTCTCGAAGATCTCCATGTACCGTATTCGAAACTAAGCAGCAAAATACTGGCGGCAAAAAAGCAATATTACGAGTTATTAGAAAATAAACAGCCAAATGTTTCTGACTAGCGAATAGTGTGAATGTCACTGATACTTATTTCATTTAGGCCTACCAGCAATTTAAGCGTTTCCCATACGTTTGTCACCATTTTCTCGGAAATCGTAACATATTTGGAAGATAGGTCAAATATTTTTGTGGAGGAAAAACAGAAATATCTTTGCTAGTCTTATCACTTGCAGCAGTTTCATTCTCCATTATTTAGTCACACACAAGTTTCCAAATCGATGACACCTATTCCTGACACAGCATTTTGTTACAATTAACATCGAGTACTGCGTGACATACTACTGTTGTATGAATAAGAAAATCCCACAATATGTTATGAGTAAGTAACTACTACAATGTGATACAATCAATAACAGTAAAAAAGAAAAAAAGAAAAATTTCGGTGGGAGAGATTTAAAACCTTACCTCCAAATTGGTGAGCCACTGTTCTATCCACTACGCTATAGCATTTACATGCCACAATTGTCTATTGTAGACCTTAGTAGGTATTTTTTGTTAATGTGTGTTTTTATTTATATTTAGTTATAAAAAATTGATCCGGATACGATTTTGTTATACATCTTTGATGTGCTGTTAGCCTGAAACACCTTACTGCGAGTTACAAAACCAAAACTGCGAGATATACGGGAAATCAAGATGGCTTCTGTTGACATGGAAAGAACAAGTGGAAATCTCTTAGGTTAGGTATAGGTTAAACAGGAAATTTTTTTATAGTACGTGAGGGTGGGTAGCGTCCGAATCTCCGGTTAAGAACCGCACATCATCACATTGGCCGGAGACAATTTCTGCGTGTCGAAATAAGGACTCCTTTGTTCTATACAACGAGCTTGAATTTCATAGAGAGGCGATAGGTCCGCCATGTTTGAGTCAAATTGAACTGGCGTCCGCCATGTTATTTGGGGTATTGGCTGACAGTTAGTATGCCACACCCACTAGACAATTTTCCTTATTTAGACGATTTTACGCTTTAAATGCAGATTGACTATTGAGTACAGATGTGCATGAAGTTCTGTCGGTGTCTCCAGACTTTATCAAAACTGCGAATTGATGAGCCAGATAGTGTATTTTCTTAAAATGCGATAATGAAATGTCACGAATGTGTCAGTATTACACTTTCAGTTCAAAGTATAACAGTTAGCTGAGGTTTGACCCAACAACGAAAGTGCCGCTTTGAAAATATTTGTGTTAATTATAATGCAATTTCATGGTCTAAAAGTTCTGCGAAACTTATACAGTGAACAGTAATTGTTATGACGAACAAAACGCCGCGATGGAGTAGCAGAGTGGTCTAAAGCGTCTCGCTGCGGAGCGCGCGGTTGCTCGCCGTGGAGGTTCGAGTCCTCCCTGGGGCATGGGTGTGTGTGTTGTCCTTAGGTTAGTTTATCTAGGTTTAAGTAATTTGTAAACTACGAACTGGTGACCACGTAGTTTGGTCCGATAGATTTACAAACATTTGATTTTTTTTTTTTTGACGAACAATCATTATCACGGATTTGCATCTGTTGTTAATGCGTTGTAACAACTGCTTTCATAGAGTCTAAGACACATTTATCTGGTGCTTATTAAACGTATTAAGTCCACATACTCGTGAAACTGCTGTTAAAGGGTTTGGTTGTGAAGTTTGGTTGACAAAATTTGAGTACAAATATGAAAGTAACAACAGAATACTGCAATCAAAAATGCGCCTAGGTCAGCTGCCACAAAAGCACACTACACCGAAATAACATATCGTTAATAACTTACGTTGTTGCCACGCTGATATACGTAAATATTTGCTACACAGACATTTAACAAGTGAAAAATTCCGGCTGTTACTATTGCTTCCGCGCTTTTCAGTGATTAAAGAAGGTGTAGACACTCGGAAGTGTTATTATTCAACAGATGAGACACTCATCAACCGCAGCAGCAACAGAAGGAGAAACACTCAGACGCTAGGCAGAAAACTGAGCCATATAAGTGTACTTCAAGGGAATTGCAAGATATGTCATCTCAAGCTTCACTCTTGGGGAAGCTATGTGTCATTAGCCAGGAGTTTTGTTTGTGTACAGGCAGACAGAGACCAAAAGAGGCAAAACAACTGGTGTTCTTTCTCGAAATATTTGTCGTTTTAACATCTCGATTTGCGTATTTGAGTGCTGAACATACTTTAGACATATTGCAGAAGCAAATATTGTACAGAAAATGTACAGTAAATACAATATACACTGAATACAGCACTTCACTTTCGACAACAACATACGATGGACAGACTCATGTCAAGTGTACTGACCACCGACAATATGGCGGCCGAGTTTACGCAGGTTGCCGCAAAGAGCGCTGTAGCTCGTGTGTCAGCCTCTCTACTGGGGTTGCCAGATCTCCGGGCGCCGCCCGGAGTGCCCGGGTTTGGAATGAATTCTCCGGGTCTACGGGACAATCACTCTCATATCCGGGCTTGAATGTTACCTTCATCTTAACTTTATTTTCTTTCTTTTTATTTTTTTTACGAAGATTTTTAAGTAGTATGCTCATGTAGCGACGATCTACATCGAACTTAAACTAAGGACGAACACAACATCCATGCCCTAGGGGGGATTCGAACCTCTGGCGGGAGCAGCCTCGCGCACTGTGGCAAGACGCCTCAGTGCGATAGGCCATTCCCGGCCGGCTCCTCTCTAGTAATTATGAATAACTTTATATAAATGTCAATTTCTTACTGCAACAAAGCGCTACTTTTCTATTCTTCCTCTGAAAACTTTTCAGTGTTGCGTCGGTAGTAATCGGCTAGCGCATTATTCAGCAAACACTGTTGCGGTAAACGAAACGTTCACCTGACACGTTTCAGCTGGCGACGTCTATTTTTTGTGTTCGTTCGTTCATTGTTTATCAGTTTACTGGTAATTTTTGGAATATTCGGATCGTGTGTGATCAGACAAGCTTACATTGACTCAGATTAGTGAGTAATAACAGTGAAATGAAGAGACGATATCTAAGTTCGTTCCGTGAAGAATGGTTGCAGGAAGAAAATTATAAAGAGTGGCTACAAAAGTCGATACTGATAAGTGTGTGTGTAAGTGCAGAATATGCAATATCTCATTTACTGTTAAGTACGACGGAATGAAAGCTATGAATAAACATTTACAATCAGAAAGACTCAAAGCGAATATTACCACACAAAAGAAGAATCAGTCGCTTCTTAATTTCTTGCCGAAACAATTTTCTGCAGAAGACGACAATCCTGGTTGGGTTGGGTTGGGGGGGGGGGGGGGGAGAGGTTGGTCGCAGTTGGTGGGGGTAAGTCATTGGCCAAGGGGGAGGGGGGCACGTCTGGTCTCCGGGCCTGCCTCGAGTTCAATCTGGCAACCCTACTCTCTACGAAATTCTAGCTCGTCGGTTCTATAGCTACAAAGATGGATAGCGGCCGGTCGTCGCCACAACCGAGTTGGTTTGCGAGTTGTGACTGTGACGCTTGTCAGTAAGCTGACAGCGCGGGCGTGGGCTAGTGCCGCTACCTGGCCTGTGACGCCGCCAGAGGGGTCAAACAATTTTCACACTACCTTTTGCAATCGTGACGTCACGCGTCAGCTTTCGACTATCGAGTTGTGAACGAGCCAAGTGAGCTGTGTGCCTTTCGATTACTTGAGATAAAGCTAAATAATTTTAAATAGGCCTATGCTGTGATCAGCCAGTTCGCTAAACTAGTTTACTGTTGAGAAAATACACCATAGGGCAATAGAAAAGTGTGTAAAGGAAGGTGAAGATTTTTTTTACCTGGTACAGGCAATTGTAAATTATAGCAATTTAAGGGGATATTTGACTGTAATGTTATTTAAACATGTTCCAGTAATGTCGTTCTCACTGTAAGTAGCATTTGTTCGTATTAGCACATTCATATCAGAAAAGCTTACACTTAATGCTATTCATAATTACTAAAAATAGGTAATTTCTACAACGAATTATAAGCATATACGTGTTTCATAGAGTGGTTACTACAGTGCTGTACGGGACATTTAAAAGCAGTAAGTAGGCTATCTACTAGTTTTTTAAACACTAACTAATTATCGTTTATGGGCCGAGCATTGTACACAACAAACAAAAATTTCTGATTAAAATGCAGGAAGTATTACACGCGCTACACAATCACATTCTTATAAACATTCGTTGCTATAACTACAGTTCAACAACTGTCAAAATCATTACAGTTCCCTCATTACACAGTCCTAAACATTAACTCGACGCAACAGCGATCGACAAATCGATAGTATGGTTTCAGGTCGCCTTCACAGCGCCGCTAGTCACAATTACGTCACGATTGCAAAAGGTCGTGTGAAAACTGTTTGACCCCTTGCCAGAGGCTTGGCGCAGGTGCGCGGAGTGCGGTCATCCGCAGGTTTGCCAACGTCAGTGGTTTACCACTGAATCAGGTGGTTTTTTAAAGCCAACGGTGGGAAAAAAAATTGAGTCAGTGGGAGGCGGGAAAGTTGGTGGATTTTAATGAAAAAAGTGCAGAAGTAATATAATCCTAATTTGAAATTATTAACGAATATGGCGAATATGGACAGATAAATGACTAGGAAATGTATCACATTATTGTATAAAATGTAAAATTCTTAACAGTTCAAAGATATTAACAATGGTATGTCTCATTGCTCATTGTTGTAGGCTGACTGTGTTGACTTCTCCAATCTCCATGGAGAAGAAGTGTTGTACTTGTATCACACACTGACTGTGTTAATGGTATGTATTTGTTGCTGCAGCACTTTATCAGATTTTTCTTGTTGTGAAAATGACTGAACATTGCAGACACTTAATATGTGACTGTACTTTCACTGTTTACGTTCTTTTTTCTTAGATGTGATTACATTGGAATATAGCTGAAATCTAGATCTTCTGACATAAAATAAAGACAATAGAATGACTGACGCTGACCTCCTTTCCAGACTGGATTACTTTCTGTTTTCAAGTTCAAATATTTCACAATTTCCTGTCTGTACCTGACAAGCATTGCAATGGCTCAAAGTAATTATTGTTTGCTTTTATATATAACGTGTTTACTGAAGTGCTTTTGAATAAACTATATTTTTTCGTATTTCTGCCTAGTGTCTATACAGATAAGTCAGGTACATAAAAACTCCTCCTTTAAAATGCATAGTTGCGTCCAAATTTCAAATCAATTGGTCAAGAACAAACGAATAGACGGTCGTTTTTTTGCATGGGAACTTCGGAAAGTTCGGTGGTTTTTGGCGGGATTTTACTGTCACTTCGGTGGTTTTTATCATGACCTCGTTGGCAACCCTGGTCATCCGCCTTCAGTGCCGTGCCGGAGGTCGGCTAAGTGGGATGTCCGCATAGTTCTGTCACCCGCTACCTGCGCGTCACCCGTTGCTGCGACGCTATTCCTAGGAGGAGATTCTGTAACACTAAAAGAAGGACATAAGTTAAAGTACGCGGTTCTGGGTAAAAAAAGTTGCACATTAAGAATGAAATAACGAATAGATAGATATATTTTTTTCATGATAATCACCTTTACCCAGCTGGCTCCATGGCTTGAAAAACTCATCAACTCAAGTAGGTGAATTGGAGCCACAAGGAGACCCTCATCATTCTCATGTCCCCAGTGCTTCGCTGTGCTGATCGATTGCGCGGTCCTAGGCTCTAGGATGACGTCACAGATTGGTGACGCATGTGGGGGTGGTGGTACCACCAGACCCTGAAGTTCTCTCTCTGTTGAAAAAAAAAAAGTTAAATATGTTATACACTTGACGAACAACATCAACTAGTTTTAAAATAGCCAGCCGCGGTGGCCGAGGGGACTGAGGCGCTCCAGTCACGGTCTGCACGGCCACTACGGTCGGGGGTTCGAATCCCCCCTCGGGCATGGATATTTGTGCCGTCCTTAGTTGTAAGTAGTACATAAGTAGCTTGTAAGCTTAGGGACTGATGACCCCATAGTTAAGTCCCATAGACTTTACAAACATTTGAACATTTGAACATTTAGTTTTAAAATAAAATAGTTGTATCACTGATTATGGGGCACAAACTTACCGAACTCATGCTTTGGTGAGGCGAGTGTTAACAGCCGTAATGTATTTCATAAAATGCATGTTTAAAACCATCGGCTGTTTATTAAAAACGTTATATATCTATCAGTTTCGGTCAATAGACCATCTTCATGGATAAAGAGGTGTTCAAACTGAATGATAAAATGCATCAGATACAATACATCTAGTTGAGACAAACAGGAATCAGTATAACTAAAAATGTTAAAAATACAGTGGTCATGAACATGGTCTATTGACCGAAACTGGTAGATATATAAGGTTTTTAATAAACAGCCGATGGTTTTAAAAATGCATTTTATGAAATTACCGATCTCAGCCCACTGGTGTACCCCTGGCGTCACCCTTTCCTCCTGTGTTACAGGGGGTGAGCCAGCACTCAGCCACCGATCGAGGCTATCCTCCCCACCCTCAACTCTGTTGTCCAGATATTGCTGCACCAACACATCAATCTGATGTGCTGTAAAAAGAAAAACAAGTATGTTATCAAACCAGTTAATTGGTAGAAAAATTATTTGTCTATGAGTATCAGTAGTAGTGGTTACATGCTGCCTCTCCTCCCATTCCGCAGCCTGCTCGTGCACCCACATGGGTATATCATCGTCACCGATCTGCTGGGTGGAATATGGTGCTACCGTGAGCGGTATGTATTCTGCAACAATGGAGAATGATGTTTCTACCTAAAATAAGTCACAAGTAAATTTCGTTCTGGGAGTGATGTAAAGGATTTACTAAGCAAAAACTTCGAGTTAATAGAACGATCAGCTATAAACTCTACAGCATTTCCACTGTTTTAACCCGCGAGGAATCACGCGTGAGCATTTTGCTCACAGTAATTTTAATACAATCGCCATTTAACCAATTTTAAATAGTCAAATATGTGCGTTTTCTTATAAACGCAACTAGCAATACTTATTTAAACATATTAAGAACATTACAAAATGTTCTTTGACTGTCAGAAAAATGCTGTACACGCGATCGATCGCAGAACTTTTAAAGGCGCGAGTTCTGGCGGGTTAAAGAGACAGCACAAAGAGCCGGCATTAAACTCGACAGTATTCTGAGGTTTTGAAAAAGATATTTATGGACATAGAAATAAACTCCGCGGAAAATATTCCGCATACGAAGATAAGAGGATGATAAAACTTAAGTATGTATTCAGTGGTTTTAAAAGATTTCTTACGCACATACGTGCAGGATCTACACAGGAGAAATGTAAAACGGGAGGAAAAAAATATTTCAGTTTATCTTTCATCCCATCTTCACCACGAATTCTCTTGAAACTGGCCGCGGTGGAGTAGCCGAGCGGTCTAAAGCGTCTCGCTGCGGAGCGCACGATTGCTCGCCTGGGGCATGGGTGTGTATGTTGTCCTTAGGTTAGTTTACCTAGGTTTAAGTAGTTTCTAAGCTACGGACTGATGACCACGCAGATTGGTCCGATAGATTTACAAACATTTGAACATTTTTTTCTTTAAACTGCCGCTAGCGGTGTTGATGCCGTTGTTAGAACGCTTCATGATGGTGAAGCAGAGTAACAACTCAATCTACTTAGTCCGGTGCTGCTTCGACTTCTGCTGCTGACACTGCTGCTAAAGAACGGTTGAGCGATGTAAGGCTAGGAAAGCGACTGAGAATGAGGACTCGAATGATGATCCATATATAGGTTCACCCCCACCACCAACACCCCCACCACACCATGAGATGCAAAAGAGCGACGGTTTGAACATGCTTGGAGAGAGGACTTCTCTCACACCATACTCACCCCAGACGAGTTTCAACATGCTTTTAGCTCGGAAAAACATCCGTCTTCTGGAAGCTGCTGATTATTGGGAACTTTGGTGTCCTAAGAGTATCACTGTTGTTTTTCAACGTGTTCCCGGACTTCTGTGGATAGGAAAAACCGTAGAGTGCTGAGCTGCATTTTTGCGAGAAGAGATTCTGGGGGGATAACACACATCTTTTCTGGAGGTGGTAGATGGTTGGGAAGTTCCTGAAAGCACTTTGGGCTGCAGTTTTCCACAAAAGCTTTCGACCAGACGTGTTGGGCTATCGGCAGGGCGCGGCTGCGCGCGGTCGTATCAATTATGCGGAGCTCGAGCTGCACCTATTGTGCACTCATCACCGGCACTTAGAGGTCGCGCGGTCGCCTCCGCCGGCCTCGCCTTTTAGCGCGTCAAAAATATTCTGCCTGTGCAGTGTTTCGTATTCTTAGGAGAATATTCGTTAATGGAGATGAAACTTCCTGGCAAATTAAAATTGTGTGCCGGAACTGGGACTCGAACCTGAGACCTTTGTCTTTCTCAGGCAAGCGCTCTACCGACTGAGCTATCCCGACACGACTCCCGATGCCGCCTCAGAACTTTACTTCCACCAGTACCTTGCCTCCTACTTTTTTTTATATAGTTTATGGGACTTAACTACGGGGTCATCAGTCCCTAAACTTACAAACTACTTATGAACTACTTACGAACTAGGACGGCAAAATGTTCAAATGTTTGTAGAGTCTATGGGACTTAACTACGGGGTCATCAGTCCCTAAACTTACAAACTACTTATGAACTTACAACTAAGGACGGCACAAATATCCATGCCCGAGGGGGGATTCGAACCCCCGACCGTAGTGGCCGTGCAGACAGTGACTGGAGCGCCTTAGTCCCCTCGGCCACCGCGGCCGGCGCCTCCTACTTTCCGAGCTTCACAGCTCTCCTGCAAACCTTGGAAGACTAGAACTCCTGGAAGAAAGGATATGGTGGAGACCTGGCTTAGCCACAGCCTAAGGGATGTTTCCAAAATGAATGGGGATGTATGCGTTTCTGAAGCACTGGGGCTACGACACTTTCCCATTCATTTAATACTAAGTACGGTTTGAGATGCAAATAAAACAATCGGGGCAGGCGGATCGCGGCGCACTGTGCTCCGGGCGCGCTTAAATACTTCTCCGCAACGGTGCGGGCGGCGGCACGGTAACGCGGGGCGCGGCGTTTTAATTCCCGACCGCCTCCAGCGCGAACGCCGGTAAACTCCGCGCGCACCGCGGCGGACACGGTAAGTGCACTACTCTAGCTTTTTGGGTATGTAAATGATGGTCTGGGGGCAGAAGCCGGTTGAGTGGGAAGGACTCTACCTGCCGGAGGTGGCGTCAGTCAGACGGGAGCCTTTGAAGACGAGTCTCGACCTGTTATTTTATATGAGATTTCACTGTGCAGGGGTAGAGGGGCGGGGGTTGGCGCCAGGCAAGTCTCAACCTGCCGGAAGAGCAGGCCCCCAAACCGACGGGGGTGGAGTGATTAGGGTGGCAGTTAGGTTGGTGTCTCAAATGTTTGTTAAGCTTAAGGGACTTAACTGCAGGGTCATCAGCCCCTAAACTTACAAACTACTTATGAACTATCTTACACTAAAGACGACATAAACATCCATGCCCGATGGGGGATTCGAACCTCCGAAGGTGGACAGCCGCGCGCACCGCAACACGGCACTCCAGTACGCGCGGCTAATCCACTGCGGCAGTGGGTGTTTACGTGCCCTGCATGTTTATTTGTAAATCTATCGGACCAAACTGCGTTGTCATCAATCCGTAGCTTACAAACTACTTAAACCTAGGTAAACTAACCTAAGGACAACACACACACCAATGCCCCAGGGAGAACTCGAACCTCCACGGCGAGCAACCGCGTGCTCCGCAACGAGACGCTTTAGTCCGCTCGGCTACTCCACCGCGGCTGCCCCGCATGTGCGCCTGTGTTAAGTGCAATTACGTGTAAGCTGTCAATCGTCCTTAAGAGCTCCATTGTCTGAGGGTGGAAGATAGGCAAGTGGACTTCCCTCATGGGTGGAGGGGTGGGGTGGCAGCCATGTTGAATTTTGACTCTGGAGCCCGGAGGGGTGGGGGCGGGTTTTTCCCAGGCCGCCATCTGGAATGACGTCATAGGTTTTTCCGGCCGTCATCTTGAATTTTGAACCAGGAACAACGAAACATTACTACTTTAGTTCTTTGGCTTCCTGCGGCTACAACTTACTCGAAGAAGCACCCCCAAATATTCGAGTGTGTGACGAGTTATTGGAATACCTCCCACAAACGTGCGGTATTTGATCGTAGGCATACGATTTTTTCCGTGTACTGAATTTCGGCGTAGTTTTACCCTTCCCGCATCTACCGTATACCCGAGGATGTGTCGCAACCTTTTCGAGTGTGCCACGAGTTATTACAATAGTTCCCAAAAATATGTACCCCATTTGACTTTAGGTATAATTTTTTTAACCATTATAGTGAATTCCGATGACATACTATGCTTTCCTGTGGCTATCTCTCCACCTTTGGTAGAGAGTCAAGTGTTATTAGAATACCTACCACAAACATGTACCTCATTTGACTTTTGGGCATTAATTTTTTACACATTTACTAGATTATTTTACAGGTTTTCCCCTTGCCACAGGTACCATGTATCCAGGATGCATCTCCTCCATTTCAAGTGTGTCACCATTTGTTGGAATACTTCCCACATACATGTACTCCATTTGTTCTCAGGCATACGTTTTTTGTCGATGTACTGAATTTTTGATTAGTTCTTTGTCTTCCCATGGCTACCATTTACCCAAGGATTTGTCTCTACCATTTCAAGTGTGTCACAAGTTATTAGGATACCTCCCACAAACACATGCCCTATTTGACATTAGGAATTTTTTCTTCCTGTATAATGAATTCCGACGTAGTTCTGTGCCATCCTGAGGCTACGATACCTCCAAGGACGCGTCTCCACCTTTTCAAGTGTGTCACGAGTTATTACAACACCCAACAGAAACATGTACCCCATTTGACTTTATGCATTACTTTTTACTAATGCACTAGATTATGTCGCAGTTTTTTCCCTACTCGCAGCTACCATACACCCAGGATGCGTCTCCGCCATTTTCAGTGTGTCACGATTAATTATAATACCTGTGACAATCAAGTATCCCATTTCACTTCAGGGATTACGTTTTAAGCCACATACTGAATTCCGACTTTGCGTTATCGCGGCTACCATTCTACACGTTATTTGTTTTATCCAAGTTCTGAATTCCGAAGTAGTTCACTGCCTTCCTGAAGGTACCAAATACCTAAGGGTGGGTCTCCACCTTTTCAAGTGTGTCACGAGTTTTTATAACTACCACAAGCATGATCTTGACTTAATGCTTTATATTTGTATCGATGTAGTGAATGCCGAAGTAGTTGTTTGCCTTCCTGTGGTTACCATTTACTCAACATGCGTCTCTATCTTTTTAAGACTGTCACAATTTGTTTGAATACGTTCAACGAACATGTACCCCATTTGACTTTAGGCATACCTTTTTCATCCATGTACTGAATTTGGACGTAATTCTTTCGCCAGCCGCGGTGGCCGAGTGGTCTGCGGCGTGCCAGTCACTGTTTGCACGGCCGCTGCGGTCGGGGGTTCGAATTCTCCCTCGGGCATGGATGTTTGTGCCGTCTTTAGTATAAGCTAGTTCATAAGTCGTTTGTAGTTTTAGGGACTGATGACCCTGTAGTTAAGTGCAAAAGCTCTACAAACATTTGAACATTTGATTTCTTTGACTTCCTGCGGCTACCATTTACCCAAGGATGCATCTCCAAATGTTCAAGTGTGTCACGAGTTATTAGAATACCATACAGAACCACGTACCCCCCTCTGAATTTGGTTATTACTTTTTACTTCACATCCTGAATTCCTTCGTAATACTTTGGCTTGCCCTGGCTACCATTCACCCAAGGCTGCGTCTCTATGTTTCCATGTGTGTTGTGAGTTATTAGAATACCTCCCACAAACATGTACCCCATTTAACTTTAGGCATTACTTTTTTATCCAAGTACTGAATTCCGTCCTATTGTACTTCTTTCTAATCTCACCGCCACCATTTCAAAAAATGTTCAAATGTTTGTACAGCTTATGGGACTTAACTACGGGGTCATCAGTCCCTAAACTTACAAACTACTTATGAACTACTTACGAACTAGGACGGCACAAATATCCATGCCCGAGGGGGGATTCGAACTCCCGACCGTAGTGGCCGTGCAGACCGTGACTGAAGCGCCTCAGTCCCCGCGGCCACCGCGGCCGGCGCCACCATTTACCCAAGGATACATCTTCCCAATTTCAAGTGTGTCACAATTTGTTACAATAATTACCATAAACATATCCTCCATTTGTACTTAGGCATATGTTTTTTATCCATGTACTGAATTTCGGCATAGTTCTTTGCCTCTTCACGGCCACTATGTACCCAAAGATGCGTCTCCACATTTTCAAGTATATCACGATTTGTTAGATTTCATCCCACAAACATGTACCCCATTTCCTTAAGGCAATACTATTTTACCAATGTACTGAATTCCGACGTAGCTCTTTGCATTCCGGCGGTTACCATTTACCCAGGATGCGTTTCCACTGTTTCAAGTGTATCACGATTTGTTAGAGTACCTCCCACGAACATGTACCACATTTGATCTTAGGCATACGTTTACATCCATGTACTGAATTTCGTCGTAGTTCTTTGTCTTCCTGCGGCTATCATTTACCAAAGAATGCATCTCGAAATTTTCAAGTGTTTCACGATTTATCACAATACCTCCTACAATCATATACACTATTTGGTATTTAGGCATTACTTTTTTCTCCACGTACTGAATTCCGACGTAGTTCTTTGACATATCAGGGCCACCATTTCCTCAAGAATACGTCTTTCCCGTTTCAAGAGTGTCACGATATGTTAGAATACCTCCCACAAACATGTACCACATTTGATCTTAGGCATAAATTTTTTACCCA
Source organism: Locusta migratoria (assembly GCA_026315105.1). Taxonomy (NCBI): domain Eukaryota; kingdom Metazoa; phylum Arthropoda; class Insecta; order Orthoptera; family Acrididae; genus Locusta; species Locusta migratoria. The sequence goes on along the minus strand of CM048755.1, from coordinate 739,570,717 downwards.
TGTGCAGAATTCCTCGTAGTTCTTCACCATCCTGCGGCTGCCAGTTACCACATTTCCATATAAGGGTCACGATTTGATAGAATACCTCCCACAAACATGTACCACATTTGACCTTAGGCACTACTTGTTTATCCATGAACTGAATTTCATCGTAATTCTTTGCCTTCCCATGGCTACTATTTGCTCAACGATTTGTCTCCACCTCTCAAGTGTGTCACAAGTTATTAGGATACTGTCCACAAATATGTACCCCATTTGACTTAAAGATTTTTTTCTATGTAATGAATTCTGTGCCATCCTGCGGCTACAATATACCCAAGAATGCATCTCCACCTTTTCAAGTGTGTACCCCATGTGACTTAAGACATTATTTTATTACCCGTTTACTGAACTACGACGCAGTTCTTTTTCTATCCATTGCTACCATTTCCCTGAGGAAAGTCTGTACTTTTTCCAGTTTCTCACGAGTTATTATAATACCTCCCAGAATTCTGTTGTAGTTCTTTTCCGTCCCATGGCTACCATTTACCCAAGGGTGCGTATCCACCTTTTCAAGTGTGACGCAAGTTTTCAGAATACCTACTATAAACATGTACCACATTTAACATTAGGCACTACTTTTTTCGATTTAGTGATTTCCGACGTAGTTCCTTGCCTTCTCGTGGCAATCTTTTCCCCAGAATGCGTCTCCACCCATTTCAAATGTGTCACAAGATGTACGCCATTTCGTTTTAGACATATGTTTTCATCCATGTACTGAATTCCGACGTAGTTGTTTGCCTTCCTGCGGCTACCATTAACACAAGTATGCGTCTCCTTTTCAAGTGTGCTGAGAATTATTAGAATACCTCCCACAAACATATACCTCATTTGAATTTAGGCATAATTTTTTTATCGAGCATATAGTGAATTCCGAGTAGTACTTTGCCTTCCCTTTGCTACAATTTACCCACCAATCCAAGTTTTTCACGATTTGTAACAATACATCCCACGAACATTTAACAAAAAAAAAGTTCAAAAGGTTTGTGAAGCTTATGGAACTTAACTGCGGGGTTATCAGTTCCTGAACTTACAAACTACTTATGAACTATCTTATACTAAACACAAACATCCATGCCCTAGGGGGGGATTCGAACCCCCGACGGGGAACGGCCTTGCGCATCGCAGCATAGCGCCTCAATTCGCTTGGCAACTCCGCCGCAGTCAACATGTACCCCATTCATCGTAGGCATACGTTTTTCATACATGTACTGAATTTCGTCGTAGTTCTTTGCCTTCATAGGGCTACCATTTGCCAAAGAAAGTAATTCGAAATTTTCAAGTGTGTCACGAGTTATTATAATACTTCCCACAAACATGTACCCAATTCGACTTCAGGCATTAATTGTTTTATCCAAGTACTGAATTCCGACGTAATTCCTTGCCTTTCCGCGAATACCATTCACCCAAGGATGCAACATCACTTTTCAAGTGTATCACGAGTTATTAGAATGCCTCCCATTAATGTATACCCCTTTTGACTTTTGTCATTACTTTTTCAAGCACCTGCTGAATCACGATGAAGTTCTTTGCTTTCACGTAGCTATCATTTACCCAAGGATAAGTCTCCACCTTTTCAAGTGTCACCATTTATCAGAATACCTATCATAATCATGTACAACATTTGAATTTAGGCATTACTTATTTCTCCACATACTGAATTTCGACTTAATATATTGGCTTTGCCATCGTTAATATCCACCCAAAAGTGCGTCTCCATCTTTTCACGTGTGTCACGAATTATTAGAATAACTTCCACAAACATGTGCCCCATTTGACTTTAGGCATTACTTTTTTACCCAAATACTGAATTCCACGTAGTACTCCAGCATCCTGCAGGTATCTGTTGCCCAACGATAGGTTTCCACATTTTCTATTGTGTCACGATTTGATAGAATACCTCCCACAAACATGTACCACATTTGACCTTAAGCAACCTTTTTTTATCCATGAACTGAAATCCGACGTAGTTCTGTGGCATCCTGCGGTTACGATATACCCAAGGATGCGTCTTCTCTTTTCAAGTGTGAAACGAGTTATATAGAATACCTCCCAGAAATATGTACCAAATGTGACTTAAGGCATTATTTTTTTTTACCCATTTTCTGAATTACGACACAGTTCTTTGCCTTCCCACTGCTACCATTTCCCCGAGGAATCTCTCTAGTTTGTCAAGTATGTAACGAGTTATTATAATCCTCCCACAAACATACACACCATTTGACGTTAGGCATTACTTTTTTACCCCTCTATACAATTCCGATGTAGTTATTTGCTTTCCCGCAACTACCAGTTACCCGAGGATTCATCTCCGCCGGCCGCGGTGGCCGAGGGGACTAAAGCGCTCCAGTCACGGTCAGCACGGCCACTACGGTCGGGGGTTCGAATCCCCCCTCGGGCATGGATATTTGTACCGTCCTAGTTCGTAAGTAGTTCATAAGTAGTTTGTAAGTTTAGGGACTGATGACCCCGTAGTTAAGTCCCATAGACTATACAAACATTTGAACATTTTGATTCATCTGCACGTTTTCAAGTGTGTCACGTATTATTAGAATACCTCCCACAAACATGTACAGATTTTAGGCATTACGTTTTTACCCATGTACTGAAATCCAACGTAGTTCTTTTCCGTCCCGCGGGTTCCTTTTACCCAAGGATACATCTCTAGCTTTTCAAGTGTGTCACGCATTATTACAATACATCCCACAATCGTGTACTCCATTTGACGTTAGGCAATCCTTTTTTAACCATGAACTGAATTTCGATGTTGTTCTTTGCTTTCCCGCAGCTACCATTTACCCACCTCTTCAAGTGTGTCATGAGTTATTACAATAACTCCCACAAACATGTACCCCATTTGATTTTAGGCATTACTTTTTTACCTATGTACTGTTTTAGGACGCAAATCTTTGTCTTCACGCAGCTACCATTTACCCAAGTATGCATGTCCACAATTTCAAGTGTGCCACGAATTATTACAATACTTCCCACAAACATATACTCAATTTCACTTTAGGTACAATTTTTTTTAGACATATAGTGAATTCCGGCGTAGCACTTTGCCTTTCTGTGTCTACCATTTACTCAAGGATGCATCTCCACCTTCTCAAGTGTGTCACAAGTTACTAGAATACCTCCCACAAACATGTACCCCATTTGACTTTGGGCACTTTTTTTATCCATGTAGTGAATTCCGACCTAGTTCTTTGCCACCGCGGTAGAGTAGCCGAGCGGTCTAAGGCGCCTCACTGCAGAGCGTGTGGTTGCTCGCCGTCGGAGGTTCGAGTCCCCCTGAGGCATAGGTGTGTGTGTGTTGTCCTTCGGTTAGTTTAACTTAGTTTAAGTAGTTTGTAAGCCTAGGGACTAATAACCAACGCAGTTAAGTCCCATAGATTAAAAAATAAAGAAGAAAAAGAAGAAGTTCTTTGCCTTCCCTCTGCTGCCATTTACCCTGGATCTGGATGCGTCTCCACGGTTCCAAGTGTGTCACGATTTGTTAGAATACCTGCCATAAACATGTACCCCATTTGATCTTAGGCATATGTTGTTCATCTATGTATCGAATTTTGGCGTAGTTCTTTTCCTTCCTGCAGCTACCATTTACCCAAGGATTCAGCTTGAAAGTAGCCTGTTATTGAAATAAGCAAGCTCTCGGGCAGTTGAGATCCGAAAATTAAAGTTAAAACTCTCACTGCTGTTCTAAATTACTTTATGAGTGAACACAGTACATGCGCAACTGAAATTTATCTAACTGCTCACTCCATAAGGGAGCAGCATACGTTTTAACAAATACAGGATCAACGTTAAAAAACAAATGGATAGATAATTAAACATGGGACAGGGAGCATGAAATCATAAAGCAGAGGTCTGATACTTTAAAATCATAATCTATTCAGTAAAATAACAAGCAAATAAATGTGGGGAGACCAAATTAAGCACACACCTTGTACAAAAGTGAATTAAATCATATAATTACTGCCCATATTAAAATTGTTTCTGCCCTTTATGAATATGGAGGTGGCGTGGGAGGAAATTTACAAACACACAATAGGTAACTGAAAGAACATTCATTCACTCACAGACACATGCATAAAGCTAGGTGGTACATTACAAAACTGGAACACTTGAAAGCAGCAGTAAAACGAAGCTTTGGCAGCGTCTTGATGAGATGGCGAGTGTCTTGATCACAAATTTAATTAAACTGTGCACTAATCGAACTCATGTTCGGGGAGGCAGCAGCTCACTGTTCTTAAGGAACACACAGTGTGCAAGCATGCAGACTTTCATAAAATTTACAAACAGAAATTAATTTAGAATAAGGGAGTAAAGCACATGTGAGAATTCCTATAGAAGAAAGCTAGTATTAACAAAAGCATGACTGAAGGCTGAAGTAATGACCGTTACAAAAGCATGTTGTGCAATCGGTCATACAAGACAGGAAAGACAGAATCAAACAATAAAATCTGAGAAATATTTAGCATACTCATGGATACAGTAACGAGGCGAAAAGTCAGTTTAAAACAGCAAGGAGATTCAAACACACTAAGTTTACACAAAGGCTGAAGGCCACACACGTGTATTCTAACTTGAGCAATATCAGACACACAATCATCACTGGAATGAAAATGCAAATAATAAATTTACACTGAATTTACTCGAGTTCTGTAAATTAAGAAATGCTTCGCCTCTCATAGCTAAAGAATTACTCAAAAGAACTATCACTGAAGAACCAAGACTGCCTATTGACAAATAATTCAAAGTCCTAAAAGCATGCCTTCCTCTCAGCATGATCCGGCAGAGTACTTAGTTCCTCAGTCATCGGAACCAGAATGAAGAGTGAAGACTAAAGCTCTAAGGCCTCGGAAAAACCTCCCCACGCCATACACCGGATGTAGAGCGCGCTAAAAGCGACGCAGAGTGCGTTAGAGACTAGTGTTTACCAACCCTTGCTATCTGGCCAAGACAATTCCCTCTTCAACAGCTCCCAGAGAGGTCTCCTGTCATCTCTTTCATCCAAGATTAGGTTGATATGACACTAAGAACACGGCCACTTCGCCACCTTGCCAAGTAAGCCTGTTCCTTGCCAGCCAGCAGACGCCAGCACAGACGACAAAGGAAGCCATGCGTTCTTAACTACAACAAAACGAGGCCTAAAGCAGGAGGTGGCGACTGTAAGCCATTGCGCAGCAGTCAGTCAATATTAAAAGCACACTTTCACATTCACATGAACACACAAGTTCAGTCACACAGGTGGAAACATTTATAAATATGGGGCAAACATACATAAACATGAGGAATTGATCATTAATAAAAAGAATAAAATAATTAACACACTGATAGATAACATTAATGGTGCAGAAACACTTTAGGTTTATGAATCAATCAAAATGGAACATGACCACACATTCAGTGGATGTGTTTCAAGCTTCATCATTTCCAGTGTGTCACGAGTTAGTAGCATTACCTCCCAAAAACATGTACCCAATTTGACTTTAGGCAATACTTTTGTGTCTCCTTTCCGCCGGTTGTCTTGGGTGTCGGTGGCCGAGTAAAGAGAGATCGACACAGGAAGTAGGATGCACACGTGTGCAGGTACGGAGGTGACCAGCCAGTGGGACAGCAGGAACTAGAAACACTAGAGTAAATTAGAACGAGATGTATATTTCATAGAGACTTAGTGGTACTTAACTTTTACATAGTTCTTGACTGCAGAATGCTGATACATAGTTTATATAGAGGTCTGCCTACAGATGATTCCTAGTGCCTATCCGATAGCCAAGTCTTAACTGGTGCCTATCTGATTCCCAAGTGTTAACTGGTTCCTATCTCAGTCCCAAGTGAACTATACAGTCCAGTGGTGGCCACGAGCGAAGTTGCAGCAGAGGGCGCTCGTGGCTGACGTCGTAAGAACGCCGCGCCGTGCGTGCATGGCGGCGCGCGGCGGAAGTACGTGACGCGCACTTCATACATGTGCGACACCACAAATACTTTTTTACCCATGTACTAGATCACAATCTCGTGGCTACAATTAACCCAGTTTTCGTCTCCACCATTTCAAGTGTGTCACGATTTATTAGAATCCCTCCCACGCCATTTGATCTTAGGCAAAAGTTTTTCATCCATGTACTTATTTCGGCGTAGTTCTTTGCCTTCACACAGCTACCATTTACCCAGTATGCGTCTCCACCATTTCAACTCTGTCACGATTTGTTAGAATACCTACCAGAAACATGTATCTCATTTGCTCTTAGCCATATGTTTCTATGCATGTAGCGAATTTCGGCGTAGTTCTTTGCATTCCCACGGCACTATTTACCCACCTTTCAATGTGTGTCACACGTTATTAGGATACCTCCGACAAACATGTACCCCATTTGACTTTTGCCATTATTTTTTTTGTACCCATCTAATGAATTCCTATGTAGTTCCTTGCCTTCCCGCGGCTACGATTATTCAAATGACTGCACATACCGTTTAGGAGCCTAACAGTAAAAGTTAAATTTAGAAATAGACCTTCTCTTTACCTCATCCCACTCTGAGAGAATGGAAGGAAGGTAGATACAGTAACTGAACCCGTCAGAACAGAAGAGCCAAATCCTAACTAGAACTGGAGCATCGCAAGCAAATACTATACGAAATACTGACGTGACTATCGTGCACCGGCGGCGTCGATGTCAGAAGGCTGCGGCAGCAGCTGTGGATTCTATCCGCGAAAATACAATCACTTCACCAAGCAGAGGTGCCCTCTCCGGGGGACACCACCTTGACGAAGCACTGTCCGTGCGGGTGGAGAGGCTTGAACATCCGTGGGAAGCTGAGGGCTATACCGAAGGTAGAGAACCTACTGCCGGAAAGACCTCAGCTGATCAGACCAAGAGTGTACCACAACGTCCCGTCTTCCTTATCCTCTCCCAGTCCTTTCCCATTTCCCTTCCCAAACCAAGGTGTGATGCGATCCGTGCTGAGGGGTGCGTGGCACATGGGTGGATGTGTCTCGAATGGAGCCTCAGGGATACCGGGCGACCTCCCTGACTAAGTAGCCTTGCACCGCGCGGGGTTATCGTGGTGTGGACCATATAAATCCCCAAATCTCGTGGGACTAAGATGAACACGGAGAAATAAATTATTTTAAAAGAATCTGAGGGGCAATCTGAGACCTCAGATACTCAGACATCGGGATCAGGATCGATGGAGTGCACTCCTACTTCTCAGTCAGGGTCTAGACCTGAGCAAGAAGTGGGAACTGTAACAGGGAAGTTGGGCCTCGCTGGGGCTCAGAGGAGGAAACTTCTCAAGGAACAGAAGCAAAAGGAAGAAAAATAATGGCTTCCTAAACGTAAGTGGAGGGAATCAAGAGGGCTTGAGCCCAAGACCTCCAAAAAGAAACTGCCTCAGGTCGAAGGGGATACACACACCCCGTCGACGTCAAAGACAGGTGGCAAGAGGGTTAGGGAGGAATCTAAGACTCCCTCCTCTCTGGACAAGCGTGATCCTAAAAGGCTGAGGCAGGAAATAGGGAAACAGACCTATAGTACTGCAGTCTCGGTCTTTAGAATGGCGGTTGTCCAAGAAGGATACCCACTGGTGAGCATCACCTTGCAACAAGAGGAGCTTGTGCAGATGGCCCTCTTGGAAGAGATTGGGGGGGGGGGGACGCTGGTCCAGGACCCAAATTCAGGAGGGCCTATCTAGATCGCGGTGCCCTCATTTTTGTCTGCGAGGGGGAGCACTCAGCAGAATGGCTTAAGTACAAGGTGCCTATGATATCCCTGTGGGAGGATGCGAAGCTGCTGGTCGAGACAGCAGCCTACCTCCTGAAGACCGCAAAGGTATCAATATGGGTACCAAAGATCCTTAAGGATGTCTCTCCAAAGACTCTGTTCGAGAAAATAAGGGTCCAGAACCCAAAAGTCTCAACAGATGATTGGAGCGTAATTAACCAAAAGGTCGTTCCGGAAGAACGAACCCTGGTGGTGGACGTCGGAGAGAAGTCCCTGAAGGCATTGCGAGAGCAAGGCGTGAAACTGTTTTTAGGGTTCTCACAGGTTGCCATCAGGGTAATCAAAGACCTTAAAGGCAATATTGGCAGCAAGATGGGGACTGGAAGTGCTGCAGATAAACCTGCAGCACAGTAAAGGGGTCACTGCTGCCCTGAGCCGTCGCCTGGGGAGACAGGAGGTGGACGTGGCCCTGATACAAAAACCTTATTTATACAAAGGGGGTGTATTGGGCCTCGCTGGTACTGGAGGTAAGCTGATTTATGCCAGAAATCTAAAATAACTCCAGGACATGCATTTATGTTAGAAATGGAATACCTTTCATACCAATGATGGATTTTTGTTCCAGGGACCTGGTGACCATCAGGATGCAGCAACGTGAGGAAGATATCACGAGGGAAATTGTTTTGGCCTCAGCATACCTTCCTTATGAAGACAGTTCTCCTCCTTCTTTGGAAGTGAGGAAACTAATGGAAGCCTGCCATCGGCAAGGTGACGAACTGGTGGTGGGATGTGATGCCAATGCCCACAATGTATCATGGGGCAGCAAGGACACCAACAGTAGAGGTGAGCACCTTCTTGAATTTCTCCTATCAAACAATTTGGTAATCCTGAATAGGGGTGATGAACCTACATTCAGGAATAGTAGAAGGGAAGAAGTAATTGACATAACTTTTGGTTTCATGATGATGGGAAGTTACGTCAAACAGTGGCATGTGGTCCTGGAGCCATCCTCATCAGATCACATGTATATTAAATTCAAGGTTGAAATGGGAACCAGACAGACCATGGCCTATAGGAACCCCAGGAAAACGGACTGGGAGACATATAGGAAAGACCTTGACTACAGCCTATCGGAAATTAAAACTTTGATAAGGAATCCAGCAGAGTTTGAGGAAGTAGCAGAGGCCGTAACCTCTGCTATAGTGACCTCATACCAGGACAACTGCTCAATCACCAAGAAGTGCACAAATAGGAGTGTGCTTTGGTGGAATAATAACCTGGAAATGCAAAGGAAACAGGTACGAAGACTGTTTAACCTTGCAAGGCGCAAAGGACAATGGGCAAAGTATGGTGTGGCCCTTGCCAATTACATCCTTGCCATCAGACGGGCAAAGGAGGCATCCTGGAAGGTATTCTGTGAGGAAGTGGAGGGCACGGCTGCCCAAGCGAGACTTCATAAAATCCTCACTAGGGTACCAACTAATCCAGGAGGAACATTGAGGAAGGAGGATGGGGAGTATACAAAGACAGTACATGAAACGCCAGAACTGCTCCTCAAGACTCACTTTCCTCAATATACTCTGGGGGATAACTCAGACCAGAATGCGATTCCTGAGAGACAACGGTTCTCAGGTATTCGCAAAGAGGACTGGGATTTGGCCAAGGAGTGTGTCGATCTCAGTAAGGTCCGATGGGCGGTGGGAACATTTCAACCGTTCAAGTCACCTGGCCCCGATGGAATCTTTCCAGCTCTCCTGCACCAAGCGGGAGAAAATCTTATTAGATTCCTATGCAGGTTGTTCAGGGTTAGCCTAGCAGCAGGAATCATTCCCAATGCCTGGAGGGCAGTGAAGGTTGTCTTCATTCCTAAACCAGGGAGAATTGATCGTACTAAGGCCAAGGATGTGAGACCAATCAGCCTGTCCTCCTTCATTCTTAAGACATTGGTAAAGCTGTTTAATGTGCATGTTGGAGAAAGGAGGTTAAGTAGGGCTCCTCTACATTCAAACCAACATGCATATCAGCCAGGTAAATCATGTGAGACCTCTCTCCACCAACTCGTTGGGAAGGTGGAGAAAGCACTACACTTTCAGGAAATACCCTCTGTATCTTCCTGGACATCGAGGGGGCTTTTAGCAACACGACCTTCGATTCCATGGTTAGGGTAGCAGAGGTGCATGACCTAGGGACCACTATATGTAGGTGGACTAGGGTCATGCTCAGTGGAAGAAAGGTAGAAGCTACCATGATGAATGAAAAAATGGTAATCAACACCACTAGGGGTTGCCCGCAAGAAGGAGTTCTTTCCCCTTTATTGTGGAATCTAGTGGTGAATGATCTCATTGGAGAATTAAACTCTAGGCAGTACTTTTGCCAAGGATGATCTTGTCATAGTAATACTTGGCAAATTTGCTGACACAGTAAAGAATATGGCACAAGGTGTGGTGGACATTGTGCAAGACTGGTGCAGAAAACAGGATCTGGGGGTTAGTCCTAAGAAGACTGTTGTTGTACCATTCACAAGAAATCACATCCAACATTCAAGTTGGAATCTAAAGCTTTTCAATGAAGCGCTACCTGTGAAGGGGACAGTGAAATATCTAGGGGTTACCCTAGATGAGAAACTGACATGGACCCGTCACATCAGGAATATTTGCTCCAAGGCAAAAGGTACTCTTGTGAGTACCAGGAGAGCTTGTGGCAAAAATTGGGGGCTGAGCCCCAAGGGTATGCCCCAAGGGTATCAGCAGGTTGCTGATAAGGGGCTTGGTAAGGTGCAGAGATTAGCCTGCTTAGCCATAACAGGCGGAATTAGCAGCACACCAACTGCTGGGATGGAAACCATGCTGGTTATGCCTCCATTACACCGTTGGGTCAAGATGGAGGCAGCGGCTGGTGCATACACACTCAAATATGGCAACAACTGGAACTCTTTGGGATATCAGAATCACACACTAAAATAGTGAGTGAGGTAAATATAGGAAAGGTTGGGGAAATTCCAACCGACTATATTATAACCCCATACTGCTTCAACAAGCCTTTCAATATAACAATTGGAAGTAGGAAGCAGTGGGAGAAAATAGTTCGACACCGTACGGGGGATATTGTCTGGTTCATTGACGGGTCAAAATCGGACCAAGGCGTTGGGGACGGGGTATACGGGGTGCAGCCAAGACTGGAGGGCGTCATCTCTCTAGGGAAACTGGCCTCAGTATTCCGCCGAAATCACTGCCATCAGGGCATGTGTGGAGTAGAATTTGCGTAGGTTCTACAAAGATCGTAGAATCTATATCTATTCAGACAGCCAGGCAGCCCTGAGATCACTGGCAGCTCCTGCAACAAGGTCTAAAATTGTTGCAGAATGTCACAGGGTTCTGGTGGAGCTAGGGGAAAGCAATAGAATAAACCTATTGTGGGTCCCTGGCCACTCGGGGATCAGTGGCAACGAACATGCCGACAGATTAGTCAGGATGGGGGCAGAGACTCCATTTATTGGACCGGAACCTGTCCTGACAATCACCAAGGCAATGATCAAATTGGAGCTACGTAACTGGCTCAGAAGACAGCACTTAGAATATTGGACCAAAGTCTACCAACAAAAACATGGCAAGGTAATGATGCCAAAGTCATGTTTTAAAAGAAGCTCTGCAATCCAAGGCCTGAATAGGAGAGAGATTAGACTCATGGTTGGATTGCTGACAGGCCATGGGAATTTCAAAAAACACCTACATACAATGGGAATAACAGAAGAGGACCCTAAATGTAGGATCTGTGATGACGGTGATGAAACTGCATCACATCTAATCTTCGAATACATTGCATTGGAGAGTAAAAGGCACAGAACATTTGGGACAACCAGACCGGAAGAAATTGTGTCTAATAAAGAACTGGTAAAGGGACTCCTTGCACTGTTCAAGGGCATTGGTTGGCTTTACTAGATATACAGGGAGTGATACCGCACAATAAACTTAGTTTCAGTGCGGGCAGTGGCGGGTTGGACCAAGACTGTTTTGGCTTCCCTGGAAAAATCAAATCAAATCAAGCAGAGGTGCCGGCGAGATTTAATCTAACATCAGTTTAGAACAAAATACCGCTGTGTGGTCGCAGACGCTGAACCCACCAAATTCTAATTCGGACTGAGGTCGCAACAAGCAAACCAAAACTCCGAAAAACACAAGTCTACGCAAACCGCAATTGTGGAGCCTAACTCGACAACGATACGATCCGCCCAAGACCATACTCGACGGTGGTATGCCTCAGAGTATTTCTCCACCACCCGCATCTCCAGAGCTCAGAGATGCACCCGAGCACACGGCTACGACTTTTACACCTCAGAAAGCCAATGCCACCGACACGCTAATGTCCTTCTCCGATCAGAACGCGCGGTCGTGAGTTGTGTACAACAAATCGTAAAAATAAAACACAGACCGCCAATCGCGAAGCTTGTCCCATCAGCTCTCCAGATTCCTACCCAACATACAGATTTCACACGCCAAGTCACGTAGGTCCCAGTAATACTAGGAAATTCTCTGCAAATTATCTCTAACCGGCATCTTAGCACTTATTTTTACAATTGCTGGCGACAGTGTTCTGCTGGGCCAGACAGATTCCACTTCGCAGAGACGTGAGTGTCCAGCCATTTATTACATTGTAAACTATGCTACCTACTACTGAAAGTTTTGGGATGGAAACATAGTAGGGCTCCCTGCAATCATCAGATGTTTTTTCTCTCCAGCACACACGGCCAAAGAAACGGCGAGGCGCAGGACGATCTTACAGTTAACACAGGCTGTCAGTCCCTTCGGCCTGTGAAACCTACCTACTCCACTGCTGCATGCCAGCACAGACAAAAATATACATACGGGAAACCTCCGTAAGGGCCCCGTCATACACACAGGGGTGTGGGGAGGGAGGGTGTCCAGCAGTCCCGTAAGATGTCCCACAATGGTGCTGAGGTCAGAAGCAGCCCTTTAAAATTGGCCAGACCGTCGGCATGTGGTGGCTGTCTCCACCACCACTTCCCCTCGAACGCCGGCACACCAGACACGTCCGTGGCCTCGTGGAGGTGGCACGAGCTCTCCCCTCAGCCTCCCCTCTACGCCACCCTTTATGTGCAAGAGGCACTCTCAGAAGCGCCTCTAGTGTCGTCTACCGGTACTAAGCCAGGAAACTGTCTGACAACTGGTAGCATCTTACGGAACTACTAGGACAGTGGTTTAGGGGGGGGGGGGTTCTTCTCTGTATATGTTACTTTGTGATGCCAGAGGCCTGATGTTCTAGCCTTCTGTGAAACGCCAAAAGGAGGCACCATGACACCAGATTCCTATGATCTCTACTAGTGAGGGCAACCCAGCACTCTGTCCAAGAGCTCTTCAGCCACGCTGCCCCACAACAGCGACTCGAAAGTAAGAAAGAATCAAAAGCATTACATCAAAAGGATAAATAAATAAAGCAATACACCTGAATCATAATGCAATTCTCCCTACACATAACAGAATACAGAAGTCAGGAAACATGTAAGATCAATAAATTTCATGCAAAAACATCAAAATTAAGCAATTAAAAATTATAAAGAGACAAAGGAGGCGAGCAAGAAGAGAAATGAAGACAGAAAAATGACACCCACCTCTCAACTTGAAATGGGAAAGACGTAAATGGTAGCCATGGGATGGCAAAGAACTATGTCATAATTCAGTAAATGGATAAAAAAGTAATGCCTAAAGTCAAATTGGGTACACGTTTGTGGTAGGTATTCTAAAATCTTGTGACACACATGGAAAGGTGGAAACGTAATCTTCGGTAAATGGTAGCTGCAGTAAGGGAAAGAACTACACCAAAATTCAGTATATGGATAAAAACGTATGCCTAATATCAAATGGGGTACGTGTTTGTGGGCGGTATTCTAACAAATTGTGACACACTTGAAAAGGTGGAGACGCAGCCTTCGGTAAATGGTAGCCATGGGAAGGCAATTATATAAGTAGTGGGGCAATGACAGTTTCGCCCCACTGAGATTCGCCCATCTTTTGTTTGTCATTGACGCCACTGGCCACCATCTTGCATGACGTCATTCAAGATGGCATTCCCCGGAAAATTTCAGTTTTGAATTTTCCTTGAATGCTATTGGACATTTACATTTTTTTTTTGGGAAAAACCTATAACTTCAACCACTAGATGTCAGCACAACAACCCCCACTCCCACCCCAACCCCCTCCGTGTGTACTTGAATAACTTCAGCCTCCAGCACTGCCAGCCTGGCGCTGCCCCAACATGTCCAGACCTGTACACCCCCGAACAACGACGTAATTGCACGTGAAGTCATCGTAGTGCACTTATGGGATCTGACATGGTGAGCGCACAGCTTACTGGCCAGCACGCCAGATATGCCCGACAATTAAAACGCCGTGTGCTGTACCTCGCATGTCAGTCGTGCCCACCGACAACCGCCCCCGATTAATTTTATTAAATTTGTACATCAAATTAACTGCCCACCACCCCCCACCTCTGCCGACAAATCTGCCTCAAATTAATTTACATGACAGTCATATGCAATTGCCTTATGCAATGTTTAACAACATATATTTATAAACAATTACCGACTATGCCAGGGACCTATTTTTTTTTGTTCAAATGTTTGTTAATCTATGGGACTCAACAGCTTGGTTATTAGTCGCCAGCTTACAAACTACTTAATCTAAGGTAAACTAAACTAAAGATAACACAAACACCCATGCCCGAGGGGGGAATCGAAGCCCCGGCGGCAGACGGCCATGCAAACCGGAACAGGTCGCTCAAGTACGCGTGGCACTTCTGCCACGGCCCTATGTTTTCTGAGGCGACATATCGTTTCACAGTTCATGGGGGAAGCATATATTTTTTTAACATACTTAAACGTTCATTTTACATATAAACTATTTATTTATCCAGTACAATTAACTCTAAATGACTGCAAGTACAATCGACAGAACTCACCGCCCTTGCGGTAATAGGGGTAAATATTGTAAACAAAGGCTTTCGCGGCCGTTGTCATTGTTTATAAAACTCTTCTGGGTATTAGATCGCATCGTCAATATATATCAAATATTTCACCAACATTTCGGCCACTACTGCAAGCTGCCATCTTCTGAGTGTTACGTTTACTGATGGATGAGGGAAAGCTGGTGTCTTAAATATTGAATGTTGCCAGTTATGATTGGTGGTTTCAGCTCTCTTTCATTGGTGTTTCCTATATTTCTTCCTATTGGTAGAAAAGGAAGTCCTTGATTGGTGTTTGCATTAATGTTTTCCATTGGTTGAAACTGGCGAATGAGAAGTGGTGGTAGCAATGACGTAGCACTGATGCCTAGCGCCGGCTAGAGCATGCTATTTGCTCTGTGTCCGCGTGGCTGCTGTTGTTTCCGGGTGGGCCCCTATTGACTGCACTGCATGCGGTGTCGTCGCAAAGCGCTGCTACTGCTGGAAGCCAAGACGCCGAAAGTCTATACCTGTCTTCTCTGTTCATATTTCCGGGTCGCTTAGCTATTTCTTTTGCTTCCCTAATTTTCCTCTTCAAAGTTAAAGATCGTTTTGCCAGTACAGTGACTTCTTGAAAACCTATCTGTTTGCCGCACTCTTCCTGGTATTCTGCTACTGCCGATTTCGTATGCTGTCCCAGCCGAATGTACCTCTCGTGCTCGGCTATCCTTGTGTTAATCGGCCGCCCAGTTTCTCCATGTACACCTGGCCGCATTCACTGCCGATTTCATAGACTCCGGCTGTGTGCAACTTATCAGTTTTGTCCTTCATTGAGCCTATGACATCTCTTATTTTATTGTTGCTGCGAAATATAGGTTTGATGCCCTCTCGATGAAGAATTTTGCCCACTCGTTCGGTGTCTCCTTTTACATATGGCAATAAGGCGATGGTTTGTTCTTCCTTTTGCTCTTCCCTTTTATTTCCATCAATAGATGTCATAGTCTGCTCAATTATCCTCTTCCCATAACCGTTTGCTTCGAAGCTGGACCTGACGCTTTGTAATTCTGCCTTCAGATGTTGTTCATCGTTAATCCGATGGGCCCTCTTAGTTAGAGTGTGGAGCACGGGATTTTTGCGCAGGATGATGGTGGGATGTTACATGAATGTACCTGCCTGTGATAGTAGCTTCTCTATATACCCGATGGCCTAGTTTGCCCTCTGGCTTCCGGTAAACCTCTACATCGAGGAAAGGGAGCACCCTATTCTTCTCAATCTCGACCCGGAAATATGAACAGAGAAGACGGGTACAGACTTCCGGCGTCTTGGCTGCCAGCAGTAGCAGCGCTTCGCGACGACACCGCATGCAGTGCAGTCCGTAGGGGCCCAACCGAAAACAACAGCAGCCGCTCGTACACAGAGCAAACAGCACGCTCTAGCCGGCGTTAGGCATCACTGCTACGTCACTGCTACCACCGCTCCTCATTCGCCAGGTTCAACCAATGGTAAACATTAATGCAAACACCAATCTAGGACTTCCCTTTCCACCAATAGGAAGAAATAAAGGAAACACCAATGAAAGAAAGCTGAAACCACCAATCATAACTGGCAACATTCAATATTTAAGGCACCAGCTTTCCCTAACCCAGCAGTAAACGTAACACCCAGAAGATGGCCGCTTGCAATAGTGGCCGAAACGTCAGTGAAATGTATGATATATTGACGATGCGGTCCAATACCCAGAAAAGTTTTATCAGGGTAAATTTCCCTCAGCCGAAAACTAGACCGGCCAGTTCTCCAGACTTTAGCGCGCACGCACTCTCAGCCTGGCAGGTGAAAGCGTCCAGCCTCTGTTTGTCTACAGCCAGAAATAGCAAGGAATGTGTGTACGCAGTACAGCCAACTGCCCTTCACCAAACTCGGCTAGAAACCCAAATCTTCACAAGTACGAATATTTAACCATGACAGAGGGATCAATATATCAAGATTATTGTTTTTTGAACAAGTAAAGATCAGCAAATAAACGTCGTAGAGAGCGAAATCATTTATTTTATATAAGAAAGTAACGTCTATTTTTAACGTATCCGTCTATTTCTTAACAGCGGTCGAGACTTTAATTCTTCATAACCTCACCATGAAATAATTGCCAACAACAATTTCTATGCATCATATCCTCCCCCCCCCCCCTTTCCCAAAAAAGAAAATCTCATCAATGACCAGTATATCACGAAAACAATGTAGCGCTCGAATTATCTATCTGAAAATTTATATTTTATATAGGGAAGTAACCTTGTTCATTTATTTCGTAGCAACTCTATGCATCATATTCCAAAAAATGTTCAAATGTTTGTTAAGCTTATGGGACTTAACTACGGGGTCATCAGTCCCTAAACTTACAAACTACTTATGAACTACTTACGAACTAGGACGGCACAAATATCCATGCCCGAGGGGGGATTCGAACCCCCGACTGTAGTGGCCATGCTGACCGTGACTGGAGCGCCTCAGTCACCTCGGCCACCTCGGCCGGCTATCATATTCCCAACAGAACCCCACCAATGAGTTAACCGCCGTTTAAAGAAAATAAACTTTCTTCTACATCACGAAATAATAGTCCCCTTATATATATTTATTTTGAGCTTCAAAGGAAATTAATGTTACTGTTTGTCGATCATTTTACAGTTACCCAAACACTCATTTGCTATTTGACATAACATTAGCTATTTCGAACCTCGTTTTACAAATTCGTAAACTACTTTTTTTTTTCCTCGTGAAATAATTGTTTCACAGAATTCTTTTGTACAAGGGTATTCATACTGGGGGGGGGGGGGGGGGGAGAAAAAAATGTCTCACTTTCTATTGCGTACTTATATTTTCCATGTGGTGGTGTTACAGAAGCAACTCGAATGGCCGTGTCACGCGTGACGTGGGCACTTGCGCCCACAACAGGGGGACCACCACGCAGGCGTGCATCTCTGTGCAAAGCGTCGTTAACCGCCACACAGTCATCCGCCGCCCCACAAACACAACAGCAGAAGCAAGCTGCTCGATGCTCTACGTCGTCACCTACCCTCTCACCACTCGCTCAGAAAACCGTCCAACCCCGCGCCCATCCAACATATGTCCTCGCCGGCCGCGGTGGCCGAGGGGACTGAGGCGCTCCAGTCACGGTCAGCACGGCCACTACGGTCGGGGGTTCGAATCCCCCCTCGGCCATGGATATTTGTGCCGTCTTAGTTCGTAAGTAGTTCATAAGTAGTTTGTAAGTTTAGGGACTGATGACCCCGTAGTTAAGTCCCATAAGCTTTACAAACATTTGATTTGAACATATGTCCTCCGCGGCACATAGCCATTCGTCCCTCTTCAGCACTCTGAGGTCGCTGAAACTTTTGAGGGGCACATCTCTTTCATGAGGATTGACAACCCTCCAGCGGGACACCGCCACCCATTCATGTTCATGGAGGCATGCTATCCCGTGTTGGAGACTGAGCTCCTCAAAGCAAATAAGTGATCCACGTAATCCCGCCTTTAAAAGCAGTGCAGTCGTGTGCTGCGAGTTAATGCACGCACGGAGTTCACAGGGCGTAGTGGAGGAAGAAACAAGTCTCTACTATTTCTGGGGAGCTAATGGTGTGATTACGCAGAGTACTTTGAGCGCCGAGTGGTATTGTGATTCCACCTTGAGTGTAATTATGAACTGTTTCTCCGAGATGGAGGTACGCGGTTCGGAACATGCTCTCAGCCAGGTAGTACACCTCAACATTCTAATTCATGTCTATGATCCTGTAAAGGGAGGGTCCAGTTTTATTCAACTTCCTGTTGATATTAAGATCAAATGTTCAAATGTTTGTAAATCTATCGGACCAAACTGCGTGGTCATCAGTCCGTAGGTTACAAACTACTTAAACCTAGGTAAACTAACCTAAGGACAACACACACACCCATGCCCCAGGGAGGACTCGAACCTCCACGGCGAGCAACCGCGCGCTCCGCAGCGAGACGCTTTAGACCGCTCGGCTACTCCACCGCGGCTGATGTTAAGAAAAAGCAGGCTTGCGTTAATCTAAATAATGGGCCCAAGAAAGCTCATAATGGTCAGACCATTGCCGGAGACGAATACTGTTTCACATGGTCAATTCTGGCTTGTGAGATAAATTTTGCACGCAGATATCATCCAGAGTGCACAAGTTGTTATAAAGTACCTGAAGGTGAAATTCCCAAAGGGTACAGTTTTACAGGTATAGAGTTCCCAGTCAAATTCCAGGACATTCCCAAGTTTGAGTCGCAAAATCCGAGCATATCGGTACATATTTATGGACTGGAGAAGAAAAGCAAGCCAGAAGAAGATAAAGAGGATAGTCATATTGTATTTGGCCCCTACCATTGATCGAAATCTGCAGATGAGTGCGAACTACACGTAAGCATGTTGCTTATCGCCAATGGTGAAAAGCAACATTACGTGTGGATCAAACACACGTCCTGCCTCACTTCCTCCCAATTGAGTAGTCACTATGGTAAAACCCATATATGCTACAGGTGTCTAAGTAACTTTTCACAGGAAATGGCCGCGGCGGATTAGCCGCGCGTGCTGGAGCGCCGTGTTGCGTTGCGCGCGGCCGTCCGCCGTCGGGGGTTTGAATCCCCCCTCGGGCATGGATGTTTGTGCCGTCTTTAGTATAAGGTAGGTCATAAGTAGCTTGTAAGTTTAGGGACTGATGACCCCGCAGTTAAGTCCCTTAAGCCTTACAACATTTGAACAGGAAATGTATTTACAGAAACATCTTATAGATAGCGAATCCAAAGAACCAGTACGTGTTATTATGCCGACCCCCGAAAATAGTTTCATTAAATTCAAGAAAGCTCACCATCAGGAAAGATGTGCCGTAGCCATCTATAGCGATTTCGAGTGCTTACTAGCTTCAATTGCTGGATGTGAAGGTAACCTCCCTTTCTCACATACCACCTTTACACGTACTGTATGTAGAAGTGTTCCAAGTTGTATGCACAGTCGATCCATCTTTGAATAAATTCGAGTCATATGTAGGGGACAATCCAGCGATATGATTACTCACTGAGCCTGGAAAATTGAGAAACTATACAGTCAAAATGCTTCGATGACTATGTCGCGAGAGAAATGCGGAACTTCCCCTCAGAGACCATTGTCATCTATCTGGGTAGTTTCGTGGAGCAGCTCACAATGTTAGCAGTTTGAAGTACCAGGATCCAAACCATAACTGTATTTTTCCACAACCTGAGTAGTTATGACACTCACTTTTTAGTTGAGCATTTGGATAAATTCTGCATGAAAGGTGATCAGGTTAGTGTCCTGCCTGATACCACAGAGAAATACATTTCATTCTCTAAACGAATTACACCAAAATTACGCTGCACTTCCTTGATTCGCTACGCTTCAAGCAGTGATCGCTTTCAAAACTTGTTGAGACTCTACCTCAGGAAGATATGCATTTCACACGATCTGCATATTCTGATGAGGAAAAGTTTCAACTAGTAACGTGAAAAGGGGTTTTCCCATACGAGTACCTGGACTCTATGGAGAAACTCTACGAAATCAAGCTTCCCGACATATCCGCATTTACCAGTTCACTCGCAGGCGATGCCATAACAGATGCAGAATATGAGCATGCCGTAAATGTCTGGCGGAAATTCATCATCCCCAATTTGGATGAATACACGAGGATATACATGGATACAGATGTGCGCTTACTTGCGGATGTTTTTGATAAGTTCAGGAGTGTATGCTTGGCCACATACTCCTCGGACCCCATCTTTTATTATACGGCACTTGGGTTGTCTTGGGACTCAATGCTCAAGAAGACGAAGTGTAACATTGAACTTTTAACTGATGCAGATATGCTTCCCTTCTGTGAGTGCGGGATACGTGGGAGACTTTGCCAGTGTATTCATCGGCACGCTAAGGCAAATAACACATATGGGTGCAGGGTACGACGCATTCCTCGATTCTTCCTATATTCTATATTTGGACGTGAATAACTTGTACAGGGACGCAATGATGCAACCTCTGCCAGCTGGAAGTTTCCAGTGGGTGTCCGAAGAAGAATTAGAGGGATTAGGTGGAAAATTAATGGGTCTCTCTGCAGAATCTGATGTTGGGTATGTAGTAGAGGCAGATATTGCATATCCAATTAGTTTGCATGGGGAGACAAGCGACTTGCCATTATGCCCAGAGCAGCTAGTTCCACTAGGAGCCAAGGGTTCCATCCCCAAGTTGATAACAACTGTTGCAGACAAGGAGAGGTACATTATTCATTACCGTAATCTGCAGCAGTACATCAGATTGGGAATGTAACTTGTTAGAATCACGCAAGCTATATCTTTCAACCAATCCCCATGGTTGAAGCAGTACATTGACCTAAATATAGCAATGAGGACAGTCGCGACTAGTGATTTTGAGAATGATTTTTATAAGGTAATGAATAATTCCATTTTCGGGAAGATCATGCAGAATGTAAGACATGAACGCAATATTAAACTTAGAATGAGCTTGGATGGGCGTTACGGTGTTACGAAGATTAATTGCGTCACCAAACTTTAAGAGACTTACTATATTTAACGAGAACTTTGTTGCTGTGGAGATGATGAAGACTTCAGTAGAGTTCAAAAAACCTGTCTATTTGGGGATGTGCATACTTCATCTGTCCAAACAACACATGTACAGTTTCCACTACGAGATGACTAAGCCTCACTTTGTGGAACCAAAGTTACTATATATGGATACAGATAGTTTCATCTATTGGGTAAAAAATAGGATCCATACGCAATAATGAAACGTATCGGTGAAAAATTCGATACTTATACTGATTACAGGGTCAATAATCCTTACGGAATTGTTCGTCAGAACAAGAAGGTTATCGGACTTATGAATGATGAATCGAATGGTTTGTCGATTGTGGAGTTTCTAGGTCTCCGGGCGAAGATGTATGCATATCATACAGTAGATGGGGACACTCAGAGGTGAGCAAAGGGTGTTAGACGCTCGGCATCTCGTGTACTGATGATTAAATATTACTTATAGTGTCTGTACGGAGGTGTTCGCGGCGCTCCGCAGCCTACGCATAGAGTTCAGCAGGTTAGTATTCCATCGATAGGACAGGAGGTGTACACCCTGCTGCAGTCTAAAGTCGGTTTATCTGCTCATGATGACAAAAGGGTCATAAATGATTGCGGTATCGAAACCCTACCGTACTCACACTATTCGCTTAAGGAGAAAGAGGGTATTGGGGGGACACTGACTTGAAAAATGTGAGTGAGACCGAGGGATTTCGTGTGTTTGTGTGTGTACTTGTATAGAATAGTGTGGCCCTTTTGTCATATTGTACATAGTTGGGTAGTATGAATGTGTTGTTTGGGGTGGGTTGCATGTATTCATGCGTGTGTATATGTGTGAAGTGAAAGTGTGTGTGATTGTCTGCGTGTATCTGTGTAAAAATAAGTATGTTTATGGATATATATATAGTTTTTTCTTAAATGGCATGCAAAGCACGCGACGAAAACAAACAAAAAAATAGTAGACTGAAAAAAATCCATAAAATTTAATTTAAAAAATCTGAAGGCACTGTAAATAGATTACGTTTTACTGTAAGCACACTATGTGCTGTGTAGAAATATTGCTTCAAAGAAAAAAAAAAATACGTAAGCACTATGTGCTCTAGCTTCAATCTGTATTGGGTTCATTAGTTTAGTTTATTTTTATAAGTTTCACCTACCGCTAGCCATCCAGTCAGCTTAGTTTTTAAGTGTGTGAGATCCACTCAATTTTGTTCTAGTCTTTATAAAGACAGCACCAGTTCAGTGTATAACTTATTAAGTTGATGTCTAGAAACATCCATTCGTTTTGAGCAAAAGAGCTCAACAAAAGTTCGTATTCTAGATTACTGAATCACATGGAACAGATCACTGTAACATATCGATATTCCAGCTTACTGCCCTATTGTCGTCTGGAGCAGGCGCTTCAGCTTTTGTGTGTGTGTGTGTGTAATCGTTGTGTGCTGTCCAAGTGGAATTTCACATTAGTTGTAGTACCTTAGCTTTATAAATACGTAAATTTAAGAGATAAAAACTAAATCGCTATGCGATGTACCTCTGCTTTGGAAATCTAAGTGTACAAACCTGAGCAGCGTAAATGCTCAGAAATCTGTAAGATGTTAAGAGCTCGTACTGCTCTGGCACAAGTACATGTAGTTTTAAGAAGAAAATCTGCACAAAGTTGTAAATGTAATGCTCTAACATAGGTACGCGAAATCTGCACAAAACTGTGTCTGGTTTGGAAAACGTGTACTGTTAAGAAAAAGAAAAGTTTTTTTTTTCAATAAACCTGTATAAATGTTAATGGTGTTATTATTTGATTTCTCCCAGCCCCCTTTTTTTAATTATATATCTATATTCAATAAGGAGAGAGATGATAAGTTTTTGTGTACATTAGGCGTTTCATCTGCACTGCAAGCACTCTTTTATAAGGAGAGCTGCATTTACGCAATATATTTTTATGTTATGTACAAAAAGCAGAAACATCTGCAAAATGTTCAAATGTTTGTAGAACTTATGGGACTTAACTACGGGGTCATCAGTCCCTAAGCTTACAAACTACTTACGAACTAGCTAAGACTAAGGACGGCACAAATATCCATGCCCGAGGGGGGATTCGAACCCCCGACCGTAGTGGCCGTGCAGATCGTGACTGGAGCGCCTCAGTCCCCTCGGCCACCGCGGCCGGCAGAAACATCTGCATTGCACGCACTCTTCTATAAGGGGAGGTGCACTTTCAAAGACAACCGTCTATCGTCTTCCATATATTTTTTGTATATTTCTGTAAAGTTATAATTTATTTAATGTCGCTGGATTATCATTTAGTTTATTTTTATAAGTTTGACCTTATAAGGCTTGAGGAATAACATTTTTATTTCATGTGTTAAAATATTAGTTAATATTGCTAGGTTTTTCTTATTTTGTTATGTTAATAATTTATTATTATATTAATTAATGTGGCATAAGTACAGCTTCTCCGCTACGTCACTGTCCCTGTGAGAATGTGCAGTTGTTTTACTTTTAAGTGGATGTGCGAGAATCTATGGCTGTCTGAATGTGGGGAGTGATAGCTCGCATGGCACCGTTCTCTCTGGCTCAGTGTCGATAGCTGCTGATACTACCAAAGAGGTTTCTACACCCTTTGGTTACAACCTAGTCGGCGAGCCCTCTCCAGCACGAGTCTACTCGCCCTCTGTTCCAACCACCGCTGTTTCTTGGATTTTCCAGCTTCTGGTGGCTTCCCGCATCTCGTGGCCGCTCAGTCTGGTCATTTCAAGATGATTTTGAGGAGGAGGAAGTCGAACCTCTGCATGCCCATCCTTCCGTAAGAGAAAAACCGAGTCGAGTGCCTGTGCAAGAGCCAGTGCAGGCATTTGATTATAATCACTTTTTAACAGTAAAAAAGTACCAGGTCTTCCCAAACTCTGCAAGCGGAATACACCCTCGTGCATTGCTAGAGCAATTCGATTACTCTCTGCCTCCGAACTGACCAGAAGGACAGAAAATCGAGTATGTGTGAGGATATCTCGAGGGGGAGCCCGCCACGTGGATGCGACCTCTCTTAAGATACTGCCGCTACTACGATGATTTTAGGGAGCATTTCCTGTCTGCCTACTGGTCGGAGAGGCAACAGGAACGAGTAAAAAGCAGCATTCCACTTTGCTAACAGCAATTGCAGCAGTTTCGGAGAATTCTTTCGAGGAATGATGCTGAGAAATCAATTCCTCGACTACCCATACCCTCCACGTGCATTGATAGGAATTTGCGCGTCGGAGCTCCCACAAAATGTGCGCAATGCCATCCTTGTGGGAAGCTGCAAGGAGGACATTGAGTCCTTCCAGGCTTACCTGGAGGACTTAGAATATGACGAAGATTACGGATCTAGAAGAGATGGCAACGGCTCTTCAAGGAGAAGTAATGGTAGCACTAAGAGTGCTAGGCACAACCACGCGGAAAGCAATAGCAGCACGGAGTCTGGTCCTCCCAATGCGGAAAATCAGCCACAGAAGAGGAACGGGCAGGGTTATTGGCGTGGTAAGAGAAAAGACAAACAGCGAATGTTCGGGAACGGAAATAAGGGCTACTGACCCGATGAAGGCCAGCGAAAACCACGTGACTCCGCAAGTGAAGACGTCGAGATTAGGTCTACATCTACATCTACATACATACTCCGCAATTCACCGTAAGGTGCGTGGCGGAGGGTACACTGTACCACTACTAGGCATTTCCTTTCCTATTCCACTCCCAAATTGAACGAGGAAAAAAAGAATGCCTATATGCCTCCGTACGAGCCCTAATTTCTCTTATCTTGTCTTTGTGATCTTTACGCGAAATGTAAGTAGGCGGCAGCAAGATCGTACTACACTCAGCTTCAAATTCCGGCCCTCTAAATTTACTCAACAGAAATTCACGAAAAGAACGTTGTCTTTCTTCCAGCGATCCCCAATTGAGTTGCCGGAGCATTTCCGTGACACTCGCGCATTGGTCGAACCTACCGGTAACAAATCTAGCTGCTCGTCTCAGAACCGCCTCTATGTCTTCCTTTAAACTGATCTGCTGCGGGTCCCAAACACTTGAGCAATACTCAAGACGTGGTCGTACAAGCGTTTTATACGCGGTCTCCTTTACAGGTGAAGTACATCTTCCCAAAATTCTCCCAATAAACCGCCTTACTCACAACTGTCCTTACATGCTCGTTCCATTTCATATCGCTCTGCAATGTTACGCCTAGATATTTGAACGACGCGACCGCATCAAGAAGCTCACTACTGATGCTGTATTCGAACATTATAGGATTGTTTTTTCTACTCATGCGCATCACCTTACATTTTTCTACATTGAGAGCTAGCTGCCATTCTTCGCACCAACTAGAAATTTTGTCTAAGTCAACCTGTATGCTATTACAGTCAGTTACAGACGACACCCTCCCATACACCACAGCATCATCAGCAAACAGCCGCAAATTACAACTTACTCTGTCCATCATTTATATAGATAGAAAATAATAGCGGTCCTATCACACTCCCCTGGGGCACGCCTGACGATACACTCGTCTCTGATGAACACTCGCCGTCGAGAACAACGTACTGCGTTCTATTACTTAGGAAGTCTTCCAGCCAGTCACAAATCTGTGAACCTATTCCATAAGCTCGTATCTTCGTTAGCAGTCTGCAGTGTGGCACCGTGTCGAACGCCTTTTTGAAGTCGAGAAAAACACAATCCGCCTGCTGCCCCTCGTCCATGACTCGCAAGATGTCATGTGAGAAAAGAGCAAGCTGAGTTTCACATGAACGATGCTTCCTAAACCCGTGCTGATTCATGGAAAGAAGCTTTTCCGTTTCAAGGAAATCCACTATGTTCGAACTGAGAATATGCTCCAAAATTCTACATGAAACCGATGTCAACGATATTGGCCTGTAATTGTATGGGTCAGTTCTCTTTCCTTTCTTATACACGGGAGTCACCTGCGCTTTTTTCCAATCACTAGGAACTTTGCGCTGAATTAAAGACTCGCTATAAATGCAAGCAAAGTAGGTCCGCTGATCCGCGCCATAACAAACTGAAAGACATCGGTCCTAGCACAAGCCAGTAATAATATGCTGTAGTTGATCATCACTCAATCAACCTGCTTGGAAATGAGCATATACGTCCTAACCTCTCGTTAATTTTGTGTTTCTAGGGTAAATTAAGTAATATCCTTACCACCTCTGTGAGATGTTGTTTGTAAATTTATGCTATATTTTGTATGTCTTTTGTAGTGTTTTCCTTAAATGGTTTGTTTTAAAAGTGTATTTCGTTATATGTGTATGTGTTTGTTGCGCAATTTCATTTCGCCACAACACATCTTCATGTTGTATGCATATTTTGTGTACTATAAGGTACACGTCGCCATTGGGGTGGATAACAGCCACTTGTCAGTTCCATCTGGTCGGCTGTTCGACGTATGTTACTTTGACGCTCCGTTTTGTACAAAAAAAATATCACTGTGACATTTTCAAGTGTCTCTGTTAGCTGTGCGCGGATTGTGTGCTCGGGTAGCTAAATGTGTAGACAGTCGGTGGATATCAGAGTGTTTATCGTTGGTGTGTGACGTTCCCGTGTGGAGTCACTTATTGTTTCGATCGCGCTACGGGCGTGCAGATAGTAAAGTTTGCTGCTTGGACTCCGGTACGGAACCAAGCATTTATTGATTGTTTGGTATCATATGTTAATGCGCATAGTAGTTGCATTTCGCTGCGTTAATTACTATAATTTTGAAAGTGCTGAAGGTAGAAGTTAGTGGAGAGTTTATCATTTATTTTTGAGGTGTTCAGTTCACAGAATTTCTTTTCCGCGATTTAAGACAATTTATTTTGCATCTGGCTTCATACTTGACTGCCACACTGATAGAAATAAAAATCAGTACAGGAACATTTTCAACTTATTCAAGTGTTCAAATGTTTGTATAGTCTATGGGACTTAACTACGGGGTCATCAGTCCCTAACTTACAAACTACTTATGAACTACTTACGAACTAGGACGGCACAAATATCCATGCCCGAGGGGGGATTCGAACCCCTGACCGTAGTGGCCGTGCAGACCGTGACTGGAGCGCCTCAGTCCCCTCGGCCACCGCGGCCGGCGCAGGATAAACATTTATTCTTCTATTATTATGTGTTATTTCAATGTAATATGTCAATTTTTGTGTTTTTCCCTTCAATTGATGGGAAGTAGAATATATATATATATATATATATATATATATATATATATATATATATATATATATATATATATATATATTAACATTGTATCCTTAATGTTAAAATATTTATTAAGGACTAAAGGCCTAGGCGTTCTGTTCACCATATGGCTAATTTAAGTGAATTTTTTGTAATGAGTGTTTTAATTTTAAAACGTTTTTGTATGAACCTCTATCCAGGTTATTTGTATTTTTGTTTAATGTTTTGTTTAAATAAAAAGACACTCCACGTTTGTGACATGATGAAGTTCCTCATAAGTTTAATATGTCCTGTGGTAACATGGTGCACCAAAGTGTTGGCAGATATCTGAGGGTACCTGAGGCCAAGTCGGAAGCATGCGTCTGTGGACTTCACGCCCACTTCGTGCAAGGCAGCGGTGCGAGACCGACCTGGGAGTTGGCAGGGTCCACAGGAAGACGGAAGACGAGCGGTTCCATCCGGGTACACAATGCTACTGCGCACAAAAGAGTTGTGTGATTAGCAGCAACACGCAAGCTGCGCGGCCGCCGCTGGTGCGGAGCCATCCTGATCCCAGTCGCTGGTTCGTTCATCTCTTCCGGTGGCGAGCCTCTCGCCGACGTCCCGCACTTGTCAAGCCACCTGTCACGGGACACCAGGCCTTGCAGACAGGTGCACTCACCACACCATCCTACTCACGTTGGATGCAGTTGAATGGCTGAGGAAGAGCCACAAAAGTAAAACTATCTTCTTAAGTGTGTGGGTTTTAGATTCCTCCCAGTACCTTCTAGAAGATTGTCTCCCTGCCTCTTGAAAGACCCTAGTCAACGGATCGAACTAATGAGAACAATGTTTATTGACTTAAAAACCGTACTGAGTGGATGACAATGTGAATGACAGCATCAGGTTGAAAAGTGGTGTGATTAGTAGAAACAGTGAACGCTCTGAGAGTGCAAAATACGATTCACCTGCTAAGAGGCCCTTTCCTGTGGTGACCCTGGTCGCCCTCAGCAACTTTAAAAGATCTGTCATGAACATACTGTGATACTTACTGCACTCTTTTTCCTAATTTGGAGTGATTTTTAAAATATTTTATCCATTTTTTTTAACGAGGAACTGTTTTAGCATAAAAGGAAACATTCAAAATTATGATCTTTTTTTGTGTGTTTCAACCTCATGTATATTTTATATTTATGATTTATCTATCTATGTTTCCTAGTAAATTTTGCATTGTTATACATGTTGTTCCAATACCGTGGTCTCACCAGCCACATATGCATCTCCATTGTTCTAGTTTTTATGGCAATTATTATTTTTCAATGTGTATATTTTTTGTTGTTCTTGTATTTGCTATTTTGAGTGACGTGCCACAACTGTCTATGTCGCCCATAAGGCAACCACATGTTAGTTTTGAAAAGTTTGCTGTATACGATGTAATATAATTACCTCAGCTTACATCAAAATTTTCAGTTAACGAATGGGTGAAGAAAGACGACCGTCTGTAGTCAAAATTTAATCTCGCTAGATTACACTCAACTCGAATAGTGCTGACTGGTAGTATATACACAGTCTGCTCGGGAACTGTAGAATTTATTGGAGTCCTTCTTCAAGACCTGCCCCTTGGTGAACCCTAGTAGCCGTCCGATGGAGCCTTTTTGACTGAAGTCGATCGATGCATTCAACGTCCTTATTTCAACTTTAAGAGTGCTGGTGTTTGAAAGTAGTTCTATTCCTTTTCAAGATCGCTTTAAAACTTCGTTTAGTTCGTCTATATCATATGCACCAGGTTCTATTACCACATTTTCTTTTACACCATTAACTTCCAAATGAAGTTTATTGTTGGCTTCTGTGATATTCGGAATAGAGTTATGTCTCCAAGCCAGTCAGGTCCATGCTCCAATCTCCACTGCTTAAATCAATAGGAGGGAAGTAGTTTGCGCTTAATACTAATGAACGATCCTTTAAATTCAGAGTGTGCGACATGGCAGTTAAAACCTAACTGATGATATGTGTTGAATGTTCATCCTTATATAGCCTTCCTCGTATTCGTTAGAAGGAACATGAGACACAAGTAAACGCACAGGTAAGTATCATAATCCTGGTATCGGTGGAAATTCTAGAAAACACGAATTCGACTGTTTGTAGACTATTGATGTAGTTCTTCTGGAGGTTCAAGGTCTCCGAAGGAGTCAAAACACAATGTATCAGATGTATTATTCTTGCTAACATATGCCACCCAATGAGTTCCAGGTCCACCAGCAGCATCCAAATTAACTATACTGCAATTATCTGAACTCAACATAGTCCTTGATAATGTATCACGCATAAACACACCTAGAAATCTTGGAATTTTGAATTTCTCTTTAGCAGATTTGAGGAGATAAATATTAATGAGTGGTCTATCAGGTAGAATGATTAACGGGCTTTTAATTATAAGAAGACCAAGTCCTTTCTTGTATAGTTCCAGGTAGAGTCCTTGTCCTATAGCAGCCACCTCCATCATTCGGTTATATCTTTTCGCCTCCTCTAGCTGCTGATGGGCATTTTTAGCATTATTCACTGTTCTAGCGATAGCAGGTGCCCCACCGACCAGAGAACCGATAGCTGAAAGTCCAAAATGTTCAAATGTTTGGCAAGCTTAAGGGACTTAATTGTGGGGTCATCGGTCCCTAAACTAACAAACTACTTATGAACTACTTTATACTAAAGTCAGCACAAACATCCATGCCCGAGGAGGGAACAGCCTCGCGCATCGTAGCATAGCGCTTCAATGCGCTCGGCCACTCCGCCGCGGCAGCTGAAAGTCCCGCCAGAGCTGGAATGAAAAATGGAATGAATCCTCCTAATGCTTTGTAAATATTGGCTATCCCCGTTTCCGATCTAGGCCGTAAGTGTATATTGCAAGCTCCAGTCTGGTATTGCCGAACGAAGAGATAAAAGTATCCCGCAAACGCCTGTTATTAAATAGATAAGGTGATTCGACAAATAAATGTATTCGTCGGAAATCGATTCCAACTGCCCTATACAGCCCTTCGCATTGTCTCCATGACGCACTTGTCCAATTTACTACGCATGTATAAGTTGAAAGATCAGCAATAATGCTAAATCGACTTCTTTAGTGGTCTATCGCAACACAACAACGTCCACACATGGAAACACACTGCGTCGCATATTTCAAACACTTTTCCGACTCTTATGATACCCACAATTCCGTATGGAACACTAGGTTATGCATAAAACGACCGCTTTTTAACTGTGGTTATTCCATCGCTTTTTAAATTCTCCAAACGAGAATGCAAAACGTTACTGCGTGTTCCGCTAATTTCGGGCAATACAACGACGCGAGACCAAAACCCCCGGCTGTTTTTAAGACGTAATCGTAGCTAGATTTCTCCACACTATGTGTTTAAACCGGGCTTGCACATATGCAATAGCCTCCTTTAAAGTTTGTGTCTTCGCCATATAACCCAGTTTTCGTTTACCCTTCTTCTTAGGACTTGTGGAATAACGTAGGCGATATCTACGTCTGTGGAGAATAAATTCCTGGCCGGCCGCGGTGGCCGAGGGGACTGAGGCGCTTCAGTCACGGTCTGCACGGCCACTACGGTCGGGGGTTCGAATTCCCCCCTCGGGCATGGATATTTGTGCCGTCCTTAGTTGTAAGTAGTTCATAAGTAGTTTGTAAGTTTAGGGACTGATGACCCCGTAGTTAAGTCCCTTAAGCTTAACAAACATTTGAACAATAAAGTCCTGGAATGCTAAAATATACTTTAATATAGCTCCTTGCTCGACCCTCCAAGTAATCTCTCCAACTGATCTCTAAAAGCGTATGTTAGCCGGGACCATATGGATGGAAGTGATGCACAGTACAACGGCGCACTATGTAAATACCGTATCTTCTCTTTTAGAACACATAAACTTCTTGCACAAATCCATAACCACAATCCTCCATCCTGGTAATGCCATCTTCTCGACCCAGCGAAAAAATAAAAGTCCTCACAATCGCCTGTCTGGACGCAGACGGCAGAGTGCAGCACCGTACGATTCAATCTAATTAACCAACAGTAACATGTGAGGAGCCGTACTCTGCCGTCTGGTCAATCTGTCTCTATACCACAAGTCCCGAGGAACACACCTACAATCTACGGAAGCACTGTACCTCTCGCCTATATGGAGGTTATTTAGTAATTCTCCTGGAGATATCAGTCAAAACCATAATTTGGAGAACGTCCTGGAGTCTTCTAGGAAAGAATCTGCTGGTTGTGGTGTGAATTTTGTGATCCGTGGCTTGATTTACCCTAAAAAAAGACAGGTAGAGGTCTATTTGCTGCATTTGAGCACTTAATTCGTCGTTGCGTCAAGAACAGGGTATTACAAGGCTGGAGGCTACAATATACAATTACCGGGTGGATAGTGTTTTTGATCTTGTGCAAAACTGTTTAAGTGTTTTAATCTGGAAATGGCGGATATCGACACCAAGAGAAGGAAGCTAGAGTATGCCAAAAAGGACGAGTACAAACTAATGCTGGAGAAACACAAAGCTATGGCAGATGTGCAAGCCAGGTTTACATATGGCTTTAAACGGAGGGTGTGGAGAAATCTGATTATGACTGGGCCTT
The DNA here is from genome assembly GCA_026315105.1 of Locusta migratoria. Lineage (NCBI taxonomy): Eukaryota > Metazoa > Arthropoda > Insecta > Orthoptera > Acrididae > Locusta > Locusta migratoria. Next base: position 739,538,622 of record CM048755.1, on the reverse strand, counting down.
ATAAAATATTTGCTTTTTACAGTAAACAGTCAGGGAGATTGGCCACGCGTCGGTGTACTGGCCGAAAATAGCGTAACACAGAACGCCTTCTACACGAAAACGTGTTGCTTTCTCGTTTGGAGAAGTGCTACATTGTATCCAAATGTGGAGGACTGGAAGCAGTCATTTGCAGAGTTAAAAACAGATGGAATGACAATATCTAACAAGCAATCGTTTGCAATAGTCATAAACCTAGTGTTCCATACGGAAATTACCACAGGATTGTGTATCAGAGGAATTGACAAGAAAAACACAGTCACCGATAGTGAGAGCGCCAGGCGAGAAGTGATAATGTCGATGGCGTCGGCGATGCTGCCAGGCCAAGCGGTGTCTCAGTGGCGGCCTGTGACAATGTGCTGCAGCACACTGTAAATATATTACTAAAATTATGGCCGGCCGCGGTGACCGAGGGAACTGAGGCGCTCCAGTCACGGTCTGCACGGCCACTACGGTCGGGGGTTCGAATCCCCCCTCGGGCATGGATATTTGTGCCGTCCTTAGTATAAGGTAGTTGATAAGTAGTTTGTAAGATTAGGGACTGATGACCCCGTAGTTAAGTCCCATAAGCTTAAAAAAAAAAAAAAAAAAAAAAAAAAAAAAAAATTATGCTACTTCTCTTCGAACGCAAGCGAGAAATCGCTGTAAAATTACATCCTTTCTCTTGGAATGCGAGCCAGATATCACAAAAATATGCCAATTCCCTTCCAATGCGTATTAGAATGCTAGTAATAAGGATGAAAACGCATTTTGGAGCGCTCTCGCCGCGATAGCTGGAAAGCAGCTCCGTGTGCTGAAGTGGGATTCAGCCGCGCTAGTACGTGCGCAGAGAGGCGGCGCAGTCGTCTGTTCGCTAGTGCGCATGCGCAGACGTGACGTCAGGCCTGGCGGCTCATGAGTGCTGAGACCGACTGCAGCGCCAGACGAATATTTCTCTTCGCGCTGTGTGTAACGGCTGCGGAAGAGTAGTATATGACGAATATTGCGGCACACAGAGTCAAATAGCGCGCTGGCTTAGGCTTCTTCCGCGTTGTCTCTCAAACCTACTTGTGTGAGGCTCGTATTCAAAGACCTCTGAGTCTAAATTTTTAATTTCTGTAAATAAAATAAAAAATTTTAAACGTTATATTTACTACCTGCAGTGAATATATGCAGTTGGCAACGCTGTTATAAATTATCCTGAAGGTCTTACTGTCAATACAGTATTAATTGGTATTTAATTAAAGGCAATCATACAAAGGTTGACGTGTTTGACGTAAAACTTCAGTCACAAACAACATTAGTAATGTTTAGCCAACATGCGATTGAAACTGCGCTGCCGGCCGCGGTGGCCGAGGTGACTGAGGCGCTCCAGTCACGGTCAGCACGGCCACTACGGTCGGGGGTTCGAATCCCCCCCTCGGGCATGGATATTTGTGCCGTCCTAGTTCGTAAGTAGTTCATAAGTAGTTTGTAAGTTTAGGGACTGATGACCCCGTAGTTAAGTCCCATAATCTTTACAAACATTTGAACATTTTGAAACTGCGCTTTTCAGCCAAGCAGTTTCATTGGTCGCTTGTGTAGAACGCAGATGACGTGGTGGGGATGTTGCTAAGCTCCGTTATTTCCATTGTCAGTCACGCTTTGTGCGTTCGCTGAAGAAGGGTTTCGCGGTGTATTTCTTCGTGAAAGTGCGCGTTACGTACTGTGCGAGCAACATGGAGAATTCTGTCGATGATCCGCTACAGAGGCCATTTTCCAATAGACATTTGGAAGAGAAACTGAAAGTGAAAGAGTTAGGTATACCTACTCCAGTTTTAAATCTCAGTCAAAAGGCTACAGGAGGTGGCAAGAAAAGTGAGTACACGAGGAAATTTAGAACGGAAGTGTATGAAAACAGTTGGATTGCGGATGTGATATTCGCAACGCACTTTTTTGCTTTCCATGTTTGTTGTTTGGGAACAGTGATGCGTGGAGTACAGGGGGAGTGACATCTTGATGCATTAATAAAAAAACATAAAGGAAATCATAAACACATAAATAACATACTTGAACTTAGTTCACTAGGTAAAGCTAATATCACAACAATTTTAAGTCATGCTTTTTATTTTAGTATATTTTGTTTCCTGTATATTTTTGTAATATTGTAGCACACTGGTCAAATTTTGTACGAGCCGCCACTGCGGTGTCTGGTAGTGGGGCGGCTGGTCGGCGGTGAGGCGAGGGCAGCAGCGCGACGTGGAGAGGCTGCAACTGCGGCAGGATACTTCCTGGCCACTTGTGTGGCGGCAGGAAAGTAGTGCCCGCTATCTGTGCTTCTGATACCACTTCCACTCTTCCTCCGACACGTCGCCCGGTTGTCTGATCGGCAGGCAACCCGCGACGTTGTTGTGCTTGGCGGGTTGCCAGTCGCACAGGCTGAGTGCCGCAAAATTTGTCCGATAAGTACCAGGATAGCAGCGGGCGTGAAGAGGTACACAGTTTCAGTGGCTGCTTCATCGGCTTCACCTCTTCCTTCTGTAGCACAGCGCAACTAAGCTTATTGACTGTATTTACGATTTCGACAACAGTCTTAACGATCAGCAATGCATCACAAGTCCTTAAAATCTTGGGCAATTTTAAAATATTGTTTTTATAAATGAAGGGAGGTGGATATTTGAGTGTATAACATCCCGTCAATGTCGCAGCTACTTTTCGTGACTGCGAGAAACTATGTGGTCTAGAACTGGTTCGAAAAATGGAAACAATGTGAAGAAGACACTAATGTTTTTCATTAGGCTAAGATAGCATTAGCGCTGACGTTTCTTGTGGAGTCGGTTACAATATGACGACGTTGAAGCGCAATTCTTATTCCATGGGGCAATTAGTTACTTTAGTTTTATTACTTATCTCAATAAATGTGTTGTTGAGGTAAGTCAACTTTAGCAGCTTTTGAGTATGTGGTTTTATAGTTAGATTACAAAATGTCATTTCCTGTTTCATGCATTCGGTAAAATTATTGCCTTTTTGTGGAGTCTTTATTGCACGGAGGCAGTACATTCTTAGCATGTAAGAAAAATACTTCAAGTAGTTACCACGTGAAGACACTCATTTTACTCTTTATCCAAATGATTAAAAAATTGCCTTTTTGGCAGAGTGTCTTGATGTACCACTGAAGGTATAAACAACACACAAATTATTTGGATGTAGCCGTGATATCAACCCAATAAAAGGATTTGAAATCTGTATTTTTTCCCTTTCGTGTCAGTATGTCCTAGATAGCAAACAAAGTACGCATATGAAATGATACACCGACAAGACAACTCTCTCGCCACATACAGCCGCATGGCCAACGAGGAAGAAGGTCGCGCTGCACACGTCTTGTCACCTGGTCAAGGTATACCAAGGGTTACGTGACTTAACGTAATGTTCTAACCAATGAAGAAATTGATTACTGCTGAAGTTGTTTTTTTTAACATAGTCGTTAAGTTCCTAAGTACAAAAAACAGTCTTCTTGAATGAAGCTTTCACTCTGCAGCGGAGTATGCGCAGATATGAAACTTCCTGGCAGATTAAAATTGTGTGCCGGAACCGGGACTCGAATCTGGGACCTTTGCCTTTCACGGGCAAGCGCACTAACGACTGTGCTATCCAGACACGACTCACGATGCCGCCTCACAACTTCACTTCCGCCAGTACCTCGCCTCCTACTTTCCAAACTTCACAGAACCATGCAAGACTAGCACTCCTGGAAGAAAGGATATGGTGGAGACATGGCTTAGCCACAGCCTAAGGGTTGTTTCCGGAATGAAGCTTTCACTCTGTATCGGAGTGTGCGCTGATATGAAACTTCCTGGCAGATTAAAATTGTGTGCCGGAACCGGGACTCGAACCTGGAACCTTTGCCTTTCGCGGACAAGCGCACTACCGACTGTGCTATCCAGACACGATTCACGATGCCGCCTCACAACTTTACTTCCGCCAATACCTCGCCTCCTACTTTCCAAACTTCACAGAAGCTCTCCTGCGAACCATGCAAGACTAGCACTCCTGGGAGAAAGGATATGGTGGAGACATGGCTTAGCCACAGCCTAAGGGATGTTTTAGAAGTAAAGTTGTGAGGCGGCATTGTGAGTCGTGTCTGGATAGCACAGTCGGTAGTGCGCTTGCCAGCGAAAGGCAAAGGTCCCAGGTTCGAGTCCTGGTTCTGGCACACAATTTTAATCTGTCAGGAAGTTTCACACTCTTCTTGGTTTGTTCAACAGAACGTATCCTCCATTGGAAATTAAAAAAATTAAAAAATAAGAAAATTACAGTAAACAATTTACAATCTCGAGCACTGCAGTAAAGAATGCCTGTATGTACTGCCGTACAAGTTTTCAATGAACAGAAATCTTCTTTCGTAACTAACAGTACAGTAAGGGGAAGTGTTGTTTACTTTCCGTCGCGAAGATGAAGGAGCGGGCTCCCGCAGCGTCTGGAGTGGACGGCGTCTCTGCTGCTGTCGCCGTGGCGTCCAAAGACGTCCCTAGCAGCAGCCGTTCGCTTATTTAGCAGGCGGTGACCGCAGGATCGTGTGCGCCGATTGGTCGTTGCCGATGTGTCGCTGTCTTCGTCCGCCTTAGGAAATGATCCGTCGGCGCGTGCGTACGGTATACTCGAAGTGAGGAGTTGTTATATCCCAGGCAAAAATTTATTTCCCTCCGATGAAATTCGCTGTTACATTAGCCAATGAACGACGACTTTGGAAAGTGACGTGAAAACGATATTCACTTGTTCCCTCCATGTCACAGACGCCATATTGATTTGCTGTATATCTCACAGTTTTGGTTTTATAACTCGCAGTTATAACAGTTTCAGGGCTACAGCGAATTGAAGATGAATTACAAAATCATTTCTGGATCAATTTATTATAACTAAATGTAATTAAAATCATATTAACATTGAGAACCAAATATGTGGAAACTGGTATACAAGTCATAAAGGACATAATGGTGTCGAGTTACTGTGGTGTAATGGGTAGATTGCTAAATTACCGTCAAAGAGGTGTTGTGTTCATAGCTCCTCCAAATAAAAAAATTGTTTTTCAATCTTATCGTTTGTAACACATTGTAGAAGTTATTTATCCACAACACTTTGTGGGATTTTCTTATTCACATAACAGTATTATGTTATTCAGTAATCTTATGTGCGGTCTCAGGAGTTAGTAGCATCGATTTGGTGACTTATGTGTGACTGAACAACGGAGAATGAAATTACTGCTGCAAGTGGTACGATCAGCAATGACATTTGTATTCTTCCTTCTCACAAATATTTGACTTTGTTCCAAATATGTTGCGGTTTTCGAGAATATTGTTGGCGACAAAACAATGCGAACTTTTAAATTGCTGGTACAGTAAGTGAAATGAGTATAAATGACATTTACGCCTACACTATTCGCTAGTCAGAAAGATTTTAGCATTCCAGGACTTTATTGTTCAAATGTTTGTTAAGCTTATGGGACTTAACTACGGCGCCATCAGTCCCTAAACGTAAAAACTACTTATGAACTAACTAAGACTAAGGACAGCACAAATATCCATGCCCGAGGGGGAATTCGAACCCCCCACCGTAGTGGCCGTGAAGACCGCGACTGGAGCGCCTCAGTCCCCTCGGCCACCGCGGCCGGCTATCGCGATTTCCGAAAGTGTGCTTACCCGATATTCTTTACTTGTCACCAATATTTGGTAATTTGTTTCTGAATATGTCACGATTACAGTGTGTGAGGTTAACTAAGATCCTATCAATATAAATTTAATTCTGTTTCAAGTGTATACAAAATATTCAGAACAACGTCGTCTGCTGACATCAAAAATGTTCAAATGTTTGTTAAGCTTAAGGGACTTAACTACGGGGTCATCAGTCCCTAAACTTACAAACTACTTATCAACTACCTACAACTAAGGACGGCACAAATAGCCATGCCCGAGGGGGGATTCGAACCCCCGACCGTAGCTGCTGACATCTCTACATCCGTACTGCATGAACGTTTTAGATATTTGACTAAAGCCAACAGGTAGTATCTCTGGGAAAGATTTTTTCGCCTGGGATAGAAGCGCACGTCTCCAAGTGACCACAGGCCCGCGCCTGCTGCCAACTAGCGGAGTGCGGCGTAACGACGGCGGCGGAGCGCGGTTTGACTCCCGATGTGTACTCGGAGATGATGCTTATGGAGCCTCCAATCAGAAGAAAAGCTACAAAACAGGACTCGAGACATCGTAGGAAACCACAACAATGGAGATTCTAGGAACCACAACGCTGAAGATCATACCCTTCTAGACGCCGACAAGAAGAATAGTCGACACTACTTAAGAAATAACACCACAACATCTAAAGATTGCGGGGCAGTTGTAACGCCGGTCACGTAAAAAGACCTCGTCAACAATGAAGACGGCGAGGCAATTCGACAATAAAAATACGCCAATAAGAAAACAAGAAGAAAGATACAAGAAAACAAACCTCAGACGAAACAGACAGTTCCCACAAACCACTGATGCCAAAATAAAATAAAGAAGACCCTTCCTTATGGATTAAAATCTTTATGATGTAGGTAATGCCTACACCTAATAGCTATAAGTGAGCCTTAAGAATGTGGAGTGTGTTGTTACCGACACTGCGGCGCGCTGCGACTGCACGTAACTCATTAGTAACACTATTTGGATCCTTAACTTATTAAACTGTTCTGTTCCACGTGCCATTTGAATAATACGGTTATTGCTCTACGGTAGCGGAATAACGTTGTTATCTGTTAAAACCTTACGCGGTGTAAAATGTTCAAATGTTTGCAGAGTCTACATCTACATCTACATAGATACTCTGCAAATCACATTTAAGTGCCTGGCAGAGGGTTCATTAACCACTTTCATAACTTTTCTCTACTGTTCCATTCTCTAATAGCGCGCGGGAAGAAAGAACACCTAAATCGTTCCGTTTTCGATCTGATTTCTCTTATTTTATTGGGATGGTCATGTCTCCCTAAGTAGGTGGGTGCTAGCAAAATATTTTCACATTCAGAACTAAAAGTCGGTGATTGAAACTTCGCAAACAGATCACGCCGCAATGAATAACGTCTTTCTTTTAATGATTTCCACCCCAATTCGTGCAACATTTCCGTGACGCTTTCCCCCCCGTAACGTGATAAAACAAAACGAGCTGCCCTTCTCTGAACCTTCTCAATATCTTCCGTCAGTCCCACCTGGTGAGGGTCCCACAAGGGGCAACAGTACTCCAGGAGAGGACGCACAAGTGTGATGTAGGCAGTCTCTTTGGTGGAGCTGGTGCATCTTCTAAGCGTTCTGCCAATGAAACGTAACCTTTGGTTCGCCTTCCCCACAATATTTTCTGTGTGTTCTCTCCAGTCAAAGTTGTTCGTAATTGTAACTCCTAGGTATTTGGTAGAATTTACGACCTTAAGGTTTGACTGATTTATCGCGTAATTGAAGTTCAGCGGATTTCTTTTAGTGGTCATGTGTATTACTTCACACTTTTCTTTATTTAGTGTCAATTGCCAATTTTCGCACCAAGTAGAAATTTTGTCTAAATCGCTTTGCAGTTGCATTTGACCCTCTGTTGACTTCACTAACCGATAAACGACAGCATCATCCGCGAACTACGGGGTCATCAGTTCCTAAACTTACAAACTACTTATGAACTACTTACAACTAAGGACGGCACAAATATCCATGCCCGAGGGGGGGATTCGAACCCCCGACCGTAGTGGCCGTGCAGACCGTGACTGGAGCGCCTCAGTCCCCTCGGCCACCGCGGCCGGCTGCGCGGTGTAACATTAGCACAGTAACGACATCAAATAAGTTAAGTAACGTAACAGTATTGAATAAAAGAAAAGGAATAACGATAATGGAATAACAATGTCAGTTGGAATGTTAACCTTTTTAAAGTAACGAAATTAATTCTGACGCGTAACGAAATACATTTTGGTAACAGTAAAAGAAGGCCGTTATTGGTCTCAATACCTTTACTCTTTTGTCATACAGGGAGAATGGTACACGTACCGATAACTGGTAATCAGTGGTTCGTAACTTAAGAAAACTTTTCAGTAACGTTATTCGGGACCTGTAATGAATTAATCCTGTTTTTCATGTGTTCTATTTGATTTTAACATTGTTGAAAAAACTCAATAACACAGTTTTTTTGGATATTGGGGAAACTTATAAGAGAAAATTGACTGGTGAATATACTTAAAAAAACATTATGCACAAACAATGCACATATCTGTGACTACTTAACATAACTTCTTGTACATTCTTTTTTACGGAAGTGACTAATTGCAAGATCTTACTAATTTTTGTACATAAGATACTGAGCAATGTGGTGCAGTACAACACACTGAACTCGCATTTGAGAGAACAGGAAAATACTAGCGTGAGCTCCGTCTCTAATGGCCACGCTATCGACGCAAGGAACTACACTTAGCTTCCTTCCTTCTTTCTTCATAGTTAGATGACCAATATTTGAATGAAATTAAAATTGTGTGCACATGATGTTAAGAACAATTTGAAAAAAAAAAAAAAAAAAAAAAAAAAAACTTAGAGTAGTTTTTTAAATGTCAATATTGGGGCCAATGAATCTTGTGAGCAATAAATATTTCTTAATAACGTTATGTAAATCAAACATATTAGTTCTAAATTGATTTTTTAACGAAAAGAAAAGCCGCCATTCAAGTCATATTCAATACGGAACGAACAGTGAAGATTTTTTGTTTTGAAACCCCACAAGCAAACTTTGATATTTTGAGGTGTTCATTCTACTGTCAATCGGTAATGTTTTTCCCTTTAATATGATGAAAACAAAAGAGTTTGATATATAAATGAAGAGTTGCTCAGATATTATGAAACCCTCCTGTTATGTAACAGTTTCATATTACTGGTGCACCTAACGCGACTAGAATTTCATAATAGTCTGAGGCAAACTGAATATCATTCCGCGAGTGTTAGCTTCAGTAGGTTGCCGTGTAAGAAGTAACCTTTGTTTATCCGAAATCGGCGCACTGACAAGCGTCCCTGTTTACTCTGGTGCAGAACTCGGGCCGTCCTCAAACACCGACTCGAGGACGAAACATGCGCTGCGATTAACTAGAGTACAGGAATGAATCGCCTTACCTCAACTGCTCACTGATAACTGCGCAACTTTCTTTCTTAACAGGGACCATTTTCTTTGAGATATGGTTTTGCTGATACAGAACTTAAAATGTGATCTGATCCTAGTTTGTAATGTTGTGGAGTGAATTAAGTCGGAGTTGTAAGTTTTGTAATATTCGTACAGTCCATTTGTGATCGTCTTTTGACAGCTCGAAATTTAAATGAAAATAACGGCTTAACCATTCATCTGACACGAAAATTAAATAACCGAATTTGTAGAGGAGAAAATTCTCTACAACTTTGCTCTCTTAGGGTTTTTTTTATATCTTGTATCGTTGCAGAGATATTTGCAAAAATAACGGCGATTTGACGATGTCTGTCTGCAACGTGTTCCCACTTTTTAGGTCGAAACGTTCAACCGATCGGCACCAAATTTTACAGACATAATTGTTGGCTACCAGAACCTCGCTTTTTCAAATGTTTCGGGCTAGAAATACGTTAGTAATGCAAAAAAAAAAAAAAAAAAAAAAAAAAAAAAAAAAAAAAAAAAAAAAAAGCCGTTTGTAATGTAATTTTAATTGCAAATAAACAGTTTATCTGAGGCAAAAATTGAAAAACCGAATTTGTAGGGGAGAGAATTCTCTACAACTTTGCTCCCTTATGTTTTTTCCATATCTCGTATCGTTTGAGAGATAATTGCGAAATAGCGGAGATTTGACATCCTCCATTGAATTAACGCAACCAAGCCGTTCGGAGCTGTCACGTGACATTCCTCGTCCAGAACTCTCTCTGGCATACGCCACCTTGCGTTGCGTATTTGATGATTTTCTTATTGTAACTTAAACGTTGTCATTTCAAAACAATGGCGCACTGAAGAATTAACAAAAACACGTCTTTCTTCGTACGATAATACATCTACATACATACTCCGCAATTCACCGTAAGGTGCGTGGCGGAGGGTACACTGTACCACTACTAGGCATTTCCTTTCCTATTCCACTCCCAAATTGAACGAGAAAAAAAAAGAATGCCTATATGCCTCCGTACGTGCCCTAATTTCTCTTATCTTGTCTTTGTGATCTTTACGCGAAATGTAAGTAGGCGGCAGCAAGATCGTATTACACTCAGCTTCAAATTCCGGCCCTCTAAATTTACTCAACAGAAATTCACGAAAAGAACGTCGTCTTTCTTCCAGCGATCCCCAATTGAGTTGCCGGAGCATTTCCGTGACACTCGCGCATTGGTCGAACCTACCGGTAACAAACCTAGCTGCTCGTCTCAGAACCGCCTCTATGTCTTCCTTTAAACTGATCTGCTGCGGGTCCCAAATACTTGAGCAATTCTCAAGACGTGGTCGTACAAGCGTTTTATACGCGGTCTCCTTTACAGGTGAAGTACATATTCCCAAAATTCTCCCAATAAACCGAAGTCGGCTGTCCGCCTTACTCACAACTGTCCTTACATGCTCGTTCCATTTCATATCGCTCTGCAGTGTTACGCCTAGATATTTGAACGACGCGACAGCATCAAGAAGCTCACTACTAATGCTGTATTCGAACATTATGGGATTGTTTTTTCTACTCATGCGCATCATCTTTCATTTTTCCACATTGAGAGCTAGCTGCCAATCTTCACACCAATTAGAAATTTTGTCTAAGTCATCCTGTATGCTATTACAGTCAGTTACAGACGACACCCTCCCATACACCACAGCAACATCAGCAAACAGCCGCAAATTACAACTTACTCTGTCCATCAGATTATTTATATAGATAGAAAATAATAGCGGTCCTATCACACTCCCCTGGGGCACGCCTGACGATACACTCGTCTCTGATGAACACTAACCGTCGAGAACAACGTACTGCGTTCTATTACTTAGGAAGTCTTCCAGCCAGTCACAAATCTGTGAACCTATTCCATAAGCTCGTATCTTCGTTAGCAGTCTGCAGTGTGGCACCGCGTCGAACGCCTTTTTGAAGTCGAGAAAAACACAATCCGCCTGTTGCCCTTCATCCATGACTCGCAAGATGTCATGTGAGAAAAGGGCAAGCTGAGTTTCACATGAACGATGTTTCCTAAACCCGTGCTGATTCATGGAAAGAAGCTTTGCCGTTTCAAGGAAATTTACTATATTCTAACTGAGAATATGCTCCAAAATTCTACATGAAACTGAAGTCAACGATATCGGCCTGTAATGGTGTGGGTCAGTTCTCTTTCCTTTCTTATAAACGGGAGTCACCTGCGCTTTTTTCCAATCACTAGGAACTTTGCGCTGAATTAAAGATTCGCTAAGTATGGGGCCAACGCCGCAGAATAGTCTTTGTAAAACCGAACTGGTATTCCATCCGGACCAGCAGACTTTTTCGTATTTAGCTCTCTCAGCTGCTTCTCTACACCGGAAATACCTATTGCTATGTCCCCCATTTCGGAATTAGTACGTTGATCAAATGATGGTACATTTGTGCAGTCCTCCTGCGTGAAAGATTTCTTAAAGGTTAAATTTAGAACTTCAGCTTTCCGTTTGCTTTCTTCTATTACTGACCCGGAATGATCAACGAGTGGCTGGACAGTGGGCTTTGACCCGCTCATCGATTTTACATAGGACCAGAATTTTTACGGGTTCTCGGAAAGATCTTTTGCTAAGGTATGGCTGTGATAACTATTGTATGCTTCGCGCATCGATATTTTTATAGACGCACGAATCTCTACTAACTTTTGCCTGTCATCATTTGCGTGTTCTTTTTTGAATCGAGAGTGCAACAGCCTTTGCTTTCTCAGCAGCTTTCTAACATTATTATTATACCACGGTGGATCTTTTCCATCCTTAATCGTCTTTACTGGCACATATTTCTCTAACCCTTTGTTTACAATGCACTTAAATTTAGCCCACAATTCCTCTACATCCATAGTCCCGGAATTAAACGATGCCCATTCATTTTCTAAGTGCGATCGTAACGTTTGCTTATTGGCTCTTCCCAACAAAAACACGCTCCTAGCCTTCGTGATTGGTTTATGAACTTTGGTCACCATCGACGCTATGACGATATCATGATCACTAATTCCTGTCTCTACACAGACATCGTTAATAAGGTCAGACCTGTTTGTGGCTATAAGGTCTAGAATATTTCCATTGCGCGTGGGTTGCCGGTTTAACTGCTCAAGACAGTTTTCAGAGAATGTGTCCAAAAGTAGCTCGCAAGACTGCTTGTCTGTACCGCCTGAAATGTAACTAGCGAGGTCCCAATCTATACTCTTAAGGTTGAAGTCTCCTCCGACTAATATTACATGGCCCGGATACCTGTGCACTACCTGGTGTAGACTTTCTTTGAATGATTCTAAAACTGCTACAGCAGCACTGGGGGGGGGGGGGGGGGGCGGTAAAAACAGCCAACTATTAACTTTACTTCTTTTAGACCTGTTATACGTGCCCAGATAACTTCACAGTTTCTTTCAATATCGATCTCAGTAGAAACAATATCTTTATCCACAGTGTCTAAAATGCCATATTAGCATCAGGTAACAACTACCATCAATAGTACGAGACTAAAGAACGCAACTTGTAATTGTTAGCCGTAGTGTAGTGGGCAATGCGTTGGTCTGTGATGCTGAAGCTTAGTGGTTCGGAACCCACCACTTCCTAAAAGTGTTTCAGACACTCTTATTAAATAGAGCTATGTTCTTCAATGTTTAGAATTGTGCATATGTAAGAATGCTCCCTCTAAAATGCGTGTTTGTTCTATTTCGTGAACATGCCGAGAAATACGTAACAACGAATTGAACGAATTGAAGCATATGTACGTTAACTGGGAGGATACTGTAATAATTAATATTCTGCACAAAGTGCTGATACAGGCAGTTTCGTATTTAAAGGAAGACACCAGATTTCTGTGGAAAGAGTAGCTCCTTAATCAAACGGAAGGGAAGTGTATACATTGCAACAAATTACCTTCTTTATTTTTTTCTAAGTGTTTATTCACTATTTGTGGAATATATTAAAAGTCATTAATTAGAATCAATGCACCTACTAAAATGTTTGTCTTTGACATGGTAGCTATGGACGCTTTTAACGTAAATGGCATTATTTTTCCTGCAGTTCAGATATGACGTCGTTCATGGTACACTGTTCTGCGCTAAAATAAAGAACAAATATTCTATTTCAAACCGCGATTACGCTAAAATCACAAACGGAATAAGTGTGGTAATACTGAATTCCACATACCTCTAGTACTATCATTACGTCATTTACAACAGTCAGCCGCGCAGGAGTAGCCGAGCGGTCTGGAGCGTCACGTTGCGCAACGCGCGGCCTCCCGCGTCGGAGGTTCGAATCCTCCCTCGGGCATGGATGTGTGTGTTGTCCCTAGGTTAGTTTAACTTAGTTGAAGTAATTTGTAAGACTGGGGACTGATGACTAACGTAGTTTGGTCTCATAAGATTACGAAAATTTTACAACAGTCCTTTTTTCGTAACTCTCGCCATTACAGACCTTTTTGCAAAAATAACGGCTATTTGACAGGCCCTCTTGATGTTACGTAAGCTAGGCGTTAGGAACTGTCACGTGACATTCCTCGCCCAGAACTCTCTGACATACACCATCTTGCTTCCTGTAATTAATGCTTTTCTTATTATAATTTACGCGTTGTCATTTCAAAGCAATGGCGCACTGAGGAATTAACCAAAACACGCCGCTCGTCGTACGACAAATGGTAATCTAGTGACTAAAAATGCCATATTAGCATCAGTTAACAACTGCGATTAGTAGTAAGAGAAAAAAAGGCACTATGCTCTGCTTGTGTGCCTTAGTGTGGTGGGTATCATGTTAGAGTGTTAATTCAATGCACAAAGTCGGCGGTTCGAAACCCCCACTACTAAATTTTTTTTCACATTTTTTTCTGAAGGGGGATCGGGCACTCTTATTAATTAAATAGAGGTATGTTCTGGAATATTTAGAGTTGTATATATGTAAGAGTGCTACCTCTAAAATGTTCGTTTGTTCTATTACGTGAACATGCCGTGAAATACGTAACAACGAATTGAACAATGGTCTTCTGAATCGTATACACGTAAACTGGGAGGATACTATAACAACGAATATTCTGAACAACGTGCTGATACTGATAGTTTCATATATAAAGGAAGTCCTAGATATCTGTGGCAATTGTCGTTCCTTAATGAAACGGAACAACAAATTACCTTGTTTTTTTTTTTTTTTTTTTTTTTTTTTTTTTTTTTTTTTTTTTTCCTCTCTAAGCAATTATTCACTAAGCAATATATTGAAAGTTATTACTTACAAGGGAACCTCCCCATCGCTCCCCCCTCAGATTTAGTTTTAAGGTGGCGCAGTGGATAGGCCGTGCAAAACTAAACACAGATCATTCGAGAAAACTGGAATACGTTATGTGGAAATATGAAAAAAAAAAGCAAAATATAAAAATGAACGGTTCATGCCACAGATATAAAACGTCGATCACGCTAGGAGTGGCTGGCGTAAGGCGGTAAGGAGCGAGAAGTGCTTGGTTCAAGCTTTCACACGAACGAAAATTTTAATTTCTTTATTTTCGCAAAATTATGACCTGTCCATCCGTTCATTGACGTCTCTGTTCGCTGTAACCAGTTTAGTGTCTGTGTTTTGCGACCGCACTGCAAAACCTTGCGATTAGCAGACGAAAGGAAGTGCCTCTCCAATGGTAACCTAAGACATTTGATAGGAAGGTGATAGGTCAACCGATTCCTGATGTATTCTATACGACACTGGTGATGAAATGTGCGTCATATGACAGGAATCTCTTGTTGACCCACGTAATGGTGAATGGGTAAAGAGATACTATCGTGCCCAATTTAGGTTTTCTTGTGGATGTGATAATCACTCACAAAAAAGGGATGAAAACATAAGTTTGTCCCATAAACTGCAACAAATGAATGCAATGGATCCACAGTCGCACAGTTTTCCCTGTGCTCTGTCGAAACACTTGTTATTGCTTTCGAATTTTTCCGTGTGTAGACTGTCAAATCCTGCTGATGTCCAAGCAAATCTGAACATGTCCTGGAATTTCGGAAAGCGAAGTTGATTATCTGTGAGAGCCTGAACTTTGATAATAGACACACCATTACGTAAACAATACTGCTCTGTATACCTGCGCAGCTGTGTAAAATCATAGACTCTTTTCACAAAGTATTTCACTTACCGAAAATCAAACACATCTAACGGTTGTACAAGAGGTGTACAACCTGCTAGAATGGTTATAACGTCTACTCCCACAATAAAATTGCACCATGTAATTTTCTGAAAATGAAAAAATTAAAACTTTCGCCTGTGGGAAAGCTCAAACCAACGACCTCCAACTCCACAGCTCCTCACGCTAGACAGAGGACCACATCACTCCTATGAACACATTGTGCTCGGCGTTGCTTATCTTCGTATGGACTACTCAGTTTTTATATTTTCCTTTTTTTAATATTTTTGCTGTTTTCCCGATTGATCTGTGTTCAGTTTTTCACGGCCTATCCACTGCGCCAACTTATAACTAAATCTGAGTAGGTTCCATTGTTAGAATCAATGCTTCTACTAAAATGTTTGTATTTGACATGGTTGCTATGGACTCTTTTAAAGTAGATTGTATTACCTTTTCTGTAGTTCAGATATGACTTTGTTCATGTTACTTTGTTGTGCGCTAAAATAAAGAGCAAATATTCTGTTTCAAGCCGTGTTTACGTTTTCTTTTGCAGCTAAAATAACAAACGGAATAAGTGTGGTAATGCTGAATTCCACATAAATCTAGTACTTAATCTATATACAGAGTTACTACTATCATTACATCATTTACAACAGTCATTGTAATAGTATCTCCCCTGATTATGTACATGTGATAAAGAAGTCTATGTTTACAATTCGTTGATATGTATTTCATGGCATGTCCTCGAAACAGAACAAATGCACTTTTCAGAGAAAGCGCTGTTACCTTTGAGCGACTCGGAACCTTTAAGAATATAGTTGTGTTCAGTTAACAAGAGTGTGTACCAAAACCGTTTAGGAAACAAGGGGGGAAAGAAATTATCAGTGGTGGTTTTTATATTTTTTTGTTTTCAGAGAAATCGATGCATTGTGGTCATTTGTTTGTGTTCATTCTGGGTTGTTCATTGAGAATTTTGCTCAGTTTTTTTTTTTTTCTTTATTATTATTATTAGAGATTACGTTGAAGCCCCTTTCTTCTTTTCTCTTTTCATTGGTTCTTAGGTTTGATCGGTACTTTGTGGACGTCGGTTTGGTTTGTTCTGTTTTGACCGTTTCATCGTACACTCAGTTTTTTCGTTACATAGGGCGTAGAGCTACCATGCCGGCAACCCTCTGACCTAGTGCGCTGAGCCACCGCACCCTATCAAGTTTCGAAGCACCGTCTAACATGTCTTAGCCAGATGGCAGAGGATTTAGGTTCCCTGTGCAAAGATTTCACTAAACAAGATCATGTTGTGGTAGTGGGTGGAGTGGGAAACAGTATCGATAGGGATCAGGGCTACAGTATTGAGTGTGACCTGGTGAAAATAGCCTCTGCAACGACCCACAGAAATGTTGGTCTGGTGCCTGCTTTTGTGCAACATGATCAGCCCTAGTTGAACCGCTCTGTCAGGAGGGTCAACATGGAGTTAAATCAGTTCCGTAGGGTGGCCACTCTATCAGACATTTGTTTGGTTCCTGTTGAGGCTATAGATAGGTGGGACTTCACAAGGCATGGCCTGCACCTCAATAGGAAAGGGAAGAGAAAACTGGCTGGGTTAATATCAAAATCCTTAAGGGGAGACATTGTAATGAATGTTTCTCTTTTTTAGGCTAAGACCAGGGTCCAATGGGAAGCTCCGGCAGGCATGTACTAAAGATGCTCATAACTCACATGAATCTGATAAAAGCAAAGTAAAAAATAATGTTACTATCTTTCACCAAAATATTGGGGGATTAAAGAACAAAGTAGATGAACTACTGGGTTGTTTAGATGACATAGAATCAGAGAATGTAATAGATACACTATTCCTATCAGAGCATCACATTGTGACAGATATGGAAAAAGTAAACATAAGCAGTTACAAACCAGCAGCACTTGTGAATAGAGAGAACTAGGTGAGAGGAGGAGTTACCATTTATGTCAAAAGTTATCACTGTGTAAAAAGTTTAGAAACTCAAAAGTTTTGTGCAGAGCAACATATAGAAGCATGTGCCTTTTGAGCTTAAACTGAACAATGGTTCCTCTTTCATAATTGTAACAGTATATAGGTCCCCTTCAGGAAACTTTCAGTTATTCATGGAAAATTTGCATGCCTTGTTGTGCTATCTGTCAGATAATGGAAAACAAATTATTATTTATGGAGATTTCAATGTTGACTCACTAATGGAGTGTAATAGGAAAAATGACCTGGAAGTCTTACTCGGTTCTTTCAATTTGTCATCTGTAATTGATTTTCCTACTTGGGTAGTAAAGGACAGCAGCACACTGATAGATAACTTTTTTATAGACCAAGATAAGTTTAAAAACATAAATGCTTGTCCTGTTGAGACTGTTCTTTCTGATCATGGTGCACAGGTAGTTACAATAAATGACTTAGTTCCTCTCTCTAATTCAAAACAGTCCTCCCAAGTTGTATATTCAGTTAACGATTCAACAATCAGAAATTTCAGGGAAAATCTTCAGCAGTTAGACTGGGATGAGGTGTATAAGGAAGCTGATGTTAATTTAAAATGTAACTTATTTCATGATAGTTTTGTAAGAGTATTTGAAAATTTTTTCCCAAAGAAAATAATTAAATGTAATGATAAGAAACCAAACAAGTAACCGTGGTTTATTAAAGGAATAAGAATATCTTGTAACTGAAAAAGGGAACTGTAACCAACAGCAAGAAAGAGTAATGACCCAGAAACAGTCAAATATTATAAAAATACTGTGCTACATTAAGAAAAGTTATTAAAAAGTCCAGAAACATGTGCATCATGTCTGAGATTAGTACCTCTGATAACAAAATTAAAACAATTTGGAATATTATTACCAGGGAGACAGGGCAACCAAGAACACAGGGAGACAGCATTACCATTAAAATGAATGAAAAGTTTACAACTAACAAGACAGAAGTTGAAAACATTTTTAATAATTATTTTTTAAATGTTGTGGATAAAATAGGATCTAAATGTTTATTAGAAGAAGCTAGGCAGTTAATGGAACAGGCCATACCCACACAATTTGATACAATTGAAATTCCATCCACATCTCCTTCTGAAATTAACAAAATTATAAACACTCTCAAGAGCAAAATCTCACATGGAATTGATGGTATTTCAAGCAGGGTAATAAAAGCTTGTTCTCAAGAAATAAGTAAGATTCTTAGCCACATATTCAATAGTTCTCTGGAGCGGGGTATTTTTCCTGATAGACTAAAATATGCTATAGTTAAACCACTACACAAATTCTTGAAAAAGTAATGTATTCTAGAGTAGTTTCACACACAGGTAAAAATAAAGTTCTAACAAAATGTCAGTTTGGTTTTCAGAAAGGCTTTTCAACAGAAAATGCTATATATACTTTCACCAATGAAATATTAAATGCTCTGAATAACCGGACATCACCCGTTAGGATTCTTTTGTGATCTCTCCAAGGCTTTTGATTGTGTAAATCATGAAATTCTTCTAGATAAACTAATGTATTGTGGTATGAATGGGACAGTGTACAAATGGTTTAAATCATACGTAACAGGAAGAGTGCAGAACGTTGACATTAGTAGTTTTCTTAATATGCAAAACACAGCTGATTCATCAAACTGGGGAGCAATCAAAAATGGGGTGCCACAAGGTTCGGTCTTGGCCCCTTTGCTGTTCTTAATATATATTAATGACTTGCCATTCTATATTCATGAAGATGCAAAGCTGACTCTTTTTGCTGATGATATAGTATAGTTATCACACCTGACAGACAAGAACTAACAGATGAAATTGTAAATGACGTCTTTCAGAAAATCATTAAGTGGTTCTCAGCAAATGGACTATCATTAAATTTTGATAAAACACAGTGCATACAGTTCCATACAGTAAATGGAATGACACCATCAATAAATAAAGTCTTTTGTCAGAAATCTGTAACAAAGGTAGAATATTCAAAATTTTAGGTGTATCCATTGATAAGGGATTGAACTGGAAAAAAAAAACATTGAACATCTGTTGAAATGTTTGAGTTCAGCAACTTATGTTATTAGGGTAATTGCAAATTTTGGTGATATACGTCTCAGTAAATTAGCTTACTATGCCTATTTCATTCTCTGCTTTCGTATTGCATCATTTTCTGGGGTAATTCATCGTTGAGTAAAAAAGTATTCTTTGCCAAAAGCGTGTGATCAGAATCATTGACGGAGCCATCCAAGATCATCCTGCAGACACTGATTTAAAGAGCTAGGGATCTTCACCGCAGCTTCTCAATATATATATTCACTTATGAAATTTGTTATTACAATCCCACCGAATTCAAAAGCAATAGCAGAATGCATAATTATAACACTAAGAGAGGGAATGATCTTCACTATTAAAGGTTAAATCTAGCTTTGGCACAGAAAGGGGTGAATTATGCTGCCACAAAAGTCTTTGGTCACTTACCAAACAGCATCAAAAGCCTGACAGATAGCCAACAAGCATTTAAAAATAAATTAAAAGAATTTCTGCATGGCAACCCCTACTACACTATTGATGAATTTTTAGATATAAATTAGTAAATTTGAAAAAAATAATAAGAAATAAAATAAGCAAGTCACCGCAATTAAAGTTATCTTAGACAGGTGGCTACGAAAATATTTATGGCACAACGGAATTTAGACATAAGAAAAATTGCATCTGAGCTTGTTCTCAGCACTTGTGAAGAAAATATTAAATAAAAGAGGGAAAGTGCTCTAAAACTACAATTTTTAGGCAACTTACAGATTAAGCTGAACATAAACTTGTTTATTCAGATAGAAAACAAGCAAAATGGGGAACCAATTTTGTTAATACGATAAAAATGCATCTCTTACGTGGATTAATGCGGACAGTGCCCAGCCTAAATTATACATGATTAACCGCTACTGAGGGGGGGGGGGGGGGGAAGGATTCACAAACAACACTCATTCTCTCACACACATGCAATGCCACTGAGAAACTCACCAAAATCAGCGTGCTGAGATGAGGCGAAAGCAGGCGCCGCTATCATAGGCAAAATTCAGCAAGTCGGAGGTAGCGCAAAACACGAAAACACTTTTAAGCTGGCTCTGGTCTGTCGTGCCTATTTTGAGATGGTGCGTATGTATAGTCAAGTTCAATTACATCTGAATTGGACCACGAGCAAAAACACTAACGGCGACACACGGCTACATTACATGAAAGCACCCCACTGAAGGTGAAGTGGTTGAAAGTCGGATTCATTATACTAAATCATGGTGGATTCTTAAGTTGCAGTCTGTTAGTAATTGATCTAGATACTGGTTTTATATGAGAAGTGGCCTGCATTCAGGCGACTAGCTGCAAACCCCGGAAGTTGAAACTCGGACCCACGTTGTTCCGAAAACCGATAAAATTGAATAAATTCAGTTTCCAAAAAATAAAGAAAATTAACTACAGCATGCAACCCATAGAAATGCTTAGACTTATATAAGGAAGCGAATTAAAAACAGCTACACGCGATAGGGGGCGATTTCAGAGACGGATGAAGTCCAGTCTCAGAAAAACCACAAAAAATGAAATAATTACAAAGTCAGAAAAATAAAATGAAGAATTACAGCATGTCATGAAAGCATCTAATAATGAAAATATGTACTGCTCATACAGTTCAAAAACATTTCATGATTATGGTGTATGAAATTAGTATATCATATGGTCAATGTTAGTGAAGCATGAAAGATACAGCTTACTTAAAGAAATCAATTTGTAACATGTTTAGTAAAGCATAAACATACAGCCTGCTTACAGAAACCAATTTGAAGTTCCATGAAACGAAACTATCCAACCATAAAAAGTCCTTATTCAAGATCTCAAGATTTAGTAAAAATATCACACATTAGTAACAGAAGCATGTGACAAACAAATATTTCCGATTAGTCAAACAAGAGACTATGTGTAACATGGAAGTACTATTTTATCAAAAGTGTAACATTACAGACAGTTAATTTTAAATGTGACTAAAGATTCCCAGGATATCTTACATAAAGCACATTGGAAAGCAAAGAAATCATCACATCAGAAACTTGATCTATCGGTTTAAACAATAAACATATCACTACTATAGCCTATGGCATCAGTAAATCATGTGGGTTATTCAACATATTTAGTTTGGTATGAAAAACACAGTCAGCTATTAAATCAAGTCAAGGATTTTCTTAAAAGGAAAGTGTCTAATAAAGGCTGTTACAAAATTCTTATGTCAGTGGCAAATAGTATAAAAAAATTTCATATTACTTAAACAAGACTATGTGTGATTTGAGAAATGCCATCTTATCAAAAAATTTCCATTACAGAAAGTTAAATTCGATTATGTCATTAAGAGTCTCAATATATTTTGCACAAAGTACTTCAGAAACAATACTACTATCACAGAAACTATCAGTTTAAGCCATAAAATTGTTATGGTTTTCAGAAATAATGTGAAAGTACTTATGGATGTAAACAGCTAAGAAAAGAGCATATGTTTATTAGAAGTTTTTTGTTCAGAACCACCAGTAGTATCACCCCTCGAAGCATGTACCTTTCCTCCCAAGTCACTCTATATATGTGAACAGTAAACCTGTAATCATTATGTCACCATTATGTAGTCTGTCCTTAAATGTACAATGGTATTTTTCTGCAGTAAAGTGTCAGACGAAACTATTGATAACTTTCATACTTTATCTGTGATGGCAAGGAAATAAGGGATTTGAAGGTAATCTTTTTACAAATATGATCTGACTGCAAAGAACATTAAAAATTGAAGAGTTTGTGTAGCTTCCTAATAAGCTGAATAATGCAGAGTTTGTAACATCTCAGTTCAAATTTGTGATGCTGGACAATTTGCGCTGAATACATAGAGAAAAAGTTACATTACTTCTCCGAAATATGAAAACATGTACTGGTAACATGTCAAACACACAATGAAATACATAAAGACTATTGTAGGCATATAAAAAAGAATAAAGAAGAAAATGAATGCATGAATTTTCAAACAAATATTAAAACCTTGGCAGACCCAAAGGGACTTTCAAAGCAGCACACAGATAGCAGCAAATTTTTAAAAATGCTAATCTGGTAGCATTTCAATGAATACTTCAGCCATCTCCTAAGGAAACTCTACCAGTAAATTGTATGAAATATATCTTGAAAATACTGAAGTCTGTTTTACATAAGAAAAACACCTATCTATATTTTAGTTTTGTGGCAAATGTGTGTACAAAACACGTACACTGTGGGCAGGCAAACCAAAAGAACACACACACACACACACACACATACACAAACAGAGAGAGAGAGACCAACACAGAAAAGAAAACCACACATTAAGAATCAAGGAAATTACTAGTTTATCCGAGTCATAATGGATGCCTATAAGCAACAGACCCTTCAACACAGAAATTGAACACTTTACAACACAGATATGTGAAACACGTCATTTGCTTAATACCTAAAACCACACTCTTTTAATCAGGACAAGGGTCACAAGTATGGAAATAACATATGGCAGCAATAATAAACCCTCATCATGCTGAAAACAATACTCAAAGACTAAGACCAGGTATCACTATCTCAAATGACCTTCAATTCAAATTCAAATTGAATATCAGAAATAAAATAGGCCTATTTTAAAACACATTCAGACTAATAGGAGGAATATGACAAAACATTATGGCTACATGCACTTAATTGCCTCCTGCATGATAGCTCATTCTCATCTCACCATCATACATCCAGACTGATTAACGCAGGTAATAGTAATGGTAGGTGCAGAGCACTTTTTTGCCCTATATACTGAATGTTTTTTTAAAGTCAGCTTTGGATAAATCCATGTGCAAACTTCTTACACTTAGCACCAAAATCTGTTATTAAGCTTACCTAACTGAATACCTAGTTATAAATTATGTGTGGCATAACTGAAGAACAGGATACCACCTGTCAGTTTTGACCCATTCCGACATTGGCGGTGACATAGTAAATGGAAAAAAATATGGAAGAAAGCAAAGCAACATTCCAACAGTGGCGGCTACTCCTTGAGGACTCTGGGGCGGCGCCCTCCCAAAAATATCCAACACGGAATACGTACCAATTGTTAATCACAAATCTACTTGAATAATTTTCGTGTAGCAGCAGCCCGTGTAAGTGAATGACCAATGTTTTTAGTCTAGGTAGTCTGCCAGCCAGGGTCAGCGAATGTTTTCAGAATGGACTGACTGTCGGACTCTACGCGACCCGTCCGCGCCGTGTAAAGGCTGGCTACGGGCGCTTGGGGTGAGTGGGGGTACTGGGGGTTGGGTGGGGGTAGTGTGCTGAACCGGGCCGCTTAGGACGGCGTCCGCGCCAAGGGCGCCAAATATACAAAAGCGCACCGGCACGGGTCAGGCAGTTTCTAACAGGTGCAGTGCGTCTGATACTAGAACCCTAGTATCGTTGTTGTGAAGGTGCGTGTTGTTGCCTGTCTTTCTAGTTCCCTATTTAGAATGAATAATATAAATAGCGTTAACTACATTTTAACATTTGGTAGTGAAAAATTGACTTTTGAAGGAAAGTTGGAATTAAAAAGGTTAGGACCACCGACACCTGACTTGAACATTGTACAGACACAAAATGCGTGCAAAAGCAAAAGTAGTTTCACTAGGAAATTTAATCCTGCTTTATGTAAACACATAAATATATAAGCATACCAATGGTATTCTACATTTGTTGGTGACAGTCTTCTAATTTCAGTAACATATGTTTGTCGCTGACGAAGCATTTGTGTTCTCTGAACACTTAAAAAATGTTCAAATGTTTGTATAGCTTATGGGACTTAACTACGGGGTCATCAGTCCCTAAACTGACAAACTACTTATGAACGAGCTAAGATTAAGGACGGCACAAATATCCATGCCCGAGAGGGGATTCCAACCCCCGACCGTAATGGCCGTGCAGACCGTGACTGGAGCGCCGCAGTCCCGTCGGCCACCGCTGCCGGCCTGAACACTTACTTATATAGTTACACACACAACGAATTTACTTCTTACTTTATATTATTTTAAGGTACAGTTTTGGGTCTCTTGTGAAATCTAATAAAATGGAGTTACAAGGTTTCCATTGCCTGCAGAAAAGATTAAAAACGACATATTTGTGCGTAAATTTGTTCGTATTTTGGTATAGGAGGAAAAAGTCCTGTTAGATGAAAGGTTAAATTACGTAACTAGCTAATAAAATTAATGCTGTATTCTCCCCGTTCAAGAAATGTTCTGAAGGGACAAAATTCCATGTACAAGTGAAGAGGCATGCCGCCCCTCCTAATAAAAAGCCCACCAGCCGCCACTGCATTCCAACATACAAACAATACTTAACTGTAAAACCTTCCAACATAGAAACACATAGAAACTTTCTTTTGGATATGTGTTCTGCCAAGAAGTTGCCATTACGGATGATAAATGTTTCATATGATAAGTATTAATTAAAATAGGGGTCTCGGATATGTGGGTGGGTGAACAGAAATTGATCAGTTTGTGTTTTAAAAAAGTAATGTCACATTTGTAACAGAAGAACAATGATTACTGTTTCAAGTCATACAAGACAACACGCTCACATAAAAGGGAAAAGTTAACTGGTGGTACCCCAATCTTCAATTGACTCTTAGGTACACCTTTTTTTTAGTTTCCTTGCTTAAAATATGCCCTTCTGTAAGAGTTTTAAGTTTTCTTTTGTTTAATAACCTCTGCACTTTGTCATTTTGCTTTTTACAATAGTTATTAAGCAAAATATTTACACTTGTCAATATAACAGATTTCCACAGTTCCAGTGCAGAATTTTTATCACAGATATCTACTAAAAAATCTTGATTGGCTTTGATGAAATCAAGAATTAATTTACTTGAAACTTGCTGATTTTGAAGCTTAAGGAAGGACTCACAGTGTTCATTTGATAACAGTTTTTGTATCCAAAAGAACGAATACATTACAACCAACAGTGGACTTTTCTGAGGAAACCACAAGCCACCTCTGTCAAGATGTTTAATAATTGGTGGAGGTGTATTACCGTCTTTAGCAACTAAATGAAAGGCGTTTTTTGTGTGCCATACGCGTTTCGCTTCTTTATTTATGAAGCATCATCAGTGGCGGTTTTCTGTTTTATTCCATGTGTGTCTTCATGGAGGTGTTTGTGAGGTCGTCAGTTGGATGTGGTATTTTCGGTCAATTTCATATGCAACTAAGGACGATGGAAATCGAAAAAATGATGTTTAATAAGTTTATGTTCTGCACCACATGCCAGCTGCTTATCCATAGTTAGAAATTCAGCACAGTTAGTACACTTTAATTTCTTCAGTACACTGTAGCAACAATATCCAGCAATATACAGGGTGTTTCACTAAGTGTGTTTGCCTCTGTAACTTATAAAATAATAGGTGACAGGAAATTTTAATGCGGTAGGTCAACACAAGAAATGTTACACTTTCTGCGGAGCTATGAACATAGATTATTGTATCATTTTCCAAAGAGTTACATCACAAAGATATAATTTTTTAAATGGAACAATAGTTTTTTCTATCATGCATTGGATTCGTTGAAACCAGCTGCGTCCAAATCAATTTAAACTACTGTTGTCCGTGTATGCCATCATCATCCTATGTCAGTAACTGGGCTATATTGAGCCCCGGTTGTTTGTGAGGCTCCAACTGTTGGGTATAAGGCCGTGTGCGGCGACAGTCGGCAGTCTAACAGCGCATCAAGGAAGCTTCTCGCTCCGTGACACCGGCGACGTTACAACTCGGCCACACCACATTTAGAAGGCGCATTGCATTATGCGCAGTGTTTGTGGTATCTGCCCCTGAAACTTTGAAGGGTTGTAGCTCCCAATCTAACAGTGATAGGAATGTAGTTTAAATTGATTTGGACGCAGCTGGTTTCAACATAAATACATGAGCAGTTGTTGCAAGAGTGGTGGTGTTATGTGCCATACCTACTAAATTTTCTCCTTTTAAATCCATGGCTTGTTTAATGTGTATCTCATCTAACATTAGAGTTAGATGATGATTTAGATTTGATACTTTCTCCTTAATATAAGATAGAAAGTTTGGACTGTTTGGATTGACATCGACATTTGTACATATGTTTCTAATAGTGTTAGTATGAGGCAATATAATATTTCTAGTGCTACATAAAAATCTATAAGCATGACTGGAAATGAAAAACAACAGAGGAGCAAACACTAAAATATTGGGAGCAAACCTGTGCCTTTCAGAATGTGAAAAGCTTAGCTGTAGCTGGTTTCTTATGAATTCAGCAGCAGGTTTACTTTTGCCTTCACATTCTAAATTACTTAACAAGTCAA
Organism: Locusta migratoria; assembly: GCA_026315105.1. Taxonomy (NCBI): domain Eukaryota; kingdom Metazoa; phylum Arthropoda; class Insecta; order Orthoptera; family Acrididae; genus Locusta; species Locusta migratoria. Next base: position 739,511,970 of record CM048755.1, on the reverse strand, counting down.
GAATGAGGTCTGGAAGAAGTGTCTCTTCTTGTTTACCAACTAAACCTTCTGCAAATTTTATAACATTATCTATGTCGTTGATATTATTTACAGTTTTTTGAACCTTCTTAGAAGTTATTTCACAACCTTTTTTAAAAATGCTTTTAAAAAGCCGTCGGCATGCAAGTATCACTTTGCTCCATGTAACCCAGACTTTTTAGCGGATGCAGACGGTGGGAGCAGGGCAAGATCCTCAAATATCTCGGTGCTCACATGTTTGAAATCTCAGGTCTCGATGGCATCATTCACAGGCACCGCAATCAAATTTGCCCTTGTTATGTACCCTGTGATCCTTCTGCGTTTATCTCAGCAGATTCACGTGACACGCAGACCACACGGCATCTGCTGCCTGCGCAACCTAGGCGGCCACCCCCGCAGTAGATCTACATGGCACTGCAGCCCGACATCATGGAGATAGAGCCCTCACCGCCTCCGCCATCGCTCGAGATACCGATGGACCTCGACCAACAGGACCAGCACACCACGCAGCATCTGACGCCGACTTCGCCACTGTCTACGTCACCACCTGGGCCACAGGTCATAGACGTGGGCCCTTCAGAGGTTTTCAGAGAGGACGTTCCCTTGTGCGCTCAGGCCAGATGGCGGGGCCCAGCCGGTAGTCTGGTGTCCTCTGCAGCTACAGGCTCCGGTCCATCAGTATGTCCACGAGCCTGCCTCCTCCCCCGTTGTCATGCTCCCTACACAACAATGGTTTGGCAATTTGCGGGGGAAGGGGGGGGGGTTGGAGAGGGGGGGGAGGGATATTGTGGTGTAAGGTCAGCGCCACACACCAGATGTAAGAGAATGATTGTGGAGAAGGCAGCAATCAGCTGAAAGCCAATCGCAAGCAGGCGCCACACATCCTGGAGGGAGTAACTGAAGATACGCATCCTCTACAAGTGGTTATATCTAGGCTGACATACGTCTGGACAGCCCGTCAGTTATCCATCAGTTACTAGTCAGAACTCAGGCAGTTAGTAGGTCAGAACTCTGCTACGAACTTAGCAGTCACTAGGTCTCAGTGCAGCTAGCATCATATGGAAGACACCGCGAGAAGCGAGAAGAAACAGACATGTTCTAAAGTTGAGTATCATTGTATCTTCAGTTAATAATACTTGTAATACTAATCTCTATAGAAATGTTTTAGCTGACCATCGATTCCTGCACAAGTACCTTTCCTGACAGCTAGACTGGGACGATACTCAACTAATGGTAGAAAGAATGATACAACAAATGGTGGCGAGGTCACAACATTTCCTATTTCTGAAATAAGCTGATATTCCACAACAGGGGACATATTAAGGAATAAATGCTACTGGTTTTTAATGTTTTAAATTATTTAAAAACAAAAAATATATGGCATCACTACTACAGAAAATAGTTATACTGGTGTTTTTATCTGCTTATTGAAAATAACTTTAAAAAATAAAAATAAAAATAGATATAACCAATACCAAATAAATATTAAAAAAAAAAACTGAGTATTCAGAACTAAAATACGAGTATCAGTTTTAACCGGTCAGTTTTTCCCATCCCTACTTTGTGTTACCATCCCAATGGAGCATTGGAAAGATCATACTGAACATAAATAAAATTTATTATTTTGTCCATCTTAGCAACCATTTTATTTATTTATTTTCTTAAGACACTATGTCAATGGGGCACAATCAGATTGGGATGAATGGCTTCCTTTAGCAGCATTGGTTTTCCATACCACACCCCATAGTGCAACAGATTATACACCATATGAGTTAGCTTTTGGTAGAGAATGCAATATACCTGACATATTACAAAGAGATCCTACAAGTGTTACCTGCAATTATGATGATTCTATCCTTGAATTAAAAGAGAAAATGAAACAGAAGGAACAGCATCCAGTGATTATAACAAGCACTGTAAGAGATCAGGATCCATAAAAATTTAAAATGAGTGATCAAGTTTTGCTAAATGAAGAAAGGTTTGGCAGGGCAGAAGTCATAAGCTAACACACAATGATGTGGTCCATTCACTGTAGTGCTGTTAAAAGGACCAAATATAATAAATCAATTAAGAGGGAATACATTTTTAACAGTACATGCTAACAGTTTAAAGGAGTTCTGCTGATTTCTTATTTATTTATATATTATTGCATATGAGGAAACTGACAGGATGAAGCCCCTCATCAGTTCCTTGTATTGAACACACCCTTTGGATTATATCAACAGCTACCATTTGGGGTCACCAGTGCACCTGCAATTTTTCAACGTTTTCTGGAACAACTTCTCGTCCTGTTCCGGGAGACATCAACTATCAAGACGATATTGTAGTCATAGGGGCCACCATGGATGAACACCTTCTCAATTTATGTACACTTTTCTCAGTTCGATCCACAGGCCTTAAGTGCGACTTTCAAAAATCTCAATTCTTTCAACCCTCCAGCATATACCTGGGGTTTCAACTTCACAGAGATGGCATTCGCCTTCTTAACGAGCATGTAGCTGCCATTGACACTTTGCCTCGCCTCACCACGGTCAAAGAACTTCAGGCCTATCTCGGAAAAATGCTTGTTATTCAAGTTTCTTCTGTCGGCGGCGGAGTTGCAACTCTATTACATTGTATTCTCTGCAAGAATGTGCCTTTTCATTGGTATGCCAACTGTAATGCTTCCTTTCAACATGTAAAATCTTATGTTCAGAAGGCACCTTGTCTTGCTACATATTGTCCTGGTCAACTGCTCGTTGTGGCTGCCGACACCTCCCAGCATGGGATAGGCGCCATTCTAGCGCACAAATATGCGGATGGGTCTGAACACCCCATTTCATATACATCAAAGACACTGAATACCTCCCAGCAACGCTATTCTAAAATAGAAAAAGAGGCCCTGGCTATCATTTATGCTTTGAAAACGTTTGGTGCATTTCTCTAGGGGGCCAAATTCCATCTCATCACAGATCACAAACCTTTGGTCTCTCTTATTCATCATGCTGCTTCTCTACCAGACAAGGCAGCCCACATACTTCAACGTTGGGCTATGTTTCTATCCCACTTTAACTATGAAATTCACTTCTGTCCTACAGCTCAGCACGCCAATGCTGACGCCTCATTCCGTCTACCTATGGGTCCTGACCCCACATTCGATCAGGACGAACGTCTCTGTTTTCATTTGGATGAGGTGGAACGATGTGTAGTTGAGGATTTTCCTATTACGGGGGATCGTCTCATTGAGGCCACAGTGGCGGATCCTGTTTTGCGGCCTGTTTATCGGCTTTATCACTAAAGGCTGGCAGGACTGTCCTTCTGGAAAAGCTTCTGATCCCATAGTCAATTACTTCTCTCTGCATCTTCATAATGTCGCGTAACGGCGTTGTTCTGCTAGCCTCTGATGAAGCTTCGCCACAGGTGGTCGTCCCAGCATTTTTGTGATCAGCAGTACTCTGACTTCTTCACCAGGGACACTGCGGAGTGTCTCGCATGAAGAGGCTGGCCTGCCGTCACAACTACTGTCCCGGCATCAACGCAGACATAGCACACGTGGTTGCTGCCTGCGAAACCTGTGACTCTGAGGTGCCAGCACCGAAGACTTCCGCGTCACCTTGACCTGACCCTACGCACCCGTGGGAATGCATACATATTGATTTTGCTGGCCCTTTATTATGCCGTAAGCTGCCAACCGTGAGAGCAGTTCTTTCAATGGCAGTCAACTGCAGACAATTACTGTTGATCTATGGGGCGAAGCTCGTCACTGTATCCTGGACGTGGTCGCTCTGCAACACGCCGCCGCCGTTTCCCATCGCCTTATAGAGAGACCAGTTGCTCGCCAAGCTGCAGTGTTCAGGAAAACTAGACGAGGTGACCATCTACAGAGGTGAGACCGCCATAGATGAAAATCCTCCATATACAACAGTCACTATGATGTCGGGAAATCTCATTGATATCATCGACGGCCAACCTGTCTGGGCACTAGTAGGTGCTTCCTTCTCTGTATTTTCGAATGACTACCGCTGCAAACTAAAGAAGATAATGTTCTGTGATACAGGAGCAACTGTGCTGAAGGTCGGAAATAGAAAATATATCTGGCCGGCAGGAACATGTGACGTAAGAATAACTATCAACAACAGGATGCAGCCATTTGAATTTGTCATTTTAAGACTTCCTTCAGGCATCCCAGGCTGTCATTCACTGTGGAAGATCTGAGTTACAAATTGAGGAAGCCGTTCTTTCGAGTACACATAACATGAACTCTCCTTGGAGGTTGTTTGCTGTCGAGAATGTTGAGATCCCACCATTAACAATGAGAAGAGTTCCAGTCAGCAGCCTAGATGACCAGCTGAACTATGAAGTGCTTGTCGATCACAAAAAGCTAATCAGTATAATGAAGGAAATCTACACACCAGCGGCTATCATAAGCATTACAGGTGGTCGAGGAGAACTATGGATCACTAATTTCCACAAGCAATCGCAACTCATTCATAAAGGAATGTGTACTGGGACAGCTGAACTAGTCCAGGATGGTGAGCTCAATGTCATTGACGAAGTCTCATGTTCTGTTGTTACTGCCAACAACATTCTAGAGGAGTCTACTATGGAATTGCATATAGGGTCTGGTCTGACTCAGGGAACAACGTCAGCACGTGATAACCATACTACACCAATTTTCAGGTGTATTCTGGGCCAGGCAGGAGACGAGCCAGATGAAATGGCCCATGATAAATCATTGTATCAATATCGGGGATCATCCACCAATTAGCCAATACAGAGTGTCGTCAGCTGAAAGGCGGATAATTCAGGAAGAAGTGGAGAAGATGTGGCACAATGGCATCATTCAACCTTCAGAGAGTCCCTGGTCGTCTCCGGTGGTCCTCGTGAAGGAGGAGATGGCACATGGCGTTTCTGTGTCGAGCAGCTGAACAAAATCACAAAGAAAGATGTCTACCCATTCCTACGCATTGACAACACCTTAGACTGCTTGAAAGGAGCTACATACTTCTCAACCTTGGACATGCAGACAGGTTACTGGCAAATCGAGGTTGACAAAGCTGAAAGAGAGAGATTACTGCTGTTATTACACCTGACGGCTTCTATGAATTTAAAGTCATGCCTCTTGGAGTATGTAATGCCCCGACCACATTTGAACACATGATGGACAACTTGCTTCGACACCTTAAATGGACGACATGCCTTTGTTATCTAGATGACATTGTCGTTTTCTCAAAGACATTTGAGAACATCTAAGCCACCTGTCAACTGTGTTGGAGTGTGTTCAGACAGCAGGCCTCATCCTTAACCCAAAAAAGTGCCTCTTCGTTGCCAAAGAGATGAAAATCTTGGGGCACGTAGTGATTGGAGATGATGTCTGTCCTGATCCAGATAAAGTATGGGCAGTCATAGAATTTCCAAATCCTCGGCACATCTGTGATGTGAGAAGTTTCCTTGGGCTGTGCTCATACTATCGTCGTTTCATAGAAGGTTTTTGTGACAAGGCACGTCCATAGCAAGAACTTCTGCAGGGAGACGCTAAGTTTTACTGGAATGAGAAAAAAAGAAAGAGCTTTCCTGGAACTTAAGGAGGCTCTAACTTTCGCTCCAGTTCTAGCCTTATATGATGAGAATGCGGAAACCGAACTTCACACAGATGCTAGCGGTTATTGTATTGGTGCAGTGCTTCTAGAAATTAAGGAAGGTGCTGAAAAGGTGATAGCCTATGCAGCAAGAGTTCTCTCAAAGTCCGAGATAAACTACTCTACAACCGAGAAGGAATGTCTCCACATTATCTGGGCTATCAACACACTCCAGCTGTATTTATTTGGTAAAACATTCACCGTCGTGACAGACCACCATTCTTTATATTGGCTGACCAATTTGAAGAGTCTATCAGGTTGACTAGCAAGATGTGCACTAAGACTCCAAGAGTATGATGTCGCACTGGTATTCAAAAACGGGCAGAAACACAAGGACGCCGATTGTCATTTGAGAAATCCGTTAGCCAAACAGAAGAGCATGGATGAAATTGCAACCCTTACTAATTTAGATGACATTACAGCGGAACAGAGGGAAGATACAGCATTATAACAAACCGTAGAGGCCTTGGAGAAAGGAGAACCGAGCAAAGGAGAGTTTCAACTTATAAACGGGACATAGTATAAGAGCAACTAAATCCACTGAGCCCCAAATGGGTTGTTACAGCCCATCTCCAGCCAGTTACTCTAAAATATTTCCATGATTCTTCAATATCTAGTCATCTGGGATTCGTGAACACCCTAGACAGAATCTGATGCAGGTGTTACTGGCAATGTCTCTACCGATCAGTCAAGCAGTATGTGAGTCACTGTAAGGAGTGCCAGCATCAGAAGCATGTACCCCAGTTACCTCCAGGTCGTCTGGTACCAATTCCACCTGCAGCAGCTCCATTCCACCTGATTGGAATCGACCTTTTAGGTAGGTTACCAAAGTCGACAACCGGTAACCGGTGGATAATAGTCTGCACTGACTACCTCACCCACTACACTGTCACCAAACCTATGCTGACTCCAGAAGCTCCAGAGATCATAAAATAGAAGACATTATCTTGAAGCATGGTGCACCACTTGTGATGATATCTGATTGAGGAAAAATATTCGTGTCAAAACTAGTATCAGAGGTAATGTGTCGTTGCAACATTGTCCATGGAATCACAACTGCCTAACATCCTCAGACAAATGGTCTTACAGAATATTTTAACAAAATGTTAGCAGATATGCTGTCAATGTATGTCAATATGGAGCAGAAGGATTGGGATACAATACTGCCATTCGTGACATTTTCTTATGATACTGCAAGGCAAGACACCACATGCTTCACGCTGTTTTTCCTCCTCCATGGTCGTGAAGCTGAGACAACAATGTTGTTCCCATTCCAACCGGACGACACTCAGGATGACTATGTGAAACAGACAGCTCATTACCAGGGTCTAAGAAGCAAGAAAACTGGCTTGCATATGGACACTGGATGCCCAGGGGAATGACCCCTAGTGGTAGGGGCCTATAACGACAAGCACCGACCTGTTGTGTACAGCCTAGGAGATCTGGTATGGACTTTTATGCCTGTACTGAAAGTTGGGCTATTGGAAAAGTAACTGAAGTGATACTTTGGTTTGTATCATGTCATATGCTGCCTGTCAGACGTCACATACGAATTCAAGGATCCCAAAGAACAGATAGACAGAAACTGCCTCTTGTTGAAGGATTCTAAAGACCATTGTGATAATGATGAAGCCACAACAAGAGGGTCTGGTGCCGCTCATCGTAACCGTAAGAAAAGCGTACAGACAGAATGGAAGGATTTGCCACAACTGCCATACAGAGGACCCATGACAAGATTCAGGGCACTGCAGCTGGATCCAAAGGAAACCTAACAGGGGGTCGCTGTTCTTTCAGGAAGGGGAGCAATGCTGTGAGTCTTCCAATGGAACAAGTGATGCAGCGGTTAGAATCACAGATCACGGTGCTTGCGGTCCTCATTTCAAATCCTTCCACAGACAAAAATAATAAAAAAATTATTTTTTTGTATTTATTATTTCTAGAATGTTCTACATGTTTCTTAAGTTTGATGTACTTGTAAGTTTCAGAAAATTCTTTCTATGTATAAATAGTGGAGCTCTCCAAGCAGGAGGCAGACTGTACCGAGTGTATGCTTGTGGTAACAATAGACATATTATAAGTGTAAAGTGTTGTGCACTATTATCGACCAGCCTTCGAGTTCCGGACCACCTGCAGTTTGCAATGTGACGATATTGTCAATCGTGTTAGGACTATGTACATGAAATATCATAAAGATATGTGTTCTTTGTGCATATCATACGGTAGCCATCACTTTGAACTTTAATGTGGACATGTTTATAAACATGTAGTAAATAAAGAAAAATAAAATTAAAAAAGAAAAATGAAGAAATAACTGAAGAGAGAAATTTTGATTTGTATACCTATATGTAATGTATACGTAACATTTATGTAATATGAAACCAAACATTATGTATACCAATATCTTCTACTGATGCCACTATGTAAAGAGAAAAATGGACCATTTTTATTGATGTGTGCAGTGAAGACTGTTTTACGTTAACGGTAGCATTTACAAGTGTAATACAAAACATAAAAGATTTTTAACAAGTACAAGTAAAGTAAAATGTTTAAATGAAATATAATGTCATTTTTAAAACAAAGATACTTTTACCACAACAAAACAAAGCTTAAAAATTTGCTAGCAAATGATTGCCAACAAAATTTTCGTATGAGAGGATGTGTCATGTATTGACTATTACTTTTGAACTGTTAAACTAAGGCTGTGAGAAGTCAAGCAGTCATACTCCAACCTGAGTAACTAAGTAACATTATGTACAGAAGGTGAGACTTATACCATATAGGTTACATGAAATAAACAGTAAAGTAACAGCTTTGTAAACTGCAGACACCCCTGGTGTGAGTTTCACAGGTTAGGAGTTTCAACGTAAAGAATAGACAGGTAGCTTCATATGGTGTCTAGACACTGTGGTAAGGTGTTGGACAAGTACTTTGTCATCAACAGGCATGTCCTAACATATGTAGCAAGCTTGATACCAACCCTTCATAATATCAATGTCAGTAGGTTCACAATGGTTGGAGTGAGAAGATAAGTGAGTAAAACTGGTGGGAAGCAGGAGACTCTAAAGGGTGTGGCCAAATTATGTGAAACATTTTTCTTCCTGACCATACTTGGAAAAACAGTGATGTTTTATTTTCAGCTAAATGCTGTTGCTACCAAGTATGGATTGTATTAGTACAAAAGCTAGTAACATTCCCACACAAGGAGTGTCAGAGGCAACAGAATTAAAATGTGGTTCACTAGAAGCTGCAGAGAGGTGGAAAGCTGCACATTAGAGTGGATAAATATATGGGTGGCCAATAAGAATGACTACTAAACATTGTGCATATATGTGTGTTTAAAACTTTTTTTTTCTTTTGTTTCAAGAAGGAAGTTCTGTGTAAGAGGAGGTGTACACCAGACCCATGTTGCTCACCATCGGTCTCTACACCATCTGTGTCTATACTTGGAGTGCCAACCACGACAGTTTGTCATTTTATAATGCTGCTAGTATTCAGTACTTCAGTAGTGTCCAACCTAGAGGACTTAGACCATGGCTACTGTTGTAACTGTCTTATTGCCTTCTAAACAAGCCTCCAATTGTAGTAGTGAGTCTACATTACAAGAAATAGTTTTTTCAAAGCTACTGAGCCACGAATCTCCTATAGCAAAAATCGTCATGAGACCTAGTGACAGTGACAAGTGTTGACTCTTGTGGTCACCTGCCTTCCATCTTTTGCACTTGCTCCTATTTGCTAGGAAAGTTCAGACTGACCCACAATCCCTCCTTTTCTCTTCATTATGCCAGGACACAACATTTAAGTTACTTTGCACAAGAGGAAGACAGCTAGCATAGACAAAACTAACCATTTCATTGATATTAGTGCCTTACACATATTTTATTAGCCAGTGAATCATCCACATCATAATATAAATCTAAACTCTGCAATAGGGCCTAAGATACCATGCAGTGTTAATAATGTAGTGGAACAATAGAAATTTCAGGTTGGGGTATCAATAATATCACACTTGCACACCTAAAGCTGTCAGTCACAGCCTTTGTCAAAAAGAGAGTGTGTACACATTTGTACTGCCGTACTGGCACATCTCGTGGACACGTGACAGCCATTTCTGACAGCCACAACTCGAGTACTGAAGCGTAGTGGCCGGAGGTGGTGGTAATGTCTGCCTGAGTTGTGCCAATATGTGTGACAAAGGGTGTGGTCAAAAGCTATAGTTGTATGTTTGATTGCATTCTACACGCTTGTCTGCGGCTCGCCAGTTATCATTATGGTGAATTGCACCCTATCTTCAGGTTGTTGTTGTGGTCTTCAGTCCACAGACTGATTTGATGCAGCTCTCCACACTACGCTGTCCTGTGCAAGCCTCATCATCTCAGAATAAGAATGACAGCCTACATCCTTTTGAATCTGCTTACTGCATTTGTTGCTCTGTCTCCCTCTATGATTTTAACCCCACGTACTTCTTTCTAATGTTAAGTTGACAATTCCTTGTTACTGTTAATTATCTAGTGTGTATGTAGCACATTGTCTGTGGTTGACACTCTGCTCTACTGGTTGTGTGTTAGTTTTCCCATACTGGAGCCACTAAATCTCTTTCACTTAGCTACTCAGTCGTTCTTGTGGGAAACAGTGAATCACTTGAGAATGGCTTGACTGATTTGGCTGAATTTTGTTGTTGTTGTGCTGCAATTCTCGGGACAAGGTATACATGATAGGAAATTTTTGGAAAATCTACCAGAGAATTGGAAAATCTACCAGAAAATTGGAAAATCTACCAGAAAATTGGAAAATTTGAGAAAAACTGAAAGAGTGTTTTTTCATTGTGTTTCTGAATAAACTCAACACTACAACTAATGATGGAGAGGGGTAATTCTTTCTTTTTTTTATGGTCCTGGATGTTTTCATAAAAATATTGGGTCAGTTACAAAAGAACGTCAGAAAATTCGAAGGAAGTGCAGAAATCATAATTTTTGTATGCACTCTTTATCATAGCTGATGACAGGAACGACATATTTGGCAAATTTCTGTACTTTTTTCACTGGAAGGTTATTTATGCCCTGTAATCAACACTACGGTGCACAGTAGAGGATACCTCGCAATAGACTTTGACACCATTTGGCTGATCGATAGATTTCATCACCGTTTACCGATCACCTTGGCACATGTATGTATATTTTCATGGAGATGATTTTTACTATCTGCAAGCTGATTTATGGTGCATGGAAGAGGGTAACTTGCAATATGGTTTGACACCATTTGGTCACTCACCATGAAAGTTGGCAGGTATACATTTCATTGATAGCGAAGAGTAGCACATAGAGAGGAGCAGGTGTACAGGAGGAGATGTGCAAAGAGAGGAGAGATGAGGTGATGGACTAACAGAAAGGTATAGCAATCACTTGCCACAAGTATGAAAGATCATCACTTCAGAACAGCTGATTTTGTTGTTTTAATCATTGGGTCTGTAATTGCTAAGACAAGGTTTCCATGAAAGAATTTTTTTTTAATCCACTAGGAAAGTTCGAAATTTGTATGGTAGTTTTATATGAAAATCCGAGTAAAATAGATGTGTCAGTTGGTTTGATAGTTCTGACAAACCCATTTTCATAAAAACGGAAAAAAGTAATAAAGAGAAAATAAATTTAAAAGTTTACATTTATTATCAGTTCTGGAGACACATTTTCAAAGCAATGCAAAATCCATATTGAATATTGATATTTTGAGAAAAAGAATACAACTGAAAGTGATATTTCAGTGTATTATCAGTGGTGATGATATCTACAGTACACTGCAAAGATTGAATTTACGTCTATTCACGGTAGTTTGGTGTACTGCAAACAGGCAATTGGTTCATGATCATGATCCTTTTCTTTATATTTTGATGCCTCAGTGGAGGCATATCTTATATCGTATGACTTTCAACTGGCCGACCAATGTCCGATCTTTTCCCGATTTTGGGATTTGGCTGACCAGTTTGCAAAGTGGCATAGACAAATTGGCCAGAATCAGAAGACAAATAAAGATGGGCTGAACAAATTTCAAGCTGTATGCAATTTATTTATCAATCACAGTTATAAAAAATATACAATCCATTCAGTTCACGAATATTTTTAATACAACCTGTATTCACTTATTACAAAAAGTTAAGCTTTTATGACATTTGAAATTACACAATACTTTCTTATTTCTGCATTTGCAGCAATTTGTGGCACATTTAGTAGAGCAGTTGCATCGATTGTATCCTTGGCCACTTGTCAGTGACTGTAAGGATGATGTAGTTAGTAATGATTTCTCTTCTTTGGCCACGGTTTCCAGTGTGAGCATTTTCTCGGGAAGAATGAAGAAATTGTTTCTGTAATATTTGTGTTTACAGAACACCATGCTCTGTTTTCAGAATGTAGAAAGTGCTTTTGATATTTATCACAATGGCGAGAATGCTTCTGGGATCTCTGCGATCTCAGTCAAAATTTGGTATATGGATGCGAACATTGCCTCCAACTTTTGGAGGTGGGAATTTTGCTTCTGAATTCTTAGGCTTCTTAGCACCTTCTGCTTGCAAATTTTTGTGAGCTCCAGCCCTCTTCTTCCTAATTTCTTGTTTATTATAACAAAGTTTGCAAATAACTTTTCCTCCATATCCTTCCGCTGCTTCAGTAATTCTTCAACATACTGCATGCACATTTGCCGCAGAATACACAGCATGAGCTGCACTACACTCTTCTTCACGAATCACACATTTTCTTTTCAGCTTGTTTTTGTCAGGTATGTGGTCTTGACTTTCCAAGCTTTCAATTTCCATCACATAATTCTCATTGTTGGGAGTAGGCCCTACATTTATAACGTCATCCATTTCTCTTTTGACTTTCCCCAGGTCTTCCCATGTCACTATGTTATCAATAACTTATTTAGCCAGATGTGAAGTACTCAGCCCCATTTTTGCTTTACAGTCAAACATTGCCTCATATGGGGACTGCTGAATTCCACAATGAAAGGAACGGTTTTTCATGAATTGGATGAACTGAACACTCTCATCCCTATGCGTTGAGTCTGCATCCATCGCATTAGCATATTCTGTATATCCTGGTTGGCCCGTTCGATAGAACCTTGGCTTTCGCTATGTCTGTGTTTTCCATGTGCCAATTTCAGTTTAGCACACATGTTATTCAGCTAATTTATAATGTGGTTCGAAAACTTCTACCATTATCTGACTATAGCACAGTGGGAACATTTATAGTAATGGTGACTTCTTCTGCTTCTTTGCTTTTCAGGGGTTGCAATAGTATAAATTTAGTTAAGTGATATTGGAAGTTTAGTATGAACATCTACTCCACATCAGAGCTACTTTGTCTCCTGTTACTGGTTAAATAAGTTTTTCTTTCCCATCAACTTCAATAAGGTCATACTTTCTTAATTGATAATAGTCAACATTATCTTTTATCTGCTTTGCCTTGCCTTCTTTAATGTCCTCTATGAAAGAACATTATTTATCTTTGATGATTACTCGACTATTGTTTGCTTTTTCTTGCAGCAGCATGTGCAAAGTGTCCTGGAAGCTGTTTTTCATGTCAAATGTTGTTTCCTCATTTGCATGTATCCCACCTTCATCGTGAATAACATTCCTGTGGATGTAGCCAGAGGTCAGCCTATGGAAGAATGATACAAACAATTGAAATCAAATGTCATTACATGGAAATAGCCTAGGTCTTACAAGCAAATAATTAATACCACAATGTTCGATTACCAGTTTAGGGCAGAGTGGGGGATGATGATAATAATAACAATAATAAACAGACAGACAAATAGCGGTTCACGTAATTAACCAACATTTCCTTGCCACTTCTGAAAGATGCGCTCATACCATAAAGAAAAATGCCACAAAACATAGTGGTACTCGCTTTTAATCCAATTTGTCAGGAAAAAAAAAAAAAAAAAAAAAAAAAAAAAACAAGACGCAGAGGCAGGATGCTCTCCAAACAGCAGCAGCTACCACGTGCACAGCACAATGGGATGTATGCTGCCTATCTTACATTGTTGCCACACCACAACACCCACTGCTATTTAGACAGAGATTCCTCAACATATGTGCAGTCACATCGAGTTCTGGCCAGGAACCTCTAGCCGAGTCACGAACTGGCTGGACAAAGTCGGACATACATCGATTCTTTCAACTAGTCGGACTCTGGCCAATCCACTTGGCCAAAGTACAAAATGGCCATCAATTCGCAGTCTGACCACTCTTCAGGCTTTGGCTGAACATGCTCCTTAAAGCTAATGTCCTCACAGACACAGCAGCTCAAAAGGTCTCTCTAATACTGCGTGTAACAATGATTCCAGTTGATTTATCGATTCCTTTTGACTTCTATTCTCAATCGAGATACCATTTACAATAACAATAAATAAGTTCAGGGAGAAGGGGGAGGAGATAGACAGAGACAGCGGCACGATATGAAAATGGATTTAGCGAAAGTAATGGAGGGTAAAGACACAAAGAGGAGGGAGGAGTAGATGGATAGTGTGTGAGATGTACCGAGTGGGGGGGGGGGGTGATGGTGATGGGCAGATATAGGGGGACGGGAAAAACATAGACAAAGACAGATAGACCTTATGGTGTATATCCAACTACCAAACGAGTTATCAATTGTGAAGCATTGTTGGATTCACTAGTACTAATAGAGCAGATACATATTTGCTTCTACACAATTTACCAAAGAGTTTCAAAAAAATATGTTAATTGGTAGTGTACAATGAGCAGCAAAAATTAAACAAAATCTTTCCACCTTGATTTATGTTCATTTATTGAACACTTTACCACGAAGAAATGGTAGTGCAACTATCATCATACAGCTTTTGTGTACAACAAAACACAGGTACAGCAGAGGTAGTGTTTACCTAATTACACAACTACTCTTACAAATTTCAATCAACTCCAATCCCACTGATCCCAAACAGCATGTTCATCATTGCCAGAACATGAATATAGTACAGAAATATACAAATACTGGTACTGAAATGTTTCACTTGCCACACTGTAAAGCATATATACAGCAGAAATGTACAGGGGGAAAAAACGGTCTCACACTACTACAGTGCTGCCCTTATAATTATCTCTGTTTCTATACAAACACATTTGGTGTTGGAGACACTGTCAATCACAATATATACTTCAAACAATTGAAGAAATGTATGCGTTTGGATTGAAATTTAAGACCTCCTTTCCACTTGATTATCTATGTTCAGGATAAAGGACATTAAAAAAATGTAATTACGCACAATTTGAAATTAGGGAGAGAGTGTCACATATATGATTCAGGATTTGAGGTATTGTTTCATGAATTGCATGTTGAATTCTCATTTGTGTTGCATATTTACTCACATCTGGGTCAATTAACTAGTGTAATAAAATACAGTCCAGCACATATATCTACAAGGACCATGGCAGTGTTTGTGGTTAATCAATAATTATAATGCAATTCCTAATTTCACAGGCACTTAAATAGTCTATAAATTAGTGTTACTGGCTAGAGATGCAGAGGTCCCAGGTTCAACTGCCAGTAGCCATTTTTGTGGGTTTTTATGTGGTGGAAAGGCATTAAATTACGTAGTCTCAGGATCATAAGATAGTGAAACTAATGTCCAGGCTTTCACATTTATTTACCTACTTAATGAGCTAAATTAAAATTTTATCCCTTTTGTTTTTGAACCGAGTACCATATCTTTTGTTAAAACTCTGACAGTAGCATTGATTTCACTAAAGGCAAAGAAAGGAAAGACAAATCATTGCTTCACATCTTATTATAGTTAAAATACTATTTAATGGAACTTCTCAAGCGTTCTCCAACATTGGCTCTCTGAAAGCATAAGAAACTTCATGTAGACTACCGGTGGTCAAGAATGTGGACCACAGCACACAGCCTTAATGCACACAATACCATGATGTCCGGCATGAACAGGGGGAAACTGCAAAAATTGAAATGGCAATTCAGTTGCACCATATTTCATATTCCTCAACAACATAGACCACAAACAAATTTTCAGTATTATTTAAATATTTTTGGTGAACTAAAGATGTAATCCGTTGGCATAATGCGCTTCCACAAGACAATTTCACAGAGTTTCACAGTCATGTCGTCATGTAACTATTACTCATTTCATTTCATAACTGAAAAATGGTCTTTGATGTACATATTTTGACCAAAACATCGTAGCACTTTTCTGACCTTATTACGGAGATTTGGAAATTTACCTCAGGAAAGCAATATACACATCCTGGAGAGTCTTAACATAAAACGATTTAGCTTTAAAATGGGATATGCATCATAGATAAATTAATTGTTCTGCACATGCACATGGACTCTTTCAGTTGAAACAGTCTGGAAAAGAGACAAAGAGCAGTAGTATCCTAAAAATGTTTACACCCTTGTAATTCTTCAAAGGCCAAAATTAATTATTCAGACATCATGTTTTATTTGACTCTAGTGAAGTTAGCTAGCTGGACTACATTTTTTGTCAGAATATGACCCTTTTACAATGATATTTATTTTTTAAATGCTTCCCCAATATATCAGAATTACATTCTTTCTCAATTTGCAGTCTCTTTACCTTGGGTAGCATGCAGTCAAGTCCCCTTAAAATACAAGATCTGCAATCCATTCCAGTTGTACTTATTTTAGTTCCTGTTCTCTTTTCTACATCTACATTTACATAGATCCTCTGCAAATCACATTTAAGTGCCTGGCAGAGGGTTCATTAACCACCTTCATAATCTTTCTCTACTGTTCCATTCTCTAATAGTGCGCAGGAAGAAAGAACACCTAAATCATTCTGTTTTCAATCTGATTTCTCTTATTTTATTGGGATGGCCATGTCTCCCTATGTAGCTGGGTGCTAGCAAAATATTTTCACATTCTGAAGTAAAAGTCAGCGATTGAAATTTCGCAAATAGATCTCGCTGCAACAAATAACGTCGTTCTTTTAATGATTTCCACCTCAAATCGTGCAACATTTCCATGACACTTTCCCCCCTGTGACGTGATAAAACAAAACGAGCTGCCCATCTCTGAACCTTCTCAATGTCTTCCGTCAGTCCCACCTAGTGAGGGTCCCACAATGGGCAACAGTACTCTAGGAGAGGACACACAAGTTGATGTAGGCATTCTCTTTGGTGGAGCTGTTGCATCTTCAAAACATTCTGCCAATCAATTGTAACCTTCAGTTTGCCTTCCCCACAATATTTTATGTGTGTTCTCTCCAGTCTAAGTTGTTTGTAAACGTAACTCTTAGGTATTTGGTAGAATTTATGACCTTAAGGTTTGACTGATTTATGTAATTGAAGTTCAGCAGATTTCTTTTAGTGGTCATGTGTATTACTTCACACTTTTCATTATTTAGTGTAAATTGCCAATTTTTGCACAGTGTAGAAATTTTGTCTAAATCGCTTTGCAGTTGCTTTTGATCCTCTGTTGACTTCACTAACTGATAAATGACAGCATCATCCACAAACAGTCTAAGGGAGCTATTCAGATTGTCTCCTAAATCGTTTACAAACACAAGGAAGAGAAGGGGACCTATAATGCTTCCATGGGGAACACCAGATATCACTTCTGTTTTACTTGATGACTTACCATCAATTACTATGAACTGTAATAATATAGAATCGATTTGAGATACCTTATGAATGGCACTTATCACTTCTTGTCAATAAAGGGCAAGGTGTGTTTCGGAAGAGCAACACATTCTGAATCCATGTTGACTATTGGTTAATAGGTCGTTCTCTTCAAGATAGTTCATAAAGTTTGAACAAAGTATATGTTCCAAAATCCTACTGCAAATGGACGTCAGTGAGATGGGCCTGTAATTTTTGGTATCACTCATATTGCCTTTCTTGAATATTGGAGTGACCTGGGCAACTTTCCAGTCTTTGGGTAAGGATCTTTCACTGAGTGATCGGTTGTATATGATAGCTAAGTATGGAGCTATTTCATCAGCATACTCTGACAGGAATCTGGTTGGTATACAATCTGACCCAGAAGATTTGTTTTTGTTTAGTGACTTAAGTTGTTTTGCTACTCCAGGAACATGTACTTCTAAATTTCGCATGCTGGTAGCTGCTGTTGGTTTGAATTCTGGAGTGTTCACTTCATCTTCTTTGGTGAACAAATTTTGGAAACCCGTGTTAGCCTTCAGCAGTACTGTCATCAGTAGTATTAACATTGCTATCACATAGTTTAGGTATTGTTTGTGTTTTGCCGCTAGTGTACTTCACATATGACCAGAATTTATTTGGATTTTCTGCCAGATTATGAGACAGGATTTCGTTTTGGAAACTATTACAAGCTTTTCGCATTGAAGTCCGCACTAGATTGCAAGTTGCTCTAAAAGATTGCCAATCTTGGGGATTCTGTGTCTTTTTTAAACTTTGCATGCATTTTTCTTTCTGTCTGTAACAGTGATCTGACCTGTTTTGTGTACCATGGAGGGTCAGCCCTCTCTTTTATTAATTTATTTGGTATAAATCTCTCGATTGCTACTGATATTATGCCCTTGAAATATAACTGATCTACACACGCATTTTTAGTTTTGAAAGTCTGGGGACTATCACTCAGGAACGTATAAGTGAATTTTCATCTGTTATTTTGAATAGACATATTTTTCATTTATTGTTCGCTAATCCCTGTATCTGTTTTGATGATCTTTGCTAGCTCAGAATTATTTGTTGGTAGGAGATCAAGGATATTTTTGCCAACATTTACTATTTTAATGTGTTCATGAACTAAATGTTCGATATAGTTTTCAGAAAAACATTCAGAACTAGTTCGAACGATGTTTTAATATTTGCCTATGGGTTTGAATACACATTTATGCCAACATATTGAGGGTAAATTAAAGTCACCACTGATTATAACAGTATTCTTCGGGTACCTGTATGAATTGTGATTCAAGGTATATTTGAACATTTTGGCAATTGCATTGTCTGAGTCAGGGGGCCAATAAAAAGATCCAATTATTAATTCATTCCGGTTGTCAGGTATAACCTCTACCCATACCAATTCACAGGAGGTATCTGCCTCAATTTTGCTGCAGGATAAACTGTTTGAACAGCAATAAACATGCCTCCTTTTTTATTTAATCTATCCTTTCTGAAGGTCATTGGGCCCTTTGTAAAAATTTTAACCAAACCTATCTCTGGCATCAGCCAGCTTTCAGAACGTATAACGATTTGTGCTTCAGTACTTTCTATCAGTGCTTGGAGCTCTGAAACTTTCCCAACCCAGCTACGAGAATTTACAACTGTTACACCAATGGTTCCTAGTTCTGCATCCGTCCTGTGCCTGACCACCCAGTCCATGCCACACAGCCCCCACCACCCATGTAGCTGCTTCCTGAGTGTAGTGGACTCCTGATCCATTTAGCTGAACCCGAACACCCTCCACCCTTTGGCACAAGTCAAGGAATCTGCAGCCCACACGATCGGAGAACTGTCTGAGCCTCTGATTCGGACCCTCCACTCGGCTCTGAACCAGAAGTCCGCAGTCAGTCCTGTCGACTATGCTGCATTTGGTGAGCTGTGCCTTCATCTCACAAGCAACACTGGCAGTCTTTAGCACCTCTGATAGCTGCTCAAAATCAGAGAGAATTTCTTTTGATCCAAAGCGACACACATTGTTGATCCTGACATGACCCATCACCCTGTGCCCGTCATGTCATCTGGAAGGACCCATTCCACATCTGGAACAACTGGCCGCGGTATGCACGCGGAGTGCACATTGGACTTCTTCCCCACCCTAGCAACCATATCCCTAAGGGGCCCCATCACCTGCCTAACATTGGAGCTCCCAACTACTAACGAACCCACCCTCTTTGAGTGCTCGGATCTTGCAGGCAGTGGGGTAACCACAGGATAAGTGACACCAGCTGCATCAGGAACATCCTCTGCCACAGACAGCACCTCCAATCTGTTTGTAAGACTAACTGGAAAGGCCTCTACTTTTGCCTGATGCATGTTGAGGAGACCTCCCAATCCACCATGGATTGGGAGGCGAACCCTCGCAGGCAGTGACCAGACTGGCCACAGCCAATCGGAGGGCACAACAGGTGCACAGGGCGTCTGCTGCACCCCCATGAGCAGCCCTCCCACACAGTCTCGAGCGATGCCAGCCAAGCCAACGCTGCCTTAAGCTGTGAGAGAAGAGTCACCAACTCGTCCTGCATCCGTTCACATTAGTCACAGTTCCTAGCCATTCTAAAAACCTATGTATGTTTCAAATAAGTACAACTGTTGTGATTTAAACTGTAAGAGAATACACTGAACTATAACTTTGACGTGAATGTAAGTATACACACCAGGACACTAAACTGTTCCTTTGTTGTAAAGCTGACAAAATATATGATCGAGGACACAAAAGTTTGATAAACAGTGAGCTTCAAAAAATATGTACCTAACACTAAGCTGTTTATTAACGGCGAATCTGAAAAATATATATGCGAGCTAATAAATCAAAATATCAACACTGATCTGTCAATTAAATGCAATTCTGAATAAATAAACACACGAGCACATGAAAGTTTGATGAACTGTAAGAGAAAGCAGATTGCTTCCAGTAAGAAGCGGGTAACTTAATAATAATAATAATAATGTTTTCTGTACTGCAGGACCTAATTGAGGAGTAAGACTCCATGGTCATGGAACAAATCAATACATGAAGTTTAACATGAGAATGGTAATAGAAAATTTGTAAGTAGTCCTATGCACACGACTCTCTTAAGACTAATGAAAAGAATCAATAATGAAAAAAAAAAATGAATTAGCTTAATTACTTAATTTTTCTAGGAGTTCCTTGACAGAATAGGAGGAGTGAGCCATGAGGTAACTCTTCAATTTAGATTTGAAAGTGTGTGGGTTAGTGCTAAGATTCTTTAGTTCTTGTGGCAGCTTATTGAAAATGGATGTTGCAGAATATTGCACACCTTTCTGTACAAGTGTCAAGGTGGTGTGATGGAAATGTAGATTCGACTTCTGTCTAGTATTTACTGAGTGAAAGCTACCAAGTCGTGGGATTAAGCTGATATTATTAACAACAAACGACATTAAAGAAAAAACATATTGTGACACCAGTGTCAAAATTCCCACACTACTGAAAAGGGATCGACATGAAGTTCGTGAACTTACACCACATATTGCTCGAACTGCCCTTTTCTGAGCTAAGAATGTCCTTTATGTTTCAGTCGAGTTCCCCCAAAAAATAATGCCAGTTCGAAGGTCGGAGGAAGGCAACGGCATACCACCTCCAAACAGGACCATGCCTAGTAAAGCACTGTGGTGTTCAAACCAATCTTCGGATTGTTGACTGCTTTATCTTTTATGTCATAAGTGAGTGAAAGTAAGTGTGGTAGACTACTTTTCGTGTTGACAAATCACTTATTTCAGATATTGTTCTAATGCTAAATAAAGTAGAAAGTTCTGGAACAAGCTCCTGAACATGGTCTTTCCACAACAGCTTACTGTCTATCTGAACACCTAGAAATTTAAACTGTTCAGTCTCACTTATAATATACCCATTATGTGTAATCAAAATGTCAGCTTTTGTCAGATTGTGTGTTAGAAATTGTAAAAACTGAGTTTTACTGTGATTTAACATCATCTTGTTATCTAAAAGCCATGAACTTATCTCTTGAACTGCATTATTTGATACTGTGTCAATATTATGAACAACATCCTTCACTACCAAGCTGCTATCATCAGCAAACAAAAATATTTTACAATCACCTGTTATACTCGAAGGCAAATCATTTATTTAAATAAGAAACAGCAATGGTCCCAAAACAGAACCCTGGGGCGCCCTACACTTAACTGTGCCCCATTGCGATTGTACGTCATAGCCATTTTCAACACTGCAGAGAATTACCTTTTGTTGTCTATTATTAAAGTAAGAGGTGAACCAGTTGTGAGCTACTCCTTCTATTCCATAATGTTCCAACTTCTGCAACAATATTTTGTGATCAACACAATCAAACGCCTTTGTTAAATCAAAAAAGATGCCTAATGTCTGTAGCCTTTTATTTAACCCGTCAAATGCCTCACAGAGGAACTAAAATATAGCATTTTCAGTCATTAAACCACTTCTAAAACCAAACTGTATGTTTGACAACAAATTATGTGAACTGAAATGATCAACTAATCTTGAATATACAGCCTTTTCAATAACGTTAGAAAAAACCAATGGCATAGTAATAGGTCTATAGTTGTCTACATTATTCCTTTCTCCTTCTCTATAAAATGGTTTCACTACTGAGTACTTTAATCTGTCAGGAGACTGACTATTCTGAAAGGAAACATTGCAAATATGGCTTAGTACTGGGCTAAAATGTGGAGAACAGTACTTTAGAATTCTGCTAGATACCCCATCATATCCACAAGTGTCCTTAGTCTTTACTGATTTAATTATTGTCTTTATCTCCCCTATGGAAGTATCATGGAGGACCATTTCAGGTAACTGCCTCAGAAAGGCATTTTCTAAAAATGTTATATGATTACCTGTAGAAACTAGGGTTCTGTTTAGTTCACCTACTATATTCAGAAAGTGATTATTGAATACAGCGCATATATCTAACAGAAACATTTCTACTAAGCACTGGCATTATATCTTCTATATGCTGCTTCCTTCAGGATTGACCAGATGGTTTTAATTTTATCCCGCAAGATTGCTATTCTTTTTGCATACCACATACTTTTTGCCTTCTTAACGACATTTTTCAGAACCTAACAGTACTGTTTGTAATGAGCTACTGAATCGTCATTCTGACTGCTTCTAACATTTTGATACAATTCCCACTTTGTTCTACATGACACTCTTATCCCCTTTGTCAGCCATCCTGGCTGCCTGTTACTAGAAGCACCCTGTCTTGAGTGTTCTAGCGGAAAGCAAGTTTCAAACAGTGAAGAAATGTGTTCAGGAAAGTACTATATTTATCATCTGCATTATCAGCACTATAAACATCCTGCCATTATTGTTCCTTAATTAGGTTTAAAAAGGTCTCAACTGCAACTGGATTAACTTTTCTAAGTAATTGATAATTATGTTTAAAATTTGTTCAAGAACAAATACTTTTTTGAATTAAAATTTGGGCATCAAGGTCTGAGAGGCCATTTACTATTCTGTTGACAGAGTGCCCCTCTAATAATGAAGAATGAACAAAAACTGTTTGCATCAGGTTATAGGAATTAAATAGATCTAACAGTTGACTTTTTCCTGAGCTATCACTTACACAATTAATGTTGAAATCTCCACACACAATTAAATTTTTGCACTTCCTATAAAGTGAACCCAGAACCAATTCCAGCTTGGGCAGAAACATTTTAAAATCTGCGTCAGGGGACCTATAAATAACAATAATTACTAGTTTAGTTTCATTAACATTAACAACTCCTGCACAAAATTCAAATATATTTTCTGTGAAGTGTTTAGAAAAATTGATAGACTCCAATGAAAAATAGTTTTTAACATACATGGACACTCCCCCACACTGCAAGGAACTCCTAGAGAAGAAGGCAGCTAACCTGTATTCTGGCAAAGGAAGTCTCTGAATAGTCACATCACTTAAAAAGTGCTCTGAAATACCAATAATGTCACAGTCAACATCAATAAGCAGTTCATTAACTTTATCTCTGATACCCTGTATATTTTGATGAAAAATAGTAATTCCCTTATTACTTATATTCTTAAACTTTGTCAAAAGTGGTTCTGTTGTTAGAGAGTCTTTCTTTAAGCAGAAATACCTATCAACTGTCCTCAGTCTAAAAAAGGTGCAGCCCTAACACCAACTACTACAGGAATTTTTCCATAAGTGAGACCCCAACCCTACTACACTGTCACCTATGAGCTTTGACAACCTCCCCTTCCCATACCTATTGAGGTGCAGACTGTGCCTAGTGAAATCTGACCTTTGGATAGTCTCAACTAGAACCACTGCAATGTGATCCATACCCTCATCATCAGCGCCCCCTCAAGCTTCATGTTAATACACCTGACAGCCGTATTAAGATGAGGCCTATCATGGCGCTGAAACAGCTGCACAAAATGCACATTCGTGCCACCAGTTTGAGTTGCTATCCTTTCCAGATCACCACCTATTTCATACTCCCCGTCCCTATCAAGACTATTCCCTGCCCCACCCACTATAACTACCTGATCTTCTTTTGAGAAATTCCTACATAAATCCCCTACGTTACAAGTAACCTGAGCTAACCCTCCACTAGGCTTCACTATGCTGGTGACCTGGTACTTACTCCCAAAGACTTCATGCAACTGTTGGCCAACACATCTGTCATGAGAACTGCCTAGCAGCAGAACCTTCAACAACAGTGGATTTAAAACAATAAATCATTCCAGGCATGCCCTTTAATTTACCCAACATACTTTGAAGTAATATTTAATGTCTTCATACTCTCTATTCAGTTCCAGTAACTGTTGCTACAGACAGTGAAATGTGTGTGATTTCAAAAAAATTGACTATTTGTACCACTGCAAATGTAGAACAGAATTCTAATTGATGCAAAAATCAGTTTGATGATCATAATTTTTTGCTCTTTTGTCATAAATCAAATCTTTAAATTCTTTCTGCAGGTCTTGTAATGTAATTATGTAGTATTCAGTGATTATAGTACTGGACAATACATATGAGTCATTCCACGTCAAATAGCCAAATTTCGGAACATTTTCCTGCCTGACCATCACGGATTTCTATGAAATTTTTAGTGAACATTTGCACATGTCCCCAACGAACATTGTAAATTTTAAGGCTCATCAAAGCAATACCGTCAGAGATATAGTCAGTTGTTTGACACCATGCGTGACTTTGCGCAGGGCGAGCGTAAATTTTTGAATTGTGAATAGATTCAATTACATTAATTAAATTAAGAAAAACAAATGATCAAAAAGCAAATTAAATGAGATGCACATTTTTAATTTTACGATAATCGAAAGTATGAACTGATTCTTGTAGAAATTGGGAAAGGAGTATGTGAACGATATTTTACAATGGTAAACCTTATGTTACAAAGTTGTTGTGTGCAAAATTTCACATTTATCGTAGTTTTTGTTAAAGAGATATGAAGACCCAAAGGTAAAACCTTTTTGGCAGCGCAATTTTTCCCGCCTAGTTTTCTTCAATTTATGTAGAGTTGTTCGCCAGTGTTGGGAATTAAACCCATGTGTCTCTGGTTCCTTAAAACATGTTGATTCATATGAGTCTGGTTTCGAAGCTTTACTAGAAACAGGTATTTGTAAAAGAAGTGTTGAACACACTCTGTTTTAACATTCTCGCAAAAATTGTCATGTTTATGACAAATTTTTAGAATATTGGGAAATAGCAGGAGGCTGGAATTTTTTATGCCACATCCCTGTGCTGCCAACCTATTAAGGACAAAGATTCATGTTCAGCATGCATTTAGTTTAGCAGATATAAGAATCCAAAGTTTAACACTTTTTTCGTACCATGATTTACGCGTTCAACTTTGATTCAAATTATCTAGCATTGTTAGCCCATGTTGGATGATCAAATACACTTTTTTATGCAGTTAAAATAATGGTCTTTCTAGTCAGCCCAGTTTGAAAAGTTTTATAGAACATAGTTTTTTTACAAAATAAGGTCAAAAATATTGCATTTTTTATCTTTTTCTAAAATCTTCAATTTTGCAGTTAATTAATTCAGTACTGGAAAGCGAAATCTAAACGAAACTTTATGTTTGAGAACCTTGTATTTTTAGGTTACCACACGCCAAGTTTCATGTTCGCCATAGCTTTAGTCCCCGAGATATAGCATGCCAAACTTTGAAGTTTTTTTGGGCGCCGATTTTTTGGAGCAACTTTGGCTGAATTGTTCTGGCTGTATATGCATCATAAAATTATTTTCATTATTATTCGCAAGAGAATGCATTCTGTTGTACAAGATGGCCAAATGTCATTTCTTTCAACAAAATATTGCCAGAGTTATAACAACTAAAAGTCTTTAAAAATTTACGCTCGCCCTGCGCAAAGGCATAGTGACAAACTACTGACTATATCACAGACGGTATTGCTTCGACGAGCCTTAAAATTTACCAATGTTTTGGGGACATCTGTGAATGTTCACATATAATTTCATTGAATTCTGCGATGGTTGAACCGGGAGTGATAGGTGAGTTGACATGGAATGACCCATATCGAGAATTCACACTCCTCTCGTCTGCACTCTATTTCTCAATTGGTAGATTAGCTATTTCACACAAACACTCACTGGATCTGTGAGCTTTCTTCTTACCATTAACAAACAATGTTTGGTAATTTGTGCTGACACCATGATTCTCCTGAGCTGAAGAGATCAGGAGCAATAAAAAATGCCACATTGAAATACCAAATGAAATGTCACATTCTAATAAGAACTTTCCAGACGTACTGAGCAAAGCCAAGCCTCATTGTCTTGCATGTGGTCTGCACACATGCTTGCATGAAGTGCATGCCATGGAAGGCTGTAATCTAGGCCAATTGCCATTTGACCCATTATTATTCTCCTGGTCCTACATTCAGCTATCTACCTTGGCAGTATCACAAGAGAAAGTAAATTTCTCAAGAATAGTCAGAATACACATTACCTAATATTATTCTATGCCACTTATTAGAAACTGTCAAAAAAAATTGCATTCTAGCAGTATTCTCCTCTCAGTATTTCATATATACATCTCACAGATGTCACTATTCACACTGTTTCTGGTATTAAAAATATAAAATAAGTGGTAGACTGTAAAAAAATGTTTTAGCTAAATACACCCAGGAATGCTAAAAATGGCACAACAAAAGAGATGAAAGTAAAAATGAAAAACTTTGCAAATTACTACAGTGAGATCTGATCTGCAAATGATCTAAGTTTGCTGCCAATGTCCATAACCTCAGAGCCTGCAGTGGCACTGCAATTGGCAGGGAACCATATTTAAACAGTTCATAGTGGACAAGACATACATGTAACAGTCACATCCCTACTCAAGGAGGATATTACTGGGTCAAAATGCTGGGTAGACATTATTAGACAATATTCTCACAGTTAAGCCAGAATTAGATAGAACTAATCATCAGCATGAAAACCACAAGTTGGTCAACATGCTGTGTGCCTCACCAGATTAATAATTTGGAGTGTTCCATCAATCGCTGTTGAGAAAAGTGGACATGAGATGGCATCCACGTATGAATGGATGACCAGGAAGATGCACGGGTGACTATCATTCCACAAACTATTTCCAGATTCATGTGAATGTGAACTGGTAATCAAGGCATCCTTGTTAGGTACCACTGTTAACAATGAGATCATGATGACTCCATCTACACTGGCACAGACTGGCAAACTGTGGTGTGGAGTAATGATGCCTGATTTGTTTATGGGGACAGATGATAATCGCATATGGCAGCTTTATGACACCAAAGCGCATCACAATGACCACTCAGACAGCATAATGGTCTTGGGGGCCATAGCCTATGATAGCCAGTGTCCTCTAATTGTTGTATGTAGAGCCCTAATGGGCCAGCTTATGTGTTGACATTCTTCAGCATAATGGGAGACCTTTCCTACGTGGTCTGTGAAACGTTTTCAACATGATAATCCTTCTTCTGCTTACTGATTTTAACTTTCTTTGTGTTTCAACCCTTCCACGGTCAACCTGCTCCCCTATGAAGTATGTCACACTGGCTGGAAACATAGTTGTTGCAGTGTCACTCAGTATGTGATTTTGAGGTTTCTCTTCAAAATTTGTGGGTCATGATATCAGATGTCTAATCAACTCAATGGCAGTCCAAGTTATGGTGTGTATTGCAGAAAAAGGTGGTCTGATGAATTATTGATGTTGCACTGTATTTGTATACTTTTACTCACTATTGTTTGCTTGTCTTCATTTTTGGATCAAGTAAATGTTTCATCTCCATCGTGAAGTCTAATAAAATTCATTTCACTCTGATGCTCCTCACTTTGTGTGTTATTTTCAATGTTTTTGAGTGTGTATTCAAGTTCACAAACTTAAAGGACAAAAATAAAACTCCCTGGAAATCCAGGAAATAACTCAATAACTACAGTATTTTATTTATTTACTTAAACCATATTTATTTATGGAAATATATTACAACTACAAAGCTACTCCTTGCATCATAACAATTAAGAAATTATTTACAAATAAAATGAGATTCTCAAACATGTAAAATACACTACAGAAAAATGAGCTTCATTTATGTACTGATACTTCAGAAATATAAATATTTTAAATTCACAGTAAAAATTTACACACCACAGGAATAATAAAGCATCAGTCACTTCTACACACTGAACAGTGTATTCTGCGATATGTGCTATTTATTTATAAGACTGGAATATCTTGTTTTGGAATGTCTATAAAAGTCGATAACATGGAGAAGTAAAAAGTGGTTTCATGTAAACAAACAGCAATTATTATGAAAGTATTCTGTTCAAAATGAAATTATTGCATAACTGAACCATCAACAAATGTTGTCTGGCAGATCTGTGAACAGTAAAAATATATCTGTAGTGAAGCTGGTGTGTCCTATTGTCTGATTAAAAATGTACACAAAAAACAAGCTCAAAGCATTTCCAGATGATCAGGTACCTTACTGAATTCTCTACCTTCAAATTAGTCTGAGACGAAATGTTTAGAAACTTTAGTGTAATGTGTATCTGTCAGTCCCAGTGGAAACTGCACATAAGGCATATTTCACAATAACCATTTCATATAAATCTATAAACCTCAGAGACGGACAGCGCACTGGAACCAAGCAGTTATCAGGAAATATTTACATAATACATACAAAAATAAAATCAATGAAGGAATTGCTATGCAGAAAATCAAGTTTCATTACAACATAATGAATGCAAGATAAAAAGAAAAGCCTGTCACCATGTATCTGTATAAACAATGTGACCTATAGGTTTTGTTTCGCTGTTTGACAGATCAGAAGATAAAAATTTCACTTATGAACTTTAACATGAAAAAAGATGGACAATGAAACTTTTCATTAACTCAAAAATAATGAACAATTATGCTCCTTTCAAAGTGAAAAAAATTGTCTTTCTGGCACTTCCTGACAACACAAAATAAATATGTTAATAAAAATGTTGACACAGAGCAACATCCCTTCTCTGTAATGTGTTGTTCAAATTTTATTCCCTGAGATTTTAAATTAATTTGCTGTGTGCATTAACAAAGAATTATTCATAAATACTGAACTGACATTTAAAGGAAGTTATGTTTGAAATGTCATACAGGGAGGGAACAACATACAGAATTAAAACACTTGAATTTGTGTTATGCGCAGATCAGAATGTCATTGCTTGGTTCAACATTTTACAATGGTAACAAAACAAAGCTCCTCTCCACTCAATGCAGCAGAGCAATGAGTATTCAGCAATTGACAAGTAGCTACTACAGAACTTAATACGAGGAAAATGTTAGCAAATCGATGTTTTGAGAAACATTGACATCAACTGCCAAAAGCAGACAAGGCTGCTGCTTTACACATTTAAAAAATTGTCATGAGCAATGCTGTAAATATGGACTTATTCTGTATTAAAATAGTAGCAGAATTATTGTAATGGCAGCATTTTTATTATTACACACTAATAAACTATCTAATGACCTTGTAACAAATATACTAAATATTAAAACATTGACAGTCTTCAGAAATTGTGAATCAATTGAAAGAACAAGCTTCAGGTGTCATGGAAATATTTTGCTGTAAAATTTGCAAAGAAATCAAAAGACAGAAAAACATTTATGATGTATGGGCAACTTCAGTATACAGGTCAACAAACTTAAGACACCTATCTTTCACAACCCAAAAGGACCTGCATACACTTTAATATCATTAATAACGGCAACAGAAATTAAAATGCAGTAAATCATGGAAGATGGTTTATCATCAGTTACTGTTCTGATGTTTTAAAACGATTTTTTGTGTTTATAGCCTTCCTAGCAATGGCCTGCATTTGCTTTAATAACTTATTCTGGTGTTTTAACTTCAGAATGTGAGCCCTAAACAATCAGGAAGCCAATGCAGTTTAAAGGAAATAAATAAGAAACATTAATATGCAACAGAATTAACCACCACAGTGAAATAGAATCACATTTTAAAAGCCATAAGTCTTTTAAACAAGTAATTTTTATAATTGATCATTAATTTAAAAGGAACCTATGTTGTCCGTCACACTCATCTACAGGAATTTCTAAGGTTTCATTCATCATGAAACCTATTAAAAGTGGTCCACGACAGCTTCAGAACAAATTATATTACCATTTCAATATATAGAATTACTATGTAAACTGGATGATCACTTCCTAACAATCAGTTCAACATTCTCTGCCACTATCTGAATACATCTCATTCCACAACAAATTCTACCACTTTTTTTTCCAAAGAAATGGAATGTCATAGTTTCACAGAGCAATAACACTGTATGCCAAATGGATACAGATATAAATTATTAACATCAATAAAGAATATTTTTATTAACCAAATTATAACAGCAAATACCACTTCCCAAGCTCATTTGCTACCACAGTCACATTAAACTGAAAGAAAAGGCAAGGGGGAGAGAGAGACAGCTACTGTTTTATACTCCGAATCTGTTGGTTCTGCATGTAATCCAAATATCATCTAGTTATTAACAGTAAATATCATACTGTAAGTCCAGTGATTGTATTTTATGAGCTCAAACTGCTTTACAGGGAACAAATCATGTTATCTTCTAAAACTTCTAAAATTAATGTGAATTAATACTGTAGTGTTTAACACAATTTCAAACACTGAAAACTGCATCAAAATAAGAGAAATCTTTGTCGTATATTTCAGCAGCAGTTTTAGACTACTTTGGTCCCTGGTGTTTAATACATCTCTTAATTTTGTTTTGTTTTTTAATAAAAAGAGTAGATACTCATTACAATTTGATGTGTCAAAGAGCTGATTTTATAAGATTCTCAAAGATGAATACAATAATTTCCACTAGGACAATGAGTTTTCTCAAGATAAACATAGTTTATCTCTGTCCAGCTCACAGTTTTACTCTACCGGCTCTTCTTAAATACGTTTAGAAATGAAATTTGGAAATGGCATTACTATATACTAAGGCACATTATTACACATCACTTCAAAGAAATTGCAACATTGCAATATACTCCCTTTGCGTTTAAGGCACTTACAATCTTTCAGCATAAAGTGTTGATAAATCATAGAAATCTAAGTCTTAATTTATAACACTAATATCTGATCCACTCTCAGGCTGACAAAATATGATACACATATCAACCCAGAATACAATTAAGTACTCAAATGCCTACTGTATTCTGGCAATATGTTCAGTAATTCTTTCATCAGTAGCTTTGTACATAACATAATCACATTATTTACAACATACATTTAGAGCAATTAGAAAATTAAATATATTCAGCCTATTTTACACTACTATAAAACATGACATATAGTCAGTCACCAACCAAAATTTTCACATCATTATAATCACAAACTCTCAACAATGAAGACATGCTTAGGAAACTATAAAAATATATCTTTATAAAAGACCAAGTATTTTATGTGCTACAAATTTTCATACACATATAAAGCTGTAGAAAAATAATGATGGAATGAAAGACATTTTACATCTGGATGCACCACTGCATGGCATGGCAAGGTAAAAGGCATTTGTCATCCTTTATGAGCAACATTTCTGTTAGCTGGTGAAAGAAAAACTAGTACATGTAAAAATGAAGAAGGAATAGGCACTGTTCCAGTTGAACCGATGAAGAACATTCTTGTCTTAACCAGTGTATAATATTAAATAGAATACACATACAAAGTTCATTTAATAAAATAAGAAAAACATCACTTTTTGTACAAAGTTGAGTCAATAAAATTAGCCCAAAATATGGGAAATCACTTTTTGTACAACACTTAGTACTTCCTAAATGCCAGGTATTTTGTCCCCTCATAAATGTTCTATTTTCTGTTTATTGATGGGGGAAACATTTAAAAAAATCATTGTTCCCAGCAACATTAGTCAGCAAGTCTTTTGGCATCAAACTATTTCCTCACAAGAACAGCAACAACACTTGTTCCATTTTAAACTGTTTCATTATTACAAGAAATAAACTATCACACATGCCTACCTTTTTTCTTATCTTCATCTCAAAAAAGTGGTTCCAATTTCCATAGTTTAGACAGCAGAAATGCACAGTGTTCCTTCCCACTCTCATAACAGAGTTCCTTCAGACAAGAGCACCATTACTGTGGGACGGCAACAGTTTCGTGCTTAAAACGTGGTCCATAGGTGGGTTAAAATATGATGTGAGTAGGCACTTCAAACTAGCAATTTCTAATTCTGTAAAATAGTGTTAACAGTCAAAAGAGAATTCACATCAAGTGCCAGAGTACGCATACATTATAAAAATGTCAATCGGAAACCGACTCTCAACCTATAAGAAAACTATTTAATTTTTTGTGCTCCAACCTGACTCACATACATTAACTTGCTCAGTCACAACACACAAAACTCATTTCATCCAGGCACCACATTACTCTTCGGCACAAGAAATTCAATGGACACAAGAAAAAACTGCATGTTCCAATTTCCTGCACTGCAAACCAGCTACACAACTCAGTTTTCATCCATTTACTTTTTTCAGGCTTTTACACTCAAGTAACAAGAAGTGTATTTTAAAGGCACTACAGTTCATTCAACGGGGGTCTCTACCCACTATATGTAGATCGCCTCAGCCTGTTTCTGATGCTGTGCTCCCGTCGCATAGGCGGGACTCCTCATGCCCTCCGACCAGTCCGACGCGGAGCGCGGTGACGAAGACGACCAGTGGCCCGGAGACTCTGGGGACGGAGTGGGGAAATTATCCGGTGCCTGAACGTAGTGCTGAGGTGTCGCCTCCGAGTGCTGCGATGGGGGCGTCAAGTAGTGGTAGTACTGCTGCTGTAGACCGAAAGCTGCACCCGGT
The DNA here is from genome assembly GCA_026315105.1 of Locusta migratoria. Taxonomy (NCBI): domain Eukaryota; kingdom Metazoa; phylum Arthropoda; class Insecta; order Orthoptera; family Acrididae; genus Locusta; species Locusta migratoria. Next base: position 739,479,312 of record CM048755.1, on the reverse strand, counting down.
CCGGCTCCCGCGGCACCCACGGGCGCACCCGCCAAATCAGGAAAGTCGAAGCCCACGGCCTGTGCCTGCTGTTGGCCGGTAAGTCCGTGTTTCTGCTGTGTCGCCGCACGAAGTGCGGCCATGTGAGTCGGCGAGGTAGGCAGCGACGGCCTCGATTTTGCCGGCGAAGGTGAACCGCCGTAACTCGCCGCAGGTGAGCTCACGCTGTGCGGCGGCGACTGCTGATTGCTGTAGGGCGGCGACAGGGCCTGCGCTTGGGCGTGGACCTGCAGAGTCGCCAGCTGTAGCTGCTGCTGGCCGGCACCCGTGGGGTCGAAGAGCCCTCCGTAGCACCCGTACTGATCCAGACCAAGAGCCCGCAGGCTCTGCAGGGGCCCACCGGCCGTCCCCTTCACACAATCCTCATAGGCGGGAGGCTGCTTCGGTAACGACAGACCGCCGTTGCTGTAGACCGAGCCGTCGTACGGGCTGGGAATGCTACCGTCGGCAGCTCCTGCCGGTCCGCCCACGGTGCGAGGGGACTCTAACGAAGTAACCGGCGAAAGTGAAGATGCTGCACTTTCTACACTCTGGGGTTGAGTGCCTACTGGCGGTTTCTTTCCCCCAGATTTCTTGACACTCGGTTTCCGGCGTACTCCGGCTACGCCGTCCGTATCGGGACTGGTCGGCGAACTGCCACCTGCTGCGGTCTGACCGTTTGCGTTAGCTCCCGGCTTGGGACGTTTCTTTGATTTGGACGGTTTTGTACCGGCTCCTATCACTGTAGGGTGAGTAATCAGATGATGGTGGTGATTTGGTGAACCTAGAAAACAAAATTTTTATAATTAGTAACTAAGTTATATTGAATATTTTTAAAAACATAAAATGAAGGTAAGAAGTAGTGAAGAAAGGAAAGGAAGGATTTCTATAATCCAGTGTTTGCTCAATTGTAGAAAATTCGAGGAAGGAAATGGCTGCAACTTTAGTGAAGTCATCCTACATAGTCAGCCTTCTAAAGGTTATAGAAACCTTAAATGTGACAGCACAAAGACTTCAGCTTATCAAATTATTCTCCAAGTATGTGCATTACACAATTAAATATCATCATAAAAGTATAACAGACAGCCCATGGTATAACAACTTACATAGAGCATTTGTGTTTTGTAAAATAAAAATGGCTAACAGAGAAAACCCACTAAATTGAAAACAACAAAGGAAGAGGTACACGAGGACAGATGGAAATAAGAATAAACTCAATATAAAAAAGTTTCTCAGTTTTGCAGTTGTTTGCACCCATAAACCAAGGAATACTGCTACAGGCAACTTTTTATTATGAAAATTTTTGCCTAATTTAGTCAATTAAAAAAAAAAAAAAAAGGTATTTTGGTAAAGTTTTGCTACTTTCCATAATTTCACTAAATTTTATATCCAGTTTGCAACAATTTTAATTGGTTTAAGTTCTCCTGTCTTCACCTCCCTGTCTGAATAATAATTTATGTATAGACTACAAAAAGTTTATTTAATTAGATTCAAATTCCCATGTAAACATAGGACATGATATTGAAGTAAATAAATAAGTTGAATCCTGACACGACTGCCGAGATCCTGATTTTCGACATAGCAACCGTGCAGCGATCATCTGTCACCACGGCAACTCAGTAACGTGTAAACAGAAGGTGGCCAAATTCAATACATCGTACCATAATTTCATGCTGTAAACATTATAAAATCCTGACACATGTCAGTATGGGTACTTTTAATAAGTCACTATTTGTATGTTTTAAATTTTGACATGTTGGTGCGTTCTAGGCAAGCTCAAGAGACTTGTCTTCCCTACCAGTTACATTTCATTAAATACAACCACGTCTCCATATTTTTAATAACACTAGGAATATTGCTGCTCTGAAGCTCTGTAATGAAACCAGCACTAATATAATATTCCTTTCTCTCTAAAAATGTGTAAAATTACACAAACCTGGAACACATTTGTTTATCCAATGTCTCAGATTTGGATAATCAACTTTTTCCAGTGGAATAGTAGCCCCAAATATACCCATTTTTCCCCTCATTCAGCCTCTGCACTAACATATGGAGCAAAACTAGTCTTTTGCCACCTGTCATTGTTAGAACATATTTGTAATTAATGTGGTTTAGAAACATGCCATTTCTCAACCACTGAATTCACAAATTACAGTATTTGCACATAAGTATCTCTCTGGTAAAATCCTTCAAATTAAAATTATTTTTCTCGATAAAGAACTGCCACTACCATATCAAAGTATATGTTATTCCTTCTCTGCACAGGAAATGAAATTAGCAGGACTCAATATGATATATCAATATACATCAAAGCACTTTAGAATCTACTGTCATTGAATTTCTGGTGTTACCATTAAATGATTTAAGACAGAAAATACTCTCAAACTGCAAAAATTGGAAAAGAAGACCCCACCCAGGATGTGTACAACGAAGAATGTGTTTTATACACTAGAATGGTTTAATTTAAAAAATAGCATAATTTATACAAAAATAATAAATTTTGTAAGTACTTTCAGTCTGTTAATAAAAACTGAATTGTCTGCCAATAAAAGTAATGAAACAGAGAGAAGAATATAACCCTTTGAAGTTCAGTAATGAAAATGTTGAAATTCCATGATGGGTATGATGAGATATGTGCTTTTTGGGTAACTATAATTTTGTTTATTCCTTTTACACTAGAAAGTAAAATAACAGCAAGTCCAAAACCAATTTTCTTAAGGCAGCCGCCCCTAGGAGGTTCACGGTTCTTTCGTGAGTATGTGCGTGGCAAGCACAGGGCCCCAAGCTAATGCAGTCTTCATTCCTTCTTTACTTCCCACACTGCATTTCCTTTCCCCCCTCCCCTCTGTTCCTATCCTCACTCCTCCCCCTCCCCACTGGGGGACTGATAACCTCAGTAGTTTAGTCCCCCTATCCCAAACAAACAACCCAACAATGCAAATTTTAAGGCAGCAGTGATAATTAGCCTGTTTTTATTTACTATTAGTTACATCTTAATGTCATATTCTTTAGAATTTATACTAAAACCTCCCTCTAACATGTACACAGATGACTCTTATTCTTACCTATGATAGGCCCATTTGGTATGACAGTAACCATCTGTGGGCTGCGTGGAACATGCTCATCAAGTAATCTCACAATATCATGGTGCAACCTCTCCCCTGCTACATCTCTTGGCAACCTATCCATATGATCAGTGATTTCTCTGTTAGCAAAGTTGTCCAGTAAGGCTTTACAAGCTTCATAACTTCCTTCACGGGCAGCAAGGAATAATGGTGTCTCATCCTGAAAGAAGTACAAGAAGTTTGTTCAGAATAGTACAGTTTACATTTATTTCTTGAATTAAAGGAAAATTACTACCCTGGAATTCTATTTTAATACCATACACATACGCAGATAAGTGAACTGATATACCAAACTGGAGTAGTAACATAATTAATACACAGTACTATTACATATCCAAACATATAGTAAACTGAAAAACTCATTAACAGGACTGACTGTGACTCAACATCTGTTACTCAGTAAATTGTCTCATTTACTCCTAAAATATTTGTATTCAACAAGAACTTTCCTACTATATTTATATTGCAAAACTGTTAGTCCAAATTTGAACTTGCCTTGTCATCTTGAGCATCCCTGTTAGCACCATGTGCTAACAGTATATTCACTGCTTCAGTATTATTAACAGCCGCTGCCCAGTGAAGAGCAGTTTTTCCCGAGTTATCTGCAGCATTTATATCGGCATCAGCATTTATGAGATCTTCCACCATACCTTCAATCGCTAGACGAGCAGCCAGAATTAGTGGAGTAGTACCATCGTGCATTCGAGCATTTAGATTGGTTGCTCGATTACGTAACAATATCTGCAAATTAGAACAATTAAAATTTAAGACTTGCATTAATAGTTACATTACTATGTTACAATTTCAGCATTCAACTCAAGAATGGGCTGTTTCAAAAGACACAAAAATCTTTTGTAATATAAACTACCATAGTTAAAATTACAATAATGTATCAAAATTAACAAATCCAAGGATTGGCTAGTATGGAAACTGGATGGAACAAATGATGAAGTCCAGGAATTAGTTTTATCTACCATCAAAGTTTCTCTGTTTCTTTCTACAGTGACACTTTAACAGCTCAAAAGCAATACCCGTTCACAAAACTGACACCAGCGTTCTGTGTGACCTATATTTCTGTACCTACCTGGAAAACTCCCATGGCATCTGCAGCAACAGCAGCATGTAGTGGGGTGCGACCAGTATTATCTTGCAGATTTGCATCTGCACCAGCATCCAAAAGGCGTTTTGCAGCATCTGCTCTGGCATATCGGGCTGCTAAATGAAGAGAGGTCTCTCCTGTTTTGTCCATTGTGGCATTAAGCTCAGCTCCTTGAGCCACAAGATCTGTAATGACAGCTGCAGCACTACCATCATCATCCTCATCCTCCCCTGTGTCTATGCCACCACCACGAACTGCTGCTACCATTAATGGAGTCATTCCACAAGGACCACGTACATCCACATCTTGGCCTCCTTCCTGTGGTAAACAACAGACATATTTTATGAATGTTACACTCCTCCATTTTTTTGTGTTAATATAACATCAGCAATAGGTGAAGTGTCAAAGAACTTTCATATGAAGAAATAATAATAATTCCCTTAACCTTTATTATTATTATCCAAAATGTAAACTGCTGCTAGCATGCTTCACTAGGTATCCTAACACATAATCTTTGACACCCTTGAAGGAAAATGTAATGCATAAATTATAATAGACATTTCTAAATTCCTTCTTTCCAATTCAATACCTCAAACAAAAATTTTAAATCTACCCAATAATAATGCCCTTTGACTTCTGGTTTGACCAAAATATGAAATTTGGTGCCACATGCATTTGAAACAGATAAAAAAATTTATGCAGTTGAATTACAACAAGCACCCTTTGCATTCTTCCACTTCATTTAATAGCATATCAAAGATAGAATGTCCTAAAATGTGTAATCATCCAACAAGTTGACCATCAGTAGCACAATTTGTTAAATGCATGAAAAGTACAAATACATACAATGTGACAAAAAGTTTCAGGTGTACATACACCATTTTGTAGGAAAAATAGTGGCAGTTTTAGTAGAAAAATTATAAGAAATAATAACCTAATGTATGAAGAAAACATGTATGACTTTACAGAAAAGTATACAAAAAATAAATGTTGTGCCTGTTAGGGGCACTTACCAGACTAGGTGGTGTCAGTATAGCTGGGTCAGGCCTGTGTCTCATGTCTGCCACCTCCAGGTGCTGCTGTGTCCAAGTGCGTGCTTCACCCTCTTCATATTCTGTGACTGCAGTGTGATCGGACGCGTAACCGGCCTCACAGGTTCCGACGCGTAATCTTTTCGGTGGGTGTAGGTCAACTTCGTCGTCGGACCACTGTGCTGCCTGGCCGGGCCCTGTTCCCACACCGACCGGTGCCCCAGGCACGGCTCCAGTGGTGACGTCGACACAGCCTCCTGAAGGTTGTTTGTGCAGATTTCTCATTTCCTGTCCGTCTGGGCCCCTGCGACGGGAACGCCGTCGCTGACCGCTGTCGAATGACATTTTACTGTGGATCATGTTTTGACCGTTTCTGTTACTAGTAACTAAGATAAGACATATAATAAAAAGCACTACACCAATATCTCATTATACACTATGTCACAGTTTTATTGTTTTTATGTTCACTTTGCTGTACACCCTGTGATTTTCCTACTCTGATGTTAACACTTACACAAATAGGTATACCACACAGATACATACAGGCGTCCATCCCAAAAATAAGTTAAAGGCTAACATCTGCAAGTTAATAATCTTGTGACATTGTGTATTTTCAGTATCACATAACAAATGCAAATGCAAAAGTTTAAATGAATGATAAATAAACTATACATTTAAGTGTTATACCTGCTACTTCGTAGGAATCCTTCTGGAAACCACGTAATGCCTTGAGCACGTTTCCGTTGAGCAGTTACGAGAACCCCTATGAGCAATCCAGCGAGCAACACTATCACCACCCCAATGAACACGTATTTCACGTTTGTGCTCGGTTCATCGTCAGGAAGTGGACCTTCGACACCCCGAACTTGATAAATTGGGAATGTCTTAGAAAGTGAGTGCCTAGCTGCTGTTCCGGCCAAGAAATGTGCAGCCTGAAATATGGATGGACAATTTATTAACACAATGCTCACTTACAAAAAAGAAGTATAGTAACTTCTATCTTAATTTTTAACTTTCATTGTAAAAATACTCGACAGATATGCACCTCATTTGCTGAACGGAAACATTCTGCACTCTCCAATGCACATTTTCGATTATCCATTTCCAAATATGCTATTACTCCAGAGCTTCCACGACCGAACATGATGCTCGAACTTGAATCACTTTCTAGTTTCCATGGATATATCATATCATTTCCTGCCTCGTCCTTCTTCACTCTGAGAGTTGTGCGCAGCTGATTGCCAATCTACAGGACAGACAATAGGTCTCAGCAGTTTAATTAATTACATTATGAAACAGTCAGTAATATGTATAATGAGAATTCCAGTTAACATTCTCAATAGCATAAAAATCAGATATGTTGAAAGTTTAAGATTCTGTGTTACATTACATGACAGTTAACAAGTATTAGAAAATCATTCTTTACTTGTAATGTAGAAACAGAAATTATCTTTAATTACCTCTCTCAAAAACGCAACGATGTTTGAGCGAAAAACCTGCATATCCATGAGGACCACAATGGAAATAAGACCATCAGCCAATAAAGGCTGTTCATTTTCACAGTCTAGGCCATCCCAGTTGCACTCTTCATTGTTGCACCCATAATCACAGTGACCATTTGCATAGTGCTTCTGACAATAAGCATCATAAATGGGGCTGGAAGTAAGAGTTTGACATAAAACAAAATTACACGAAAGCTGAAAACCTTACAAATGTAGTCCACAGACAAAATAACTTAAATAATGTTCGTACTGGCAATTCTTTACAATAGAATATTATCCCAAAATATAATCAACTTACTTGCATGGGTTGAGAGATTTCTGGCAGTCTCTTCCATCAAATAAGCACATCGGATTATTGCAGACAGCATCACAGACTCCATTCATAAAAACTCTGCGACAGTCGATAGGTGCCGTACAATTCTTCCACGGATCTATTCCGAGAGAGCAATCGTTTCCATCATAGTTGCATGCTGCTACATTACACTCTTCATCACAATGGTGATTTCCAGCTTTCTCCCTGCATCCATTCTCAATGCACTTCTGCCTTTGCCTGTCCATATCAATATCAACACTGTAAATGCCAATTGTGCTGACAGTAGGCTCTGCCGGAGGAGGGCGTCCGATACCTCCAGGAAATGACGGATCGTACAGCTCACAATTCTTTCCAGTCCACGTGCGTAGACAGTAACATGCGTAGTCACCTATACGATTCTGACAAGTTCCACCATGTTGGCAAGGACTACTCGCACACTCGTCTCTTGTATCCAGTTCACAATGTGCACCAGCTGTTCCCGAAGGGCAATCGCAGTGATATCCTACGCCATCAATCACCCTACATGCCCCACCGTTCTGACACGGGTCTGACTCACAACCGTAGCCAGCAAAACGGCAGTCAGGACCATAGTAGCCCTCGGGACAAATACACGTATGGCCTGCCTCTAGGGCTTCACAAATTCCTCCATTAGCACAGGGTGCACTGGCACAGAAATCAACACGCACTTCACAATGCCGTCCCATGTAGCCTGGCTTACAATTGCAGTGGTAATTATTGACAAGCTGGACACAATCTTGTGTTCCAGGTGAAGAGCAAGGATCCGACAGGCACTCGTTGATGTCACCTTCACAGCGTGGACCTACGAATCCTGGAGGGCAACGACATTCGAAGCCCCCTACACGGTCCACACAAGTCCCGTTGTTGTGGCAAGCTCCCGGCACACAGTCTTCTACATTGATCTCGCATATGATGCCAAGAGTTCCCGGAGGACACGAACAGCTGAATCTAGCAACTAGATCGTGGCAGGTTCCACCATTCTGGCAAGGATTAGGTCTGCAATCATCCACATTCAGCTCACAATTCTGACCTTGAAATCCTTGTGCACACTGGCATGCATAAGAACCGACTAGATTCTTGCATGTAGCACCATTCTGACAAGGAGCTGATTCACACTCATCTATTTCTTGTTGGCAGTAGCTGCCACTGTACCCATCCATACAGTGACATCGATGACTGTTACCAATATCCTCACAGGTACCGTTGTTGCACAGATCCTCACGATTTACTCCTGTTGAAGAACATGAAACAAATTTTATTACAGCAAAAGAAATTTAATGTAACAATGACACAAAATTGAAAACAGTATCAACTCAAATGACATCAAGCATAGTGCCATTACTGACCCTTCCGCAGTGCCGCATCATTGCACGATACCATTTCGACGTCACAGACTTTGCCAGTCCACCCGGGTGCACAAATGCACTGATAAGTGTTCTTCGATTGTGAACATGTAGCTTCATTCATACATGGCTCAGTGCTACACCAATCTACATAGCTGTCACAGTATTTTCCAGTGTACCCATATGGGCAGTGGCAAGTGAAATACTTCACATGGTCTTGACAGGTCCCACCATTAGAGCACGGATGGCTGTCACATTCATTGATGCGATATTGGCAGTTTGATCCAGTGTACCTGTAGAACCATTATCCATAAAAAATCAGACGTACAATACACAGTTGGTAAACATAAGCTTAAGGCACTAGGCTAAGTTAAGATATTGCCAGATAGCAAATTATTGCACAAATCATTAAAGTATATATACACAACACAACAGTATCTATGATTAGTAAGGTAATTATCATATACACATTTAATTAAGTTCTGTAACAGAGTCAGTAATCTATACGACATCTCTCACCAAGGGTATCTTAGAATATGTGAAGAAACAACATTTTTGCCAATCAATGAATTACTATTCAAAGAAGTTTTGGACGTGCAGCCGCATAAAGTTTACTTCTTCTAAGGCAGAGAACTTTTCAGCCATCTTCAGAAACAGTCAAAGAGTGACGCTCCAGCACACTCATCGTGCTTATAAACACGCAGGCCGCGCTATGGCGCATGCGGCCACAGATACAACAAGGTGCCAAAGACGTTCCTGGGTGACCAGGAAGTACACGTGTGTGTAAATTATGTCTGTGGCTGCATGGTTGATTACTGCAGAGAAACCGATGTTTTACGATCTGTGCTGTGGCGGCGTCTTTATAAATGTATTAAAGAAAGTGCCGGATTCCAAGATTTATCTAAACTGAAGCCGCTGTCTCTGTTAATTAAATCCATCCCCAAGCGAATTTCTATTACTTCTTTCACCACTGAGTCCCAAAAAGATGAAGTGGAGGCTAAAATTTTGACCTTATTGTATGTCATGGAGTGTCCAGTATCAATACAGTGCACTGACACAGCTGATTTATTAGGTTGTAAGAGACGGGTATATCTCTGGTGTTCCATGCATCTTTCCTGGACTGTATGTGTCGTCTGTCCTATGTACAAAAGGCCACATTCACGTGGGATCTTGTAAACCCCGGCCTTCCAGAGCTCCAAATCATCTTTCATAGAACCCAAAAGTGCTACTGTCTTTGGTGGGGGACGAGAAACTACTTTAACTTTGTGTTTGTTCAAAATCCGTCCAATTTTCGATGACAGGGCCCCAACATATGGCAGAAAAGCCGTGGATTTAAAATCGACCATGCAGCCACAGACATAATTTGCACACAAGTATACTTCCTGGCTGCCGAGTAACGTCTTTGGTGCCTTGTTGTATTTGTGGCTGCATGCGCAGTAGCGCGGCCCATGCGTTTATAAGCACGAAGTGCGTGCTGGAGCATCAGTCTTCGACTATCTCTGAAGATGGCTGAACGGTTCTCAGCCGAAATATTATTAGCAGTAAACGTTATGCAGTTGCACGCCCGAAACTTCTTTGAACAGTCATTGCGCCACGAAAACATGAAGATGCACAATGAATTACTATATTTGCACATGAAAGAATAAGTACCAAAATATGAAGGGAAAAAAGCTATTAAAAGGCGCCATTTTAACACAGGAAAAGCCATTATTCACTAAAATCTGAATAAATGTAATCTATCTAACAATGTTAACCCTCAGAGATGTCACTCTCTTAAAGTACACTGTTAATGAAGGTACACTCTAATTAAGACTTACCCCGGCTGACATATACAAGTGTAGTTGTTAATGCCATCAACACATTTTCCTCCATTCATGCAGCTACTATCAGTACAGTCCTCATCATTTGTCTGGCAGTTCATTCCAGAGAAACCAAGAGGGCATGTGCAAGTATAAGAATTAACATACTGATTACAAGTGGCACCATTGTGGCAAGGAGATGATTGGCATTCATCAATATCTATTTCACAGTGTTTTCCACCGAATCCATCAACACACAGGCAGGTATAATCACCTATTGCATCAAGGCAGGTACCACCATTCTGACAGGGGACTAAAATAAGAGAAAATCATTAGAAATACAAGCAAATATTCAGAATGTAATTAAAATTCTACATCAGAGACAAACAGTTTCTAGTACAGTATAGAGTTGTTATTTTACTGGTCAACTTACATGAAGCACAATCGTCTGTGTTTGTGATGCAGTCACGTCCTTCATAGCCTAGTGCACAAATGCAGTGGTAAGAGCCATTAGTGTTTCTGCAGGTTGCTCCATTGCGGCATGGTGAAGATAGCACACATTCATCAACATCCTCATCACACAGACGCCCTGTGTAGCCCAGACCACACGAACAAGAGAAGTCCAAGAAGTTGCTAGATGGTGAACATCGTGCACCATTTCGACACCTGCAATACAGACATACACATCTAGTAAATAAATGAACACTATATTAATTAAACTGACCTCAGACTACAATGAAAAATAGTTAAGGAATTATTATGTCACATAAATATTTCCTCTTACAGGTAAAAATAATATATATATATATATATACTTGAAAATGTCATACCGGTTGGGTGAACAGGGATCAAGTTTATCCTGGCAGTCTCTACCAGTATATGGAAGCTCACAGACACAACTGTAGTCATTAACAAGATCTATGCAAGAGCCACCATTATTGCAAGGATTTATTGCACAGTCATCAATATTAGTTTCACAATTGATTCCTGTGAAACCAGGAACACATTTGCAGGAATACGCATTGAGCTTGTCAGTGCATGTTCCACCGTGTTGACAAGGATTTGATCCACATTCATCCAGATCCAGCTCACAGCGTTTTCCTGTAACACAAATTGTTTGATTCATTATGTGCCTTTCTAGACAAGCAATTATAATTTTTAGTGAGAGTTCAAATAACAATAACTAAAGGAGAATTTCAAGTACCTCCATAGCCAGGTATGCAATGGCATATAAATTGATTGACTCCATCTTCACACCTGCCTCCATTCATGCAGGGATTGCTAGCACATTCATCAACATCACTCAAACAACGTGCATCATAGTAGCCTCGAGGACATTCGCATCGGAATCCATCTACTAAATCCATACAGCGACCCCCATTTGCACAAGGGTTACTTGCACATTCATTTATATTAGTTTCACAATGCTGTCCAGCATAGCCAGGGAGGCATTCACACGTGTATCTGTGAAAAATTAATAGGTAAATTATTTTAGCCTCACAGTTTAATGACAATTATTAAAAGCCCAAAATTACACTGACTGTCTCAAATAATTAATAAAATACAAATCAATAAGTAAATACTAACATAAACACAAAACTATTGATAAATTTATTAAAATTCAGGTACCAATTTGGAAAACTTTCTTTTTAACTGAACAAAACTATTTTGATAGACAGCCTGAACCCGACATATCAAACCCTACATGTAGGATGTTGCTGGCCTGCTGTAAGTGAACACCTAACTGGAAACTTATTTTATTAAAATCTAAAGTACAGCAAATTATTCAGTGTTGATCTAAATTATTCATTCATTTCTAAAAACAGTTCTTTTGTGACATGAAATATAAACTTACTTGCTGATTCCATCAACACAATTTGCCCTATTGCGGCAAGGATTGCTGAAGCACTCGTTTACATTAATTTCACAGTTAGGACCAGATGTTCCTGGCTTGCAGCGACATTGGTAACCGGCAATTAAATCTTCACAATGGCCTCCAAACTGACATGGATTGCTTTCACATTCATCTATTTGGTTTTGGCACAAATAACCTGTATAACCTGGATGGCAGTTGCATGTGAAAGAATTCTCACCATCCACACATTCACCTCGGTGGCAAGGAGAGCTCTGGCAGTCATTTATGTTTGTTTCACAATTTATTCCTGTAAAAGAATGAGAGGTAATAAATGCATAGTCTACCTCTATACACAAACCTACTTACCACAATTACGAACAAATAAAATAAGTAGAAATGAAACACAATTTAAGTGGCAGCATTAGCACAGCTTTTCTCATTGTAACCAGTTGCAGTTAAGTGTTAAGAGTAGGAACTGACATAGTACAAATGAAACTCACCAGTGAATCCAGGTGGACAATCGCAAGTGTAACCAGCTACAGAGTCTCTGCAGATACCTCCGTTGCGACAAGGGTTACTGATGCAGTCGTCAATATTTGTCTGGCACCTGTTTCCGGTGAATCCAAAAGCACATGCGCAGCTAAATGTATTTATCAAATCATTGCAGATGCCTCCATTCAGGCAAGGACTGGACTGACATTCATCTATGTCCGTTTCACACTGTGTCCCAGTAAAACCTGTAAATAGAAAGTGTGTTATAAGACACAAAATTCTTTTTAGGCAGTATTATACTACAAAAATCATACATCAAAAGGAGTCACAAAAGATGGTTACAGGTAAATAACTGACTATATCAAATAAATGTATGAGCACTGAACAAGTAACTGGATGCTCATTGTAGAAAACAAATTTATTAACTTAAACTGGTACTGATGCACCTGAATATTGCCATAACCAAAAATTTCATTGCAACAAAGAAGTTGTTCCTTTAGCGTTAAACAAATAAACACAAAACAACAATTACAATGATCTATAATACAGCATTACAGACGTAATTCCTGAATCAGTCTAATCACCAAACAGTCCCATTTCAGACTCATCAATGTTGCAGAAATCACATGTATATTAATAGGACTGTTAGAGAAAGATGTTAAATTTAAATGTTGGATTCTTGGAAACTTGCAATGAGGCAACGTGTAGTGAGCAATGTCTGCTCAGATGCCACAATAATATAAATGTTGTTGCATGAACCTTCAACTACTTGGGTCTCATAACACATTTCAGTGTGGTGAATTAACTGGTAATATCTTATTCCAAATGAAATCAATAAGTCTGACTACAAGTAAATCTAATTTCTACTATTGACAACGCCACAAAAAAAGAAAGGGCCCGAGCACTGTCACATAACGTTACACAGTGACGGCCACACTTGCATTGCTAACAGGCTGACTTGCAGGGGTACAGCCTGCTGTCTCATAGCAGAAAGCCAGTTAGCCACACAATCACAGCATGATCTGTGTGATGTGACATGACAGCACTCAGGGCTTTAGTCAGTGTTGTTAAGGGTAACAAAATCTTCAAGAAAAAGTGTGATGTTCACAACCCTGCAACTATCAGCAGTATTTAACAATTTGGTGGTAATGTGTAAAACAGAACTGATTTCCACTGCAGCTATGTCAATTTTCTAGAAAACTGTTCAAGCAAAGTGTAAAATAACATTCCCAACATAAAATAGACAATTCATGATGTCTTCCCTAGTGCCAAAGGTTGGTAAAATACTACAAGTGAATCTAAAGTTACTGTTGACTTATAAATATCAAGCAGTCAAATAATCTAGTCTTATTACATTAGTGAAGTAACACACAATTCTGATAACTGTATGGCAATTCGTCAAGAAAAGTGTTTCTGACAAGAAGTAGCAAAATGTTCAAATGTTTGTAGAGCTTAAGGGACTTAACTGTGGGGTCATCAGTCCCTTAACTTACAAACTACTTATGAGATACCTTACACTAAAGACGACACAAACATCCGTGTCCGAGGAGGGAATTCGAACCCCCGACGGCAGACAGATGCGCGCACAGCGACACGGCACTCCAGTACGTGCGACTAATCCGCCACGTCTGTAGTTCGAAAGAACAGACACTACATATATGTACAATTTAAGGTGAAGACAGCCATTGATGCTGTCTTCAGTGTGGATGCACACGGGACCTGTACTGTAAGGGAATTGGCCAAATGCTGCAAATAATGAGTGATAAGGAATAGGGGCACTAGGTCAGTGAAGTGTGGATAAGTTGAGAAGTGGTGTCTGACAGCTACAGTGATCGCCGTGTGACCAGTGGCATAGTGGTCAGCAGCACTGGCTAGTAGGCAGGAGGACTCGAGTTCAAATCCTAGCTATGCACAAATGTTTAAGTTTCCCCATTGATTTGTTTCAATGTCCACTGGCAGCTACGTCGTAAATTCCTGTATGTGTTGAACTGATAAATTTTGTACAAATTTCACACTTTCACTTGGCACAATACTAACATTCAGTTGTAGAGTACAGCAGATCAAACTTAAATAACTGATCTATGAATGAGCTGCTTCAATTATGGGTGGGTAAAAACACCTAGGAAACATAAATATTTAACAAAAATGTTTTCCCCTCACTAAAATTAATGAGTATATCTGATATATTTGAAAAGTATTACAGACACAAATGGTCTCTGCTGAGCCTTTGTAACAGTTTGTAGTTTGATGAATACAAATAATGAATAGACATTATAAAGAAAATGACTACCTACTTACATTCACTCCCACAAAATGTTTCTCTCCCTACAGTGTCTCCCGATTGTACATTGCACTACACAAGTCTGTTTACGATTACTGAATTATTTTCTGCATCCACCCTTATCCAGATTCGAAGGCAGCCGAGAAAGAAAGTTCCGTTTGATTTTTCTCCACAGCACTGCAATGATCGTAGTTCCACTCGTGCACAGCAAGATTTCCGGTTCGAACCGAACAAAATGGTGCTATTTCGAGGCAGCAACTAACTCTGGATGAAGATCGTATCACGAATTTAGTCTACATAACAAAAAATAAATATTCCTTTTTAATAAATGTTGTCTGTAATTCCAAATCACTTATTTCCTCTTTCATTACTGGGTGGCCTATTTAATACAAGTTTTCTCACGGCGAGAAAGACGCAAAAATCTTATATTTGTTATTTTAAATAAACGAGAAAAATTAGAAGTAGATTAATCATATACATTCCGATACTTTTCTCGTAACGAAACTGTGCTGATGACCACCCACTACTTTACCCGCAAGTGGGTTACAGAGCGTTATATTTAACTGAAATTATCTGCTTTTACAGAACTGTGATAGAGTTCCGTTTTGAATTAGAAGAAAATTTAATTTATCCTCAACATTTCATTCGCTTAATATGTTCAGATAACTTCAGTTGCGTATCCAGGATCGTGGTCTGGTAGGGGCTGAGGTCAATCACCGAGGTGACGTGATTTGTTAAAAAGAAAATCGCACTGACGTGTTTTATGACCCACTTTAGGTTTGTAGTTTTATAAGTTTTTGCAAACATTTTGGGCCAAAATAATAAAAAATTTATTAATAAGTGTGTCTGAAACCCTTTTAGGGGGGAAAAAATAGGTAGTGGCAGGTTCCGGACCTTAAGCGTCATAGTCCAACCCACTACGCTACGGCTATCAATCAAAAGGTGAGTATTTTAATCTCATACTATCGATGGCCGTTGTTAACTGATGCTAATATGGCATTTGTAGACACTAGATTATCATTTATCGTACAAAGAACGGCTTATTTTTGTTAATTCTTCTGTGCGCCATTGCTTTGAAATGACAATGTGTAAGTTACAATAAGAAAATCATCAAATACGCAACGCAAGATGGCGTATGCCAGAGAGAATTCTGGCCGTGGAATGTCACGTGACGTTCCGAACGGCTGGTTTTTGTTAATTCAATGGAGGATGTCAAATCTCCGTTATTTTAGCAAATATGTCTCAAACGATACGAGATATGAAAAAAAACATAAGGGAGCTAAGTTGTAGAGAATTTTCTCCTCTACCAATTAGGTTATTCAATTTTCGTGTCAGATGAACGATTCGTTTGCAATTACAATTATATTACAAACGGCTTTTTATGGTATTACAACCGTATTTTTTGTCTGAAAAATTTGAAAAAGGGAGTTTCTGGTATCTGGCTGCCTACAATCATGTCTGTAAAATTTGGTGCTGATCGGTTGAATGGTTCGTCTTAAAAACTGGGAACACGTTACGGACAGACAGACGGACGGACGGACGGACGGACAGAGAAGACATCCCAAAATCGCCGTTATTTTTGCAAATATCTTTGAAACGCTACGAGATATGAAAAAAAAACGTAAGAGAGCAAAGTTGTAGAGAATATTCTCCTGTACCAATTCCGTTATTCAATTTTCGTGTCAGATGAATAGTTAAGCCGTTATTTTCATTTAATATTGATTTCTCCCCCCCCCCCCCGCCCCACAGGCGGAGGCTGCGGCAAGGTCTGGCGGGGAGGGGGGGCTGCAGCCCGATAGCCCCCCCCCCCCCCCCCCCCATACGCCACTGGATAACTTCAATAGCAAAAAAGTTTTCCGCATGTCGAATATTCCGTAACGTCGTAAGAAAATGAGTTTCGTAAACTGTGAGTATATCGTGTTAATAAATCTGCTGCCGCAAATAGACCTTGAGAAGAGGCTGTCAGTAATCATGCTTCGGGCCAATGGAATGGTGACATCGAACAGCCGGGGGAGGGCACCCGACAACATGTTCCCGTCCCGAGTAAATTTTAAAAATTACAAACCTGATTTAGATCATTAATTTCTTTATTACTGACACTTTCCATTCATATATAACGACTTTCCACGGGTATAAACTATTGTAAATGAAAAGAATCAGATTAGTTGCAAAAACAAGTAACTCGAAATCGACAATAAAGTTCCGAAACAAATTGACTAACTTCCCGCCGCCCGGTAGACCACGCGGACTGTTACACTGGGACCAATGACCATGTACTCGTTGTAGACCAAACAATTTAGGTTCTGCAACTCTTTCGGTGCATCTGGTAGGTGTGGTGGGGGATGAATAGGAGGGACTTGTTCCAGCGAAAATGCTACCGTTAACGATTCCTGAAGGAGGTTAGAGTAACACCCTTGTGTTTCATACAGCTTTGCTATGCTCTCAGGAAGAAAAGCATTACGATCTTTAAAACCCTTAGTGACGTTATGATTAGCGAAATGTAAACAGTCCTTTTTCCGATTTTTTTTAAATATCAGATCGTAAAAACTCTTATTTCCGTAATTTTTCCGACGTTTCCCTAACTCCTTAAATACGGTGATAAATCCGTAATAGTTGTCAGGTATTGAGGATAGGGCGCAGGCGCAGTTGTTCCTGCAGCGGCAGGGCTGGGTGGAGCCCAGGTCACGGCTGCACAAGCCGCCCACGCGCTGCCTCTCACTGGCGCGCCATTACCCTCTCTGCTGCTTCACACACCAGCACAAACGTCAACGGAACGATCGTCCAACTACTTCCGAGGATCGCCAGTTGACCGTTCACTTGGTCGGTCCGAAACGGTTGCGGCGAATTCTATTTCCAGGAACTGGCGCGTGTAGTTCCGGGAAAGCCGTGCGGATGTCAGCCCGGTGTCAGTATCGAGTTGTATCGGTTTCGTCGACTGCGCTCGTCCATTCTCGTCGTGTTTCTGGTTGTTTTTGAATTTTGGACTATTGGTTCTTTGCCTATTCGGTTAAGCGTGCATCAAGTATTTTATAATTTTGTAACTCACTACACATACGTTTAAGACAAGGCTGTAACCTGTCACCACTGTTGTTCGTACTATTCATGGATCAAATGTTGAAAACAGTAGACTGGCAGGGCGGGATTAAAATAGGTGAAAACAAAATAAGCAGTCTCGCGTATGCGGATGACTTAGTGGTAATGGCCGATTCGATTGAAAGGTTGCAAACTAATATTTCAGAGCTCGATCAGAGGTGCAAGGATTATGACATGAAGATCAGCATCTCCAAAACGAAAGTAATGTCTGTGGGAAAGAGATTCAAACAGATTGAGTGCCAAATAGGAGGAACAAAGTTAGAACAGGCAGACAGTTTCAAGTACCTGGGATGTATTTTCTCACAGGACGGCAACATAGCGAAAGAACTGGAATCCAGGTGCAGCAAAGCTAATGCAGTGAGTGCTCTGCTAAGATCTACTCTCTTCTGCAAGAATGAAGTAAGTACCAAGAATAAGTTAGCAGTGAACCGCTCTATCTTTCGACCAACTTTGTTGTATGGGAGTGAAAGTTGGGTGGATACAGGTTACCTTATTCATAAGATAGAGGTTACAAATATGAAAGTAGCAAGAATGATTGCAGGTACCAATAGATGGGAACAATGGCAGGAGGGAGTCCATAATGAGGAAATCAAAGAAAAGCTGGGAATGACACCATATATGAAGCAGTTAAAGCGAACAGAGTGAGATGGTAGGGTCATGTTACACGCATGGGAGAAGCAAGGTTACCTAAGACACTCATGAGCTCGTCAGTGGAGGGTAAAAGGAGTCGAGGTAGACCAAGAAGAAAGTACCTAGATTCGGTACAGAATGATTTTGAAGTAAAAGGCATAATATCAGACGAGGCAACAAAGTTAGCACTGAATAGGGAATCATGGAGGAATTTTATTAGAGGTACTATGCTCCAGACTGAACGCTGAAAGGCATAATCAGTCTCTAATGATGATGATGATGATGATGATTATGATGATGATGACTACACATACATATTACGTTCTATGTAATACCATCTTTTTACTGGTAACAAAGGCTAATTAGGTTATTTCTTCGTAATTTTCATCAAAGACAGAAGACTTAATTCTCGGATTTGTTTTATTCCTCCTTTTTTAGATTTCATCGGCTTCAGGTAATGTCTAAATTTTTACGTGTTAGTTATTTCCTTTAAATGTAGAGTAAGAGAGTTCACATAAAACACTAGATTATTCCATTTCCTCTTTGAACAAAACATGGCAGTATGGCTGAAATTTTTCAAGTTGAGTTGTTTCTTTGTGCTACCTACTCGTTTCGCTCCTTGCGTAAAAATATATTTATATGTGGTTTCGGCTTAGCAGGAACGCTAATGAGGCCGAATTGTGAGCTAGATTTAATTGTAAGGGCGTGCAAGCGCCTTTTACACAATATTAAATTAAAAAAATAAATAAATGAATAATGAGCTCGAAACCAGCTCTTCGCCTTAAGCATGCGAAGAGGCTCTCTCCCACCTTTCCTCAAACAACTAAATATTTTTGACAACGAAGAATATAAACGTCATAGATCCCCAAAGCGATATATTCGGAAAAAAACGGCCGAACACTGGTTGCAAGTAACGATAGAAAAGTCATTACTTGTCCTAGAATCTGCTATAAACGGAGAAGGGGGCCGTCGAGAACCCTCTTCGTCTTACTCCACAACGCGATTTCTTAAGCCTTAATACGTGGCCCAGGTTCCGTGTTTATACGGGGAATAGTTTGAGTGTTTGAGGGAGTTAAATCACATGTGAAATGACGCAAGAGACGTGGCAAATTTACTTAGCCACCGTACATTTATGTCTGCGACTATCATCATTTTTATTATTCATCTAAGGATGGTCTGGAGGCTTTTACAGCTGATGCGTCACTAATTGACAGTTATACGCAATATGGCGTGTTTTTGATAAATCTTCAATGAGCTGAAAACAACTGCGATGCGCGGATTCTGCCTTCAGGGAGGCTTTGCGCATGCGCAAGTTAAAGTGCGGGAACTAGTTAGACCTGCGTTCGGGTAAATTCGTGCGTTTCCGTGTCAGTCCGAGTAGCATACGAGCTGTTGACTTCTTCAGCGCCGTTTCCCCTCACCCCTCCCTGTCGAAGGCGTGCAGCGGTCACGGGTTGACTCGGGAGGTTCAGAGGAGAATGTGAATGTCAGCAGTGCCCATGCAACGCTATGGCACGTCTCAGAGCTATCTGCACGACGTAAGTTTCTCAAGCGATAAAAATACTTTTAAAATGCAGTTAAATGATCTGATAAGAGAATTAAAAGAAGAATGATAGTTGAAATATACAATATTCTTCTTTTACGGTCAACTTTTTCCCGGGGTACACTAAACCAGTTAAGACACAGAATGGTTTCGTAGTAATGTAACTCAAATATATGCGGAATAGTCGTGTATGTGTGTGTGTGTGTGTGTGTGTGTGTGTGTGTGTGTGTTTTTGCCAATATTTGTTACGTGTCTTCCGTTCAAACAGATACAGTCCAACTGTGTATGTTGCTCGAGGCTCTCCCGACACTCTAGTTGTGGAAATGGTTCTCGGCTATCGTCGCGAAATCCCCAAAACGGTTTATCGGCGCAACTGATGATCATCTTCAAGTGCGGCGAAGACAGTGGTGAGTTACGAGCGAAGCGTCCTGCCGATGGCAGCCCAAGTGAAAAACGCCAAGAGCCGAGGCGCCAAGATCGGCGGCGTGAAGGACAGCTACGTCATCAGCGGCCGATGCACCGAGCACCAAGGCTGCCGTCATTCCAGCACAAGTCGCGGCCCTAGCCTTCCCTCTGTGCCCACCTCTCGATTCCGCGCTGTGCTAAGTTGGAAAACTGCATGTAGTCCACAAGATTTTCGAGTTGCGAATATCCACAGCTTCTTTTAATTCCACAGTTTTAATAAGGTCACAGACCTGTGGCATTTTTGTCCTGTGCTGATAAAATACGTACAGCGTAGATTTCCAGAATGATATTTTGTCAAGCGCCTACACTGAGCTACCACGGGCCCGTCCTCGCGGCTTTACTTCCGCCAGTACCTCGCCTCCTACTTTCCAAACTCCACAAAAGTTCTCCTGCGAACCTTGCAGGACTAGTACTCCTGAAAGAAAGGACATGGCTGAGCCACAGCCTACGGGATGTTTCCACAATGATATTTTCACTTTGTGAAGAGAGACCATTACTAATGCATATATAGTTCAGTCGGCGGGGCGCTTGCCCGCGAAAGACAGGTCCCATGTGATTACGTAGTTTCCCGGCGTATTAATCGTTGATATTCATCTACATCTACAACCATACTCCGCAAGCCACCCGACGGTGTGTGGCGGAGGGTACCTTGAGTACCACTATCGATTTTCCCTCATATTCCAGTCACGTATTGTTCGCGGAAAGAAGGATTGCCGGTATGCCTCTGTGTGGGCTCTGATTTTATCCTCACGGTCTCTCCGCGAGATATACGTAGGAGGGAGCAATATACTGCTAGACTCCTCAGTAAAGGTAAGTTCTCGAAACTTCGACAAAAGCCCGTACCGAGCGACAGAGCGTCTCTCCTGCAGAGTCTTCCACTGGAGTTTATCGATCATCTCCGTAACGCTTTCACGATTACCAAATGATCCTGTAACGAAGCGCACTGCTCTCCGTTGGATCTTCTCCACTTCTTCTATCAATCCCACCTGGTACGGATCCCACACCGGCGAGCAGTATTCAAGCTGTGGGCGAACAAGTTTACTGTAATATACTTCCTTTGTTTACGGACCGCATTTCCTTAGAATTCTCCCAATGAATCTAAGTCTGGCATCTGCTTTACCGACGATTGATTTTATATGGTCGTTCCATTTTAAGTCACTCCTAATGACTACTCCCAGATAATTTATGGAATTAACTGCTTCCAGTTGCTGACCTACTATAGTGTCGCTAAATGATAAAGGATCTTTCTTTCTGTGTTTTCGCAGCACATTACACTTGTCTACATTGAGCTTTAATTGCCATTCCCTGCACCATGCGTCAATTCGAGTTTCCAGCCGGATCGTAGAGTCATCTAGACACTTTTAATATTTCTGCGGACCACCTGGCCCCCACCTTCAGGTGATACGGATGCTGCTGAGTCTCGCTGGAAACTGAAATCTTGCCGTGATCGGCGGCCTTATATACGCCGCGAAGTACTAACGGCGCGTGCGCCAGAGTCGTGGCTGCGCCCTTTGCCGGAAGCAGCTGGTGCAGCGCCTCAGTGGAGAAAACTGACAGGAACGATGTATCTCTCACATGCGCTAGTTGTCACAGGTGGAGAAAAGTGTGCGCTGTTTTTTTAAGAATAGACAAAACCGGATTTCACACGTTACTTAGAGGGGAAACCCTTGTCTCGATTTATTAAATCGTCCGCCAACCTAATCTCAATCGATTCCTTTAAACGCATTCCCAATAGCGAGACGCAGAAGCAAGTACACGTGTTTCGTCATACTTCATTCTGTGTCTAGATGACTCCACGATACGGCTGCAAACCCGACACGAATATCAACATAGCCCCAGGTTGGTACCTCGGTTCCGGCACAAATTGTAATCTGCCAGGAAGTACGATTTGTCCACATACGTGTGTCGTCTATGTCGGTGATTACACAGCAGGTGATGTCCCGTACGCTACAGCCGCTCAGACATTGGCTCTGTGCTATGCAGACGCACAAAGCCACGCCCACACGTGTCCGAACGGTCCACGCGCCACCGCTGAAATCGACAACATAGTGCCCAATATCTGCAGCGCCCACCCAGCTTCTTTTAGATCTACAATGTGACTTCGTTCTTATAACCGAAACTGTTCAAGAGAGGTGGTAGAACACGGTTGTAGCCTATAATGAATGTCGCGAACAATGTGTATAAACACAAGCCCCCTGACTGCGACAAATCACCGACACTACAAGCACGCAGTATTATACTCTGATGCCGGTGAACACACTCCTCGAAGGTATTAATTTTACCGCCAGTGTATTTTAATTTTAACCGACGAACAAGTGCGGGACGAAAGCTTATCAGTACAAAATCGCATGCGAACATGTGCGCTTAGCGGTCAAACGTCCCCATTTGAGATGTGGCCGGCCTGCAGAACGTTACGTGAGAGCCGCAGTGTCGCATATCGGCGCGATAACAGCTGCTCCAGCGTCTCCACATAGCAGCACGCACTGCACAGCCAAGCTGCTGTGCAAAAACAGGTGTCTGGCGCAGCCGTTACTGCTGCTGCAATGGCGGCTTATCACCATTAAAAAAAAAATTCAAATGTTTGTTAAGCTTATGGGACTTAACTACGGGGTCATGAGTCCCTAAGCTTACAAACTACTTATGAACTAGCTACGACTAAGGACGGCACAAATATCCATCTCCGAAGGGGGATTCGAACCCCCGACCGTAGTGGCCGTGCAGACCGTGACTGGAGCGCCTCAGTCCCCTCGACCACCGCGGCCGGCGATCAGTAGCTATGTCATAAATTACGACACGGGAAGCCGGCCGCGGTGGCCGAGGTGACTGAGGCGCTCCAGTCACGGTCAGCACGGCCACTACGGTCGGGGGTTCGAATCCCCCCTCGGGCATGGATATTTGTGCCGTCCTAGTTCGTAAGTAGTTCATAAGTAGTTTGTAAGTTTAGGGACTGATGACCCCGTAGTTAAGTCCCATAAGCTTAACAAACATTTGAACATTTTTGAACGACACGGGATAAAGATATAAAAATGTCATATTCAAACACGCCTTACGTCATTTACCATTAACACACATTAGACGTCGCCCTGGTACTGCATCGCTGGTGATTCAACCCAAGTGTACTATTTCACATCTCCGGTGTCAACATGTTTTGTTTTTTAGGGGGTTGGGTTGTTTGGTTGGGATAGGGGGACTAAACCACTGAGGTTATCAGTCCCCCGATGGGGAGGGGAAGGAGTGAGGATAGGAAAGGAGGGGAGGGGGGAAGGGAAATGCAGTCCAGGAAGTAAAGAAGGAAGGAAGACTGCATTAGCTCGGGGCCCCGTGTGCGCCACACACGCACTCACGAATGAACTGTGACCCCCTGGGGGATTTGTTTTTTAAATTAAATCTCTGGCAGGTGTCGGAATGCGTTCAGGCCAAAATTAAACCCCGACACCGGCCTAAGACAGGGAAGGAGCCGATGCTGCATTTTTTCGGTACACTGGCAACCGACGTGGGATGTGGGTAGACAGTAGCAGCTCTCCTTACTGCGAGTGCATTGGCTCCCACACACGTGGCTATTTCTGTCTGTGTGAAAGCTGTGGACGTACAAAGTGTGCTGGGTACGCCATCTCATCTCGAATACGACAGTCACGCACCGACGGACTCCGGACAAAAGAGCATCGCGCCGGGCGACTCCTTAGCCGCAGCCCACTAACCCATTTGGTGTCATTACCTGGCTGTCCCGTGACCTTCAAAACTGCCCACTGCAAGATGGGTGGGAACTGGTGTCGCCGCTAACTCTGCCTCTTAGTGAGTTCCGACGCCACGGTCACGACCCGGGCCCGAACCGATCGCCGTCTGCCTCGTATTGTTTAGGACAAACTTAAATCACACAGCCAATCCCAACAGCAGACTCTTACACGGTTCTGCTCGGTAGCCACGAAATAATGGCCATTTTCGTTATAAAGGTGCACTGCCTTTTTAGGAGCAGCCGGCGAGGTGCACGCGATCGATCACCGAGTGCTAATTAGCGCGTCACCGACATTAACACACAATGCGGAGCCACCGATCATTAGCCGGCACTTCCATAACTCTCTGCAAAGCACCCTGCCGCCGACCCCCAGTGTGATACATCAATTTCCATCCTATAATGACCGTGATGTACGGTTTCTTCTCCACTTATTTTACTAATCCTAGAACCAGCAAAATAAGTTATCGCGACAATGACGTGGATGCTTAATAAATGGCGACGGATTGGAGTACAGAATGACCATCCCCGACTTCCATTTTCTCCGGGACTGGTGCGATAATATTTATGTACCTCCGCACGCAACAAGCTTAATTAATCCTTTGGATCCAGAATGAAATTTCCACTCTGCAGCGAAGCGTGCGGTGATATGAAACTTCCTGGCCGATTAAAACTGTGTGCCAGGCCGGGATTCGAACCCAGCCTCTTTACGCACAGTTTTGAACTGCCACGAAAGTTTCATATCGGCACACACGTCACTGCAGAGTATAAATCTCATTCTAGGAGACATCCCCTAGCCATGTCTCCACAACATCTTTGCTTCCAAGAGAGCTAGTGCTGCAAAGTTCGCAGGGCAACTTGTGTGAAGTTGGGAGCCGAGGTACAGGCGGAGCTAGAGACGTGAGTCGTGCACAGGTTGATCGGTAGGTACAGCGATATAGGCAGAGATCCCTGCCCAAATCCCGGTCTGCCACACAGCCACGAAGTTTCAAGAGATTGGATGTTCTACTGGAGAGTTGACGCTCGGGGTCAGTGAGTTCTATTGCAATAGTTTGTCGATAATAGTACACGGCCATCTCAAGAGGAAACGTATGGCGTAAGGTGCCTGAAATTAAAGCTCGATGTAGTTCGAGCAGGAGGCACAACAGAAAGGATGCAAGTCTTGTAGATGCTCAGACACGATGAATGACATCGTGACCACTCTGATCTGAGTGACTCAGCTGTATGGTAGAGTGCGAACAGGCGAAGAAGAAATGAAATAATACATCGTCGTGAAGCTGAGCTTCCTCTGAACGTATAAGCGTGGGAATGGTTCCGGGCTCTACGGATTAC
The DNA here is from genome assembly GCA_026315105.1 of Locusta migratoria. Taxonomy (NCBI): domain Eukaryota; kingdom Metazoa; phylum Arthropoda; class Insecta; order Orthoptera; family Acrididae; genus Locusta; species Locusta migratoria. Next base: position 739,453,643 of record CM048755.1, on the reverse strand, counting down.
GTCGTCGCTGTTAGGGACATTAAGGCTGTACCGGAAACCGTATTGTGGCGTGTATTTGTTTTTTTTTTAAGACATCTGTGACTTTGGTGAAATAGAAGTATTTAAATGTAGTAGCATAGTTATAAACGATGAATTGCGTGTGTGTAGCACATACATGATTAAAGCGTCAACGGTAGCTCTTACGACAACATTATACTGTGGGACTTTTAGGTCGCGGATAACTGTTTAGGCGTGTTCCGATCCGACCGCAAAAGATTGTTCCTGGTGCGCATATCAGTGTTCGGGATTTAATGCCTGACAAAGTCCCTAGAAACAAATAGTTTCACCAGTTACAAAATGAAATGAAAATAGTACTATCATCATCCCAGAAACAATTCATGAGTGACATGCCAGTAATGGTTGCTTGGTTTGTGGTTGCAAGGGGTCAAACTGCTAAGTTCATTGGTTCCTTGTTTCAAAGACACTGTACATCAAAAGCAATTCCTCATTGGGATAGCAAGGGTGGTAGTAGTAGTAGTGGTAGTAGTAGTATCAAGGGTGTCGCGAGACTAACAAATTTAGACTGTAAAAAAAAAAAACCTTATCATAAAATAACACAAAACATCCTTCTCTTCATACTACCCTGAAGTCCCGCTTGCAGCTGATCATCCTTCTCTTCATTCTGTGCACCACAGACCACATATTAAAGGAATGATCGGTGCACGTTAATTGCGTGCTCAGCCGCTAGGCGGCAGCTCTGCTTCAGCAGCAGTAGACACTTAGGGTTCGTTCAAGCAGCTGCCAGTTCCAGCAAACTGCGCATGCGCAGAGCTGCTGCTGATACTCGATAACAGCTCTTCCCATGCGCAGTTTGCTGGAACTGGCAGCTGCTTGAACGAACCTTCACTGTAATCTGCTTTCCTTCTCAAAAAGCTGCACCTGAGCGTTTAATGGATTTATCAAAGCCACGTCACCCTCGGTAGCGTTTCTTACAATCAAATGTCAATGACACAGTGGCTGTAAAAGCTGCCACAGATTGTAAAAGCAGTCACAATTGTCCACTGACTAAAGCTATTCAGTAGCGATGTTTAGTATGGAGTATGGCCGGGTGATTAACGGAGAGTAGTATTTTAAATGCAGTGATCGTTGGCTCGAACCCTGCTATGCGTTAATATTTTTTTCTCTCAGTTTCCTGTATTCAACAGATTCTGGGACCAGAAATGACATTCATATTCTTAATTGTCTCAAATATTTATCCATTTTTTCCGAATATGTCGGGACTTCCGAGGTCGCGGTGAAGCAAGAGCCTAACAAGAGAACTTAAATAATAATTCATCACTTGCCATAAATACATCCTCTTTACTTCTGAAAATAATGTGATAATATTGAGCTGAAATGGAACAGACACTGTGCTGTCTAAATAAAAAATCCGAGCAGCTGATTTCCAGATGCAGTTTTCAATCGATCCGGGAAAACCGCATCTGGCCCTGACATGTACACACGACAGCGAAAAATGGTTTCCGAAATTCAGTTTTCGTTTTTCGGAAGTTGGGTTGCATGTAGAAGAAGCAAGTATTACTGTGTGAGTTAGGCATCGTCTGCGGTGTTACTCTGTTGTACATCTCCGTAGTTCCTAATGTTTCCTTTTCTTGCCATGAGTGTACGTAATTGCTGCAGTCAGGATCAACATTAAACATGTCAATGCGTACGAGGATGTCAGTTTCGTCTACAAACTATATTTAAGCGATACTTTATTTCCGCCCCCCCCCCCCGCTAGAACCATCTCAACTGTACCATAGATAATTACATTAGTGAAAGGGTGTCGCGCAAAACTGTAAGCTACAAAAGGGTGTCGCCATGAGGGAAAGTTTGGAAAGCACTGGTCTAGGTATTCAGTATACCATACACCTCTGGCAGAATCAGAAACTCCCCCCTCCCCCCACTTGTGCCTTCATAGCTCCTCACACAGTTGACTTTTCAGCCTCCCGTCTTAGCTTAATTTCTGTTTTTTTTTTTTTTTTTTTTTTTTTGCGTAGAAGAGAGAGTGGGACTGACCAGGCATGCAGACGCAGCGGAAGGTGCCCGGGTCGTCGAGGCAGGAGCCGTCGTTCTTGCAGGGGTGCGACTCGCACTCGTTCACGTTGGTCTCGCAGCGCGGGCCCGTGAAGCCCTGCGTGCAGTTGCACGCGAACGAGCCCGGCGTGTTCACGCACAGCCCGTCGTGCTCGCACGGCGACCCTGAAACCATTTTAATGACATTGTTAAACCAAAACAGTAGACAAACATCTTATAAATGCTTACAAACAAATGTTCTTTTACATTTTCGGGTATGCAGGCGCAACAATTCTCCTCCTCCTTCTTCTTCTTCTAATATTTCGGCTGTATAACGTTCAGCCATCTACAGAATGAGCCGTCCAGTCACGGTCTGCACGGCCACTACGGTCGGGGGTTCGAATCCCCCCTCGGGCATGGATATTTGTGCCGTCCTTAGTTTTAGTTAGTTCATAAGTAGTTTGTAAGCTTAGGGACTGATGACCCCGTAGTTAAGTCCCATAAGCTGTACAAACATTTGAACATTTTAGTGAGCCGAAAGACTGACGCTCCAGTGCTCGCTTCGGCCCTTTATACTCGCGTACCGCGCGACTGCGCATGCTGCCACAGATACATATGCGCCAGAGACGTTGGTCGGCGGCACAGACATACATTACTAGACTGGCAATGCCTTACACAGTATCATTGGTGTCAGTGAAGTCTCGCCGCCATATTTCTATACTATAACGTGCGAGCAATCGTGTGAGTTATTACAGAAAACAGTCGTAAAAATACGGATGAACTGACGTAATTATGCTGTCCTTAGAGTTTTGACATGTAAGAAATTTGTGTTTTGTATATGGCTGTTATTATTAATCTGTTACCAATTTCATTCAACCTAGGATTTTCTTTCAGTAGTATGGTTATTATAATCGTGTACCTCTCATGATTATGTTCGCAACCTTTTCGCAACACACCAAAATGGTAAAAAGTCTTTGCCTAGATGTTAATGTTAATGTTTAACTGTACATAACATGTTTTTCTCATAACACGATTCGAAAATGCGGAAGTGTTAGCTCAAACGCAAATCATGTTCAAACCAAATACTAAAGCGTACAACGTCATATCGTGTCAGAAGATCATAGTAGTGCCGTACGGAAATTTTGACGTTAGGTGAGGCTAGATGGAGGCATCAAACTTCAGTCACAGAGGCTAGTTTGCCAGTCTAGTAATGTATGTCTGTGGTCGGCGGCAGAGACGTGCATATTGCACGAGTTGAATCTATGACTCCACAGTCGATCGGTGTTGGCATGTCGATGTATCACTATGAGCTGCAGTGTGACGACGTCTTAGTGAGTTTATTACAGAAAGTGCCGGATTCCATGCTTTATCTAGAGTGAAACCACTATCTGTATTAATTAAATTCGTCGTCAAGTGGATTTCAATTGCCTCCTTCACTACTGAATCCCAAAAAGATGATGTCGTTGCCAAAATTCCAACGTTGTCATACAACATACTGTGACCAGTGTCGATACAGTGCTCTGCCACTGCCGACTTGTTAGGTTGTAAAAGTCGTGTGTACCTTCGGTGTTCTGTACACCTTTCATGGACAGTACGAGTTGTTTGTCCGATGTAAGAAAGGCCACATTCACATGGAATTTTGTAAACTCCAGATTTTCGGAGCAGCAAATCATCTTTGACAGAGCCCACGAGTGCAGCTGTCTTGGGTGGAGGACGAAAAATCACTTTCACTTTGTGTCTGCTGAGAATCCAGAATATTAGAAGTAGTAGAATTCTTGCGGCTGCACACGCGAAACTTAATGGAATATTCTTTGCGCCTCCAAAACCTGAAGATTCACAAATGTTCTTTTACTTCCCCTGTAAGAGAAAATGTTGCATTTCAAAATAATGACCTAAAATACTACTTCTACGCCTTCTTCTCCATTATCTTCACCACCGACAGTAGCAGGCTGCAAGTTGCGATAAAATCGTCGTAAATTGGTGGAACATAATCCCAAGACCCATGGTACTTGTGTTCCCTTTCTTCATTGTAAATACCTGTTCAAACTCCATGTTCATTTTGTTGTTCACTTTCATATCTTGCTTTGTTCAAATCTGAAGCATGCAGCCTCTGAGAATTTAAGTTGAATACCACAAACACATTCTTTAATATCGAGCAGCCCATTTTCAGTCCTATTCTATCAAATCACAACTTTCAGTTTCTGGTGTTAATTCGTTCTCAGGAAGTGGTAAATATTCAGAGTGAGAACTAGTTTCTCTGTCTTCATCACTGTTTTCCGTAGAAAACTTTAGTTTCTTTCTAGAAGACATCTTCATCAAAGTCGTTTTGTGACTTGACACTGAGTTGCCATCACGGAAGATACGCAAAGCATTCGGGCAAGAACAAAAACCTGAAAAGAGTTCTATCTCGTGAGGTCTTTGCAGAACCATTTGTCGCCATTATCTGCAGCAAAGCTCTTTGTAGAAAATGACACAGTTTGTTTCATTTGTTCAAAAATTTAGCTTGGCACTTTCTTGCCGGGACCCCCAATTGCTGCCAACATATTTCCCATTCCAGTCTACCGCCGCCATTCCACAACAGTTACGCACTAATAATACTTCCTTCCAGTTCCACTAGCTCAAACTCCAATCAGCGCATTAGCAAGCAGCTTTGTCCGCCAAAGGAAGATTGAAGTTTAACGTCTCGTCGACAACGTGGTCATTAGAGACGGAGACCATGTTCGGATAGTTTGTATCAGAAATGGCGAAGGAAATCGGACGTGAGCTCTGAAAAGGAACTATTCCGGAATTAGTGGGTGAGATTTAGGGAAATCACAAAAAAATCTGTCACCCAGATAAAAGGTAAAAATCCCGATCCTGAGGCATAATTTAAGAAGTGCTAGCTGGGCGTTTCCCGGTAAGCCCTCGGCGTCCCAGACCAGAACCGGCTCGGCCCGCAGCCATTTATGAGGGGGGAGGCTTCAGCGTCAAGTCCAATCCCACACACGCTATTTACAACCGCCACAGGGCTGCGTGCGTACAAACAAATTCTTGGACCGACATGGTTCCAGATCCTTGGATTATTAAAACGCCTCTCAGTCACGGACTACTACAATTACAGACCGTACGGAATTAACAGCTCGAAACCCGGCATTAAAACCCTTCGATCAATTACATTAAGTAGTTTTGGCATATCCTTACTAGTGTTATGGTAACTATTACGTTCTGATGACAAAATTCGTGCGACGGTATAGTTGTTTTTTTTTTTGTTTTTTTTTTTTTTTTTTTTTTTTTTTTTGTCTCTGCTTCTGAAGAAACTGAGAAGTAAAGGAGAAGACGTTGTCGTTTTTTTCCAAAAATAAAAACTTTTTTTTCTCTTTTCTTTTAACATTTAAGGTACGATTTTTGCGTACTATATAGTGATCGTCATCTACGGGGGTGTGAAATTCTGGTCACCATGAAGCTACGAATAGGACAAAGTGTAGAACGCAGCTACAGAATTCTACCTCGGGCATGTATGGTTAAGTTGTCTGTAGCATAAGTTAGTTCCTAAGAAGTTTGTAAGTTTAGGGACTGACGAACCTGCATTTAAGCCCCTTAAGCTTAACTAACATTTGAATATTTTGCCTCTTTTGCGACACATTGACATTATCCGGTAACGCAAAGTATTACCTCTACCGTAACTGCATCTTTTCTCAAAGACGGTGTGTAACAATAACTGAGCATTATGAGGCACTTGAGTTCCGAATTGTATCTGTACGGAGTTTGCAAACACTGCCAGAGCAATAAGAGGTGGGTGGATGTAGGCAGCTGGGTGTCAGCGTGAGACGGCTACCGGAGACTGTTAACTGCTTCCTGAGATAAAGGCCGCCGCGGCGATAGCGCCCGCACTGCTCTGCGTGGGTTCCCATACCTCTCAGCGCCGCTATCTCGCCAATATAGCGCATTCTCTTCACTCGTCAACAAATTAACGGTATTTCGATCTCTCACTAACTCGACACTAGTCGAGTTTCAGCTTCAAATCAACCACCTCACCATAAAAAAATCATACAATTATTTGGTATAAAATAGGCCCTTTTTGCCTCACTCGACTTTCTTCTCAAAAGTATTACATGCCCTATGATTTGTGAAGGAGACAGATGAATACACACACAGACACACACACACACAAAGAGAGAGAGAGAGAGAGAGAGAGAGAGAGAGAGAGAGAGAGAAGTCTTTCCCGTCGGGGGGTTCGAATCCCCCCCTCGGGCATGGATATTTGTGCCGTCCTTAGTATAAGCTAGTTCATAAGTAATTTGTAGGTTTAGGAACTGATGACCCCGTAGTAAGCTCTACAAACATTTGATTAAAGTCTGATTCCAAACTTAGCGGATCTTAAGATCGTTGCACCTTCCAAAGTGTTATCCAACGGCTGTGTGTACTATGCCACAGATACAAACTGGTGGTAAACCAAGAGGGGGAAAATGGCTTAGACCAATTACACGTAATTTCATTATCCGCAAAACATAATGACTTCATTACGAAACGAAGACACTCCGCTGCAGAGTGAAAATTTCATTCTGGACTTCATTACGACTGAACACGGTCAGGTAAACGTTGCCCTCTGGGCGTCTGCTAAATCCAAATCAGCCCAAGGAAATTCTATGCATTACGCGTGCAGCGTAAATTTTTCCTCTGTTTCCCCGGTGGCCGAGGAGACTGAGGCGCCCCAGTCACGGTCTGCACGGCCACCACGGTCGGGGGTTCGAATCCCCCCTCGGGCATGGATATTTGTGCCGTCCTAGTTCGTAAGTAGTTTGTAAGTTTAGGGACTGATGACCCCGTAGTTAAGTCCCATAAACTATACAAACATTTAAACATCCTCTGTTTCCCCGTTAACCGTTTCATTCCCAGTGTTGTTCCTTGACAACAACGTATTAAAAGCTGATTTATATAGTATTTTGTGTATCAATTCTTAAAGACGCATTGCTGTTGATGAACAAAAAGCTTCTAGTACGCTCGGTACGGCGTGTAGCCACTTCTGAGGCATTAATCTATTCGTCTTTGAGGTTGAGTTACGTTGTCGTGTGTGTAGGCGGCTGTGAGTGTGGTGCACGATATTATATTTCAGCAGTGAATTGTCTTGTTTTTGGTGCTGTGGCGAAGATTATGGTAGCATTATTGATCTGACAGTGGTAACTGTAAAAAAAGAGAAGTCCCAAGTAACAAAGTACCTCGATACAAACTTCTGTGTTCTGAACGACATACATGACATAAAAAACAAGTCTGATTAAAAATTTTAAAACATATTTTGATGTTTAGTGCACTAATACAGTAATACAGAAAACCAGAATTTTAATTTTTCGAAAGCTGAATTCATAATGTGATCAAGTGGCTACAGGGCCCGTAGAAAATGATCACTATCGCTTCTCCGCGTTTCATCATTGGTCCTCAAACGGCTACAGATAACAAGGAATCGTGGCGCTATCTTCTACAGTTTTTTCATTGGTGGTGGAGAGATTTAGGTCGTACAAGACCAGCAGACAGCTACGCTTCCCCTCATTAGTATACTGTTGACCCTACGCGTGTTTGCAGAAGGCGTGCCGCGAGGACAGGAATTGAGAGGGGATAGCACTGACTCCTTCCAGCAGTGTTGGCACCACTGCCCCAGTTTTGTGCTATACTAAAGCACAGGTGGACATTTCATAGAGTGGCTAGCGCACTAGTAACAGTGCTCCTTGCGACGACCAGGCCGCCGTTTTAACACTGGCCAAATCACAGAGTAACCGGTCTGTTGTTTGTCAGTGTGGAAACGTCATTTGCTGAAAAACTTATTTTTCTCTGCAGTTTGTAAGTTTACATATAAATGATACTTATTAAAAGGCAGATGTGAGGAAGACTCTTAAGGAGTCTAAAGCAGTCTTGCAACTTTAATTACTCTTCAAATAAGTGCAGGTAAGCAATTAGCTTTGCAATAATTACAGGTTTCCTTTTAAAGATAAGAAGCTAACAAAGAGATGGGTACAAAATACGAAAGAGGGGGAAATGCTTTACGACTGCCAACAGCTACGACCAGTCAACTCATTTTAAAGATAAATATGTGTGTGCCACACAAATGACGAAAGGTATCTTTTGTCCAGTGCAATCCGAATGGCCTTTAGTTTTCGATTTTAGCGCAAGAACATGGCGGACGTATAGCCGCTTTTCGGGTGAGTACTAGTAAACGTTGTCAGCAGATTTTGTGCGCGTACGGTAGGCTGTCTGGAGACCATTCACAGTCGAGGCCGCAGCAGCCAGCACGAAATAAACGCGGGGCGCGTGCAAAATGAAGAAGCCGGCAGCCGTGTCAGAATAGTGCCGCATCACCGCTTCATTAGCAGGCGTGTTTTGTCTGCCCAAAACAAGCAGCCGGCAAGCTATCTGCCATCGCTAAATACTCGCCTTCACACCAGAACTGGACGAGATGGTCCACCTACGACTTCAGCGGATAGCTAAACTGAAAGAGAGCCCACTGGGAAAGTCTAAGACTGGTGCTTCCGACCTTGTTTAGGCCACGGACCACTTTGATTTCCTTCTTGTGAGCAGGGACTACAAGGTTCAAGAAAAATCTAAAAATGAACTTTAATTAGAATTTTCAACACATTCGCGAAGTATTGACTATAACCTCGCTAATCAGAATGGTTACAAATGTTTGTAAGGCTTGTGAGACTTCAGAAGGCTGCTCAAACTGTCTCCTAAATAAATTACAATACAGGAGCTATAATCATTTGAAGATTAACATGCAAAGATGTTCCAACAATGACTGCGACAGATCATACAACGAGGGGCAATGATCTGTCACATCTGGGAACTATCTTTCTCTGCAATGATTCACGGTACTGAATAAATTACGTTGTTACTCCATTTACATGCTAGAGTTTTTTTGTTTCTGTGTCGTAACTAATATTGCGCTCTTTGGTTTATTCAAAATGTTCAAATGTTTGTAGAGCTTATGGGACTTAACTACGGGGTTATCAGTCCCTAAACGTACAAACTACTCATGAACTACCTTATACTAAAGACGGCACAAACATCCATGCCCGAGGGGGGATTCGAATCCCCGACGGAGAACGGCCTCGCGCATCGTAGCATAGCGCCTCAATGCGCTCGGCCGCTCCGCCGCGACTCGCTAATTCGACCTCTCAGTAATTCGGCGCACACAACAATGAATTGTCGTGCGTAACATTGTTGTTCGTTAAACTACGTCGAACAATTGTATACAAACAGAATTTCAAACTGTGGCATTATTTGCAGTTCTGTATCGTGTCTTTTAAATGGAACACGTTATGTATCGTAATGCTCGCATATCATGACATTTCTGGAGATGGAAAATGTAATGTGTAGGAATGAATGTGTGCTGAATGCAAGGATCGTGTCAAAAGGAACCAGTAGATACGTGGCTGCATCTTCGTGCAGGTGTTCGACAGAGTTCCGCGCCACATCTCGACCTCAAGAGGTACAACTCATCCTCCTCGAAAACCGAAATACCTGTGATCATTAGTAACGCTTCCATCTATAGTGCACTGCTGCTAGAAGGGAGTAAGTGCTTTCAAATACGTACTTTATATTTATATCTGTTCTGCCAATAAGCCGGTATCCACAAGTGTCAGGAACGGCCGGGTTAGCGGAAGTGTAGTGCTTTTTCTTTTTTTTTTTTTTTTAATTGAAACTTTTACTAGAATATTACATTCGGTTTGCAACTCATCGCCGCGGTGGAGTAGCCGAGCGGTCTAAAGCGTCTCGCTGCGGAGCGCGCGGTTGCTCTCCGTGGAGGTTCGAGTCCTCCCTGGGGCATGGATGTGTGTGTTTGTCCTTAGGTTAGTTTACCTAGGTTTAAATAGTTTGTAAGCTACGGACTGATGACCACGCAGTTTGGTCCGATAGATTTACAAACATTTGCAACTCATCTCGCTGTGGAATCTGGCGTTAGTCCTGACAACACTCACACCACACTACCAAAAGGCAGAACTGAAGGAATCGAAAACTGTTTTAAACAACCCAAAGGAAGAGAATATACATCACTCTAAGCTGCCTGCTGTGCTCGTGAAACGTTCTTGGCCGTTCCTGCTTCCACAATATAGGATCTCACGTTAACTACAGAGCTTCTGATTACAACAGGCCTACTTTTGTGCAAATGAAACAATATTACATCCCGTTTCTGCACTTATGTTTTCGGTCGACTTTTATATTTTGAATGAAAACCGAAACACTTACTTTTAAAATAATGACGCAGTGGCATTTACTTCGGTTTTGGCTGCCCTGCTAACACAGCCGCAACACAGGAACTACCTCACTGCCTGTTTAATGTTCTGAGGACAGCCGCAACTCTACAAATAAATACAGTAGTGCAAATGGCAATTATTTACGAGAGTCATCTCCATCTAACCACAACTGTCGTTATTTCCAAAACAATGGATTAGCGGTAAAATTATTTCATTTATTATAGTCTCCCATCATCGCTTCCTAATTAACTAGACATTCTTTTGAAATGCTATTAAGTTATGCTAATTAAAATACAAAATACGCATGGTTCAGTTTTAAAAATAGCTCTTTGAGTACAACGGTGCAGTTCTGTATAACAAATTAACTGTAGAGCAGCCATGAGACTGTAGATCTACATGTTAACTCTGGAAATCACAATCAAGTGCCTGGCAAAGGTTCACTGAACCACTTTCATGCTGTTTATGTACAATTCCATTCTCTAATAGCACGCGGGAAGAAGGAACAAATAAATATCTCCGTTCGAGGTTCGATTTCCCGTTTTTCTTCTTCTTTTTTATGATTATTTCTCCCTATGTAGGTGGGAGCTACATAGTATTTCCGCATTTCCGCGGCGGAATAGCCGTTCGCACTAAGGTACATTGCTACGGTGCGCTCTGCCGCTTCACGTCGGAAGTTCGAGTCCTACCGTGTGTGTGTTGTTCTGAGGATACGTTAATTTAAGTAATTTGTAAGTTTAGGGACCGATGACCACTGCAATTAGTCCCCATAACTTTACAAACGCGGATCATTTCCGCATTCGAAGGAAACATTTGGCGACCGAAATTTCGTTAAGATCTTGTCGCAACGAAGAACGCCTTTGTTGTAATGATTCCCACTCCAATTGTTTTGTCATTTCCGTGATTCCGTGACACACACACACACACACACACACACACACACACACACACACACACAAACACACACTCTCTCTCCTGTATAGTGAGAATAAAAAACGAGCTACCATTCTTTCGATGTCCTCTGTCAATCCTGCTCGATAACGATCCCACACCGCGCAGCAATACTCCAAACCAGAACGGATATGTTGTGTGTGTGTGTGTGTGTGTGTGTGTGTGTGTGGGTGGGCGCGCGCGCGCGCGCGCTGCGTCAGTCAGGAGGTCGAAGGAAGGCATCGGCATATCATCTCCAAACAGAACCATGCCTAGTAAAGCACTGTAGTGTTCCATCTTCCGATTATTGACTACTTTACGTTTTTTTTTTTTTTTTACTTATGCAAGTTTAGTTTACATCGTACTCCTCTACTGCATATGTCCCAGTTCCCCTTTCAAATCACTCTAGCATCTTCATAGCTATTGAAAAATGTTCAAATGTTTGTTAAGCTTAAGGGACGTAACTGCGGGGTCATCAGTCCCTAAACTTCCAAAATACTTATAAAGTAACTTAGACTAAAGACAGCACAAACACCCATGCTCGAGGGAGGATTCGAATCCCCGACGGGGAACGGCCTCCCGCACCGGAGCATAGCGCCTCAATGCGGTCGGCCACTCCGCCGCGGTTGTTATAGCGATTAAAAATACGTAACCACACATTTCCAGGACTACTTATACGGGGATAAGAGGTGTATTAGAAAGTGAAATAATTGGTGGCATTTGACGAGTCCCGGACGGGGCGAGGAGAGCATCGGAACGCGGGAGATGTGCGCGCGAGGACAAAGAAGGGCTGTGCGGCATATAGGAATGCCCGCAGCGTACACTTCACACCTCATTCAGCGCCAGAAACAAACAGCGCCGGAATTCACAGGCGGCAGCTAACCGCGACCGCTGCTTTTTATTTTGCGCCGGACCGGTTTTTGTGCCGCGAAACAGGGGCCCTCAAAGGCAGCTTCTTGCGAGCGGGGACACTGTGCGCCATCCATTACAGCGCTCTACTGCGCTTCCGTCTTACTTTTGCCAATTGTCGACAAATACTCTGTGACGCTACAGAAGTGCCACCATTTTTACGATTTAGATTACAAACTGAAGTATATCTGTCCGTCGACAGCGTTGTCATTAGGGTAAGGACGTAGAAGGAAATCGGCCGTGCCGCTTCAAAGGAACCATTCCGTCATCTACCTAGAGTGATTTAGGAAAATCACGGAAAATCTAAATCTGGATGACTGGTGGTGGATTTGTACCACCGTCCTCCCGAATGCGAGACCAGTGTGTTACCACTGCGCCACCTCGCTCGGTCACGGTTCTATTTGTTGTCCTTAGCATAAGTTAGTTTAAGTAGTTGTACGCCTAGGGACTGATGACCAGAGATCTATAAACATTTGAACATCTTTTTACCTGGGGAGCTTCAGATCAACGTGAACTCAAAACCAGCCAGTACTTTAATGTTTGCACGGTATTTATTGCAATCGTGTGTTTGTTCTCTCCTCCTCCCCGTCTGTCCCGTCGCCTTTCGCCCCCCTCTCTGTCCCTGCCACTTCTGCCTAAAGCTAGTCTCGGCTTCTCGTTTCTTTTTCATGCAGCCCACACTTTATGACGTCGTATCTCTTGAACAATGCGCTGAAAAAAAATAATAATAATGCTCAAATGTTTGTAATCCTAAGGGACCAAACAGAAGACAAATTATGCTAACAACAACAACAACAACAACACTCTCTCTCTCACACACACACACACACACGCACGCACGCACACACACACACACACACGACCTAGGGAGAACTCGAACCTGTGACAGGGAGCGGCCGCGCAATTCGTCGCAAGACGCCTTAGATCGCACGGGCATTCCCGCTCTGCAGAAAGTACACTAATACAAGTTGCCAGGTACGTTCTAGCAATATTAGGAAACTGTCTGCGGAATGTGTTGCGAATAGAGTTAGTACTAGCGATGCAACAAAATTTAAAATAACTTCATGCGTGAGGGGGCGGTTTGCCATGCACCTTATTGTTTATGACCTCGTATCTACTTAAGAAGTAATAAACCGTAACGATGTGCTGTATTTTATAGTTGTATTGCGCGAATAGGGAAACGTGTTTACTTTCATTATTTTGTAGGGATTACCATCGACTAAGAAATCCTAAAAAAACTGACAGTATGTCAATAATTTCATTTCTTAGGGTCCCGCAATGGCACTATTGTATATCGACGGGAATTGCCGTACACTCTAAGGCGACTTGCTGCGGAGTGCGCAGCTGCTCCCCTCGGAAGTTCAAGTCCTCCCTCGGGCATGGTCGCGCGAGCGCGTGTGTGTGTGTGTGTGTGTGTGTGTGTGTGTGCGTGTGTGTATTGTTGTTCCTAGCGCAAGTGAAAGTAGTTTAACCGATGACCACTCATGTTTGCTCTCATAGCTTTACGAACATGTGAACATTTTGACATAATCGTAATAGAATTTTATACCCGTTACTCCGATTTTCATGTTATTTTATTAATTGCGATGAGGGCATACTGGCGTTATAGCCATCGTCAATGCAATTTAAACCAAATAAAACCTGGCAAATTGAGAAACATTAACCAGTAAGCGGCAACATCTAACAAGGATAACAGTGAGAAGAACGACACTGCATAAAACCTGACGATGGCTATAGCGCCGAAATGGACTCATCGCAATTAACGAAGCACTATGAAATGCAGTATTACGGATATAAAATTCTATTACGATTGTTGCAAGTCGCTAAGTACAGCCGTTTGCAAACAGTGGCTTCTGAAGACTGGTTACTGGCACGTCTATGGTTGCTCTTCCGTCCCCCCTCTTGAAATATCGGCTACGTGGTTCTTACCCTCAGACGATTGCTGACAGTAAGGAATGTGTGTACCGAGTTTGGTTGAAGCCTGTCCAATACTCTAGGAGGAGATGTGGAACATACAAACACAATAAAGTTCAACGTGTGTAAAGTCCTATGGGGCTAAACTGTTATGGTCATCCGTCCCTAGTCTTAAACACTACTTTAACTTACTCTAAGGACAACACACAAACACGCGCGCGCGCTCACTCGAACCTCCGGCGGGAGCAGCCGCGCGTTCCATGACATGGCGTCTCAGACCGCACGAATACCCCGCGAGGAGGGAAAAAAACGCACATAAATTTTTTTATAATATGTGTGGATTACAGACAGTACACGATCCGGCCAAAAACGACATTGTTTCAGATGCAACATTAATTAGAAGAAAGTTTGTGCAGGAATTGGCAATGAGCTGGCGAATGAAACCAGCCTAGATCCTAGAATTGACGTCATCGGAGAAGCAGGCGTATGTAAAGGATGAGGTAGTGGCCTGTCTATTGGCGTGCACTCATTTGGCGCCGACGTTCCTTTGTTTGAGAGCCGGAATGGCCGGTGCGTGTAGCTCGAAACTGATACTCCAAACGGCCGGGTAACTGAAGAACCCGGATCCGGGGTCTGCCGCACCAGACGAGAAAAACAACCACTAGTCACCTACGGGAATGTGCTGCTAAACGTATCAATAGACTGCTCCGCGACTTCAGTATCTGAGTTGTACGGAATTGATACTCTGTGTAAGAAAGAAATCATTGCGCGCTCTTCGAGAGAAACTCTTGTGGCTTTTGACTTTGTATTTGATTCGTGGCTAAAGTGATTGTTGTGCGGGCTTTTAATAACAACAAAACATGTACTGAAAAACTATAAGATGGTATCATAGTGCTTCATTAAAGCAAAAATTTACGACTGAAATAATTTCTCGTGCTTTCATTTAATAGCTTTTGTGTGTATATTAGACTAAATCGCTCTGACTATAGAAGAAGCTGTCAGTTTTTAGAACGACGACTAGTTCTTATCGTAGAGAAATGACAAGAAATTCCTTTAAAGAAACTTGGGGAAAATAGGCTTTGGCGACAACATTAACGACTCGCAACTAGAATCATTGACGGGTACAATCAGGCGAACCATCCAGGCAATCGCCTTAAAAGATTCAGGAAAGTGAGGGAAAGGCCATGTCTTGATTGCGGGAAGAGAGTGTGAACCACCGCCCTCCCAAATAAGAGATCTCTGCGTCGCTCACGCTGAACACTTAAGATTTTTGATAGTCGTTTCTGTGCAGCAATAATAACCGCTTACATCGCGTTGAGAAGGTGAGAGTGAAGATAACATATTTATAGTTGGTAAATGGCTTAGAGACGTAAGGCAAGTCAAGTTCGCCTGTAAAATACGTTGCTAATGAAAGACTTGTATAACACATATCGTAATCTTTCTCTACTTACAAGAGCTACGTTACGCGCCGGTGCAGGAAGAGGAAAAACTGTGATAGCATGCCTACAGGCATTGTGATTGTACGGAAACGTATATGAATGTGTGTTGTAAACATACAAGTTGTTTGTGAAAAAACTTTCTTCCGCTATTTTCGGTGGTTTGTACCTCGCCTTTCCGCAGAGTCCTTGCAAGTGGTCGGAAATCTTCTGTTCGGCATCTCTTGAGCGACAATAATGCAGCTCGTTTGCTTTCCGAGGAGTAAGTAGAGAGCCTTACAGCCGCGGCGTAGTGGCCGAGCGCATTGAGGCGCTATGCTCCGATGCCCAAGTCCGTTCCCCGTCGGGGGGTTCGAAACCTCCCTCGGGCATGGATGTTTGTATAAGTTAGTTTATATGTAGTTTCTAAGTTTAGGGACTGATGAGCCCGCAGTTAAGTCCCTTACGCTTAACAGACATTGGAACATTTTTGAAATCCTTTCCGCCATCAAGAGAGGCGCAGTAGTCAACACACTAGCCAATCCACCTCCGGTCTAGGTTTTCCGTGATTTCACTAAATCACTCCAGACAAATGTGTGGCATGGTTTCTTACAAAGAGCATGGCCGATTCCCCCCCCCCCCCCCCCCCCCCCCCCAGACGGAGCGTTAAATCCTAAGCTTTCTTCCTTAGACTACGCCGATGTGGGCAAACATCAAGGAGCAAAGTGTAGTCGCAGCGTATTCGCATTGATTGTAAGTACTGAAATCTCGCAATGGAAATTATCTTCACGGTTAACTCAGTTTTTTGTTTTATAGCTACATCTTGGATTCGGCGACACTAGACGATTTAAGAGGCTGCCCGCTTTGTCTGTCGTGGCGAGATGGTCCCTGAAAAGGAGCCAACTGAAAAATCGACCACCTCCCTGGCGCTCACACAGATGGCCGCTCCGCTTGCCAATTGACACTAAAATTAACGACGGTAATCAACCTTCATAACTGCTGTGGCACAGCACACAATACGGCGGGATCCCGTAGTCACGAATTACGAATGGCCGCGGCACTTAACCTTTAGCGTCGGATTAAGCCAATGAGACACAGCCGAATCCGGATCTGGAAGCTACATTACTACGCGCTTTGTCGCTGTCCGTCCTATTCTTTGCCAAAGAAGTATTGCTGAACTCGCCGAGATTGAATCTAATAGGGGCATGACACTGCGATAATACTAGGTGCGTCTAGAAAGTTAAGATGAATGATCTCACAAAACGAAGGAAGCAGAAGCTACGAACAAAACCTTTACTGGGCTTCAAATTAATCACAAACAGCTACAGAAACTTCTGACATCGGTTGCGAAGCTGTTGGAAGGCGTCGGCAAACGCTGCTTGTGGAAACTATCGGGACACCGTGGTCACGCGTTTTTGAACTGCGTAAGGTTAGAGAACGTCGGTGACAGTGGCGCTTACACCGTCTTTGGTTACCTGGAATTGTTGTGCGCTCAAAATGAAAGACAGCCGCCGATCGTACGCAAGCTTCCGTCGCAGTCGCTCCATAGCGCCTGGGATTGACTGTGTTGACGTTCCAATAAAACGTTTGTAACCCTACGGACCATCTGCTCCGGTCACCGGTCCCCACGCTTACAAAATACTTCAACTTACACACACACACACACACACACACACACACACACAAATCACGCTCGATGTTTGCCTTAATTGGAAGAAAAAGTTGGTGTAAACGAGTTGCTGCTGTCTGCGAAGAAACGAATGCACAAATGCTCGCAGATGATGAGCGCAGTCTCTGAGATGACAGCACAAGATTTAGAACTAAGCAAAGACAGCGGAACCGCAGTGCTCCAGGCGGCTGTGCAAGACACCTCCAGTGGCCTTACAGCCATGTCTGAAAATGCTGAGGATGCTGCTGATAATTTGGAGACCACAAAAGGTACTTCGTTTCTTTTATTTTCTGAGGCCATTCATCTACATCGATACTCCGCAAATCACATTTATGTGCCTGGCAGAGGGTTCAGTAACCACTTTCACAACCTTTCTCTACCGTTCCATTCTCTAGTAGCGCGCGGGAAGAAAGAACACCTACATCGTTCCGTTTTTGATCTGATTTATTTTACTGGGATGGTCATGTCTCCCCATGTAGGTGGGTGCTAGCAAAATATTTTCAAATTCAGAAGTAAAAGTCTATGATTCAAATTTCGCAAATAGATCTCGCCGCAACGAATAACGTCTTTCTTTTAATGATTTCCACCTCAAATAGTGCAAAACAAAATTTGCGTGACGCTCCCCCCCCCCCCCTCCCCGCCCCCCCGGTAACGTGATAAAACGAAACGAGCTGCCCTTCTCTGAACCTTCTCAATGTCTTCCGTCAGTCCCACCTGGTGACGGTCTGACACTGGGCAACAGTACTCCAGGAGAGGACGCACAAGTGTGATGTAGGCATTCTCTTTGGTGGAACTGTTGCATCTTCAAAACATTCTGCTAATCAATCGTAACCTTCAGTTCGCCTTCCCCACAATATTATCTATGTGATCTATCCAGTCTAAGTTGTTTGTAATTGTAACTCCTAGGTATTTGGTAGAATTTATGACCTTAAGGTTTGACTGATTTATCGTGTAATTAAAGTTCTGCAGATTTCTTTTAGTGGTCATATGTATTACTTCACACTTTTCATTATTTAGTGTTAATTGCCACTTTTTGCACAATGTAGAAATTTTGTCTAAATCGCTTTGCAGTTGCTTTTGATCCTCAGTTGACTTCACTAACCGATAAATGACAGCATTCTCCGAGAGCAATCTAAGAGAGCTATTCAGATTGTCTCCTAAATCATTAGGACGAGTAGGGGACCTATAACGCTTCCCTGGGGAACGCCAGATATCACTTCTGTTTTAAACGATGATTTACCGTCAATTACTACGAACTGTGTACTTTCTGATAGGAAATCGTGAATCCAATCGCACAATTGGGGCGATATTCCATAAGCACGCAATTTCATTGGAAGCCGCTTGTGAGGTACAGTGTCAAAAGCCTTCCGGAAATCCAGAAACATGGAACCGATTTGAGATCCCTTGTCGATGGCAATTATCACTTCATGTGAATAAAGGGCAAGCTGTGTTTCGCAAGGGGGATACTTTCTGAATCCGTGTTGAATATTGGTCTCGTCGAGGTAGTTCATAATGTTCGAACAAAATATATGTTCCAAAATTCTGCTGCAAATCGACGTCAATGAGATGGGCATGTAATTTTGGGGATCACTCCTATTGCCTTTCTCGAATATTGGATTGACTTGCCTCAAGACATGTACATAGTGAACTGTGACGCTTTCCATACTTCAATGGACGTTTCATGTAAGACTGTCAATTATGTTAGCATTTACATTTCCAAGTACAGACACTTTTTAATAGATATTTTTCACCCTATAAAGCGTTAGCTAGGCAATTTTCAACAAGTAAAGATAGTCTTAAGCGAAAAGGAGTCGGCGAAGTAAATGCTATTTTGTTTCGCTGACATCTGCGCCTACAGCAACCGCCCGGTGTGTGGCGGAGGGTTTTGTAACTTCCCGCTCCTCCTATTTCAGCCGTGTACGAGTCGCAGTAGACTTCTTGGGAAGCATAATCTCCGTCATTTTATCTTTGTCGTGGTTTCGCGAGAAACACGTAGGTGGGAGGCATTTTTTGGTCGAATCTTGGACAAATGGTCTCGGAACTTTGGCAGAAGCCCGCACTGCGACGCAGAACGCCCCTGTCACTTGAAGTTTGCCCGTGACGCTTAGTAAATGAGCCCGTAACGAAGCGTGCTGCTCTCCGTATATTTTCTATTATCCCCTGCCTGGTACTGATGCCACACTCGAGCCCTGGCCAAACGAGAGTTTTGTAACTTACTCCCTTTTTCACGCTTCCTGAGGATTCTTCTAATGAATCTCGCTCTGGCATTTGCCTTACCCACAATCAATTTGATACGGTCGTTCCACTTGAAATCGCTCTTTATGTCCACTCCCAGATATTTTACGGAAGTAACTGCTTCCAGTGCCCGTCCTGCTATTGCGTAGTTACATAATAAAGGACTTTACATTGCGCACTCATCAGCGCCTACAACTCGCCCTCGAGAATGGCCCGCACTAATTTTCCAGTGTCACTGACTGTTTACACAGCTGAGTGGGTAGCTTATCTGCCCTCTGCTTACTCGCCGACTGAAAAGAATTGTGCGTGTGTTACCTTGCTCGCACTCGTCGATGTCCTCGCTGCAGTCGACGCCCTTGTAGCCGCTGGCGCAGGAGCAGGTGTAGGAGCCGTTGATGGGGCTGGTGTCGCAGATGGCGTCCGCGTGGCACGGGTTGGACGTGCACGCGTCGTCCAGGTGGCACAGCAGGCCTGCCAAAACAATAAAGTTCACCATAAGAGCCGGAATACGGATGGGGAAGAAGAGCGGTCTCGCCCTTTAAAAGGGAGTGATTTAGGGCGGTGTTTTGCATGCTGTGGGTCACGACCCCCTGGGGGGTCGCCGTCAAATTTACAAGATACAAGTCATTTTGAGAAATTGCATTGTTTAGTAATACAGTGGCACCTTGCTCAACGAGCGTAATTTGCTTCTGAGCTTTAACTGGAATGCGCAACCCCGTTATGCAATATATATTTTCCTTTCAGAATTCATGTAATAATAGAATGTGTTCCACTCAGGAAAATGGAAAAAATTTACCCTATAATGAGCAATACTGTTTTTTAAGTAAGTTGTATCAGGAGAAGAAAATTAATTTCGTTGGCTTTGAAACTGCAGTTGTGTTACGGTTTGGGAAGTTGGTTGGGGAAGGTCGCCAAAATATTTTTACTTTGAAAGGGGGGGGGGGTATTGAAAAAGGTTGGGAAGCACTTATTTAGGGAAATCACGCAAAACCTAAATCAGGATGGCCGAAGGCGGGTTTGTGCAGCCGTCCTCCCGAATGAGAGTCCAGTGAATTAATTGAAGTGTTATGACGTTACGAAGTACAAAGCTACATCTCCTTCTGGTCTAGAGTATCATAATTCTTCATATACATTAGGTGTGTGTGTGTGTGTGTGTGTGTGTGTGTGTGTGTGAGTTGGCACATGTACGTAAGTTTCAATATCAAAATGTTCAAATGTTTGTATAGCTTATGGGACTTAACTACGGGGTCATCAGTCCCTAAACTTACAAACTACTTACGAACTACCTAAGACTAAGGACGGCACAAATATCCAAGCCCGAGGGGGATTCGAACCCCCGACCGTAGTGGCCGTGCAGACCGTAACTGGAGCGCCTCAGTCCCCTCGGCCACCGCGGCCGGCTCGTAAGTTTCCATGGAGAAGGTTTATATATTCTGCAAGCCAAGGTTCAGTGCATGGCGGTGGGTACCTAAGAGGCGACGCGGACACAATTTGACAGATAACTTGTAATTTTAGCAGACACGGGTGAGGAGGAGAGGGACAGATAAAAGGAAGGGGAGGGGTCATGGACACGAGAGTATTGCTTATGTGATTCCCTGCTGCCAGCACCCGTTCACTATTAGTTTGCCTTAAGCTGTTTGCAAGATGCACTTGTCGCCTGCTTCCTCGTCAGAAAAATACGACGGAAAACACTGTTTGTAACTCTATCGGACTCAACTGCGTGGTTATTAGTCCGTAGCTTACAAGCTACTTGAACTAAGGTAAACTAACCTAAGGACAACACACACACACACACACAGACGCCTGAGGGAGGACTGGAACCCCCGACGGCGAAGGGCCGCGCGCACGGCAGCACGGCGCCTCAGTGCGCATGGCTCATCCGCCGCGGCTGGAAAACACTGCCATACAGGCTTCTCGTCTACCACTTAGCCTAGTACGAGGCTTCTAAGATGAGGATGCCAGCTTCCCATACAACACCATTAATGTGGTATTTCGTCACAGGGCTAAAATCTCATATAAAAGTAAAATACATTATCACACTGAAGATACACGTTGAGAAGTAAGATATTGTCTTCCGACAGCACGCGCGGTGCTGGGGTTACCATCGCAGATCGCTGTGCTTGCGGAAGACTCGCGACATAATTAATACAACTGTGAATGACAGTTAAGAGAAAATCAGTACTGAACAGAGGGCGCGGTTACTCGCCGTCGGAGGTTCGAGTCCTCACTCGGGCATGGGGTGTGTGTGTTGTCCTTAGGTTACTTTAAGGTAGTTTAAGTAGTTTGTAAGTCTACGGACTGATGACCAAATAAGTTAACTCCCACAGACTTACAAACATTTGAACACTGACTGATTATGTCCTGCGGCAGAAGTAGACATAACTGTTTGTGCAAGTTACGAATATTTACTAAGTCTACACTTATCCTGTCATCTGCATACATACAGGTATAACGTCTCTCGTTTGCGTGTGAGACATTTGGAAGTTGCACTGTTAGAGAGCAGTGCACTAACACTCGTGAGACTGAGGCGCAGTTTATTATTCGCCGGGTGAGCACGGACGTAAGGAGCCGGCGAGCAGTGAGCGGGAAGTGGGGCCCATTACCGAATTACGGCGACTTGGCAAACAAGCAAGGCGGGCGCTCCCCACGATTTCCTCTGCCTGTGCGTCGCCTCATTCACAGTGACCCCCTTGACTCCAATTGACACATCGTTACTAGCTATACTTCTATTAGCCGTTACAGGTTTATTGGCCGAGACAAGCACAAAGAGATTGCTAATTACCGCCCCAATTGCACGGGGGTCACCGCCATAACGACCTCGTCCGCACACGCGCGCGCGTGACAGAGAACGTTCAGTTTGTACATCTACTATCGTACCGTCATCTTATCCTATACAATTGTTAACGCACGAGCTCACGTTTTAGTCGCACAGATAAAAGTCGAAATGTGCTTAGCTCAACAAATCATTCGAGGGTGGATGAAGAGACGAACCTCCGGCCGCAAAATCGGAAGAAATACTGACTCGACCAAAAACCTATCCAGCAAACGTGTACTGTCTGCACTACCAGTTACAGAGCAGCGAAATGTTGGAAATGCAGCTAGCCCCGAGAGGACGACCAAGTTCAGGAAACTCTGAGACAGGTCTTAGTGACCACGTCTTTAACACAAACATGCGATCAGAATAATTCCAAAGAGAATGTGCAGTGGTCATTCGAAAAGGTCTGCAGTTTAGTAATATGGAGACCATGAGAGAGATTTCGGAATGTTTAGAAATTGTAACGAGCCTAAGGCAAAGATACTGCGTTTCAGCATGTCTTTTTAATGTTACGGTTATATTTATTGGACCGAGCGAGGTGGCGTAGTGGTAAGACACTGGACTCGCGTTCAAATCTACCTCCGGCCATCCAAATTCAAGTTTTCCGTGATTTCCCTAAATCACTTCAGGCAAATGCCGGGATGGTTCCTTTCAAAGGGCACGGCCGATTTCCTACCACATCCTTCCTCTAACATCCGAGCTTAAGCTCCGTCTCTAATGACCACGCTGTCCATGGGACGTTAAACCCTAAGCTTCCTTCCTTTCTTCCTATATTCATTGAACAGGAACCGCAGTCATGAATATTCGATGTAGAAAGAAATGGATCAGTCTTGCTTCTGCATATAATTAATCGAAAGTATTGACTAACATCGAAAAGGCAACTAAACCAATCACTATAGTATGAAAGCGGCTATAAAGATTAACGTAAAGGTATTATTTGAAAAATAGAATGGAACCTACGGCGATCATGCCTGCCAAAGTAAGAAATATTTAGGAAGAAAGGATATAGCTGCCGGTTTCAAATACCCATATGAGATGATCCAAATAGTTTCATAGGAAAGGAAGCAACGTAGGTCAGAATTTAAGGATGGTAATGATGTACCATTTAACATACAGTGTGTATAATGGAAAATAGTTTAACACTGAATTCGAAAGTAAGGCGTGTCCCGCGATTTTACGTGAGAAGCGTGGCGCACGGCATCAATACCCGGGTAAGAAACAAAGGAAATTA
Organism: Locusta migratoria; assembly: GCA_026315105.1. Taxonomy (NCBI): domain Eukaryota; kingdom Metazoa; phylum Arthropoda; class Insecta; order Orthoptera; family Acrididae; genus Locusta; species Locusta migratoria. Next base: position 739,430,275 of record CM048755.1, on the reverse strand, counting down.
CAATATCTGCTTGTAGAAAGCCATGTTCGTGCTATATCTACGTCAGTCAAAAATGGAGACACACCCAAACAGTGCTTTACAATGAAAAATTTAAGATACTTCGAAACCGTTTAAGACTTTGCTTTCTATTTCTATCTTTGGCCGCGCGGGAGTATCCGAGCGGTCTGGAGCGCCACGTTACGGATCGCGCGGCCTCCCGCGTGGGAGGTTCGAATCCTCCCTCCGGCATAGATGTGTATGTTGTCTTTAGGCTAGTTTAACTTAGTAAGTAGTTTGTAAGACCAGGAACTTATGACCAAAGTAGTTTGGAAAATGTTTGTTAATCAACCGGACCAAACTGCGTGGTCATCAGTCCGTAGCTTACAATCTACTTAAACTAAGGTAAACTTACCTAAGGACAACACACACACAAAAAAACACACACACACACACAAAACCATGCCCCAGGGAGGACTCGAACCTCCGACGGCGAGCAACCGAGCGCCCCGCAGCGAGGAGCCTTAGACCGCTCGGCCGCTCCACCGCGGGAAGTAGTTTGGTCCCATAGAATTACAAGCATTTGAATTTTTTTTCTTCGAGATTACATAAATGGGGAAATGTTACTCCAGTGTTGATTACTAAAAACTCTCTTCAAATTGGGGAATATAGCAGCACGGTAAACGCCTAAATTATTTTCAGACTCTCAGAATGTGACACAGACTGTCAGTGAAACGTGCGCAAGACTTCAAAAGGAGATCTCCAGTCCCCATACTTCAAGTTGATAAAGCAACACTATCAAAACGCCAAACCAGTGTTGTGGAATTCACTGCCTGGCCAATGGAAATATGTGCCAACTAACAAGGAGACTGATTACTAACCTGGCGGCCTGTGTTCCATTCATGTCATGGACATTATTTTTATTTCTGTTTGTTGCTATCGGACGTAGTATTGGTTCTTCCATAATTCTGTCGACTAATCTGTGGATTAGAACGCTACCAATCATCTTTATTTACTTCTGATTGGTTTTGCCTAATGTATATTTGTGATGTACGGTTCTTCCGAGACGAGTGCAAGTGGCCGTGTCCTCTAAGGCGCCTTGCTACGGAGGTTCGAGTCCTCCGTCGGACACGGGTAGGTATGTTGTCCTTAGCATGACTTAGTTTAAGTAGTTTTTAGGTCTAGGGACTGATGACCACTGCAGTTTGATGAAGTGCTTGCAGAACGTCCTTGTTTTAATAAAAAGACCATAAGGAAATAGCACTGCGCGAAATTTAAGAATATATTGAAATGTTACTGGTTTGTCGTTCATATAACAAAATATTCAAATCTCAAAGAAGCATGGTTTCCTGTGACGGTCGTAAAACCATCTTGCCACTTAGAGGACATTACAACACCCATGCCAATTTTTATTCGAGGAAGAAAGATTAGAATTTAACATTACGTCGTCAGTGTGGTCTTTAAAGACGGAGCAATCATTCGGAAAAGAGCCGACATGCTCTTGGAAAGGAACCATCGCGTCATTTGCTTGGTGTGATTCTGAGAAACCACAGAAAACCAAAATCTGGATGGTCGGGGGTGGTTGTGAACCACCGTCCAGTGTGTTACCACTGCGCCACTCCGCTCCATGATTGCTTTCCAATTTACATATTAATAGAAGAAGAATGAATAATGTCTGATAGAAATAAATAACGTCCTGGGCAGGACTGGAACATAGAGCGCCTACTAGTACTGAGCGACCTAGCTTTGACATAGTACTGGTATATGAAACGCGTCACGTTATCGAAACAGACTTTCCTCGGAAACAGTTTGTGTTGAAGGACAAAAGTGGATTTCTTTACTTATAACGAATATGTCCTTATCCTAAAAGGGCTTTAAAATCCGAGATTCCGATCTGAGACTGTTTCCTTGTAACTGAGGAAGCTTAGTTCAAATTCAAATGTTTGTTAAGCTTAAGGGACTTAACTGAGGAGTCATCAGTCCCTAAACTTACAAACTATTTATGAACTATCTTATACTAAAGACGGCACAAACATCCAGGCTTGAGGGGGGATTCGAACCCCCGACGGGGAGCGGTCTCGCGCATCGTAGCATAGCGCCTCAATGCTCTTGGCCTCTCCGCCGCGGCATTCTTAGTTCAAATGGAAAGTGAGGCCGCTCTGTATTATTACTCTTTGCGAAGAAGGAATATAAATGTATATTCAGCGATGAGAATTAAGAAAACATTTGAAGGAAAAATTTGCGCTCTACGGCGCCTTGCTGCGAAGCGCGGTTGCTCTCCGTCGGAGGTTGGAGACCGCCCTCGGGCATGGGTGTGTGTCTTGCCCCTAGGTTAACTTAGTTTAAATAGTTTGTAAGCCTAGAGACTGATAACCTCTGTAGGTAAGCCCCACAGACTTATAAAGATTTTAACATTTTGTGAAGGGAAAATAAAAAGATCACTAGAATAAACAGATTCAGTCTCTAACAAGAGTTCCATGTTCCTGGTCTGGACGCACGGTAGCAGTTCAAACACGGGCCAATGTCTCTCTAGGTTAGACAACACGCTGAAGCTACTACTTCGCCGTCCTCACTGAGCCAAATCGAACGACCGGAAAGGATGATACAGGATGATGCAGAAATAAATGGCTATGTCACGCGACAACACACAAATGAGCACTCACTTGGCCGTCGGCAGAGCGTGGAGGCTTCTTCTTCTTCTTCTTGTTCCTTCTCCCGCCCACTTCCCCTACGTTCATTACTAACTGCTCTGCAACGGCTGAAAGCTGGTCTGGTTTTCCCCAAAAGCTGTAAATTAGCGATTGATATCGTCTGTACTCGGCCTCGTTGCAATGCGCCTGTGATATGTCGAAGAAAGGTGAACGTTCGAAAGGACGTGGTTAGCTGTAGCTAATAACGGCGTGACTCGCAGACAAGATAATAAGCAAAGCGGCGTAGCGGCTCCGCCGATACCGGGAGAGACAAGGGCCGTTTCTAATGAGGCCAGGCGACCACTCGGCCGTGACCCTGCCCAGGCACCGTTCTCTGCCAAACCACACCACCGCTGCTCCATATCCTCACCGTGCTCTGCAAGTTTTGGCTCTCGGTGGACCTTGAAATTTTCAGACCGTATGGCGTCTGTCAACACGCTAGCAGAACGGCCAATAATATTACGTCACTTAATCAGAACATCTTGTTCATTCCACCGAAGGAGGCAGCGGAGTGAATCAACACAGACAAAAGCCGGGATGATTCATATCAAAGTTCCTCTGAGTTGACAAAAACTCCGCCTCTAATGACCACGATGTCGACGGGACGTTAAACCCAAATCATCTTTCCTTCGCTCCTCCTGGTTCTCTCTGCTTCCATGACCTCAATTCTGATCCTGGTATCAGTCTACCTGTTAACCTGAACCTAGCATTCACTGGTCTACATTACAACCCCCTGCCAATTGCTTCCCAATCTTTTCTCGCTTGTTTCTTCCAGTTTTTTCCGTATCAGGCACATCGCGTCTCATATCTTTGTGGAAATCATGTTCGCGCCCGTCTCGTGACCTTCCCGGCAAATAAGTTTATTGCCGCGGTGGTGTGCCCGAGCAAGTAACGCGCGGTTTCTTGCCGTCGTAGGTTCGAGTCGTCCCTCGGGCATGGGTGATTTGTGCGTGTGCGCGCTTTCCCTGTAAATGCAACCGTCATGGGTTCCAATCCCGCTGTGGCACACAGTTATAATCTGCCAAGAAGCTCCATATCAGCGCACACTCCGCTGCAGAGGGAAAATTTCATTCAGGAATATAAATGAGCGCTCAGCTACGATATACTCTCGCCTACAAAAATGAAGTCAGTACTAAGATTAATTATCCGAGCTCCGTTCCATCTTTCGACCAACAGTGTCGTATGGGGGCGAAAGCTGGGGTACCTTATTGATAATGTTCACGTTGCAGATATTAAACTAGCGAAGGTGATTGCAGGTACTAACAGATGGGAACAACGGCAGGAAAAGCGTATATAATGAGGGAAAAAACAATTGGGAATGAATGCCACAGATGAAGCAGAGGGAACAGGCTGAAATGGTAGGGTCACGTTACAAGTATGTGAGAAGCAAGGTTACCTAAGAGGCTCATGGGTTCGGTAGAGGGTATGAGTCAACGTCGACAAAGAAGAAAGTATTTGGATTCCTTCAAAACTGGGTTGCAGTCTCAGAATATAAAAGGTAATGTAGTTTATAGTTAAGATGATTGCTAGGTTTCAGGGATGAGTTAATGATATGGGAGGGGAACGCGCTTGGAATTATCCCGGTGTGTGTGTGTGTGTGTGTGTGTGTGTGTGTGTGACGTAGGCGATAAGTTTTAAAATTACAAAAGTATTCAGGGCTATTATGCCGTGGCCGGATGGATTTATCATGGAAATCCAACGTTTCGTCGCCATCTGCGGTGGACACTTTCGAGTGGGGAAGGGATGGACATCGTAGCTCCTTTGGATGTCGGAATCCCTCCCTGGCTTGCTAGGGACTGATGACGTCATTAGTTAGGTCCCTTCACAAAATAAGCCGAACCTGGCCCGCTAATAAGTCAGTGGCAAGCCAGGGTTTTTGATTCGGACATCTAAAGAAACTACGAACCCCTCGACAGTTGGGGGCGTCAGTGAAATAAGTAAAAGTGAATGTTTGTTCGTATTTTGTGCGATGCCGTACCGGTCATATTTGATCTTCAAAACAAGAAGAAAGTCACTGTGTACGTAAAATTTTGTACGGTGCACGGCAGGTGGTACCTTTACCTACGAGCTTCAACAAAATTTACGGTCTTTTCCGATACTGATGAACTTTTGAACACTTAACTTTCAAAAGAAGAGGAACTTCACCGTCTACCTAAGATGCATGGCGTGGCGGCGGGCACCTCGAAATAAACTTAAGACTCCCCATTAGTGATCAGCATGGAAGTTGACAGAGTTACGTGAGGAGGTGGAGAAGTTTGACAGAGACGAGGAGGTGATGGGCAGAAAAAGGGGAAAAGGACACTGGCAGAGGGAGGGGAGATGTACACTGAGGGTTCTAATCCTAAGGCACCAAACTGGGCCGTAAACTTACAAACTACTTATGCTAAGAACACACAGACACACACAACACACACGCGCGCCCGTACCTCCGACGGGGAGTGGCCGAGAAATCCGTGGAAAGGCACCTTAGACCGCACGGCCGTTCCCACGCGGCATGGAATGAAAAGGTGGACAGAGAAAGAAATGGACTAACTTACGACCGGAATAAATAAGTAGTAGAGCGACGCCGGGTTTTCACCTGGTATGCAAGATGTATGAGACAGGGGAAATACCCTCCGACTTCAAGAAGAATATTGTAATTCCAATTCCAAAGAAAGCAAGTGCAGACAAGTGTGGAAATTATAGACCTATCAGTTTAATAAGTCGTGGGTGCAAAATACTAACACGAATTATTTACAGACGAATGGAAAAACTTGTGGAATCCAACCTCGGGGAAGATCAGTTTGGGTTCAGGAGAAATGTAGGAACACGACAGGCAATACTCACATTACGACTTATATTAGAAGATAGGCTAAGGAAAGGGAAACCTACGTTTTTAACTTTTGTCGATTTGGAGAAAGCTTTTGACAATGTTGACTGGAATACACTCTTCCAAATTCTGAAGGTATCAGGGGTAAAATATAGGGAGCGAAGAGTTATATTCAACCTACACAAAAACCAGACGGCGGTTATTAGAGTCGAAGGGCAAGAAAGGGACGCAGAGGTTGGGAAGGTAGTAAGACAGGGTTGTAGCCTTTCCCCAATGTTGTTCATTCTGTACATTGAGCAGGCAGTGAAGGAATGGAAGGAGAAATTTGGAGAGGGCATTAAACTGCAGGGAGAAGAAATAAAAACATTGCAGGTTGCCGATGACATAGTAATTCTGTCAGAGACCGCAAAGGATCTGGAAGAGCAGTTGAATGGGATGGACAGTGTCTTGAAAGGAAGATATAAGATGAACGTTAACAAGAGTAAATCGAAGGTAATGGAATGTTAGGTCAGAAAATCAGGCGATGCTGAAGGAATTAGATTAGGTAATGAGACAATAAAAGTAGTAGATGAATTTTGTTATTTGGGTAGCAATATGTCTTCTGATGGTCGAAGTAAATAAGATATAAAATGCAGGATGTCTTTGGGAAGAAAAGCGTTTCTAAAGAAGCGAAACTTGTTAACATCCAATATTAATTTAAATGTTAGGAAGTCCTTTCTGAAAGCATTTGTCTGGAGTGTAGCATTTTATGGGAGTGAAACGTGGACGATAAGGAGTTCAGATAAAAAGATGATACAAGCTTTTGAAATGTGGTGCTACAGTCGAATGATGAAAATTAGATGGGTAGATCACGTAACTAATGAGGAGGTGCTTAACCGAGTCGGGGAGAAAAGGAGTTTCTGACATATCCCGACTAAGAGAAGGGATAGATTGGTTGGACACATTCTGAGACATCAAGGAATTGGCAACTTAGCATTAGAAGGAGGTGTGTGTGTGGGGGGGGGGGGTTAAAAATCGTAGCGGGAGACCGAGGGACGAATATAGTAAGCAGATTCAAAAGGATGTAGGTTGCCGAACGTATTCTCAGATGAAGAGACTTGCACGGGACAGGGTACCGCGGAGAGCTGCATCAAACCAGTCTGCGGACTGAAAACAACAACAATGTAGACATAAAGAATTTTCGGGGGTAGCTACGAGTGGACATGGAAGTAATTGAATGAAAGAAGTTGAAAATGTGTCCCAGCCGTGTTTACTAAGCAGAAGAGGCTAGTGAGGGCACGGACCTGTCTTGCCGGGCGTGCACTGGCAGTAGAAGCTGCCGACGCGGTCGATGCAGGTGGCGCCGTTGAAGCAGGCGGCGCCGGCGCAGTCGTCGATGTTGAGCGAGCAGTCGGCGCCGGTCCAGCCGTTGACGCAGATGCACGAGAAGCCGCCCACCGAGTTGGTGCACGTGGCGCCGTTCTGGCAGACGGACGGGCGCAGCGAGCACTCGTCCACGTCGCGCTGGCAGTGCTCGCCCGTGTAGCTGGCCGGGCACTGGCACGTGTACGAGTTGACGCCGTCCAGGCACGTCGCGCCGTTCTGGCACAGGTTGCCCGGGCAGTCGTCCACGTTCTCCTCGCAGTTCTTGCCGCGGTACCCTGCAAACAGACCGGGGGTCATTCAGCAAAATTTGTACAAGATAACGTCAAATTTCAGCTGGGCCTACTATGTTTTCAAACTCAGTTATACAGTACAATTACAAGCAAGCTAATAGGTCTTAAATTTTAATTTGGCAAATAAATTTTTTATAAAAAAATCAGAAGGTTGATTAGTAGGGATACTTACAGTGATTTTTGACAATGAAGCCTGATCAAAACTGTAAGAAAATTACTTTTTCTGAAGAAAGTTTCAATTTTCATTTGTTTTCCTTTAATTTCTGAAAATTCTATATTTTTTTCATTTCCCATCATTTTCTACGTTTGTGTAAGGCTGTGGGGCCGGCCGCGGTGGCCGAGGGGACTGAGGCGCTTCAGTCACGGTCTGCACGACCACTACGGTCGGGGGTTCGAATCCCCCCTCGGGCATGGATATTTGTGTCGTCATTAGAATAAGGTAGTTGACAAGTAGTTAGTAAGTTTAGGGACTGATGACCCCGTAGTTAAGTCCCATAAGCTTAACAAACATTTGAAGGCTGTGGGTCAATGAAAGTAGATCGCACAGAGAATGAAGAAGAAATTGTCGATAGCACTAATTCACGTGTAGAGTTTAATTTAGTTTTGTCAGCTGAGAAATATATTTTAGAACTGGACGTTTTATCCTGCAACTCTCGAGTAGAAATTTCTACATTAGAACTAGGCCTCGATGAATCTGATGACTTGCCTTTGTGTTTTGTCGACTGATAAAACGACTAACTTTTCATTATGTTTTGTTCAAACTGTCTGTCCAGTGGTTCCTTTGATGGAACATCGCTCGTTGTCGCGTCTGATACCTAGCTCTACAAACGTCGCCCTTATGTTTTTGTTTTTTCCTCTATGTATAGCCGCAGCGTGCAATTTATAATGTATTCATCCGCCTTTCGGCTTAACCTACGTGGGCGACAAAAGAGAACGACAGCTACAAGCGACAAATCATAATAGCACGTGCGGATACATAATTATTTGCCGCGTTAATAGTTATGAGGTAGCCGGATGCCTTTCCTGTCGCCACACATGCCCCACGGGAGGAAATGTGTACCCAAAATGTCTGTGTATAGTGTTATATGTGTGAAAGTTTAAAGTGCTACGAAATGTTTGCTAATCGTGTAACTGAGGCGGGACTTGGGGACCAGCCCGGTATTCAGCAAGGGGGATGTGGAAAACCGACTAAAATCACATCCAGGATGGCCGGCACTCCGACCCCCTTCGTTAATCCGCCGGGCGGATTCGAACCGCGGCCGGTACGCCTCCCCGTTTGGGAAAGTGGCGCGTTAGACCACACGGCTAACCGAACGGGTCAATATGTTTACTTTAATGTTCGTTGAAAAGTTCTAGTCTGTGAACATTGATAGAATCTTAGCAGGACATTTCTCAGCCAGAACATGTGTTCTCCTGGCGTAGCGATCCCTACTGTATACGCTCCAGAGGGACAATGCACTTCGGTTCGAAATCATCTGTCTCAGATTTGGTATAGAACAGTACCCGTGATCTGAGAAGTCGAAAGCAGTTACGCTGTCGCAGAAATGACACCCTAACGATAATTGAATACCTGCCGGCAAAAACGGTGTAAGCCTCACAATGCAGTCACGTGACTATCGTCCTTCTCGGTTACTGTATCCGAGCGCTCCGAGGCGAAACAATGTACATGGCTCAATATCTGAAACTTTCCTGGCTTACAAGGAAAGTACTTGGGCCCGAACAAACACATGTACACCAAAATCGTATGAGAGATAATGTAAAGATCCCTTATTGCACTAGTGATACTCCCGCATCTGCAAAACTCGGCAGTCGTCCGTTAGAGGCCTCTTCGTGTGCCATGCCGCATTGCACTTTGACCTGTCGGTTCGCCAGTAGGGACGGTTCAGTGTGCCTCCGAAGTTGCGTTTTGCGATGTTATTTGTGTGGTGAAGCGTCAGATGGGGCGGCGATTGCTAATCAATCCTGCTAATGTATTGCGATTAGCTGAGATGAAGTTACGAAGAACCCTTCTTCGTGAAGATGGTATTAGTGTAGAAGATGAATCATTCACATGCTTTCTCGTATCTGTTACGGTACAGAAATATGAGCATAAGTTATTGTTGTTACAAACTCATAATAATGATAATAGGGATGATAATGACGAACAACTCATTGCAAGCGGTAGTGCGGGACGAGGCGATGGAAGCAGTGGCAGTGAATAGCAACAGTCTACATTAATGAAATCTGAATATTCATAACTTCAATATCATTGTCGTCCAATTGTTTTAATTGCATCTGATGAATCATCAAGTAAATATAATAATCGTAATGATGGTAATGCAATAAAAATTAATGTAATTGCTGGTAGTGCTGTTCAGATAGTTTCAATTAAATGACCATGAAGTATATTTCGGTTTGTATATTTTGTTAATAATATGTATCTTAGTGAGTATCCAACAATTATTGTGATTAATAATAAAACAATTATTGTATGATCATGAAAGAATGATAATTGTTCTATCAATGGTGAGGCTCCATCTTGTAATGATAAGTTTGATCATGTTTCCATATTTTCTAATAAAAGGTTAAACCTTTATTTTTAGAGCTTAAATCTAATGCATTAATCTGCCATATTAGGTTAGGAAGAAGGTTAAGTTGCAACTATCATCGCGGCTTTTGATGACAATTCGCTAGAGAACATGTACGATGGTTATTACATAAGTTATAGTTAAGATATCTGCATAACGTTTGGCGTATACAATTACATCTACAGTGCTATATAGAGCATGGTTGCAGAGCTTTGCAGAAAAACGACACCCACCAGCACACTGAGGTGTACGTAGAGATCCTGTAACCAAACGTTCATACAGAAATGTTTGTTCGAGCCCATGTACTTTCCTTGTTAGTGCTGCAAGCTTTAATTGCGGTTTTAACGGACACGTAGTACATCATGCGTGGTTGGATTATAACAAAGGATTAAATTGAAGACTGGAAAACGCGTTTTCTGCAGGAGTTGAGTCACTGATCGCCTAAAATTGGCGATGGACAGAGATTTTCGCACTGCCATCATTAACCCCTGCTCCACGTTATAAGGTGTATTAACAGAATTCGTGAAGTGTTAGTGTGTGGCCGAGAGGTAGTTGGCTGCCACAGTGTAGCGCCACGTGACTATAGCATGTAACAGCCGCAGTACAGCACGCGGTCGGCCGTGTCATCTGCAGTGTCCCGAGCGCCGCGGTGGGAAACGAATGGCAGGAGCCGCAAAAACAGCCAAATCCGCGAGGCCTTGCCGGGACGCTGAACCGCGCAGTGAATAAGCGATGCCATATTGCTGCCGTCAACACGGAAGCCCTAAGCACATCCGCTGCATACCTGCCTGCCACTGAGCGCACGCTTTGTGTGCCAGGTTAACCCTGCTACACTGGGGTATAGGTGTACCCCAAATAAAAACGGGGTTTTAAAATGATTAAAAAAATGCTCAGAAAGAAACAATTACTTTAATGAAGACATGAAGAACACACTTTTCGTTGATGATCCAAACAAATAAATTGTGTACAAATATCACATTTAACTCTTGATTTTCGGTCTCGAGCCCTAGGGCAGAAAATACACCGTCCTGTTGTGGATTCTGGAACCTCTTGGGCTTCGTCTTCCTACGGCAGTTCTAAAATACCACTGATGGTTTGACGGAGTTCTCGTCTTAAAGTTGGTTTTTCCAAACGCCTTAACATTTGTGGTCGCATCAAATCTATAGCCAATTTCTTCAGGTAAGATCTTCTGTTTTTAAACATTTCCTTATTATCTGCAGAATCTGAAGTGAAGAGCATACGCTGTATTTCAAGAATAGCCTCCTCGTTTGTAAGGTCAAAAGTCTGTTTTCAGGATGTCATTTTATTTCGCCTAAAAAAATTGCAGATAACATTCGATTATCCACTATAATTCTTGGAAACAATCGGTACTAGCATTGTTGTAATGTCTTTGTTGCGAATAAGTATAAATATTCTATATTTTACATCATACTTACAAACTTGAATAATCTTGGTTCTAAAATTTCTTACCGCGATTATGTTACACTGGGGTGCACCTGTACCGCGAACATTAAATAACGTGAAAAGTATAAACCCTATTGACACTTTGATGGTCACACCCGTACTGACTTGTTAAGGCATGAAACTACTGGGAAGCGCAGAACTTGAGCGCTAACTGTTGGCCACTAGCTACACTTAAGAAGCACTGGGGTACAGGCGTACCCCTAGTAGCATTCCAGGGTTAAATAAGCAACCCCGCAGAAGCCGTGACGTCACAGGACGAAGCACTGTGCAGCTGACCTTAACGACAAGTGTGATGTCTTACAAAGTGGAACGGTAAAGAAATAATCTGATAATAGTTCGAAAGTCCCCCGGCTGGCATTTAACAGTCAACTGCTCGATAATCAGATCCAGATGTAGGTGGGTGGAATCTGTTGCTCGCACTAAGGGTGAAAGGGGGGAGAGGAGACTTACGACAAGCCGGGAAATATCTACACATTTTTCTGCACCAGACCCTCGATACGTCATACTGCAAAAGACCCTGCACTACTCCACGTTTATCATCGCTCTTGAACTCAAGAACAGAGTGCGTTGAGGGAAGTCCAAGTTCTTTGTTTGTTACAGACAGTTTCTCATATGCATGCCTGCCAACTTTTGAAATGAAGAATCAGTAACACGCGTGACAAAAAAATGTAGCTATTTTAGAGATACCCCAGCTTGATAAAAATAATACTTCTGGGTTACAAAATACAATAATTCAACTTTGAACAGGATACTCCAATGAAATCACGTCTACTTACATCATACGCCAATGATCTGTAGAAGAACATAACAATCAAGAAAAATTCCATTTTACACAACCGCAGGCTTGGTGAATATTGGTTGGGAGCATTCATAACAGAACTTTCTTTTGACAAGTTAAGCAGATATGGATAACACAGGCAAGAAATAATACAATAGGCACTCCATGCCACATGCTAGTTCAACTTTGAGGTCATAGATGTATCTTTTTTAAGAAGTCTTGACATTAAGTTTTGTCACAACATGGACCAGAACTCCTGATCTTCAAAATAGGAATAGACTCCAGAGATTCTATGGATACGGGTGATCTGAACTGTCCTATTTTTCTTCACGAGACTGAAAACACTTTCAAATTCTGCATTGATATGGGGTATGGTGAAAATAGAGAGCATTACTGTGGAAATTCGGTTACACTTACGAAGTCCATCGCCTCTACGAATTCTTGATATTGGTGTCCAACTGGAATTACTTGCAGCACCTTGATTTGCAACCGAAGTGTCATCTACCTCAAGCACTGAACTGCCTCTGAAGCTCATTCACCACCTCATCAGGAATTTCATTCTCTTCCTTGCATAATGTGATAGGAAATATTCAAAGAAATGTGTGATTTAAATCATAATAACAACTGAACGGAACAAAAAATTTGAGGAGCAGGTTGTCACACCTAAGATTCACACGGAAGAATGTTATCCCGGCCTCAGATTCAATTCCAATGAGGATACCAACATCATACCGATCATATCAAACAATTATTTATCAACAGACACACCTTCAACATGCAAAAAATCGATTGTACGGAAGTGGGGTGATTATCGAGTGTTACCGTTCCAAATTATTGTTCGCGAAATCGTAAAATAACATAATCTATCCGTAAAAGCGTAAAATGCTACAATTTTGTAAATTTTACGGATAAACCATAAAAGTTGGGAGGTATGCAAACGGTTCGGAGCTACAAGAACTAAGCATTTATGCACAGTCCGCAAGAAACCAACTTGAGAATAGCAAACGAACCTAGACCAGAGATTAAACAAGGAAAAGGGTGGCATGTTACGTATCAGCAGTTATTAAATATCCAGTGTACACTACCTATGTACATAACAACCCTTCCGTGTAAAACCTGTGCTATACTTTGGATCTACTCCCACGACAGCTGCCAGATAAATAACTGGGTAGCCAGTTAATCGACAATAACTTCATTGGCACGGCCGAATGCATATAAATTCAGATATTGCTGCGCAGCGTTGGAGCTTCAGAGGCGAATTTCATAAGCAGCCACAGAAAAAACCAGCCACTATTAAGCTCCAATTGACAAACGCACTAGCTGCAGCCATGTGTTCCTTTTAAGAGAAACGCAACCACAGGTAGCTTAGCTGGAGAAAATTTCCCGCCGATCTTGGGCATCTATTAAAATGAAGCAAGGAAATCGTACGATATTCATCGTTATCTGTCAGAAGGCTGCAGACAGATAATTTGTTGAAAGAAATTATTCCAGAGAGTGGGCGAACAAATGGGTTCAATTTAGAAGATTTATCGACTGGGGCAGCAGGCGCCTGCAGAATACGACGAACGCGAGCGCTGCCTGCTCACAAACCAGTTTGAATCGTCAAGTGGCATTCCCAGACACCACATTCGGACCTGTTCTCTATGGGTGTGACCCAGGCACAGCTTCTTACACAATGAACTCATTTCTTTTAACACTTTGGCTGCGGCATCGGTACAGGCGTGCGGGCCGGTAACGCTCGAGTGCTATCATCACTCCGCAATTCTTCTGCAGCCTCTAAACGACAGTCTCCGTGGAATGCCTTGTCCTCTCTACACAGAAAATGACTGTCGTCTAGAACACTAAGTAACTGTTCCTCTGTCAATTTAACACTTTTCCTGCTCCTTTCCACATTGGAAGGTCCACGTGTCGGTTCATTACCCGCCATTACGAACAATATACGTTCGATAACTGACCACACAAAACAAAAGTTTACACGCTTTGATGCTAGCTTAGACGCTGCAAATATAGTCCATTTCATAATGACTGACCCCTGACTTTGAGCTCATATTCTGCTCACATCGCACGACTAACATCGATGTTTTATACCTCGCCGGAATCGTTGAAATGTCTACTTTTATTTGGTGCATGAATATTACATTTTATTTGAAAACGGGACGACATACGCGGTAATATTTGAGTGAAAGCGTGCTTTTTCTGGCTTATTTCGGCGAATGTCAACTTTAAGGATGTACAGAAATCAGACAGTAATTACGAGAAAATTTTCCTTTGCACAGTTTAAAAATACAAAATGTTTAAATGTTCAAATGTTTGTATAGCTTATGGGACTTAACTACGGGGTCATCAGTCCCTAAACTTACAAACTACTTACTAACTAGCTACCACTAAGGACGGCACAAATATCCAAGCCCGAGGGGGATTCGAACCCCCGGCCGTAGTGACCGTGCAGACCGTGACTGGCGCGCCGCAGTCCCCTCGGCCACCGCGGCCGGCTTAAAAATACAACCTTGTTCTATTTACAGACGGAGTTTCATTATTTTCTTATTAGTCGTTTCGTCCCTATAACATAAAACGCAAGAAGTTGCGATTAAGCTTGCCGTTGCCGCTATTGAGAAGGAGAGGGCATTGCTGTTAAGCTTGAACTTTTATTGGTGACATCAGATGTCATTACTAATATAATGTCTCCGTGACTGCGTTAGTGGCTCAGTATATGCGACGCTATGGCAGAGCGAAGTTGTCACACCAGTGCACCGCCACTGTTGCAATGCGCCAGAAGCGCATAGGATCGAAAAAGCAAATTAATTAATCGTGTGATATTTGCGCTTGGTGAACATTTATAAGCATAAAAATATAACAGCTGTGAAAGCAAGAGGAGAGCTTGCATTTACACTTTCCATCTTGTTAATACGAATCATCATTAGAAGAACTGCAGCAGTCTACGTCTCCAATTATTAGGACAAAACGGGTAATCAGAAAATAACAAAACTCCGTATGTAAGTAGAAAAGGGAGAGATCTTTCAACTGTGCAAAGGAAAACTTTCTCCAAATTACGGTCTGCTTTCTGTGCATCCTTAAAGTTGACATTCACCGAAAAAAGCCAGAAAAAGCACGCTTTCACTCAAATATTACCGCGTATGTCCTCCCCTTCTCAAATAAAATGTAATATTCATACAACAAATAAAAGTAGACATTTCAACGATTCCGGCGACGTATAAGACATCGAAGTTAGTCGTGCGATGTGACCAGAATATTAGCTCAAAGTCAGGGGCCAATCATTATGAAATGGACATAGTAGACTGAGTAATCCGACGCTTATAAGCGTCAGCCGCAGTGAAAGTGTTAATTGCTGAATTTACACCCGAAAGGGAACGGAAAAAGCAATATTACTGCCAAACGCATATTCCCCTACTTTTTGATATATCGCCCTAATATTAAATCTACCATCTACATCCAGGATATGGGTTTGAATATACCAGTGATTTTAGTAGCCCTGGTTCAAAATGTGACCGTTAAACTGATTTGTCCGTCATGCGATGGACGATCATATTTTATGAAATACTTAACCACGGCACAAAGCATCAAATGGAACCTAGCAGCCGAGCGGGAATGGCCGTGGGGTCTAAGGCGTAATGCCACGGATTGCACAGCCTCTCCCGGGCATTAGTGTGTGTGGGTTGTCCTCAGTTAGTTTTTATATATATAAAGCGTTTCGAATAGTTAAAATCACGTAACTATTAGAAAAAAAGTGCTCCGTGGAATTGAGCCATGGATCACTGAATCTGACAGATCCATCAATAATGCTCGCGCAGAGCCACTCTTAGCACTGAGCGTCGTATTTCTTCAGACCTCCGTATCCATTTTAAAAGTGACTAAATGAAGCGAGGAAGTAATGTGTCGGCATTGGCTGGCTGGACTGGTGAAAGTGCTCAGCCGAGCGTGCCTGCTTGCACTGGCTCCGCCCTTTTTCCTCAACTGGTCTTTCACTTGCCGCGGCCACGTCTCGTCTCATAACAAGTAGATCACAAAACAAATATACTGATATTTTTTGTGACACGTTCACCATTTGTCACGACAGTCTGTTTCAGGAACCTTAAGAAAGCTTCAGAAATGTATTCACATCCGTGTACTTAGCGCAGACTGAATTCCCTACTAGGTCTAAGCGACTTACTGGTAAACAAAATTTATTGGTCGTCCATCGGCGGTTTCTTCAATACGGGGCGTAACAAACGAAATAATAATTATTTAAGGCTGTTTGTTCAAATGTTCTTTAAGCTTATGGGACTTAACTACGGGGGTCATCAGTCCCTAAACTTACAAACTACTTATTAACTACCTTACACTAAAGACGACGACAAACATCCATGCCCGAGGGGGGATTCGAAGCCCCAACGGGAAGCGGCCTCGAGCATCGTGTCATAGCGCCTCAATGCGCTTGGCCTCTCCGCCGCTATGTCAAACATTAGCTGTAGTGGCAAGGAGGCTGTACTTTTAGTAGCGCTCCCAGTCCTCACTGCAGAAAACAAGACGAGCGATTTCTTTGATTTGATGAAATATTGGATGACGTTCCCATTACACTATGTACAATATTTCTTTGGCAAATAATTTGATAGCGTAATAGCGGCCTTACTAAATGTGCCCTTAACGAAGCGGATCTTCTCCATGTCTTCTATTAACCCTACCTACCACGGGTCCCACACTGATCTTACTTCCTTTGCTGACGGACTTACACTCCCTGAGGATTCTTCCAATTAACCTTACAATTAGTCTGACATTTGCCCTACTCACGACTCGTTTTATATGACCGTTCCATTTCAAATCGCCACTTATGCCTACTGCCAGGTATTTGATGGAAGTAACAGCTTTCAGTGTTTGCCCTGCTACTGCGTTGTTATACAGGGTTTTACAAAAAGGTACGGCCAAACTTTCAGGAAACATTCCTCACACACAAAGAAAGGAAATATGTTATGTGGACATGTGTCCGGAAACGCTTACTTTCCATGTTAGAGCTCATTTCAGTATTTCATTCACGGATGACGCTTCATTCCAACGTGATCAAATTGTAAATTTTCACAATCAACATGTGTGGGCTGACGAGAGTCCGCACGCAACTGTGCAATCACGTCATCGACACAGATTTTCTGTGAACGTTTGGGCAGGAATTGTTGGTGATGTCTTGATTGGGCCTCACGTTCTTCCACCTACGCTCACTGGAGCACGTTGTCATGATTTCATACGGGATACTCTACCTGTGCTGCTAGAACATGTGCCTTTACAAGTACGACACAACATGTGGTTCATGCACGATGGAGCTCATGCACATTTCAGTCGACGTGTTCGCACGCTTCTCAACAACAGATTCGGTGACCGATGGATTGGTAGAGGCGGACCAATTCCATGGCCTCCACGCTCTCCTGACCTCAACCCTCTCGACTTTCATTTATGGGGGCATTTGAAACCTCTTGTCTACGCAACCCCGGGACCAAATGTAGAGACTCTTCGTGCTCGTATTGTGGACGGTTGTGATACAATACGCCATTCTCCAGGGCTGCATCAGCGCATCAGGGATTCCACGCGACGGAGGGTGGATGCACGTATCCTCGCTAACGGAGGACATTTTGAAAATTTCCCGTAACAAAGTGTTTGAAGTCACGCTTGGACGTCCTGTTGCTGTGTGTTTGATTAATGTGATTTGAAGAGAAGTAATAAAAAGAGCTCTAACACGGAAAGTAAGCGTTTCCGGACACATGTCCACGTAACATATTTTCTTTGTTTGTGTGTGAGGAATGTTTCCTGAAAGTTTGGCCGTACCTTTTTGGAACACCCTGTATAATGATGTTTCTATGTAAAGGCAGCATTTTACACTTGTTCCTGTTGAGAGTCAATTTCCATTTCCTGCAGCAAGCAGATGGTGTCTTTCACCACCCCTGTGTATGTATTGTGACATACCTTGCGGGCAGACGCACTCGTAGCTGAGCTGGTCGACCTCGCGGCAGGTGCCCCCGTTGAGGCAGGGCGACGGGCTGCACGGGATGTACTCGCTCTCGCAGTTCTGGCCCGTGTACCGCGAGTCGCACAGGCACCTGCAACACGCGGCCAAGCGTTACCTACTACAGACTAGCCACGTTTACAATCCTTTAATAATAAAGCCACACAATTGTCAACAAACGTTTAAAAATCAACTAAATAGGTTTCATTATTTTCAACATAAATCAATAAAAGACATTGTATTATAAAATTAGCTAATTAAAATGACGGCGACAGGCATTAACAGATTTCTTTCTTTGATAAGTCTGCTGCAGTTACCTGCCACAACCGAGTTTATTAAGGAAGCCTCTCTCTTGGACGAAACACCAGAGGCTCGGGATATTACGTATAATTTGTGAGAAATCGTGTGCGAAATGACGACTACCACTCCGTAACTTTAAAGGATCACAGTTCCGTCTTATGTACCGTTATCTTGTAGGGCACGGAATCAGAGTTTGGAATTTAAGTTTGCGGTCGGTACTTGGCGCCACTAACCGTAGTGGCTTGTTTGAAGGAGGCTGTAAGATCAACAAGATAAGCTGTAATGCCGGCAGTGTATCAGGTGTATTCCTATTTCTCAAAATTTTTTGTAACCAAGATTTTCGCTAGCATTGTTGATAATCCTTGTAAATCTCTCTAACTACCAAAGTAGCAATTCCTTTTGGTGATAACAGCTACTTCTGTTTTCAGATGATTCCTGATCAGCTCTTGGTACTCATTTGTAGTACTGAATATCAAATTAAATTAGTCCACTGTAAAACATTTACTGTCAGGTTTCAAATATCGACTACTATATCGAGAAATATTTTTTTTTTTAAATAAATATTTTGATATATCTAGATTTTCCCATCCCTACGAAATGCGTAGCAACGGATAAAGTCAGTGTATCGCCGTTTCAAGACAGCTTTTACGTCGTCATTGTACATTTAGAAGCGCAGGTTTCCATTACTATCTAAAGACCTTCCCCACCAGCAACTGTGTGGGAAACGTGGAGTGTTCTTGCCCTACCACTACAATCCCTACAAATCAAATTATTTCAGATGTTACTACTAAATTCCAAGAATTACAAAAAGCCAATCGTTTCAGCCGCGTTTAACTTCTGTGAGATGTTACTCTGAAACAATGTTCACATAACGGGTCTGTAAAACAGCGATGAAGCATTACATCTCATATTGTTCTCACTACTGAAGGAGTTTTGCGCTTTACTAATACTCATTACAGAATTTACGGGCAATTTTTATTTAAAAAAATATTAGTGAAAAAATATTGCAAAATACAGCAATAATTGCCTATTCCTCGAACAGGTAAGTCAATATTCTGCTCACGAAAAAATGAAAACTATATTCGTATTGTACAAAGATATGGCCAGAATCAATTTCTAACTCAGGGTAAGTACCACTCTGAAAAGAGAGATGAGATTTGTCTGTCTCTCTCTCTCTCTCTCTCTCTCTCTCTCTCTCTCTCTCTCTCTCTCTCTCTCTCTCCCAAACTATATTCTATGTCATACCAGTTCTTGTAAGGTCTCGTAATGGAGGCCTTTGGCAATTTCACCAAACAATAAACGAAAAACGGCTGGTTTAAGCCAGCAAGTTAAAATATACATCGATCCTCAGGCTAATACATCTTCCATGTTCATGTTTCTGCACCGCGGAAGGAGGCAGACTTAAAGACTTTAAATCTGAACGAACTTTCAATAATTTGCATACTGTTCGTCACTAGATGACATTTTTAAGACACCGTCTTACAAAACTAAACCCATCACGCCGTATTTCAAACAATTCTTTTTTCGTTCCTTATTCAAATATGCAGATTATTGGTCCCACAGCTTATTACAGGAAGCTTCACTGCGACCGGGAATAAATTTACATTTTAAATCGATTTCTCGTAACGAAATGCAATTCCCAACCAATGTTTTCAAAGCAGAATTATTGTAAAGAGCTCCAACCACTTGCAAAAATCGGGGTGATTTACGACTCATTACAGGGAATTCGGATGTTTGTGTGTGCAATGACGTATCCTTAGTTATTACGAAAAGAAGAAAATCATTAAGGCCAAAAAGTAGAATTACAATGATGTAGTATGATTGCTAGAAATTCGCACAGATTAGAAGCGATAGCTTTTAAGCAAAAAAAGCTGGCACCTCAATAGCGAAGGTGTGTGGATGTTTTCCCGACACAGCACGCCAACAAATTATGCCTCGGAAGATGTGTTTTTGAGGGAAAATTCATTTTACGTTCCCTCTGCTTCATTTACGCATCTCGAATAATGGCTGTGTCTCTCTAACCTGACCGGATTGATACCAGCAGCGTGTAGCCCAGCCACGCCTCACGTGCTACCGAAATTCTCGTCTTGTAGCACACTATGACTGCACATTAATCCGTCTTGCTCGCAGACACCATACCTATAATCGTTTGCTGGCCTCCAACAGGTGATACATTGCGGGAATACAGTTAAAGCTGCGAGCAAGAAGTAATGGACAGGGGGCACTACAATAGTACGGGAAGCGTGTTTGGAGAGCCGAATTGGCTGGCCACAAGCAGGAAATCCATCATCAATTTTTAACTGCACCAAGGATTTTATTCCACAATGCCCTGTAAAAGTCGAGATGTTTGAATTTGGCGAATTCATAAATTTGCGGCAGTTTATGTCAATCAGTGGCAAAATTGTAGCCGCTGCGGAGCGGCCGAGCGCACTGAGGCGCTATGCTACGATGCCCGAGGCTGTTCCCCGTCGGGGGTTCGAATCCCCCCTCGGGCACGGATGTGTGTGCAGTCTTTAGTATAAGCTAGTTCATAAGTAGTCTGTAAGTTTAGGAACTTATGACCCCGTGGTTAAGTCCCATAAGCTCCACAAACAACATACAAAATCGTCATCTGGGAGAATCGAGCTTCTGCCGGTAATCCGCGTCGATATTTCGATCGCGTTACTCGCGATCTTCATCAGGTGCTTCCTGAAGCTGAATCCAGTGTGGAACGCGTCCAGTATTTATGCCTGTCTGCGGTGGCTAGGCGTTCGGGCCGGCCGCGGTGGCCGAGGGGACTGAGGCGCTCCAGTCACAATCTGCACGGCTACTGCGGTCGGGGATTCGAATCCCTCCTCGGGCATGTATATTTGTGCCGTCCTTAGTCTTAGCTAGTTCATAAGTAGTTTGTAAGCTTAGGGACTGATGACCCCGTAGTTTAGTCCCATAAGTTCTACAAACATTTGAACATTTTTTTAGGCGTTCTGCCATTGGCCGGCGCTGTGGGAGGCGCTCCATCCGACGTCCGCGCCGGCCACTAGCGGCAATACCAGCATTTACTAGGCGTGGCTGTTCCGCTTGCTGAGTGCGTGCTTTTTGGCTCTTATCAGTTAATAATTTCGTCATGTTACGTTCTGTTCCACCTCCAAGTTGTACTGGGCGTTCAATCTGCCGATTGCCGTCATTTAAGCTTCCTAGTGCACTACACAGTTCTGTTACCGTAGCCGGCCGGTTCAAGTGCTCCCTATGAGGTCCGCGCCCGCTAGCAGCGCCTGCCGCATCGCTCTCTGGCTCCTGGTGTTGGAATCGCCGTCATTTATTCTCTCTGTGACCGTCTTACGATTCTCCAAGATGACAACACCCCGCCGGGAAAGCCTTAATACGTACAACATAGTAAATTGTAATTCAGTTGCGCATATAATCTCCTGAGGCTAAGACTTTGACTTGAGTCAGTTTTGAAATTGTTGGTGGTGCCATGTGGCGGCAGTATTTGGGTGAATGAGCACGCCCCAGCTGCGCCGGCACCAGCGCCGCGACCGGTTTGCTTCCTGGTGGCGATACGCATCTGCAGCCGTTCTCACCGCTGCTCGCTCACATTACCACCACTAACTGTATTCACCCTTCACCAGTGGGCTGCACTTGGGAATATGTTCTAGCGCTACTCATTCAAAACGGACGTTGCAGACGGACTAGTACTGGACTTCACTGAAGAAGGGAAGGAAGGAAGATGGGGGTTTAACGCCCCGGCGACAGCGTGGTCAGAGACGGGACTCGGCTGAAAGGACCACAGTTTCGGCATGCTGTTTCTTCAGCTTATCTTACTCCCGATCTGATCCAAGGCTGCACATAAATCTCTGGATTAAATCCAATAGCGGACCATGACTTTTACGAAACGATTCTCCAGGTTCGTTCTATCGACAAACTCTTCCTTTTATTTAGTGTGAATGTCACTCGTAGCACTAAATGCTCTTGGCATTCTGATGTCGATATAGGAAATAGTCTTGTGTAGTTCGCCAACGAACTAGTTCGGAAGAGCGCTCCGACAGGCGAACTACGCGAACTAGTTCGTAGATCCCTCGCCTCTTAGTTCGTCCGCTCCTTCTCCGAAGACTGGCGGGGAGCAGCGAGAACGCGCAGAATCGCGTGATTCCCTTCTGCCAGTACCGTAATTTCGAGCTGAGATGCACTACTACAAATTTTCTTTTCCTGAGGTATTCAGCAGTGTCATAACAAAAGAAAGAGCTCTTTTAGTAGCGGGAGCAAAATCCAAAACGAGCGGACGAACTAAACAGAGCAACCTACTTCGCGGCCGAGCTGCGAACTAAAACGAGAGCTACCGGCCGCGAACTAAAACATGCGCGGTCGCGAAATAAAATATTCGCGATCGGTCGCGAACTAAAATATGTGCAATCGGTCGCGAACTAAACATGCGGTACCGGTCGCGAACTATTATGCCAAACGTATCTCGCTTCTTAGTTCGTTGGATTCTTTTCCGAAGATCGACGGGCAATAGCGAGAAGGTGCGCAGCAGAATTAAAAATCACGTGTTTGCCTTCAGCCGATGGCCTTTTTGAGGTGAGCGTCTGCCTGCTAGATTACATAGTTCAGCGCTACAAAATTTTTGTTTTGAAGTATTCTGCACTCTGCAATATCTGACTAATAAATTCCATAATGCCAAGATATAGAGATAGCTTTAAACTCAAACGCGAGAAATTACCCACAAACTGTTTCTTTTGGTTTGCGTGATATCGTTAGCGGTTCACGCAGCAAGCGCATGAAGCAGCTAGGTGGGGAACTTCCCCCTCCACCTGCATGCGCAGACCACACCGCTCAGCCGTCACTGGGAACGGACGAACTAAAAGAACGAACTAGTTCGCGGCTCTGCCGCGAATTAAGTGAGCGCTCCCGATCGCGAACTATTATGCGCAAGTCTAATAAGAAATGTATTGAACTATCTTTTTGCATTTATTTGGTATTCTAAAATGAAGTAACTTCCCCAGCAACCCACTTTAGATGGTTGTAATCCTGCACTTTGGTATAAAGCACAAGCCTTTAATTTTTTTTTCTAACTAGCTGCTTTCAGTTTTGAAGTAATTGCACTGAGACCCCGACCAGCATTCTGTATAATCATGAGTCACTGTACTTGACCAGAAGGAATAGTTGAATTACATCCTCAAAATGTTTGTCCTTTGAGATGATAATTTTTCTCGAATGGCTAAGTTGACCACATCTACCACTGCTTTCTTCGACATCCCTGTTATCAACTGGAGGTTTCCGTTTCCCAGTATTTAACCAGTCAAGCAAGCTCATGATTACTTTGAAATTATCACACACACACACACACACACACACACACACACACTACGTAACTAAGCAGACTCAATTCAAAGAGCGCCACAACGACGCTATGAAAATACAAAGCAACCGTTTACCGTCAAAACAATCAAAGCTGACAGTGTGCCTGCAGTTCAGCAGTTATTATACATTCAACTACTTGAAGTGCTAGTCAAACAGGATATTCGCTTTTATTGTAGGTCCGAATTACCACTAGATAACTATCAAAAAGTAAATAATAATTTCCAACACTTTTCGAAATCCATTCGACAGAACACAGTTGGGCTTTTCTTTTTTACAGACTGAAAAAGGAAGTTTAATCGTATCAAAAAGTAAATAATAATTTCCAACACTTTTCGAAATCCATTCGACAGAACACAGTTGGGCTTTTCTTTTTTACAGACTGAAAAAGGAAGTTTAATCGGTACGCTTATAACGAGTTTGGAATTTAGGGGTACCCCATACCGGCACAACAGGAGCACTGCTCTCTTCTTATACACGAGACCAACGCGACAACCAATGCGACACCTCGATAGGTGGAACTCACTGCTTAGACTCGCCAGAATTGGAATGAAGACACATTCCATCGGTGGTTACAAAGCGACTCCAGAATTCCTTCGGGCTTTACGTGCATTGTTTCCAGATTCCGCTGGCAAGTTTTTTCCTCCTTTCCAAGTTTTTCGACATCATTGGAAAATACGGCATTCTTCTTTTGACAGCTACCACTTAAAACATTATGTACAACGCAAATTCGGACGGCAATACCATTAGCAACCTCAAATATTCTTAGTTTTCGGTTATGCCTAAATCGTGTTTCTTTTTAACCATTTACGAATTTTTTGTATCAGCAAAACGTCCGACAAAACCTTACTCTAAGAATTTTGCGAACTGCAGCATCACGAAGAATACATGCGACAAATGAACCTGCGTTTGCAACGCAGCCGACAAGGACTACTGAACTACAACGAGCTCTGACTTGCGAAAATTACGGTGATAATTTAACCGAGGGCTCAGGATTTGCATTAAATGCGTCTCCGGTTGCCCAGATGTTTCTAGTGTCACATACAGCGCACTTCGACTACTCAAATGCGTATTCACTGAAGTTACAGACTCTCACGGTTTCACACGAACCTCGGCCCGACAAAAACACCTCAAGCTATTCCTCGTGAACGTCATCTCGTCGTTTCAAGTTTATGCAAACGTACCACTGAACCTTCTGCAGTCACGAAATTGCGGACCTAGAGATTTTTCCCGTAGAAAAATAGTGCATCTTAGTGTTTTATTCGTAATATAACCTCTACAGCGACTACGTAGCTGTTAATAGTAATATGAAAATTATATACAACATGAAAATAACGTGCTGCTCTTTCGCTAAGTAATATTTTAAAAATGAAGAAGCAAACATTATTAAAAAAGAACAACATTCTACGCAATAAGAAATTTATTTTACGCAACGTATATGGTAAATTCAATAAGATTTGTGGTATTGTTTAGTTTTTGCTTAATGATGCGTTCTATCATCAGATTGCCTTCCATAAAGGTTTCTTTGCGTCCACGAATGCAAGTCAATTGCCGAAATCTAGATCTGCAAAATAAAGCAGTTTCTTACAAATAACGACTGATTGCTGCAAAAACACCCATTTGGATACGTTCTATATCTGGATCGGAGCTTGATAGTTTTATGCGCAAATCGTTTTCGACCCAAAGTTTGCTTCTTTGTAAATAAATAAAAATATTTAAACAACGCTTGAAACTGTTGTCTCCCGTAAGTAAATAGTAGTTGTGGCAGCAATTATTTAAAACCAAAACTTGCAAAAACTTGAAATGAGCTACAGTTGTGGACTCTAAAGAATGTTACCAAAAAAGAATCACATTGTAGTTCCCTTAGGGAGAATTCCTCATATGATTTTTAAGGCTGTCCCCTACAAACAAATTTCTTATCCATAACAATAAATCGGGAATTCTTAGAAAGTATCTTCTAAAAACAGTATGAGTTTTAAGTAACAGTGCTGCATAAACAAACCACTTTCATCAGTGGGCCTATTGTAAAAAATACCACTTCGTTCGAACATTAACCCGCAACCACTATCATTTTAAATAAAGAAGTGATATGAATTGTTACTATTCTGTATTAAATTAAAAATAATATAATGAAAATAATAAGACTTAGGAAATACACTTCTTCAGTCAATAAGATATTTCACTTAGATACTCAAAAACTCCAGTGACCCACTAGTGGGTCGGAAGCATAGTTTGGTGTACATTATCATCTCCTCTAGCAATCATGCAGCGCCGTGAAATAATTGTTTTTACATCCTGTATAATATTAATTTCGTGTAGCTCTGCAGTCTGGTGTAGTGGATCCCAGCAATTCTACCGGGGAATGCCAATTGCTATATGCGGTATACGTAGTAATCACCAGCATATTCGATATCAACGCCCGTGCTTATCTTCGCATCAAGTGACTATACCACAAGAAATCCTTAACGTAAGAGCAGCACATGGAATATTCGTCCCATTCTGGTTGCGATGAAGAATGGTACTCACAGAGTGAGTCATTACTGAATGCAAAAACTGGGCTTACTGTCAGTGTATATTTCAAAACAGAAATAAAAGTTTTATTTACTCGAGACCATAAATAGATTTTGCTCCATATTATACACAAAGTTGGCCGTGTAAATCTATATGACTTTTAAGCCTTTCATTTCCATATTATGAATTCAGCTTTGGAAAATTTAAAATTCAATGTTTTCTGTATTAATACAGCGCACTAAACATCAAAATGTGTTTTTAATTTTTTGATCGAACAATTGTTTTTATTTATTTTCATTTTTAAATTTTTTTATGTCACGTATTTTATGCACAACACAGACGTTTGTATCGAGGTATTTTATTACTTGGGGCGTTATTTTGTTGATAATTAACACTGTTAGATCAATAATGCTAGCATAAGCTTCGCCACAGCACCAAAGACAAGACAATTCAGTACTAAGATAAAATAACAAAAACCCAACTCACACTCACAGCCATGTACAGACGGCAACGGCAAACGTATAGAAGTGGTTAGACGCCGTACCAAGCGGCAAAATGTACTAGAAGCATGTTGTTCACCAACAACAATGCGACTTTAAGGACTGGTACACAAGAGCCGCGGTGGAGTAGTCGAGCGGTCTGCAGCGCCACGTTACGGACCGCGCGGCCGCCCGCGTCGGGGGTTCGAAACCTCCCGCTGGCATGGATGTGTGTGTTGTCCTTAGGTTAGTTTATGTAGTTTGTAAGAGTAGGGACTGATGACCAACATAGTTTGGTCCCATAAGATTACAAACATTTGAACATTTTTTTGGTACAGAAAATACGGTATAAATCAGGTTTTAATACGTTGTTGTCGACAAACAACACTGGGAATGAGAGG
The DNA here is from genome assembly GCA_026315105.1 of Locusta migratoria. Taxonomy (NCBI): domain Eukaryota; kingdom Metazoa; phylum Arthropoda; class Insecta; order Orthoptera; family Acrididae; genus Locusta; species Locusta migratoria. The sequence continues at coordinate 739,403,325 of CM048755.1, read as the reverse complement.
GTTAACAACGCTGGTCATCAGCCCCTAGGCTTACAAAGTAATTAAACTAAGGATACCAAATGCACCAATGCCAGACGGAGGACTGGAACCTCCGACGGCGCGCTACGCAGCTAGGCGCGTTGGAACGCCACCACGGCACGGGGTCCGCGTCTTCCCTCGGCCATGTCCTTGCGTAAGTTAGTCTATGAGTTTGTAAGTCTAGCGGTTGCAGCAGGTTTACAAACATGCGAAACACAAACTTCGCTCTAAACTACAGCCGCATACAGATGAAGAATACTTGTGACTTAAATTTGAGCGCTAAACTGCAAAATAAGTGAATATGTGAAGTATTAAAAAAATGTATAACACACACAAGAAAAGCTGCAGTCCTTGCTATGTTCATCCGCTGTGGTGCGCCGCGGTGGAGTAGCCGAGCGGTCTAAAGCGTCTCGCTGCGGAGCGCACGGTTGCTCGCCGTGGAGGTTCGAGTCCTCCCTGGGGCATGGCTGTGTGTGTTTGTCCGTAGGTTAGTTTACCTAGGTTTAAGTAGTTTGTAAGCTACGGACTGATGACCAAGAAGTTTCGTCCGATAGATTTACAAACATTTGAACATTTTTTCGCTGTGGTGTATGGGAGGGTGTCGTCTGTAACTGACTGTAATAGCATACAGGATGACTTAGACAAAATTTCTAGTTGGTGCGAAGAATGGCAGCTTGCTCTCAATGTAGAAAAATGTAAGGTGATGCGCATGAGTAGAAAAAACAATCCTATAATGTTCGAATACAGCATTAGTAGTGAGCTTCTTGATGCTGTCGCGTCGTTCAAATATCTAGGCGTAACATTACAGAGCGATATGAAATGGAACTAACATGTAAGGACAGTTGTGAGTAAGGCGGACAGCCGACTTCCGTTTATTGGGAGAATTTTGGGAAGATGTACTTCACCTGTAAAGGAGACCGCGTATAGAACGCTTGTACAACCACGTCTTGAGTATTGCTGAAGTGTTTGGGACGCGCAGCAGATGAGTTTAAAGGAAGACATAGAGGCGGTTCAGAGGCGAGCAGCTAGATTTGTTACCGGTAGGTTCGACCAATGCGCGAGTGTCACGGAAAAGCTCCGGCTCAATTGGGGATCGCTGGAAGAAAGACGACGTTCTTTTCGTGAATTTCTGTTGAGTAAATTTAGAGGGCCGAAATTTGAAGCTGAGTGTAGTACGATCTTGCTGCCGCCTACTTACATTTTGCGTGGTGATCACAAAGACAAGATAAGAGAAATTAGGTCTCCTACGGAGGCACATAGGCATTCTTTTTTTCCTCGTTCCATTTGGGAGTGGAATAGGAAAGGAAATGCCTAGTAGTGGTACAGTGTACCCTCCGCCACGCACCTTACGGTGAATTGCGGAGTATGTATGTAGATGTAATAGAGTACGACATGGCAGAAGAGCCTCGGTGTTGCAATGAGAGCTTCTACGTGAAGCCATTGCCCGACCTTCGGACACACAAAACGGTGGGGTTGGTGTGTACGTGGTCCGGACTGGGGACAACGAACCGGCACGTGAGCTGCGCTCCGCCACCACCGACGCCTTTTTGCCGACACTTTCTCCCCGCTTTCATTTATCTAACAGCAAAGTTTCTTACTGTTGTCAGCCATCTCAATAGAGCCGTTCTTATACTAGGACTCAGAATGGGAACTGGTCTTCCGGAGAAAATTTCACCTCTACTTAATTTCCGGCGCAGTGCAGATTCAATCGCTCGTTTTCACCATAATCCACCCCCCCCCCTCTCTCTCTCTCTCTCTCTCTCTCTCTCTCTCTCTCTCTCTCTCTCTCTCTCTCTCTCTCACACACACACACACTTTCCGAAACGAACAAAACTATTAAGTGAAGAGAAACAGAATGGTTCTGGCACCGTTACAGATTTCAATAAAGATCTCCCGATGGTAAGGCGTAAAGCGAAACTCGTTTTGTCTCGAGAATCGATCACGTAGTCGATTTGCCTCGCCCATTATAGTCGATATCGAAACGTGATGAGGAAAATAAAAGGCGACGAAGCTAGTTAAGAGCATTTTAGAGTGTTATTTACGAACATTAGGCATACATTTAAAAGCCGGGTAGCGGCGGGTACAGCACCTAGGCACAGTTTGCCCTACTTTTAGGGTACAGTAACGCCTCTTTCGTGTTTTCCGATCGTTGTCCTGCCATCAACCTTCCAGCGTGATTCCATCTTCAATTCGCAACTCTGCAGATAATATTTCGGCGTCAGCAGTAAATACTTCTGTAGAAAAATCTGCTATTTTTCGCTACGGCTCGCAACAAAACTAGAAATTTTTAGGTAACATGGTCTGGACAATGTAAGCGATCTGTTGTCAATTATTAATTAGTCAAAGAGTCAAGATCACAAATAATCGTTTATTTGACCAGTTTCGGCCTAGATCTAACAAGGAAATGAGTCTCAACTTCGGGTGACGGATTTTACAGCCTTTTTAGAATGAGAAAGCACTTATAAATAAACTTGATTGAATGTAGCCGTTGAATTTATTTCAAAGCCAAAGAGCAGCTAATTTCTGAAATTTCCATTTCGTCAGAAATACTTCGCTTTATGGGTAACAGGTGATCAAATAAATAGAAAGATAGGACCCAGCAAAATCCTCGAGTATCACAGGAAATACTGAATTTAATTGATGAAATGAGAAAATATAAAAATGCAATAAATGAATCAGGTAAATGAAGTACAGACGACTACAAATGAGGTTGAAAGAAAGTGCAAAATGGCTAAGCAGGAGTGGCTAGGAGACAAATGCGAGTATACTGAAAAATGTATAACGAAGGGACCGCTTACAGGAAAATAAGAAACATTTTCATGCAAGGAAAGCAGTTGAACATGATGGGAAACCAGTTCTGAGAAATGAAGGGAAAGAATATATAGATGAGCTCTATAAAGGAAATGAACTTGGAGTCAATATTGTAGAAAGGGAAGAAGAACTAGAGGGAGTTATGAGATACTATAGTGAGAGAAGAATTGGACAGGTCAGTTGAAGACCTAGGTCCAAACAAAGCCCCTAAAGCCGTAATATTCCTTCACACCAAAACCTTCAGATGTAAGACACTCAGATCGATTCCAAACGTTGTATATTGATAGAGCATCAACAAAAACTTCGATATAATTCGTGCTATCTGCTGCCGTCCAGGAGAACGTGCGTAAACGGGAAATAATAAGTAACACCTGTCCCACATAGTGCATGAAAAGCATACCTGTAACAGTGAGCTTCCGTGGGGAAGTCGTTTCAAGGGTCCAGGGTTCAAGCCATGGTGCCTGGTGATGCTAACTTTTTTCTGTGTATTAGGTTGGAAATTGTACTACATCTACATATACTGAGTGTTATATGGGACAAAATGTTCCCTGCCAATCTAGCAGTCATTTATTATTATTATTATATTATTATTATTTTGTTATTACTTTAAATACTTTCGAACGTGTGGCGCAACTGTTTCTTTATGCTTTTGTTCCAACTGCTTCCGTGCTTCTGTTTATTCTCTGAAACTAAGAATATAATATACGGGTTTGCTACTTTCAAATGAAATCAAATGTCTGTGAATCTATCGGACCAAACTGCGTGGTCATCAGTCCGTAGCTTACAAACTACTTAAACCTAGGTAAACTAACCTAAGGACAAAGACACACACCCATGCCCCAGGGAGGACTCGAACCTCCACGGCGAGCAACCGCGCGCTCCGCAGCGAGGTTTCAAATGAACGAAGCAAAAGCAAACTGCCGATAACACACTGCTATAAAATCCGAACATTATGTTTACATATCAGGAACATGCTCGCCCATATAACAAATGCCAACTGACTGCATAAAAAAATTGCTTCGAGCAGGGCTTCAACCAAGGACCCTCTGTATAACGAACGCTCTACCAACTTGCCGACAGGAGCTCGAGATGATATGCTCTCATAGTTGTGCTTTTCTTCTCTGCCTAGATCAGGTGTTACTTATTATTATAGTTTATGCACGTTCTCCTGGACGAAAGCACCCAGCACGAATTTTATCGCAGTTTTGGTTGAGGCTCATTCGATATATCTCGTTGGGTATCGATCTGACATTGAGACATGTGGACCTCGTTGCTTGCAGTGGCTGTGAATTGAGTCGCGCTGCTTGCTCGCTCTCCTTCTTGCTGACAACTTGGACCGGTAGGCCAGGCTCTGCAAGTTCGCGAGTCGTTCCGGTCCTGCTAGGTCCGTCACGATGGCTCTCAACCAAATAAATGAGTGGCTGCCGCTAACAGCTAACTTGCTTCATTTGATATACACCTTTCGTATTATCAACTGGAAAAATTTACAACCGGGTACTTCATTTCATCACAATGACCACGATGCATCAAAAAGGTATTTATTACATTATGAGATGAAAATGTTACAATAAATTATACGTTTCAACGGAAGAGAGAATATCGTCCAATACGGCAATTATGTTCGGATTGTGTAATTAAACGCGAAGTAATACCGACAATCAATATAACAAATTGGGTGCTTATGAATATGTGCGATTATATTCGCAATTTCTTGTCAGAAAGGACACAGTACGAAGTAACTAACAGAAAGTCATACCTGGTGTTCCCCGGGGAAGCGTTAGAGGACCCCCACTGTTATCTTTTATAAACGATTTAGGAGACAATGTGAGTAGCTCTCTGTTGGGGGAAGATGCTGTCGTTTATCGGTTACTAACAACCAGCAGATCAAAAGCAACTGCAAAATGATTTAGATATCTGCATGGTGAAAAACATGGCAACTGGCAATTGACCCTAAGTAATTGCAATTCGCGATTGACCCTAAACAATAGTAAGTGTGAAATCATCCATACGGGCACTAAAATAAATCCGTTAAACTTCATTTACACGATAGATGAGTCAAATCTAAAGGCCCTAAATTCAATGAAATACCTAGAACTTACAATTAGGAACAACTTTAACACGTTGGCTGCCGTGTGGCCGCCGGCGGCCACAGCAGGCGGCTCTGGCGCACCTCTGACGTCATTGCAGCAGCCAACGAGTTGATCGGAAAGCTCACACAGAAAACATCGTAGGGAAGGCGAACGAAAGGGTATGTTTCATTCAGAGAACACTTAGATTATGGAACAGTACCAGTAAAGAAACTGCTTACACTACACTTTGAGTGTTGCTGCACACTGTAGGATCCCCGAGGGGGACTGAAGGAGGATGTAGAAAAAGTTCAGAGTGGGGTAGCTCGTCTTGTATTATCGCGATACAGAGGGCGGAGTGTCACGGAAATGATGCTCAAGTCGGGCTGAAAATCATTAAAGGAGGGCTCGTTCGTTGCGACGAGATTTATTTGCGAAATTTCTTATTTCTCCGAATGCGAACACATTTTGTTAGCCGCGGTGGAGTAGCCGAGCGGTCTAAAGCGCCTCGCTGCGGAGCGCGCGGATGCTAGCCGTGGAGGTTCGAGTCCTCCCTGGGGCATGGGTGTGTGTGTGTGTGTGTGTGTGTGTGTGTGTGTTGTCCTTAGGTTAGTTTACCTAGGTTTAAGTAGTTTGTAAACTACGGACTGACCGATAGATTTACAAACATTTGAACATATTTTGTTAGCACCCACCTAGTTAGGGAGACACGATCAACATAAGAAGAGAAAACTGAAATATTGACGTGTTCGTTTCTCCCGTGGGCTAATAGAGAATGGAACGGTAGAGAAATACCATAAAAGCCGTTCGATGAACCCCCTGCCCTGCACTTCAGTTTAATGTGGGACAAAAGGTAATGGCAGAAATTGAACGTCATCAAATACGTAACAAGCCTCTTCGCTACGAGCTCAGTTCTTAATGGCTAATAATAAATAAAAACACATTATTTTCGTCCCCAGTCCCGCAGTGTAGATCTATTAGAAACAACAGATTTTATTTCTAACATAGGAATTATTTATGCGTCAATTAAATCGAGCTTATAAAAAGTGTAGGTAATGTGTGGAGTTTCCTGATTGAGCACACCTGTCCCTCGGCAGTTCTCCTTCCGGTGACCTCATTCCCAGCAGTTCTTGCTGCACACTCCGGCCTTCACTCTTCCGGCGGCGACTAATAACCCAAGAATCCAAACGGGCACGTGACGTCACAGCAGCTAGGAGGTGGCCGGCCAGGGCGGACAATAGGCACGATTAGCATCGAGCGTAATTCTCGCAGCCTGATTGGAGCTAGTTGTCGTTTTGTATTCGTCGCGTGGCGCTACAGCGTTGCCGAGCGCACGCCGCGGTCGGCCGAGCTGGCGGCGCCCAGTCCGCAGCGCGTCCTGCTGCCTCAGACCACGCGGCTGTTTATTTGTTAGTCGCACTTGTCCTTTCTACACGTCCTAGTGTACGAGAAACGGAAACGGTCAACAAAAATGTTCAAATGTTTGTAGAACTTATGGGACTTAACTACGGGGTCATCAGTCCCTAAACTTACAAACTACTTATGAACGAGCTAAGACTAAGGACGGCACAAATATCCATGCCCGAGGGGGGATTCAAACCCCCGACCGTAGTGGCCGTGCAGACCGTGACTGGAGCGCCTCAGTCCCCTCGGCCACCGCGGCCGACAGAAAAACCCCGACCCGCCCAGGAATCGAACCAGGGCTCCCTGCGTGGCAACCCACCACGCTGTCCACTATGGAGGCGGAGCTCGCGGTGGAGTAGCCCAGCGGTCTAAGGCGCCTCGCTGCGGAGCACGCGGTTGCTCGCCGTCGAAGGTTCGAGCCCTCCCTGGGGCACGGGTGTGTTTGTTTGTCCATAAGTTAGTTTGCCTTAGTTTAAGTAGTTTGTAAGCATAGGTACTAATAACCAACGCAGTTAAATCTCATAGATTTACGAACATTTGAACACTATCCTACGCAAGCCCCCTCATCTGTGAATACGAAGGGCAACCTACATCCCATAGAACATGTTTAACAAATAAGAAAGAGAGCACATAAAATAGTCTGTTATGCATAATGTGGCAGTTTTCCTAACCTGTACAGGTTTGGTAACTCAGCAGTTGTATGAGATTTCGTACGCTCCTTGCGTTTTATTGAAGATAAAATGTGCTTCTTTTCAATTAAATAAAGGAAACAACAAACTTCCAGTCGTCCTGGTGTTCTTTTCCCTCACTTGACACGAAATCTATCGTGAACGTTGCCCCGTGCTGGGGTTCGCTACAGTAAGTGCTTCCTCCCTGTGTGAATGGCGCGCCACTGAGGCGGCGTCCTTGGGCGCAGCCGGATCTCGTCTGCTATGCCACCGGCTTTCTCACCGCCACCACGTGGCCGCTACACCGCATTGCGTAATGCCACACAAATTAACGCCTCCACAACTTATTCTGGGGGTAAGGGTGTACCAACTGCGATCCACAAGTGGGCTCGACCGCACTTTAAACGTCCACATGTGTCGGCTACGGACTGTCAACTAGTCTTGTGTAGTTCACGAACGAACTAGTTCGGAAGAGCGCTCCCACAGGCGAACTACGCGAACTGGTTTGCAGATCCCTCGCCTCTTAGTTCGTCCGCTCCTTTCCCGAAAACTGACGGGGAACAGCGAGGGCGCGCAAAATCACGTGATTCTCTCCTGCCAGTTACTGTCATTTGGAGCTGAGCTGCAGCTCAGCTGTAGTTTCATAGACATTGCCCAAAAATACGGGTAATAGCACACGCTTGGGCAACACTGATCATTATATAAAAAAGCTGGTATAACAAAAGAAAGAGCTCTTTTAGTAGCCGTAGCAAAAGCCAAAAAGAGCGGACGAGTTAAAAAGAGCGACCAACTTCGCGGTCGAGCTGCGAACTAAAAGGAGAGCTACCGGTCGCGAACTAAAATATGCGAACAATTATCCCAAACGTATCTCGCTTCTTAATTCGTCGGATTCTTTTCCGAAGACCGACCGGCAATAGCGAGATGGCGCGCAGCAGAATAAAAATCACGCGTTTGCCTTCTGACGAAGAGAGCCATTTCGAGGTGAGCGTCTGCCTGCTAAATTACATAGTTCAGTGCTACAAATTTTCTGTTTTGAAGTATTCTGCACTCTGCAATATATGACTATTAAATTCCATAATGCCAAGATATAGAGATTAGTCTAAACTTAAACGCGAGAAATTACCCACAAACTGTTTCTTTCGGTTTGCGTGATATCGTTAGCGGCTCAAGCAGCAAGCACATGAAGCAGCTAGGTGGGGGAACTTCTCCCTCCACCTGCATGCGCAGACCACGCCGCTCAGCCGTCACTGGGAGCGGACGAACTAAAAGAAGGAAGTAGTTCGCGGCAGAGCCGCGAACTAAAGTGAGCGCTTTCGTTCGTGAATTATTATGCGCAAGACTACTGTCAACATACAAGTTTTAAGTAAAGTTAACACCACCCGTTAAGAACTGAAAGTCCGCATTGTAGGATCAATTCTAAGACAGACGAAAAATAACTTGTTAAATAGGCGCGAAAATGAATAAATTGTGCACTTGCGTCCATCGGGAGATATCTTTAAGAAGATATGCGTAGTTTGTTTAAGCAATTTCCCAAATGAAATAAGATTCAGAGAGAAAGTTAAATGAACCTCTGGAAGGTTCGATAGAGGTGTCCTTTGGTCAGTCTCTCAGCCCCCCCCCCTCTCTCTCTCTTATATAAGACTTACTCGGGGGTCGCCGCCACAGGAGGAAGTAGTTGCCCCATAGAACAACCAGACCACTACAGGTCTAAATACTGCGGGTTCCGTAATACAGTGACATTTATTTTACGTTAAACTATGTAATTCACTGTTTAATATTAACTCTGAATTGAATAGACCACAGATTGTTTTATAGTAAATACAGCCTGTCAAAGATGAGTAAGCTAAAAGCCTGAAAACGTTTCAGGAACCAATCGATGGGTAAATGAAGAAGATGCAGTCATTAAATGCAAGAAATTCGGAAAAAAAATCTACCCCCTCACCACGAATCTAAGCAGGACCTTTCGTAATGTGCATAATTCGCTTCTGACTAATGCCTGAAATGCGAAACACTCGTTGTGAGAAACGTATACTTCTGTCGGTAATCAAGTAAATAATAGGTATAATGCCTTCTATTCCGAAAAATATATAAAAACAACGTCTAAAAGTTGTATCAACAGAAAATTAAATTCGTTGTCTTTGTTTAGTTGGGTTACGGAATAATGACGAGGGTAGAGTACTCCAGAATATTCATTCTTGGACCGCCGGAATATTTTTACTTGTAAGGGGGTCGCATATTCGAAAAAGTTGAAAAACACTTCCTTACACAACTAAGTCATAATTGCGTGGGCGTTTATGCGTGTCTTTTAGTAGCTTCCTACTTTTTTTCCCCGCTTCCTCTCAGTATTATCATCGATGAGAGTGTAATCTACTATTCAGAAAACTTTGCGAACTGCAGCATCTATTACTGCAACTTATGTCAGAATGTACTCCACTTCAACATTTTTTTTTTCACACATTGTAAAAATATGCTTGAAAAATAGTTGAAGATCATGCAAGAAAGGATCCAGATTTGTCGACTTTCCGATGTTCATAATATTACCTCGACGCTGTTTCGCCAGCAATTCTTTGCGGCTGAGTTCTACTTTTTTCCCTATTTCCTCCTCTAGTAATAGCTCTTTTCCTTCCTTTATCTGTCGACATAGAGATCGCTGACATCACAGCTAATATGGAACTCCTCTGTGCGGTAAGCACCTCTCTCCTCATTCAGATTCACCTCTTCAAGCCTTTAAACTGCCTTTCCTTGATGCACCCTGTGGTAACAACACTTAAGGAATCGTCCAGTACCTACTACAACAGCACAGTTTCTCTGTTACTCCTTGCTTGCAAAAGCGAAATTCAACATTAAACGCATTATTGACATATCCTAGAAGGCCACGGCAATCTAATTCCAAATTACTGTTCGTTAAAAATGCTTCACTACGCAACATTTCTCCACATGTGGACGTTCGGCACCAACATGACACAGATGAAGGAAGCAGTAGATGAGAAGCTTTTACCGTCTCGATGCCAGTCAAATCACTAGAGAGGAGCTTAGCTAAACAACAGACATGTTTTTGCTTGAGGATTCACTGAGTACAGGGCGGACTTTTCAGACTAGATGAACGCCTTGTGCGTGTAAGGCTTTAAAACTTCAAGAAGAGTAAAATCACAATTACTGGAGGTTTCAGCTTCTCCTCGTAACACGTAAACTGAGTTAGTGCAACGTACATAACGATACGCAACGCTTACGAAGAACCAATCTGTGTTGTTCGGACGAAGAAAGAACATGAAAATAACGAGCCACGTCTTTTTTTCCGAGGGGGCGCATCTTTTGTGGTATCTGCCCTTCAATCACTTAGCCAGCCGCATTTAGAGCAGTGAGTCGACGGTTTCTCTTATCTTGCGCGAGTACTCCGACTGCTGGAAGCTGCATGTCTGATACAGGCTCCATTGTGGACCGGGGCTTTCTACATGCCGAGTCACGTCATCAAGACCCTGCAGAGCGTACGTGTGTCAGATGTAATGAAGTGACAGGACGACTGGAGACCGTGGGCATACGCCGTCCGCCAAAGTATCATACGCTAGTGTCACTCAAACTGCAGTGTACTCAACTGTAATACTTATGACTATGGTTTTCGTGGTATAGCTGATCCAGAATCGTGATGTTTGGTAAATGTGCTGCTATAGTGAACACGGAGTAGAAATGTTTCTATTCAAATCATCTATGAGTAAAAACTGCCGTCGTCACTAAAGATCCTCATAAAGATAAACCAATTATTTACACAGAACGATCGAAAAGTCGGGGAAGTCAGCCCTATAAAACGAAACAATTGTGTGTGGTGCCTTGATAAATGACAACTGTAGTTTAAAACAGAACAAACTGTGAGATTTTTGTAAGCGAGAACTCACAATATATCTGCCGCCTGTATTCTTCCATATTTTCACTTTTTACTTGAAGTTTAGTTGCAAGTTCTCTATTAAAAGCGCACAAGATTTGGTGATAAAGTATAGTTAGTTTTAAACCCAAGAAAGAATCGAAGCTCGTCACGGATATTCGGGCTCGAATGCTCCAGAGTCCAAAGAACAAGTGAACATTTCGCGTAGGTTGTGTCAACGTATTTTACACCACATACGCACGAAGCCACAGAAACTGGCATGTACCCAGAACTGAAGCAAGAAGGTAATGCAAAACGCGCGAATTACCGTGTGCGGCTACGTAATCAATTGAGAGTGGAATTTTGGCGTGGTTTCATTTGACAGGACGTGAGAACTCCCAGAACACCAGATACAGGTCAACAAACAATCGCTATACGATTAATGAATAACCTCGTTACGGAGAAAAACATTGATTGCGGTTAGCCGTAAAAACAACAGTAACACTGCATTGTATATGCGAAAATTTAAGAAATTTTACACACAGTTAAACCCCCATGAAGGTATGTGTCCAGTTTTTAAACAGGGTTGGGTGAGGTGTCACACTTGACAGGAGTCAATCTCACGAATTCGTGAATGCTTCGCTGGAGGATTGTGACCGTGAGAGTTCTCCGCCGTAAGAGTTGCCTAAGCAATTTTGACTTTTATCTGTGAGGTAGTCTGAAAGGTAAAGTGCACGCAAATAACACAGCAACTTCGCAAGACCTAAAAGACAATATTCGTAATGAAATTGTGGGAGTTGATGCGGGAGAGTCGCTCAAAACATGTAGGGGCGCGAGCAGTGGAGCACGTCATGTTCTGGTAAAAGACGAGATACATTTCGGGCATACAGACCTGAACATCGGCTTGTTATTTCTATATTATCAGTTGTACCTGCTCGTAGAGGGCATCGGTTGCTTCGTAACTAGCGAACAGCGTGTAGTCTGGGCTGGCTTTCCTGTACTTGCACATCACATAGTGCATTGCCACCATAACGTGTCGCCTTTTTAGATGTAAAGTCGTTAAGAGAGGCTTGGACATTACACAGTGCATTGCCACCTTTTTAGAGGTAACGTCGATAAGAGAGGCGTAATAAAAAGGCCAAGTTCGATTTTTCTGAGTCACGGCATGAACGGTATTTCTAGGTTCCCCCTCCCTTAATGTAACACAGCCGAAGCCTCGAAGGAGCAATGAAATGTGCTGACATGCAACTCGCTACGTTACTCCAGTTACATGAACATGAAGTAAAGGTGTAACATAAGTATCCGAAAGAGAGCCCAAGTTGGCAGCTGTCATGCGCCAGAGGTGATAGACCCCAGACGGCGCTGTGCTTGTGATTTTTGAAAATATGAACGAAGTCCACTGAGGCATTGTTATTGGTGTGGGAAATACGTAGCAAGCGCGTGTTACGTGAATTGTAAGCTCTTTGAGAACAATAGGCACCCATACCGCCAACCTGGCGTTTTCTGCAAGGGAAGGAAGCACTCATCAGCGCCTCCCAGAGACGGATGCAGAGTCATCCAACATACTAACACGGCAAGCAAACACAGCAGCTAACTTTATCGTTCCCTGCATCTGTTAACTTGAATCAGACACACAGACCAGCTACTAAAGGAAGCAGTTCTCCCAAATAATGAAATGCCCTACATTCATTCCTCTTCTAAATATGAAAGAACTATCAAAGATCGGCGTTCATTATATATATCATCGATATTAAAGCAACGCAGAAAACGCTGTACCCTCACATACAGGACAACCGAAGTTCAAAAAAATGTTAAAATGTCTGTAGAACTTATGGGACTTAACTACGGGGTCATCAGTCCCTAAACTTACAAACTACTTATGAACTAGCTAATACTAGGGACGGCACAAATATCCATGCCCGAGGGGGGATTCGAACCCCCGACCGTAGTGGCCGTGCTGAACGTGACTGGCGCGCCGCAGACCGCTCGGCCACCGCGGCCGGCCGAAGTTCTTCATAGCAATTTCAGCAGAAGTAAGGAAGTCTATTTTCAAGAACTACTCCGTTATGGCTTTTAGATAATCTTAACCAACGCACTAAAATAAGAGTCGTTTCACTTTTTCACCTAATGGAAGTAATGATGGTTATCGTGGTATGCTTTCTTTTGGCCAGAATGTTGGCAGATGCAGTTATATGTTCAGAAGAGTAAAGTTGAGTGGTATGCCAGTGGATGTAGAAATGCTATCCCGCATAGGGGAAGGATACATTGAGAAGTAGCCGAGATTAAGGAGGAGGAGGGGGACAATATTTGCTTTCGATAAGCGACAACGATGTATTTGTTTTCGACAATCGGCTCCACGGCCATTTAGCTTCGGAGGAGAATGCCAGAAATAATCGGTCCTAGAAAGCATATACGTTTACTGGAGCAATTTCGACATTTCAGTAACGCCGCAGTTAGGATATCTGGCCAAACCATTTTACACTGTAACGAAATTTTTATACACTAATATATCTGCTTTGGGGCTCCACACATCAGTGCTAGCAAGAAAGTAACTGCTTACAAGGTTTACAAATTATACGAGGGGGCATGAAACACTAAAAACATTAAGTTACGTATATGTCGTCTATCACTAAAATCCCTGCGCAACAGGAAAAGGAGAAAGATTAAGATTTAACATCGCGGTCATAGAGATGGTGGCTCTATTGCAAAAAAATCATATGTTTGTTAAACTTATGGGACTTAACTGTGGGGCATCAGTCCCTAAACTTACAAACTATGAACTACCTTATACTAAATATAACACAAATAGCCATTCCCGAGGGAGGATTCGAACCCCGACGGGGAACGGCCTCGCGCCTCGGAGCATAGCGCCTCAATGCGCTCAGACACTCCGCTGCAGGGCTCCATTGACAGAAGAATGTACATGATGCGGGTTTTGTTGATCCAGGCGCAGTGAAATGGTACATGAGGTGTGGGTGGTGGTAATCGGGACGATGCCCAGCCAATGTAGGAAGTGATCGCGGCAACAGCACATTTTCTAACCAAGAGCACTTCCAAATAACATCTTTCCCACGGCTCCATTCCCAGTTCGGAGATTTCTGTTGTAGTTAGGAGATTTCTGTTGTAGAGGAACAGAGACTTGGTGACCATGTTGAAAAATAGTGTTACTTCTATAGTCCTCCTCTTCTCCGTCTTTTCCCACGTCACTTGGGATCGGCCTTAATGTAAGTATCATATTAGTTGCATCCGGATGCGTTTCTTGCCGCCACAGGAGAAAAAGTGTGTTTCCTCGTATGTAGGTTCATTGTTGTAAATGTCTACATCTACATAAATACTCTGTGAGCCACACTGAAATGCATGGCAGAGGGTTCATCGAACCGCTTTTTTGACGTTTCTCTACGGTTCCATTCTCTAATAGCTCGCGGGGAAAAAGGAACACCTAAATCTTTCCGTTTTCCACCGGATTACTCTTATTTTATTTTCATGATCATGTCTTCCTATGTAGGTGGGTGCTAACAAAACATGTTCGCATTCGGAAGAAAAAGTTGGTGAAAGAAATTTCGCTAATAGATCTCGTAGCAACAAATACCGCCTCTCTTTTAATGATTTCCACCCTAACTCGAGCATCATTTCTGTGACACTCTCTCCCCTATATCGCGTTAGTACAAAACGAGCTACCCTTCTCTGAACTTTCTCTAAATCGTCTGTCAGTCCGACTAAGTGGGAATCCCACATGCGCAGATGTGAAAGTATGTGCACCTTTTCTAAGTGTTAACGAATCGTGTAACTTAGGTGCGACCAGTCAGTATTAAGCTAGTAGGATGTGACAACTACTAAAAACACATCCAGGCGGAAGACGGCGGTTTAACACGCTCGAGTATCGAAGCTGGTTTACTCTGAATAGGGCAGCGTTTAATCAAAGTTACTCGGCTTGCCATATTTAATATGTTTACTGTATACAGGGATAAACTCAATCTGCCTTTCAGAGATTAGTATATAAGAAACCATTAATGGCAACGCCTACAATTTTTTTCGCCTAGCGTCCATTGTGGACACTCAGTAGCCTCGATCGACCAATGAATCCAGAGACGCCTCAAATCATCCCGAAAGGCTATCGAGTGTTATTGATACTGCGGAATCCATTCTGAGAGCGCGGATTCATTACTTAAGCGTCTCGTTCACACCCAGTCAACAATTCAGCCTAAATCTAAGCGAAAGCGTACGGAAGAAGACAATTTTTATTTTTGCCAATCTGCCTACACTGACGAACCACGTGTCGCCAGAATCGCAAATGAAACTCACCACGCAGCAGACATGGGTGAAAAGTGGTATCGTTGCAACCACGCACTAGCACTCTTTTGCCATAGGATAGAGATGGGTCTTTCGCGAGCGAGCAGTTCAGAAAAGTTAACTGAAGGACCGAGGAACTACATATGAGGAACTACAGTTGAGCGTTCACTTAGATCTTCTAGTTATAGTAGGTCCCGTCCGGAACGCCGGAATAGTTCCAGGAACTGGCTGTTCCCGTAAATGTTAAAATATTTGTAGACTTACGGCATGATGCCTTAGCTCACCCGCGGCCTCCGCACCAGTTCCAGTCAGGCCGCGCGACCAGCCAGTCTGTTTTAGTTCCAGCTCACTGATCCATTTTGTTCACTGGACTCTGCCATTTTCCTTGGTTTTTGACACTTCTTAAGCTTCGGACTGCTGGTTCTTTGCGTATTCTGTTTAGCTTCCATCACTGCTAATTTACATTTTACAGATATTTTATAATTTGTAACTTAATGCGCATAAACACTGCATTCTGTGTAATAATGTTTTACAGTCATAAAGATTCAAAAAGGGGTCCGACAAGGCTGCATATTGCCTTCGTTCTTATTCAATCTGTTCGCAGAGCAAGTTATGAGGTAGGCCAGGATAGTTGAAGAAGAGACAGGAATTAAAACAGCTGGATTAAATGAGATGATACCATACTGCTGGCAGAAAGTGAATAAGAGTTAAAGACTCTGTTGCTGAAGATAAAAAACGAAAGTGAAAATGCCGGTCTCAGGCTAAATGTAAAGAAAACCAAAATTATGGCAAATAAACCTATTAATTCATGGGATATAGGAGAATCCATGGAGGTGGTGTCCACATTCAATTATCTCGGTTCCCAGATCTCTGATGATGGCGACTGCAGCAACGAAATCAGGAGACGCTTGTTGCTCGGAAGAAAGGCGATGTCAAACCTTGAAAAGATTATAACGTCCAGAGACATAACTTTAACAACAAAGATACGTATTGTGAAGGCTATGGTCTTCCCAGTTGTAATGTATGGATGCGAAACCTGGACCATTAGAAAGGCTGAACGGCGAAGAATTGACTCCTTTGAATTGTGGTGCTGGAGGAAAATTCTTAGGATTCCATGGACGGCAAAAAGAACCAACAGATCTATATTAGAGCAAATAAAACCAGATTGCTCTCTGGAAGGTCTAATATTAAAACAGAAGCTGACCTACTTTGGACAAATAATGCGAAGACATGCCTCACTGGAGAAAACATTAATGCTGGGGAAGATCGAAGGCACTAGAAGAAGAGGACGGCAGAGGATGAGGTGGATCGATGGCATCACAGAAGCAACGTGTTCCAACCTGGAAGATCTACGGGAGAATGTGCAGGACAGAGGGAAGTGGCGTGCTTTGGTTCATGGGCTCACGAAGAGTCGGAATCGACTAAACGAATAAAATCATCATAACGGCAAATGTGATTATTTCTCATAGTTTTTATCAACGAAAGGTTTTTTTTTAATATTTTCATAATATTAACATTTTTTTTTAGATTTTATATGCTTCATTTAACATTTAGTTTTCCACGTAACTTTTAATCAATTCCTTAAAATATAGCGTAAGAGTGTTCAAATAAATATATTTTCCCCTTTCCTCCCTAGCCGATACGTGACATTTGGGTGGTTGTAATTTTTCAGTTACTTTGTGCTACCTAATTGTTAGTTGTGCTGAGTAGGAAAAGGGATTTCGATTCCGAAAGATGTAGACTACAAAAACATCGTATTTACTTTTTATCTCGCAAATTATTGTTCGGCTTTTATAGACAAACTATTCAGTTGGCAACTATTTTGATTATCTCTTATAGAATATTAATAATACGATAGAAACGAACTAGTAGAAATGAAAGATTCCCAAAAAGGACCGATCATGTAAATTAGTTCCCAATAGTTTGGCCATCTCGAAGAACAATCCCCATTTCCAAGTTCGTACAACTGACTCCAGTTCAAATTAAGAAACTTGCGTGTATGATGTCTTCTGGCTCCGAAAAGGCAGATATTTCACTAGAAAACAAGTATCCGTGAATGGCATTGGAAGTATCCCCACGTTGAGTGAGGCCTTAAAAGTGGTGAAATTATTTGAGACGTGGCATTCCCCGAGCCGTGTGAAACCTGCGGTGCGTCGAGGTATTGGGGTGGCGGCAGCACGGGGCCGGTAGGGCATTGAACGGTGAGTCGCTCGGCGAAAAAGCAATGGCGGCTTGGGCGTGGGAGCGCGACAAGTCAGCAGGCGTGATCATTGTTCTCCGGCAAAAGATTAGCGCGCGTGAAATCAGCCAACGTGACAATTTGTGCCCGCTGCACTTCTTCACGGGACATACGCGCCGAACAACGACCACTCCCAGTGGTGCAAACCACTCCACTAATGACTCGATACATTGCTAACGAGTTATCGAGTGATGTGGCGTTTTATCAGAGAGACTAGACGCCAAATCGAAATGGCAGTTACAGCGGTGAATGTCCTTAAAAAAAGAGGACTACGATTTAACGCGCCATCGACGGTGTGGTCATTAGAGGCGGAGCTCACGCTCAGATTGGAGGGGTAAGGGTGCCGAAGGAAATCGGCCGTACCCTTCCAGAGGAACCGACGCGGCATTCGCCTGGTGTGGTTTAGGGCAATCACAAAAAACCTCAATCTGGATGGCCGGAGGTGAATTTGAACCACCGTCCTCTCGAAATGTTCAAATGTTTTAAAATCTAAGGGACTTAACTGCGCCGGTGGAGTAGCCGAGCGGTCTAAAGTCTCTCGCTGCAGAGCGCGCGGTTGCTCGCCGTGGAGGTTCGAGTCCTCCCTGGGGCATGGGTGTGTGTGTTGTCCTTAGGTTAGTTTACCTAGGTTTAAGTAGTTTGTAAGCTACGGACTGATTACCACGCAGTTTGATCCGATAGATTTGCAAACATTTGAACATTTTTGGACTTAACTGCTGCGGTCATAAGTCCCTAGGCTTATAAACTACTTATCGTAAACTAACCTAAGGACAACACACACGTTCATGCCCCAGGGAGGACTCGGACCCCCGAGGGCGAGCAATCGCGCGTTCCGCAGCAAGACGCCTTAGAGCGCTCGGCCAATCCACTGCGGCCGTCCTCCCGAATGCGAGTCCAGTGGGCCACCTGGGCCGATGTGAATGCCCTGTTAATAACGGTGTCTACGTGTGGTGGAGGTAGGAATTAACCGTGTCGTCGATGAACCACCACTGGTATCACTTATATTTCTTTTAGCGCAGTCAAGAAACTGATTTAGCTACAAAAATGTTTGTATAGCTTATGGGACTTAACTACGGGGTCATCAGTCCCTAAACTTACAAACTACTTATGAACCAACTAATACTAAGGACGACACAAATATCCATGCTTGAGGGGGGATTCGAACCTCCGACTGTAGTGGCCGTGCAGACTGTGTCTGGAGCGCCTCAGTCCCCTCGGCCACCGCGGCCGGCTGATTTAGCTACACTATCAACTATTAGTAAATGACTTCTGTTTTCGACACCACGAAATAATGACTCCATTGAATACTTATTCCAATGGTTCAGCACTTTGACACTACTGAATGTTGCAGCCTGTGTTTACAAAATATTATTGCAGCCTTCAGTTCCAATACAAGATGACTAAGCTTGTGTCCTTAAGGTAACAGATTCGAGGTTAAAAGCCGCTGTCGCCTACAAAATAGTATTTTCTTACTCCATCGTAAAGATCCAAGTCGCGTGTAAGCTGCACTACATTAAGCTGTGTGATAGGTCCGTGGGTTCTGATCATCCAGTCCATTCATCGATCCGTCCCCAGTAATGTCAGTCTGACAGAGAACATGTTACAACTAACTGTAGTTTAAATATATTATCGGTTTGCTCTTTTTCTATGAGTTAGCGATTATGCGTGTTAACACGTCGTTGGCGTATGTTTTCAACTGCGAGAAGAATTATCCTCCACCCCAAGCAGAAACACACTAGTCTTCTGTTTATGGGAAGAGTTACCCCCCAAAAAGTTGTAGGCGAGTTTACTAAAACTACACCTCCTCCCAGAAACATTCAAACTCACTAGAACCGGATTATGTACTACACTATCTATCTACTTATTACCGTTATAAATTTGCTTAGCCCTGTTTTGTATAATGCAAGTTAACACGGAAACTGCATAACCAAGCAGCGCTTTCTATAATTTAGATTGAAATCTCTATAACGCCAGTGTACACCACGTGTTTTTGAAAAATTAAAGCTTTAAGTTATTTAAAAAAAATGAGGAACTTAGGAACACATACACATAACAAATGTCTTACTTTCTTGGGACATTGTGAGAGCTATTATAAATCGGACACTGACTTCGTTGATAGATCAGCTTTATGGAAGTCTCTAGCCGTGCATTCAAATGTGTAACACACACATACACACACACACACACAAACAAACACGCGCGCTATACAACCTGTAGTTTTCTTTTCAGATATTAAATCAACGAAACATCCAAAACTACTATTTGAAGATTAGTGACCGCACAGTTTGCCTCTTTTAGTTTAAGAAAGAGGAAAACTAAATGTAAATTGCTGGTTCAGGAACAGCAACAGACAAAGCAATGGAAATCCTGTCCATGCAGCACTTCACTTTAAAATCGACTGAATCGAGTGATCATCTGCCCGTGTGAGTTTAGATTTTCCGCCGGTTCCCCAAAACGCTCAAGGTAAAACCAGTGGTGAGTATTTTAAGAACGACAAAGTTGATTTCCTTCCACATATTACCACAATACTAGTTTGTTTCGCGTCGTTTAATAATAGCGGGTGACGGGAGGTTGCACATTTATCTTCCTTTCCGCTTTTCGTCTTCCTACGTGAGATATATTCAACATCTGGTAATATATGGCAGTGAAAACGAAGTACATCTCGTAGAGTGTCATGGAAGTCGCCAGTACGGAAACTTACACAACTGTTACGAATTATAACAGCTCGAAAACGAATAGGAAGCCTTTTCCGAAAAAGAGAAATTGATGAGAGAAAGCAAGGAACAGCAAGGTGCGGGTGACATTGGGAAGCGCCATATGGCAATCAAGCGCCACGCCGGTGTAAAATGTCGCGCCTGCGCCCGTGCTGCCAGTCATGGAAATACGCTTTCGTTTTTTACATGTTGTAGGAAGTTTCTGGAAACTTTCCAACCAAACGAGAGCACGTCGTGCTAATATACTACACAGACGACATTCAACTAATTCTAGTGGCCTATCGCAAATAAAAACACAACCGTACAGAATATACAACAGTTAACTGTTACGGCTCCCATGCCAAACTCTTTAAACTCTAAGTAAGTGTAATACAAAAATTTAATTACGTTTAGCCAATTAAATTATTGTGTAAGAAGTATTAAGACATATCTTACCCCACATTATTAGAAGTATGTCACTATCCTTATATTTATGAACTAATAAACACAAAAACTATTTCTTGTGCAAATCTTAGTGAAATACTTCAGTTGTTAAAATAATCTGTCATACTAATTACGGAAAAAAGAATGGTGTAATTAGGACCGCGGTGTACAAAAAATAACATCGACAAAAATTATAATTAGTATGATTGTTAAATAGGGTATCGGATTGTAGAGGTCGGTAAGGGCGGCAAAATTTGATTAGTCTACTGGCGGCAAATGAGAAAAATCCGCACCTGGCCATCAACTTCTGCTTTAAGATCAGACGATAGCGCGAGAAGTCTGCGTTTGGGTGTGAGCAATCCACTCCTCCCCTCTGCAAATCCAACGATTTAATATTAGCCTTTTGTTCCATTTTAAGGTAAATCTTAGTGTGAACCAGTAGGTTGTATTTCCCTCCTTTAAAATTCCACGAACTCTGAAGAAACCTTGTGAATACTGATAGTCACATGTAACATGACATCTTGCGAGACATGGACGAAGGGCAACAGGCGGATTGTGTTTTTCTCGACTTCAAAAAGGCGTTCGACGCGGTGCCACACTGCAGACTGCTAACGAAGATACGAGCTTATGGAATAGGTTCACAGATTTGTGACTGGCTGGAAGACTTCCTAAGTAATAGAACGCAGTATGTTGTTCTCGACGGCGAGTGTTCATCAGACACGAGTGTATCGTCAGTCGTGCCCCAGGGGAGTGTGATAGGACCGCTATTATTTTCTATCTATATAAATGATCTGATGGACAGAGTAAGTTGTAATTTGCGGCTTTTGCTGATGATGCTGTGGTGTATGGGAGGGTGTCGTCTGTAAATGACTGAAATAGCATACAGGATAACTTAGACAAAATTTCTAGTTGGTGCGAAGAATAGCAGCTAGGTCTCAATGTAGAAAAATGTAAGGTGATGTGCATGAGTAGAGAAAACAATCCTATAATGTTCGAATACAGCATTAGTAGTGAGCTTCTTGATGCTGTCGCGTCGTTCAAATATCTAGGCGTAACACTGCAGAGCGATATGAAATGGAACGAGCATGTAAGAACAGTTGTGAGTAAGGCGGACAGCCGACTTCGGTTTATTGGGAGAATTTTGGGAAGATGTACTTCATCTGTAAAGGAGACCGCGTATAAAACGCTTATACGACCACGTCTTGGGTATTGCTCAAGTATTTGGGACCCGCAGCAGATCAGTTTAAGGAAGACATAGAGGCGGTTCAGAGACGACCAGCTAGATTTGTTACCGGTAGGTTCGACCAGTGCGCGAGTGTCACGGAAATGCTCCGGCAACTCAATTGGGGATCGCTGGAAGAAAGACGACGTTCTTTTCGTGAATTTCTGTTAAGTAAATTTAGGAAGCCGGAATTTGAAGCTGAGTGTAGTACGATCATGCTGCCGCCTACTTACATTTCGCGTAAAAATCACAAAGACAAGATAAGAGAAATTAGGGCTCGTACGGAGGCATATAGGCATTCTTTTTTTTCCCCCTAGTTCAATTTGGGAGTGGAGTAGGAAAGGAAATGCCTAGTAGTGGTACAGTGTACCCTCCGCCACGCACCTTACGGCGAATTGCGGAGTATGTATGTAGATGTAGTCAACTTTTGATCGATACTGCCGAAGCGGGGTGAACGAGAACTTGCTTTGGCGATTCGCTCCAAGACCGACAACCGATGGATGACGCGCGAACACGTGCGAATGCAAAACGAACGCGAGAGAACGTCTGCTCAGAGGTGGCCGTTGCCTCAGGTGTACAGGCGCCTTCACGTTTCATTAGCACGAGTGGCTGTCACTGGCCAAGGCTCCGGGACATACAGTGTACAACCGAGCGCTTCTCCTTGCTTCATTAGCACTGCCGTTCTTCTGCAACGGTCATCCTGCTCAGCCTTTTTTTTTTTACCATACTGTCACTCAATCACTTTCTGGCGCACACAGATCCCATTTTCCCCGTAGAACATCGCTCAGCTTTCTGGCTCCTGTCTTTCCCAGAACAACTCGTCCAGCAGTTGTTCATTACTTCATGCAGGCATGCCAACATGTAACTGGCTCTGAAGGTAGAAAAGGACCAGCAGCTACCTTTTCTAGATCTACTCGTTAGTTAGGAATGCTGAGGGCGTAAAGACAAAGAGTGTATCTAAAACTGTCACACTGTCAGATACCTGCACAATCGTCAAACATCAGAATGAGGAAACAAGCACCTTGGACGCGAGATGCAACATCTGTGATAAAGAGACTGACGTCCCATCGACAACGTGGGTTATTGGAAACTAAGCATAAGCTCCGATTTTTTATGGATATGGTCCGTGCTCTTTTAGAGGATCATTCCGGCATTCGCCTGAAGCGATTTAGATGGCCGGAGTAGGATTTGAACTGCCGTCCTCCCAAATTCTAATCCAGTGTGCTAACCGCTGTGCCACCTCGCTCGGTAACATCTGCGATGAGCAGTGAAGAGCTAAGAAAACCAACACTAAGCGAAGTGTCACTGCCACTCGGAAAGTCGGGAATATAGCACGTGCATGCGATAAAGCCCACGTTGTAAACACTGGACTAGTCATCTGTACTGAGATTAACTAATATAATCACTTGTGGAGATTCAGACAGATGGAGAAATCGGAGAGGGAATGCTGAATGAGGATTCACTGACATGCAAATTTTCAATGTGCAGAACCAATAAGAAGCCGACAAATACAGGGTGTACATAAAGTCCAGGAACACTTTCAATTATTTATTGCACAAGAACTAAACATTGTACAGATGTCACACACATTGCATTTTAAAAAGAAACTCGGGATTTTTTTTAAAGAAGCACTTGATATGTGAACCACGAGTGACTTGCCGTACACGCCACAGCATGGCATCGTCGACAGTGGCAGTCGCTTTCCGTATTCTCTCCCGGGGCTCTGCTACATCACGTGGTACAGTCGGTTCAGACACCAGGTCCCCACACGGAATGAGGTCTGGTGATCGGGGAGGCCATTTCGTGAAACAGCTGTCCCCTTCTGTAGCACTGCCGATCCATCGATGAGGCAGCTCAGTGTCCAGGTGGAGCCCCATGCTGCTCAAAGATGAACGGAGAGTCCGATTGCATTTGAGCCGTCAGCCATTCCAAGTAGGAATATCCAGTGACAGTGCTCGCGGCGAAGAAGAATGGCCCGTACAGTTTTCGACGTGACAATGCACAAAAAACATTTACCTTTGGGGAATCACGCACAAATTCAGTGCATTCGTGTGGATGCTTTGTACTCCAGATTCGACAATTATGCCTGTTCACAGCTGTAGCACACTTGTTTTTGTCGAACTCCAACACACAGAAAACTCGCTCCGCACTTGAACTCGCCATGTTTGTGACTAGCGCTATCGGCAAATTACCAAACTACGCTGTGGCGGTATACATGAAAAAACTTTCCCTTCAAAACGACGTGTCTATGATATCTGTAGAATGTCTAGTTCTCGTGCAATAAATAATTGAAAGTGCTCCCGGACTTTATGTACACCCTGTATTACTACAAGAAAGGTGGAAAGCTCAAGATAAGCGGAGCCCGGATTCCCGTGCTGCAGGTGAGGGCCAAAATGTTAATAACCACACACTGCCACGGCAGGTACTCCTGTGCTGGCGAAAGAGTTATACCAGCTCCACAACAGCCCCTACGGGCTGGCAAACCATATAGCGGATAAGTGTTCCGGGTAGCCTACACCTAAGGCGTACCTCAAGCTGTACTACACATTCAACTACAAAGCTTAGCAGTCGATAGCAGTTTCCGGGTGCCCTAAGTATGACGACGACAAAACAAGAACAACATATCCAACGTGCACTACTTCTTGCAGATAGAGCTAGAAGCAGAGAGCGCTGCAGGAAGTATCACTACACTGGCACCGGCTATATCGAGGCACGTAGCCGATGCTAGCTCAACTTCGTCTCCATATGTAAACTAGCGACGGGCAATAACGGAGGGCGCACCAGACTTAATAACGTGCTTGCCTTCTGCCGATGAGAGCCATTTCGAGGTGAACGTCTGCCAGCTAGAGTTACATAGTCCAGTGCTACAATATTTCTGTTTTAAAGTATTCTGCACTATGCAGTATCTGACTAATAAATTCCATAATGCTCACGCAGCAAGCGCATGAAGCAGCTAGGTGGAGGAACTTCTCCCTCCACCTGCATGCGCAGACCACACCGCTCAGCCGTCAGTGGGAACGGACGAACCCGGCCGCGAACTATTATGCGCAAGACTACTGGGCAACCTCTCATCATCATCATCAGCTAAATTAGAAGGCAGCAGATCCCGTTTAGCCCTCTCATCCTTGCACAAAACAAAGTCAAATTATGGCGCACAGTGATCTGTACACCGCAAGGATTACAAAATGGGGGATCCTCATGACGGAGTAAAAAACGACGCGGAGGCGTATTAGGGACACTTCAACCCGCCACAGTGACCGCCACGAGCCGACAGTTGGTTCCACAGACGTCTCTGTCCACAGCTGCCCAGGTCTCAACCGCACGTCCTGCAGGGCACCTCGATCAGCCGCTTCATTGCCCCGAATTCCCACATGTTCTAGCACCCAACAGAATGACTCTCGCTTCCCCCCCCCCCCCCCCCTGCTGGAGGGAGTACATTTGGTCACGGAGGAGCTGCATTATTTTGCAAAGATTGCACCGCACTGAGGGATGGATGCTTCTGTAGCTCGGTGGATGATTTGTGTAAAATGGTCCACCCACTCACGGACGCTAACACGATGTTCAAAATCATCAATGGAACTATAACGTGTCCAGTCTGCCTTCCAAAGCGCCCAATGAGGTGGTTGTCTGACGGGCGCCACTCGTGGAAGTGAATCCAGATTGGGAAATGGTCACTGCCGTGGAAGTCATTAACCACTTCCCACTGAGTAGTGTGGGCAAGTGCTGGGGAGGTAAACGAGAGATCGCTGTGGCAGCGCAGAAATGTGTGATTTGGCCTGTATTCAGCAAGGACGTATATAGATGCAGGAGCCCGTCAACTTCTCTACCCCTGGGGCAGATAGCCGTAGAGCCCAAAAGCACATTGCGTGCATTGAAGTCTCCACAGAGGACGAATGGTTGGAGGAGCTGTGTAATAAGGTCACGGAGAGCCTGTACATGGAGCGGGGCACACAGAGGGAACATACAGTCAGCAGAAGACGTACAGACACAATACTGCAACTGCCTGGAGGCTGGTGGTCAACGCTGAGTTATTAGACGCAGTTCCTCTAGGTGGGCTCTGTAGGTTCCACTGCAGGATGGAAGTGAGCGATGGTTTGGCTCTGTCTACCCCCTTCTCGTTGGGTACACGGGAGTGGAGGGAGGCTAAGGTGACGGACGTGCTGGTGCCCTCAGGCAGAAGCCGACGCCCATATCTTCAATGACGTCGTCCTTGTCTGATCCAGGACCAAGGTCGAAAGGTCCGTCGGTTTCCGAGTGGCTCAGTGAACTTTGTCCTTTTTTGTCTCCTCCTTGGATTTTGAGGACGATGACAATGCTTCTTTAACAACACATTTGCGGGTCTCTTCACATGTCCGCTTCGAGGCTCCGATCTCTTTTTCTACTTTACTGGTGGTAGCAACAAGGTGTTCTACAGAAGGAAGACTGGGCCGTGGGATGAATGGCACAGCCTGGCAATTGCGTTTGCATGTGCCCGGCTCGACTGTTTCCGTTTCCGTCTGAGTGCTAACACTGCCTTTCGGAACCGGCTGCTTCAGCGCTGAAGCAAATGAATTTATAAATTTCGGTGGTTGAGTTGCCTTAAATTCTTTCTTTGCATCAGAATATGAAGTACATTTAGTGACTTATTTCTTGGGTCTCATCGCTTCTGCGAAGGCTGGGCAATCTCTGCTTCTAACTGGGTGGACTTGGAAACAACATACACGGGCAAGGCAGTACATTCAAATCCCAATCCGTTGGCTACGCCACCACATGTTCCACACCTAGCGTGGCCACTGTAGTCCACGGTTGTGTGCCCGTACCGTCGACACTTAAAGCATCGCATCGAATTTGGGACTTACAGTCTAACCTTAAGGAGCAGTTAGCCTGCTGCAATGTACTTGGGGAGCTTCGGCAGACTGAATGTAAGAACAAACGAGGCTGACTTTTGCAGTTCACCATCGCCCTTTTTCATCACGTTTTGCACGTCAGTCACCGTGCAGTCTCCCATCCCTGTTGCAGTTCTTTGGTGTCCACACCTACAATTTCCGGCTATTTAATCCAGCGTGCACTTCACAAGTGACGGAATATTCCCCCGAGTTGCTCGGCACACGACAACTGATTAATTTATGCCGCCTTCACGGTCACAAGCAGCCGTGGTTTATGAGAACTCATCTGGACCGATCCGCGATTTCTACCATCATTCGACTTCGCTTCAATCACGCATCTTATCCACAACATATACATCGAATCAACGTCTAAGATTCGGCGGCATGCGAGTGTGATCCTGAAACGGGAACTGATGTCAACCACATCCTGTTCAGTGCCCCAAATTTGACCGTGAACGTTTGAACTTCCGCAGACATTGGTGAAAATGGGATATCCCCTTCCCCAGTCAGCTTCTTCCCTTTTGTTTACAAAAGACATTCGTGTGTATAAAATCATAATTAAGTTTATTAAGACCACTGGACACAATCTGTAAGTATCAAGTGTGTTGGTAATATATTATACGGTTTTGCTTGTGAATATGGGAAAATATTCCAAATTTTTTTGAATTGTAATGAAATGCAGTTTTCGCTTTGTTTCCACTCTCCTATTTTGACAAAATGTACTTCTGTTTTTTTCTGTTTATTTCGATATATGTACATTGCCACTGTGTGTAGTAGATGGACACATTGAGTTAACACTCAGAAGGCCAAGTATATTAAAAAATATTTAAAAAAATAAAATAAACATAAGTGTATCGTCACGCGGCCTCTCGATCGATTTAAGTTGGCCAGCAAGGCCCTCCAGAGCTTTAACACGTTCGCTACCGTTCACGCCCTGGCGCGATGATGCTAGATGCCACTTCACGCTCTGGCGCGTGATCCTATTATGACAGTATATTTTCATAGTTTTCAGCCACTGAATATTTTGGTTTTAGTTTTCAGTTTTTTGATATGGTTTTTTTATTTGCATTTGTATTTTTGTGAAAACAACAAATGAACAATATAAACAGTACATACAATATATTTCATAAAACATATGCTTAACCCTCTCATGCGTCGCGTCCTCAAATGAGGAATCTTAAATTTTGTCTCATTTCTGTAATCTTTTAGATCTGAGGTGACCCTAAGAGCACAAGCACCACACATGAGGACTAATAATGAATGCTAGAGTGTCTCCTAGACGGCAGCGTTAGTCGTTGTGCTAACAAATAAATGGAAATAGAGATTACAAGAATTAGTAGAGTCAGGCCTTTAGATGAAAGCACATTGTTGTCTGTACATCGAAAGAAAAAAGCCTGTCATTCATACCCAACGAATTACGCTTCGATGGGGTATAAACTCTGGCCAGCCAAGTCAGATGATCCCAATGCCAAGAGGTGTCATAATCGGGACTGCCGACGGAAACCACGAAACATTTGAGAAAAGTGTGAACTTTCTGTGTGCCCTGAGTGTCTTAAACAATTTCATTGTACGAAAAATACAAAGTAGTGTACACTCTTCATATATTCTTGGATGATGTAAGTAGATGGTCCATGTAAGAAGTAGCAGTTTTCGTATCCACTGTTCTGATTTGAGGTCACCTCCCTATTGGTCTATGAAACTATTTTTTTTTTAGATAAATTATGATGAATTCAGCACAAGATATGTCTTAAATTACCAAATAATGTATCAGAAATTTTGTTCATTGTCGGGATGATAATTCGTGCACGAGAGGGTTATTTCTGTATCATCAACAATATAAGTAAAATCAAATATTCAAATGACATAAAAGTTTTCTGGGTATGGTACCGCGTCATGATGTAAGGCTATTACTTAAATAACCAACGTTTCGGCCAACGTTACAGTGGCCTCACCCAGATGAAGGGCACTGTAACGTTGGCCGAAACGTTGGTTATTTAAGTAATAGCCTTACATCATGACGCGGTACCATACCCAGAAAACTGTCATCTGACTCTGGCCGCGGAAGCCTACGTAATTATATCAAATGTTCAAATGTTTGTACAGCTTATGGGACTTAACTACGGGATCATCAGTCCCTAAACTTACAAACTACTTATGAACTACTTACGAACTAGGACGGCACAAATATCCATGCCCGAGGGGGGATTCGAACCCCCGACCGTAGTGGCCGTGCAGACCGTGACTGGTGCGCCTCAGTCTCCTCGGCCACCGCGGCCGGCGCAATATAAGTAAGAATAATATCAAAACTAAGAAGTATTTTTTTATAAACTGGTAACTAATCGAAATAAAATTGAAATAATCAAAAGATTGCTTGCTTGTTTACATAAGAATCTAATAAATCTATCACGACATCACGAGAAGCGTGTGTGGCTCGTAGCCGGTAATGCAAACGCGGAAATCTGGAACCACGTACGCGTGCATATCAATTATACTCTTCCCTGAGTGCCTACCAGAGTATACAGCTTTATTAGACGATGCCAGTTTACAACGACCCGTAATAGGATGCTAGATCGCAGCACGCGCCACAGCGTGAGCGGCACCTGACTCGAGTAACGCCAGAGCGTGAACGTGTTAATCATGTAAAATGGAGAGATGTGGTACTCACTTGTAGGAGCCGTGCGTGTTGACGCACTTGCCGTGCACGCAGGGGTCGTCGCGGCACTCCTCCACGTCCTCGCTGCAGGACGGCCCCACGAAGCCGGGCGCGCAGCGGCACTTGTACGAGTCGCCCATCGACGTGCAGTCCGCGCCGTTGCGGCACGGCATGGACGCGCAGTGGTCCTGCAGCTCGCAGTGCTGCCCTGCAACCACAACAGCACTCACCTCACACTACAAATTACCCACGCTACTGCACATACGAGGACAACTTCTGTGCTATAAAATACAATAAATCACTTTTAAAAATGCATATTGCCAGCCGTAAGCTCTTTATTATATTTGTAACTTAACCGCTTTCGGTTTTAACCATCAGAAAGTAAATTAAACAGACTGATTACGTTGGTACATTGTCTGCCACATTATCCGTGTCAATCAATAAAATATTATCATCGAGACGTAATGTCAAGTGTCATTTTACGAATCTTTTATTGATTTCCTGATGATGGTTTAAAACCAAAAGTTATACTTTTTAAAGTTGTAAATATAATAAACACCTGACGGTTGGGAATGTACATTTCTTTTAAATATATGACGGCTGTTACACCATACCCCAGTAAAAATTTGAACACTAATTCATGCTTCAAATAAATTACTTCAATGAAATCATATCTACTTACATCATAGGCCAATATTTCTAAAGGAACATAACAGTCAAGAAGGAATCCATGTTAATTAGCAGCAGGCGTAGTGCGTATTGGTTTGGAGCATACATAACAGCTTTTATTGGTAAATTAATAAGACATGTGTTAATTGAAAAAAGGCCTTACGCAATAAAACTAGTTTGACATAAGACAGACCAAAATATAACACACACTGCATATCACAAGCTAGTTCGACTTTAATGTCATAGTTGTGGCCTTCTTAACTTCCTCCAAGAAGTCTTGAGAAAATGTTTTCTCATAATAGGGACGAAATTATTGTTCTTCAAAATAGAAAGAGACTCCAGAGATTCACTGGACATGGATGACTTGAACTCTTCTTATATTTCTCTTCATAAGCTTGAAAACAAGTCCATATTCTGCACTGTCATGGGTGTGGCGACAATAGAGACCACTATTTGAGTATAACTGAATTTCTAGAGAAGTCCATTGGCTCCACGACTTCTTCATATCTATTCCATCTGGGTTCACTTGCAGCACCTTGATTTCCGACGGACCTGCTATCTAGCTGAAGAGATGTGAACCGCCTTTGAAGCTAATTCACCACCTCATCTATAGATTCATTCTCTTCCATGCATAACATGATAAGAATACCTTAACCTACGATTTACGTTCCAGAACTTGGACCCAAAATTTAACCATGAATTCTCGGCCTTCGAGCTATTCCACGAGTCAGAAAATCCGTCCAGCTTTGAACTAATAGCGCACGACTTACAGGTTTAATTTTATGAAATATTTGTTAAGTAATTACAACCTCACGCAATAATTGTCTAAGAAATACCAAACGATTTCTTGTAAGTCAATACAACACAATACAAACCAATAGCATATGTCACCAACTTCTGAATACATTCGCAATTCACATAATTAGCACTTTAACGAAAAGCAACAACACAACTCAGTAATCTTCCTGTGTGTGATAGCAACTTTATCTCTCTTCGCACATATCTGTTCGCGCGGTGTGTATATTTGGCCTGCTCCACGAGGCCCGTAATAATCACACCTGTCTCGCATACAGGATCACGAGTCTCACACGTGGTTGCAGCTTACGGCGTTAGAGAGATAGAAAGAGTTAACTATCGAAACACGTTGTGCTTTCTTTTACTGAACGTAGTGATGCTGAGGCGGCTATTTATATCGCAAAAACACATGGGTTGTGGTGACTGGGAATCAAAACAGGCGAAATGGATGTAAAGAAGGACACAGGGAATAAAACTAACGTATATAACGGAAATGTTCTTCAGAACCAAGCAAGGTACAACAACGCCACAGCCCTAATATCCGCTCTTCTCACTGCTCCTAGAAGATCATTTCGTAAACTTGACCATAAACTCTTTTATACTTCCAAATATAGCAATAGCAATATTGGTCAGCCAGTATAGAATTGTGTGTTTTATATGTTCGTTATTCCACATTACCGGTTTCCGCAGAATCTACTTGTCATATTCAGACACTGTTGAAAATTTTTCCAGAATATGTATTTCGTCTCCATAATGAGAACACATCTCACAAGTGAAACAGCTTGCCATTAACACAAGAGATAGTACTTGATGTGGCGTGCCGCGGTGGAGTAGCCGAGCGGTCTAAGGCGCCTCGCTGCGGAGCGCGCGGTTGCTCGCCGTCGGAGGTTCGAGTCCTCCCTGGGGCATGTGTGTATGTGTGTGTGTGTGTGTGTGTGTGATGTCCTTAGGTTAGTTTACCTTAGTTTAAGTAGTTTGTAAGCTACGGACAGATGGCCACGCAGTTTGGTCCTATAGATTTACAAACATTTGAACATTTGATGTGGCGTGGCTACAACATGTCCTGTGTTTCCACACTTGGGCACGGGGGATGCTATAAAAAGTCTATGTCGCGCTACTAATTTAGTAACAAAATGTTCAAATGTTTGTTAAGCTTAAGGGACTTAACTAAGGGTTCATCAGTCCCTAAACTTACAAACTACTTATGATCTATCTTATACTAAAGACGGCACAAACATCCATGGCAGAGGCGGATTCGAACCCCCGACGGGGAACGGCCTCGCGCATCGTGGCATAGCGCTTCAATGAGCTTGGCCACTCCGCCGCGGCACTAATCTAGTAGTGATGTGTGCTTATCACTGTGGAAGTGATATACATATTGTATAAAATTATTCCTATCGAAACAGGTAATGAGAAAATAAAAATATGCAACGCGGCCCTGAATAAAAATATTATTATTAATTGATCGCGTCCTACAATATGTGCGATTCCAAATATTGGTATTATAGCGCATATTACTAGAGTAGAATCTAGAGCGGAATTGCAGAGTAGTTGTCTCTGGAAGAAGCCGAACACAATCATTAATTAGGAGTCACTAAAAAGTATAAACAGATGTAACTTGCGTACCTATGGAACAAAAGCATTAATATAACTGCTCGAATCTCAGATCAGCACCTAATTGAAAAATCAGTAGTGTGTGTGTGTGTGTGTGTGGATGAACCACCGGCGTGGAGTTTAGCACAGACATGTGTTGGTGCCTGCGCTAATCCTCCAGTAAACTTTAAGCTGTTAGTGAGCACCGTCAAATAAACCGACTCATTTAACGAGTCGGCCCAGTTTATATTAGAAGACCGTGGACTGGCAATGGCTTTGCTTTTTCTCCGCCCGATAACTGTACAGATGTTCAACACTTTCCGTAACAATAGATCAGAAAACAATAATGGCTTTCAAAAGCAGGATAGTGAAGCAAACACGGAATAAAGAATGCGAAGTGGTAGTGGTGTGAGCTGCGCGCTGCCAGATGTTGCACGGCTGCAGCAGGTGGCCCCGCGTGTAAACAAACAATCGTCTCACACGCCAGCTGCGCAAGCAGACGCCGCCGCCGCTTAATTACCTCATCTCTACTCACTGATGATCCGCACAACCCAATTCAGGAGCACGGAACGAGTCAATGCATCAAAAGTAGTAATCGTGTGCACATGCCAGGCCTGGGAATAAGTAAATTTCATTAATTTTCCCAGGAACTCTTCAGTTTGGACTTCTAAGTGCATGTATTACTACTAATGTCTTGTGATGCGGCAGAACAGTGCTCGCCTTTATACACAATGGACAGCGAGGTGTAATCGAAATGCAGGTGCGATTTCCGTCTAGTATTAACTGAGTGAAAGCTGCTCACTCTTGGTAATAACCAAACGACATTAAAAAAAAGTATTGAGAACCAGTGTCACAATTCACAGGCTAATGAACAAGAGGTGCCGGCCGCGGTGGCCGAGGGGACTGAGGCGCTCCAGTCACGGTCTGCACGGCCACTACGGTCGGGGGTTCGAATCCCCCCTCGGGCATGGATATTTGTGCCGTCCTTAGTATAAGTAGTTTGTAAATTTAGGGACTGATGACCCCGTAGTTAAGTCCCATAAGCTATACAAAAATTTTATTTTGAACAAGAGGTTCGCGAGCTTACACCATATACTTCTCGAGCCGCCTGTTTCTACGCCAGAAATGCCCTTTTTGAATCAGAAGAGTTACTCCCAAAAGCTATCACTGTACGTCATAGGCGAATTTAAGTCAATAAAGTAGACTACTTTTGTGATGAACTATAATTTACTTCAGATACTGTTCGAATGCTAAAAACTAGAATTTACGTGTTGAACAAGGTCCTAACACGAGCTTTCCACGACAGCTACTATCCATCTCAGGGGTCCCCAAACTTTTTTGTCTCATACACCCCTAGCCAACTTTTTCTGCTCTGTGTAGACCCTGTGCCCAGTTAGGTATGCGCGCGCAACCTACTCTGCCTGACGTCACACGACAGCGCCGCGGCCTTCTCTCTAGGTGGTGTTGATAAGAATCACGTAAATACGATAATCATTTACTTGCACCAACTTGACATAAAATGAACTATTTAGTTCATTAATCTGTATAATGTTAGCGACATTTTAAGTTAACTACACAAGAGAAACATAAATATAAGTATTTGCTTGTGCCAGCGAGAAATAAAAAGAATAGCTTAGTTTATAACTCCATATTCGTAACTAATTCCACGCTACCTACGCAAGATACAGTGGCGGCTCGTACAAAATTTTACCAGTGTGCTACAACATTACAAAAATAAACAGGATACAAAATATACTAAAATAAAAGTCAACCTTTGTATGATTGCCTTTAATTAAATATCAATTAATACTGTATTGACATTAAGACCTTCAGGGGGAATCTATAACAGCGCTGCCAACTGCATGTATTCACTGCAGGTAGTAAATAAACCGTTTAAAAATATTAATTTTATTTACAGAAATTAAAAATTTAGACTCAGATGTATTTGAATACGAGCCTCACACCGGTAGGTTTGAGAGACAATGTGCAAGACGCCTGAGCCAGTGCGCTACTTCACTCTGTATGTCGCAATATTCGTCATATACTATTATTCCGCAGCCGTTACTCGCAGCGCGAAGAGAAATATTCGTCTGGCGCTGCAGTCGGTCTCAGCACACATGAGACACCAGGCCTGACGTCACCTCTGCGCATGCGCAGTAGCGAACAGACGACTGCGTCGCCTCTCTGCGCACGTACCAGCGCGGCTGAATCCCACTCCAGCACACGGAGCTGGTTTCCAGCTATCGCGGCGAGAGCGCCCCAAAATGCGTTTTCATCCTTATTACTAGCGTTCTAATGCGCATTGGAAGGGAATTGGCTTAATTTTATTGTGATAACTGGCTCGTATGCCAAGAGAAAGGATGTAATTTTACAGCGATTTCTCGCTTGCATTCGAAGAGAAATGGCATAATTTTAGTAATATATTTACAGTGTGCTGCAGCACATTAGCACATTATCACCAGCCGCCACTGGCAAGATAATAGTAATTACATAATAATCACGCACGCAGACTTGTTAAAACACTAATATGAATAAATAGCTGCTTGACAAAAAGATACAATGTGTCTCGCAACGACACGGAATACGTTCCCTGGGCGCGCTGCTGCAGCCTGTGAAGTGCGTCGTGTAATAGGACGGACGAAA
Organism: Locusta migratoria; assembly: GCA_026315105.1. NCBI lineage: Eukaryota > Metazoa > Arthropoda > Insecta > Orthoptera > Acrididae > Locusta > Locusta migratoria. Next base: position 739,368,396 of record CM048755.1, on the reverse strand, counting down.
CGCTGGCAGCTGCAGGCTGTCGTACAGGTGTGTGGCTGACCCGCAACGGGAGTTGTGGGAGCTCCCATCGCCGACCGTTGCCCCGCGGATAAAGCGGCCATCGATAGTGCACTTAATTACTGCAGATAGCCGCTGCAATTACTGTTTGCACGCGCAGTCTTCTTACTGATAAGTAGCGCAAGCCGACCCATGTTGGTGCCACTTTAATTTACTCCCCTTCCTTCTTCAACGCCGTGCACATACTTTCCGGAAATTTCAGTAATGAACTTCTACGCTATGAACAGCCTCCCAGTGGAACTTATTCACCTGCGTGCTTACTGAACGAGAAGCACACCTACTCATTAGATTACTCCCGTCGGTATCTAATGATGAAAACTGCTCTGTTGTGTAGATCATAACGCCATTTACAAAACAACTCCTTTGACAACCATCAAGGTACGAATGCTCAACAATCGGCCAGTCTTTAAGTCGCTTCTTTCACGAATAAACTACACCGTAACAATACTACCCATTCCTCTTCTACTATTTTATTTCTCCCCGTTTCTGTCAATTGTTGCCTAAAGCTCCTTCTGAAACTTCAGGTTCCCTCAATTTATCCAAGTCCCATCTCCTTATTTTCCTAACTTTCTGCAGTTTCTTTCAGTTTCAGCTTACAGTTAATGACCAATAAGTTATGATCAGAGTCTATATCTGCCCTGGGTATGTCTTACAGTTTAAAACCTGCTTCCGGAATCTATATTTTACATTATATAATCTATCTGATACCTTCCGGTGTCTCCTGGTCCCTACCACGTATACAATCTTCTTTCGTGATTCTCCGTGCAAAATTCTACCAGGCAACTTCCTCTTTCATTCCTTCTGCCCAGTCCATATTCACCCTATTTTTCCTTCTCTTCCTTTTCCTACTACCGAATTCCAGTCTCCCATCACAATTAAGTTTTCTTCTCCCTTAACTGTGTGATCGAAATCGATCTGCTGCTACAGCGATAAAGCTTCTAGTAATGACCAATGCTGCACATTACATTTGGTTTAGTCATCATTATGTGGTCGTTGAGTACAACTCTCCTGAAAATGGAATCATATCACAAAACCCTCACGAAATGGTGCGTTCTGCATATGCACAGATTCGTGGCAGACTAGAACCGTTCCCATTTCTCCACGGCGGATAAAGAGTTTACTAAAATCGTGGTTTCACCCGTTATGCCGCAAGGTAGCGACCGACGAGCACAGTGATTGTGCCAAATAACATAAAACTACCACGGCAAAAGAGACTTCAAACCTCAATACTGAAAAGAGTATTACTTTTGCAATAGAAGCAGTACGACTGGATCTTAACATTCATGGGATGGCTACAGTTGCTAAGCCCTCAATAACGGTAGTGAAAGCAAAGATGCGAAGGAAGCGATGCTACGCTCACAAAACCTCGACACTTTATGACTGGGCGTGTGGTCCAATGAATAATCGGTTACATTGCTTCCTACAAACAACCGTGTTTATGTATCGAAGGAAGGAAGATCAGTGTTTAACGCCCCGTCGACATCGTGGTCATTACAGGCGGAGCTTACGCTCGCAGGCATTTGCCTGGAGTGATTCAGAGAAATCACGGAAACCTAAATCTGGACGACCGGAGGTGGATTTAAACCACCGTCCTCGGAAATGCGAGTCCAGTGTGTTGCCACTGCGCCACCTCGCTCAGTTTATGTATAGAAACCACCAAAAGGAGCTTACGATACGGCATGCCTGCTTCCTACCATCGAACGTAGCGGGCCGCGGTGGAGTAGCCGAGCGGTCTAAGGCGCCTCGCTGCGGAGCGCGCGGTTGCTCGCCGTGGAGGTTCGAGTCCTCCCTGGGGCATGGGTGTGTGTGTTTGTCCTTAGGTTAGTTTACCTAGGTTTAAGTAGTTTGTAAGCTACGGACTGATGACCACGCAGTTTGGTCCGATAGATTTACGAACATTCGAATTTGAGCTTAGCGAAACTGCCGTCACGATTTGGGCATCTATCGAGGTAGTCAAATGTTTTATCATTTCCCTAACTGGTCGGATACACACACGACCAGAAAGGTTCAGGAGTACATTATGAAACATTTCTTCTAGGCAGAAAATCGCCATGTTTCAACAAAACTGAACGGTTTAGGGGGAGGAGGGTTACAGCAGAGAGTCAGCGTAAAGTCGACCCGCGGCGCCGAACGGCCGCGCGCACCGCAGCACGGCGCCCTAATGCGCACGGATAATCCGCCGCGGTGACGATTAGGTAGAAGAATGGATAAAATTCCGCTGGCAACTATAAAAAGTCTGCAAGAATCCTTCTCTCGAAGAGTTTCAGCTGCTCTCAAAGCCAATAGTCGGCAGACTCCTTACTAATAAATAAATACTTTGTCTATGTCGTGTGTTCATATTATTTTGGTCAAGGAAGAAGGAAACTTAGGGTTAAACGTCTCGTCGACCGCACGGTCATTAAGAGACGGAGCTGACGCTCGGATTTTTTGATAAGGTTGGGGACGGAAATCAGTCGTGCCGATTGAAAAAAATCACGGAAACCTAAATCTGGATGGCCGGAGGTGGATTTGAACCACCGTCCTCAGTGACACTTTGGCCACCCCGTGGCAACTACAGGAAAGCTGGGCCTGCTGTAGGGAGCGCCGGCACACGTGTGCGCACAGTTTTTTCCTCCATTCCTGAGGCGGCGGGCAGCAAAAAGCTGGGCCCATCCGCTTCTTGCCGCTGCCGCCGGCGGCATCTGGCAACTGGCATCTCGGCGCCGCAGTTCGCGGATCCCACCCGTCGTACCCACGGCTCTAAGGCGCCTCACACGTGTCCGAGCCGCGACAAACGTATTAAGCGTCACATTACAAATATGCACTCCCTGACAAAAACAGTGATCCAACCACAAGGGGGTGTGAATGGCACTACGTACGATGAAGGACGGTGGGGCTCGGCCGATCTGATTACAAATCGGGACCAAAGACACGCAGCAGTTGGCAGTTCGGGTACCCTCTCTGGGCGCGATATGGTGTCCAGCACGAGCGGCCTTTTGGGTCCTTCCCTGATGCAAGTTTGTCTACAGTTAATACAGCTGCCCTTCCACATCCCGTGGGTTGGTACTAGTCGTCAAAATTACTAAATATTTCCGGGCTATTATGCCGTGGTCTCACGGATTTGTTATGGATACCCGACGTTTCGTACCCGACTGCGGAGGACCGCATCGGTAAAATTTTGACGAAACGGAATGTTGCAGTTATTTACAAACCTACTCGGAAGATACAGGATCACCTAAAATCGGCAAAGGATGGTCGCAAACCGCTGGAAAAAGCAGAAATTTATAGGATTCCGTGTAGCTGTGGAGACGTATACGTGGGTACCACAAAAAGAACAGCCAAAAAACGACTAGATGAGCACAAGGGGAACTGGAGAAGGGGAAAGATTGACAGATCAGCTGTTGCTGAACATGTTTTTCAACCAGGGGGGGCACCTTATTCAATTTGATAAGACTCGGGTTTTAGCAGCCAAAAATGGATACCACGAAAGACTGTACAGAGAGGCTATAGAAATTGTAAAACACCCTAATAATTTCAATAGATGGAGGAGGGCGTGAAACTAAATGAAATCTGGATTCCGGATTTGAAGAAGAAATGTAACAGTCTTCCACCGTGGAACGATATTAACGGACGACGGCAATCGGCAACGACGAATTGCGCGCGCATGTCAAAAACATCTGACTTCACACCTCTGCTCGCGAGTCCTCGTAAACGGAGTTTGGCTTCAGTCAGTAGTGAGCCAGGGTGTACATCAGACATTCAAAATTGCCAAGATACCCTCTTGAAAATATCCTCCTCAGTCGGGGACGAAATGTTGGGTTTCCATAACAAATCCATTAGACCACGGCATAATAGCCCGGAATTTTTCGGTAATTTTGACCTTTCCGGCCGTGAAAGTTTACATTTTACAATGGTACTAGTCGTACCACACGTACCCAATGATGGAGAGGCCTGCCGTGTAGGCAGTCCATATCTACGTCTGCAGGCAGCGGTGGCATCAGAAGCAGAGTCCGGAGCCATTCCACCTATGCCCGTGCCTCCCGGCCACCGCAGTACACCAAATCTGTCAAGGGCAGCCGACGGTAATTGACGGAATGGTGTAGATGCCGCGTGACGAGGGCACCATAACGCGCTCCTCCCTCGCGGTGGTGTTTCTCGGTCGACCCGAATCAGCACCACATGGCTGGGTGCCCAGAAGTGCCCGCCGATTCTAACATCGGACAACTGTGACATTTGGATGGCCAACGTGCCTGAGAAAAATGTTCAAATGTTTGTGAATCTATCGGACCAAACTGCGTGGTCATCAGTCCGTAGCTTACAAACTACTTAAATCTAGGTAAACTAACCTAGGGACAACACACACACCCATGCCCCAGGGAGGACTGGAACCTCCACGGCGAGCAACCGCGCGCTCCGCAGCGAGACGCTTCAGACCGCTCGGCTACTTCACCGCGGCGGTGCCTGAGAATTGCGCGGTACGACCACCCCGCTTTAGTCCGACGATGCGCCTATGTCAAATGCATTCATCTGGCTATGGCAAAGATGCGATTTCTGAAAGAGAGGAATTTGGAAATACCGACCGGGAGAGGTGGCGTAGTGGTTAGCATAATGGATTGGCATTCGGGAGGATGGCGGTCCAAATTCAACTCCGGTCATGGAGATTTAGATTTTCCTCGATTTCCCTAAATCGTTACAGGCAAAAGTCGGGATGGTTCTTCCGAAAGGGCACGGCCGATTTACTTTCCCACCCTTATTGAATCAATCCGCGTCTTACCTTAATCTCTAATGACCGTGCTATCGACGAGACGTGGAGTGTAGCCTTTTTTATGGTTTTAGGGCGCAATACTACTGAGGTCATAAGCGCCCACAGTGTAGCCCTCTACATCGCGTCCAGACAATAAGGAATTAGAAGCTCTTAAAATGTGGCGCTACAGATGAATGATGAAGAGAAGATGGATAAATCGCGTAAGTAATGTGAAGGTACTGAATGGAATTAATTGCAGTTTTGCTTCACCCTGCACCAAAGCCTCAAAATTCCCGTCTTTCTAGTAAGTTTGCCCCATATGCTTCGATAGTATTTTATTACACTAAAATCTCGTTAGCAACACAAGCCCGCTTTGATTTGAGTTACGTGATGTTTTTAGCAGACGGTTTCTCAAACAGCAGCAAGTGCGGAGACAAAGCAGGCGACTGTGAGAGGCCGGCTTCCCAGGAGGTGGGAGCAGGGAAGAGAGAGATGAGTGTTGCAGGCAGGGCTGCGCTACAGCTTTCACGTGTGATTAGCGCTCCAGACAACTCGCCCGCGCTCTCTCCACCCGTTCGCCGCTCCTTGTTCGACATGAGAGCACCAACACGCTTCACAGCATTTACATTACCTATACATATCATCTCCCACAATCTCTCTCTCTCTCTCTCTCTCTCTCTCTCTCTCTCTCTCACACACACACACACACACACACACACACACACACACACACACGGGACTTAACTACGGGGTCATCAGTCCCTAAACTTACAAACTACTTATGAACTAGCTAACACTAAGGACGGCACAAATATCCATGCCCGAGGGGGGATTCGAACCCCCGACCGTAGTGGCCGTGTAGACAGTGACTGGAGCGCCTCAGTCCCCTCGGCCACCGCGGCCGGCTCTGATGATCATTTCTATGTAACTGGGAGTCAACAATATATTTTCGCATTCGGAGGAGAATGCTGGCGTTTGGAGTTTCGTAAGTAGCCCACGCCGCAGCAATAAGCGCTATTGTTGTAATGATTCCCATCCCAGATCCTGTATCATTTTCGTAACGCTTTCTCCCCTGTATCGTGACAATACAAACCGAGCTGCCCTTCTTTGGACTCTTTCGATGTACTCCGTCAAACCCACCTGATAAGGATCCCACACTGGGCAGCAGTACTCCAAAAATAAACGAACAAGCGTAGTGTATGCAGTTTCTTTTGTAGTTCTGTTGCATCTTTTAAGGGTTCTGCCAATAAAACGCAGTCTCTGGTTCGCCTTTCTCACGACATTATCTACGTCTTCTTTCCAGATTAAGTCTGAAGTAATAGTAATTCCCAGGTATTTTGTGGAGATTACGGCCTTCACTTTTGATTGATTTATCTTGTAAACAAAGTTTAAAGGATTTATTTTCGTACTCATGTGGACGACTTCACACTTCTCTTTATTTAGAGTCATCTGCCAATTTTCACACCGTAGTGATATCTTATTTAGATCGTTCTGCAGTTGGTTTTGATCTTCAGATGATTTTACTAGACGGTAAATGACGGCGTCATCTGCAAACAACCTAAGAGAGCTACTTAAATTTTCTCCAAAATCGTCCATGTAAATAAGGAACAGCAGAGGACCAATAACAATACCCTGTGAAACGCCCGATATTACCTCTGTTTTAGTCGATGCTTTATCATTGATTACTACAAACTGTGTCCTCTCTGACAGAAAATCCCCTATCCAGTCGCAAATTTGGTGTGATATACCATAACCACGCAATTTGATTAAAAGCCGTTTGTGAGGTACGGTGTCCAAAGTCTTCTGGAAATCAAGAAATACGGAATCGATTTGCGAACCCTTGTCGATAGCACTTCGTGTGAGTGAAGAGCTAGTTGTGTTTCGCACGAACGATATTTTCTAAATCCGTGTTGACCTTGGATCAATAGATCATTCCGTTCGAGATAATTCATAATATTTAATACATGATATCATACCTGCCAACTTTCAAAAATAGAAATCCAGAAGATTCCAAATTGCAAAACTTTAAGGCGTGCATGTGTAGTTAGGCCTTGGAATATAGCGAAAAAAGACAGCACACAAAGAGATTTCAATGTTAACACATGTAATGCAGGTTACTTTTTAAGATCGTGATATTAAAACTCTGAAGTTAGGTACTTACACAAGTTATTTGCTGATGGCTGTTCATTTGTTGTCATTTACATTAGGAAAAACGACAGTGTCAAAACTACTAAACTGACCTTTTATATCACACGAACACACGGAACAATACGAATGTCTCACCGTTTCGCAATTGCATTACACACGGAAATGAGGCAGAATATGCATCCCTGAAAGATTGATGATATCTTTTCTTAGTTGAACTCATGACGAAAACACAACTGCAAAACCGCATAAAAGCAAGCATAGCTTTCCCGCTAACTTGCAGCCCGTTCGATCGACTTTCGCCGGCGTTGTGACAAAAGCGCATCGATAGTCTACGAGAAAAGGTTATCGATAATATTATCGGCCGACTTTCAGTCAACTTTCATACACTCGTCTCAGAATAGCAGCTGGCCGCAATGGCCGAACGGTCTACGGCGCGCCAGTCACGTTCTGCACGGCCACTACGGTTGGGGGTTCGAATCCGCCCTAGGGCATGGACATTTGTGCCGTCCTTAGTGTTAGTTCGTAAGTAGTTTGTAGGTTTAGGGAGTTAGTCCCTTAAGCTTAACGAACATTTCAACATTTTGAATAGCAGCTATTATTGAAAGTCAAAACTCAACTGCGATATGAATGCAGATCGCGGGAACAAGCCAGGGAGTTGAAAATCCGGAAAAAATATATGTTCATCCGGAAAACTCTGCCAAAATCGGGACACCGGGAAAACCGGAAAACTTGGCAGGTATGGGATATGTTTCAAACCCCTGCTGCGTCCATTGAAGCCATGGGGCTGAGGATGACGCGGCGGCCGGTCGTACTTTTGGGCCTTCCGTGGCCTGTAGGACGGAGTTTGCAATTTACTGCGTTACACACCCAACGACTCCGCTCTGCCGTAAAGGGGAAAAACCCCGTTGTTTGGAACTCGATGAGCGGGTAGTTTAATCGGGTAACGCCGCACACTGGAGCAGGCACGGCGGCTTCCGCATAGCCGCGGCTACGGCCTCGTTCGTTGCGCGCCACTCCCTGGCCAGGAGTTCACAGCCGCTTGACCCCCGACCCGGTCACTTAACGGCTGCGGTTTAAGCCTGCCCTGTGCCCATCGCTCATATCGCCAATGTGTGTGGGATCCGCTATCCCTCCCTACGTACATTCGCTCGTTACAATTACGAGAAGAAATACCACGACGACTTTGCGGGTGACGGCGTATTTTATGATTTCAGAACGTCGTTTCTCTTGGTGTTATTCTTAGATAAATAATTCTGACAACTTTATGGACTGTTTTTGAGTCTGCGGCTGTATTATATCCTTTAATGAAGTAAGAAACTTCCTGGCAGATTAAAATTGTGTGCCGGAACCGGGACTCGAACCTGGGACCTTTGCCTTTCGCAGGCAAGCGCACTAGCGACTGTGCTATCCCGACACGACTCACGATGCCGCCTCACAACTTTACCTCCGCCAGTACCTCGCCTCCTACTTTCCAAACTTCACAGAAGCTCTCCTGCGAACCGTGCAAGACTAGCACTCCTGGAAGAAAGGATATGGTGGAGACACAGCCACAGCCTAAGGGATGTTTCCAGAATGAAATTTTCACTCTGCAGCGGAGTGTGCGCTGATATGAAACATCCTGGCAGTCGTGGTGAGTCGTGTCGGGATAGCACAGTCGGTAGTGCGCTTACCCGCGAAATGCAAAGGTCCCAGGTTCGAGTCCCGGTTCCGGCACACAATTTTAATCTGCCAGGAAGTTCCATATCAGCGCACACTCTGCTGCAGAGTGAAAATTACATTCTTCAATGAAGTAGTTTCACTGCAGCAGTTACATTTTAGTAGCACGACGCGTTTGGGCAGCAAGCTGCCATCAGGTGAGGAAGGGAAGAAATCTTGGGGTGTAACGTCCAGTCGACATCGTGGTCATTAGAGACGGAGCTCACGCTCGGATTTTTTGGTAGGGTTGGGGAAGGTAATCGGCCGTTCCCTTTGTGAGAAACCGTGTCGGACTGGAGTGATTTAGGGAACTCACGGAAAACTTAAATCTAGATGTCCAGAGGTGAATTTGAACAAGCGTCCTCCCAAATGAAAGTCCAGTGTGTTACCACTGCGCCCCCACGCTCGGCCGTCAGGTGCGTTTTACAGTTACAAATGCATTACAATGTGGTTATGTTATATGCTGTGTGTGCTTGAAGATAAGTGTCGAAATTCCAGCCTGCTCAGGAAGATAAATCTGTTTTACGATGAACATTATATGATTAGCGTACATGGATGTTTGTATCAGTGCATTACTTACAGTAATATGCAAAGACAGAACTCATTTGTAAGCGTACTTACGTAATGATAACATATGTTGATCAGATCGTAGTAACGAAATGAGCGATCAACATTGGCGATGTTATTGAAAAAAATTAGTATTATTGCTTTCAAGTCTGTCATGCACTGTTGTATGAATAAAGATTTCTAGTTCTTCATATAGGTCCATGATATGTCCCTTATCTATTTTATGTTTTAATTTATCTTAGATTCAAACATTTGACACAAAAATATCAGCATGTGACGTGTCTTTAACTGTGTTCTTGTGTTCTGTGTGCCAAATAACCAGACTACCACCAAAACCACCAGTAAAGGCACTAATATAATGACCCGAATTCCCTGATCATGTAAGATACATACTAAAACAGATGTATCTTCCTTAACAGACTTCAATTTCACAAATAACCTCTCTGGTAGACACAGCGCATGAGTTAAACACACTAAATTCATTTGTAACTATAAAAACCACCTTACAGTCTTCTGCCGAAACACGTCGTTCTAATATCGGTAAAAAGTGGCTACTGCAATAAAATTATCTCATAAAAGTAAATAATTCTCGCTTTTCTTGCCACATTGGATTTTTTTGCATAACATCGCCAGAAGTTAGCTGTCATACTAATAAAAAGTGCAATACTTTCGGAAGTAGTATATGATAGAGACGTCTCGAACTTACGGAACTTCCGTATGCATCCAAGAGGTGCATTATTAGCGATGCTGATTCCGTTTGATGGTAGGTAACTAAGCTTATGTCCTTAAACGTCCAGTGTCCGTTTCCCCGCAGCACTAAACGTATATTCGCTATTCGGGTTGGAGTTCTTATTCCAAATGTGGATCTTTGAGGAGAGGATTCCAGTATGTAGATACATGGGGACAATATTTGAGCCCCGTCAAGCGTAATCATTTGTTTGTTCCTGAGGCTATGTTCGGAACAGCAGGTTTGTCACTATCACAGTATTTGATGTGGCGTTGATTCTAAAATCTTGCCTATACACTAATCGACTGCATTCTCGTATACTTCTAAAACCGCCCAGACCAAGGCTCTCTCTGCGCCTGGAATTTGTTGTGCGGTCTGAAAGTGGACTGAATACCTTGTCTACCCAGACCTTCTGTCTATTTCATTTGGTCGTGGTGGAGTAGCCGAGCGGTCTAAGTCGCCTCGCTGCGAAGCGCACGGTTTCTCGCCGTCGGAGGTTCGAGTCCTCCCTGTGTGGTGTGGTGTGGGGTGTGTGTGTGTGTGTGTGTGTGTGTGTGTGTACTGTCCTTAGGTTAGTTTACATTAGTTTTAAGTAGTTTGTAAGCTACGGACTGATGACCACGCAGTTTGGTTCAACAGATTTACAAACAATCTTTTAATCAATCTATTTCATTTGAAGAAGCTGCGAAGAAAGGAAAGAGTAGCATACACTGATTACTTCTTAATGAAAGTGTTTCTTGACAATTCGGTTCTTAGATATGACTAACTCAAACGTCTTCTTGACAACAGCCTTTCTTGAACAACACCTGCTTCTAAGTACTTCATCTGGTGATTTAGGGGGGGGGGGGGGGGGGCTTTGTCACGACCAGTTTTAGCTCTAAATAATAGTAGTTTTAGAAATGTTCCCTTTCGAGCTGGAAGATAACAGCTTACTGTGAACAAAGCACCCGTGAGACCCACTGATTTTCGTTCAATCGGCTTCTTTCTCTCTCCGTCTTAGCGGCGAACTTTATATTACCGTGCACATTATTCATTTGACCGAGGAATAAGTAAAGAGCTTGAATCGCATGTTGCCAGATCGTAGAAGTGTCGTCAACATGCAGAAAGAAATAAGATTTAACGCGCGTACTTCTAAATTCTTCTTGAAGAAATTAGTCACTGTTGGAGAAATAGGAAACTGTAGAACATATTGCCGTCTGGGGAGGTGAGAAAACGGAGAAATATTCCGTCAAGGAACCGAGGTGGAGGGGGGGGGGGGGGGACACAAGGGAGTTCTAGATTATGGGCTCTTCTCGAGAACTAAAGTTGAATAATAAAACCTTGCAGGTCAGCACGTCCACAGCACGTGAGACCTCAACGAGAACAGTTGTTGCTTATTTTGTCAATTACGTGCGAAGGGACACCAAAACAACTGGGACCAATAAGGAAAAAAAAGTCAGTTAATTATCAGATACAGGTGTGAGATTATGATAACCGAAAGTATCAAATATTTTACCGCGTAGTCACCTTCCATTAGTTTGAGGAGCACTACACAAACAACAAAATACGTTAATACGTATTCAGAGCAGGGTAGGTTAGTGTGGAGAGCTGCATCAAACCAGAAGGACTAAACAACGATCTAGGAAACTGCTTGCGATTCAAAAAGTAAAATATTATGACAGGAATTAACTTTGGAAACCGATGTGCCTTTGCTTCGTCAGAAAAGTTTACTTTAGAAGTGCAGGAAGATACGCTAGGTACACGTCCGGAGAAACGAGAAGAGCCGGTTGCGTGGAAGGCGTCTCTTCCATCGCCTCTCTGCCTCCAATCACTCTGCTTCTCTAGGTTCAATTCTCCATTAACATACCATTGCTTCCAACGACATTCCAATTGCGTTTCCTTGACAATTATTGATATGACCGTGCCACAACGTGTGTGTTTTATTTTACCACAACAGTATGTGAGGAATGAGTGCAGCTTTCCGTAGACAGATAAGAATGTTTTAGTTAAAACTTGGATACATGCCCACAGCTTATCTTGCATCTGTCAGTAATGTTAATGTCGTGCAGTAAAAGTTCATAATTATGTGTTTCATGCCAAACATGACATTCATTAACTTGGAAGAACGCCGTCCCTCCCTGAGGAGGATTTCAGTGATAGATACCTGTCAAACAGTGCGTATTTCTGCCTCGGGTCTGTCTGATTAGCAAGGTCGTGCTGTGTCGATACACCTAAGTACGGCAATTAAATGAGAGAATGAAATACAATTTAAGTATATAGCTCCTACTCATCTAGAACGACACGTAAGAGGCCGTCAGCATTAATACCTCATTAGAAGGACTGATATCAACAACACTGCCACGTGTCGACACATTGTGACGATATTTGGCATTGAAGCTAGCGTGTAGGCATTAAGCACCGCGTCGGCCAACACTGCAAATTCAGATCTCTCCTATCATAGATGTACAAACAGGAAATTTGTGATCCGAATGCCATTGCAGTAACAACCTCGGCCACGGACGTGAGCTGGTGTGTTTTTGTAAATGACACCTGGGTGTGGGAACATTCGTCAATGGGACGCAGCGCACAATGAAAATATGGCGTTGGCCATTACAATGACACTCGAGACAATGGCGCAGCCACATTCACACAGCACGCCGCACTGCGACTGCCGACGAATCCTTATGCAGCCGGGCCCAACATACTGACTCATCGGCACAGGCCTGCCCTCCCTCCTAACCTGTAGCACTGCGACGCCTTACAACAAAAGCCGTGTTACAATTAGTACAGCTACCGATTTCGACGCTTTCCAAATACTAACCATTTTAATTTCGATACTTTCGTGGCATATCCTCACTCTGATTTACTTTGCGCCTCTATTTAGCTCCCGCTCCTGTCTTGCTCTAGACGACTCTGCTATTGTGCCTATGTTTGCCCACTTTACTGTTCAAAATCTAAAGTGTTTCGTTAATGGCGTTTGTTCTGTAGTATGACTGTTCAAAGTGTATCCCAGTCGATATCCATTAGGGAGCGCTCAAGTACTAAAGGAAAGTTGAGAACACGGCCTAAAAAGCGTTCAACCTTCAGGACCGCAGCACACAACATCTCCATTGATTTAAGCCTAAGGCTCCGTAGTAGCGATCGCTCTCGTTTCCTGAGATGGCAGATTCCAATACTGAAGCCTATGAAGGTGGCACGTCTCTGAAATCCGGACTAAATCTGACAATTATTTATTGTACATGATGAGAATTAGGCACCGAAAGGATGTTACATGTACAGACCATATTTTCTCCGTCCCGTTCTATGGACTTCCCCCAGCACGAAACAAGGGCATGTATGCCCTATCCTTGTTGTGGTCACTTTGTCATTACTTCACTTTGTGAATCACCTCCTTGTCGGCTTCAAAATATCTTTCACGAATGACATTCTTTAGTGGCCCAAATATAAGGGCTAGGTGAAGGCTGCAAAAGGTCTCCCCGTCTGCTACCGCCCTGTGATGAGGTGAGGGGACCGGACTACTACACGACACTACAAGTTAACAAGGACGCGCATTACCAACACTACAATGCTTGCGAAATTAAATAGTTGGCGCAGACGGCCAGTATGCAGCCATCTCAGCCTGGGATGCTTCTCTTCCACTCATAAACCTCCTGTCCCTGTGTTGCTCAGCTGCAGACTACGCGTGCCCAGTATGGTACAACTCGTGCCACGCTAAAAAAAAAGTGGATGTGGCTCTAAACGAAACCTACCGCATTGTCACGGGATGTCTAAGGCCAACGCCAGTTGAAAAACTATACTGCCTGGCTGGTATAGCGCCACCTGGGATTAGAAGGGAAGTCACAGCCAGAATGGAACGAGCAAAGGCATCGAAATTATCAACACATCCCCTTTTTGATTATCAGCCAGCCCATAGCAGACTCCAATCAAGGAAAAGCTGAAAGGCAAACGTCCCAGGTTCGAGTCCCGGTTCCGGCACACAATTTTAATCTGTCAGGAAGTTTCGTATCAGCGCACACTCTACTGCAGAGTGAAAGTTTCATTCGAGGAAAAGCTTTCCGCATGCAACGACGGAGCTCGACAAATCACCACAACTGACCATGCTGTAGATGTGGAGAGCAAAGATTGGAGACCTCGGTGGCTGGATGACCCCACAGGAAGCACTCCCACCTGGCTATGAGGAGGACTGGATGACGTGGAAGTCCCTCAACAGACTGCGGACCAACGTACCGAGATCCAAAGTCAACACGAGAAGGTGGGGCCTCTGATGCATCTGTCACGTGCGAGTGTGGAAAAGAACAAACCACCGAGCATCTGCTACAGTGTGAGCTTTGTCCAGCCTGCTGTACCGTGCAGGACCTGACTGGTGCTACCCGTGATGCGTGTGATGTAGCCAGATTTTGGGCTAGCATAGTTTACTGCAGATATTCCAACTTTTGAATGTAGCAAATAGTAATGCGATGTAATATGTATGAGCGGTGAGGGAGGCTGGGGGGGGGGGGGGGGGGAGTTGTTTGAAGTGTTCCAAGTAGAATAAGTGAATACAAAATGATTAAAATTGTGAAGCCAGTTTTGTAAGATTGCAGATGCTATATGGTCAGCGTATTACTACATCATTCTGATGTGTACAGCAGGAATATGTGTGGGTGGGGAGAGGGCAAACAAAACTGTTTTGTATCTGACGGGAGGCGTGCTTAAGTAGTCCTTGCAGGGGCGGTGATCACTGTGTCCCCAGTGGTATAGGGGTCAGCGCAAATGCCTGGAAAGCAGGGACACGGGTTCGAATCCCGGCTGGGTACACATTTTCAGCTTTGCCCAATCGCAGTTGATGTCATATATTCTGTGAATATTAAATAATAACAACTGCAGGATTAGAAGTGACATCTGTTCTTACGGAACAGACGCCATTTTATATATATTATATTATACAATTGTTTTCTCCCTCAGAACCGAACATATTAGATTTGGTGATTTCCAGAGATATATAGAAGAATCATTAAAAATGGCACACAACCACAAGATAACGTAAAATCGTAACTTACAAGAATAAAGCAGGTTATGAAAGGTACAAGTCAAGTGACATGCCGCATTTTCATTGGCTGCTGCTAGATTCCAAAATGGCGAACCTTTGCGGATTCGTCCCGTATGCCGTATTACGTAGTTTTAGAGTTCGTAGAAGTTACTGTCAATACCGGTGATTTCCACAAGAACATGCTCGAAGATGCTGCTCATAACCACTTTATTTTTGTCGATGACATCACACGATCGAAATCAAAGGAAAACGAGTTTTGCCGACGGAAAACAAATTACCGATTTGTTATTTAAACCTGAAGATCAGAATCCGAACCATTCCAATAGTAAGAATTACGATTAAATCGTAATGGTTGGAACCTCTGTATAATGTGTAATCCTTTGAACTGTTAGCACTGTTACTTGTAAATATGTGATGTCGTGTTTGACGTTATGCTAGGGTACTGACCGGTGTAGCCGGGCGCGCAGGTGCAGGAGTAGGACTCGAGGCTGCGCAGGCTGCAGGTGCCGCCGTTGAGGCAGGGGTCGGAGTCGCACGAGTTGGCCACCGGGATCTCGCACAGCGACGCCGAGTAGCCGATGGGGCACGTGCACGTGAACGTGGGCGACGCCGACGCCGACGTGCGCACGTGGCACGAGCCGCCGTTCTGGCAGCGCGGGCCCGGGCCCGTGTGGCACGGGTTCGCGTGCTGGCAGTACTCGCCCACGTACATCGACGTGCAGCTGCAACACGCACGCACACACTCTTAATCTACATTCTCATCTTATCACTCTCTAAGCTTAAGTTACACTAATCTAAGAACAAAGACAGCGAGAGGCTGGAGGCAAGGGGTGCAGAGAGAGAGAGGAAGAAAGTCACTGCAACTGCATTTATTTCGACACAAAATATTTATAACAAATCATTACTTTCTAAATTCAGTAAACGTAGGCAGTACAGCAATGTTGTGTTCTTTGTTAAGCTTAAGGGACTTAACTACGGGTCATCAGTCCCTAAACTTACAAACTACTTATGAACTACCTACAACTAAGGACGGCACAAATATCCATGTCCGAGGGGGGATTCGAACCCCCGACCGTAATGGCCGTGCAGACCGTGACTGAAGCGCGGCCGGCAGTACAGCACTTAAATCGTAATTCCTTAATGTCTTTACTGAGCAGAAAATTTAATTTTAAATAGAAAGAGGGATATTGAAGAAGTTGAAAAAGAAAAGAGATTATATGAAAATATTAATAATAATAATGTTTGTAGCCGGCCGCGGTGGCCGAGGGGACTGAGGCGCTCCAGTCACGGTCTGCACGGCCATTACGGTCGGGGGTTCGAATCCCCCCTCGGGCATGGATATTTGTGCCGTCCTTAGAATTAGTTAGGTCATAAGTAGTTTGTAAGTTTAGGGACTGATGACCCCGTAGTTAAGTCCCATAAGCTATACAAACGTTTGAAAACATTTGAAACAATGTGTGTAAATCTATCGGACCAAACTGCGTGGTCATCAGTCCCTAGCTTACAAACTACTTAAACTAAGTTAAACTAACCTAATGACAAAACACACACACACACACACACACACACACACACACACACAGTAGTAATAATGAAATAAATATATGACTACATAGTCCTACATGTTTACATGAGCAAACGAAGATCTAAATTTTATGAGGACATAAAAAGAATGGCACCCACTAGGCTTAAAAAACAAATAGCCGTATTCTACGAAAACAGAAGGCCAAATCTGAGCTGAGATTAATGGGATCTTAAACTAGCCGGTGTAACTCGGGCAGACGTCACAGATAACATTCTGACCAAACATATTTTATTGGATAGCTTGTCACATGAAAATTAGAAAACGTCATCTTATGAAAGAAAGAGACTTCATTCTGAATGAATACAACGAATTCTGGCATAAAAGGAAGGCCAACCATTCACAGCGAAATTGATCGATTGTACTTCCAGTGTTCCTATTGGGCTCATACGTGAATGAATGAATGAATAAATAATACTAACACACAACAGTTGGTTACACACTCAGAAGTTGGTAACAAAACAAAAGCATAACGTCAAAACAAACAATATAGTCATTTCGTACAGCTGGAACAACGAAATTTCGAACATGAGAAATAATTAGTAGCAAAAACTGAGAAAAGCAATATCAGTAGTACACAGTTACACCAGAATCTACAAAAGTGTAACATTTACATGCCAATACAACTCAGTGAAGCAGAATTTACAAGACTAACTTGCATACCAAAAAGGTGAAGAAACTCGTCTATAAACAAATTACTGTACATTTCAGGCCACTGAAGATGCGTCGTAAACAATGAAGGCGAAACGCGTAGGGCAAACAGACGGATAAAAGCAATGATTATCGATATAATAACACGCAACTAAGGAAGTCACGACAAAAAAATTAAAGATATTACTAACTTCAAATTGTTAAGCTCTCAAGATTTCAGCACCACTTTTTTATAATTTTAACACAGCTTGGTTAGAGTAAATGACAACGTGATACGGTATTACATGATGTCATTTCTGAAGGCATGAATGGTTTAATAACACGACATGGTTCGAAAAAGGCCACTTGCTCAGCTGGAGGATGGTAAAGGTTCAAATGCTTGTAAATCTATGGGACTTAACTACACTGTCATCAGCCCCTAGGCTTACAAACTCTTTAAATGATGGTAGCCATCCCGAGGGAGCACTCGAACCTCCGACGGCGCCAGCTAGGCGCTTTGGAACGCTCGGCGACGGCAAAAGAAACGACAGGGCAGGTACGACACACAACCGACATATAGGCCCGACGGCGGATTTCTAGCTCACTGCAAAGCTAATCTCATATCAAAGGGCAAATCTGGTGACCACTATTTACCAAAATCATAAACACAGATATCAACAAAATGCTTTTGGAAGTAACATTCCCGGCAAATCTTGAAACATGCCATTTAACCAAGTACGAAAACTTTACACTATCACACGAATTCAGCAGAATGGTAATCGTAAAGACATAAAAACGGTTAAGAAACGGCGACAAAAAACGAACAAAACAGTTTAATCTGTAAAGGTATATACAATTTGCAATACAAGTAATCCATAAGAGTGACAATGTATTTTATATTATAAATAGCAATAAATATATATTAAGAGTCAGCTTGGACTGAAATGCTTAGGCATCGTACTAATTAATGAGTGCTGAACGTTTCTTCTGTAACGAATGGACGACGTTCGAGAAGCTCTGGTCTCCACATCATTGATGGATCAGTAACAAATCCTGACAGGTTGAAGATGCGGCATCTTCGTCTACTGCACGGCGCACACCGTCGGCGCTACAACAGATTGCTCGCTGCTAATGTACGCGTATTTCCCATACAAGTGGCCTGAAAAAGGTTTCAGCCTGGTACGTAAACGTGGGTGACTAAGTTCCGGCAGCCAAATCGTCTATCAATAGCTTCCCTCACGCCAACTGTGAACGTATGGGTTGTGTTTTCCCAGTTATTTTACGTTTCGAGAGATACGTGGTAGAGTCCCATACGTACATGACGATACTCCACATATGACGCAGCCTCATAACAAGGCTCATCCCTTAGGCTATTGACAATGACAATCGAGTCGAAACCGGCGTAACCGTCGAAATATTTACCCGACACTGCAGTACAGAAAAAGCTAGTTGCTACTCTCTGACGAACACGACAAACAATAGACCAGAGTTTGTCAGCGCGCGAAACAGATTTAGGCAAAGCCCGAAAACGAATATTTATTTGCTGTCCTACCTATTAATCGCTATTTGGAAGCAAAAGAAACTGTACCACAATTACATAAATCGAGTAAAGCAGTCGTCAATGTGAGGTCTGGTTCGAGCACCATAGCGCTTTACTGGGTACGGGTCCTGTTGGAGGTGATATGCCGTTGCCTTGTTCCGACCTTCCAACTCACCCAGGGGACCCACAGTTTAACGTGCATTCCGAATCACAGGCCGACTCGGCATTTCCCACAACAAATATTGACAGGGATGAAAGAAGTGATTAGAAAGAGATAAAAGTTCTCGGTCTGTTCGGAGATCGAAGCCGCGGCCCTTAGATTCTTAGTTTGAAATTGAGCCAAAAGGTGAAAAATTACACAATTATATAGTAAAATAAATTCTGGGAAATGAAACCAAAACGTCAAATTAAGTCTATTTCTAAAAGAGAAGGAACTTCTGAAGCCGAGTATGTGTGCAAAACATAGCGTAGTTGGCATGGCGCGGGCTCAGGGTCAGGAGAAGCATAAGGCACGGGCTGCGAGCCTGCCATTACGCGCCTAATTCAGTTTAAGCCCGGCCGCCATCTTGTCATTATGCCGCGCGCTGCTGTAATTTCGAAACGGACCGCTAATGGAATCCTGAATACGGCGACTCTTCCTGACTTGCACAAAGCGTGAAGGAGCACTCCCCGATTCCATTATTGCCTAATGGGTCGGGGCGGGCCAAGATACCATCCCACTCTCCACAGGGCACGTCGGCATGTGGACGCCTAGCAGGTAACCAAGTTGCCGTCTATGGGTGGCTAACTTCAGTAAAGCACATTAAACGTGGAATCGCTATACTACTATCTAAAACGGACCATGTTCAGTCATCACAGTCGATATGGTTTTTTATTCCATCCACTAATTAACTGTACCTTTACCGTAAACTCCATATTAATGAAACGAAGGATGCCCCCCCCCCCCCCCTCAAATGTTCAAATGTCTGTAAATCTATCGGACCAAACTGCGTGGTCATCAGTCCGTAGCTTACAAACTACTTAAACCTAGGTAAACTAACCTACGGACAAACACACACACCCATGCCCCAGGGAGGACTGGAACCTCCACGGCGAGCAACCGCGCGCTCCGCAGCGAGACGCTTTAGACCGCTCGGCTACTCCACCGCGGCAATGCCCCCCTCCCCACACAAACACACATCAAACCCTGCTAGTACAAGTTGATATCGGCACGACCCCATGCGGCACCGCTTTCTTGCCCAACGCATTCGCAGAATACAGAAAAACCATTATCCTGCAGCTGAGCTACCTTACATTACCCTCCAACCATCAGTGTCACCAAATAGGGTTCATTTCAATTTAAACGACGCGTGTCAAATACATTGTTGGGGCTACACGAAGACGAAACAGAAGCTCCTGCATTAGAACCATCACAATCCATAAACGGTGTGACTTCTGTAACAGAAAGACTGGAAAGCCTCTCTTCGTTGCCTATAAGTCAACGTTCCTTGTGTGTGGAGAACGTGAAAATAGTTGCACCCTGTTTGTCGAAGCGGCGCTCCGTAGAAATGTTACTTGTCTTAGTCTTCTTATTTATTAGTGAGTGTGATTGTTTTGTGGCGCGCATAGTATGTGTTTAACCGAGTTATTCGTTCGTGGGACCTCAAAAGAGATCATCTTCGAGTGTCTGAATAAATGTATGAATATTTCTTATTTGTATTTCGAACATTTTTGCTGATATTGCACCCTAATTTGCGATATTCCCTAATAAGATTTCATCCCTCCTTTCCCAGCACTCGATAATATTTCCACTATATGTTTTCTAATACGTGCTTCTTATTTGTGTATTTTGAGTCTGATTTAGGTAAAGTCCTGAAAACAGTTGCATTCTGATGATAAAATTCAGTGTAGATATAAAATGGAAATTTTGCTGAAAGAACCAAAGTGCAAACTAACGGGGCTAATATGACCCCCAACTGTTCTTTGGCGTTATTGATACAAGGAAAGTGAACATGGTAACATACAGGATTCACAGTCAACGTACACAGCACTTATATGCTTAAATACACTTACTTCGTATCGCTGGGAAGAAAATGTAGAGGGTGAAAATGTACGAAAAGCATATCCATCGCACTCATCATTTGCTCGGACAACAGGATTGCGACATTCTTTCAATTAAAGATTTCTCTCAGATTTCTACGTTTTTCAGGGGTTGAATTTTCAAATTTAACTGAATCAAATTTTGTTGTATGTGAGAGCAATTATTACACTTCCAGTTTTCATGACCGCAATAACATTCTTTGGGTTACCGCTTCACTGAGAAGCGATTATTTCAAGTTCAGCAATGACTTATAGATTAATTTTGTGTGTTATACAATATCGGTAAACTGGAAATTCAGTTATCATCGCCCAGAAACGTCCCGTGCGACAACCTGAAGTATATGGAAAATACTCGCACGAACTCGCTTCCAACTGTTTCCACTACAATGTCATATCAATGACCTTTGATAGTAACAATGCAGTTTATTTCAAAACTAGAAGATCTTTACACAATAGTTATTCTTCATTTTGATGTATGAAATTGCGAAAGTCGTCAAGTGTTACTTTGCACCGAAATTAATTAGTAAGAACCGAATCCTACATATTGGTTACTAACGTACAATACTCCGTGTTCAAATATGTATATATATTACACAAATAGCAAAAACATCCTTTGCTTTGTGCAAACGACAACTTCATAGTTATTTGACTTTTCAGATGTTCTCAGGCGCACTCACAATGTCGCAATAGTCTACAGACGCCGCGCGGGAGTAGCCGAGCGGTCTGGAGCGCCACGTTGCGGATCCTGCGGCCTCCCGCGTCGGAGGTTCCAATCCTCCCTCGGACAAGGATGTGTGTGTTTGTCCTTAGGTTAGTTTAACTTAGTTTAAGTAGTTTGTAAAGCTAGGGACTGGTGACCAACGTAGTTTGGTCCCATAGAATTAACATTTAGTCTACAGACCTGGTGCCCGCAAACCCAATAACCTGCGGAGCGCGCGGTTGCTCGCCGTGGAGGTTCGAGTCCTCCCTGGGGCATGGGTGTGTGTGTTGTCCTTAGGTTAGTTTACCTAGGTTTAAGTAGTTTGTAAGCTACGGACTGATGACCACGCAGTTTGGTCCGATAGATTTACAAACATTTGAACATTTGAAACCCAATAACAATAACGCATTCGATAGGGCGGCGTTTCAAATCAAACTTCGGCCATCCAGTTATAGGTTTTCCGCGATTTCCTTAAAACACCCCAGAGAAATTCCGGGATGGCTCCTTTGAAAGGGCACGGCCATTTCCTTCCCCATCCTTATCCAAACAATCCTAGCGTGAGTTTCCTCCCTAACGATCACGCTGTCGACATTACGCTAACCCTAAGCTTCCTTCCCTCCTTTACTCCAAAGCAGATTGTTCAGAAGCACTTCTAAAAGCGAATTTTAACAAACTGACTCAAATCATTTATTTCCATCGACCGACAGTTGAGCTACCAGTTATTGCCGGGTGAATTCGCGACTTTCCGTCTCGTCATCGGCCGGTGCAGAGGAAGCGGGGATTGGCACAGAAGTTGTTGACGGCGAGATTTGTGCGATTATCCAATAAGGGCGGCAGCGGACGGCGCACGCCAAGGCCGTCAATTACGGGCAATTGGGCGCGCCAATTCTGCTGCACGGCTCACGCTGCGCAAACGCTCCTTACCGCGCTCCACAATGTGCGGGCAAGGCTTGTTTCATCCGAGCTCTGCTACAATTCGTGTCGGGAAGCCTGTGCCACTGTTTCCAATCGAAGGCAAAGTCCCACGTCAAGTTATAACCGCCATTGTCCATTAAATGATGCCACGATAGAAAATTAATTTTTCACTCATCAGCGTGCGACATCACGTCTAGATAGAGAATGAAACAATTATTTCGGGTACGTCGTCGAGGTCTTTAGTAACCATCGTGTTCAAGTTAATTAACGGAGGGACAAGTGCTGACGGTCACGCATTAAGCAAACTGGATTGACACTTGTAGAATGAAAATGAGTTTATCCAGCGCCTATACGTGGCTGACACGCTTCCACGTGTCGCCTCACAGACAAGAGTACCCCAAAGTGAAACCCTTAGAATTCCGTATTTGTCGGCTCGTTGGTACGCTAATGGCTTCCGATCAATGGCTCTTACTCTTCGGAAGGGAGGCGCAACTCCACTAGCAATTCGCGGAGTCATTTAAGAAAATAATATTATTAATAATTTATTTGCCGTAGTTAATCTAGAAGTATGTTTTTCACACGCGCCAACGAGAAGGGCAGCAAATATTAATTAGGTAGCGGTTTTCTTTCTTATATTGGTATTCCGTTTGATATGGATTTATCGATTGTTATTTTTATTTGTAGTTAGTTTACTTATTGTTACTTTGTCATTTGGAGATACAGATTGGAGCTATTGACTCTTGAAAATGGTGTGTCGAATGAAAAAAAAAAAAAAAAAAAAAAAAAAAAAAAAAAAAAAAAAAAAAAAAAACATTGTAGACATATTCTGTTCGAGCTCAATAGTGGCGTGACAACAGAGGAGGCAACCAGAAACGCTTACGCAATGTATGCGGATAACAACAATGGACAGCTCACGGTAAGAAAATGCTTTTATCGTTTTAATGAGGATCGTTTTGGCGTTGGTGACTCGGGTTCAAATGTTTGTTAAGCTTATGGGACTTAACTACGGGGTCATCAGTCCCTAAACTTACAAACTACTTATGAACTACTTACGAACTAGGACGGCACAAATATCCATGCCCTAGGGGGGATTCGAACCCCCGACCGTAGTGGCCGTGTAGACCGTGACTGGAGCGCCTCAGTCTCCTCGGCCACCGCGGACGGCGACTCGGGTTCATGAGACCTTCGAGGTTTGATGAAAATCGTTGAAACACATTAAAACACCAACATAAATAGTGAAGGAGAATATGACTAAAGTGTGTTATGTGGACTTGTTGAACTTACACCCCCAACCTAATACAAAACATAAATATTTGACGCTTCAGGAACACGGTACATGTACTGCCTGTGTCCTAGAGTACATCATATTCAGCTCACGCGCAGCTACTGATTGAAAACCAGCTCAGCTATTTAACCCTATGAGCCCCACAGAATTATTCCCACAGCAATTTTCCTTACAAGACACCGATCACCGGAGATTCGCAGAAACACACCGGTGTTGAAGCTTCATATTTACAGCTCCATTGTGGCGTGTAGTTTATACAATTGCAATGAATGCCATTAGTCATATTGACAAGTAATGAGGTGTGAATTCGCCAGTACGACACGTCGCGATGACTGCAAGCTATGGAAGTTAGAATCTCTCCGATGAATAATGTTTTGGGGTTTAGACAGCGATGGGAGTTGACAGCGAGAAGCCGACCACCAGACTGTGCCTCTTCAGCGTCCTTTGAGGTGCGGGTTGACGACACAGCGGCTGGCGATCCGTGAGTAGTGTAACGTTTATCTCGATGGCCTACCACATTGCTTCAGTATGAACAAGGAGAGGGTTTCACTGTGGATCACCGATTTAGATCAAGTTCTGCTTGGAAGTTCTATATTCAATATAGAGACATCTGTTTCTGCTTTTTGATAGACACTCAGTAGTTATTGAAAAACTCAGGGTCAAAGTTGATTATGGAAAATCGTCCTCTCGTTGTGATCTACATTACAGACAGGCCAGGCACACTACACATTTACACATTTGAGACGTCATGTATACGACCAGGATTGAGAATCTGGAAATGAGAGCAGTAGTATCCAGTGTCCTACCTCGTTTTACTCTGGCGGGTGGAAAATGGACCAGTTATTCTGTGTGTGTTTTTATCTATGGTTTATACAAGAATAATTTCAAGCATTCATTGCGGATGATTTCGGTGGAACTAGGATAATAGCCTTAACAAACTTATTTTAACTGCGGCTACATTTCATGACTTTATTCCTGACGAAAAGAATGAACCCAACGGAAGTTTTTTTGATGCTTGACGGGCTTTCTACGAATGAGGAACAGAACCACATTAGTCGTTATTGAGCACACTTATACGTACACCAAGCACGCGGTTTCTTAGACAAGCAGTACTTGGGTGTTCCCTTCGTTCGATGATGGCTGATATTGGTGGCCCAACTGGATCGTTTTGGTGACTGTGGTGGTGTTGCTGTGGATTCTGTGCAAGAGGTGGCGAGAGTTTCAAGTGTCACTTGTGGAGGTGTCAGCGAGACGGTTAATCAGCTCACTTCTATTCCCTGACCCATTTAATCTCCAACATTCTTCTGAAGCGGCAGATTTGACAATCACAAAGCTACATTCCAGAAAAAAAAATTCTTGCCAATTTCTAATTTATACTTCAAGTAAAAGACTTTTCCAGAAAAGCTTTTCTTACTGTTGCCAGGTCGCATTTCATACCGCCTGCACTTTTCACGCAGCGCCTGATTTCTTTCTACTACTATTCATATCCGTTGTATTACATTTATTGATGTTCATTTTATAACCATCGCGCGAGGCATCCATTGCATAAAACACGTGTTCGAAGTCCTTTTCCGTCATCGGCTACCTTCTAATAAATGTATTTCAACTCCCCGAAATTTAGAAGTATTTTACAAACTTCTCCTCTACTCCATGGACAGACAGAGTAAAATGGTGGATATGCTGCAATGCTACTTTACATCCCTGTAGTATCCGTCGATGCTAATAGCAGCAGTTTGATTTCCGTACATTTGTGGACAGGCTTTTGTTCCGCGTGCCTCATCCGTGGCAATACACATTGCAATCGCCACGTCAGTGCACAAGTGGGGCAAAACATAAACGTGCAGTCTACTCGGAGAGAAACATGCAATGTGCGGCCTGTCCAGAGGACTTGTTTAACCGTCTCAGTTTGGCCAGGCCGAGCCGTAGTGCCGAATACGCGACGCTTAGCTTTGGGCTATGCTGCTCGCTTTTGGTGCGGAGATTAATGTATGCAGTAGACGACGAGGCTGGTGTGCCGAGCGGCGGCCAAGGGTGTGGGCGTGCGTGGGCGGAAGCGGGCCAAGACGGGCGAGGGGCGGCTAAGCGGGCGCATCCTGCGGCCAATCGCCTCATCCTGCTCTCCTTGAGGAGCCAGCTGCTCCACACGTAGCAGTCACTACCTCACGTTTAGAAATCTGCACAGCTCACACAGACTCTCAGCCCCTAAGTTGAGAAATATACTGCGCTGGATTAAACGCTAGAGTCCCCACAGCATTTATTTATTCCATTATCTCATCTTCTACTTCCTTCCCCTCCGCCAGTCAACAGATGGTGTGTGTGTGAGTGACGGTAACATTATGTCTCTCTTACCTGCTCCCCCCACCCTCTCTGCTCCTCTTCTGCCCTCGCTCTGTCCATCGCGTCCACCCCTCTCAGCCCATGCCCTACTACTCCCTCCCTCCCCCCTATCTCTCTACGACGCGCCGCAGTGGACTCTCATTTGGGAGGACGGTGTTTCAAACCCATCTCCAGCATCCACATTTAGATTTTCCGTAATTTCCTAAATTATTCCAGACAAATTATGGAATGGTTCTTTTGAAAGAGCACGGCGATTTACTAATCTCTCCTTACTCAAAAAATCAAGCGGCAGTCCAGTCTCTAATGAGCACGCTGTTGAGGGGACGTGACACCCTAAGCTTCCTTCCTTCCTTCAATCTCATGCATTCCTCTATCTACGAAAAACTAAATTTATCTGCATACTTCCATAGTGCATGTCTGTTACAGGTTCCCCTCCACTATGCGCTGTAAGGTTGAGTGCGGAGTATAAAAACTAGGGTTGCCAGATTGAACTCGAGGCAGGCCCGGAGACCAGACGTGCCCCCCCCCCCCCCCTTGGACAATGACCCAACTGCGACCAACTCCCCCCCTCCCACCTAACCAGGATTGTCGTCTTCTGCAGAAAATTGTTTCGGCAAGAAATTAAGAAGCGACTGAATTCGCCGTTGATAGTTTCTACTGCAATTGTTGGTTTACAACGTACTTATGTTACTAAACATCGACTTTCTTCTTAGCAAATACAAACTGAAATAATTATAAACGTTGGTATAAAATCAAAGTACAGTAAGTAAATATGTGAATAGATGATTCCCACATCGCTAAAACTAGGTGTACTTTTTTCGATATGTAAGGTTGGGTTACGGAAATCACCTGCAATTTCGTAATGATTGACCTCATAGCAAAGGGCTACGATTCTTAATTTATGTGATTAGTCCAACGGCATTTTGTAGACACTAAACCGCAAACTAAAAGAAAATTCGAAACATTGGAAGTTAATATTTCAGTTTGTGAATTATTGCGACAGCCAATAAAGATCCATCTCATAGATGTGCTCTCTGAGCTCGAAAGTACTAACTGTACAGTTGGTATTAATTTTGTATCGCCACAAAACTATTTCTACAAGTAAATTATTTTCATGTTGGGAAAAGTTTGAAGATGGCTTTTTCCGCCAGCATGAAAGCTTGGAAAACAGATACTGTGTAGCGATTAATATCTGCTGTCGAAGCGCGATAACGGTGTCGATAGCCCATTTTTGCTGTGTTACCAAGCACCTTCCGAGCTAACTCATATCAGCGCTGAACTAGCTTCGGAGGCTCTAGGTTTATCGTTATACAACAGAACGGAGCACTGAACGGAGTTTAATTAATGAAATAAGGTCAAATTTGATTTCCATTCAGTACAATCGTCCATTAGAAGACGCATTAAATCCGCTAGAGAGACTGCCAATGCTATGCCCG
Source organism: Locusta migratoria (assembly GCA_026315105.1). Classification (NCBI taxonomy): domain Eukaryota; kingdom Metazoa; phylum Arthropoda; class Insecta; order Orthoptera; family Acrididae; genus Locusta; species Locusta migratoria. Next base: position 739,340,967 of record CM048755.1, on the reverse strand, counting down.
TCTCTTTTGTAGTACTGCTGCACGGTATACAGTCCTTACTGGATCGGAGGCCATACAAAAACTTCTTAGGGGGACAGCTCCTTTTGTAACATCGCGAAATAGTGCAAAGAGTGTCACGGATATGATACGCACGTTGGTGTGACAAAAAAGGTGGGACCAGATTGTTACAGAGTCTGGCAACACTACAGTGGATAGCAGTTCAGAACGATAAAGAGACTAGAAAGAGAACTAAAGCCTCGCGTTTAAAGGGCGAGAGAGAGAGAGAGAGAGAAAAGAGAGAGAGAGGTTGGGGGGGGGGGGGTATAATCTGTCCTACACACCGATCGCTTACGGGGCGACGCGGCCACGGAGTCTACTTTTTGTACCATATTCGTTATAGATATAATTAATAACCAGAGGCAATAAACGTTCGATTCACTCACCTTCATGCATAATAATTTGAGTCAAAGATGTTACAACGGGATACCTTCTGTCGTGACGTCCGCTGCCATGGATGGAGGGAATCAGAGATTACCCCATACGAAACGCACCCATCAATAAAGTGTATCGCTATGCACTACTTCTCTGTGCAAAGAGAAAAGCAGTGTCATGTGGACTGATGATCGATGAAGCGACCGGCTGCACTTCTAAATTGGGTGTGTTTTCGACAACGACTCACTATTATAAAAGGGGCGGGGTGTTCGTAATCACAGATCAACTCTTTGTACGGTGCCTTCTCCTGCTTATCCTAGACAAGTGCATTCATTATCTAAGCTAGTAGCATTAAACTAGGAGAGCTAGTCAACAAGTTTAACCACGGGTAAGCAAAATGAAAACATAATCGTTGTGAACTGTAAGCAATATTGACATAACTTTTAGAAAATACGTCACTTGGTCTGGCAACGACCCAGAGGGCATTACGCGATCATTGTGATGACTGAACCAAGTAGCCTCTAATTCGTGTCCAAAGCTAAAACCGATCACTGCAGTCTCCAGAGACATTCGTAACAAAACTATAGTATTTACATACTCTGCTGGTTGCTGTGACACCTGACTTTCACATACGAGCTATGTGATGGTTTTGGAGGCACAATTTGACACAGTCATGCGCTTTCACTTGTTTTTCCTGTCGAGCAGCACACAACACACCTCTTTCTTGTGTTCCGGTGCCGGTACCTGCACCGAGAAACGAGTTCACTGTTTTGCCTTAGACCGGTAGCTCTCCTGGAAATCCCTGCCCCTCCTCATTGTGTACCAAGATCAGCTACCGCTGACACACATCGGACCCCGGCGAGCAGAGTGACGCAAATCAAGAAACGGCAACTTTAGTTAATGTTAATGTATTATCTGAAGAGCCCATAACGGAGAAGAAATGTCACGTCTCTCATTTCGCAATCTGTTCGCTCGAGGACAGTAATGTCATTTTCGTTGTAGGCTAGATCATTATTTGTCACGGCAAGAACTGTGTCGCTTTTCATTAGTGCTGCATATTTGAGTCACTCTTCTTGCGTGCGTGCGACATGACCTGTGTTAATTTTAGAATCCGTAAGTACAAGAGAAATATATTGCCAAGAAATTGTACTCCATGCCTTCGTGAAGCGAAGCGCGCATTTGCGAGCTGAGCTCATCAGATGTTAATGCTGCAGCAACTTGTGATTACAGCTCTTCATTTGGAGCGACGGAGTTAACCGGCCCCTGTTAACGGTTTTCATGAACAAAAGAAACAAGGAAGCAGCGGAGCACGCCGCCAGCTGGACACGTAGCTTTCGGCTGACCTGTGGGGCAATACCGTCAAATTGGCCGCTGCGTAACAGTACTGCACACCTGCCTTCCACATACACGCAAAATAACGACCGGGGCGTAAAAATAACGCCTAACATGCACAAAAGTAACGAATCACTTTTCTTTTATAAACTTAGAGCAAATTTTTTCGAATTCGGACCATGTGAATACTACGACTATGAGCTTTTCTATGTATTTCCCAAAAGCATAACGATGGTGGGCCATGAAAACATCGTAACTCCATTTTCTTACTTTACAAGGAACGCAAAAATGGAACCTTAAAAGTGATAAGAAATAAAGTAACAGAGAGAGAGAGAGAGAGAGAGAGAGAGAGAGAGAGAGAGAGCGCAACTATATGCAACAGGTGATTCGTCAGAAACAAATATGTTACTGGAATCATAAGGTTGTCACTGACAAATGGGGTTTCGAGGTTATCATGGCCTACAATTGCTCAGCAAAAATAACATTTCACTCACACATTATTATTGTTATTATAGAAATGATCGAGATTCCATTATTTCTGTTATTTAGAAAGAAGAATTTCTAAGGCCAAGACTAACCACATTAAAATTCTGTACAGCACTGAGATTTGAACTTGTGACTTTAGGCAGTCGTGCAAAAGTGCTCTACCGACTAAGCTGTCCAAGCACGACTCACCTGTCTTCAGAGCTTTACTTCCGCTTACGGGGACAAGGTACTAAAAATGTTGTTCAAATGTTTGTTAAGCTTATGCGACTTAACTGCGGGGCATCAAATGTTCAAATGTTTGTTAAGCTTATGCAACTTAACTGCGGGGTCATCAGTCCCTAAACTTACAAACTACTTATAATCTGACTTATACTAAAGACAGCACAAACATCCATGCCCGAGGGAAGATTCGAACCCCCGGCTGGCAACAGCCTCGCGCATCGGAGCATAGCGCTTCAATGCACTCGGCCACTCGCCGCGGCAGACAAGTTACTGACGGAAGTAACCTTGCGAAGACGGACATTTCAATCAACAAAGAGGTGCAAGAAATGTAAATTAATATGAATACAAAATTTCTGAATGAAATAATTAATTACACGTATACGTTTTACAAATTTCAAATCGGTGAGTTCTGCAGATCTTATTGCGTAGCATTTTTGTGGGATATAGTTAGCACATCAACACTATTTTTGATTTTCGTAGTAATTATACAAAATACGCGATATATGTTAAGACGTTGACCTGGCAGTGAAACATCCACCATGCTGCAGCATTTCTATTTAAGAACATCTTATAGGAGGAGGGGGTCAATTTAAATGCTCTCTTAACATTTCTTCATTCATTTGCTGCAAATAATTCCAATACAGGTTTAAAGGAAAGACAAAGTTGGTGTTGTGATGCATTTGAGCTCATTTATCAACAATTCCACCAAAATGTTTGCAATACGAAAACTTTTACTCGAGGACGAAATGGCTTCTGCTTATAACGCTGTCTGTTACACTGCTTCAATTAATTTGTCTGCGGCGCCTAAACATTCCGGTTATAAAAAGTTTCGTCTCGCATCACAACTTCTGTACGTACCTCGTTATAGTTGAGGCAGCAGTATAGACAATAATACGTTGACCAGACCTGCCATCAAGCAAAGGCTTCTAGTTATTTTGATAATTGCGCCGATTTACTGATGTAGCGCACAGTGGCTGTTAACGTGTCTTCTTTATCAAGAACTCTAATCTCTCCCTCCTTTTTAGAGTTTTATTCTATCTGAAACAAACAAAATTTCGAGTGTCACGTCCAGTCGAAATCGTCGTCATTAAAGACGGAGCACACACTCGGATAAGTGTTTTGTCAAGTGGGTAAGTAAACCGTCCGTGGCCTTCGAAGGAAACAATCCCAGCATTTGCCTGGAGTCATTTAGAGAAATCAGGAAAAAGTATATCAGAATGGCCGGCGGCGGATTTGAACCCCAGTCCTCGCGGTGTGTGAGCACTGCGCCACCTCGCTCGGTGGCAGCCGGTAAAGGATAAGCGAGTTTCGGTGATGGCTGTCGAGTGATCGGAGCGTGGAGCCGGCGAGCGCTGCGGATGTCAAGCTCCACTTCCCAGGGCGCCAATTAAACAAGTCTCTCTAAACCAGGGAGGGAAAGGTCGCCCAGTCACTTCATAATACCGATCACTAACAAATACTCATTACACCGCCACCTGCTCGCATCAAACAACGGGATTTTCCCCTCGTCCTTCATTAAGGCATTTCACTGTTGCGGAGAACGGCAGCATTTCAATTTTTCAATTAGATTAAAATGCGCCGTATCACACAGTGGTAGCGCGAAACTCTTTACGTAGCTGATAGACGGACAACGCCGGTTATGGTCGCCCATTTGGGACACGGAATGCTGCCGGCCGCAGTGGACGCGGGTTCGAATCCCCACTCGGGCATGGATATTTGTGCCGTCCGTAGTCTTAACTAGTTCATAAGTAGTTTGTAAGCTTAGGGACTGATGACCCCGTAGTTAAGTCCCATAAGCTGTACAAACATTTGAACATTTGAACACGGAATGCAATCCACTGATAGAGGAAATGAAATGTCTGTTAAGCTTATGGGACTTAACTACGGGGTCATCAGTCCCTAAACTTACAGACTACTCATAAACTAACGTATACTAAAGACAGCACAAATATCCATGCCCGAGGGAGGATTCGAACCCCCGACGGGGAAAGGCCTCGCGCATCGGAGCATAGAGGAAAGCGGCATAGTTTTGACAGGGCTAATACAGGATTTATCTAAATACGCCGCGCGGGAGTAGCCGAACGGTCTCGAGCGCCACGTTGCGAATCGTGCGACCTCCCGCGTCGGAAGTTCGAGTCCTCCCTCGGGCAGAGATGTGTGTGTTGCCCTTAGGTCAGTTTAACTTATTTTGTAAGAACACAGACTATGCAGGTGGGTCATTTGTGTCGCGCGCGCAATCACGTGTACGCTTCGTCCCTATTCACGCCTGTGGCATTCAAAGCCACACGATGTCCGTAGCACAGCAATGTAAACTCTTCCACACAGGGCATAAAATACAGCGGAGACACCTGGAATATGGGAGCAATTAAGACTGTTGATGGTGTGGCGCATAGATGCCTGCACTACAGCTCTAAGTAGCCATTTTGTAGAGAACAGCACATAGTAAATTACACTTGATCAACACAAATGACCAACGTGCGTAGTGAAGTGGTCTGGTTTATGAACAAACGACAAGTACCTGTAACACGGCAACGAAAGCAAATAAACCGTATATGTAAATTACGTATTCTGCTTTATGTCAGGTCCTCCAGCAAATCACCTGAGCTTTCCTGCATATTTACTTACACTCTGTATAAAAATATATATATATGACCACAACAATGTGCGAAGATACACTGTCATTGCCCCGTTGCAGTTTCAAACTTATCGTTTTATTGTTGTAACAAGTCAAGGAAGATAGTATGGCAGCATGATTGGGTGGGAGACCCCCAAGGGCAGGTTCAGCCGCCCAATTGGAAAAGTTTTCCTTCGCGAAGTGTGAGAGCTATGAGCTGAAATAGGTGCATGTGTAGCGCAGTGTTCGTGTTGTAGGTGATGGAAGAAGGGATAGAGTGAAATCTTGTGCCGGCACACACCCTACTACACTCCAAAAGCACCAAGGGGACCGCCGAGCTTATGTCCCCATCCGACGGACGGATTACCATCAACGGTGCCTTATTCCCTCGCTCCATGAGACGCTGCGGAGAGATTTGGAATTTAATCCAGGGCATTGGCGCAAAGATTAGTGATCAAGAACTTTTGCACCACCATACCTCGTGTGCCTCTGCCGCAAGGCAAAGGGAAAATTGTCAACAGCACTTGACGTACCCGACTGTCACCCATCCAAGTACTGGCCACACCCGACAGTGCTTCATCTACATCTACATGGGATACTCTGCAAATCACATTTAAGTGCCTGGCAGAGGGTTCATCGAACCACAATTATACTATATATCTCCCATTCCATTCTCGAATAACACGTGGGAAGAATGAGCACCTGAATCTCTCTGTTCGAGCTCTGATTTCTCGTATTTTATTCTCATGATCATTTCTACCTATGTAAGTGGGAATCAACAATATATCTTCGCATTCGGAGGAGAATGTTGGCGATTGGAGTTTCGCAAGTACCCCACGCCGTAGCGATAAGCGCCGTTGTTGTAATGATTCCCATCCCAGATCCTGTATCATTTCCGTAACGCTGTCTCCCCTGTATCGTGACAATACGAAACGAGCTGCACTTCTTTGGATTCTTTCGATTTCCTCCGTCAAACCCACCTGATAAGGATCCCACACTGGGCTGCAATACTCCAAAAATAGACGGATAAGCGTAGTGTATGCAGTTTCTTTTGTAGTTCTGTTGCATGTTTTAAGGATTCTGCCAATAAAACGCAGACTCTGGTTCGCCTTTCCCACGATATTATCTATGTGTTCTTTCCAATTTAAGTCTGAAGTAATAGTAATTCCTAGGTATTTTGTGGAGTTTACGGCCTTCACATTTGATTGATTTATCTTGTAAACAAGGTAAAAAAAGCTTAACGTCGATGTATCCACCTCGGCACAACCGTTGACGTTGTAATAAGTCACGTCCGTAAACTTGGACGTACATTCTGAATTTCCCTTCTGGTCAAAACTGAATGTTGGGAGGCGGAACTGAATCATTCAGAATTCAAGTCTTAGTGCTATTGCTCGAGTTTTTCTCACGATGTACTTGAATCGGTTCTGGCAGATGTCATAGGGCGCCTTCAAAAAAACTTTTCACCCTTATCGCTTATCCATCTGAACTAATATACGACCAGTCTCGATGTCGATTTTGAACTTATTTTCATCTACAAGTGACATCTGTGCTGACTAAGATGGTACCCGAAGCGGCGGTACTCAAAACTCATTCCGGACTTGTGTGTGTGTGTGTGTGTGTGTGTGTGTGTGTGTGTAATGCAAGTAGCACGACTCCGTAGCAGGGGTCAACGTGTAGGCCAGGGGGCGGCCCCTGTAGCAGCTCAAGGGCTTCCACACCTGCGCCCCCAACGACCCACCCACGCGTAACACACACACACACATCAGAGAGAGAGAGAGAGAGATGTGGTCATGTCCCCGTTTCTCCTAAAATGAACGTGGCGTTTCTTTACAGTAGTACGTGGAAACAACTTTTTCTTCCGAGGAATAACTGTACTTGTCTATAACTGTTATGAAAGGGTTACCGTCATTCTAAACTCTTTTTCAATGACGATGATTAAACGCCAGTTATAAGGGCGACTAAAAAAGTTTACATTCGAAAGCCTTATGGAGCCCATAATCAGTATGCCAATCAGTCAATATGACTACGAGCACCGAGGCAATCATCCTACCGACGCACCGGGTTGAAGATACACGTTTGGTGTCCAGCTATATCAGGGATGTCCACAGTGCGGCGCGCTAAATCCTGACCAAGCTGTTCGCTTTTCGTGCTCAGTAGTAAGTGCGTTTCTTCACCAGTGAGACCCGCTTCACTCCTGTCGCGAACACCACATGCCGCCGTGCTTACCTTGTTCCAGGAACACACACGGGGTAGACGGTTGGGTCACTGGGAGACCTTGTCTACACGAAATCAAGATGCGCTGGATTTCGACAAGTCATATTTCCATTTGTTTAGTAATTATTTCTTTTACAAAACTTTTATGGTCTTGCCAGCCACAGTGATAAAAGTTAATAATGTAGCCCACTTCGTAATTCAGCTGGACACCCTGTGCTAGATGATATCCGACACATGCCGGAGGTGGATTTGAATTATAAACACTTCAGCAGGCGTCACTTGTTGGTTACCGTCAACCGGCACCTTCTAAACCGTCGGTTTTTTATTCACCTTCGTCAATGTCCGATGGATGTCAGCTGGTGTTTGTCATCCGCCAGCCAATAGAAGCATAACAGCACGTCGTTCCTACTTTGACGCATGTAGTAATAACTTTTCCACACTTGTCGCATGATACGAATACCACATTCATCCCTAAAGTACAAGTCGATTCTTACGTTCCCACATCATAGTCGCGCTGTATTGAATAGCGGTGCAGTAACGACACCGTGCAACGGATTCCATATGTATACTGAAATAGACAACTACAACGAATAAATATACTGACAATCATAAGCGAAAATAATGGCATTCCAAAAATATTATTATTATTGTAGACACTTTCTCAAACGTGGAGGAATGGCTGGAAGAAAAGAGAGCAGTGATTTTATACTAGCCATTACGAGCTGCAGACAGCCGAGATGGGGCTGCAGCTGCGGAGAGATAATTGTTGCGGGCCCGTGACAACGCCGAGAAGCGGTAATCCGGCCCGTGCTGGGATTGCGGCGATAACCAAGCCAGAGCGCGCACTAGCTTCCGAGAAGCCACCGTCTTCCCACGCTGCCATGCACGTCACATCACTGTAAACAACTCTCTCTCTCTCTCTCTCTCTCTCTCTCTCTCTCTCTCTCTCTCTCTCTTATGGCACTAAATATTTACGCACGGCGCTGCCGAGAAGAAAGATAACATGTACTGGCCATTTCTCTAAGTACTCCGCGAGTCCAACAAGTTGTTGCAGTACGATTAAACATTTTGTCGGAAGCCTTTGACTACCGCGATACAATTGTTGTGGTCATCGTAATTTCTCCTTCACATCATTCCCTTCAGTCTCTCTCCTCGTTGACAACGAGAAAACGGATTTTTCTCTTTTTTACTCCGCCTTCAGGCGATATAGTGTTGACGAAATGTCTGCTGCGACTGTAGATAATGCCACAGTCAACGGCCTGAATCCCTTCGCAAGAGAATTTCCGGAGTGTGCCAGGAAAGCTATAGGCCTAACTAAGATTTGTTTTAAGAATCCCGAAATTATAATTTACCCCTCAGACTACTGTATCTGACCTTTTTCTAACTGCCTGTCGCCGGCCGCGGTGGCGAAGGGGACTGAGGCGCTCCAGTCACGGTCTGCACGGCCACTACGGTCGGGGGTTCTAATCCCCCCTCGGGCATGGATATTTGTGCAGTCCTTAGTGTTAGCTAGTTCATATGTAGTTTGTAAGTTTAGGGACTGATGACCCCGTAGTTAAGTCCCATAAGCTCTACAAACATTTGAAACAGCCTGTCCACCGGGGATCTTTACCGAACAGGTTAAACGGAGGAGACAGGAAATGACCGAAGAGGAACTGTATGTTTCGTCACGGACCCGGTTAATCGGCAGGGGAGCACTAGGAGACGCTCAAATAACTTCAGTGGCAGGGGTCAAAAGAGTCGTCTTTGCGTCACCGAGCGACTTTTGCCTTCGAAACGTGAGACAACATGTAAAAGGAGAATAAGAAAAACGAACAGCAAGCTCCCCAACATGGGTTGTTGTTGTTGTTGTGGTCTTCAGTCCAGAGACTGGTTTGATGCAGCTCTCCACCCTACTCTATCCTGAGCAAGCCTTTTCATCTCCTCATAAGAACGACAACCCACATCCACTTGAATCTGCTTATTATACGCGTCTCTTGGTCTCCCTCTGCGATTTTTACCCCACACACTTCCCTCCAATGCTAAATTCACAATTCCTTGATGTCTAAGAATGTGTCCTACCAATCTATCCCTTCTTTTAGTCAAGGTATGCCAGAAATTTCTTTTCTCCCCAATTAGGTTCAGTACCTCCTCATTAGTTACGCGATCCACCCACCTAATCTTCAGCATTCTTCTGTAGCACCACATTTCAAAAGCCTCTATCCTCTTTCTATCCACACTGCTTATCGTCCATGTTTCACTCCCATACAAGGCAACACTCCATACAAATGCCTTCAGAAAGGACTTCCTTAGGCTTAAATCAATATTCGATGTTAACAAATTTCTCTTTTTCAAAAACGCCTTTCTACCCATTGCCATTCTGCATTTTATATCCTCTGTACTGCGACCATCATTTGTTATTTTACTGCCCAAGTAACAAAACTCATCTACCTCCTTTATTGTTTCGTTACCTAATCTAATTCCTTCAGCATCACCTGATTTTCTTACACTGCACTCCATTACCCTAGTTTTACTCTTGTTAATGTTCATCTTATATGCACCTTTCAGCACACTGTCCATTCCGTTCAATTGCTCTTGCAGGTCATTTGCTGTATCTGACAGAATTACTATGTCGTCGGCAAAACGCAATGTTTTCAATTCTTCACCCTGAACTTTAATTCCTTCTCCAAATTTCTCCTTGCTTTCCTTTATAGCTTGCTCAATGTACAAATTGAACAACATTGGGGAAAGGCTACAACCCTGTCTTACTCCCTTTCCAACCACTGCATCCCTTTCATGCCCTTCAACTCTGACAACCGCTGTCTGGTTTTTGTACAAGTTGTAAATAACCTTACGCTCCCTATATTTTACTCCTGCTTGCTTCAGAACTTGAAATAGTTTGTTCCAATCAACATTGTCAAAAGCCTTCTCCAAATCTACAAAAGCTAGAAATGTTGGTTTGCCTTTTCTTAATCTATCTTCTAGGATAAGCCGTAAAGTGAGTATTGCCTCCCGTGTTCCTACATTTCTCCTGAACCCAAACTGATCTTCCCCGAGGTCGGCTTCTACCAGCTTTTCCATCCTTCTGTATATAATTCGTGTTAATATTTTGCAACCATGACTTATTAAACTGATGGTTCTGTAGTTTTCACACCTGTCTGCACCCGCTTTCTTTGGAATGGGGATTATTACATTTTTCTTAAAGTCTGAGGGTACTTCACCTGTCTCATACATCTTACACACAATGTGAAACAATTTTGTCATGGCTGGTTCTCCCAGAGACTTCAGTAGCTCTGACGGGATATCATCTACTCCAGGGGCCTTGTTTCGACTTAGATCTTTCAGTGCTCTGTCAAATTCATCTCTCAGTATAATATCTCCTATTTGATCATCATCTACATCCTCTTCCCTTCCTACAATAGTGTCTCGAAGTTCATTTCCTTTGTAGAGCCCCTCTATATACTCTTTCCACCTTTCAGCTTTCCCTTCTTTGCTGAGAACCGGCTTTCCATCAGTGTCCCTGACATTCATAGAGCTGCCCTTCCTATCGCCAAATGTTTCTTTTATTTTCCGGTAGGCTGTATCTATTTTTCCCCTATTTATACATTCTTCTACATCCTTGCATTTGCCTTCTAGCCATTCCTGCTTAGCCATTTTGCACTTCCTGTCAATCTCATTTCTTAGTCGTCTGTACTCCATTTTGCCTGTTTCATTTACTGCATTTTTATATTTTCTCCTTTCATCGATTAAATTTAGTATCTCCTGTGATATCCAAGGATTTTTTGTAGGTCTTGCCTTCCTACCTATTTTGTCCTCTGCTGCCTTCACTATTTCATCTCTCAATTTTACCCATTCCTCCTCAACTGTTTTATTTTCCCCTGTTTCTGTCAATTGTTGCCTGAAGCTCCCTCTGAAATTCTTAAGAACTTCAGGTTCCTTCAATTTATCCAGGTCCCATCTCCTTATTTTCCTACCTTTCTGTAGTTTCTTCAGTTTCAGCCTACAGTTCATAACCAACAAGTTATGGTCAGAGTCTATGTCTGCCCCTGGGTATGTCCTACACTTCAAAACCTGGTTCCGAAATCTATGTCTTACCATTATAAAATCTATCTGGTATCTCCCGGTGTCTCCTGGTCTCGTCCACGTATACAACCTTCTTTTGTGATTCTTAAACCAGGTGTTTGTTATAACTAAATTATGTTCCGTGCAAAATTCTACCAGGCGGCTTCCTCTTTCATTCCTTTTGCCCAGACCATATTCCCCCACTATCTTCCCTTCCCTTCCTTGTCCTACTACCGAATTCCAGTCTCCCATAACAATTAAGTTTTCCTCTCCCTTAATTGTCTGAATAATTTCCTTTAGCTCCTCATATATTTCTTCGATTTCCTCATCATCGGCAGAGCTAGTTGGCATATAAACCTGTACTACTGTTGTCGGTGTTGGCTTCGTATCTATCTTGACAATGATAATGCGATCGCTGTGCTGGTCATAGTAGTTTACCCGCATTCCTATTTTCTTATTCATTATCAATCCTACTCCTGTGATACCCCCAACTGATTTTGTATTTATAATCCTGTAGTCACCTGACCAGAAATCCTGTTCATTCTGCCACCGAACTTCACTAATCCCCACTATATCTAACTTCAACCTATCCATTTCCCTTTTTAAATTTTCTAATTTTCCTACTCGATTAAGGGATCTAACATTCCACGCTCCGACCCGTAGAATGCCAGTATTGTCTTCCCTGATGATCACATCCTCTTGAGTAGTCCCCGCCCGGAGATCCGAATGGGGGACTATTTTACCTCCGGAATATTTTACCCGAGAGGATGCCATCATCATATGTTCATACAGTAGAGCTGCATGTCCTCGGGAAAAATAACGGCTGTAGTTTCCCCTTGCTTTCAGCCGTTCGCAGTAGCTGTGTGGCAAAGCCGCATTAGCTGATGTTACAAGGCCAGCTCAGTCAATCATCCAGACTGTTGCCCCTGTAACTACTGAAAAGGCTGCTGCCCCTCTTCAGGAACCACACGTTTGTCTGGCCTCTCCACAGATACCCCTCCGCTGTGGTTGCACCTACGGTACGGCTATCTGTATCGTTGAGGCACGCAAGCCACCCCACCTCGGCAATGTCTGTGGTTCATGGGAGTGGCCAACATGGGTATCTCACAGAATTGCACTGACGGCAAAATGGGATAACTTCTGGCTGCCCGACAGTCGATCGTCCTACACACTGAGTTTAAGGACGGGATAGGATATAGTGGCACAGAATCTGGCTACCTCAGCTTCCTTATTACCTGCACTGGAGGAAAAGTAGTAAACTAGCACTACGGAAGGTGTGCACATCTACTCACGGTTAACTCTGAATTTTTTACGAATTCCTCTTGAAACCACATGGACTCGAATTCGGAAAGACGGTGGTTCGAATCCACCTCCAGACGAACATATCTAGGTCTTCCATGATTTCCCTAAATCACTCCAGGTAAATGCCGGGATGGTTCCTTTGAAATGACACGGTCGATTTCCTTCCCCATCCTTACCCAGGAATCTGAGCGTGACCTGCGTGTCTAATGACCATGTTGTCGACGGGACGAAAAATCGTAATCTTCCTTCTTGAAACCATAAAGATCCCCAAGCACGAGAAATGTTTTAGCGAAATATTTACTGTTTGTAAGACATAGTTCTGAGATGCAGCGTGATGACAGCCAATACTACAATAAACAATGACTTGGCTGGTTCTCGAAAACGCCAGACGTCTACCGAATCTCGCTATACCCACAAGCTTATTCATCAATGATCTGATGCACCGCACGTTGCTAAACACTTCCCACATCCGTTCAATAAATGTGTAATAATTTACACTTTAGCGTCTCTATGCATTAGAGCCAAGATTTAGCGCGTTATCGCTATTAAATACATACGACGGGGAATTACACACACAGCTATCTATACGCGTCCACAGATGAGGAAGTGGAAAATGCTTGTGTAATGCCTAGACAGCGTAGTGAGAAGTTGTAAGAGAAATTTCTCATCTCCCCCCCCCCCCCCCAAGCGATGGTAGAGAGATACGGTGTCGTAGAACGTTACTATATCAGACGTTAGTTCTCCTGCAGCTCGCCGAGGACACAGTAGATGCACAGAGAGCAAAGCGACACGGACTAGCATAAGTATTGTGTACTTGTACATCATGACAGTCGATAAAATTCTTAACGTGTATACTAGTTTGTCAGAGTCCTGCCTGTCAAAGTATATGCTAATTCGAAAAAACAGGTTTTTAAACTTTGGTAGCAATTATTTATTTCCTTTCTCACAATTACCACTGCAGTTTCGACAGAAATATTTGAAGGGTCGATAAAAGAACCGGTCAGACATACCATGCAACTCCCTGTCGGCAGTCGGGCGCAGTAATTATAGGCAATCACATCGAGGATATCGGCATGCGCGATCAGGAATATGTTCCGAGTGTCAACGCGGTAGAATGATCACTCAGTCAGCGTCATAGAATAACCGGGCCAAGAGACGCAAAGGCCTAAACTGCGGTTCATCTGCCCACACGATTCAGACATATTAAGTTCACATAACATTAATGTAGCAACGTTTCACAACTGTTTACTCGCTAAGTACTGAGAAATGTGTGACATCAATGCTTTCAAGTTTTCGCAAAACGTTACCAGAAGATTTATAAGCGTTTCCTTTTCTGTGGCCACTGGAGATCACATTGAAGATGAATGAAAATAGTTTGTGTGTATCGTAAGTATATTCTTATAATACACATCGAATCTTTCAGACGTCTCTTGCATCAGATCCAGCCGTCTGGAAGCAGTGTGAAGGTGTCGTCGAAAGCGCCACAAAAAAGGGAGATTAGGGTTTAAAGTCCCGGAGAACATCTCGAATCGTGAGTTACGGAACTTGGTATCACAATGCAATGCAATCGAGTTTTTCAATCACAAACATAAAGCACCTGTGAGGCAGAGAAGGCTCAGAATTGACAAGGGGAACTGTGTTCCGACGACCCTCAGTACACGCAACTGTACGAACGCTAGTCGGTTCTCTTACAATTGTGACCACGATCGAGATTTTAAACGAGTTTTGCACAACACAAATGTAATTGCAGTGTAGTTCTGAGAAACTGAATAAGAATAAATTAAGTAGCTAGCGCCATTTATCTTCATATAATCACATTAACGGAACATCACTGGAATCAAATTTGATGGTCATGAAACAGCACCATCTCAATCTATTTTCTAGAAAACAGCACATTCAGGTAGCTCCTGAAGAAAAGAAATTCTGTGTACCATTATACGGAAAACATAGCACGCGGCTGTGAGATCTCGTTGTAATGTTTTATGGACGCAATTTTCCACTGTATCCTAAGTGTATTACATGCTAGCAATCATATTTACGCAGATACACAACTATAAGTTTGTTACTCACAAACCCGCCTGTTGTTGCTAGCACTCTGTTACAAGTATCAGATAACGTTAATGAATTCTAAAAGAGTACTACAAGGAACCATTAAAATTATCGTCCCTACACAATGTTCTAGGAAGAAATAGTTTTAACATGTTGTGCATGTGGAGTCAATGAAATTGTTTTGATATTCTAAATGTGTCAGCCCACAAGTTGTTCCGAGAATCTTCTGGAAGCAAAATCCGAAGATGAAAAAAGATTAGAAAATTAGCGACTGAGCACGACGTCTTATTTATATTCTATTTATATCTTCCTGTATTTAGGAATAATTTATGGCTCTGCCACTTCCGTGTCAACAATAGTACAGGTCACTAATATATTCTTGGCTCTCCCGATATTAAAAACCCCATGAACTAACACATCTTATGATTTCTCCCTGTTGAGAACGGCATACTGGATTTTATTTGCTTTTCGCGATCTTCAGACCAGTCCCAAACCGGTTCCAATATTCTCCGAGATAGTATTTCTTTAACTATGTGGGGAGGGAAACAGCTCAGAACGTTAAGCCGACGACATGTGCCTGGGAGGCAGCGTGCTGTTGCCTTCCTTCAAGCTTAGAACCGGTTAACGTAACAGTTCATACGGCGATTTGCAGTTTAACGCAGAATGCAAACGGTGTTGTAACTTTGGCTTTTCACTGCATTGTCACGGGTGAAATTCACGTTAAGCGCCGAAAGGAGATGTGAAAAAATCCAAGGCCATACTCGCGATAAAAAAAAAAGAACCGTTGTTACTTGATCTTGGTACCTACCCACAAAACCACTAAGGTACGCTTATTGACGTAGACTAGCGGAAAAGAATTTCATGGGCGAAGCGATAGGCTAATACTGCGACAAGACTGCTCTGCAAGGCCGCAGACGTGCAACTGTCAAAGGAACACTAAACACTACTCAGTGCAACCAGAAACACAATGGCCTACCCTCATGTTTCTAGGCCACAACTGTTTTTTAGTAATAACCGTTAATATGCGTAGAAATCAATAGGTACAAGGTACACAGGTAAGCTTCTGGGGGAATTTGCCGAAGTTGCGTAGACTCAGAGCAGCTATGAACTTGTTTTTATTGGTGGTGGTGGTGGTGCCGTTGCCGAATGCCTCTCTCCATGCCTTCCTATTATGTGCAGGCCTCTTCATCTCCGCATATCTACGGTTGCTCGCCGTCGGTGGTTCGAATCCTCCCTGGGGCATGGGGGTGTGTGTGTTGTCCTTAGGTTAGTTTACCTAGGTTTAAGTAGTTTGTGAGCTACGGACTGATGACCATGCAGTTTGGTCCGATAGATTTACAAACATGTGAACATGTGTGTGTGTGTTTGAACATTGAAACTTATGAGGCAGGCGCATTTGGCCTCCCCTGGTCAGAACAGTTCTTCAGCTTCCCGCATTGAGCCAGCCCTAGCTCACACAATTCACGTAAAACCAAATCTCTAGTACCACATTCGAAAATTCTCTTCCTGCCTCAATCGGTCGTCGTCCACATTTCATCTCCGAACAAGATTATATTCTAGACAAAGAACTTCAAAGAAGACTAACACTTCTTTGCAGATATCTTTTTCAGAAACTGTTCTTCTTGCTATTGTGAGTCCGTACCTTATATCGACTACTGGGGCGATCATCAAATTTTTTGCTGATTCGTGTACTTATTTCCTGTGCAATTCCCACAGCATCGTCTGATTTGATGCGACCGCATTCCGTTACCCTTGTTTTGTTTTACACATGTTGAACCTAAGAGACCAAACTGCTGTGGTTAGCCTCGCGGGAATGACCGTGGCGTCTAGGCACCTTGCCACGGGTTGCGCAGCCGCTCCCCGTCAGAAGGTCCAGTCCTCCCTCCGGTATGTGTGTGTTGTTCTTAGTTAAAGTAGTTTGTAAAAAAATCAAAAGTTTGTAAATCTAAGGAACTGCTGCGGTTATCAAAAATGTTCAAATGTTTGTTAAGCTTATGGGACTTAACTACGGGGTCATCAGTCCCTAAACTTACAAACTACTTATGAACTACCTACTACTAAGGACGGCACAAATATCCATGCCCGAGGAGGGATTCGAACCCCCGACCGTAGTGGCCGTGCAGACCGTGACTGGGGCGCCTCAGTCCCCTCGGCCACCGCGGCCGGCTGCGGTTATCAGTCCCTAGGCTTACAAACTACTTTAACTTATGCTAAGGGCAACACACACACACACACACACACACACACACACACACACACACACACACAAGAAGGACGAGTCGAACCTCCGACGGCGGGCAACCGCACACTACGCAGCAAGGCGCCTTAGAGCGCTCGGCCACTCCGCGGCGGCAGGGACCGATGACTTAGCTTTACAAACATTTGATTTTTTTTTCATCGGTCCCTAGACTTACAAACTACTAAGACAACACACACACCCATGCCCGTGGTAGGACTCGAACCTCAGACGCGAGCGGCCCAGCTCCCCAGACTGCACGGCAATTCCGGCACGGCTTTTCTTAGCATGACTGCCTTTTAACGGTGTAATGCATTAATTACAAACGACTGAGGAGCAACATTTCAAATGGTCTTTATACCACTGTCTACCACCAGTGCCGGATCTATTATATTTGTGCTCGGTTGACAAATCTAATCGTGGCGCCCCCCCCCCCCCTCACTGCTTGGTGACGTAAGCTTGGTGTCCCCTTCACTCTTTTGACGCCTCTACCCCTCCTCCGATGCTCGTCAGAGAACATCTGGCGCTCCTCTGAGCGTACCGCCCGTGGCAGATGCCCTGCTTTGCATCCCACACCCCCCCCCCCCTCACCTTAGAGCCGTGGCTGTCTGCTACTGTAAAACACAAAAACTTGCAATTTAGTAACTATATAGAATATTAGTGATGTTCACCGAAGTATCACTGCGCACTTGAGACCATAAAGTCCTTTCTGTAATTTTTTCCATTTTTGGTGTAAACGTCTTGACACGCTATTGCCTTAGAGTGAAAGATCGACGCTTGTCAGTTCATTTGGCGATACCTACAGTGCAGCACCTAGCTGAATGATCCTCTGGAGTGGACTCCGTGCATTACGATTTGAAAAAGGTCCGCAGATGCGGTAACATTGTGAGCAATCACACAGCTAGTTAGCCAGATGCGCTCCCCCCGGTAGACAAAGGAACGGGTGCGCGCGCCAGGTGTCGGCAGCTGCCGCGTAACAAGCCACATTGTGCCGCCGTATGCATTCATTTACACTGATTTACGCCTGTTTGCCTGCCAGCCAGGGGCAACGTTTGTTTTTTAACGATTTCTGCACACAGTCATAGCGCACAGTTGTACCGCATAAAATGTAGAGCAATGCTAGTAACCTTGTACATACCAGGCAGCAAGTTGCATACCTCTTTCACGGCCATCTCGATCCAGTACAAACTTTTTCGGACAAAATTAGAATTGAACGGTTATATCAAAGTAATTCGGAAGAGGTAAGAAAACCGTCTCAAACAGCAGTTAGATGAGTTTAACTTCTATTTCTTGGTGACTGTATCTTCCAGACAGTCCACATATGTGAACGCTGTTCTTATGCAATCACCAGAGTTTTACTAATTTATCCTTGCAGTAGTACGCACAGCACTCAGATGTTGCAGCAGTAACATTTCACCTGCAAACGTTCTCTAGTCCTCCCCCTTCCCCCTCAGGAAACAGCAGAGGCAGTGTGCGGCTAAGTTGTACATTTGTGTCTGACAGAAAGCATGATCACTGTGGCGTAGTGGTCACCACTACTTCCTAGTAAGCTTGGTTTCCGGCTGGACACAAATTTTCAACTCTCCCCATTGACTTAATGCAATGGCTACCCGCAGCTAACGTAAAATCTTAATTAAAAGATTGTCTAGTTCTGCCTTCTCTGTTTGCTTTTGATCATTGTAAAATCGCCGGCTTTCTGTATTTGGTAACAGTGCAAAATGTTCGGAAGAGTGTAATATCTGTCTGGTACACAGATACATGTCGTGGTGTCGATCGATGTCAATGGGACGTTAGGCAGTAAAGCCGCACATTTTTAATAGCACAAAAGTATGGGTGTACAGAGCACGTATGTCGTCTGAGAGGATCAAAGATAACGAGACAGTTACCAGAAAACGACTGTATTGCAAATATGCTTTCAGGTATCAATAAACCATTAAATGAAACTTCGAAAGATGTTTCTAAATTAACTATAAAACCCGAGATTTCTATGACTAAGATACAGTTTGTATGAGTTTCATATCGGCAAAAGATTTTAATGTTACAATTTTTCTCTAGTTTCCCTTTAGCAAAATTAATTAATCATCCTAAAGCGTGCGTATAACTCGGCCCTTACCTTAAGCGATCTGTAGCTTTGTTGATTACGGAACTAGTAAGTCTTGGCGCTGATAGACAATGATGATGATTCCGTTCGGAATTTATGGCCGTTAGACTAGGGTAACCACACATTCTGTATTTTACGGGGCCGTCCCCTATTTAAGCCTAAGTGTCCCGTTGTCCCGACAAAATAAATACCGGACGTTTTTTGTCCCGTTTTACGTTAACCGTCCCGTATTCTCGAAACGTTGTGTTTTAAGTAACTTGCACCACAATATAACCGAAAACTGGATATGTGATCTTAGCCAAAGAATAAATGAAAGCACACTTTTTGATTCAAGCAAAGTGTACGAGGAACGATTTATAAAGTTCTTTGTTCGATACTATGTAATGCTTTTACATGACGAGCCGTTACGCATGACACATTGCTACAGAACATATTATTTACATCTATCGTTTGAAACCAATTGAGAGTCTCCAGTTGCGTTACTTTTTTACATGAATATCAAAAGGAGTCAAGGCGAGTTTTCATTTCTGAAACTACGACAAATTTTTACGTCCAATAGAAGTATTTTTTCGGTCGACAGTGGCCTAGCTATTTAAGGCAAAACTTCTTCATTAAGTATAATATCTTTTGTTGCAAAAGGTGAGAATTGTGTCATCGTATATCATTAAATAAACGTCCTTCTCCTGAGGAAGTCCTGTTATGTTTACATGCAACGAAACTTAACTAGTCCCTAAAGTCAACGGAGTGCACTCAGTGATCAATGCTGAAAACGTATGTGAAGCGGCAAAGCACGAATTTTTAGAAATACTGTCTTGTTAGATCTTTCATCTTATTTCATATCGTAATATCTGCTACCAAATTTGCGGCTCAGAATTATCTTTGCGTAGTGTCTATTGTTTTGTGGATTTATGAAAACAACATATGAAGCATCCTAAAAATGAGTCTTGGTGATAACCAAGGGCCGTGTTCTGCCTGCCTGGTACAAATCTTGAGCTGACTCCACTTCGGCGTCTTGCGTGTCGATGATGATGATGATGTGACACAACACACAGCCCCGAGCGGACAAAATCTCCGACCCCTACCGGGAATCGAACTCGGGCGCCCCCTGCGTGGCAACCCATCACGCTAGAGTACGGCAGCGGGCGATAGTGATTCAGCACTTTTCGGTCCAACAAAACTACGGCCGATATTCTCTATGACGGAGCGCACAAGACTTGCAGTCTTCATGTGTGCCTCTTATTCTACGTGTTTTGGCAGCAAGCACATGTCCAATGCTGGGGCCCGGCAGTGAAGCCGCTCTCCGCGCTCTGGTTGCTGCACCGCCACACCACTTACCTCCTCCCACAGAGCAACCAAAAAGCTGCTTCACACAGCTTCCTGATCCAGCGTCGATTGCTGATCGTCGCCGTTCCATTCTCACACGCAAACCGATACCGTTCGACTCTGTGGTCAGGAAACCACGAGGAGCCACGCCTACAATAATCGTTAAAGGCTAGCGAGACGACAGCGCGGTGCCTTTTGCATCAATGTGCAAATTCAGAGAGTGCTAACGTACAACTGTAAGGCTAATAGCCAGCAAACAGCTACGTCCTAACACCCTTGTCAAAATGCCCCGAAAATAAAAGGCATAAACTTTGCCGGCCGCGGTGGCCGAGGGGACTGAGGCGCTTCAGTCACGGTCTGCACGGCCACTACGGTCGGGGGTTCGAATCCCCCCTCGGGCATGGATATTTGTGCCGTCGTAGTTCGTAAGTAGTTCATAAGTAGTTTGTAAGTTTAGGGACTGATGACCCCGTAATTCAGTCCCATAGACTATACAAACATTTGAACATTTTTTGAGCATAAACTTTGACGAAAAACAATATTGCGCCCGATTTTAAGACAAATTATCAGTTCAAGTACGCTCGCTTGTAATACTGGAGGAATAAAGAAGGATTGTAGCACTCGTGTGAAGAGTAACCCGGCTTCAGCATCTAGCACCAAATGAACGTAGCATTAGCTCAGGCTTTGCCAAGAATATCCAGAAATCTGCTAGTGACAGTTTGTAATATCGCAGTTGAATGGAATGGACAGTGTGTTGAAGAGAGCGTATAAAATGAACATTAACAAGAGCAAAACAAAGATAATGGAATGTAGTCTTAGAAAATCAGGCGATGCTGAAGGAATTAGATTAGGTAACGAAACAATGAAGGTGGTAGATGAGTTTTGTTACTTGGGTAGTAAAATAACATGCGATGGTCGCAGTACAGAGGATATAAAGTGCAGAATGGCAATGGGAAGAAAAGCATTTTTGAAAAAGAGAAATTTGCTACCATCGAATATTAATTTAAGTGTAAGGAAATCTTTTCTGAAGGCATTTGTGTGGAGTGTTGCCTTGTACGGGAGTGAAACATGGACGATAAACAGTGCGGACAGGAAGAGAATAGAGGCTTTTGAAATGTGGTGCTACAGAAGAATGCTGAAGATTAGGTGGGTAGATCGCATAACTAATGAAGAGGTACTGAATAGAATTGGAAAGAAAAGTAATTTTTGGCGTACCTTGACTAAAAGAAGGGATCGCTTGATAGGACACATTCTTAGACATCGGGGAATCGTAAATTTAGCATTGGAGGGAAGTGTGTGGGGTAAAAATCGCAGAGGGAGACCACGAGACGCGTATAGTAAGCAGATTCAAATGGATGTGGGTTGCCGTTCTTATGAGGAAATGAAGAGGCTTGCTCAGGATAGAGTAGGGTGGAGAGCTGCATCAAACCAGTCTCCGGACTGAAGACCATAACAACAACAACAACAACAGCGCTTTCTCTGAAAAGCGCATTTGTTCTGTTTCAAGAACATGCGAACCAAAGGCAACTACGCCAACATCGATACGGTAAAAAAAATATTCAAATGTTTGTAAAGCTATGGGACTTAAATGCAGTGGACATTAGTCCCTAGTCTGACAAACTACGAAAGCTAATTTATGCTAAGGAAACTCACGCATGCCAGAGGGAGACCTCGAAACTCCGACGGCGAGCGCTCCGCAACAAGGCGCCTTAGAGCTCACGGCAAATCCCGCACGGCTCAATACGGTCACGGGAACACTCAGTTGGCACTACAAGTTCACACATTAGCACAGTACCAACAGTATCACGAGTGTGAAATCTAATTGGCCGAAGCATAAATACTCAGCGTATAAGGCAGTTGTGCAAAAAAATAAGAAACGATTTATGGGCAGTATTTGTTTTTCTTCTATGTTATTTGTTAGTATAGTGACGAAAGCAAGGGCAATGCACTACTATCGATAGTCCCGGCTACGGGAACAATCTGCGTGTGGCATTAACAGTTCCTACTTTCCCGTCAGAGGCCAGTAACGTGTGTCAGATCTGCCTGGCGGCACATACGGCCTGTAAGAGAGTGCGCATCGACCCAGCAAACAGTATTCATCGGGTCTTGACAGTGTACTGCGATTCAGTTCCCAGTGTTACATTACACCCAAATAAGACAGTCTGACCTTAATGTGTTTGTAAATCTACGGGACTTAACTGCGTGGTTATTAGTCCCTAGCTTACAAACTACTTAAACGAAGTTAAACTAAGCTAAGGACAACACATACACCCATGCCCGAGGGAGGACACGAACCTCCGACGGTGAACGGCAGCACGGCGGCCCAGTGCGCACGCCTGTTCCGCCGCGGCTCTCGCCTTAATACAGTGCTTAAAGTGCCTTCTTATCGCGGACTGTTTCCAAGCACTAACAAAGGCAACACCAAGTATGGTACCAACAAATTTTGATGAGTCGCAGGTATATTGTGCGGGAACTCCACCCGACCACCAAGCTAAAAGGATTTGTTCCAATGCGCCTTGGTTTCCACAAAAACCGCGATCAAAGTCCAGCGCGTAACAGCGTTGTACTGAGTCATCAGGAGTACGTGTGCCAGCGTTGTGTAATTAGCAACGTGTTCGACTGTCACGCATACGACCCGAGTTCAAATCCTGCTCGGATTTTTTTTTGTTACATTTGTCCGGCGATTGACTGTGTATAATTATATTCCTTATTTCTTACTGCAAAGATAAGGTTATATCAGGTAATTACAGTTTCATGTGAACGATATGCTACGATTGACTACCCGCCTGGCCGCAGCATAATAATCCGCTGACACGCATCAAGTGGACACACACTGCATTCGACGGTGTAACACTGGGGCCGGGGACTGTAAACGCAGCTGGCAAATGCTGCATAAATGTTACAGCTGATAACAGACGGTTTACTGATCTTTCAGTAGCCGTAAAAGTATGCTTCGAAATAAGGAATAAAATAGAATAACCGTGCGCAATACATAAAAATCAAATGTTTGTATAGTTTATGGGACTTAACTACGGGGTCATCAGTCCCTAAACTTACAAACTACTTATGAACTAACTAATTCTAAGGACGGCACAAATATCCATGCCTGAGGGGGGATTCGAACCCCCGACCGTAGTGGCCGTGTGGACCGTGACTGGAGCGCCTCAGTCCCCTCGGCCACTGCGGCCTGCCGCAATACATATTGAGCAATTAACATAAGCTATTATCATGGCCAATTACTCAAGCATTAACATAAGAGTGGCTATGAAAGCATATAATTATGCACAATCAATCGTAGGACAAATGGAAAAAATTGGTTCCAAGCAGTATTTGAACTCTGATCGCCTTGCTAATTACACCACGCTGGCTGACATGCTCCTGATGACTCAGTACAGGTCTAGCTGTTACGCGCTGGACTTTGATCGCGATTTTCGTGGAAACCGAGGTGCATTGGAACAAATCCTTTTAGCTTGGTGGTCTGAAGGAGTTCCCGCACAATATACCTGCGACTCATCAAAATTCGTTGGTACCATACTTGGTGTTCCCCTTGTAAGATGTGTGTACTTGATTAGGCTGGAATGACTACATCTGTAACGTCCAAACTTGAGTATACATTAATTTGAAATAAATGGTATACGTTACTAAAGATGTGAGATGTCGCCTTCGCAGTAACATCCGCACAACAATAACTATTTTTTTCTTTCTTTCGAGTTTAAAGGCTGGTCTGTCACATGGTGCGATCTCTAGGGTAACTCGGAAAGGCAGCAAGTCATTTTGTCAGTGAGTTGGCGAAGATAAGATGATGAATACGAAATCTTAGTGGGTACGAATAGTGATCTGATGAGCGACCGGTTTATAGAAATGCGTGTGCTGCGATGACAGCGAAACTCGTGGGAAGGCGTCGATGCACTGCTCCCCATTTCACGCCCTGTTGCTGCCGATGCCTCTCCACGAGCATTCAGCGCCTTTTCGATATGCATGACAAAACCTCCATTTTTTAAATTTCACCTCACCTAAAGAGACTTTCCATGTCAAGTAATAATGTACCACAAAAGTACTATGCAACGTCCAGGCGAATATAAAATGTTCGTTACTTACATGCCACCGCCAATGTTACGACTGATTTCACATCCTTTCACAGATGTTGGTTTCCACACAAAATTTTTCTGCTTCCTCCACAAAAAAACTTCGTCAGTTTGACTCATCTGTTACACGATTAGTTCAAAAAGAATTTAGCATTAAATAATTGACGAATATGAGAAAGCTAGATGCTTGTACGCGGTCTTTACACATAGCTTCTTAACAAGCTATGGTTCATTGTCCAAATCGTCTGAACATTCTGCTCCCAAACATCAATGTTGCGTGGTCTATGGGATCTTAATAACATTACACGATATTCAATTAAACTGTGTCGCAACACTGTTATTGTGAATGTTCGAGACACATAAGGCACTTATCCGTGCAAGTCACGCGAAATAAACGAGTTACGACGGCTTCAGTCTCTTGTGACGGAAGATATGAGGGTTTCCGGACACAGGCATCACATTGTAGGCATCCCTAGTGAATGAGGCGTTAAGTAACTGAAGCCTTAAGGCAAGGGGACCATACCTCCTGCTGTAACTCTATACACAAGTGGAGGGGGAGGCGACTACCAATAAGTCCAGCCAGCTTCTTGATACCAACTAACTATAGTAACACTCGCCTTTTTGACAACCACAAGTTTTCACCTCCATTCTCACGATCCATACAATCAAAACACTCGTCTCCATAATCCTTCATATTTTTAACATTATAACCACGGCCATAAACAGATAATGAAGGGATATGGTTACATTTTTAAAACCTACAACCACGTCAAAAATATTAAGCAACGCAAATAAATCGGCTAATAAAAAAGAAGGAAAATATGAAAAATTGAGAAATGAATAAAAACATATGAATTGTGTAATGAGACGCGTGCTCTTTCACAATCATCCCTGTACCGCTTATTCAATATGTAAATACAGTTTAGTTGTTAATTATGTTTCTTTCGTTTAAACTAACACAGGGGTATTTAAAATTCCAGTGATTTCCTACCTGGGTATTAAACAGTTTGGAACTGTTTTCCCCAAAATGAAGACTAACGCTTTTCACACATTTATGTAATACTGTCATGTTAGGAGACGTGCCTCGGCCATCGATGGAACAGAACTCACTTGGCGATTGGAGAGGACTACGCGGAGCGCTTGCGTCAGTCGGTTGTCAGGGCAAAAAGAAATTAGTCGCCAAATAAGAATTGCCTTCTTAGGTTTAGCTCCGCATTTGAGATCCAGTTGAATGTAACCACACTCCAAATGTCAATTTTTATGTTTTACTTTTCATTTTTCAAGTACAACTTCCATCCTATAAGACGGACAGAGGTAAGCGTCATTTGCGTGAGCAAATTAGAAAAAACTAAAGCAACAGATGTTCACAATGTAAACTGCTGACTCCCCTTACGTGTGTTGTATCGTCCCCACGCACTCAGGTAAGTAGGAATAGTGAGCGGCAATGGCCTGCACCATGATAGGATGCAACAATCTAACCAAATATCACAAATACCAAGCAGACAAAGTGCCGATACAAAACACACACATTCTTAGAACTTAGACGCTGTCAATTTTGGAAACAACATAGATAAATCTTTTATACATCAAATTGCACACCAATGCTACAATCTCGCAATGATGAAGAATATGAATAGATAACAACGGCGAAAAACAGTCCATATTCTGAGTTTGATGTCATTTCGTCACGCAACAGACAGACACCAAGTATGTTTCCGAGATACATCACGAAATGAATTTTACATATAAGAATAGAAGGCAGTGAATTAAAATTATAAATTAATGTTCCGTGAGAGAATACTAGATTTAAGAAACTCTTAGAAACGTTTGCATAGTTCCTGGTCGGTTGATACGCCAGGTGTAGTTAGCCTATTCGACCACTGTGTAACACAGGCGTGACCAGTCTGCAAAGCCCAGTTCAAGGGGTATCCTAACTTTCTCTGCGCTACGTTTGTATCGAGACAGATTTCCGGAACGAAGGTGTCCCGACAGGAAGACGTTTATGGGGGCATTTGAAAGCTCTTGTCTACGCAACCCCGGTACCAAATGTAGAGACTCTTCGTGCTCGAATTGTGGACGCCATTCTCCAGGGCTGCATCAGCGCATCAGTGATTCCACGCGACAGAGGGTGGATGCATGTATCCTCGCTAACGGAGGACATTTTGAACATTTCCGGTAACAAAGTGTTTGAAGTCACGCTGGTACGTTCTGTTGCTGTGTGTTTCCATTCCACGATTAATGTGATTTGAAGAGAAGTAATAAAATGAGCTCTAACATGGAAATTAAGCATTTCCGGAAACATGTCCACATAACATATTTTCTTTGTTTGTGTGTGAGGAATGTTTCCTGAAAGTTTGGCCGTACTTTATTGTAACACCCTGTATACCAGCATCCGAATCGCGTCGATTATGATCGTGTGGCAATGGTGGCCGCTAGACGCCAACTGGGGTGTGTTCAGCCTGCACGGTGCAAATGTTTTCACGTTGCATATAACTGCAACGGAAACTTTCTGATCGCCCTCAAATTACACCTGTGAAACACTGTGGCACTCGACTTAAGTATCTTCAGCTTCCGCGCCAAAACTGCACAGTTTCCGTTAGCAGCAGAATACGAAAAGTCCTGAGAAATTGCGAAACGTGCCCCCGCGCCTCAAGCCGTGATAAAGGTGCTGAGAAATGCGAGAGTTAATGATATCGCGCGCCTCAGATAATAGAGCGCCAGATAACCGTCTCATTGCGAAAGCTAAATTAACGCCTCCACTTTCACGCAAATGCCCCGGTGGCTTGGGCAACGCACGGGAAGTCGCCCGCGCCGGGCTTCGCACACTCCATCTGCCCGCCGCTTTCCCACCGCTTCCACCTGCTACGTTATAATGTAACGGACCTATACTTCTTATACTAAGAACACACACAGAGGTGCAATCCTGTGTAAAACCGGAGAAGAGCCGCCATCACGGCTGCTGCTACACCGACTGTACTGGTCATTTCCTCAACAGATTGTAATTCGGCCTCGAGAGACTGAATAGACCCAGTTCTACACGTTCGCACCCGAGAAAAATCCGTAGTTGTCATCGGAACTCTATTCCAGTAGCTCCACGTGTCAGTAGCCAAGAAACTCCAACCAATGTAGTATGGAGGAGGTACTTCACGATAGGGCTAGGCAGCACGTGCACACTATTTTAGTCGAGTTACAGGGGGGAAATCTTTCCAGCCGTTAGGAAATAATGGGTGCAGGCCATCTGCAGAAAGTGTAGCGCAAGTCTTTCTGTGGGGACACAGCTGCTCCATTAAAAACGCAGACTTAAAAGGAAACCAGCGCGACCGGCTATTCCGCACCTCATGTGCATAGCGCACAAAAACCAGCCGCTCACCACCTCCCGCTCTAAGGGCGAATGATAAGTAAAACTGCGGTTGCAGCACACTTCCTTGTGTCCTAAGCTAATTAAACCCGTAACCTTTACCTCGTGAGTCGGTAACAAATCACTCGTTGAAATAGTGCTCTATGAATTTTTCATGTTTGACTAGCGACCAGCACCAGCTTCGCACGACTGCAATTTATATTCTCTATATATAATGGTCAATTTGTGTCGTTTATTGGTTGCTGTGTTCCAGGTAATATGATTAAATAAAATGAAAACCATGTTCATACAATCCTCAGCATGTGTAATCCATATTTACATACTTATATCACAGTCTAACGTATATGTCAAAGTTTAAGTTTGCCAGGAGCGCTCCCAGAGGAGAAAGAGTCAACTGTAGCGGCACTATCAATGCACGAACACAGAAGCGGCAGCACTAGTCTTGTGTAGTTAGCGAACGAACTAGTTCGGAAGAGCGTTCTCACAGGTAAGGTACGCGAACTAGTTCCCGGATCCCTCACCTCGTAGTTCGTTCGCTCCTTTTCCGAAAATTGTCGGGTAACAACAGAGGACGCGAGAGAGCTCAGAATCAAATGTTCAAATGTTTGTAGAGCTTAAGGGACTTAAATGCAGGGTCATCAGTCCCTAAACTTACAAACTACTTATGAACTACCTTATACTAAAGACGGCACAAACATCCATGCCCGAGGGGGGATTCGAACACCCGACGGGGAACGGCCTCGTGCATCGTAGCATAGCGCCTCAATGCGCTCGGCCTTGATACCCTTCTGCCAGTTACCGTCATTTTGTGCTGAAATGCAGCTCAGCTGTATTTTCATAATTTATGTCGAAAAAAAAAAAAAAAAAAAAAAAAAAAGATACGCTTGAATGGTGGCACGAGCGCCGTGAGTTGTAGCCTCATGTGTACGCGTATATCTTAAAGAGATTTTGCATTTTCGCGACATCAGTCCACTGCGAACGCATTTTTTCGTTGACGGGAGAAATCCTCAATGAATGCAGTTGTTATCAACGAACAAAGTTTCAAAATTAATATTTTAAACAATAATATGTAAATTTTTGTGATATTTAACTTGGTAATTAGAAGAATGATGAATATTTAAAGAATGATCATATTAAGTAAAAACAGGAATAAATACGATCTCAGTGAGGGCTCATGATTATTTTTTGTGTGTCTAATTGTTAAGCAACAAATTAGAAATGTTAGTGTTTCTTTTGTTAATGATATGGGTAATATTGTTTGTGCCATATAATACTTGACCTGTAGCTAACAGGAGTAATGTTTTTTGTTGATCACTTCCAAAACTTTATAAAAATTGAAAAGTCAGTCATTTATAAAATAGTATTTTTATTCACCAAAATAAACGCAATTTAGCATATTATGTAGGTAATGTTTCTTGAATGACGTAATAAATAAATCAATTTTAAAAATAAAATACTACGAGTGCTCTGTATGTAAAGTAGTTTAATACCATTATATCACACATTTGTGTAAATAACTGGTTTATATGCCAATTTGATGTCTAATTGCCTAAAAATA
Organism: Locusta migratoria; assembly: GCA_026315105.1. NCBI lineage: Eukaryota > Metazoa > Arthropoda > Insecta > Orthoptera > Acrididae > Locusta > Locusta migratoria. Next base: position 739,311,635 of record CM048755.1, on the reverse strand, counting down.
CGGTAATAGCACACGCTTGGGCTACCATAACAAAAGAAGGAGCGGTTACAGCGGCGGTAGCAAAAGCCAAAATGAGCTAACGATTAACGATCTGTCTCGGGAATAGGAGCTGACGAACTAAAAAGAGCGACCTAGTTCGCGACGGAGCTGCGAACTAAAATGAGAGCTACCGGGTCGCGAACTATTATGCGCAAGACTAGGCAGCACTGCAGTACCGGTAACAGAAGAGTGGCACGATACAAGCGGCTGTCTCTCCGCTAGGGGCGCTAGTGTCGTTACAAGTGACAGACGTAAACTTCTACATATATCTAAATAAACATCTTGATCCGATCACTATCAAACTGCACAAGATGACCTGGTGGGCTAATCTCAAGATTTCATCAAAATTGCTCCAGCTGTCTTTAAGTCCATAGGGAACACACAATACGCATCCATTTTTTTATTTATTTATTTATTTATTTTTTTTTTTTAGATAATCTCCGCAATCACTATAGCCTAACTATAGCGAACATTTTACTAATGGTTACTCTCATATAACGCTCAGAAATGACGTAACTGTAAAACATACTAACAAGAAAATTATCCGCATCGCCAACCACATTATTGTAAGTTCAGTACACTTCCTCTGTATCAATGTCATATTTAATGCGAACGAGGTACATTTTAAGATAAATGTCAGCATGACTAGATGAACCCACAAAATGCTTACGTCGTCAGTAGCCGGTGTGTTTGCTAGCGCTCGGGTGGGACAAACGGGCGCTGTGTGCACTCTACCTTAAAAATAAAGGCGGCGGACTACATGCCCCTCCACACTGCAGCGAGGATAGGCCGCCGCTGGGGCACTGCTTACTGCGTCATAGTGGGCAGTCACTGAGCTAGCGATCGCGCCGGCTCGGAACTACCTTGCTTACGTCGCATAATGTGCGCGTTCAGGCCTGTATTTCCCGTTGGCCGTGGCGCTCTCGTGTGATGTCACGCTGAGTAGGCATCGTTCGCGAATGACTGGGTGGCCGCTGGGGCACGGCCCACTATGCCGTAGCGTGCAGCCAGTCAACTACGCGAACGATGCCTACACTGCGTGACGTCACACGAGAGCGCCGCGGCCTTCTCTCTAGGTGGTGTCGGGATGACACGGCGGATGGTCGGTACCATTCGGCCTCCCGGCCTCTGTTCCGGAACGTTATAGTTCAGTGGCCAGGAGGACTCTCTGCCAGCATCTAAAGAACGAAGTTTCGTCGTCTATAGACAATACATCACATGTTGTACCACGTTAGGTCTCGTCTAGGCCGCGTTTTTTAAATCGTCGGAATAAACCATCATTGGTGTAATATTAAACACTACTGAATTTCAGCTTACGCTGAAAGTGTTAAATGTCATGAATGAAAGTCAGATTTGTGTAGAGCTCGTAACAAGAAACTGTACTGATGCATCTCATATGGAATGTTAACATTACCGCAGTCACTATAGTTGGATCCAAGCTACATACATTATTTGCACGATTTAAGCTTCCTTGAAGCGCAAAACACTTGTAAACGCGTAATGCAATTGTTGCTCGAAACCGGCAACAATCGTTTCCCCATGTGTGCCTAGGGATGCGCCACCTGCCATCTGCCTATAGCAAGGAAATGATTTAACGTCCCATCGACAGCGCGGAGCACGCTCTCGAGCTGTTTCGATAAGGATCGGAAAGGAAATCTGGCGCGGCTTTTCAAATGAACCATCGAGGCATTTGCCTGGGGAATCACGGAATATGTAAATCTGGGTGGGCGGAGATATCAGCCCAAATGCCTAACCACTGCGCCACTAGGTCTGGACCGTGATTATACCTGTCACTCAGTGCAGTGGAAATGTAACGATGGGCGTGCACTATTGGGGACACTAACTGGGGTAACTAAAAAGTTAAAATTGGTAAGACATCATCGGAAGCTGAAATGAAGGGCGTTTGACGCTGGAGGGGAACAGTCCAGACCCCAGAGGCCATTGCAGTCACAATCCTAATGAACAGGAGCGTTGTAGCTGTTCTTCCAAGCGGGGCACCTCCCATCTTGCTGAAATGTCTACTAAACACAATGGAAAATATTGAGCGTGTGAAGATTAACAGCCGGCCGCGGTGGCCGAGGGGACTGAGGCGCTCCAGTCACGGTCTGCACGGCCACTACGTTCGGAGGTTCGAATCCTCCCTCGGGCATGGATATTTGTGCCGTCCTTGTTCATAAGTAGTTTGTAAGTTAAGGGACTGATGACCCCGTAGTTAAGTCCCATAAGCACTACAAACAAACTGGTTTGATACAGCTCTCCACGCTGTGCATGTCTCTTCATCTGAGAATACGTTCGGCAACCTACATCCTTTTGAATCTGCTTACTATATTCGTCCCTCGGTCTCCCTCTACGATTTTTACCCCACACACTTCCTTCTAATGCTAAGTTGACAATTCCTTGACGTCTCAGAATGTGTCCAACCAATCTATCCCTTCTCTTAGTCAGGATATGCCAGAAACTCCTTTTCTCCACGATTCGGTTAAGCAGCTCCTCATTAGTTACGTGATCTACCTATCTAATTTTTATCATTCTCTGTAGCACCACATTTCAAAAGCTTCTATCATATTTTTATCTGAAATCCTTATCGTTCACGTTTCACTCCCATACAATGCTACACTCCAGACAAATGCTTTCAGAAAGAACTTCCTAACATTTAAATTAATATTGGACATTAACAAGTTTCGCTCCTTTAGAAACGCTTGTCTCCCCATAGCCATCTGCATTTTATATCTTCTTTACTTCGGCCATCAGAAGTTATCTTGCGACCCAAATAACAAAATTCATCAACTACTTTTATTGTCTCATTACCTAATCTAATTCCTTCAGCATCGCCTGATTTTCTGACACTGCATTCCATTACCTTCGTTTTACTCTTGATAATGTTCATCTTATATTTCCTTTCAAGACACTGTCCATCCCATTCAATTGCTCTTCCAGAGCCTTTGCGGTCTCTGACAGAATTACTATGTCATCAGCAAACCGCAATGTACTTATTTCTTCTCCCTGCACTTTAATGCCCTCTCCAAATTTCTCCTTCCACTCCTTCACTGCCTGCTCAATGTACAGATTGAACAACATTGGGGAAAGGCTACAACTCGGTCTTACTCCCTCCCCTACCTCTGCGTCCCTTTCTTGCCCTTCGACTCTAATAACCGCCGTCTGGTTTTTGTATAGGTTGAATATAACTCTTCGCTCCCTATATTTTACCCCTGATACCTTCAGAATTTGGAAGAGTGTATTCCAGTCGACATTGTCAAAAGCTTTCTCCAAATCGACAAACGTTACTTACTTAGTATTCAATTTAAAGTTACTCTTAGTCACAAAGCAGAAGCAGCTCTTCTTTGACATAGCGAAGACGGAGTCCTGTTGTATGTTCAGACGAGCTGTCGGCGTAATTAATACGATTTGGGTCACTCGCTGCTAATATCGTACGGAGGCGGTATTCTAAGTACAGCGGCTCGACTGCTAAACACGGTAAATGTCCAGTTTCCTGGGTCACATAGCAACTAATTTACAACTCGACTCCCAACTTACCGAGGTCGGGAGACACACCGTGTTGACGTGATAAACGCATTATCGTGCCCTTCTTGTGTACATGTTTACGCCTGTGAATCACTAACAGCGCTGTGGACAGTTTCGGTACAGCCACTATAGCAAATAACTTTCTGGCTCGTCGAGAGGGCCGCGGCGGATTAGCCGTGCGCACTGGGGCGCCGTGCTGCGGTGCGCGTGGCCGTTCGCCGTCGGGGATTCGAGTCACCCCCTCGTACATCTGTGCTTGTGTTGTCCTTAGGTTAGTTTCAAAATGTTCAAATGTTTGTATAGCTTATGGGACTTAACTACGGGGTCATCAGTCCCTAAACTTACAAACTACTTATGAACTAGCCAATACTAAGGATGGCACAAATATCCATGTCCGAGGGGGGATTCGAACCCTCGACCGTAGTGGCCGTGCAGACCGTGACTGGAGCGCCTCAGTGCCCTCGGCCACCGTGACCGGCTTAGGTTAGTTTAACCGACTTTAAGTAGTTTGTAAGCTACGGACTAATAAGCCAGCATTCGAGTCCGACAGATTTACAAACATTTAAATTTTTTGTCGAGTTATCTAGACGAGCCAGCTCGTAGCAGAGTGCAGTGGGAACTAGGCACGGAAGCGAGTGGCTCGGGATTCGCGGCGGAGAGCTTCCCATATTTCGTGCTGCGCGCGCGGGACAAATAAGGTGCAGCGCAGGCGACAGTGCACCGCCATAGAAAAAGCGCCCGCCACCGCCATATTAGGGCTGCACGTCCACCTGTTCACAGAGCACAGGTGGCCGCGCTCTTCTCGCCTTTGTCTTCCCAGGCGCACACGTGCAACCTCTCCTCTGCCTCTCGTTGCAGCCACCGTTAGCACAAATCATTTCGCAAATTTTGTAAACGGATTCCTCTCTCAAACAAATTGCTGTCGCCTGTTTTACGGCCCACTTAAATGTTACCTGTAGTTTCAAGAGTTTCGTAAATATTTCAAAAAAAAAAAAATTAAAATATAGATACCAAAAATTAAATACTTAGAAAATAATAATTGAATATTTAATAAAATAATACAAAATTAAATATATAATAGATAAAATTGTATTTTATTTTTTATTAATATTTGTATTATTTTTTGTCCGAAACAATTGCATTAGAGGGCCGTGAAACAGGGCGGTGAGATTTATTTAAATTATTTCTTTAGAAGAAGGTATTTATCTGCGATACATTTATTTTTTATTTATATTTGTATTATTTTTTGTCCGAAACACTTGCATTAGAGGGCCGTGAAACAGGGCAGTGTGATTTTTAAAATAACTTTTTTATTTCTTTAGAAGAAAGTATTTATCTGCGATACATTCATCCCTAGATGATGTATCAACCTCAAACCATTCTTCGAATCTCCATTAAATGACTTAAGGACTCCGATGGTAAATCCACGTGAAGAATTATATCTTTGTACAGTTGTACTAACATTCAGAGTCAAAATATATATAAAAAATTCAAACTGAAGTTACTGGTTATTAACTTCCGTACGAGTTTTACTCGAAAATGTTTACCGATTCTACGCGTAATATGACATAGAGGCGCCTTCTAGCGGCCAACCAACAGGTATGTCAGAGTCCGAACTGCCAGGTAATTTCTGCAACCAAGCGGCTGGGGCGTGTAGTGGAGCAGCACACGCAACATGCGGCCGTATTTCGGAGTTTTTGTGGCAGCTTTCAAAATTATAATCCGGGAATTTCTCATTTCGATTTGCAAAGAATGCCGAGAAGTAGGAGACTAATGTTACGAATAACAAGTGTTCGTTTAACAACTCGTTAATTTCGAAACGGCTCTTAATGACACTCGCAAAAGCTTAACTGCTACTTCGTAATATTACTCCTGTATAAATCTGTTGTTTGAACGTTACGATTGCAGTTAATCAACCATATCAGAAGAGCCTGATTAGTGTTGTACTTCAGTTTTACAGATATTAACAAGCAAAATATGTCGGCATATAGGCATATACATATTAGTATGAAAAAGTGAACACGCAGGAATAAATATGTTCGTGTCTGAACTGTCAATATTAACACGTCACATTGTTGAAGATATACAGTTTGATATCTGTCAGATGGCTAAGAACATCATGAGAGGAGCAGGCAAAGAAAAGCAAGGCCAAGGCGAAAATACTGTTTACAAGGAGGTGCAGCACCTAGTCTCCAACAATGTAAAATTCGTCTCAATTTCTGAATATGATAGTACCCACCGAGCACGCGAATATAATGGCAATCACTGCCTTTTCAACATGAGCACAGCAGGTTGCGATTCCTTTCTGCTATTGTGAGCCGTGTCTGTTACATTGCACTGATAAGGACTGTCATTAACAGAAGTAATTACTTTAATAAAGTTTTATGTTTGTATTACACTTTGGTTGCTAGTAAATATTAAAGTAACATAGCAACTTTCCATGTTGTATAATGCCATTGTTTTGTTACAATCTATGGCTGCTTGGAGCGCTAGCATCGCTTTGGCTGAACTTTTCGCGACTGACTTTGTTAGACTTCTGCAACATTTGGTGCCGATCAGTTGAACGGCACAACCTAAAAAGCTGGACACAGGCTGTGTCAAATGGCTGTTAATTTCAGACGTGGCAAAGCCTTTCAGCAGGTATGCGCCCATTATGATGACTTACAAATCTGTAACCAGTGCCGATAAGAACGCTATGACTGCATGTATATCGACGCGTTACGAGTTTTATCATCATCAGAATTCAGGCCTGCGTAAGACTTCGTGACCCTGTAAATTGAGCAGGCGACGTCGCTATACTCTTGTATCAAGTTTTACTCCAGGCTTAGATTCTGATGATGATAAAAATTGGAAACGTGTGAAACATAACGTCACATCCCCACATTTAGCCTGTATATTGTAGCAACAGCATTCTTATTAGCACTGCTGAAATATTTGTAATTAAATCGCCGTTATTTTTGCAAATATTTCAGAAACGGTGCGAGATCCGGAAAACATTATAGAGCACAGTTGTACAGAATTTTCTCATCTACAAGTCTATTTATTCAATTTTCTTCTCAAATGAAAGATAAAGGTGTTATTTGCAATTACATTTGGAGCTGTCAATAAGCCATTTCAGACGGCCCACTTTAAGTTGTATTAACCTACAGCTGTTTCAGAGCCTCCTGCTGTCGCGTGATTTTCCACGAATAGTGACGTTTCCTTGTCCCCTGGAGTCCCGAGAGACTCGCCTCTACGACTTGGACACTGCCGGTAAACAGATTCTGTAAACCAATAGCCTCTTCTGGGAATGAAAACTGGATAAGAGTTATCAACAGGCGGCCAGATGCGCGAGGCGAGGCGTTCTTGCGGCGGTTTTTCGGAGCCACTGCTGCCTATCCGTCACGCTGATGTCATCGCCACCGCCGCATCTGCCCACCGTCGCACGCACATGCACGACGACCAACCAGTACACTGCGCTCCTCGTCCCTCTAATGGCTACAAAAACACAATCATTCGTGCGATTACTGACCTATCTTAAAATGCTGCCATATTCTATTCACTAGGAGGAATAATCTTTCGAAAAATTTAACACGGTAAGACAAATACTATATACACAAACTGTGCGTTTGCCTTGAAGCTGACGACCTTCAAATATGCCGAATTTGTTCATCTATTACTCGGAAACGATAATACGTAGCTACCTCCGACACGTTTCACATACAATTTCAAAAAAATTATGAAACTTTTTCTCGCTGAAAACCCTTTGCCCGAAATGAAAAATCGCATACTACATTTTCGGTCTTCATTCAGTCAAGCTTCAGCTTCTACCATGACTTTTAGTGTATTACGACATAACTACTAATTCTGTTCGCAACAAACTTTGAAGTCAGTATCTGCATATATCACTGAAGACAGCTACAAAATTATATAACAGTACGACACATATTCTGCATATGACACGATAGAGATTTAGGCAAGTCAACAACTGGCTTGCGGTAGCCGAGGGGACTGAGGCGCTTCAGTCACGGTCTGCACGGCCACTACGGTCGGGGGTTCGAATCCCCCCTCGGGCATGGATATTTGTGCCGTCCTAGTTCGTAAGTAGTTCATAAGTAGTTTGTAAGTTTAGGGACTGATGACCCCGTAGTTAAGTCCCATAAGCTTTAACATTTGAACTTTTTTTTTTTTTTTTTTTAACAACTGGCTTCTGTTTGCAATTGAACGTTAGCATAACACACTGCACTAGCATTCTGCGCAAACCCATCTCCGGCCATCCAGATTTAGGCTTTCCTCGATTCCCCTACATCACTCCAAGCAAATGCCGGAATGTCACCATTAACCAAAAATTCGAGTGTTAGCTCCGTGACCATGCTGTTAAATGCTAATATTCCCTCCTTTAGGTGACGGCTGGCAGTAATTGACGGAAACCTGCCCGACGTCTCATGTCACAGTAGCGTGGCGGTATTTCTCAACACGACAATGCTCTGTCTTTATTTGTGAAGCGGCGGAATTGCAGTGACCAGCTGTACTCGACACACAACTGCCAGTTTGCGGCAGCTCTGATGCAAGTGAGCTCATACGTGCACGTTCCCTCTCAGTCTCATTCCATTACCTCCTCCCCTTCAGGGTGCTTCGTTATTTTTGTCAGGCAGTCAATGAGTCACAGAATGACCCAATTCAGCTCAAGGAATTCCTCCACGGACTGGTGCCTTGTATTCTGAGAATGTTAATACGGGTCTTCTTATTTCAAAATAGCTCATTCGTAAATGTATGCGCCTGTCGAAAACAACTCAGTGGGATCCTCATGTGCACATAAATTTTCAAATGTAATATTTCTGGGATTTGATAATTGTTCAAAATGTTCAAATGTTTGTATAGCTTATGGGACTTAACTACGGGGTCATAGTCCCTAAGCTTACAAACTACTTATGAACTACCTAAGACTAAGGACGGCACAAATATCCATGCCCGACGGAGGATTCGAACCCCCGACCGTAGTGCCCGCGCAGACCGTGACTGGAGCGCCTCAGTCCCCTCGGTCACCGCGGCCGGCTTTGATAATTGCTTTCAGTTTTATTAACTGATCTACGAGAGTGTGGATGGAAGCTTTGAGTTCGTACAATGAGCTTGTAATGACAGAAGATTAAAACGCACTCGTCTGCAGCTTATTTGCGGCACTTTCTACCTGTCATCCCACAAGCCCGCCCTGGATGCAATTTCCGCGTGTAATAGCTTGTAATCTGCACCTATGACTTCAAGTAGAGCCCCCTGTCTTGCAGGTAACTATGATACGAAACAATCTTTCATTAACCAGCCTTTATATCTAATTGTACACTGTGGCACTTCTTGAAGGAGATATTACCTTAAAATTTTATTGTGGAGTGTTTGTCTTACTGCCGCTTATTTTTTCCATATTGCAGCCTATTGCGTTTTACCGGTATTTCCCGCCGATTCTATTGCTACACTCACATTAATTAACGTTTCTAGGAGAGAAATAAAACAGATATTACCATTACAGTTGCAGTGAATGGACTAATACTCTTAGTATACGTATAATCTACCTCCACGACTGTTTTCAGCACAAATGCAATACTTAATCGCTATTCTCTACACTTCATCCCCACTGTGTGCTAGTTAATATATTCTCTGGTATCTAAAATATTTTGTTTTTAGTTATTTAATATTTACTCGAGTGTTCGAATATAAAGTACATTTGGAGTTGCGGCAGCCAGTCAGATTCAAGTGGTAAAAATATTCGTTTAACCAAGGGGTCCCGTGCGCTGTGCATTGTAAATACACTATGTTTGTGAATATTCTCGCAACAAAATTATAAAAACGTTGAAACCGTCAGCACCACCCTTCGTCAAAGGCTATTTCAGTCCCAACACATATTGTAAAAGGAAAGAGAAGGAATCAGCCATTTTTGCTGAGTTATCATTAAATCGCTTTCTTGTCTGTCTGTTCAGCAGGAATTGCACCTGATTTTAAGCTGTATTGCCTGTGAGCTGGATACTTGAAATTTAAAACATAGCTCATAACTGGATGGAAATCACTTCCTTGTCTGGCAGAGAGTACTGCTGTCATTTTTCCTTTTCTTGTTTTGAGTTGCGAATGATTCACGGGAAGAACGATTGCTCATAAACCTCTGTGCTCTAATTTTTTCTCACTTGGTCTTTTCGAGAAATATGCATAGGAGATTTTATATATTTCTTCTTTTTTTGTCACGTTCGTGTGAAGGCTTGCAATCAGTTTCAAATCAATGAGGAAATCGATTGAAACCCTTCACAGAAACGTGACAAAAAGCAGAAAAATATTATGTAGGTAAAAATAAAATTTTAGTATAACACTTTTCAAATGGCATCACAGAGTGTAAAATTATTTCTCTTAGCCCCCATACATATACCTATAACTGAAATTTTTTAATGAATATGAAACTATTTGAATGATTTAAAACTCAAATCCTGAGGTGCTTGCAGAACGTCATTGACGCAAGAGTCAAATGACCTCGATCTACTATTCTCTGTTTCATTCACCTCTCACTTCTTTGCTACTCAATGTACGTTCAACATTTTGCAAAGAGTATTCCTATACCTACAAAATTATTTCACTGTACGACTTATAGTTCATGGCGTATGACGTCATAAACAATCAAACGCATGTAACCGGCAACTCACGCAAAAGGTGTATGTAATACATACAAATCTACAATTTTGATAAATTTTTCCTCACTTGGTCTTCAAAACAGGAGGAAGGGCGCTGTCTACATATACTTTTGTACGGTACTTGGCGATGGGTACTTTACCCAAGCACCTCGACAAACTCTACAGTTTTAATCTGATCTTGATGTCATTTTGCAGATTTAACTTTCAAATCAAGAGGAAGAGCATTACCTACAAAAATGTTCAACTGTTTTTAAGTCTATGGGACTTAACTATTGTGGTCATCAGTTCGGACAAAACACACACACACACACACACACACACACACACACACACACACACTTGATTTCCAGAAGGCTTTGGACACCGTACCTCACAAATGGCTTTTAATCAAACTGCGTGGTTATGGTATATCGCCCCAAATTTGCGACTGGATAGGGAATTTCCTGTCAGAGAGGACACAGTTCGTAGTAATCGATGGTAAGGCATCGTCTAAAATAGAGGTGATATCGGGCGTTCCACAGTGTAGTGTTATTGGTCCTCTGCTGTTCCTTATTTACATAAACGATTTAGGGGAAAATCTAAGTAGCTCTCTTAGCTCTTCAATTGTTTGCAGATAACGCCGTCATTTACCGTCTAGTAAAATCATCTGAAGATCAAAACCAACTGCAGAACGATCTGAATAACAAATCACTATGCTGTAAAAATTGGCAATTGACTCTAAATAAAGAGAAGTGTGAAGTCGTCCACATGAGTACGAAAAGAAATCCGGTAAACTTTGTTTACAAGAGAAATCAATCAAAAGTGAAGGCCGTAAACTCCACAAAATACCTAGGAATTACTATTACTTCAGACTTAAACTGGAAAGAACACGTAGATAATGTCGTGGGAAAGGCGAACCAGAGACTGCGTTTTATTGGCAGAACCCTTAAAAGATGCAACACAACTACAAAAGAAACTGCATACACTACTCTTGTTCGTTCATTTTTGGAGTACTGCTGCCCAGTGCGGGATCCTTATCAGGTGGGCTTGACGGAGTACATAGAAAGAGTCCTAAGAAGGGCAGCTCGTTTCGTATTGTCACGATACAGGGGAGACAGCGTTACGGAAATGATACAGGATCTGGGATGGGAATCATTACAACAACGGCGTTTATCGCTGCGGCGTGGGCTACTTACGAACCTCCAATCGCCAACGTTCTCCTCCGAATTCGAAAATATATTGTTGACTCCCACTTACATAGGTAGAAATGAACATCAGAATAAAATACGAGAAATCAGAGCTCGAACGGAGAGATTCAGGTGTTCTTTCTTCCCGCTCGCTTTTCGAGAATGGAATGGGAGATAAATAGTATAATGGCGGTTCGATGAACCCTCTGCCAGGCACTTAAATGTGATATGTAGAGTATCCCATGTATATGTAGATACACACCAGCACTGGGCCATTCCACCGCTGCGACACTACCTATATCAAACTTGGTACGGAAATGGTGGAGAGTATGCTGCAACAGACTTGTGACCAATCACTATGAAAGTAGGAACAATTACACCGTTTCACAGTTCACCGTGCTGCTAGATATACGTAATTTTTCGTGGGCATAAGTAGAAAGAGAGAGTAGGAGATGGATAGAGAGAGGAGACGAGATGACCGGAGGGACGGGAGGGGCAGGTGAAGAGAAAGTGGAAGAGGAGGGAGTGAGGTGGACTCAAATAAATACCAGGATTTTCAGATAGTAAATAATTAATATATATATTAGGTCGAAACTACGGCATATACTGAAAGCCATAAGCGTATTTGTGGTATATATTGGCGGTGATTCGAGACAAAGCGCGCTGGCGGTAAGGAGAAGTTGACAGGCGATGCGATGGCAGCGTCCCGTATCGAATGTGGCGGCGGGCCACGGCGGGAAGGAGCGAGGGCCGTTTTGTGAGGCGCGTGGAACAGATTACCTGCGTATGAGGTCAACTGCCGCCGGAACAGGTTCTGTGCCTCCGTCTCCTCCCTGTTGCCAATACCTGTGTCTAGCACCACAAATGAACTAACACTTGCCTCAAGTTCCTTTCTTACGTAATGCAAGGAGTAACGACTTTTACAGTCTTTACCGTTATTACTTCTTACGCCATACTTGCGAACCGTCTTTGTGAGGATGTATTGAAATACGGGCCTTCTTGTGACGATTCACGTTGCCGCGGTGGAGTAGTCGAGCGGTCTAAAGCGCCTCGCTGCGGAGCGCGCGGTTACTCGCCGTGGAGGTTCGAGTCCTCCCTGGGGCATAGGTATGTGTGTTTGTCCTTAGGATAGTTTACCTTAGGTTAAGTAGTTTGTAAGCCACGGACTGATGACCACGCAGTTTGGTCCGATAGATTTACAAACATTTGAACATTTTGAACGATTCACGTTAATATTCAATCTGTACAATGAGCAAGGAAATGCAGATATGTAGGGTCACGACAATGCCCTTGTAAGTCGCGAGTGGTCGAGCGCCAGGCGCCTTGCCGCGGTACGCGCGTCTACTAAAAAAAAAAAAATTTCAAATGTTTGTAGAACTTATGGGACTTAACTACGGGGTCATCAGTCCCTAAGCTTACAAACTACTTATGAACTAGCTAAGACTACGGACGGCACAAATATCCATGCCCGAGGGGGGATTCGAACCCCCGACCGTAGTGGCCGTGCAGACTGTGCCTGGAGCGCCTCAGTCCCCTCGGCCACCGCGGCCGGCAAGCAAAGCCTCCTTTGATAATTTTCAGTTGGCGCGCGTCTACTCCTCGTCTTAGGTTCGAGTCCTCCCTCGCGTGTGTGTGTGTGTGTGTGTGTGTGTGTGTGTGTGGTCCTTAGCATAATTTAGTTTAAGTAGTATGTAAGTCTAAAATGTTTGTAAATCTATCGGACCAAACTGCGTGGTCATCAGTCCGTAGCTTACAAACTACTTAAACCTAGGTAAACTAACCTAAGGACAACACACACACCCATGCTCCAGGGAGGACTCGAACCTCCAACCGCGCGCAACCGCGTGCTCCGCAGCGAGGCGCCTTAGACCGATCGGCTACTCCACCGCGGCTATGTAAGTCTAGGAACTGATAACCACTGCAGTTTGGTCCCATAGCTTTACAAACATTTTGTAACTTGCGGATGAGAAACATGGCCAATCCGTAATACTGACGGGCAGCAACTCAAGATATTTGACAGCGAGAGCCTGCGGAAAATGGGTGATGCAGTTCAGGAAAACTTACATTCTGAGAGCGCGCGTGGCTACGAACAAATTACATATTGATTGTTGGAAAGAAGAAAACAACAAACAGCCACTATTACTATTGCTATTTATTTAAAAAATGGCTCCGTTACCCAAAGTTTCAACTGTCCACGTCCAAATACATTTGTTGTTATTTATAGCTTGATTCTAGGCCCCTTTTGGTGAAATGTTCGGAGTTGTAATCAATAACATGTGTACGGCACCAGCATCCGCCGCAAGGCACCACAATTCAGAACCAAATAACAACTAATGTATTTGGACGTTGATGGTGAACCTTTACGTTCGAAACCGAAACGGCGATATTTTTTTAATAGATAGCTTTTTAATAGTAACAGGTTGATGTTTTCTATTTTGTAAGTCAACCTGTATAATACAATGGATTCTGGATATATACAACGAACGCTCAGATGGACCTCATAACAAAAACTGACATAATAATAATAATAGAATGGCCTCTTAGATACGATGTTTACTGGGAGAGTTAATGAACGGAGGGCAGCTGGAAAAAGAGAGCGTGGTCAAGAAAACGGTGGATACACGATATACAGAAGCAGGGCAGCAACTGGGAGCAGTTAATTCCATAAAGTATCTGGGAGTAGTCATTAGGAGGGATTTAAAATGGAACGACCATATAAAATAAATCGTCGGTAAAGCAGATGCCAGACTTAGATTCATTGGGAGAATTCTAAGGAAATGCAGTCCGAAAACAAAGGAAGTAGGTTACAGTACACTTGTTCGCCCACAGCTTGAATACTGCTCACCCGTGTGGGATCCGTACCAGGTGGGATTGATAGAGGAGGTAGAAAAGATCCAACGGAGAGCAGCACGCTTCGTTACAGGATCATTTGGCAATCGTGAAACATTACGGAGATGATCGATAAACTCCAGTGGAAGACTCTGCAGGAGAGACGCTCTGTCGCTCGGTACGGGCTTTTGTCGAAGTTTCGAGAACATACCTTTACCGGGGAGTCTAGCAGTATATTGCTCCCTCCTACGTATATCTCGCGAAGAGACCGTGAGGATAAAATCATAGAGATTAGAGCCCACACAGAGGCATACCGACAATCCTTCTTTCCGCGAACAATACGTGACTGGAATAGAGGGAAAATCGATAGTGGTACTCAAGGTACCCTCCGCCACACACCGTCAGGTGGCTTGCGGAGTATGGTTGTAGATGTTGACTGCGCCGAGTAGGGCGGAATGGAGGAATTGATGAAGAATTTCAGACTCATAAGTCATGAGGAGGGGAGGAAGACTAAGCAATGAGAGATTTGCAAAGAGTTATTATGTAGCAGATCAGAAAGAGCGTGCAGGGGCATATGTATGAGATAGGTAGTGTCTTGTAAAGAAATTAACAGCATCAACTAAAGTAAAACGAGAGACTGATGTAATTACATTTGGAAATGAGACATGAAATTACCCTACATAATGATTAAATCTTCTTGCTCAATCAATGATACGAAATATGTTCAACTAGAATACTTGAATAAATTCCATCAATGAAGTAAACAGTCCGTATTAATAAATGTTAATTAAACGACGCTTTAAAATAGTTGGTCGTTGCATTTATATTAAAAGCCCAGTGCCGGGAGAACAGTTACCCTAACGGCGTGCGGGCCGCGGGCGTGTCTGCGGAAGATCGGCGAGCGATGCTAGCCCCGCCCGCTGCAACTTTCTCTTCCTGGCGGAGGGCGCTAAAAACGCAAAATGCTCGCCACTGACCACTACAATGGCAGTCACGATGTGGGGCAGCCGGCAGCACGACTGCACGCTAATACCACCCACACAGTCGCTCTGCACGAGAAAACAGCCGACGTCACAGTTTATTGCCGTTCAAACAGAGGTAGCAAGAGTGAGCCGAGTGCAGGACCGTCAGCAGTCCACAACTTCGGTTATTTTTCTTCTCAACTGTTGGCACTACAGTTATGTGCGATGAGACAGTACGGACGAAATTGGCATTGTTGGTTGTAGTATTCTTGTAAAGATTGATGCAGTGCCATGTACCAGCATTTATGGGAGAAACATTCTTCGGAATGTCAAAGATCTTAGTTCTTACCTTACATGGAATATCGTATGTGTCACTGCTGTCTTTATTTTTCACATAGATGTCCATTGGTGCCTCGTTTGCGTCTATGCTGTCTTTATTTTTCACACCTGGATGTCAATTGGTGCTTGTTAGCTTCTTACGTTATTTCGATCTTGACAGCTTGGTTGACAGTGTATTTGCGATATTCCATGTTAACATAGTTACTATTGAAACAAACAAATTACAACAGAGTTCTCTACAAAACGTAGGGTAAACTTCTATTCTGTAAACATTAAATACTATTCTTTATTTGTTTTCTCCTTTTTAAACAGTGTCTAATAGCGAAATCATTCAAACACGTCGTATTACAATTCTGAAAAAATAACAGTGTACTGTTATAGTTAATTTGTATTCATATTTTTTGAAATTTTTATAATCAAATGTGTTGATTGTAAAAACAACCTAAATCCACAGCATAAAATGTTTTTTGCAATGCAAACGGGTTAGCATGTAGGTGTGAGATGTTGTCAATAAACCTGTTGAGTGCTACTTAATCTTCAGCTTAAGTTTCACTTTATTCTAATAATTTATATAGTACTTATTTTTCCCACTATCCTTAAAAGTAGATTAATGTGACTTGGGTTTCTGCCTTATTTGCTTTATACGAAGAAATACAATAAACAAACCTGATAATAGTGCACCCATTTATTAAAGTCTTAGCGTGCTTTGAGATAACAAACAACGTAGAACAAAGAACTGCAATTCATACAGAACCAAAAACATATGTGCGTAACCTATATTAGATTATTATTTTAAAATGAAGCAACGATGACACGCTGAAACAACTATCAGAGGTGATGTGTTGTGACATCTCCCTCCCTCTTTCTTCGTTTTTGTCTGTGGTTTATGGAGATAACTATAAAACAATTTTGTATCATTTAATGAAAAGGCAATAGAGACTATACTAATTCACACATGAACCGGGCAAAGTAAAGCAATGCGCAAGAGGAAATACTTGATGAACAGGCTGATAGTGCATAATATTAAGAAATTAATTATCATTAGTGTTCGTTAACTCTTAATTGTTGGACGCTACCCCTTGACAATTCGTATTAAGATGAACACAAAATTCAAATGTTTGTAGAACTTATGGGACTTAACTACGGGGTCATCAGTCCCTAAGCTTACAAACTACTTATGAACTAGCTAAAACTAAGGACGGCATAAATATCCATGCCCGAGGGGGGATTCGAACCCCCGACCGTAGTGGACGTGGAGACCGTGACTGGAGCGCCTCAGTCTCCTCGGCCACCGCGGCCGGCGATGAACACAGAGAGAAGCAAGTAACTCTTGCTGTGCTTCCCTAAACAAAACGTTTGTTACATATATGATGTCGAGAGACAACCCAACGCTTAATAGTAACTTTCTTACATTTCACCTAGGAGAAAGCAGAATTAAGATATCTTAAATGGTTCGAGAAGTATTTGAGATTAACAGCTTTGGCTTAGTCATCGTGTACTTGACTCTAGAAAATACTAGTGTAGATAAAACAGTATGTAACTGCAACCATCACAGAAGTCTGCTCATGGCTTCTTTTTTTTAAATAAGGTATGCAGCTGATCAGCTACACTATGCATTAAAGGGTTAACATGTCGATACCACACTACTGAATTCATCAAAGCTGCAGGGAGAAAAGAAAAATCCACAGATTAAACCAGAACCTATTTAAAACAATATAAGGAAAAAAATCACTACCGTTAGTTTTCGGTTCTCCTTGAAATCATATTACGTCACAGGCTACAATAGCATTATGTCACAGGTCAAAGCCAGTGTTCTGTTCCAGGGAGTTCAACTCTCTCTGTTTCGAATGAAAAATTGACGATAATAAATATGATTATCGTGAGTTTGCTTACATGATAATGTATGTGGTTTTGGATGCAAGGATGCATGTTGTCTAGGTCTTCGGTAGCACTTCCTAGAGTAACGGTCAGTTGACTAATACATATACCACGTGCTGCTGCACGCTTGCCCTAAGCGCGGGTTGTACGCATGTTCCATTTTTTTATCTAAAGTAAGTATGCACCTGCAATGTAGATTTATTTATGTGCGCCACAATCGTTATCTCCGATTTGCAACAACGTCCGGTCTTCACACGCGCAAATGCTGAGAATCGAAATTATTTCTGCACGTCACGTTGACATGTATTTCGATATCTGGAACGTGTACATTAGGTAAACAGAAAATGTAGCCTCAATGGGCCTCAGTTGATTGTTCACGGCCAGAGGAAGGAGTTCAACCAAACGACGAGATGCGCTTGACGCTGCCGGCGGCAGAGACGGGGCCGTGTGGCTGTTTCCGTACGCCACACTACTTTCAGGGCCGTCGCCGACGCAGGCACATAGCGAAGAGGCAGTGGTGCTCGACCAAAACAAAGGGACGGACCACAAGAGAATTGTAATGCACAGAGCATGTCCGTGGATACTACACCGCGTGCCTACATCCTTAAAAAGTCGTCGAGTGGCTGACAACGGCCATTTTGTATATTCCAAAATAAGCACGTTGTGTGTTCCTGCTCTGTCAAGTCCGAAAGAACGTATGCCATTGGTTGTCATCAACATCCATAAATTTATGAATTAGAAATATCTCAACATCTTGGCTGTTTCAACGCCAAAGTCGAGTCCCGGCCGTCAAGAATGTTCAACTGCGCCAAAAAAAAAAAAAAAAAGTTCAAATGTTTGTAAATCTATCGGACCAGACTGCGTGGTCATCAGTCCGTAGCTTACAAACTACTTAAACCTAGGTAAACTAACCTACGGACAAACACTCACACCCATGCCCCAGGGAGGACTCGAACCTCCACGGCGAGCAACCGCGCGCTCCGCAGCGAGACGCTTTAGACCGCTCGGCTACTCCATCGCGGCTGCGCCAATGAAACATGCCAACATATTTTATATACTTCCATGTTCAAAAATGTTAAAATGTTTGTATAACTTATGGGACTTAACTACGGGGTCATCAGTCCCTAAACTTACAAACTACTTATGAACTAGCTACTACTAAGGACGGCACAAATATCCATGCCCGAGGGGGGATTCGAACCCCCGACCGTAGTGGCCGTGCAGACCGTGACTGGAGCGCGTCAGTCTCCTCGGCCACCGCGGCCGGCTACTTCCATGTAACTGACACATTTTATTTATATTTGTGCGGCAATCTTTACGTGCCCTCACCCACTTTCTTACATTCCATCACTCATAATGTTTTCTCCGTAAACTGCACAGATCTCGCGATGAATATCGATCGATTTTAGGCATTTAGCACTATGAAATCTTATAACAGCCCGTACTTCACAGTCGGCAGGACTCGGATTATCGGAGGCATCTTAAACACTCAGTACACAACATAAACGAGGACGTTTCAGACTGTTATGGCGTCAGTGCGTAGACAACAGATGTAGGAACCCAATGCGCATAAAATTATTGAGATATCTTAGCAAGTCTTTTTTTTTTTTATTTCAAAACGGTACTTACTTAAAAAACACGCCTTGTATAATTTTTCTGTCGGAATTCATGTACTAATATGACGTCTTCCATTCAGAAAAATTGTCTAAAAATTTATCCTATAATGAACAATACTGCATACTTTTTTTGTATTTACAAGAATGTTGTATCAACGCAAAAATAAATAAATAAATAAATAAATTCGTTGCCTTTGAAATTATATATTTTGTTGTACAATTGTTTGAGGAAGGTGGTAGGGGCCACCAAATGCTTTTAGTTGTAAGGGGGTCGCGTATTCTAAAAGGAGGAGGTGGTTTGAATTTTAACGACCCGTCGACAGCGTGGTCATTAGAGACGGAGCTTACGCTCGGAGTTTTGGGTAAGGATGTGGAAGGAAATCGGCCATGTCCTTTGAAAGGAACCATCCCGGCATTTGCCTGGAGTGATTTAGGGAAATCACGGAAAACCTATATCTGGATGGCCGGAGGTGGATTTGAACCACCATCCTTCCGAATGCTATTCAAAAAGGTTGGGAACCCTAGTGTAAGTTAACTACTATGACAATCGAGTCAAACAATCGCACTCTCATTCGTTCACTTTTCCCGTTTTGCTCTATAAAGGTGCTTTCAACCTACTGTACACAGCTAAACTTAGAAAACCTAGTCTACAGGAAACTAGCTTCCTTTAATTAGTTTCGTATTAAGGCTGTCTATACGGCGTCACCAGTGTGCACTCAGTTTCCACAGTGTATGCAAACCGAAGCACCATGTTCCTCTGTAAAATGAAAGTTAAGACAGTTGCTAGTGCCAGAGTTCAAGTCTATCCACTCGAAATTATTACAAAACAAACGTTTGATTTGTGGGTAACTTACTCAAGAAGTTAATTGAACTAACAGAGTCTGATATGCTACAAGAAAGAATATACAATAATGCGTGGAGAATTTCAGATTTGAAACTGAAGAACACTCAGCGTTTTAGCGCTTTTTCTCATACTTTCGCTAAGCCGATACTTTTCGTTCCTCGTTCTTAAAGTATCGACACCGCATTCCAACGACCACCACAGCTGCCAAATTTGTTGTGCATGTTTATGATTCCATCTATTCCATCTATTCCCCCGTACATGTTAGATTTTATATTTTTCGCACACCTTCACACATTTGAGAAGCTTCAGCATTTGCGCGGCATAGCTTTTACTGAGCTTTCCACACGGTGGCTTCCTAACAGACATACCCAGAGTTTCTTTCAGAATATATTCGGTCAATAGCTCCACCACCGTCAGTACTTCCATAGCCGGCCGCGGTGGCCGAGGGGACTAAGGCGCTCCAGTCATGGTCTGCACGGCCACTACGGTCGGGGGTTCGAATCCCCCCCTCGGGCATGGATATTTGTGCCGTCCTAGTTCGTAAGTAGTTCATAAGTAGTTTGTAAGTTTAGCGACTGATGACCCCGTAGTTAAGTCCCATAGACTATACAAACATTTGAACATTTGAGTACTTCCATATTCCTATCACATTTTGTTCTTTTAATGAGTGTTACTAACGACCCAAGAGCGGCGATACACAGCGTGGCTGCTCAAAACCTAAAATTTTGTCAGCTCCTCCACTCCATGTCACATTTATTGAAACATAATTCGAGCTGAAAACACAAGAAGGCGATAGTTTCATGTTGTAAATGAGCCGAACACTTCGCTACATGGGGCTGTGCATGCACCGTAGTAAGCAGTACACGTCAAAACTTAATAGTGGGTGTATGTAGAGAAATAAGGAAGCAAGGTTAGACTGTGACGCCCCGTCGACAACACAGGCCTCAGAGACGGACCAAAATTTTGATTATGGAAAGATGGCGAAGGAAATCAGCCGAGTTCTTTTCAAAGGAACTATTCCGGCATATGCCTAGAGCGATTTAGGGAAACCACGGGAAGCCTACATCTGGATGGCTTGACGGGGATTTGAGTGTCGACAGAAAGTACAAAATGCATTACGAATGACAAATCTGAAATGAAATGACTTGAAACATGAGATACGTCACATTACGAATGTAAAGGAATTTAAATATGGCGGTGAGGAACTGTAAAAAGCCTCTCAAAAATGGAGACGCGGAATATATACTGAGCACAAACTTTTAAAACAAGAAATTGTTATTCTGAAATGGAAAACTTACACATATAATTCTGCTGTTAGAACACAAACACTGTACACCAGTGAACGCCTCTTGATGGTTGGTTGGTTGTTTGAGATAGGGGGACGAAACTGCTGAGGTTATCGGTCCGCCGGTGGGGAAGAGAATGAGTGAGGGTAGGAAGGGAGGGGAAGGGAAAAGAGATGCAGTCCAGGGATGAAAGAAGAACCAAAGACTACATTAAGCTCTGGGTCCCGTGCTCGCCACGCACGTACTCACCCACTAGACCGTCGGGTAAAGGAGGCTCATATTTGTTTGATATATGCACAGAAAGACACCATCAAAAAGCACATTTGCTTGACCAGCACGATGTGGATAAAACAAATTCAGTTAGAACTCGAGGTCTAACATCTCGGAAGAGAACAAAATAGAAGCATGAACCACAATGTCAGTTCTCCAATCATTGTTATTAAATTAGCTTGTGCGAAATGTCGAATGTAAATGCAATTAACGCCACAAAAGAAATACGACTTGAAATAATGGTCAGTAGGCTAATTAACTGAATCCCGCAGCCTTGTTCCTTCTCCGGATAGTCAGTGTGATGAAGTGAAAGTTGGTCATAATTGATACGCCCTGGGCTAGACTGCGGTACCGCCCAGAACGTCAGTCAGACAGCAACGTACTCCAAACAAAATAACTCGAAGGGTCAAATGCGTGTCGGTTTTTATTATCACTAAAAGGACTTTCTCCATCATTCTCCGCTTATACCATTAATTGATACGAGGTAACTTTCTGGAAATGTGGAATGCTGGCATGTAGGTCGAGCTGCTTAAGTGCTTGTAATTATTTGCATGTGAATATGCTAGTGTCCAACCAAAAGCTTCTCTCGTGCTCAAATAAGATGACATCAACAGGCAGCTGTAGAAAATGATCGAGAATTAAGAGAAGTCATTTCACAAAACTGAAAGCATTGCGATTCGTAATTTTAAACGAAATATAAAACGCACAATGAGAAGAGAGAAGATTGTCAGGCCTGAATAATTGAAGTGTCTAAGAACAGAGCATTGAGCTTGCTCAAGTTAAGAAGTGGCAGTGTTACCAACTGCAGTGATCTGTGGTGCTCCAGAGTGGTGTTTACAGAAACAATATAGCACTTCGGGTATAGTATATTCGAGATTCATTGCAGTTAACTCATCGTATAATTTCTTTTGAAAATTATTATTAGAGTAGGTAGAAACGATTGAAATATACCAACAACACATCGGTGGAATTACGACGACGAACATTTCATGTCTGCTTCCCTGGCTGAGTGGATAAGCTAACCTTTTACGAACGTAAATAACGAGCGTTTACATCCCTGAAGTAATATTTTAAACCTTAATTCGCTACACTTAGTGCAGCTTTTGGCTTTTCTGAATTCCACATTCTTTCAAAAGATTCACTTTCGTAATAGTGTAATCTTTAAATTAACAAACGGTCATAGTAAATACATTGAAAATGGATGTATTTATCTGCAGTTATTTCTACCGCCAGTGAGCGAAGTGATATGACACAGTGGACTCCAGAATGGAAGGGCGGCCGTTTAAACCCGCCTGACGAAACATTTCAGAGCGTGGATTCAGTCTTCTTCTTCGTTACAATATTTTTACTATGGCCACATGTGTGTTTGTTTAAAGATTAGACTATTATAAAATGGAATTTTTTGAAAGAAAGTGGTACCAACAAAAGCCAAGAACTGCACTATTTTTAAAGAATTCAAATGTTTGTTAAGCTTATGGGACTTAACTACGGGGTCATCAGTCCCTAAACTTACAAACTACTTATGAACTACTTACGAACTAGGACGGCACAAATATCCATGCCCGAGGGGGGATTCGAACCCCCGACCGTAGTGGCCGTGCTGACCGTGACTGGAGCGCCTAAGTCTTCTCGGCCGCCGCGGCCGGCTCGTCGTAGTCATTCTACGGAGGTGTAGTTTTTATATTTCAACCGTTGGTACGTGGTGGAATAATCATTTTGAAAAGAAATGATACGGTGAATTAAACTGCAAATGAGTCTCGTCATATACTGTACCCCAACTATTATATTGCTTCTATTTACCAATGTAAATACTAGACTGTAGCACCAGAAACCGCTAGGGTTGGTAACACTGACACTTCTGATCTCGAACATACGCAGTGCTAGGTTCCTAGAGCCGGCCGCGGTGGCCGAGGTGACTGAGGCGCTCCAGTCACGGTCAGCACGGCCACTACGGTCGGGGGTTCGAATCCCCTCTTGGGCATGGATATTTGTGCCGTCCTAGTTCGTAAGTAGTTCATAAGTAGTTTGTAAGTTTAGGGACTGATGACCCCGTAGTTAAGTCCCATAAGCGTAACAAACATTTGAACATTTTTTGAGGTTCCTAGACTGGGGACGGGCAATCTTCTCGGCTTTCATTGTACTGATGATGTGGAAGTCGATCGAGTCGCGAAAGTGGTGTAATGAGGAGATGAGCGGGTCAGGCAGTTCCGGGACGCCTGGAGCGCCTCCAGCTGGAGCTACTCCCACGCTTTCTACGCGCCGCGCCCACGCGGCCGGCCGCACCGAGGCAGTTTGCTCCCTTACATCACATTCCATTTTACTAATTCTCCTCCACAAGCCTTTAGTCTAGTGGGCGTGTCATCGAACCGGAGACTGGTGTCGGCGCTAACTCCCTGGCAGATCCAGGCTGCGACCTTTGTCTTCGGCGGGCTAGTTCCTCACACTTTCTGATCCGCCAGCACCTCGCCTCCTACCCCCCCCCCCCCAAACTTCTCCTGCGACCCTTGCTGGACTAGGAACTCCGGATATTGTGCAGAGACGGCTTAGCCACAGCCTAGGGCATGTTTCCAGAATGACATTTTCACTCTGCAGTGGTGTGTGAGCTGATATCAAACTTGACCGCCCGCGAAATGCAAACGTCCCAGGTTCGAATCCCGACCCGGTACGCAGTTTTAATTTGCCAAGAAATGTATCAGCGCACACTCCACTGCTGACTGAAAATATCATTCTGCGCCGTGCCGGAGTGGCCGAGCGCATTAGGCGCTATGCTCCGATGCGCGAAGCCATTCCCCGTCGGGGGGTTCGAATCCTTCCTCGGGCATGGATGTTGGTGTTGTCAATAGCAAAAGTTAGTTTATAAGTACTTTGCCGCGGTGGGGTAGTCGAGCGGTCTAAAGCGTCTCGCTGCGGAGCGCGCGGTTGCTCGCCGTGGAGGTTCGAGTCCTCCCTGGGGCATGGGTGTGTGTGTGTGTGTTGTCCTTAGGTTAGTTTACCTAGGTTTAAGTAGTTTGTAGGCTACGGATTGATGACCACGCAGTTTGGTCCGATAGATTTACAAACATTTGAACTTTTATAAGTACTTAGTAAGTTTAGGGACTGATTACCCAGCAGTTAAGTCTCACAAGCATAACAAACATTTGAACATCTTTATCTATAAATGTGACTGTCTGTTCGATGTACATTTATCACGTCTGAACCACTAGATATAAAGAGCTAAAAATTTGTACAGTTACTAATGTCTACCCGGGGAAGGCTTTAGGCACGGTTTTATGGAGATCGGATAGCTATTTATCTATATATATTAATGTGAATGTCTGTTCGGTGTACGCGTATCACCTACAATCGACAAGACGCAAACACTTAAATATTTGTACAGTTATTAATTTATACCTGAGGAATGTTTTAGGCACGGTTTTATAGCGATCTGATAAATATTTAGTAATTTGAAGAATATAACGCGGAACAATAATGACTCTTTGAAAATTATATTTTTCTTCGAAATTGATTTTATTGGTTGCATTGTTGCTTGAGGGTTGATAATGATAAAAGGGTGGAGTATATTGCGATGGAAAGTTATCGGTGTATGTAAAATTCTACGTGTGTGTGTGAGTGTTAATATTTCGCTCTGCAGCGAAAACTACAGAACGCAAACGAATGGTCTGTGTGTAATTGTTGTTCGAAGTCTCCCGTTGTACACTATAGCAGTTCCATGCCGATAGCTATAAGGGGGTGCAAGATATGGTGGTTGAAAGTCGTCAAATTATTTTAAAAAATCGGACTGAAGGCCAGATGACGTTTACGACTATGTAACAAGGAGGTTACATACAGCGAAACGTGATGCCACAGACAATATCTTTGGTCTATGCGTGCTAAAATGTCTTCAGCTCTTTCTCTGTAAGGATAAGCATACAAAGAAGGAAATATAACAATAACAAATATAGCAGCAAAAAAGGAATTTCTTTTAATATATCTCTTTAAAAATCGATTTGACTTTTCGCGCATTACAGCAAGTGATCGATCGATCTGTGATATTATTACAATCATTATTGTTGAATTTCGTGATTGGATTCTTCGAAACGAGTGCATTTTTACGTGTGATTTCTTATACATTCTCTGATAAATGTGACATGTTTTTAGGGGAAAAAAAAGGAGATGGACAGAGAGAGAGAGAGAGAGAGAGAGAGAGAGAGAGAGAGAGAGAGAGAGAGAGAGAGAGAGAGAGAGAGAGAGAGAGAGAATAGGAAAAGTACTAACTAAAGGCTCGAATAAATAAATAAATACCCTGGCAACGCAGGGTTTTCAGCTAGTTTTCTATAATTCTGCTACCAACATTTATGGTTGCTAATAACTACTAAATGTATGTTGCAAGTGGTATACATTTCGGCATACTATGCTTCAAGACTTCTTTCCCATTCCATTTACATGTGTCACGAGGGAGCTGCGATAGCATATTCGTCGTCGTGGGAACTGTGGAATCGCAGAGAGTGATGCCATCAAATACAAATATAGCTCTATCGACGCGGCCACGGGAACACCGCTCGCTAGATTCCAAAGACAGGCCGCGCATTAGCAACACTATCCCGCGTCTGACACCTAATTCGCCGAAGCATAGTTCAATAGCCGTGTGCGTCGCGTCCTCGTAAAGAATTCCACCGCCGCCTCCATTATGCATCGTTTCGCCGGAAGTGTGACCTCACCTTGATACAGTACCTCGAGACTTGTTTACGTATTGAGACTTAGAAATTATCGCGGACTGTCAAAGGAACCTAGATGTCTGGACTTTAGCAGTCTGTACTCCAACGACCAAAGCTGAATATTCATCAGTTTGTAATAAATTTCACACGCGTTACTGAACCTGTGGGTTCTTTCTGTTAACGTGTACCTACGCCGCCTCAACAATAACAACCCAACAACAGAAATTGCTATTACTTAGATTGTATCTTCAGAGTCTAGGACATCTCCGACCTGTGGACTGAAGAATACCTTAGTTTTCGCTGATAAATTATAAAAAAAAAAAAAAAAAAAAAAAAAAAAAAAAAAAAAAAAAAAAAAAAAAAGGCGGCAGTAGAGCTGTGAGGGCGTGTCGCGAGTCTTGCTCGGGTAGCTCAGTGGTGGAGCACCTGCGCTCGAAGGCCAAGGGTCCGGAGCACAGTTTTAATTTGGCAAGAAGTTTGCTATCAGTGCACACTACAGTATGAAAATTAATCCTGAAGTTCTGATATAGCACACAATCAATCAGACTTAAATTAAGGGGACGCAGAGCACGCATTATGAATACGTATAATTAACTTCTTTATATCCAAACATGTTTAGCGCCCTCAGTGGATACAGCCTAATTCTCCAGAGTGTTATCTGCTGATCACCTACACCTTGTCGTACTAATTGTTGTTGCCTTCTTGTTGGGCCTTTTAGGTGTGCTTATCTGTAGAAACACACACAGGAATAACAATGAATTTTAGAGTGTGATTTATACTCCCAAATTTCACACAAAAACACGCACTAACGGAGGCTACCTGGCAAAAATGGATACTAATACAAGGTGAGTCTGAACCATTCGATGAACGCAGTTAGAAAATAAAGGACATGCGAGTTAATTTATCTTTACTGAACTTCACCATTAACTAAAGATGTTTGACACACTTCAATTCATTGTAAAGCTAAGGAACCAAATTGCAGTTGTCAGACTTGCAAACTACTTTAACTTATGCTAAGAACAACACATACACCTATGACCGAGAGACGAATCGTACCTCCGGCGGGGAGGAGAAGCGCACTCTGCAGCAAGGCGCCTTAGAGCGCACGGCCATTCCCACGAGGCTCTCCTGCCTTAAATTAATCCCAAATATATATACTTAACATATCACAGTTTGTCAATAGCTCGCTATCAAACTTAGTGATACATATCAAAACATTGCATGTGACAGCAGTACATTAAACGACTCCACAAGAAGCGTTTTCTGACAGTTTCCAGCCGCTATACGGACCATTAGCAAAAGGTAAGGGGGACTGTGGCGGCCTCAACAGCGGATTCTTCGCTTGCTCAATAAGTAACTGGGGCAGAAGGGACTACTGATGATGTACCTTCGGTCACACAATGTTTTGCCAACATTTTACATTGCATTAAGTTCACAACTTTACAATCGTGTATAGTCACTTGCAGCTGTAGTCGTACAACTAGCTATTACTATACAAATAGTGAACGGCATCGTTCACGGAAAGCCTGAGTTGGTACCTAATTCTGGATGCCAGGACACGGCGTAGGTTCCAGCTTGTTTCTTTTCACACTATAAAGTATTAACATTCGCCAAGACTGTATGTAAGCCTTTTTGCATTTGTATCAAATTACACAAACGGCCTGAAACGAATTCAGCGACCCTCGTGGATTTATATTACGATAGCTGTTGGTAAGTTCAAACAGTAATTACAAATGGCATTTTAACCGGTTTCGAAAAAGAAACGAGTATGACAGATATCTGCCAGATTTATATCGTTTCTAAATAGTGTGTAGGGCGGGGTGGTGTCAGCATTTGAAGCACACACTGCCACGGCTCCTGGTCATCGTCCGAATACTCAGCGAGTCACTATTATTCTTAGCAAATGGCATCGGGGGCATGGATCAGTATAAAAATGGGGCCATCTCGCCAACTGCCAAAGGGAAAATCACTACCGAATTTGCAACAACCACAACATTCCATCCTCCAAAACGATGGCGAAGTACTCCACTAATGACTATTTCGACAACATGAATGCCATTTTTTTCTAAAATTGATCCCGGAAGTTTTGCTTTCCGTGGCAAACTTAAACTTGTTTGTACAATAGGAGAGCTCTCGTGGAGTACGGAGGAGGTACTGTCATGCGACCCGCCTCCAGGGACATGTGTGTGCTCCGTGGCTCAGTAATACAGGCACATTTCGCTTCCGTGTCAATACGAGCACTTTTACCTTTTCAAATGTACGCAATATAATTAAATTTACTCCCGAGACAGAATGACGAAGGATTACGTGATAAATGGAATTATATTAAAATTTACTTATATTCGCTAGGGCAGTTTATTTTTGTCAATAGGTTAAAATCTAGAGGCATACTTCTTAAAATGTTTAACGCTTGATATACTGATGCATCACAAACAGCCAAAGCAGAATTTCCCTATGTCCCGTGAAAGTCGTTCGTCAATCCATTTGTTTCTTCGTCTCTTGGCCGGTTAACAAAGAGGAAATATGAAGACCTCGGGGGTATATAATGATAATTCTCAACTTTTGTATTTTTAATGGATTTGGTGCAAACAATCATATCTGACAGAATGTTTCGTTTTCTTCAAGTACTACATGAATCTGCAGAGAGATGGCAAATAGAAATATTAAAACATGTAAGGAACTATTTTTCAAACAAACGTCATCGTATCTCAGAACTTTACAAATGAGGGTTATCATTATTCTCCCCCGAGGTCTTCATATTTTGTACTGTCGAAAACTTCACAGAGAGCAGTAAGCATGAAAAGTACTCAAACACGGCGAGTTCCTCTTTAACGCTTTATCTTACACAGTATGGCCAGTATTAAGTAAGAACTGGGCAATCCATGTTCAGTTCCAACAAATTCGGAATGGTATCTCCCCATACTGGGGAAAATCGAGCCGGCCGCGGTGGCCGAGTGGTCTGCGGCGTGTCAGTCACGGTCTGCACGGCGGCTGCGGTCGGGGGTTCAAAATGTTCAAATGTTTGTACAGCTTATGGGATTTAACTACGGGGTCATCAGTCCCTAAACTTACAAACCCCCGACCGCAGTGCCGTGCAGACCGTGACTGAAGCGCCACCGCGGCCGGCGGTCGGGGGTTCCAATACCCCCTCGGGCATGAATGTTTGTGCCGTCCTTTAGTGTTAGCTAGTACGTAAGTAGTTTGTAAGTTTAGGGACTGACCCCGTAGGTAAGTCCCATAAGCTCTACAAACATTTGAAAATTTGAAAACTTACGGCACTGAAACAACGCCACAACAAGCAGTGCATATCGGCTCTGGGTCTGTTAAAGGAAATAGAGAACGAAGAGGGAAGGGAGACGTCGAGTGCATATCACTAGTTGGGGCTAGGAACAACTTGGATCAGTACTGATGTAGTGGAGCCAAACAAAAGCGCCACACCACCTCTGCCGAGATGGAAGGCGGGGAAAGCAAACTGGACCCAAGCAAATCTCCAGGTGAAGGCAATGTCCAGGAGTGTAGGTAACTAACAACCTGATGATTCCATATATTAATTCACCATTATCCTAGGAGTGGATACTTAGTGATGAAAATTACATAAACCGAAACAAGCTTGTAAAGCCTGCGAGCAAAAAAATTGTTTATAGCTCAGTAAACTGTAGAAAGATACAGCGCTGGCAGCGTACTCCTAATTCAATTTGTAGAAAGGCGTAGAGATCTTTTTCTTATTTTAAAGTGCAGTTTAAACTCTACACGACAGTGCGACAATGGCGGCCATTACATGTCTAAAGCACAGAATGTGTTATAATAAACCAGGGCCGGCCGTAGAGGCCGAGCGGTCTGCGGCGTGCCAGTCACGGTCTGCACGGCCGCTGAGGTGGGGGGGGGGGGGTTCGAATCCCTCCTCGGGCATGGATGTTTGTGCCGTCTGTAGTATAAGCTAGTTCATAAGTAGTTTGTACGTTTAGGAACTGATAACCCAGTAGTTACGTCCCATAAGCTCTACAAACATATGAACATTTTGAATAAACCAAAGAGCGCAACATTAGTTACGACACAGAAACAAAAAAAACTCTAGCATGTAAATGGAATAACAACGTAATTTACTCAGTACCGTGAAACATTGTAGAGAAAGATAGTTCCCAAATGTGACAGATCATTGCTCCTAGTTGTATGATCTGTCCCAGTCATTGTTGGAACATCTTTGCATGTCAATCTTCAAATGATTATAGCTCCTCTATTGTAATTTATTTAGGAGACAATTTGAGCAGCCTTCTGATTGTAGATGATGCTGTGATTTAGTGTCTAATATTCATTAAAAGATGACAAAGCAACTGTAAAATGATTATGGTGCGCAAAGTGGCAAATTACCTTAAATAATGACAGTCAGCCCTTACCAGATAGAACTGACATAGGACATTCCAACAATTTAAACAAGGGTACATCGTTTGGTATTACAGCGATAAAGGAGCGAGGGTGTCACGGAAATTATACACGTTTTGGGGTGAAATTATTAAAACACGGTCGCTTTTCATTGTAGGAGGATCTTTTTTGCGAAATTTCGACCACTGATTTTCCCCACCAAATTCGAAAATATTTTCTTGCCGCCCACATATATAGAGGTAAATGATCTTCGCAATAAAGTAAGACAAATCGGAGCCCGTATGGTGTTTTCCGTGAGCTGTTAGTGGATAGAGAATTAGTTTCTGGAAGCACGTAGGCCTAATGTTCAAATGTTCGTAAATCTATCGGACTCAACTGCTGGGTTATTAGTCCGTAGCTTACAAACTACTTAAACGAAGGTAAGGACAACAAATACCCATGCCTGAGGGAGAGCTCGAACCCCCGACGGCGCCCCAGGGCGTACGGCTCACGTAGGTCTGAAATGCACGGCAGTCTTATTGACGTAGATGAGGAGGGATGGCTATTTCTCTTTATTTTTAACAAGAAACTGATGTAATGCAGCAAGGGATGCGCTATTTCAACCACACAGGAACACCATAATACTTTACCATGCATGGTCCTGTTGGGGTGGTATGCCGTTGTCTATAGGAAGACCTCAGTACCCACATGCGCTGACGTCCTTCCAGGACGAGCATGGTAGCTTACTTTTTCACTCTTATCCGTAAGAATTCGTGCACAGTGTCATATTTTATTTGTTTGAATAGCCTGCTCCCATTGCAGATCAATTTCAGCTATTATTGTCGATAGCAAAGTTGCGGTTCATACATAAGATATTGAAGACTTCCTCGCAGTTAGATTTATACTTCTCAAACTTTCTTCAATTTTTGAAACATTTATATGTGTATATTTCATCTTATGTTGTTTTAATAATAATGATTCATCAGATTAAAATTATAAAACATTCAGTTTGGCGTAATTCCAGAAAGAAGGGCAGTATTGCAAAACTAATGGCGTGATTGTGAAAAAGAATCGTAACGACCTTGTGCAGTCATATAAAGGTACTTAATAGCTTCTGAGAAAACAGTTAAACCAAAAATAATTCCGCGCTATCTGGGTTAACATGGATTCCGAACCTCGATGCAACTACACATTTTTCCCTTGAGCAAACGTTGCTATGCAATGCACCATACTCTATCAGTAAAGCCAAACTATGTAACATTATCAGAAACACTCAACACGACAGGTACATTTTGTCTGCAATTTGCAACGAATCCGCTGGAAGTGGCCAGTGTCAGTTCTTCAGCTTTGTTAGGAACTGTTTGCCCAAAATTCCCAAAGGTCGCGTGCTGTGCAATTTGTGCATTGATATTAGAGACGAAAGCTCTCGATCCACCAGCATCAGTAGATCCAGTGATATAATAACATCACTCACGTACGACAGTGTGTAATCATAGTAATATTCATAGTTGCCAACCTTGAGAAGAGACTCTCAGTAATAATTCGACAGACCCACGAGGAGGACGAGGGTTTGTGGGTCATACGTGCGTCCTTCCAAGAAAATTTTTACAAGCCCTATTTAGACGATTAAATGGTATATTTATGACACTCTCCGTTCATAAATATATTCCTCGAAAAGAAAGAATTCCAAATGAGCAGTATCAGGTTAGGAGGAATAGCCCAAAAAATTATTTTTGTAAATACCGAGGGTGAAACAAAAACATTCCTGCAATTTTCAAACAGTTGTCTTCAAGGAAAGTTAACAGTTGCAGAAGAAAGAAATAAGTGTGCAATTCCTTGCATTTATGAAATGAAATAACAATATAAAATCATTAGCAGGTAACACTATATACTAAATTGTCTGGTTTTTAAAACAACGAATAAACCAACCTACCCCAATTAATGTCACATTTTGCCGAAATATCATAACTCTTATTTCTAGCGGCACAACACTGCTATAAAAACGAAAGAAGGCGAAAAAAAGAAGAAAAAAACAGTGAAAACTTTTCTCTTCAAAAACGAATTGGCTAACTTCTGACGCCTGATAAAACACGTGGACCGTTTAGCTGAGACGGAAGACCAAATACTAGTTATGAACGAAGGAATTTAGGTAGCTCTTGTTTCATTTGGTAGCTATGGAGAACAACAGGCGGGACTTTTTGCAGTGAAAATGCTATCGTTAACGTTTCCTACAGCTTTTCTACGTACTCAGGAAGAAAATCATTGCGATCAATGAAACTTTCCCTAGCATTATCATTAATACCTATTCCGTTTTTGTTGAAACAACATATTTAA
Source organism: Locusta migratoria (assembly GCA_026315105.1). Lineage (NCBI taxonomy): Eukaryota > Metazoa > Arthropoda > Insecta > Orthoptera > Acrididae > Locusta > Locusta migratoria. The sequence continues at coordinate 739,278,853 of CM048755.1, read as the reverse complement.
AATATCTTAATTCCGTAATTTTCTAAGAACTTCCCGTAACTCCGTAAATAAGATGATAGATCCGTAACAATTACGGACAATCCGTAATAGTTGGCAGCTATGTAATATTTGACGGACAGTGCAGTTCTACTTTAGTTGCAGTCTGTTCGAAAGGATTATTACGGAGCAGACCACCTGCGTAAGACGTACGAAATTGAGCCGGGAAAGGAAAGAAAGGCGTGAGGGTTGCGGTTTTCCGCACCAATTAATTACCCTAGGGCGAGAGGCTGGAATTTCCAGAAAGCCGCGGCGCTAGAGGTTGCAGGTCACAAGATGGCGGCGCAGGTTGGCAGCGGCGCGCGTTCCCACGGTCGGCACCACACCCAGCAACAGCTGCGCGCCAGCGTTGCCAACTCCCGCGCGCCAACTTTGAAAGGCTTCTGTTTACATCTGGGGACACTCCGCCGCTTACGTCACCACCATAAGCCGGAACTGTCCATGTGCGCGTTCAACCCAAGACCTAACTGCGTTATCGTCACATGGCACGAACATCACCGAATGAAGGCAGTCTGAACAACTCCTTACTTTCGGAACATCGTTAATGGACTGTTAAATCACGAGTATGGGAGGAACTAGGAATATTAAAAAACAGCGAAAAAGTTATGCGCGTGTTGTTATGCTACAGTTCTTCCCATCAAATCGTTAACGTCACTTTCTACCTGCTATGTATGATAGCGTAATAACAACTGGAACTTTTCTGCCTGTTATTAACAAATCAATAAAGTTGTATTCTAAGTATAGTGATGAAATATGCGATCATTGTAGCGAACTGGAGTAATCATTCTCTACTGTCCACATAATAATGTTGCTACTGACGCTATCGGCGAGATTGCGAAAGTACGTGTAGGCACAAAACATATTAAAAAAGGCATTTGTGTCAAAGAGAGGTATTTGAAATAAAATGTGTGTAGCTCTCCCTTTGTCGCATTTGCACTAGTAACTTCATAAGTTTCCTTACTCTGCAAACAACATTACCAACTGGCACTATTTATAATTCATGAGTACACCTAATAGAGCACCAGCTATCGTTTTACACATGGTCTTTTCTACAGTTAGAAAAAACGAAATTTGGTGTGTTTTCCTTGATGCAAATAATTTTTAAGTCGACTATCAAACGGGTTTCAACTTTTTTTTAAGTGCTTCCGTAGCTGTGGAAGGATCCTTACAATATTCTGGGCATCTGCTCAGATTATTTTAAGGAGAATAGAGGCCTCTTGAGACCAAATCATGAATTGTCTGAATAAAGAAACGGCGGCACCACCAGGATTCATTTACGGAAAATCACGGCTAGACGGATGGTCGACATGCGTATCACATCTCTCAACGTGATAGATCGCTTCAAGTACTACCTTGTAGACAATAGTCCACCTTTGCGAAAAGACTAATGTCTAATCCGTAGATGCCGCACGGGAATAGACGACTTGGCAGGAACTGCGACACTGCTCCCGCCGGAGCTTCGAGTCCTAGGGAGTGATGACTACAGTAGTTTGGTTCCGTAGATTTACAAACATTTGAACATATAATCGGGAAATGATGTTTATGTCTACAATAGCTTCTTTCGGGGGAAGATACTTACACTGTCAGCAAGAGGATATACTATAATAATAGATTATATAACAGTAAATGAGGGGTATCTTCCTGTACAGGTGAGACCTAACAGTTTATCGAGGAGTGGATAATGGATCAGACCAATTCTTATTCGTGGCATTAACTGACATCAATCCAAATTGGATAAAATCAAATAAACAAATGAAAGAGCGAAAGAAGAACAAACATATAGAACATTGCATAAGAGATCTCTACGAAACTCGGGTGACAATGTTACGAATTTAGAATGACTTGGACAAACAAAAGAAAAATTTTGAAAACAGCTGTTACAAACATAGCTAACGAGGAAAAGGAACGGAACAACAAGAAACTTAGTAAAGTAAGGATGTGGGCACAAGACACAATAAAAAAGCACCATTCATCTTTGAACATTTACATAAAAAATCACAAATTAAAACCATCATGAATATGAACATAAAATAAAGTGAAATACTTTACTCGGAAACCACACGCAGAATAATGGGAATGCTTGATCGGCAATACAGAGAATGGGTTACAACGCAGACACACGATCGTTTATAAACTTCAATATGTGGAAAATGCAGAATAAATGCAGGAAAGATCCTTAGTTGAAGTTCTGAAAAATGTAAAAATGTAGGAGTAACACCACACCCTTGCATTAATGGCATTATTACAACAATAAAGTAAAGGACAGATTAGGTTAATTAATGCGTTTTTTTAAGAAAAGTGGGAAGATGGCGAAATAAATGATGAAGTAAGGAAATATTTTGTGGTATAAACCTAAACAAAAGGAAATAGGAGAAAATGGAAGGAACATGAATATCGTATGGGTGGAGAAAGGCTCCCCACAAAGGCTTTGAATTGTAAATGCACCGAAAGGCGAAATGTACTTAGATCATATAAAGCAAGGATCAATACTGGTATAGATATGAAGTGTTGAACCACAAATATCATTAGCTACGTATTATTCGCTGTACAGCTCCGAATTAGTAGTTGTTACAAGCATTAATTAACATCAGGAGTAGCACATCGTCAAAAGATTCGATTATGTTAATCTGATCTTTCGCAAGACAACGCACGCGCAGTAGGAAAACTGGTATATCGGACCACGTGGTATATCAAACATTCTGCCAAGTCACTTGTTAATCAGGGACTGAACACGGAATAAACGGGTGATTCTGCTACAGAAAGTTTGAATAGACGCTACTATTGCACATTTTACTCAGCAAAAGCATTGGGGGCTTAAGAAGAAAATACAAATGCTAAAATGTTCAAATGTTTGTTAAGCTTAAGGGACTTAATTGCGGGGTCATCAGTCCCCAAACTTACAAATTGCTTATGAACTACCTTATACTAAAGACGACACAAACATCCATGCCCGAGGGGGGATTGGAACCCCCGACCGTAGCGGCCGTGCAGACTGCGACTGGCGCGCCGCAGACCGCTCGGCCACTGCGGCCGGCAATGCAAATGCCAACACAGATAAGTGCGTCTAGGTGTGTGTGTGATTCTGGTAAACAATGTAACGTCACACTTCATGCGAGACTGATAGACAGTCTTAAAGCATAATTCACCTAGTCGAAGGTTACTGAAATTACAAGACATGCAAGGTAGTTATGTAGCAACAGAAAATCTCCAAAACATTGCAGACTAGTCGCGGATTCTTTCAACATACTGTTACTTTTTAACAATCACTCTAGAGCCAACGTTATTAAAATAGAAAAGGTTTCCACATTCATATCACAATTCTCGTCACAGAAAATACTAGTTTAGCGACCCGTAACGGGGAAGGACAGGAAATAGGCCATTACCTCAGCGATTTAGGGAAACCACTGAAAACCTAAAAATGGATGCCCAGACGGGGATGTGAACCACCGGCCCCCCGAAACGTGTCCACTATAACAACGCCATTTGGTTACCCCTCCCGCCGAGTTCATGTTGGCCACGACTGCAAATAATACAAATTTGTGGCTGTAAATTCATCGTAAACATTTAAGAGACCTGTTGCTAGCACGTCGGCAGGTTCTCATGGGCGGGGAGAAAGTTGCGCACAGACAGATCAATCAGCGAAAGCCAGTGTATACGCACCTGGTGTGCACCTGCTCTGCTGTTAACTTGTACTGTCTGCCGAAGCTGCGGCTCCTATTTTCTTTCTTACGCGTCTTTTCCATTTCTGTATAATGATGAATGCAATATGAACGGATGCAGGCGAGATAGTTGTGGCAACTTGGCAAAGGTAGCCAATTCCAATCTCGAGAAATTCGAAGATCAGAAATTTTGAGAGGAAGGTGTAAGAGGCAGGATGGCGTTTTTCCATTTGGCAGCATTCGCTTGGCGGGACGTTATTTTACTCGTATATTGTGTTCAACGATCTCCGTTAATGTTGCCCTGCTGTATCCGCCAAGGTCGCCCAGGTAGTTTCCGTATCATTGGTTACCAAGCTGTAGGCAGTTTTGCCCATAATAGGAGCTGCTGCTTTCAGGACGCGAATATGCATTACTCTGTAATGAGAGAGAGACAAAGCCTCTGACAAAAAAAGAAGCCTCGGAAATAAATTAGGGCAATTACCATTCGTTGCACATATAAATGCCCTGCATATTAGAACAAAACACAGCGTAGGCTGTCCAAGGATGATGCATATTGCGAAGTGGCGACGACAGAGCACTGCAGCGAAATCCAAGAAGCCCTGAAAGCTATCGACGTTTGGCACGTGTCGTTTTACACATGTGTCAAAAGACCTATTAGTGACTGGTCACATTACTACTGTGAAGACAATGGAAACACTAAAAGTAACATTGGCGACTAAAGGCCGAGATTCACTGTTGAATGCTGAGGAAAAGAAATTCTTCAATAATTACTCGTCATTCTGGGCTTACCATATTAGATACATGAGCTACAAAGAAGATGCTATGCAATTAATAGCGGATTCTTTTAATAAGCACGAGAATCTTGCGTATATGCTTATCCAAATTTAGACGGAGTGATTTAATTGTGAAATAAAAGAGCAGGCGTTCCAAGAAGGGCCATCTGACTTTACCAAGTATCTGCCATTCTGTAACAGTTGTCGCCCCCCCCCCTCTCTCTCTCTCTCTCTCTCTCTCTCTCTCTCTCTCTCTCTCTCTCTCACACACACACACACACACACACACACACGATAAAACAACAGAAAGAAGAAAGGGGGCTGAGTGGAGTACTGAAAGTCTTTCTCCACGCACACAGGAAACAGAACATGAGACATTGTGAACAAAGGCGATACTCGCTCCCCAACAGAGCGTATTTATTTTGTATTCATGGAATGTATGGCATTAATTGCGGGTGGGTAAAGCTGAAAATGTGTAGCCTGCTGGATTTCGAACCCGGGTCTCTTGCTTTCTAGATAGTTGCACTGACCCCTACGCCACTGGGAATACATCAACCACCACACTTGCACTGATTACTCAAGTACGCCTCCAACCCGATACAAATTCTCAACTTTACCTACCATGTAGTTTTGTAAGATAATTCCCGTAAGAGTAAGCACCTGTGAGTGTCTCCGACTGAAGAAAGGATCATTGCCCGTCAGCGGTAATTGTATAAGATATATATATGTGCCGTCTGTCCGAAAGACCAGACACCAGATATATATAACTTATACGTACCTGGATTACGTGGAACTGCCTCCCAGGGAACCTCAGCACCATACAGTGCTGCCGTAAATATGCAAATACCGTCCTCTCTTGACAATCAGGTAAACAATTCTTGCCCTAGCATCAATGCTCTTTGAGTTTTGCTAATCTATAATTGATGTCACTTCATAGAGGGAATCCAAGAGATCGGTACACACCGTGTTAGCAAATGCCACGGGATGGGCAGCTAATATCGCACAGTTAGTGAGTCTTCAAGTCCCTGGTACTCCTCTGCACGCAGCCGTTTGTTTAGCGGCACCCAATTTTTTGTCTGTTCGAGGGTGCAAGAGGCACTGCACAAAGCTGGTTTTCATGACATGACAGGGGTCAAATCTGGACTTCCCCTGCACGTACGTGGAACCATTTCCTGGCGGCGTGGGAGCGATGTAGAGGCGAGTTATCATCTTGAGACACTGCAGAACCGCCACGTTGTTGGAAGGCAACAGTGGGCGGAGATGGCCCCTAGCAGCTCAACATACTGCGGACTATTCGAAGGTCCAGGGAGTCAATTCCGTACCAGGGAAATTGAACCCACTCCATGACACACCACCGTCTTAGACCAGAGCTTCTTGGCAGGAGGCATCCATCGACTCAAGGTAGTGTGCACCACACACGGACCTTCCATCAGCATGCTGCAGTTGACATATCACGTCCCGGTCCTGTACTGAATGGAGTCATCTGTTGTTACGGACGGTCCGTTTCCGACCTCACCGCTCAGAGCATTCGAGAGTGGCTGGACGGCCAGCAGTCGGTGTCACATATTCCAGATACTGAACGTGTGCACCACTGCCGAAATCCAAACTCCCATTCGTCGAATATCGACTTCCATACACAGTCAGCTCACCAGGACGATGCGGGTAGCAAACTATTTGGACAACCATGTCTCAGAAGGTCCCTGTAAAACTGCAGCCATCTGTACCTTACTATGCCACAACACTTGCTAACGGAGTGTGTTTACTTGTCTTTTGGATAGCATTTGATTTAGAATGTCCAAGGAGGAGTAAAAATTGTTTCCAGAAACTTAGTTACTGCAACTGAACTTATTTCCGATCTCCAGTGTCAACAATCTATTAGAGCAAGCAACAGTAACATTGCTTATGATGTAAAAGTGTGAAACTATTATAGTGCTAATGAACGTGTAGAACATGAATGTGCAAAGCGCTTATTCAACCCTGTTCACTAAATGATCCCGATGCTCTATACTGACTTTTTTTCATGGACTACTCTCGGTGATGAAAAGAGCAGCAGTAAACATTTGCGTTTAAAAATCATAACTATCCCAACTGTTCTGTACTGTAAATAAGCTTTCTGAATACGCTTTCCTTGGGATGGGCAAGACGTTTCACTGACACCACGGGATAGCATAAGATCTGATTTTGCTGCTTGCTGCTCCAGCTCATACTGTGAGCTGCTGGCCACCGGCTTTGCGCCTCTTCTACCTAGGCAGCGGTCGCATCTGATGCGTCAAGCTTTGGCTACAAGATCACTGCACCAACAAAACCCTCCGTCGAGCTCGACACTTGATATGACAGAAACAAAACGCAACCTTTGTTCCAAGTAGAGCGTATTCAATCAGTAATTTATTTTGAGCCTATTCGTCCATTGTAGTCCAGTCACATATGTGGAAGAAGTGGACGAGGCTCTGCAAAGAGACTTGGAAACGTGGTCGGCTGGCACAGGCTTCTCAGACTAGGGAAATACACAGGTTGCGCTGTACTGCTGCTAGACGCCAGCGTGCCGAGGAAGAACTGCATGTAGGAGCGTGACAACTTTCAGTGCAGTCTTCACGTTTAACCCCACAATTCAAAAACGTAATAAACTCATTTAATTGCAACTGTTGCCATGGCGCATGATCGGTAGTCGTTTGAGACTGGTGTCGGTTCGGGAATGACGAGACAGACAATGGAAGATATGACCAGCACACTTAAAACTCATTAAACAATGTCGACTTTTTCACCTAAGAATGTGCGCTTGTTTCTAGAACAGACGAATTTCTTTTATGTAAATTTATAAGGCGTTATAAGCGCTCGCTTGTGTGTGTGTGTGTGTGTGTGTGTGTGTGTGTGTGTGTGTGTTTGTTTTGGTTGTTCTTAGTGTAAGTTGGTTTAAGTAGTTCGTAAGTCTACAGACAAATGACCATAGCAGTTTGGTCCAATAGATTTACAAACATGATGAAAAGCACTCCATAAAATTATTACTCTTGTCCATGATTGCTGCATTTCAGAAAAGCGATGAAACAAAACTCGTCGTTCTTGTAGTCATATGCCACACAATCTCCACGCAAAATTTACGAAAGATACAGTGAAATCTCCTTCGAATATAGCTTTTCGAAATTTGCACAGTTATTACGGCGAGATGTTTTCTTCATTTTCCGCTACTTCAAAAATATTCAAATGTTTGTTAAGCTTAAGGGACTTAACTGCGGGGTCATCAGTCTCTAAACTTACAGACTACTTATGAACTACCTTACACTAAAGACGACACAAACATCCAAGCCCGATGGGGGGATTCGAACCTCCGACGGCGGACGGCCGCGCGCACCGCAACACGGCGCTCCAGTGCGCGCGGCTAATCCGCCGCGGCTCCGACACTTCCCATGTTCACTTAACATCTCTGTAACACTTTGGAACCAAATAATCTCAGTGTTATAATCGTAACTGTAACAGCATTTCCTCTATTTTACAATTTCTTATTATTTACCTTTTTCTTCCGTCAATATAGCGAGCACGCCGAGTAAACTGGAATACCTAAAAATGTTCAATGCTTGTGGGACTTAACTACGGGGTCATCAGTCCCTAAACTTACAAACTACTTATGAACTAGCTAATACCAAGGACGGCACAAATATCCGTGTCCGAGGGGGGATTCGAACACCCGACCGTAGCGGCCGTGCAAACTTTGACTGGCGCGTCGCAGAGCGCTCGGCCACTGCGGCCGGCTGGAATATCTCGCTTGTGTGCAATTACACGTTTCTTCCGCAGAATTCTCGGAATACCTCAATGTCCCAAAAACATTCGCCCTTTGACACCTATAATTCGATAATCGCTGAAACTTCAATCGAACACTATTGGATCTTAAGAATATTGCTTCCAAACAAGACAAGGTGATGTTAACTACTACTGAAAATAGTGTTCAGTTTCGTTCGAAGTTATTTCACTAACAAGCAGTGGTGAGCACAGAGGGTGGGGGAGGGGGGCATGACGCACACTGCGTCATTGAAATTTCTGGAGGGGTGTGTGAAAAAGATGTACTATTGGGCAGCCGGGGTGGGGGGCTTTATAAAAACAATTTACAAAACGTGAAATAAAATATATTTAATTTCAATATTAAATCGCAAAACCATGGCACTGGTGGCACTGGTCGCAGTTTTGGGGGGGGGGGGGGGGACGACGACTCATTGGCCAATGGATGGGGGGGGGGCACCTCCGCTAAGAACTACTCATAGGGATACAAGGTAATGAAGCCTTGTCTCCGTGGAGAACTTGTCGTCGACTATAAGTTATTACATCTCGCCTGCAGGCATTCTTCAAGCAAGAGACTCGGTGGCAGAGTTGTATATATTTCCGTCGGAGGAAAAGTGCGGTTTGCCACATTCCAATGCGCTAAACACGAAAATTATCTATAGCGATGACTGGTAAAACCTACACGTATAATTTTCAAAGTAGTTTGGTCCCTTTATACCCAAACCCGACCTACTAAAAGTTTCGTTGGTGGCATGTTCACAGTTTTGTCGCTGCTGATGAAAAATCTTATTCACGAAAAAGTCGGAAAATTAACACAAACAGCAACACTAGCAAGACATAGGCCGAGCGGCACAACAGACAAAAACAGTACATAGCCATATTTCTTCATAATTATTTGATGGGCTATAAGTGTTCCCTATTATTACAGTTAACATTAAACCTGAAGGAAACTCTACTCTCCTGGTCTTCCGATCTTTCCAAATTCCCACCAGAACTTCTGGTACCTAAAATATAAACTAGCTCCTCTATCGACTGAGCTCTGCCACAATCATCGAATAACTGTTCAGCATGCAACAAATAGTCGGCGTTTATCAACAGATTTCTCCTAGAAAATGTGAAGGAAAAGACCGACGCAAAGCTGTCAGGCTGGGCAAATTTGAATAATAGTGTGGACAGGTTAGAGGAGATCTAGTTACCTCTAAAGAAATTCCAATGAGACCTGCAGTTCTAGCAAGCAGGTGTATCTGTCCGTACCACGGAGGATTATAGTCTCCAAGAGCGACAAGTAATTCATTAGCATAACAAGACTTAAGCAGCAGCGTATCTGTTCCCTTCAAGCACTCACTACTAATTCTCAGAGCAACCAGAGCTAGTGGCCGTTTTCTGCTGACGATATGTATATGGGTATTCGGGGCTGTCAACTGTTGCCACGAGGAAGACGTGCTCAGACCCGATTTATTAATGAGTACATGACCTCTTGGAGCGCGATTACACGCGCTCTTCGAGTAGTTCCCAAGCGTGGCTACGGGAAAATTATTTATTCACAGCTCAGATAGCAGCCAATGCCAAAGCTGGCAGTACGAAATAGACGACGCGACGCGACTCACGCAGCTGTATGTGATCTGGACGGCAGCCAGGGGCGCATTTGACCGCGCTGCTAGCTTGCTAATACCCTGTCTGTACAGCCCAAGCTGGGAACAGGCCGACAGCTATCGTCATCTACGCGTTTCGTTCCCCCGCCTACCATATGCAGGTCTCTACGATTCATTTCACCAAAAGTCAGTCTTGTTCACAGGTTCACTACGATACTTGATCAGGAGTAATACCAGACCCGACCTAGATAGCTACAGCTGAGTAAAATCACTACTTATCAACAAACAACTTGTCATTCATACTTTTATCCACGATTAATAGAGGTTTTCAAGGCTCCGCCTTCCCACAGACACACTTTCATTCTTGAATTCTTTAGGAAATATTTTTCCCTTTACGAAATATGTTTCCACTTCTATGTCGAATCTTCATTGGGTTTCGTTTTGCCGCGCGGGAGTAGCCGAGCGGTCTAGAGCGCCACGTTACGGATCGCGAGGCCTCCCGCGTCGGAGGTTCGGATCCTCCCTCGGGCAAGGAGGTGTGTGTTGTCCTTAGGTTAGTTTAACTTAGTTTAAGTAGTTTGTAAGATTAGGGATTGATAACCAACGTAGTTTGGTCCAATAGGAATACAAATATTTGAACATTCGTTTTATTTCAGACCCTCCGATGAGATTAAAGTGTCGGATAACGTTTGGTTATAACAAGATTTTTATCAGTGCTTTTACAAAAGGTGGAGTCTTAATTAGCCAGATTTAATTCATTAACACGGTGAAAAGACAAAAGGATCTTTCAAATGTTTGTAATCCTATTGGACTCAACGACTTAGGTCATCAGTCCCTAGACTTACAAACTACTTAACCTAACTTAAACTAAGGACGACAAATACACCCATGCCCAAGGGAGGACTTGGACCTCCGAGGGGAACAGCCGCACGCACCTCAGCAAGGCGCCATGGTGCGCTCGGCTATTCCGCCGCGGCAATAAGATGACTAACATTAAGATACATACCTTCAAGCACCAATCAAGTCTCTAGGTAACAATTGTAGTACTGTTAATACATGGACACAAAAACTAAACCGTTTTGAATATTTATTACCGAAGGAGACCAATGAAATTTATAGAATTCGAAAGGTGCTTTGCTATAGACGCTCATAAAATAAAAATGATTAGTGTACGTACCCGTTAAAGAGTGGTAAAAAAGGGAGCAGATGTTTCCATATCTAAGTGATCTTATGTTTCCTGACACACATTAATATCTACATCTGTCATAATAAGTGAATATCGAAAATAACAACGTTTTAGGAAATCGCATTCTGCGGTTCGTTTTCGGTAACATACACATTACAATGCCACCATGGCAATGGTGGAAATCGAAACATCGTAATAATGAAATCTTTGAATAAAGTTGCTTATTAGTGTTCCTTTTCTGAAATTTGTAGTCGCTTCCCGTCGTGAGCAAAAAATATTAAGTTACTAATTTTTAATGTCTTCATTTTGAAAATCTGCGATGAAGAACAGGGGGATTTGGCGCAGGGATGGTAGAAAGAAGAGGGAGAAGGGGATGGAAGATAGGACAGGTAGGGGGAGAAAAGGAGAGACGGGGGGATCGATAAAGGTAGAAATTGGGCTGAGCCCTTTGGAAGGAACCATACCGACATTTGCTTAGAGTGATTCAGGAAAATGACAGGAAACCCAACTGTGGATGGCCGGAGCTGAAGTCCAGTGTGTTACCACAGCGCCACCTCGCACTATGGGGGATGGAGAAAAGGGAGGATGAGAGAACACAATGGATGACACTTATTGCTTTTCTCAAGGGAGTAATACGTCGCTTGGTCCAGACTCTGGAAACCACTAGCTCCGTATGTTGTGCAGAGAAAATGACAAAATATTTTACCAATCCTCTGTCTTTACAATAAATCATTATTTTCTAAGAAAAAAACTTTTTTCTAACTTAGAAAACCTTAGCCATACCCAAACAATGTTACGGATTTCATTGTTATATTTTCTCGGTGATTATATGTTAGCAAGAATTGTTTCATTTACTTCCTGATTCATTTCGTGATTAGCAACACTACACATGTCTCCTCGGATATGCAATGTACGACACTTTTTATATTTGGAAATAAAAGCCACACACAAACTCATCTGAGGTGAAAGTCGGTTATGGCACGCATTTATCAGTGACTACTCTTCGGAACCCTTGTACGTCGATACTCGTAAAATGAAGAAAATGGCTACTTGCTGCCTTAAAATTTCTCGTCGTCCTACAGCTCTAGTACCGTCTTCCCACAGGGCACAGATCATTTCTAACGCACCCAAGATGTAATGAATAGAAAATGCATAACGATTACGTGTAATTACATAAACGAAGCCTAAAAATGTACAGACTAAATTGTTATGCATTACGTTCCTCGCAACTAATCGTGCCCACAGACTTAGACCGACTACCGACTAAGATTAAAAAAAGGGGAAGCCGTGTTATAATTTATTGGACGGCCAAATTACGGCCAATAAAGCGAAACGGGCGCACGACGTTAACTACGGCATCCTTGACCGCCAAACTGAGCGGCGCGGCGGGCCCCATTATACTGTACGCTGTCTCTCCGCGGGCCGCGTGCTGGAATGCGCCAGCGCACCAGACTGTACCACATGCTACCTGCGCGCCAGGGCTGTACAAACTCCAACATGCCGCGCTCACACATGTTAATTACTTTTTTAAAGATCCACGCTAACTAAGAGTACGGGCAGCTCGAGAAATCCCGCAGGTTTCACTAGCTATCGAAGCCAGCACGCGACTGCCCAAACATGCCACGGAAACAAACACTCGCCAAACACTGAAACGCGTTTCCAAAAGAGCGAATGTAAGAATTATTCTTACGAAATACTACAGAAAAATATTTCTGTGCGAGGTAAACCAAGTGATGTGGAGACGTGGATTGGTGACACCGAACTATAAAAGCCGGCCGCAGTGGCCGAGGGGACAGAGGCGCTCCAGTCACAGCCTGCACGGCCACTACGGTCGGGGGTTCGAATCCCCCCTCGGGCATGGATATTTGTGCCGTCCTTAGTCTTAGCTAGTTCATAAGTAGTTTGTAAGCTTAGGGACTGATGACCCCGTAGTTAAGTCCCATAAGTCTACAAACTGATTTTTGAACTATAAAAATGTGCTCCCCCTAACATTACCAGTTTTTATCTTCATAGCAATGTGTGTTCTGCTACGTGGTATGGGATCGTTACCGGATAGGATTGACAATGAACATCGAAAAACTCGTAAAGAGGTCTATTCGTTCTGGCGAAATAGGGGAAAGAGTGTCACATTTAAATTACGGCACTAGAGTCGAGATGGCAGTCATTAAAAGAAAGGCGTCATTCAAATGTTCAAATGTTTGTAAAGTCTATGGGACTTAACTACGGGGTTATCAGTCTCTAAACTTACAAACTACTTATGAACCACTTACGAACTAGGACGGCACAAATATCCATGCCCGAGGGGGGATTCGAACCCCTGACCGCAGTGGTCGTGCAGACCGTGATGAAGCGCCTCAGTCCCTCGGCCATCGCGGCCGGCAAAGGCGTCATTCGCTACAATCGCTATGGCGAGAACTTTCCACATAATTTGATCCAACAACTTTCCTCTGAAACACGAAAATATTTTCTGCGTCGAGAGAAAAGACCATGGTAATATAATAACAAAAATCGGAGCCCGCACGGAAAGATTAGTTTCCTCGTACGCTGCCGACGAGTTCCGAAAGTGGTTCGATGAAATCATTGCCAAACATTTTAATAGTACAGCAGTCATGTAGGTACAGATGTGTTGGTTGGTTGTATGGGATAGGGGGACCAAGCTGCTAACCCCTGGGAGTATAGATGTGTATGTGGTACGATGAAGGAATAAACTACGACAAATTCCACGATACAGGTCTAATGCTACAAATTAAGAACTTTCTGTGATTATATAACAGGACACTCTGCTCTCTGCTCTTCTGTTCCGTCTCATGGGATTCTTCACCAACGAGACAAACACGATTGCACATACGTACTCCGTATGGTGGGTTACGTCTTTTGCTCTCTCGAGGCCTATTAAAATCGGTTACACACTGTTCTACGGCCGAAAACTATGAGTTGTTATGTAAGAACGAAGGCCGTTATCTCTGTATTTGTAGCCAGCTTGTCCTCCTGAGGCCTACAATGGACACAGAGTTTCCTGTCGTGCTATCAGTGATTCAGCGCATTGCGTCACAGAACCTGTGGTCCTCTTCAGTGAACAGAACTCTGCAGACACCTGTCACTTGGCGCCAAGTAGCAGCTTCACAGGTCGCGTCAGCTGAGTACTGCATTACTGCGTTTTCTTCGAAACTCATTTAGTGAAAATATATACGTACTGTTTACAACATGTGGCAAGTAAAGAAGTCGCGAGGGATGGCCGCGTGGTCTAAGGCGTTATGCTACGGACTGGGCGGCCTGTCCCTTTCTCGAGTATGGCTGTGTGTGTTGTCCCTAGAGTAAGTTAGTTTAAGTAGTTTGTAAGTCTAGGGACTGATGAGCATAACAGTTTGGTCTAATAGGTTACAAACATTTGATTTTGAAGTGAAGAAGCTGATCAGCACTCATGTACAAGGCCCTCTTCACTGTCACCTACTCTAGCCCGTTTGCCGGAAGTGAAAAACAACACGAGCTGTGGAAACACTGGTTGCACGAACAAAACCAAAATAAAGTGCCGAACTTGTTCAGACTTCATTTAACATCACACAACAACGTTGCTCTGAGTACCTTAAAAATAAAATTGTAACAATCAACAATGTTTTTTTTAATTTATAATCAGTGTATGTCGATTGATATCTACCGGCCGCGGTGGCCGAGCAGTCTTGCGACGCTCCAGTCACGGTCTGCACGGCCATTACGGTCGGGGGTTCCAAGCCCCCCTCGGGCATGGATATTGGTGCCGTCCTTAGTGTTAGCTTGTTCATTAGTAGTTTGTAAGTTTAGGGACTGATGACCCTGTAGTTAAGTCCCATGAGCTCTAAGAACATTTAAACATTTCATTGATATCTGCCAAATGAGAGTGTTTTTTGTTTACAATTTCACTTTTTAATGCATACTATTTTTATACGCCACTAAAAAAAAAAAAAAACAGCAACCATTGTAATACCTTTCATGAAACTTATGGATATGTTTTAAAAATTTAGTTTTTTTATAAGGTACGGGAAATAATTTTTGAAAAATCATGGCACCTGTCGCCAAGTGTCACAAAACGGACCGACCACGTGCATTACATAGGTAAGAAATGGCGAGTCCTTGCGCGCCGTGCAAAACCAGTGCAACACGTGTCTTCAGTCTTGTTCTGCGCGAACGCTGCACGAGTGGCGTTCGTTATAACGATCACTCGGCGAATAAATTCATTACATTGTATATTTAAGATTTAAAAACCATATTTTTAAGTAAAGGACTCATTTGACGTTTTGCATAAACTCCTGTCTCACCTTGTCTATAATGTGGTTCTGTCTCAAGAGGTTTCATTTGTTAGCGTTCATTATTATGAGCGAAATAACAAGGAGTACTGCGGCCTTGCCCGTTGTTTTAGCCCAAGAATGGTCTTACTTTCCGCAGTTTCCCCCCTTCAATATTTATAATTAATGCTGGTATAGTTCCTCCAATAAGACTACAGTCCATTTATTTCCTAATCTCTATCCACTAGAAGGTTTTGCTGCGTCTTGAATCATAAATGTCTCTTAACCATCCCTTCTACAGATTTCGGAGGAGATAATCTGACAGATGCCCGTGGAAAATATTCGAACTCTCTCTCTCTCTCTCTCTCTCTCTCTAGCACAGTAAAATCCCCTAAACAGTTCACTTGAAAATGTATTGACGCTTTTCCAAAACTGAAACAAGTGAACATAATTGGAATTAACTTTTGCAGAGTTTTCTGCAAGTGATAAGCAGTAGAAGGGAGATTAAATATCCACTGTGAAGGAAGTTGTCCGTTTCATATTCGGTGACATTAACACGTGGGCATGGACATCGACTTGCTCAATAACCGACGACGGCGTCGAATCTTCTCCGATCAACCTTGAGCACGAACAAATTTTCTCGAGCAACATAATAGCCATCCCGAAAATACGTCAAATGCAGTTGAAAGAATGTGTCCCGCACATTGAATACAGAAACAGACATTTTTCACGTGCCTGCCAGTTTTTGTGGCACTGGCCTCTAGGTAATTCCGTGCGGGCGGTTTTTTAGTCTTGCCTGTTTGCTTTCCTCGGCTCCTTTGTGAGCTCTGCCAATGGTAAGGTATCCCGGCTCTTTTTGTTGGTTTACCTCCTGGCGACTACGACCCCACCCTGCTCTCCTCGCTGTATAGCCCCCCCCCCACGCAATTAGACTCAGCCGAATGCATATCTAGTTTCTGAAAGCCCCTCTTGTCTCCATTTATCAGATCGTACGGCGTGAAGGCCAGCCATTGGCGCCCTGTATTCGTCGACACAAAAGAAACGGCGAAGCGTCTACGCAAGCGTTGCTAACGCCTGCTTGTAATGAAAACGTAAAGAGTTCTGTCGAGTCTGTCCGTGCGAGAGAGCGACCCGATTATTGTCTCTGAATGTCTGCGGAGAAAGGCGAAAAGCTCGATCCCGCGGCAGCGAATACGACACAGATATACATATAGCGCACCCACAGCTGAAATAAACGTGTATCCTTCTTGGAATGCAATTGAAGGGAAAGACTAGTTTCTTAAAACGTTGAAATTAATGAGAAATAGCTGTTTGGTACCTTAGGATTACATTGTGCACGGTCATTCTTTAACAGTGCCTTGTATGTTTGTGCCATAGTAGTACACGACAAGCAGTGATCGCCAGAACTGTCAACAAAACAAGTGAAATGGCACCCGCAGCACGGGTTTCTCTCCCAACCACTCGTTGATGTCTCCGCCGGCAGCGCATAGCAGCTTCCCGGTACTTCCGATCTTACAATAATTAATACCTGCCCCGTCTTACCACGACGTCACAGAAATTAAATTTACTGGGAAATTAAGCTTCAGACAACAATATTCAAAAATGAAACATAATGGAAGTTCTATAAAAATAATTTTATGTCGTTAGTATCAAAGTTAGCTCCTTTCATCAATAATTTAAGTTTAAAAAAATGTAGCAATGAAGTGTGTATCACTCATTTCATTCTCGCTTCTGCTTTTTCCTTTAGTAGCACTAATTTTAGCTTTACTGCCAAGGTCAATACTATATTTTATTATTACGGCCGTGGGTTTTTTAAGCGTCTGAAGCTGTTACTGCAGTGTAAAAATGCGGCGGCAGGCGACGGACTAGAATTCCTGCTACGGTGTTACATCGGCCGTGAGCGATTGTGCCACACTAGAAATACCCTCGCTCACAGCCCTGGCCGACAGTGCAAATCAACTTCAATACTCTCGGCCGTCTACCTTAAATTACAAATTTCTTGCTCACGTAATATCTTCACAGTAAGTTAACTACAGATACAAACACACTTAACATATACTGGGCAAACAGAAATGAGAAAATAATTCAAATATATGGGGCAGACTATCCATTGAATCAGCTTACAATTATACTATAGAGGAAAGGATGCACAAGACTTTACAAGCGTGCGAATTAAGTAAGAATATCTACAGAACACTACGAGATAGCAGTGAAGTGCTTGTATGCCAGGGCATGTGTAGAATTAAAAGTAAGTTTGATGACTCGGAAACATTAGAAAGAATAATACCGAAAACATTAAGTCCTCAGAAAAATGCAGCATATTGAAAATGAAGAAGTGAAATGTATAAGAACGTAGGAAACGCACCAGGAACAGTAAAGTGGCTAGAGTATATTATTTTTGGCATATTTAACATAAAGCACGACAATAAATTCGACTACCACCTGGATTCAAGAGGTTAGGAAAGAAAAACATACGAAGTATTTGAAATGGAGACTTTTAGAGAAAAGATTTAAAAGCGGAAGAATTCCAACGCAGGACAGAAAACGGTAGAAGGTGATAAGACAAAAGTACATACCGAAAGAAAGAAAAAATACTGGAAGAAAGTAAATAAAAAATAAATAAAATTGTAACTGGGCTTCTAGAAGTCCTTTAAGGAAGAGTAGTAGAAGAAGAATACAGATAGTAGGGCTAACGAAGATGGAAGCACGTCGGGAAGACTGCGTAGCGCTGCTGCTGTACCGTTTTTACAGTGGCTCACTCGTGCACATGGGCTTTCTACGGCCGCCATAATGACGGCGATAATAATCGCCTACTGCCGCCTATGCCTCTGCCATCTTCCTGACATTTCCTCTACTTTTTCCTTCAGCCGCTGAGGTAATGTACAATTCGCGATGAATGTCATCATTGCGTCTTTTCTTGCAGTAACACGGAGCGGATCCAAGACAGAGGAGAGCAGTAAGCATTATATTAGTGTTCTTGTGTGAGTACACGACTAAGTGGAGCCACAAAAACAAAACTGCTCACACGAAGCAAAGGGCAGTTGTCAGTGAGTACCTGAAACACTTGCCAAATTAAGCAGAGGTATTTAAATTCATTGAGTAAAGATTTGAATTCAAGAGGAAATGTTCCCATTTCAACTTCTTATGGTCCAAGACGCAATGACATGAGTAACAGTTGTAGCCTACTTGACAAAAACGTGGGAGCAAACTGTTCGAGGTCTCGTTGATGGAACCATACCAGCACTCACCTGTTGAGAGTTTTGGAGCAGTCGACTAAGATATGAACTTGGCTCCTGGCGATTACGAGTTCACTGGGTTTTTCATTGTGTAAGATATGTATGTGGTGTAGGCGATGGGTCACTTGTATGCTATAATATGCATCAAGTGTTCAATACTGTGTAAAAGCCTGTAGCAATTTACCACTGGCCATTTTCTTTTGTAGAAAACTCTTAGTTTATGGTGCTAGTGATCTTCTCTTCCCTAAAAATGTTCAAATGTTTGTAAAGCTAACGGGCCAAGCGCATCGGTCCCTAGACTTATGCTAAGGGCAGCACAAACGCCCGTGCCCGAGAAGGGCTCCAACCTCCGACGGGAACGGCTGCGCAATCCGTGACAAGTCGCCTTAGACCGCGCGGCTAAGTACTACTACAATATTCAATGACGACTCAGTTTTGTCGAAACCTGTAATCAAATAAAAAATATTGAGCCACCATGACACAGATGATTAAAGCAATACAAATCGCTCCCTACAGCTGACAGTGTCAAGCTTATACAAATTCGTGCCGAGGATTGGCATCATTTTTCTGACAACCACGCTCTGGCAACTAATAAGTTCTGATGGTTCATCTTGAGTACGTCCCATAGAAATCGATAAATAGGCGACGATTAATTGTATTAAGCTACAAATGGCATCAGGATAGGAAACATGTCAACTGACTCTTCAAGTTAACTAACAGTACCTAGAACATACGCACCATGCCCTATTTACTTATTATTTGAAGCGAGGTAAAAGAACCCGTTCTCATTGTGACGGCAGGACTACACACTCTCGTTGCTTGGCCCACTGGGAAGCGGTGGCGAGTCGAAAGCAGCTGCGGTGGATGATGAAGAACACGGCTTAATTGGGGCCGACATGTTCTGCCAGTCGCAAAAGTGCTGCCTTCCGGCCTCTATTTCTCCTCTGTACATACTACATTTCCATGCCTCTTCGTCGATGCATTTTAAATCCTACGTCGGTGTCTATGTAAGGCGTAGTATTCCGTGTGTAGAAGTATCACTGGTTGGCAGGGAGTACGTGCTGAATCCTCGCATTTGCACATGTCCACACCATTCTAGTCACGTTTCTATTCATTTTTAATGTGCGTCCATAAGGCAACAACAGCAATTTCAACAGAAATTGCTGTGTGTTCCAAAATCCAACTACGGTCAACATATAGTAATCAATTCTCAAAGATTCATCAACGTTCAGAGAAAAATTCTCTCTCTCTCTCTCTCTCTCTCTCTCTCTCTCTCTCTCTCTCTCTCTCTCTCTATAATCACACACAAACACACACTTTCGTAAGTCACAAATCAAGCATTTAGAACAAGCAAGCGGTGTCCTTGTTGTGATTTAAAGCCATTGAAACTGGTCGTATTAACAGGCGCGATCTTCATTGCAGATATACATGCATGTAACGAACAACACTGAAAATCGACGATTACAGTCTTCACTGTTTTCAGCATAGGCCACATTTTCGCTTCATTCGATGAGAGACGGCGTTCAAAGTCTGTTATGATATGCGGAAGGAAGACTTTTTAGCATATTATCATAACGAATTCACTACGGTCGGGGGTTCGAATCCCCCCTCGGGCATGGATATTTGTGCCGTCCTTAGTGTTAGCTAGTTCATAAGTAGTTTGTAAGTTTAGGGACTGATGACCCCGTAGTTAAGTCCCATAAGCTATACCACATTTGAACATAATGAATTCACAAGTATCTCGTTTGGCAAGACCTCATCACCTGTCAGAAGCTGTGATTTTCCCAACTGCATTTCAAATTTATGACAAGTATTTTATGATTACAGATACAGTGTCTGCTCTTCTGATTGAAACATGTTGCGATGTTCTAAGAAGCAAAATAATTGAGATAGTGAAGCAGGCTTCTCCTTTTTCGGGTTTGGTTGCTGAGATTGTGGTTACTAACGTCCACACATTGTCCGCCCGAACAACCACACATCTATCGTATGTATGCATTCAACAGGCAAATGCCTATTTCTGTGCGAGGGCACAAATACGTCGATCCCTTGCGGGAGCAATGAGCAGGGCATACTACAATCGTAGAGTGCGATAAGCTGGGTACTTGGACACGACAGGAAGCGTGTGTGAATATACGGTCAAGACGACCTCTTACCCCAAGCGGAAAATCCAGGTTCGAATACCGGTCCAGCACAAATTTTCAACTCTGCCACTGACTTTACTTCCTTGCCCTGGATCAGTCGAGATGACTGAATATTTCAAATACCTGAAGTTTTATGCTGTATTTTAACAGTATTTCTGACTATCAATGTTATTCCCCACGTGAAACACTGTGTATAGCGATATTTAATCTTCTGAACGGAAGTTGAATACGGGACCATCAAGTAGTACCGCATTCTTTTTGCAGCATTCCAGTGTTGTCAACAAGAGAACTGGGAGTGAAGAAACGACAATACTGATCTCTACTACGCAGTCGAAATCTCTTTTCTGGGTTGAATGGCAAATAAGAACAAAAGTAAAACAGCTATGTTGGTTTATGTTACGTAATATCATAAGTCTAGTGTCAATTCAATCTTAAGAATATATATGGCAAATGCTCAGATGTTTGTAAATCTATCGGATTCAACTCCGTGGTTATTAGTCCGTAGCTTGCAAACTACTTAAACTAAGATAACCTAACCTAAGGACAACACAAACACCCGTGCCCAAGGGGGGACTCGAACCCCCGACGGCGAACGGCCGCGCGCACTGCAACACGGAGCCGCAGTGCACACGCCTAATCTGGCCGCATGGTCTTAGGCTATGGACTATGTGGCCAGTCCCGCTGGAGGTTTGATTGGTCCAATATGTTTATAAACATCTGAATATATCTGTATATATAAAGCTTTCTTTAAAAAGCAATTGTTTCTGAACTACGTTTAAATTAATAAACTTTGTTAAGTTGCAGATAAATTATTTGTTCTATTTCTTGCTGCCATCGAAAATTCATTCATAGTGTGGGGCATTTATGTCTTGCACTACATTTACCAGAGTTTAGAAATATGAACCGAGTCAAACGTGCACGATTTCTCTCGCAAGACGGATCTTCATGGAAGATATTCAAAAACCGCAAACACAGATGAAGGTATAAAGTACATAATTTGGCCAATAAAAAGATTTAGGGTGATTACATTTTACACGAAATAAGCAGTATGAGGAAGCTTACTGATTACTAAATAGAAGTACAACAACGTTGTTCTTAACCCTGATCCCATTTAAGAAACAATTTAGTTTGTCAATCTGTGATTGTATATCAGACGTGCCCCCTACGCTATACTCCACACTTGTAAACGGAACAGTAATTAAATATTGGATAAGAGCGGGCGACCAGGCAATAAAGAAAGAATTAACTTCACTCGCCGGTAACATTGCTCTCCGGCAGCCTAGTGCAAACTGTTTCTACTTACTGATTAGAAAAAATGTACGAATAGAAATCAGGATGGCATAAGAAAAAATAATTATTTTTCAATTCAGGAAATGCGCCTGTCGACACTTGTTCTCTGGCAACCAGTTTCTGATACAAATTGGTAAAACAGCCACTAGATTCAGTACACTGCAGTGACTTACTTAATCTCGCAGATAAAAGAACTTATTGTGGAAAAAGCGGTGTAAAGAAGATGTCAGGAAAGTCACCGTGGGTATTTTCCAAACCCTCCATGAACATACTTCGTAGTTGTCCTCCGTTCATAGAAAGAACGCAGAAGTGCACTGACCCACTCACCTTTGCCTTCCCATATACGCAGGGCGAAGGTGGCGGTTGCCATGGCTTTGCCGCGTAGAATACAGTTGATGTTGAGGAGCGCCATTAGAAAGGGCGCGCAGCCTCGGCAGGCTGCCCGTTTAGACCGCTCCCCCCCCCCCCCCCCCAGCCGCGGCCACGACCCGCCCTGCGGCCATCACGATGCTCATTACAGGCACAGGCCGCTGCAAACAAAAAACCGCATAATCCGGCTGCTCGCAATTACGGCCTAACCGTTCGTGTCACTCGTATCCGCGTCACGACAAACGCTCCCATACCCCAACCAGTGCCCTCCGACACGCTCGCGAACCCTCCGGGATTCGACATCCCGTCCGAGCGAAGCGTACATCTCTTCCTCCTCAAATTGCAAACCAAACGGGCTTTACAGTGACAGGAGGCTAATTGTTATTTCACAAATGGTCCCACTAACACACAGCAAAATTGTATTATGCACAGTGTGTAAGCGTTCTGCTACCTGATTTCAAAGGTGGTAAAAACCGATCAGGTTTTTAAACTTTATTCCCGATTCCTAGCTCTGATGTTTGATGTAACACCAACATGTAGAACTAAGCAGCCTGGCTATATATCATACATTCACGGATACCCAGTTATACACTACCCTCAATAAAATCCATCTACTCGATGGTGGTTCGGTGGTAGAGTGCCAGACTACGAATCCAAGGGTCGGGAGGTTCCAACCCCGTAGGATTTGTACCAGCAACTTTTCACTTCTTTCACCTCTGGCAAAGTTATTTCAGTGAATATTGCCACCATGCCTAGTACAGCAGTGTGGCGTTGAAACCAATCTTCGGATTGTTGATTGCTTTAATTCGTTTCTACCTCTCCACTCACTGAGTATCAACATTTCTTCCAATTCTGCAACATACTTTGCCTCTATTTACTGTAGCTAAAATTCATGGTGTTCTGGTGTGGTAAAGCTGAAATGAAGGTGGCAACAACTTCACAACAATAAGGAAATCAGTTAATGAAATGTTCATACGGTTGTAAACCTATTGGACTAATCTGCTATTGTCTGAAGTCCCTAAACTTACAAAGATATTTACACTAAGACCAAGACACAGACCCCTGTCCGAGCGAGGACTCTAACCTCCGTCGGGAGCAGCAACCCAGTTCGTAGCATGCCGCCTGAGACCACGCGGCCATTCCGCGCGGCAACGATCAACTTAATATTTATTTATGCACAATTAAACCAAAAAGTATTAGCAAACAAACTGTGAAACGCTGATTTCCATACCACACCCCGGTAAGGAAAATGAAAAACGGCGAGTTTCTGTATACCAGTGAAAAATGTGTCAGAAGAGCCCCAACGTGCACGCGGAACATCACATCTCTCTCAATTTCTCCTTTTGCAGGCAACATTGTGAGTTCGTGATTCGTCACGGCAAGAGTACTGTATTTATTTACTAGTGTCACTGTTCTTGCAGACGTTCGGTATAATATTATCGCTCCAAAATCACGCTACAGTTTGTTTATTCGCAACGATCTGTTCTTAGAGGGAAGGGCAATTCTTTTCATATTTCATAACTGGAGACGTTTTCGCAATGGGCGCTAACGTCCAGCTTCTTGTGATTTTGCTGTTTCGTAATATTCTATCCTTATCCGTTTCTGTCGGGTACACATCTTCATTTTGAATCAAATGTTTCAGCATTGACTAGCAACGGCTGCTATCATTTTCTGTTGACACTGAGTTTGGCAGTAAGCGTGCATTTCACAAACGTGCTCTTCAGATTGATATCATTGTTTCAAAACTACAAGTTCGCACCGCTTGTCTTTACAGTCCCTTCATGTCACCATTTCAACTGTAGACGTCTTAGGCACCACACCTATTCCATCAGCATAGTTTGCAGTTGGCTCTTCTTATTCGTTGTACGAATATGCCTCACTTCTTACAATAGTATTTGCTTCAGATTTATTATCTTCGATGTAATCGTCTACCGAATTTAGGAAAATATACAAAAATACTTCAAAGGAAGAAGGAAAATTAAGTTTATACGCCCCATCGATAACGTGTCATTAGAGGCTGAGCTCACGCTCGGATTGTTTCGGGAAGGATTGTGAAGGAAAGCGACTGTGCCCTTTCAAAGGAACCGACCTGGCTTTTATCTGGCTCGATGTCGGGAAATTACGGAAAACCTAAGTGTGGATGGCCGCAGGTGGAATTTAACCGCCCTCCTTCCGAATGCGAGTTCAGTGTGTTACTACTGCGCCACCTCGCTCGGTGAAAATATTTCAGAGAAGACATTTTGAACATAAATGAGATGTGGAAAAATCCAGATGGTAGAACACTTATAGTTAAATTTCATATGAAAGCCAGCGAGTGTATCAATAACGACTGAAACGAAGCAGTTTTATTTTTTGGAGGCTGTATTAAAGGAATTTATTCCTATTTGGAATATATTAGTATTAGATATGGTACGTGGGTGAGCGTAATTTTGCTCCTTCCGCAGCGGTCGTCTTACGGTCTCGAGGTATTGTGCCGTCTCCGTCACACACACAACACATCAGTGACATAGTACGTTTACGGTAAATAACAAGTGTTGTTCAGGTATAAGGCGGCGCCTGCAGCGGTTCAGGACTGTCTCGAGGCGACTGGTAAGCGGCGACTGCGCGAATTACGGCCGGACAAGCAGGCACATGCGCGCGCCGTCAAGAGGGGGGGAGGGGGGGGGGGCAGGCAGCCACGCCTCCGGCCGCGGGCAGGTCTCGAGCGTGGGCGTTGCTCCGTGAGAGCGGAGAAGGGCGAGAGCGCCCAAGGCTCCGGGAACAAAGCGCTGCCGCCTTTCCTAAGACTTCGTGCTCTCCCAGCCAAAACACTCACGCAACCACCACCGCCGCCACATGCCATCGTCGTGCCCACTGACAATGACCAATATTTTACTATAAGTTACATATATATTTGGCGTCTGTTCTTTCGGACATGTCCGAACATATATAACTTATATAAATTCCGATGACGGGCAATGACCTTTCTTCAGTGCGGAGGCACTCCTAAGCCCTTACTCTTACGGGAATTAGTATAGCCGGCCGCGGTGGCCGAGGAGACTGAGGCGCTTCAGTCATGGTCTGCACGGCCACTACGGTCGGGGGTTCGAATCCCCCCCTCGGGCATGGATATTTGTGCCGTTCTAGACTTAGTTCATAAGTAGTTTGTAAGTTTAGGGACTGATGACCCCGTAGTTTAGTCCCATAAGCTTAACAAACATTTGAACATTTGATTTTGAATTAGTATACAGAGGTCAGCGCAACTGCAAAAAAGTTCAAATGTTTGTATAGCTTATGGGACTTAACTACGGGGTCATCAGTCCCTAAACTTACGAACTACCTTATACTAAGGACGGCACAAATTTCCATGCCCGAGGGGGGATTCGAACCCCCAACCGTAGTGGCCATGCAGACCGTGACTGGAGCGCCTCAGTCCCATCGGCCACCGCGGCCGGCAGCGCAACTGCCTAGAAAGCAGGAGACCCGTGTTCGAGCAGCATCCCCTATATAAGAAAGCCTGCGCACGACGTCACAACATGGCGGCGGTGAGAGGCTTGGAGTCCTCTGAAAGATTGTAAACATTAACGCTGTTTTTAGTGCATTCTTTCGTTCAGGAGTGTATTTGTTACGGAAATTGGTGTTGTGTACGGTGTGATCGCTACGCTGGACGATTTGTGTGTATAAGAACAACGTGATCTCTTTTTTACTGGCAATATGCCGTTTCGCTGTTCTGTGCCGAAATGTAGAGGAAATTACGACTGTGGTCCAAAAGTTACCGTATTTAAACGTTCGGAGAAGAATAAGCTAATGGGGATAGTTACGCAAATAAAATAAATCGCAATATCCAACGGTAAACACTCATGACTTAAAACTGTTTTATGAGGTTAAACAAAAAGTTATCATGGGAATTCTTGATATCCATTTCTTCTTCTCCGGACGTTTAGAGGCGGTAACGGCCACAGTCGTAATTTCCTCTACATTTCTGCACAGAACAGCTAAACGGCATTTTGTCACTAAAAAAGAGATCACACGTTCTCATACACACAAATCGTCCAGCGTAGCGATTACACCGTACGCAACACCAGTTTACGTAATAAATATACTCATCAACGAAAGAATGCACTATAAACAGCTTGCACTGCTAATGTTTACAATACTTCAGAGAATTCCAAGCCTCTCATCGCCGCCATGTTGTGACGTCGTGCGCAGGCTTTCTTCTATAGGGGGTGCTGATTCGAGTCCCGGCTGTATACATATTTTTAACTTTACCCATTCGCAGTTAATGTCATACATTCCGTGAATATATTTTTTCTGCATTCTTCTACTTGCAAGTTTATTCCTCAGCCGGACGACAAAGAAATAGCGATATCTTCGACTACAAGTTTCAGGTGCCACAAGTCTGTGGCCAATGACCCATGTCATTTGGCTTACTGTTCGGTTTATTCTTTCGGTACGTACAGTTTGGTACCAAGAAGCATTACTCACAGGACAACCCTGCTAAAAGTTGTCACTGTGGAACGCTGTAGATACTGTACCAACCGACCATGTGACTGCAACGTTGGTGCAATTTACGACACTGAAATAGTTGTAAGTGCAAGTCAGTTGAACGGAATTGCCGTAATAAGATGGAGTGATATGGAGAAGTGGCAAAGTGGTACAAAGAGCTACTGTGTTAATGTACCCTAGACCACAACGTGGCTGAATTTGTTAGTGTACCACTGTACCCTGCTGAATGTAGAAGTGTCACTGGCAACCTCGTACCATAGAGTAAGAACAGTGGTATAACCGATCGGGGCGGGAGATGGTGTCGCACCCTGACAATCACAGCCAGTTTCTATGGCGGCAGCGACTCGAGCTGTTAGGAAATCAAGACCACCGAACGAATATTGTCAAGGGAATTGCATGTAGTCGACTTTCGAAATAAAGTACTTAGCAAAAGATAATTCCCAAGCGGCTCATTAAGCTCACGTCTTCATTGGGAAGATAACAGAACACGCCAATGGCTGGTTGAGTTGTGTAGTGTGAAGTGTATGTATCTTACCTCTTTTCAGCGATGTAAGGCATTGGGAACACAGGCGGCTCAATGAGGTGATTAACCTGCATGAAACTGAGTACGGAAGTGGTTCTTGGACGTTGGACACATTCTTTCGAGTGAGTAAGTACGTGTTGCCCCGTCGATTTACACCTTCATACCCGCGCAGTTCAAGACACCATGTCACCCGCCTGTGGTTCGAGTCCTCCCTCGGGCTTGGCTGTGTTGTCCTTAGTAGAAATTAGTTTAAGTAGTTTGTAAGTCTAGGGACCAATGACCTAAGCAGGTTGAACCCCTAGATTAACAAACATTTCAACATTTTGTACACTTTCATTACGAGTACACTTTGGATACCCCCATTTTCGAATATGACGACTGCCGTGTCGCGTACATTTCTTTATTCACAATAACTCTGTCCCTGTCTCGACTGACATTATCAGACAGAAAACTTTTTTCTTTTGTTCAGTCTCCTTACATCGTTTCGTGGTGCTATAAGGCACGCGGTTTACGTTGCTTGGTTATGAGAATGAGAGTGCGCAGCTTATAAAGCATTACGTACTTAGACCCTTCCCCCGTCGTGGCAGCTAGCGCGACAGGCTGAGAGTAAACATGCCAGGCGCGACCTCCTTTCGCCCGGCCGTCAGTATATTCCAATTAGCAAAGGCACACAAGTGCGGAAACCGCAGAAATGCTCCTGCGGAAGGAGGCATCAATTCTGCACGGGGTTCCATCCACTGGCTTCTACGCTCCGATGTGCGACTGACTAAGGTGGCCGTATCACAGGATAAGAGTAAACGCCCGAGGCATCAGAGACGGAGGAATTGTTCCCATCCTTCCCTTCTACCTGAAATGAAGCTCACGGCATTGCTCCAGGGACTCAGCCCTTCACTCAGTTCCTGGAGTCATTCACTATAGACAAAGGCCATTCTCGTGTTTGCCGACAAATATATAGCCTTCCTTTCAGCGCACTTGAAATATTTTCCCGAACCGAATACTACCGCTGATAATCTCGCGAGGCCGCTTCAAAATTTCAGTAATTTTGTACACACGCCAATGATGTAGTGTTTTAATAAATGGAAGGAAGGAAAGGGTTTAACGTCCCGTCGACAGTATGGTCATTAGAGATAGTTGTACTCAATGGGAAAACAGTAGGTGAGTGGCCAGATGCGATTCAGTAGGTTGTCAAGTGTCAAATCCCGTGGAGTGTGCACAGTTGGAAAATGAGAGGATTGAGCGATATATTTTTGGAGTTGCACTTATCCTAAAAGAGGCTGAAAAACAGAGTTAAAGCCGAAAGAGAAAATTTATACGGGAAAGTACTGTGTAAGTAAATTTGACATGCAAGAGAATCATTTAGTTCAGTTGTCTATTGCAAAAAGCAAGTTAATCCAGTGTAACACTTAATCAAGAGAACTGACATGTCCAAAAAACTATTTGGAGAGCATTAACAGTTTCCTGTTTAATGACTGAAATCCTTTGACTGGAGGAATAAACTGCTGTGCAGAATACATTTCTTGTGGCTTTTAATTTTCTGTCACACTTCAAAAAGATGAAGTGTGACTGCCGATGCAAGTTTATTTTCTACACGTTGCAATTTACAGTTCAGTTTTCCTGTCTCGTATAAGCTACAATACATTTCATCACAGGAGTACGACCCCAACGAGGATCCGTAGAGCGTGATGTGACTATGCAGGTTGGCCAAGCTGATCCACATTTCCCTTCTGAAACGTTGGAACTAACAAGTTAAGGCACGGTCTACTGGAGGCCTCATGGCCAACACGACCGCGTCGGTATCTCATTGGAGAAGTTTTTTCGTGTGGCTCATTGGCCTGGTGCAAGTCTTCCAATTGGTCGACACTCCGGCGACTTGCGTGTCCCTAACCTATCCCAGTTATTCAACCGGAGAAAAGGGACCTACAGTTTAACGCGGAGTCCGAACCACGTGTCGTTTCTGCAGCCTCCTCACATCGGTGAGAGGTGAAGGCTGGCTTAAAACGCAGACTAATCCGCCTGGTTCTCGAACCCACGACCCTTCCGCTTTCAGTCAGGCGCGTTACCCCGAGACCACCAGGCCCGACATTGAGAGAAGTAAATGTCATTTACAATTTTCTTAAAGTTTACTTTTTTGTGGAAAACAGTACGCATTTTAACGGCTGTGGAATGTCTGGTAGAAGTAACCTTGCAGTAAAGAAAACTTAGCTCATAGTTGGAGAGGGGATTAAAGTTCAACGAGAAAAAATAAAATTCTAAAGTTTGCGCATGACTGTAGGGGAGTTTGTGGACTACAACTGCGGCGCCTGGAATCAGAGCTGTGGAAAGTCAGGACGTCCTGCGATGCAGCGAGCGCAAAACCTGCCCTCACTTTCTTACGAGCGGGGCTCCAACCGTTACACAAGGGCCGCCATTTCCATCTGCAGCCATGCACGATTTCTAGAGGCAGGTCACAAGTCAGTGAATGGGGCCACTACTGAAAATTTAATATGATGTTACCGCAACTGTTTGGAAACGAATTAATTTTGTTTTACAATTATGCATAAAATATAACTATTAATTTACTTTTCTGTGCGTGGCTTAGGTTTTATTACATCCAGCAACTTTTTCTTTTTATAACTTCACTTCCACTCAGGTAGGTAATGAAGGTTAAAATAACATGTACATCTTTATTAACACGGCAGCATTGTATCGGCTCCACAGTGTGCATTCTTTGCCTTCGTCCGCGACACTTGCACGCAAAAAAACGCCAATAACTGAACCGCAAAAACTTGTTTTTGTCTATGACTTTGAAAGAAAGAAATCTATTGGAATTCATATATAAAAATGTCACAGGGAGATGTTCCATTTGAAAAGAACGAAGTGTTGACAGGGTGAATGTTTCTAACAAAAGAGGGGGAAAACTAGTAGAAACAACAAATGAGAAGATCAGTGTGTATTCAAGAGGAATGTAGGGAGACGCTAAACAATACTGACGCGACTTCTCTTAGAAGATAGTTTAAGTCTCAAAGAGTTATCGACAAACGTTCACTAGAATAAGCTCTTTGAAATTCTGAAGGTAGCAGCATTAAGCTATTACTACTTGTACAGAAACCAGATGGCAGTTTTAAAGAGTCGGGGTGCATGAAAGGGAAGCAGTGGTCTGGAAGGGAGATTATCAATGCCCTATTCCCCATGTCAATCAATTTGGACATTGAGCAAGAAGAAAGGACAATGTCTTTCAGACGAACGTAAAAAAAAAAAAGCAAGACAACGGTAGTAGAATGTAATCGATTAAATCAGGCGATGCTGAGGGAATTGGACAACAAAATGGGTCACTAATAGTAGACTAAGAGTTTTCCATTTTGGGCAGCAAATTAACTCATGACTGCCGACGCAGAAGGATATACAAGGTTGACGGCAACAAAAGCAAAGCTACATAAAAGAAATTAGTTAACGATGGATAAGGAAAACTTTCGCGAAGGAATTTATCTCGACTGTTGCCTAGAACGGCAGTGCAACGTGGGCGGCAAGCGGCTCAAACAAGGAGAGGCTAGAAGCTTTTAAAATGTGTTGCTAAAGATGTAGATCGCGTAACTAATGAGGTACTTGAGAGAACTGGGCAAAAAAGAGATTTGTGGCGTGACTTAACTAAAAGAAGGAATAGAATAGTATGGCACATTCGTCAAAGTACTGCAGGGAAATGTGTGTGGTTAGAAGGAGGGGGCTGAGGACTAAAAACTGCAGAGGAAGACCAACAACAGACGAGTGCAGTAAGCAGGTGTGTGAAGCAGTTATTTGCTGAAGAAGAGTCTTGCACAGGATACTGCAGCGTGAACAGCAGAAACGTAGGTCTTCGGACACTGAAGACAACAACATTAACAACAGGGAGATGAGAGACACGTACAATAGATTATAGCAAGGGCCTAAGAAGCCGAAAGGTCTTCCGAAGAAAAGAAGCAGCTAGTGTACGAACATGCAAATGGGTAACCCAGATGTGTTTGAAGCATAGCTCTGTGTTTGGGAGACACGAAAATAGAACAAATAGACGCCTTAACGTGGAGTTTTGCAGGAGCCTGTTTAAGAACAGCTGTACTAATGAAGACTACGTGCGACGCGGCAACGACGTTTCTTGTCTAAGAAGTTTCACATCAGACAAAGCTACAGAATGTTTGTACACATACTAAGACACGAGTCAATGCTGACAACTTTAGGTGAACGGATAGGGGAAAGACTCCATCACAGGGGCAACTCTAGGCATGAAAAGGCACATCATTGATGGTGAGGCTGCAGCAGTTAGGCTGAAATGAATTACACCGAAACAGCCTCGGTGTCAATGGCCGAAGTAGTAGCAAAAAGCTGTTTCGCTGCCTTTGAAACTCTTCCTATTTAAAAGATTGGAAAAAAGTAATGTTTATCTACTTAGTTCAGAACTGCCACATTACATTATACTCAATAAACGATTTTCTTATCACAGCATGCCTGTCTCAAGTGCAGAAACCATGTCCTTTCACGAGTCGCAAAGAAACAATCATATTCACTTTTACAACAATAAAAGTTACCATCGCGCTTAGCGCGTAAGAATCGTGTATTTGCTGAGACAGCTGCCACGGTTGGAACTAACTATTCACTCTCCGCAATTACAATGGTGGCGGTTATGAAGCCTATCACAAGACTATATTCACGGGAGGTTTGAACACACGTCACTCGCTCACTAAGGCGACGGGATTCCCATTATCTCGACCCCCTTCTAACAATGCCGCAAACCTATTCCAACTCGCTCTGTTCGGATTTTCCGCCTGCATTTTATGGTTCCAAGCTTCTCGGCTCTCATTCACCAAAGTCATTTTCCAACGTTTTACGAGTTAGTACTGCTAGGTATATAAAAATAGGGGGAATTTCGAACGCTCACACTACTTAACGCATTCTGCAGTGTTTGCATCATAAAATAATTACTACAACGGAGCTGTTGATGTATCCTGGGGCAAGGATAGGAATTTAATATCACAAACGCAACGTTGTTCAGAGAAAGGGCTTGCCCTTTTCTCACATGACATCTGGCGAGCCATGGATGAAGGGCAACAGGCGGATTGTGTTTTTCAAAAAGGCGTTCGACGCGGTGCCACACTGAAGACTGCTAAGATACGAGCTTATGCAATAGGTTCACAGATTTGTTACTGGTGTTATCGACGGCGAGTGTTCATCAGAGACGAGTGTATCATCAGGCGTGCCCCAGGGAAGTGTGATAGGACCGCTATTATTTTCTATCTATATAAATGATCTGATGGACAGAGTAACTTGTAATTTGCGGCTGTTTGCTGTTGATGCTGTGGTGTATGGGAGGGTGTCGCCTTTAACTGACTGTAGCAGCATACAGGATGACTTAGACAAAATTTCTAGTTGGTGCGAAGAATGGCAGCTAACTCTCAATGTAGAAAAATGTAAGGTGATGCGCATGAGTAGGAAAAACAATCCCATAATGTTCGAATACAGCATTAGTAGTGAGCTTCTCGATGCTGTCGCGCCGTTCAAATATCTAGGCGTAACATTGCAGAGCGATAACAAATGGAACGAACATGTAAGGACAGTTATGAGTAAGGCGGACAGCCGACTTCGGTTTATTGGGAGAATTTTGGGAAGATGTACTTCACCTGTAAAGGAGACCGCGTATAAAACGCTTGTACGAACACGTCTTGAGTATTGCTCAAGTGTTTGGGACCCGCAGCAGATCATTTTAAAGGAAGACATAGAGGCGGTTCAGAGATGAGCAGCTAGATTTGTTACCGGTAGGTTCGACCAATGCGCGAGTGTCACGGAAATGCTCCGGCAACTCAATTGGGGATCGCTGGAGGAAAGACGAAGTTCTTTTCGTAAATTTCTGATAGGAAATTTAGAGGGCCTGAATTTGAAGCGGGGTGTAGTACGATCTTGCTGCCGCCTACTTACATTTCGCTTAGTGATAACAAAGAGAAGAAAAGAGATATTAGGGTTCTTACGGAGGCATATGGGCATTCTTTTTTTCCCCGTTCTATTTGGGAGTGGAATAGGAAAGGAAATACCTAGTAGTACAGTGTACCCTCCGCCACGCATCTTACGGTGGATCGCGGAGTATGTATATAGATGTAGATTGCTACGACTAAAATCTCACAAGCAACTCCTTACTTGACCAGACCAGCATAATTTTACTGAAGCGAAATTTTAATGGAATGTGAAATCCACGGCCACACCAAGAAACAGAAATAAGAAGTAAAACCTAAACCAGTGACTTGCGTGGGCTTTTCCGATGAGTGTGTGGATATTTTTGAGAATGCCTACCCTCAAGTAAGGTGTCAAAATGGCGCGTAGCTGCGAGGGAGAGGCTCAAGGGGGCTGGGAACCGGAAGTCATTACGCAACGTCTGCAGCCAGGTGGCTCCGCAACTTCTCATATCAAAATGGCAGGAACAGTAAACAAAGATTGCCTAATTGATACAAAAATTTCGAGTAAGTGTTGGATTAAATGAATAATCAATTAGCCAGGAAACTCAATTCTGTGATGTACCGATGAGCAGGGAATAGATTTTTATTGTCGAGAGCGAATGAAGTGAAAGGAAGTGAGAGGAAAGGGGGTGGGGAATGGACAAAAGCGAGGCAAAAGGACATCTGATAGAAGTATGGATAGGATACCACGATCGGATGATGATACCGGATGGGAAACCTTGATCAGCAAATGAAACTTAAGTGTTTGGGATTAAGACAGTGAAGATTCAAATGTTTGTAGAGTCTATGGGACTTACCTACGGGGTCATCAGTCGCTAAACTTACAAACTACTTATGAACTGTCTAATACTAAGGACGGCACAAATATCCATGCCCGAGGGGGGATTCGAACCCCCGACGGTAGTGGCCGTGCAGACAGTGACTGGAGCGCCTCAGTCCCCTCGGCCGGCGACAGTGAAGGCCAGCTAGAGGTATGAAGAGGAACAGATGGAGCCGTGTTTACGGAAAGGGCCAGGCGAGTTCCCACAGGGCTTCACGAGCGGCTGCCCGTGCGTGCAGCGATCCAGCTGCGCTTCAAGCTTGGCCGGCCACCTACACAGCAGCCATTTTCGGACGTACGAACAACGCGTGAGTGCTTAATTCCCAACACAACCGCGCTCTTATACCCCAAATTCTACTCACTGCCCGCCTGCTACTACTTAGCTCCCATTAGCTGTGCGAACGGAAAACTGAGACCACTTTCACGAGTATCTGATGGTGTGTTAAATGTTCTTACTACAACGCTCCTGGGCTAGCCGAAATTGCCGTTACCGCGAATATCAGCGCTAGAAACTGTGATGCTGTCTTCTTTGTGAGAATAAGAAAGTGTAAAACGAGCAGCACAATCGAGATGAGGTACTTCTGAGAGTCATAACTGCGGAGGAAACTACTGCCAATTCCATTCAGAAAGCAAGCAAACTTCGGAGCAGGAAAGACCGTCACGCGGAATGGTAACAAACATCATAGTAATTTAAGGGCGTGAAGAATTATGTAAGCAATAGAAACTTTCTGCTTTGTAGATCATAATACTTGTAAAATTTTTCCTACAATCTCTAGGAAAACTCATTCTATCGTAGTTACCTCTTACCTCTCTACCACCAAATCGTGGTGGGAGAGAAACCCGAATTAATTTTGCTGCTTACACGAGAAAGTAAATATAGGAATATTATGATATAACGTCACGCCGGTGACAGGATTATTTAGAAACGGGCCACAAGAGAAAATTCCGGATTCAGGAATCAAACTGGCTATAGAAATGGCTTTTGTTGATAAGGTTTATTTATAGTGTGGTCAACGATATGTTGTAGGCACCAAATACTTTCTCAGTAATTAACCGTGAAATCAATGAAAAGAAACCTTGCTGAGTGAATCGTCACATGTTATTTGCGTAAATTTATCTGGAATAAGACCTTCTTCCCCCAGATCTAGATATTGCACCGCTTTCCAGAGTAAAACTGGCCCATCACATAATAATAATAATAATAATGTAAATATCTTCAGGTACTGAAAATGCTATGCAGAGCAGCCCCCCAAGGGCTCAGGGCGAGCACGGGGCCCCGAGCTAATGCAGTTTTTCTTCCTTCTTTCCTCCCTCGCGTGCATTTCCTTTCCCATCCCCTCCCGCACCCATAGGCGGACTGATGACAGCAGATCGGTCCCCATGTCCCAACCAACCAACTATGCAGAGCAGTAGCGGTGTCACGTGTCTACACTACATACTGATGTACGTGGTACGGGGCTGCATCGTCAACAACACAAAGGTACGCAAAACTGTGTCAAAGATATGCTACACATTTATCGAATATGAATGTTTGTTCGTATTTTATGCGCTGCCGTACCGTTCATCCGAATGCGGGGGGGACTGATGACCTACGTAGTTTTGTCCCCCTAAAACAAAACAAAGCCATCCGATTGCTATGAAACTTTTGTCATATGTTGTCTGCACTTTTGCGAAGGTTACAGGCATAATTATATCACTATACGGCACAGAGTTCACGAAATATGGTGTCATGAACACCGAGATGCGTGAAAAACTGCCGCGTTACGAATGACGTTTAAATTTATTACTTCTTTGTTACTAAAAATCATTCGCAACATATTTTGCAAACAGTACCCATTTATACCAATGAATGTAACTACAAAATTGTTTCATTTTACGACTTATAGTTTAGGATATATGACGATATGAACACTGAGACGCGGGGGAAACAAAAAATAAGAGGAATGTAACTTTATACGTAAAATTTTGTAGGGTACATGGCAGAGGGTACTCTATCTACGAACTTGGACAAAGTCTACGGTGTTATTCAGATCCTGATGAATTGTTTCACATTTAAACTTCAAAACAGTAAGAACATCACCGTCCACCTAATATTTCACGAAGTGCACGGCGGAGGGAGCATTAAGGCATCACATCACACATCACCATTTAAGTTATCAGAGTTACATAATTTTTCACAGGCGGAGGAGGCAACGCACTGAGGACGTGGAGTTCAGCAGAGACGAGAAGGTGACTGGCAGAGAAAGAGGGGAGATGTACAACGAGAAAGAGAGGGGCAGGAGGAGATGAGCAGAGAGAGAAGGGAAAAGGGAAGGATGCTGCACACTACCTTGAGATAGCCGGGTTTCACAACTATAGAGACGAAAGCAACAGAACAGTTCAAAGTGAGACTGCATTTCTGGGAACGCCGTATGTCAACGGTAAGCACGAGATTCCATACGGAAACAGACAGGGAAACAAAGAGTTTGACCAGTGTTGCTCATTGGCGATGGCGACAGGCACGAGTGAAAAATATGAGAGGAACACATAGAGCCCAGCTGGTGCCTGGAGCAACGTCCACAGTGACCTGTCGCAGCGTACCCACTCACCTGCGGGCATTAAGGACTCACAGGTGCTGGCCACTGCAACAGCATACGCCCAACACTAACTTCGTGGCTGCATAAATTCACTTCTGAAACTGGATTAGAAATTTGAGTCCAAGCTTTATTAATATTATTTTCCCTTTAAGGTTTTCTATATTGACCCGCGTGTGTGGATTTTTATTGTTATTACCACCCAGTGGCGTAACTAGGACTTGGCTTTGGGGGGGGGGGGGATAGATCGGCTTGACGACCAAAATTTTAGTCACTTTCCAGACAGACTACCATCTACCTCTCCCGTTGAAGAAACTAATTCACTCCCTTCCAATGAAAGCTTATGGTAAAACACCCCAAGTTTCCAATCTTTACCTTTACTAGATTGCTGTTATACGATTTTTTCTTTTCTTATTTCTCTCTCTCTCTCTCTCTTTTTCTTTTCTTTTTGGGTTCTGGGGGGGGGGTTCTATCCCCCTCATCCCCCCATAGTTACGCCACTGTTACCACCTACGCCTTATCTGGGATTGCTACTACAGCATTTTATATTTCGCTGTAACTTACTTCTCTCGACGATCTTTTAAATGTGTGCACAGAGAAACGCGTCGACCTTTTTCATCCGAATCGGCAGCATACAATGGATGTTTGACTTGCAGCACACACAG
Source organism: Locusta migratoria (assembly GCA_026315105.1). Taxonomy (NCBI): domain Eukaryota; kingdom Metazoa; phylum Arthropoda; class Insecta; order Orthoptera; family Acrididae; genus Locusta; species Locusta migratoria. Next base: position 739,241,527 of record CM048755.1, on the reverse strand, counting down.
AAATGTTACGAGGAATCGGGCAGGTCATGCTGTTTGATTGCTCGAGCCACTCGCCGCTAGCCAGCCGCGGGAACGCACAATCATCGTAGCAACTAGACGTATTCGCCACAGCACGCGTTTACGTCTAACAAAAGAGTTTGTTATTTACAGTGGACTGCAGATTTGAGTCAAGTCAGCACTACCGCTGTGACGTCACGCACTCCAATGCAGACTGAAGGCAATAAGGCGTGCCGTCGCCGTCCAGTTCCGCGAACTGGAGATCTCGGTCGACGCAGAGCCGGAGAAGTTTCGCAGGCGTCGCTCGTGACCTCGACGGCCGCGGGACGTTGAACCCGACTTCCCTTCCCTGCATTTTTAGAAGCCGGCACTCTCCGATATTGCGCGTGTTTAAGAATAGGGCGCCGTCGTTTGTACGTCGCGTCATTGCGGCTACGGTGTATCATTAGGAAAGGGCGGCTACAGCTGCAGGAGGCCGCGCACACGCTAGCGGACCATTCCCACGCGATAAGCAGACATCTGGAACGCTTCCTTCCCCACTGGCGATTAAATGGCCTTCACTGCCAGATTACACCGCACAAACAAAGGGGAAACTCGCTGCACCAGGAAGCTCCCGTTTGTGCGTCCACTCTTCTTCCCAAACACACACACACACACACACACACACACACACACAGGAGGCGCGCACACGCAGTTCGGCAAATGTGACAATCAGGTAGCGAGCTGCAACATTGCGCAACACGCCGTGCATTGTGATTACTTACTTGCAGTAGGACTCTGCTCTCAGGGCTGTTATGCAGGTACCGCCGTTCTTGCACGGGTTTGGTGAGCACGAAACGAATCCTGGAACACAAAACCAATTCATTCGATTAACAATGAATAACTATTTTCAAGATGCACACATGCAAGCATCAGAAATGTATCACAAAGAAAATGATAAAGTGTAGAGAGTGCAATCAGTGCTGGACACCGAAATTACAAATCCCTGAAGAAAGCGTCAAACGCAGGTGGCAATTCACTGCAGGCGTACATCACGGCTGGCAGTACACTAGACTGCATATCTGCTTGTAAAATGCATGACAGGGAAAAGTGATATTGCTACTTGGGAAATGCACCAAATACATTTAAAAAAATGTATATATATATATAATATGCCGATGACGGGCAATGATCCTATCGTTATGGAGAGGGGTGGGCAAGTTTGAAGCCCTTACTCTTACGGGAATTAGTTTCATAACTACGAGTTTGAGTACTGTGGGCAGGGCGAAGCTGGGAATTTGTATCTGACGGGAGGCATGCTTAGGTAGTCCTTGCAGGTGCGGTGATCACTGTGTCCCCAGTGGTGTAGGGGTCAGCGCAACTGCCTAGAAAGCAGGAGACCCGGGTTCGAATCACGGCTGGGTACACATTTTCAGCTTTGCCCAATCGCAGTTGATGTCATATATTCTGTGAATATTAAATAATAACAACTGCAGGATCAGAAGTGACGTCTGTTCTTTCGGAACAGACGCCACATGTATATACATTTAAAAAAGCCAGCCACTCAAAATTAACTAATTTCTTGCCCCCACTCCAATGTACATTTGTAAAAATCAACAATGAATGATAAGACGAGCAAATCTCGAAGACGCCTCAGCCGCATTAATTAAGCAAACCTGTCTTGATACATACAAGATTATTCAAATGTTCAAATGTTTATTAAGCTTATGGGACTTAACTGTGGGGTCATCAGTCCCTAAACTTATAAATTAACTTATACTAAAGGCAGCACAAATATCCATGTCCGAGGGAGGATCGAACCGCCGACGGGGAACGGCCTCGTGCATCGGAGCATAGTGCCTCAATGCGCTCGGCTTCTCAGCCGCGGCGTACAAGGTTATTTGAAACTATATAATCATATTCAATTAACAGCACAATTTTGTTAGTCGGTTTTCGTCATCAAAAGCCATCACCAGACTTTTAAAAGTTTTTGTCAGCAATGTTACACTATTTGGTACGGTCTTAGAAGAGACGTTATTTGTCTACTCAGACTCAAAGATAGAGTAAAATGATATCTGTGCTGTGGTAGTATAATTGAAAAAAAAGTAAATAAATAAACAAACAATTATATACAGAAAACTGGGCGTGGAGGACAAATCAGGAGTAACATAAATGCAAACTGAATAACTTTACCTATATAGCATTTCAAAGAAATTACTGATGTCAATAAATGAATGAGGACAGGACTGCTAAAAATATTTTTAATTTTTGGGGAGCAAACCGGCTTTCTGCGGAGAAGTACCACTTATCAGAGGCACCTTGGGGACAAACTCAGCAGAGCAAATCCTCTAGGGTGTCTTCGGCCAAGTCCTGTACGCTGCTTTTAGTATTTGGTTCTTGCTCCACTAATACGTTTTTCGCGCCATTTCTGGTTGAATTCTAGCGGGTGAATCAGCTGACGATGTGTAAAGGTGATTTATAGGTTTAAATAAAATACTTAGCTTACAATTAACTATGAAAGATAAATATTAAATAGTCGAACGTTGGAACTGCGACAGTTTTCAAGACTTTTAAGAACCCGTTACAAATTAAACCACCACACGTGAAGTATACACAAGCACGAGTAGGCGCAACTTTTACACAACTTCCGTTCTGCACGCGTGAAGCCGCCAAGAGCTGCCTGGACAAACCCGAAGTGTGCGGAGAAGGTACGATAGCCGTGATGTTAAAACTGGCGCATAGTATCTTTTATGTGCACCAGTACTGAGGGCCGTCTCCGTAGCTCAGTGGCAGCCGCCGATGCGAGGGGCCCGGGTTCGATTCCCGGCGTTGTGCGTTTCTACTCATCACTTTCATCATCATCATCGACACTGAAGTCGCCGAAGTGGCGTTAATAGAAAGAAGATGTCCCGGCCACAAAAAGCCATACGATCATTTCATTACTAGTACTGAGAAAGGAAGCTAAAAAATTAAAATACTGATACAACTAGCTGGAAATGTAGGCATATATTATTCATTAGTATAATTATCGCTTGCCTCTTTGGACTCATACAATTCTGAACCCATCTCTAGTGTTTTTAAAAAATTAAATGTATATATAAACCCAGATCGCCAGCTGCCAATTTACGATCACCAATGGCCAGCTGGCGACCGTAAATTTCACACCCTGAAATTAGTTAACAACCCTGATAAAATTACTTTTAGAACAAAACTGCGATATTAATGCAATAATTAAAATGTTGTTTGGCAACAGTTCAAATGTTCGTTAGAGCTTATGGGACTTAAATACGGGGTCATTAGTCCCTAAACTTACAAAATACTTATGAACTAGCTTATACTACGGCACAAACATCAATGCCGGAGGGGGGATTCGAAAACCCGACCGCAGCGGCCGTGCAGACCGTGACTCGCACGCCGCAGACCGCGCGGCCACCGCGGCCGGCTTCAAAATAGTGTTCCACGATATAGCGACAGCAAAAATCAGATACACTCAGTCTAGTCTGATCACGTATTTGCTGGAAATATATTAACTAACAGAATTATTTACGGGATAACAGTCTCGTTCAGGCATGCGAAGCTGAGAAACGTAATAAAATCTCCACGTTAAATGTAACTGTGTTCTCGAACGCCACGTAGAAATTGTACCGTAGGACAATAATTCTGACCCAGGCGCAATGGTAGAAGTTTCGAGTAGTGTGCTTCTGAAAAGTGCCGGCTGATGAGCCCAGAAATAGTGACAGATAATTGAGAAGCCACTGAGGATGATCTCCAACGATTTCACAACAAATCAGGTTTGATAGCTTCAGACAACTGTAGAAGATGGTCTCTTATCAGCCAACACTCAACTGTAAAGATTAATATGAAGTATCGCACATTCAGTTAAACACGGATCTTAAGTGAAGACGTGGAGTCAGCAGCATGAACTTCCTAACTAGATTTTACGGCTGCATCATCCACAGCAAAGCCAAGATATAGTGAAACAAATGAAGAACAGAATGAGAACTGTTCTGACAAAGCATCACTGGAGCGACATGTTCACACACACACACACACACACACACACAAAGGGGGCCTACAGCTTAACGTGGAATCCGAACCACGTGTCCTTTCTGGCGACTCCTCACATCGTTGAGAGGTGAAGGATGGGTTAAAGTGCAAACTGAAAAAAAATCCGAGGTCCGACCGGGTTTCGAACCCGCGACCCTTCGGTTTCCAGTCGAGCACTTTACCCCAAGACCACCAGGCCGACAGATCGGATAGAGAGACAGACAAACAAATGAAAAGCTGCTTAGAAGAGTACTGGACGCCGATCTATGTGGAGGCACATCCAGAAAAGAAGGGAGAAACTAGTAGGACACATTTTAAGGCATAACATCACCATTGGAACAATAGCAGGAGGTACTGAAGGAAGTAATCGCCGGGGATGACCAAGGATGTCATACATGCAACAGATTACGAATGGTGCTGGATGTAACACACTAAGAGGAAGGCAGGCAAGAGAGAGGCACCTCAGCGTTTAAGAAGACTGTAGCCACCGTCAGTTGCCAAACTATAGTAGGGTCACGAGGAACGAAGACAGTGCAGCCGCTAGTGTTGTTTCTTATGGCAAGGTGTATTCCAGCGTAATTCCTGGCCACATACCATTTCTTCTCAACGGTATCATACTACCGAGCAATATCGTGTTGTCGGTGGTTCACCAATTAAAAGATCCTTGAGAACTTAACTACAACATTCGCGTATTTTATAGGCTCTCGAGTTGTAACAAACACGGTCGGATAAGCTACAGGCGGACATCCAGAGATTGAATGCCTTCATACCAGTGTGGATAACGTTCAACAGTTTGTTTCCAGGGCATATAACTCCTGTGTTTCATTAGGAGCACGTTGAGACGCTTCCACATATTACGGGATTATTATACAGGTCCATACAGTTGTTCCGGGTCACGTGTATGCAATGGAGACAAGGAGCGTACCTTGCATCTGACGGTTAGGAAACACGAGTTGTCTTCTTAGCTCCGTGTCTAGGTGGGCAAGTTGTAGACTGTGTGACAGCGATGCGTCTCTTTGTGTGCACAGGAAGTCGGCATCGTCTTGCAAGATGGTCTACCTGCGAGCATCAGATGCTGCAGAATGAAGATGCGTGCGCAACTCTGAGCGAGCGGCTCACCTCAGCAGCACAAAAATAACACAGCACAATCGCGGGCTGAAACTGCCAAAGGAAGGAATACGGTCAGCGAGTTTCTGCAATCCTCACTATATGGTGCCAGTCTTTGAAAATGTCTGATTTCGTGCCACCTAAAGCTACTCCGTAACTGTAAAAATTTATCTCCAGATGGGCATCTGGCCCCAAAACGGTCACTGTCAAACAAATATAAGCAGTCAACATACTGACACACCATATTTTTAAAGGAAACAAACTTGCGTCATTAAAATTGTGGAATATAATGAAATTTCTCTGGGTTGGTTGGTAGACGGAGACCAGTTCAAATACATCGTAGTCATCCGATAAAAGTTATATTGCATTTACTGTCTCGCTGCATCGAGTTTCCTCATAAATGATGAAAAGTTCTTGAACGGAAAGTTTGAAGTATGGCTATTGGATTCCACAATTACGTTCTGCTGTGTAGGTGATGTGGTTTTTACTTTAAGCAAAACGTTCTTCGCACTGCTGACTAAATGTAATGATCTTATGTTATTGTTTTATTTGTATCAAAATGTCACTTGTGGTAGATGGATGGTTCTGCATGGAAATTATAGAGACCACTGTTGGGTAGCGGCTTCTTGGTTTCTGTGACGCTACGGGCCAAACCGACCCTCGACTATTCTCACGCCGTTTGTACAGATCTTCTCTTTTCTCTCTCTGGCAATTCTAAACCCCCTTAGGGCCCACTCTGAATAGCAACCGCAAAATTCATTCCGATGAGAGTTTTGCAGCGGGTCTCGTACTCGCTCGAGAGCCTTGTTCTGAGCATTCATATGAGCGTAACACTTGTTTTTGTCACAACTCGAGTTACGGAGCCGTTCCAGTTTAGTCGTCCAGGATGGGCCTATAGCGGCAAAAAGGAGGACTTGGTAACACATGAAAAACTTTAAATGTTAGCACCACTTTACTGACGGTATATGTCTGGAGTGCAGGTTTGCATATAATTGAAGCACGGACACGAGCGGTTAGGACAAGAAGAGACTAGAAGCATTTCAAAGGTTGTGCTGGACGCAATGGAGTGAAAATAAACTTGTTGCCCTAAAGAAGGAATCGGCTAGAACGACACAACAAGTTTAGTGTTTGCTTCTCGGCACAACCGCTGCTCCACAAACGCACACCTACCGTTTCCCAGAAATACATCTCGGCTCCCCAACTTGCTGCGCAGCAGTACCGACAATTTCAAAACGACTCGCCCCTTCAAGTTGCAAGCTGCGTTTCTAAAGACTTATAGGGGCAACAAAAATTTCATTTTAAATATTGTTCACAATTCTTGTCCAAACTTAAAATAAATAAATGAACGTTGCAGCAAAAGAAGGAATCGGCTAGTACGACACATTCTGCGACATAAACATCGTTCAAGTGAAACTCGGCTTGCCCTTATCTCACATGACATCTTGCGTGCCATGCATGAAGGGCAACAGGCGGATTGTGTTTTTCTCGACTTCAAAAAGGCGTTCTACGCGGTGCCACACTGCATACTGGTAACGAAGATACGAGCTTATGGAATAGGTTCACAGATTTGTGACTGGCTGGAAGACTTCCTAAGTAATAGAACGCAGTACGTTGTTCTCGACGGCGAGTATTCATCAGAGACGAGTGTATCTTCAGGCGTGCCTCAGGGGAGTGTGATTGGACCGCTATTATTTTCTATCTATATAAATGATCTGATGGACACAGTATTTTTTTATTTTTATTTTTTTATTTATTTATTTTTTGCTGCTGTTTGCTGATGATGCTGTGGTGTATGGGGAGTGTCGTCTTTAACTGACTGTAATAGCATACAAGATGACTTAGACAAAATTAGTAGTTGGTGCGAAGAATGGCAGCAGCTTGCCCGTGAGTAGAAAAAACAATCCCATAATGTTCGAATACAGCATTAGCAGTGAGCTTCTTGATGCTGTCGCGTCGTTCATTGCAGAGCGCTATGAAATAGAACGGACATGTAAAAACAGTTTTGAGTAAGGCGGACAGCCGACTTCGGTTTATTGGGAGAATTTTGGGAAGATGTACTTCATCTGTAAAGGAGACAGCGTATAAAACGCTTGTACGACCACGTCTTGAGTATTGCTCAAGTGTTTGGGACCCGCAGCAGATCAGTTTAAACGAAGACATAGAAGCAGTTCAGAGGCGAGTAGCTAGGTTTGTTACTGGTAGGTTCGGCCAACGCGCGAGTGTCACGGAAATGCTCCAGCAACAATATTTGGGATTGCTGGAGGAAAGACGACGTTCTTTTCGTGAATTTCCGTTGAGGGAATTTAGAGGGCCGGAATTTGAAGCTGAGTGTAGTACGATCTTGCTGCCGCCTACTTACATTTTGCGTAGTGATCACAAAGACAAGATAAGAGAAATTAGGCAGGCATATAGGCATTGTTTTTTTCCTCATTCTATTGGGAGTGGAATAGGAAAGGAGATGCCTAGTAGTGGTACAGTGTACCCTCCGCCACGCACCTTACGGTGGATTGCGGAGTATGTATGTAGCTGTAGATTCTACTTCTTAAGAGGTATAGTCTTTATCTTATGTTACGAATTTGAAATATTCAAATATCGCAACTGCTACAGGGCAGTGAAATCAATTCAATGGACTCGAATCCCGATTTTCCGTGTCGAGCCAGCGGTCGACTTAACCAATTAAGCCAGTGGTTCTCAAACTGTAGGTACCTTGATCTATTTATGTAAGTCACCGGATGACTTTTTTAGAACATACCTAACCGACGAAAGAAATAGGAAAGTTTCATAATTTGCATACTTACATAATGCAAACAAGGAACTAGTGTGCGTTATAAGGTGCCTAGGGCAGGTTGAGAAAAACCGCAGCCGTAGGAGTCGTTAGTGATTGCGATATGGTAACGCATTTGTGACAAGTGTCAGATGAGTAGGCGTAACCTTGATTTGATGTGATTCTTCAGTACGGTGTACTACCTTCCCCCTCGAGATGTTTCCTCCGCGGTCCGCGCGTCGGAGGTGGCTGTTCTTCTTCTTCGGTCCCCGCGAGGAGCTTCTTTCTCTGTCCACGGCCCGTCGTCGGCTGTTGCAGAAAAGCTTGCTGCTGTAGCGACGCTGTAGTTGCTCTGCTTCCCTGGTCTCCATAGTCTTGTTCCAATGCTGGTTCCAAGCCTTGCTAAGATTAATGTAGCAGTCCCGGTTAGTGAGATCGAATCTGGTGCGATTTCGATGGCCCCTCTAACGACACAGTGCCAATACTTGGAAGTCTGTGGCAAAATCCTGGTTTGTTCGCGCTCCGTGGAGCGATTCTCGAACGAACACTGTTTTGCGACCGCCGACTTGTTGAGATACATCAGTCACGTATGCTATGGTGTCCTCGGCAACGATCTTTGATAGTGCGCACTGTCTGTCCAATGTACAGGGTGTTACAATAAGGTACGGCCAAACTTTCAGGAAACATTCCTCACACACAAACAAAGAAAATATGTTATGTGGACATGTGTCCGGAAACGCTTAATTTCCATGTTAGAGCTCATTTTATTACTTCTCTTCAGATCACATTAATCATGGAATGGAAACACAGCAACAGAACTTATCAGCGCGACTTCAATCACTTTGTTACAGGATATGTTCAAAATGTCCTCCGTTAGCGAGGATACATGCATCCACCTTCCGTCGCATGGAATCCCTGATGCGCTGATGCAGCCCTGGAGAATGGCGTATTGTATCACAACCGTCCACAATACGAGCACGAAAAGTCTCTACATTTGGTATCGGGACTGCGTAGACAAGAGCTTTCAAATGCCCCCATAAATGAAAGTCAAGAGGGTTGAGGTCTGGAGAGCATGGACGCCATGGAATTGGTCCGCCTCTACCAATCCATCGGTCACCGAATATGTTGTTGAGAAGCGTACGAACACGTCGACTGAAATGTGCAGGAGCTCCATCGTGCATGAACCACATGTTGTGTCGTACTTGTAAAGGCACATGTTCTAGCAGCACAGGTAGAGTATCCCGTATGAAATCATGATAACGAGCTCCAGTGAGCGTAGGTGGAAGAACATGAGGCCCAATCAAGACATCACCAACAGTGCCTGCCCAAACGTTCGCAGAAAATCTGTGTTGATGACGTGATTGCACAATTGCGTGCGGATTCTCGTCAGCCCACACATGTTCATTGTGAAAATTTACAATTTGATCACGTTGGAATGAAGCCTCATCCGTCGCATGTCAACACAAGCACGGAAGTCGTCATTACCTTCCTTCAATTGGGCCAACTGGCGGTGAATCGAGGAAGTACAGTACATACTAACGAAACAATTGGGTATTTTGACAATTGTCTGCACGAATTATTTCAATTTACATTTAAAGAGAAATACTAAAGTGAGCTCTAACATGGAAATTAAGCGTTTCCGGACACATGTCCACATAACGTATTTTCTTTCTTTGTGTGTGAGGAATGTTTCCTTTTTTACCTTTTCGTAACACCCTGTATGTCTTTCCACACTGACACGGAATCTAGGACACACCGGTCATCCACTAACCGAGATCATTTTAGACACTATCGAGGCTCGCAAGAACAGGCAGTAAGAGAGGACAACATCCAGAACACTACCTTTTTTATTTACATATATCACAGAATGGATTTTTTAAAATTGCTGCATTTTGAAGATATCATTTACTTTTAGTTTATAAACCTTTGCACATTAAACACACTTAGCCTAAGGATTTCTCCGAATTCCGTAAACATGTCGGAACACAAGAAGAGTCAGCGATGTCATTCATTAGACGCCACTACAACTATTTGGTTCGTGTCATTTTGAAAGCGTAAGCATGTACCCTTTGTCAGCAAATTTTTTGAGATGTGGTAGTGTTAATTGATTTGTGAAATATGTAACGTCGTCGTGAACTGACGCCGTTAGAACTTGGTATGGTGGTCACTTCCCAACGGATGGGAATTTCGATTTCGGCAATGGTGCTGGAATTCGGCTTCACATGATAAACATCGTTGCCACGGCGGAATAGCTGTCCTCACTAAGGCGCCTTGCTACGGTGCGCGCGACCAATGCACGTCGGAGGTTCGAGTCCTCCATCGGACAAGACTATGTTAGTTTAAGTAGTTTGTAAGTTTAGGAACCGATTACCACTGCGGTTAGGTCCAATAACTTCACGAACATTTGAACACGAACAACGTCCAGCGTATATCGTGACCGGGTAAATCGGGGAGTCACAGTCGACAACAAGACGATATATGCCGGCCGTCCAGCAATTCTCGACGGATCGTCAAAAGTGACTCAAGAACAACAGTACAACAACTGACGGCTCAGTTCAACACAGGAAGTGTTAGACACGTGTACTAGTGCAATATGAGCTGTGGGAGCGCCGCGTATTACAGCGTCAGAGGTCGCCAGGGGTGGACAGTGGAACGGTGCCGGGGCGTGATACGGTCGCAACAATCTCGGTGTCAACTGCCAACAGGCTGTGGTGTCTCTGTTATGGAATGACTTCGATTTCCTTGATACGGAATGGACACCGTCGTTGTTCTGGAAAGGCCTTTGAATAGTCCGCGGTATGTTGTACTGTTAGGGGCCATCACCGGCCATTATGACCTTCCAACAACGTGACGGTTCTGCCGTGTTTCCAGATGATAACGCGCCAGTACATCGCTCCCACGCTGCCCGGAAATGGTTCCAGGAATATGCGGGGGAAGAACAAAGGGTGAGATAGCCACCCGAGAACCAGAGCCTGTCTGTGACGTCACGGGGTGGAGGTTTCGTGGCGCGGCTCCTGCGGCCATACGATTTGGAGTCGGAATTCGCGAAGTCAGTCTAATTTAAAACGTTTACAAAAATTCGGGCAAACGCAAGATTAGTTGTAGGAAAGGGCACGTCCGATATTCTTTCTCATCCCCGATAAAAACTATATGAGCGTATGCTCCGGTGTGTAATGATCACTGTGTCGACGGGACGTTAAACAGTAATCTTGAACACGGCTGCACTTCAGCAACGCTAAGATCGGAGTGTAGAAAAATAACAGCCAATCAGTTGCAGTGAATAATTGTCGTTAAACTTTGACCAGGTATCGACGAAATTAATTTTGCCTTCTTCAGAAGGTGTCGAACACGTGAAAATACACAAAAGTTGTTTTAAAATAGAACATAGAGACAACAGCTCTATGTCAAAGTTCAACTTGTACTGCATTCCGCATTCGCTCGTATAGTTTTTGTCGGGAATGAGACAGGGAATTGGACGCGCCCTGAGTTTCGGTCTTTGCCTAATCCTGTATCGGGAGTGGCAAACGTGCTAGCACCTGCACTTTTAACGCTTATCGAAGAACAAACAAACGGGAAAAGACGCGTGTCGCAGTGGTCGGCCGGGCACTAGTGGGTGTTTATCTGACTGGTATCGGGCGGAGCCGAGACAAAGGACGCTCTGTGCCCAACAGCGGCGTGTTTGACCACGCCGATAGCGCCTAACATAACACCCTGACAACTCGACACTGCTTCATCTGCAGTGCCCCATCACCGAAGAGACGGCGTCCAGTCGTAGCAAAGCCATCTTTTAAGAATGGCTCGCAAGCACTCGAACGTTTTCTGCGAAAGGACGTTATGCGGGAACTAATACATGTAACGCCGCGGTGGAGTAGCGTCTCGCTGAGGAGCGCGCGGTTGCTCGCCGTCGGAGGTTCGAGTCCTCCCTGGGACATGTGTGTGTGTGTGTGTGTGTGTGTGTGTGTGTGTGTTGTCTTTGCGTTAGTTTACCTTAGTTTAATTACTTTGTATGATACGGACTGATGACCACGCAGTTTGGTCCGGTAGATTTACAAACATTTGAACATTTCTAATACATGTTACAAACTATGCCATCCAAACTAATCTCATTGGACTACTACTCATTTTCCTTAAGATTCCGCAAGTGGGTGAGCATATTACGATTGTTTGTCCTAGAAAGTGAATGGGTGTTCCCATTATGATGTGTACATAGCTGTCGTGAGCAACATATGTTCGTATACAACTTCTCCTTGTGACCTATGTTCCGCCCCTCTACGAGTTCCACCCGAGGCATGTACCACAGTCCCCCCCCCCCCCTCCCTTCCCGATCCCGAGCTAGAAGACAAAGTGTGTTTCTGCATAGGTAAGCAATGCATAATTTACGATACCGCTCGAACCAACTCTTGCGTTGACAGAGACGATTCGACACATAACAGATCTATATCCACGTCTCACAATAAATCAAAAATGTTCAAATGTTTGTATAGTCTATGGGACTTAACTACGGGGTCATCAGTCCCTAAACTTACAAACTACTTATGAACTAACTAAGACTAAGGACGGCACTAATATCCATGCCCGAGGGGGGATTCGAACCCCCGACCGTAGTGGCCGTGCAGAGCGTGACTGAAGCGCCTCAGTCCCCGCGGCCACCGCGACCGGCACAATAAATCGTTAAGTGTAAGGTACAATAATGTTTCTTGGTGACTGACCCTTCGAAGGAGCCAATGAAATGGTAGTAAACTGAAATAAGTGGCACAGTTTATTTATTTATTTATTTATTTTACAATAAACCGAAGTCATTTTCGAAGGCGACTCGTCGGTAGTACTTCAAGAAGTGGTGAAAGATTTAAACAACTGAGTTAATTTTGATTTCCTGATGCGTGGTAATGAAAAGATATCCGAATGTATCTTTCCATTTAGAACATCAATCATTATCCATTGAACTCCTCAATACACAAATCTGGAATTTCGTATTAATCAAACAGTGACTGGCGAAGTGGATAAAATGTTGCTCTCGCTTTCGGGAGGAAGGAGGTTCAACTCTCCGTCCGGCAATCCAGAGTTAGGTTTTCTTACACCGTTTAGGGAAAAAACCACGATAGTTCCGAACAGTGGGACAGGCTGTTGAAAAGTGGAAACAACACTTCATACAAACGCAGTCCGCCAGGCTACAGAAGTAGCGAGTTTTCGGCAACTTTTGAGTGCTACAAAAATACATGAAGAGGGCAACATAAAAGCTTGACCACTGAATATGCTTTGAGAAGTGAAACGCACCTGGCCTGAATAAGACTTATTTATAGTTGCAAAAGATGGTAACGTAACATAACAGGGTGTTTCACTAAGTATGTTTGCCTCTGTAACTTATAAAATAATAGGTAACGGGAAATTTTAATGCGGTAGGTCAACACAAGAAATGTTAAACTTTCTGCGGAGCTATGAACATAGTTTATTGTAACATTTTCCAAAGAGTTACAGCACAAAGATATATTTTTTTAAATGGAATAATAGTTTTTTCTACCGTGCATTGGATTCATTTAAACCAGCTGCGTCCAAATCAATTTAAACTACATTACTATCACTGTTAGTTTGGGAGCTACAACCCTTCAAAGTTTAGGGGACGGAGGCTACGACTGCGTAGCTCACTGGCTGGTGGTCATGAGACAGTGGGCTGTGCCCCAGGGGATAGCCACTCAGCCAGTCAGATACGCTATCGCAGCCTCAACCCCCGGAACTCTGAAGGGTTGTAGCTCCCAAACTAACAGTGATAGTAATGTAGTTTAAATTGATTTGGACGCAGCTGGTTTAAACGAATCCAATACACGATAGAAAAAACTATTGTTCCATTTAAAAAATTATATCTTTGTGGTGTAACTCTTTGGAAAATGATACAATAAACTATGTTCATAGCTCCGCAGAAAGTGTAACATTTCTTGTGTTGACCTACCGCATTAAAATTTCTCGTCACCTATTATTTTATAAGTTACAGAGGCAAACACACTTAGTGAAACACCCTGTATAAACTGAAAAGTAAATACTGAGTCGTAATAAGGAAGCATTCATCTTTTTTCAGTTAAGGTTAATTTTGAGCAAGAGCTGTGTCCTCGTGAACTTCCGGCCGAGGTGGAGGTCGGGCCGCCGTTCAAGGAGGCGCGGCAAACTTGACTGCTGTCACATTTCCTTTTTTAGGACGAGCGACTACCGCAAAACTGGCCATTATTACTACTGCCTGTCCAGCTGTCAGCTCTTGCCCAGTACTCGAGCGAGCTTCATCGGTTCCGTGCAAACGCCGCGCTATGTTGTCGATGCGCAAATAGTACTCCCTATCTGCTGGAAGGAGGCGGAGGCGTCCCAAAGGAATACTCTTAGTCATCCATTTTAAGCGGCCTCTTCATCATTGACATTTTGTACGATGCCACATTTCACAGTACGTACATGTAAAGCGAAAAATCTAAAACTGTCCATTGGTAATTATTTTTTATTATTAATTTATTTATTTTTGTATTTACAGATTACACTACATTCATAACCTGTCAAAAATTTCAGAAAGGGCGATCTTGTTTTCAGTAATAGGCAGAGATTCACGAGGAATATATGTCTATACAATTTACAAATATTTCGTGCCGACTGGCTGAGCTTCCATGAACTGAAATTCCTCGCCACTATGAAAAGAATGCGTCTGCCTTCCAGTGACGGTAGGCACCCTGTTATTCCACACGCATAGTTCCCTGGCAGTTTATGCCTATGAGACCTACGGTACCACAAACACTTCAGAGTAAAGTAATACTGCTAACTTGGCAGAATTCAACTTCCGTGTTTCGGGATGAGTTTTCGATATCCCATAAATCACTCACTGAAGCGTCCCACGAAACAATTAAGAAAATTCAAATGTTTGTAAAGTTATGGGACCCAACTGCAATGGCCATCGGTCTCTAAACTTACGAACTACTTAAACTTATCCTAAGAACGACCCATGCCCGAGGGAGGACTCTAACCTCCGACGTGGAACTGTCGCGCCCACCGTAGCAAGGCGCCTTAGTGCGCGCGGCTATTCCGCCGCGGCGAACAATTAAGACAGTTGAGGAACAACAGCCCTTCGCCGGTTGAACCGTTGTCTTCTCTTACCGGTTATCTCAACAGGGGCGAGAACACACCCAGACAATGCAACTGTAATGTGCAACTGAATCTGTCAATTCGGATAGGCCATATCGACCAAAGTAAATTTTTCGGGAGATATGAAAAACTGTTTGCATTTCAATACCGAAGGGTGAAATGTCTTCTTTTATATTTAGATTAATACTGTAGGATATCTTTTCACAGGGAATGCGCGTTTCTTCGAATATTTCCATACTTTGAACTAAAATGGAAATGTGGTGGGGATGGACAATGGCATTTTCGTAATGACTGAGTTTAACATGTAAATATAACTACAAAATAAATAAATGACGTGAAAAAATTACTCCAGCGTATGTGAAACTACACTTTCCACAATCGATATCTACAACATGTAAAAACCCCGAAGATTCTCGATTGCTGGAAGGATGAGCGCAATATAGGTCTTCCTTCCACATTAAGGGCAAGACCCAAAGTGCGGTAGAGGAAAAGGACGAACGGGTCCTTGACGGTGCTCTACTGAGGTATAAAATGCACACTACGTCCTAGTCTTTCCGTTGGGATATGACGCCTTTCACTGTCATTAGACACGCTGGAAGAGTGTAGTTGACGGTCTGCGTTTATGATTTTCAGAGCCCTGGGATGATCATTTCGAGAAACCAGAAGAACTCTAGTGCGACATTCTCGCAGCAATATATCTGAATCTGCTTCCTGGAAAACATAGAGTCCGGCATTTGTGCATTGAGTCATTACGTGCGGCTGCACATTATGATATTAATTAAGCCTGATACATATTTTAATCCTTCTATACAAACGTGCATAACCAATTTCGTTTATAAGTATGTAAGTTTTGTTACATGAAATTCATTATTTCATGCACAACTCTATTTTACGTGCTTAGGATAATGCTGAAGTTTTGAGGTGAAAAATCTGTAAATTAATTTTACGAAGTTATGGTAAATATGTCTCAGTTGATTGAAATAGTGCCTTTGACAACGCTGTAAAATATTTAAACCAAATGTTATCTTTGTACAGCTTGTAGTTCGCACTTATCAGAAAGCTGCGGTATTACAGCAGAAAGTGAGTATATCTAGTTGAAATGTGTGGCTCAAGGTAGCGAACTGATGTTACATTTTGCCAACAGATACTTGAAGACTTTCAAAGAACTGTAATGAGTAAATATTTTGTTTCATTTCATAGTGATTCATCAAACATTCGAATCCTGGAAACAGCATATCAACTTCATACGAGCAAGACCTGTGGACATTATCATAAATCAGAAAGGAAGACAGTTTCAAGAAATGTCAAAAATTAAATTTCACAAGGGCCCAAATTAATAATGCAACAGGTTTCTTCTCTGTGGATTTCGGTTGAAAATATTTGGAATTTTATTTGGGGCATCTCGTATAGTTTCATCAATTTCAGATAGATGTCATGGCTGCAACCACCCTTCAAAATGGCACCTGATACTTAGGTGCGTTGCGAACATGGAGTAGTTACTGAGTTTATGTTGGCGGGAAATCAGAACATCGCAGATACTCTACGTGCACCTGGCAGTGGACAGAAGCAGGCAGAGGCGTCCATCATGATCACAGCAAGGTCGAGCAAACCTCTCTCATTCGGGGTGATCGAAGGATAAAAATCAAACAACTTGCTACTCAAATTGACATCTTTGTGAATTGGAGTACTCAATACAGAGATGCCAAGTTTCGAAAAAATGTAATCGTAATGGGGATAAGATAATTGAGTAGTTAGAGGAGGAGAGGGTACAAGGACCGTATCGGAGTTTGTTTTATGATGCGTAGCTGTGACTAAGGGGAAAAAAACTGAAGACGAGAAATACAGCGAATAATAATGAAACACTGGTAGAGTATCCGTAAGAAACAATTAAATCGAACTTTACATTCGTTTTGCATTTGCAGAAAGTAGAAAGAAGTCCAATGGTTAATCGAATGGAGCTCAATAATTCATTTACACTTGACAGTAACGTAATAGCATGAGCATCAGTACGTCAAATCGTAGCGTAACTACAAGTGTAACCACAGTAGTGAAGTGAGCGAAGCACTACCACAGTAGACATCTTTAGTGTGCCAGGAAGATGACAATATTTCTGAAATAACACTGGTTCAGAAAATATTGCAACGAAAAATAGTATGCGGCCAAACTACTAAAAAGAAATAGCGGAATCCTTAATTTCAGCTGGGGCTTCCGTAAGACCGTAATTTTAGCCTAGAAATTGTGATAATTACGGACAAATCGTAATACTTGGTGTATCTGTCAATGTTTGGCACAGCGACTATGGAGAGCAACGACAGACCATCTGTGCGGAATTGCTAGCCGGTTATGAGGCTGATAGAGACAATTATTTGTCAAATATTGTCACAGGCGATGACACAACCGACAGAAACAATGCACGAATACGTGTCCTCCCATTTAGAGCCGCACCACTGAAGGGAGATCATGTTGGGCCAATGTACAGCCGAAAGATTTGTATATTGAGTAAAACCCATTAGCTTTCAGAAAATAAGATGTACTGCATTACTTATTCTACGCCCTTCTTAGTTGCGTGGGCGTGCCCTTCAAAATCACACCATCATGAACAATGGACACGTCATTGTCTATGTGCTGTGTTACAACGCGCAAAAGTCGTGAAGAAGGTTAGTACGAGTTGTGTCAGCTTGTACAGCATATCTTCAAATGTTTGTGAATAAAGGGGTCAAACTACTGTGGTCTTCGGTCCCTACTTGAACTAACCTATCCTAAGGACAGCACACACGCCGATACCCGAGGGAGGAGTAGAACCTTCGGAGGGAGCGACCGCTCAATTCCTGACATGGCGCCTGCAACCACTCGGCTGCGCATTTTCACTTACAGGGGTTTAAATAGGAAGGCATGTCACACCACACAAACACACATTCCAATAAATGACGAGCATATAATAGTTTGTAGAGCTTATGGGACTTAACTACGGAGTCATCAGTCCCTAAACTTAGTAACTACTTATGAACTAACTAATACTGAAGACGGCACAAACATCCATGCCCGAAGGGGGATTCGAACGGCGGCGGCCGCGGTGGAATAGCCGAGCGGTCTAAGGCGCTTCGCTGCGGAGTGCGCGTTTGCTCGCCGTAGGAGGTTCGAGTCCTCCCTGGGGCATGGCTGTGTGTGTTTGCCCTTAGGTTAGTTTACATAAGTTTAAGTAGTTTGTAAGCTACGGACTGATGACCACGCAGTTTGGTCCGATAGATTTACAAACATTTGATTTATTTGGAACGGCCTCGCGCCTCGTAGCATAGCGCCTCAATGCGCTCAGCCGCGGCATAGTTTATAGGGGTAGGGGCGGGGTCGTAGCAGGACCTGGTAGTATGGAGCATTTACAATAGTCTGGAAGACGAATGGCGAGTTTAAGTTCCAGTTCCGACCCGGCTGACATCTTTGTTCTGTTACGAAAATACCGACATTTCAGAAACACCTTACAACCCAAACGTTTCTTCTCCCTGCATTGGGGGGGGGGGGGGGGGGGAGCGCCCCCTTGATCCCAATTTCTCATCAGAAATTTAATACATGAAGAAGTCAGAATGAGCGTGTTGACTTAAATGAAAATTAATTTTATGAACAACCTGTCTAAAATCCGCAACATGTTAGTAAAATAAAAAAACACAAAGGAAGAATCACCTTTCATACGTGACGCGTATGGCCTAATATATGTTGAAGTGTTTACTCATTGCCTATCAGAGACAGATCGTTTATCGGTTGCGAGGTGAGTGTCTCGTCCCTTTATCTTCTGACGCACTGAGGTTCTTGCCTTTTCCACACAACAAGCACATAGACAGAAACGGCTCCATAGGATGTCACTAAAATAATTATTACAATTTCACAAGTAACGAACAAGAAAGCTGATGGAGTATGAGGGGATAGTAAGAACTCCGGTATTCCTACTGGAAGTCTGGTGCAAGCAGCTGACTTCGCCGATAAAAGGTTACTCCTTCAGTAACCATGTGTCACAGTACTGATTAATTCTGAAAAAGAAGTGAATCCATGCCATGGACAATTGCTGGCGTCTGTAGCGCACGTCGGCATCCGTGAAAACGGCTAGTGAAAAACATTGAGAATACGCGCACCATTTCATGTAACTCAGCAATGCATACGTCCGAGGTAACTTTCAAATTGTGGCAACGAAGGAAGTAAAGAGGTTTTAGCATCGTGCCGAGGATCACGTCATTAGTAACTAAGAATAGTCGCTGTTGACAGGATTCCATAACCCTGGTGCTTTGAGGACTCATAAATGTAAAAAAAAAGTTTGCTATTGAAAGCACAGCAATTCCGTTGAATGCAAGAGACGAAGTAAAATTTGTACCTTCATTTAGTACACCGAGTAGGAATAGTATCGGGCGTTTGTGGACATTGCGTGGACGTTCTCCGATAGCAAGAAATAGAATACACCCGACCGCACGTGGCTTGTTGCTCTGTGTCACAGGTAGTGACAACTGTACGATACACATCTCGGCCACGGGAACACCGCAAGGACTGACTACAGGTAGTGTTGATGACTTGCCAAGTAATGGACGTACTGCGTCAGACATGTGCGACTACCTCTCCGACTTGTCGCCAGCCATAATAAACAATCACTTAAATATCAAGCCAGACTATAATAATAATAATTTCGTGTGGCTCAGTGACCTGTAAGTCTCTCAACTGGACACCACTTCGGAGAATTATCCAACTGGGGAAAGAGGACCTACAGTTTAGCGTGGAATCCGAATCACGTGTCGATTCTGGCAACGCACAAGGTTGACAGGTGAAGATTGGGTTAAAGCGCAGAGTGAAAAAATACGTGCTCCGACGTGGATTCAAGTTCAATCCAGTCAAGCGTTTTACCCCGAGACCACCTGGCCCGACTCAAACCAGACTGTACCAAACAGACTCCAATATAACTATCTGTAGGCTAGACGGCCCAGACACTATGTTGCACGCCACAGATTCGCTCAAAATCACCTAGAATGAAGTATAGAAAATTACCGCAAACTTCTCGTCAGAGCATATGTGTGATACCAGATGATAGTCGACAACGTGTGTGGAGCCAGAGTTGGAACACCAGAGGCATACCGCCAATGGAGTACAAAAAGCTGTCGTAGTAATAATATTCTTGGCACGTACCATGTGGAAGTTTCTGACGCCGTCGTTGCCCATGGAGGGCAAGGTCTGCCTCCAAAATAAAGGGATAACATCCTCCAACAGACCGGTGAACGGTTTCATCAGGGAAGACATCACGTTTATGGGCGACAACTACCCCATCGTCAATGATTTTAACAACCGCGTCGGTATTGCACCAGCCGGCCGCGGTGGCCGAGGGGACTGAGGCGCTCCAGTCACGGTCTGCACGGCCACTACGGTCGGAGGTTCGAATCCCCCCTCGGGCATGGATATTTGTGCCGTCCATAGTCTTAGTTAGTTCATAAGTAGTTTGTAAGTTTAGGGACTGATGACCTCGTAGTTAAGTCCCATAGACTATACAAACATTTGAACATTTGGTATTGCACTACTGGGTTCACACACACGTTTCCCCGATATGAATCCATTTGAACATGCTTGGGATAGATTCACAAGAGCTGTCCTGATCATAAGCCAAATATACGGAAGCTTGGAGTTTAACGTCCCGTCGACAGCGTCGTCATTAGAGACGGAGCTCACGCTCGGATTTTTGGGTAAGGTTGGGGAAGGAAATTGGCCGTGCCCTTTCAAAGGAACCATCCCGGCTTTTGCCTGGAGTGATTTAGGAAAATCACGGAAAACTTAAATCTGGATGGCCGGAGTTGGATTCGAACCACCGTCCTCGAAATGCGAGTCCACTGCGCAACATTAGGGGCTTGAGCAGGCCTGTCATAGAAACATGTGATAAATTAGTGCTGGTTACCAGACTCGTGGCCAGGCCGCACGCTTTCATCCGTGCAAGAGGTCATAAAACTCTTTATTGAATGACGTTGCGAAAACTGATTTTACGTTCTGTTTGCATACAAGCGCAGTTATTTGTTGTATTTTATTTGCCAATAAAACGAAAGATATATTTTTCTACAGATACCAAATCGTAGTACTATAGAACGCCACAGAACTTTGTTTAGTGCGTAATAGAAAACTGTTTTTAATGCGTATATTTTATTTTAAAATACACTATTACTCTCGGCAAAAAAGTTGAGGCTGACCTAAGTGATTTAGATGTGCAGATTCTAATGGAAGAATTTTATCTGCTTCATGACTGTGCAGGAAACCTAAATAGGGTGATCCATCATTGTCTACCTCCAGGCCGCTGGCAATTATGCGGTATCTTCCGCGGCATGATTTGTAGGATTCCCGAATGGCATCTGGAAGAAACTGATTTTTGGGTTCCACTTGACGGATAGGTCAGTTCATACAGAACAAATAGTGTACGCTGCCATTAATCTTCCCCAGGTGGCACAAGCTTTGAATCGCATCTGCACGCTTACTCTGTAGTTCACTGACAGAGTTCATTTAACCACATTCGGCCTATTTGAATAAAGACGACATTGAATTCGGATTTCTCTGCCGTTTCACTCTCGAATAAAGAAACTAACCTAGTGTTCCCTTTCGAGCTCTAATTTCTCGTGTTTCATTGTGATGATAATTTCTCTCGATGTAGTAAGGGTCAACAAAATACTTCCGCAATGTTCAAATGTTTGTAATTCTATCAGACCAAACTGCGTGGTCATCAGTCCGTAGCTTACAAACTACGTAAATCTAGGTAAACTAACCTAAGGACAACACACACACCCATGCCCCAGGGAGGACTCGAACCTCCACGGCGAGCAACCGCGCGCTCCGCAGCGAGACGCCTTAGACCGCTCGGCTACTCCACCACGGCTTCCGCATTGTCAGAAGAAAGTTGGTGATAGATTTTTTCCTACGTGGATATAGCCGCAATGAAAAACGCCTTTGTTTTACTGATTACCACCCCAACGCCTATATGATATCCGTGACACACCCTTTCCCGTATACTGCGATAATTCGAAACGAGCTGCCATTCTTTGAACTATTTCATGCCATGGTGAGGATCCCATAACCCCAATACTATGGCACAGGGTGGACAACGGTAGTGTAGGCAGTCTCCAGTGGATCTTGGAAGAGTTCTGCCAATAAAAGGCCCTTAAGATTTTGATCCCTTACCTTTACGAACATTTGAATTTTTGAGTTTTCACTGGAACTCCCAGCTGTTTAATTGATTTCATAAGTTTGTCGGCGCACAAAATAAATGCGTTATTGCAAAATTATACACGTAGAGCAAATAGCAACTGATAGTAGGAGAATGTTGTGAACACCGAGCGAAACAGAATGGCGCCTATGCGTATAAAATACGCAACCAATGATAATGAATCCTGCGATGCGACTATGGCAATGTGTTTGCTATCTGCTTGAGCTCTTTTCTAGGAGAAGGCAGACAGATGAAGGTATATATCATATCCTGGATTCTGTGTCTTCAGTTATAGTGAAATATTACTTATCGTGTGACATCGCATGAAATCTATGTTGATACAGCAGTTGTTTAACAATTACACCTCCATAAGATGCGACAATAATTCTGCAGTGAGTCTAACAATTGTCCAATTACGCCATCACCGACAGCTGTTTGCCAAACAGTTGAGATACTTTTCAGGTTGTTCATGCCAAAATTCCACCGAATATCAGAGGTCAGGAATAAGCAAAATAAGCGGTAACACCATCCTCATTAGCACAGCAGAATAAATTTCTACCGTTACAGGAACTGGACGTTCGTCAAAGCAATCGCACATGCTCAGAGCCATTTCTGCAGCGAGAAGCTAGCGCAAGTTAACGAGCTGTTGCTTAGCATTAGAGTCACAACCTGGAAGTTTTAGGCAGTACTTCAGTTCTTGCAGGACCGGTCGTTGTTGTTGTTATTGGGGCTTTAGGGCGCGCAACATCGTGGTCATCAGCGCCCATCGGTCGTCAATATCTCCCTTAGATTTGCCCTTCATTAAGTACATATACGACGACAGGAAAAAATAAAACACCCATGGAATGGATATAAAAAAAGATCCTTCTACAATGAAAAGCGACCGTGTTTTAATAATTTCAACCCCAAATCGTGTATAATTTCCGTGACATCCTCGCTCCTTTATCGCTGTAATACCAAACGATGTGCCCTTGTTTAAATTGTTGGAAGGTCCTATGTCAGTTCTATCTGGTAAGGACTGACTGTTATTATTTAATGTAATTTGCCATTTTGCGCACCATAATCATTTTACAGTTGCTTTATCATCTTTTGATGAATATTAGACGCTAAATCACAGCATCATCTACAATCAGAAGGCTGCTCAAATTGTCTCCCAAATAAATTACAATAGAGGAGCTACAATCATTTGAAGATTAACATGCAAAGATGTTCCAACAATGACTGCGACAGATCATACAACTAGGGGCAATGATCTGTCACATTTGGGAACTATCTTTCTCTGCAATGATTCACGGTACTGAGTAAATTACGTTGTTACTCCATTTACACGCTAGAGTTTTTTTTTTTTTTGTTTCTGTGTCGTGACTAATGTTGCGCTCTTTGGTTTATTCAAAATGTTCAAATGTTTGTAGAGCTTATGGGACTTAACTATGGGGTCATCAGTCCCTAACTTACAAACTACTTATGAACTAGCTTACACTAAAGACGGCACAAACATCCATGCCCGATGGGGGATTCGAATCCCCGACCGCAGCGGCCGTGCAGACCGTGACTGGCACGCCGCAGACTGCTCGGCCACTGCGGCCGGCGAATGGATATAAAAGAAATGTTCAAATGATTGTAAATCAGTGGGACTTAACTATGCTGGTCTTCAGTCCCTAGGCTTACAGAACTACTTTAACTTATGCTAAGGATAACAAATAGACACATGCTCGAGGGAGCACTCGAACCTCCGACGGCGAACAGCGGCGCGCTCCGCAGCGATACGCCTTGGAACGCTCGGCCACTCAGTAATACAAAACAAACATATAAACTATGCAAGTCACTGAACAGACCACAAGTGCCGGCCGCGGTGGCCGAGAAGACTGAGGCGCTCCAGTCACGGTCTGCACGGTCGGGGGTTCGAATCCCCCCTCAGGCATGGATATTTGTGCCGTCCTTAGTCGTAGTTAGTTCACAAGTAGTTTGTAAGTTTAGGGACTGATGACCCCGTAGTTAAGTCCCATAGACTTTACAAACATTTGAACATTTAGACCACAAGTCTTGTGTAACAGGAACTTTTACATTGTCTTCGAACAGGTAGGCTGCAATACAACGTTTGCTAAGCTTCCGGTAATAATGCCAAGTGCGCTTGGCTACCTTTTATATACAGGACGTCATTGCCAGCAAGTTCCGCACACTGGCCTCCACGTCGCGACAGCTGTATTCGGCTGGATTTCTTCATCAGAGGGAAATTTTGGAGGCCGACCAGGCGCTACCAGTTTGGCAGCAGTGGTTGCCTTGTTCTGCTTGCCATTATAATACACGCCATTTGCGGTAATTTCGTGTGTCATCTGCCGCCGGGACGCCTGCTGTTTACTGGCAGTAATAGCCACATAAAGAAGTGGACCGCTCCTTACATCTTTCTCCGCGAATTGGAGGGACCAACACTCAGACACTGACAACTCAGTCGCGACTGTCTAATTGTGCAGTGTCTCTGGCACGAGTCACATTCCTTTGCAGAAAAATACAGAACAAAGGCTGACGCACAAAGGAAAGTGTAATGTTGCACCGGACGTGATATGGCGAAAGAAACGGAAGGAAGGAAGCTTAGGGTTTAACGTCCCATCGACAACTTGGTCATTAGAGACGGAGCTAACGCTGGGAGTTTTTTGGTGAGGATGGGGAAGGAAATCGGCCGTGCCCTTTGAAAGGACCCATCCCGACATTTGCCTGGAGTGATTCAGGGAAATCACGGAAAACCTAAATCTGGATGGCCGGAGGTGGATATGAACCGCCATCCTCCCGAATGCGAGTCCAGTGCGTTACCACTGCGCCACCTCGCTCGGTGCGAAAGAAACGACTAGCCGTACAAGAGCTGATGGTTGCGTGGTTGGTTACTTTAATGATTTAATGGCCCCAACTAGTGAGTCATCAGTTCCTTTTAGCCGGCCGTGGTGGCCGAGGGGACTGAGGCGCTCCAGTCACGGTCTACACAGCCACAACGGTCGGGGGTTCGAATCCCCCCCCCCTCGGGCATGGATAATTGTGCCGTCCTTAGTCTTAGTTAGTTCATAAGTAGTTTGTAAGTTTAGGGACTGATGACCACGTAGTTAAGTCCCATAAGCTATACAAACATTTGAACGTTTTTGAAGTTCCTTTTACCTCATAAACCAAAAATTTCTGAACAATGCTCATATACAGCGATTTTCAAAGGCCGAATCACTATCAGCACCTCTTCAAATTGGACTTGACTAAACACAATTCACTGCATGTAGGTAAACGTTAACTATATGAAGACAGTTGCAACCACAATCTAAAAACGGAAAACAAAAAGACAATAAAAACCGTACCAATGCAATCTTAATGTTGCAGCTCCTATGATCTCTATTTGCTTAACAAATATTTAGTTTTTAATGGTAAGGTCCTGCCTTGAGCAAAACACTGTTTTATTTTATTTTTTTTTTAATTTCTCATTCGTGTTTCACATTCTCAGAGCGTTTTATTTATTTGTTGTTATTACACGTTGCAATATTTTAGTTTTCGTACGTTGTCTTGAGTATATCTTTCTTCACAGTTTACCATTTCCACATGTGATGTGTTCTTTGTTGTCTAGCAGTACTTGAGATTTCGCCGTCGCTGTTGTTGAAACAGCGCAGTTTTCTGCGAGAGGAGTCACACCCCAAACGCGCTCGACAGGAGATGCCGGTGGCCCGTCTTACGGAGCAGCCTTATCCTGCTGCAACAATGGCAAAAAAACGCGTACCGAACGCCAATCGGCGTTCGTTGCACATGAACCAGAGCTGTAGCTTATCGCGTCCCAGATAAGGCGTGTTTGTCCCGGACGAATGCACTCCACGAGACACCATTCGTGCGCGCAAACGAACACTGTGTGTAATCAGAATCCGCCGTTCTATTTCCAAATGCTCCTCTGTCCGTGGCAGTCCCGCTTGTGCTACGTGGCGCCCAGAAGCTCGCCTAGGGTGCGTGCAACCGGCGCGGCACGTCCAACTTTGTGCCAATCCTCCGAAAGGATAAGCCCGCCAATACGAACCCTCTCAAACTCGCTGTAGGAAGCAACATTGCCTCTCCGTCGCATGACGCCTGTTTCTTTTACACGTCGATCGCTCACGAGGAGACCACGTCGATATCGGATTTTACAATGTATTTATATTTATTGTACGCCAAGTTCAGAACTTAGATAACAATCAGCCAAAGCCATTCGACGCAACTCTCAAAAATTCTAGAGAAAATGGACTGTGAAATATTGCAAGTACACGTAAGTAGCAATAATAAAAACTGTCGCAGCATCTGTCGGTGAAGATCAGTTGGCAACGTTCTGGTCTCGAAACCATTGAGTCAATGGTTCGAATCCCGCTGTGAGTTTTTTCTTTCTCGATATCGATTTCAGTTACACAAAACATTTTGGGATCTCTAATTCCTCGTGTTGTGTCTGTTGACGAGCTGAACACGTTGTCGTCACTTAAAACGATGGTTGAGTACGTTAGCTGCTTGGAAAGCCATTACTAGCTACGGAGATGACTTTGCAAAAACAGCGTCGTAGTTCTTCACATACTGAACAAAGACACCGTCGTCAAAAAAAATGTTCAAATGTCTGTTAAGCTTATGGAACTCAACTACGGGGTCATCAGTCCCTAAACTTACAAACTACTTATCTACTACCTTATACTAAGAACGGCACAAATATCCATGCCCGAGGGGGGATTCGAACCCCCGACCGTAGTGGCCACATCGTCGTCAATTATTAGCGAAGCTACTGTAAACCATGTAACTTATGATTTTTTTATGAAACTATCATTATTAACAACCTTTTATAAGATATAGAAAATAACGAAACTACATAAACACGTGCAGTTATCATAAAAATTACTACCTGTATTAGATATTAAAATAGTGCAAGTATTCGAACGCAACGAAATATATATATATATATATATATATATATATATATATATATATATATATATATATATATATAAATCTGTCTCAGCAGGATTCGAACCACCGACCCTATGGTTGTAATGCCACAACGTTACAACATGAGCTACACTGACAGATGCTGCGAAACTGATTTATTTATTGGTACTTACTTACGTGTAATTGCAGAACTTCAAAGCATATTTTCTCGATAGTTTTTGAGAGGCCGGCCGCGGTGGCCGAGGAGACTGAGGCGCTCCAGTCACGGTCTGCACGGCCACTGCGGTCGGGGGTTCCAATCCCCCCTCGGGCATGGATATTTGTGCCGTCCTTAGTATAAGGTACTTGATAAGTAGTTTGTAAGTTTAGGGACTGATGACCCCGTAGTTAAGTCCCATAAGCTTAAAAAAAAAGTTTTTGAGAGTTGCGTCGAATGGCTTTGGCCAGTTCTACACTTGACGTACCACAAATAAAAAGAAATTCTGCAATCCGATAGCCACGTGGTCCTCTTGTGAGACTTACATTCCACAGCGAGTACACACAGCTGCCACTACACTGACTGCTGGCAGACGACCATCAAACAATTACATCTACTACCCTCAGCTGGCATCTACCGTCACTCGATCGATCGATGTCGTCTACCCCTTCCAGTGTATTAGGACGACATGCCAAAGGCACTGCCGCAGTGGATACACCGGTTCCCGATAAATCTACATCTACATACATACTCTACAATTCACCGTAAGGTGCGTGGCGGAGGGTACACTGTACCACTACTAGGCATATCCTTTCATATTCCACCCCAAATAGAACGAGGAAAAAAAGAATGCCTATCTGCCTCCGTACGTGCCCTAATTTCTCTTGTCTTGTCTTTGTGATCACCACGCGAAATGTAAGTAGGCGGCAGCAAGATGGTACTACACTCAGCTTCAAATTCCGGCCCTCTAAATTTACTTAACAGAAATTCACGAAAAGAACGTCGTCTTTCTTCCAGTGATCCCCAATTGAGTTGCCGGAGCATTTCCGTGACACTCGCGCATTGGTCGAACCTACCAGTAACGAACCTAGCTGCTCGCCTCTGAACTGCCTCTATGTCTTCCTTTAAACTGATCGGCTGCGGGTCCCGAACACTTCATCAATACTCGAGACTTGGTCGTACAAGCGTTTTATACGCGGTCTCCTTTACGGGTGAAGTACATCTTCCCAAAATTCTCCCAATAAACCGAAGTCGGCTGTCCGAAGTTGGCTGTCCTTACATGTTCGTTCCATTTCATATCGCTCTGCAATGTTACGCCTAGATATTTGAACGACGCGACAGCATCAAGAAGCTCACTACTAATGCTGTATTCGAACATTATGGGATTGTTTTTCCTAACTCATGGGCATCAGCTTACATTTTTCTACATTGAGAGCAAGCTGCCATTCTTCGCACCAACTAGAAATTTTGTCTAAGTCATCCTGTATGCTATTACAGTCAGTTAAAGGCGACACCCTCCCATACACCACAGCATCATCAGCAAACAGCCGAAAATTACAAGTTACTCTGTCCATCAGATCATTTATATAGATAGAAAATAATAGCGGTCCTACCACACTCCCCTGGGGCACGCCTGACGATACACTCGTCTCTGACGAACACTCGCCGCCGAGAACAACGTACTGAGTTCTATTACTTAGGGCTCGGCTAGCGCTTGGATGGGTCACCGTCCGAGTGTGCCGTGCGCT
Source organism: Locusta migratoria (assembly GCA_026315105.1). Classification (NCBI taxonomy): domain Eukaryota; kingdom Metazoa; phylum Arthropoda; class Insecta; order Orthoptera; family Acrididae; genus Locusta; species Locusta migratoria. The sequence continues at coordinate 739,212,677 of CM048755.1, read as the reverse complement.
GTTTTCAAGGGGGGTGCACTCAGCTACTGTAAGGCCAGAAGAGGAGCTGCTCGGTTGAGACGTAGCGGCTCCGTACACAACGGCCGGGAGTGCGGGGCGCTGCCCACGTGAGGAGGGCAGGGCGGCCGGTCGGTACCCGGTGGTCCTGTGCAGGACAGTATGAGGACGCGGCTTCGCCGAGCGCGCGCCAGCAGGCGGCAGACATTCCAGCAGCAGATGTGACCTTGAAGGTCGCCACCTGCGCGGTCCCCGCAGCTGCCGCTTATCACACGTGTTCCAACACTCTCCCTGCTTCCTCACACTTTTTCCACGGATTCTTCTTGCCCTTCGCTCAACTGTCAACTCTTTATTTCACTCGTTTCTCTGCTCGTATCCGATATTTCGGCCCTTCTGTTTGTCTTAGGCACGTTTCTGTTTGCCTGTTGTCAGTTTGCAGCTTCAACTTTTCTTGAGAATGCCTTCTGTGTTCAGTCTCTCGATAAACCGATGTTCTCTCTTACACGCATCAAGAAAAATTCCCTGTTATCTTTGTACATCTACACAAATACTCTGCAAACCACATTTAAGTGCACGGTAGAAGATTCTTCCAACCGTGTTATGATAGTTTCTTTAGTAGAACTGTAGCATCTGCTAAGTGTTCTGCTAATGACACATAGCCTTCGGTTTGCCCTCCCTACAATATTCTTGTGTGTTCTTTTCAATCGAGGTTGTTCGTAGTTGTTAATTCGTAGATATTTCGTTGAATTAACGTCCTTTTTAGATTTTACTGATTTTCGTGTAAATGAAGTTTAACGGATTTCTTTTAGTACTCGTGTGGATGACTTGACACTTTTCGTTACTTAAGGTTAATTGCTAGCTTTTACAACATGCAAACATCTAAATCGTCTTGCAGTTGCTTTTGATGTGGTGACATAACTAACCTTTGTATTCCATAAATACATTCCGCTTGGACCTACATTGGCTCGATTCGAAAAACTTGTTCCCTTTAAACTTGTTTATAGCCCCATTTACTGAAAGCATAACCATTCCAGTGGTTGTATTCTAGGCAGTAAAATCTACACTTTAGGAAGAGTTTGGATTATGAACGTTTGATCACAAATGGATTGTTGCTTTATGTCCACAAGGGCATTCATAGAGAGAAGTTGCAAAGCTAATGATCGTGGGTCACAACTGATGCGTTGGGACTGGACTCGTTTTCGAACTATCGTTATTGCTTATGACTTCCCATGCCCTAGGCCTAGAGCAACGACCGCGGCACACGACTTGCATCTGGACTCCTCTCCCGAAGGATCAACGACCAGACTGACACAATAACAACAAATTACTCTTTGAGTGTCAAACAAGAGTATATGACACAGCCTCCCACAACTATCTGTACTCTAGACAACCATGGACGGGTCTGCCATTAACCCTAGACTCATTTTGCAAGGTTGAAAATGTTTGAAAATCTATTGGACCAAACTGCTATGGTCACCAATCCCTAGACTTACAAATACTAAAACTAACTTACACCGAGCGAGGTGGTGCAGTGGTAACGCACTGGACTCGCATTCAGGATGACGCTGGTTCAAATCCACCTCCGGCCATCAAAATTTATGTTTTCCGTGATTTCCCTAAATCACGCCAGGCAAATGACGGGATGCTCCTTTGAAGGACACAGCCGATTTCCTTCCCCATCCTCACCAAAAACTCCGAGCGTTAGCTCCGTCCCCAATGACCAAGCTGTCGACGGGACGTAAAACCCTACACCGCCTCCCTCCTCTTACTCCACTAACTTACACTAAGGACAACACACACACACACACACACACACACACACACACACCTATGGCCGAGGGAGAGTCGAACCTGCGGTGGGAGCGGCCGCCCAGTCCTTAGCTTGATGCCTTAGAACACAGCAGGATTACAGGTGGGCCCAAAATCACCACGAATGCACTATGCAAAATCGACGCAAAGATCTCTTCATAGTCGTTGCCGCAAAAGTGAGATACCTGATAACCGCCGCCACCCTGGTAAGGCTGCACGCGAGACATCGCGTCAATACAGTACAGCAAGCTGGCGGATTGATGATGTCGGCGAGTATTATGTAAGGGTTTCGGAAGCAATTATTACCCATCAAGGGCACCCTCAAGGTTGTATCATACAGGGATAACATCCAAATTTATGGACAACTCCTGAGTGCATCGTGCCGGCATCGACTACGATTTCACGAATCGAGTTTAGTATTGCAAGTTTTGTTTGGCTTGCACGTAGTTTCGATATGAATCCAACTTAACATGCTTGGGATCAATTTAAAGGAGCTATGTCACCAAGTCTACTGCCATTGATGTATGAGACTAATTAATTAGGCCAGCAGAGGTAAAAGAACTCGTTGGCAGCATCTCAGGCATGTATTTATGCAGGGGACCATGAAACTCTTCAACGAATTCCCGAGAGGGGTGACGCTGTGGTTGCACATTGGACTCACACTCGCATATCTTTAGGTTAGCTTCCGTCAGTTTTATGTAGTATATAAGCGTAGGGACTGATGACCACAGTAGTTAAGTACCATAGATTTACAAACATTTGAATCTAATGACCACGCTTCGACGTAACGTTAAACCCTAATGTTCCTGTTTTACTTTTCTATCTTTATTCTTGTTTCCGTTATTGAATGACGTTGCTACACAATGGGTGTCTCCGGAAAGTTGGATTTAGGTTCTGTTTGACTGGTTTTTCTTGGTCAATAAATCTACACATACTGTTCCGCGAGAGGACAAAAATTAACCAATTATCCCATTATTCCGTCGCGCCTCTGTCTAAGATAAATGCTTGTGAAATTCCAATCGTGTGGTTGACGCCCAAAACATTTTTTCAGAAGATTTGAGCGGCACTTTCATCGTTGTATGACAGTGATGTACCGTTCGGCTGTGACTTGATTGCCAGACACTACGACAATATTCACCTCTCGGCTTGTGACGTACCTTCGAATGCAGTGCGTCCCGCACCTATTCGCTCACTCCTTTATACGATTCCTCGCTAGTCTGTAGCGGAGCCATTTGATACATGCTAAGGAAGATTAAGCTAACCAATTATGTGAGTTGACTCATAAACGGGATGAAATATTACGACGACCTATTGCACCTTTGCACAGAACCGTTGCTAATTGTGACTCTTCTGCGAATATTGTTTGTAAAATTAAAAAAGGAAAACGTTAACGGACGAAGGACATTGCGGAACCTCGACACCCGAGCCTATTGTATTCTCAAAGATACCGCGCTTTCTGATTCTCGTCGGCTAGCGCTTTGGAGGCGTTCATCTGGCAGTAATGTCCGGGATGACGAGCAACAACGGGCAAACACAATTCCCTCTGACGACGGGAGGGAGGTTCAGCACACGGCGTACGGATCTCCACCCTGTGCACGGCACTGCGGGTATTAGCGTCTAATCCGGTCAAACAAATGTTGAAAGCGAAAGCTAATTCGGAAGTCATGCTTCATCACAGCAAACGCGTCGCTTAGAAATCTCTCACTGGGATTGTTCCGCACCTCCCACGATATCAAATCTATAAGTATGAAACATATATCAGTCAAATAGTGGCAATTTTTGTTTATCTAACTGAAAAATAGCTGCAATGTGGACGCGAAATGTCTCATGATATTTATCTGCTAGAGGCAGTAGTGTCATTTTGTTGTGGGCAAATTCACAGTAAAAACTGTGGCGTTTATCTCAAGTACTGCACTCTTCTTGCCCGAGTGCGCAGAAATGCCATTACCCATTTTTGTTTTTGTCCGGGACCTATACGTTGCACTGTCATGTAAACTGCTGCTGCCCCTTTTTAAGTAACTAATTGTCATTAGCTGAAATGGAAAACTAAGAATCTGTGCGGTCATTATGTCTTTTTCTTATCTGGGGGTAGTTTATCTGCGACAGAAATTGGTATACAATTTTAAATGCTCCGTAACAGAAAAAATACCGGCGTTCAATAACTATAACTACAGAAGAAATCACCAACGGAGTGCACAATTTGGTTTTCTACAATGGCATTTGTATATCATATAGCGGTAGAAAAGTACAATACACTTCATAGAAAGGGTTAACTATGACAGTTCTTGATGGAAGAGGGGAAAATCCTTCGATTAATGTTGGAGACTAGATACTGCAAACACTAATATTGAGACTTTTTTTATGCCCCTGTGCGGCGATTATTTGCCTGGATGAGTCATTTATCCACCACTTGACGCTAGAAATGAAATAGCAATCAAAGCAGCCGCTAATAATGCCTCTTGCTTTAAGAAGAAAGAAAAAAAACACGGTCGACTTCACTTGTAAATCTGCGCTAAAACATGAAACAACTACGCTCACCCAAGCTACACGAGTTGCAGCGATGAGCATTTCTGGTTGGCACTTGGTTACAGGTTATATGCGACATAAGCTGTTTCCAAACGAACGAGGAAAGGAAAAATAAAATAAAAATAAGAGCAGATAAATTTAAAAATAAAAGAATCATCACGTATAATGGGATTCCAATCCCCTAGCCGCGCGGGAGTAGCCCAGCGGTCTGGAGCTCCACGTTACGGATCGCTCGGCCTCCCGCGTCGGATGTTCGAATCCTCCCTCGGGCATGGAGGTGTGTGTGTTGTCCTTAGGTTAGTTTAACTTAGTTTAAGTAGTTTGTAAGTCTAGGGACTGATGACCAAAGTAGTTTGGTCCCATAGAATTACAAACACTTGAATTTGTTTTTCAAGTCCCCTAGCTTCTACTAGTCAAATTGTTAGAATAACCACTGCACTACACCATTACACAGACATCCCTGCTTTTGAGACTTTTTATCCAGATACGTCAGGTGCACATAGTTAATTTGGAGTCTTATAACAGTTTGACTTCACACAATTTCATACGAAGCTTATCTTGTGTACACCCGTGTATTTGATTATAAGAACTGTATGTGTAAAGCTAGATCGCGGCTTGTAAGAAAATACCCAGTGGTGTGTACGAAACGTGTGAGTTTCGTTAGCATCGTTGAGTGTGTATTGTTAGTGGTGAGGTTATCATGTCTAATAAAATAAAAAATTACAGAGGTAGTGATAGTATCATACGAAATCATTTTCCAGAGAAAGGTGTAGTCTCAACATACCAACGATAATGACTACAAGAAGAGGCATTGAATTACAATTTGTGCCACTGGCGGGATTCGAATTCGGGCCGAGTGGTTAAAGCGACTGCCTAGATAGGAGAGCCGGGTTCAAATCCTGGCAGTATCAAAAATTTTAACTCAGTGCCTCTGCTTGTAATAATTATCTTTGATACGGGTAGATCTACATGTTGAGATGCAGTCATAGCCAGAAAGGAAGCCGAACATGGAATTGGAAGTTAAACACCGATTCAAAAAAAAAAAAAAATCAAATGTTTGTAGAGCTTATGAGCTTATGGGACTTAACTACGGGGTCATCAGTCCCTAAACTTACAAACTACTTATGAACTAGCTAATACTAAGGACGGCACAAATATCCATGCCCGAGGGGGGATCCGAACCCCCGACCGTAGTGGCCGTGCAGACCGCGCCGCAGTCCCCTCGGCCACCGCGACCGGCACCACCGATTCTTGTGGCAGTTCGGCAACGGGGTGACGTCGAACGCTCTGCTTGAAAGAAACCAGCTCCGACACGTGAGATGTCAACTGTTAAGTCATTTTATGCGGACTTCAGTATAACGGCAACCCTTGATTGGTTATCTGGTAATACATCAGGAATTTACTCCCTGGGAAGAGTAGACAGCTCACAGTTAAAAGTAAGTACAGAAATATCTGTCTTCGCAACGCGCAATTTCAGTACGTAGTATGCAGTCCGCTACCACCAGGAAACCAAATAGTTCCGAAACTTTTTCACCATTAAACAAAACGCGCTATCGGCTACGTACTAACGTGGAGACAGATAACGCAAGGAAGGGTAATTTGAATAAGGTGACGGCGGTGCGGTATGAGAGGCGTGTTGGCGGCCAGAGGTTTCTCTGCGGCCGGGGTCACAGAGAGCCGTGGGAGTAGGAAATGCCTGCTCCCGATACTCCTGCCGGCCTAGCGCTGACAGCCTCTCCAGCACAAAGAAAGAAAATATGCCATGTGGACATGTGTCCGGAAACGCTTACTTTCCATGTTAGAGCTCATTTTAGTATTTCATTCACGTATGACGCTTCATTCCAACGTGATCAAATTGTAAATTTTCACAATCAACATGTGTGGGCTGACGAGAGTCCGCACGCAATTTTGCAATCACGTCATCGACACAGATTTTCTGTGAACGTTTGGGCAGGAATTGTTGGTGATGTCTTGATTGGGCCTCACGTTCTTCCACCTACGCTCACTGGAGTACGTTATCATGATTTCATACGGGATACTCTACCTGTGCTGCTAGAACATGTGCCTTTACAAGTACGACACAACATGTGGTTCATGCACGATGGAGCTCCTGCATATTTCAGTCGACGTGGTCGTACGCTTCTCAGCATCAGATTCGGTGACCGATGGATTGGTAGAGGCGGACCAATTCCATGGCCTCCACGCTCTCCTGACCTCAACCCTCTTAACTTTCATTTATGGGGGCATTTGAAAGCTCTTGTCTACGCAACCCCGGAACCAAATGTAGAGACTCTTCGTGCTCGCATTGTGGACGGCTGTGATACAATACGCCATTCTCCAGGGCTGCATCACCGCATCAGGGATTCCATGCGACGGAGAGAGGATGCATGTATCCTCGCTAACGGAGGACATTTTGAACATTTCCTGTAACAAAGTGTTTGAAGTCACGCTAGTAAGTTCTGTTGCTGTGTGTTTCCATTCCACGATTAATGTGATTTGAAGAGAAGTAATAAAATGAGCTCTAACATGGAAATTAAGCGTTTCCGGACACATGTCTTTGTGTGTGAGGAATGTTTCCTGAAAGTTTGGCCGCATCTTTTTGTAACACCCTGTATAATAATTGGGGGCAGTCCAACGAAAATCAGCAGATGGAAAAAGGAAGAAAAATGTTTCTTATTTCAAAAGTAACCGTCTGTTAATACACTGCAGTGTAAAAATAGCGCACCTGGAAAGACAACGTCGATTTTGATGGCATGAAGGCAGATGGCACTGGGTGATGCCCGAGGGGGAGGGGGTGATTCTAATCCCCGACGGGGAACGGCCTCGCGCATCGAAGCATAGCGCCTCAATATATCTGAAGTTCCAAAAAACGAAGCTTCAATTAGAGAAGGCGTATGGTCGATTTGGATTTATTGGGAAGATGTTATTAATCTGTAAAGGACACTGCAAAAAAAAAAAAAAAAAAAAAAAAAAAAAAAAAAAAAAAATATGGTTGTACGACCCCGTCTATAGTATTGTTCGGGTGTTTGGGATGCCCACCAGATCAGTTTAAAGGAAGACATAGAACCAACTCAGAGACGGGCGGCAAGGTCTGTTATTGGTAGCTTCGATCAATGCGCGAGAGTTACTGAAATGTTTAGAGAACTCATTGGGAGTCGCCGGAGGGAAGGCGACGTTCTTTTCGATAAACGCTGCTGAAAAAATTTAGAGGGCCCGATTTTGAAGCGGACTGCGGGACGATTCTACTGCCAACAACCTACATTTCGCATAAAGATCAGAGAAATTAGGGCTCGTACAGATGTATACAAGCATTCTATAAGGGAATGGAACAGGAAAGCAAGCAGTAGTAGAGCTACGGAGTACCCTTCGCGACGCACCTTTGGACGGATCGCGGAGTATACATGTACATATACAAATCGGTAGCAGCCTCATTACTGGAACCAGCCCGGAACACATCGAGTGTAATGAGGGGAAAACTATGGAAAACGTGGGACGTGATATCCACACAGAGTTGAGCCAACCCACTTTCGAACACAAATCCACTATCAGCGGCACTGTGTCACCACGTTCCGTGGGAAATCACGGATCACAGTGCAAATATAAAAGGTAAGCTGTTACAAAACACTTCCAAATGTTCCGCGAAAAATATTTATTTATTTACTTGGTCACTAACAGGAGGGCATCTTCACGTGCCCAACAACTGAATGCCGCAGGCAGATAAACAACGCTCCTTACAGAGATATTAAGTCTGAAAAATGGAAACAGTGTTGTTTATCTGGAGGTAGCTTTTATAATTAAGAATAAAAGGTAAGCAGTGAACGGATAGTTTCTAAAACACGACATACATTCGTCAGCTAAGTTGCGTGCCGTGCGAGAATGGCCGCATGGTTTAAGGCGCCATGCCACGCGACCGTTCCCGCCAGTGTGTGTGTGTGTGTGTGTGTGTGTGTGTGAGAGAGAGAGAGAGAGAGATAGATATAGAGAGAGAGAGAGAGAGAGAGAGAGAGAGAGAGAGAGAGAGAGAGAGAGAGAGAGACGGGGGAGGGGGGAGGGGGAGCTGTAGAGGAAGTCATGCCTTGAATACAATATGAAAGTTCCATTATCTTTTCAGAGGTGAAGAGGCATGCACAGGATGGAAGAGCTGAATGAAACCGGTCTTCGGAGGGAAGACAACAATTGGCCACTCCAGCAAGGTTGGCAATCATACATACTGGCGATATTCGATGCTAATCGAGTTTGCAATCATTTTAACTAACGCAGTTTCGCTGGGCGATTATCTCACCTCACGTCGAGTGATCGCGGTGGATAGACTAGTTTGTCACAAAGCGTGCTGACTTTAGCCCACGTCTCCTGCAATCCGCGTCGCTGACTTGGTGAACAGCAGTGTGGCGACGAGATGAGTGGCTCATGTACAGAAAGTGCTTCTGAAGGCCAGACTAATAAAAGCTCGTTCAGCAGCTCCTCGGCCCATAACTAGCTTCTCCACAGCAGTGCCGGCACCCAAAGACTGCAACCCCTACTCACGAGGCTGCTACATCGTTGACGCCCACAAATACTATTTCGTGTGTAAAACCGTCTTTTAATCGCCGTGGTTCTACCAACCTCCAGCGTATAATTCCGGAAATGAACTCTCATTGCCAGTTAACAGGCGACATAAACTAGTGCCGGTTATATTTCGGATGTTTAACTATAGCCTACAGACAGGCTCTTTAGGAAAACTGTTACTGTAGTAAATGGGGTTAACGGCGTGAAGGAAATTTCTGCAAATGACGCCAGCACGGAAAGGCGGGTGTCGTTTACTTAGCTCGTGAATTATGCTTGTGTTATGACTAAACAGCGAACACAAGTGCCGACGAGATGCACCTTTCCTTCCAACAGCACCCATATGAGCGACCGATCGTAATGTGACGACCAATCAGATGGGGGGAATCATTTGGAGCCCTATCCGAAAGAACTTAATACAAATCGACAGTGGAGGTGGTTTTTGTATGCCGGCAACGGTCGTAGCGAGTTGAGTAATGTGACTGAAACATCTACCATTATCAGCAATCGAATCGAAAGCCTACTGCCACATAACACTTCTACCAATATCTGCCAGCTTCGTCTTGGATTATCATTACTTGTACTACATGTGCATCACTATTGTAATCGATTGTCACAGGCACAATAAGTGCAGTACAATGCGCGATAAATTCAAATTTCCAACTTAAAAAACCACACACACACACACACACACACACACACACACACACACAAGGAGAGAGAGACACCTTTAGAAGCAGAAGCAAAAGGAACAATTTATTTTAAATGTAATGATGATATAACTGAAAGTGGTATTATCTCGTCCACCTGCCACTGTTACTACTACATGGAGGAGCACATATTTTACACATCGCAATCCAACCTGTTCCACATTTGCCAACTTTATCCGCCAAGTCTAGAGTAGGCCTACACTGATGGAGCTATCACAGAAGTCAGAAGTCAGCTTTCAATGTTTGTCGGGAGTTAAATCATAACTGATCCGGCTAGAACATAGAGAATCTTTTACAACTGGAGTAAAGGAAAGAAATTGAGAGTGATTAGGGTTTAACGTTCCGTCGACGTCGTGGTCATTGGAGACGGAGCTCGGGATTTGGTGAGGAATGGGAAAGGATATTGTCCATGCCCTTTGAAAAGAGCCGTGGCGGCATTCGCCTGCAGTGATGTAGGGAAATCACGGAAAACCTCAATCAAGATGGCGGGAGGTGGGTTTGAAGCTCCGCTGCGCCACCTCTATCGGTAATTGGAGCACAGGCATCCAAGTCATCAGCCGACATCCCGGCTCCCTACAAACCCCCCGTCTTACAACAGGGACAAGAAAATCCGCTACATACCCTGTGACAAAGCTTCTTTCAATACAGCAGATGACGCACCTGTGCGAAAAATTGCAAAGTTGCGCTATGGCTCGGAGTCAGAGAAAAGTAAGAGCTCATTACTTCCAATAGGAACACACTCATTTCCGCGCTGCTGAGTTCAAGAAAAACTTAACTAAAACCCAGCAATAAGTTGCGCTCTTACAATAATGCTAGAAATTCGTTAGCTTAAAATTACAGGACAGGCTCCAATCATCAAATACAAAAAATGTTCAAATGTTTGTTCAGCTTAAGGAACTTAACTACGGGGTCATCAGGCCCTAAACTTACGAACTACTTATGAACTACCTACAACTAAGGACGGCACAAATATCCATGCCCGAGGGGGGATTCGAACCCCCGACCGTAGTGGCCGTGCAGACCGTGACTGAAGCGCCTCAGTCCCCTCGGCCACCGCGGCCGGCCATCAAATACAACATTGATGAGTATACACGTGAGAAATAAGGACATTAATATGGTTGTCTAGCTCACGGGTGTAGGATCCGCAACTCTCTAGTCTAAATGCTGGAGGCAACAAAACCGTGCGTACAACTTGAGAGTAAATACGACGTATACATATGCTATCCGCCAGCTGTCTCCCAACAGCAGTGTGTAGTGATTAATCGTTGATAGTGCCGAAGCGACACACAGACACAGCGCGCGAGCGAGCGAGCGAGAGAGAGAGAGAGAGAGAGAGCGGTGTGTGTTAATGCGCGAGTCCGCACAATAAAGAGGAACGCGCAGCGCTTACCAGCAGTTACACGCGTAATTAGCCAGGGACGAGTGTGCGTGAAAACGTGCGCCACTCATTACCACCGAGAAGCATCGCTCTCTCAAATTCCACTAAATTCTCTCTCCCCACACACACATACTCTCTCATGCTGTCACGAGAACCACGATATCCTGCCAAACCTCTCGACAGTAAAGGAGATTAATCCACTTTTACGTAAACAATTTTATTCCTCTCCGAAATTGTGTGGCAAAATTTTGTAGTAAGTCCAGTTACATGCATACGTTACCCTTAATACTGATTAGGCTTTTCACACGTAATAAACGCTAGTTTTTCCCATCTCTAGTTCTAAATATACTGCACTTTGTCCCTACACCAAAAGCATCAGCATCAGTCTCAGTACCTCAAAATGTAAAGTATAAAATAATGACACGAGCGGTATCTACAAATTCCGTGCGAGCAGATCCTCGTTGTAATAAATATACGTGACCTTCTGGAGCGTATTGTCTCCTAAATTCTCTTTTACTGAGAATAAAATGTTCACTATCCGCCGATCTTGGTGGACTCTCAGCAATACAAACGCCTAAACTGTAATGTGATCTGCCAACTGAAGCACCTTAAAAAGAACTATAAGCAGAATATTTGCCAACTTTTAGGCAATATAAAAATGTGAGATATTGTGATCTATAGAATGAACTGGACACTATAAACATACTTGTATACTTTTGCCGGTGACGGGGAGGGGGGTCCGGGTGGGTGGAGAAGAAAAACTCATTAAGTAGCAATAGTCTCAAAGTCCGAGAACTCACACTGCCAGATGACTCTTGGAAGGTGCAGAATCGACAGTAGTCTAAATACTTAGCTGTCTTTGAATGCTTTGCTGTAGTAACGCCACAGTTATTGATGCGTCTAATATGCCAATAAATAAGCTGATTTACAACTATTACTCGCACCAGATGCGAACTATCGTTAACTCTGCATGTCGCTTCTCGTTCCTACCTGTAGTAAATTCCTTAATCACTGTTGGTTCCTAGTTAATGATGGCAACTAGCAGACATCGGTTAATACCGATTGATATAGAATGTATTTATTTAATTTTCAGTTTTCCTACATTACACTGTTCACCATGCACCAAGGTCTTATAAACTAGTGATGCAGGTAAAATTGGAAAAGTGCAGTCAATAGTCTATTCTTATTACCCACAGTTTCAGCTCTTCGTAGCTGAAAAAGAAAAAAATCAGATTCAACTCACTTGCTACCCCCCACACCGTCTGCTGTTGTGCGCGTGTATATACCACTTTCACCGATCGAGGTGCCGCAGTGATAACACACTATTTTTCCGTTGAGTGTCTACCAGATTGAACCAGCAGATAACGTGGATTGTATGAATTCAATTACTCATCGCCATATTGTCCTCTCCGCCTTCGGTGAAATGATCAGATACACGTTTTTCGCTTATAAACTTTCTGAAAGAAGAGAAACATTCGTGAATGTAAATTGAGCTTGCATTCCAGAAGATATAGCCAAGAAAAATTGCGAATGTAAAAATGCAGCATTTGTACGATTTGCTCGATGCCTTGTTTTCCATGTTTTTATGACGCTTATCACCCAGACATATGTGAGACCGCACTTGTGATGTAAAACAATGAAGAAAGATCAAATAAACGGTTTCTGATTTTACAGTATTGCCCCAAAATTTAACTAGCGAAAATTTAAAATTTATTTTTGATTGAAACCATCGTAATTAACCTTTTACAAAATACAGAAAATTAAGAACAAAAAGTGTGTATTTTTCATATGAAAATAACGATTAGATATGTGTTAATTACCATGTATTTGACGGATTTTATATTGAAATGGTTTAAGTATCCGAAAAAGAGATTATAGCGTAATTTGAACCACCGAACCTATGTTAACTTGATCAAAAACGTACGACACTAGCAAATGAGATACGCCGACAATAGGAGTGATTGACATCACATAAGGTATTTAAATCTGTTTGAAAACTTCCAAGTCGGCTTCCTCGCCGATTTTTGAAAGCAGCTTGGAATGGATTCGGCTGATTGTTATTTGCGGTCCGAAGTTGAGAAAAATGCGAGAGCGGCGTGGTTGGCGAGACGCAACAGTTGGCGGGCCTGGGGCGCAGAATAGGCAGCCTCCCCGCGGCTGGGGAGAAAACCGTTGGCAGCTGCAGCTGCTCGCCACCGCCGCCGCCGCCGCCGCCGTCGCGCTCCGCGGCGCGCCCTGCTGTCTGCTGGCGTAGGCTTATTCACATACCACCATTACTCCCGTGCAAGTCGTCACAGACCACAGAAACTAGCGAAACATCTGAAAAGTCTGGGCTATCAGAGCCTCTTGCTCATGAGGCATCACATCAGTAAATGCCCCGTCACATCTAGCTGAACAGTTGGTAATCGGTTTGAAATGAAAACCTCGCACACATAAAGTAAAACTTGTCCGATAGGAATTTAGCTCAGCCTTTTCATTCCTGCTTGTGTAACGATTAAATAATTTGAGGCATCCGTGTTGTGCAAACAGAAGTTTGTAGTGTTTGACCTTGATCCAAAGCAATTACAATCCTGTACTTAATTTTCAATTTTCGCTTTGATGACGTTATAAGTTTTGACACACACACACACACACACACACACACACACACACACACACACGGCTAGTTAAACTGGATAAATAAAAAAAAAGGTATGAATTAAAACGGTAGTTTCAGAGCTTCAAGCGTTCTACGTATTCTTCCCTCAATTGAGAACATTCATACAATAGCGTGAAATTGCCAAAGAATCGTCGTTTTACGGGAAGTTTGCATTCAAAACAAGAATGCCTCGTTACACGTGACTCTTTTTCCCCTCCTAGAAAACGACTGTCCACGCTTTGTATTGCAATCACGTTCGGTAGTCGAAGTGTCCTGAACCAATTTTGCACACTCTTCTCTTCTTCGAAACAACTTGGAGTACTACGTTTTGAACACTTCATTTAGCGATACCGCTCCGTGGCAATTTTTAGAAAATCGCGGACAGTATTTTACAGCGCTTGCTCGCAATGAACACATAGTCACAGCTTGGCGGTGCCTTTACTGCCATCATCTCGCTTGTGCGCCAGTAATAAAATCACAGTCTCTTACATTTCTTTGATTGGCCGATGGAAATGAAATGAAATGTTTGTAAATCTATCGGACCAAACTGCGTAGCCATCAGTCCGTAGCTTACAAACTACTTAAACCTAGGTAAACTAACCTAAGGACAACACACACACACCCATGCCCCAGGGAGAACTCGAACCTCCACGGCGAGCAACCGCGCGCTCCGCAGCGAGACGCTTTAGAACGCTCGGCTACTCCACCGCGGCCCGATGGAAATACTCAACAATGTTAAATGTGGAACTAAGTGTTGATAGGGGACCTGTGCATCTTTGACCTCCACTCGACTTAACCTCATCGCCTACGTTGTGATCCACCTTCATTTCTACTCCCTTTCTCCCCTCCCTCTCTCCTGCCTGAAGAAGGAATTTGATTCCGAAAGCGTCTACAAGTTTTTACTTCTTCGTTGTTAATATCGGCAGTCTTGATCTAGGTACTGGCCAGCTACTATCTCTTTCTAGAAACCAAGTACCGTAATTAAAAAGACTAATGATAGGCAACAGCTTTTCACTTCTTCGGGTTAAAATAAAATCAATTAACAACGTTCTGGCGACTCCAAACACTTCAAAATTTCCAACTAGAAATATGTGAAAGGTAACGGTATAAGCAAGTGTGGGCAGTTGCACAAGTGTAGGGAACGCTGGAGCTGGCAGCAGGGGCAGAGATAAACCCGCGGACAAAGGGAGGGCCCTCAGAAAGGGCTGTGCGGCTCACAAAAGCACCCCCCCCCCCACCTCCACCACGCCCTATGGACCCTCGCGCTGTCGTCTCGCTTCCTACAGCCTGTAACGTCCCTTCTCCGCAACGAGAACCGCACTCGTCACATTCACATTTATACGTTCTCTTTAAACTGATTACCTCTCGACTAGTGAAGCCGTGTCCAAAATCGTACGTACTTTGAACCCAACACAAAAAGAATCACCGACACGCGGACCGCGAGTGGAAGCTCTGTTACGTAATTATCTTTAGTTACTCTGAATACGAAATCAATTAATTCGGTCAAGTAGTCGTCTCGTAACACGGGTGGAAATAAGCCACTTTGGGAAAAGATAACTTAATAGGCTGATAAACCAGCCTTTCCTCTTTACGCGAAACTTTCGAGAAAATGTGGCAGCACTGCAGATCAGATCTGCTGGTGACGACTTTGCTAAGCAGAGGTAAATGGAATATGACTACGGCTCCGTTACGAGATCACGTATATGCCGTGGCACTCCACTCGTAAGACATAATCCAGTTCCAGTCGTGGTCGGTGTGGGAGACATTCTCACAGTCAGTATTTACTTAACGAGGGGACGAAGTTCCTGATCACCAGCCTTTGCGCCAATGTCCAGGATTAATATCAGCACCACTCCGAAAGTGAGGGCAAGTGACAGTTGACAGGGCTCCTACGGTCCGACGTGGGCGGCCCTCTAGAGAAGTAGGCGCGGGTTTCGTCTTCTCCCTTCTCTCATAATGCTGCATAAACACAACACTACACAGTCATCCATTACTTACCTACAAATATACATACGTACACGTACAACTCTCACATGGGATAGCGGTACGTGCAAATCCTATTCCGAAGAAAAATGTATACTGGCGGTGCACTGACCAAGCTGTAATTTCTTCTCCTGTCATTCAAAAGAGTTCAAATGATTGTAGACCTAAGGGACCAAACTGCTCACGTTCTTCCCCGACACTTTTAAACTACTTTCAAGGACAAAAGACCTACGCAAGGAGGTTAGAATGTAGGGAGGTGGCGTTATCTATGCCGAGAAGAAGCATTGCTTGAAGCCACTGCAGCCTTGCTTTTGTGTTCAAAACAAGGATTTCTCGCTTAAAATCCTGTGTGAATGTTGCCCTCTTTCCGTAAAGCAACTAAACTGGTAGTCATATAAGAGTATTTTCTTAGATATGACATACATTTCAACGACTAGAAATACTTTACCACACAGTACGACCAAACAAATGCCGGAATGCGCATTTTGCTGGCTTCACTTTTCCAGAAATTCTAACCACCTTGGCGAACCCTAACTTCCAACGAGAGCGGCCGCGCAACCCGTGAAATGGCGCCTCAAATCGCGGGGCTGTCATTTCGTTCCCCACAAGCTTGTAGCCCCTCAACGAGAGATAACGGGTATTACAAGCAGAGGCATTCCATTTCCGAAATGGCTAGGCAATTCAGTACTTGGAGATCCACAATGTCACGAGAGTGTCGAGACGTTTCAGGCATTGCCCTCACCTGCACCTAATCGCAGATAGCAGCGACGTCTGCGTAGAGATGTCACTGCAGACAAGCAACAGTGTATGAAACAACCGCAGAAATCAACGTGGGACATACGACGAATGTATTCGTTAGGGCAGTGCGGCTCTGTTCGAGGTTAAATGCGCCGTGGCAGCAGACGAACGACTCGAGTGCCAAACCACGACACTGCCTACAGCTGTAATCGTCACTGGAAAACCGAGACTTGTCGACACGAGTCCCGATTTCAGTTGGCAAGATCTCGTGCTGCTTTTCTAATATGGCGCAAATCCCACTAAGTCGTGGATCCCAGTTCTGGACAACAACTCTGAAAGCTGATGATGTCTCCATAATGGTATGTACTGTTTCTACACACGACGAACTGGGTCCTCTGGTCCAACGGAACCAGTCACTGACTGGAAATGGCTAGTTAGAGATCATTCCCAGAAATTGATGAATGACAGTGCGCCATGTGAGCGGGCCACGATTGTCTACGATTAGTCCGAAGAACATTCCGGAAAATCAGCCAGTGATTTGGCCACCCAGATCGCCCGACATGGGCTAAGCTGTTTGTATACAAAGTCTTGGGACGACAACGCTTTCGCTATTATGAACGACTATAGAAGCTCCTGCCGGGATTGAACTACTTGCTGAACCCATGGCACATCGAGTTGCCGCACTTCGCAGGCCAAAGAAAGTCGTAGTAGCTGAAATGGCGGCACTTGTGTGTTCCTCCCTTCCTCTCTCCCTGTACCCGCCAGTTTACCCCATCGTCTCTCCTCCCTGTTCACCTTCTACCTACCCCCCTCTCTGTCCGTCTTCCCCTTTCTCTGCCAATCATCCCGTCCTTCTAACGAACTCCTCATATACGTCCTCATTCAAGTATCTCTTTCAAACATAACTCTAACTTTCATGGTGAACAGTCGAGTGGTTTCTACGTTTATTGTAAGGTGCCCTCCGGCATCCACTGTATGATATCTTAGACGGTGCTGTTGTCTAGTGCAAAATTTCATAAAGACCAGAATAAAACCGTAGACTTTGTCGAATTCTGTAGATAAAGTGCCCTCTGCCGTGAACCATACAAAACGTTTCGTAAAGAGCGACTTTCCTCTTGAGTTGAAGGTCAAATGTGAGAAATTTAATGAAGATAGCAACAAAACTGTGGATTCGTATGCAATACAAACACACTATTTTTTATGTATACAAAGGTCACCTCAAGGTATTAGCCACAAGGAAAAGGGCCAATCTGCGTGGAGGAACAGCAGGCGGCTGGAAGTGGCGGAACATCGTTGCCAACAACATGACATTTTCCTGTTTAGTCGCTTTTCTGTATCAACTGAGAACAAAGTATAAGAAGCCGCAAAACAGTAAACAGCATTTCAGCCCGATTTGCTTTCAGAACAAATGATTATGTGATAACCCAAAAACTTCTGGGAACGCCAAGAAATCTCAAAATGAACATCGCGGATCTCTTAATACTCCCCAACCAAGAAAATAAGTGGGACACCATTGGTTTATATTCCTTAATCAATGACGGATATAGCAGTGGAAGAAGTAAAAGGACCACGAAACCGGAGGTTGGCTCCAACTATATACCCCCGGCAGGGCATTTTCCTCTGGGAAGTGATACACCGCCTCTTGTGTAAAATGGCAAATCATCTGCATATTATTGGATTCCTCGTCAAGAGAGTGCCATATTAAGGTATTAAAGAGCAAACATACACGTGTAGTTCAGTGTTTTCAAGCCTTGGGTCGCAAAGTCATTTGTGGGGTCGCCATCACGGTAGGAAGTAACTGCACCACAAAATAACCAGACCACTGCAAGTCTAAATACAAAAGCACAGGCGTAAGAAAATTTATTTTCTATTATACGAGGTATTTACCTAATTACTTGTTTATCGTCTAGTTGGATTTCAATAGAACATTTTTTATAACTACAACTTTTAAACGACGATTAAACTAAATGCGAATTGATAGATAAATTAAAAACATGCAGTAAGTAATTGTTTTAAGAATTTGCAATAAACGATATACATTGTTACAAACAAAGTATAGAACGGGACCTTGTTAAAAGAGGATAAGTCGCTTCCGAGTCTTACCTGCAACGCGAAACATATATATTTAATCACATAAAAATATGATAACAGGTTCCATTCCGAAATATGCACTAAAATTCGTCCTATACCGTAAGATTTTTTTTTAAAAAAAAGAAAGTCCTATCAACAGAAGAAAATTAAAATAGTTGCCTTTGAAATCACACAAATACGGTTCGGGAGAGGACGAGGGAGGATTCGCGTTAAATTATTTACATGGAAGGGAGTCGCACATTCAAAAGGGTTTAGAAAGACTGGCCTAGTTGATGAAATGCCTAGTCTTTGATGCGAAAACGGTTCACCAGAGGCAACTGTCAAAACGATGTCACATGATGCATGGTAGATAATTTAGTGACGACAGGCAGCAGCCATTGCACTCTGCAAGAGGTGCCTGCAGCGATTACACAGCAGCGCCGATGGAAGCCCTGCCGACATTAATATAAAGATAATTCAGCGCAGCCTATCTCGAGATAGCGTTATCAAGGTCACAGTGATTATCCGCCTAAAGACCGATAAAACACACAGGCGATCACATAGGAATACCCTTCTTTTACAGCTGTACTGCTAATAATGGCAAAAAACTGAGGCGAAATACAGCTGAAGCGTGTGTATAAAGGCAATGTGTGTGCCTCCTACTCTGCAGGGAGGCCAAACTGACGTGCACTGGTTCTGAACACTACACTCGTGGTCAAGTCCTTACTTCAGGAATCATGGCATGATTGGAATTGGCCTGTGGCGATTCCCTTTGTGGGTAAGCCTCAAAATACATATTATAGTTCCAGTGATCCAAACTGTACTGAAATTACTTCGTGACAACAGGTCATCTAATGTCATCGCTGAAAGTTATGATGGGCGGAGGTGAATTTTTGGTGACAAACTCCTTAAAGTTATGTACAGAGGCACAGCTACATGTATACTCTGAAAGCCAGGGTACCACCTAGTGTATGACTTCACTGAAAGTAACGACGCTACAGAGGCACAGCTACATGTATACTCTGAAATCCAGGGTACCACCTAGTGTGGGACTTCACTGAAAGTAACGACGCTGCGCTGAGTAGCTTCCGCGCCGACGTCATCATTTCAAAAAGGCGTTATTTGTTGCAGCGAGATCTATTTGCGAAATTTGTTTCACCAACTTTTCCTCCGGATGCGTGTTAGCACCCACCTAAATGGGGAGACATGATCATCATAGTAAAACAAGGGAAATCAGATCGAAAACGGAAATATTTAGGTGTTCCTTTTCCCCGCGCGCCATTAGAGAATTGAACGGTGGGAAATATTAAAGCGGTTCGATGTACCCTCTGCCAGGCACCACAAATGGATATAAACTACATTATAGTACTTCCGTATCTGTACAGAGGAGGATCGTTTCGTAACAGACCGGAAGATACTCGTTATGCGTGGTGTGCTAGAACATCCATGTGTTACATTGGTAGTCGGCGCTTTTTACGAACTCCCAACCTGAGCCAATCATCTGTAATGACAGTGTCATTAGTGAACAACTGCAACCGTACCATCCATACTTAATACCTTGCAATCGTAGCCAGCGGACTTCACATTACGAGTGGCTTTGCAAATTGCTTTGTGCAACAACTCACTGCTTTGGTACCATTTAGAGATGATGCCATGTGAAAAGGGGCGGTGGTCGAGCGGTCTGCGGCGTGCCAGTCACGGTCTAAAAGGCCGCTGTGGTCGGAGGGTTCGAATTCCCCCTCGGGCATGGATGTTCTGCCGTCTTTAGTATAAGCTAGTTCATAAGTAGTTTGTAAGTTTAGGGAGTGATGACCCCGACGTTAAGTCCCAAAAGCTCTATAAAGATTTCAACATTTTGAAAAGAGGCCCCACACGGTTTAAGTGCCATTGACCGAGTTGGAGAGAGGTGCTTCCCAGTTTCGAATCCCCCAATCTGTTTTGTCAGTGCACACTACAGCACCTAACAAATGCACAACTGCTCGCTTCTAGGTATTGTTTATAATGGTACCTTTTATTGCGGTGTCGGGTTCGCATGCGGTCCTCCGGGCACATTTAACCAAGCCTGCGCTACCCTCGCAACTGCTTTCGTGGCTCTGCGACAAGCGAGCAATCTAAGCTAACTTCAAGTACAAGCAATCGTAGGAACGATCAACAGTGGTCAAACAATAAAACTTCTAGTGTAGTTGAAAAATGATAAGTTCGGCACATTTTAATGTTTTTCCGCGCGCTGTGTAGTACCAGGAATCTTACCACATACGGCGATCACTAACAAAAGGATTTAAATGGACCTACTGTACCTCGAAAAACAGACTGCCCCATGACTTTTGAAACAAGAGCTAAATGGATTAAACATTAAGCAGGTTGATTAGCATAAAGATTTAATACCTTCCAACTGCTGCTACGGTGAGCCGACAGGAAAAGGCCGCGCGGTCTGAGACGGTTTGCACGGCCGCTTCCGTCCTCCCTCTTGTGTGTTGTTCTTGGCATAAGTTAGTTTAAGCAGTAAGTCTAGCGACCGATGACCTCGGCAGTTTGGTATCTTAGGTTTGTAAACATTTGCTAAAGTGAAACTAGTAGCGATTGTTCGCTGGTCAGAAATATTTGGCTGCTTAAGTCCAAATATCTCACGATTTCAGAATGTGTGGTTAGGACGATGTCCCTTGCTTGTCTTCAATATTTGGTTGTTTATTTTCGATTTCCGGGTATGTGATTAGACTGGCACTCCTTGCTTGTCATCAATGTTTGCTGTCCACTTCCGTAGTCAAGTGGCAGTTACTAACCACATGTAAAGAAGGATACCGTACTTCGTAGATTAGTTTTTACTTCCACTATACCCTATTTACTTTAGCAATATATACATATATAATTAATTTTCCTGTTTTTTCAATGGAAAGAAAAGTTAGCAGCACTCCCCCGCATTGACAGCCGTCCAAAACTTCATAACGGAAGAGCTGGTGGTAAAAGTGGTGTTCGAGGCTATACATGAAGAGCGCCAAGATGACCACGATTACATGAAGGGCCACTGTTTGCTGCCGAACGACATAGTGGGTGGCCAGCTGTTCAAATGTTTGTAGAGCTTATGGGACTTAACTGCGGGGGCATCAGTCCCTAATCTTACAAACTACCTTACGCTAAAGACGACACAAACATCCATGCCCGAGGGGGATTCGAACCCCCGACCGTAGTGGCCGTGCAGACCGTGACTGGCGCGCCGCAATCCCCTCGGCCACCGCGGCCGGTTGTCATCAAAGAAGGCAGAAGGCGGTGTGTGTGTGTGGTACTAGTTGCAGCAGCAGGGGCGGAGAAATGGAGCAGTGTACACTCCTTCATCGACATTGCAAACTGACTTCAGCCACGTACTCCTTGCTTCTGTTTCACTGTACCTTCTCTCAGTCATTAGTAGTTGATATGTAAATCTAAGGCTGCATTTAAATAATCACAAATTGCCCATTTTGTTATGTGTAAAAAGTTCCTTGCAAGAGTTAAAAATGCCTTTTGTACGGTAAATTAGTAATGAAGTGTAATTCTCTAAGCTGTAAGACTGGCAGTATACGCATTGGCGTTATTTGAGAAATATCTTGTTATTACTGTAAAAAGTGGGCAGAGTGGTGGGTTGCCACGCAGGTGCCCCGGGTTCAAAATGTTTGTAAAGTTACGGGCCTAACTGCAGTGGTCATCGGTGCTTAAACTTACGGAATACTTTAACTAACTTTCCCTAAGAAGAACACAAACACCCATGCTGGAGGGAGGACTCGAACCTCCGACGTGGAACGGCCGCACCCACCGTAGCAGGGCGCGTCAGCGCGCACGGCTGACCTGGGTTCGATTCCCGGTCGGGTCGGAGACACTCTCCGCTCGGGGACTGTGTGCCGAGTCACCATCATCATCGACGTCCGAGTCGTGCACGTGAGGTCACGGACACAGAAAGCGCTCCCAGTTGGCGTCTAACGGCCACAAACGCTACACGATCGTCATCGATGCCCGGCCGTTTATTTCCGAATACGTCGCGATTGCCGAGGGTGTGCTTATGCGAGACCCTAGGAGGGCAGCTTTAGTTTCTGTAGCGTCGTCCACTTGCGGGCAGACCCGAATTACTTTGGAAAGGACAGTTAATCTCACACTCGAACTGGGCAACATCCGCTCGTAGGTAGCAGGACAGTCCGATCCGAGGCGTTCCTGGCCCTAAGTGAACTCGTCAGCTCGCTGACATCTGTGTAGACTCACATAGTATTTCGTTTTTTACTTCAGTTTAGTCACGGAGCGAATGAAACGGCAGAAAGTCGCGATTTGTAACCTGTTATTAGTGATCGTGGTAATACTCATTTTATCAAATTCAAATGTTCAAATGTTTGTAGAGCTTATGGGACTTCACTACGGGGTCATCAGTCCCTAAACGTACGAACTACTTTATGAACTAGCTAAGACTAAGGACGGCTCAAATATCCATGCCCGAGGGGGGATTCGAACTCCCGACCGTACTGGCCGTGCAGACTGTGACTGGCGCGCCGCATCTGTGATGGTTTTTAATTCAAAGCTTGCAGAAGAGTTGTAGAAACGGAAGAACGTGGATGGCGGTAAACGTTCGTGGTGTGCTGTTAATTTATTTACAATAGGCAGCGAACACACAATTTCGCGTATGGAAGGCACTCATGACCACGCACCTGTTGCAGAAGACTTGTTAAACAGGAGAATGATATCTAATTCTCTAAAAACAAAAGGAAACGCTTTCGTTGAAAGACCGTCAAAGAAATGGCGAAATTTGCAAATTAGACTTTGTAAAGTGCGTTTCATACCCAGCATCCGTGAGCAGAATATGAGCCAAACTAAATTTCTTTTTTGCACATATTATTGTATGTGAAATTTGTAATAAAATCTTTGTATTTGTATAAATTTTTTTTTTTTTTTTTTTTTTTTTTTTTTTGTAGAAGTTGCCCAGTTCGGACGAACCTCTCTAGTACTGCACGGACGCTTCAGTTCAGGCGTGGCCAAACTTCCGCTATTCGCGGTCCGGTCTCGCAAACATAATTAAGCTCGCGGGCCGTACAGGTACGAATCGCATTCTTCTCCCAACACGCCACACGGACAGATTACACGCAAAACACCCGTACGTTCATTTACGTCCATATGTTTACAGCGCAATGATCCTTTCTTCAGTGGGGAGGCACTCCTAGACGGGAATTAGTGTACAATAACTACGAGTTTGAGATCTAGTGGGCAGGGTAAAATTGAGAGAGGCGTAATTCCGCGCAGGTGTGATGATTTGAGAGACCGCCTAGGAAGTAAGAGAGCCGGGTTCGAGTGCCGCCAGTTGCACTGGGCGAGTAGGAATTTGTGGGTTTGGAGCGGCGGCGTGGGCGCGCAGGTGGTGGGAGGCAGGGCAGAGCGCTGTTGCCAGAGCGCGCCGCAGCACCACCACCGCCGACAGCCATCTTCTCGCGCTCCCTTCCCCACACCTCCCACTCTGACCTTCTAAAAATCTTTCATTAAAACAGCTTCATCCGGTTATAGAAATCACAAAATAGGCCAAAAATCTCACATTTCAACCCGTGGGCCGCGAACCCCGGGGGTCGCCGAGGCTTACTCGGGGGTCACCGTACAGGAGGAAGTTAACTGCGGCCGGCGGGAAGGCGGCGCGCCAGTCACGGTCTGCACGGCCACTACGGTCGGGGGTTCGAATCCCCCCTCGGGCATGGATATTTGTGCCGTCCTTAGTAGTAGCTAGTTCATAAGTAGTTTGTAAGTTTAGGGACTGATGACCTCGTACTTAAGTCCCATAAGCTGTACAAACATTTAAACATTTTAAAAGTAACTGCGCCACAATAGCCGCGCGCACTAAGGCGTCGTGCTGCGGTGCGCGCTGCCGTTCGCCGTCGTGGGTTCCAGTCCCCTTCGGACACGAGTGTTTGTGTTGTCCTTAGCATAAGTTACTGTAAGTTGTTTGTAAGCCCTTGGGACTAACCATCGACGTAGAAAAGTCCCTTAATTGCACCATAATAATAATAATAATTTCGTGTAGCTCAATGGCCTGGTGCAAGTCATTTCAATTGGACGCCACTTCGGTGACTTCCGTTTCCTGAGACTACCCCAGTTATCCAACCGGGGGAAGGGAATCGACAGCTTAACGTGGATCCGAGCTACGTATCGTTTCTGGCCACTAAAAAATGTTAAAATGTTTGTAAATCTATCGCACCAAACTGCGTGGTCATCAGTCCGTAGCTTACAAACTACTTAAATCTAGGTAAACTAACCGAAGGACAACACACACACCCATGCCCCAGGGAGGACTGGAACCTCCACGGCGAGCAACCGCGCGCTCCGCAGCGAGACGCTTTAGACCGCTCGGCTACTCCACCGCGGCTTTCTTGCCACTCCTCACTTCGCCGAGAGGTGAAGGATGGGTTAAAACGCGGACTGAAAAATCCGAGGTCCGACTGGGTTTCGAACGCGCGACCATTCGGTTTCCAGTCGAGCGCATTAGCCCAAAATTTCCGGGCCCAACTTGCAGCATAAAGCAATCGGACAAGTACATGTCTTAATACTAGCAGTTCCGTAATACAAAAACATTTGCCGAAGAAAAATGAAATGTATTTCATATTAAAATTCCTTGTTGATCATCGATTCTCAATCGAATAGATCAAATATTGTTTTATAATATACACCCCATGTTAACAATGAATAAAGGCCTGAAAACTGTTTTCAGGAACCAGGCAATACCTAAATTTACAAGATACAATAAATAATTTTGATAAATTAGATTATTTAGAAATTGACTATACGGTGGGACATTACTCAACGAGCATAATTCGCTTCTGAGCTTTACATGCCACGTGAAACCTCGTTAGACAACAAAAAATTTTCGGTCAGAATTCATGTAAAATAAGATGTGTTCCGTTCAGAAAATGAACTAAAATTTATCCTATAATGTACAATACTGAATTCTTTTTTACAAGAAAGTTGTATCGACAGAAGTAAACAAAATTCGCTGCCTTTGAAACTACACACATAGTTCTGTTATGTTCGGGGATGGGGCGGGGGTCGCCAAAACATTTTTTGTTGGAAGGACGTCGCGTTTTCAAAAAGGTAGGGAAATATAAATAGATTGACAAAAATCCACATTTTATTGTCCATGTTCATAATTACAAAACACAGAAATAAGTAACACTTAATCCAGATTTTGCGTTAAGAAACTACATCTCTTGTCTATTAACGGAATTTTATATGCCAAGAATGACCTTTTCAAGTCAACAGATGTCCCCGGAGGATATGTAATAAAATGACGATATTAGGCGCGATGAAACCGCACACAAACTAACCTGGGACCAGTTGATTTCTTCATTCACCTATCAATCGCAGTTGCGTGCAGACTGGTGTCCACAAACACTGTAGAACTTAAATAATAGGGAGCAAAAATCCATTATGAAGCTGGAGCAATTTAAGCGGTTCCAGACAGCGACAGAACTGGCGCCTTCTGACTCGCGATTGGCGTTCACGCATGCAAAAACACCTGTTACCTTCTAAGTATCCGGGAAGCAGGAAAGCAGTATTACTCACTCAAATTTTATTTCATTGATTTTTTTTTTTTTTTTTTTTTTTTTTTTTTAATAAAAGGAAGCTTGGAGTTTAACGTCCCGACGACAGCGTGGTCATTAGAGACGGAGCTAACGCTCGGAGTATTTGGGTAAGGCTGTGGAAGGAAATGGGCCGTGCTCCTTGAAAGGAACCATCCCGCCATTTGCCTGGAGTGATTTAGGGAAATCACGGAAAACCTAAATCTGGATGGCCGGAGGTGGATTTGAACCACCATCCTTCCGAATGCGAGTCCAGTGTTAAAAAAAAATAGATACAATTAGTTCTAACTTGAAATTAGGTACTTTTAAGATATTTAAAAACGAGGTACAAACAGGTTCTAACATGAAATCAGGTATTTTAGGTACTATATATATATATATATATATATATATATATATATATATATATATTTTCTTTTTTTCTTTTTTACAAAATATTTGCTAGAAAGACAACGAAAGAATGTTAGTCGTATACAATTTTATTTAATTGTACTTTATTTAGGTAAAATCAGCAACTGACCTGATGCTATAAACTAGGGTTTTCGATCATAAATTGGCGTAATTCGTGTATATACGACTTTTATTGCGTTTATTTAATGACGAACAAAATAGGTTTTTACCCAAAATCCGAGGTCTAGTTATAATAGTCCTCCGCAGAGCAGACTTGCGATAGTGTTTTCCACTAATGAAAGAAGGTGTTTGCAAGTTCCTTTTTTCCTCCAGAATTAGTAAAAAGGATACGAAGATGGCGTGGTCGTTACAGACCGGATTCTCGCTCGGAACTTTAAGGCAAGGATGGAGAAGGAAATCGGCCGTGACCTTTCGAAGGAAACCCATGCATATGCTCGTACTTATTTAGGAGAATCGCGGAGAACCTAAATCTGGAAGGCCGTAGGTGGATTTGAACCACCGTCCCCCCGAAAATTGGTCCTGTTGGGAAGCACCTCTTTCCTACTTTTAGCACCACAGTGAAGTAGTAGTTATTGGGTATACTGAATTAATGGAAAAAGAGAACGACTTGGTAATAGCACCGTCTTTGTGAGGAACTGCAGTCACGTGAATACAGACTTTTCTATTACTAAATGTCAAGAAAAATTTCAAGGAACTAGGAGTCCTACTGCAACAAAGGACTGAGAATATCACCACGAAATGGAGAAGATCTGTTGAAACTGGGATAAGTTTAGCCATTTGTCTGAAGTTAATCAAGATATAGTCGCAACTATGTTACATGAATAGCAATTTATTTCAATAGGACAAGTAACATTAGAAACATAGTAATAAGTAACATAGATTGAAACATCAGTTCTTAAATGTGTACTTTCTCGCTATATCTTTCATCCGTTCTGTTTCGTCTCCCACAATGAAAAGGAAATAATAAATAAATAAAAAATTCCTCTCGACGCGCCTGATGTAGATCGTCTGGTCCGCGATATAACGTTCTGATTTTGTACAGCCGGC
This sequence comes from Locusta migratoria, assembly GCA_026315105.1. NCBI lineage: Eukaryota > Metazoa > Arthropoda > Insecta > Orthoptera > Acrididae > Locusta > Locusta migratoria. The sequence continues at coordinate 739,185,260 of CM048755.1, read as the reverse complement.
CGCGGTGGCTGAGGCGCTCCAGTCACGGTCAGCACGGCCACTACGGTCGGGGGTTCGAATCCCCCCTCGGGCATGGATATTTGTGCCGTCCTAGTTCGTAAGTAGTTCATAAGTAGTTTGTAAGTTTAGGGACTGATGACCCCGTAGTTTAGTCCCATAAGCTTGAACATTTTTGATTTTGTACAAACGTATCGCGGACAGACCGCCTCGTTGTGCCAGTGTCACGATACACAACGGTTCTGTGTCACCAAGCCTTTATGTTTATGCACATTTACATGATGGTGCTACTAATGAATAGATCGCGTTGCGCGCCACCTACCAACTCAAACGCCGTTCCGTACTAGCTATAGCTAGTGTGCTATAGGAGAGGCTGGTAGTGGCCTGAGTGCGCATGCGCTTTCGCGTTTACGTGTGGAATCTGCCGCGTCCGAACTCAAATTGCTCGTTTTGTTGAAGTCATGTCTGGGATCAATGGAGTGGAACAGGTCTGGAATTGAGCTTTTGATTGAGGCGTACGTGGACGAACCAATGCTGTTCTCTAATAACAAGGTATAATGACCGTTTTTATGAAGAAAATAACAGAAAAATGTTTCTTTAAAAGGAAGTTTCCATTCGGCGAGATCAGATTACGGGGCGGAAATTTAAAACAAATAAATAACTAAAATAAGAATAAAGAACAGTGGCGATATAGTCTGTATCATCGTCGTATTTTTGCGCTGATGACCTTGGACGCAGCCGTGGAGTGGCCGAGCGCTCTAAGGCCCTTGGTGCGGAGCGCGCGGCTGCTCCTCGTCGGAGGTTCGAGTTCTTCCCGGGGCATGGAGGTGTGTGTGTGTGTGTGTGTGCGCGCGCGCGCGCGTTAGGTTAGTTTAACTAGTTTGTAAGTCTAATGACTGATGGCCGTAGCAGTTTGGTACAATAGGCTTACAAACATTTGAACATTTTTGTCCTTGTACGAACGAAAGCAACTTGATAAAACATTCAACTTTCATTCGTAAAAAGTTCTGGAATTCATTGTGGACCTCCGGAATGAGTTCCTTCATTAGCATGCAGTACACATCTCGTTCTTCGTCCCCTCTTCTCGACCAAGGTCGTATCAGACGTACATTCCTTCTTCGCCACCGACTTCTACCTAACACTGCAACGGCAGCCGCCGACAGTATAAGCTCGTAAATTGAATATTATCAGTCGTGACATACAGGCAAACGTAAACAAGAGACCGTCCGGCCGAATTTTCACGGAGGGGCTGCTGACTACGGTAAACCCACGTCCAGACGTAAGTTAATCGTGTAAACGCAAACTAGCCTGTATGGCCACAATTCATTAGTATGGAGTTAGCACGCTTGGAGCACTGCAATAGATGATAATTTTTCTTGTGAACTTTCGATCGTCGTGTAAAGTGGGCTTTACGGGAACCAGTGAGGCGCCGCGAATAATGGGGCGCACTATTCGGCAGTGTGTGGATAACTTCAAAATTATATCTGACGGGAGGGTCGGCTGCGGTGGTCACAGCTCAAATGCTCATAAATCTATGGGACTTAACTACTGAGATTATCAGTTATTAGGCTTACAAATCAGTTAAACTAACCTAAGGGCAATACACACAAGCCGGAGGGAGGACTCGAATCTCTGACGGTGACTTCAGGCAACTGCGGGCTTTGCAGCAAGGCGCCTTAGAGTGCTCGGCCATTTCATAGCCGCAGTCCGGACGGCGTAGTGAACAACTAAGTAGGAGACCTGGCTTCCAATCCCAATTTGCTGCAAATTTTCAACTTACCCCATTGATGAACTTCAACGTCCACTGGCATACATAGTGTTTCATGTGGGGCCTGGTGGTCTCGTGGTAAAGCCCCTCGACTGGAAACAGAGGCGTCGTGGGTTCGATACCCGGCCGGATGACGGATTTTCCAGCCTGCGTTTTAACACAGCTTTCACCTCTCGACGATGTGAGGAGTCGCCAGGTTCGTGTTCCACGTTAAGCTTTCCGCGGTTGGATGACTGGGGTAGTTTAGGGACATGCAAGTCGCCCAAGTGAAAGAGTCGCATCAGGCCACGGAGTCGCAGAAAATTATGTTCAAATGTTTGTTAAGCTTATGGGACTTAACTACGGGGTAATCAGTCCCTAAACTTACAAACTACATATGAACTAGCTAATACTAAGGACGGCAGAAGTATCCGTACCCGAGGGGGATTCGAGCCCCCGACCGCAGTGGCCGTGCAGATCGTGACTGGCGCGCAGCAGAACGCTCGGCCACCGCGGCCGGCGGTCGTCCTCTTAAATATGGGGGAAACCCTGTTCAGTGCCCGCCCGCTTGTGTACAGGTGGGAACGAAAAGCGAGACTGTGTGATGAGAAACGTCGCAGCGCCGAGAAGTGTGGCAGCAGACGGCGTGCTCACGCCACCAGTAACTGCCGTCTGCCGTCGCTGGCATCCGTCGCCCCCGCTTTCTTCTTTCCTCTGGCGCCTACTGCCGTACTTTCTTTGGCCATCGGCTCTCGTCCACCCTCTCTAGATGCCCACACCATTTCATCTGTGTATTATCTATCACCATTTATCGACACCCATTACCTCTCTTATGTTGGAAATTGGAACGCGGTCCAGTCAGGAAATGCCACAACGTCGCCTCCAAAACGTCATCTCCAGTGCAAGCTACTGCAACCGCTGATGCTTGTTCGCTACCCTTGTTCTGTTCCGTAAGTAGCAGTATTTTTGACAATGAACGATATGTTTTGGTCTTTGTTATTCCAAAGGACCCAGTTCGATATAACCGACATCCCTATTTTTCCATTTAAAAGTTGATATTGGAGCAGTTAAAACAGTTTCGTTGAATTTCGAAGTTTAAGAATGCTGAAGTGTTTCCGGGGCTCTCTTCAAAATTGCGTCCTCTGGAACCCTTATCGGACAATAACACTTAAAAAATAAAATATAACTTGCACGTACATGATGAATGATCTGTCAGTGGGATAATACGAAAGAAGTCCACTGTACCTGTGTAGTGCCTCGGGTATTCCTACCGTTCTGTGACGAAACACAAATCAAGTTTCCTTTAGACTTACTTTGGCACCAAAACATTTTTCTATTTTAGATATGACGAGGTGGAGCAATGTTTCAATGTTGGACGAATGTCTTGCTACTAACGTCACTAGATCACCACTGCGGCGACTACAGCCGTAAAATTAATTACAAGAAATGTATTCACAACTGCAAATATGGATCAACATACAAGCTGTACGACTCAATGGCGACATACGAAATTTGTGCCGGAACGGGACTCGAACCCGGATTGTACAATTACCTTCTTCTGACGTGTTAAATCCTACATATATGTTGATGGCTTTGTACAATTGTCGATTAATGGTAACATCGCGTGTCAATGCTCTTGAAAAGTATAAAATTTATTCCATACTGTAATGACTATTAATTTTGGAAATGCACAGAAAGAAACAATGAGCAGTCGATAAAGATGGCGACAGAAAGCGTGGCTCCGCACGATCGGCCAGACAATTCAACTGGCGCAAAGAAATACAGATGTGCCCGGCCATGCGCTTTGCTTTCTTCGAAAGCTTACGCGGCGTGTACGGAGGAGCTCGCTGTCGCCTGTTTGCGCATGTTATGTTGCACAGGGACTCCCGTCCAACTATTGTAGCACTCATGCTGCGTCCCCAGAATGGCACGATCATAGACTAAAATCTAACTAGCGCGGCAGATTGCGTAGATAAGGAAGGTGTCGGTAAGAAAGAAATGAAGCAGTTCTAGGAAATGCCCCTACTCCCTCGAGGTGACACGAAACTTCAATAAACCTCTATGATGTTACTTTTGTATATTTTTACCGGTCTCTGAAGAAAATGTTACTTTGGTACGAAAATCCCGTTAATGGAGAACACTTCCCGTCATGCTTGAAGAAACAGTTTGCCGGCCGCAGTGGCCGAGCGATCTGCGGCGCGCCAGTTACAGTCTGCACGGCCGCTATGGTCGGGGGTTCGAATCCCCCCTCGGACACGGATGTTTGTGTCGCCTTTAGTGTAAGGTAGTACATAAGTAGTTTGTAAGTTTAGGGACTGATGACCCCCGCAGTTAAGTCCCTTAAGCTTAACAAACATTTGAACATTCTTTGAAACACAGCTTTAACAAACAGTTGGGACACCGAAAAGTGTCTAGTCCCATAAAGAATAAAAGAAAAAAACATTAGCCTTGACGGCATGCTATCATTTGAAACGAAGAAAAAATTCAAGAGACCGGACGACGAGAAGGGCAATCGGCAGTGAAATTTAAGTAAACTCGCCGAAACTTATATTCTTGAGACATATTGCGTCTCAGTATAATCTCTCATATTTGGTATAGGCCGCAGCATCGAATGAAATTTTCTACTCAGGCCGGGATTCGAACACAGGTCTCCCGTCCACTAAGCAGTTGTGCCAACTTGTGCGGATAACGCAGCTGCATGGACTACTCTAGGTCGTCTTCCTGCACAATACAAACTTCAGTTCCGACACAGGCCATCTGGATGCAGTCCTGTGAAGTGTTGTCGAGGCTCGCTAACACTGGGAAAGAGCCTCAGCATTGGGGAGATCGACAGTTGCGGTAAGACTTAAAATCGGCCGAGCTTAAAGAGAGGCGCTAGCGCAGTCCCCGTGGCACTACTGAGCAACAGACCAGGGTTCGAATTCCGCCTGAGTACAAAGTTTAATTCAATGCTTCAGCCTATAATTATTCCCCCTTGTGCTACCTTGGACTGCTGGACGGCTGTTTGACCTGTCATTCCGGCACCGCCAACTTACGATAATTTGTTTGCAAAGAAATTAAATATATGAAAATGGATGTTTGTTATGTTTGTACGTGTTTTAAGCGCAGCCGTACCGTTCATCCGATTGCTTGCACTTACGCGAAGGTTATACGCATAATTCTTTGACTGTATGACACAAAGCTCATGAGATATGAAGTCACGAACAAGGTGCGTCGATAACTGCCACATTGTGAACTGCGTTTAATTAGTCGTTTGCTACTATGTGTTTTCGCATCAAATTTTGCAAGCACTATCCACTTATGCCAATGAATGTAGCTATAAAATGCTTTCATTGCAAGAGATATGACGTCATAAACAGCGAGACGCGTCGCATCACGTTTGTTCTTACTTTATACGCTGCCGCGCCATTCATCCGATTGCGACCAAACATTGCACACTATCTTCGCCGAGGCGGAACAGCCGTGCGCACTAAGGCGCCCGGCTGCGGTGCGCGCGGCCTTCCTCCTCGGCGGTTCGAATCCTCCCTCGGGCATGGGTGTTTGTGTTGTCTTTAGCATAAGTTACTTTAAGTTAGTGTAAGTAGTTTGTAAGCCTAAGGACTGATAAGCGCCGGCCGCGGTGGCCGAGGAGACTGAGGCGCTCCAGTCACGGTCTGAACGTGCCACTACGGTCGGGGGTTCGAATCCCCCCTCGGGTATGGATATTTGTGCCGTCCTTAGTCTTAGTTAGTTCATAAGTAGTTTGTAAGTTTAGGGACTGATAACCCCGTAGTTAAGTCCCATAGACTATACAAAAATTTGAACATTCGACTGATAACCAACGTAGTTAAGTCCCTTACATTTACAAAAATTCTTGTAACTTTACCTTCAAACCAAGAGGGAATTGACTGTCTACGTAAAATTTTATATGTCGAGTGTACCTACGACTTTCTACAAATGTGTCCAAATGTTTGTAAAACTATTGGACCAAACTATGGTCACCAGTCCCTAGACTTGCAAACTACTTAAACTAAACTAAGGAGAAAACACACACACACACACACACACACACACACACACACACACACACACCAGGGAGGACACGAACATCCGACTGCGAGCAGCAGCAATATGCCTTAGAGCGCTCGGCTTAACCATCAAAAGAAGTGGTACATAACCGTCTACATAAACTTTCAGACGGTGCGTGGCGGAGGGTACCTTACAATAACCTTAGATACCACTTCACTGACCACAATCAAAGTTAAGAGAATTATATACGTTTTTACAAATGGCGGCGTCACTGGATTGAGGAAGTGGACGGGGAGTGATAGGCAGAGAAATGGGAAGGTGGGGATGAGCAGAGAGGTTGGGGCTAAACAGAGAGAGGGGAGACGGGCAGAAAAATATGGAAAGAGGAGGAGTACGAGAGAGAAATGGAAAGCAGAGGAGAGCATAAATAAGTAGGCGTTGTGAGTGAGTTGTCGGCCGTGGTATGTCCTCCGTTACGGAGCGTTGACATCGGGCGCAGGCAAGCGCGACCGCACCAGACACCGCAACCGCTCTGACATGTAATCACTCAGTTACGCCGTGCCAGACACCACGCCAGCCATTCAGGCTCCGTAGCTGACACCCATTCTCCGGCACCTCAACATTCTGCACTGATAACGCATTCCCGAGGACGGGGGTTCAAAGCCAACTCCGCCCAGCCAGATTTAGGTTTTGCGTGTTCCCCCAACTCGCTCCAGGCAAATGCTGGGCTGATTGGTTTGAAAGCTCGCGGCTGATTTCCAGACAATCGTGATGACCACGCTGCTCCTATTGTGCAGTTGGCGAAATAGCAAAGCTAAGTGCCGGTTGTGCTAGGTTAGGGATGGGAGAGTGCAGTGGCCGGATCGCCACGCGTCACTGACCCTCAGGGTTTGCAGGTCACGCCTTCAGTACACCTTATACAGGCATTTAGGCTGGTTCCTCCTCAGATTCGGTGGCAAGTGCTTTTATCCAGCTCCAGCAAATATTCATTTCTTCCTTTACTACTAAACCATATGGAGATTTTTCTTTTTAATATTCATCTATGGTGACGACCTATAGTGGTCGATATAATTTTATCCAAATGTACTAGCAATAGCAATTTCTTAACGCGATCGCCCCAGAAAAGCGGGATCTCCGGATCTGAGTTCAGTCCCGGCGCGGCACAAGTTTCCATCTCCCACCATTTGGTACAACATCCACACCTTACACAGACGAGTTGGAAAAATAGCTACTGCCAGTTAATTATGATAATTTTTCTGTTTGTCCACAAAGGTATGTTAATCATTTATTTCAAAACACCAATTTCTCGGGGACAAATCTACAAGTTTTTCGGGGGTATCCTAGGTCTTTTTACTAAATTGGCGGGGAGAGTGGAGTCTAAAAATCCCTAGCTATGGCATTGTCTGTTCTAGATATTTTACCAAACGCAGTGTTCTTCGATTCATTCTTTACGGATGTTTTCCAACAGCGAATAAACGAGTTCATCGGGCACGGTCTGTTACCGTAGTAAAAGTTTGTCAAAAAATAACTCTTCCGTCAGATGACAAATGGTCCTTAATAACGACATAATAACCGTGTACTTCCTATGAATAATATATCCCAGAGGCAATATTATCTTGTTTTTGGCGATGAGGTTGAAGAGGAGCACGCTAACGTTCGAGATTCCACTAAAGAATCAGGCGCTAGATCTGACAAAGCAAAAGCAGTGCCAAGTACTAACGCTTCTGAATCCGGCATAGTATCTAGAAGCCACCACGCCTCATATTTCCCGTTTTCATTCAAATGTTTGTAGAGCTTATGGGACTTAACTAAGGGGTCTTCAGTCTCTAAACTTACAAACTACTTATGAACAAGGACGGCACAAATATCCATGGCCGAGGGGGGATTCGAACCCCCGACCGCAGCGGCCGTTTAGACCGTGACTGGCACGCCGCAGACTGCTCGACCACCGCGGCCGGACCCGTTTTCATTCCCCAAGTCTTTATCCGATTACCTTTCCTATTACACCAATATTTTTCTCCTTGTTATATACCCAGAAATTCTTCGAATTAATAGTGGAAGAGAGAAATTCTTTTGTCTTACAAGTGTTTTGACAGACCGAGCTTGCCAATACAAATTATTGAAAACATACCACTGCTAAAGAAAAAACATTTTTGGACATAAGATTCTATATTTCTATATTTGAACATGTAACGGGCGGAAGATGTGGTTATCGGCGCGTTATTTGCTGAGTCAACAGATTTCTGAGAAACTAAAGTACATAGTACCGTATTAACAGAGGACGTACATGGAGAACTGACTTCGCTGCGTAAGAACTTCACTATAGTCGTTGTTCACCAGTTCACTCGTCTTGTTAAATGTAACTGCAGAACATGTGCAGAACAATACAGCTTTATTTCAATAAATGCCAAAGCAACGTATTTCTTGACACATTCTTTTTAAGTGCAGCGTTTCGAGTAATAGGCCTTACTAGTGAATGTCGATGACAATACAAAAGCTGGCCGTGGTGGCCGAGGGGACTGAGGCGCTCCAGTCACGGTCTGCACGGCCACTACGGTCGGGGGTTCGAATACCCCCCCGGGCATGGATATTTGTGCCGTCCTTAGTATAAGGTAGTAGATAAGTAGTTTGTAAGTTTAGGGACTGATGACCCCGTAGTTAAGTCCCGTAAGCTTAACAAACATTTCAACAATTTACAGCACTGAGCTTTGCATGTGGCCCTAATGATGTAATGCAGCCGTATTCGACATAGACCAATAGTTTGGCCATGGAGTTGCAACATTGAATTTTTCCTCTTATACTATACGCAGCTCCAGTTTCGTACAGCCATTTGATATATCTTTGGCATCATCATTGAAAACCGTGTGACTAAAGAGGAAACGAATAGAAGACTTAAAGCAGTGCTGCAAAGGAGGAGGAAAAGTTATGTGAAGGTAATTTCTGAAATAACCGATCATTGGTCAAATTTGGTTTCCTAATGTCAAACGAACAACGGATGGGGAGTCGCAAAGGCTTTCTTCATAAAGAAACTGGAAACATTTCAAATGTGCGCTCTGGAAACTGCTGAAAACGAGCCAACAACATGATTTGTTTTAACACAAGAATTTTTAAGTCAGGAAACAGCATATCTAGGTAACGGGATTAAGACACATGACGGGTGTAACTTGTAGGCCAAAGCATGTTAACAATAGAGATACCCAGAAAATTCATCTGGTCATCAAAGTGGTGAAAGATCGTTTCGAACACAGATTTACCCCAGTTTGCGACAACCTCCTTCGGTCAAAACTGAGACGGTTGCTTTTCACACGCCACAGACGGATTTCTATCACATTCTTGTCGCCTAAGTGCTGGTACAACTAAGGAAATTTACACAGGAATACAAGTCAAGAGCGATTTATGGAGGCGCGAAGGGACAGCTGCATGGCGATGACCAGAAGTCAATAAAAATGTGCGAAGAAAGAGGAAGCAAACGACGTGGCGTTGGCAAATGGATGGCGGCAGGTTCCGTGTGGGGCGCGACAATCAAACACTTCTCTCCGTGAAAGCTCGCAGCCAACCGTAGCACCTTTCTGTTCTTTTTCCAGTTGTGCGCCGACATTTTCAGGGTCAGCGCCCAGGCGCGTGTGTCTGCACGGTACACGTAGCCGCAACGCCACATCTCAACAGTCTTCATCAATCAACTCCATTCATCGCACGTGTCATTTTCATATCTGAAAATATACGAGCCGCGACGGTGACAATATGAAGCAATGCGTCACTCAGTCATTGGCAGATTCCATTGCTGTAGCCTCAGTCTGTGCTTCCGACCTGATGCCAATATTGCAACAAATTACTCTCCCAATACCAACCCCATACCGCGGGAGAAAACTCTGCAAGACCTTCAGGTAACATGAGCAGGTTACTTATAGCAATGTTTTGAATAGCATTGGGCGAGACGTGTCTTATCTACAGATAACTCCCAATATACATTTTCTTGAAATACATCAACCAGATAGCTGGGAAATGGTATTTCGAATTCACTCTGAATATATTTAATCCTGAACGGAAGTGATGTATAATCCACACTGACTTCTGACGAGACTGTCTTGCCAAAGTTTACCCGGCACAAAATTCAACGTCATCGACAGTCGGGCCCGATTCAACGGTTTCGACTCAAATATTATAAACTTTAAGGACTACATGGAAACTGTCGCCTTCGACGTGAAGCTTATGAGCTTCAGCAGCAGAGAACCATATATAGTATTTTCTGTATTATCAATGTCCAGAAACGTTCGCATAGTTTTTGTCAGAAATGAGAAAAAAAGTATGTAGTTGCCTTTCAAAGGAACCATCGCGGTATTTGCAGTGAGTGATTTAGGAAATTCACGAAAAAGCTAAATCAGGTAACCGGTGGCGGGTTTGAACCACTATCAAGTCCGGCGCGCCACCTCGCAGCAACGTGTACATTTTGCTATGTTTCTAATACGTAAGAGTTCGATAGCTTACCAATTCATTTCAGACATTTCACGTGAAACAATGCAACATTTTTTTCAGGGCACAGGAATAATACGGCAGTATTTATACTGGACCACCCTACGCCTTTTGTGGACAACGATACAAGCAACATACTCTATTCTGAAAAAGAAATAGTATACAAAATTTGTTCACAGCATCAAACACAAGTAATTTGACTAAATTAACATTAGTTCTTCACACTATTTCTGTATATGCCAAATAAAGGACTAAAATCAAAACAATGTCGACAGTCTCCAGAGAACCCTCAGAGCGCCACTATCTTCTACAACTTTTTTCCGAATCTGGCCTGATAAATACCCACGTCACTAAAGGATTATTCTTTAGCCTTGTCCCGACTGTTACAAGACAGTACGAGGAGGGATCTGCGATCGGCAATCCTCCAGAGACCTTGCAGTGACGAAAACAAGGGCTTCTAGCGGTTGGCGCGTTGTTACCCCAAAGTTGTGGGACAAGCGTTTGCAAAATGCTAGCAGTAGGTGGAAAGTGGAAAGCTCTCCGCTGGGCTCGTTACATATAACGTGCGACCGGGTTCCCAGACACCTGAGAAACGCCACCGGCGTCTCTTCTCAAGCCTGCCACTCAGCGGAGGGGGACAGGGGATTAACCATACTTCAACTACGAAACTTCTCTACTAGAAATATTCAAAATATTGGATAACACTGGAAGCTGCATGGGGATTGGTCACGTCGCAATACAGGTCCAGGGGAAGGACCGGAATATTCTACACGAAGTAAGCCCATCTTCAGCCCAAGATATGAGTGTACTGAGATGGAAGATGACTACAGTTCAAGGCTTGTTTCCTGTAAATCCGTTCCACAAGGAGCATGCCTATCTTACATCTTCCTTGCTGTCATTGCCGTCACCCATTTCAGAGTACAAGTGCAATTCATAAGTTTATATATACTCTTCATATCGTGTTTATAAAAATCGCAGAGGGAGACCAAGAGACGCGTATAGTAAGCAGATTCAAGTGGATGTGGGTTGTCGTTCTTATGAGGAGATGAAAAGGCTTGCTCAGGATAGAGTAGGGTGGAGAGCTGCATCAAACCAGTCTCTGGACTGAAGACCACAACAACAACAACAACATCGTGTTTATCGCTTGACTTGTTCATTTATAGAACATTCCTGTTCAAATACGACAGCCAGACAGTTGGACATCAAAATTTGTGATTCTAAAGTTTTTATCGGGATTTCAAACTGAATTACGATCCGTTCACAAAAAGCAGTGCCGTCTAGGGCGTCTTGCTACGGATTTCTCAGCCGGTAGCAGGCAGCAGACACCCATACGAAATAGACAAGAGGTAAATCCCTTTCCAGGCCCTCAGAATTACGTTTTCCGCGGATTCCTCCACATATAACGGATGCCGTGACGACTAATTGTCTGATTCCTCCACATATAACGGATGCCGTGACGACTAATTGTCTGAAGACTGGTTGTCTTATTCCAAATCGTTTTTGTCATTCATCAAAGTGACAAAGTCATTAACCACAGACAAGGCCCTGTCGGGATAATCGAAGACCTGGATACCACCCGTCGGCTTGTAATGTTGTGACGTCATCGCTCCGCGTTTATACAACAGGTGGCGTGTATAGGCATCTAGTGGCGTGCTCTTGTGGTTGTAATGTCCGCATAGTGTGTGACAATTCGTATTCGTGTGGCGTGGTTGCTTCTCTTAATGTTGTTTTCTGTCGTGTGCGCGATACTACGCGTTTCTAGTTGTTTGATGTCAACGGTTTAGTTCGCCTTTCTATAATTTCATGTGTATTATTGTTTCTATAAGGCTGCACATGACGAATAACGAATAAATGTAATTCGATCTTGGTGAAATGCACACGAAAGAGACTGTTGGCGACGATAAAATTTCTTCAGGCGTTTGGTGTACAAGATGTCGGCAGCAAATGAAGCTACCGGAAGCCGTGGCGAGGAAGTGGGGCGGTTATGTGCGGACATATTTTTGGTAAGTTATTTTTTAGTTTGTTGATTCTTTTTAGTGTATAATTACTGTTGGTATTAGTGATAGTTGAAGTTTGTATGAGGTTCAGGTCACTGTAAGGGAGATTTTGAGCGGCATTTCCGTAGTGTGTGCAGAACGCCAAAATACCATATTGCAAAGCCAACAAATTTGAAAAGCGCGATACTGGTTGTGGTGGCAGACTGATCTGTAGCGTGGCCAAAGGTCTAGGTTAGGTTGGAGAAGGGGGGGGGGGGGGGGCAGAACAGTTTGGTTGGCGAAGCTAACGAATGTGAAAGTAAAAGAGTGGTTGTCAGAATAGAGCATTTGAAATGACTGAGGTATTTTATACTATTTCTTTGTTGTTTGGGGGGAGGAGTTTGAATTGGTCTTCATTTGAGGTCAATAGCATTATTCGATACCATGTATAGATTTTTGGTAGTTTTCGGATTTTATTTCGCGTATTTTCGGTTTCTTATTTATAAGTTTTTTCCGCTTAGAATGACGCCGCCTATAACCACATTCCCGCGCTTGTCCCGTTAGTGACATTTTCTTGGATTTACGTTTATTTTCGTGTGTTTATATGTTAGTTTTTTGGTGTTTTTCGTTATTCTTTTTGGTGGCCATATTCGCCAAACCCGTCAAGCATAGTTTATCATACGTTCTTCAAAAACTTTTGTCAAAGCTAACATGTCGTACAAAGCTATGACACCACGAGGTCTAATATCTTGAGCAAATCGTGATCTACAGTAGAAGATACAAATGATTTATTCCACTTTCAATCGACAGGCTCCATCACGCACAATAAAACTTTCGTTCGCCACAGTGCTCTGCTGAGCAGTTGTTACGACCGCATTAGTGTTTCTCATAAAAAAAAGTGCTTGGGAGGTGGAAGATGAATGTAAATGGATCAGTCCGTATTCTAAAAAGTAATGACATTAGTAGTAAAAGGAAAATTCCCATTGCACACAATACGCTGAAGTCAGGAGCCAAAGCCGACGGTTGTGTATCCCATGCTCCAGTTGACCCAGAATGGAGTACATTGGCCAAGCAACAACTCATAAGCCACATATTTCTGTAGTAAAAGGTGAAATCACATTACTGACCTTTAACTGTGGGAGTCCCGTGGAGGGTTTAGGATTTACAAACGAAATCACGCTTGGTGCCAAGTATGCAGGAGGTGGGGTTACGATATGGTTAACTTTTCTTGAGAAAACTCTAAATGCTCAAGACTATGAACACACTACATGCAGTGGAGCTTGTCCAGCTTGTTTTAGTTTCGCCATTCCTGCACAGATATTAGCAAACCTCACAGAAAGTGTCCGCATCAGTTGGTCGGCATAAAGAATTAGGGCGGTCACACCTAATATTAATGTGCAATAGCAGGCATTTAGGTACTTTTAATGAGCTAGTGGAATTCTCTAAAGACATGATCAGATATTCGTTCCACCATCGAAAGCGTCGTTCTCCCAAAGGTCCACACGTGCATACAAGAATTGTTCTACAAGCATAATTCACCATCCACCCTTCAACAACTGAGCTTGTACTTAGTGTCGACAAGTCGAAACAATTACCCTAACAAAAGTGTTAAGTGCATGTTGAGAAATATTTACCCTTCGGAAGAAATAAATATAGCTAAAAAACTAACAGAAAACTACTAGCAACTTGCGTTCCTTTACTATAAAGTGTAACAGATCGTCTTAACTCCAAGAACGCTTCTATTTCTGACTACATTAATTTCTGTATGCTCCCAGATTCGTCGTATCGCAGAAGATAACGTTCAATAAGTCATTTAAGCACAGATAATTGCCAACACGGAAACTTTGACCATCTTGCACAATGACAATACACGAGATGGCAAATGTATATCAAAATGAGATTCCCGTGAGGGCCAAAAAATGGAATTAGACTATGTAAAATGAGCACTAAATTACAGATTAGTTACAAAAAATTACGAAGTATACAAAATACGAACGTCCATATTAGGTAGGTGATAAAATGTTGTTGTGTGCCACAATCCAAAAGACAAAATGATTTTATAAATCCTATGTATCGTTCGGTAACGCCTGGTGATTAGATGACTGGGTTTATAAACATTAGAGCTTGACAGTCGTTATCTGTATATTATAATGGATAACAGTGTGCAAATAAAAAATACACCTGCAAATCTAAAAAATAATATAAAAATTTCCATTTTTTTGTATTAAGAAAAACGATTTAAATTCCTGTCCAGCCATTCCTATTATCCACAGCCTTTTTACGGCATAAGGTTGCTTTCTCCACTAAGGGCAAATGCCTCTCTCTGTTCGGATTGTGGTCAGAGCCGTGAGTTGGTAGAACATTGCACCCAAACACTAGAATATGAAGGTAAAATACTTAGCTCCTTTATATAGTGAAGTATCTTCGCTTCTTCATTCATTTTTCTGTAATAAACCAATGTGCTAGTACTTAGGACGAGAGCTGAGGGAAATAATTGCTGTCCAGGAAGAGAGTTATAAGAGGCACACCAACGATTTCAAGACCAACATTCCCTGTACTTTCTAAATAAGCCTGCCGGCCAAGCTGTATGTCAGAAATAATAAAACAGTATATAACGATCTTTTTCGGACGATTAATCCTATGTGATCCACATCGTCGAGCGCATCCAGAATCTCTAAACTGAAGACTGACACACAGTGAGAGGAAAGAAAGACCAACTGGACATCAATGTATGCTGCCAATAATCGATTGCTACTTACGTCCACCTTCTGTGGTATGGACTTTTAGCGTCAAACCAATAGCATACCGTATTCAATGAATTCACAAATATTTACGGCACAAAATCAAATGAATGAATGATTAGGAACGACAGATTGAAGATCAAAGTATTCAAAAGACATAGCGCACAACGGTTTACAGGAAACCTCTCCACGTTCGGACGTTGACAATCATCACACAGTTTTAGATCTGCACATAGTACTATAAACATTGCGAGACATCAAGAGTCCTGATGACAACATGGGTCCAGAATACATAAACATAAAAAAGCGGGACAACATTCTGTATGTGGCTACATAACGTTATACGGTCCGGTCAAGAGCGCTTGCATTGCCGCCATCTTGCACAGTGTTTGAGGCTTGTGTCGCGTATATGTAATAAGCTTACAGAACAAACTTCTTTGCGCACGAGTCCCAGATATAATACATCTCATAGAAACAATATACAAATTAATAACAATAATGTAACTTCAAACTTCTGTCATTGTGATTTAAATTTCACGTCCTAGCTGTAACTCAGTTATATGTTTAAATATGAAATGGTTGTTTTAAGATCATAAAAAGTCTACTAAAATTAATAAGTATGAAACTAACTAAACAAAAAAATAAAAAAGGATAGCGATACAAATAGCTGTAGCCGTAATTTATTTTTATTGAATTTACATGGAAGCACAGTAAATTATTTGAAAATCGAATATAATACAACTTAATGTTTAATTCAGTAACCTAACAACGTTCGCACATAGAGAAGGAACAGGAGCAGTACACGCAAATCCCTTCCGCCACTGTCAGTCTCCTTGCAGAGCAACAAGTTGTAAACGACAACCTGTTGATCACTCTGCTAGACACACGGAGTCAGTTTTGTCGTCCGCTGTCGATACTCATTGTTCATAAGCTTCTATTACATTACAACAAATTGACATTATGTAAAACAAATTTGGCTCGTGCAATACTGAATATATTCATAAAAATGGAGTCATACGTTCGTGACAAAAAATTTATATATTTCCTTGAAATACAACTGTAATTCAATCCTACCGTACTAGTCTACGCAAAACATACAGTAAAATACGCTAAAACAGAATAATAGGCAAGACAACGGCAATGGCCAGTTAATAAAACCCATACAAATAGTAATTGTTTCTTTCGGAAAAACGCTAGACTTCCTTTCTGTTTGACAATTACTCCTAAAATTTACAATACAATTGGCAACTTATTCATTCATGCCATAGAGAGGTGTGAAACCATTACATCAAATTGTAAACAACAGAAAAACGTCTGCGACAACAATTGACGCACAATGTTGACAGTCGTATATGTGTTTTTAAACACGAAGAACAATGACGTACAGTTTGTAGCGAAGCACAGATCGCACAGATAAATTATCAGAAATGCCTAAGTTTGTCGAATAATTAATAAAAGATATTCACGTACGTTTTTAACAATGAATCCACATACTACGAATAAAGTATTTTATTGCAAAAATTGTAGCGGCAACTTAGTATAAAATACGGTTAGAAAAAGTATATAAACAAGGAGCTTTTTACCATTTACGGATGAAATCTGCATTCCAGCGAGGAAGAGAAGCGTCCAGTAAAAACAATAATCCGTCTTCCGCAACATGTTGAAGCCGCGGTTACTGCGGAATATCCTCAGAGATCACTCATTAGCAAACACACAACACACTTCTGTCAAAACTGCACAAAATCTTTCACACACATCATACATGTGTTTCTACCGATGCCTAAACAACTCGGGGTACGCTCCCCACACACAACTTCTCGCCGCCGCAGCGCGCTCCACTGTGAGAGCTATTGTTCGTACTAGCCTCCAAGAAAGTAGTTCCAGCGTTGCCGCTGTCGGTATCCCTCCGCGCGCCGAACTGTGGGAAAATTTGCTCTTGTGTGAATCCTAGTATTTTACCGTTACGGTCTTACTTCAAGCGCGTATCTTATAGTTTATAGAATGTTTAATGTCACGCGTGTAATATCTGATGCGTACGGACGATATTAACGTTCCAAAGAGAAGTAAAATATGCACCTATTTCTTTGAGTGGACGCTGTGGAATGCATCGCCGGTAACAAGTCTCTAACCAATGGGAGAAGTTCATTCACATTCTCACTGTTGCTAAAAAGACATTCTGTTGTATTTGTTGCATATTACACGGACGCTACTCCGTTACACGCATCGTATTATTATATAAGAATGCAAAGAGCAAAATAAAAAGCCTCAAAACCAACTGTAAAGTATATGTACCAGCGTGGTTTTGATTTTTTTTAAATCGCATATTACCTTGTTAACAAGCAAGACAGATCCATAAAACCTTCTTCAGTCATCTCAAAACCACGGGATACTGCAACTGAAAATAGTTATTTAACCCTTGAATGCAAGAGTACTAGGATTCACAAAAATTCACGAGACGGGTCTATGAGACCTCTATCCAGTGATAAACAGTAAATTTTATTTCTCAAAACATAATTTTCATATTCTGATATCTTCGTAATTACAGTGTGACCTTTATTTTCATTAAAAAAATACAAGATCATAAATTGTTTTTAATTTTTCGAGAAAAACAGTAAACTTTTAATTTTACTGGGATTACAAAAGGAATTCTGTTCGTTACAACAGACACGCTTTACCAATAATTACATTGTGCTCTTTGGAAATATTTTTACTGCATGTTGGACCACAATTATTGTCCATCGATATGGGCACATGAAACATCTTCTTGGTGATTTTCTCGTTTCCGCAATACTTAGTAACTAGCGAATAACTCCATGTGCCGTGGCTTGTAGACCAAACATGCTTCTGAAGCCGTTGAATATGTTCTCACTATCAGGAAGTGTCATTTCTTGCCTTAATTTCTCGAGAACAATTCTTCTGATATCGGTTTTGCGTTCCTTATATTTCTTTGAATAATAAACCCGGGCATTAATGGCTTCTACATTCATAATATCTGTCCACAAGACGAATGGTCATTTCCTTGACTGTCTGTTCCATGTGTATGAAGGTACCGTCTGGCCAAGAGAAGTAACTCCTGATTTAGTTTTGTTATAGAATAAATCCATATCTGGTTTCTTTTTTATCTCCTATAACAACTGTGGCACTTTGGTGCTAAGTATTTAGCAATATGACACTTGTTTTCTTTTCGGGCACATAACTGACAATGGTAAAATTGTCTTTGAAACCAAGTCATGAGAATAAAACTTCCTTGAACTTGGAAGATTTCATTTCTGGTAAAAAGTAGCTTTTGTTTTGTCTCAAAGTTCCCACTGCTCCTATATTTTCCTGCAATATTTATTCAAATAAAGGAACACTTATGAAAAAATTATCTATTGTAATATTTGATGAGTTACTTCTCAATATCTTCATTACCTTCTTTACTTTTGTAGCATTAATATCTTCAACTGATTAGAAGCGTTGCCGGTGTAGGCTAAACCATCTCTGATTTCATAAACCAAAGTCACATAGCCAAAATATCTTGAGTCCATATTTGAGTGATTTGATGGAAATCTACTGATAAAACTTGCATCGACCTCTGAAAGAGACGATTTGTTCATCGATAGATACATTTTCGTTGCTATGTTTGGTTGTGTGGACATGGCCAAACATAGTATAGACGCCCGGTCAGACATTTCCAAGTGGCCTGTAGATAAAATGCTATATTTCAGCCATAAAACGCGAACGATTCAGGCAACATTTAGCGTAATTGTGTCCAGTCGGGCATAGTAGCCACGCATCTCTCAAGGTAACTTACATCATCATTAATAGCAACATTATTCAATACACCTTTACCCTTAATCCAAACATGAATTTCTCAGCATTAGTAACTTTGCGACATGAACGTGTATACAAATTAAGACATATAGAGGTTAAAGTTATTTTAGGTTCCAATCTACAGCCGCGATGTACTTAGAAAAAAATCATTCTTGTTGCCAGAGCTGTAAAATACTTTTGTCATGCTCGACCGGTTTCGGCAATTGCTGTCATCAACAGGAGATTAACAAAATATTTTACATCAACATTTTTTCTGAATACGGCAACGTCAAATTTACAGTAATTATTGCGACTGTTTCTAAAAAGACTGTCCATTTTACATAATTTTGAAAGTATTCCTTAATTTGATCGTTAACTATTAGGTTTAGAGGCATTGCGTGCATCTACACCACAGTGCCATGTTTTATAAGCAACTACATCTCCGTCAGCAAACGATTCCAATCCACCTTGTGATGTATTCCCGCAATGAACAATAACAATTGTAAACCATTCAGCACCATTGGTAGGTGATAGAACATCCAAGCTGAAAATTCAGTACAACGGAATTAATAACAGCATAACAGTGTTTCATAAAATTATTATATAAGCCATTAGTCTAATAACAGCTTTGCTGAATATGTATGTCCTTATATTACAAAAGTATGATAAGACGCTTTAAAATTATTTAAGAAAATCAGAACAACTGTCATGAGATTCCTAAGGTACTTGTAGACCTACACTCAATTAGACAAAAGCGACATATTCATTGCAGAGAACGGGAACATAAGTGGGACTAAAATGTTCGAGTTTCTAGGCTTTGAGATAGATAGTAAGCTGTCGTGGAAAGTTTATGTTCAGGATCTTCTTCAAAACCTAATGTTGCTTTAATAGCTATGAGAAAAGTATCTGAAATGAATGATAATTCAACACGGAAAGTAGTGCTAGTTGTGACGCGGTTGTTTGTGTGACTATTGTATACAGTTGACTTGAAACTAATTTAACGAGTAGCGTTACTCGGCATGTCAACAAGTGAAAATCTAGTAACGTTTTGCATAATTTACGAAATTATATTCAAACGTTTCTCACAAATTTAAACACATTTCATTCTATAAATACGTATCGTCTTCATTTCACAGACTCTACCTACTCAGACTCAGGGCCGTATTTAGGGTTTGAGACGCCTCTGAGCAGTAATTTATTTTACGGTCGCCCCCCTCCTCCGCATATAGGATTCAAACTGATTTCTAAAAAAAGAAGAAAAAACAAATGTGTCACTGCTATCAACACAACAACTTGAATTTTAAAATTTGTTGCTGTGATACAAACTCTGAATAATCTTATTCAATTAAAACAATATTTAAAAAATTTGGAAGGCAAAATGTTGCCTCACTGTGCAGCTGCACATGTTGCACCTGTCCAGAAACGTTCAGCTGAGTTTTGTTTCTCCTTCTCTCTGTGCGTGGCCATTTTGCCCTGCCTTTTGGGCAAATTAGTTTTTTTGCAAACTTGCACTTACGCTCACTTATTTATTACAGATTGAGGATTTGAATAATAATATAATTAAACTTATCCATAATGGATGTTTTTAGAACCCGTGACTGTTTATTCAATAGAAATGACAAATCCGCAACCAGTCACTGTTTTAAACCCTTTTATTCCATAAACTAATTTTCGAACCTGTTAAGATTCATCATCAGATAGTGGGGCACAAACAGAATTGCATATCCATGCTGCTAACGCATGGATATGTAATTCTGTTTCTGCCTCACTATCTCATGATGAATCTTAACAGGTTCGAAAACTAGTTTATGGAATAAAAGGGTTTAAAACAGTGACTGGTTGCGGATTTGTCATTTATATCTAAATAATACAATTGTTTTATAGTCAGAGAATGTATACGGTTTATGCAGGTACATCTGTGAAATGAGATAAGAGATAAATAACATTTTCTTACGCTGGTCAATTTAGCCAGCTTTCTCCTCTATGACTGGCAAGTATTGAGTTAATGTTCCACAGTCAAGGATAACGCAAAATTTCGATTAATATACAATATCTCACACACCAGAGAAAAGCATTTTCATACACAAAGATATTACAAAAATCCAAATGGCAAGCAATAACCAAAGAGGCACACTATTTCATAATCGGAGACACTACAAAATCAACGGTATAAAACATTTGTAACAAAGATATCACAAAATTCGAAATTAATCATCTCAGAGAAGCTAGATCTTTACCAAAGATATAATGCAATAGAACATCTTTGCAAACACACAGCATCAAAATAGCTGTCAAAAAAGACAGTCATTATTTTAAAAATTATTAGAAAAACGACTTTCTAAGAAAGTACCTATTAAAATCATATAGAGGTACAGATGCTGTGTGTATATTGGCAACAAATACAGTAAGTAATAAATTTAAAACTGTATAATATGCTCCCTACGTGATCGAAAAAAATATTTTCACAAAATGTATTTAACTATTGCAGACCACTTGAGAATGCCAAATACGGCGAAACAGCTGTAGTGGACAATTAAATAAAGCTAATAAGCAGCAGTAAAGGTGATTATATTTATTAAAATGTCATATTGAGTTATTGTATTGGGGTACTATGAAAGGAAACCTAACTGGTAAACAGTCTGATCTGGAAGACGTACCTGTGTGATTTACGTTGCTTCCAAAGGTATCGAATTATAAATTGTTCATGTTTGTAGATGTTCTTCATTCGAATTGTGGAATATTTACATCGTTTTCTTTTTGAGAAAACGGTGTTTCTTCTCGCTGGTTTACGAATTGGCAAGATCCGGTCCGTCACAAATTTCATGTGTTTTGCACCGCCTACATTGCAATGAGATCAGAAGTTACGTATATTAAATTCTTAATTGTACAGCAGCTGGAGAACGACCATGGCTGAAAAAGCAGAAACTGCAAATATCTGTCTGATGCTTCCAGAGGATGTTGGATAACTTTGGGGTAAGTTCAGTAATAAAGTAGTGGGATAATCTAAGATGAGAGGTGATTAGAGCAGTGGGAGAAGGCTGATGCGGCTACAGAAAAAGCTGTTGTTCGGATGGATGAAAATGTAACTAAGCCAAAAACTGGGAAATGTATCCGTTGTACTAGCAGCTCAGAACTGAAATAGAGGAGTAATGCATAGAAGAATATCCAAGAAGACAACGAGGAAAACGTTAAAATACTGTTCTGATTCTGCAAGAGGAATACCTACAGTGAGATTCGAATTTGGACTAGCAGCGTAAGTAGTAGAGGCATTAATATACCGTGAATGAGAATGAAGAATCCACACACAATTAGAATAAAAGAAGCAGAGAGTATGGATTCGCCGAGATTCTGTGGGAGGACGACGAAATACTCAAACATTTCAGTTCTCTGGTTTTTTGACTAAAATAGTTCACAGATAGGCAGCACAAACGACGAGGTACTTTATGGTAAAGTGATTCGAAAAACGAAGGAATGAGTATATCGCAATGCACTCTTGGCTATTAAAATTGCTACACCATGAAGATGACGTGCTACAGACGCGAAATTTAACGGACAGAAAGAAGATGTTGTGACATGCAAACGATTAGCTCTTCACAGCATTCACACAAGGTTGGCACCGGTGGCGACACCTACAACGTGCGGACATAAGGAAAGTTTCGAATCGATTTTTCATACACAAACAGCAGTTGACCGGTGTTGCCTGGTGAAACGTTGTTGTGATGCCTCGTGTAAGGAAGAGAAATGCGTACCTTCACATTTCCGACTTTGATAAAGGTCGGATTGTAGCCTATCGCGATTGCGGTTTATCAACGTTGGTGCTTGCGTTGGTCGCGATCCAATGACTATTAGCAGAATATGGAATCAGTGATTTCATGAGGGCAATACGGAACGCCATGCTGAATCCCATCAGCCTCGTATCGCTAGCAGTCGAGATGACAGGCATCTTATCCGCATGGGTGTAACGGATCGTGCAGCCACGTCTCGATCCCTGAGTCAACAGATGGGGACGTTTGCAAGACAACAAACAATCTGCACGCTCAGTTCGGGGGGTTCGAATCCCCCCTCGGGCATGGATATTTGTGCCGTCCTAGTTCGTAAGTAGTTCATAAGTAGTTGGTAAGTTTAGGGACTGATGACCGCGTAGTTAAGTCCCATAAGCTTAACAAACATTTGAACATTTTTTGAACACGCTCAGTTCGACCACGTTTGCAGCAGTGTGGACTATCAGCTCGGAGACCATGGCTGCGGTTGTCCTTGACGCTGCATCACGGATAGGAGCGCCTGCGATGGTGTACGCAACGACGAACCTGGGTGCACGAATGGCACATCATTTTTGCAGATGAATCCAGGTTATGTTCACAGCATCATGATGGTCGCTTCCGTGTTTGGCGACATCGCGGTCAACGCACATTGGAATCGTGTATTCGTCATCGCCTTACTGGCGTATCACCCGGCGTGATGGTATGGGGTGCCATTGGTTACACGTCTCGGTCACCTCTTGTTCGCATCGACGGCACTTTGAACAGGGGCAGTTACATTTCAGATGTGGTACAGCCCGTGGCTCTACCCTTGATTCGATCCCTGCGAAAGCCAACATTTCAGCAGGATAATGCACGACCGCATGTTGCAGGTCCTGTACGGTCCTTTCTGGATATGGAAAATGTTCGAATGCTGTGCTGGCCAGCACATCCAGATCTCTCACCAACTGAAAACGTCTGGTCAATGGTGGCCGAGCAACTGGCTCGTCACAATACGCCAGTCACTACTCTTGATGAACTGTGGTATCGTGTTGAAGCTGCATGGGCATATGTACCTGTACATGTCATCCAAGCTCTTTTTGACTGAATGCCCAGATTTCTCAGGATCTATAAATCCATATTGCGTGAAAATGTAATCACATGTCAATTCTAGTATAATATATTTGTCCAAGGAATACCCGTTTATCATCTGCATTTCTTCTTGGTGTAGCAATTTTAATGGACAGTAGCGTAAATGAAATAATAGAGATAAAATAATAGACAAGATCCTGAATAAAGAAGGTGGATCCCAGCAGAGCACGGCTGAGCGTTCGCGCCGCCAAAGCCTTGCCGTATAAGGAGCGGCGCTGAGCACCAGTGACGTCACTGGCGGCGGCATCAGCACCTGCAGATGGCCCGGGGGGCAGCTCGGCCCAAAGTTCCTCACTGGTTGACGCGGCTGGGAACCTCAAATAATTTTACCAGCTGAAAAATGCAGGCGGGAAGAGGCAAGTATATCACGCTTTAAAAGACTCCAACATTGAAATGGTGAACCAGCTGGCTCATTCCGACTTCCTCACAAATACTGTCGCTCTTTTAACATGCTCAATTCCTTTCCTTCCGACTGGAGCTTGTACGTGTCTCTTTCCTGCTGTCTCCCCCACGGCAACTGTTTTCATCCTTATCATCCTCACCACTGCCCTCTTCTCTCCCACTTTCACCGCCTCTCTACCAATGTCCTTGCCATGATTATTCTCTCATATCACTTCCGCCGCTTTCTTTCTGTCTCTTCAATCTCCATTGTCTTATCTGTACACGTCTTTGCGGATGGTTTGCCTGAGCTCGTAACTTCTAGACCGAGAACTTCAACACGTGGGTGTAGGGGATAGTGGAACGAGGACAGAGTTTTCCTCGCTTAAGTTGGGCGTTCCGGGGTATCGAGAGCCCGAAAGCTAACATGGGGTCTCCACTGGTCTCTCTGTTCTGCCTCGTCTCTCTTTGGCAGCCACTTACCTTTTTTACTGCTTCTGTCGTTCTCTCGCCATGACTTTCTGCTCTCACTGACACCGTCTCTGCCCTCTTCCGCCGCCACTTTCTGCTATTATATTTTAGAGAGAGTAAAAAAAAAAAAAAAAAAATCAATCGTTCATCCAATGAAGATCTCAAACTGTAATATGTGCAAAAATCTAATACTTTCGCCAGGTAGATTTAACTTCGTATGGTAAGTTGCATGTGGCCGTAACGCCGTGTCTCAGCGCAGCTGGCACTCAAACATAATTGTTTTCCGCGTGTATCTTGATAGCAATTTAAGATCTTCCAAAACGGGGGAAAGGGTGTTTCTAGATAAATGCCTCAGGAATATACTGTTAAAATTTTCCCCATTTGCTGTGGTTACTTATTTACATATCTACACGGTGTAAAATGAAAACCGGTTTTGAAATTTTGTGCGTAGCCACGACAGATTTTAACCTCTGGATTTCGGTAACCGACAAATATATCTAAAAAAATTTAAGAAGTTGTTGCGGTCTTCAGTCCTAGGACTTGTTCGCTGCACGTCTCCACGCTATCCTGTACAGCGCAAGACTCATCTCTCAATAAGAATGGCAACCTACGTCCATTTGAACCTGCTTAGCCGGCCGCGGTGGCCGAGGAAACTGAGGCGCTCCAGTCACGATCTGCACGGCCACTACGGTCGGGGGTTCGAATCCCCCCCTCGGGCATGGATATTTGTGCCGTCCTTAGTATTAGTTAGTTCATAAGTAGTTTGTAAGTTTAGGGACTGATGATCCCTTAGTTAAGTCCCATAAGCTGTACAAACATTTGAACATTTTTTGAACCTGCTTAACTCTGCTCATATCTCGGTCTCCCTCTGCGATTTCACCCCACACACTTCACCACCCGCAATGCTAAATCGAGGATTCCTTGACGTCTCAGACTGTATCCCACCAATCGATCCTTTGTCTCAGTCAAGATATCAGAAATTTCTTTTTTCCCCAATTCTGTTCAGCACCTCACCATTAGTTGCACGATCTACCTGCCGGACCTTTATCATCCGTCTGCAGCACCACTTTTCAGAAGATGCTATCATTTTTTCTGACTGAACTGCTTATCGTCAAAGTTTCACTCCAGTACAACGCTACGTTTCAGAAAGGACTTCCCAACAATTATATTAATGTTGGATGTCAGCAAATTTCGCTCCTTAAGAAATGCTTTTCTTCCCATAGTCTTTCTGCATTTTATATCTCATTTACTTTGGCAGTCAGAAGTTATTTTGCTACCCAAAGAACACAACTCATCCACTAATTTTATTGTCTCATTACCTTATCTAATTCCTTCAGCATCGGATGATTTTCTGACACTACGTTCTATTAACCTTGTTTTGCTCTTGTTAACTTTAATTTTATAACCTCCTCTCGAGACAATGTCCTTTCAGTTAAATTGCTCTTCCCGGCTCCCTGCTATCTCTGACAGAAATACAATGTCATCGGCAAATCCCGATGATTTTATTTAATCGACATCGATTTTAATTCCTTCTCCAAATTTCTCCTCGCTTTCCTTCACAGCTTGCTCAATGTACAGCTTGAATAACATTGAGGTATAGACAACAACTCTGAACCCTGTCTTACTCCCTTCCCAACCACTGCGTTCCTGTCTTGTCCTTAGACTCCTATAACTGCTGTCTGGTTTTCGTACAAGTTGTATATAACTTTTCGTTCACTATATTTTATCACTGCTACCTTCAGAATTTGAAAGAGTGTATTCCAGCCAACATCATCAAAAGCTTTCTCCAAATCTGCAAAAGCTAAAAACGATGTCAACGGTTCAGAGGAAATATCATCTACTCCAGGGGTCTTGTTTAGACTCAAATCTTTCAGTGCTGCGTCAAATTCTTCTCGTAGTATCGTATTTTCTGTCTCATGTTCATCTGCTTCCTCTTCGCATTCTACAATACTGCCTTCAACTTCATTTCCCTTGTATAGACCCTCAATATACAAGCATTCCTTCCACATTTCAGCTTACCCGTCTTTGCTTAGTGCTGGTTATCGACGTGATTTCTTGATATTCATGCAGCTGCTTTTGTCTCCATACGTCTCGGGCAGTATCTGTCTTTCCCCTAGTTATACATTCTTCTACAGCCTTGCATTTGTCCTCTAGCCACTCCTGCTTAGCCAGTCTGCACTTCCGTCAACCTCATTCTTCAGCCGTCTCCTTTTTGCCAGCTTCATTTACTGCATTTTTATATTTTCTCCTTTCATCAATTAAGTTCAGTATCTCCTGTGTTATCCAAGGATTTGTATTAGGTCTTGTCCTTCTGCCTATATAATCCTCTGCGGTCTTCACTACTCTCTCAGAGCTACCCATTCTTCTTCTACTGTATTACTTTACTTCGTTTTGGTTAATCTTTGCCTAATGCTCACTCGGAACTCTGAACAATCTCTGGTTCCTCCAATCTATCTAAGTTCCATCTTATTACTTTGCTATCTTTTACAGCTTCTTGAGATTTAATATACAGTTCATAACCAAAAAGTTGTGGTCAGAGTCGGTCTGCACGTGGATATGTCTTACAGTTTAAAACCTAATTTCTAAATCTATGTCTTACTATCATAAATTTAAGGTGATACCTTCCGGTGTCTCCTGGTCTCTTTCGTGTATACTGTCTTGTTGCATGGTGCTTGAACCAAGTGTTTGTGATGATTAAACTGTGCTCTGCACAGAATTCTACCAGGCGACCTCCTCTTTCATTCCATATTCAGCTTGTTTTCCTCCACTCACTTTTCCTACTACTGTCTGAATAACTTTGTCATCACAGCCGCGCGGGAATAGCCGAGGCGCCTGGGCAGGGACTGTGAGGCTTTTCCCGCCGGAGGTTCGAGTCCTCCCTGTGGCATGTTTGTGTGTGTTGTCCTTAGCATATGTTACTTTAAGTTTGTTTGACTAGTTTGTGAGCCTAGGAACTGATAACCGCACCAGTTAGGTCCCTTAGATTTATGAACATTTGAACTCCTGCGTTCTCCCCAACTGATTTTGTGTTTATAACCCTGTACTCACCTAGGCAGAAATCCTGTGTAGCTTGCCACCGAACGTCGCTAATCCCCACAATACGTAACTTCAACTTATTCGTTTGTCTTTTCAAATTTTCAAACTGACCTATCCGATTTAGGGATAAAACATTCTACGCTCCGATCCGTAGAACTTCTGTTTTGTTTTTCTTGATGACGACATCCTCCTGAATAGTCCCGATAGGGGGATCCGAATAGGGAACTATGTTACCTCCGGAAAATTTAACCCAAGAAGAAGCCATCATCATATATTCATACAGTAGAGCTGCATGTCTCCGGGAAAAGTAACGACTGTATTTTCCCCTTACTTTCAGCTGTTCGCAGTAGCTGCAACGCAAAAGCCACATTAGCTGATGCTTCGAGGCCAGCTTAATCATCCAGACTGTTGCCTCTGCAGCTACTGAAAAGGCTGTGCACCTCTTCAGGAACCACACGTTTGTCTGGCCTCTCCAAAGATACCCCTCCACTGTGGTTGCACCTACAGCACGGCTATCTGTATCGTTGAGGCACGCCAACTTCGGTAATGTCTGTGTTTCATGGAGGTGGGTCCTTAGCTTCAGTTAGTTTAAGAAGTGTTTAAGTGTAGAGACCGATGACCTTAGTAGTTCCGTCTTATACCAATTTACGAATTTAACAGCTCGCATAGTTAAATGTAAACAATCGTTCTCCCCATACTCCATAAATAATTTGAATGTTACGAAACTTCGATATAAGAGACAGCAAACACGATCGTTATAGAAGTTTACAGAGATAGATGTAGAGGCAGTGATAGAATATTTAATGCACGGGATTTGTGTGACGCCTGTTGATCTACCCGGAAACTATTCGATCGGGGGATCGAATCCCAGTCAGACTACAGAAATTTTCAGTCCACTCCTAATGTAGACCTGTGAAGAATTCCCGGGAATGACACGTGGTTCGGAGATTCTGTGTTAAGCTGAAGGTACCCTTAGCTGGGTTTCATAATCGGGGTGTACTAGGGAGATTTAAGTCCCGAAATGGAATCGAACTGGATGACTTCCACTCGGCCACTGAGTCACACTGAATGTGTGTTTGGGAGAATAAAATCTCTCCATCTCCATTCCACCCACTCCGTAGTTTTTGGAAATATCTTCAGGCGTAAATCATAGTTTACATCTATATTTATATTTCACAAGTCACTTAATGCCATATAACGAAGGAGAATTCTGCAACTTCCTGGGAGATTAAAACTATGTGTCGGGCCGGGATTCGAACCTGGGACTTTGGCCTTTCGCGGACAAGCGCTCTACCTGTGGTGTCGCACAAGCCTGAAGTGCGCGCCACGTACTTTCGCGCGCCCTCTACTGCAACCACGCTCGTGGCCACCACTGAACTGGATCGGTCACTTGGGTTTTGGACAAGCACTAGGTCTCTCATCAGTAGGCAAGCCTCTACCTAGTTAAACTATGTATCTGCATTCCACTAGTCTTCAGATAACAAAGACAAGTATTGTACTATCTCTTCGAAATATATCTTGTTCTAACCTAGCTTAGTGTTTCTAGTTTCTGCTGTCCCACTGACTGGTTATCTCAGACTCTGTACCCGCACACGCGTGCATCCTATTTCCTTGTGTCGGTCTCTCTACTCGGCCACTGACACCTAGGACAACTGGCGGCAACGAGACACTAAAGTTCCGACTAGGCTATCCTGGCGCGCTGCACGACTCGTCATCGCAGCTTTACTTCCGCCAGTACATCGCCTACTTTCCAAACTTCACAGAAGACCTCTCGCGAACCTTGCAGGACTAGCACTCCCAGAAGGAAGGGTATTGTGGAGACCTGGCTTAGCCACAGCCTAAGTGACGTTCCCAGAATCTGCACTCTGCAGCGGTGTGTGAGCTGATACGAAACTTTCTGGAAAACTGAGGTGTTAAGAGAGTCATTTGCGTGTGAGGTGTGGTGGCCAGGAAGCAACAGGCCGGTCTGGGAATGTGAGCAGTGGCTTTCTGTGCCGCCTCACATTGTCCCTCCTGCAGTTCGTAGAACAGCGCAGCGCCGTCGCGCTTACCCACTCTGCCTGCCCCCCCCCCCCCCCTCTCTCTCTCTCTCTCTCTCTCTCTCTCTCTCTCTCTCTCTCTCTCTCTCTCTCTCTCTGTTAATCAAACCCGTTTGGGTTTCTAGGC
Source organism: Locusta migratoria (assembly GCA_026315105.1). Lineage (NCBI taxonomy): Eukaryota > Metazoa > Arthropoda > Insecta > Orthoptera > Acrididae > Locusta > Locusta migratoria. The sequence continues at coordinate 739,155,589 of CM048755.1, read as the reverse complement.
TGAAAAACAGCGGTCAGCAGTCGCTCTAACTGGTGTATTTTGATAGCCCCATATTTGATGCCTGAATGACATTTCCTAAACATTTTTACAATCAATTTTGTAATGGGACCCTATTGGAATTAACGGTAGTCACTTCGCCAGTGCTAATACAATTAGATAACACAGTAGAAAACCTAGGCTGAAAACAGTAATAAGGCCAAGTTAGTTGTTTTAAGAATCTTCAGAGAAAATTTCAATAAAAACTCAAATATTTGAAGTACATCCTTTGTGAATGTTACCGAAACAAGTTACTGTTTTTCAAAATTACTAGGCTAAAGGCATATTTTTAAAATAGGAAATTTATCGAAGATTTAATTGTTAAAACTATGTGGTTGGGTGCTTGTCAGTGTTTTCTCGTGATGGGCCAGCGTGACTTAGCGCTTTTGCCGTTCGGGAATAACGCCGTGTTAGGGACTGCGCCCCCGCTCCCGCCGAAAGTTCGAGTCGTCCCTCGGGCATGGGTGTAAGTTAAAGTAGTTTGTAAGTATAGCTACCGACGACTAAAGTAGTCTGATCCCTTAGATTAACAAACATTTGAACATTTTGAACTTACCATTGTTTACTTGCTTAGCTAGTTAACAAACATTATGAAATCTCACAAAAATGCAGATTTGAAGTGTGCGAATTATCTGAGTTTGTTATACTAAGATTTGTATTACTAAGTTTTTTTAAATAAGTATAGTAACCTAAAAAAATTGAAAGTTTCTCGCTTCTCCTTCTCTCTTACAAAATTTCCGTCTGCTGTGTGTTTCAACTTGTTCTAGCCGAATGCCTTTGCACAACGTTATGTTAATCTGACTGCGTATTTTTAACTGTATTCTATGTGAATGTAAAGGTATTGAAAAACCTATCTGACTACGTAATGTTTATTATAATGAGATACACACTTCTAATTGTTTCTGTATGAAAATGTCGTAACAAAGTTAACTGTCTGAAAATTACTGATAATAAAAATCACTGTGTTAATAATACTGGCCCTACAAACTTGTTTCTGAGTGAACTACAATTTTTTACGGAATGTAACGAACACAATATTTATCAATGCAATCTGACTCAGTGCAAACACTTGTTAACCTGAACACTGTATGAAATATCCTACCCTGAAATCTGTAAATCATACTGAACTGTAAGCTTAACAAAAACTGATTCTTTCTCACCTTCACTTACTGCGTAAATCTGCGCCACACCAATTTGCTTCCTGCTGTACTAACTGCTGGAAAACTAACTACAGAAAACATCTATGGCACTTTTAATAAAAATGTGAGGAGGGATAAACTGGTAATCTGTTTAAGAAACTCGAACTAATTATTAAAATGAAATATCTGATTTATTTCTAACTGATGTAACTTCATGAAAATTACTAACAATTCTAAAATCTTTCAGAGAAAAATATAACTCAGATATTTAATCTGCCTACAAAATTATTTTTAAACAAAGATAAACATTTCTTTACTGTTAATAAATTTAACTCGATTGACACAAATAATGTTACAACAATACCATAGTTCAAGAACACTGCCCATGAAATTCCTATTTAATATTCAAAACTAAACGATTGCAATAAATACTTTCCCTAACACAGAAATGGGTCCCTAGCATGAATCGTTAGACCACAAGCTAACAGCAAGATCTTTCCCGACCGTTACTGTTAGCATCAGTTCAGCCTAACAATGCGAAGTTGTGCCATAGAAACATGCTAAGTATTTCATGAAAAACTTTACCTTATAAAAACTTCAAAAGATCGTTTCTCCAACGTCGTTTATTCCTTTTCGTCTCCATATCTTAAACAGCTTGACTCAGCATTCAAGTCTCAAAATCTCATGTCCTCGGCTATCCCGCCGGAACACCCGCACACAACCACGGTCCCCACGCTTCTGCAATCTCATCCGCGCGCCTGCAACCAAAGATAAATGACCCATGCCTGACTAAACACTGGTCTCAAATTCGCGGTACATTTGAATATGAAATGTATTACCTTCCCATTGCAGGTATCTTACAAATTCTATGATTCAGCGCAATACAAAATTTATTTCAATGTCGCATTACTACAGCACGCAAAGAATGTTGAAAATGGATCTTCAAACTTCTGCCATCATACTGTCGTGTATATTCATGTAACCACTGTCAAAACTTACAACTTAGCGTTGTTTACTTTCTCAAATACCTCAAAAATGTTCAAATGTTTGTTAAGCTTATGGGACTTAACTACGGGGTCATCAGTCCCTAAACTTACAAACTACTTATGAACTACTTACGAACTAGGACGGCACAAATATCCATGCCCGAGGGGGGATTCGAACCCCCGACCGTAGTAGCCGTGCTGACCGTGACTGGAGCGCCTCAGTCACCTCGGCCACCGCGGCCGGCTCTCAAATACCTGATTAGGGACAATTTGCGTAACGTATTTGCGTTTAGGACCGTATTCAGGATCTTTACCTGGATTACAGGTATCTACGTCATCCAGGGATTTGTACAAATCAGACCTAGAAAACATTTTCCTGGCACAGACACCTCACACATTACTGCAGCCCTGTTATTGATAATTACCAGTGTTTACATCCACACATTCTAACAAAGCTGCCACAAATGAGAATCTGATATTAGAGATACAGTCGCCATTTCTCTGTTCATCTTGCAACTATCAATGAGCGACGTGGTACATTAGTAAACATTCAAAAAATGTTAAAATGTTTGTAACTCTATGGGACCAAACTACGTTGGTCATCAGTCCCTAGTTCTAAACACTACTTAAACTAAGTTAAAGTAACCTAAGGACAGCACACACATCTATGTCATAGGGAGGATTCGAACCTCCGACGCGGGAGGCCGCGCTCCAGACAGCTCGGCTACTCCCGCGCGGCAGTAAACACTGGACTCTCATTTCGGAGAACGGTGGTTAGATTGACGTTTTCCGTGATTTTCCTAAATCACTCCAGGCAAATGTCGGGATGGTTCCTTTGAAAGGGGACAACCGATATCTTTGTCGTCGTTGCCAAAAACCCGAGCGGGAGCTCTGTCTCTAATGCCCACGATGACGACAGGATGTTAAACGTGCTTCTTTCCTCCCTGCTTTCGAACTATTAACTACTACGAATAAAGCAAAATTGACAAGCATGATGTCTTATTCTGAAATACTCTGTTTCTCGTTCAGGGTCGGATGGAGATTTTTTTTCCCCACGCACGTATCATGTGCCCCTCCTCTCTTTCCTGAAACAACACTTTCACCCATGCAATTAATGAGAGGGAGAAAGAGGGAAGATTAAGGATGTAAAACTAAAAATAAATAAATAAATGAAACTTCCTGACAGATTAAAATTGTGCGCCGGAACCGGTACTCAAACCTGTGAAGTTCGGAAACTAGGAGGCGAGGTCCTGGCAGAATTGAAGTTGTGGGGCGGCAGCGTGAGTCGTGTCGGGAAAGCTCAGTCGGTAGTAGGGATGGGCTAAACCGTGATTTTCCGCTAACAGTGATTTCCGTGATTGCTACTTTTAAATCACCGTGATCCTAAACCGTGATTAATCACGGTTTAGAATCACTGTCTGAGGTTTTCACGACATGTATCCCTCCGCGATTTCTACTCCTCCCGCTATTCCGTGATTTCAGCTCTTTGCGCTATTCTGTGATTTCTGCTCTTTGCGCTATTCCGTGATTGAATCGCCGCGATTCCGGCGAATTGTATGATTTACCGTGGAAATGACAAAAATTGAGTTAGATAGTTTTGTTATAATGTTTCATCCGCCAGTAAGTAATTTATCGTCTCTTTGTTGTTATGAAAGTTATGTTGTGAACTGAGAAAAGTAAATCTCAACAAATAAGTCAATAGTAAGTATCGTTTAAAATAACGGTACAATAAACTTTCTAACCACATCAAGACAATGAAAGAATAGTAAATATTCTTAGTAAGTGTAAAAATTATTTGCAAGGTAGGTGTTATATTCATTGACAATGAAATATGCCCTCAATTTTAATAACTTGTTTCTTTAATGTAACTGATACTGCAGTTATTAGTGTGTGCTGTTATTTAAATACACTGGCCTATAATAGTTATATTACTTTACACGCTTCAATTACTTACAGTAATACATTATCAGTTTTACTGTTATGTGCCACATGTTTTTAAGATGTATCATGCACAGCTAACTGGATGCTTAAATAAACAAAAATTTACTGCAGTTTCATTTCCAGTGCCATACACTTTTAACTCAAAATTTATGCCTACATATGAAATACGAAGCTGAGATCTTTACTATAATTGAAGCAATTAATGTGATACAAGTATTCCAGCGCAAGTCCCATGGGGAATGATTTTATGCACATGTTTTTTCGAGTTGCTCATGCGTTGGTAACGGCAGCAGAGAGCGCACAACTCGGACTCTGATTGGCACCACAGGTTTGATGGCTCTCGAAGTCGTCGCATATTTCGGTTAAATGCACCTATTCACGGTGCTTCTTCAAGTTGGAGATATAAGTTTTATGCGACAACTATATGCTGCACAAATTACATTTCGCACAGTCGCTATTAAGAGCGGTGAAATGACACCACATCTCGCTCGTCCTCGATCGCTTCATCTCGGCAGAAACAAGATATACACTTTTAGACGACGAACGGCGAAATGGACGAGATATGTATTTCAATTTTTAACCTCTCTCTTCCGGGCCATGGCGATTTTCTAGGAAAATCGGACAAGTGTATGCGAACTGGTCACTGTCCATAATCAGCTTTTAGCCGGTACACCCGCTCTTTGCTAATCGGTGATTCGCTGCTATACCCGTTCTTCGCTTATCGGTGATTCGCTGCTATGCCCGCTATTTGCTGCATTGATGTTAGTACAGATTTCGACCCACAGATGGCTCTTTTAGCCTTTGCTGCTTCTCTTCCCTCACCTCCTCTTCGCTTTTCCGCTATTCGCTGCTACACTTGCTATTCGCTGCTGCTTTTAGTACTCATTTCGGCCACCAGATGGCTCTTTGTAGTTTGTACTGCTGTTCGCTACTATTCCTGCTCGTCGCTACACAACCGCGACCGTGACTGAAATCACGGTCAGATTCCAGATCGCCGCGACCGTGAAAACAGTGAATATTCAATCACCGTGATTTTTTCACGAGTACGTGATTTCTTGCCCACCTCTAGTCGGTAGAGCGCTTGCCCGCGAAGGCAAAGGTCCCAGGTTCGATGCCCGGTTCCTGCACACAATTTTAATCTGCCAGGAAGTTTCATATCAGCGCACATTCCGCTGCAGAGTGAAAGTTTCATTCTGGAAATAAATAAATGTTACAATATTTGTAAAACTAAGGGATCAAACTGCTGAGGTCATCGGTCCTTAGACTTACAAACTACTGAAATAACTTATGCTAACAACAGAACAGACACCCATCATTCGTCGTGAGCGGCCGCGCAATCCCGCCAGGACACCTCAGACCACGTGGCCATTCCCGTGCGGCTGTTCCGACTCTTGAGGGGGTGCGGCGGTAACACACTGGACTACATCTACATACATACTCCGCGATTCACCGTAAGGTGCGTGGCGGAGGGTACACTGTACCACTACTAGGCATTTCCTTTCCTATTCCAGTCCCAAACAGAACGAGGAAAAAAAATTCCTATCTGCCTCCATACGAGTCCTAATTTCTTTTATCTTGTCTTTGTGATCACCACGCAAAATGTAAGTAGGCGGCAGCAAGATGGTACTACACTCAGCTTCAAATTCCGGTCCTCTAAATTTCCTCAACGGAAATTCACGAAAAGAACGTCGTCTTTCCTCCAGCGATCCCCAATCGAGTTGCCGGAGCATTTCCGTGACACTCGCGCATTGGTCGAACCTACCAGTAACAAACCTAGCTGCTCGTCTCTGAACTGTTTCTATGTCTTTCCTTTAAACTGATCTGCTGTGGGTCCCAAACACTTGAGCAATACTGAAGACGTGGTCGTACAAGCGTTTTATACGCGGTCTCCTTTACAGGTGAAGTACACCTTCCCAAAATTCTCCCAATAAACCGAAGTCGGCTGTCCGCCTTACTCACAACTGTCCTTACATGTTCGTTCCATTTCATATCGCTCTGCAATGTTACGCCTAAATATTTGAACGACGCGACAACATCAAGAAGCTCACTACTAATGCTGTGCCGGCCGCGGTGGCCGAGGGGACTGAGGCGCTCCAGTCACGGTCTGCACGGCCACTACGGTCGGGGGTTCGAATCCCCCCTCGGGCATGGATATTTGAGCCATCCTTAGAATTAGTTAGTTCATTAGTAGTTTGTAAGTTTAGGGACTGATAACCCCGTAGTTAAGTCCCATAAGCTATACAAACATTTTTACTAATGCTGTATTCAAACATTATGGGATTGTTTTTCCTATTCATGCGCATCACTTTATATTTTTCTACATTCAGAGCAAGCTGCCATTCTTCGCACCAACTAGTAATTTTGTCTACGTCATCCTGTATGCTATTACAGTCAGTTAAAGGCGACACCCTCCCATACACCACAGCATCATCTGCAAACAGCCGCAAATTAAAAGTTTCTCTGTCCATCAGTTCATTTATATAGATGGAGCAACGCGGTTGAAATTCGCCTCCGGCCATCCTGATTTAGCTTTTCCGCGATCTCCCTGAATCACTGCAGTCAATGACGAAATGGTCATTTCCAAAGGGCATGGCCGATTTTTTTCCCCTATTCTTATCAAAAACTTTCGAGTGTGCACTACGTCTCTAATGACCACGCTTTCGACGAAACGTTTAACCCTAATCTTCATTCACTTGGATTCCTGCACGAAGTCGAACGATATTACCGCATCCACAGTGGTGTCATGTTGCAACATGTCCGAAACAACACACACCACATGATGTATGTATGAGTTTCAGCCACATATGATGCTCGCTGTTTACAAATGTTGCTCTTGAGCGCTCCTGGTGACTTCTGAGCGTGGAATCGCAAGAAGCCGCTGCTGTTGTGAGATGGTCTGCGTAGAAATCTGCCACCTGTGACGCCTCTTGGCTTGGCGGCCTTAAACTGTCCGTGTCGCAGCGAGTGCCCCTTACCGCTGTGTACAGCCAAGGTCTACCGCCCTGTCCGCGAGAGGCAATCGGCCTGACTCAGTGCAGGTAGGCCTACTGTTGCTGTAAGACACACCACATTCCGACTCTTTCACGGCGCTCGTCTCTTTGTACTCGTACCTCGTCTTCCCGAAAGGAAGCCGCTGCGAAGCGGCCGAGTGCATTGAGGCTCTATGCTACGATGAGCGAGGCCGTTCCCCGTCGGGAGTTCGAATTCCCTATCGGGCGTGGATGTCTGTGTCATCTTTGGTATAAGGTAGTTCATAAGTAGTTTGTAAGTTTAGGGACTGATGACTCCGCAGTTAAGTCCGTTAAGCTTAAACATTTGAATTTTGAACCTGAAACGAATGCTGCGGCGTGTGCAGGATCGAGCAGCCATCGTCGACACGGGCTGACCCCGTTCCACACGCCAGCAGAGCTTTCAGTACGTTCACCGCTCGCTGCCATTACACAGCCCTCCTGCACAGCTCAATAATGAACATGGCTGCCATTTATACATTTTCACGTTTATGGGGTGCTACTGTGGCGCGGTGTCGTTATACTAAAATAGTTCGTTGCAGGAGGGATGGAGTCCACATTAGTTATTTTTAATTCCAGTACCTGTACCTCACAACCGACACATTTATGGGGTATAAGGTGCGTGCCGGCCGCGGTGGCCGAGGGGACTGAGGCGCTCCAGTCACGGTCTGCACGGCCACTACGGTCGGGTGTGCGAATCCCCCCTCGGGCATGGATATTTGTGCCGTCCTAGTTCGTAAGTAGTTCATAAGTAGTTTGTAAGTTTAGGGACTGATGACCCCGTAGTTAAGTCCCATAAGCTTAACAAACATTTAAACATTTGATAAGGTGCGTCTGAAAAGTTCGGTGAATGGTCTCAGGAAATAGGAAACAAGAGGTACAAACAAAATACCTTTACTGGCCTTCAAAGTAATCGCCATTGGCTACAGTATACTTCTGACATCGGTTGTACAGCTGTTGGAAACGGTCAGCAAACTATTCTTTTGGAATCGCTCGAAGCACTGAGGTCACGCGTTGTTGGATCTCCGCAACCGTTGCGAAGCAAAACCCTTCCAGGGCTAATTTCAGGCGGGGAAACAGAAAGAATCTGGAGAATTAGGAGGCTATTGGGCACAGTGCACTTGCGTCTAGCGAGAAAGTTGCAGTAGCCGTTTCAAAACTATCGCAAACTTCCGCCTTGACAGTATGACCCTCGGGTACAAATTACTGACGGATCAAGCCTTTGCTATCGAAAAAGGCAATCAACATCGTCTTTATCTTTTGAAATAAATCGCATTTTTGCGATCACTTGTGGCATCACTGCACTAGGTTTATGGGGTGCCACTGTGGCGCGGTGTCGTTATCCTGCAATAGTTCGTTGCAGGAGTTGTACTCGTATCGCTTTTCAGGTATTCCATCTAAACTTAGTACAGTGATGGCGTAAGTGATCGCAAATTTCGATTTATTTCATTAAATGAACGCTGTAACGTCGTCAAAAACATATAATTGTCGTCTTTATCTTGGATTTTGTTGGCCGACATTTGTTTTTTCTTTTTCATTTTTACATATTTTTCTACGACATTACAGCGTTCAAAGAATGAAATGAGTTATGGCTTCACTGTACTAGGTTTAGATGGAATACCAATGTCCGGCGAATGAAAATTTGTGCCCGGCCGGGATTGAAACCCGGGATCTACGGCTTGCTAGACAGACGCGTTGACCACTCCGCCACCGAGAACACAGTGACCAGCACGACTGCAGAGGACTCTTCCCTGCACGTCTCCCGCCACACACAAATCTCCATTCGCCACGCTCTTTCCTATAGCACAGCCTATTTGTTCTGTAATGCTCGCAGCCACAATACTGTATTCCCGCATCAGGGAGAACAGACCATGAAGTATCGAGACACATTTAAATAGGCTGTGCTATAGGAAAGAGACAGCGTGGCGAATGGAGATTTGGGTGTGGCGGGAGACGTGTAGGGAAGAGTCCTCTGCAGTCGGGCTGGTCACTGTGTCCTCGGTGGCGGAGTGGTCAACGCGTGTGCCTAGTAAGCAGGAGATCCCGCGTTCGAATCCCGGCACAAATTTTCATTCGCCGCACATTGGTATTCCATCTAAACCTAGTACAGTGAAGCCATAACTGATGGCAAATTGCGATTTATTTCATTTTTGTTTTGGGGAGGCGGGGAAGACGATGAACACAATGCCATTGACTGTCGCTTGGTCTCCGGATCGTATTGTTAGCATCAACTCTCATCTCATATAATGAAGGTTTCCAAAAATTGCGGATTCCGGTCAGACATGTCGATGAAATCTCCAGCTGCTTCCATACGAGTTTGCTTCTGCTCGCCTGTCACCATGTGCGGTACAAATGGGCTACAAATCTTCCGCGTTTCCAAATGTTCGTGTACAATAGTGTTTACATTGTCCGTGCTGATCTTCAACTCGTCTGCTATTATTCTCAGACAGCTGCCGATCTTCCGCAAGCATCCGTCGCACTCGTCCGAGGTTGCCAGGACTGTGATTTTGTACGGTAGACCTGAACGGCTCATCCTTGACACCTTCCTTTCCGTCTTTAAAGTGTTTAAACCACTCACACACTTTTTACTCACTGCTTCAACACCATAAATTTTCACCAATATCCCATTGGTCTCTGTCGTCGCTTTGGCTAATTTGAAGCAAAACTTTGTTAACGCGTTGCTCCATTTTACGCTTCACGTTGCAATGATAAAAGTTGTCACACTGACCGTGTTAGCTGGGTCGCAACATGTACCATGCTTTAACCTAGTGCTTTTCACGATAGGGGGCGCTAGTTGACGTGCCCCTCAATATTTATGCGCGGGTACCTCATCCTCGCCAGCGCGGTTTGTAAAATATTTGACCGTTCACCGAACTTTTCACACACATTTTGAATATAATCACTGAAAAAAAAGTCTTTTTAACCTCATACATTTGGTGCAAATGGCGGTGATTGTGCTAATTCAATAAATGTGCCTATCAAAAACTACTTTCAATCGCAAAATACCTGTATTCAAATAATGGATTCTGCCATTCGCGATCCAAAGGGTCCATCTGCAGATGCTTCCTCCCGATATCGGGCTTTAATTGACGTTGAAAGAACCGTATATAATGATTAAAATATATTATTCTTGCGAATCAAATATTCATTACTAGAGAGCAGTGTAAAATGATCGACAAACACAGATTAATTTTTGGAATACAGCAAAAAGAACAATCATCTATGTTATTAGGAAGAAACAGTGTCGTTACCAGTTTCGAAACGGTCACTGCATTCTCAGACGGGTGTTCACATTTAAAATTGCATTACATTGCACATGTGATATTCTGATTGTGGCGAAAGTTCCTTTGGATGGAGGTGGCATCGGCAGCCTTGCTTCATTTTATTGAGCTGTTAACTGTGTCGAGCAAGAGCATGTTTCGTCGAATGCCAGGCACTGTACAATGATCCGCCGCAACATTATGACCATCTACGTCCAGCAAATAGCAACGTCACCTGATGAGGAATGAATGATAGTCAGACACACGTACGGTGCATGTAGCTGTCGATCTGAAGGCGCATCACGTATCTACGTTTGAGCGACGGCAGGTTATATGAAGCTGCAAGACCTACCGGCTGCTCGAGGAGTGCTCTGATGAGTGCCTTCAATGGGGTTGGAACACTTGCGGGGAACCCGGGGCCCTTGGGGCGGCTGATGGCTTTTCCTGGGTACAGGCGCACTAAGAAGTCTAGCACTGCTGTTGTCAAGTTTCCACACTGTCAACATAACACGAAACTCGGTGAAATTGCACAACCCTTTGAAGAGCAATATAGTAACTTGTTCTAACCACATATCAATTCGTTGAGTGTTCCTCCTGAAAACAAAAAGGTATTTTAATAGTCATAATGTTTGGAGAGTTAAGACATTCTCTGCTACTACAAGACGATGACTTTCCACAGTCATACATCCTAAAAGCATATTATTCAGAACACTAAGCATATCATGACACCTGCGCAAGCAATAAATATATTAGGCATCCTGCACAGATACGTTGATGTAATTGACCGCTATGTAATTAACCCCACTAGAATGCAACTTCCATCTCTTTAAAAATAGCTACTATGATTTTTAATAGGAGACGCAACCTTAAACCTTCAATTAATAATAAGTCAATGAGTATTTTACATACTTTAAGCGTTTATTCGTAGACCCCAAAACTATTTGGCTGTATTCGAATACAAATACATCTAAGAAATGTATGAAATACGGAATGTGTAAGGGAATGTCACACACTGAAAAAAAAGATAAATTCTATTTTCTTTCACCGTCATGTAGAACCATTTTTACTCCGAACTTGGCATAAACCAACAGGGAGAAACAAGTTGCAAGACTTCCAGGAAAAATGAAGCGAAATTGGCAGCCAATAGTTTGTTATAAATTACATTGCCTGTTAACCGTATAAATATAAATAACCGAATAAGCGGAACTCCTGTTCAGTACAGTCAAAAAGGTCTAAGGTAATAGGCAGTGGTTTACAATCAGATATCCGTATCACTCTCCTCCTCAAGAAGTCTGTGTGAAGATTTATATTCAGAAAATTCAAGAAAAAGGCTACTGTGGTGTTGAAACTACAAGAAGCAGCTCATTTACTCAGGAAGGGAAAACGTTATGGTGCCCGTATATTTGAATGGCTGTATCTCTTGTAGTAACATTCATTTTTTGATAAAATGTTAAAATCCTCTGAATACGGCACAGGTAGCGGCTGGAGGGCGTGGGGTAGGGGTGGTGTATCCCTACTTCTGGAACACCCTGTTCACTACCTGCAGCGTCCGGGTCTCCCGCAAGTGTCTACACATTCCCTTTCCTCACAAATGTCACTCCCCGCAAGTGTCACAAGCTCGCCTTCAACCACGTCCAAATGTCTAGGGGTTGGGTGGTCATCCCTTAGTAGACATGAAAGACAATGTAGACTGTGCAGACTTGTAAAACAGGCCAGCGGCGAAGTCGGGCGGAACTAACAACAGAACTTAATGCAGCGCAGAGTGCAACTGTGTCGGAAAACACAATTCACCGTACACTCCTAACAATGAGTTTCTACAACACAGTGGGTGACCCCAGGGTTGTCAGGGTTTTCCATTGCTCTGTCGCCAAATTTTAAACAAAAAATAGCCAAAATATTGTCATATTTTTGCCGATAAAATGTCGAAATATAGCCATCTTTTCGTTAGTAAAAATAGGCAAATATAGCAAATTTTTATCACTTAAATATATTGTGCTATGGTAATAATGTCATGTAACTCTACAATAATACTCCCGAAATTCTGGGTGTAAGCTGTTTACTGAGTAAGTTACTGCGGCACTCTCACAGTCACGAGACTGGACGTTCCAAGGAACCTCACTCTTCAAGGAACATTTATCTGAGGCCAGCCACGAATTGAAGACCGACGAACACGAACTAACAAATGAGGCTAGTCAATATAGTCACCCTGTAGACTTTGCGTTTTGCTGATGACATTGTCGCCGGCCGCAGTGGCCGAGGGGACTGAGGCGCTCCAGTCACGGTCTGCACGGCCACTAGCGTCGGGGGTTCGAATCCCCCCTCAGGCATGGATATTTGTGCCGTCCTTAGTCTTAGGTAGTTCATAAGTAGTTTGTAAGCTTAGGGACTGATGACCACGTAGTTAAGTCCCGTAAGTTCTACAAACATTTGAACATTTGATGACATTGTAATTCTGTCAGAGACATCAAAGGACCTGGTGGAGCAATTGAACGGAAAGGAGCATACAAGATGAACATTAACAAGAGCAAAAGAAGGGCACTGGAGTGCAGTCTAAGAAAAGCAGGCGATGCTGAAGGTATTAAATTAGACAACGAATCAATAAAGGTGGTAAATGAGTTTTGTTACTCGGGCAGTAAAATAAAACATGATGGTCGCGGCACAGAGGATATAAAATGCAGAATGGCAATGGGAAGAAAAGCGTTTTTGAAAAAGAGAAATTTGTTAATGTCAAATATTAATTTAAGCGTAAGGAAGTCCTTTCTCAACGTATTTGTGTGGAAGGTCGTCTTGTATGGGAGTGAAACCCGGATGATAAACAGTGTTGGGGGGGAGTGTGTGGGGTAAAAATCTCAGAGGGAGACCAAGAGATGAATATAGAAAGCAAATTCAAATTGATGTAGGCTGCCATTCTTATGAGGAGATTAAGTCTTGCTCAGGATAGAGTAGGAGGAGAGCTGCATCAAACCCATCTCCGGACTGAAGACCACAACAACAACGTAAAAATTATAGCATCAAATTGTTAAAGAATCATTCTACCAAACTTACGCGTAGGATGTTCTTATGCATAGCTTCGATTACCAATTACTTTCATCTTCAAAACTGATTTTTACTGATGTTATTGAATCTTTCACACATTTCTTTAGTATACACAGAACCATTACAACATTTGGTGTTAGGTGGACTGTAATTCATAATAATGCACGAAGCATTTCATACTTTGAGGTGAGATGGACTTGAGTTCGTAATAATGCTTCATGACAGTGACGGGAAATATCATGTTTTCAACATCGACATTTATACTCTGCAAACCATTGTTAACCAATGTGAAGTGCGTAGCAAATGGTTCGTCTCACAGTAACAGTTAGGAATTTCTGTTGTGTTGACGTATGGAGCCCTGAAAAAATTACTGTTCAAATGCCTCTGTGCATGCTGTTAACAATATAATCTTGTCACGATATCTACTGGAGCCATACATAAGGGGCTGTAATATATTTCAGGAGTCATCGTTTAAAGCCTGTTCTTGAACCGTTGTAGGTTCCTCGAGGTAGTTTATGTCTATCTTGAAGAGTCTGCAAGTTCAGTTTCTTTGTATCTCTGAGACAATCTCCCACAGAGCAAAGATATTTGCGCTAAGTTACGCACGTTGATTACATTTACCCATCATTTTACCGATGTTTGGAAGCTATCATTTACCCAATGTCTCAAAAATGATTGCTTTACATTCGTTTTTTTTAAGCAAAATAAAGTAGCCATTAAGTCGCCAACTAATTCTTTTACTAGCAAAATCTGATCTCCAAGAAAAAGATAGCCAAGAATGCGAAAAATCGCTTCACCTGGCGACCCTGGGTGATCCATGCATGTGTCACTGGCTCATACTTAACACCACGATGTCGACAGCTACGGCTGGAATACACACACGACTATCGATATTGTACGTTGGCGCATTGGCAAAGAGTAGGAATAGCATGGTGCGACGAACCCCGATAATTTCTTGATCGTGCAGATAGGAGGTGCGAACCCGGCGATGCAGGGGAAACAGTTCCTTGGCGCCTGTACTGCGGAGTAGGGATGGCAAAAACCGACCGGTTAAAACCGATATCGGTATTTTAGTTTTGAATAACCGGTTTTTTCGGTATTTTTTTGGTGTCCGTTGTAACCGGTTTTTTAGTTATTGTCAAGAACCGGGTAAAAAAACCGATACGACTACTTCCTGTAGCAGTGATTCAAAATGTGTTTTTTTAAATAATAATCTGATGAAGACTGACTAAATGTGCCGAAAGCGGCCATTTTAATAAATGAGTTTTCTTGACTGCTTTTACTATTGGATATTAAAGAACAGTGTTGTTAGCTCCTCAACACGTTGGTTAAAACTTTAAATGTATTATATTGTTATGCTAACAAGTTTTATTAATGTGATTGCTTGAAAGTAAGGGGCTTTTTCAATAACCAATATTGGTTTAGGTAACGTTGATCACGTGGTGCCTCGCGAGGTAGCCGTGCGGTCTGAGGCTCCATGTCACGGACTGCGCGGCTGCTCCAGTCGGACTTGAGTCCTCCCTCGGTCATGGGTGTGTATGGTGTCCTTAGCGTAAGTTAGTTTACGTTAGATTAAGTAGTTTTTAAGTCTAGGGACCGATGACCTAAGCAGTTAGGCCTCATAAGAACTCGCACCCATTTGAACATTCTTTGGACATGTGGTATACAGCTTTTCTAGTTCAATTTGCGTAAATTTACACTGACAACAATCATACTATTAGTCGGAACTGTGACTATTTTTCGAAATACTTCTGCAACACTGATTGAAGTTCATTTACTGACTGTAACTTATATACATATATATTGTGTGTATAACGAGATATTCGTATGCGCTGGCTCACAAGTCTAACTTACAGAGTGATTGGCTCAATATTCGCTACTGACGGATGGAAATACTAGACCAGTAAATCTGTATGATTCGTATATCGTCTTCTATGGACTCCTGGCTAGGCTTACACACACTTAAGGCGTAATATTGGGATGGGATCATGCAATATATGGAAAGACTAGTGATTTGTCGTATAACGTAAATTTACCTAAATTTTAACTAAACTTCCTAAGTTTCGTTTTCGGCCGAATCTAGAACAACCGAAAATTCGATTACGGTTTCTGTTTCGGCTGCCAATTAAGTTTCGGTTGAACTTTGCCAGAAATAAAAGCAATAAAAAACCGAAAACCGGTTATTTAAAAAACCGGTCATCTTGAGCAGTTTTTACAGTGCGGTTAAGCTGGTGATGAAAAGAACCGATATAACCGAAGACCGGTTGTTTCAGCGATAACCGCCATCCCTACTGCGGAGCGGAGAGCCGCGGCGGAGTGGCCGAGCGTTGCCAGGCGCCTAGCTGCGCAGCGCGCCGCTGCTCGCCGTCGGAGGTTCCACTCGTCTCTCGTGCACGGTTTTATTTGTTGTCCTCAGCATAAGGTAGTTTGTAAGCCTATGGACTAATGACCAGAGTAGTTGGAAGTCTCATAGATTTATAAACATTTGCGCGGAGTACAGACAAGCTGGCGACAGGTCAGTTATTCTCCGAAAAAACATTCATGCGAGAATCCACTGGTGCACTGGTGTTTGTGCGAGGCATCTCGATGGCCGAGAAGTATCATACCCTGGTTGCAGACCACGTACACCCCTTCATGATCATGTTTCCCGACGGCAGTTCCATTTCCCAACGAAATAATGCGCCATTTCACTAGGATAAGGGTGTGACGGAGTGTTCGAGGAACACAGTGGCGAGTTGTGCCGGCCCTTCTACTCGCCAGAAGTGAACCAGGTCAAACACGTAAGGAATTTTACTGAACGTGGCGCCCAAGCTCACCGTCCACGTTACGGGAATTAGGTGAGTTGTGTGTGGAGATGTGGTGCCAGCTACACTATGTGACCAAAATTATCCGAATTCCTGGCTGAAAATGACTTGAAAGTTCGTGGTGCCCTCCACCGGTAAAGCTTGAATTCAGTATTGTGTTGGCCCACCCTGAGCCCTGATGATAGCTTCCACTCTCGCAGGCATACGTACATTCAGTTATTGGAATGTTGTCGTGTCCTACATAGGAAAGAGGGAAGAGATAGCAAGGTCAGTCTGCATATCTCGAGCGGAAAGGAGTGATTGCAGAGAGACAGTACAGGCATCTACTAGAGATGCGGATTTCGGGACTGGAGAGGATACTTGTTTAGGAAACTTTATGGAACTCCTAGGTACCTTGCATTGAATTTATTGCATCCCGTACTAAGTCTACTGCACTGGACTTAGTTATTCAAAAGACAATAACTATAAATCGTTTGCCGCAACAGAAGCCAGTAATTACGTTCCCTAGCAGCATCCCCTAGACAGACGCACTCCCCCGCGAGAAACACTGTCGTGGAGCACCTCGAGGCCGACGGCGATAGTCACTCGTCTGACTGAGAACTCCTCTCTTCATCCAAAAACCAGGGGTTTTAACGGCCGGTGTGGGCGCCCCTCTTTACCCACTTTCCCGCAGTTAACAATTTCCTATTGGCCGCTGCTTGGTTGAACCAAACTAAATTGTGGCTTGCCCTCTCTCTGAGTCCTCTAGCGAACCGTGTTTCAGCCCTGCCCTTCTGCCATTTCCCGGGTGGGGAGGTGGCTTATTTGTGCACTAACAAAATCTATACTTGGTAGCAACATTGTTCAGCTGAAACTAAAACGTCACGACGCTACCCAATATGGGCAACAGCAACAATGTTTTACGTCAGTTGGCCACGCCTTAGGCTCCGCCTTAGGCCACGCCTCAGGGGAACTGCTAACTTGCAGTTTTTCTTCTTTACCCTCTCACTCTAGCCTCGTGAAACCACTGGCATTGCTGTTCCCAAGTGACTGGTATCAACTTTGCTACGTACATTAAAAGGTGCCTGTTGGCCACCAAGTACTAATGTAACCTCTTACAACAGCGTCTAGACGCTGTATGAAGTTACGCCCATCTTCTCCGAAAGGTAACATCCACCCTGGGACGGTGGCTGAGGGCATCAGCAGTTCGCTAGGAGATTTCTTTAGTGCCTACATCCCGTAAGATATACGTGTCTGTTTTAGCCTGTTATCTGCAATGGTCTCTATTTCTCAGCCTGGAGTGCGTCTCTGTGGCTCACACAGCCTCTCAACAATTCCAACAGTAAAATCAATATATGACAAGGTTTCTTAGGGAATGACAGTGCATTCTTCAGAGTGCTGCACTGAGGAGAGGTATCGATGTAGGTCGGTGAGACGTGGCACGAAATCGGCATTCCAAAACTTCCTCAAGGTGTTCTATAGGATTCAAGTGAGGACTCTGTGCAGGCCAGCCCATTACAGGATGATAGTGCCGGGTAGCCCCGAATTGCTCTTAAAGAAAGAACGTGCTTAAAACCTCAATGTAGGCCTGTGTTGCGATAGTTCCACGCATACTAATAAGGGATTTAGCCCCCTCCATGAAAAGCATGACCATACCGTAACACCAGCGCCTCTGAATTTTACTGTTGGCACTACTCACGCTGGCAGATAACGTTCACCGGGCATTCGCCATACCCACACCTGCCATCGGATCGCCACACTGTATACTGTGATTCGTCACTCCATACAACGTTTTCCACAGTTCAGTCGTCCAATGTTGACGCTCCTTACATCATGCGAGGCATCGTTTGGCATTAACCTGCTCGGTGTGTGGCTCGATCATCAAATCCCGCCCAACTGTCCTCGTACTTGGAGTGGATCCTGATGCAGTTTGCAGTTCCTGTGTGATAGTCTGGATGGATACCTGCCTGTTACACTGTGCGGCCGTCTTAGACGTGGGCGCTCTCTGTCAGACAACGGACAAGATCGTCCTGTACGCGTCCCCTCACGTTTCCACTTCACTATCACATCAGAAACAGTGGACTCAAGGATGTTTAGGAGTGTGGATATCTTGCGTACGGACTTCTGACACAAGTGACACACAATCACCTGACCATCTTCGAAGTCCACGAGTTCCTCGGAGCGCCCCAATCTGCTATCACACGATGTCTAATGACTACTGAGGTCGCTGATATGGAATACCTGGCAGTAGGTGGCAGCACAGTGCACCTAATGTGAGAAACGCATGATTTTGGGGTTGTCCGGGTACTTTTGATCACATAGTGTACCTTCAGGGAATTATCCGTCGCTGCCGTGGAGTAGCCGAACGGTCTAAGGCACCTCGCTTCGGTGCGCGCAGTTGCTCGCCGTCGGAGGTTCGAGTCCTCACTGGGACGTGTGTGTGTGTGTGTATGTGTGTGTGTGTGTGTGTGTGTGTGTGTGTGTGTGTGTGTGTGTTCTCCTTAGGTTAGCTTACCTTAGTTTAAGTAGTTTGTAAGCTACGAACTGATGACCATAGCAATTTGGTCAAATAACTTTACAAAAATTTGAACTTTTTGGACATACCATCTGTTAGGTAGGTGGCCATTATATTCTGACTGATGACTATGTAACAGTTCCCTGAATTTTGAAAAGTAATATTTTCACTCTTAATTTCCGGAAGATACCCATTAACAAACAGTTAACAAACCAAAGATGTTATGACATGCTGAACAATACAAAACACAGAGCTGCAGAAGCGGGAGCTATGGCTTTTCTTCTTCTTCTTGTTGTTGTTGTTTTCCTTGTGCGTTTGCTTCTCTTGTGGAGGGCAGACACGGTTACTGTTGAGGATTTGGTAGAGTTGTTATTAGACGGTGCCTATGCGCCCATCGTGTTACCACTCCCTCCCACCCCTTCCCCCAGGAGGGGATTCATGTTCTCCACGTTTGTGAACCGTGTAACTGAAGCCGGAAGTGTGTTCAAAATGTTCAAATGTTTGTAAAGTTGTGGGACCAAACTGCAGTGGCCATCACTCCCTAAACTTACAAACTACTTACACCCCTTACCCGATGGAGGAGTCGAACCTCCGACGGGGAGCAGAAGCGCACTCCGCAGCATGGCGCCTTAGAGCGCACGGCCACTCCCGTGCGGCTCGGACGTGTGTACCGGCCCGCTATCTACATCTACATCAATTCTCCGCAAGTCACATTGATGTGCATGGCACTGGGTTCATCGATCGGCTTTTATGATATTTCCCTGTAGTTCAAATGTTTGTATAGCTTATGGGACTTAACTACGGGGTCATCAGTCCCTAAACTTACAAACTACTTATGAACTAGCTAATACTGAGGACGGCACAAATATCCATGCCCGAGGGGGATTCGAACCCCCGACCGTAGTGACCGTGCAGACCGTGACTGGCGCGCCTCAGTCCCCTCGGCCACCGCGGCCGGCCCCTGTAGTTCCATTCTCTAATAGCTTGCGGGAAAAAGTAACACCCTAATCTTTCCGTTTTCTATATGATTTATCTTATTTCATTTTGATGAACATGTTTCCCTGCGTAGGAGGGTGCTAACGAAATATGTGCGTATTCGAAAGAGAGCCGGCCGCGGTGGCCGAGGAGACTGAGGCGCTCCAGTCATGATCTGCACGGCCACTACGGTCGGGGGTTCGAATCCCCCTCGGGCATGGATATTTGTGCCGTCCTTAGTGTTAGCTAGTTCATACGTAGTTCGTAAGTTTACGGACTGATGACCCCGTAGTTAAGTCCCATAGACTATACAAACATTTGAAACATTCAGAAGAGAAATTGTTGATAGAAATTTTACACATAGATCTCTCCGCAACGAATAACGGCTTTCTTTTAATGATTTCTACCCCAACTCGTGCATCATTTCTGTCACACTGTCTCCCCTATATCGTGATAATACAAAACGAGCTGCTTTTCTCTGCACGTTCTCTAAATCGTCCTTCAGTGCCACTGGTGTGGATCCCACAATGCGTAGCAATACTCCAAAATAGGACGCACAAGTATATTATAGGCAGTTACTTTAGTACAACTGTTGCAGCTTTTAAGTGTTCTGCCAATGAAACGTAGTCTTTGCTTCGTCTTCCCTACTATATTTTCTATCTGCTCTTTGCAATTTAAGTTGTTCGTAATTGTTACTCCTTGGTATTTAGTTGAACTGATGGCCTGTAGATTTGGATGATTTATCGCGTAAATGAAATTTAACGGATTGCTTTTAGTGGTCATATGACTTCACACTTCTCATTATTAAGGCTCTCCTGCCAGTTTTTGTACCAAGCTGATATCTAAATCATTTTGTAGTTGCTTTTGATATTCTGCTGATTTTACTAACTCTAAGAGAGCT
The DNA here is from genome assembly GCA_026315105.1 of Locusta migratoria. Taxonomy (NCBI): domain Eukaryota; kingdom Metazoa; phylum Arthropoda; class Insecta; order Orthoptera; family Acrididae; genus Locusta; species Locusta migratoria. Next base: position 739,135,009 of record CM048755.1, on the reverse strand, counting down.
ACTTAGATTGTCTCCTAAATCGTTTATAAAAATAAGGAACTCTTCCCTGCCGATCTGCAGATAACACTTCCGTTCTACTAGATGACTTTCCGTCAATTACAACGTATGGGGCCTTTCTGACACGATATCACGAGTCCAATCACACAAGTGAGGCGATATCCAGTGGCTGGTATGTGAGAAACCGCCTGAAAACCACACCCAGACTGGCCGGCACTCCAACCCTTGGTCAAGTCCGCTTGCGAGCCTCGCCACTTAAACAGCGTTGTTACGTCTTTGTATTTACCGATGCTCCAAAGTAGCGCGCGTTGTCGCCTGCTTTCCCACTTGCGGAAAGTGATTGCTTGCAACCGCCAAGGTTTGATCCTAAAATCTTTACTTCTTTTTGATGACAATAAAGAGAACGAAGTGGCAATGCTACAGGAAAGTTGATTTCATTATTTAATTCTCTATTTGTTAACACCAAAGAGTGCCCCGGCAGCTAGTAGTGTAAGATGGGTCGTGTACTTCTACATCTAGTAGCAACAGCCGCGGTTGTCTTCTCATCTTTACATACTCTATGTTGTTAGTTTTATTGCCAAGTGTGGTGTCGCACAAGTATGAAGTGCGCGCCACGTACTTTCGTCGCGCGCCGCCATGCACGCACGGCGCGGCGTTCTTACGTCAGCCACGAGCGCCCTCTGCTGCAACTCCGCTCGTGGCCATGACTGCTGCATCGGCCTCTTGGAATCAGAGAGGCACCCGTTAAGACTTGGCTATCGGATAGGCACTAGGAAACATCTGTAGGCAGGCCTCTATCTAATCTATGTAGCAGCATTCTGCAGTCAAGAACTATGTAAAAGTTAAGTATTACTAAGTCTCTATGAAATATATATCTCGTTCTAATTTACTCTAGAGTTTCTAGTTTCTGCTGTCCAACTGGCTGGTCACCTCCGTACCTGCACAAGCGTGCATCCTTTATTCCTGTCTCGGTCTCTCTCTACTCGGCCACCGACACCCACGACAACCGGCGAAACGAGACACAAAAGTGTCGACGAGGCTGGGACACAAAAGTGGCGACGAGGATGGGATACAAAACCAAGTACAGTTTACATTGTTGTTATTGGAAAAAATGTTTTACCTAAATATAAATCCGCATCATTTTACTACATATAAATTGTGTGTTTTAACGTGTAACCAAAATGTCTAATAAAGCCTTGTTTTGCAAAGCAGGAGGGGCACTATACAGGAGGGAGTACGATCAAATATCAGCCCGAAAGAAGTCGCACACAATAGATATCATTCTGACGATATAGGTGAATGTGTTATTAGACAACAGTTTCTGTGATATTATCAACAATATCCACATAAAACAAGCTGTAGAAAAGCTAATACCAGACTGAAATTCACAGGAAGAATCGAAAGCAAATGTAATTCAGTGACACGGGAAGTAGCTTTCAGAAATGTTCAAATGTTTGTAAAGCTAAAAAATGTTCAAATGTTTGTATAGTCTATGGGACTTAACTACGGGGTCATCAGCCCCTAAACTTACAAACTACTTATTAACTACTTACGAACTAGGACGGCACAAATATCCATGCCCTAGGGGGGATTCGAACTCCCGACCGTAGTGGCCGTGCAAACCGTGACTGGAGCGCCTTAGTCTCCTCGGCCACCGCGGCCGGCGTTTGTAAAGCTATTGGACCAAATTGCTATGGTCATCAGTTCCTAGACTTGCAAACTGTTTAAAGTAACTTCCACTAAGGACAGCGCATATACACCCATGGCCGCGGCGGCGTAGCCGAGCGGTCTAAGGCGCCTCGCTGCGGAGCGTGCGGTTACTCGCCGTCGGAGGTTTGAGTCCTCCCTGGTGTGTGTGTGTGTGTGTGTGTGTGTGTGTGTGTGTGTGTGTTTTGTCCTTAGGTTAGTTTACCTTAGTTTAAGTAGTTTGTAAGCTACGGACTGATGACCACGCAGTTAGGTCCGATAGATTTACAAACATTTGATACACCCATGCTTGAGGGTTGGCTCGACGCTCCGGCGGGAACGATCGGCCAGTCGGTAGCATGACGCCTTAGAGCACGCGGCCATTCCTCGCGGCTAGCTTGCAGAACACTCACTCGGCCGATTGTCGAATACTGCCGTCAGTTTCAGAGCATCTAATGAATTGCAGTGCGTTTAATGTCGGGATCGTTTAGTTGGCACGATATCTTCAATAAATTCCAGTAACGGGCTACCACAGAAGCCTAGGGAGGTTTGCTGTTCAGAGTGCAAGCATTTCAGGAGGAATTGGCTAAAATATGTACTTGTCAAATTATCACAACGGGAAGATGCTAGACATTAAAGCTAATGTGGACATCTATCGACGATAAATCTTTGCAAATGCCATTGGCAAATGGCTCAGACAAGAGGGACTCTGATACTGGCACTAAAAGTACCCTCGGCAGCATATTGTTGGGTGGCTTGCGGAGTGTAGCTATAGACCCAACTAGCTCTGCGAAAACTTCACAGCTTTTATAACCAGAAATACTTTAACTAAGGGAAGGTTTTGTTCTGTTTAAGAGATTTGGTCAGAAACGTTCCCAGAATAAGCGTGGCACGTGCGTACGTGACTACATATTTTCAAAAAGTCTTCATATATTTAAACTCACCCGTTGTTTATTCAGTCGCATGATTTTTATGTATCACATATCACTTGTTTCAGTTGAAGCAGTATTTGTTGACGTCCAACGGTCGTGCAGCAATGGCTACACCTGTTCCCGCTACATCACCCGAGCTAAGCTCTGTCGGGCTTGGCTGGCTCACCGTCCTTGTCTGCCGAGCGCTGATGGTGAGCGGGGTGCACTCAGCCCTTGTTAGAACAACTGAGGAGCTATTTGATTGAGAATTAGCGGCTCCCGTAACGAAAACGGACAGAACGGCCGTTCCCCCTGCATTCGATATCCGTTGACGCCTTCGGGCAGAGGATGACACGGCGTCCGGTCGGTATTTGAGGCCTGTAGGACGGACTTTACAGTATTTACCCATCTGAAAAATCTCGAGTGGCACCGTGGTTTGGGATACATATTAAACAGTAGGTCCCTTTCTGACTGGCTGGGCAAGTCAGTTCGGGAGGAAGCCAACGGCATACCACTTCCATTGGGTTAATGCACTGTCACGTTCAAACCAAAATTTTCGTTGATTTCAGCGTTACCTTCTCGTACTTCATACAACGCCGTGTGAATTCATGTCACAATGAGACAGTGCGAGAAAAACTGTGAATCAAAAGTGTCGCTTCTTCTTTCTCGTAGGCTCCTTTCCCGCAAATGCGGGGTCGGCTCTGTGTTAAACGCGAATTTGGCCTGTGTTAATATTGACAGTGGTGACCGGATGCCCTTCCTGCCGCCACCCTATGCCCCCCCAGGAGCAAATGTGTACCCCAAACGTCTGCGTATAGTGTTATATGTATGAAAGTGTAAAGTGTTACGGAATGTTTGTGAATCGTGTAACTGAGGCGGGACTTGGGGGACCAGCCCGGTATTCACCTAGGGGAATGTGGAAAACCGCCTAAAAACCACATGCCAGATGGCCGGCACTCCTATCCCCTTTCATTAATCCGCCGGGCAGATTCGAACCGGGGCCGGTACGCCTCCCCGTCTCGGAAAACGGTACGTTAGACCACGGCTAACCGAGCGGGTGAATCAAAAGTGTCGCTGATTACTTTATTTATTTATCTATGAGGGTAGAAAACAAAAAAGTTCAAATGTTTGTAAAGCTTATGGGACTTAACTACGGGGGTCATCAGTCCCTAAACTTACAAACTACTTATGAACTAACTAAGACTAAGGACGGCACAAATATCCATGCCCGAGGGGGGATTCGAACCCCGACCGTAGTGGCCGTGCAGACCGTGACTGGAGCGCCTCAGTCCCCTCGGCCACCGCGGCCGGCGGTAGAAAAGCACCATTAACACATAGTACAATCTAAAACTACGATATAATATTAATCAATGATAGTCTTTCATATTTTATGAATTCAGTATTCAAGAGTGAAGGTCTTTCACAGTAATGTTACAGGATTCGCTGAGGGCCGTGGCGTTTTAGCCGTGCGCACAGGAGCTCCGTGCTGCGATGTGCGCGGCCGTTCGCCGTCGGATATTCGATTCTCCCCCCCCCCCCCCTCTCTCGGCCATGGTTGTTTGTGTTGTCCTTAGGTTAGTTTACCTTAGTTTAAGTAGTGTGTGAGCTACTGACTAATTACCAGGCATTTGAATCCGATAGATATACAAACATCTGATTCGCTCAGGTTCCGGCAAACCAACAAGTGTTCAGAGTCATGCTGTGTGCCACACTCACAAATTCATCATAAAGAAAACTCCAATCTTTGAAATTAGACTGACATTGTCATTCCTGTTGACAGGTCCCGTGTTGAGTAAATCACCCACAATCCTCCAGGGAACTTTTCTCTCCGTGGCACAGTAGCTGTTGGAACTGGCGCTGTTACAAGCAGAAAGTTTCTTCTGCTTACAGTCGTGATGAACGAGCTTTTTCTGGATTACAGTCGTGATGGACAAGCGTGAGTACTTGGGATGTATTTCTTTCTTTCTTCTTCTTCTTTCCATTGTCTTCCGCTACTCGTCTGGAGGAGCTATTACCGCGAGTAGAAAGATGTTATGGATTGTGGCTGGTGTTAGGTACCCTGTGACTGGTCTCTTCCTCTATAATATGCGACATCACAGACACGCAAGGCTCCCCACGTCGTGTTTGCCAGCTTGCGGACCACTTGCTCCGTTTTCTATCTATGCACTGAAACCCGGATACTGAGGCTATTATACAAAGACAATTAATTGTTTGTTGTTTTCGCAAAAAATCTCGGAAAGCTCTTTACCGATTTACTCAAAATTTTTACTTGATACAGTAATAAACATTCGGACAGACAGAGGTTATATATTTTTTTCTATCAAACTTACTATCTATATGTCCGTGCGTTGTATGTTTTTATTGCATACAAATTTACAGTTTTGTTCCAATCTTGATTTTGTACATTTAACTCGCAAAAGAGGGGAAGGTCACTGTGTACATAAAACTTAGTATTGTGCATGGCGAAGGGTACTTTACGTACAGACTTTGACAGCAGTTAACATTTTTATTCCGAAGTTGAACAAAAATTGCACACTTGGACTTCAAAATAAGAGGAACAGAAATATAGGATGGGGGAGGAGATGGACTAAGTACAGTATGCAATAAATAAATAGCTGGGAAACGCCGGATCTTCAACTAGCAATTGATAAAAAAACTGCGGGGTTATAGTGCTTGTGAATGGTTTATCACTGAAGAGGCCTGTTCGTCCGGGCAGTACGTATGCCGAGTGGAGAGGTGAACATTAATTCCAGCACAGGCCTACGCCAGCGACCAGTGTGTACTACTGTCCAACCGGTTGAGCCATTCAAACTGGATCATACTGATGATCCGTGGAAAGTTGGACACATTTTGTGGCACTATTGAAGGACTTGATACAACCCGTCTGGTTTCACACATGACGTCGTGGGAGTGGACATACTAAACGGAAAAAACTAGGAAAACACAAAACAAAACTCATAGAAGAAAACTTTCTTTCGCTATAGTGTTCTGCCAACCAGCTGCAATAGCGAATGATGAAAGTTTTAAGTGACTAGTGCTTTTTAATTAAAACATGGAGCTCGGGTGTGTGAACGTAAATTGATGAGTTGGTAGTGTAGAAAATACTGACATATTCTTAACATAAGAAATATGAGCAATGTGTCGAGTCATTCAATATAACTCGTCGACGCCATGGGTCAAAGCAGACGGGTGGTATCGCGTGCTTCGGTTGAACTCATTTTCTCGGATATAAGACCTGTATAAGTAGCTGGTATGTATTTTATTTTCTTTCTAGTTGCGGTTGCTTTTTTAGTCGTATTTCATTGTGTACAGTGTTAGTTGTAGGTGCCGTGTATTTGTTGTATAATTTAGTGGCAATGTCAGGGTTGAAATTGTTTTTATGTGCTATGTATTGGAGTGTATTTAGTTCTTTTTGGATTGTGTGTGCTTCTAATGGTAGATTTTGTAATTTTGTAATCCAGAAAGAACTAAATACACTGCAAAACATAGTACATAAAACAGTTTTAACCCTGACATTGTCACCAAATTGTACAACAAATGCACGGCACCTAAAACTAACACTGCTCGCTATGAAATACGACTAAGCAAAGAAACGGCAACTAGAAAGAAAATAAAAGAACCCATTTTCTATCTTTTGTGTTCCAGAGATGAGTGTGAATCGTTTGTGATTTGGCGTGCGTTTTCTAGGAACTGCGGCTGATCTGTTGTCAAAGTGTCGAGTGGCGAGCGGAATGGCGCTGGTCCTCGCTGTGTAGACGGGATGAGCGCGTCTGGCTACGTCCTTGTCTGTTTTAGGTATTTTGCAAGAAATAATCCTTAAATGCCCCACATTTCGTTTAATGGGTGGTTTTCATTGGCGAATAAATGAGTCGTTGGGCATTGTCTGTTATCGGAGTAAAAATTAGTAAAAATTAAATGTAATACTTATTTCTGTTATTAACAGACAAATTGTCATTAATGGTATTATTTTTTCATCCATAACGAAACATAAGCGTACACTTTTCACCAATTATATTTACCACAGGAAATATTTACTCTGCTCTTTCGCGTTTTTTATGTCGTTAAGTCTATTTATCTGTGCAAGTTAGAATTTTTGTCGCATGAATCGTCTCGGATGAAGATGAAGAGGAGCACGGTAACTTTCGAAATGTACCCGATGTTACACAAGTTCAAATGTTCAAATGTCTGTAGAGCTTATGGGACTTAACTACTGGGTCTTCAGTCCCTAAACTTACAAACTACTTATGAACTAGCTTATATTAGAGACGGTACAAACATCCATGCCCGAGGGGGGGGGGATTCGAACCCCGACGGGGAACGACCTCGCGCATCGTAGCATAGCGCCTCAATGCGCTCAGCTGCTCCACCGCGTCTGTTACACAAGTCCCCGACGCTACTGAAGTACCAGGCGCTACGCAGCAACATACAATTACAATCCTTAAATATTTCAAGGTAATATATTATATTTAACAGATCAGTTATCCTGGGATAGACTCGCCAGTTGTAATATACTTTTATATTATACGGTTGTTACTCTTTCGGCGTACCTTCAACATATAAATCCTACTTTACTCAGAATGATATAGAGGGCTTGCCTAACCGTTGAGCTGTTATAAAACTAATTCCAAAAGAGGTTTCCAGATTCGAGGACAGGTTTACCATAGCACTTTCAGCCCTGAAATTTTTTTCAGTTTAATTTCACGAAACTATCATTTTAAATTCTTCTATAGGTCAGTGTTTATTTGCAAAAGTTGTGATGTATGCCTCACAAGTACATAGGATTTTGACTGGCAAATAAACTGCGTATATCTCTGATCCAAATATAGTCACATAATGTATTATTTGTTACCAGAATCTAATTTCGTATACGTAATTACAGATCTATGTTTACAGTCATTAATAACAATGTAAATCAATAATATACTACAGCTTCTGTATATGGAACTTTTTTTATTTATCCATGTTCAAACTACAATACAAATTTAAAGAATCAGTTAGTCATCGGAAAAAATCATAAAAAATTACAAAGAATAATCTAACAGACTAAGACCACATTACTTCTTTGTATGATATTGCTTGAAACAAATTTTGTGCTTCAAAAGACATAAATATGCATTGCATTTTTCACAGTGTGTTTTTGTTCTGCTGATAGGTGTAGTTAATCTACACATTCGGGCAGAAGTTAGATCATGAAAGACAGGGAAATGATCATAACAATTTAATCATTTGTCGTTGCATGGAACGGGGCAGGAGGGTTGTAATATGTGGATCTTTTACATCCCTCCGTCTCAGTTTCATACTCAGATTCGTCCACCACAGGTCTTTTCTTCTCAGGAGTTGCCAATAAAGCTTCAACAACAATTTCCAATCGAAATTTCACCAAATCCTTAATATCTTCTCGTGGAATTACTTAACTTCGCGGTCATTCTGTACTACATCGAGCTGTTCACAATAGGTAAGTCAAGGTAGAGGAGAATGACCTTCAAAGTCCATTTCCTGATCCTAAAGCAAGTGGGATAACACTCCATTTGTTGTTCACAAACGTCCACTGCACCCATTGGCTAATTATATCTGTGTAAAACAGAGGGACATGGTAGCTCCATAGATAAACATTTTTTTTTCGTTTTTTGGACCACCGCTCCACATTTTGTTATAGGTGAATTCCAGAACACGTAGATGACATCCCAACCTATTGCTGTCTTGCCATTGCACTAAAACTATCACTTAGAACAACTTGTACTGATTCTCCTCATTTTAATTTCTACCGAGCGAGGTGGCGCAGTGGTAACGCACTGGACTCGCATTCGGGAGGATGGTGGTTCAAATCAACCTCCGGCCATCCAGATTTAGTTTTTCTGTGATTTCCCTAAATCACTCCAGGCAAATGCCGGAATGGTTCCTTTCAAATGGCACGGCCGATTTTCTTCCCCATCCCTACCCAAAACTCCGAGCGTTAGCTCCGTCTCTAATGACCAAGCTGTCGACGGGACGTTAAACCCTAAGCTTCCTTCCTTTAATTTCGAAGTATCACGAAAGTTTACTCCTCTTACCCTGTTTGTCATAACTGTTCCTATTCCATGGTATCCCATCTCAACAAATTTCTCCAACAACGGAATTGTGGTGAAATACCTGTCAAAATACACGTAGCTTCCAGGAGGAATGGTTTGTAACAGCCAAAGAACAACAGTAGGACCAAATCCAAGCTCTGTACCATCCAGATTTGTTGAAGCACCTTGGTATATTTCGAAGTCCATTACAAGACTTGATGTCGATGTAATTACAAAATTTTTCAAACCTGCAGCAAAAGCAATAACTCCCAACCTGCAATAAATACTTATAATGCGAAAGTGAATATGAATTAACATTTCTTAGCTAAGAATTACTACTCATACGATTGTGAGGGTGAACGATAAAATGTAAACTAAATACTAACACTCACGTGGTGATAGTTGTTATTTTTCCCACAATAAACACCATAATTTCAAAATAAATGTTAAGAACGATTTATTATTCTGTTTATTACACTTTCCTTGCCAAGAAAACATTGAAATCGTCGTTCCTTTACGCAGTATAATGGAAAAAATAATGAAATGTCTTGCTTTGCTGTTAAAAGAACACTCGCCGACCTACTGAATTTTCTTTGTAGAGCAGCCTACCGCCAACAATTAGAGCCAGAAATGCATTCAAAACAATGGGCTCAACCCGCACGATTGACGCGACCCGGTGAGAGACAGCGAAGTGGAATAAAGCAGAGAAATTTATTTTACAAACTGACCCACACATTTGTGCGGGTCGGGGCTGGAAAGGCTAAAATCAAATGTTCAAATGTTTGTTAAGCTTATGGGACTAAACTACGGGGTCATCAGTTCCTAAACTTACAAACTACTTACGAACTAGGACGGCACAAATATCCATGCCCGAGGGGGGATTCGAACCCCCGACCGTAGTGGAAAGGCTAGTAGGATCGATAATTGGGGTTGAAGAAAGTGACAAACAGGGTTTTAATTGAATAGGTATATTAAATAAGTACGGTAAAATTACAGTTTCCCTACAGTGGTATAGAAATGAATGAAAGGTACAATAAGAGAACTGAATGTTTCTTCTCTTAGTGACCTCAGAAGCAACAAGGATGCCTAAGAGCAATGAAGGTTCATACCCTATGAAGAGCTAAAACGAAGTGAAGGAGCGAAGCAGTCCAGTAATGAGACTTCAGAACCAGCCATAGTTCCTCAATCTCATCAGGCTCTCATACGTGCCGCACTGAAGACAAGGGGGGTGGCGAGGAATTACCAGGTAATAGGGAGAAAAACTGGTAGAAGCCGACCTCGGGGAAGATCAGTTTGGGTTCAGGAGAAATGTAGGAACTCGGGAGGCAATACTCACTTTACGGCTTATCCTAGAGGATAGATTAAGAAAAGGCAAACCTACATTTCTAGCTTTTGTAGATTTGGAGAAGGCTTTTGACAATGTTGATTGGAATAAACTCTTTCAAGTTCTGAAGCAAGCAGGAGTAAAATATAGGGAGCGTAAGGTGATTTACAACTTGTACAAAAACCAGACAGCGGTTGTTAGAGTTGAAGGGCATGAAAGGGATGCGGAGGTTGGAAAGGGAGTAAGACAGGGTTGTAGCCTTTCCCCAATGTTATTCAATTTGTACATTGAGCAAGCTATAAAGGAAAGCAAGGAGAAAGTTGGAGAAGGAATTAAAGTTCAGGGTGAAGAATTAAAAACATTGCGTTTTGCCGACGACATAGTAATTCTGTCAGATACAGCAAAGGACCTGGAAGAGCAATTGAACGGAATGGACAGTGTACTGAAAGGTGCATATAAGATGAACATTAACAAGAGCAAAACTAGGGTAATGGAGTGCAGTGTAAGAAAATCAGGTGATGCTGATGGAATTAGATTGGGAAACGAAGCAATAAAGGAGGTAGATGAGTTTTGTTACTTGGGCAGTAAAATAACAAATGATGGTCGCAGTACAGATGATATAAAATGCAGAATGGCAATGGGTAGAAAGGCGTTTTTGAAAATGAGAAATTTGTTAACATCGAATATTGATTTAAGCCTAAGGAAGTCCTTTCTGAAGGCATTTGTATGGAGTGTTGCCTTGTATGGGAGTGAAACATGGACAATAAGCAGTGTGGACAGAAAGAGGATAGAGGCTTTTGAAATATGGTGCTACAGAAGAATGCTGAAGATTAGGTGGGTGGATCGCGTAACTAATGAGGGGGTACTGAAAATAATTGGGGGAGAAAAGAAATTTTTGGCATACCTTGACTAAAAGAAGGGATCGCTTGGTAGGACACATTCTTAGACATTGGGGAATCGTAAATTTAGCATTGGAGGGAAGTGTGTGGGGAAAAAATCGAAGAGGAAGACCAAGAGATGGATACAGTAAGCAGATTCAGACAGATGTAGGTTGCCGTTCCTATGTGGAGATGAAGAGGCTTGCTCAGGATAGGGTATTGTGGAGAGCTGCATCAAACCAGTCTCCGGACTGAAGACAACAACAACAACAACAACAACAGGGAGAATATCGATGGATGGATGGATGGATGGATGGAGGGTACTGGGTGCACGACAGCGTGGTATTTAGCGAACGATCAATTGTAATAAATGACGAGTGTGAACCGAGTAAACTGGAAACGAGTAAAGAAGAGAAGCAGAAACAAAAGGAGACAAACTAGGCGACTATTTTGGCAGAAAGCACAATAACATTGCTGCACGTCGGCAATACAAGTTTGCCCAGAAAAGGGAAAGTTGCGGAAACCTTTAAAACACATGACCCTGGCAGTCTGATCACCAAAATAAAAAGGATGAGCGAGCCACTCTGTAACACACTAAAAGCTCTAGACAAATCACACAACGATGTTCACATTTGCCTCGTTATAGAGGGCAGATCACCACCAAGATTCGTAATAATGAGGAGATGCCTTTCATTGGTTTCCAGTACTTTTGGCGATCCTCTATCCTGTTACACCAATATAATTTTCCTTCTTATTTACCCAAAAAATAAGAGATAAATGCTTTTGCTTAGAGTGTTTTTTGATTGTGAAAAAGAGTGTGCCAATATAAAGTCTCGGAAATATATCATCGCCGAAGAAATAAGTACACTGTATTGCTTGAGGTTTTCCGGAGGATTTCTTGTAAATATAGTTCTCGGGCCATATGTCGGAATTTATTGTGGTAACTGCAGAATATTTTCTTAAAGAGCGGATAGTTGGAATGGGAGATTCGCCGTGTCCTAGTGGGAAACCGATCAGATCAAGGAGATGTCTTACGAGGAGTTACCTAGACAATTAATGCAGCCTATACATGGAAAAAGCTAGTTTATAAATAGGTAGTATTTATTGCCCCCATCAGATTCGCTGGCTGCTGTAATGTCTGTGAGCGTCTGTAGACCGTGTTGCCTAAGGGCTATTCTATACGAGCGCTGAAAACTAGGCGTTAAATTTGCATACTATACCGGCCGCTAGAAACGCCGCGTTTTAACGCCACGTTAGCGTTAGGCGTATACTATACACCGCGTATTTGCGGCGTTGGCGTTGGTTTCACGACATTACAGTTTCAAAATGGACACTATCCAATTGGGGTGCGCCACTTTATATATATTACAAATGTATGAAGAGTGTAATAAAAAGAGAAAAGCGAGACGTTGGGGTACACACCCGGTGCTTGCAAGTGGACTATCAACAGGATGGAGTTCTCGCTTTTCGGTGGATGATAATGTTTGAGGTTATCATGTTTTGAAGGTGCTGTCACCCAGGCCTCTGGGAGGTCTTCTGTTTCATTTCCTAAAACAGTTTCGTTGTCCAGTAGCAGAATACTGGACACGTTATTTTCACAACCGTTTACGCGTGGAATTAAGAGACAGTCGGACAAAGTACACGTATTTTTTCTTCTTCGTTGCAGGCACACCGGTCTCGTTTAAACGGAATTCCCTTACGAAATTGTCTCTTAGAGACTTCCACCTCTTCATTAGTTCTTTACCTGCAATAAAACTAAGTACATCATTAGATAAAAGTAAGTCAGTTGTTCAGGTTAAATCGCTGCCGGCCGCGGTGCCCGAGGGGACTGAGGCGCTCCAGTCACGGTCTGCACGGCCACTACGGTCGGGGGTTCGAATCCCCCCTCGGGCATGGATATTTGTGCCGTCCTAGTTCGTAAGTAGTTCATAAGTAGTTTGTAAGTTTAGGGACTGATGACCCCGTAGTTAAGTCCAAAAAATGTTCAAATGTTTGTAGAGTCTATGGGACTTAACTACGGGGGCATCAGTCTCTAAACTTACAAACTACTTATGAACTACTTACAACTAAGGACGACACAAATATCCATGGCCGAGGGGGGATTCGAACCCCCGACCGTAGTGGCCGTGCGGACCGTGACTGGAGCGCCTCAATCCCCTCGGCCACCGCGGCCGGCTAGTTAAGTCCCATAGACTATACAAACATTTGAACATTTTGAATAAGCTAATGGGGGTGGTTGCGTAAATAAAATGAATCGGAATATCCAACGGTAAACAGTCATGACGTAAAACTCTTTTATAAGGTTAAACAAAAACGAAAACTTACTCATTAATTTGAAGAAGGAGAAAAGTTATCCATTGCTTCTTCTCCGGACGTTTAGAGGCGCTAACTTTTGGGCCACAGTCGTAATTTCCTCTACATTTCGGCACATAACAGCCAAACGCCATTTTGTCAGTAAAAAAAGAGATCACACGTTGTTCTCACACACACAAATCGTCCAGCGTAGCGATCACACAGTACACAACACCAATTTACGTAATAAATGCACTCTTGAACGAAAGAATGCACTATAAACAGCGTTAATGTTTACAATTTATCAGAGGACTCTAAGTCTCTCCCCGCTGCCATGTTGTGACGTCATGCGCAGGCTTTCTTCTACAGGGGGTGTTGCCTAAGCCCGCCAACGCTGCGACCCCTGGGGTTAGGTCTTCATAGGGAACGGACATTTATTATATTTACGCATCGTTGTTGATCCTGAGGTCACTCAGATAAACATGGTTGTCTTATTGGGGTTTTCATTCATTTTTATGCCATTGTATGTGGACCATAGGGTAATTATAATTGTACCATACTTAACATACATATCCAATTAAAACTGTCACTTACCTTCAACCCAAATTATACGATCGTACTAGGGTAAACCCATGCTCCAACGTGGAAGCCTCTTTTGGAATAACAGATGAACGGATAGGGAAGCTCTTTTTATCATACTAACGACAGAATTTCTGTGTAGGAGGCACGGCGAAAGAATAACTGCTGTATAATCTATATCTATAAATGTGAATGTCTGTTCGGTGTACGTTTATCACGTCTGAACCACAAGACATAAAGAGCTAAAAATTTGTACAGTTTCTAATGTCTACCCGGGGAAGGCTTTAGGCACGGTTTTATGGCGATCGGATAGCTATTTATCTATATATATATATTAATGTGAATGTCTGTTCGGTGTACGCTTATCACGTCCAAACGAAAAGACGCAGAGACTTAAATATTTGTACAATTACTAATTTATACCTGAGGAAGGTTTTAGGCGCGGTTTTATAGCGATCTGATAGATATTTAGTAATTTGAAGACTATAACGTGAAATGCGGAACAATAATGATTCTCTGAAAATTATATTTACTCTTTGAAAATGGTTTTATTGGTTGCATTGTTGCTTGAGGGTTGATAATGATAAAAGGGTGGCGTATATTGGGATGGAAAGTTATCGGTGTATATAAAATTCTACGTGTGTGTGTGTGTTAATATTTCGCTCTGCAGCGAAAACTACAGAACGCAAACGAATGTTGTGTAATTGTTGTCCGAAGTCTCCCGTTGTACACCATAGCAGTTCCATGCCGACAGCTATAAGGGGGTGGAAGATATGGTGGTTGAAAGTCGTCAAATTATTAAAAAAAATCGGATTGAAGGCCAGCGATGACGTTTGCGACTCTATAGCAAGGAGGTTACAAACAGCGAAACGTGATACCACAACCCATATCTTTGGTCTATGCGTGCTACAATGTCTTCAGCTCTTTCTCTGTAAGGGTAAGCATACGAATGAGGAAATATAAGAATAAATAAATAAACCAGAAAAGAAATTTCTTTTAATACATTTCTTTTAAAAAAATCGATTTGACGTTTCGCGCATTACATCAAGTGATCCATCTGTGATATTATTACAGTCAGTATTGTTGAAGTTCGTGATTGTATTATTCGAAACGAGTGCATTTTTACCTGTGGTTTCTTATATATTCTCTGAAAAATGTAACATGTTTGTTTCAAATGTTTGTAGAGTCTATGGGACTTAACTACGGGGTCATCAGTCCCTAAACTTACAAACTACTTATGAACTACTTACAACTAAGGACGGCACAAATATCCATGCCCGAGGGTGGAATTCGAACCCCCGACCGTAGTGGCCGTGCAGACCGTGACTGTAGCGCCTCAGTCGCCTCGGCCACCGCGGCCGGCGAAATGTAACATGTTTTTGGAAAAAAAAGGAGATGGACACAGAGAGTGGATAGGAAAAGTACTAACTCAAGGTTCGAATGAATAAATAAATACTCGGGCAACGCCGTGTTTTCAGCTAGTGTATAGATATAACTGGCGAGCCTGTGCCATAATATGTGATATGTTAACTATATTTACCATGAAATATTTAAGGTTTGTAATTGTATGTTGCTTGTCAGAACTATGGGTATTTAGATATCTATTGAAGTAATGCTGTTTGATTTTGCAGGTATTATATATATTCATTGTTCCATGCAACGGAGTCGCATTAGTATATGACCTGTGGAAGAAAGAACAGGAAATACATGGGTGGAGTCTCGGCAGCAGGACAGCATAAAAGTTAGCGAATCGCTATATTCTGACTTGTAGATTCTTTACCCGGTGCCAAAACCTATTTTTCGTTTATGCAAATCGCTACTGAACGTAGTACCTTTGCTAGTAATGGTGTTTGTTCAGTGCGATGAAAACAGTTTGTGCTGTAGAAGACGTGCAGTGCGCCACGCGCGGAACAGCGTACGTCACGTACAACTTCGGAATAGCGAACGGAATTTCTTCTAACCGAATAATCACGTAATTTTGCCTTTAGCATTAATAAAACGAAACAACGGCGATATGGTACTGCCTAAGGAAGGCGACAGCCGCGGTGGAGTAGCCGAGCGGTTGCCGGGCGCCGTGGCTCAGCGCGCCCGGTCAGGGGGCTGAACGCCCTCTGTAATAAAAAAAAAGCTGAGCCAAAGAACACGTAGAACCAAAACGAACAATCACGAGCAACGTCCGCAAGGACAAGATCTACCCATAGAGCAAAGAAAAGAAAGAAAGAAAAAAAAAAAAGCGGTCTAAAGCGTCTCGCTGCGGATCGCGCGGTTGCTCGCCGTGGAGGTTAGAGTCCTCCTTGGGGCATGGGTGTGTGTGTTGTCCTTAGGTTAGTTTACCTAGGTTTCAGTAGTTTGTAAGCTACGGACTGATGACCACGCAGTTTGGTCCGATAGATTTACAGACATTTGAACATTTTTTTCCCGACAGGAAGCAGGAAAAATATAGAAGCGGCTGAACAAGTTGCACAATCTGATAATCCAGGCGCTGATTTAAGCCCGGAGATTTCGTCTGAGTTTCATCCCAATCCCCTAACGTCTGGGTAGAAAAAAATGCCTATCACCATCCGGGAAAAATTAACTGGTGTTTCGGAAACACATCTAGATGACATTTTATCCGACCGGAATTCTATTGATTTGATACAGGAGGATAGAGTACTTCAGAATCAGTCTGGTCGATATTCGCTTAAAATTTATGATGGGAACGGGACACGACACGATTCTGCTCAGCTTTCACTCGGACTAAATTACTTCCCGAATGAATGTCAGAATAACGGGTGAATAAAGATACTTTGATAGAGGAGCGAAAAACCGCCAACAGCATTGGTTTATTCTTAGACACTCAACACGAATAAGAGGAGAAACCGAAAACGGACACAGCCGCATGTACAGCAACATCCTTCCACACGATACGGTGAAAGAAAAACAGCTGTATAATATATAGGTATATTATACTTTCAGTCCCGGTGCCGTATCCAGATACTTTCCTTCTGACAACACGGGTGTGCTGCTTTGTCGCAAACGGGTTCTACTATACGCTCGTACAGGTCGACGGATAGTCCACCGGTAGTACGTCTGGTCCACCTTTATACCGCCAATTCTGTGTAAAGGTTTATCTAACAAATACGAGAACCACATTTTAAGGTATGCCTTTCTAACCATACCTGCTGCGTATTTGTATTGTGTGTACAGTGAAAGCTGGTTTACATTTGCAGATAACTTCAGTGTCCAATTACGCTTTTAGAACCTTCTACTGATCGAAGCCTACGAATCTGCATAAAGGGTATTTCGAGGTGGTAAGAGCCGTTCTGTAATGACATCCAACGGAGGTAGGCGTGTTGGTTCCGGTGGGTATACGAAACCACTGAAACGGTACATACATGCTATCTTTTATAACGGGTCTGACGTACCTTCAATCTAGATACATTCTCGTCTGGAAAAGATTCGGTTAATAAATGTTACGTAGAATGCAGAACAAGCGAAATAGTTCGTAGAAAAGCTTACTGATGACGTTACTTCACTTTTCGGTCGTTCGGATCTTTTGCTGACATCCTAGAGTATAGATACCTCCATGTCAAAACCACCAACTTTTACTGCAAGCTCTGATTTCTCCTATTTTATTAACGTTATTATTTCTCGCCATGGAGCGTGGCGGATGTTCGAATTCGTCGTAGGTAATAGATTGAAATTTCGTGAAAAGGCGTTGCCATAATGAGTATCATGTTTGTGGCATTATCCCCTATTTTACGATATAGAAATAGTTGACGTTCTTTGAACTATTGATGTCTTCCGTCAATCCTATCTTAAGGATTCCATGCTGCGCAGGCCTGCTATTACTCTTCTGCAGACGTATTGCATCTTCCGAGAGTTCTGGTACTCTGTCATCTTTGCAATGGTGTGACAACGTTGATACTTATGTATCGTGTAACCGATGTACACGGATTTCGTTCAGTACTCGTGTGGGTGATCTCATATTTTCTGTATTGTCATTTGCCCGTTTCGCAACACTGACATCTCGTGTAAATAATGTTGCAATTGTTTTTGATCCTCTGACTTTCATATACGGTAAGCGACAGCATTGCCGGGATGTAATGGGCTGCTTAGTCTCCTGTAGGACTGATGTCCAACCCAGAAGTCTCCCAACCTGTGATCCGCGAGAGCTAACAATGGTCAGAGAAAGATAAAGAATTAAAAAATTTCATTTTAACTATTCCTTCTTGCGTGGCCAATCATTTAATTTTCCACTAAAAGTTTCTATTACAGCGGTACTTTGTTGCTTACTGCCTCATAAAAACGGCAAGTCACAGCCATTTGATCTTCTCTACTATATTCGTTTCTTGGTCCCCCTCCGCGATTTTTATCCCGCACACATCCCTCCAATGCTAAACTGACAATTAATTGCTCTAAGAAGGTGTCTTTTTAGTCAAGCTGTAGCAGAAGTTTTTCTTCCCAATTACCTTCAGTACCTCATCATTTAAGTCGATCTACCCACCTAATCTTCACAGCATTCGTCTGTAGCACATTTGAAAAGCTTGTATCTTTTTGACCTACGTATCGTCTTTTTAACTCCTGCAAAAGGCAACACTTCACAAATGCCTACAGGAAATACTGCTTAACATTTAAATTAAGCCGACCGCGGTGGCCGAGGGGACTGAGGCGCTCCAGTCACGGTCTGCACGGCCACTACGGCCGGGGTTCGAATCCCCCCTCGGGCATGGATATTTGTGCCGTCCTTAGGATTAGCTAGTTCAGAAGTAGTTTGTAAGTTTAGGGACGGATGACCCCATAGTTAAGTCCCATAGACTCTACAAACATTTAAATTAATATTGGATGTTAGGAAATTTATCTTTTTCAAAAACTCTTTTCTTCCCATTGCCTTTCTGTATTTTATATCGTCTTTACTGCGCTCATAAGTTAGTTTTCTGCCGAAGTACAAACTCATTTACCATCTATCTGGTTACCTTACTTCTTCAGCATCGCCATCTTACCAACTACATTGCATTACCCGTTTCGCTCTTATGTTCATTTTATCCGCACCTTTCAACACACTGTCCATTACGTCCAATTGCTCTTCAAGGCAGTAGCGGACTAAGGGGAGGGGGGGGGGGGGGAGGCAGACCGCCCTGGCCTCTCGTCTTGGGGTCTCCAAGTGCCCAAATACCTCGAAAGCACGTTTTTTATATTTTTTATTAATTTTTTTAGCGCCTTTGGCCTCTCGTTCTGGGGCTAAAAATCTCGGAAGCTCTTTCTTAGATTATCCCGTTCCTCATCCTGGGGAGCTCCAAATCTTAATTTACTTTTTTATAGTAATACGTGTATTTCAAGTGGATGGGGAGGAGGGCCTCATTTGGTTCTGCCGCCGCCCCGGGCCTCAGACATCCACTGCTTCAAGGTCGTTTGCTGTCTGACAGAATTACCATGTCAACGGCAAAGCGCAAAGTTCTCTTCACCATGAATTCCTTCTACAAATTTCTCCTTGCTTTTCTTCAGTTTTCTGATAATACATATTTTTTGTTTTGACGAATGTTAAGTTTTAAATTTTTAGATAGACAAGATTTTTCTCGAACCTTATTTCATGCTCACAACGGACTGAAAGTAGGGTTACGAGATGTCCGTCTTCAGAAAAGAGGACATTTCTAGATTAACAAAAGAACCTCCTCCTCTCTCTCTCTCTCTCTCTCTCTCTCTCTCTCTCTCTCTCTCTCTCTCTCTCTCGTATTGGCAACTCATGTACTAGTGATATCTCTACTGTATTAAGTGTCTTGTTTGTAATACATATTACGTATCTTACGAAATTTGTTCATCTTTCAAATTAAGAAGCGTGAAATGTTGAGACCCGTAGAACGAATTACATGACTACATAGCAGTGAAACCCTAATATTTCATCACTTCACCATTTGTGTTCATCGTCTTAAGTTCTGGAAATTTTTCCATACTTATATCTTGCCGATCACTCCTGTTTTCACCTGAAATTTTTTACGATGCATCATTTTACGGAAACCATAGAACTGTTGACTGTAAAGTCGCCACGAATAAAGTAACTGTTAAAATTATCTAAGCGTTCCTTGATATAGCTATGCTACTATTTCGGATCAGACCGACGTGACTATATACATGATTAACATCTAGATTCTAGTGAGTGAATGGAATATGTAAGGTCTAGGTGAAAAAAGCAATTAATAAAATAAACTTTTAATTTACCGCACAAAGGCTCGCAATTAATTGTTAATAACTACTCAATTTTTAGGACAAAAGCTTTAAATCGATGTTTTCAAAACACTGTTAATGTAGTTAGGTTTCTTTGGTCCTAAACAGGCGAATGGTGATGATGATCGTGTGGCATTTATGGCCGTTAGACCCCAACTGGGGTCGTGTTCAGCCTGCCTGGTGCAAGTCTCTTTATCTGACGCCACTTCGGCGACTTGCGTGTCAATGATGATGGAATGATGATTAGGACGACACAACACCCAGTCCCCGAGTGGAGAACATCTCCTACCCGACCGGGAATCGAACCCGGGCCCCCTGCGTGGCAGCCAACCACGCTGTCCACTGGA
Source organism: Locusta migratoria (assembly GCA_026315105.1). NCBI lineage: Eukaryota > Metazoa > Arthropoda > Insecta > Orthoptera > Acrididae > Locusta > Locusta migratoria. The sequence continues at coordinate 739,114,747 of CM048755.1, read as the reverse complement.
CTACGGAGGCGGACGAGGCGAACGGTGAGACGGCAATGGTGACTGTGGCATCTGACCTTATTTGTACGACGTTCTGAACAAGGTTTTTACTTACGTATAACTAACACTGCCCTAGCTTTTGATCTTAAAGTAATAAGTGTGGTTGACAGACAACACACAGAACTGCCGAGTCCCAGCACGACAGATTGAACGTCTCATTTTTGGGTGTCGCACAACACTCCGACCAGAGAAATGGAGGGGAGGAGGAGGAGTGTTTCATATTATACATACTGTGTGTGTTGCACTGTCTCGCAGTGTTGTAGACGTATGTTTGTAATTGGCCGCCCAGAAGCTCGCATTCCGCGACAATTTCCACGCCAGTTATTACAATTGTTCAGAAGTAGCATGACCTCAGAGCAGCGGCGGCACAGAACCGAGAAAATTCAAAACTCACATTGTTTCAAGAAAGGTTAAATTATCTAGAGTTAGTGATTGTGACAGTTCAGAGAGTTGTATTTACGCACTTTTAACTTGAAGCAGTTGCACAAAGCAAAAAAGAGGACATTTCCCCATTTTCTTAAAAGCCCGGTCGGACCATTTTAGGGTCCAAAAAAGAGGACATGTCCGGGTAAAAGAGGACGTCTGGTAACCCTAAATGAAAGTGATTCCTGATTTAAAAAGTTTGAGTCCTGTTAGCATGTGCTCGAGTTGTATCCCTATTCTTGCAGCACCTCAGTTGCTTTCAGGTTTATCGGTAATGCAGATTTCATTGTATAACGGCTCCACAGTTGGTGTCGTAGCTCGCAGGCTGACTGCGCAGTGTAGGAGCCGCTGGCACGACGCGCAGTGCATTAGCCGCGGGGGGCGACAATGAGTTGATTGGTGGGCAAGAATGTGCAACTCGGCGGGCGCGCCGCGATTGGCTGGCTGCGGCTGGCCCCGCCCCCCGCTCTGCCGCTCTGCGCACGCGCGGCGGTCGGTACGGCACGGCGCCATGCCAGTCCACGCAGCACTCTCGCCGTGCGTGTACCGTCCGCCGTCCGGTAACGCTGCGACAACTCCGCTTAAAGCCAACACCGCCACAAAATGTTCGCTGTAAATAGATTTCTAGACCTGAACTATTTCTAAGCGGCCACACTGACACAGCGGACGGACGCGATCTAACTGCAGCGAGTGCGACCACAGTCTACATCTACATACATACTCCGCAATTCACCGTAAGGTGCGTGGCGGAGGGTACACTGTACCACTACTAGGCATTTCCTTTCCTATTCCACTCCCAAACAGAACGAGGAAAAAAAGAATGCCTATATGCCTCCCTACGAGCCCTAATTTCTCTTGTCTTCGTGATCTTTACGCGAAATGTAAGTAGGCGGCAGCAAGATCGTACTACACTCAGCTTCAAATTCCGGCCCTCTAAATTTACTTAACAGAAATTCACGAAAAGAACGTCGTCTTTCTTCCAGCGATCCCCAATTGAGTTGCCGGAGCATTTCTGTGACACTCGCGCATTGGTCGAATCTACCGGTAACAAATCTAGCTGCTCGCCTCTAAACCGCCTCTATGTCTTCCTTTAAACTGATCTGCTGCGGGTCCCAAACACTTGAGCAATACTCAAGACGTGGTCGTACAAGCGTTTTATACGCGGTCTCCTTTACAGGTGAAGCACATCTTCCCAAAATTCTCCCAATAAACGGAAGTCAGCTGTCCGCCTTACTCACAATTGTCCTTACATGTTCGTTCCATTTCATATCGCTCTGCAATGTTACGCCAAGATATTTGAACGACGCGACAGCATCAAGAAGCTCACTACTAATGCTGTTTTCGAACATTATGGGATTGCTTTTTCTACTCATGCGCATCACCTTAAATTTTTCTACATTGAGAGCTAGCTGCCATTCTTCGCACCAACTAGAAATTTTGTCTAAGTCATCCTGTATGCTATTACAGTCAGTTACAGACGACACCCTCCCATACACCACAGCATCATCAACAAACAGCCGCAAATTACAACTTAGTCTGAACAGCAGATCATTTATATAGATATAAAATAATAGCGGTCCTATCACACTCCCCTGGGGCACGCCTGACGATACACTCGTCTCTGATGAACACTCGCCGTCGAGAACAACGTACTGCGTCTAACATACAGTCTCGACAGTCCCACAGACTATTGTTATACCCTGCGACAGTAGTGCTCCAAGCGGCCGGCAAGCAACATTTCTGAACACGATATTGGTTGAGTTCGAATAGTATCGTTTATATTGATTTTAACATACTTTTTTACATTACGAAACGTACGTAACGTCTTAAAATAGGGAATAACTTAAAATAGCTGCACATTTGTCTTAAGTTTCCTAAGGCTCCTGCCAATGTACATAGTTTATTTACAGCTTTCTTGTAATCTAGAGGCTTCTGCTAAATAATTTCGTTTTCTATTAAAAATGGCTAGGAAACACCAGAAGATCTTTCCCTTGGCAGAACGACGTCGCTTTTCTACTCAGGAACGTTAGGGTTCCTTACTACAATTCCAATCGAATCAGTGAGTTTGAGCGTAGCAACCGTGTAGAGAATGCAATAACTAAAATATTTAACGTACCAAATCAGCTACAACAGTTGTAGCTGAAGGAAAAAGTCACAACTGTGGCAATGAAACTGTTTTCCAACCTAGGAGCCAATTCCACAATTGTTGCTATAGCTGAACTACAATTGGCAAGAATCATCAAAACTTTACCTTTTTAAGCTAAATAAATAACACTCAACATAATATGCACATTTAAGAAAGTCGAATGAGGTGTAAAAGCCGGCCGCGGTGGCCGAGGGGACTGAGGCGCTCCAGTCACGGTCTGCACGGCCACTACGGTCTGGGGTTCGAATCCCCCCGCGGGCATGGATATTTGTGCCGTCCTTAGTATAAGTTAGTTCATAAGTAGTTTTTAAGTTTAGGGACTGATGACCCCGTAGTTAAGTCCCATTAAGCTATACAAACATTTGAACATTTTTTTAAGTGTAAAACTGTACGTATCATTAGACTCCACACCAAATTGATACACGTCAAAAAACTGCCTGTCAAAGTAAGAAAAGACCATAATAGAAATTTGTTATTCTCTTATGTTGATAGTGTACTTACTTTCAGTGCAATAAGCTTGAAATACACACATATTCGTAAGTATTTGTTCAAGACGAAGTCGTTCTTTACACCAATGAATCAGTAAAATTAGGCTGCTGTTACTTTGATTTCCGTATTATGTACGTCTCTTGATATTTTACTAATGCTTGTAACGCAAAAATTGTACTATCTATTTCGTTAATTACGTATAAAAGTAATTATAAACAAACATCACTACTTGCCCACCACTAGGAGCGCTAGTGTCGTTGCAGTTTTCAGTTGGTAACAACTTCTACAGCAGTGTCTGTCGCGACTGTATGTTAGACTGTGGTGCGACTATATTGCATTTCCATCACACCAGGAATCTGCAAAAAAGGCAATAGGAGTAATCGCAAAATTACTTGACCATATCATTGACGTCGACTTGCAATAGGAGTTCGCAACATGTACCGCTCGAACACTATGAACTACCTCGAAAAGAGTTACCTGGTGACCCATAGTCAACACAGATTCAGAAAGTACTTCTTGTCACACATGGGCTGATAAGTGCTATCGACGCGGGATCTCAAATCGATTCCACATTTCTAGATTTCCAGAAGGGTTTGGACGCTTTACCCGTCCCCGGCGGTTCATATTATTTCTTAGTAGGTAGTCCCGTCGACTAGAAATTGTAAACACAGTAAAAACTCATATACGAAGAGTCAGTCGATAGTCATTTCAGAATGCAAAACCAATGCAGTACGTTGGGTGTTCGGAAATGAATGTCTAACATTTCATCTATTTAACAGTAAATGTCCCCGCAGGAAACAAGCGAAAGATCGACATGAGTGAGTCGATAAGCAAGCGTACAAAGGGTGCAAACAATTATAAATGAAGGGGCAGGTATATACCAGCTAGAATGCCAAGAATGTAAATCAGTGTATCAGGGAATGACAGGCAGAAACTTCAAAACCAGATATAAAGAACATATAAGAAGCTGGAAGTATGAAAATAGCCACTCCACCTTTGCAGAACACCTGATAGAACACGGACATGAATTATCCACCATGGAACAAGATATGAAAATTATCAGAACCCATAATCGAGAGAGAGAAATCCCGATACTACAAGAAAACTTTCATATACAGAGAGCCCTGACAATGAATAAGAAAGCGATCAATGATCAGATCAACATAAGTAACAACACACTGATCAAGCTGGCCACAAAAACAATGAAAAACAGTAATGAAACATGAAATGCCCTACCTCCTTCTCCCTCTCGCTCTCCCCTCCCCCTACTCTCATAATCACAAAAACACACACACACACACACACACACACACACACACACACACACACACACACACACACACACACACAGTCTACACAGACACCAACACAAACAAAAAACAGCTGATACACTCAGAGATACAAGGAACATAAATAAGAAAGACGAAAAGCGACAGTTGGCAACACTAAACATTGTAAACAAACATTCAAAAACGAGTACACAGTGAAGTGGTGACGCAAGGGTTTTAATCAAGAACGAAAATACCGTATCCAACTGAAGACCTCACAAACATCTCCATGAAGACACACATGGAATAACACAGAAAACCGTTAAGTAGGGCCAAAAACTGGATAATTAAATTAACTTTGCAAAAGCTAGTGCTACAGAAGTCGTTTCTAACCTAGTAGATCCGAGCTTTAGAAATTGTAACAAGACTGTTAACTGTCATACTGTGAAAAATACATATAATATTATGACTGTACTACAATATTATACAAAAATAACATGTATTACAGGCCACTGATGATGCTTCACTGCTTTATGATGCACACAAAAAACGCCTTTCATTTAGTTGATAAAGACGGTAATACACCTCCACCAATCTCATATGCAACTAAGGACGACGGAAATCGAAAAAAAAATTATAAATATTACGTAACTTTCCTCGAGCCTTTAGGCTTCTAATTACGTAGCATGAGCTTGCAGAAATGTCTATTGCTTATCAATACATGACGATCAGTTACTTTTCAAAACATTAACAATTTCATTCATTTTTGTAGGCTACCTATGAGAAGGTTTTCGAACGATTGAAAAGAAAGGAAAAAAGTGGAGTCTTTGTGGAAGCGACCATTCAGTGACCCAATTGTTTGAAAATTATTTAATATCAACTTTTGAAAAATTCTTGAGTTTTAAAGAATATTTACTCTAATTTAGAGTATTTGTTACTATGAATTTCTTGACTAGGTATAACTACCTCTATCCCCATACCGCTACACCCATGGCAGTGCCGGCCCCGTGGCCGAGGGGACTGAGGCGCTTCAGTCACGGTCTGCACGGCCACTACGGTCGGGGGTTCGAATCCCCCCTCGGGCATGGATATTTGTGCCGTCCTTAGGATCAACTAGTTAATAAGAAGTTTGTAAGTTTAGGGACTGATGACCCCGTAGTTAAGTCCCATAAGCTATACAAACCCATGGCCGTTCGCAAAATTTTTCAGAGTGCGGGTAAGCTTAGTCCTGCAGATTTTATAAATTGCTTGAGTTTAGATTCATATGATGCCCTAAGAACTACATTTGCCCATGTATACTAAACGTGTTTTATCAAACGATCTCAACTGTACAACTGTGAAAGATTACTTAGATAACTAAATGGTAAACATACTTTGAGTATGTAGTCTTTCTCTGTGCCCATTATGGATATAGTTTCCACCGCTCCTATTATATGCAAGAATTTACATCCTTCATATCCAACAAGGTAGAAAATGACACTAGATATATTCACAAAGATATTAAAGATTCCAGAACTGTTATACCGTGAAAATTAACATCTGAAACGCAAAAGGAGTCTTAAAACTTCTGAAAAATTCTGTTTATTATTAACAAAACCTGTCAGCAGATATATCAGTGATGTGTAATGTTCAAAGTTGAAGAACATTATACAAACTGTAGAAAAGGTTAGGCCACTACTGCCACCCACAAAAATACTCACGGAACTTTACGCCAGATAACGTTAATGAATCAACTGAATTACGTTAATTTTATTGTGCATACTGGCACTAAAATAAACTCGCATCGTGGTGGAATTGGCCTTTCTTGCAACTCCGTAAGTGCTGCACACGGCAGTGGTGGAGAATATGTTGGGGACTGCTGTATTGTGGCAGCTTTTTGCAGATTCTCAAATTTGCTATGACTGCAGAACGGCTCTGAAACCACCACCGCACAAAGGGAAAAGCGTACTTTCTCTCTACTAACCTAACAAACAAAGTTAAGTCGGGCAGTCACTAACAAATCCAAAATAATACCTGTCACACTAGGCAGTGCTAGGTCAACGATGTGATGCTGTCACAGAAAATTTCCAGAAATGCAGAAGTATTCGGCTATGATTGCCCTCTCCAATTTCAGCGCGCTCTCTCCTTCCCTTGCGAACGTCTCTGACTGTGCCTCACAAGTAACTTCTAAGCAAATCGCGCTTCTGCAATATCGTCGCAGTTGTGCGACTGAATTTCTCATCTTCTGACAGGAAAAAAAAAAAAAAAAAAAAATTCGCAGTAATTGATGGAAAGTCGAGTAAAACGACTTAGGAGACAGAGCTCTCACTTTTGGCGGATTATGCTGTCGTTTATCGGTTAGTCAAGTCACCAGAAGAAGAAAAGAAAATGCAAAACATTTAGATATCTGCATGGTGCGAAACATGGAATTAACCCTAAATAATTGTGGAACTGCCAAGGTCGCTTACTCAAAATTTCACTTGTTTTCACCACTTTCGACGGACATTAAAATTATCGCAACTAAATAACACAGACGAGGATCAATAAATGCACCTGCATCGGTAATGTCAGCAAATGCTAAAAATGTTCAAAATGTTCAAATGTTTGTTAAGCTTATGGGACTTAACTACTGGGTCATCAGTCCCTAAACTTACAAACTACTTATGAACTAGGACGGCACAAATATCCATGCCCGAGGGGGGATTCGAACCCCCGACCGTAGTGACCGTGCTGACCGTGACTGGAGCGCCTCAGTCACCTCGGCCACCGCGGCCGGCATGCTAAAAATCTTAACTCGTAAACAGCCTACATTGGTATTTATATACCTGTGGAAACGTCTTTGCCCAACTATTGTTTGCATGGCGTATTGCGGGTTTGTCAGTTATATAAAATCTGTTAATCAAATGATACAAATTGGTTGACTGCTCCCACAACACGTATCACACCGACATGCGTCCTGTTAGCGTGTTATCGTCAGCTCGTGGTGGTTTTAGGAGCAGTTACCAGACTAACCGGTAGGTGGCGTACATGGATCATATTTCTCTTAGCTACCAACCTAGGTCGGCTATAGAACCTATTGCTTGGGAGGGGAATTGCTGATCTTATATCATCAAAAATGCTAAAGAAAGAGCACTTTTCGTATTTCAAATGTTCATATATCTGCATACTTTGTAAAATGTTTCTTTCCTTTAGGAGCTTTATGTCAATCTTCATGCTCTGACGAATGTCTATGATTTTGTGCTTGCTCATCCTAAAGGTACTTATATTATGGTTATAAATATGCACGCGAAACCTAGCAAAAATGTTCTACCCGTCTACCCAACATAAACCTTTACAATCCCCGCAGTGTAGTTTGTACACCCGATTTTCCATATTTATCCTAGTTTGTCCCAACTGTGTAGCGCAGTTTTATATGTAGCTGATTTGTATTAAAAGCCACTTTAATAATAGCTTTAAGAATATTTCTTTTGTCGGAGACGTGTCGCCGGCCGCGGTGGCCGAGGTGACTGAGGCGCTCCAGTCACGGTCAGCACGGCCACTATGGTCGGGGGTTCGAATCCCCCCTCGGGCATGGATATTTGTGCCGTCCTAGTTCGTAAGTAGTTCATAAGTAATTTGTAAGTTTAGGGACTGATGACCCCGTAGTTAAGTCCCATAAGCTTAACAAACATTTGAACATTTTTTTGGAGACGTGTCCGTTCTTTTTCATGGAGACGTACTTCATATTACGGGTTTTTACTTTATCCTTGTTCTGCCTACTACTCTTTACCTTGCTGTACAATTCATCAATTTAGTACTATAGACATTATTACTGGCAAATCTCAGTACCGCAATTTCAGTATCAATAGCTGCACGCTCCAGTGGAATATTTACGAGCCTATGCAGCATAACGATTTTCTTTCGGCTAATAGATTGTAAAAATGTTTAGGTGACGACCATTGCGTTACACTTGGCGTTACAACTAGGAGCATCTGGACGGAGAGTGTTGCAACTTGAGGGAAAATGGAGAGAGTAACATGCATGACGTGTAATACTTAAGCTATTATTGATAATACTCATGGCCAGTAAAACTGCTACACCACGAAGATGACGTGCTACAGCAGAGAAATTTATCCAACAGGAAAAAGATGCTGTGATATGCTAATGATTACCTTTTCAGAGCATTCACACAAGGTTGGCGCCTGTGGCGACACCTACAACGTGCTGACATGAGGAAGGTTTCCAACCGATTTCTCAAACACAAACAGCAGTTGACCGGCGTTGCCTGGTGAAACGTTGTTGTCATGCCTCCTGTAAGGAGGAGAAATGCATACCATCACGTTTCCGACTTCGAGAAAGGTCGGATTGTAGCCTATCGCCATTGCGAATTACCGTATCGCGACATTGCTGCGCGCGTTGATCGCGATCCAATGTCTGTTGGCAGAATATGGAATCGGTGGGTTCAGGAGGGCAATACGTAACGCCGTGCTGGATCCCAACGGCCTCGTATCACTAGCAGCCGAGATGAAAAGCATCTTATTCGCATGGCTGTAACGGATCGTGCAGCCACGTCTCGATCCCCGAGTCAACAGATGGGAACGTTTGCAAGACAACCATTTGCTCGAACAGTTCGACAACGTTTGCAGCAGCATGGACTATCAGCTCGAAGACCATGGCTGAGGTTACCCTTGACGCTGCATCACGGATAGGAGCGCCTGCGATGGTGTACGCAACAACGAACCTGGGTGCACGAATGGCACATCATTTTTTTCGGATGAATCCAGGTTATGTTTACGGCATCATGATGGTCGCATTCGTGTTTGGCGACATCGCGGTGAACGCACATTGGAATCGTGTATTCGTCATCGCCATACTGGCGTATCACCCGGCGTGATGGTATGGGGTGTCATTGGTTACACGTCTCGGTCACCTCTTGTTCGCATCGACGGCACTTTGAACAGTGGCCGTTACATTTCAGATGTGGTACAGCCCGTAGCTCTGCCCTTGATTCGATCCCTGCGAAACCCTACATTTCAGCAGGATAATGCACGACCGCATGTTGCAGGTCATGTACGGGCCTTTCTGGATACGGAAAGTGTTCGACTGCTGCCATGGCCAGCACACTGTCCAGATCTCTCACCAATTGAAAACGTCTGGTCAATGGTGGCCGGGCAACTGGTTCGTCACAATACGCCAAGCCAGTCACTACTCTTGATGAACTGTAGTATCGTGTTGAAGCTCCATGGGCATCTATACCTGTACAAGCCATATTGTTTGACTCAATGCCCAGGCGTATTAAGGCCGTTATTGCAGCCAGAAGTGGTTGTTCTGGGTACTGATTTCTGAGGATCTACGCACCCAAATTGCGTGAAAATGTAATCACATGCCAGTTGTAGTATAATATATTTGTCCAATGAATAGCCATATATTATTTGCATTTCTTCTTGGTGTAGCAATTTTAATGGCCTGTAGTGTACATTCGGTGACACTGTTTTAGCATGCCCTCGTAGATTAACAGCGGACTCCAAAGGAGTGGGAATGCAACTACCCCAGTATCTACTGCAGAGGAATTTCACATTTTTTACACTTTTTGCCTGATAAAAATACTGAATTTAAATTTCTCGTAGTTGGTTTAGCTTTCAAGCTCCTCAGTTTTTATTCTATTCGACACTACGTAAATATTCGTCCACATTTTTCACAGGCAGTTTTCATAAATCTGTAGGAAACTTTCTATCCCCCAACTTAGGTACTTACCTTATACTCTTCAATTATACGTTGTTGTTGTGGTCTTCAGTCCGGAGACAGGTTTGATGCAGCTCTCCACAATACCCTATCCTGAGCAAGCCTCTTCATCTCCACATAAGAACGGCAACCTACATCTGTCTGAATCTGCTTACTGTATCCATCTCTTGGTCTTCCTCTGCGATTTTTACCCCCACACACTTTCCTCCAATGCTAAATTCACAATTCCTTGATGTCTAAGAATGTGTCCTTCCAATCTATCCCTTCTTTTAGTCAAGGTATGCCAGAAATTTCTTTTTCTCCCCAATTCTGTTCAGTACCTCCTTATTAGTTATGCGATCTACCCACCTAATCTTCAGCATTCTTCTGTAGCACCATATTTCAAAAGCCTCAATCCTCTTCCTGTCCGCACTGTTTGTCGTCCATGTCTCACTCCCATACAAGGCAACACTCCATACAAATGCCTTCAGAAAAGACTTCCTTAGGCTTAAATCAATATTCGATGTTAAAAAATTTCTCTTTTTCAAGAACGCTTTTCTACGCATTGCCATTCTGCATTTTACATCCTCTGTACTGCGACAATCATTTGTTATTTTACTACCCAAATAACAAAACTCATCTACCTCCTTTATTGCTTCGTTTCCCAATCTAATTCCTTCAGCATCACCTGATTTCCTTACACTGCACTCCATTACCCTAGTTTTGCTCTTGTTAATGTTCATCTTATATGCACCTTTCAGCACACTGTCCATTCCGTTCAATTGCTCTTCCAGGTCCTTTGCTGTATATGACAGAATTACTATGTCGTCGCCAAAACGCAATGTTTTTAATTCTTCACCCTGAACTTTAATTCCTTCTCCAAATTTCTCCTTGCTTTCCTTTATAGCTTGCTCAATGTACAAATTGAATAACAATTGAGAAAGACTACAACCCTGTCTTACTCCCTTTCCAACCACTGCATCCCTTTCATGCCCTTCAACTCTGATAACCGCTGTCTGGTTTTTGTACAAGTTTTAAATAACCTTACGTTCCCTATATTTTACTCCTGCTTGCTTCAGAACTTGAAAGAGTTTATTCCAATCAACATTGTCAAAAGCCTTCTCCAAATCTACAAAAGCTAGAAATGTAGGTTTGCCTTTTCTTAATCTATCTTCTAGGATAAGCCGTAAAGTTAGTATTGCCTCCCGAGTTCCTACATTTCTCCTGAACCCAAACTGATCTTCGCCGAGGTCGGCTTCTACCAGTTTTTCCATCCTTCTGTATATAATTCGTGTTAATATTTTGCAACCCTGACTTATTAAACTGATGGTTCTGTAGTTTTCACACCTGTCTACTCCTGCTTTCTTTGGAATGTGAATTATTACATTTTTCGCCTGTCTCATACATCTTACGCACCAGGTGAAACAGGTTTGTCATGGCTGGTTCTCCCAGAGACTTCAGTAGCTCTGAGGGAATATCGTCTACTCCAGGGGCCTTGTTTCGACTTAGGTCTTTCAGGGCTCTGTCAAATTCTTCTCTCAATAAAGTATCTCCTATTTCATCTTCATCTACAGCCTCCTCCCTTCCTACAAAATTGTCTCGGAGTTCATTTCCTTTGTAGAGCCCCTCTATATACTCTTTCCACCTTTCAGTCTTCCCTTCCTTGCTGAGAACTGGTTTTCCATCAGTGTCCTTGATATTCATAGATCTATTTTTCTTATCTCCAAATGTTTCTTTTATTTTCCTGTAGGCTGTATCTATTTTCCCCTATTCATACATTCTTCTACATCCTTGCATTTGCCTTCTAGCCACTCCTGCTTAGCCATTTTGCACTTCCTGTCAATCTCATTTCTTAGTCGTCTGTACTCCATTTTTATATTTTCTCCTTTCATCGATTAAATTTAGTATCTCCTTTGATATCCAAGGATTTTTTGTAGGTCTTGCCTTCCTACCTATTTTGTCCTCTGCTACCTTCACTATTTCATCTCTTAAAATTTACCCATTCCTCCTCTACTGTTTTATTTTCTTCCGTTTCTGTCAATTGTTGCCTAAAGCTCCCTCTGAAATTCTTAAGAACCTCAGGTTCCTTCAATTTATCCAGGTCCCATCTCCTTATTTTCCTACCTTGTTGTAGTTTCTTTAGTTTCAGCCTACAGTTCATAACCACCAAGTTATGGTCAGAGTCTATATCTGCCCCTGGGTATGTCCTACACTTTAAAACCTGGTTCCGAAATCTATGTCTTACCATTATAAAATCTATCTGCTATCTCCCGGTGTCTCCTGGTCTCTTCCACGTATACAACCTTCTTTTGTGATTCTTGAACCAGGTGTTTGTTATAACTAAATTATGTTCTGTGCAAAATTCTACCAGGCGGCTTCCTCTTTCATTCCTTTTGCCCAGACCATATTCACCTACTATGTTCCTTTCCCTTCCTTTTCCTACTACCGAATTCCAGTCCCCCATAACAATTAAGTTTCCCTCTACCTTAATTGTCTGAATAATTTCCTTTAGCTCCTCATATATTTCTTCGATTTCCTCATCATCGGCAGAGCTAGTTGGAATATAAACCTGTACTACTGTTGTCGGTGTTGGCTTCGTATCTACCTTGACAATGATAATGCGATCACTGTGCTGGTCATAGTAGTTTACCCGCATTCCTATTTTCTTATTCATTATCAATCCTACTCCTGTGATACCCCCAATTGATTTTGTATTTATAATCCTGTACTCACCTGACCAGAAATCCTGTTCATCCTGCCACCGAACCCCACTATATCTATCTTCAGCCTATGCATTTCCCTTTTTAAATTTTCTAATTTTCCTACTCGATTAAGGGATCTAACATTCCACGCTCCGACCCGTAGAATGCCAGTATTGTCTTTCCTGATGATCACATCCTCCTGAGTAGTCCCCGCCCGGAGATCCGAATGGGGGACTATTTTACCTCCGGAATATTTTACCCGAGAAGATGCCATCATCATATGTTCATACAGTAGAGCTGCATGTCCTCGGGAAAAATAACGGCTGTAGTTTCCCCTTGCTTTCAGCCGTTCGCAGTAGCTGTGTGGCAAAGCCACATTAGCTGATGTTACAAGGCCAGCTCAGTCAATCATCCAGACTGTTGCCCCTGTAACTACTGAAAAGGCTGCTGCTCCTCTTCAGGAACCACACGTTAGTCTGGCCTCTCCACAGATACCCCTCCGCTGTGGTTGCACCTACGGTACGGCTATCTGTATCGTCGAGGCACACAAGTCACTCCACCTCGGCAATGTCTGTGGTTCATGGGAGTGGTCAGTTATACGATCAAAGGTATTTGTTACTAGTTAACGCGCATGGTAGGATATTTAAATTTTTTATTTAAATCATCTTTAGCTAGTCTTTCAGGTGCTCTTTCTCACATAAATCGCATTCCGGCACAGCCTCCACACACTAGACAGAAAAACATCCGTGGGCCTACGGCCGGGGGTTCGAATCCCCCCTCGGGCATGGATATTTGTGCCGTCCTAGTTCTTAAGTAGTTCATAAGTAGTTTGTAAGTTTAGGGACTGATGACCCCGTAGTTAAGTCCCATAGACTATACAAACAACAAACATCCGTGGGCCCTAGTTGCCTGTCGTCTAAACAGCGCAACAGTTTTCCACCCAACCTGGGAATCAATGCGCTGTGATCTACTTCTTCCAATTGGACGAAATTACTCATATACAAATACGCATGCCATCTTTGATTGCTGGAACTGTTGGTGCATGAGCAAAGTCAAACAGAACAGACGTGACTGCACCTTTGTACTTGTTCTAGTCTTTCTTTCACACTTTCACGCGGCGGTTAGCGACCTTATACTGATGTCATTACGCAGCTGAAACGTCATCCAATACCCTGAACTAAGTCTCTAACCAATTTCTACACCAGTTTGCAAAGAGACAAGATTTATAATAATTAATTAATAGTGGAACAACTGAAACCTAGTTTTTCAGGTTTTTGAATAAAACAAAATATATAACCAAACATAAAAATGGGTAGCAAATGAAGGCTCTGGTTATTATTCCTACCTTTGTTTTCATATTATGTACAGAGATTTGTGTAGAACTATAGTGCGTTGCCTTTGCAAGGCCCTATAAATTGCACATAGGTTAGAATTCAGAGAAAGTTCACTTAGCACTTAAATCACTAATCCGAATGTGATAAAGCTGCTAGTATCCGGTGATGGGCGGCTCTGCACGATGCAGCTGATACGTTCCAAACAGCACGTGCGTAAATGCTGTTGTTCAGGGGCCCCTATCTCAAGTTCTATTGATCACTGAGATTAAGGATATTCCCTGGACTAGCGACGTATACTGTTGCTGTCATACTATGTTTACGTGCAACACATCTTCTGGAAGACCAAAATAGAATTTCGTAAACCGTTTTCCGCTGTCGTGTTTACATGTCACAACCTGAATCGGATTTCCTAGCCCACTTAATATGGCGGCTGAAAAATAGCTGATTCAGTTCCTGATTTAGTCAGTACAATCGCTATTTTTCTTTAAATACACATTCATGCTCACGCTAATATTTATACTTTTTTTTCACATTATAAAATGTCACTCTGTCCATAAGTGCCGAAAATTCTTAGCAAGAAAACACAATCTGACAAGCCAAGAACGCTTCAAAAATGGTTGTGTTTACAGGAGCACAAAAATCTATTGTGGAACTGGAAAACAGTTTTACAGAAGTGGATTTCCAGAATAGATTTTGGAGTGTTTACATGAGCAACCGAAAACGGAATTGCGAAATCGGTTTACGAAATCCGGTTTTTGGGAGCCCATGTAAACGGGGTGATACAGTACTGAGTAAAAGGTCAAAATTTACACGCTCCACATTTACTCCAGCCCAGGAAAACGGAGCAAATAGGTTGGTTCTTGTGCGTTAAATGTTTCATGCTCTATCGGTAAGTAGTTGGGCCAAGTCCTTGATCCTCAAGCTTACGTCATGTAAACTCCTATAGATTTCTACTTGTGGAGTCATTTACAATCAGAGATGTAATTGTAGTGTCGCATATTGTGACATACCAAAGACAACTCCACTAACGAAGCGGTCACGGAACACTGAAAGTTCGTACAACCACTTCCTAAATTTCCGTCACACGCCGCGCACTACAATTCGTCGGCACATGACAGTCAGGACACTGTACATAGATTAAGGATAGTGTACTACAATCCGTCAGTGATAAGCTTTGCTGAACAAAAAAAGTCAACTCCTAAGTATTCATACACATGTTTGAACTTTCACTCTGATAATATTTCACCAACGCCCAAAGGTGAGTATTCGTTTGTTATAAATTTAACATGTTATTTCAGTTGTGGCATCTTTATTAGGGTGAACTTCAATCGTCTTAACGTTAACACCCCCACAACAGTAATCCCTTTCGAATCAAACTGACAAATTGTAAGAAATGCGCAATAACTTTGGGATATGGGATCGTGTTCATAGAGCCACGAGACATCATGATGAGACAGGCATTTGAGCAGGAAGTGGACATAGCGAGCAACAAGTGCACAGCCAACTAATTTATAGAAGACTTTTTTACGGTTTACTTTTGGGCACTATTGGAGACATCAACTCGAAAACCAAATGTTTCTGAACATTTAATGAACGTTGTCAACATGTAATGTTGCTTTAAACCATCCTTCACATCTCAACGATGTGAGGAGTCGCCAGAAACGACACGTGGTTCGGATTCCACGATCAGCTGTAGGTCTCCTTTTCCCGGTTGAATAACGGGGGTAGGCTAGGGACACGCAAATCGCCGAAGTGGCGTCCAATTGACTCGCACCTGGCCAATGAGCCACACTAAATTATTATTATTATTATTATTATTAATGAGTTTGTATATTTGTTAGTATTTTAGGCGCTGCCGTATCATTCATCCGATTGAGATTAAACCTTAAACACTTGATGTTAGGTCACTGTTACGTAAAATTTTGTATAGCGCAGAGGAAACTTGGAACTACGACAAAATCTACGGTTTCATTCAGATTTCCGTGAAAGTTTGCTAATTTAGCCTTCAAAACTAGAGGAATATTACTAAGATTTCATACGGTACATGGCGGAGGGTACCTGGCAACCACTACACTGATCACCATGGAAGTTGAGTAATATAGTGTTTCAGAGATGGAGGCGGCAGTGGGCTGTGGTGGAAGAAGAGTTCGACAAATGCGGTGTTAATTGACAGAGAAATGGGAAGGTAGAGGTATAGAGATGGAGAAGGAAAATAGACAACAGATGGACTGACTCAAGACGAGGATAATTATATCCGCGCCACGCCGGGTTTTCAGCTAGTATGGAATAAAAATGTGAAATTGTGCCTTGTTTTTGTTGCTCCCTATATGCCTCTTATACAGTGTGTTACAAAAAGGTACGGCCAAACTTTCGGGAAACATTCCACATGCACAAAAAAAGGAAATATGTGGACATGTATCCGGGAACGCTTAATTTCCATGTTAGAGCTCAGTTTAGTATTTCTCTTTAAATGTAAATTGAAATAATCCGTGCAGATAATTGTCAAAATACCCAATTGTTTCGTTAGTATATACTGTACTTCCTCGATTCACCGCCAGTTGGCCCAATTGAAGGAAGGTAATGATGACTTCCGTGCTTGTGTTGACATGCGACGGATGAGGCTTCATTCCAACGTGATCAAATTGTAAATTTTCACAATGAACATGTGTGGGCTGACGAGAATCCGCACGCAATTGTGCAATCACGTCATCAACACAGATTTTCTGTGAACGTTTGGGTAGGAATTGTTGGTGACGTCTTGATTGGGCCTCATGTTCTTCCACCTACGCTCACTGGAGCACGTTGTCATGATTTCATTCGGGATACTCTACCTGTGCTGCTAGAACATGTGCCTTTACAAGTACGATACAACATGTGGTTCATGCACGATGAAGCTCCTGCACATTTCAGTCGACGTGTTCGTACGCTTCTCAACAACAGATTCGGTGACCGATGGATTGGTAGAGGCGGACCAATTGCATGGCCTCCACGCTCTCCTGACCTCAACCCTCTTTACTTTCATTTATGGGGGCATTTGAAAGCTCTTGTCTACGCAACCCTGGTACCAAATGTAAAGACTCTTCGTGCTCGTATTGTGGACGGCAGTGATACAATACGCCATTGTCCAGGGCTGCATAAGCGCATCAGGGATCCATGCGACGGAGGGTGGGTGCATGTATCCTCGCTAACGGAGGACATTTTGAACATTTCCTGTAACAGTGTTCGAAGTCACGCTGGTACGTTCTGTTCCTGTGTGTTTCCATTCCATGATTAATGTCATTTGAAGAGAAGTAATAAAATGAGCTCTAACATGGAAACTAAGCGTTTTCGGACACATGTCCACATAACATATTTTCTTTATGGGTGAGGAATGTTTCCTGAAAGTTTGGTCGTACCTTTTTAACACCCTGCATATTAAAAGAATCTACGAAAACTAAAGTCAATCGGCCAGATAAAACTACCCGGCAGATTTCCTTTATTTTTGTTTTAAATGAAAGGTATTCATCCACAGATTTGTCATAAAGTATCAGAATTTACAATCTCATCTGTATTAATACTGGTGAAGCTACATTGCCGGCCGCGGTGGCCGCGGGGACTGAGGCGCTTCTGTCACGGTCTGCACGGCCACTACGGTCGGGGGGTTCGAATCCCCCCTCGGGCATGGATATTTGTGCCGTCCTCAGTCTTAGTTAGTTCATAAGTAGTTTGTAAGTTTAGGGACTGATGACCCTGTAGGTAAGTCCCATAGACTATACAAACATTTGAACATTTGAAGCTACATTCCTATCAGACTCCACACATACCCTCTCTCATCTAGATCTCTCTGTACTACTCAGCTCGCTCGTCGGCTCCACTGGTCTGTCCTTGCAGATACACACTCCAGTGACCACTTCCCGTGTGTCATTCGCCTGATGACACCCATCCCAACAGGGCATCTTCACAACTGGCAGCTTTCTCAAGCCAACTGGCAGCTCTTTTCCTCCTTAGCAGCCTTCAGGGGGCATCATTTCCCCAGTATAGACGAACAGGTTGACCAACTCACTAACACTATCCTCTTTTCCGCCGAATGTTAAATCCCTCGCTCCTCCACCTTGGTGGAATGAGGCATGCCGTGAGGCAATCAGAGCTCGGAGACGTGGTCTCCGCATTTTCAAACGCCATCCCACACTGGAGAATAGCATCCAGTACTAACGTTTGCGTGGGCAATGTCGCCGCGTCATTAGCGAAAGCAAACGAGCTAGCTGGCTATTTCATAAACTCTTAACAGCTTCATGCCATCTTCCATTGTTTAGGTGCAACCTCCGTCGCCTTTCTGGGACCTCAGCTCATTTTGCGATCTCCGGCCTCATTGTTGCAAACAATATCACTGTAGACCCCATTGCCACCTTGAACACCATAGGCCGCTACTTCGCTGATACTTCCAGCTCCGCGAACTACCATCACAATTTCCTCCTTAGAAAACGGGCAGCAGAAGAAAGGACGTTCTTTCTCCTCCGAAAACAACGAACACTAACACCGAATTTACCATGAGGGAGGTTATACACGGTCCTCCTCCCAGGACCAGACGGCATCCATATACAGGTGTTGCAACACATGTCTCCAGAAGGCTTGCATTTCCTCCGTCGAACGTATAACCGCGTCTAGAGGGATGGGACGTTTCCTAGACGCTGGCGTGAAGCCATAGTCATTCCTATACCTAATCCTGGAATGGAAAAGATCTACCATCAAATCTCCCTCACCAGGTGCATTTGCAAGATGATGGAACGTATTATTAAAGGTCGGCTGGTATGGTGGCTCGAATCTAGGAACTTCCTCACAAACGCAGTGTGGATTTCGTAAGCACCGCTTTGCTGTTGATCATCTCGTTACCCTATCCACCCACATTTTGAACAACTTTTTACAGAAGCGTCACTCAGTGGCTATATTTTTTGTCTCGGAAAGGGCGGCCATTCTCCAAACGTTACACGCCTGGAGAATCCGGGGACTTATGGCCATTTTTATTCAGGAATTCTTAAGATTGCTTATTTAAAGTGCGTGTAGGTTGGACCCTGTCGAACAGTTTTATTCAAGACAACGGTGTTCCTCAAGGCTCAGTATTGAGCATTGTTCTCTTTGCCATTGCAGTCAACCCAATCATGGGTTGTCTCCCACTAGGCATTTCGGCTTCTCTGTTTATTGATGTCTTTGCCATCTATTGCAGTTTCCAGCGAACTTGCTTACTCGAGCGGAAACTTCAGCGGAGTCTTGACCATCTGTACTCGCGGAGCACCAACAATGGGTTCCGCTTTTCTGCAGACAAGACAGTCTGTATGAACTTCTGGCGGCGCAGTGTTTTTCCCACCGTCTCTTCATCTTGGTGCAGATGTTCTTCCGTTCGTCGAGACAAACTTCCTGGGACTCACGTTCGACAGGAAACTTTGTTGGTTCTCCCACGTCTCAGAGTGCTGCGTGGCACTTCATGAGGCGCGGAACGGTCCACTCTCCTCAGATTGTCCCGCTCCCTTGTCCACTCGAAACTGGACTACGGGTGTATCGTCTACTCCTCTCCACGACCGTCAACTTTACGCCGCCTCAACACGATACATCACCAAGGAATCCGTTTGGCAACGGGATCCTTCTATACCAGTCCGGTGGAAAGTCTATACGCTGAAGCCGCTGAATTACCGCTATGCTACCGGAGGGACGTCCTACTCGAGCCGAGTGTCATCTATGCGTGGCCACCCAACGCATGCTACCTTCTTTGATAACTCCCTTGCTGTGGTCCATCTCTTACCACACGGAGTTCGCTTCTGTTTGTTGCTTCGGCAACTAGAATTTATGCTCCCTGCCACAATCCCGACGGGTGACAGCTCCTCGTGTCAACTTTGAACTCCATTCGCTTCCCAAGGACACTACTCCTGGTCTGGTCTACCGCAACGATTTCCTTACACTCCGTACACAACTTTCCGATAATACCTTCATCGACGCCGATGGTTCAAAGACCAACCACGGGGGTCGGGTGTGCCAAGATACTCGACGATGGATCCTTCCCATATCGTCTGCCCGATCTTCACTGCGGAGCTCTTTGCTCTATACGAGGCCATGCAGTACCTTCGATGCCACTCGTCGCCTCAGTGTCATCTGCTCATATTCCCTGAGTGCTCTTCAGAGCCCCTGTGTTCTCTAGCCAGTCCATCCCACGCTATAGCGGATTCAGAAAAGCCTCAACTCGCTGACAGTGATGTTACTGTGGTTTCCCGGCCACGTTGGAGTGTTGGGAAACGAGATCGCAGATGCTGCTGCAAAGGCGGCCATTTCCCTCCCTCGGCTTGCTACCCATTCTGTTCCGTCGGATGACTTACGTGCCGTAGTCTCCAGGCTTGTGGTATTGCTCTGAACTACACATTGGTCTTCCCTTCAAGGCAGCAAACTGGGGAAGATCAAACTCCTACCCTTTGCATGGTCTACTTCTCCCGGCCCTCTCGTCGCGAGGTGGTCATAATAGCTCGCCTGCGCGTAGGACACTGTCGCTTCAGCCACCGCTACTTACTATGTGGCAATGCTGCCCCCCTGTGTAGCAACTATTCACATCAGTGGATTGTATGCAATCTTCTGGTGCAGTGCCCGTTTTTAACCGTCTCCGTCAAAATGTGTTTTCCGACTGAGTTGTCTGATGTTGTAGCAGATGACCCGCGCTCTATTGATTGCGTCCTACTTTTTGTCCGCCATATTAACATGGGAAAGGAAATTTAACTATGTCCCTGCTTAATCATCAGTCAGACTTCGTCATGGGAGCTTATGACCACAGTTTTTTTGCACAAAACTAAAGTACAGAGGAAGACATGATCATCAAAATAAGAAAAATCAGATCAAAAACGGAAAGATTTAGGGGCTCCTTTTTCCCGCGAGCTGTAGAGAAACATCATAAAAGCGGCTCGATGAACCCTCTGCCATTCACTTCGATGTGACTTGGAGAGTATTTATGTTAATGTAGCTGTGGCTCATAGACATGCGCAGATCGTGAAACTTACTCGTTCTGAGCATGACTTCACCACCGGAGCACTCAGCTCCACTGTCTATTGAAGCACGCAACAGGGTTATGATTTTTTTCGTAGCTGTGGCTCATAGACATGCGCAGATCGTGAAACTTACTCGTTCTGAGCATGACTTCACCACCGGAGCACTCAGCTCCACTGTCTATTGAAGCACGCAACAGGGTTATGATTTTTTTCTTTTAGTTGCTGATATTTCTGTGGTATAACGTATCGTCTTAAAATACCTGGCTGTTGTAATGAAAAATCTGCCACACAGTAGAAAAGCAAGAAGTATGGTTGTAATTTTTGTGTCCCAGCCTCGTCGCCGCTTTTGTGTCTCGTTTCCGTCGTAGGTGTCGGTGGCCGAGTGGAATGAGACCGACACAGGAATAAAGGATGCACGCTTGTGCAGGTACGAACGTGAGCAGCCAGTGGGACAGCAGAAACTAGAAACACTAGAGTAAATTAGAACGAGATCTATATTACACAGAATTTATACAATACTTAACTTTTACATAGCTCAGTACTGCAGACTGCTGATACATAGTTGAGCTAGAGGCCTGCCTAGTGCCTATCCGATAGCCAAGTCTTCACTGGTGCCTATCTGATTCCGAAGTGTTGACTGTTTCCTATCTCAGTCCCAAGTGAACGATGTCGTTCAGGGGTGGCCACGAGCGGAGTTGTAGCAGAGGGCGCTCGCGGCTGACGTCGTAAAAACGCCGCGCCGTGCGTGCATGGCGGCGCGCGGCGAAAGTAGGTATCGCGCACTTTGGACTTGTGCAACACCACAGTAATCTCATTTATTCCCGAATGACATTGAACTGTAGGAGGTCTAGATTACGGAGTACCAATGTAAAGTCCGTTTCAATGTTTCAGCATTGTTTCACACTCAATGATTGGAAGCTGGAAAGCTCCATGAGGCGTATATGTAAACAATCTGTGTCCACGTTTTTACATGTATAATGAACGATTGTTCAGTAATTTCCAAAACTGGCTTACTGCACATGGTTAGATTAGATTAATACTTGTTCCATAGATCATATATACAATATTTCGTAATGATATGGAACGTGTAAGTTTAGTAAATGTTGTCTACACTTGACAATATTTTAAGGATTTTTTATTACATGTTTGTTGCTTTTTATTTTTATTTATTTATTTATTTTAAGTTTTATCTAAAAATTCATCTACACTGTAGGAGTTGCCATTCAGAAATTTTTAAATACTAGTTGGCTATCTGTAAGACTTTTGATGCTACTTGGTAAGTGACCAAAGACTTTTGTGGCAGCATAATTCACCCCTTTCTGAGCCAAAGTTAGATTTAACTTTGAATAGTGAATATCATCCTTTCTCCTAGTGTTGTAGCTATGCACACTGCTATTACTTTCGAATTAGGTCGGATTGTTAATAAAAAATTTTATGAGTGAATATATGTGAAGCTACAGTGAATATCCCTAAATAAATGTCTGCAGGCTGCTCTTGGGTGGGCTCCAGCAGTTATTCTGATTATACTCTTTTGTGCAATGAATACTTTTGTACTCAATGTTGAATTGCCCCAGAATACGATCCCATATGAAAGCAGTGAATGAAAATAGGCATAGTAAGCTAATTTACTGAGATGTATATCACCAAATTTTGCAATGACTCTGATAGCATAAGTAGCTGAAATCAAACGTTTCAGGAGATCTTCAATATGTTTCTTCCAATTCAGTCTCTCAACAAACACCTAAAAATTTTGCATATTCTACCTTAGCTACAGATTTATGTTCAAAGCCTAAATTTATAAATGGTGTCATGCCATTTACTGTATGAAACTGTATATACTGGGTTTTATCAAAGTTTAATGAGTCCATTTGTAGAGAACCAGTTAATAACTTTCTGAAAGATATTATTTACAATTTCATCAGTTAATTCCTGTTTGTCTGGTGTGATAGCTATACTTGTATCATCAGCAAAAAGTAATGGCTTAGCATCTTCGTGAATGTAGAATGGCATGTCATTAATGTATATTAAGAACAGCAAAGGACCCAAGATCGAAACCTGTGGGACCCCATTTTTGATAACTCCCCACTTACAGGAATTAATTTTCATCTATATCATGTGAACTGCATATTACAACTTTTTGCACTCTTCCAGTTAAGTATGATTTAAACCATTTGTGCACTGCCCCACTCATACCACAATACTTAAGCTTATCTAGAAGAATCCCATGAATTACACAATCCTTTGAGAGATCACAAAAAATCTCAACTGGTGATGTCCGGTTATTTAAATCATTTAATATTTCATCAGTGAAGGTATATATAGCATATTCAGTTGAAAAGCTTTTTTGAAAACCAAACTGACATTTTGTTAGAACTTTATTATTTTATTATGTATTATTCTGCCTAGTGGCAGGTCCATGTCTTCGTACGGAGAATTTCTGATTCCATTGTTCCCTGTCTTCAGCTTCTTTCTTCAGTCTGTTGTATCTCCTTCCATATTTCATGTCGTCCAGATGCTGAATCCTCCTTCCTCGTCCTGTGTTTCCTCTTATTTTTCCTTTGATGACATCGCGTAGGAGTTCCTCGTGTCTAAGTACGTGTCCAATCCAATTGTCCTTTCTCTGTAGAATTGTATGCAGAATAATTCTCTCCTACTCTTCTCAGTAGATCAGTATTTTTCATGCGATCTATCCATTTGATCTTTTCCATTCTCCTCCAGCACCACATTTCAAAGCTCTCTAAGTATTTTGTCTCCTTCTTTCCCATGGTCCACGTCTCTGCTCCATACAGTGCAATGCTCCAAATGTAGCACTTTACCAGTTTCTTCCTTAATGCCAAGCTCAACTTGCTGGTCAGCAGAGTCCTCTTCTTGTTGAAAGCAGCTTTGGCCATGGCGATTCTTGCTCGGATTTCGTTGATGCAGTGGGCATCTTTGTGATAAAACATCCCAGATACTTGAACTGATTCATATTTTCCAGTTCCCGATTGTCAACAATTATCTTCAAGTGTTTCTCTCGTTTTGATATTCGCATCACTTTTGATTTTTCGATATTGATTTCTATGCCGTATTTTCTTCCCATTTCCACCAAACGGTTCACCATGTGTTGCAGCTGTCTCTGGTTTTTGGTTAGCACTACCAGGTCGTCTGCATACTTGATGGTGTTTGAGACGTCCACCTACTTTGAAGTTTCAGCATCCTTTCAGCGTTTCTCTCGCGAGCATTTCTCCATACAGGTTGAAATGACTTGGCGACAGACAACATCCTTGTCTCACTCCCCTTCCTACTTCCACGCTGTTCGTTTCTCCACATTTCAGTCGTACTTTTACCCTTTGTCCCAGGTACAAATTCCTAATTAGTCTCCGATCTCTCCAGTTGATACCTATCTCCTTAAGGATGTCCATTAATATATTCCAATTGACTCTGTCAAAGGCCTTCTGCCAGTTCATAAAACAGGCGCAAATTTCTTCGTTGACGGCCAAAACTCTCTCCGACAATATCCTCATCATGCCAATGACGTCTCTGGTCCCTTTTCCTTTCCTAAAGCCAAACTGGTCTTCTCCCATCACTTCTTCAATTTTGTGTTCTAACCGTCTATTTAGTAACCTTGCTATGATCTTTGTCACATGCGAGATCAGACTAATTGTTCTATAATCATTACACTTCTTGGCTTGTGTGTTGTTTTTTTTTAGAACTTTATTTTTACTAATATGTGAAGCAACTCGAGAATAAACTTTTTTCAAAAATTTTGTATAAAGCTGTCAGAAGTGAGATGGGGAGGTAGCTGTTGACATTGGACTTATCCCCTTTTTTATGCAAAGTTTTAACGATAGCATATTTCAGTCTAACTGGGAAAATACCCTGCTTTAAAGAGCTATGACAGAATCCTACTCATCTCCTGGGAACAAGTTTTTAATACCCTGCTGGAAATGCCATCAATTCCATATGACCGTTTACTCTTGAGAGAGTTTATTATTTTCCTAATTTCTGAAGGAGAGGTGGGTGGAATTTCAATTGTATCAAATTGTGTGGGTATGGCCTCTTCCATTAATTGCCTTGCTGCTTCTAATGAACATTTAGATCCTATTTTCTCCACAACATTTAAAAAGTAATCATTAAAATGTTTTCAACTACTGACTTTTTGTTAATAATGTTTTCATTTGTTTTGGTAGTAATACCCTCTTCCTCTGCTCTTGGTTGCCCTGTCTCCCTTTTAATAATATTCCAAATTGTTTTAATTTTATTATCAGATGAGCTAATATGACATGATGCACATGCTTCTTGATTTTTTAATAACTTTTCTTAATGTAGCACAGTAGTTTTTATAATATTTTATTGTTTCTGGGTTATTACCATTTCTTGCGGACAGATAAGTTCCCTTTTTCGGTTACAAGATATTTTTATTCCTTTAGTAAGCCATGGTTTTTTGCGTGATTTCTTACAATTATATTCAACTAACTTCTTGGGGAAAAAAATCAAATACCCTTACAAATGTATCGTGAAATAAGTTATATTTTAAATTAACATCATGTTCCTTATAAACCTCATCCCAGTCTAACTGCTGTAGACTTTCTTTGAAATTTGCAGTTAAGTCATAAATCGAGCACACTATTATGGACTGCCGGCCGCGGTGGCCGAGGGGACTGAGGCGCTTCAGTCACGGTCTGCACGGCCACTACGGTCGGGGGTTCGAATCCCCCCCTCGGGCATGGATATTTGTGCCGTCCTAGTTCGTAAGTAGTTCATAAGTAGTTTGTAAGTTTAGGGACTGATGACCCCGTAGTTAAGTCCCATAGACTTTACAAACATTTGAACATTTGAATTATGGACTGTTTCGAATTCCTGAACGAAGCTATGTTATATACTGTTACTAGCTGTGCATCATGATCAGAAAGACCATTCTCAATGGGACAAGCATTTATGTTGCTAAACTTATCTTGGTCTATAAAAAAGTTATCAATGTAAGGCTGTCCTTAACTACCCGAGTGGGAAAATCAATAACGGATGTCACACTGAATGAGCCAAGTAAGACTTCCAGGTCTTTCTTCCTATTACTCTCTTTCAATTAATCTACATTGGAATCACCACAAATAATAATTTTCTTCCCCCTATCTGACAGATAGCACAACAAGGCATCTAAGTTTTCCAGAAATAACTGAAGGTTTCCTGAAGGGGACCTATATACTGTTAAAATTATAAGACAATCATCGTTGAGTTTAAGCTGGCAGGCACATGTTTCAGTATGCTGCTCTATACAAAACTTCTTTGTTTCTAAATTTTTTACACTGTGATAACTTTTGACATATATGGCAACTCCTCTCATCTTATTATCTCTACTTACATTTGAAGCTAATTTATATCCACTGACATTCACATTTTCCATACCAGTGACAATGTGATGCTCAGACAGGCATAGTATATCTATTACATTTTCAGTTCCTATATCATCTAAACAAACCAAAAGCTCATCTATTTTATTCTTTATAAGGCGCTACCAGTCGAAATGTGTGCGAGTACTTATGGAATCAAACTGTTAAGGTCAACACACACACACACACACACACACACACACACACACACATACACACACACACACACACACACACACACATTCAGAGGGGGGACTCGAACCTCCGGCACGAGCGGCCGCGCCCTCCACGACGACATAGCGCCTTAGACCACGCGGCCTCCCCTCGCGGCACCCGCCCTGCGCTCCCTAGGTACCGACGTCGGGTTGCCCGCATCCCCCTGGTAAAGGCGGCGCTGGATGCTGTTGCAGTGGTCACACCCATACAAGAGGTTCAGCACGTCCACGCAGCACAGACGCCCGCCAACATTGCAGTGTAAGGGCAGCAGTGGCTGATCGATAGCGCAGTTCAGACGGTTGGTGAACCCAGAAGTGACACCAACTGTTTCCAGCCGGTTGCTACAGTGTGACTACCGGCAAGCACGCCTCTAGTCCGTCTCCCACTCACACCACAGCATCGTCGTGCACTGCTCGACTTCTGTCGTCACAGGATCAATTAGGAGATGGATTGGCGGGCCGTGAACATCAGCGACGATAGCAGTTTCTGCTTGCATGTACGTCCTGTTGGTTTTCGCGTATGATGTCTACTTGCCTACCGATGTTTCGCATAGTGCGTTCTTCTAAGGCTCACTGGTCCCATCCCAGCCGATATGGTCTGGGGAGGGAGGGGGGGGGGCGATCAGCTACAATCTCCCACACACTTTACGTGTCGGATGCGCCTTTGTCGTCGAGGATGATAGATTTCAGTACATTCTTCTTGACCAATGATCGAATTTCACAGCTGAGCATTTTGCCCTCTATCAGGCTGTACTATATATCCGCCGACACCGTTCTCCTTCACATGCCATCTGCTGTGACTCCCTCAGCGCCATTCAGCCTTAGAGACCGCTATACGGCATTGCATCCAGCGCTCCCTTCATCTGTTAGCTGGCAACGGCTGACGCATTCACCTGCTGTGGGTACCTTGAAACACGTCCGCTGAATGCGTGGTCGTATTCCATTTTTAGTTATTCATTACTATAAAATGTTGTTTCTCCACCATTAATGGTTTGGTTGTTTGTTTGGGATAGGAGGATTAAACTACTGAGGTTATCAGTCCCCCGGTGAGGAGGGGAAGGAGTGAGGATAGGAAAGGAGGGGAGGGGGGAAAGGAAATGCAGTCCGGGCGGTAAAGAAGGGAGGAAGACTGCATTAGCTCGGGGCCCCGTGCTCGCCAAGCACGTACTCACCAATGAACCGTGACCCCTCTGGGGGCCAACCATTAATATTGTTTATTTTTATGTCAACTATTTTATTTCTTTATTATCGATCAATGTCCCATGTATATGTGTTTCCACCCGTGTGATTTAACTGGCGTGTTCGTATGAGTGGGGGAAGGTTGTTCTTAAAATTGAGCGACTGCCGCGCACTGGCTGACAGTCGCTTTAGGCCTCGTTTACTTTAGTTATGAACGCAAGTCGTCTGCGCTGCCGTCTCCTGGGTAGCCAGAGACACTCTTACTTGGCAAGATGACGAGGTGGCCTGTTCTTAGTGTAGTACCAACATTATCATGGACGAAAGAAGTGACAAGAGACCTCTCTGGAGCTCTAGTAGAGGTATTATCTCCTTCAGGTAGCGAGGGTTGGTAGACAGTAGGCATCGCTTTGAACGCGCCCTACATCCGGTCCGGAGTGAGGAAGGCTCTACGCGTGGCCTGAGGCACCACTCTTCCCGCGACCGTCGAATCATGCTGGAGGGATGGCATGTTGTTAGAACTTTTCTTTATTGGTGATCAGGCAGTCTTGGTTTATCAGTGATAGTTTTCTAGAGTAATTATTTCGCTATGAGAGGCTATGAAGTGTTTCTTAATTTACAGAACTCGAGTAATTCAGTGTAAATTTAGTATTTGCATTTTCATTCCGGTGACGATTTTGTGTCCGGTTTTCTTAAGTTAGAATACACGTGTATGGCCTTCAGCCTTTGCGTAAACTCAGTATGTTTGAATTCCTTGCTGATTTTTACCTAACGTTTTCGTGCGGTGTCTGTTTCCGCGAGCACGTTAAATTCTTTCTCAGAATTTCTGGTTTGATTCGGTATTTTCTGTCTTGGTATGACCGACTGCACAACGGCCTTCAGCCATGCTTTTACTGATACTAGCTTTCTTCTATTTGAATTCTCGCGTTTGCTTTACTTGCTTATTGTAAATTAATTTCATTTTGCAAATTCTACGTAATTCACCGTGGTCGTACATCAAGTGGTACATAAGGATAAATTCCCGTTGCGCAAGTACTGTGGCCGCTCGCAAAGTAATTTAGAGCAGCAGTGAGCGTTTTAACTGGCATTTGCAACCCTCTACAGCCCGAGATCTTTCACAGAAAATTTAACAAGCTATTTTCAACCTGGCCACGCAGGTGTGCCTAGTAACGAGGCTGCTGATGCTGTGGCCAAGGCTGCAACAGTCCTACCTCGGACAGCTACGTACTGTATCCCATCGAATGATATTCCAGGGACTCTTCCCGTCGCATTTTATCGTCGTGGCTTAATGTGTGGTCCTCGCTTAACAACAATAAGCTTAGAACCGTTAAACCACTCCTGGTGGCGCCCCCACGGCGCTCGCGGCGAGAACAGCTGATCTTGGCCGGGTTGCGTATCGGACATCGCCGGTTCAGCCACCGGCACTTGCTAACTGATGACCCCGCGCCGTTGTGTTCCTGTGGTCACACGCTGACGATGCGCCATATATTATTGTCTTGTCCTAATTGTAATCCTGTTCGTATTGCACTAAATGTACCAAATACCATAGAAGAAATTTTAACTGATCACTCACGATCTACTGCCCGAGTCTTAGATTTTATAACTAATTTATCAAAGGAAATTTAGTTCTTCATTTGGATATATTTTACCCTATGTTTTTTTGCTATATTCAAATAGTATCCTTATCCTTCGATATATCTCCGTTTTGATTCGGCCGCTAATGATCTCAGTAGTTGTGCGCCCTAAAACCACAAAAAAGTCTGTTTCAGCCTGGTACCTCGTACTGCTACAGTTATTTATCTGTAAATATAATTTCATGCACTCCATATGTACTGCTTCAGCAATAAATCTTATGTTAATCGGAAAACTCTAAGAGGACGTACTAATTATCTGCGGAATTGTATAAATCCATTTAATGGATCTGTTCTCAAAGTCAATCGTGGGCAAAGTCCTTATCAATATATAAATGTTGTCTGCTAGGTATTCATATTTTGTACATAAAAATGACTGCAACACTGCTGTCGGTTGGTTAAGCTTCGTAGTAGCTTACAACACAGCAAGTAATATCCCGTAACTCGTCACAGGAGGGTTACGTTTACTGCATTATTCCAAATTGCACACCGAGCGAGGTGGCGCAGTAGTAACACACTGGACGCGTATTCGGAAGGATGGTGGTTCAAATCCACCTCCGGCCATCAAAATTTAGGTTTTCCGTGATTTCCCTAAATCACTCCAGGCAAACGCCGGGATGGATCTTTTCAAAGGGCACGGCCGATTTCCTTCCCTCATTCTTACTCAAAATCCGATCGTAAGCTCCATCTCCAGTGACCACGTTGTCGATGGAACGTTAAGCCCTAAGATTCCTTCCTTCCTCCAGATTGAATGTAATTGCCACTGCAAGCCCCAGCCTTAAAGAATTGTGCCCCTCTGAGAGGATTTAAATTTGGCCTTCTGTGTTCCTAATTGATGCACGCATCATAGGTAGCCTTCGCTTCATGGACATATATAGCACAAGAGAAAAGATAGCAGCGAAATATCAGGGATTCTGAGAATGTTGCAATTAAAGAGCCAAACTCCTGCAATGGTCTATATTTACGGTCGCCAGTCCTTGCGGACAAGAGTTAATGAATCATGAATATGATGATGAAATCGGAGAATTGTTTACAGTAAATGAAAAGTAAAAAGTTTCCTTTCAAAGTTATTAAATCTTTGGTAAGACGTAAATACTAGATGTAACACTACTTGGAAATTGTGACTTTTGCAGATGCACACAATCCCAGTAATGTATACTTCAAATTGGTATTAAAGTGCCGAGCATCATTAATTAAAATTGTCAGCAGGTCTACAACTGAAAACTATTATGGCTCTGTATAGTAATGATAGCATTTCATTAAAAATGTGAAGCCATAAAAATAGCGTTACAAAGATAACACTAAAATCTTATCAAAATGTGGTTTCGTAATTGTACAGATCACAATTTGTACTATTTTTGTGTAATTAATCAAATAGTTGGTTCGTATGAAAACAAGTATTAAAATGTTCGTAAAATGTCAAATGCAGGTATTTTAAGAAATTTTCTCACTACTTTGTGCTAACTTACCTGCATGGAAGGTTTTAGCAATGCAATTTCAAGAATGTGGTACCTGAATCTGTTCACTCTTTTAACTAACATAACATTCTATAAACTTTATATAGCAATGAAAATTTTTATATCTATACAGAAAATAGTTCGATGATAATTATTAAGCAGTCACTTTAATACTCCACAGTAGAAATTATGTAACTAAATATTCACTTTCAACACACAAGAGATAAAATATTTAACAATCTCAGATTTCTCATTGTTTCACAGATACACACTGAACATTTCACTTCAGTAGGAAAGGACCTTGCACAGGACAATGATGTATGATAACGAGTTAACATAAAAATTAGTGATTATCTAAAACACAAGTATAAGAGTCTGGCTGTTATTGCATTTCTAAAATGCTTTTAGATTGGCTGTGGTGGAAGACTAGCGCCGAAACGTTGGTCTATGAGGCGTAGTAGTGTGCCTACTGGAGGGGGCGGACCAAGCTGCCCAGAGCGCCAAAATGGGCAAACACTTTACACCAACTGATAATTAAACTAAGTAAACTTCATGAATTTCATTACATTAGCAATAATTATAACTAGCTTTCATTTATTTGTATTCGTGGCAGTTTTGCAACTGTTAAATACATAGTCTCGACTGCACCTGCATCCAAGCTATTTAAATTTGCTGAGTTATCCAGAACCCGCTGACTACGGACCATTCTGACTGCCCATAGCCGGCCGCAGTGGCCAAGCGGTCTTCGGCGCGCCAGTCAGTCTAAAAATGTTCAAATGTTTGTATAGCTTATGGGACTTAACTACGGGGTCATCAGTCCCTAAAACTTACAAACTACTTATGCACTAGCTTATACTAAAGACGGCACAAACATCCATGCCCGAGGGGGAATTCGAACCCCCGACCGCAGCGGCCGTGCAGACCGTGACTGGCAAGCCGGAGACCGCTCGGCCACCGCGGCCGGCTAGTCAGTCTGCACGGCCGCTACGGTCAGGGGTTCGAATTCCCCCTCGGACATGGATGTTTATGTCGTCTTTAGTATAAGGTATTTCATAAGTAGATTGTAAGTTTAGGGACTGATGACCCCGCAGTTAATCCCATAAGCTGACCAAACATTTGAACATTTTGGTGAGTTATTAAATAACTTTAAGTAGGAATAATTTTTCACTCGTATTTTAAAATTCCAAATATTTTGTATAATCGTGTGGTGATCTACATTTTCAAAAAAAGGAATTTGAAATGCAGTAATTATATTGTGGAAATTCTGCTCGGAATATTTTAGCTAAAATCTCTTGCCTCATAGACAGACACGGAAATCCAAGGAGGATTATATCCGTGAAGACCTGCGCCCATCTAGCTCACAAGCGTCCCGGCATTCCTCTTCCACAACGTCATCTAGTGACGCCCTGCCCCAGAAGACCTGTGTCGCTGGGGCGCACTGCTGGTGGTCGAGCAAGTGGCCGACCTCGGGCTGGCTCTGAAGCCACTGTCGAATTAATGGACCAAGATCCTTCACTCTTAGATCCAACTAATTGTGAGCATTCGTATTGTGGTACTACGCAGTCACAGGTGTGACTGTTAATTCCACCTCTTTCCAGTTCTCTCACTATGGTTATCCTTCAATGGTACATTTGCAGCATCCAGTCCCATAGAACGGAACTACAATTTCTCTTGCAAACCTATTCCCCACTAATTGTTTGCTTGCAAGATACAAAACTACATCCTCACACTCGCTTTTACATGCCACACTTCTCAGTTTGCTTCGAACGCCTCTCCCTCACCATGGCAGGGGTTCCAACACATGGGAGGGTCATGCTGCTTTTAAGATACGATAGCCATTCACAAATCATCCATTTACAAACCCAGCTTCAAGCAGTATGAGTTAGACTGTCCTTTCCTGGATTCAGCTTCTCCCTGTGTAATGTCTACACACCGTCATCCTCTGCTACAACCAGGTCTGACCTTCTACACCTTACTGACCAGCTTCCTCCTCCTTTCTTGTTGGTCGGCGATTTCAACGCCCACCATCCTCTTTGGGGCTCTCCACGCCCTTGTCAGAGGGGCTCTCTCCTGGCGGATCTCCTCAATCAGCTTCGCCTCATCTCAATACTGGAGAACCCACTTACCTTTAAGACTCCATACACATTTTTTCCCACTTGGCCCTTTCCATCTGCACTGTTTCAACTGGCCCATCGCCTCGACTGGTCTGTTCTTTCGGACACACTAGAGTGACCATTTCCATGTGTCATTCGTCTACTGACGCCCTTCATTCCAGCTCGTCCATCAAACTGCCAGCTTTCCAAAGCTGACTGGCAGCTTTATTCTTCATTAGCTACTTTCCATGAACGTCTTTCTCCCAGTATAGATCACCGGGTCGACTATCTTACTACCGTAATCCTCACTGCCGCAGAACGTTCCATCCCTCGCACCCCTTCCTTGCCGCTAGGTCCCCCAGTTCCCTGGTGGACTGAGGAATATCGGGAAGTACTCAGAGCTTGGAGACGTGCTCTGAGTCTTTAAACGCTATCCCTCACAGGAAAACTGTGTTCACTACAGACGGTTGCGTGCACAATGCTGCTGCCTTTTTCGGGAGAGCAAACGAGCTAGTTGGCTTTCCTTCACTAGTTCATTTAACAGTTTTACCATCTCTTCTGTTATTTGGGGAAAACTTCGTAGATTTTTAGGGGCCTTGTCTCATTCCCCAATCCCGGGTTTAGCCATAGTAAATGATACTATAGTGGATCCCACTGACATCTCCAACAATCTGGGCCGGTTTTTTTGCCGAGATTTCGAGCTCCTCACACCACCATTCCTCTTCCCTCCCTCGGAAACAGGCAGCGGAAGCGAGATTGTTGTCTCTTGTCTCAGAATCGAAAATGTTACAACGCCGATTTCACTACGAGCGAGCTTCAGAAATGCACTCTCCTCATCACGGTCCTCCGCCCCAAGACCCGACGACATTCATATACAGATGTTAAAACACCTTTCATCTGAAGGCCTGCAATTTCTCCAAACTTACAACCGCATTTGGATGGAAGGCGTGAAGCCATCGTGACTCCTCTACCTAAACCTGGAAAGGACAAACATCTACCTGGCAGCTACCGTCAATCTCCCTCACCAGCAGCATTTGTAAGGTGATGGAACGTATGATTAATGGTCGATTGGTATGGTGGCTCGAATCTCGTAATCTCTTCACCAATTCAAAATGTGGTCTTCGTAAGCACCATTCACCAGTCGATCATCTAGTCACCTATCAACTTATATAATGAATAATTTCTGAAGAAGTGCCAAACAGTGGCTGTATTTTTCGATTTGGAAAAGGCGTATGACACCTGCTGGATGATGGGTATCCTTCGCACTCTGCACACATGGGGTCTGCGGGGTCGCCTGCCAGTCTTTATTCAGGAAGTCTTAAAAGACAGTTTTACAAGTGCGTGTGGGTTCGGCCCTTTCGAACACTTTCCTGCAGGAGAACGGTGTACCTCAAGGCTCAGTGCTGAATGTCGTTAAATTTGCTATAGCAATTAATCCAATTATAGACTGTCTCACACTGGGCGTCACAGCACCTCTTTGTTGATGATTTTGCAATTTATTGCAACTCTCAACGAACCTGTCTCATTGAACGACGTCTTCAACAGTGTCTTGAGCGTCTTTACATCTGGAGCATCAACAACAGCTTTCGCTTCTCCGCAGAAAAGACGGTCTATATGAACTTCTGGTTGCGTATGGAATTTCTCCCTCCTTCCCTGGATCTCGGACCAGTTGTTCCTCCGTTCGTAGACACTACAAAATTCTTGGGACTAGTATTCGAAAGGAAACTTCGTTGGTCCTCCTATGTCTCTGTTGGCAGCTCGCTGTAATCGTTCACTAAATGTTCTCAGTGTTCTGTGCAGTACCTCATGGGGAGCGGATCGGACCACCCTTCTACGCTGGTACCGATCCCTTGTCCTCTCAAATTTAAATAAATGTTTGTAAAGATTATGGGACTTAACTGCGGGGTCATCAGTCCGTAAACATACAAACTACTTATAAACTAACTTATACTAAAGGCAACACAAATATCCTTGCCCAAGGGAGGATTCGAACTTCCGATGCGGGAGGCCTCGCGATCCGTAACGTGGCGCTCAAAACTAGACTACGGATGCATTGTCTATTCATCAGCCCGACCATCTATCTTACGCCGCCTTAACACGATCCACAACCAAGGGATCCGTTTAGCGACAGGGGCTTTCTACAAAAGCCCTGTCGATAGTATCTATGCTGAATTGCTGCTGTCCTACCGGAGAGAGGTCCTCCTCAGTCGTTGTGCGAGTCGGTTGTCATCCATGTGCGGGTACTCATCCTATAAAGCTTGTTTTGATGATTCACTTGATCAGTATGCAGCTAGTCTTTCCCTGCCACACTCCCTATGGGAGCGAGCTCTTCCCCGCCATGGCTCTGTCCCGAGGTCCTAGTCAACTTTGACCTCTATTCGCTTCCCAAAGACTCTACCGCTGACCCCGTCTATCACAGCATGTTTGTAGCTCTTCGCTCCAGCTTGCAGACAGTATCTTCATCTATACTAATGGTTCGAAGACTGATCATGGTGCCGGGTGTTTCTTTGTGCTTGGTGACGTTTCTTTCCAACATCGTCTCCCAGACTATTGCTCGATCTTCACGGCGGAGCTCTTCGCCTTTTATCAGGCCACGCAGTACATCAGGCGACACCAGCATTCTAAATGTATCATATGCTCAGACTCCTTGGGTGCACTCCAGAGCCTATGCGTGCTATATTCCGTCCAAAATTTTCAAATGTTTGTAGAGCTTATGGGACTTAGGTACAGGGTCATCAGTCCCTAAACTTACAAACTACTTATGAACTAGCTTATACTAAAGACAGCACAAACATCCATGCCCGAGAGGGTATTCGAACCCCCGATGGGGAACGAACTGGCGCATCGTAGCATAGCGCCTCAATGCGCTCGGCCGCTCCGCCACGGTTATTCCGTCCACCTCATATTGCAACGAATCCAACAGTGTCTTCACTCACTTACTGCCAATGGCGCTACTGTACTGTTCCTTTGGGTCCGGGGTCACGTTGGTGTCAGGGAAGGAGGCTGCCGCAAAGGGTGAGCTCTCCTCCCTCGTATTCTGTCCCTTCAGCCGACCTTCGTGCCATCCTTTCTGGACGTGTGGTCTCTCACTGGCATGCGTATTGGTCTTCCCTTCAAGGAAATAAACCTAGGGAGGTTAAGCCTCTCCCTATTGCCTGGTCGACCTCTCGGCCCTCTCGCTGCGAGGAGGTAATTCTCACCAGGCTGCGCATAGGCACAGAGTAACATATGTGTCTGTGGCATAGCCCACTGTCGGTTCAGCCACCGCCACTTATTAAGCGGCGACCCTGCTCCACTGCGTCGTTACTGTTCCCAACCGTTGACTGTCCGCCACCTTCTGGTCCAGTGCCAGTTTTTTAATCGCGTACGACAGAATATGTTTATCGTCAGAACTGCCTGACGTTTTAGCGGATGACACGCGTTCTGTTGATCGCGTTTTACTTTTTGTACATCGTACCAATATGGCTAAAGAAGTTTAAAATCCTTAGCGTGAGGAATTGTTGTTCTTGTTTTTTTTCTTTTTTTGTAGCATAATTGTATCGCCTTTATCTCTGCCTTCTTTTAGTTCTTGTTCTTACTAAGTACGGACATGTGCGCTTATGACCTGTAGTTTTGCGCCCTAAAACAAAAAATCAGTGGTGGTGACGCCTACGTCTTAATCATGCTGCACTGCTAGACTTCCTGAAAGGCAGCTTACCCTAGACCAGTGTGTACCAGCCTTTTGAATACGCGACCCCCTTTCAAGTAAATATTTTGGCGACTGTGTGTAATATAAAAGGCAACGAACTTTTCTTGCCTTGATACTTCTTGTAAAATAACAATATTTATACAGTATTCTACTTTATCCTATAAATGTTAGTCTTCCTGAATGGAACAGATCCTATTACTAGCCTACATGAATTCCGACAGAAAAATGTTGGATAACGAGGTTTCGCATTGCAGGAAAAGCTCAGAAGGTCCTACCGTATAGTCAATTTGTAAACAATCGAATTTCTCAAACTTATTGTATGTGGTAACTTAGCGCCTGGTACCTGAAAATAAATTTCAGGCCTTTCGTTTATTCATTGTTAACATTATTATGGCAATCTTTGTTCTATTGTACTGTGTTCTGCGGATTGTGTTCAAAGAATGGCGTAATTTTAACTTAAACTACATTTTACTTTCCTTACGTATGTGTTTTTGCATTTCTGAACCTTAGCATGCTTCTGGGCCCGCCACGGTGGCAGAGGGGACTGCGGCGCGTCAGTCACGGTCTGCACGGCCACTACGGTCGGGAGTTCGAAAAAATGTTCAAATGTTTGTATAGCTTATGGGACTTAACTAAGGGGTCATCAGTCCCTAAACTTACAAACTGCTTATGAACTAGCTAACACTAAGGACGGCACAAATATCCATGCCCGAGGGGGGATTCGAACCCCGACCGTAGTGGCCGTGCAGACCGTGACTGGAGCGCCTCAGTATCCTCGGCCAACGCGGCCGGCCGGGAGTTCGAATCCCCCCTCGGGCATGGATACTTGTGCCGTCCTTAGTGTTAGCTAGTTCATAAGCAGTTTGTAAGTTTAGGGACTGATGACCCCTTAGTTAAGTCCCATAAGCTATACAAACATTTGAACATGCTCCTGGCTGGTTGTTGTTTGGTGCAACTACTTGGCGGCGCCCCCCTCGGACAAGACATAGCGACCCTAATGAGGAGCGCGACCCACAGCTTGACAAACACCGACCAGCGTGTAGATTGCACAACGCAAAAATTATGTATATAATATGAATGAATGGAATGAATGAATGAATGGATAGCCGGCCGCGGTGGCCGAGGTGACTGAGGCGCTCCAGTCACGGTCAGCACGGCCACTACGGTCGGGGGTTCGAATCCCCCCTCGGGCATGGATATTTGTGCCGTCTTTAGTCTTAGGTAGTTCATAAGTAGTTTGTAAGCTTAGGGACTGATAACCCCGTAGTTAAGTCCCATAAGTTGTACAAACATTTGAACCATTTGAATGAATGGATGAAAACTGCGGTACGAATGCACTCCAGTGCGTTCTCGCGGCGTGCCCATAGCGTCTTGCGGCCATTCCCGTTTGACAGTGATCTACATTGGCGACGTAGATTCCGGTAAAGCCGCGCGTGAAAAGTCGTCGTAGCCCAGTCGTTGCGTCTTTAGTAAATAAAATCCCTAGCAATACCAGTGAATTTTCCATGATGCGTATTGCCAGAAGATGGGGGTATTTTATATAAAAAAAGAGGCCAATTATTGAAGACTTTTCATATGGTATCTGATGGATTAAAATTTTTTTTCATAATTATAAAATGTTAAAATATTTTCAGAAAGTGGGCATGAAGTATTCACCTTCCCCTAGGTATTACAAGGACTGTGCATACCATGCTGCTTGGCCTATATAGTCAAATAGAAGTTGAGCTTCGGTTGTATTTTTATTTCAGTGCTACACGAAGTTAGCGGGAGTATTTCAGAACGCCTGACTACAGACAGGTATCAAATACTTACCCGCGATTCAAAGGAGGGGAGAGCGGATTTAGGGTAGACCTCTATAGAAGAAGAAATGGCAGGAACTTCACGGCTGCAATCATTTCTTTTCCTCATGATCAGTCTGGAGGTCAACAAAAAATGCCTATTTGATTTTAAATGCCAGCGACATGCCTTATTCTTGAAAGACAAGAGAAAACTGAAGCAGACTTACGTGGTTCTCTTAGAGGGAAGAAAATTGTCAAGACTGGTTTTACAAACAGCTTCCTAACGGATTAGCCAACGGAAAATAAAAATTGCTTTGTTTTGCACTCCATGCAAACTATTTCATGACAACGTATCAGAGACAAATCTTTCTCGTAGGGCTAAGAGTAGACTTTTTCAGTGGAAAAAATTAAGATTGTATAGCAGAAAAACTAATTAAGCAACAAAAAAAGTTTCTCCTGGAAAACATTAGATGCGTCTCTTAATAAATATGGTACTGACAGTTGCAACATCAGGAGAAGCATTGGAAATCAGTGTTGTCATTGTTGTGATTCTGCACTCGGTAAAACAGGACAGTCCCTTTAGACGTTCAGATGAAAAGTTTGATTTTTGTGAGCCAAGATATGGGAAGATTTTACACGACAGACTTATTGTCTGGATACCACACTGCACTGAGAGAGCACGTAAGATGTCACAAACGTCAGCTACTTCTCACACAGCAGCCAAAATTAATTTTTAGAAGAAATTGGATTAAAAAATAAGGAAACAATGATATTAAAAAGCAAATTACTTTCCCCATCAGGAAGCTCCCTGGCAGATTAAAACTGTGCGCTGGAACCGGGATTCGAGCCTGGGACCTTTTCCTGGCGGAATTAAATCTTAGAGGACGAACCGTGCCATCCGTAACAAAAAAAAAAAAAAAAAAAAAAAAAAAAAAAAAACCACTGAGTCAACGACGAAACGAAACGCCCGCAAAGGACCGATTAAACGGGAGAGCCCTTTCCCGCGGAAGGCAAAGGTCCGAGGTTCGAATCCAGGTTCCGGTACACAGTTGTAATCTGGCACTGTTTTTAACTATTAGTGACAAGACAGGACAAGCGCTTTCTGAAATAATTTTTCAGAAAATCAAAAGCGACGGATTGGATGTTAAACTGTAGAGGCCAATATGGCTGGGAAGTGCTAACGT
Organism: Locusta migratoria; assembly: GCA_026315105.1. NCBI lineage: Eukaryota > Metazoa > Arthropoda > Insecta > Orthoptera > Acrididae > Locusta > Locusta migratoria. The sequence continues at coordinate 739,075,081 of CM048755.1, read as the reverse complement.
GTTCAGTTTCGTTTACAACAAAAAATAAGTTAGCACAGTTAAAGCCGTGAGCTGACTCATTAAATTTGGTTGGAGTGAATTCTGCAATTGCCTTGCGCTATGCAGAATCTTATTTTGGAATAATACATTGCGTATGTTTCTTCTTTGGATCGTCCATTAACAGATAATGAAGTATCTGCCTGTATCTCTAAAGCTACAGATTTCTATGTTGGTCAACAGGGGGGGAAGGTGTAGCAGTGTGATAAAAAATCTGAGATAATCGACGCTTTAAATGAAATTACTGTATATCTAGTGCGATACCCACATCTTAGAGAAGGGGTGGCCAACACGCGGGGGCTTTTAAATTTTGGTCCGCGGAGCTTGAAACGTGTCCATAAAAAATATTTTTGTAAGAAAATGTCTAATATTGTGCCTCCTGTTTTGTGTCGAGTAACTTGCTTGCAAGAAAATGTATAATATCGCTTCTACTGTGTGTATCGATATGTGTACTTCACTCTGTGAAGTTTCATCTTTGGCAAAGATCATGTATTGCATAGCATTGTAGCTCGCGCTGAGAGAGAGTAGCACTTGTGGTGCAGCTCGCTTAGAGAGCGGTTGAGTTGTGTGTATGGCTCCGATGTAGAGCAGAGGCTGCTGGCACAAGTCGATTTGATTGTATTTGGAATATATATTGTATTGTATTGTAACACCGCTGGAATGAAGGTAATTGCATTTGATGTCATTAGGAAGAAGTTGTATTATGTAGGTAATGTAATGCTGATTATTAATAATAAGTAACAAAGTTGACCCTTCTTTCCTGTTTCATTTACGTAGTTAGAAGATTAACCTACGTCCTTCATTTGATAATTAGCTATTAGTGGATTTAAAGTGCAGCATTGATTTTGATAATATTGTTGAACAGATTTCGTTATTGCTGCCATAGTAAATGATAGTTAATTGACTATGATACTAAATTTCAATAATCAGAAACTGATCTGCATAAAATTCTCACAGTCAAACATTAAGAAAGTGGTTTGTGGTTTTTTAATATCTTTCTCGCAGTCAAAATTTTGAGTATAGTCAGTGTCTGTTTCAAATGGTGACTTGCCACAGTTGTTTTTTTCTTCAAAATATCTGTTGCGCACATAATCTGTTTAATGCACTGTTTCTTATTTAATAGTATATACATCAATATCAGGGCCATAATTAAACCAAATTGCTGTGTTAATGAACAATTTGTTGTCTGATTTAACGATAGGTTCAACATCCACAACACACACACAGCTTTTAAGCTGTCTGATATGAAAGAAAAATTTAACTTTATTTCACGTAAAACTTGCAAAATAGCATTACATTAAGCGTCTTTCGTATCTTATCGAATAACAATAGGTGTGTATCATTTCACTAATTGAACATTCGTTAAATTTACGTGTATATTCCTTTTTTTAAAACACTACTGCATGTTGCGCGGCATGTGGTCGAGGCGATGGACGTGCGAGACGGGAGAGGCAGTTGGTGGAGCGTCGGACGCCCGTTGTAAATTCCGTGGCGGACAGTTTGCGGGGGTGTCGTGAGGTGAGGGTGGGGGAGCTGTGGGTGGTCTCCGGCCGTCAGTCTGCACTCGGTAGCATTCCGTTGTGGTGACTGCAGGTTGGACTCAAGTAGCGTGCTCCTTCGTCGCTGCCACATCAGCCCCAGACGAATACACAACGGCGTCTTCAGCTACTCTTCTACTACCGGAGAGAAGGCAAGAATTCGCTGTAACGTGCGACAGAAGATCCTTCAGACTGATGTTGCTTTCTTTGAATCGCAATCGCTTCAGATACTGCTTTTACATTGAGTGATCGGAAATACAGTTTTGAATCGTGTCCAGTCACTGAAGGCTACGATCAATCGTACAAAGGGAATTACTATTAATTTACGTAGAAACGGTATAGTAGTGAGTACCGCTATTCTCTTCATCAAATACACCGACAAGTTTACATGTTGATCATTTTTTTATTTCCCTTTTTTTAAATATAAGAGTAAATCGACATATGAATAGGAAAACAAGTCAAAGAGAGTGAAACTTACGTCACCTTTGAAACGCCCATCATTCATGCATTTCACAACTATTAACTGACTGAGTTCAAATTTCATTCCATTGGATGTCATATAGGAGAATAAATAATGTGGCTCATTATATGGTAATAAGAGCACTATTAGTAGCAGATATGACTTTAAACACAGTAGTCTTTCAAGTAAAACCTGACTTTACCTTTTTATAAGTGATCTATGACGCTAGTCTTTATTTTTAGAAGACTTACTTGTTGTGGAAATAAAATCCGCTACCAGTCACAATTTTTGGCGGTTTATTAGAACACTACCGGTTTCGGGCTTGTGCCCATCCTCAGGTGTTTACATTCAGACAACTGTTTAAAGAAAACGTTAATTACTTTGTGCTTATCATACAGTTATACATACATAGGTATCCTATAGATATACATATACATAAAACAAATATGGTATGTGGTGGAGTGATTTGTGATAAGGCTCTAAGTGTACTCACATATAAGTATCCAGTTCGTATTTGTACATTTCTCATGGATATTGGTTGAGAACATTGTGCAAATTAGCATCATGTTACTACAATGTTCTCAACCAATATCCATGAGAAATGTACAAATACGAACTGGATACTTATATGTGAGTACACTTAGAGCCTTATCACAAATCACTCCACCACATACCATATTTGTTTTATGTATATGTATATTTATAGGATACCTATGTATGTATAACTGTATGATAAGCACAAAGTAATTAACGTTTTCTTTAAACAGTTGTCTGAATGTAAACACCTGAGGATGGGCACAAGCCCGAAACCGGTAGTGTTCTAATAAACCGCCAAAAATTGTGACTGGTAGCGGATTTTATTTCCACAACCTATAAGGAACAGTCATGGGGTTCAACATCCATAATGGATCAAATTAGACTTACTTGTATTTCATGTATTCAGTTATGGCAAGTACGTACACAAACTGACATTATCATTGGTTTCTGCCTCAGTACTATCTTTTAAGTTCAGTAGCAAAAAATAAGTAAATGTTTCATTGTAATAATGTCGTTTTACTTATGACGTTTAACGATTCCGTATTACAAAGGTAGCGATATGACCCTCCTAATGCATCTTCATCCACCTGTCTGTGTTATTTAAAGCAACTAATAGACTCGAATGTAGAATACTTTCCAGTAACAATCATAACTGTCGAAATTTTAAAGTAAAGTTGCCAGCTTAAGTGAGGCATCAGCAATATTTATATAATTACGATACATGACGTTCAGAACTAAAATATCTATTTCCTAAAGCGGTTGATACTACTATCCAAAATTCTCGAGAGAAAAGACTATGAAATTTCGCAAATAAGTATAATACTGTACTTGAAAGAAACACTCATAATTCGGCTGGCAATGTACCTCTGTGGTGCCGCCATTTAGGCTGAAAACAAGTAATCTCCCCCCGTTTGTTATACATCCCTGTCATGAACACTAAAGCACAGTAAGGACTGAATTAGCTGTTAAGCGATCGTAATAAAATCACTGTTACATTACGCGTCTACTAAGGCTGCTGTAATTCTATCAACTATGACGTGTTTTTGAGGAATCTTCAAAGTGAGAAAAACAACTGTGAAGCGCAGATGTTGCCTTCAGGGAAGCTTTGCGCATGCGCGAAGCAAATAAAATGATCTGCTACGAGAAAGAATAGAAGAATCGCAATTACTTACATGTCCACAAAGTAAGTTCCGCTTGCTTCTATAAAACAAACGTGTACAGATACAGAAGTAATATTTATTGTACAAAAATCTACAACTGTTAAACTTCTACATAGCTTCCGAAACTTCGTACGCATTTGTCACAGCGTGCACAAGTTCTTGTATGGCTTCTTCGTAAAAGGTTGCCTCCTGTGTATTGAACTATGAGGTAACATGTTCTTTCTGTAACAATTTCGTGAATTAATGACCGTGAGATTTGCGGAACTTCCAGTGTAAAGTGTAAACTTACGGTTGTGCTTAATCTCCTCTTGAGTTGTGTGAACCAGTTCATCAGTAACCACAGACGGGCGTCTACATCGTTCTTCATCGTGCACTTGATCATATCCTACATTTAACAGTGTGACCCATCTCCTAACCATTGAATCATAACATGATGTCCATGAAACTCGGAGATTTGCCGATGAAATTCCTTTGGTTTAACTTTCTTTGCAATTAGAAAAAGAATCACAGATCTGATTTCACACGCGGCACATTTTCAACTTCCACGCATGCCCGGAACGGTGTTTGTAGCGTCACGGATAGAAATAGAACCGGAACTTACTTTGTGGATGACCCTTTTTTGCTTTATATTGCCAGCTTCTTTTTCGGGGCTTCACTGAACCAGTGAACAGGCAGTACGCGCCGCCAATGTTTTGCGGTGTTAAACAACTTCGGGAAACTTTAAAGCAGATTTTGTAGGGAGTTTTTGAGAGTTGAATCCAACTACTTTACGTAATTGATACTTGATTCTGAACTGCACGTACCACATATTAATTAAAAAAAAAATCACAATACTTCAATTACCGTTTGGTCTAAATGTTCAAATGTTTAAGCTTATGGGACTTAACTACGGGGTCATCAGTCCCTAAATTACAAACTACTTATCAACTACCTTATACTAAAGACGGCACAAATATCCATGCCCGCGGGGGATTCGAACCCCCGACCGTAGTGGCCGTGCAGACCGTGACTGGAGCGCCTCAGTCTCCTCGGCCACCGCGGCCGGCACCGTTTGCTCTCTCTGGTAGTTAGACTTATAGGAGAAAATGTCTGTTTCAGTTGAAGACGTAAACTTGGTATAGCGTCAACTAGCAAATAAGTAGGACCCAAGAAAAGGAAAGTTACAGAAGAGTTGAGAACTTTTCAAGACAGGTGGAGAGTATTTTTTTATGTGGAATAGAAAACAAAATCGATATGTCTAATGTGCAAGGAATCCATCTCGGTTACAAGACAATGTACCATCAAACGTTATTACGAGACTAAACACGCAGTTATGTTTGATAAGTATAAGGGACAATTTCGACAAGATAAACGACTGAAGAAAGAAAATTTCTACTCAACAGCAGTTATTTACAAGTGCGAATTCAGAGACGTGTAATGTAACAGTTATGCAGTAGCTCTTAAACTGGCAAAAAATGAAAACCATATTCAGACGGCGAAATAGTTCAGTTAATTGAAAACGAGGCCCGCAACATTGGCAATACATCGATGTTAAATTCTCTTGATGGATAATGCAATGAAAATTTGTGTGTCAAGTTCCTCAAAATAAACCATGTCATGAAGGTAGTTGTGAAAACAGTGAACTTTATTAAATCAAGAGGTCTGAATCACCGTAAGTGCCAAGAATTTTTGAAGTCTTTGGATTCAGAACATGGTAACATTTCGTTAAGATTGCTAACCCGCGGAAAAATGTTGAAAACAGTCTTTTACTTTAAGCGTGAAATACGACCATTCTCTGAAAGAAAGTCAAAGAGACTCCCGGAGTTCGAAGACGAGGAATGGCTTTCCGACTTTGCGTTCTTGGTCGATATAGCAACTTGAATGATCTTAATACTCGACTCGCAGGAAAAGATCAGCTGATTGTCATGCATGATCTTATTTCCGCATTCCAAATGAAACTTGGGCTTTGGTAGCAACAGTTCCGAACAAAAAAACTAAACACATTTTCCTGCATTGTCAAAGCAATCAAACGTCACACAGGCAGCAGCGATTAAATATGCCTCTTTAATGTCGGACGTGAAAAACGAATTCGAAACCCGATTTCAAGATTTAAAGAAACATCTGCTTTTTTCTGCATTTGCTACACCACCGTCTGTAGACATGAGTACACTACCAGGACATTTGCAAATATAATGCTGCGAAATGCATTGTGATACACAATTAAAAGAAAAATTTCAGGAGGTTGATTTGGAAACGTTCTACAGAACATAAAGAAATTTCCAACCTTTAACAAACATACCTTACAAATGATTTCATTATTTGAAAATACATACGTGTCTGAACAGCTTTACAGTCGGATGAATTACATCAAATCACACATGAGATCACGACTTACTGATGTTCATCTGGAAAACTCTTTGCGTGTAGCAACAACTTCACTTTCCATCAACACTGATTCACTCACTTCAATGAATTAAAGCCAAACATCCCACAAGCACTGTATTTAATTAAATTGTTTAATAAATCGTATAGTAAAATTGTATAATAATTTGTACAATAAATATTCTTTATTCACATTATTTAATTTTTTAAATAAAATATTTCTTGCTTCTTTATTCATAAATCAAAAAATGGTCATGCGACCCGCGGCGTAATCCCCTCTCAGAAATTTGGCCCGCCTTTCGTAAAGGTTGGCCACCCCTGTCTTAGACGAAAAAGGAGTCTAAAATCAGTCAGCACTTTTGAATTGTTTTTCGTTCTAGTAGCCAACACGAATCGATATTGTATTGTAAACAAAATTTTACAGAATGAAGCTATCGCCATTGAAAACTATGTTAATCATATAAAGCAACTTTAGAGGAGTTTCAGGAAACTAGAAAAAACGCAACAATTGTAACAGATGTGATCTTTGACGTCAAGGCCATAGCTGAAAAGCTTATTTGGATACTCGAAAAAGGAAGATGGTCGACGAAGATTGTGAAAACGGAAGCTGGGTTTGGACCACTGCAATAAGTTCCATAAAATGATCGCAGACATAATGGACCACAACCTTCAAGAACTAAGGAACAGGTTTCATGCATCACGAAATAGAAACGATTTGTTGAGATTCTTACACGGGGCTCAGCTGCAGACATAAAGAATTACATTAAATGTGCTTAGCTAGTATACAATGACCTTGATAAGGGTGAATTAATAGAACTGCAGAGTTTTAAATATCATGCGCTTAATTTAGTACTAATCATGAAAACAGCAACTCCTGGAAAAATTTGAGATTAATTTGCCAAAATGGATTACAGGATGCATATATGTGATAACGGCACTTAACAATGCCGGTTTCATAAAAGTGAAAGGCGTTTTAGTAAATTGAAACAAAAACAAATTTAAGAAACAGGACGGCACAACGCTTCAGACTTAAGTATAATGACCACTGATCATTAGTTATCGTTCAATATTTCATATGTTCAAACATGTTCAAATGTTTGTATAGCTTATGGGACGTAACTACAGCGTCATCAGTCCCTAAACTTACAAACTACTTATGAACTAGCTAACACTAAGGACGGCAAAAATATCCATGCCCGATGGGGCATTCGAAACCCCGACCGTAGTGGCCGTGCAGACCGTGACTGGCGCGCCTCAGTCCCCGCGGCCACCGCGGCCGGCATATTTCATATGATGCTCTTATTAATACTTTTGCCGAAAGGAAATCTCATAAAATTTAGGTTACATAATTCCAATAGTGAACAGTCTCCTTCCAAATTTGTAATGGTTTATCTGTAATTAAGCGCTTAACGTACCAGAGTGGCTAAATTTTGCAGATATAATAATTTGGTGTTTCGGCTACCAAGTGTAGCAGCGTTGGAATCCGTTTTATTGTTTTATAAAGTTTTTGTTAGTCCACGCTTGACTTGGACCTACCGTGGCACCGGCTCTATCTGCTATGCGGTCTTTAGCATTTTTATAAAAGATAGTTAAATACACTACCTCAGGAGCCCCATGCGAAAATATATTGTTGACTCCCACTTACATAGGTAGAAATGATCATCAGAATAAAATAAGAGAAATCAGAGCTCGAACAGAGAGATTCAGGTGTTCTTTCTTCCCGCGCGCTATTCGAGAATGGAATGGGAGATAAATAGTATAATTGTGGTTCGATGAACCCTCTGCCAGGCACTTAAATGTGATTTGCAGAGTATCCCATGTAGATGTAGATATATCTGCAACAGTCAACCAAACTGATGATACGTGCCACGCGAACGCCTAACCGCGCACAAGTTTCAAGTGGGCTCCTGGCTGTATTTCGCTTTTCTAATTTCGTCTTGTTTGTTTGTTTCGTTCGTTGGGTGCAGCGGGTCCCTTGTTACATGACTTTTTTATGTCATAAGATGTATAAGATTTTTGTGCTGAATAAGTGTACCCTGTGCAGTATGTTGGTTGAAACGAGAAAGAAAAATCGATGCCTATTCAATAAAACATGGGGCGGGAAATACTTCGTCAAAGAGAAAGGGAACAAAGCCGTCTGTATAACCTGCAATGAACTTACAGCTGTGCTCAAGGACTTTAATATCCACCGTCATTATAACACAAAGCATGGTGCACGGTTTGATGCGTTCAAAGACAATGTACGTGAGCACAAATTCGAAATGTTAAGACGTAGACTGTGTTTGGAACAAAATATTTTTAGAAAACGTGTTAGCGAAATTAAATCCGCTACAAAAGTAAGCTTAAGAATTGCCCACGAAATTGTCAAACGAGGAAAGCCATTGACGGATTGTGATTGCATAAAGAACTGCATGCTGATTACGATGAATAATTGTTCCGTGGCAAAACGGAACAATGTAAAGTTGATCTCTCAGCAAACACTGCGGCATGTCGAGTTAGACATTGCATCTGATTTAACAAGTCAGTTTCAAGAAAGGTTATCCAACTTGGCTTGTATTCTATATCCTGGACGAACCTACTGACATCAGTAATAGTGCCCAAGTTCTGTTGTTCATTGGACGTGTTGGCGCCAACTTTGAAGTAACCGAAGAACTAGCATAACTGATTTCCTTAATGGCACCAACAACGAGTGATGACATATTTAAAGAGGTAAAATTAACTTCAGCCACAAACCTCAACCATCCTGTCTCGGCTCAAATGTACCTCAAACGATAAATGGAGAAATTTGTGACAAATTTGTAGGTTTTGTTAGCAGTATAAATGCAGACTATGAAGCCAAAGGTACTTCTAAACCATTGACAGGCAATGTGTTAATCAGGGAGAACTTTGTCCAAAATCCGTGGATATTTACATCTACATCGATACTCTGCAAATCACATTTAAGTGCCTGGCAGAGGGTTCATTAAACACTTTCATAACCTTTCTCTACTGTTCCATTCTCTAATAGTACGCGGTGTAAAAATTGGCAATTGACTCTAAATGATGGGAAGTGTGAAGTAGTCCACATGAGTAAGAAAAGAAATCCGTTAAACTTTGTCTACAAGATAAATCAATCAAAAGTAAGGCCGCAAACTCCACAAAATATCTAGGAATTACTATTACTTCAGACGTAAACTGGAAAGAACACGTAGATAATGTCGTGTGTCAGGCGAACCTGAGACTGCGTTTCATTGGTAGAACTCTTAAAAGATGCAACAGAACTACAAAAGAAACTGCATACACTACGCTTGTCCGTCCTTTTTTTTTTTTTTTTTTTTTTTTTTTTTTTTTTGAGTATTGCTGGTCAGTGTGGGATCCTTATCAGGTGGGTTTGACGGAGGACATCGAAAGAGTCCAAAGAAGGGCAGCTCGTTTTGTATTCTCACGATACAGGGGAGACAGCGTTACGGAAATGATACAGGATCTGGGATCAGAATCAAAAATGTTCAAATGTTTGTATAGCTTATGGGACTTAACTACGGGGTCATCAGTCCCTAAACTTACGAACTACTTATGAACTAATACTAAGGACGGCACAAATATCCATGCCCGAGGGGGGATTCTAACCCCCGACCGTAGTGGCCATGCAGACCGTGACTGGAGCGCCGCAGTCCCCTCGGCCACCGCGGCCGGCGGATCAGAATCATTGCAACAACGGCGCTTATCGCTGCGACGTGGGCTACTTACGAAACTCCAATCGCCAAGATTCTCCTCCGAATACGAAAATATATTGACGACTCCCAGTTACATAGGTAGAAATGATCATCAGAATAAAATACGAGTAATCAGAGCTCGAACGGAGAGATTCAGGTTTTCTTTCTTCCCGCGCGCTATTCGAGAATGGAATGGGAGATAATGAGTACAAAGGTGGTTCGATGAACCCTCTGCCAGGCACTTAAATGTGATTTGCAGAGTATCCCATGTAGATGTAGATCACCTAAATCGTTCCGTTTTTGATATGATTTCTCTTATTTTATTGGGATGGTCATGTCTCCAAAAAATGTTCAAATGTCTGTAAATCTATCGGGCCAGACTGCGTGGTCATCAGTCCGTAGCTTACAAACTAATTAAACCTAGGTAAACTAACCTAAGGACAACACACACCTAAGCTCCAGGGAGGACTCGAACCTCCACGGCGAGCAACCGCACGCTCCGCAGCGAGGCGCTTTAGACCACTTTTTTGTTTTTTTTTATTTTATTTTTTTATTTGAGCCTTTTTTTAATCTCCTTGGGTTCTAAGGGATATTTGCAACTTTATTTTGTTTCTTCTTAATTTCTTTTATTATTATTTTATTTTATGTGTAAACAAAGTAAAACCGTCTTTTCCATGACGAGCTACTGTTGAAATGAAATTAATGAGTGTACCACTCGGCTACTCCACCACGGCGGTCATGTCTCCCTATGTAGGTGGGTGCTAGCAAAACATTTTCACATTCAGAAGTAAAAGTCGGTGATTGAAATTTCGCAAATAGATCTCGCCGCAACGAATAACGTCGTTCTTTTAATGATTTTCACCTCAAATCGTGCAACATTACCGTGACGCTTTCCCCCCTGTAACGTGATGAAACAAAACGAGCTGCCCTTCTCTGAACCTTCTCAATGTCTTCCGTCAGTCCCACCTGGTGAGGGTCCCACACTGGGCAACAGTACTCCAGGAGAGGACGCACATGTGTGATGTAGGCAGTCTCTTTGGTGGAGCTGGTGCATCTTCGAAGCGTTCTGCCAATCAAACGGAACCTTCGGTTCGCCTTCCCCACAATATTTTCTATGCGTTCTCGCCAGTCTAAGTTGTTCGTTATTTTAACTCCTAGGTATTTGTTAGAATTTACGACCTTAAGGTTTGACTGATTTATCGTGTAATTTAAGTTCAGCGTATTTCTTTTAGTGTCATGTGTATTACTTCACACTTTTCACTATCGCCAATTTTCGCACCATGTAGAAATTTTGTCTAACTCGCTTTGCTGTTGCTTTTGATACTCTGTTGACTTCACTGACCGATAAACATCACCATCCGCGAACAGTCTAAGGGAGCTATTCAGTGTGTCTCCTAAATCGTTTATAAAAACAATGAAGAGTACAGGACCTAAACGCTTCTCTGGGGAACGCCCTTGTATGGGACCTGTAACTTTTGTTGTGAACTTTATTTAAAGCCATTGAATCAAACACCACCAATTAAAGTGTTTCCTAGAAAAGGTTGAATCTTAGTCCACTCCCATACCACACGCCACAAGGCAGTCAGGTGATAAACGTGTGGTCGAATTGTCAACTTTTATTTGTTTGAGAATAGACAGACATTTCTAAATGAAAAAATAACCCCTTAGAAGTTCTATTGGACGAAGAGTAGCTGTAGGAATTAGCTTTCTTATTACTCCTGTATTTAGATTTGACAAATTTGAGCAACGAAAATGTTTGTTCACATCTGTGTGTAATGCCAAATACAGATAACCAAAAGTCTTTGATGAGGGGTAGTTTTCTTTGGAAAGAAACTTATAAAACTGTACAATAGTGCCTTTCTTGAGATTGCCCTCACTGACTCATCGAATCCTAACTCGGGTATGGATGTTTGTGCTGTCAGTAAATTATTTTAGAACTTTAGGGACTGATGAGCACGCAGTTAAGGTAAGTGATTTCAGGCATTTTGTTTATACAACAATGTTGGAGCCACAGATTAAAAAGAATTTGGATTCAGAAAACTAATTTCACACCAAGTATACTGACAAGTAACAAAGTGTAATTTCGTGTTGGTTTAATTTTACTTACGGAAGTAGTTGCCTAGTGTTGGCAACGAAATGTTCGATTTGCAATGGTAGTTAATTTACTGCCCGGAACAGAGTACATAAGCGATCCTATTAACCGTACAGCAAAATGAACATCATGTATTTCAACACAAAGATCTTTCTCCTTATTCTGTGTGACTTGCGTTTTCAATGCACTTTCAATTGTCGCTGCCAACATCAGCATACTACGCCACCGCTGTCAGAGGTAAAATTGTAGCCTTCTTTTTGTAAAACAAAAAAAAAAAAAAAAAAAAAAAAAAAACAAAAAAAAAAAAATAAAATCATTAGTTTCTTCTTTTGAGAAATGTGGGAAAATAAAAAGTTATTCTGTAGGTCGCGTTTGTTGCTAGTGTGTTAAATAACTCGCAGTTAATAATTTTGTAGGTTTGGTGACAGCCGATTCTTGTTGATGTAATGTTTGGAGAGGCGTGATTGATGGGAAGTGAAGCCAGCTAATCAGAAGTGGCGTTCAGTCTAAGAATGTTCTTACACTTTGAAGACAATTCGCGTTGTTGACGGACATATTTTTCACAAGTAACGCACAAAATCGTGACATACCCGTTGAAAATACATTGTTTTCGAAGATTTACTTGTAAATGGTATTGCTGCTTGTTTTACAGGTAGAAATTGTTTTGCTATTAGGTACTTGCATAACATATTCTAAAGTCATTACATTCGTTGAAAAACTTTAAAAAACCTAGTTACTATGTGGGGTGACTTTAGGTTTGTAGCTTTGAGTTAAAACAATTTTTTAAATTAACAATAAAGGTAAATGTGCTCAATTTCCATTAAATAGGAAATCTGTTACATCCATATAATGGCTGGCTTTTTGTAATTTTTCCATTACAATCTGCATTCCCAACAGTCCTACACACTTTGCAACAACAGATAATTTCTTGATTAATTCACGCCATGGGAGAGAGAAAGACATTGTTATTGTCTTCTGAACGCCACTCCTGATTGGCTGCCTTCACTTCCCATCATTCATCGGGCCAGTGCCAAGATGGGTAACCACTGGCGTGTCACTTTGACGTAACCAATTGACAGGCGTGAAACGAATGAATGTATTTATAGCGCGGGGGTTCAAGTGACTGTCTGGTTCATTTTTGAGGGTGTCTGTTACACTTCCTGGGCGTTATGACAGACCATTCGATTAAATGAATGGAGCTGAGTGAAGTGAGGGATGATTTTTCTTTCTTTTCGTCTTTTTTCTGCGTCCATATACTAAGCACCCGTGTTTTAATTACAAAATACTAAGAATTTGAAACATCGATAGTTGCCGGCCGCGGTGGCCGAGGAGACTAAGGCGCTCGAGTCACGGTCTGCACGGCCACTACGGTCGAGGGTTCGAATCCCCCCTCGGGCATGGGTATTTGTGCCGTCCTAGTTCGTAAGTAGTTCATAAGTAGTTTGTAAGTTTAGGGACTCGAATGTTCGAATGTTTGTAAATCTATCGGACCAAACTGCGTGGTCATCAGTCCGTAGCTTACAAACTGCTTAAACCTAGGTAAACTAACCTAAGGACAACACACACACCCATGCCCCTGGGAGGACTCGAACCTCCACGGCGAGCAATCGCGCGCTCCGCAGCGAGACGCTTTAGACCGCTCAGCTACTCCACCGCAGCGTTTAGGGACTGATGACCCCGTAGTTAAGTCCCACAGACTATACAAACATTTGAACATCGATAGTTTGCAATGGACATTACAGTATGATGAAAATTTAATATCATAAATTTCGTCACTTGACACTTGTAGACAGACAGCTAACCAGCGCAACCGTCCCTCTGTACTCACAGCTGCTGGTGCCAACATCGGCACGTAAGTGCAATACGCCGCTGCCGGTGATACGAACTCTTACCACCGACAATATAGTGTACACATGTTCAGCAGGAGCAGCCGACACCTAAACTGAATTCTAACCTACTTCACATGTTATTGATCTTTGTTTGCGGGCGTAAAGAGCAATATGATAGCGATAATATTGTATATCGGTTAAATTGGGGTTTCCGCCTTATCAGTGACGTCACAGGTCAAAGTAGGCGTTTACTATTGCATTCTTCAGTAATCGTCAAATATGCTATCCGCCCCGAACTGCGATTCGGGATTTGAAATGTGGTCCTCGTGACCTAATAAATTGGAAACCCCTGCCTTAGACAATAAGCAGAAGAGGTGATACGTTGAAAAACAGAGCATCAAAATGTTCAAATGTTCCTAAATCTATCGGACCAAACTGCGTGGTCATTAGTCCGTAGCTTACAAACTACTTACACAAAAGGTAAACTAACCTACGGACAAAACACACACAGCCATGCCCCAGGGAGGACTCGAACCTCCACGGCGAGCAATCGCGCGCTCTGCAGCGAGACGCTTTAGACCGCTCGGCTACCCCACCGCGGAAACAGAGCATCGACAGATGTTGGTAAAATACAGTCCTTTAACCACATAATAATACTTTACCTTCGTATGAGGGTTTAGGATCAATTTTTTTGCTGTTGCCATATTTTCACAGAAACAAGGGTGACTGGGGCAGCAAAGAGAATAAATCATGTTTTAGTACTGTAACAAATCGTTGGAGGATAAGGCTGCCTTCTACTGAAAGTATTGCTGAACACACATCAAAATTGTTAACGATATTGAAGTTTGCACTGTTTGCCAAACTGATTTCACCACAGTCTGGTATGACGCATCTTCAGTGGAATAAATGTCGTTCGTTTCATTGTTGCTGTAACTGGTATTCAGCTAACAGCATTATAAACATTAATGTAGCGCAAAACTATAGGCATAAATGGGTTTTGAAGTCATTTAAGAGATTTAAACTCGAGTGTAGACACCAAATCATCGAAATAGCATTAGTAGCAATTATGGATGGCAGTGAAGACAATCCTTGGCTGTTAGACTTCAGAAACAATATTCCGTAGATACCTGATATTTTTTCCGCAAATCCATGGAATGGGGCAGTTGTTGAAATACTGCATAAGGATTCAGAACAAGGGAACGGCGCAAGGACTTGTTGTTCAGAAAAAAGGCCATATTGTTCCAATTCTGCCACCTACATTCAGGTTTTGTGTGGTTTTCCTGAAACGCTTAACGCAAATGCCAGGATGGTTGTTTTTGTAAAGGACTTGACCTGTTTCTTGTGCTTTCCATGCATCCTAGCCCTGTGTGGCTGGATGTGGGTAACTATTATTACGAGGGCTGTCCGGAAAGTAAGTGTTTTGAAATAACACTCAAACCAGTGTTGATAGAAAAGTTTACTTACACTGAAGAGCCAATCAAAGCCTAATACGGTATAGAGCATTGGTCGGCAAGTAATCTTAGATGGGATCCGGATAGTTTTGAAAATTTCTATCGAGGTCCGCAAGTAAAATCTCACATTCCTTATAAATTTTTTATTTTAATTTTTCTTCACAAAATAATATGAAATACAACAAATAGGTATATTTGTATTCAAAAATCCAGAAAAACTAATAGTCTTCACTACTTCGTTTTAAGTATCACTCTCAAATTAATATGAAAAACAATACATATAAAATAGAAATGTATAAAAAAAAATCCAAAAAAACTTATACTATTTTGCAAAGTATCCTCAGGCTTTCGTTTGTTAGGAACACGAAAATGGTGTTTACATGGATGTGTCCTTACCGCTGAAGTAGAGGTTTCGGAGATTATTAAAGTATGAAGTCGATTTGTAGAATTATATAGTTCATTAAATAAAGTTCTAGTGCTCATTCGTGTGTACAGAGTTTTTATGCGGATCACCTGCCACCTTGCTCCGTTCTGCCGCTGCTCGTCAGTGTACTCTCAGACGTTGCACATAATGAAAACTATTTTTTTAATCTACCTATAATAATCATTAAGGTTCTAATTATTCAGCGGTTGGACTGTAAAATTCTAGGAAAAAAATGTAAGGGTGGCTCTCATACGAATTGTTATCTACACAATTTATTTATTGAGTATGTAACTTATGGTTTCAAAATACTTTTGGGGTCCAGTTTTTGGCCTTCCGCGGTCCGCCAGTTGCCGACCGCTGGTATCGAGCACGCAGCAGTACCGCGGCATCGCGTGGCGTTCACTCCAGTACTGTCTCAAGTATCCTGGGAGGAATTGACACCACGCATCCTGCACGGCTGTCCATAACTCCAGAGGGAGCAGAGATCTCTTCTGAACAGCACGTTGCAAGGCGTCCCATATGTGCTCAATAAAGTCTGGGACGTTTGGTGGCCAGCAGAGGTGTTGAAACTTAGTGATTCTGGAGCCACTCTGTAGCAATTCTGGCCACGTGGCATGTTGCATTGTCCTGCTGGAATTGCCCAGGTCCGTCGGAATGCACAATGGACACGAATGGATGCAGGTGATCAGCCCGGGTGTGTACATACATGTTAGCTATACAAGCGCCGCATTTCTCTCCAACTGCACGCGCCTCACACCATTACAGAGCCTCCACCAGTCTTCTGACATGCTGGGTCCTTAAGTTCATAAGATTGTCTCAATACCCGTGCACGTCCATCCGCTCGATACAGTTGGAAACGAGACTCGTCAGACCAAATATGTTTCCAGTCATCAACAACCCCATGTCTGACCCAGGCGTGGCGTAAAACTTTGTCGTGCAGTCAGCAACAGTACACGAGTGCGCCTTCGATACTGTTGTTTTGTTGACTGGTTTGCACGATTGCACTTGTTGAGGGCCCAATATTATAATCCGCAACCATTTGCGGAAAGGTTGCACTTGTCACGTTGAACGATTCTCTCCCATCCTCATTGGTCCCGTTTCTGCGGAATCTTTTTCCGGCCGCTGCGATGCCGGAGATTTGATGTCTTACGGATTCCCGATATTGCCGGCGCACTCGTGAAATGGAAAATCTCCACCTCATCGCTACCTCGGAGGTGCAATCCCATCTCCCGTGTGCAAACTTTAACATGTTGAAACTTTAACATCGTGATAACCTGCTATTTCAGCAGCAGTAACCCATCTACTGCCTTCGTTAGACGATTGTCGTCTTATATAGCCGCGTGGGAGTAGCCGAGCGGTCTGGAGCGCCACGTTGCGGATCGCACAGCCTCCCTCGTCGGAGGTTCGAATCCTACTTCGGGCATGGATGTTTGTGTTGTCTTTAGTATTATGAACTACCTAAGTAGTTCGTAAATTTAGGGTCTGATGACCCCGCAGTGAAGTTCAAATGTTTGTACAGTTTATGGGACTTAACTACGGGGTCATCAGTCCCTAAACTTACAAACTACTTATGAACTACTTACGAACTAGGACGGCACAAATATCCATGCCCGAGGGGGGATTCGAACACCCCCCCCCCCCCCGCAATTAAGTCCTATAAGCTTTACAAACATTTGAACATTCGTCTTATATAGGCGTAGCCGACAGCAGCGCCATGCTTTGAGTACTTACATGTGTGTTTGCATACGTATGCCAATACCAGCTTGTATGACATGTCATTGTGGATGAAAATATTGGAGATCGACAGCGGAAACAGGAGTTCCTCTCGGCCATAACGAGGTCAATACATATGCAACATAGCGCAGATTAGGGAGAAATAGGAACTGAAATCGGCCTTTTTTTTCTTTCAGTGACGACTCCCTGCTTTCAGTATTCGGTCACCATACGCTAACGGTTCGCGGTTCCTGTCTGCCACAAAAAATGTATTCCTGGCTCGACTGAAAGAATTTGAACAGTCGTTTCGTTGACTGATGTGGAAGCTCATTCTGAAAAATATAGTAAATTTCACAAATTACATTAAATTTAAACCAGTAGAGCGAAAAATGTAAACGTGACATGGCACATTGGTAAGACTGTGGACTAGAATGTGGCAAGACGCGGTTTCAAAACCCTGTCCGACCGTCTACTTTGATGTTCTTCGGGCCGGGGCGGAATGGCCAAGCGCGTTGAGGCGGTATGTTCCGATGCGCGAGGCCGTTCCCCAAAAATGTTCCAATGTTTGTTAATCTTAAGGGACTTAACTGCGGGATCATCAGTCCCTAAACTTACAAACGACCGACTTATGAACTACGTTATACTAAAGACAACACAAACATCCATGCCGGAGGGGGGACTCGAACCCCAAACGGGGAACGGCCGCCGTCCGCAGTGGCCAAGCGGTCTGCGGCGCGCCAGTCACAGTCTGCACGGTCGCTATGGTCGGGGGTTCGAATCCGCCCTCGGGCATGGATGTTTGTGTCGTCTTTAGTACAAGGTAGTTCATAATTAGTTTGTAAGTTTAGGGACTTATGACCCAGCAGTTAAGTCCCTTAAGCTTAACAAGCATTTGAACATTTTTGGGGAACGGCCTCGCGCATCGGAACATAGCGCCTCAACGCGCTTGGCCATTCCGCCCCGGCCCGAAGAACATCAGAAAGTAGACAGTCGGGCAGGGTTTTGAAACCGCGTCTTGCCACATTCTAGTCTACAGTCTTACCAATGTGCCATGTCACGTTTACATTTTTCGCTCTACTGGTTTAAATTTAATGTAATTTGTGAAATTTACTATATTTTTCAGAATGAGCTTCCACATCAGTCAACGAAACGACTGTTCAAATTCTTTCAGTCGAGCCAGGAATACATTTTTTGTGGCAGACAGGAACCGCGAACCGCGAACCGTTAGCGTATGGTGACCGAATACTGAGACTGCGGCATCACGCGAGGTCGCGCTTCCCACTGGCCACATCGCGTGCTTTCCTCAAAAAGTAAAAGGCCGGCCCAAAAGGTCATGGACAACTGCAAAACACTGCTAGTTAAGTAAAAGCACAACCTTCTAAACATTGCAATTACACAAGTAGTGTACCACCAAACGTCTGCTTATTTACATTACAAATAAGTGAAACAAACTCTCTGATGGCATTTCCGGGTAAAACGCTATTGCTGTGCTAATTAGACGATGATTTCTGAACTTCTGGCAGTGTTCTGCAATAGGATTGCACATCGTGCATCTGGTGAGGCTAGATATGACCATGTGAGACGTTTGCTAAAGTTCCTCTTTGCTAAACCTCTTAAATACGCCTTGAGAGTGCCGCTTTCTCGAGTCTTCCTGTACCTTCTTCTTCATAATATCAAACCAGGAAATGGCATTAAGAAATTCACGCGGTGTTGGAGGGCAGATAGGTTTCTGTTGTAAGCTGAGGTGACAAATGTCGTGGGATACCTCCTGATATCAGGGCTGGATCCAGGAGGGCCTGCTGGTAGTCTCAAAGTTCTGAAGACCTTGTGCAGTGATAGCATGCTAGCTTGGCATCATAAAAAGAAAGAAAGAAAAAAAAGATTCTGGGGGGGGAGGGCGAACGACCCTTCATCCCCCCCCCCCCCCCCGGATTCCTTTTGACTAGCCAAATACCGCATGGACTTCACAAGGCGTGGCAAGTCCCTTGTGGAATACTGAACTTGTCACCTCTATAACCCGTCCTTAAGTGCGAAAGTGTTTACGGCGCAGAATTTTGTGCACGAACTGATCTGTCCGTTATCTAATATACAGGGTGAGTCACCTAACATTACCGCTGGATATATTTCGTAAACCACATCAAATACTGACGAACCGATGCCACAGACAGAACGTGAGGAGAGGGGCAAGTGTAATTGGTTAATACAAACCATAAAAAAAGCACGGAAGTATGTTTTTTTAACACAAACCTACGTTTTTTAATGGAACCCCGTTAGTTTTGTTAGCACATCTGAACATATAAACTAATACGTAATCAGTGCCGTTTGTTGCATTTTAAAATGTTAATTACATCCGGAGATATTCTAACCTAAAGTTGACGCTTGAGTACCACTCCTCCGCTGTTCGATCGTGTGTATCACTTCATTGCAGGGTCCCAAACAGTTAATAACGTGTGAACATCGATGCAGGACTACTTTGCAAGTGAATGCCTGGGTCACAAAGTCTACAAAGCATACTCAGTGACAAGAACAGACACCATCTGAACCAGAATTACATACTCATTCTGTGAAAAGATGTAATAAAGTGGGTCAACCAATTCTAATGTAAGTCATTAATATGGAGTTCTCCATTAAATGTAGTCACGAAAAACGGATGCGAACTAAAGTAGAATACGAACAGTACACTTACAACGCATTTTAATCCGGCAGCCTGTACACAGATACCTATGCAGGAGCAAATGTAGAAGACTCCACAGATCATTTTGACGAAACAAGTTAGCCATATGTCTCCAGTGTCTCACTAAAAACAGAGTATGAACAACAAACAATACATTTTAACAGTAATCAGTCATTATCAAATCTAATAAAAATGTACGCACGACTGGAAGCATAAATACGTCAACAGCTGGTAAGTTTTCCGTTAAATTAGAGATATTTCGAAAAACAGATGCGAATTAAAAGATATCAGAATACGATTGATAAATGTACAACGCATTTAAATCGAGCAGCTCACAGAACACCATGCGATAACAAATGGTTCTTTTTGTATCCCATCCTCGTCGCCACTTTTGTGTCCCAGCCTCGTCGCCGATTTTATGTCTCGTTTCCGTCGTAGGTGTCGGTGGCCGAGTAGAAAAGCACCGACACAGAAATAAAGGAAGCACGCTTGTGCAGGTACGAAGGTGAGCAGCCAGTGGGACAGCAGAAACTAGAAACACTAGAGTAAATTAGAACGAGATATATATTGCACAGAATTTATACAATACTTAACTTTTAAATAGTTCAGTACGGCAGAATGCTGATACATAGTTGAGCTAGAGGCCTGCCTAGTGCCTATCCGATAGCAAAGTCTTCACTGGTGCCTATCTGAATACGAAGTGTTTACTGGTTCCTATCTCAGTCCCAAGTGTACGATGTCGTTCAGTGGTGGCCACGAGCGGAGTTCTAGCAGAGGGCGCTCGTGGCTGACGTCGTAAGAACGCCGCGTCGTGCGTGCATGGCGGCGCGCGGCGAAAGTAGGTGGCGCGCACTTTGGACTTGTGCGACACCACAGTTCTATATGAAATATGAACAAATTCGATATCTTCTACTCTACCAGAGATTACCAGCTCGAGAAAAAAAATCACAGTACGATTAACATACCGCAAAGCAATTTAGTGCACTGTAACCGGCGCTCGCACACACACACACACACACACACACACACACACACACACACACATGCACGCACGCACGCACGGGCGCACGTTGCGAACTTCCAACGCGTCAAGTGGGGAAGAGGGGAACAAAGGTCTGGAAACCCCTGTGTTGCACACTGCCTTGTTGACATTTTGGGTCTATGGCTTCGTGGGGCCTGCGCAACAATCTCCATGCCTCCATCAGCGTTTTGCAACTGAAATAGTGATGCAAATGACGTCTCAATTCCCTAGTCACTAGGGTTCAGACACTATGGTCAGTAGGCCAGGGGAGTCGCTGCAGGCATGTGGTGCTGTTAGCCGAACAGCACGCCACTGTCCTAACGGATATGCTCGTTGTACTTACCACTTGGATTTCTGCTATTATTTGACAAAGTACTCGTAAGCGTATCCAAGGGGGCTAGCGTGCTATCACTGCCGTGAGTCTTTAAAACTGTGAGCCTTTGGTTTGAGTGGGCGTGAGGTCGTGATAACGTCATCTGTATCTATGCATGTCGCTATTCAATAACGTTTGACAGCTCAGTACAAGCCTACAGTAGTTCCACCGGCTAGCAACTATTACTCAGTTCGGTCGTAATACAAAGCACATGCTGTGTCGTTCTCTAAAAAATGTTCAAATGTTTGTATAGCTTATGGGACTTAGCTGCCGGGTCATTAGTCCCTAAACTTACAAACTACTTATCAACTAGCTTATACTAAGAACGGCACAAATATCCATGCCCGAGGGGGGATTCGAACCGTGGCCGTGCAGACCGTGACTGGAGCGCCTCAGTCCTCTCGGCCACCGCGGCAGGGAATCTTGTTTTTCCCACACAAACACTAAGCTTGTTTTCAGCAGAGCTGAGTAAAGCGTAAGCGCAAACACAATAATAAGCTCCGTAATTCATCGTATCTGGCATTCCTGAGATTTCCGACGTCCGTTAGGTAAAGTATGTAACATTTACCAATTATTGAGGAAGGAAAGTATTAACATGAGCTGCATTGGGACATTGAAATTATACGATGGCGGAAAGTGAAAATGAGCCAGGCTGGGATCCGAACCCTGGTCCTCCGCTTGGGACCATCGGTCGTCGTCCCCCCTCTCCCCCCTTGGGTCCTCTTACCGACCGAATGCGCTGAGCCACCCGCCAGCAAACAGTTGCCTACTTGCGCTTGTCTCCTGCCCCTCTTAAATTCCCACAAGGTGTACACTAAGGTCGTCGCGGCCCTATTGTCCACTCCCTCTTATACTCGCCATCAACTTCACCGCAAATGCAGTAATATGGTACGGGAACCCGAAATGGCGACTATGAGAAGGCATGGACGATGGGGGCGTCACGGCCGTAGCGTGCGACTTACGGGGATTTGAACGGCGTGGGTAGCCAAGTGGTTAAGGCGACTGCTGGCCCGAAGCGGGAGACCCGGGATCGAATCCCGGCCCGGCTCACATTGTTACTTGCCGCCATTGAGTAATATCAATGCCCTAGTGTACTAAAGTCATTAATTTTCTTGGTATCCTTATTATTATTATTATTATTAATGCAACATGGCTGCGAACTAGGTATGGTCTGTTCTTCGTCCATTAACTGCTTGAATTTCTCCTCTAATCCAGAGCCCACACAGAGCATCCCATACTGGCTCAGAGGTGCAACACCAGGAAGGATTGCTTCTTGACTTTTGGCAAAATCAATGTGAAAATTTTTTTATTTAAAAGATTTAAACACATGGAAAACGTACTTAAATTTCTATAATAATGTTACATCTCAAATGTTAAAAATTGTTTGTAAATCTATCGGACCAAACTGCGTGGTTATCAGGCCGTAGCTTACTAACTACTTAAACGAAGGTAAACTAACATAAGGACAACACACACACCCATGCCCCAGGGAGGACTCGAACCTCAGCAGCGAGGCGCCTTAGAGCGCTCTGCTAAATGTTACATCTCCCACAATCTTTAATAATGAACATAAACCACTTCCTGTAAACCAAGTTGTGACACCTTAATTCCCATTTGTTTTCCGATGATTCCTCGTTCTAACAATCTCTTCTACGTAAAGTATTATGCATCTATGTCATAGCTTTCACATACGGTAGGCTATAACCATTCTACTATGAAGTCTGCAGACCTGCAACAGCTTTCACAGTATTTCAATTATATCGAAATACTGCAGCAGTAATGTATTTCCATGCTGCTATTTCACTTTCTCAGTAGCTGTAAAATTTAACACATCCGCAAAACGCAGATGGAGCTGGCAATATTACCGGGGTTCCAGTTTAATTACTTGTTGTAGCCCGAACATTATATATTGCTTTATACAGGTTACAAGTAATGAAGTTGGAGCCCCGGTAATATTGCCGGTTCCATCTGCGTTTTGCGGATGTTTTACATTTTACAGCTACGAAGAAAGGGAAATAGCAGCATGGAAATACATTACTGCTGCAATCTATCTATATCTATAAATGTGAATGTCTATTCGGTGTACGTTTATCACGTCTGAACGACAAGACGCAGAGACTTAAATATTTGTACGGTTACTAATTTATACCTGAGGAAGGTTTTAGTCACGGTTTTATAGCAATCTGATAGATATTTAGCAATTTGAAGAATATAACGCGAAATGCGGAACAATAATTACTCTTTGAAAATTATATTTACTCTTTGAAAATGGTTTTATTGGTTGCATTGTTGCTTGAGGGTTGATAATGGTAATAGGGTGGAGTATATTTGGATGGAAAGTTATCGGTCTATATAAAATTCTACGTGTGTGTGTGTGTGTGTGTGTGTGTGTGTGTGTGTGTGTGGTAATATTTCGCTCTGCAGCGAAAACTACAGAACGCAAATGAATGGTCTGTGTCTAATTGTTGTCCGAAGTCTCCCGTTGTACACCATAGCAGTTCCATGCCGATAGCTATAAGGGGGTGGAAGATATGGTGGTTGAAAGGCGTCAAATTATTAAAAAAACTGAAGGCCAGCGATAACGTTTGCGACTCTATAGCAAGGACGTTACATACAGCTAAACGTGATGCCACAGACCATATCTTCAGTCTATGCGTGCTACAATGTCTTCAGCTCTTTCTCTGTAAGGATAAGCATACGAATAAGGAAATATAAGAATAAATAAAAAGCACACTACTGAACGATAGCTTATCTATCGTAATCAACTAATACGCGTGCGGATCCGTGGGTTTAGGCTAGTATTTCGATATAATGGAAATACTATGAAAGCTGTTGGAGGTCTGCAGAGTGTTAATAGTAGAATTGTTATAGCTTACCGCACTTGCTGCCGCCTACTTACATTTCGCGTAATGATTACAGACAAGATAAGTTGGGGCTCGTGCGAAGGCAAATAGGCATTCTTTTTTTTCCTTGTTCTATTTGGGAGTGGAATGGGAAAGAAAATGCCTATTAGTGGTACAGTGTACCCTCCACCACGCGCCCTACGGTGGATTGCGGAGTATGTATGTAGATGTACAAGGTATGTGAGCACTATGATATAGGTGCATAGTACTTCACACTGACACGCCACACCAATCTAACAATATGTAGGCTTGTCTTAGCATTTATGATTCACTAAAATGTGAAAGACATTTACTAAGGGTCTCGGACATTTTAGGCACTGATGTAACGCGTGTAATTTTTTTTTTCAAATAACGTAGTAATTTTCGAGGCATCAGTGACCCATAGGCCTTGGAGGTGATAGTTCCCTTATGAAATTAAAATTTGCCTTAGGTGCTTCACAGGAGGCGGCTGCATCAGTCCTACTTGAGACAGCGGAGCGTCCGGTTGAGTTGCGGGACTGTGGGTGTAGAATGTATGCGCTTTCGTGGTTTGGCTGCTGTTGCGACGACGAACATTTGTCTTCCTGGCACTGGAGGTTTTCCAATTCCCTGGCTCCAGCCGACTCGGTGCCAGCCGCCCACACCAAGCAGACCACTAAGCTACCCTCCCTGTAGTTACACTGCGCTTCCTAGAAACTATATCCAGCCAAACTATTCATCAGCAAGCAGCAACACCGCCCCCCTGTCACGCAGTTATTTTGGACATCCGAGGGGGGGGGTTGCCTTCCAACTACTCAGTTTGTCATAGAAGGCTAACTCCCCCAGTTTCCCTCCTTATCTGTCATAGCTTAAGTAACTAAAACACTGTTTTGGTCTGCCGTGATAACGGGAAAAGTTGTCAGATGACAGGTGTACGTCCTCCCAGTTAACGCCACCATGCCAGTGGTAACACACTGGACTCGCATTCGGAAGGACGGCGATTCCAGTCTGCCTGCGGCCATCCAGATTGTGATTTCCATTAATCGCTCCAGGCAAATGATGGGAGGGTTCATTTGAAAGGCTGCTGTTGTGACAACGAGCAACGATTTCTGTACACCATCCTTCTCAAACCCATTCAGTCCGGTGCTCCGTCTCTGACCACGCCGCCTACGTGAAACCCCAATGTTGCAGGTGACATTGCTTGTCTGTGGCATCCCACCTCGAGCACCACCTTACAGGCGTCAGCACCTGCTACATTTGGACCTACTGCTAGCTATTTTGCGGGACTGCATTCATTTCTTTGAGTATAGATCTTCTAATTTGATGTCACGATGCGGTATCGAAAAAAAAAAGGAAAAAAAAAAACTTTTAGTGACGATGAGTTCAATTTAATCATTTTACTTTGCTTCTTGAAGTTTTTTTTGTTAATGTAGTGCTTGTTTGCGTGTTTGTCAAACAAGCTAAAACTATTTTTAAATTTTTATCTCAACATAAAGTTGTTCAACTCTAAAAACATGAATCAATTTTTACAAAATTCGTTGATGAGACTGAATGTATGTTATTAACATAAGGTGTGCTTGGTCTCTAATGACCATGATGGCGATGGGACGTTACACCCTCATTTTCCTTCCTTCCAGAGTTACCCTGAGTTGGCTGTAGACGTTAGATCTGTGGCTACAACTTTCCTATTGAAAAAAGAAATAAGTTTTATATATTACGGTAATCGAAAAATTAAAGAAATTAATTTATGAGAAAACCAAACATCTCCAGTCCAACTTGCATAAAATAAAACTGGAGGTGGATGTGGATATGTAATGGAAAATGCAGCTGAAGCATCTACAATGAACTTTCCTGCCGACTGATTACAGTATGTTATACCTACTGATGTGTATTTTTTTTTTTTAATACTGAGACATGTGTTCTCTCGAGTAATATGCAATTGCTGTAGATCCGAACTGTTCGTGATGGAGAATTATTGTAATTTGACATGGGCTCTCTGGGCGGTCCTTGTTGTCCTCTCTCCGATATTTCGTGTAAACCGCGAACAGACTGACATCTGCCAGCCTCCTCATTCTGAATGATGACAGCCCAGACTACCTATCTGCGATAGCTGAAATCAATACTACTTTTGACCAACGTCAAGAGTTCCTCTTTACTTGAAAATTGCTAATTTTGTTCTGACATACTTTAGGAGCCTCTGATCTCCATTGTAGTAAGCAGACATTCTACTGGGGTAGTCCTTCAACTTGGTGGAACAGTGGTTGTTTGGCGCAATATCTTGATTGCACAATTGACGTGCCATAATTCTTCCACCATAGGTTGCGACAGTTAAATGTAGTAACGGCTTTCCTCAGCCTCTGCACTATGAAGCTTTAAAGATTTCACACAGTAGACCGTATCCTGGAGGAAAGAGTAGATCAGAAATGAATGGTTGCAAGGAAGAAAGAGGGAAGAAAGATAGTGGAATTAAGACGAAATCATTAGCTCAGTTGGAGGAGGAGAGTCAGTGTTATAAGTGAAGGAACAGGCGACAAAGCTACGTAAAACGATTTGGAATACACATAACAAATCAGGACCGTCAGACAGCAATTTTACATTCTTATAGACCAGGGGTCTCCAATTTACTACGCCACGAGGGCCACGTTTCATGTTCCGAGTCGAGCGCGGGCCGGACAGCATATTTGGCGATTACTGCAGAATGCGATACAAACGCCAACTTTCATGGAGGTAAAAAGAGGGGATATGGCAGGACATCAGAAACTCGAAGCTGACTAAACCTAGCTCCGACATTACAGTTTGTTCAAAACATTAGTTTTCTGCTGAGCTGCTGTCGAAGGTTTGCAGTTGATAATGTCTGTGTGCGTTGTTTATGGCTGTACTAACCGTTTTTGACAGCACTAACAAGTCGAAGGTAATCTCCTTTCATTCGTCCTGTGAGCCTTTTGAACAAACATGGCTGCCGACTGGCTTCAAACAGCACAGCAGACGCCCGTAGTGACATCTCCCCTCCTTTTACCTCCATGCCTACTTTGACCTGTAACGTCACTGGTAAGGAGGAAACCACAATTTAACATGTATTTAGTATAATCACCATCATATCACTTTTTACACCAATGGGCGTGCTGTGACATGAGGAAGGCGCAATCTGTCAGTTTGACAGAGTGCAGAGTGTGTGGCCCGGAGCCTCGGCACGAGCATTTCGGAAACTGCACACCTTGCCGGATGTAGAGTATAGTGCTGCAGTGTCTTCAAGTGGCAAAACCAAGGTGCAACCACGTCCAAACGTCGACGGGTTGGAGGTCCTCTCATTACGGTCGTCGTAGGCTGGTCAGACCGGTAAAACAGGACAGGCTGCCAACTGTGGCAGCACTAACACAGTAAATACTGTGCCGGTGCAAATGACAGCACACTTACACACTCAGCACTCCTAACGGTGGGCCTCCTCAGACGACCATCCATGCATGTGGCAATGTTAAGACATCGGCAACTATGACTATCGTCATTGGATGATGGCGCAATGTGAGAGCATTACATGGTCTGACGAATCTCCATAACTTTGTCATGACAAGACGAGGGTGTGGCTCCGTCGTCTGGAGAACTGATCCTTTACTGTGGCCGGGCACAAGCTGGTGGTGGCTCAGTGGAACTCTGACGTGGCCGTCTGCGGGGCCAGAGGAGTAGCGTACACTGGTGGCGGACTGCGAAGACCCTATCATGACAGTCTCGTTTCCCAGAGGCAGTGGCATCTTTCAAGATAATGCGCCATGCCACAAGGCCAGGACTGGGATGGAGTAGTTCAAGGAACCCAGTGGAAATTTGCTATTGATGTGCTGGACACTCGCTAGATATGAACCCGATCGAACACATCTGGGATCTGATGAAACGTAACGTCTCAGCTCATCGCCCCTCACCTGGCTTTTCAGGAATTGGGTGACTTGTATGTTCTGGTGTGATAAGGCTCCGACGTACCAAGATCTCATCACTTGTATGTCAAGGGGTGTCGCCAATGTTATTCGCGCCAAAGAGGTGCACATACCGTGTATTGGCTGATAAATGTATTTACTCAAGACTCAAGATTCATTACAAGTTCATTTCCGACAGTAATCTCTCTCTAAACTTCCAAACTTCATAGAAGTCCTTATCATACAAGTTAACTGGAGCTGTTCATAAGTTATATATGTTACATGTGGCACATTTTAATCTGAACATATCTATGGATAATCGATTTTATCGGGGAGTTATGGTTTTATGTATGTTCCCGATCTGTTTTACGACTTTCATCCAGTGATGGTCAGTCACCGAAATCAGTACAAATAAGCTCTAATAAAACAAATCGTGGTTGAAACACATTTTATGAAACTTATTTGTATGATTTATTTCTGAATATGGTACACACTGAACGAAGAGTATGTTTTCCTTGGTTTACTTTTTGAACTTACACCCTTGTGGTTCATGGTGTGAGTTCCTGTAGTCATGTCCAAGTTCATGAACCACGGGCAACGTATGAGTGGCCAAGTAAGTGGTCCTGACAGTTGGGATACCAGTTACTTTGGAATAAGGTTGGGCATCTCGGACATATTCTGAGTCGTTGCCACCTTTGTGCTCTGACGGCAGAGACTACCAAATCCACCAGTTAGTCCCTCAACCGTTAGGGGTATAACCCAGTGGGGCCCTGGGCAAGTAAGGCTAGCAACCTGCTTCCCAGGTACTTAAATATCATGCTGGCAACAATCAGAGCAAAGTGCCTCGGACCTTTGGAGATGATGGAGTCCCACCTCTAATTAACAGACCAGGGTCTTCTCAGATACGACTTGGCAAACGATCTGGAATGAGATGGGGCGCTATTAATATCAATGGGGATTACAATGGGAAGAAGGTAGAGCTGGCGGAGACTTCAAGTAACATGGGGTTAGATGTTTTAGCTGTTAATGACGTTAGAGTAAGGGGAGAGAAAGAGGACGAAGTCGGAGAATACAAGGTCTACTTGTCAGGAGTTAAAGTAGGAAGAGCACAGTGGGGTGTAGGATTTTACATCAGGAAAGCAATCGAACCCAGCATAATTGCAATAAGGTATGTAAATGAACGACTGATGTTGATAGATTTGGCCATCTCCAGCAAGAAAATTAGGATTGTGGCAGTGTATTTACCCTGTGAAGGGACGGATCAAGATGAGATGGACAGATTTTACAACGCACTTAGTGATGTAGTTGTTAGAGTGAAGGATAAGGATAGTGTTTTACTCATGGGTGATTTCAACGCCAGGATAGGAAATCGAACAGAAGGTTATGAAAAGGTTATGGGTAAGTTTGGAGAGGATATGGAGGCCAACAGGAACGGAAAACAGCTCTTGGATTTCTGTCCCACTATGGTCTTAGTTATCACAAACTCCTTCTTTAAACATAAGGACATTCACTGCTATACTTCGGAAGGAAGGGGTCCCAAAAGAGCAGAAAGTCAGGTCTATGTGTAGAAGGATAAGAGTGGAGAAGCTTCAAGACAAGGAAATTAGGTACAAATACATAACAATGATCTCGGAAAGGTACCAGTTAGTTGAATGTAATGATTTACAGTCACTGGAAGAGGAATGGTCAAGGTACAGGGACACACTGCCGGAAGCAGCTAGAGAATGTTTTGGAACAGTAGTGTGTAAAGGCAAGAAGAAGCAGACAGCATGGTGGAATGACAGTCAAGGCAGCCTGTAAAAAGAAAAAGAAGGCATTTCAAAAATGGCTCCATACTAGAAATCAGGGAGACAGAGAAATTTATGTTGAAGAAAGAAACAAAGGCAAACGGATAATTGCAGACTCCAAGCAGAAATCATGGGAAGACGTTGGAAACAAGCTAGAAACTCTGGGTCAAGCCGCGGGAAAACCGTTTTAGAGCGTAATTAGCAATCTTCGAAAGGGAGGGAAGAAGGAATTAACAAGTGTTTTGGACAGGTCATGAAAGCTGCTAGTCAATCCTGTGGATGCCTTGAGCAGATGGAGGGAATATTTTGAAGAATTGCTCAATGTAAGTGAAACGTTCAATGATGTCAGATTTTCAGGTAGAATGGGATAGGAACGACGATGAAAACAGGATCTCATTTGAGGAAGTGGAGAAAATGGTCAGTAGATTACAGTGCAATAAAGCAGCTGGGGTGGAGGAAATTAAGCCAGAACTCGTCAAATACAGTGGAATATCAGGTCTCAAATCGTTACACAGGATAATTGAAAAGGCGTGGGAATGGGGACAGGTTCCGTCTGACTGGATGAAAGCGGCAATCACGCCAATTTTCAAACATAGAAACAGAAAAGACTGCAGCAGCTATAGAGGTATCTCTTTAATTAGCTTTGTAGGCAAATATTCTCAGGTATTGTTGGAAGGAGAGTGCGAGTATTAATTGAGGGCAAGCTAGGTGAAAATCAGTGTGGGTTTAGGCCTCTTAGAGGCTGTCAGGACCAGATCTTTAGCCTACGACAGGTAATGGAAAAGTGCTATGAGTTGAACAGGGAATTGTATCTATGTTTCATAGATCTAGAAGAGGCTTATGGCCGTGTTCCTAGGAGGAAGCTACTGTCAGTTCTTCAAGATTATGGTATAAGAGGCAAACTTCTGCAGGCAATTAAAGGGCTTTACGTAGACTGTCAGGCAGCAGTTAGAGTAGATGGCAAATTAAGATCATGGTTCAGGGTAGTTTCACGGGTAAGACAAGGCTGTAACCTGTCACCACTGTTGTTCATACTATTCATGGATCATATGTTGAAAACAGTAGACTGGCAGAGCGGGATTAAAATAGGTGAAAACAAAATAAGCAGTCTCGCATATGTGGATGATTTAGTTGTAATGGCCGATTCCATTGAAAGGTTGCAAACTAATATTTCAGAGGTCGATCAGAGGTGCAAGGATTATGATATGAAGATCAGCATCTTCAAAGCGAAATGAATGTCTGTGGGAAAGAGATTCAAACAGGTTGAGTGCCAAATAGGAGGAACAAAGTTAGAACAGGCAGACAGTTTCAAGTACCTGGAATGTATTTTCTCACAGGATGGCAACATAGCGAAAGAACTGGAATCGAGGTGCAGCAAAGCTAATGCAGTGAGTGCTCAGCTAAGAAGGAAGTCAGTACCAAGACTAAGTTAGCAGTGCACCGCTCTATCGTTCGACCAACTTTGTTGTAGGGGAGTGAAAGTTGGGTGGATACAGGTTACCTTATGAATAAGGTAGAGGTTACAGATATGAAAGTAGCAAGAATGATTGCAGGTACTAATAGATGGGAACAATGGCAGGAGGGTGTCCATAATGAGGAAATCAAAGAAAAACTGGGAATGAACACCATAGATGAAGCAGTTAGAGCGAACAGACTGAGATGGTGGGGTCATGTTACAAGCATGGGAGAAACAAGGTTACCTAAGAGACTCATGAGCTCGGCAGCGGAGGGTAAGAGGAGTCGAGGTAGACCAAGAAGAAAGTACTTATATTCGGTGTAGAATGATTTTGAAGTAAAAGGCATAACATCAGACGAGGCATCAACGTTAGCACTGAATAGGGGATCATGCAGAAATTTTATTAGAGGTACTATGCTCCAGAATGAACGCTTAAAGGCATAATCAGTCGATGATGATGATGATGATGATTTATACCCTTATTTTTATTTCTGGGAACGTCTTCCTGCGTACTGATATAAGAAACCAGCAAGCCGGCCGCGGTGGCCGAGGGGACTGAGGCGCTCCAGTCACGGTCTGCAAGGCCACTACGGTCGGGGGTTCGAATCCCCCCTCGGGCATGGATATTTGTGCCGTCCTTAGTTGTAAGTAGTTCATAAGTAGTTTGTAAGTTTAGGGACTGATGACCCCGTAGTTAAGTCCCATAGACTCTACAAACATTTGAACATTTTAGAAACCAGCAAACAGTTGAGTGTCAGGATACTTAGCTCACGGCTTACAGGTATAATAAAACTTATATCCAATATTTCGTATACTCATTGACGGAATTAAAAGAATTTAATGCTTTCGAAATCTACTCGTGAAGTGGCATACCCTTCACGTTATAGGCACTTTGTAGGAGAATGACGCTCTTAAGGACGACAGAGCGAGGTGGCGCAGTGGTAACACACTAGACTAGCATTCGGAAGGATGGTGGTTCACATCCACGTCCGGCCATCCAGATTTAGGTTTTCCGTGATTTCCCTAAATCACTCCAGGCAAATGCCGGGATGGTTCCTTTGAAAGGACACGACCGACTTCCTTCCACACACTCCGAGCGTTAGCTCCGTCTCTAATGACTACGCTGTCGACGGGACGTTAAACTCCAAACTTCCTTCCTTCTTCTTAAGGACGAATGACAGATAAGTAACCACACTTTGGACAATTCACTTACCGGGAACAATGACTGATAAAATGATACATGTACTTTCCCTTAACACAAGAGTTTGAAGTTTGGTGAACAACTTACCTTCCGAGAACCCGCCCTACGTCAGCTCCACCGCCGCCGCAAACTGCCCCCTATTAATTTTTAAAATCCCAATTTGCATACCAAATTAATTGCAACATCCTAAGTTTTCGCAATAACAATTTTCCAAAAAGAACATTTCGTTTTCTCTCGGAATTCGCCAGTGTGCAACAGTAAATGTGTTGCTGTTCGTAAGTAATGTGTAACAAGAGTTGCTAATAAATAAATACCAGTAAAGTCAAAGGAACTGTGTGTGCATTAAATTGAATAGTTTGACGGTAGATCGGATAGGGGAGGGAGGGACGGAAGTGTGATGGTGTCAGGTGGGGACATTGCATCAAGAGTCCTGGGCTCGAAACTTGGTCAGAACCATCCATCAACTTATTTTCTTTGGCAAGAAGAAAATTAAATTAAATTAAATTTCACCACTAATTGTCATTACATTGTCGAAAAAACTATGTACATTTATCGATAATTATTTAAAAAGAATTCTCACCAAAGTCACATTTTAAACTATACAACAAAAGAAATGTTCAGTTTTCAGAAGTCGTTCGCCACCTAAGGTCTCTGGGGGGAAAAAACTGTTTACTATAGATTCGTACACTGTTAAGTATTGTAATACAATTACAACTCATATGGTATGCAAATTTGCATGTAAAACATAACGAATTTCATGTCACAGGTTTGTGATGAAGTACTTACAATGGCTCCAACCACGCTTTTCGTATTGACAGTGCATGTGACAACTGACGGTTGATAAAAAATGTTAGATCATAGACGGGATGTAACGGTAGCGACTGCCTCGTGCACAATTATTTCTTCACTTTGAGTCTGTTCGCTCTAACTGCTTCATCTATGAGAATGAACACCATAGATGAAGCAGTTAGAGCGAACAGACTGATATGGTGGGGTCATGTTACACGCATGGGGGAAGCAAGGTCACCTAAGAGACTCATGAGCTCGGCAGCGGAGGGTAAGAGGAGTCGAGGTAGACCAAGAAGAAAGTACTTAGATTCGGTGCAGAATAATTTTGAAGTAAAACGCAAAACATCAGACGAGGCATCAATGTTAGCATTGAATAGGGGATCATGGAGGAATTTTATTAGAGCTACTATGCCCCAGACTGAACGCTGAAAGGCATCATCGGGGTCTGATGATGATGATGATGATGATGATGATTGTTAGGGGGAAAATTGAGCGCGGCAGGTGTGCGATGGCTCCCTAAGAAATGCTCGGAGGGGCTGCTGTTAATGGAGAATTCTGCGAGTCCTTGTTCTGTATCTGCAGGCTGCGAAGAAAGCTATTAGTGGAGCGCTAGTACAAAATCGTTTCGCACATATCTTTTGGGTTCCGTCGATTCGTCTTTTGCAGCAGTTGAATAATCACCTTTGTTGTTGTGCTGTATCCTACGTACTTATTTTGTTTTAAATGTAGCATGTTTTGAAGAAATCAGTTCACTAGTATGGGCAAGTTTTGTGATTATTGGGGATGGCTGTGCTAAGTTATTCAAAGTGTTATTTTCTATTAAGAACTGGATATATTCGGTAGAGGTGTAAAATTTCGTGTAATCGCTCTGTTACGGATTTATGAGAGAGAAAATTACTATGTATGTGGATGATCTGTTGGTGAGGTTAAAATTTCAGTTGTCTTGTATGTATCAGTCAATTTAAAGTTCGATGAGAATATGAAACACAGAATAAAGCTCATGTCAGTTGAAACACCTTAATTCTAAGCTATAGTGCGTTTATGTTGTTGTTTATTTGATATCATCATATAATCTCTTTAATGGCAGTCTGTTGCAAAATTCTATCATGAATTGAAGGGTGTTTTATTACTGACCGAATACGTTACCGTCACTGGACAGTGAACTCTGATATCTGTAAGTTGCTCTTGTTGATAACAGATGTCAATAAACGTGTATCTTAGTACTTCAAGTATGTTAGCTGGGACGTATGTAATGGATGTTCAGTTTAGCAGATAACTTGGTCCCGTATTAAAATTATTTCTTGATCTATGTTGAGCATCTTGTTGATTGGGTTCATACACGGTTATATCAAGTCTGAGACTTCTATTGTATTTTCTTGCATCTGAAGTCTTGATATGTGGCCTACGTTTTGTTTGCATGACTTTCGCGAATTAAGATTATTTTGTTTGGGAATGAAGCTGAATGATGTGCACTGCAGTGAATGCTTTACGTAGTCAGTTTAAGAATTTCAATTTTCTTTTTCACCCTCTGATCAAATGTCCATACCATAAATTCGCTTAAATATCTAGGCGTTACGAATTTAAAGTGGAAAGAAAACACAGGAAACATTGTGGGGAATGTTAGAGGCTACGTTTCATTAGTAGAGCACTTAAAAGGTGCAGAAGAAACTACGTGCACTAAAATTGTTAATCCTATTTTGGAGTATTGCTGTGCAATGTGGGATGCCTAGCAAGTGGGACTGAACATTTTCCATCTGGATTCGATTAGGGAATATTTTGAATGGAAATGGTAGGCGCAATGATCTTTCCTAGTAAATTACTCTATTCGTATGTGTCGATTATGTCACTATGTTATTTCGGTTTTCGTTTCAGGTGTAACAAGTTCTAGAGCAGTGGATTTTTCCCTGCACTTTCAGCTGTTTAACATGCAACGTTCGTTAGATAGACCCCAGAATATGATTAGTTGTCAAAAAATGCATGCTGTATTTTATCAGATCTTTCGTCGAAACACTGCCTGCTTGGTGTAGAACTGTTAGGTAGCTACTCTGCTAGTAGTGTTTAGGGTAAGTATGGAAACATTTCTGGAGAGTTTCAATGTTTTATTAGCTCGTTTTGGGATAGAATACGTAATGATTTTACGAGTGTTGATAGTAGTTGGAAAAAGATCGGACCTATTTTGAGTTTACGATTATCTTCCGTTGTGTCAGCGCGACTGTTTTGCGTAACTGTTTAGAGAAACTGCTGGACAGCTCGAGAATTCTCTTAGGGGGTCTGACAGGACTTTTGCGGCCTGTCCTGTACTTAAGGACTAGTTGATTGGTACATTGCGCTTGCATGGTAATCGGAAAAACTTGTAGGAATATGTTCGACGTATTTGTACCTTTTCAAAGGCCTCATGAGTTTTCCTGCAATGTGAAGATTAATCGAAAGTCTCTCGGAATGCGTTAGAGGCGATTGCGATCATTACGTTGCGCGTATGCAGTTGTACTTCAACCTAAAAGTGTAGACAGCATACTTGATGCCTGTTTATCTGTCGATGAGATGACGCTTTTCTCGCAGTGCGTACTGTCGTTTGAGGCCGAAGGTGTAGACGGCCGCATTGACGAATGTTTTGGACTCGTCTACTAATTTAAAGGTGTTTTAGCAATGTCTACTACTATTATTAATTAGATGAATCATCTATCACCGTCTGTACCTAGACATAAGACTTCGAAATTGAATGTGAACATATTTTGTTAGTATCCATCTAGATAGGGATACATGATCATCGTAATAAAATATTAGAAATCAGATAGAAAACGGAACTTTGCATGGTGTAAATTCTGATCTATCCAATAGACCTTGTGGAGTTGTGTGTTAGATGGATAAGTACATGGATTGCGGAGAGGCGACCGTTTCTTCTGCAGTTGGATGATGAGTTTGTGATGTATGGATATTTACTTCGGAAAATGACTGTTCTGTCTGCGTCTATTTCTGGTTGCTCTCTACTGACGACAGAGGATGGTGCGTTTTCTCTTTGTGATGTTTAGTTTCAGCAAGGTCTGGTACCTGCGAACGTCATTCCCAGGTCCTAAGAAAAAGTGAATCCATCGCCCGGACATAACCCAATGTCCTTTACATAAATTATACCGCGAAGAACAGTTAACGTCTTATTTGCAAGGAAAAGAGAACTGGAAATGTAGGAGATTTAAGCCAAGAAAAGGCAACTCGGATATATGGCGAAGACAATTGCTTTAAAGGAAAAATACCAGCTGCGTTTGGAGAAAGAAGCTATTACAAAAGTGCATGCTCGGTTTACATATGGCTTTAAACAGAGGGTGTTTAGAAATCTGGCTACTACTGGGACTTAAAATTTTTGCTTTTACAGTAAACATCCAGGGTGATTGGTTACGTGTCTTAGTTCTGGCCGAAATTAATGATACGCAGGACGTAGTCTACATTAAAGTACACGCGAAAAAATGTAAAGATGCAATGTCTTTTGGATCTGATTATGCTGAAGCGATAGCTCCTTACTTAACAGCCATATACAACCGCTCTCTCATAGAAGGATCTGTACCAAAAAAAGATTGGAAAGTTGCACAGGTCACACCTATATTCAAGAAAGGCAGTAGGAGTAACCCACTAAACTGCAGGCCTTTTTCATTGAAGGTTAACACGGATTTAGAAAATATCGTTCATGCGAAACACAACTAGCTCTTTATTCACACGAATTGATGGGTGCTATCGACAAGGGTTCGCAAATCGATTCCATATTTCTTAATTTCCAGAAGGCTTTTGACACCGTACCTCACAAACGGCTTTTAATCAAACTGCGTGGTTATGGTATATCGCCCAAAATTTGCGATTGGATAGGGGATTTCCTGTCAGAGAGGAGACGACACAGTTCGTAGTAATCGACGGTAAGGCGTCGACTAAAACAGAGGTGATATCGGACGTTCCACAGGGTAGTGTTATTGGTCCTCTGCTGTTCCTTATTTACATAAACGATTTAGGGGCAAATCTAAGGAGCTCTCTTAGGTTGTTTGCAGATAACGCCGTCTTTACCGTCTAGTAAACTCATCTGAAGATCAAAACCAACTGCAGAACGATCTGAATAAGATATCACTATGGTGTAAAAATTGGCAATTGACTCTAAATAATGAGAAGTGTGAAGTCGTCCACATGATTACGAAAAGAAATCCGTCAAACTTTGTTTACAAGATAAATCAATCAAAAGTGAAGGCCGTAAACTCCACAAAATATCTAGGAATTACTAATACTTCAGACTTAAACTGGAAAGAACACGTAGATGATGTTGTGGGAAAGGCGAACCAGAGACTGCGTTTTATTGGCAGAACCCTTAAAATATGCAACAGAACTACTAAAGAAACTGCGTACACTACGCTTGTCCGTCCTTTTATGGAATATTGCTGCCCAGTGTGGGCTCCTTATCAGGTGGGTTTGACGGAGGACATCGAAAGAGTCCAAACAAGGGCAGTTCGTTTCGTATTGTCGCGATACACAGGAGACAGCGTTACGAAAATGATACAGGATCTGGGATGGGAATCATTACAACAACGACGCTTATCGCTGCGGCGTGGGCTACTTACGAAACTACAATCGCCAACATTCTCCTCCGAATGCGAAAATATATTTTTGACTCCCACTTACATAGGTAGGAATGCTCATCAGAATAAAATACGAGAAATGAGAGCTCGAACGGAGAGATTCAGGTGTTCTTTCTCTCCGCGCGCTATTCGAGAATAGAATGGGAGATAAATAGTATAACGGTGGTTCGATGAACCGTCTGCCAGGCACTTAAATGTGATTAGCAGAGTATCCCACGTAGATGTAGATAAATTTTTCAGACAATGTGTAGACGGCAAGCCATGTCAAATAATAAGAAACAGAAATGAACAGGTAAGTCAGGCGCGTTTCCAAGAGTTACTCCGATAGTGATCGGTCTGTCGGATAGGGATATGGAGCCCTGGCAGTCGGAGGGTGGGGTTTGAGTCGGATTGAGACTTCTCTAGCCCTACGCTTCTGCCGCCATGACACTGCAGTGTGCGACCACGAGACAGAGGCACACCTGGAGCAAGGCAACGGAAAACCTAGACGCCCGCGTCTATCCCGAAGGCTCATTTCTCTAGTATGAGACTGAAAATTAAAGAGAACGATGCTCGAAGGAAATAACTCTAAGTTCAAACAAATGTTTATGACTTGCTAGTCATTTCAGTGTTGCATTTGCGATCCTAATCTGCCAGGCGACGATTTCTGCCGGTTCTCTTGGCAGAAGTGTTGTTTACACTGTTGTCCTGGACGCAGCGGCAGAGCCTCGGGTCCGCAAAGCGGCGTGTTCCGGAGCGCGTGAGTCAGGAGCACTTGCCATCTTACTGACTCAGCAATCTGTTCCCTCGGTGACGTCACTGCGACCGGTACGCATTCCCGTTCCTTGCCGGCGTTCCCCGTCTTCCACGGCAGTACGCCGATGCGCTGACCTACCATAGAGTTCCACAAAAGGGAATCCCCTATTTTCAGTCTGATGTTTGCGGCTGACTGCACAACGATTCCGCTACCGTCAGCGTGAATTTCGCAAAAGAACCGCGAAGACGAGACAAAAGAAATTCCGATCCGTATGGAGGCGTATTTCGTTCTCTGTATTTGCCAGTGGAAAGCGGTAGAGCGCAAGACGGCGGTTGCGGCGTGTGTACACTTGCCAGCCACACCATTATTACCACTTACATACTATCCAAACAGACACCTACAGCCGGCCGCGGTGGCCGAGGAGACTGAGGCGCTCCAGTCACGTTCTGCACGGCCACTACGGTCGGGGGTTCGGATCCCCCCTCGGGCATGGATATTTGTGCTGTCCTAGTTCGTAAGTAGTTTGTAAGTTTAGGGACTGATGACCCCGTAGTTAAGTCCCATAAGCTATACAAACACTTGAACATTTTGAGACACCTACACATTTTCTCTGCAAATCACATATCTAATGTTTTATGCCATTACCTGTAACATCAATGTTTCTTATCATAGAATCATATAATGAATTTCAGCATATGATGTGTTGTTATTACAACAGTAAAACTTCCCTTACCATACACTTCCCAATAGCGGACTCCTCTCAATAGCGGACATTTGAAAATTTCCCTGCAAAACATTAGCCCTTATGCTAAAATTATTCCGAATAGCGGACATTCTCAGTAACGGACACGGACACCGTAATATGTCCCCCAACAACAATCAAACCTTCCAAATAACGGACAGCGTGAATCAGTGCACTCTTGCGTGTCAAAACTCTGTCGTCAATTCTAACGTGTGTGGTTTGGATCTTTAGCGTGTTTCTTGTTCGTATTGCGCGGTTTCATGGCACTGTCATCTATTGGAACTTCTTGGAAGTACAGTACGTACAGTATTGGTTCATGCCACGCAGAAACACACGAGGAGAGTGCGGCGCCAAACACTATCCGCCTGTTGCCGGTACATCAGACGAAGCCAAGCGTTGAGTAGTAGACTCATTGTTGTGTTGCAGCGTGGGCTTGGGTAGGACAGGGGAGAGGCGATAGGTGTATCGAATTTTTTCATTCGATGGCTGCCAAAACCTGGTTTCAAAAGTCAAAAGCTTTGTGTAATGCGTCTTGAGTATTTTCGATTTGAAGTTTCGTGCTCGCGCTACACGCTTTAAAATGTCCAGAGATAAAAGTGGCCAAGTACCAAAAAAGAATCATTCGAGTGCCGGTAAAAAAAAGAAACCCTGAGTACGGGCGCGAAACGAAAAAAGAATGTGATCTCGTTGTAACAAAAGCTTCGCACTTTG
The DNA here is from genome assembly GCA_026315105.1 of Locusta migratoria. NCBI lineage: Eukaryota > Metazoa > Arthropoda > Insecta > Orthoptera > Acrididae > Locusta > Locusta migratoria. Next base: position 739,034,928 of record CM048755.1, on the reverse strand, counting down.
CAGAAAATTTATGCTGGTGACCAGCCGCGAAAGTTGCTGCGGATTTGAACGTCGGTACGAGTGCGATTACTGATTGAAAAACAAACTGATCAGATGTTCCATTCAAGCGTCAATCAGCGCAATGGAATCTCGAAGGAGAATGAGAAAAAGTTCATATCCTCAGTTAAAAGAGGTTTTATTTTTGTGGCATGGACAAATAAGAGCGTGGTAATTGAGGTCCTCTGCTTCATCAAAATGGATGACTTTTTATGAGCTCATTGAAGGAAAGGACTAAGAATTCCTCGGAAAATATTGCTGGATGGGTCGGTTCAAGAAAAGGGGTGGAATTCGCACGTTTAACGATCGTACTTAGCGGTATTGACGCTATTGGGTATGTTTCACGCGTGTAAACAGGAGACTTTGGCTTTATACGAGATTTTCTTATCCGAACCGGCCGCCATTCCGATCATTTCGGATAAACGGTAGTTTACTATTTCGTATTTTACCCTTTTCTTAACAGCGGACACTTCTTAAAAGCGGACACTTTTATTTTCCCCATTGGTGCCCGTTATACAGAAGTTTTACTGTAATATCATTATTACTATTACGTTTAAACTCTTACTTCATTGCCTTTGGTTCGTATAATTTATCATATTACAAATTGCACAATGAACTGTACCGTATGATAAATTAAGAATATACTGTACTCTTGTAACACCTACTTAAAGATGTCTATTAAATGAGTATATATAAACACTAATAGTTTTAGTTTCATAGGAATGTAATATTGATATTCTCGGTTATAAAACACCTGCTTTTCATATTTTTAAAGGTTATTGAACCTGTAAACTTGTATGATAGACTGTTAGTATTGTGTGCACCATAAAATACTAATAATGATTTTATAAGAAAATGAATACTATTTAATGTAAATTAATGGAAACCACAGAAATTAAACACTGAATGAGAATTAATAGTGGGAACAATTGTATCATTTTAACTATTATATACTTTTCTTATACTACTCATAATTTCTACAACCAATCTGTATTAATAATATTTTCAATAAAGTATAACAGCTGCAATATAACACGTATAAATGAGTAACTGGACCACCTCCACGTGGTGGGACATGGAAACGCCACACCCAGGAGACGCTGGATATCCTGGGCTAAGAGACCAGCCTCACAGTAATATGACCCATCTTATATACAAATATAGTGGTTCTAAATGTGTAGCAGCAGTGAAAAAAAAATTCTGCGTTGCACAAGGTTTACTGAGCCGCTTTTATATTATTTAACTGTTTTCATTCTCTAATAGCGTGCCAGAATAATGAACACCTAAATATTTCAGTTTTCGATCTGATTGCTTACTTTTGATAATTCCTTATTAGGTGGGTGCTAACAAAATACATTCTCAATGAGAAGAGAAAGTAGATTAAAGAAATTTCGCAAATCAATCTCGCCGTAACGATTAACGTCTTTATTTTTATGATTGCCATCCCAACTCCTGTGTCATTTCCGTGACAATCTCTCCCCTATATCGTCATAATACAAAACGAGCTACTCTTCTCTGAACTTTCTCTACATTCTCTGTCCCAGTTGGTGGCAATTCCACAATACGCAGCAATACTCCAAATTGGGACGCACGAGTGTAGAGTAGCAGTTTCCTTAGTAGCACTGTTGCGTCTTCTAAGTGGTCTGCCAATGAAACGTAACGTTCGGTTCACCTTCCCTACAATATTTTCTGTGTTCTTTTGAATTTGTTAATAATTGTAATTCCTTAGTCTTTAGTTGAATTTATGGCCAGTAGACTGATTTATCGTGTGACCACAAAGGTTTTCCCGCATTGTGGGAAAAAGTATACTGGTCAGACTATCCGTACCATTCAGGACAGATGTGTTGAACATAAACGCCACACACGTTTGCTCCAGCCCGAGAAGTCGGCGGTAGCTGAGCATTGTCTCGATGAGGGACATAGAATGTTATATAACGACTCACATGGTTGCTTCAGCATCTCGTTACTGGGACTGTGTCTTAAAGGAATCCATAGAGATTCGATTATCTGACAATCTGACTAACAGAGACAAAGGCTACCTTCTTATTAAATCTTGGAACCATGTGTTATCAGATGTTAAAAAACAACGGTTGGTACTTCAAGCCGAACGGTCTAAAGCATCTCGCTGCGGAGCGCGCGGTTGCTTGCCGTGGAGGTTCGATTCCTGGGGAATGGGTATGTGTGTTTGTCCGTAGGTTAGTTTATCTAGGTTTAAGTACTTTGTAAGCTACGGACTGATGACCACGCAGTTTGGTCCTATAGATTTACAAACATTTGAACATTTTTGGTACTTCAGAAATCTGAATAATAATTTTATCATCGATTATCGATTTCGCCGGATTCTACCACGGGAGCGCTTTATGTCTCGTACGCCAGAGGGCAGTTACTGTCACTTCTTGCGCACGCGCTATGGGTCTTCCTCGATGTATAAAGGAGCCGCCGATTGCGCTGGGAACTCATTTCCGGCGAGATTGTCTATCAGCAAGCTCACCTGAGGATGGCGGGCAGTTGCGCCGCTGAAATATTGTGTCAAGTTGACTTTAGTATCCGAGATTATTACAGACTGATTTATCGTTTAAATGAAATTCACCGAATTTCTTTTAGTATTAATATGGGTGACTTGACACTTTTCATTTAGTGTCAATCGCGAATTTTCGCAGCACTTTAGATATAAACGCCTCCAGGCGGTAGTAGGCGCAACCTGACGAACAGTGACTGCTAATGAGACACGCACGGTGGATGTATCAGTGAGGAAGGCGGGAGTTTGACAGGGGGCAGATATAGGCTCGGGATATGTCGGCTGTTCCAGATGTGCTGTGGTGTCTTCAAGCAACGAAACCACGTCCAAAGGTAAACGGGTTGACGGCTGAGTCTAACTGCAAACGTCGGGTGTCGAAGTGCGGGCAGACTTTTTCCAAAGCTGTTTCGCAGAGAAAAATTGCACTTCAGTTCCCCCTCTAAACAGTCACACGAACGACAAAACGCAGATATCGAAATAAATGGCAAAAGGATAGAAAAGTGATGAAAACGGCAGAGAGGAAAGGCCGCTACACCTGATGAGATACCAATAAAATTTTAGAGGGTGTGCGAAGTAACTTGCATCTCCTTTAGTAGCAGTGCACCGTAGGTCTGTAGAGCGGCGAAGGTTTCCTATAACGGAAAAAGCACAAGCCATTACCGGTTTTAAGAAGGGTCGTCGCACACATTCGCAAAACTATACACCTCTGTGTGTCACGTCGGTCAGTTGTAAAATTTTGGAGCATATTTTGTGTTAAACATTTCTGGAAACCGGAAATATTCTCTGTAGGAATAAACATCGTTTTCGAAAACGACGATCGTGTTACACTCAGGTAGCCTTAGTCGTTTGGGAGACCCAGAGGGCAGTGGATACGTGCTTCCTGGCAGACAGTTCCTTGACTACCGCAAGGCGTTACGTACCGCTCCGCACCGGCGCCTGACGAAGTGCGAGCACATCAGACCAACTGTGAGACTCAAGTCCTTCATACGTCAGACTTACTTCCGGGTGCCCCAAGCGAGTGTTAGGCCGGTAACGCACTAGGCAGCCAGGCTGCGGCAGCCAAAATATTGAGTAGCCAGTTAGTGGCAGCCAGCTGACGGCCAGTTGTGCCCAATCGGCCGAGCGACATGGACGTGGAAGGTGCGATAATCGTCCACCTGTTGTCTCAAAGGAAACGCAAAGCAAAAAACAGATATTGGATTCATCCTCTGCTTGCGGAGCGGCACTCGAAGGGTTTATTTAAAAATTACTTCAAGGATCTTCGATACTACCCAGATCGCTTTTTTAACTATACAAAGATGTCGAATCTTTTGATAACCTTCTGGAAAATATAAAAGAATCTTTAACTACCGACTGTCACGTGCTATGCGCTTCATAGAATGTACGTTTGGCATTCTGGCAAATGAATGGAGAATTTTTCATCGCCCAATGGATGTTTGGGAAGAATTTGTAATTGCCATAATAAAAACATGCTGTGTTTTACATAACTATGTGCGAGAAAGAGATGGCTACAAATTTAAAGACACACTGTATGTCCCTCCAGAACTGGAAGTTTCCGCAGGTCCTGCAACAGCAGGGGGCCGTTCATCAGCATCAGCATATAGAGATTTATTTGCGGACTACTTTACGGATGAAAATCCGCCGGAATGGCAAAACAGAATTGCATTGCGGTAGTAATTACATATTATGTATGTAACTATTGTTGTTTCCATGTGGATTAGTGTGTTTTAAGTGTACAATGAAACCCTCTTTTTCGTTATTGTAGCTGTAAGCAATTTTTTCTATGTATTAAATAATAAATAACTTACCGAATTCATTCTTTTCATTTTCAGACATATTCTCCTCGCACATTACATTTGCGATTTCCTGCCACGTCCTTCTCTTCATATCACGATCACTATATTGCTCACAAGACACATCCCGGATTTCTCCTCGTCTTTGAATTTCGTGAATAAATTTCTGTGTCGAACGTCATGACAACTTGGCAACAAGGTGTGGCTGCTTGGTCAAGTGCGCGGAGATTGCTGGCATCCACACGCGTTCACTGCGAGGCTCGCTGTTGGCAGTGGCTGCCACTGCCGTGCAGTCGCCGCGTTTTGATGGCTGCCACTGTCGCAGCCACCAATTCCTGGCTGCCCAGCGGCCTGCCGTATACCACCATTGTTTCATTGGCTGCCGCAGCCTGGCTGCCTAGTGCGTTACCGGCCTTACAGTATCATCGCTGTTTACAATGCATACGGATGATCTCGTAGATAATGCCGGATGTTCAGTAAGACTTACGACGCTGCAGTACATCGAGAACTTGCAACGCTGGAAAATTGTACACAAATGCAGGATGATGTGCAGCGTAGTGACGCATGGTGGTGTGTTCCAGTTGAACCTATACATAAACAAGCAAAGCGCGCTGCGAACACAAAGACTCTTACAGTATTAAGAGATTGAAGAACAATCGCTGGAAGCAGTTACCGCCACAAAAATCTGGGAATAGGCATTAGAATAGATTTGAAGTGGAACGATCACATAAAATGGAGGGTAATACCAGACTGACTCATTGGAAGAATCATCAGGAAGAGTAGTCGGTCAACAAAGTAAGTAGGTTAAAAAAAACTCTTTCGGCTAGCGCTTTGAGTACTGTTCGTCAGTATGGGATCAAAATGTTCAAATGTTGTTTAAGCTTATGGGACTTAACTGCGGAGTCATCAGTCCCTAAACTTACAAACTACTTATGAATTAGCTTATACTAATGACAGCACAAACATCCATGACCGAGGGGGGATTCGAACCCCGACGGCGAACGACGTCGCGCATCGTAGCTTAACGCCTCAATGCACTCGGCCACTCCGCCGCGGCTGTGTGGGATCCTTACAAACCGGGATTAATAGAGGGGATAGAGAAGATCCAAATGAGAGCAGCGCGCTTCGTTACACGTGAAATTAGTAAGCGCGAGTGTGCCAGGGAGGTAGTCGCTCAGTACCGACGGCAGACATTGCAAGTGAGACATTCGTCATCATGGAATGGCCTTCCGCCAAAGTTTCGAGAGCATAAGTTTTTTGATCAGTTAAGCAATCTGTTGCTTCCTCCTATGTACATCTCGTGAGTAGACCACAAGGAAAATATTCTGAGAGACTTAACCATACACGACTGGAGCAGGAGGAAGTGGCGGCGGTACACAGTGCCCTCTGCCACACACCGTCTAGTGGCTAGCGGAGTACGGATGTGAGGACAACACCTCTGACGGCGGGCCTCCGCAGGCGATGACCGGCGTATGTGCCTAAGACTGGAAAACCTAGGTGACCATCGTCATTGGACGTTGCCGCAGTGGTAGAGCACTGTATGAAGCCACATAGTTTGTTCGTCTTGCCGATGGGAGGTTGCGAATCTATAGTCTTCCACAACAGCTCCTTGACACCTCTACTGCGGAACAGATGGCGACTCTGGGGAACACTCATGTGCGCATCTATGGTCCAGGGGACCATGACGGACAAGGAGTACCGTACACAGCTTGCAGCCAGTATACATTTCTTCATAACGATCGTTTCCCAACGAGAGTGGCATTTTTCAACAAGATACTGAGCCATGTCACAAGGCAAGGAGTATGGTGAAGTGGCTCGATTCATACTGGTGAGTTGCAATTGTGTGCTGCCCCCCCCCCCCCCCCCCTCCCTCGCCCAGCTCGCCGGATCTGAGCCTGATATAACACAATTGGGCTGTGAATGAACGTGACGTCAGAGCTCATTGACCCCTTCCCCCCGCCCCTGCCCCACACACCTTTTCCGAATTTACAGGAATTAGGTGACTTGTGTGTTAAGTGCTGCAGCCGATGTAAGTTCCATCGCAAGCGCACAAATTGTTACGTATCTGACGTCTATAATCGCATCATCAATCGTCCGCTTGTTACTTGTAATGCATGAAGCTGGTTGCCGAGATAGTGGCAAACAATGGAAATTAGGGAGACTAAACGTAAGCTCTGATTGTTTGTCAGGGAAATCGGCCATTCCCTTGGAAAGGAACAGACCCGGCATTTAACTGGAGTGATTAAGGGACATCACGGATGGCCGGAATGCAGTCCAGTGTCACCACTGCACCGCCTCGTTCAGTAGATTGAGTGTCTGACACACAAGATACCTCATACTTATTCTTCTTCCTTCCATGGATCTCTGCCGAAGTTTTTGCTTTGGCAGCCATCAAAATGACAGCCGGTTGATCCTGTTAAGACACATTTGGTAATAGTCGTCAGTAGTATAGCAAAGGGTTTATGAGCACAGAGTACCCACAATGCACTGCGCGAGGTACCATCACCTCCCAGCACCCCTCGCCCCCAGCCCCTACACCACCACCCGCCCCCTCACTCACTCACTTGTGCCAGTACCACCCCCAGCTACTCCTGTCCAAAGCCCCAAATATTTTATGAATCAAGTACACAAGATAACTGTGAGATATTCTGCAAATTTATTGGTTTACGAACCGGTTTTCGGCTGTTATGCCATCATCTGGTAACCATTACAAGTTTAAGTTTCAAAGATCTTAACTTGCTAGATATATAACTTTCAAAGGAGACTAGTGTTTTGTTTTGTAGCTAACCTGCGGGAAATATTACAGTTCAAGTTGTGGTGTAAATTCCTGACATTGATAAAATACGTGACAATATAATAGATTATGGCGTTATCCTAAGAAATATAAAGTGAAACAAAAGAAATTGGCTGAAAAATATTGATCAACACGTATCTATCTTAAACAGGTCTAATGTCTAGAAACATGGAAGCGCTGTGAATATATGTTAAAATTTTAACTGGTTAAATTAACTTGACCAAAAAATTATCTTAAATAGGTCCAATGTCTGAAACATGGAAGCATGTGACAAGGTTGAATGAAACATCTGTAAATATATGGTAAAAATTTTAACTGGTTAAATTAAACTATGGTTACTAGTAAAATAAGACATTAAAGTTTATATCACATAAGCAGCCAAAACAGTTGATTACACAAGAATTTTATAACTAATAAAATAAGGCATTACAATTTATATCTGGTAAGCAGCCAAACAGTTATGATTACACAAGGTTTTTTTTTATTTTATTTTTTATAACGTGGATATGAAGAGGGTATGAGATGGTAGTTTACATTGTCTGCACAGGGTTATGATTAGGTTCTGCAGACAGAAGTGGTGAGTATGGAAATTTTGTCTGATCATTCAGTACCAAGTTTGGGGAAGTGTACATATGTCTGTTAATTTCCATTATTTCAAAGTAGTTCATTTTCCTTTCTTTTTGTACACGATATAGGACTTGAAGTGTTACATTATAACTGTGGCTTTCTTTTAGCAGGTGGTCTGCAAATGTATAATTTCCTTGCCTAAGTTGCCAACTTCTGTGGTGTTCCTTTAGTCTAGCACAAATTGCTCTGCCTGACTGCCCAATGTAGAAATTGCCACTGTTGCAAGTAATCTTGTATACTCCACTCTTTTCCAAGGCTGGAGGGTTATCTTTACAGTTGGGTACCCAAATATTTCCTTCTTGTGTCCCTCAGGACGTGAGGAACGCAATCTGAACAGAGTGGGATGACACAAGCGACGGAGCTGGACAGGAGCATAGTAATTAGTAATACGTACGAACTGTAAAACTCTGACCAATATTTAACTTTTATGTTTATTTCCTCAGGTGTACAAATCAAATGTGCCTCCTGCTCTATAGCAAATTAAAGTAGACATGGTATTATCCATACAATACAGGTAACAAGGCAGCCAGGGCTAACTGAAAAGAACATGGCAGGTCCCGATGCAGCGAAGTGCTGAGTCGTTGACGTGATCAGCTGCTGGCCGGCAGACGGCGCTGGTGAGGCAGCAGCCGTGGCAGGCGACTCATCAAAATCGATTTTGAAAACAATTTCAGGACAGTTGGCTGCCTCCACGTCTGATCCACCGACCGCAAAGTCCGCCCCCCCCCTTGCAACAACCACCTCCAATTAAGAAAATCCTAATTAGCATATCAATTCTGACAATGTTTTTGCATTAATAATTTTCCAGAAAGAACATCCTGTTTCCGGAATTCGTCGGTGAGCAACAGCAGCTGCTATGTCGTTCGCAAGTAATGTTTAACAATTGTTCAAAAACAGTTCCTGTAGTGTGAAATATTTTGGAGGAAACTAAGTTTGCATTAACAATTTATATTCGGAAATCGTATTCTGCCTCAGAGCAAGACTATATATACTACAGGTCTTATTGCATACAAAATTACATGTACATATAGTTGGGACATCACGAAAATCATCTATAAAGCCAGTTCATGTACACTATTTAAGCTAGTCCATACTGTCATTTACAAATTTACGCACAAGAAAAAGATTTGATGAATATGTCCTGTTGAGCAAATCTCTGACGATAGAAGCCCCTTATACCTGCTGCACCCTTCTCTCAACGAAGCTGTCAACGCCTGTGCCACTCCACTCCCCCCCTCCCCCCCCCCCCCCACTTCCCAAACCACCGAAACGCACAGTATTCTCTCAACAAGCTGCCTATCGATAAACAAAATATATCGTTTTATTACTATTTTAAACAATCACTCTAAAAGAAAGTTCGTGCCCAATGAGCTATTAAGAGGTCGTAACAACAAAGCTCAGCTAAGCGATGGGATTATCCTTGCAATCATGCTTAACCTACAATAAATGGATATATCCATTATACATAACAAACAAGTAACAGATAAATCACCTAGTAGCTCCCGATAATCATTCCCACTCTGACAAGCCTTACAGTAACCCCAATGAGTCGTTTTTCAAAATGTTCAAATGTTTGTAAATCTATTGGACCAAACTGCGTGGCCATCAGTCCGTAGCTTACAAACTACTTAAACCTAGGTAAACTAACCTAAGGACAAACACACACACACACACACACACACACACACACACACACACACACACACACACACACACACCCATGCCCCAGGGAGGACTCGAACCTCCACGGCGAGCAACCGCGCGCTCCGCAGCGAGACGCTGTAGACCGCTCGGCTACTTCACCGCGGCTGTCGTTTTTCACACGAAATCAGTACAGTACAGTACAGTACAGTACCCGAATGCTGTGAGCAATCGTGTCGAGATTAAACACACCTCCCAATGACACTAACTAGCACACTTCAAAATACCAAACTACAGGGGTTTATTGAACTACATCCTTCTCGACTGAAGTGCAATAATTAAAAAAAAAAAAAAGTTTGTAGAGCTTATGGGACTTAACTAAGGGGTCATCAGTCCCTAAACTTACAAACTAATTATGAACTAGCTACAACTAAGGACGGCACAAATATCCATGCCCGAAGGGGGGATTAGAACCCCCGACCGTAGTGGCCGTGCAGACCGTGACTGAAGCGCTTCAGTCCCCTCGGCCACCGCGGCCGGCTACAGTAATTTACATTGCAAACAAAGAGACTGATATCGACGATAGTTAAGTCCCATATATTTACAAACATTTGCACGTTTGGATTATGTATATACAATTTGTCACGTTACTCAGTCGGCACTACCAGTCGAGCCTTGCACGTCAATGCTTGTAGTGTGAGTTTAAGACAAGCTAGAAATGAGCATGCCTATAGCCCCAATGCTAGTAACCAGTTGTCAAAAGTTCAAGTTGACACTTTCCGGCTTATGTGCTGTGGTGGCTTTATCTGCCACTGCTGTTCTTACAGTACGGGAGTGTTGGGAGGACGTTCAGAATCTCGTATATGCGTGTGAGAATGTTCACGTGACCATTGCACTCAGTTGGTTGCAGAACTGACGCAGCACGTCTAACTTGTCGCAATTCTCCGAAAGGACAATCCCGCCACTCTGAAGGCCACAGTTCGACCCCTTTCACACTCACTCTGTTGGCTGTAGGAAGCCCGACTGAGTCTTGGTGTCATGGCGCTGCTTGCTTCACATGTTGGTGTCACACTGAGCCTTACAGCCCTAAACATACTCTGTTGGTGGGAACATACGTATGGCGGTCTGGCAGCTGTGAGAGTATGGTATCTGTTGGCGGACGCCGCCGAAACCATTAACAGTAAGTCTACAAACGACGAGGTGGCATCTGTCATCAGATCACCTAGAAACATGACGTCGATTTTGAACTTTCTTTTTTTCCGGCGGAGTATATCGAGTACATTTCCTTCGGTAAGACTGTGATTGTTTCTTCAGTTTCTATTATTGTACGGACGGCCGCGGTGGCCGAGGGGACTGAGGCGCTTCAGTCACGGTCTGCACGGCCACTACGGTCGGAGGTTCGAATCCCCCCTCGGGCATGGGTATTTGTGCCGTCCTTAGTTGTAAGTAGTTCATAAGTAGTTTGTAAGTTTAGGGACTGATGACCCCGTAGTTAAGTCCCATAGACTCTACAAACTTTTGAACATTTATTATTGTACGGTTTTCTTCTCGCGTAGCGGTACTATTAACTGTAACTTAACGAAATTTGAACAGCATAAATATTTTACAGACAATGTGTAGACTGCAAACCATTTCAAATAAAAAGACTATCAGCTTAAAAATGTTCAAATGTTTGTATAGTCTATGGGACTTAACTTCTCTGTGCCAAGTGAAAACTTGATGAGGGATCTGTTTCAAAAATGTTCAAATGTTTGTATAGCTTATGGGACTTAACTACGGGGTCATCAGTCCCTAAACTTACAAACTGCTTATGAACTACCTACAACTAAGGACGGCACAAATATCCATGCCCGAGGGTGGGATTCGAGCCCCCGACCGTAGTGGCCGTGCAGACCGTGACTGAAGCGCCTCAGTCCCCTCGGCCACCGCGGCCGGCATCAGCTTAAAAAACATATGAGACTGTCATAGCGAGACAGCCACGTACAGCCATATTACCGACAAGAACTACAACGTTTTTTATATATCATTTGCTTATAGTTGACATATATGAGGTTTCTACCATAGGAATAACTACCACAGTAGTTATAACTTGCGTGTTATAGTTAATGGTAAACTATTTCACACAAACAGACACAATCGGATGAGCACTAATTTGCGATGTACCTATTACAGACACTAAACATAGGTTTTAGAATATCGATAAGAAGGAAAAAAATTTCTCCATTATGAACCTATGAACAAAAAGTCGAACTAAATTCCACACACTAATGTATCACACAACATCGATTTAAAGGAACACTTGCTTAGCTATAAACTAGAGCAGTACAGGATTACATCTTCCGATAGCCGACCACTCGACGTACTCCTCCTCTGACTCATTTGTCTTTCTGTATTTTCTCCTAGCTCCATAGACCTGAAAACCCGTAACGTTCTGCTCGAAAAGCTATTGGTCTTCACAACAAATAGCTGCTGCAAATGCGAACTATTACATATTTTAGGTAATCACATCGACGTTGGAGTGTTCCTTATCTCACATCGATCTCCCAACAGAAGCAGCACCAGATATCACATGATCTACAGCATACACCTTTTAATAACGGTCTATATACGCCACAGAAGAGTAAGGGCTGATTCCACAGAAGGAAGAATCCTAGGGTGCTTATACTTAGCTTCCCACATCGCAAAAAATACACTTCGCTACACCAGCTTGAAACACATTAGACCTAACTCTAACCATTTTTAGGACCAAGCGACCCACAAATCGCTCAATTTCACATAAAAACCACAGGAGTATAACAGAAGACAACAGACCCACATCCAACCCTTTTTAGGACAAAACGAGCCACAGATCAGAGAAATTCACATCAAAGCCACAGGATCCTTTTCCTAGTGAGATACTTAGATGTTGTTCGAAATATGGGTCTTGTGTGATCATTCTACACGAACGAACCATTTTAAACCAAACCCAGTACGTTACTGTACGACTTTTCTAAACCTAACCACATCTTTTTGTACCCCCTATCCTCAAAAATTCAGATACATCCTACACGACAAGTTCCAAATCGTTACAGTTATTAAATGATAATCTCTAACATTCAACCACAGGCGAATCGCTTAACCATCTACAATACGAGAATGCGAGTTGAAGAGGATTCGGCAGATGTCAAAATGCAGCTAAATACTAATCAAATACTGACAGTAGAGTACGTGTTCTAGCAATCCTCACACACAACATAGCCATTCGTATTTTGTTCACCAATAAACAAAAAGGATTATGTGTATAATTTGTATACGTGAAGGTTAAGTTTACATCAGCGCTCCATCTACATTGCTTATGTATCACCACCTGCATCGTGGTAAATGTACAAAGCCTCGGTAAGTTAAAACAGTCTCACTTCCATCCCTTTTTAAGGTAAATAGAACCACAGATCAAAGAAATGGTTGTGTGAGAGGATGGTTTTGCATGCATCTCGTCTGTTAGTGTTTACAATGTGGGTGGAAACATGTCGGTCACGTACCTCTGATGATTGCAGTGTAAATTAATGTTCTTCGGTCAAGAAGCATAGAGTTCATTAAACCCCTATAGTTGTCTTAATGTGCGTCATTGAACGATTGTTTAATCGTTTGTTCAATCTCGACCGGACTGCTCACGGCATTCAGATACTGTATTAGATTGATTTGGGTTGGAAAACGACACATTGGGTTCCTCTCAAGCCTCGTTGGAGTGGGAATGACTGTTATCTGTAGCTAGTAGATGGGATGTCTGTGCTAACTCGTTTCGTGATGTGTAATGGATATACCCCTCTATTGATGGTTCAGGATGACTTCAAGGATAATCACATCGATGGTTCAGGATGACTTCAAGGATAATCACATCGCTTAGTTGAGCTTGGTGTTGTTACGACCTCTAAAGAGGGACGCCGTAGGCTAGTTGGGCTACAATTTTAATAAAAATGGCTAAAATTACTATCAAATGATTAGGGCAAGTCCCGTTTGCTATGGCTGCTGTTGCTCTGTTACGTTGGGCTCTAAATAAGTTACAAGGAAGGCTGGTTGTAAAAATGGTTAAAATTATTCTAATAAATAGCATTGTCTGTTGTGTTGGACTATCATCTTTTACGTTACACGTATAGTATCGAAACATGTGCTCGGTTGTTAAATGTTGTGGATGTTACTTGTATGGAATTGTTTATCGGTTGTTGCGATGAAAGTATGATGTGAGTCGTCATTAGGTTTGTTCGTTTTTGTAATTTACTTAACTTTGATCGCTAGAGACCAACATTTTCCAAGTATTGATATGAATAATTACCTTGGAAGACTACAGCTCGTTTGTTAGTAGTGTTTATGGTAATAATGGTGTCATTACTGTAGTGTTTCGGTAATGTATTAGATGGATTTGGGTTGGAATATACTGCACTGGAGCTCTGATGACTCGATAAAAAAAATAACTTAATGCTGATGTAGAGGCAGGTCTTTGCTGGTACACTTCTGTGTGTCGATTTTTTTAAAGGATGTATTTGGTGGTATAACGAGCGGTTATCTACAGTAACTAATGGTGTGCGAAGAACGCGCGATGTTGTCAATCTTTAGGTCTCGTCGTTCTGTAGCTTTCTTAATTGCCTATGCGGACTTTAGTAAATGGGCAGGTCAAATTAGTCTAGGAAAAAAGGACTTGGTTTTGATGTGTATATAGGTATTTCCTAGTAATGTGTTCTTACGAGTTTTCTACACTGTGACGTCATATCTGGTAAATGATAGTTGAAAATTCGTAGTTCGTGTGGAGAACTCCTTTGGTTTATGAGAACACCGAGTACTGTATTCACCATTAAATTAGTATCCTGTAGAGCATAAAGACTACAGTGCACTGTATACTGCTGGTAGTAAGTGATAGAAGTCAAACTTCAAAACCGTACACATTTCAGATTTGAGGGCTGTCAAACGAAAACTGGAAAAATAGAAAATTAAGTACAGGTGCTGGGTTAAAACCAATGAGAGCTACACTAAAGATCCAAAGAAACTGGTATATACACCGAGGACGGCACTGCATCAGACTGCTGCTACAGTAGCAGGTTATCGCGATTTGAGACTAAACTTGGTGTTAAATTCGGCGCACGAGAGATGGGACACAGCATCTCCAAAGTAGCAATTACGTGTGATTTTCCGTACGGTCATTTCACGAGTGCACCGTGAATATCGGGAGTCTGACATCGCAGCGGCCGGAAGATCCTGCAAAAAACGGAACCGGCGACAACTAGAGAGAATTGTTCAACGTGACACAAGTGCAACCCTTCCGCAGATAGCTGTGGATTCAGATGCTGGGCCATCAAGTGCAAATCGTTGAACGAAACACTACAGATGTGGGCTTTCCCGCTCTGGTACCGTTGCAGACTGCGCATCAGAAAGCTTTACGCCTCATCAACACTGACAACGGGCTCTTAACTAGAAATACGTTACCTGGCCTCACGAGTCTCGTTTCCAACTGTATCGAGAAGATGGGTATGGAGACAACCTCAAGAATCGGTGCACCATGCATTTCAGCAAGGGACTTGGACAATCCAGTGGAGACTCGGTAGGACGTGTGCAGCTAGTGACATTGGACCCTTGATACGGCCAGACACGACTGATGAATGACACGTACGAACGCGTTCTAACTGATTTCGATGAAGTGGTTAAAACAAAGTGGAAGAGAAAAATGTGCACACCTCACTACAGCCACGTTATCACATTCCAAATCACTTGACTGTTCCTATTGGTCTGAAGATGAATTCGTGTATTGCTTGAACCACCTTTAAAGTTCCTCCTGTCCTTCAAATTCCATATATCTATCCAGTGTAACGTCGTGTATTTGTGTCGCCGCCATTATATTTCTGAATTATATATCCGCGAACTTCATATCCTCGGCCCCGATGTCATTTTCACATTCAGCACGTCGCAGCTTGGTCCGTAACATTTGGACCGTTAATGTTGTTCATGAGATCACTGCACTGTTGACAGTTTCCGCAGTAACTCGCTTGCGAACACTCCAGTACTGCAGCTGTACCACTCACGCAACTGGAGCACTGGGTAGTGCAGCTACACTATGCCATCTACTGGCGCTAGCAGACAAGTGCGGCGTTTTGCATGTTTTCTTTGATTGCTTGTTATTCTTAGCACGGTTCCGTGCCTTCGAGGTCGAAGGTGTCGCTTGTGAGTTTCAAAAATGTTCAAATGTTTGTATAGCTTATGGGACTTAACTACGGGGTCATCAGTCCCTAAACTTACAAACTACTTATGAACTACTTACGAACTAGGACGGCACAAATATCCATGCCCGAGGGGGGATTCGAACCCCCGACCGCAGTGGCCGTGCAAACCGTGACTGAAGCGCCTCAGTCCCCTCGGCCACCGCGGCCGGCGCTTGAGAGTTTAACTCCTGTAATGGCCAGTAACCGCCCCAGACATGACATGAACATTATTGAGCACATCTGGGATGCCTTGCAATGTGCTGTTCAGGTCTCCAGCTGCTCGTACCCTAATAATAATAATAATAATAATAATAATAATAATAATATGGTTTTCTGTTCCGCAGGACCTAATTAAGGAGTAAGACTCCATGGTCATGGAACAAGTCAATACAGGAAGTTTAACACAAGATTGGTAATAGAAAAATTTTAAGTAGTCCTATGCACACGACACTCTTACGACTAAGTGAAAAGAATCAGTAAAGAAAAAAATGAATTAGCTTAATTGCTCAATTTTTCTACGAGTTCCTCGACAGAATAAAATGAGTGAGCCATGAGGTAACTCTTCAATTTAGATTTGAAAGCGTGTTGATTAGTGCTAAGATTCTTTAGTTCTTGTGGCAGCTTATTGAAAATGGATGCTGCAGAATATTGTACCCCATTCTGCACATGTGTTAAGGTGGTGTGATGCAAATGTAGATTCGACTTCTGTCTAGTATTCACCGAGTGAAAGCTACTAACTCGTGGCTGATATTAATGCTTGACGGACAGGCCTGCAGGATGCGTGGTGTCCACGTTGCCTCCAGCACTGCTCCAGTCATCAGTCGAGTCCCTGGCGGGAGCCCTATACGATACTAACCAGGTCTACCAGTATCGTTGGCTCTTCAGTGTGTCACTTTTCTATTTTACCGCGGTGGAGTAGCCGAGTGGTCTAAGGCGCCTCGCTGCGAAGCGCGCGGTTGCTCGCCGTCGGAGGTTAGTGTCCTCCCTGGGGCAAGGGTGTGTGTGTTGTCCTTAGGTTTGTTTGACTTAGTTTAAGTAGTTTGTAAGCTACGGACTGATGACCACGCAGTTTGGTTCCGATAGATTAACAAACATTTGAACAGTTCTAAAATAACTTTAACGATAGAGGTACGTGTAGTTACATACCTTCAATTGAATCGCCCCGATTATTTATATTTTCTCGAATATGCGGAAGGCGTTTTATACCATCTGCGCGTCTACTTCTGTCGATGTGCCGTATTGACCGCTGTGACATGGATTCAAATGTTGAAATGTTTCTATACCTATTGAACCAAACTGCCCTAGACTTACAAACTAACGTAAACTAACCTAAGGAACACACACTCGCGCGCTCCGCAGCAAGGCGCCTTAGTGCGGTCGGTCACTCCACCACAGTTACAATGATTGTGTCATCGATGTTGTGCTCGATCTCTCTCAGTGGTCGCTTTACTTATGGTAATCAGAGGGACTCGTGTCTGGTGGATATTGCAGAAGCTCCCATTGGCAGCGGCCGTGTGGCGCCGTGCATTCTACGCAGAACGCTAGGAAATGTCGTCCAGCTGCGAGATGAAAGCGACGACACGTGATGGGACAGTATAATCATTCTGCACGACGCTGTTGCTGACCAGGACCTCTTGCGCCACTGGCAATGAGAGATTCTGGGACACGATTTCGTGTGATAACAATCTCTTTGCCAAGTGAAAACTTGATGAGGGATCTGGTTCAAAAATGTTCAAATGTTTGTATAGCTTATGGGACTTAACTACGGGGTCATCAGTCCCTAAACTTACAAACTACTTATGAACTAGCTAATCCTAAGGACGACACAAATACCATGCCCGAGGGGGGATTCGAACCCCCGACCGTAGTGGCCGTGCAGACCGTGACTGGAGCGCCTCAGTCCCCTCCGCCACTGCGGCCGGCAGGGATCTGGTAAGTCACTACAGACGTCTTTTTCCACACCACAGGGCGGTGAATACGGCACAACAACAGACAGAGGCGCGCAGACGGTATACCACGCCTACCGGACATATGGCAAATACCTGGAACATTCATATTAGTGTGTAAGTACTTGTCAATTATGTCATTTCAGAAAAAAATAAGTTATCAGTATCTATCGAGCCTTCGTAAATTGATGAGACATGTTCTGAAGACTTGAAGTAAGTAATAGGAGATAAAGGAGATTATGTCTACGAATTTTCTCGCTACGAATGGACCTCGAGTACCACACAGCGGTAGATGAATTACCAAAAAGAGGTAAGAGAAGCATCCTCAGCAGAGACAAGTAGTCGTACAAGTTTCGTAACTGCCCTCTGATACCGGCACTGGGACGCAGTTTATTTTCGAACTAGTCGCGCCCTTTCTATTGGGGATACGTCGCGGCATCTTGCTGGTCACGGACGTACTTCAACAATACGCATACAAGACACACTCGGTTAGAAAGAACTTGCTCCTGTTGTAAAATGGCGCAACGATAGCCGCGGTGGAGTAGCCGAGCGGTCTAAAGCACCTCGCTGCGGAGCGCGCGGTTACTCGCCGTGGAGGTTCGAGTCCTCCCTGGGGCATGGGTGTGTGTGTTGTTCAAATGTTTGTTAAGCTTATGGGACTTAACTACAAACTACTTATCAACTAGCTAATCCTAAGGACGGCACAAATATCCATGCCCGAGGGGGGATTCAAACCCCCGACCGTAGTGGCTGTGCAGACCGTGACTGGAGCGCCTCAGTCCCCTCGGCCACCGCGGCCGGCTGTGTGTGTTGTCCTTAAGCTAGTGTACCTAGGTTCAAGTAGTTTGTAAGCTACGAACTGATGACCACGCAGTTTGGTCCGTTAGATTTACAAACATTTGAACATTTTGCACAACGATACAGTGGCATGAAATCAGACATCCGCTATGGCGGCAGTTTCCTTACAGTAGCAGCGTGACAGCTGACGTCTCCCACAAGACGAGTTACACCACCATTCACATAGCCAGAGTGGGGGATTTAGGAGTTAAAACCCCTGACGAAATTTTGGCAAAGCTAATTAGAAAAGGGATGGGAATCTGAAAATAGATAGCAATGTAATGTTTGTCGAATTAGCGCCTGTTCAGAGTGCAAGGAACGGTTGATGTGTGCTGAGTGATGATCCGATTTTTTCCTTCCCGCCCCCCCCCCTCCATCTCTTAGTAAACCTCAAGAGAGATAGCATATATACTTAAGTTACTTTTATTAGTGACTGCATCTTTCGTACTCAAGGTTTTACTGTTTGTTAAACTGCTGATTCTTGACATCAAAAACCAGTGTTTCCTTAAAAGTAGTCGACAATGGATGCGTCTTCAGTATGCTATTAATGGATCTTTTGGAATGATTGTCATTAAATCACGAAGGCCAGCTGCGGTGGCTGCGGTGGCCGAGGGGACTGAGGCGCTCTAGTCACGGTCTGCACGGCCAATACGGTCGGGAGTTCGAATCCCCCCCTCGGGCATGGATATTTGTGCCGTCCTTAGTATTAGCTAGTTCATAAGTAGTTTGTAAGTTTAGGGACTGATGACCCCGTAGTTAAGTCCCTTAAGCTATACAAACATTTGAACATTTGAAATCACGAAGCGGAACTGTTTCTTTACGTTTCAAATAAGTTTGAAGCAAGCAGGAGGGAAACCACTTGCTTTGTTTGAAAGCATGTTGGCAGTAACTGCAAGAAGCAGAAACCATCGGAATAGTATTAAGTTGCGTACGGAAGTAGGTGCGGCAAAAAAGAACAGAAATCGAAAGAATTATAGTAGTGGCAGTGACAGTCTGCTTCGGCGATAACCAACAATAAGAGTGAAATTACGTTGTTATGCTCTTGGATAGCTATGTTGGCTTACACCGAGAAATTTTTGTTCCAGGTACGAATTTATGATTTAGCTCTCATATGGTCTGTAGACAGACATGAGCGATAGAGGGCGGGCAGTGAAGTTAAAACGCGAAAGGAAAAAGTTAATCATCTGTTCATCATCACGAAAATAATTGCCAAACTGTTAACAGGTTTAACCCACCGTGAGGCAAGACTGTCAAAGCATTAATGAAAATGTTCGTTTTTTTACGGAACGATGAATGTAGCTACAAGTGCATCTGTTCGACCGAAACAAATCGATCCCCATGGATGTACGTTGTGATTTGTATTAGTAAAACACGTCATTAGGCCAGTAAAATTAGCTCCAAAAATGGGGTTGTCTTCCAAAAATTTGTGGAAATCTGGAAACTGTTTTAATCACTCAAGTTGGCCGCTGGTATGAATAATCTGAGTTTGTCCCGATTTCTGAGTGGAGCTTCAGCTGTGATGAAAAGAAAACCACCGAAAATTCGGACTTTTTCTAGGTTTTTTTCATTTTTCCAAATTCCTCGACAACTAAGCGTTTAATCGAAAAAACTAAGATTACAAAAAATTTAGATCACTAAATTCCGCATCGTTTGAGTAGCAAAATGTAGCTATTTAATTAAATTTTACCAGAGAAATTCTACGTCAAAGATTGAAAATTTTTCGCGTCTACCGAAAAACACTGACATTGTCGGTATAAGATATTCAGCATTTGGGAATTGGCTTGTTTGACGCAAAATTTTGTAGGATATAAATTATAGAGCATCAAATTGCGTTTTTGAAATTTCAATGAAACGGACAAAAACCCTTGCTTATCAGGAAATATCGCCATTATTCACTCACATGTAAATCACATGTTAACGCTCAACATCAAATTTTATTATTTCTGTTCAATGATTACCTACAATGTTCAGTCTTTTTCCTTTAATTGTCGATACATACATTCTTTGCATATTGTCGCTCCGCCATTGCATGACCGGTTTTTGTTACATGACCCTTTTCCTGTCCATGAGCATGTTGCGTCCATTAGTACTGGGACAGTTGGAGATGAAAAGATAAACTGCCACAAAGCTGATGAACTTGGCAATGTATGCATTTCAAAGATTATTGGCAACAACTTTGACAACGTGAAATTTGAAAGAAGGGATAGAGTCCTACCCCTTAAATGTATGGCATCTAGTATCATAATGCACGACAAAGACATTCCTATCAACGCTGAAACGATTTTTCGCAGAATAGCGTTCCACAAAACGTCCAATAAAGAACTACAGCACTATTGAGTACGAGCTAGCTCCATATCCTCATCTTTGTTAGACAAAGTACGTGTGTGGAAAACACTAAAGTCTGTGTTTTACAAGTTGTTTGACCCCTTTAAAGATCCAATGGACTTCGGAAATTCAGAGTTCGTTGTAGAAGGAAGATTTCTGTTGCACAGTGTGTCATAGGAAGCAAATGAAGTTTTTTTATTCTTCTATAATTGCAAAATATGTAGATTTCATCAAGTGTTGGTATGGCAGGAAAATAACGATCGTGTTCGATGGCTACTCCGATGATACAAGTAACAGAAACACGAAATCAGCTGAGCGGCTACGCAGTGCCACTAAAAGGTCTGCACCAACTGTCACGCTCAATGAATATACATCAGAAATAATGGGGAAAGACTTATTTCAGTCTAACGAACAAAATAAACAGCGGCTCATATCTTGACTAACTGAACAACTTGAAAGTGAGCATTTCAATGTCAAGCAAGCTGCTAAAGACGCCGATACTCTAATAGCTGTTGACCTTGCGAAGCACTTTGTGTTGTTGTCGTTAGCAAAGACATCAATCTTCTAGCGATACTACCGTCTTCAGCCCTCAACATTTTTACACTGAAACTAGGCAGAGGCAGACAAGGCGACGTAATTTACACTCCCCTAAATTTCAAGTTGTCTCAAACATTAAAGAACAACATTCTGTTCTTACATGCCTTCAGTGGTTACGACACGACTTCGTCGTTTTTCGGCAAAGGAAAAGTGAAGCTTCTGAAGGAATTGGAAACGAAAAACACTTCACAAAAAGCAGCAGAGCTCTTCGGCAATTCCAGTGCTACTGTTGACGAGATTGATGAAGCTGCACAGAAATTTATTACGGGCCTGTACTGCGAGGAGGAAACAGTCATTAAATGTGCTTCGGTAGCTAATTTTTGAAAAATCTGTATCAAAGACTTCAACTTCGCCTCTTTGCCTCCTAGAGAAACAGCTGCTCGACAGCATTCAAATGTTCAAATGTTTAAGCTTAAGGGACTTAACTACGGGGTCATCAGTCCCTAAACTTACATACTACTTATGAACTACTTACGAACTAGGACGGCACAAATATCCATGCCCGAGGGGGGATTCGAACCCCCGACCGTAGTGGCCGTGTAGACCGTGACTGGAGCGCCTCAGTCCCCTCGGCCACCGCGGCCGGCCGACAGCATTCCCTGAGAACGTATTTTCAGGTGCAATCTTGGAAAAATAACCTTCTAAGTCCACTGGAATGGGATGGAAGGCTTCAAAAGTAGGTCTCTTGCCAGTTCCCACTACTAAGGAGGCAGCACCTGCGGAACTGTTCAAAAGCATTTATTTCACATGCGGTACACGGTGCCATGGAAGTGGTTCCTGCAGGAAAATGGCATTA
Organism: Locusta migratoria; assembly: GCA_026315105.1. Classification (NCBI taxonomy): domain Eukaryota; kingdom Metazoa; phylum Arthropoda; class Insecta; order Orthoptera; family Acrididae; genus Locusta; species Locusta migratoria. Next base: position 739,012,794 of record CM048755.1, on the reverse strand, counting down.
AGTGTACTACCATCTGCAAACTACGCAGAGGCCAATCCTGCACCAATGTTACCAATGACATCCCTGTTACTGACAGTAACACAGATCATGTTTCAGAAGAAGAAATTAGATATTCCGCGAGTACATTAATACGGAAGACGTGGTAGAGTTACAGTTGACGTGGTTTGGACCCTCTTCCTCCAGCGAGTAAAGGTGTGACGGTCTAAAATTAAGAAAAAAAAGTTATACACAGAAAAACTATGTAATTTGTGCTTTATATAATCACATGTATCTCAATTTATTGCTAATTGAATGAAGTTCCTTTATTCTTAATAAACCAACAATAAACATTATGCATATTTACTACATTTCGCTTTCATTTTTCTCCTTTGTATAGTATTATCCCTGCTAAATTCATATTTTTCAAAACTAATTTCTTGATATAAAGTAAATGTCGTGTTGTGTAGCAGTAAAGTACAATAAATAAAAAATGAAATTTAAAAAAATGTGAATTTTAAAAAAATCCGCTGAATGGAAAGTGGGCCTAGAAAGCTTAAGTTTGTCATTCACGTTAGATGTAATTGAATAACGGCGATTTTTAATGATCAGCAAGGTGTTTCGTCAATTTGTCATTTGAAAAACAGAATTCGATGCTGTATACCTTCTCTCTTCTAAAATATTGCGTCAAGGAAGTCAATTCCCAAATGCTGCACATCTTATACCGACGACGTCAGTGTTTTTAGGTAAGTGTGAACAATTGTCAAAGTTTGACGTAGAATTTCCCTGGTAAAATTTAATGAAATAGCTACGTTTTCGTACTCAATCAATGCGGAATTTAATGCTCTAAATTTTGTGTAACCTTAGCTTTTCCGATTAAACGCTTAGTATTCGAGGAATTTGAAAAAAAAACTACAAAAAGTCCGAAATTTCGGAGGTTTTATTTTCATCACAGCTGAAGCTCTACTCAGAAATCGGAGAAAACTGAGATTATTCATAGCAGATGCCTACTTGAGTGATTAAAACAGTTTCCAGATTTCCACTAATTTTCGTAAGGCAGAATCCTAATTTTACTGGCCTACATGTTTATTTGTTAAAAACTCCTCTAGAAATGATCAAATACTTGCTGCGCGTATGAACACCACTGTGGCTCTCCAAAACACTGCCAGAACGGGATCTCTCCTGAGGCGGCCGCCACACTCGCTGAACGAAGTGCGGCGCCACGCACCACCAGTTCACGCTTCCCGCCACTGCACCAGCCAGTGTTCACAAACGCCAGCTGCCAGTGGCCACCGAAATAAATCCATGGGAGGCTGGAAATTCGTGCGCAGCCGGACTTCGAACCCTGGTTCTCCTGCGCACTTGGCGGTCGCGCTGACCAATACGCCACTGGGAACGAAGCGATAATCGCGGCTACTTTCACGCCTCCCGTCAAACGCAAATTCTCAACTTATCTACACTCTACTAAACTGCCCGTCATTACTTGCGGCATGTAGTCGCTGCCCGTAACAGTTCGGGCCCAGTGTGCATCCCCCACTGAAGAATGGATCGGTGACCGTCTTTGCCTCAATCTTACAGCAGGGTATGGGTCTTCATTGATGACGTCGATCTCACCGTCCTGGATTGGTTCAGCTGTCCCGATACACATTCCCTTGGGGATAATTTGTGACTGCTAGTGACAATTTGTGATCCAAATCTCTCCTTGACCACCAGTAATGCTTATGATAGCCGCCGGTATGTAAATTTCTTTTGTGAGCCTGATAAACGTTTTACTATCAACAAGAACTGCAGTTTAACCGATCATCTGTGTTTGTTACTGCAACTCTTCTCATTCTCAACGGCGGTATCGTCACATTGGTTATTCTCGCGACACAAGTTCCTGCTGGCTGGACGTACTTCCCATTCGCGACCTTCAGCACAGTTGCCCCCGTATCATAGAACATTGTCTTCCTTAATTTGCGACGGTAATTATCCGACAATACAGAGAAAGACGCTCCTGAGTCAACAAGTGCCCGGACGGGTTGGACGTCGATTATGACGTCGATGAGATTTTTCGACATCTTAGCGACTGTCGTCCATGGAGGATTTTCACCGGCGGCCTCACCTCCGTAGATGGTCGCCTCGCTTAGTATTCCTAGCGCGGCGACTAGGGGAGCGGCTGGTACCTCTGTACGGCGACGGTGAACGGCTGCGGCGCGTCGGAGAGCGACCTCGTCTAGGGTACGGCGATGGGCTTCTTCCCATAGGTCGACTGAACTCATCAGCAGGTGACTGCCTGGGATAGAACTGCTCCGACGGCTGACGTCTTGCGGCAAAAATAATCGTTGAATACTCGCCTCCTCTCTCTGCAGTAGCGTACCTCATGTCCAGGGCGCCCACAGTGGAAACACAGTGGTGTGTTGTCTTCTGTCCTCCAGACGTCTGTTCTTCTGCGGGGCGTCATAGTTACCGGAGGAGTTGGTTGTGGTCGCGACGCCTTTCTTCACGTCGGGTGCGATTGATAGGGCAGACAGGAGCTATTGCCTGAAATACCTCTACCTCAGCGGCGTCGGCTCCCTCGTCACTTACAGGGCTCACATCCATGGCCATGATCTGATGCTCGCTCGGTCTAATAGTCCCGGCTGCCATAAATTGTTGTAATACTTCTCTCACAATTTGTCGTATGAGAGAAGCGAAGTCATGCTGGTCTTCCACAACGGCCATAGGGACTACCTTGGGGAGTCTGTCACACTTCTTTCGTCCAACCCTACTTTGTTGCATCTCTTCAATACGCTGACACCACTTGATGAACTCTTCCGTCGTAGCGACGTTTTTTATCAGAAGGGCTTGGTACACGTCTTCTGCAATACCCTTCATCAGGTGTGTGATTTTGTCGGCCTCAGTTATATTCGGATTCACTATGTTACACAGGGCCAAAACATGCTGTATGTACGATGTGTTGGCTCACCATGTCGTTGGGCCCGATTCTTCAGTTGTTCTTCCGCTGAGCGGATTTGTCGCTGGCGGTCTCCAAACGTCTTCTTAAGTTCCTCCTGGAACGTCTCCCAGTCATTCAACTTGTCTTCGTTGTTTTCGAACCATTGCTGGGCTGTTCCGTCCAAGTAGAAATAAACGTTGGCCAAGCACATCGTATGATCCCACCTGTTGTACTTGGCGCCTCGGTCGAACCCTTTTAGCCATTTGTTGGGGTCCTGTCCAGCATCTCCAGAGAACACCGACGGGTGTCTGATGTGCAGCTGGCTTACTGCTGGTTTCGTCTCCATCGTTCTTCTAATAATACGGACTTTTGTTGGAAGGATGTACTCGGTATATCCCTTGTATTCCGGTTCCAGTCCGTGTAAGCGACGGCTTTTACGTTGCCTAATCGGAGCCACGGTGATGCAGCTGTTGCACAGGATATCCGGCGCCTCCACCAAACAATGTCGCGTTGCAATGGAAACAGGCTTGACTTCGAAGGCAACTGAACACAGCATTTATACTGAAAACACGTTTATTGCGAACTTAACATACACGCAGCACTGACTGCCTCTCGGCAGAGTGCCCTGCTATTTATACACAGACAGAATTTACCAGAAATGAGAAGAACGGTTAACATAAGAAACAAGTAGAATTTACAAGTGAACATAAGAAAGTTGTAGAACATTCTGGAATTGTTAATTACAAAAAGTAAATTTTAGACGGTGGGTTGGATTTAACCGGCGACCTTCAGCACCGTAGTCCGTGACGCTATCCCTTTTTTTGTCACGTGGTGCCGCAAGACTGACTCCCTTTGAGAGTTTTTTCTTGGTGTGTGAAAGGTAAGCATAGGAATGCCACTTTATTTATTATTTAATTGCACTTTGAGAGGAAACTGGGGCGCACTTTGGGTCCTTAGTTCCTCAATGGGGATGATTTATTGCATTTCTCATGTGGTGGCTTGTAGGCTTTATGTGACATATTGTTAGAGCGCGCGCCACATAACTTGGCGGGTGAGGTCTGGATGCGCAGAAGCACGGGTAGGCCTACGTCACGCCACGTGACCTGCTGGCCAATAGCCGTCAGTCAGTCGCTGCGCGCGGTCGAGTGCGTGTCGTACTGTGCGCAGCGACAACTGGTTTTGGCATTCTGCGTTGTGTTTTTTCGCGAGTTACTTCGGAGCATTCAGTTGACTATGAGTAGCAACAGCAAATCTCGACCTGTATTACACAAACAGGCAAGAGAAATAGTGTTTCGCGTATATCAATTCTTTCGACGGGAGTCGGAAGCGGCTGATCACAAAGCCTCTACTTATTACCACGTTAAAAATTATTTTGTGGCAGTTAAGCTAGTATTGTGTAACTTTATACTATGTGTGCTTCCCTGGCAAAGGAATTGTAACACGATTTTTGTTCTTACTTGTGCTGTTTCGTTGTGGATTTTGTTTAAAGCTTGCTTTCCGGTTTCAACAGCTTTGACGATTTTGTTATGAACTCTATTAACGTTGAGTATTATCCGTTTCCTGTCTGTGCCTCGACGATCGTCTTTGCGGTGTGCGCAAGAAATCCTCATTATTTTATTGTTATTACAAGCTGAACATTCCACTGCAAAATATCTCTTTGTTTTATTTATGCACATGGGACATCTATTTTCACTTTTGAAAAAATTGTACGAAAATCGCTAGACAAAAATGTTTTACAAGAGCTTTTATTCATGGCCGATTTCGACAGTTCTTGGTTGCCATCATCTGATCTTTTTTGCATGGATTTCAGTATTTTTCATTTACCTGTACAGAATCAATTTTACAAAAAATAAATCAGGAAATGTGAAACACCTTGCTTTGATCAGTAAGCACTTGCTTGATGGGCATCAGTACAAAGACTGAACATGTGTCGCTTGTAACGTCTAATGCGGTTCTTCAGTGATAATGGATAGAGTGATCTCCCCAGAAGAACTGTGTATATAATGTACAGATATTTCGTGTTAATCGAGTGAGCGACGAAATGAATTTCTGTGCCGCTCAGAAAATTTTGCCCTGCCGTGTAAACATGTTAGGTACAAGATAAAAAGACTCATAAATACTCGTGAATGCGCCACAGTTTTCCCAACAATCAAACGAGCGTTGTTTTTCTGCATTACACTTTTTATACAGCCGTGTGTGTTCAAAAGTCGCAGCTTGACATTTCCTTGCGCTTGTATGCGGCCGTAACTTTAAAGCTGAGCGGCAGTCAGCAGCTGACTGCGGAATGGAACGGAGCGCAGCTAACGCACAGTCCGGCTACGCTGCGACAGCTGGTCCCCCCACCACTACACAGCTACCTGCGCAGAAGAGCCAGTCCACCCGCCAAGTTACGTGGCGCGCGCTCTAGTTCATTGTGTTTCGGAGACCGATGGTGTGTTGTTTAAAGCGTATATTGTCAAGGTGGGTGCCAGCGTTCTAGTGAACGGGGTACCTTATATTTATGCCAACGTTGCGGGCGTATGGTTCCCACAAGGCGGAGTTGTTGTCCTTCATCCCGAAGTAAGTCGACCTTAGCAAATAGTTTGGTGGCATAGTCTTCAATCTTATCCTTCAGATAGTGCTCTTGTAGAGTAGCATTAATTTCTCTTGTCCTCGTCCATCTGGGCGCTCCTAATGTCCATCGGAGGCATCTATTTTGTATCGGTTGGAGAGACTTGATATTTGTATCGCAAGTGACACCCCATGCTGCACAGCCGTAGAGCAGCTTTGGTTGTACCGTCGACCGATAAAGCTGGTATTTCGTCTTCGCGTTGAGGTTTTTACTCGTGAAGAACGGGATTAGCGCGTTCACCATCTTCAGCGTGTCCTTTTTGCGTTGTTGGGCGTGCAAGGTGAAGGTCAAGGACTTGTCTAACGTTATACCCAAATATTTTGTAGATGTCGACCACGGGATCGGCTGCCCCATGACCCTCAATGGGAAGCGGAGAATCGGCAGTCTCTGTTTGGTGAAGAACACGGCTGCAGTCTTCGTTGGGTTGATAGAGATCTTGTTAAATAGTGCCCATTCTTCCATGGCATCTATCTGTTGTTGTGCTCTGGCGAGTACCTGATCAGTGTTGCGGCCAGATGTGATAAAAGCTGTGTCGTCCGCATACAGGCTGCAGGTAACCAATGGGATCGTCGGTAGGTCATTTATGTACAGGTTGAACAGCAGGGGCGATATTACCGACCCTTGTGGAATTCCTGCCTCTGGAGTCTTCACCGATGATCGTTTCCCGTCCACTGTTACATAGAAGTTCCTACCCTGTAGGAAACTATCCACGATTTTTATATATGAATCCGGGAGTGGGGTCTGATAATAGAGCTTAGCGATCAGATTATCTCGCCACACTTTGTCATACGCCTTTTCAATATCAAAAAAGACGCCGACTGTAGATAGGCGTCGGTTGAAGCGGTGGCGGATATGCTCTGTGATCCTGATAAGTTGTAATTCGGCAGACATCTTCTGCTGAAAACCGAATTGCTCTGGACGAATTACGCCATGTTCACGGAGGCAGCTTGTCATCCTGTGTAGTAGCACTCGTTCCAAGATTTTTCCCAGAGTCGGGAGCAAAGTGATGGGCCTATGGTTGCTCGGTATCGCCAAATCTCGTCCAGGCTTGGGGATGGGGATGACCTTCCCTGTTTTCCAAGCTGTCGGAAAGTACGCCTGCAGCAAGCAGCCATTGATGATGCGGGTTAGCAGCACGACCGCCTTCCGTGGTAGGTGGCGAAGCCCGGCATTGGTGATTTTGTCGGTCCCCGGCGCTGAGTTTGTGGTATTCCTAATGATTTTAGCAACCTCCCTCGGCGTTGTGAGAGCTGGTTGCTCCCGTATAGGTGTTCGTCTGAACCGTTCAGCGAATTCTCGGATGACAGCTTCATCTACCCGAAGTCGCTCACGGATGTCCTGTTGGTCAAGATCTGGAGTTGCCATCTGCTGTACATAGGAGTCCGCAAAGAGTTCTGCTTGTTGGAGCGCATCATATATGAGGCCATTCGGTCCAATGATGGCTCGTTTTGCAGGTGTTTGGTTTCGCAGCCTCTTCACTAGCTTCCATTCGTCCCGAGTTTGGAGCACAAACTGGTTCATTGTGGTCTCCCACGTGTCCTGACGCCATTCGACCACACGTTTGCGTAATTCGTGCGTGAGTCGGACCATTTCGCGTCTGTCTGCTGGATCCCTATACAGCATCCACCTTTTACGCGCCCTGTTCCTTTCGGTCTTCAATTCTTGGAGATGACGTGGGAATGCGTCAAACTGTGGGTCCGGCAGCACTGTGACGGTCGCAGCTCTTCGATGGGCTTGTTGGATCTTCGCAGTCAACATCTCTACTGCTGCGTCAATGTCTGCTGTTGAGTTGATCGGCAATGTTGGCCGCATATTGTTATTCAGGTATGTCGTGAAATGGTCCCAGTCAACATCTGTGCGACTTATTGGTGGGAGTAACAGTCCTCCTCGGCTTATGATTCCCACCACTGGGAGGTGGTCGGACGATAGATCGTGAATTGTGCGTACTTGCACATTGGGATCAATTCCTTTGGTAAGTGCTATGTCTAGGACATCATCCGTCTGTCCACGGAAGTAGCTGATCCTTGTAGGATGCAGTGGTCCATGAACGATACAGTTGAGGTCTTCTTGCAGGTCAAAAAGGACGAGACCCTTTTGGTTATTTTTCCTCGAATTCCAGGACGAGTGTTTTGCGTTGAGGTCACCCGCTAGTAAAATCTTTGGATATCTGTCAAAAATAGTCAGCAGATCTTCTCTAATTAATGGGCGATCGGGGCTGATGTAGGCTGCCACCAGAGTTACAGTTCCCACCGCCGTGTAGATCGTTATGGCTGTAGCCTCCATGGTTCGTAGTAGCGGCAAGGTTTCCAAATTATGTCGAATATTGTTACGAACAAAGATTGCTGTTCCCCCGCCGGATCTGTCCAATCTGGCCGTTCTGTATGTTTGCATGTTTCGCAGACGAAAGGAGATCTTGTCCGTTAGTTTAGTTTCTGTAACCATCGCCACGTCGATCCTGAATCTAGAAATAAAATCGTTCAGTTCCGTCTTTTTTCGCCTGATTCCGTTTGCGTTCCAATTCAGGAAACGGAGATGTCGTGTCGGAGGCCGTTGGTCCATTTACGGCGCCACAAACGCTTTGATTATGCCTTCCACAAGGCTGAGGAAGGAGGTGATTTTTTGCTGCAGGGATGTGAGTAATGTTGCAATATCAATAAGTGCTTGTGAGAATGGCTGCATGATATTCTGTGATGTCAAGTAGCTGGCAGCAGCTCGCGGGCTTGTAGACGTCTCGTCACGATTATGTAAGGCATCTGCGTACGACCGTGCTGTTCGGCGCGCTCTCGGAGGTTGCGGCGTAGAGCTGAAGTCAGTGATCGATTGTGGTGTTGCTTGTGGTTGAGCTTGATCCTTTGTGTGGGGAGCAGTATTTGGTTGAGCAAACACTAGCTTCGGTTGACTTTGTGGCTTCGTTGGTCGCCGTGATTTTGGCCTTCTGCTTCGGTTTTTTCGCAGCAGCTCTTGATATTTTTCGCAGCCGCGCCACGAGGCCGGGTGATCGCCGTCACAGTTTGCACATTTTGCTTTTCCTGTGCGAGGGTGCGTGCAGTCTTTGGACGCGTGGAATCCTGCGCAGCGCACACATCGTGATGGTAGCGAGCAGTAGTTTGCAGTATGTTCGAACTTTTGACAGCGTTTGCATTGCAACGGTCCCTCGCGGCTTCTGTAAGATTCTATCCGCACGCGAGTGTACAATAGGTATTGGATTCCGTAGATCGTGTCGTTATCTTTAGATTTCGGCAGATTAACGACGAACACTGGTTTCGGTATCAACTCGTTCGTCTCTTCGTTTCGTCCCTTGTATTGATGAACTTTTGCTTGTGTGAAGCCCTTCTCGTGGAGTGCTCGTGTCACTTCGACTACTGGAACTGATGCAGGAAGTCGCTTAATCACCACTTTCAACTCTCGTGCTTCTGGTGCCTGGTGAGTGAAGAGCGGAATTTGATACTGCTGAAAAAATTTGATCGCTCTCTGATGATCTTCGTGAGACTCCAAATGGTATTTGATTCGATCACCTTGATATATCGCCTTCATCGATCCCTGAAGGTGCTGTTTCAGTGTGTTGTTAAGGTGGACGTAGTTTTCAGTATAGTAGATGGTGATTGGCGCCACTTTCCGCTGAGCTGCAGCTGGTGCAGTAGTTTCTTGTTGCGCAGTGGGAGCTGTCACATCTTCCGCTGCTGCATCTCCTTGCGCCGATGTAGACGTGTCAATCGGTGTGTAGCGGTTGTGCGTCTCGACCTCCGCCTTCCTTTTCCGTGGATTTTCCTCCGCCGGGGGAAGTTTTGGGTGACGGCGTTTATATTGCACCGTCACAAAGTCTCCTTCTGTCGTGGTGTCTTCGTGTCCTGTTTCCTCCATCTCCTCCTCACTTTGAGAAGATAGGGAGATATCGTCAGTTTCGTGGTGTTCCATTACAACGTCTTCGGTGTGTCGGTTATCCGCCAAGTCGTCGGGTTGCGGAGGAGAAGTGGTTAGCGCGGTCTGTAACTGCGCCAAGTGCTGTACTGCAGCGCTCAGGCACTGCTGCAGTTGAATGTTGTCGACGTTTGCGCCGTCCCGCACGCCGCGGCGCGCCGCTGGTGCTGTCCGCTCGTTGTCCGGTGTCGGTGCCAGAGTCGTCGTCCTCGTGGGTCCTTCCTGCATAGCCGTGGTCGTCGTAAACGGAGGGGCCGGTGGGGCCGGCTGCGGGGCACGCCCCGTCGGCCGGCGACCGGCCCCATCCTGCGCGGCCGAGCCAGCTGTCCCGGCCGCGCTAGCTGCGCGTTCTGCACTCTCCGTCATCGCGCACTCAACTGACGCTATCCCCTGCGCCACACCGGCAGTCGGTGTCCGTGGTCTCTCGCGGAAATATAGAACTCGTAACTGATGTAATTCTTAAAATAACGTACCGGAAAAATCTTCCTGTCAAATTTCAACAGTTTATATTTTACAGAGATTAACGTGGTGCACTCGGTTGAACCAGAGGATCAGTCCATTAAGTGCAAAAATAAACCACACTGTTGTGGAGCTACCACCAGTTGGTACAGTAGCTTGCCGCCAACTTTAACTTGGCTCCATGGCTTGGTTGGGTTTGCACTACAGTACCTGGCGTCATCATATGGCTGCGATCTAGTACAGTCAAAAGTACCGCAAAACAGATTTGATTTGTGCGTGCTGAAAAACTTGGCAGCTGACCTTAAACAATTAAAAGTATGAGGTCTTCCATGTTGCAGCCTTCAGTCCGCAGACTGGTTTGATGCAGCTCTCCACTCTATTCTATCCTGTGCAAGCCTCTCCAGCTTTGAATAAGAACGGGAACCTACATCCTGTTGAACCTCCTTAATGTATTCGTCTACCGGTCTCCCTCTGCGATTTTTTACCTCACACTTCCTGCCAATGCACTAAAAGCCGTTAAACTTCGTTTAGACGATAAATCAATCAAATATAAACGCCGTAAATTGAACTAAATACCTAGAAAAACATCAAGAACAACTTAAATTTGAAAGAACACGTAGGAAATGTTGCGGGGAAGCAAAACCAAAGGCTGCTTTTCACTGGCAGAACACTTAGAAGATGCAACAACTCTACTGAAGAAACTCCCTACGCTATTGACTCCTATTTTGGAGTGTTGCTGAGCGGTGTGGGATACCCACCAACTGGTCCTGACACAGGATATAGAGAAAGTTCAGAGAAGGGCAGCTCGTTTTATATCATCACGATATAGGGAAGAGTGTCACGGAAATGATGCACGAGCTGAGGTGGTAATATTTAGACTAAGCGGATAAATTTCTTTCGTTAACTTTCTCCTCAGAATGCGAACATATTTCGTTGGTACCTACCAAAATAGACATCGTAATAAGAAAAACGAAGTCTATAGCGGAAATATTTAGGTGTTTGTTTTTCCCGCGCAGTGTTCGGGGCTGGAACGATAGGGAAATATTATGAAAGTGGTTCGATGAACCTTCTGCTGTGCACTTAAATGTGATTAGCGGAGCATTTGTGTAGATGTGGATTGCGAGTGGTTCAGATAGCCCGTAATTTGGACAACGGCCTCTACATATCTGATAAATAAAGACCAGTAGTTGTCCCCTGCCTTATTTCTCAGACGTTCCCCTTCATCGAGATGACACCTGTAATCTCGATGTGGCCAGATGTCCCACTGTTCCTGGTTGCCGAGAGCTGGTATAACACCGCTCGCCGACGACTGTTTGATAGACGCTCAGCGTGGTATGGTCTACCATTATCTATAACAACACACGAAAAGTGCTGTACACAGCCCTCAAACAAACGCCAGGAATTAACGAACTCCAGCCAACAAGGAGAAACAGTAGTAACATGTAAAGAAGCGACATCAACACCGTGAGTAGACCGAATATTAAGTTAAAAACACTTAGGCCTAATGTGCAAAATGTTTTTTTTTAACTGTTTTTGGTCTATTTATCGAAAGCAAACTGTACAAACTTTTGTATTATTTGCAGACCACGGAGGATGCTTTTAAAATAAAAGAGCGAAACGCTTCTGATATAAGGTGGTTCTCTTGATTGCAGTCGGCGTGGGACGGATTGCCTCTTATCAATTTCTTGAGTTGTTCATTTCGTGTATGTTATCTGTTTAATTTGTAATGTTAACTGAATATTTTGATTGTACATATGTAAACTATTCTGTCAAAGATATTATGTATGAATGTAAGCAGCGCGTTCTACTGCGCCACTATATTGTTGATGCTGACGCAGTCGGGAGAGGCGGAGTCTGAGTGTGGGTCTCGAGGCGTCCGCGTGTGTACCGCTAAGTTCGGTTCGTCGCGTGCAATCGCTGGTACGAAAACCGCGGAACGTTTATTCATGTATATTGGAAGAAGTAGTATTCACAGTGAAAGTTTATTATGAAATATGCGGGAGTGCCATTAAGTGTCAGACTCGGTGATTGCATCGCAAGTATTCAGTCGCTTCGCGCGTGTTAAAACGGGACTACGGAACGTTTCTCCGTCGTGAGACGATTCGTGTATCGCGGAATTGACCCACTTACGTGAATGAACGTCTAATGAACTTGTGTGAAAATAAGTTTTGCCTCGCAGCATCATAATTGTCGACTGGACCACTGTATGGATGTATATGTCATAGCTGATGGATTCTTATCTATAACAAAAATTAAAACAGTCCATATCGCAGATTTGGAATTTTATTTTGTTGCCGGTTTCGGTCAGCGCAGACCACCTCGAGACAAAGAGCGCATCAGTTGACATTTGTCACCCTGCTCCACTTGCTGCCATCAAGGTGCTCCTTGAAACTTTCCTGGCGAATTAAATCTGTGTGCCGGAACCGAGATTCGAAACTGGGACCTTTGCCTTTGGCGGGCAAGCGCTCTACCGACTGCGCTACCCCAGCACGCTTCGCGGTCCGTTCTCACAGCTTTACTTCAGCCAGTACCTCGCCTCCTACTTTCCTATTGGCGGGGTAAAACTGAGGAATCGTGCCGGAGTAGCTCAATCGGTAGAGCGCTTGCCCGCGAAAGGCAAAGATTGCAGCTTCGAATCCCGGTACCGGCACACAGTTCTGATCCGCCAAGAAATTTTCCTGTCAGCACGCACGCTCTGCTGCAGAGTGAAAATATCCTTATAGTGCTCCTTGTCTGAAGATGGTCTGCACTGACCGAACCCGGTAACAAAACAAAATTAGCAGTCTGCGGTCTGGGCTGTTTTAATTTTAGTTTTATACTACTAAAAGTTCGTGTTGATGCCTTTCACAAATTGACGTTCTTGCAGAGGTAGTAACAATTAGTCTTCTGTAGTTCGCGAACGAACTAGTTCGGAAGAGCGCTCCCACAGGCGAACTACGCGAACTACTTCGCAGATCCCTCGCCTCTTAGATCGTCCGCTCCTTTTCCGAAGACTGACGGGGAACAGCGAGAGGTCGCGATTTTGTAGGCAATTTTCCTTCAGTGACCTATTAAATAAATAAAGAAATCCATTTTAGAAATAAAATACTAATAGTACTCTGTATGCAAAGTAGTTGAATACCATTGTATCACCCATTCGTGTAAATAAATTGTTTATTTGCTTAAGTATTTGATGTCTAATTGCCCAAAAATACGGGTAATAGCACACGCCTGGGCAACGCTGATCATTATATAAAAAAGCTGTCATAAGAAAAGAAAGAGCTATTTTAGTAGCGGTAGCAAAAGCCCAAAAGAGCGGACGAACTAAAAAGAGCGACCTACTTCGCGGCCGAGCTGCGAACTAAAAGGAGAGCTACCGGTCGCGAACTAGAATATGCCGAGCTGCGAACTAAAACATACGTTACCGGTCGCGAACTATGTCAAACATATCTCGCTTCTTGGTTCGTTGGAGTCTTTTCCGAAGACCGACGGGCAATAGCGAGAGGGTGCGCAGCAGAATTAAAAATCACGTGTTTGCCTTCAGCCGATGGCCTTTTTGAGGTGAGCGTCTGCCTGCTAGATTACATAGTTCAGCGCTACAAAATTTTTGTTTTGAAGTATTCTGCACTCTGCAATATCTGACTAATAAATTCCATAATGCCAAGATATAGAGATAGCTTTAAACTTACGCGAGAAATTACCCACAAACTGTTTCTTTTGGTTTGCGTGGTATCGTTAGCGGCTCAGGCAACAAGCGCATGAAGCAGCTAGGTGGGAGAACTTCTCCCTCCACCTGCATGCGCAGACCACGCCGCTCAGTCGTCACTGGGAGCGAACGAACTAAAAGAACTTACTAGTTCGCGGCAGAGCCGCGAACTGTTATGCGCAAGTCTAGTAACAACTTACCTAAATTTCACACGATTTCCACTCCCAGACTGCCTTAGAATTTAGCCATTTGTTGCCTTTACTACTGTATATGAAGTGAACAATAATTTCTCATTGCAATTCTAATGAATTGGAGCGGTGTCCGTCAGAAGAAAAAGTGGTGTACCACTACCATAGTAAAGTAGGACAGAATAACTAATATTTTTGCTAAATATACTTTTTTCTGCAATGATGCTGTTTACGAGCGTTACATTGTAAACAGGAAGATCACACCGCTAGAAATGTTTTTCGAAATGTAACTAGACGTTAAAAAATCAAAGGTTTGTGCAAAGTTTACCAGCTGTCCTTTGACAAAAATGTGATGTTAAAGTACTAAGTAAACGAATCAGTATATATTGCGTGAAATCGGTGATTACTTATGGAGTATCTAAGACTATGTGTTCGTGGATATTTGTTTTGTCCTTAGCGTAAGTAGTTTGAAAGTCTAGGGGCCGATGAGCACTGCAGTTTGGTCTCATAGCTTTACGTACATTTGTACGTTTACTAAGTCCTCGTTTACCAGTTCTCCAGTCTGTTCGTCGGTCGGGGATGTAGTTCTATTAATGGGAGGAACAGAGAAAATTCCATGAACTCCACACTGTCACGGGTATATTTAGTCAATGTGAGAGCATTGCAGAACGCTCAGTAAACTGCAGTGAAAGACGATGAAGGAAAGTTACTGCAGCCTTGCTCTCGAAAGCCAGAGCCTCAGGTAGGCCCACAGCACCGAGCCAGGAGGCACAGTGCCAACATGACGGAGGACGCTGGTTCAAATCCGCCTTCGACTATCCAGGTTTGGATTTTCCGTGATTTCCGTAACTCACTTCAGGCAAATGCAAAGGCGTGGCAGATTTGTTACCCTATGCGAGCGTGAGCTTCGTCCCTAACAACAACAACAACAACAACAACAACAACGCTGTAGACGGGACGTTAAGCCCTAATATTCCTAAAAAATGTTCAAATGTTTGTAGAACCTATGGGACTTAACTACGGGGTCATCAGTCCCTAAGCTTACAAACTACTTACGAACTAGCTAAGACTAAGCACGACATAAATATCCATGCCCGAGGGGGGATTCGAACCCCCGACCGTAGTGGCCGTGCAGACCGTGACTGGAGCGCCTTAGTCTCCTCGGCCACCGCGGCCGGCCCTAATATTCCTTCCTATATTACAAAAGCCAAGAAATATCTTCTCGTTTATATCTCATGTAATGACCACGCCATTTTTTTTTAAATTTTACCCACCGAGTTTTACATAATTTCCCTTCTCCCTCGACTAGAACCAGAATTTCTCTAATTTTTTACCCTCCAATTCAAATTCAGTATAGTTTTATAAGTTTGTTCTATTTCGTATGTATTTTTTGCTTCATAAAATCTGCTAATTCTATTTGTTGTATCATCAGCTATTTAACACGCCAGGAGAGTATCAAATGAACTCAATTAAAATAATTTTGCAGCAAACACCCTACAGATTTTAAGGATATTCTTCTACAGAGGAAACAAATTTTCAGAAAACAGCAAGGCAAATTCATGTAGCAAACAAAACTGATTTCCGCTCAGGTATACTAAGAAAGGCATTTAAAAAAAGTATAAGTGAGTGAATGTGAAATATTAACAGAAAACAGGTACGTTTTCAAAATAGAAAGTAAACATTTCAATACATTTTAGCAGTGAGAAACACCCAAAATCTTAAAACAAATTAATATAAAATGTACCCACTCTAGATGCTAAAGAATAAATGTTAGTACTGTACCATACTCGTATTTGTTAAACTTCCGGTAAACAAAACTGAGTGCTGAAAAATCACGAGGACTACAGAAAAGTCCTCACAAATATATGAAACATTAAAACAAGACAAAGTTCCGGTTTCGTGATAATTTTAAAATTCCTGAAACAGGTTACTCGCCATCTTCTGAAAGTTGTTACTGCTCTGTACTGTTCGTTGAAACAAAATTTAATTTCGGAAACTTTCCAGATAGACTATCTAAAGAGGTTGTTTTTGTCCTTTGCTGAATATTACCCCGGCCAGAGTTTGTGCATAAAGTCTGTTTACACTGTTAGTCTTAATATTCCCCAAAGTGATAAACGACTTTCCGGCTAACCCACCCGAAAAAGGTAAGCCAAAGGCTAAGACACCAATTTCATTGTATTTTCATACAGGTTTTTGACATTCCGTCGTTAACACGTTGACTGCTGCGATATCGTCAGAGGCGCGCCAGAGCTACGCCACATAGATAGGCCTGTGCGCTGCCTCCCAAGCGTAGTCATAACACAAGCAAACGATTTCTTACGAACCGTTTTGTGGACTTTGGGAATGCATACACGTTGCACACTGTCTCAGAATGATTTTCGAGTTATGTGTTAGTCTCGCTGCAGATTATTGCTGGTATGATACAAAATGCCTAATATGAATCTTCAGATTCCAATATCGGTAAGATATCTTACTAATATTTCATAAATATCTTATGCCAAAACAAGTGTCTGTCAACTAGGTGGCATTGGCCAGAGCCGCTGGCGGCCACACGGCGGCCGGCATGAGACGGTTTCCTGCTAAAATTGTCCCATGGTAATTGTTCATTAGATAGCTTTTCAGTTACATTGACAGTAGATACTTGTTTGCCACGTGGAAAATGGCAGTGACGTTATTCGTTTTCACATTGTTTATAAGACGTGGGGACTAATACATATTTTCTAATCAGTCATCTATGTCAGCAAGATGTTTACTGATTGATTTTCTGACCACTGCGGATAAATCTTGACCTTGGAATGTCACTGTCAGCGGAGACGTACGACATTTGAGTTACGAATACTCTTCCCTACAGCATTCCCCCTCTCATTGCATTAGCGTTACGTTACCAATCATTTCCAGTGTTCTCCTTGCTGACGACCGCGGTGGCCGAGGGGACTGAGGCGCTCCATTCACGGTCTGCACGGCCACTACGGTCGGGGGTTCGAATCCCCCCTCGGACATGGATATTTGTGCCGTCCTTAGTATTAGTTAGTTCATAAGTAGTTTGTAAGTTTAGGGACTGATGACCCCGTAGTTAAGTCCCATAAGCTGTACGAACATTTGTTCTCCTTGCTGTTTTCATCTTCAGACAAGTTCAGACAAGGCCCAAGTCTCTTGCAACAGTCAATAATAATTTGACACCATCTGTAAAGTATCGAGCTCGGGGCTTAGTGAATAAGTGTAAGAGAAGCTGAACTAGGGCGGTAGACAAGTGTTTGTTACGTTCAGAAATGTTCAGATGTTTGTAAAGCTTATGGGACTTAACTGCGGGTTCATCAGTCCCTAAATTTACAAACTACTTATGAACTACCTTATATTATAGACAGCACAAACATCCAAGCCCGAGGGAGGATTCGAACCTTCGACGCGGGAGCCCGCGCGATCCGCAACGTGCGCTCCAGACCGCTCGGCTAAACCCGCGCGGCTTCCTATCGTTAACCTGTTTCTGCGAGAAAATAAAACTCAAGAAAAAATACTATTTTGTACTCGGTTTAAGCCTAAAATAATTCAAAAAAATTATACATACAAAAAACTAGCAGTGTGTGTGTGTGTGTGTGTGTGTGTGTGTGTGTGTGTGTGTGTGTGTGTGTGTGTTGTCATTTGCACTACACATATTGTTGCGTTGACGCAACGATGGCAGTTTTTTTGTCAATAAATATAGATAAGACATAGATAAAAATTGTTTTGTTTACACGCTTTTATTTGTCCAAAATGTATATTACGGACTATATGAAACTGTTCAAAGACGATATGACTCATTGCCGCGGCGGAGCAGCCGAGCGCATTGAGGCGCTGTGCTACGGTGCGCGAGGCCGTTCCCCGTCGGGGGATCGAATCCCCCCTCGGGTGTGGATGTTTGTGCCGTCTTTAGTATAAGTTAGTTCGTAAGTAGTTTGTAAGTTAAGGGACTGAACAAATGTTTGTATAGTTTATGGGACTTAACTACGGGGTCATCAGTCCCTAAACTTACAAACTATTTATGAACTGAAACTTCCTGGCAGATTAAAATTGTGTGCCGGAACCGGGACTCGAACCTGGGACCTTTGCCTTTCGCGGGCAAGCGCTCTACCACTGAGCTACCTCGAAACGACTCACGATGCCGCCTCACAACTTTACTTCCGCCAGTACCTCGCCTCCTACTTTCCAAATTTCACAGAAGTTCTCCTGCGAAACTTGCAAGACTAGCACTCCTGGAAGAAAGGATATGGTGGAGACATGGCTTAGCCACAGCTTAGGGGATGTTTCCAGAATGAAACTTTCACTCTGCAGCGGAGTGTGCGCTGATATGAAACTTCCTGGCAGATTAAAATTTATGAACTACTTACGAACGAGGACGGCACAATATTCATGCCCGAGGGGGGATTCGAACCCCCGACCGTAGTGGTCGTGCAGACCGTGACTGGAGCGCCTCAGTCCCCTCGGCCACCGCGGCCGGCTTAGGGACTGAAGACACCGCAGTTAAGTCTCATAAGCTTTCCAACATTTGAACATTTTTTATATGACTCATTACAGTTTGGGCAATATTGTCCTTCCTCACTTTTTTCCAATCTGTTTCTCCTGACGCCCAAGGTTATTTTTTCTTTAATATTTGTGCTTTCCCTCCAGTTCCGAATCATCTTTAAATTTCAGTAGAAATAATACAATCTGAGGTCTGAAGTCTTTTAACTCGTAATGGACACTGCGGCTAACTAGTACATGTTAGAGGAATTGGCCGCAAACATTTTAACTCCTTGTTACAAGAATTGACAGTAGCGCTAACAACTCAATTGCGGAATAATGACCACCACCATTCGTTGCCTCTAATTCCACATTGGCATTGTGTAAATCCTCACTCCTCATACAAAGGTTTTACAGATCGATAACATTTGGTTGAGTGACTATGATATGCTGTTTTCCTCCCGATTGTATCTTTACATTCTTCGTGGGCTCGAGGGTATCATAGTTCGTAACAACTGTGAAAACAGAAGTGTAATACCAACTATGAGCAAATACTTTGTCGATGTTTGTTTGTATTGCTTATAGTGGCCGTGCAGACCGTGACTAGAGCGCCTCAGTCCCCTCGGCCACCGCGGCCGGCAAATACTTTGTCGTTGGCATCAAATCTGAAAACGAAGGACCATTTTGGTTCTTTCGTATGAATATCAGCTAGGCAACTCCCCAACGTTCCGCCAGTGCAACGGATATATCCTGTAAGGGTTTTTCAACCGTTCGAAATGTGCGATCCCCTTTCAATACAAAATATTCCGGTGACCCCCACGCACGTAGTTAACCCTGTGACTCATAGCGTCCACTGTAGCGGACGATTGTTCCTGAACGCGTTTCTGTGTAACTGCGGTCGTTCTTAATCACCGTAAATGTATAAAATCCACTCCAAAGGACACTCTACGTAATTGCTGCACTGCAGGTGTGGACAGCTGAACTGAAAAGCGTCAGTTTTTCACCCGAAGGCCGTAGCCTAGCAAGATGGCGAGCGTGAAGTGGCATTGCAGCAATTTCGCAAATAAAGAATGTAAGCACATTTGCATTAAATAAGAGTCTGTATGTCAAAACCGCTTTGGAAGTTTGTGTAAAAAAAAAAAAAAAAAAAAAATAAATAAATAAATAAAAAAAAAAAATAAATAAAAAAAAATAAACTCACAGAAAAGACTCTGGTCTCGACTGCACAGTGTCCACTCCAGTTGGCATCACTGTATTTTTCTTCATAAATAGCAAATTTCAATAAATTTTCGTGTTTAACAGAGATTGTGGTTTACTATATAAACTACATTTCAATTTTTCCTCATTTGTTAATAATTCATGCATCACAGGGTTATAACGACCCTAACAAATATATTTTAGCGTCTGAAAGGTAATTAATTTAATTTTCTTTCTGTTGATACAACTTTCTTGTAAATTGTTGGACGTTGTTTTTGCGTATTTTTCGGAATGGAAAGAATTATCCGTACTTTTTGTTGCTAACCGACGGAAATATAAATTTTGCACAACGAGTGTTTCCCATTTCAGGCATGAGGGATAAGCGAATTATAGACATTGAGGCCGGCCGCGGTGGCCGAGGTGATTGAGGCGCGCCAGTCACGGTCAGCACGGCCTCTACGGTCGGGGGTTCGAATCCCCCCTCGGGCATGGATATTTGTGCCGTCCTAGTTCGTAAGTAGTTCATAAGTAGTTTGTAAGTTTAGGGACTGATGACCCCGTAGTTAAGTCCCATAAGCTTAACAAACATTTGAACATTTTTTAAACTTGTTGAAGGAGCTCTTCCATAATTTTAGAGTTAATTATGGCATCTTGGTCATTTACCTATAGATCAGATTCTGAAAAATTTTCAGGCTTTGAGCATATTCATCGTTAACACACTGCATTTACTGCAAAAGAATATACGTTCAATTCAGAATTACATACTTTTGACATAAAATACATCATTCACTGTTTGTGGCATAAGTTTAATCTATTAAAGAAACCATCCACATATACATCATTCAGAAATATACACATAAAGGGCGATCTAAATACATGTCAACACTGTAAATAATTTATTGAAAAATTTGAAGAAAAATATAATTTTTTAATTCACGATTAGTCAGAATAATAGTGAAATATAAAGAAATATAGTTTGAGCATGCCCTTTGAGACAGCCTTGATAAGTTTTGTATAACAATTTCGTTGACTACATTCTGTGAAAAACTTAGCGTTACGTTTACGCAGCATTGCCAAGAAATGGGTTAGTAATATTACGGGTATGAATATCAGCCGCGGCGGATTAGCCGTGAGCACTGGGGCACCGTACTGCGGTGCGCGCGGTCGTTCGCCGTCGGGGCTTCGATTCGCCGATAATCATGGGGGATATCTTCGCAATGACTTCTTCCTCCTCCTCTTCTTCTTCTTTTTCTACTACTACTACTTTGCCTTTGACCCAGAAAAGGAAAATAGACTAACCCAACACCAGGAAGATTTTGGCCAACATGCCAAAGTTCCTTGTCATTTCACGAACTGATGGCCATGATTTCACGTCAGTGAATCCTTTGATTATGCAAAGGGGTGTTGATGCATTAGCAGGTCCTGGAAAACGAAAGTGCCTTCCAAGCACAAATGATGCTTTGTTGCGCGTACCTTTCCTGTTAGGGTAGAACCTCACCATACCTTAAACTCATCGCAGGGGGTAGTGTTCTCACGATCCCTCGACGGCCTGTCAGATAAGGAAATTCAGGTCTACCTTTCCGATTAGGGCGTAACAGCTGTACATTGTGTGATGAAACACCAACCTAAACTGTGTTTCTGACATTCGTCAAAGTTGACCTAGCTTCTAAGGTGAAAGCGAGCTATGAAATCATCTCCGTTCGCCCATATATTCCCAACCGTACCCGATGTTACCAGTGTCAGACATTCAATCATACCCGTTAGTCGTGCCCCAATGCAGCCAAATGCGTCACTTGTGGTAGGAACGCCCATAAGGGAGACTGCCCACCTCTGTCCCCTCGCTGCATCAACTGCATGGGCGACCATGCTGCTAATTCAAGAGACTGCCCTGTGTACAAGGATGAGCGGAAATGTTTGAATAGCTCATGGGACTTAATTACGGGGTCATCAGTCCCTAAACTTACAAACTACTTATGAACTAGCTAAGACCAAGGACGGCACAAATATCCATGCCCGAGGGGGGATTCGAACCCCCGACCGTAGTGGCGGTGCAGCGCTCAGCCACTGCGGCCGGCAAAAATAAATAAATAAAATGAGCGGTCATACAGGAAATCAGTCAAGGAAAAGTTTCCACCTCTGCTGCGCGGAAGTTACTAGAAAGTAGAAAGTCTCCTTTGATGCCAGCGGGTACCTACAGTAATGTCCTCCTCTCCACTCCTCGACCAACTAAGGAGATGGAAACCCAGACCTGTGAGTTTACCTTCATTGACACAATTGTCCTATGAGCCAGCCCAAAGATTGCCCGTTCAACATCCCCAATGCCTTCAGCTCACTCCAAACCCCAGTCCACATCAGTTTAGCAGAAATCGCGAAGTCTGAAGACCAGACTTCGAACAAAACATCCTGTTCGCGAAGTTCGCACTAACTCTTCCCAACCATCAGCCGCTCATTCTTCACACCGAACTGCCTACAAAAGGGCACACAAACAAACTTTCCTGTCCTTCCCTGCCACGCCATCCAGCAGTGGCCAGCCCCGGCCGTGCTGTCTCTACTGCTTGCCGATCAGCTGGCGTTTCCCCGGCGGAGGAAGTTGCCCCTTCCGATCAATACAGGAAGGAGACAGAAAGATGAATGAACCCATGGAACACGACCGTCCATCTCTCGATTGTGGTAGCAGTGCCCCTTGCAGCCAGGCCCTCAGCGGCTGTCGAGGTGATCCCCTCTTGCCTTTTCCCTTTTTCTTTTTCTCTCGCTTTTTTCATGGCACTCCTTCAGTGGAACATCAGAGGCATTCGTCCCAACCGAGATGAATTAAAATTACTCCTACGACTGCACTGACCGCTTGTAGTCGGTCTCCAAGGAACGAAGCTACGCCCAAATGGTCATATTGATTTCCCACAATATACATCCGTGCGTTTTGATTTACCTCCTGTGGTTGGTATTCCTACCCATGGAGGTGCTATGCTGCTTATTCGGGAAGGCATCTATTATCATCCCATCCCACTGCAAACTCACCGCCGGCCGCGGTGGCCGAGGAGACTGAGGCGCTCCAGTCACGGTCTGCACGGTCACTACGGTCGGGGGTTCGAATCCCCCCTCGGGCATCGATATTTGTGCCGTCCTTAGTCTTAGCTAGTTCATAAGTAGTTTGTACGTTTAGGGACTGATGACCCCGTAGTTAAGTCCCATAGACTATACAAACATTTGAACATTTGATTTTGCAAACTCACCTACATGCAGTTGCCATCCGTTTCACCCTCCCCGCATTCACCTTTTCTTTTTGTAACATCTATACCCCGTCGTCGTCTGCCGTTCTTAGCACAGACTTTCTGCAACTTGTTGCTCAGCTTCCTCAGCCATATTTTTTTTTTTTTTTTTTTTTTTTTTTTTTTTTTTTTTTTTTTTGATTGGCGACTTCAACGCCCACCATCCTCTATGGGGGGTCTCCCGCTTCTTGCCAGAGGGGCTCCCTTCTGGCAGACCTTTTCAACCACCTTAATCTTGTCTGCCTCGATACTGGTGAATCAATTTTTCTATCGAACACGACACATACCTACTCCCACTTGGACCTCGAAATATGCACTACTCCACTAGTGCATCGGTTCGAATGGTATGTTCTGTTTGATGGGCGTCTATTCCCCTTGTATAATTTCTCTACTACATTATACCACGTCTCCATGTTCCACCAGCTAGAACACCTCCAAAGCCGTCTTGGGGGCTCTATTCTTCCATGGCGGTTTTCCATGATCAGAACTTCCCCAACTACCTCACGGACGTCATCCGCACCGCTGCCGAACTTTCCATACCCCAAACTTCAACATCTCCACGTAGGGTCCCAGTTCCCTGGTGGAATGCAGCATGTAGCGACGCTATTAGAGTCAGGCGACGTGCTCTACTTATCTTTCAACGCCGGCCTGCCTTGGAGAATTGTATCAATTACAAATGACTGCGAGCGCAATTCCGTCGTGTCATTAAAGAAAGCAAAAAAGGCTGCTGGACTGCTTTCACGAATTCATTCAACAGATTTACTCCTTCGTTGGTCGTCTGGGGTAACCTACGCCGGTTATCTGGCACAAAGGTCCATTTCCCAATCCCCGGCTTGTACGTCACAAAAGGAGTCTTCGTGGATCCTGTTGATATTTCCAATGCTTTAGGCCGATCTTTCTGTGAGGCCTTGAGCTACACTCATTACGACTCTGCCTTCCTCCCCCGAAAACAGGCAGAGTAGGCACGACCGCCTTATTTTAAATCTCGAAATCGTTAATGCCACCTTCACCCTCCAGGAGCTATAACGTGCCCTCTCCCAGTCCTCTGCTCCGGGACCCGATGCCAGTCATATTCAGATACTCAAGAACCTTTCCCCTGCAGGTAAATTCCTTCTTCTTCGCACCTATAATCGCATCTGGACTGAAGGTGAAGTTACCACGCACTGGCGTGAAACAATTATTGTCCCCATACCTAAACCAGGGATGGACAAACATCTTCCTTCCAGTTATCGCACCATTTCCCTGACCAGCTGTGACTGTAAGGTAATGGGACGCATAGATAATGTTCGGTTGGTCTGGCTACTCGAATCTCGACACCTCCTCACCAATGTCCAATGTGGGTTTCGGAGGCATCCCTCTGCTATTTACAACCTCGTTACCTTATCGACCTTAATTATGAACAACTTTTTGCGAAAGCGCCAGACGGTGGCTGTGTTCTTCGATTTGGAGAACGCTTAAGACGCCTGTTGGTGCGCGGGCATACTCCGCACCATGCATACATGGGGTGTCCGCGGCCGCCTGCCCCTCTTTATTCGTGATTTTTTAAGAGATCGAATGTTCAGGGTACGAGTGGGGTCTGTTTTGTCTGAAACCTTCCGCCAGGAGAATGGGATGCCACAGGGCCCGTTTTGAGCGTAGCCCTTTTCGCCATTGGAATCAACCCCATTATGGATTGCCTTCCAGCTGATGTTTCAGGCTCCCCGTTTGTGGACGACTTTGATATATTGCAGCGCTCAGAGACTGTGTCCCCTGGAGCGTCGTTTTCAACGTTGCCTTGACAGTCTTTATTCCTGGATTGTCGCAAATGGCTTCCGTTTCTCCTATGAGAAAAATTTGCATCAACTTCTGGAGATACAAAGAGTTTCTTCCAGCTCTACATCTCGGCCCCGTTGCCCTCCCATTTGTGGAGACAACGAAAATTTTTAGGGCTAACTTTGGATAGGACACTTAGCTAGTGTCCACATGTCTTCTCTGGCTGCCCGCTGTACTCGTTCCCTTAACGTTCTCCGTGTTCTTAGAGGTACATCATGGGGCGCGGATCGTACCGTCCTGCTTCACCTTTATCTGTCCACTGTCAGATCAAAGCTGGATTACGGGAGCTTCGTGTACTCTTCTGCACGGCCCTCCATTCTACGCCTTCTTAACTCTATCCACCATCATGGGTTACGCTTGGAGATAGAAGCATTTTACACCAGCCCTGTTGAAAGCCTCCATGTCGAAGCTGCCGAATTACCTTTGACCTAGCGGCGTGACATTGCTGTGTCGGTACGCATGCCGTCTGCTTTCGATGCCCCACCACCCTTCTTATCTATCATTCTGTAATGACTCCCTCGATAGTGGTTACCGGCTGTCCGCGATTGCCTTGCTCCCTCCTGGAGTCCGCTTCCGTCTCTTGCTTCAGCAGCTCGATTTTACCCCCCTTCCACCTTTCAAATAGGCGAGACTCTAGCGCCAACTTAGCTTCAGGCT
This sequence comes from Locusta migratoria, assembly GCA_026315105.1. Taxonomy (NCBI): domain Eukaryota; kingdom Metazoa; phylum Arthropoda; class Insecta; order Orthoptera; family Acrididae; genus Locusta; species Locusta migratoria. The sequence continues at coordinate 738,987,632 of CM048755.1, read as the reverse complement.
CAAGTTCGTGTTCACCTTGAACTTAGCTCACCCCCGAAGGAGAGTACCCCGGATGCGGTTTACCGCTCGAGGTTTGTTGAACTTCGTGCGCGGCTCGATAACTCCATCTTCGTCTATACAGATGGCTCAAAGACCAATGAAGGTGTAGGATGTGCCTTTCTCGTCGAGGATGACAGTTTTCAGTACAGGCTTCTTGACCAATGCTCGAATTTCACATCTAAACATTTTGACCTTTATCAGGCTGTACCATGTGTCTGCCGACACCGTTATACTTTGTCATCTGCTGTGACTCCCTCAGCACTATTCAGTCTTAGAGACCGCTATTCGGCCCGTCCTGTTGTGCACCGAATCCACCGCTCCCTTCAATATTTAGCTGCCAACGGTTCTCGCGTTCCTCTCCTGTGGGTACCTGGCCACGCAGGCGTGCCTGGTAACGAGGCTGCTGATGCCGCGGCCAAGGGTACAACTCTTCTACCTCGTGCAGCTACGTTCTGTGTCCCATCGAATGATATTCGAGGGGCTCTTTCCCGTCACATTTTATCGTCGTGGCATAATGTCTGGTCTTCGCTTACAAATAATAAGCTTAGAACCATTAAATCGCTCCCGGTGGCTTGGAAGACCCCTCACGCCGCTCGCGGCGAGAACAGGTCATCTTGGACCGGTTGCGGATCGGACATTGCCGGTTCAGCCACCGCCACTTATTAACTGGTGACCCCGCTCCGTTATGTTCCTGAGGTCACCTGCTGACGGTGAGCCATGTTTTATTGTCTTGTCCTAATTTTAATCCTGTTTTTATTGCACTAAATCTACCGAATACCCTAGAAGAAATTTTAACTGATGATGCACGAGCTGTGCTCCAGTCTTAGTTTTTATAACCATGACTAATTTATCAAAGGACATTTAGTTCTTCCTTTCGATACATTTTACCCCATGTTTTTAGCTAAGTTCAAATAGTCTTCTTATCCTCCGATATATCTCAATTCTGATTCGGGCGCTAATGATTTCAGTAGTTGTGTATCCTAAGACCACAAAAAAAATAAAAAATTAAACTAACTTTCTTTCACGCGTTTCGGCGATGGCCATCATTATAAAAATGTTCAAATGTTTGTAATCCAACTACGTTGGTTATCAGTCCCTAGTCTTCCAAACTACTTAAACTAAGGTAAACTAACCGAACGACAACACACACATCCATGCCCGAGAGAGGATTAGAACCTCCGATGCGGGAGGCCGCGCGATCCGTAACGTGGCGCTCCAGACCTCTCGGCTACTCCCGCGCGGCGCCATCATTATAATATGTCAACAAAAGAAATTTAAAAACACTGATATAAATGGGTTAAGTCCAGTGTATAAGACTGACACGAATATGAATTATACATGCTCTTGGATATTTTAAGTACACTAGGAAATCGTAGTTACTTGTTGCCTGAAAATACCAGAGGAGACTTATGAAAAACAGGGTATCATGCACAGTACAAGGTGGCGAGACGTGAGCGCACTGCCTTGAGGCCGCAAAGAAAACCAAAATAAATTTAATGTAGAATATTGCATTAAATGTGAGAAACATCAAAAATACTTTAACAAAATGTGGCAGTTAGTAATATAAAGATAAATCCAACTTGGTTACTAGGTGGTGTTGATAGAGGACGCTTAATAAAACTTACAGTGCATGAAGCCATAGCTATACATCGTGCTACCAACATTAAATATGAGATGTGGACTTTAACAAAATACAGCTTTTACAGAAGCATTTTATTTTCTTTGTTAGATACATAGCAAAGCTGTCACAATTTTATTTTTCTTGGAAACTTACTGTCAGATGACCACATCTGTAAGGATATTTCGTCAGAATTACATTTTTATAAATTCAAACCAAAACAAGACTTAACCCTAAATGTAACAGAGTGAATCCAGCAAAAGGAAGGTATTAATAGGACATATGTGCATAGAAAAACATAGGGTATCTAAGCATTGTCAACTGCTAAAAATAATACAGGCGCAATTGATGCCATTGGTTGACAAACAAAAATAATGAAAATAACCAACTATAGGCGTAGTTAAAACATTTTTAAATATTTACATAGGAATGCACCAAACAGAAAAGAGAAAGTTACCAACAGGTAAACAACAGTTTGACTTACATATGAAAGAAATCAGTAAAAATATCAAAGAACCACTTACGATTTGAATTTATTTGCTCATTCAAGACCTTTTGTGAACTATTCACATGAAGTTCATAAATTTAAAGTTCTTCAATCTATACCTTTCGGCTCAAAATGCAAGATAGCAGTTAATTATAAAAATTCATGTTCCCTGAAACGTGTCCGGACACCATGATCAGTCTGCCTTGCATACACAGGGTGTTAAAAAAAGGTACGGTCCAACTTTCAGGAAACATTCCTCACACACAAGGAAAGAAGATACGTTACGTGGACATGTGTCCGGAAACGCTTAATTTCCAGGTTAGAGCTCATTTTAGTATTTCTTTCTAAATCTAAAATGAAATAATTAATTTTAATGTTTGTAGAGTCTATGGGACTCAACTACGGGGTCATCAGTCCCTAAACTTACTTACTACTTATGAACTACTTACAACTAAGGACGGCACAAATATCCATGCCCGAGGGGGGGATTCGAACCCCCGACCGCAGTGGCCGTGCGGACCGTGACTGGAGCGCCTCAATCCCCTCGGCCACCGCGGCCGGCATGAAATAATTCGTGCAGAAAATTGTCAAAATACCCAATTGTTTCGTTAGTATCTACTGTACTTCATCGATTCATCGCATTTGTAAACATTGCACTGGCTGCAAAACCACGTTCGTAATGAACACTAACCAGTTGATGCTACGTACTGATGTGCTTGATGCTAGTACTGTAGAGCAATGAGTCGCATGTCAACACAAGCACTGAAGTCAACATTACCTTCCTTCAATTGGGCCAACTGGCGGTGAATCGAGGAAGTACAGTACATCCTAACGAAACAATTGGGTATTTTGACAATTGCCTGCACAAATTATTTCAATTTACATTTAAAGAGAAATACTAAAATGAAATCTAACATGGAAATTAAGCGCTTCCGGACACATGTCCACATAACATATTTTCTTTCTTTGTGTGTGAGGAATGTTTCCTGAAAGTTTGGCTGTACCTTTTTGTAACCCCCTGTATACATTATGCAGTCACAGGATCCACATGTAATTCTGTAAACTACTGTGTCTCAAAATTCATCAACCTTTTGTTCAACCGAAGAACGTAAGACAGACCTAAGCTGTTTCGGTGTACGCATCAGCAATTGGCCACAATACGTTATGGATGCGTACTTTAGCTCGTCATCAAAAATGTTCAAATGTTTGTAAAGCTTATGGGACTTAACTGCGGGGTCATCAGTCCCTAAACTTACAAACTACATATGAACTAGCTTATACTAAAGACGGCACAAACATCCATGCCCGAGGGGGAATTCGAACCCCTGACGGGGAACGGCCTCGCGCATCGTAGCATAGCGCCTCAATGCGCTCGGCCGCTACGCCGCGGCTAGCTCCTCATCATTGGCAATGTGTCTGTATGCATGTTTATCGAACACAACGTTACCTATATTTCGTCTTAACTTTTCCGTATACCCACAGTCTAAGCCAATGTCTGTTTCCTTCTCTGTGCAGCCCCTACATAGGTTAAGTTTTGCAATCCTATAGAACATAGCATGAAAAAAGTCCTTTTGTGCTTACGAGGATGGCATGAATCAGCGTTGGTGGTTCTGGGTTTGCGAAAGATATCTTAAGCAAAGTAAGAGTCTTCTTTTTGAACCTGCAGGGCTAGATAATTCAGGCATTTATTATTTCCCAGCTCCACAGTAAATTGTGATTAAGCTCATTACTCTGATCCATTACATCAGTCATTATCATGATACAAAACAAAAATATCAACATCTGTGGTAGATAAGAATGTTACCAAAGATAGTCCTATTCTGCTTTAATTTTCTCTAAACCATTAATGAAAATGTCAGCTAAAATGCCTTATATATTACAGTATATGGCAAGGCCATCTTTCTGAAACTGTTTTGCCATCCAGATTTTTTTTTTTTTTTTTTTTTTTTTTTTTGGGCGGGGGATGGGGTGAGGAGAGGGGAGAGAGAGTTGGTAAATGAATGCAATTTAACTTTTCGCAAAGAAAACTGTTAACCAAGGATTTGGGTCCTCTATAGCCAACCGCAATAGGACGAATTGGATGGGTCATTTATGTAACTTAATCTGTGAATGAAGAGTGATGACTTCAGGGTTCATTGGAAACATTTTTTGACATAGTCACATGTAAAGAGAAAATTGATGTCTTTTACTAAAAAAATCGCTAAAAAAAATTTCTGAAGTGAGTATTTTCTTGGAAAAACTCTACGGTTTTTGAAATGTTAACTGAATTGGATATTAAGACAATTGAGTTGTCTTCATGGGCTCGTGTAACAACTCCGTGTCTGAATATCTGATTCAGATGGCATTTAAGCAGGATCATGCTGGCCCACACAATGTGCACGAAAGTCAACGTGCTCTGCAATACGTGCTTCCACTTCCTTGGCCAGCACGGTCTCCGGATTAGTCTTTAATTGCGAACGTATGGGGGATGATGGGACTGGAAATGACACATGCGACTTGTTAACCAACAACTCTTGCAGAACTACGTGAACAGGTCGAGGAAGTGTAAAATGTATCTCCAGACAGCACTGGCCATGTGTATGATGGGATGGAGCTGCTGCGTTCCTGCCTGTGGAGGCCACACCACGTACTGATATAGGTGCTCGAGTGTGGATCGACACCTGGTCTCTAAATGAAATCGTTTCATGTACTCCATATGCACTGTTTCAACAATAAATCTTGAGTGAATTGAAAACTCTGAGAGCGAACGTGTGGTGTCGCACAAGTATGTAGTGCGCGCCACGTACTTTCGCCGCACGCCGCCATGCACGCACGGTGCGGCGTTCTTACGACGTCAGCCACGAGCGGCCTCTGTTACAACTCCGCTCGTGGCCACCACTGGTCTGCATCGTTCACTTGGGAATCAGATAAGAACCAGTTAAGACTTGGCTATCGGATAGGCTCTAGGAATCATCAGTAGGTAGGCCTCTATCTAAACTGTGTATCAGCATTCTGCAGTCAAGAACTATGTAAAAGTTAAGTATTACCAAGACTCCACGAAATATATATCTTGTTCTAATTTAGGCTAGTGTTCTAGTTTCTGCTGTCCCACTGGTTGGTCACCTCCATACCGCACAAGCGTGCATCCTTTATTCCTGTGTCGGTTTCTTTCTACTCGGCCACAGACACCTACGACAACCGGTGGTATCGAGACACAAAAGTGGCGACGAAGCTGGGATACAAAAGTGGCGACGAGGCTGAGACACAAAAGAACGAATTTTTATTTTTGTCAACGTATAAAACTGTAAACTCAGTGCTACAGGCCTCGACAGGTAGCGACCGGCCGCCGTGTCATACTCCGGCGACAGTGGATGCAGTACAGAGAAAGACGTGGGTAGCGCCCAACTCCCGGCCGATGTCCGTTTTCTGTTCGTCAGCCAAGTGGCTCCTCACAATGGCTGAGTGCAGCCCGCTTGCAAGCAGCGCTCGGAAGACCCGAGCGGTGGTCCATCAAAGTACTAACCGAGCCCAACAGCGCTTGTCTTGGGTGATACAGCGAGAACCGGTGTATCTACTACATCTACATCTACAGGGGATACTCTGCAAATCACATTTAAATGCCTGGCAGAGGGTTCATCGAACCACAATTATACTACTTATCTCCCATTCCATTCTCGAATAGCGCGCGGGAAGAAAGAACACCTGAATCTCTCAGTTCGAGCTCTGATTTCTCGTATTTTATTCTAATGATCATTTCTACCTATGTAACTGGGAGTCAACAATATATTTTCGCATTCGGAGGAGGATGTTGGTGATTGGAGTTTCGCAAGTAGCCCACGCCGCAGCGATAAGTGCCGTTGTTGTAGTGATTCCCATCCCAGATCCTCGCCCGTTGGCATCTGCCACTGCGTATGTAGCCTACATAGTGACTCGCATTCGAAATAATGTTGACTATCAGCTCTTGTAATTCCTCTACGTTATGACTCATTACGTAATTGAACTTTCTGATTGAAGAAATAAAACTGGCAGGGTGACGGTCTTGAAGGTGGTCTGCAAGACGCGGAGAGCGGCCTTTGGTCGGCGTTGGCCTTTCTCCTGCCTGCGCAGCCTTGCCGCTGCTCACCTCAACGCCTGACGTCATTTAAAAGTGACCGGCCGCAAACCAATGTCAGCCAAATACACCCATTTCTCTCTCTCCTAGCTGTGCCAAACGCACGACGTGGTCGAGAGGCAGTTCTCCCGCCGTAAGAAGCCCTGCATCTCTAAGGACACGATTATTGGCACTGTAAACTATTCCGACTACGCAGAATTGAGTTTCATGACATTTTACTACATTAACTTTATTTCCGTGAACCTCGCTATTTAAGTGCATCTCTACAAATTCTGATATTCATTTTTTCATTACAAACTAAAATAACGTTCATTACTTAAATGAAAATGGTTGTTTACTACACTATCTCATGGGTTTGTAAAGCACCCATAGCCGCGGCGGAGTGGCCGAGCGCATTGAGGCGCTATGCTCCGATGCGCGAGGCCGTTCCCCCACGGGGGTTCGAATCCTCCCTCGGGCATGGATGTTTGTGTTGTCTTCAGTATGTTGGTTTATAAGTTTAGGGACTGATGACCCGCAGTTAAGTCCCATAAGCTTAACATTTCATTTCAAAGCACACAGACGCTCAGGACTTTTTTTTTCAACTGGTAAGTATTGACATAGAATCTCATATGTTTGTATAGCTTATGGGACTTAACTACGGGGTCATCAGTCCCTATACTTACAAACTAGCTAACACTAAGGACGGCACAAATATCCATGCCCGAGGGGGGATTCGAACCCCCGACCGTAGTGGCCGTGCAGACCGTGACTGGCGCGTCTCAGTCCCCTCGGCCACCGCGGCCGGCACATAGAATCTCTCAGTAGTAGTGCGACTATAGATACGTGGAAATAGGGGGTGATTATCGGACATTTCTAGAAGGATTTTGGTACTGTACTTCACAAGCGGCAATTAATCAAATTGTGTGCTTATGGAATATCGCCACAGTTGTGCGACTGGATTCACGATTTCCTATCAGAGGATACAGTACGTAATAATCGACGGAACCCATGGAATGAAATAGAAGTCATATCTGGCGTTCCCCAAGGAAGTGTTATAGGGCCCCTACTGTTTCTTATCTTCATAAATGATTTAGGAGACAATCTCTGTAGCTATCTTACTGTTCGCAGATGATGCTGTCATTTATCGGTTAGTAAACTCGCCCTAAGATCAAAAGCAACTGCAAAAAAATTAAATATCTGCTTGATTCGATTCACGCTAAATGTGAAGTGATCCATATGAGCATTAAAAGAAAGCCCTTAAAGTTGATTTACACGCTAAATCAGTCAAATCTACAGGTCGTAAATTCAACTAAATACCTAGGAATTAAAATTACGAACAACTTAAATTGGAAAGAAAACGCAGAAAATATCATAGGGAAGGCGAACAAAAGACTATGTTTTACTCGCAGAACACTTAGATCATCACACAATTCTACTGAGGAAACAGCCTACACAATTTCATCTTATTTTGGAGTATTGCTGCGCATTGTAGGATCCCCACCAAATGGGACTGATGCAGGATATGTAGAAAGTTCAGAGTAAGGCAGCTCGTTTTGTACTATCGCGATTTTGGGGCGGGGGGGGGGGGGGAGATTCACCGAAGTGATGCACCAGTTGGTACGGAAATCATTAAAAGAAAGGCGTTATTTCTTTCACCAATCTTCTCCTCTAAATGCGAACATATTTTCTTAGGTCGATCTTACATACGAAGATATGATCATCATAGTAAAATAAGAGAAATCAGATTGAAAACGGAAAGATGTAGGTGTTCCTTTTTTCCCCGCGCGCTATTAGGGACTGGAACGGTAAATATTATCAAAGTGGTTCGATAAACCTCCTTCCAGCCACTTAAATGATATTTGCAGAGTACATATGTAGATCCAGAAGGGCGAGTTTTGCTTACGTATTGGCTATTTTCATGTGCCTTTAAAGCAGTCGGGCTTACTCTTGTGGCTAAAGATTACACGTTACGGGGAAATGAGAGCACATTCTGTGCACAGGGCATCAGAATGGACACAGAACAAGTCAGCAATAATACATATGTAGGAAGACTTTTAAGTAAAGGGAGGAACTAAACACACCAAGAAACGTTTTGCATCACAGGTATGCGGGTCATGACCCTTTACATAAGAATGAACTAGAGAAAAACAAAAATAACGTTTCAGTGCTCTTTAATACTCAGACCTCTGAGTCGTCTCGTCCAACAGCAGGTCTTTGCCATGTATCCCAGGCATGTTGGATAGGGTTCACAACACGCTGGCCATTGTAATCTTGCGATGTCATCAGGAAGAGACGCATTCACAAGCCGTGCACGACGAGTGCGAGAATCGCCGTCCATTAAGACAAACCCCTGCTGCCGATGCAGCTATGCTACACTTGGCAGGAGGTGATCCCTGTACCGTTGCCTTCTGCGGCCACCAGTGGGGCACGGTGGCCCACACAATACCAGCCCAAGGCGTCAGGGAACCACCAACTCGCAGCACTCGCAGGACGCTGTGTCTGGCGAGACTGCCTGCAAAAATGTCTTCGACGGTTGTCTGGCTCAAGGCAGAAGTCTCATCTGTGAACAGCATTTTAGGCCGATTATACCGAGTCCATTCTGCATATTTTTGGGTTCATCTGTACCGACCTATAAGGTGTCTAGGTGTCAAACCTTGACATTCGTGGACGTCGGGAATGAAGTTACATGTCATGCGGCCTATGACGTGCAGTCTAATGGCCGTCCCGAGGTGGATACACCAGTTTCCGCCAACTCACCGAAGTTAAGCAGCGTCAGGCGTGGCCAGTACTTGGATGGGTAACCATCCGGGTACTCACTCGCTATTGACAATTTTCCCTTTGCCTTACGGCTTATGGGTCAGGAGAAGTGGTGGTGCAAAGTCCTCGATCACCAGACTTTGCATCAATGTCCTGGATTACATTCCAGACCTCTCCACAGTGTTTCGTGCAGTGAGGGCATGGGGCACTGTTGGAGATCCGTCCATTGGAACGGGACGCTAAGCTTGGCGCCCCCCCCCCCCCCCTGGTGCTTTTAGAGAAGTAGGCTACGTGCCGGCACCGGATTTCACCTTCTCCCTTCTCCCAGCATCTCTGACACGACACTACACTACACACGCACCCATTAGTCACCTACATTTACGACAGACACTTCAGCACGCATTTCTCACACTTCGCGAAGGAAAGGTGCCCGCGGGCGCGAAGGATAGGGAAATCCTTTCCAATTGGTGGCTAGACCTACCATTCGGGGTCTCCCAGCCATTCGTGTCATACGACTTTACTTTTTACGTGCAGTTAGAGTCCAAACACGTGATGGGGATGTACGAAAAACATTACCAAGCATGGTGGCGTTCTTTTCAGCATTCCTCCGTAAGTAGCGGTCATCAGCTGCTGTGATAGCCAGAGCGAGGCACGCCATACACAGTTCCTGCACACCTCTACCACGTCTCAACAATATAGCTTTGATTCACTCGGCCTGTGAAAACTTCCCTTCATGACTCCTCCTGACACAAAGCAACAATGCGGTCACGATCACACTTCGGAACTGACGTTCTAGGCACGGCAGGTCTAAGGTCAGCGCAAGCAGTCTACTTCCTTCCTGGGGTTACGGCTGGAAGTGATGGTCCGTCTTACTCGCTTCTTTGCATTGACCCTGCTGACGCGTGGTTGTGTAAATCTTTGTGCGGGTTGACGTTTAGGCTGGCCGCAAGTTGAGACGCAGGTCCGTGACGTGACGCAGGGTGAGTCACGGTGAGTTTCTGCGAAACACACGACTGACTGGAGCCGCGCAGATGCTGCCTGCGGGCCGCAGCCTCCTGGACGCATTTTCCTGCGGGAGTCACGGTGACATATTGTGTTTGCTAGTTTGCAATGGAAGGAAAACTAACTGAAGCCGTAAGAGTGCTAATCTTCCGTACCACTTCTTCGTGTCCATGTACCAGATGACTAGCAGCATGTCACCATCAACTCAGTTTGTTGGCAGAAATAACACTTCCCTTGGGGTTACAGAAATGGAGGCCTCATTGCTAAACATTTCCTAGAGAACTCCACAGTCCATCACAGATCAGCGACTATCCATACCATACCACTTCATCAACTCCATCTCTTTTATCACATTCCAACAGTCCATCCCAAACCCCACCGGAGAATTGTGAGTTTTAACAAAGCACTTCAGCTACGGCTTCAAATCGACATGAGTTGCTTACATTTATTAATGATTTCTCTGAAAACTGAATTTCTGGTAGTAAAAATTTCGGTATTTACATTTGATGTACAGAGACAATTTTTGTTTGTTGTTAGAGAACAAAAAAAAAATGTTCAAATGTTTGTAGAGTCTACGGGACTTAACTACGGGGTCATCAGTCCCTAAACTTACAAACTACTTATGAACTACTTACAACTAAGGACGGCAGAAATATCCATGCCCGAGGGGGGATTAGAGCCCCCGACCGTAGTGGCCGTGCAGACCGTGACTGGAGCGCCTCAGTCTCCTCGGCCACCGCGGCCGGCGTTAGAGAACATTTTAACGATATTATTACGTTTATTCGATAAATATTTTTCCTTAGATGCTGAATTGTTACTCTACCAATGGAGATCGTAATATTATATTACAGAATGCAGTATAGGCAATATAGAAAGGCAGCTAGTTTCTGCTCATATCCAATCGGGCTTGGCGCGTTGCATCCCTCTCTCAGCTTGATTCTGGATGAAAACATGCACTTCTTGGAATTGATTACGGTTTAATCTAAAAAAGTTCGTGAATTTCTCTTCATCTAATTGTTTAATTGTTGTCATGCGCCGAAGCACAGGGCACAACGTTTGGTACACTGCTGCAACACGACTAATTTATTAGTAACACACTATATACAGCACTGATGTTAAAATATACGCATCTTTCATGAGCACGGAGCGTGAGTCTTTTCCAGGTTTCTTCCGTGGAGGCTAGGCCTAACTAGAATAATAGTTCGGCGATTGGCGACGGATAACTATCACTTCCTAACTTGAAGATGCTAGGGCTAGTTGCTGAGTGAGGTCCTCGAAGTGCGGCTGAATACTGAGCCCGGTCCTGGCTTGTGGCGTCCATAGTTGGACGCGCGGTGGCGCTCCAGTGGCACGCCAGCGATGTTACCTCTCCTGGCTATCGACTCACGGGCAGTATCGAGCTGTGAGGCTGAACTAATTCCTTGGTTAAAGCGAATTCCCCACGACTGCCTTCATCTCATTCTGCTTTATCTTTCATCAAAGTGATGTTTCGAGCAAAAAATTGAGACTCGGAATCCGATTCTGAACTTATCTATTAACACAGCATAAGTACTCGCCATCTTTGCCCCCACCCCCGGCACTTTCACGCAGCGCGTCTGACGTTCCGCTGCAAACTGCGGCGTGGACCTGCGATCCAACTTGTCGCCGTCAGGAAATTGACGTGAGTCAACACCACCTAGGTGAGTCACCCTGCGTCTCATCTTGCGGCCTGCCTTATGGGCAACATCAGGAATGCAATAGTCACCACGTCAGTGTTGAGACCTTCGAAACAAGGCGATGGATTACTTTTTTGGTGTGTGTACTTGGGGTGTTTCCTGTCAGGGAAAATAACAAAATAGTTCATATCAGCAAATGACCGAAAACTGACAAGATAAATCTGCACAAAGCAGTTAGGTCTCACACATCACATCGCACAATACGTGATGTTAATTTTTCCCCTGTGATAGAAGATAGCCACAAGGACGCCACAGGATGCAGTGCAAGAGTTCATGCATCACATCGTCAAAAAGAGCTAAGAACCAGTTGCTAATGTGCAGACCCGTAAAAACGTACCCATGTGGCCCATGAAGCTAGTCATCTGAAACCCGAAAATATAAAAAAATTAAATAGTGATGGAACGTGGATCTGTTGCACAGTAATCGACAGCTGCCACTTCGAAGACATTTTGTAATTTGGAAGAAATTAACACGATATCATCTCCCGCTACTAATTTTATTGCAGACGAGCTTCCATTTATCGTCAATTCTTAAGCAAAAGCTTCCCATTTTCCTGCAGGAGTCACCATATAAAGTATATTATGCCACTTTCTAATATTAACCTTTAAACTACGCCCAACTTCTGAAGAAGAGCAGCGTAATCTGGCCTTGCTGAGTTGGACTGCTGTAGAAATCGGCTGGGAAAGAAGTGCTCCTTCTAGCGTCGTGCACCTGTTCACCAGAGAGAACGTCTTCTTCCCAACTGACTTATACAACAACTCACCTGCTACAAGCCCCAGCCGCGGCGGACCGGCCGAGCGCATTGAGGCGCTATGCTGCGTTCCGCGAGGCCTTTCCCCGTCGGGGGTTCGAATCCCCCCTCGCGCATGGATGTCTGTACTGTCGTTTGTATAAGGTAGTTCATTAGTGGTTTTAAGTTTAGGGACTGATAACCCCGCAGTTAAGTCCCATAAGCTTCACAAACATACAAGGCCCAATTACAGCGGACATCTACAGAAGTAGTTAAAGGGTTAAAAATGAGGAAAACCAGCAAACCACCGACAAAACTAATGCTCTATGGTCACCCTTAGGCCGTCTCTAATGACCACGCTGTCGACGGGACGTAAAACCCTAAGCTTCCTTCCTTCCTTCACCCTTAGGTGGCACACATAATCGACTGCAACGTGGAATGTTCTCTATGAGGTGGCAGTTGAAAGTGTTCGTAAGAATTAGCCATTAGGGGGTCTGCAAGAATCGTTACTGTCAGATGACAATGAACAACTCTCCGCAGCCTATCTCAAGACACACTTTATAGTATTCCGAGTGAAGCATCGTGTTGACCAGACCATGTAGTAATATTCACATGCATTAATTCGCCTGGCGCCAATGCAGACTACGCCAAGGATAACGCACTTTCAGTCGAAGCAAATAAGCCTCCCCTACAGCTACATCGTGAATACCTGAGTGTGAAAGTTTTACTGTAACAAATATGTCCCAATTAATCGGAAAGGTCCTGATTTTTCACTCTTTGTCCCGGTGTTTCAAACAGGCTCCATCGGAACGCTAAATCTCCTAACTTCCAGGTAAGAGACTCTGAGACTTACAGTCTACAGGTTCAATATATGACGAATAAGAAACCACCAACGGTTCTCTCATTATGTGTGGGTTATTTGAATGCAGGTGGCAACGCTACATAACAACCATTATTCAACTGTACTTATTGTTGAGCAGTGACGCGCGTCCTGTGTCTTCACTGGTTCATTGAACACCCGTAAAAAGGCTAGTCGAGAAAAGAAGGTAAACAAATAAATAAAATGTTCTTTAAACTATCACGTTCGTTTCGTTCTTATATCAGATCTTTTATATGCACATTCAAAGTACTTCTATCGCATGTGAAACGTTCTACGTCGCGGAGACAGCACGTATACGACTCGTAGCGTGGCCGCCTAATATAGGCGGCACTGACCGCAGCGTAGCAATGCGCATGTGTGGCTAAGGTTCAAATTCTCTCCTGAACCCCCTGGAGGCAGCGTATGGGCGCTCCCGCGGCAGGGAGGGGCGAAGGGAAACGCCGCTTTTAACATTGGCGTTGGAGCTGGTAGAGACACCAGCTCCTGGCTACTCGAGCTCAGGCGGTTACGCGCGAATGGTCCCGAAGCAAGACAATGGAGCTACTGTGCACCTCGCCTTGCGCATCCGCAACTCCTCTATGAACTCAACATCCGCCCTTCATATTTGTTTTTAGCGTATTCAAGATTCATCACGCCGATGCATCAAAAATGTTCAAATGTTTGTAAAGCTTAAGGGACTTAACTGCGGGGTCATCAGTCCCTAAACTTACAAACTACTTATGAACTGAATCTTCAAGTTCTGGCGGCGCAAAGACTATTCCATTAAGTTTTTCATTTAGAGAGAGTGTTTGAAGACAATAGGTACGCTCCACAGCAGATACAGAAGGCATTGCAAATGAAACCGAAAGAGGCCACAAAGAATACAAAAGAAGACGAAGAAACCTTTACATCCATGGCTTTCCTGCCATATGTTGGTAGCCTCTCGTCAAAAATAGGACGGATTCTCAGCAGACACAAAGTGAAAGTGATTTTTCGTCCTCCAACCAAGACAGCTGCATTCGTGGGATCAGTCAAAGATGATTTGCTGCTCCGAAAATCTGGAGTTTACAAAATTCCATGTGAATGTGGCCTTTCTTACATCGGACAAACAACTCGTACTGTCCATGAAAGATGTACAGAACACCAAAGGTACACACGACTTTTACAACCTAACAAGTCGGCAGTGGTAGAGCACTGTATCGACACTGGTCACAGAATGTTGTATGACAACGTTGGAATTTTGGCAACGGCATCATCTTTTTGGGATTCAATACTGAAGGAGGCAATTGAAATCCGCTTGACGACGAATTTAATTAAGAGATACTGGTTTCAATTTAGATAAATCATGGAATGCGGCACTTTCTGTAATAAACTCACAAAGACGTCGTAACAGTGCAGCTCATAGTGATACATCGACATGCCAACACCGATCTACTGCGGAGTCATAGATTCAACTCGTGCATTAGGCACGTCTTTGCCGCCGACCAACGTCTCTGGCGCATATGTATCTGTGGCCGCATGCGCAGTCGCGAGTATAAAGGGCCGAAGCCAGCACTGGAGCGTCAGTCTTTCGGCTCACTCTGAAGATGGCTGAACGTTATACAGCCGAAATATTAGAATACTTGTGGCTGCACACCCGAAACTTAATGGAACATACTTATGAACTACCTTATACTAAAGACGACACAAACATCCATGCCTGAGGGTGGATTCGAAGCCCCGACCGTAGCGGCCGTGCAGACTGTGATTGGCGCGCCGCAGACCGCTCGGCCACTGCGGCCGGCGCCGATGCTTCAGCTTAAGTTGAAGCAAGTGAAGTAAACCGAGGTAAGACATTCTGCAGATCTTTTAACGAAAATATATCTAAAGGGGGAGGCAAACCGGGGCGCTTTCCCTCGGCTCCACTCTTAGAGGTGCGCCAGATTGTCTCTGACGTGCCGAGGGGTAAGAGGGGGGGGGGGGGCACTGCAAGGAGTGAACCCCCATCAATCTGAAGCTCCAGCCGCCACTCTTGTTGAGTAATTTGAGTTCCTTAAAACTTAAAAGTTCCACTGTTGTTGCTGAGTATGCACAAACTGGTGGAACACGATGTCTTCCAGGCGGCATGCGCCCACTATTTAAGTATGCTCAGGTTTCCCGCACGTTACACTCACTGTTGTGTGTTCTCACGGGAATAAAGTAGTAGTACCACCTCTCGGTATTCCCCTGGCACCGGCCGCGGTGGCCGAGGGGACTGAGGCGCTCCAGTCACGGTCTGCACGGCCACTGCGGTCGGGGGTTCGAATCCCCCCTCGGGCTTGGATATTTGTGCCGTCCTTAGTGTTAGCTAGTTCATACGTAGTTTGTAAGTTTAGGGACTGATGACCCCGTAGTTAAGTCCCATAGACTTTTTTTTTTTTTTTTTTATTTTGTTTTATTTTTTTATTTTGTTTTATTTTTTTAAGAGCCTTTAACGGAATTAAAGGCATACGCAACCAGTCATGCGAGCGTGCACTTTCCAGTTTGCATTTTTTTTTAAACTAAAGTCTTTGTGGTAAGCGATTTACAAATAAAACTAAAAAGTCTCAGCCCAGATATATAACGTGTCACTAACATCAAGACTAACCACCGCCCATTATGACAGCTTAAATTGCACTAATACCTCGCCTCTTACCTTACAAAGTACACAGACGTTTGCAGGACAAGCACTCCTGGAAGAAAGGATATGGTGGAGACGTGGCTTAGCCACAGCCTAGGGAATGTTTCCAGAATATTTTCACTCTGCAGCGGAGTGCGCGCTGATATGAAACTTCGTGGCGCGTTAAAACTGTGTGCCGGACTGGGATTCGAACCCGGGACCTTTGCCTTTCGCGAGAAAGCGCTCTACCGACTGTGAAACATGTGTGAAGTTGGAGTCGAGTTGCTGGTGGAAGTAAACCGTGAGGGCGGCCGCGGGGCGTGCACAGGCAGCTCAGTCGGTAGAGCGGTTGTCAGCGAAAGCTTTAATCTGCCAGCAAGTTTCATGTCAGCGCACACTCCGCTACACAGTGAAAATATTCAAGTAATTACGTTAAATAATTTTTTTTACTTCACTGGCGATGAAGAGGCAACACAGGGCGCTATCAATAGATCCTATCATACTGTAGCGTTGTTGCGTCCTAAAGTACAAAGTACCGCGTCATCAGCACGTTAGAAAAGAAGTATTAATCGTGTGCTAACCGTTTAATGACCGCCACAAGTTCTCGTTACCGAACAGTTATTGAAGGAACACAGAACAGTGGAAACCGTGTAACGGGAAGAAAGTACCGTGTGAGTTAAGGTTGGCTTCTCTACTGGTGAAAAAGCAAAACGCGGCTTTAGGAAAGGGATTGTAACCGTCGTACATTTCAAAGCCAGAAAGCGAAGAATGTGCGCCTCTAAAACAGGCTGTACCATTACGTACATGAATGCGTGGTTGCTTGTCAAACGTCCTCACTCAAACCAGTGACTGTGGCCAAAGCAAGAGCGACAGTTTATAGCAGGGAGCAGGGATGGAGTATTTTTAATACTTGAAAGACGAATGGTGACTTTTAAGGAGTCGTAAAAAGTTACAGTTCCAACTCTGTTGAAAACTTAGTCCGACTACTAAAATACCTACTTTAAAATAACTTTCTTGAAGGAAAACCACTTGTTACATGTTTCCCTTGTGTGCGAAGTGCCCTACCACCGGGTAAGGACGCCTTGAGCTAAAACACTAGGCGTAGTGATTCCAAAGCTAGCTTTGCCCGGCTATAAAGATTTTACAGTCGAAATGGATTATTATTATGAGGAAAAAGTAGTGAATTTTCATCGCCATGTGATAATTTTGCGCGTGAA
The DNA here is from genome assembly GCA_026315105.1 of Locusta migratoria. Lineage (NCBI taxonomy): Eukaryota > Metazoa > Arthropoda > Insecta > Orthoptera > Acrididae > Locusta > Locusta migratoria. The sequence goes on along the minus strand of CM048755.1, from coordinate 738,970,519 downwards.
CATTCTTAAATTATATTAATGCAGTTTTTTCCCCGTCTCTAATGACCAAACCGAGCGAGGTGGCGCAGTGGTAACGCACTGGACTTGTATTCGGGAGGGCGGTGGTTCAAATCCACCCCCGGTCATCAAGATTTAGGTTTTCCGTGATTTCCCTAAATCGCTCCAGGCAATTGCGGGGTTGGTTCCTTTCAAAGGGCGCGGCCGATTTCCTTTCCCATCCTTACCCAAAAACCGAGCGTTAGCTCCGTCTCTAATAACCCAGCTGTCGACGGGACGTTAAACCCTAAGCTTCCTTCCCTACCTTCTAATGACCAAGCTGTCGACGGGACGTTAAGCTCCAACCTTCCTTTTTTCTAGTTTTTTCTTCTCTTAAAATTAGAGTGTGCGGGTTATTGGATGGAGTGGATTATCGAAATATATACGGACTCGTTCAGTGCGGCTCGCTGATAGTGGTACAATGACACTCTCAATCCAAAGGTCGCTGATTCGATCCCCTGTCAGTCCTACGATTTTTGTCACTTTTCACTTATTTCTCCTTCGGCAGTGTTGTTGTGAAAAATGCTGGCCCTGTGGTTCGGAAACCACCTTAAACTGTAGGTCACTCTATAACTGGCTGGGTAAGTCACTTCAAAGGTCGTAGAAATGCAACGGCATACCACCTATAAACAGGACTCTATGCCTAGTAAAGCACCAATCTTCGTATTGTTGACTGCTTTACCTTTACTATTATTCTACTTTCGACACCGACATCCAGCAGAACACCCGACAACCCTCTCCGTAGGCCTGCTGTTTATGTTCCATCCTAGTCACATACTTTAAAATCACGACACAAAGTATTTTTGTCAATAAGAATACGTACTCATTTCATTCTCAGGTTCATCTCAGGTTCTTGGCTAAGCTCTCCTTCAAAAGGAAGCCCTATTTATTAAACAACTGATCAATGAAAAAGTCTAAACACACACATATTTAAGTCATCCGAGGTTTCATAATTAGATGGAAATTTAAATAATGTCGAATTTTGCAGGACACTTTCCTTATAAGGCTCGCAATTATTTTAACGTTATGGTGTGTTTGAATCCTCTAAGAACATTTGTATACTTGAAGTCGACTATACTGTCACAACACAATCCACGCGGCAGGTATCATTTCCCTTCCTTGCAGCAGCACCAGCAAAGGTAGAATCAGAGTACTCCACTTTGGTACGCTCACCGCAAGGTTAAAAACGTTAAAAATAATTGCACCGCGGAGAGGATGCGTATCAACTAACTTCTTTCTCCATTTTCGCACGCCAAAGCTTTTAATTTCTTCTTTTTTTTTACATTTTTACATTTATTCAAAAATTATGTACAAGCCTTATCTGCGAAATAAGCAGCATTATTACCTTTGTTTCACATCCTTTTTATTTCCTACATTACTTTCCATTTATATTGTTTAAAAAATGAAAAGTGTCATTTCACTTTCTTATGAGCTGTAACCATTACTCGACAGAAGCTTCAGACCAATTCGGCGCTAATATATAACCTTATTAACACGCACAGTAACTGATGGGTAATGTTTTCTGATAAATTTTAACTGCATCGTTGCGTAGACAAGATATACTAGGGTAAGGTGGTACAATTTCGATCATTTCGGACAGATGTTATTGTAACTGGAAATATATTGAGAAAAGATGTAATTTTAATTATAGCACTTTTTTTGGATGTTTAAGTAATATGTAACACAAATATTAGACAATTACAAATGCCAGTATAAACACACACAAAAGTTACAGAATTGAGAAAAATCGATCGAAAATGTACCAAACTACGTACAATTGTGATCACTTCCTAGTAGAATTTTGACTAAGGGCATCTTCCACATAAAAATCACTTTTTCCGGTAGGCACCAACGCATACTTCGTTGTACCAAACATTACATTTTGGGTAGAAAATTTAGTCACCCTTAAATAGAAAATTTATAAGAGCTCGTTAGACTAAGTAGCTCCACTTACCTCCTAACGTGAAAAAATTTATCTCTCCTTAGCACAAAATGGTGTATTCTTGGAAAAGACAGGAGGAGCTGTAGAAACCTACTACGCTACAATGCCACATAACGAGACACTACGAGACTGACAAATGACGCGAAAATTTATGTTAACCAGAATTGTACCTATATCGAATTTGTACCACCTTACCCTATATACAGTTTAATACGGTGGAGCGCGTTCTGGTAATAAAACTACTACTGCTTGCTTCGTGACACTGCATCAGCCATTGTTATCGTTCGGAGCGAAGCCGTCATTGTGTTCAAATGTTTGTTAAGCTTATGGGACGTAACTGCGGGGTCATCAGTCCCTGAACTTACAAACTACTTATGAACTAAGTTATACTGAAGACAGCACAAACATCCATGCCCGAGGGGGGGGAGATTCGAACCCCCGACGCGGAACGGCCTCGCGCATCGGAGCATAGCGCCTCAATGAGCTCGACCATTCCGCCGCGGCCCGTCAGTTTACTTTCGCTATAGTTGCTTCCTTCAGACTTCCATAACGTTCCTGAAATAAACAATACCAATCACAATGTAGACCTCGTATACCTACTATGTATTTACGTTTAGTTTTCGGGTTAGCGGTACGAGTACGAAGTTGGATATAGGTGAGATAATCGGTAAAGCTTATTTACGTGAGTGCTATGAAAAGCTCGGCTGAACTTGAGAGAAGGCTAGCCGGCCGCCTGCCGGTCTCGTGCGGCGGCGTCTGCTGCGCCACATGAAAGCGCCGCCTGCCCCAGACGTGACGTAGCACAGCTGGGCATGGCTCGCACCTCGCACCTCGCTACGCGCTGCTGGCACCTCGCTACGCGCTGCTGACACCTCGCCGGACTTGGACGCGCTCACTTTGTACCGCCGCGCCGCTGCTCGCTCTCCGCTCGCATCCGGCGGAAGTTAACCCCGCAGTTGTTCATTCCGACTGCATAAAACACGTTCCCTGCATCGTCTGACGACAGAAACAGTGTCCGTTCCCCACAAAGCTGCACTTATTGTAAAGGAGAAAAGAAAACAGGAAGTATGGATGTTCAAATGTCTGTAAATCTATCTCGACCAAACTGCGTGGTCATCAGTCCGTAGCTTACAAACTGCTTAAATCTAAGTAAACTAATCTACGAACAAACACACACACCCATGCCCCAGGGAGGACTCGAACCTCCACGGCGAGCAACAGCGCGCTCCGCAGCGAGGTGCTTTAGACCGCTCGACTACTCCACCGCGGCAGGAAGTATGGAGTGTATGTTCAAATGTTTGTATAGTTTATGGGACTTAACTACGGTGTCATCAGTCCCTAAACTTACAAACTACTTATGAACCACTTACGAACTAGGACGGCACAAATATCCATGCCCGAGGGGGTATTCGAACCCCCGACCGTAGTGACCGTGCAGATCGTGACTGGAGCGCCTCAGTCTCCTCGGCCACCGCGGCCGGCATGGAGTGTATCTTAAAAGCACAGCACATGGGTATCGGATTTTAGAATTTTTTGGTACTTATGGTACATGAAGTTCAGAACTCAAATAACAATCAGCCAAAGCCATTCGCCGCAACTCTAACAAATTCTTGAGAAAATCAAATTTGAAATTTTACAAGTACGCGTAAGTACCAGTAATTAAATTGGCTGCTGCATATGTCGGTGTAGCTTAGCTCGTAGCATTCTGGTCTTAAAACCATTGGATCGGTGGTTCGAATCCCGCTTCGTTGTGTTCGAATACTTAAATAATTTTAATGCCTAACGGTAATTTTTACAATAAATGCACGTGTTTTTGTTCTTGTAATTTTCTATATTTTATAAAGATTGTTATTAATGGTTTCAGTAAAAAAAAAGTTACCTTTTTTGCAGTATTGCCTTCACTATTGACGACGCTGGTCTCTGTTCAGTTTGTGAAGAGCTCTGACGCTGTTGTTAAAAACTCATCTCCATAGCTACTAATGGCTTTCCTACTCAACCGTAGTTTTAGGTGACTAGGTGTTCATCTCGTCTACAAACACATAAATAAGAACTGACACAACACTTGGAATTATAGATCACAAAATGTTTTATATAAATGAATTCGAAAATCACGAAAAAAAGTCACAGCAAAATTCGAACCACTGACTCCATGGTTAAGAGGGCAGAGCGCTACCACCTGAGTACATGTTGCAACGGTTTCAATTATTGGTACTTATGTGTACTTTCAAAAATTCTCCAGAAAAATCGACTTTTAAGTTTTGCAAGTTGCTTCAAATGACTTTGGCTGATTGAAATTTAAGTACTGAACTTCACGTATCATAAACATAAAAAAAAATTTCTAAAATCCAATACCCATGTGGTCCCCTTGTTAGTATGAGTACTTTCACCATGTCTACTAAAAGCTCAAAATACAACCCAGTGTCTCTTCAGACAGTTGCAAATGTCCCAACGTACGTTAAACATTATATATGGCTAAGCGGATGAAAATTCGGACCAACAAGGTCAAAAAATCCGCGAAGGAGTGACTGGTGCCGCCTCTGAGGATTTATTGTGAGTGGGCCTAGCCCCGGAATGAACACTGTACTCATGATTTGATCAGTGTTACCATTGGATTCCACTGGATTCAAGTTCCCACTAGCTGTTGAAAGTTCCAAATTATCTCTCACAGACAACATATTATCCAAATAGGCCACAGTTCTGGATCTGTGTGAGCAGCAACACCTAACATGTATTTGTTACGCTTGTTCATTCAGTCTCTGTATGAACTGCTGCCGAAGAGTTTTCCATTTTTCTTAACAACGCATATTGCCGAAATTAGCTGGAAACATATTATAGGAAAACTACTTAGATTAAGTAGATAAAGCATTTATAGGAACAGATATAAGAAAGTATCAGTAACGTTTTAATTTTTTTTTTAATTTCAGGTTTTTTGGCAATCGGGACTCATATGCAGACTGAGCAGGAGAATTCACAGTAGGAACAATTGCTTTGATTTATAGTCCCAAGAAGTAACATGCAGCGAGTTGCTGGAGCTATCAGCTAATCACAGCTCAAGTTTGACACCGAGCGAGGTGACGCAGTGGTAGCGCACTGGACTCGCATGCGGGAGGACGGTGGTTCAAATCCACCTCCGGCCATCCAGATTTAGGTTTTCCGAGATTTCCCTAAATCACTCCAGGCAAATGCCAGGTGGTTACTTTTATAGGGCACGGCCGATTTCCTTCCCCATCCTTACCCAAACAACCCGAGCGTAAACATCCCCTCTAATGACCACGCTGTCGACTGAGCGTTAAACACCAATCTTCCTTCTCAAGTTTCACGGCATACGGCGATGGTCGCAGCGCGAAACAGAAACCAGATAGAGATCATCTCTCGGCGAGGATCAGAGCGAGCAGCGCGGCGATGGTGCAGGTTAAATGCGCTGGTAAGAAACACTACGTTTACATGCAATTCATCTTTCTTAAGACGAAATCGAATTTCGTAAACTGTTTTTCGCTGTCGTGTTTAAATGTTACAGTGTGAATCTGATTTCCTAGCCCACTCAATATGGGTACTGAAAAACAGTTGATTCAGTTCCTGATTTAGTCAGCACAGTCGCTATTCTCCTTAGATACACACATTCATGATCACTCTAATATTTGCACTTTTATTTCACGATAGAAAAAGTCACTGTCCATATGTGGCGAAAATTCTTAACAAGGAAACACATGTGGCAAGCCAAGAAAGCTTCAAAAACGGTTGGTTATGTTTACATGAGCACCGGGGCTGGCTGTACGATAGTTACAAACTTATACAACCAGTTTTACTGTTGTTTTGAAGATGGTCTGGCATGTTTAAACCTCACGAAATTCGGTGAATATTGGAAATACTGAGTGGAGATACAAAGAGTAATACATAATTTCTTCATCAGAAAAGATATGTTGACAAATACAATTTATGCTACAGTAATTACGTTCCACGACATATTGCAGGCAGAATTCGAGCAAGCTAACGATTGTTTATGGCACAGTTGATTGAATCCTCGGTCTCGTGGTATGCACTCGTGTATTGTTGATCAACTTTTAACACGTTGACTGCCGTGAAGACGTCAGAGGCACGCCAGAGCTGCCAACGACTTAATAGTAGGGATGGGAGTGTGAGGCGCAGCGACTCGAGCGCATCGAGAATTTCTCGAGCTGCCGACGCTCGAGCAGTTCTCGAGAAGCTCACGAGAAGTGGCGCTGCGGCGAGTGCAGCTGCTAGCGGAAATTAGGGTACCCTTAAGCCCTTTTTAAACGATGAACGAAGGTGAACAAGATAGATAATAGTCTACTGAAGCGCTCCTAGCGTACTAGCCCTGGACTACAAACTCAAGCAAGATCTTGTGGCAGCGTGTTTAGACAATAAACTAATCGAACAGTAATACCCGATGTTGAAAGTGAGGTTATAAAAGCCGATTTGTTATGTAGGAAGTCATAATTTAATACTGGAATTGAGGAAACAACGCTAAATCTTATTGACGGCCAAAGAAAACCTTTCAATCGATGTTTTTGGTCAACTTAGTGTAGTAAAGTTCTGGGTAGTGAAACAACATTTCAAAACATTCACATCTATTTTCAAGCGAAAAAAATAAACTTATGAACACATCAAGCAATATTTATAAGAGCGTAAATAGAACTTCTTTACTTTATCTTTTACGATATTGCAAATCATAAACCATTTTTCGGTTTCAGTTGTACGACCTCGCATTTCGGTGGACAATAATTGAGATAAATATTGAAGTCGTCAAGAAACATTTGCAATTTACCGCTAAACCAAAGTATAATAATAAACTAAAGATTAATAAGACAAGTTTGCGTGCAAACCGTGTAATTGTCGACTACAGTATGAAAATCGCGTGACGAAAATAGGTTAACTTCCGATGTCAGCAGACGACTGTTCAATCAAAACAATCTTCTTGAGAAAGTTTAACGTGTCGTTGACGTTAGGTGACGGTCTGGTGACGGACAGTGTGAATGCCGTCATTAGAAATACATTTTGTAATACATTCTGATCATAAACTTCGACATAACGCAAAATATACGTAAATACGAAGGAAAATGGCGGACTAACTGGAGCGGCGACCGCAGCAGACAGCTGCTAGCTCGCGCATGCGCAGTGAACCCACTAGTACCGAATTTAGAACTCGTCCTATTTCTTTATCGCTATAATTATCGCGCTTCGATACTAGCGCGATCATACTAGTGCAGCCGTTCAAACGACTGACGGCCGCCATTAACGCAACTTGTTAGCAATCTATTACAAGTTCGTTGATCGTTTAAAACGGGCTTTAGGGCGTGCTTCTCGGCGGCAGGGAGGCGGTTGGAAAACCGGCGTGGAGCGGCGGCAGCCCGGCGTGCAGGAGCGGCCCGGGCGAGGCCCAAAGTTCTGCGCCAGAGAGACCGTGTCCTGCAGCTGGGACACTTGCAAAGCGGTAAAACAATACAGCCACCGCTATAGTCATTTGCCTTTAATAACTGAACTGCGCGATAATTTCCCCGATGATTTTAAAAACTATTTACGGATGGATTGTGCCTCGTTTAACATTTTGCTGGATTTGATTAAGCACAAAATTACCGAGACAGATACAGTGATGAAAAAAGCATTTCAGCAGAAGAACGCCTAACAGTGACACTCGGGTTATCTCGTGCTCGGAATGTCGTAGAAAATGCTTTCGGCATTATTTCTTCGCGGTTTCGAGGGTTGAAGACAGCCATTAATATGAAACCAGAAAAAATATGTTATTTTGGCTATCTGTGTTTTGCATAAATTTATGCGCAGAAACAGTCGTGGCTATCTATCACCAGGAGCTGTGGATACAGAGACCTTCTTACTGCGCAAAGCAGATTGGCGACTAACAATGGAACTACATAGTTTGCAAAATATGTTATGTAGAAATCCAAACAAAAATGGTAAAGTGAATAGAGTGTTATACAAGAAATATTTTGTTTCAGAAAGGAGTGTGTCTTGGCAAGACGAAGTGTTGAAATTAGGAAGAGCCTAAGAATTTTTATTTAGATGTTTGTTAATTAAGTACTGTAATCTCACAACGTACATTTTTGCCTTCCTTTGTTACATTTGTGATTACGTCTTTTTGAAAAATAAAAAAAATTTAACTCTAACTTTTGTGTCCCAGCCTCGTCGCCACTTTTGTGTCTCGTTTCCGTCGTAGGTGTCGGTGGGCGAGTAGAAAAGTACCGACACAGGAATAAAGGATGCACGCTTGTGCAGGTACGAAGGGGAGCAGCCAGTGGGACAGCAGAAACTAGAAACACTAGAAAAATTAGAACGAGATATATATTGCACAGAATTTATACAATACTTAACTTTTACATAGCTCAGTACTGCAGAATGCTGATACATAGTTGAGCTAGAGGCCTGCCTAGTGCCTATCCGATATCCAAGTCTTCACTGGTGCCTATCTGATTCCGAAGTGTTAACTGGTTCCTATCTCAGTCCCAAGTGAACGATGTCGTTCAGGGGTGGCCACGAGCGGAGTTGTAGCAGAGGGCGCTCGTGGCTGACGTCGTAAGAACGCCGCGCCGTGCGTGCATGGCGGCGCGCGGCGAAAGTAGGTGGCGCGCACTTTGGACTTGTGCGACACCACACTAACCTGTTCATTTCCTTCGGTACGTTGCTGCTCCTCAATTACAAAACCTCTTCTGCGGCGATACTGTCATCGAGATGCTCTTCATTTACAGCACTCTTATCAGCGTCACCCACGTATCTTTCATATTCTCGATCCATATTCGATATGCTTGACGACGTAAGCTCCTGATATATTATGAACGTTAGGTTATAATACCATAGATTGGGCACATAAACTTCATCACTCGACCTACCAGTTCGATTGCTGTCCAAAACCTTTTTCATTTCTTTTCGGAACGAATCACGTAAACTATGAATTTTTTAAATTATTTATTTATTTATTTGCAACAAATCCCCTATCAGCATTATGAAAAATTGGTTTGCATAAAGTTACGAGTCTATCGTATGCCTCGTTTTTTAGCTTTTTATTTGTGTAGTCCTTACTGTGAATATGCCACAAACAAGGCTGTTGCCGGTATAATTCAATAAATTCTCACAGGAATTCCTTCGTCCAACAGCGCGAGTCTGCCATGGTTCTGCACTGCAAGCGCGGCCGTGTAAACGTGAGGACGTTCCGCGTGCCGGTTCTGCGCGAGGGACGGAGTGGGCGAATCCCCCTGGGACCGGCTTAGCCCGGGTCGGTTCCTGCGTGGCGCGGCACAAATCGGGCCGGCAGAACTGTCCGTGTAAACGACGCTGTTGACTGGGGCAGCGCGACACGCCACGACACGCGCTGCGGTTGTCTCGCAGCTCGCTCTGATTATCATTCAAATACGGGCACTGGATACACGAAAACCTAAGTCACGGAGCTGGCAGTACTTTACGGAAGATGGAGACGTCTGCTGCAAAGCTCCGTAGTGCAGCAGAAAATACAACAGGCATGGTAAGACGTTTAAAATTACGCAATGTATCTAGCAATCAAACAGATACGTTCACGGATAGAAAAGTGCTTTCTTATATTAATACAGATCAGACAAAATACCCAGCTGTTGCTGGGTACGTTGCCCATTCAAACTGCATTAAAAGGAAATTCGGTAAATAGGTTGTATAGTACCTTAAACAGTCTGCCATTATCGGAAAACTGTAATTTTTAATTTGGCTGCAATAACATGAAAAATGCATAAAAATTAACTTCGGAAAATAATGAGGACATAACAACCAACAGTCAGTATTGTAGCTGTCAATTGTGGTGGCAGTGTTGACAAAGTACCAGAGCTTTAAGCTGAAATAAGGACGGAAGCATACGTACTTAACGCTGGCTAATACTGTAAGCTCTGCCGAATTTTTTTCTATCATTAGTAAATGTATGTAAGGAGTTTTTGTGTTTAACATGTTGCATTTTTTGTTCTCTCATATAAGTATAAATACATGCAGAATGTGTATCTGTTTTTATTAACAATGAAGTTTTTGTTTCGTGTAAGATACGTGTTTAAATAATAGTTCTATAATTTTTGTCTTCTCAGTTTCTTCCGTGCATGTACGGAAGACTAACGATTATGACTGCTCTGTCGCAGTGTTCGCTTGTAATTTCGCTCAACCCCCAGAGAGCGCAGCACAGTCGACAACTTCTCGAGAGTACTCGAGAATTTGCCCCAGCGTCGTGCGTTTCTCGAGAGCGCTCATAGCCCTAGTCCATGGGCGTCACCGACGGGGGGACAGGGGGGACGTGTCACCCCCCCCCCCCCCCCCCAAAAAAAAATTTTTTTTTCGATAAACAGTTTTGTCTTTCGTCTTAGTTGATAAATAATGGCATTGTTGAACGAATATCTTAAAGCTTAACTAATAATACGCTCTGAAGGTTATTTACATGATTTACTAAATGCTAGTAAAGCAACAATGAACATTATGCGGTACGAATACGAGCATTGACACAAGACAGCGTTACGGACTGAAGCGCAGCCCCATGGCGGCCTGGGAGCGCCGCGCGCCTCACTGAAACACGGCGTGTGCATGCTGCTTAGTGACGGCGCTGTAGTCAGCTCATTCGCCACGTGTTGCTGCAAAGTTACAGTCAGCAATAGCTATGAAGAGAGTAAAAGGCAGTTCATCAATACTGTCTTTCTTTAAAAAGAAAAGGATTGATGGTAAGCAAATATTTATTACAAAACTAGTTCCAGCAACCGGCACTGTATTTTTTCCATTGTTTTGTTATACATCTCCTTCTTCCCATTCTGTCCCGTTCTATTTCACATGTATCTGTAGTGGATATTGGTCTCTAGTTTCCTTTTCCACATCTCAGTCCTTACAACGTGATGTCCAGAACAAAGTACTCTGCAATAATAAGATTTTCTAGGTACCTTCATTAGAATATTAGGAAAGTGTCTCCCAAACGTTTGCGAATATACTTAGTAGTAAAGATGTAGTTAACGAATTAAAATCCTTGAGCTTGATGGGCCGTTATTTAATGCATCTTATTGTTTATGATCTCATATCACATGAACTATGCGTCCTAATATGAAATAATTTAGAAGATAAATTTAGTGATAGGCATATATTTGCATACTGTATATCAAAAATGTCGAGAATACTTTTGTGTCCCAGCCTCGTCGCCGCTTTTGTGTCTCGTTTCCGTCGTAGGTGTCGGTGGCCGAGTAGTATTTAACAGACACAGGAATAAATGATGCACGCTTGTGCAGGTAGGAAGTGAGTAGCCAGTGGGACAGCAGAAACTAGAAACACTAGAGTAAATTAGAACGAGATATATATTGCACAGAATTTATACAATACTTAACTTTTACATAGCTCAGTACTGCAGACTGCTGATACATAGTTGAGCTAGAGGCCTGCCTAGTGCCTATCCGATAGCCAAGTCTTCACTGGTGCCTATCTGATTCCGAAGTGTTAACTGCTTCCTATCTCAGTCCCAAGTGAACGATGCCGTTCAGTGGTGGCCACGAGCGGAGTTCTAACAGAGGGCGCTCGTGGCTGACGTCGTAAGAACGCCGCGCCGTGCGTGCATGGCGGCGCGCGGCGAAAGTAGGTGGCGCGCACTTTGGACTTGTGCGACACCACAAATACAGTTTGTAGTATCCAAAAAATAAATTTCAACGTCGTGTCGATGCCATAATTTTACTTCAGAAACAGTGGAAAGTTACTATGCGATAAGCTTTTTCCTTTGATTACTTTGCAGGCGTTGTCAAAGACAGGTTTCTTAAACGTTTATCATTGCGTCTAAAGTTTGTAACAGTAAAGTAACCGCACCCTATTTCAAAGTGTGGATAAACAGAATATGGTTACTCACGCATCGCGGGCTACTCTCCTTTTTTGTCACCCACCCTTTGGAAGGTAAGTTTGTTCTTATCCTCACAGATTCTATTATTTGAAAGGAAACGACAGTATAAATGTATGTACGTACGCAGTCTGCAAATAAAGTACGTCTGTGTAGATTTTAGCAACAAATAATGTCTTTGGAAGCATTGACAATCATTATTAGCAGTGTTAAATATCTCATCTGACAAGGATTCGCTATTAGAGGACTCACAATTACGGAAATTTAATGGACCTGTTGAAACTCGGTAGTGAAGACAAACCAACTCTGAAATTGTGCCTCCAAAGAGAACAAAGTTACACCCATCGAGTGATACAAAATGAATAAATTGAAATCCTTGGTAAAGAAATTGTTAACAGCATAGTTCAAAAATGGGTTCAGTGAATCCTTCGATTTATTCAGTGATCTGTGATAGCACAAGGGACATTTCCGGCGATGGACAAATTAGTTTCCGTGTAAGATGGTGTAATGACCGTTTAGACCCTCATGAAAGCTTTTTGGGGTTGTATAAAACTAGTTATGCATGTGAAGCATATAGCTGCACTCATTTGTGACGTTCTGCTCAGATTGCAGCTACCTTTAAGTAACCTTCGTGGGCAGACACATGATGGAGCACGAAACATGAGCCGCGGTGGAGTAGCCGTGCGGTCTAAAGCATCTCGCTGCGGAGCGCGCGGTTGCTCACCGTGGAGGTTCGAGTCCTCCCTGGGGCATGCGTGTGTTTGTTTTTCCGTAAGTTAGTTTACCTAGGTTCAAGTAGTTTGTAAGCTACGAACAGATGACCACGCAGTTTGGTCCGATAGTTTTAAGGAAACATGAGTGGAATGCATAAAGGGACTCAATCAATTGTAACTGACAAACGGCTTTTGATCCATTTCATTCACTGTAGTGCTTATTGCTGTAATGTAATTGTGAAAGCAAGCTGTGAAATTTCAACAACTGTTAAAAACTCCATGGAATCAGCTTATTCATTAGGAAAACGGTTTTCAAAAACAAAACTAAAAGACCCCTTTATAGATACTATTGAAAATACGGCTGAAGAACGTGCCAGTAATGTTGCAAATATCAAGCGTTTATGTCCTACTAGATGGCTGTACCGACAGTCACAAATCAATGAAATTTTGAAAAAACAAAATATGCTTTGGTTATCAAGACATAGCATCAACTAACAGAAAAGGTATGCGAATTAGCCATTGGCCTAATTAATGTTTCTGCGTCTAGAAAAACGTACCTTGGTTTCCTAATGGTGAAAGACATATCGGAGTTGTTAGAAATCTTGAACAAGAGTTTCCAAGGAGAAAAAAAGAATGGTCTCGGGACTTTATTCTGCAGTTTAAATTATAACTGAGGGCCTTAAAAATCTCAGGATGAAAAGTTTTCTTCTATGTACAAATAATGTAATATTAAGATATCTGAGCTCTGCTTAGAACATCTACAACTTAAAAGGACAAAAGTAATTCCCAAGCGATTGTCTGATGGCATATATCCACATCAGTTTCTGTCGCTTGAAGAACTTTACAGGCAGGAATATTTTGAAATCACTGATTCAGCTGTCTAAGGGTATAGACATAGGATACATGACCAACCCAGTACGAAGAAACAGGTTTCCCCGGAGAAAGTGTTCTTGGAGAAAAAACGATACGATGTGGTAGCTCCATACCCAGAAATACACGATCAGTCTTTGAAAATGGAACATTAACTCCTTCATCTACAATACAATGTAAAATGCATGAAAGAGGCAAAAGCTGTTTGGTTTCTATGAAAAAAGAAGTCCTTGAATTATTTTGTAATGTTGAAGCGTTGGTCAGACTTTGCATGTGCGTCCAGCGTCAACCTGTGAGGCAGGACGCAGTCTTTCAGCTCTACGACGACTGAAGAACTATCTGCGTTCGACAGTGACGCAGCAGAGGCTCAATCACGTAGCCGTCTGCAATGTGCAAAAGTTGCTGCTTGATGAAATAGACTTCAGAAATGTTGCTAGAATACTTATATCTAATTGTGACAACAGAAAAATTGTGTTTGCATCAGTGTAGAAGTAACTTTGAATGATTATTTCACCTAATGCTTCTGACACTGCAGTTAATTATCGTTTGACTGTTTTCATACTTACTTGTTTATTCCTGTGTATATATTTGTTCACTTTATGTTGTGGCGTAAAGTCAGCGCCACACTCCAGAGTACAGACGTAAAAGAACGATCGTGGAGAAGGCGGCGATAACCGACAGCCAATCGCAAGCAGGCGCCGCGCATCCTGGAGGGAGTAACCGAAGATGCGCGCCCTCTACAAGCGGCTGTATCTAGGCCGACATACGTCTGGACGCCCCGACAGTTAATAGTCAGAACTCAGTCAGCTACGAAGTCAGAAATAGGACAGTACTAAGTCAGAACGCGGCTACGAACTTAGCAGTAACTAGGTCTCAGCGCAGCTAGCATCATACAGACGATGCCGCGAGAAACGAGAAGAGAGAAGGAACAGACATGTTCTAAATTTGAGTATTATAATTTTCAATCAATAAAACTTGTATTATTAATCTGAATAGTTGTTACAGTTGACATCGATTCCTGCACCAGTACCTTTACTGACGACTAGACCGGGACGAGTAGGAAACAAAAAAAAGGCGACGAGGTCACAATATTTTATAATGTATTTTAATAAATGAAAAATAAAATGTTTGGTAAAATATTGGTTTTTAGTTAAATTTCTAATCAGAATCGAGCACAATATCGTTATAAAAGCTGTTCAGTTTCCAATACCTCACAGTTGATTTAAACAGTACGTAATAATCATACAATCAAAAAATGTAAATGTAAGCGTTATGTAACCTTTTTTGTAACAGGTAACTGCAGAATATGTTTAAATTGAGGATTAAATTGGCACCCCCCAAAAATCGGTGTCTGAGGCATCAGAATGTTCGAAAATGTCCCGGTTGAGTCCCCCCCCCCCCCCCCAATAATTTAGTGCTGGTGACGCCTATGCCCTAGTCTACGTACCTTGTCCAAGCCCATCCCTAGTTAATAGCACCAACTTCGATTATATGACGCATGCAGTGATATTCTGTATTACAGAGCCTAGAAGCATTCGAGGAAATTATTCAGATTGTGACGTCATTGCATTAGGTTTAAAAAGCAGAAACGCCGAAGAAAACCAGCATTATTTCGAAGCAGAATACCAATTTTATAGAGAGACTAGCTTAAACCCGCGGCTCCGCTCGCGTGTTGGTTGATTATGATAGCTTATCTATCTTTCAGTAGTGTGCTATGAGACTGGTTTTGAAGAATGAAATGAAAGACAATACCTTTTTTAGAAACGAACATTTTTAATCAACATTCGAATAAAAAATAAAATTATGTGATGTGCTTAATGATTTACAATAAATAATACATACATTATTCCTTATAGCCTGGGTTGCAATATCTCAACACGTATGGTGAGAGTAGTGTCCAAATTAATTTTAATTTCATTTTAGGGTATTCTAGTAAACTACGTTATCTGTAATATTGTTTGGAGCGTAAATGTAGAGACTTTTTTGGTTGACCAACCTTGGGCAATCGACGTATAATTGAGCATGTGAAAAACACGAGGTCTGTAAATGGATACCTGCGACGTTTAATGATTGTCCTCGAGCTTTGTTAATTGTCATGGCAAAAGCTAGTCGAACTGGAAACTGAAGTCTTTTGAACTGAAATGGCATATCTGAAGGGATTAAAGGAAATTCAACAATAATGATAGTAATAATATCACAGATCGATCACTTGACGTAATGCGCGGAACGTCAAATCGATTTTTTTTAAAGAGATGTATTAAAAGAAATTTCTTTTTTACTGTTTTATTTATTTATTCTTATATTTCCTTACAGAGAAAGAGCTGAAGACGTTGTAGCACGCAGACCAAAGATACGGTCTGTGGCATCACGTTTCGCTGTATGTAACTTCCTTGCTATAGAGTCGCAAACGTCATCACTGGACTTCAGTCCGACTTTTTTTAATAATTTGACGACTTTGAACCACTATATCCCCCACCCCTTTATAGCTATCGGCATGGAACTGCTACGCTGTACAACGGGAGACTTCGGACAACAATTAAACACAGACCATTCGTTTGCGTTCTGTAGTTTTCGCTGCAGAGCGAAATATTACACACACACACACACACACACACACACACACACACACACACACACACGTAGAATTTTATATACACCGATAACTTTCCATCCCAATATACTCCACACTTTTATCATTATCAATCCTCAAGCAACAATGCAACCAATGAAACCATTTTCAAAGAGTAAATATAATTTTCAAAGAGTAATTATTGTTCCGCATTTCGCGTTATATTCTTCAAATTACTAAATATCTATCAGATCGCTATAAAACCATACCTAAAACCTTCCTCAGGTATAAATTAGTACCTGTAAAAATATTCAAGTCTCTGGGTCTTGTCGTTCGGACGTGATAAGCGTACACCGAACAGACATTCACATTAAATATATACATAAATAGCTATCTGATCGCCATAAAACCGTCCTAAAGCCTTTTTCTGGGTAGACATTAGTAACTGTACAAATTTTTAGCTCTTTATGTCTTGTGGTTCAGACGTGATAAACGTACACCGAACAGACATTCACAGATATAGATGTATCAAAATAACTGTTCCTAATTTTCAATTGACATACATTATTATTGATAATGCATATGTTCGTATCTGCAAGGGCTTGATTTTCTATACAAAGGTATTTTAATCACTTAGATTTGTTTAAACTAATATTCTCATGATGAAAACAATGAACTACTGATGGTAGTTTATTATGATTCATCTGCAATATTTGCGTCAGATGATAAAATACATTCCTTTCTTTTACTACAACGTGCGAAAAGATACTTACTTGTTGCAGTACATTTACGGCAACTTAAATTTCCTTGTTTCCAGTACGGAGGCTATGTGATTTAATAGCATATTTTCATCATTCACACATCTGACTTGCACACACATTTGTACTTAGAATTACAATAGGTAGTGTTAAGCACACATAAAAATAATAATTCGAGATATGTTTCCAATTTTCAACGTAATTAAGTATTATTACGTCGTAGAAAGAAAAGTTTGTAGCACACTTGCGTAATGTACCATTTTCTAAATTTCATATTTGTTTTACAGTGAAGTCCTTTAAGCAATTTTTTAATGCTATAGAGCTTCTTTCATACCAATGTAAGTTCAAAACGATGCATTTGTGGACGTTTATTTATTCAGAAAAATATGCACTATCGTGCTACCTATTATATCAGAAAAATAGGAATAGTTCTGTCGTCCCCGCGGCGAAGCGGCAGAAGACATTGAGGCGCTATGCTGCTATGTGCGATGCCGTTCCCCGTCGGGAGTT
Organism: Locusta migratoria; assembly: GCA_026315105.1. Classification (NCBI taxonomy): domain Eukaryota; kingdom Metazoa; phylum Arthropoda; class Insecta; order Orthoptera; family Acrididae; genus Locusta; species Locusta migratoria. The sequence continues at coordinate 738,953,286 of CM048755.1, read as the reverse complement.
CGAATCCCCCCTCGGGCATGGATGTTTGTGCTGTCTTTAGTATAAGGTAGATCATAAGTATATTTTAAGTTTAGGGACTGATGACCTCGCAGTCAAGTCACATAAGCTTCACAAACATTTGAACACATTTGAATTCTGTTGTATATATACTGTAATATTCTATTACAATCGAAATAATCTCGCGCGGCCTTCCGCGTCGGGGGTTCGAATCCTCCCTCGGGCATGGATGTGCGTGTTGTCCTTAAGTTAGTTTAACTTAGTTTAAGTAGTTTGTAATACTAGGGACTGATGGCAAACGTAGTTTGGTCCCATAGGATTACAAACATTTGAACATTTTTTTCGAAATAATCTAGAACGTAGTGAAACAAGAAAATAGTCGTTAAACCATGTCTCAAATTTCCCACCGTAGCGTTGAAAGAAAAGAGTACCACCGCTGTAACTCTTTCATGGAACAGAAGACAGGACACACAATAATAAATATAGCTTTGGAAAGTATCGAGGAAAAGTTATCAAGAGCCTGGGATCGCCGCAGCGAGGAAACTGGATTATATCTCGAGCGTGAATACTCTGTACGGAAGTCAAACTACTTAAGCGTTAGTTTTAGTTCAGGTGCTACTCTGTGATGAATTATTTGTAACATGTCGCACCGCGGCAAGAAAAGTGACAACATAAAGTATACCGCTCCTTTTGATGGACTCATTAACACCTTCCAGTAACAGCCTTGTCAGCAGCAATCACTGATGTGAACTGAGTGTATTGCTCCAATTAAATGTTCAATAGCAACTACTGCTTTCTGGTTACAATCAACGAACTCCAAAAACCGCTCATTTTCTTCATATTTATCAACTTCCTTATCCAAGTAAATATAACGCAAGATGAATGTTGTCTGTTCAATGTGATTTGAATCAGTAGTTGCGCCAACAGTAACTGAATAATACTTTGCACTTTATCTCTGTACAAAGATGGTACTGCTGACATGATTGCCACAAACAGAAATAATCTCATTATGTGTATCACTACACATATAATGCACATGTGAATGCTTTCCAGATTCTTGTCTGTCTCTAACCTTGCAGATGTGTTTTGCAAGATCAGGATCATAGTGACTCAAGAGCTTTAATATTCCGAGGAAATTTCCGTTATTTGGATCTCCAATTTTCTGGGATGAACCTCTGAAGGATAAGTTTGTTCACCACGATGTAATGTCACATCAAGTAAGTATCTTAGTAATCTGTTCCAAACATTAACTTCATTTTCAATCTGCTTCTCGATTCTTTGAAATATAGTACCAGAGCGTTTTATCTGAATCTATAGATTCGCCATTTCAATTAACCTTCTTTATGAAAAGTGCTAGATTGATGTTCTGGGATCCTCTCATATAACTTTTTCCAGTTTGATTGGAATATCCTGATTTTGAAGAGAATTTGAAAGAACTGTCTCAGCCTGAGTGGAAAACAGACGGCAAGGAAAACAAAAGGAAGCTTGTTGATTTTCAATCGCCGCGGCGGATTAGCCGTGGGCGCTGGGGCGCCGTGCTGCGACCGTTCGCCGTCGGGGGTTCGAGTCCCCCCTCGGGCATGGGTGTTTGTGTTGTCCTTAGGTTAGTTTACATTAGTTTAAGTAGTTTGTAAGCTACGGACTACCAATCAGTTGAGTCCGATAGATTTACAAACATTTGAACATTTGATTTTTACTCCAAACTAACCAGTCACGGGGCACACATTCATTGTTCGGAAGCTTACACTGAAGTAGAAATGTAGGAAATGAACGGGAATGAGCATTAGACAGATAGTTACGTGGACCTCATTTCCTTAGTTGTAGAATTTAAACGGTTTAAAGTTCCAACATCAAAACCTTTATGTGCAATAGTCGAGGGTTCGTCTGCAAAAAATCCAACGCTTCACTTTGTCATTAAACGTATAATTCGAACCTAACTCTTTACGATGTTAAAAATAAACTTAAAAAGTTAAATACGACTTTAATGAATGACATATCTCAAACTAAAGTGCTTTTATGCCATAAATAACGCATTTAATCCTCCTTAATCTTAGTTGAATAGTAACCTCATTTCGAGTTATCGAACGAGATTAGATACTGGCCTACAAGATTATGTATCTCGAAAAGCTGTGTTCAGGATCAGGTACTGTGACCGAAACGGATATAAAGTCATATATGACTGCAGTTGCCAGACTATAAAAAGGGATTCATGCTTATCGTTTTAGACTGGTTAAGCTTCGGCATTTAATTCAAAGAATGTTTTATCACCAGTTAAGTGACTTACGTCCTCTGCATTATCATAGGACACTGCAAAAATATTACACTATTCATTTATCAAGCTACAAATGGAAGTAATTTACAGTTCTGCTCATGAATAAATAAAATTTTATGAAATGAGAAGTTACTAAACAGTTTATCTTTATTGATTTCCACTTCTGCAGCTTGAATGTCAAATGAGATTTTTGTCTTCATCACTACACAGTGAGCTACGAACAAATCGTAAGACCAATAAACTTGTATGACCTTTTTTTCTTTTGTCTTCTATTTTTTTTCTTTTCTTTCATTGCTCCAGATTTGTTTAGATTCCACCACTTAAACTAAGCCAGCAAACAAACTCTCCCAAATGTCGAAGGTTTCTGAAGCAAGTCAGTGTCGCTAACTGGCATGTCTTGAATCGAGGTGGAGGTGCACTACCGTCTGCTATTGTATTTACGAACCAGGGTTGCCAACCATAGAAATTTTTTCCTCGTACATAATCAACTAAAAATCTCGGACGTAGGCTTCCAAACCTCGCACATTTACGTACCATTTAAAATGTTATAAAACAAAAATTGAAAAATGAGTGTGAAATTAGCAATTTCTAAAAATTTTCAATTAAATAAAATCTCTCCGTGGACATATTTTCTAGCCCCAAATTCTAGACACATTATTCTTCTCGGCTGTTTAGGCCGAATGAGCGGGTAGAGGCGGTGAGATCAAACGTACTGGAATGCGTGAATGCGTAGTATAGATTAACAACTAACATAAAACTTTATTTCACTCTCGGAAGTAACAAGGATTCGCGAAAGCTGATTATACATAAAGGTTAAATGGGAATGCAATTAACAATAATTTCACCACGAGATATAACAATTAGGTGACCATTTATTAGTTTATAAAATTACACAGGTACATGATAGTGTTAATATTTAGATTATCTTTAAGGCACTTCAGTTAACTGTGGTGTTAGCTGACTGGAAAATATTTCCTTGTCATTGGTGAGAAAAACCTCTTAGTTACTTTGGCAAATGTTAATGAAGCGTTTTCGTTGCTGGTCTGCCATTAGAGGCGCCACAGATCACTCAGCTGTGGGGTCATCTAACCTACATTTGCATACAACTATGAAAATTTTGTGGTATTTTCTAGTATAAGTTCGTCTGCAAATATACCAGGTACATCCTGAGCATCGCTAACACAGTTCTTCTTTATGTTGCCGTCAGAGACAGCAAATATCAGAGCAATTAAATGGAATGGACAGTGTCTTGAAAGGAAGATATAAGATGAACGTTAACAAGAGTAAAACGAGGGTAATGGAATGTGTTAGGCGATGCTGAAGGAATTAGAGTACGCAATGAGACAATAAAAGTAGTAGATGAGTTTTGTTATTTGGATATCAGGATAACTTCTAGAATGAAACTTTCACTCTGCAGCGGAGTGTGCGCTGATATGAAACTTCCTGGCAGATAAAAATTGTGTGCCGGAACCGCGACTCGAACCTGGGACCTTTGCCTTTCGCGGGCAAGCGCACTACCGACTGTGCTATCCCGACACGACTCACGATGCCGTCTCACAACTTTATTTCCGCCAGTACCTCGCCTCCTACTTTCCAAACTTCCCGGTTCCGGCACACAATTTTAATCTGCCAGAAAGTTTCAGGATAACTTCTGATGGCCGAAGTAAATAAGATATAAAATGCAGAATGGCTATGGGAAGAACAAATGTTTCCAAATGTTTGTATAGCTTATGGTACAACTACGGGGTCATCATTCCCTAAACTTACAAACTAGCTAACACTAAGGACGCACAAATATCCATGCCCAAGGGGGGATTCGAACTCCCGACCGTAGTTGCCGTGCAGACCGTGACTGGAGCGTCTCATCCCCCTCGGCCACCTTGGCCGGCATGGGAAGAACATCTTTTCTGAAGAAGTGATATTTGTTGACATTCAATATTAGCTTAAATGTTAGGAAGTTCTTTCTGAAAGCATTTGTCTGGAGTGTAGCACTGTATAGGAGTGAAACGTGGACGATAATGAGTTCAGATAAAAATATGTTAGAAGCTTTATGAATGTGGTGCTACAGACGAATGATGAAAATTAGATGGGTAGATCACGTAACTGATGTGGAGGTGCTCAACAGAATTGGGCAGAAAAGGAGTTTATGGCGTATTCTGACTAAGAGAAGGGATAGGTTGGTAGGACACATTCTGACAAATCAAGGAATCGTCAACATAGCATTAGAAGGAAGTGCGTTAAGTAAAAATCGTAGAGGGAGACCGATGGACGAATACAGTAAGCAGATCCCAAATGATGTAGGTTGCCGTTCGTATTCTCAGATGGAGGCTAGAAGACAGGGTAGCGAGGACAGCTGCATCAAACCACTCTGCGGACTGAAGAGTGAAGACCACAACAACAACAACAACAACAACATTTTTCCTAGTCATACGGCTAAACATGTCTTTTGTCGGTTCAAAATTGATGCAAATTTCTGTACGTGTTGGTCTTTTTACGCTCTCTGCTGCGAGAAGTGTCCTGTTCACACTTTTCACAGTTAGCCGGTTTCTTAGGTCTGTTCTTATTAAATGATCTTTATTGAAAACCCGCCAGCATTTGTATGAGGTAGGGACAATGCAGTTAGAGCCAGCTCAGAAAAATCTTCAGTAAAACATCCCAAAACTTATCTGGCTCAGTAATTCCAGTCAGTCCTTCAGGACACCGTGCTTCTGCGTTTGGCACCAGACTCCATTGATCGGCTATTATTTATTTATTTTGCGTGACCTGCCGCAATTATAAGCCGATCCACTTCAATAAGAGGCATTAGTGATTGGAAAAGACTCATGAAATTGAGAGCGAGCGCTTATTCTGCTTTGAAAACTTGTAACTTTGACGAAATAGGATCCTTTTTTTTCTGTGGTAACAACTTTGTAGAAATTTTTGCAACATGAAAATTGTTAAATATCTGCAGGATGTCTGACCACTCGTTGATGTTTCAAGAGCTCGTACACTTCGACGCCGAGATACAGTTCAGTGTTATGAACTTGATATTGCTGACTTTCAGATCTATTTCACCTAGGTTTGTCTTCATGACATGTTAGCGTAGTAAATAACGCAACTGGATTTCCTGGTAGAGTTCACGTATTTTCTCATGTAGATGTGAATAACTACTTCCCGCTTTGAAATTCCAGATTGAAATTATTAAATGAACGGAGCGACCATTCAAGGAAACAAAAATGTAGTTTGTAGAATGGGTTGCAAAGTGTTTCAAAAATAAAAACTGTCCGATTTCGCACATAACCTTTGGCTGTACTGAACGATTTGTCGTGAATTTCATAAAAAAAAGATACATGGGGCTTCCCACTGCTCTAATATTATTTCAACCACTGCTGACAAATGGCCGCGGCGGAGTAGCCGTGCGCACTGAGGCGCCGTGCTGCGGTGCGCGCGGCTATTCACCGTCGGAGGTTAGAGTCCTCCCTGGGACATGGGTGTATGTGTTGTCCTTAGGTTAGTTTAACTTAGTTTAAGTAGTTTGTAAGCTAGGGACTAATAACCGCGCAGTTAAGTCCCGTAGATTTAAGAAAACCTTTTTTTTTTTTTGCTGATAATGAAAGCCATCTTGTCTGAGATGGCTTAACAACTTTGTGGTGCTCCACTTTAACAAATGACAGGAAATTACGAAAAATAATCTGACTTTTATAACTGTTAAAAAATAGTTGCTCTACACCTTCAGGTAACTGTTTACATGCTTCCCTGGACACAAATGGGCTTAGTGACACATACATTTCATTATTGTTATTCCTTTAAAATCACGTTGTTATCTGGTTTTTACGGAGTCATTTTCACCCATCATGTTACACCCATCTGAGACAAAGCATATGTCATTTTTCAGTGGGACATTATAGCTGGTAAATGAATCGACCTGTATAAAATCTGGGCACTGGCTGTAGGAATATCAGCAGCATTGGTACTTTTCTTAAAAACTTTGTGGAACTCCTAAAACGTGTTACATATTTTTTGAGCCTCTTGATCAAAATAGTGTACCATAACGCAAGCATTTTTGACCGTTGAAATGTCGGTTGTCTCGTCCATTATGACTGAATTTTTGTAGGTTTTGGGCTAATTCTACTTTATGACCTCCTCCAGCATCGTTATTTACCACTGCTGTTGCTTTAGTTCGTTTGAGCTCTATTTCCTTAATTTTGAATCCGTCAGAACTTCTTTCAACAAAGGTATCAAATGATAAGCAACCGAAAATGCAATGTTTATGCTTTGCAAAGAAAAGAGAGAGAGAGAGAGAGAGAGAGAGAGAGAGAGAGAGAGAGAGAGAGAGAAGCAGCAAGTTTAATTTCTGCTCGTGATTTTTCTTTATTTTGTGGAGTTTCACTTTCTTGGAATCAAAGCGATGTTAATGTTTGAGATTTTACACTAGAACCAGGTTTACGTTTTTCTGGTATTTACGTGAGTTTTCACATTAGATACTTAAACTACCACCGATGTTCCCAGACAAAATGCACACTTCGCCTTATTTGAATCATTTTTTTTTCTGTCCAGCCGCCTTTCTCGGGTATTTTTCTTGTGGAGTAAGATTACACGAACAGTCACTGTCTTCCAGACACCCATAATTACAGATAATAGGTGGCACAAAACAACTACACAAGACGCGCAGTATGGAACATAGAAAAATAGGCCTGCCATTTGTCAGTGCCGGAAACACACCTGCCCTGCACTGTGAGCTCAGAGCGCCGTAACGTATAAATGAATATGAAATATAGAAGAAAGTAAATAATGTGACAGTTATTCGATGAGTGAGACGTGAATTACATTGAAAACATACAAAAACTTATTTTAATAATCAGAACGGATATAATCATTAACAAGTCTGTCGCAGGCACAGAATACTTCTGGACTCTTGATTTCAATATCATCTTCTTCACCATCAACACTATTGCGTCCATTGTACTGCCGCACATTGCAAATTTCATTCGTTGGCAGCAGTGCATAAAAGTAAGGAACGTGCCTGGCACTCTGTCAACAAGCTCCGAGGAAAACTGGTGCAGCTAATCGAACTAGAAAAACTTTAAAAGCTACTTCATCATCATCATCATTAGAGACTGATTATGCCTTTCAGCGTTCAGTCTGGAGCATAGTACCTCTAATAAAATTCCTCCATGATGCCTCGTCTGACGTTATACCTTTTACTTCAAAATCATTCTGCACCGAATCTAAGTACTTTCTTCTTGGTCTACCTCGACTCCTCTTACCCTCCGCTGCCGAGCTCATGAGTCTCTTAGGTAACCTTGCTTCCCCCATGCGTGTAACATGACCCCACCATCTCAGTCTGTTCGCTCTGTTTCATCTATGGTGTTCATTCCCAGTTTTTCCTTGATTTCCTCATTATGGACACCCTCCTGCCATTGTTCCCATCTGTTAGTGCCTGCAATCATTCTTGCTACGTTCATATCTGTAACTCCCATACAACAAAGTTGGTCGAAAGATAGAGCGGTGCACTGCTAGTTTAGTCTTGGTACTTACTTCCTTCTTGGAGAAGAGAGTAGATCTTAGCTGAGCAGTCACTGCATTAGCTTTGCTGCACCTCGATTCCAGTTCTTTCACTATGTTGCCATCCTGTGAAAAAATACATCCTAGGTACTTGAAACTGTCTACCTGCTCTATCTTTGTTCCTCCTATTTGGCAGTCAATCTGCTTAAATCTATTTCCCACTGACATTACTTTCGTTTTGGAGATGCTGATCTCCATATCGTAATCCTTTCACCTCTGATCGAGCTCTGAAATATTAGTTTGCAACCTTTCAATTGAATCGCCCATTACAACTAAGTCGTTCGCATATGCGATACTGCTTATTTTGTTTTCACATTGAGATGAAAAAAAATTATCCGTGAAGATAGCAAATGTGTAAAGGCACATTTACGTTACAAATTGTTTCATACAATAAAAAAAATCATTTCATAAAATTTTCCTTTGTCGGAATCTCGTACGAAACTGTAAGAGCTTGTCCGTGTCATCGTACCCCACACAGTAGACCATAAATCTCGTATTTGTACGAGGAACCTGCGTTTGGCAACCCTGTTAGGCCTGGGTCGTTTAAATGTCATTATTGCCCCGTAGTTCCCACGTTCAGGGTGCAGGTGTGCGCTGTAGAGCGATAGCAAGGGAAGTCACAGAGACCGCAAAAATACAGCAATTTCTTTCTTCAGTATGTATGAAATACGTTTCTGTACTGACACGAAGGACACTGATGAATAGTGATTAGAAAAACTACCGCTGTTTTACTCTTAACTAACTTGTACTTAATTGGTTTCATTTATACTCGCATTTTAAGAAAAAAAAAAAAAAATTATAATATAAACCTAATAAACGGGGATAGAAAATTCGCCAGAATGCAACAGTCATCAGCAGTGATGCTAAAATTTGCATTTTCTAATTAAAATATTTTTATTGATCAAATTTAGATCGGTTTCAAATAGTGAGTGGACGTGCGGGAGTAGCCGAGCGGTCTTGAGCTCCACGTTACGTATCGCGCGGCCTCCCACGTCGGGGATTCGAATCCCCCGTCGGGCATGGATGTGTGTGTAGTCCTTAGGTTAGTTTAACTTATTTTAACTAGTTTGTGAGCTAGGGACTAATAATCTAGCAGTTAAGTCACTTAGAATTACAAACATCTGAACATTTGATTTTGAACAAATAGTGAGTTATTAAAAACAAAATGAAGCCTGCAAGAGTCGTTTAATAACGATCCTGGCCAACAGCCTCAAGGGATGGAAGAGGGACAGCATTATTGAGCCAATGGTGCCACAGACACAGCAGACAGCAGAGTAAGAGCAGGGCAGAAGGCCCATGACGAGGCACAGCGCTCCATACCGTTGTGCCATATTTAGATTCTGCTTCTGTACTTGTACAGACTACGTGAGAGCTGTGGCAGGTTTCTGTCGAGTGATATACTACATCCAAAGTGAACAACACCCTATGATCGGATTTTGTCTATGGAATTTCTACTTGGCGTTTCGTATATAGTGCATTTCTTTCCTCAGTTGCAGATGATATACTGATTTCCCACTAGTGCAAGGCAAGTCGCATGATGGTGCTGTGTCTGCCGTAGCCCTTTCATTCCCAGTGTTGTTCCAAATGTTCAAATGTTTGTAAATCTATCGGACCAAACTGCGTGGTCATCAGTCCGTAGCTTACAAACTACTTAAACCTAGGTAAACTAACCTAAGGACAAACACACACACCCATGCCCCAGGGAGGACTGGAACCTCCACGGCGAGCAACCGCGCGCTCCGCAGCGAGACGCTTTAGACCGCTCGGCTACTCCACCGCGGTAGTGCTGTTCCTCGACACAACGTATTAAAAGCTGATTTATACTGTATTTTGTGTATCAGTCCTTAAAGTCGGATTCTTGTTGATGAACAACATGATTCTAGTACGACATTTTGCCGCTTGGTACGGCGTATAGCCACTTCTGAGGCATTAATCTATCTGAGGTTGTGTTACGTTGCCATCTGTACGTGGCTGTGAATGGGTGTGTGGTTCATGTTTTTTTATTTCAGCAGTGAATTGTCTTGTTTTTTGTGCTGTAGCGAAGATTATGCAAACATTATTGATCTGACAGTTTTAACAATCAACAAAATAACGTCCAAGTAGTGAAATACATCAATACAAATGTCTGTGTTACGCATGAAATAGAAGCCATAAAAAACAATAGTTTGATAAAAAAAATTAAAACACTTATTTTTATGTGTAGTGCAATGTGTTAATCCAGAAAACACTGAATTTTAATTTTTCAGAAGCAGAATTCATAATGTTGGAATTGAGGGGTTAAGCACTTTTTTGCATGGCAAATTAAGCTATTCAGACTGTAAATCCTTTACATAATCTGTTTCTTTGAAATGCCGGGAGCGTATTCGAAAATGTGCAACGTTTACAGTGTCCTTATAGCATTTGGAAAGCCACTCTTTTTTTAACGTTTCATCTCGAGGAAAATATGAAACTTTATTTCAGTTCCATTTGTCTTCCGACTGTGTGAATTACAATCCGTAATAGTACAGCCTGGCATTGTATATATAATAGAAGCATTACAGAGATTTACAGCAGAAACAATACCACGTGCGCAAACTCAGTGAAGGTACCACAGATTGTTTATTGTTATCAGCTGTTCCGTATATTTAGATACAATTGGCATTGTCAATATGAAAATTAGAGATAAAAGTTCAGATTTAAGAACAATAATAAATCTTTTTTGTCCATCTAATGATACTTATATACCCAATTAGTGGAACTACAGATTACAAATATATAAATGCTTAAAAATAGTCATACTTATCATAACATTTACACTAATTATTTACATTGAGTACTTGCTTAAAAACAGTGTTCTTCTGATCACTTGTCTTTATATTAATTACATGTTATAAATCTTGGAACTCTTGGTTCTGTACATGGAAATGCTGATGAACAGTATCATTTTTATTACAAATACTAATGTATTAAATACTTCAGTATGTAAACATTTATTATTGTTCGAGGCAGTGTTAGTTAACCTTATTCTTATTTACATATATGTATATTGAGAAGATTACTATAAATAATTTTACTATTATGTACAGTTATTAAAAGCATAGATCTTGAGGCTCACTTTCTACGAATTCTTCAGTTGTGTAAAATTCACGTTCTCTTAGCCAAGTTTCTAAAACCTTTTTTAATTTCTGCACTGGAGTGAAGTGGGCATTTTTTGGTAGTTTATTGAATAATATCAGGCTCATGTGTTTATGGCTATTGTGTGCGAGAGAGAGTCTGGAGTATGGTAAATCTATCATATGGCTATTCCGTGTGTGGTGGGAATGAACATTATTTCTTAGTGTAAGTTAGTTTAAATTTTCTTTAGCATGGACTAGAGAGATATATATATGTAAAGGCTGGGGACTGTCATTATATTAAGCAACCTGAATTTATTTCTGCAAGTCTCCCTGGGGGTAAACCTAGAATACACCAACCTAATGGCTTTCTTCTGTCACTGGAAGATGTAAGCTGACCCCGGGGCATTTCCCCACAACAGTATTCCATGTTGCAGACGAGACTGAAAGAATGCATAATAAGATCAAAGTAGGAGGTTCTTGCTGACATTTTGCCTTAATTCATGTAGTAAAAATAATACTCTTGCTTAAATAGGAGTATACGTTAGCGGCGGAAAAATACCACTTCCGTTTTGGACCAGAGACTATACACAGCACGGGTAGAATCTTTGGCTTGATGTGACAGGCGCCACTTTTTATTCAGCTTATTCAGAAACTAGGACGTTTAAAACTTCCAGTATGCCATTATGATGCCTTTAAGAGTAATCACGAAAACACTTACCTCACAAATAAATAGTAGTTTGTAACAAATTAATACCATAACTATTCAAGTTTAGGTATATATACTTTTAAAGTGACTGCTGGGTGAATGTCATAGTAGCGTAAATGGATAGCGTCGTGGACTTTTAATTCGTGGTCGTAGTTTCGGAAGATCTCGTGTTGTAAATTTCTTATTTCATCTTTTCATTTTTAATGAACTTCTCTGAATGTATTAAAAGTTAGTTCTACGTTCCAGTCTTTTATTTACATTTACAACTGTTTAGAAAACGAACATGTTGCAGGTCCTGTACGGTCCTTTCTGGATACGGAAAATGTTCGACTGCTGCCCTGGCCAGCACATTCTCCAGATCTCTCACCAATTGAACACGTCTGGTCAATGATGACCGAGCAACTGGCTCTTCACAATATGCCAGTCTCTACCCTTCATGAACTGTGGTATCGAGCTGCATGGGTATCTGTACCGGTACACGCCATCCAAGCTCTGTTTGACTTAATGCCCAGGCGTATCAAGGTCGTTATTACGGCCAGAGTTTGTTGTTCTGGGTACTGGTTTCTCAGGATCTATGCACCCAAATTGCGTGAAAATGTAATCACTTGTCAGTTCTAGTATAATATATTTGTTCAATGAATACCCGTTTATCATCTGCATTTCTTCTTAGTGTAGCAATTTTAATGACCAGCAGTTTCTGACACACAGATATGTTCCCGTATCGTATTCGTCCGTCGAAGTGGCGGCGTTAGTGTAAGGATGGACTCGGGACGTTTACCATGTAGTCTACAAAATAGGAAAGATTGCATTGGACAACCCCCCTCCCCCTATCCCCCCCCCCCTCATCCTCACGAACCGTAACAAAACTAAGTTCACTTGAGATTAGATTCCATTTCATGGATCGGTGTGCACCACGAGCAGAATGTGATAAATACAACACATGAAATGAACAGCATTGGTCGCAATCCTTACTTTATTAATAGCAAATCGATTTCAATCACAGAATGACAATCATGAGTGTAGATCTTAAAACACTCATGTGAAGTTGGTTACAGAAGAAATTACTGTATATATTATGTCGTAGAATTTGATAAAAAAATTCTGTTCTAACCATGTAGGGTACAAGTGCTTGAAGATCTTCACCGATAGTCATTCTGTGCATGAAATCGATTTGCTATTAATAAAGTAAGGACATAAATTTAATCTTCTTTATATTGCTACAGCTTTCTTTTAAATTCTTAAACAAAGATTCTTGTAAATTTTTCGAAATGGAACACACACTATTTTTACACGAATTCCGACAGAAAAAATATTTTGCTCAACGAGTGTTACGCATTTCAGGTAAGACTCGGAAGCGAATCATGCTCAATAGAAAAAGGTCCCACTGTATAGACAATTTGGTAAGAAATAATCTCTTTTTTTCGAATTTATCAGAATTACTTATTGTATCGATTGGTTCCTGAAAACAGTTTTTAGGCTTTGCAATTATTCGTCATTAACGCACTGCATTATAAAACAATCTATGATATATTCAATTCATAACTGTTACGTAAGTAATTTCAACATAAAATAAATTTCATTAAGTCACGCGTGTTCTTATTACTTAATACGCAGTTATTTTATGGCGCAAGTACTTGCTGCTGTGACGGCCACCCCTCCCAGCAAGACTTTGCGAACCCCCTGGGGGTCGCTACCAACAGACCGAAAATCACTGCTAGAAAGGAACACCTGTCTGAAGGGTGCAAACGTACTCATTCACCCAACACACAAAACAGTGACAAGTTCCATGTTAATGACAGCGGAATTTCCACAGTTTAACTCATTTAAAAGACCTTCTCAGCTTATATTCGTCAGAGACCTGAAGGACAGTTCAAACACAAGATAAGTTAATACCAATCGGACTTCAGAATGCGGGGATCCCCCGTGGACCACATTTTCAACCAGAAAACAAATGTATGAGGTAAAACCAAGCTGTCCTCTCATTTGTATGTTTCTTGACTTCAAAAAGTTGTAAGGTTCCATCAAGTGACAGTCCCTCTTTAATGTCCTATAAGATCATGATCATGGAACAAAACACTACTCCTTATGAAACAAACTATGACTGATGAAATTTATTTTGATACATCAAAGCATTTCGAGATACAGACCGGTGTGCGACAAGGTGGTGAATTATCACCACTGCTTTTCAACCTTTATAAAGTCATTAGAGTGTGGGAGAAAGAACAGAACTACAACAAACCGCCTCAACTTGGACAAGTGAAAGATGAACACAACATAAGTTTCCTGGCCTTCGTAGACAATCAAGCGAACTAGTGGACAGCGAAATCACAGCTATCAAACAGGAAGATCCTCAAGGAATTTGCTGGAAACACAAGGCAACAAATTTATTTCGAGAAACACCGAGTTTATTTGAGCTGGATTCAAGACGTGTGGCGGTAGGTGAGGGGGCTCAATCATACCTGCCACCTCAATTTTTGTGCCAACTGTGTGACTTAGAAGGTGAACGAAATGATATGCATTAAAATAACCGTAGCACAGCTCTTCAAAGTAAACTAAGCACGTCATCTGACATTTACAGTCGCTTTCCATTCTATTTATCATTTAATTCAGTGCTTTTTATGGAGTTTAATGTGTTAAGGATGAGTTGTAAGAATGCTGGCTAGCGTAGATCTCATACCACCTTCCATTTACCTTTATTTTTTCTAATCTGAAAACAAAGGTGATGCCTTCGTTGCTAGTTCTTTTGCCACGTAAATTATATACCTCAAAATATCCTTAAAAGTACTGTAAAGCAAGTAAAGACCGACACTAATACAAAGAAAAATGTACTAGATATATAGAAAATACAATTAAAATGAACAGACCTGTATCTAAAAACAGTACGCAATCTGAAAACATACAAAACACACTAATCAAACAAATTAGGGGATCAGTTAAGATACATATGTTCTGAAGTCACTGGAGGAATGAACTAAAATGGTTCGATGTCTATCAGTTCTGCGTAGTGGGAATTCAAAAAATGGATTTCCTGGTAGAGTTCAAATGTTCAAATGTCTGTAAATCCATCGGACCAAACTGCGTGGTCATCAGGCCGTAGCTTACAAACTACTTAAACCTAGGTAAACTAACCTACGGACAAACACACACACACACACACACACACACACACACACACACACACACACACACACCAATGCCCAGGGAGGACTCGAACCTCCACGGCGAGCAACCGCGCGCTCCGCAGCGAGGTGCTTTAGACCGCTCGGCTACTCCACCGCGGCTCTGCGTAGTGGGGAAAACATTACAGCAACGGAGATGATGGTAATAACAAAGTTGCTGCAGAGAGTGTTGGTTTTGATTTGTTTACTCTACGAAACGAATTAAGCAGTTGGGTTCAGATAGCGTAGTGAACGGGTAGTGCATTCCAACAACATAACTGAGCGATGGCATAGAGAGCCATAGAAAGGTTGGAAACGAGACAGACACATAGGGAGGTGGCTGCAGCAATCTGTGTGTCCTAGAGTAATTTCCAAAACCTGGACGCGATTTCAGAAAACAGGAATCGTTTAAAGAAGGCAAGGCCAAGAAAGTCCATGAGACGAATGATGTGGGTAGGACTCAGTATTGGCGGATGTAACGTACGGACCTCTGTCGTTCGGAATGGCACTTTGCCTGCTCAACGGTATAGAGACGAGATCCGTCGATATTTTGTTGTGCCCTACACTGTTTCCATAAGTGATGGGGTTCTTCTGGTGGACGATAACTCTCGTCTCCACAGAGCTGCACTGGTGGACTACATGCTTGAAGCTGAGTGAATTGAACGAATGGAGTGGCCAGCTTGTTCACAGGGCTTAAACCCGATTGAACATGTCTGGGATGCACTTGGCAGATGCATTGCAGCCACACCAGCACCTCACACAACGGTTGTAGAGCTGGATACTGTGCTCAGAGAAGAATGGCCAAATTGCCGAAAGAGCTGATTGATAACCTCATACTGTCCTCCATGACATGCAGATGTGCAACTGTACTGGGTGTTCGAGGTGATCACACATCATATTAGGGGGCAACGAGCATTACATTTTCACTGTTTCGGTAGCCGCATGGTGCCTCGCTGTAAGTAAACGCCATGCAAATCTCAAGTAAATACTTGAGGCAGCAAAATATCGCACTGCATCACAGGCAAATTACAATTGTAACCAATATCTGAATAAAATACGTTACTGTATGTATATTGTATATATCTCGCCTGATCTGTTTTGAGCAGTGCAGAATCTTAAAAATTAGTAAATTAACAATTTATTAAATGTGAATTGATTTTGTGTGTGTTACAGAAAATTTCTAAATATTTTTTAATAATCTTTCAGAAAGGTCTTCCTTACATCTATCATAGTTTCTCATATGCGCAAAGTTTCGTGTCCCTCACATTTGATGATGTATAACTACACTCCTGGCCATTAAAATTGCTACACCACGAAGATGACGTGCTACAGACGCGAAATTTAACCGACAGGAAGAAGTGCTGTGATATGCAAATGATTAGCTTTTCAGAGCATTCACACAAGGTTGGCGCCGGTGGCGACACCTACAACGTGCTGACATGAAGAAAGTTTCCAAGCGATTTCTCATACACGAACTGCAGTTGACCGGCGTTGCCTGGTGAAACGTTGTTGTGATGCCTCGTGTAATGACGAGAAATGCTTACCATCACGTTTCCGACTTTGGTAAAGGTCGGATTGTAGCCTATCGTTATTGCGGTTTATCGTATCGCGACATTGCTGCTCATGTTAGCAGAATATGGAATCGGTGGGTACAGGAGGGCAATACGGAACGTCGTGCTGGATCCCAACGGCCTCGTATCACTAGCAGTCGAGATGACAGGCATCTTACCCGCATGGCTGTAAGGATCGTGCAGCCAGGTCTCAATGCCTGAGTTAACAGATGGGTACGTTTGCAAGACAACAACCATCTGCAGGAACAGTTCGACAACGTTTGCAGCAGCATGGACTATCAGCTCGGAGACCATGGCTGCGGTTACCCTTGACGCTGCATCACAGACAGGAGCGCCTGCGATGGCGTACGCAACGAGGAACATGGGTGCACGAATGGCAAAACGTAATTTATTTCAGATGAATCCCGGTTCTGTTTACAGCATCACGATGGTCGCTTCCGTGTTTGGCGACATTGCGGTGAATGCACACTGGAAGTGTGTATTCGTCATCGCTATACTGGCGTATCACCCGGCGTGATGGTATGGGGTGCCACTGGTTACACGTCTTGGTCACCTCTTGTTCGCATCGACGGCACTTCGAACAGTGGCTGTTACATTTCAGATGTGCTTCGACCCATGGCTCCACCCTTTATTCGATCCCTGCGAAACCCTGCACTTCAGCAAGATAATGAACGACCGCATGTTGCAGGTCCTGTACGGGCCTTTCTGGATACGAAAAATGTTCGACTGCTGCCCTGGCCAGCACATTCTCCAGATCTCTCACCAATTGAAAACGTATGGTCAGTGGTGGCCGAGCAACTGGCTCGTTACAATACGCCAGTCACTACTATTGATGAACTGTGGTATCAAGGCTGTTATTACGGCCAGAGGTGGTTGTTCTTGGTACTGATTTCTCAGGATCTATACACCCAAAATGCGTGAAAATGTAATCACATGTTAGTTCTAATATGTTTGTCCAATGAATACCCGTTTATTATTTGCATTTCTTCTTATTGTAGCAATTTTAAAGGACAGTAGTGTAAAATCATTCAGTGGTCTAAGGGATCTATTTACTATTTTTGTTTCTGTTGGAAAGTAGCCCAGACACAGCCATATAAATCTTTTACACAAATATAATTAGTTCACACTTGTCCTTGAGTTATCTATTTTCAGCTACATGGAAATCTTTATAAAAATGAAGATTTAGAAATGTTATGAAACTTTCAGCATCTACTCTGCTCTATAAGAGTTGCAGCCTCATGATCGTTACCTGAATCTTCCTCTACTGTTTTTCAACTCCTGCACTTGATGTTTAGTCATAATCAAGAACGATTATTATTAAGAATTATTACTAGGATAGTAGTGTTAAGAATATTAAGAAATCGTAGTAGAAAAAATCCATTCTATTTAGTGTAATTTGAAACATTTCGGGGAGTTAAAACATTTCCGCCCTCGTGTGGGCCTGTATAGTAGTTAAATAACACAGCCCCTCAGGGGCTCAGCATTAATTTGCTGAGTACGGGCTTGGCGAACCCGGGGTCCTGAGCCGTGAGCTGTGTCGCGCCAACAGTCCGCTACACCGTAAGCTCTGCGCGTGCTTCAACGACCATCGTTCGGCGCGAAGGTGGAACGTTGTACGTTTCAGAGCCCGGGGATCTTGGCTTAATCTCTCGGGTCGCGAGGATGGTACAAACCTCTATAAAAAAAACCTCAATCTCTCGTGCCGAAGAGATGCATGGCTGTTGAGGTTGAACAGCCGCTAGCGAGCAACCTCTGAGGAACCTGCCGCACCTCAGTTGTATAAGGCTTACCCAGGCAAGCGGGGCTCTGCCTGGATGGACGTTTAGTTCCCTAGCTGCTCGTGGGACGAACATGAAACGAGCAAACAAAAGCGTGGCCGGCCGCGAAAACGGCGTCTCAAAGCTTGGAAGAGTTTCCTTCAATGCAGCATCGTATGACCCCCAATCGTTTCCATCCCTGGCTACGCCGTGGGAGGAACGTCGGGCTCGTCATCAAGGTGAGGCGTATGCCCCCACCCCTCCGATACCTGGTGTGCAGTCGAACAGATGGAAAATCGTTTATATCGACTAAGCCTCTGTTTTTTGTGGAGAACATTGAAGACAAGTAGATGGAATATCGAAAATGAGATCCGGGTCGATTCTGATAACGTCGTCGTCCCCAGCCCAGTCACGGGCACTGCTTGCCTGTGACAAGCTGGGTGACGTTCCCGTTACCATCACACCACATAAAAGTTTGAACATGGTCCAGGGTATTATCTTTCATCGTGATCTCTTACTTCAGTCCGATGACGAACTCCGGAAGAACTTGGAGAGGCGAGGAGTGCAGGTTATTCGGCGCATATACAGGGGTCCGAAGGACAACAGGGTTGCCACTGGTACCTTCATCTTGGCTTTTGAGGGTGATTCATTGCCCGAAAAGGTCCAGGTGATGGTTTACCGGTGTGACGTCCAACCCTACGTTCCTCCCCCTATGCGCTGCTTTAAGTGCTGGAGGTTTGGCCATATGTCATCCCACTGCGATGCCAACCCCACCTGTCAGGAGTGCGGACGTGCATCTCATCCAGAAGTCCCATGTACCCCGCCTTCAGTTTGTGTTAACTGTGGCCAGCAACACTCTCCCTGCTCGCCACACTGCACAGTTTTTCAAAAAGAGAGAAAGATAATGGAGTACAAGACCCTGGACAGACTCTCATATTCCGAGGCCAAGCACAGATATGAAAAGATTCACCCTGTCAACATGAAGTCTACATATGCTACAGCAACATCTATGGTGGAGTTACATCAAGTTCCATCTACCATCCTCAGCCCTCCGGCCCAACAGTTACCAGTTGCCCCTTCAATGTCAGGGGGCGCCTCCTCTTCTGTTGCCCCCAAGGTCCCTACTTTGGGAGCAACGAGTGCAAAACCACCGGGGACAACGGTCCCCATCCCTGAGCCAGAGAATCAACAACCATCTCTGGCTCCTCCTTCAAGAAAGGGTTCCCTCGATGCCCTTCCTCCTAAGGTCTCGGACGCTGGTACAGCAGATACCAGTGAGTGGCTGAAAAAGCCACGACCTGCTGGTTGCAGGGCCTCGAGGGCATCCTCCGTCTCCGAGAATGTGGCAAAAAAGCCCTCCCAGCAGGAGAGACCAAAGGACAGGCAGGAAAGGAAGAAAAAGAGGTCCAAAAAGACAGAAGACCCGGTGGCTACTGAGCCACCACAACAAACGTCAGCCTCAGAAGACGAAATAGAAATTCTCACGTCCCCTGACGACTTGGCTTTTGCTGAGTCCCCAGACGTGATGGGCGTTGAGGCTCTGCCTCCGCCATCAGCGACGGCAAACACCCTTGCAGACTCCAATGCACCATCCCAATCTGCATGTCCCAGCGACCAGGAACCGCTATGATCATGCAGTGGAACTGTGGTGGTTTTTTCCGCCATTTGTCCGAATTGCAGCAATTATTGTGCCGATTTCCAGCATTCTGTATAGCCCTGTAGGAAACTTGGTTCCCTGCACAGAAGACCCCAGCCCTTCGTGGCTATCGGGGCTATTACAACAATCGTTCCATCTGTAACAGAGTATCTGGCGGAGTTTGTGTCTATGTTCTTGCAACCGTCCCCAGTGCTGCTGTGCCTCTCACCACGACCCTGGAGGCCGTGGCTGTTTGACTCCGGGCAATAGACGAATTTACCATCTGTTCCCTATACCTTCCCCCGGATGTTGTTGTCTCTCCTGCTGACATCACTGTATTGGTTGCCCAATTACCACAAACGTTCCTCCTCTTGGGTGATTTCAATGCCCACCACCCTCTATGGGGTGGAACTGAGAGCACGGGCCGTCGTAGAGACCTTGAGAACCTTCTAACACAGCTTGACGTTTGCATCTTGAACAGTGGGGCACCCACACACTTCAGTGTGGCACATGGCTCTTTCTCCGCCATTGACCTATCCATTTGTAGCCCGAGTCTCCTTCCGCATTTATATTGGAAGGTCCATGATGACCTTTGTGGGAGCGACCACTTTCCTCTCCTTTTGTCGCTCTCACAATTTCACCCTGCAGGACGCCTGCCCCGGTGGTCCCTCCATAGGGCTGACTGGCATGGCTATACCTCGACAGCTGTGGCTACTACTCCATTGCCAGATAACATCGATATGGCCGTACAACAACGAACTGAGGACATTATTTCCGCTGCTGAAGCGAATGTCCCGACTACCACAGGCTCACTTAGGCGCAAGTCGGTGCCTTGGTGGACGCGGGAGATAGCTGACGCTATCCGGGAGCGACGACGGGCGCTTCAACGCCACCGGCGCCACTCCAGTGTTGAACATCTAATCGATTTTAAGCGTCTCCGGGCCCGAGCCCGGCGACTGATCCAACAGAGTAAGCAGGACTGTTGGGAGCGATATGTAGCCACCATAGGCTCCTGCGCCTCCACTTTTCAAGTGTGGTCGCAGGTACGGCGCCTCTTCGGGTACCACCCACCAAGCGGAATCCCGTCACTCCGAATCGAAGGTAGTCTTTGTACTGACCCGACGGTTATTGCCGAGCTCATGGCAGGGCACTTTGCACTTTGCTCTGCGACCGCAGCCTACAGTGCACAATTTCGCGCCCTCAATGAGCGGGTTGAGCGGAGGCAATTGTCCTTCCGCACACGTCGACAGGAAGCTTACAATGCCCCATTCAGTGAGTGGGAGTTCCAGACTGCTCTTGCTGCATCCCCCAATACCTCTCCTGGTCCGGACCGTATTCACAGCCAGTTCGTCTGTCACCTCTCAGCGGAATTTAAACGGCAGCTACTCGCCCTTTATAATCGTCTCTGGACAGAAGGCCTTTTCCCATCACAATGGCGGAGAAGTACTATCATCCCAGTGATGAAACCAGGCGCAGATCCGTCCGACGCTGGGAGCTACCGCCCCATCAGTCTCACCAACGTTCTGTGTAAGATCCTCGAACGTATGGTGAGTCGACGGCTTATGTGGCTACTGGAGGATCGAGGTCTCCTGACTCCACAACAAGGAGGCTTCCGTCAGGGCCGTTCCACCCTAGACAATCTCGTGTCCCTGGAATCAGCCATACGTACCGCTTTTACACGCCGAGAACACCTTGTCGCAGTCTTTTTTGACCTCCGCAAGGCTTATGATACAACCTGGCGTCATCACATCCTCTCTACACTTTATGAATGGGCTTACGTGGCCCTCTCCCAATGTTCATACAGAACTTCCTGTCGCTACGCTCTTTTCAGGTTCAGGTTGGCACCTCTCTTAGCTCCGCTCATGTTTTAGAGAATGGCGTCCCACAGGGCTCCGTTTTAAGTGTACCGTTATTTTTGATTGCTATTAACGGACTAGCTGTGGCAGTAGGAACGTCTGTCTCTTCCTTATTGTTTGCCGACGACTTTTGCCTTTACTTCAGCTCCAGCAGCATTAACGTCTGAGAACGGCGGCTGCAGGGAGCCATTCGAAAGGCCCAGTCTTGGGCCCTTGAGCCTGGTTTCCAATTTTCGGCGCAGAAAACCCGCGTCATGCACTTTTGTCGCCATCGGGTAGCTCATCCGGACCCTGAGCTATATTTGAATGATGAACCCCTTCGCGTTGAGGAGACACACCGCTTCCTAGACATGCTTTTCGATGCCTGGCTGACCTGGATACCGCATCTTCGCCAACTAAAACAAAAATGCTGGAGACATCTAAACATCCTCCGCTGCCTCAGCCAGGTTGGGGAGCTGCTCGCCCCACTCTACTGTACCTGTATAAGGCACTTATCCAGTCACGCCTGGATTATGGCTGCCTTGTGTATGATTCTGCAGCTCCAACTGCACTGCAGATTTTAGATACGGTCCATCACAGTGGCATCCGTTTAGCAACAGGGGCCTTCCGTACCAGTCCTGTGACAAGCCTTCTTGCTGAGGCTGGGGTTCCCCCCCTGCGATTCAGAAGGCAACAGCTAATGGCTTCTTATGTTGCCCGTATGCATGCCGTACCTCACCACCCAAATCGCAGGCTCCTCTTCCCAGCTGTCGCACTCCTTTCCCCACGACGACGGCCGCGGTCGGGCCTCCCGATTGCGGTTCGTGTTCGTTCTCTTCTTTCTTCTCTAGAGTCCCTTCCTATTCCTCTCACCTTCCAGTACCGTTCTCGTACTCCTCCTTGGGTCATTCCTCGCCTCCAGCTTCTGTTGGACTTGTCCTGAGACTCCAAAGCCTCTGTTGCACCAACGACTCTGCGTCAACAGTTCCAGGCCCTTCTAGATTCGTACCACGGCGCTGAATTTATATACACCGATGGATCCCTAGTCGATGGCCATGTTGGGTATGCCTATACCCACGGCCGGCATATAGAACAACGTTCACTGCCCAGTGGGAGTAGTTGTTTACAGCGGAACTTGTCGCCATTTGGCAGGCCCTTGAACAACTCAGCCTGCCCCGAGGAGTCTGTAGTTATCTGTACTGACTCCCTGAGTGGTTTTCAAGCCCTTAACCAGTGTTTCCCAAAACATACTTTGGTACGGTCCATTCAGGAAGCTGTATACAGATTAGGTACATCTGGTCGCACTGTGGTCTTCCTTTGGACTCCAGGTCACGTTGGAATAACAGGAAATGAACGTGTTGACCAACTGGCGAAGGAGGCTACTACCTCAACCATGCTGGAAATCGGTCTCCAGGAGAGGGATCTCCGGGCGGTGCTCAATCGGAAGGTATTAAGCCTTTGGAATATAGAGTGGGCTGAATCGAACGCACCGAATAAGCTCTGTGCTGTTAAGCCTTCTACGGCAATGTAGAGGTCCTCCCTGCGAGCCTCTCATAGGAAGTCCGTTGTACTCTGCCGACTACGCATTGGCCATACGTGGTTAACACACGGCCACCTGTTGCGTCGAGAGGGCCCACCAGTTTGCCGTTGTGGCGCCCAGCTGACTGTGGTCCACATACTGTTGCATTGTCCGTTTTTAGCCGCTTTGTGGCTGTCCTTTAGCCTACCAGACTCGCTGCCATCAGTTTTAGGTGACAATGTCTCCTTGGCTACTACTGTTTTAAATTTTATTCGCGCATCTGGTTTCTACCCTTCCATTTAATAGAAGGCGCTTCTGCCTGATTCAAAAACCCTCATTTTTACACTGTTTTTACGTTACTTGATAGACTCTACCTTTTCGGTTGAGGTGGTTTTTTAGTGTGTACATCATGGCTCGCTCATCCGTTTTTATCCTAGTGATCAGCCAGCCATTGCATTCTGCTGTGATATTGTACTTTTATCCCTTTTGTGCACTCCTCTGTGTATAAGTGAAGTGTTTCTCTTTGTTTTACACTCAAGGAATTCTCTAATCCTTGTTCTCTGTGTTTTCTTTCTGTCACATGTTACATCACTGCTTGGAACAAGGGACTGATGACCTTGTAGTTTGGTCCCCTATAAACAACAACAACAACAACAACACAGTGTACACCTTACTGCGATCATGTTTCCTAACAGCAATTTTGAAGAAGGCTACGAGTGTGATGGAGTGGTTCCAGGAGCACACGTGCTGCCCTCCCCTCCCCCCCCCCCCCGCTGAACTTAAAAAATTGATGACGCGCGCGCGTGTGTCTATCTATCTGTGTAAACGTCTCATTTCATCCATGCCAAGAGGCCTGTCCACTCTGTTCGTTCCATAGGTATGCATACCGATTACTGGGTAAGGATCATATGTTGTGGCTGATCAGTGTATGTTTCAGGTACATCCTATCAAATTGCGTAAAACAACCACACTAGTCCAGAGAGGCACAAACGAGAATGGGTCGAAAACGCTACCACCGAGAGTGCTTCTACCGTAACGGAAGTGAAACGCATTTACAGACAATGAAATGTTCACTCTGCAGCGCAGTGTGCGCTGATATCAATCTTCCGGGTAGATTAAAACTGTGTGACAGACCAGGATTCGAACCCAAGATCTTTCCCTTAGCCGAGCAACCGCCGAGGCAACCCACGATTTGAAAGATGGCAATTATCATTTCAGCGACTAAGAAACAACAGCATACATACGTGATGGGAACTTCAATTAAGTTAGTTATGCAGATAGTGGGTTATTTTCGGCAATAATAAACTACCAAATATAGGAAAAAAGTTATGGTTTGGGCCTGCTGTCAGTGGCGTATCCAGGGGGGGGGGGGCTGTCGGGCTGCACCCCCTCCCCCCCAGACCCTTCTGTAAACCCTCCCCCACCCCAGACCTTGTGCAGCTCCGCTAGAGAGAGAGAGAGAGAGAGAGAGAGAGAGAGAGAGACAGAGAGAGGGGGCGGGGGGGGGGGAAGAAAAAAGAAAGGGATTAATCCTTCCAATAAGAGTAAAGGCGCAGTATTTTTAGAAATCACGTCAGCTCGATGATTGACCTCAGCCCCCCCCCCCCCCCCCCCCCCCAGACCGCGATCCTGGATACGCCACAGCTTGCTGTCATCCTTCTGATTTCTCTGCAGGGCGAAATTAGAATTTCATAGAAAAGATCAGTTCACTTAAATGTTAGCCCGCAACCCATGACATATCTATCAGTCTTAAATATATTAGATTAACTAAGAAAAAGGTAAAGAAAGTAATCTGAGCTAATGTACCAAGTTCCAGAGACGGCCGAATTGAAAATTATACGCTAAACTCTCTGAGAAGCTGAAGCAAACCTTAAAGTCCATACTACTCTGATTATGACCAGTGGCGTAGCTATGTCATCAATGGCCTCGGGGCAAAAATGACATTGGGGTTCTCTTTAAGCTAAAACTATACAGATGCAAAACTACTTCATCAGATAATTACCGTTCACTGGAAGACACAATAAGGCAAACCTAAATGCTGCTAACATGGGAACCTCCCCGTCGCACCCCCGTCAGATTTAGTTATAAGTTCACGCAGTGGATAGGCCTAGAAAAACTGAACACAGATCAATCGAGAAAACAGGAAGTTGCGTGTAACTATGAAAAAAATAAGCAAAATATAAAATATGAGCAGTCCATGCGAAAGATAAGCAACGTGGAGCAGGTCGTAAATGCAGTAACGCTGTGGTTAGCGTGAGGAGCTTTGGAACAAGTGGTTCTTAGCTCAAGCCTTCCAAGAGGCAGTGCGCACCTGCGCCCTGCGCCGCGCGCCGCTTAACGCTCCGCCCCGGGGTTTGTTTACTTCCGCGTCGCGGTATTTGTGTGTATTGAGTCCCGCATTAACTTACCTCATTGCGCATGCTTACCGCCGTGCGACGATCAAAGTAACGTTTCAGGCTGAACTTCCACGACCGAGAGCTTTTGAAGACGAACAGTTCATCTTCGTTTGAACCCACAAGACGTGATCGGAATACACTTTTCAATCACGGGAAACTTCGTCTATATCAAGATGACGACGGAAGCGCTATGCACTGAAGTTGTCCAACGACATAACACTGGACTGAAGTTCAAGCACTCTGATGGACACATCGGTGCCGTAACGGTCGATCATGTAGGATTCGGATTACGAGCCCTGCGGGTGTTTGAGCTCCCGTTTGAAGTACCTCAAGAAACGGTCATTGCAGCTTTCCAACCGTATGGTAACGTCGTGGGTCACCTCGCAGAAAAGTGGCCAACATTTACGACCTACCAACTATTAAATGGTGTGCGTCAGATACAGATTGAGATGAAGAAACACGTTCCGTCGTACCTGATGATTGGTGGTGTGCGAGCCATCGTTATGTACGATGGCCAGCCACGAACATGTTAAGGATGTAGCCAGGAAGGCCATGTCCGGTCCGAATATATGCGCCGACGTTCGGTACAGACACCACTAGGTGAGGTGGCCTCGGCAACGACGGTCAGGTACCTACCCGTCACCTACGCTGCAGTTGCACAGAACCAAGTAATACCACTCCAGGCTACGCCTGAACCTACGTTGCCTGTACCCAACGCAGAAGAAAATACCGACGACACAACCACAGCACCGCCTCGAGCGCCCTCACCAGAGCCGGCAACAATAGAGACCACTCCGAATGACTCTGCTGGTACCGTGAACATCGACCTAAGTGTGATGCCGACGTCTACTTTCGTCCAGACGGGTGCGGCGATAGAAGAGGAGCAACCACATTCTGATTCAGAACACCACATCCGAAAACAGCGGTCACCTCGGAGGCGTAAGAAACGCCGTCGAACACCCTCCGCTGACGGCCTCCATCGGACGACCTTTTCAGATAACAAACGAATGTCTGACAGTGATCTAGCATTTTCTGACCAGCAACAGAATGATACTGTCACCCTGGACAGTCCTACGGTGACGCACCATACCTCAAATCAGGACATACCCTCCTTGCAGTCAGCACCTACGAACGACCTTTCCCTCACAGCACCGCTTGGAGCATGCGGCTTGTCCGTTACAGAAGAACAACGCCAGCACACGTCATCGACATCCACATAATGTGCCGACGATGTTGGCGAAGGAGCGGATGAGACAGCTAATGTGGCCGAGCGGGTGCATCCCATGGAGGCACCAGATTTGGTACCCAAATAAGAATTGCAACTATGGGAGACGCGCAAGTCAGCGACTTTCAGGAGCCGCTGCAACGCCTTCTGTAAACCTTGCAAGTGTCCATCCACAGCAATATCGTATCGCCACGATGAATATGGCCACCATTCGCGCCCCCACACAAACTGGCGATGTTTCGAGACCCCATCTACTCAAGTGATGTTGATACTGCGCTCCTACAGGAGGTGTTTGTCGCTGATTTTCTCATCCTTACCGGTTACACTGGCTATGTTTCACACGCCTCCGACACCGGCAGCGGCGTCGCCTGTGGTGTCGCACAAGTACAAAGTGCGCGCCACCTACTTTCGTCGCGCGCCGCCATGCATGCACGGCGCGGCGTTCTTCCGAAGACAGCCACGAGCGCCCTCTGCTGGAACGCCGCTCGTGGCCTCCACTGAAGGATCGTTCACTTCCCACTTCGGACGGAGATAGCAACGAGTTAGGACCTCCGTAATCAGATAGGCACCAGTGGAGACTTTGCTATTGTACAGGCACTAGGCAGGCCTCTAACAACTATGTATCAACATTCTGCAGTACTATGTAAAAGTTAAGTATTGTTACATTCTGTGCAATATATATATATATCTTTCTAATTTACTCGAGTGTTTATAGTTTCTGGCTGCTCCCCTCCGTACCTGCACCAGCGTGTCGGTCTCATTCCACTCGGCCACCGACACCTACGACGAGGCTGGGACACAAAAGCGGCGACGAAGTTGGGACACAAAAGTGGCGACGAGGAGTGATAGAACCTTGGACCAGCCCGCTTACAGCAGCCAGACAGCAACTGTCGGAGCACGCAAAAAAATTGCTCCCGCCCACCCACCCTTATTATAAGATTTTTGGGGGAACATATTCTGTTACGTATTTTGTGGACTTTTTTGTTGCAGAGCGAGTCCTCTTTTATATTGCATTTGTGTTTTGTTATAATTTACTTGTATGCGCGGCGCCTAATCGGTCAGCATGGCCACTACCCCGAACCCAAACTTAATGGAAATTATTCAGTTACAGACGGCGCAAATATCACAACTTCTCCAGGCAGTGGCGCACTTGACGACAACTCAACAACAGCCGTCGCATCAGCAGCCCACACCTGCCGCCGCACCGCTTCCGACGTTCCGCCAGTACAACGAACGTGAGGAAGAATGGAGCGACTATTTCGCACAATTTCAAGAACTCGTCGCGGCTCATCAAATTACAGGTCAGAGAGTGAAGAACCTTTTCTTATCGATTGTGGGCCCCCAGACTTTCGTACTATTGCAAAAACTTTTCCCTCTCGCATCTCCTCGTGATGTAGACTTTGAAGAAATTGTAGATGCACTGAATGCTCATTATGAGAGAAAAGTTCTTGTAGCCGCTGCACGATACCGATTTTTCAGACTTAAAAAATTACCGCAGCAGTCACACCAAGAGTGGATTACGGAATTGAAGGGCTTAACCCGCCAATGTAAATTTCCTTGCTCTTGTGGACTTTCGTATAGTGACGTTATGTTGCGAGATGCGATTACGCAGAATATTCAGGACCCCAGAATTAGAGCAGCAATTCTGAAACAGTCGGACCCCTCATTAGACAGTGTACTGCAGCTTATAGAAGCGCATGATACTTTTGACTTAGCAGACGTAGAAATGAAAAGCCACAGTGTAAATTCAGTGCGCCGCAACGGACGCTTTCCTAGCCGTAGTTATCAGTATAGCACTAGTGATTCTTATTTTTTTACCGGCCGTGCTGAACAGACAGTGAACAGTAGCCAGTGTAAAAGTGCGACGCAAAGGTCGCCCCGTCGTGTTAGAAACAGTGATTTGAATAACGGGTGCCAACGCTAATTTCAGAAAAATGTCCGTAAGTCTTGCCCCCAGTGTGTGTCTCGCCACAAGCGTGCTCATTGCCCTAGTCGCAACGCAACCTGTTATCAATGTGGCAAATCAGGACATGTACAGTCTGTGTGTATGCAAATTAAAAACTCAAAGAACGATACCGTTAGAAACAGTGCTTCGCAGAGTGCGAGAACAGTTCATTCTGTAAATGTTATACGGGCTGTGGAATTGAACAATGCTTTCCTTGGATCTCAATTTCAAGAAAGTAGTTCTGCGCCTATGGCAAAACTATATAGTGCACCACGTAGCAAGCGCCAACGAGCGCGTAAAACAGTGCAACGGAAACGGGTTCGGGACAAGCAAAATGACTATGAACAGTGCATTCCTGTAGTGAAAATAGTGCCTTCTGCAACTGCTCCTTGTAATAGTGCCCAGTACTGTGTCGCTAGTGAC
The DNA here is from genome assembly GCA_026315105.1 of Locusta migratoria. NCBI lineage: Eukaryota > Metazoa > Arthropoda > Insecta > Orthoptera > Acrididae > Locusta > Locusta migratoria. The sequence goes on along the minus strand of CM048755.1, from coordinate 738,924,207 downwards.
AGTAGACATCAAGTAGCTACTCAAAAGTTTAGTGCAGTAGTTAGTGACTCTGTAGTAGCCTCGCATTGCGCGGACGCCGATCCGGCGGTAGTGCCATCTAGTGACAGTGTTGTTAATCCGCTGCGTGCCGAGTCTGCGCCGCTCACTTCACTATGCGGCCCGCGCAAGGGCAGTAAACAAACCGTAACAGACGTGGCCCACATTCGCGCACCTGTCGTGTGCCAGAACCACAAACTTTTTGTAAATCTCTCCATAGAAAATAAGACTGTGCAATTTCAGCTTGATACTGGTTCCGCTGTTACATTAATTAATAAAGATACTTATGAACTTCTGGGTTCGCCAAAATTGTCGCCGTCACAGCAAGTGTTAACAGCTTATACAGGTGAAAATATTCCCGTGCTAGGAACGTGTAGCCTGCCTGCCTCTTTTCAAGGTGTAACAAAAACAGTTGCTTTTGTAGTTCTTCAGGCCACATCGACACAGAACATTTTTGGACTAGATGCTTTTGACTTGTTTGGTTTATCAATTCAAAGAGATGTGCTTCAAATTTCGTCAATAGTGCCGTCGCCGTGGCCCTCAGCCCTACGCCACGACGGCGCGGCGGTTTGGGGGGGAGGGGTGTGGTGTCGCACAAGTACAAAGTGCGCGCCACCTACTTTCGTCGCGCGCCGCCATGCATGCACGGCGCGGCGTTCTTCCGAAGACAGCCACGAGCGCCCTCTGCTGGAACGCCGCTCGTGGCCTCCACTGAAGGATCGTTCACTTCGCACTTCGGACGGAGATAGCAACGAGTTAGGACCTCCGTAATCAGATAGGCACCAGTGGAGACTTTGCTATTGTACAGGCACTAGGCAGGCCTCTAACAACTATGTATCAACATTCTGCAGTACTATGTAAAAGTTAAGTATTGTTACATTCTGTGCAATATATATATATATCTTTCTAATTTACTCGAGTGTTTATAGTTTCTGGCTGCTCCCCTCCGTACCTGCACCAGCGTGTCGGTCTCATTCCACTCGGCCACCGACACCTACGACGAGGCTGGGACACAAAAGCGGCGACGAAGTTGGGACACAAAATCGCCATCCTCCTACGCGACGGTATTCCAGCAGAGGACGTCGTTTACCTCCACACTGCTCGGGGAATGGCCCTTACTGTATTTGGCATGCGTATCATAAACATCTATGCACCATCCGGCTCCAGCCACCGTCGAGACCGCAATACATTCTTCGCTGAGGATATCACGCCGCTATTTACGGGTCCACAGGATGACTTGGTATTTGGAAGGGATTTCAACTCGACACAAGGGCCCACCGACCAACTGCCACAACATTCACCCTGTGCGGCTCTCTCTGTGGTCATCGACAGACTACAACTCGTCGACACCTGGACAAAGCTCTACGGAACTCGCCCGGGCTTTACGTTTTACACCGCCCATTCCTCGAGCCGCCTTGATCGCGTATACCTCACCCGCCCTCTGTCAGATGGTACCCGTCACGCGGAAGTCTGGCCCTTAGCCTTTTCAGATCATGAGGCATATATCTGCGACGTTAGTCTCGTCCGACAGCGTGTGTGGCATAGTCGTGGCCTGTGGAAACTAAACGTGTCTCACCTGACCGAGCCGGCCGTGGTGGCCGAGGTGACTGAGGCGCTCCAGTCACGGTCAGCACGGCCACTACGGTCGGGGGTTCGAATCCCCCCTCGGGCATGGATATTTGTGCCGTCCTAGTTCGTAAGTAGTTCATAAGTAGTTTGTAAGTTTAGGGACTGATGACCCCGTAGTTAAGTCCCATAAGCTTTACAAACATTTGAACATTTTGATCACCTGACCGCTCCAGACTGTCGACATATGATCGAAAGTGCGTGGGCACAGTGTTTACGCCGTCTTAACGCCTATAACTCCACTCTATCTTGGTGGCTCTCCTGTGCAAAGCCAACACTGAGCAAGTCTCTGATGAATTACGGCCGAGACATCAAGACATGGCGAAACAACACTTTGAATTTTTATTATTCTATTCTTCGAGAATGTGTGACGATGCCTTTCTCACCAGCCAGGCAGACGATGGTTCACCGTACAAAGGCCCAAATCTCTTTGCTAATGCGCCGCCACCTGGAAAGGACTGTAATCCGATCTCGTACCAATAATCGAAGAGGTGAAGAACATCCGTCGATGTACCATTTCCTCCAGGAAAGACAAAAACGACGCCAGGCTCTGATACACTTCCTGATTGACGCGGAAGGTCACCGGCACGATACCCAACACGCCATCGGTCAGGCGTTTCATGCCCATTTCACAAGACTATATGAAGCTGTTCCGCATTCGCCAGAACTGATTTCAGAAGTCGCACAACTTACTCCAAGTACTCTCCCAGTGGAGGTGGCACGTGAAACCACGGATGAAGTACTAGAAGCAATTAAAATGGGGCATAACAATAGGTCTCCTGGACCCGACGGTATTCCCGCTGAATTTTATAAAAGTTTTGACTATTTGTTAGCACCTACATGGACGACGATCGCTCAAGAACTAATGTGCCCGGTGATTGAGGTCCCTAAAACCTTCCTTGAAGGCATAATTATTCCTGTACACAAACCGAACGGGTCATCCAGAATACAAGATTATCGACCTATAACTCTGCTTAACAGCGATATGAAAATATTTACACGGTTGATGGCCTCACGACTCAAGAAAGTTGCACGATGCGTCACATCCTGCGACCAGACGTCCTTAGCAGGAGACAACAATATCCATACGGCTCTTTGCCGTTATCGAGACATGATAGCACTTGCCCGATATCAACGACTTCCTGGTGCCCTGGCTTCCTTTGACTTTAGCCAGGCCTTCGACCATGTTGATCACTCCTACTTACAGACAGTTCTCCAGCACATGGGTTTCCCTGGCGACATTATTGCAGTAGTTATGCGCCTTCTGACCGGCGCGACCTCCAAAATAATGTACAACGGTCGCCTCACCCCACCCGTGGTTATAACACGATCCGTCCGACAAGGCTGCTCACTTTCAACTATATTATACGCCTTTGCTTTAGAACCATTGCTCCAGGGACTACGCCAACGTTTAGAAGGTATGAGTTTACATGAGAACCGCTTCTGTTGTACAGCCTACGCCGATGACATCGTTCTTTACCTACGCTCTTAGAACGATGTACGGGCAGCCCTGACGTGGGTGGCAACATATGGCGAGGCATCAGGTAGCTTGCTCAACGTCTCAAAATCCAAGGTCTTGCTCATCGGCGAGGGCCTAACAGAGAGAAGCATCGCTTCTCTAAGTGTAGCCACCACCGACAGATGTCTTGGCGTAGATTTTCCAGCCGATCTCCGACGCTCAGCAGCGATCAATGTTAGACGATTGCTTCAGAGAATCAAGGGAAGTCCGGCAGATCACCGGCTACGATCCCTCGACATAGTTCAACGTACACAATATGTGAACATCTATCATGCCTCTCGCATACCCCATGTTGCTCAAGTGCTACCGATCCCAACTCTCCTGGCACGGCGTATATTGGCTGCGTTAGGCTTCTACGTCAGCTCCGGATTGATATTCAAAGTGCAATACGACGCCCTTGCACTCCCTCGGGAACGTGGTGGGGTGGGACTAACACATGTGCCGACCAGAGTCACGGCGCTCTACGTCAGCTCTCAATTAAAAATCTTGCGACGTTGCCCACAGAGTCTCATCGGTATCCTATTCAATGCCTTTGCCCCGGACTCTTTGGTAGCCCCAGTAACGGTTGCAGCCATTCCAGTTGCCTTCCATCATATCAGACGATTCTTCTTGGACCTTAGTTATGTATACAAATCTTTACCACTTGCTCGTTTGTCTCAGACTAAAACAGTATATGATCTGCTACAACAGTGTCGACCATCCAACCCGATCGAAATTAAGCACCCACAGTATGTATGGCGGCATATATGGAAAGCTATTTACGAACGTTTTCTCGAATTAGACGTTCAGTCAGCTTGATATCTCACTGTGTACGGAAAACAAGTAAAACGACATCGCCGGCATCGGATCCATCTCGCCGATTCGCCCCTCTGCATTCACTGCGGAGTGGACGACACAAACGGCCACAGGTTCCACTGTGGTCAGGCGAACGATGTCTGGACGATCGCGCGGCGAATTTTGGCGTTCCTTACTCGCCAAACACCCGCCCAGATCGACATCAACATGCTCTTATTTACGAGGGAGACTTTCTACTCTACCACCAAAACACACTCGGTAAATTGGATTCGTGGCCACACGATCAGATACCTCTTTGATCCTGGCGAGAAATCAGTACTTGGATACTGGAACTTTCTTAATGAACGACACTGCGTCCTAACCCGTAACCCAAAGTACCAACAATATTTTTCCAACTTTTTACGGAGTGCCTTTCACGACCCGCATCGCAGCTGGAACGTCCAAGCGATGAGAAGATAAATCTTAACACAACCAACCTGAACTGAACAGGACCCACAACGGAACGTAATAATCAACGAGAAGACACGTTTGGACGATTCTAACTATGCCGGCGGCAACATTACGGCGCACCTCTTATTATATATTAAATAAATATATATACATAAAGAATAATAATAATAATAATAATAATAAAGAATACAAAAGAAAATAAGTTTTCCCAGTTTTTTTTTTTCCAAATCCCATGAGTTTTATTTTATTTCATTTTCTTTATTATTATTATTTTTCTGCTTTCGGTAGCCTATTAGCTTTCCTTGCCCTTTATTAGAATTAGGTTAGTTGGACTGGGACTAGGATAAGGTAGGAGCCAACGCCTGAAGTGGACAAGTTTTTTTTTCCTAAGGGCAAAAGTATATAGAAAAAAAAGCACTCTGCGCCAAAAAGAAGTAAAAAATGAAAATAAAAAAAAGATGCGAAAATTTTAATTTTTTCATTTTCAGAAAATTATCATCCTTCAATCCGTCCGATGCGAGGTAACTGCGACGTAGTATGGGGAAGCTACGCCTAAACAAACTCTAAACACACGTCAGTCGACTACAGTGTACGGCGGACAGACAATTCCTGCTGTGAGGCTCCCTGGCTGGCAGTTAAAGTTCGTTACTTTCAGAACACCTCAGACGTGTTTTCCGGTGGAGGAATCGGTTGACCTATCACCTTGTGATCAAATGTTTTAGGTTCCCATTGGAGATGCACTTCCCTTCGTCTGTTAATCGCACGGTTTTGCAGTGCGATCGCAAAACACAGACAGTAAACTGATTACAGCGAACAGAGACGTCAATGAGTGGACGGACAGATTATAATTTTGGGAAAATAAAAAAATAAAAATTTTCGTTCGAGAGAAGGCTAGATCCAAGTACCTCTCGGCTGCAGCTCCTCGTACTAGGCACCAGACCACAGCTCTCCTAGACTCCCAATGTGTTCGACATTGCCTACTTTTGGCATGGACCGTTCAGTGTTCATAGTTTGCTTATTTTTTCACAGATGCACAACTTCTTCCAGTTTTCTCGACTGGTCTGTGTTCAGTTTTTCACAGCCTATCTACTGCGCTAACTTATACCTAAATATGAGGGTGCTGGGATGGGGAGGTTCATCTGTAATTATTGTGTCACAAAGCAGATAATATTTAATTAGTACTCTCTAATATAATTATAAATGCGAAAGTTTGTTTGTTTGTTTTGCTTTAACGCAAAAATCACTGGGTAGATTTGGATGAAATTTTGCAGAGGGACAGACAGACCTGGGTAGGACATACAGATAAAGCGACCCCATGGGAGAGTTTTCGAAGTTGCTCCATACTAGGCGAATTAAGTCGCAGTCAGAAGCTAATAAAAAATAAAGAAAGAAGAAAAATTACTCAACCACGAAAACATGGAACCCTGCCGCAAAGCAAACGGAACAGTCAAGTCGGGACTCGCTCGTGCACGGTGACAGCAGGCGGACAGTTGTCAGAGTCAACTCACTCTCGCTCAACTACTGCGCTGTTAGCTCATTGCTCCCTACCGATCAGCATAATTTCGTTGATAGCCCACTCAAAGAAGGAAAATAGGGGAAATATTGAAATATTCGTGTAGGGTGGTTTCAGCAAAAGGAAATTACGGACTTTGTTTCATGAAACTCTTTGGATTGAGCTGTGCCTCTACCAGGCTTCATTAAGTATATCTTAGTGTCTGTCCAGTAGAAAGGAATAAGTAAGAGAAATAAGTCGTCATTTTCGCTTATTATCGTGACAGTGGAGTTGAATGCACAATTCACTACTGTGATGAAGTAAATATTACATGAAACCTCTGATCCGTCAATGTATATAAACCGTTAAATGGCAGAATCATCAGTGTGCGGCTAGAAATGAACCTTAAAAGACATTACCTAACATTGCAGATTGGTAGAATAATTATCTTCAAAAGTAGAAAGCCAAGATCGCAAAAAATTATTTATGACAGTCGGTTTCAATGGCCTATACCGCCATCATGGTCATATAAAATTATACAACGTGCTATAACATTTACATGCTGTATAAGTAATTACAGTTCCCTTCTACCACTTCCAAACGGGATACTCATCTTTTCAAGATTACGATGTATAGGGGTTCTGCTCGCTGCAACGTTATTCTCCTGGGGCGTCGTGGTAGAAATAAATACTCGTAGGTACAATTTTGCACTTCTTCTTTAATTTGAATCAAACTTCTTCTCCACCAAAACATTACAATAACGAACACAAATTACCACAACAACACGGACTGACATAGACTCCAAAGTACTCGACAAAAGACAAAACTTGAACTCCCCCACGTAAGGCGGTGAGGCAAAAATATAACATCGGCAATAATGGCATTACATTACACATTGTTCATAACAATTGAATATACTGATTTACAATTAACAAACATAACAGAAAAATATATCGTGTACACAAAAATAATCACAATAAAAAATGAAAACTATACATACAGTAATTTTAGATGACACGTTTCTTTTTGAATTGAAATCTCTGATCTTGCTGTTTGACAACAAAGGGCCATGTTAAATGTCAATTAATTTGTTAATGAGTACATCATACATGTTCCTAACATATATTGAACTATTAAATATCTTCGCAAATCTCAAACTAGATTCTAAATCTCACGTCAATCAATATATACAAAGAATTATAATATTTAAATCTTGACTATTAAATTAATTAATACATTTAGATGGTCTACACAATGTGTTTATGAGCCTAACATATATACAATGCTACTTATTTTAATGTCTTTATGTAGATACAAAAGTTTTTACCATTCGTCTGTCTAAGTCTTTAAATAACATACAGTGACGAAACTATTGTTTATGGAACTGTCTGGAAAGAAAATATATGAATCTAAAAAATGTTCAAATGTTTGTATAGCTTATGGGACTTAACTACGGGGTCATCAGTCCCTAAACTTACAAACTACTTATGAACCAGCTAATCTTAAGGACGCTACAAATATCCATGCCCCAGGGGGGATTCGAACCCCCGACCGTAGTGGCCGTGCAGACCGTGACTGGAGCGCCTCAGTCCCCTCGGCCACCGCGGCCGGCTATATGAATCTCTTACTTAATGAAATCTATCACTTGTTTTAATCACAGTATCACCGACACACTGTCCTACACTGATTTCTAGGCTGGTTGTTTCGTTTGTAACTTCACACGCAACATGTATCACTATTGAACCACACGATTCCGGATCCGACGCAGACGGTATCGTAGGATGACATTGAGATGAGAGGACCAGGCAGACGGTATCGTACGATAAAATTGAGATGAGAGGACCAGCAGTATCGTCACAGTGCTCATCTTAGGTTATTTAAAAAATGGATGTTAAGTAGTACGTGTAACATAGCACATCAACAACTTGTAAGAGTCTCGATGGATATAGCCATAATTATCACCACTTGAACTGTCTTCTGTTTCACTGATGACGTGCCGATCAGTAATAAAATCCACGAAACCATCTAAGATCCATTTTTCTAGAGTGCAATTGGTTACAGCACTACATTGGTATCTATGATTAAAGAGTACTCCCTTGGGAAATTCACTACACAAATAATTGAGTACCATAATAATACCGTTCTGAGATAATACATTGTAGAGTCTTAATATTCAAATGTGGTCAAACCCTGTATTGTCAAACACACTGCTGGTAAGTCAGCGCCCTTTGCTGTTATTTCGCAAAGATTGGCAGCCATGGGAACTCCGACTTCAACCGACAACACAGTAAGGGTGGAAGGGTTCACGTCTTAGTGGACAAACAATAGACCATGTTACGTTTATATTATGAGGTTGGATTTCACTTTGTGCGTTAGAGGTTTGTTGTACAGGGTTCAAAAAGTTAAAAGTCGAAAATCATTCATTCAACTAAAATATTATTTATACAGTAGAACGTCGATTAACCGAAGTAATTTGGGGGGGGGGGCATGGATGTTCGGAAAATAGATTATTCGGATAATCTATTATTTATATATTTATCTATTATTTTTATTTTATAATGTTATTTGGCAATAAGAAGTACTGTACAGTAAATGTATTTATACAGTATCTGGAGGCGCACGATCGTTCACACTGCGCCACAACACTTGAAGGCACAGCTGTTGCGTGAGCAGCTTTGCTGCTGCCGCCACTTCTGCAGACTCAAGTGTGCCCACTGTTGCACACAGCGACTGCCGGCTGCCGGCCGCGGTGGCCGAGGGGACTGAGGGGCTCCAGTCACGGTCTGCACGGCCACTACGGTCGGGGGTTCGAATCCCCCTCGGGCATGGATATTTGTGCCGTCCTTAGTCTTAGCTAGTTCATAAGTAGTTTGTAAGTTTAGGGACTGATGACCCCGTAGTTAAGTCCCATAAGTTATACAAACATTTGATTTTTGACTGCCGGCTCGATCAGTCAGCACCGCCGAGTGAATGCCCCATTAGAAGCAACATTGCGCCACCCGGTGGCCCAGTAACGCTACTGTGGGAAGCTAGGGGAGCGGGATATGATGGACGGTAGGGTGGGACAGTAAAAAATATTTTTAAAAAATCCAATAAAAAATCACGGAGGCAGAGGACCCTTAAGCTCTGGCGCTCCGGGGCACTGCCCCGCCTAACCCTATGGTAGCTACGCCACTGATCATGACAAATGGAATTTCTGCTAAATACTCCCAAATACCGTCAGATCGTTTCTGTTGCTGATGAACTAGTAACGGCCCACTTGACGTCACAGAAACCGGAAGTCCTAAGTATACAGTAACGACGCCTTCCGTCCACTTAAAGTTTCACGAGCTGCTACATGTACAACGGATGTCCAAAATGACATCCACAGCGACAATGCAGGCGTGGCATCGTCGTAAAAAGTTTGGTCGTACACATCCTAACATCCCAGGTGTCATTTGAACTGTGTTGCAGGCAGCGAGGATTCTTGCCAAGAGGTCCTTGAGTCTCGACAGTGTCTCTTTCTCAATCCTTTTCACGGGGATTACAAAAAGAAATGAATTGGCGAAAGACGAAGAGAACGTGCTGGCTACGAAACAGGATCTCCTCTCCCTATCCACTACTCAGGCAATGTTTCATCCATGTGTACACCAACCTTCACCCCTAAGAGAACTGAGGCTCTATCGCGCTTAAACCGCATCCGATGACGAACAAAAATTGCTCTTCGGGAATGCCTACCCTACAATTGTAGCAACCCCATACATTCCACTGATAGAGGTATCAGAACGATTTTGGGTTTATAACTGTCAACTGGATCGTTCCCGTACTCGATTTAATCCCAGATTGACCCATTTATCCTTCCATCATACACGAAAGAATTTTTTCATTTAACCCTTTGTCATGTACAGAAATCTCGCAAAGAAAATGTATTAAGTTACTTAAATCAGACGGTAGGACAATGTGAACAAATTTTAGTGTTATAATTTCTTACTTGTAATATTACAAAAAACGCATGGTTGCTACAATATAAATAATAGTGTTCTCCCTAGAGCTTTATACATTTATGTATTTTGGACTATTTCATGTGGAACAACTGAACACGTAATTTTTAGTACAAAGTCGAGAGTGATCCCACAGTTTCAAAGTTTAACAGTCAAGAAGCCACGAAGACAAAAAACCTACAATCAAAATGTTCAAATGTTTGTTACGTTTAAGGGTCTTAGATGCGGGGTCATCAGTCCCTAAACTTACAAACTACTTATGATCTACCTTATACTAAAGACCTCGCTGCGGAGCGCGCGGTTGCTCACCGTGGAGGTTCGAGTCCTCCCTGGGGCAAGGGTGTGTGTGTTTGTCCGTAGGTTAGTTTACCTAGGTTTAAGTAGTTTGTAAGCTACGGACTGATGACCACGCAGTTTGATCCGATAGATTTACAGACATTTGAACATTTTTTATACTTAAGATGTCACAGACATCCATGCCCGAGGGGGGATTGGAACCCCCGACCGTAGCGGCCGTGCAGACTGTGACTGGCGCGCCGCAGTCCGCTCGGCCACTGCGGCTGGCACCTGCAATCCTTTTTTGGCTTATAATCTGGCAAGTGCAAAAGCTGTCATAACGTACATCATTCACCGGTACAGAAGATGCTGTTTTTTCTTTTTATTCTTCTCCTTCTTCTTCTTCTTCTTCTTCCTCATCCTCCTCCTCCTCATCCTCCTCCTCCGGGCTTTTTGTCCTTTCCGTAGTGGTCTGCGAGGCCTCCTCTTCCCAATAAACATTAGTCCATTTTCACTGCCCCAGATAAGAATTCCCCAGTACTCTTTCATGGCTTCCTGTTTTCCTTCATACGCAATTTTGTATGTGTAACAAATGAACATCGTCTCAGCATCGAAACTGGTGCCTACAGCCCTGGTAACTGACACTTCCAGGTGTGTGTGTGTGTGTGTGTGTGTGTGTGTGTGTGTGTGTTTCTGAACCATCATTGTCCATCCAAAGATAAAACTTGACATGTTGCAGGAAACTATGGAAAATTTTGATGCCATTTGAGAGCAGAATTGCCTAATAGAGGGTTAAAATATTCTGTACTCTGACATGAATTCTGTTGCCGTAATTTTAATGCTACTCTTCCAACTATTGTTTTGTGCCGTGTACCGGTATGATTTAACTATGTACCCTTGGCTCCTGCAAGGAAGACATCAGCAGCATGTTCCGCAAAATTCAGATAGATGTTCATCGTATATAGGTGAAACTTTATCACTTATGCAGAGATAAACTTAGATGGGGACTGATGACTTCGTAGTTAAGTCCCATAAGCTCTACAAACATTTGAAACTTAGACCAAATCTCCTGTAAGAAAAACATTAAATATGAATGGTGTAAGTAGTGAGGATCAGTTCGGGTACTAAAGTGATGACACTAGTTACTGAAAGAAAACACTTAAAACAGTGAAATCTAGATGTTTATTAAGGATTAAAAAAATGTTCAAATGTTTGTAAATCTATCGGACCAAACTGCGGGGTCATCAGTCCGTAGCTTATAAACTACTGAAACCTAGGTAAACTAACCTAAGGACAACACACACACCCATGCCCCAGGGAGGACTTGAACCTCCACGGCAAGCAACCGCGCGCTCCGCAGCGAGACGCCTTAGACCGCTTGGCTACTCCACCGCGGCTATTAGGGATAATTTTTGTGTAAAAAGATGAAATTAAGATTTAATATAATTAATTACTTGTATTTCCAGGTTTCAGGATAGAAACCGCTTTTATCAGGAAAACTATGAACAATTTAAAATAGGCAGAATGGCTGAAATGCCACGCCTACTTGACTTTCAACTGATTCAGTTCTGTAAGTTAAGGCCGAGCCTGTCACGTCGTAAGAAATGTGAAATGTCGGAGAAATGCGGTCTGTAATTTCTGACCGGAAGGGATGGATGGAATTTGGCTAAAGCATTCGCACACTATACCATTAACTGCCAAACTTGGCCACTGGCTGCATCGTCTCCACTGAAACCAAAATTACTATTTTTCCTCTGCCTTGATAAACTACTGACGATCGCACTTTCCCTATGTCTTGATTAAGTCACGAACGTACTCTCAGCCCTAGCCTTTCAATTTGTTGGCATGGTACATCAGACAGAAACCGACCCACCGCGATACCACTCAACGCACTCACAAGACTTAACTAATGTCACTCTGTTAGTTTTCACACCGGATGTTCTACATCTACATCTACATGGGATACTCTACAAATCACATTTAAGTGCCTGGCAGAGGGTTCATCGAACCAGAATTATACTATTTATCTCCCATTCCATTCTCGAATAACGCGCGGGAAGAAAGAACACCTGAATCTCTCTGTTCGAGCTCTGATTTCTCTTATTTTATTCTGATGATCATTTCTACCTATGTAAGTGGGAGTCAACAATATATTTTCGCATTCGGAGGAGAATGTTGGCGATTGGAGTTTCGCAAATAACCCACGCCTCAGCGATAAGCGCCGTTGTTCTAATGATTCCCATCCCAGATCCTGTATCATTTCCGTAACGCTGTCTCCCCTGTATCGTGACAATACAAAACGAGCTGCCCTTCTTTGGACTCTCTCGATGTCCCCCGTCATGCCCACCTGATAAGGATCCCACACTGGGCTGCAATACTCCAAAAATGGACGGACAAGCGCAGTGTATGCAGTTTCTTTAGTAGTTCTGTTGCATCTTTTAAGGATTCTGCCAATAAAACGCAGTCTCTGGTTCGCCTTTCCCACGATATTATCTACGTGTTCTTTCCAGTTTAAGTCTGAAGTAATAGTAATTCCTAGGTATTTTGTGGAGTTTACGGCCTTCACATTTGATTGATTTATGTTGTAAACAAAGTTTAACGGATTTCTTTTCGTACTCATGTGGACGACTTCACACTTCTCATTATTTAGAGTCAATTGCCAATTTTTACACCATACTGATATCTTATTCAGATCGTTCTGCAGTTGGTTTTGATCTTCAGATGATTTTACTAGACGGTAAATGACGGCGTCATCTGCAAACAACCTAAGAGAGCTACTTAGATTTTCCCCTAAATCGTTTATGTAAATAAGGAATAGCAGAGGACCAATAACACTACCTTGTGGAACGCCCGATATCACCTCTGTTTTAGTCGATGCCTTACCATCGATTACCACGAACTGTGTCCTCTCAGACAAGAAATCCCCTATCCAATTGCAAATTTGGGGCGATATACCATAACCACGCAATTTGATTAAAAGCCGTTTGTGAGGTACGGTGTCAAAAGCTTTCTGGAAATCAAGAAATACGGAATCGATTTGCGAACCTTTGTCGATAGCACCCATCACTTCGTGTGAATATAGAGCTAGTTGTGTTTCGCATGAACGATATTTTCTAAATCCGTGTTGACCTTGGGTCAAAAGATCGTTCTGTTCGAGATAATTCGTAATATTTGAATACAGGATATGTTCCAAAACCCTGCTGCAATTTGACGTCAATGAAATAGGCCTGTAGTTTAGTGGGTTACTCCTACTGCCTTTCTTGAATATAGGTGTGACCTGTGCAACTTTCCAATCTTTTGGTACAGATCCTTCTATGAGAGAGCGGTTGTATATGACTGTTAAGTAAGGAGCTATCGCTTCAGCATAATCAGATAGAAATCTAATGGGTATACAATCCGGACCAGAAGACTTGTTCTTATTAAGTGATTTTAGTTGCTGCACTACTCCGATGATATCTACTTCTATGTTATTCATTACGGCATCTGTTCGTAATTCGAAATCTGGAATATTGGTTTCGTCTTCTTTAGTGAATGAGTTTCTAAAAGCTAAGTTTAGTAACTCTGCTTTAGTAGCGCTGTCATCGGCAGGATCGCCATTACTATCACGTAGTGATGGTATTGTTTGTGACTTTCCCCGAGTATATTTAACATATGACCAAAATCTCTTTGGGTTTTCAGTCAAATTACGAGAAAGAGTTTCGTTGTGATAAATGTTGTAGGCATCTCGCATTGAAATCCTCGCTAAATTTCGAGCTTCTGAGTACAATCGCAAATCCTGGGGATTTCGTGTTCGTTTAAATTTAGTATGCCTTTTCCTTTGCTTTTGCAACAGTGTCCTGACCTGTTTTGTGTACCAAGGGGGATCGCCTCCTTCTTTTATTAATTTATTAGGTATAAAACTTTCAATTGCTGTCGATACCACTTCTTTGAATTTTAGCCACATCTGGTCTACACCTACGTTTAGTGTTAGAAACGAGTGGAAGCTGTCTTTCAAGAAGCAACGTATTTTGTTTCTATCTGCTTTGCTGAACAAATATACTTTGCGTTTATTTTTGGTAGCTTTGGGACTTTCGATATTCAATTTCGCTACTACAGCTCTGTGTTCACTAATACCTGTATCCGTTTTGATGCTCATTATGAGCTCAGGATTATTTGTTGCTAAGAGATCAAGTGTGTTTTCACATCCATTTACAATTCTAGTTGGCTCATGAACTACTTGTTCGAAGTAATTCTCAGAGAATGCGTTGAGTACAATTTCGGACGATGTTTTATGCCTACCTCCTGATTTGAAAATATAATTTCGCCAACAGATCGAGGGTAAATTAAAATCACCACCTACTATTATCGTGTGAGTCGGGTACGTTTTTGTAATTAGACTCAGGTTTTCTTTGAACCTTTCTGCTATTGTATCGTCAGAGTCGGGAGGCCGGTAAAAGGAACCGATTATTAACTTCTTACGATTTTTGGGTACAACCTCTACCCATAATAGCTCGCACGAACTATCAACTTCAACTTCGCTACATGAAATACTAATTTTGACGGCGACAAACACGCCACCACCTATTTTGTTTAATCTATCCTTTCTGAATATCGTTAGATCTTTTGAAAATACTTCTTCTGAACTTATTTCCGGCTTGAGCCAACTTTCGCTGCCTATAATGATGTGTGTTTCGGTGCTTTCTATTAACGCTTGCAGTTCTGGAACTTTCCCGACACAGCTACGACAATTTACAACTGTTATACCGATAGTTTCCGGATCTACATTTCTCCTGTGATCCACCTGAACCCTTTGAGATTGCCCATTTTCTATTTCCCCGAAGCTCTTTATCCTAAAAAACCGCCCAGTCCACGCCACACAGCCCCCGCTACCCGTGTAGCCGCTTCCTGCGTGTAGTGGACTCCTGACCTATTCAGCGGAACCCGGAAACCCACCACCCGATGGCGCAAGTCAAGGAATCTGCAGCCTACACGGTCGCAGAACCGTCTGAGCCTCTGATTCAGACCCTCCACTCGGCTCTGTATCAGAGGTCCACAGTCGGTCCTGTCAACTATGCTGCAGATGGTGAGCTCTGCTTTCATCTTGCAAGCAAGACTGACAGTCTTTACCACTTCAGTTAGCCGCTCGAAACCTGAGAGGATCTCTTCAGATCCGAAACGACACACATCATTGGTACCGACGTGAGCCACCACCTGCAGTTGGCTGCACCCCGTACCCTTCATGGCATCCGGGAGGACCCGTTCCACATCTGGAATGACTCCACCCGGTATGCACACGGAGTGCACGTTGGCCTTCTTCCCCTCCTTGGCAGCCATCTCTCTAAGGGGCTCCATCACCCGCCTAACGCGCGGGCCAACACAGTGAACACGGCGCAATCTGAAGTATCCTCCACTAACATTTGCTTAGACAGAGGTGCTCCTCACAGAGTGCAGTACTGTAACGGGTTCAGAGCGAAGCGGAAGAGGCAGTGTACGTATATCCAGAAGTCTTCCCCCTCTTATCTGGCGTTGACACCAAGTCGGGGGCCTTGCGTGTCAGCTGTTCGTTTTAAAATGCAGTATGGCGCGCTGCTCAATGGTAGTTGAGTTAACATTTCTGCTAGGCTGGTTCTCTGTCCTTAAGTTTTCCTCTCACTTGCACTGCTGCTGGCGCCACATTACTGTCAGTGGCATCACGTTATTTTTCCGCGCTCGGCCAACTACGGCATAACATGTGTTGTTTCTCTGCTTTTAAAAGGGGCAGTATTTCCAGTGTGGTGGAAGGGGGGTTTAACTGTGGGCTCTCTGGGAACTCTTGGGTGAGTCACTGTGGAAGGGGGAAGGTTTTGCTGAGTCTATTGCGTCGCCCAGCTACAACTGCCACCCAGACAGCCAACTTGACAACACTATGCCTTCTCGTGAGTGTCAGCAATCATTGCTCCAGCTCGACTTAAAATATATTGTACTTGCGACATGATTCCGTAATTTAGATTTTAAAGTGTACTTATTTTTCTGAAAAATGATCATATACCACCGAGTTTATACTCAAATGACTCATATTGATGATGAGAATATGGTTAAGAGGTCAGAATATGTAGGAAATGAAAGTCATGAGAACACGACTCCTTACAATTATCTTAATTCTACACCTAATAACTTGGATTATGAGTTTAGAAAACTTTGTCTTCTTTTTGGAAACACAGCAAACTGATGTTTTAATATAAAAAAACAGTCAAGTTCGCAGAAATTACACATTTATATTTAACCCTTAGCTTCTCAGGTCACTTTTCTGTCACACTCTGCCCCAGGTGCGGCCTGACAGACCGCAATTTTTAAATAATCATAAATAGTTCTGATTGTTATCTAAGTGAACTAATTCAATTTATTACACAAAAGGCTTCTTATGTCTACATAAATTCTGTAAAAGCAATACATTTCAAAAATGTTTTTATGAAATATATATTTAAACGTAAAACTGCAGAAAAAGGATTTAACATTACATTATTTCATTAACACCGAAAAGTCAAATACTTCGGCCTTTAAATTATACTTTGTGCCATATTTTTACTGTTTACTATGCATTTAATGGTAAAAACTTAAGAAACTTAAAAAAAAAATCACTATTGCTTTGTTTGTAACTTTTTGTCTTCTTTGTTTTCTTTGCGCTCGATGCAAATTTTGGTAGAACACTCAAGACAGATGGACTTCTTGCAACAATGGCGAACATAACATGTCTTTCTCTTCTTCTTCTTCTGGTCAATGTCTCCATACGTCTGTCATCATCATTTCGATTACTTGTTTCACTAAATGAATCCACAGATGCACTTCTTCACTTTCACACTGTTCTGAGACTCAGTTATATTCACTTTGGATCTCATAGTCACCGTCTGATCCCACATAACTTCATAAATCCATTTCGAAACACTATCCTCAAAATGAGGGCCTGTAACAAGCACAGTAGAGGAAGAGCTCGGTGCTGAATCCATAACACAAAGTCCCAGGTGCGGTCTTTGAGACCGCTAGCACAAAAGTAGATGTAATAATAGTGCTCCGACTCGCGTTAACGTGGCTACTGACAATGGAAAACAGTGCACGTGTTGGAAGCAACGATTACGCAACGCTGTATTATCCTCCCCCACCCCTGCCCATTAACAATTGACCAACAATTAGCGCCTGCGGTCTGTGAGACCGCACCTTGGACGTTATGGGTTAAAGGTAACCAGTTTCGATCTTTCAAGACCGTCTTCAGACCGATTTGTCTCATGTTGGTGCTGAGATAAGTCGGTCTGATGATGGTCCTGTGGAAGATCGAAACCGGTTACCTTTAAAAATAAAGTGTGTAATTTCTGCCGATGCCCAGAGGAAGACTCCTGAGCGGCCATACTAATTTTGCGTTTTTCTTTTCTTTTGTTTGCCTCCAACTCAAATTTTAATATTGGATTGCGATGATTCTGAAAAATTCGCAGGTAATCTGACCTGTTCTCGTTCACCTTCTCATCGCTGTTTTTTAAATCAAAAATAAGTTTAATATGCACCAGAAACATAAGAATTGCGGTTAAAAGGAAACACAGAAAATGTTAAGACATCTCACTTACCTGCTTTGTACAAAGAAACTGCATAGGGATTAATTAAGGAGAAATATACCAGCTACTACATAATTTGTATTTTAAACGAAGTAGGTAAGTACATGTTTACTGTGAGTGCAAGAAAATGAATTAAAGTTATATGAACATATTTTCATATCAGTCCATTTTGTCACAAGCCTCCGTCTGTACTTCAGGTGAGGTTAGACAGCCTTGACACAGCTTTCTGTCGATTACATTCTTGTAGTATTCAAAGTTTCTGAGTTTTTTCCAAAATATGTTTTTAGCCAACTATCAACGTCCTTTATTTCTGATGGAGTACCGATGGACATCTCCTGAAAATTAAGGTTTTTTAATACCGTTTCCTTTTTGGCCCATTGCAGGTTATGGTAGTAACATAAAAGTCGGCCTTTACGATTTCCTTTTGGCACCTCGAAATTTATATGAGAATAACGCCTTAATCTTTCATGTGAGACGAAAATTCAATAAACGTATTTGTAGAGGAGAAAATTATCAACGACTTTGCTCTGTTATGTTATTTCCATTTCAGAGATATATGCAAAAATAACGGCGATTTGATACTGTCAACTAATTTTACGTAAACCAGTACAGGCAGAGAAAATAAACTTTGAAAATAGGACAAACTATCATCGCAAGACAGAAGATGATATTACAATGGAAAAAGATAATGAAAATATGGATTGTTGTTATTTTGGTCTTCAGTCCGCAGACTGGTTTGATGCAGCTCTCCACACTACCCCGTCCTGTGAAAGTCTCTTCATCTCAGAATAAGTTCGGCAACCTACACCTTTTTGAATCTGCTTACTGTATTCATTCCTCGGCCTCCCTCTACGATTTTGACCCCACACACGTCCTTCTAATGCTATTTTGACGATTCCTTAATGTCTCAGAATGTGTCCCACCAATCTATCCCTTCTCTTAGTCAGGATATGCCAAAAACTCCAAAAAAATGTTCAAATGTTTGTATAGTCTATGGGACTTAACTACGGGGTCATCAGTCCCTAAACTTACAAACTACTTATGAACTACTTACGAACTAGGAAGGCACAAATATCCATGCCCGAGGGGGGATTCGAACCCCCGACCGTAGTGGCCGTGCAGGCCGTGACTGAAGCGCCTTAGTCCCCTCGGCCACCGCGGCCGGCCCAGAAACTCCTTTTCTCCCCAATTCTTTTGAGCACCTCCACATTAGTTACGTGATCTACCCATCTAATTTTCATCATTCGTCTGTAGCACTACATTCCGAAAGCTTCTACCATCTTTTTGTCTGAACTCCTTATCGTCCACGTTTCACTTTCATACAATGCTTTCAGAAATGACTTCCTAACATTGAAACTAATATTGGATGTCAACAAATTTGGCTTCTTCAGAAACGCTTTTCTTCCCATAGCCATTCTGCATTTTATATCTTCTTTACTTCGACCATCAGAAGTTATCTTGTTACCCAAGTAACAAAACTCGTCTACTACTTTTATTGCATCGTTACCTAATATAATTCCTTCAGCATCGCCTGATTTTCTGACGCTACATTCCATTACCCTCGTTTTACACTTGTTGATGTTCATCTTATACCCTTTTTTCAAGACATTGTATACTCCATTCAGTTGCTCTTCCAGATTTTTTGCTGTCTCTGACAGAATTACTATGTCATCGACAAACCGCAAATTTTTTATTTCTCCTCCATGAACTTTAATTCCCTCTCCAAAATTCTCCTTGCATTCCTTCACTGCTTGCTCAAAGTACAGATTGAAAACACATCGGGGAACAAACCTGTCTTACTCCCTTCCCAACCTCTGTGTCCCTTTCATGCCCTTCGACTCTAATACCCGCTGTCTGGTTGTTTGTATATTTTACCCCTGCTACCTTCAGAATTTGAAAGTGTATATTCCAGTCAACATTGTCAAAAGCTTTCTCCAAATCCACAAATGCTAAAAATTGTAGGTTTGCCTTTCCTTAGTCTATCTTCTAAGATAAGTCGTAATGTATTGCCTCCCGTGTTCCTACATTTCTCCTAAATCCAAACTGATCTTCCCCTAGCTCGGATTCCACAAGTTTTTCCATTTGTCTGTAAATAATTCGTGTCAGTATTTTGCAACCATGATTTATTAAACTGATAGTTCTGAAATTTTCACATTTGTCTGCACTTGCTTTTTTTGGAATTGAAATTACTATATTCGTCTTTAAGTTCAAATGTTCAAATATTTGTAGAGCTTATGGGACTTAACTACGGGGTCATCAGTCCCTAAACTTACAAACTACTTATGAACCTAATACTAAGGACGACACAAATATCCATGCCCGAGGGCGAATTCGAACCCCCGACCGTAGTGGCCGTGCAGAACGTGACTGACGCGCCGCAGACCGCTCGGCCATCGCGGCCGGCTTTCTTGAAGTCGGAGGGTATTTCTGCTGTCTCATATATCTTGCGTATCAGGTGGAGCAATTTCTTCATGACTGGCTCTCCTAACGATATCAGCAGTTCAGACGGCACATCATCTATTCCAGGGCCTTGTTTCTACTCACAGTTTAGTGCTCTGTCAAATTCTTCTCGGAGTATAGTATCTCCTATCTCATCTTCCTCTACATCGTCTTCCATTTCTAGAATACTGTCTTCAAGTTTATTTCCTCTGTACAGGCCGTATATATATATTCCTTCCACCTTTTAGCTTTTCCGACTTTCCTTAGTACTGGTTTTCCATCCGAGTTCTTGATTATCATACTGCTGCTTTTCTTATCTCCAAATGTCTTTTATTTTCCTGTAGGCGGTATCTATCTTTCCCCTAGTTATGCATTCTTGCTTAGCCAGTCTGCACTTTCTGTCAACCTCATTTTTCAGACGTCTGTACTCCCTTTTACCTGCTTCACTTACTGCATTTTTAAATTTTCTTCTCTCATCAGTTAAGTTCAGTATATCCTGTGTTATCCAGGGATTTCCATCAGGCCTTGTCTTTCTACATATATGATCATCTTCGGCTTTCACTACTCTATTTCTCAGAGCTACCCATTCTTCTTCTACTGTATTTCTTTTCCCCGTTTCAGCCAATCATTGCCTAATGCTCCCTCTGAAACTCTCAACTACCTCTGGTTCCTCAATTTCTCCAGGTTCAATCTCCTAACTTTTCTACCTCTCTGCAGTCTCTTAAGTTTTAATCTGCAGTTCATAACCAATAAGTTATGGTCAGAGTCTATATATGGGAGAGATATGAAAATATTAGTTTGAAGAGGTAAAAAGTTCAAAAAAAGGTATGTTTGTCAAATCTAAATTAAAATATCAAATAATTTTGGCTGTTTGTTTAAAATACGGTCAGAGAGAATATTACGTGTTGAGTGCATAGATATTATCACAATAGTAGAGTCGTAATCGTATCGTCCATAATTTTATTATTTTTGTCCGAAATGTTTGTAAAAATCATAAAACTCGAGGAAACGTAAAGTGGGCCGAACACGGCGGTGCGATTTTAAACACACCAATGTTTGTCTCGTAGTGCATGTCTCCTTTGTGTAAAACATGCCGGCCGCGGTGGCCGAGGGGACTAAGGCGCTCCAGTCACGGTCTGGCCACTTCGGTCGGGGGTTCGAATCCCCCCTCGGGCATGGATATTTGAGCCGTCCCAGTTCGTAAGTAGTTCATGAGTAGTTTTGTAAGTTTAGGGACTGATGACGCCGTAGTTAAGTCCCATAGACTATACACACATTTGAACATTTTTTGTAAAACATCTTCAGGCTTCGCTTCAACTGAAAACATTTAGCTGCTCAAAATTGGAAGTGGTGAATCGTGTAGCTGACGTCTGCCGCCGCAGCGGGACAAATGGATTCAGTTGGTTCTGAAAACAAAGCTCGTTTTCGCTTGCTTTTTCTAGGTGGATTGAACTTCTCAAGAACAAAATGATCACGGTGTAGGATGACAGCTAATGCTAAAAACAGAAAAAGAACATATTTGAGAAAAAGTGGTAGGCGCTGGTTTTGATGATAAAGGCCTCATTTCATCCTCCGTGGAACATTTGACGCTATTTGATCGCGCTCTCCCTCTGCCCTTAAACAGGGTGTTTCAGTGCGTCTGGTCACTAGGCGCAAACTCTTACGGGAATCTGTGAAATGCCACGAGTACGGAGTATCCACAACTTGAAGATTAGTCTGCAGGAGGCGTGCATGGGTAGCTCGCCCAATCGTGGTGATAGCAGTGCCTGACAGCCATTCCATCGCGTCACCGCAGGTCCAAGCTTTACGCGTGTACCGACACTGCGGGCACTAAAAACCTATTCGGCTTACATTACAGGAAACAATTTCAAAATTTCCTTCTGATGTTACAATCGTCGCTCTAGGAAAGTGATCACATATGTAGAGCACAGATTGGTTTACAGTGGCAGTATTGTGTAAATGTTGGCCGGCCGCGGTGTGCGAGCGGTCTGCGGCGTGCCAGTGACGGTCTGCACGGCCGCTGCGGTCGGGGGTTCGAAGCCCCCCTCGGGCATGGATGTTTGTGCCGTCTTTAGTGTAAGCTAGTTCATAAGTAGTTTGTAGGTTTAGGCACTGATGACCCGTAGTTAAATCTATAAGCTCTACAAACATTTGAACATTTTGTAAATGTTCGCGTTGGTCGCGATCCAATGATTGTTAGCAGAATATGGAATCGGTGGCTTCAGGAGGGCAAAATACGAAACGCCGTGCTGGATCCCAACGGCCTCGTATCACTAGAAGTCGAGATGACAGGCATCTTATCCACATGGATGTAACGGATCGTGCAGCCACATCTCGATCCCTGAGTCAACAGATGGGGACGTTTGCAAGACACCATCGGCACGAACAATTCGACGACGTTTGCAGCAGCATGGACTATCAGCTCGGAGACCATGGCTTGCGGTAACCTTGACGTTGCATCACAGACAGGAGCGCTTGCGGTGGTGTACGCAACGACGAACCTGGGTGCACGAATGGCAAAATGTCATTTATTAGGATGAATCCAGGTTCTGTTTACAGCACCATGATGGTCGCACCCGTGTTTGGTTCAAATGTTTGTTAAGCTTATGTGAATTAACTATGGGGTCATCAGTCCCTAAACTTACAAACTACTTATGAACTACTTACAAACTAGGACGGCACAAATATCCATGCCCGAGGGGGGATTCGAACCCCCGACCGTAGTGGCCGTGCTG